>CM033325.1:3127341-7927341 GCA_019359835.1 Pharus latifolius
AAAATTTCCAAATGAAAGAGCATACAAAAGTAAAAAGATTCACCTGAAGCCTACACCATGTGTGAAGTAGTTGCTTCTAGGAAGAATTGGTTAAAAGTTGCTTGATTGCCTCAAAAGATATCTTTGTTGAGTAGTCCATGTTGAAAAGTTGCACAGTTGTCATAGTCCGCTTTGCTTTGCTACCGCTGTTGCGGTCAATGTTCACTAGGAGTAGGTTGGCGCAAAATCTTTTGAGAAATTGCCGCGCGCTTGCAGTTCTCGTTGTTTTCTTTCGAAAAAATTGCACTTGGAGGAAAAAACATTTTCTACTCTTTTCAGTCCTTATACTCTAAAACGAATCACATCAATCCCTAAAATCTTTCTACTTCAGCATTTAAACTAGCAATATTCCAAAAAATGACTGTCATGACCTCCGGTATTGGTCCAAAAACAATATTGTATTATTTTTCATACAATTGTGTATTTTTGAAATCGGTCATCCAAAAAAGTATACCAGAAATAATGGCCAACACACTAACCAGCACATAAGTTTTGTTTCATCAAAATTTGAAATTTGAATATTTTATGATTGTCATGTTAAATGACTACTAGTTAGATCCTTCATGTATATAATGCAATTTAGATTTAGATTTTATATTTAGCATTCTTTATTTTTTTATAGGTAATTATCTTAAAATGACAAAGTTTTCAGAAGGGTCCATATAGGCTCTTTTAGTAACTTCAAAGTTTAAGGTGTGTTGTGTGGTTTTATCAAGTTTATCATAATACAGATGTATGTAGAAATTATGCCAAATAAACTTATATAATTCTATCTTCAAAGATGTCACTCGATATATCACTTGCCATTCATTATAAGACACTCTAATCGTTATGTGCATGCGATACATTTTATGGAACATTGTTCTACAATTGTGTAACTAATATGAAAGTTAGAACATAATGAGGTAGATCACATAATGATTTACATTTTTATTGTATGGTTGAACATTCTGACGTGTTTTAGTTTCAAGGATGAAAGATTCTACTGATTTTCTCACTATAATATGATTTGATTGATTATTATTATTACTCACAATACAGTTAAAGGTGAAAAACACACTTGAGGCACAAGATCTTTAAATCCCCTTAGGCACAAGATAAAAAAAAATTGTGCGTCTAAGAAATATAAGAGAAAAAAACAAAAGAAATATTTCTCTATTATTAGGACTTAAATATCACTTTATGATATATATTCAAGGTATTCTACTACTATTACAACAATAGAAGATCCTAGACGTTCATCTTTTACAAAATATATGTAAAAAAGCTGGTATGTCAAACATTTTAGCCTATCGTGATTCCCAATCCCATTCGCGCATGCCCACTTTGTCATTTTCTCATACTCAGTCAATTCGGACCGGTACTTGGCGACGTCCAAAGACCAAAAAAAAAAAAAATTTTATTGCCGAAGGCAGTGGAATGCTAAGGTTGTCTTGAACACGGCCGCTTCATCCATCCGCACGTGAGTCTCATCATTAAAAAATTATTATTTCGACAGACAGAAGAGAGAAGACGCCTGCATATGCGTCGAGAAAATTGGTCCACATTTGGTCCTGTCGTCTCGAGTTACGTGCGAACAAGTTGTATATAATCTTTATTTCTTAATTTATGATTAATCTAGTTCAAATTAGATATTGATTATATTGAGAAAATTATAGATATTTAAATTATCTTCATATAAAGATCAAATATCACATATATTCGATTTTTAAATTAAAAACTATTAATGTTTTACAAACCAACCTAAATTTAATTTATTGTAGGTCTGTACCAAACGTCTCGTGAAGTGTCAGTGTATTGGAATAGAGATATTTTGAGTGGTGTTTCACATACGTGGTACAGAATATATCAGAAAATATTTCATTAAAACACCTCAGTTCGTGCCGATACACTGGAGATAACCTAAGTATAATTTTAATGCTAACTCCTCCACGAGAAAATATTTTCTGTCACATCTTCCCGAATAGACCCTGAGTAACTCCTCCTCGGGCTGGACTCAAAACCTAGCTCCTGTCCTCCGCGCCGCCGCCTCCTACGCATCGCCTCGCTGTGCCGCCGCCGCCTCCCATTTTAGTGTACTCGTACTTTTAACATGTCTGCCGATGGCACACCCCTACAGTGACTAAACATCCAGATCTAGGGTTTCGCTGGGTTCATCGTCTTTAAATTTCTGTCTTCGCAGGTGCCCACCGACGCCGGGGAGGAGCGCCAGAGTAGCCTCGCGCCGGAAATCTTCGATCCAGATATAGGGTTTCTCTGCTCTAGTCTTTCTCAAATCGGAGCAGATCAGAGCAAGAAGTCTCTGTCAAATCAGAGCAAATCTAGGGTTTCGCTGCTCTATTATTGGATCCAGGTACGTAGCAATCTCCAATTCCTGTGCCTATGTTTCAGTAGATCTATCTGCATGCCTGTGTTTCAGTAGATCTATCTGCTTGTAAATCTGTTCTGTTCGGATCCATGGGTAGAAGAAGGTATGTGCTTCAGTGTTAGTGTTTCAGGATACCTATGCAAGCTAAATTGTGCTTCAGTGCTAGTGCTTCTTGGTTAAATTTCCTCACGTCAGGTGGTCAGTTCAAAAGAACCCACTGTCATATCATCTTGTAGGCTAAGGATAGAACTATTTTTCTTCAGAGGAAATATACTCTGCAAGTTCTTCAGAGGAAACTAGTCATCTACTCATCTCCATTTTGTTATATTACAATTTTAGCTACTAAAGGGATGCACCAAACCTGCTTGGAATCTATGTGTTTGGAAATTGGAATGCTTGTCCGATTAATACAAATCAGACAGCTGGAAATTAGAATGCTTGCCCGCCATAACTGTGTGCGTTACACGCTCACTGCATTGCTTTTTATTCTAATTACAGAATATATGTCTTGAGAACCGGGAATATGTTTGGATATGTCTTAAGCTTCATAACCTGGAATATGTTTGAATAATGTTGTGCTCTTTCGGAACCCCCTACACTATTATGTGGTACTTCAAATCGTAAAGCAAAGATGCCATCTAGGTTCCTGTTAATTTGATAAATTTGGTATTTACTAATACCGTACCGAATTAATTTGGTATTTACTGAAACCGAACCAACATATTTATCGGTAAACATGCTATTCAATGTGCAATACCGAAATTTTAAAAATACCGAAAAAACCGAATCGAAAAAACCTTCCCGAACGCACAACCCTAGAAACTGTAACCCCTCAAAAAATATGTTTCCATCTTTTCCATTCTAAAAAACCCGACAAAAGATATTTCTCCTCTTCCATTTTGAAAACGTGACATAAAACAAAAAATCAATTTCTAGCGAGTACTCGTGGTTGAGGGCGTGGAGGTGTTGTAGGTCGAAGTGGCACTGGTCGTCGCAGCTAGTGTTGGTCGATGACGACCTTCGACCACCTCCACTTCGACTGCGACCTTCGACCACCTCCACGACATCCTTCAACCACAACCCCTCAACCACTATTTTCACAATCATGCTCCCGACCATGAGTACTCGCGAGAGTTTCTAATACGGCATATCCTACTCGCCGTGACATCATATTAATAGATATAGAAGTTGGAACCTAGCTGAATACTGCCTCCACGTTGAACCACGTTGTTCCTTCGTTCGTGGCCATTGGATAGGCACGTTCGCATCATCTGGGCTGTTGAATGTGTTCTCCCAATGTCCAGTTGTTTCCTGCTGTCTCCCACAAGAGCAAATCTACAGATTTGATCAAAATCAATCACGACCAATACAAAATCAAATCTATTGATTCGACCAAAAACCCAAAATGCGACCAACATAGAAACAAAATTGCTGATTTGTCCAAGCTCCCTCTGTTTCCCACAAGAGGAAATCTACTGACTTGAACAAAACCAAGCACGACCAATACAATCAAATCTACTGATTCAACCAAAAACCCAAAATACGCCCAACATAGGAACAAAATCGCTGATTCGATCAGGCTCTAGGCCTCCAGTTGTTTACCACAAGAGCAAATCTACTGATTCGGCCAAAAACAAAAAATGCGACAATTGCTTCTATGTTGGCAATAACTTTCTCGTGTGATCCTCGGTCGAATCAGTGGTTTTGTCTTTACGTTGCTCGCAGTTTGAGTTTTTTGGATGTATAAGTAGATTTGCCTTTGTATTGCTCCTGCTTGGGTTTGGTCGAATCCGTAGATTTGTTTGTGTTTTTAGCATTTGGTGTTGGTCGAAATAGTAAATTACTTCTGTGTTGGTAGTAATTTTCTGGCATGATCCTTGTTCGAATCAGTGGTTTGTTTTTATGTTGGTCTCATTTTGTGTTTTTTGGTTTACTCAGTAGATTTGTCTTTATGTTGGTCGTGCTTTGTTTTGGCCAATCAATAGATTTGTAATTTTCTAGCATGATCCTAAAGTTCCACTGGTCGTATTTCATCCAAAACTAAGTACTAAAAACACAAAAGCAAATCTGTTGACTCCATCAAAACCAAGCACGGCCAATACAAAAGGCAAATCTATTGATTCGACCAAAAACACAGAATGCGACCAATATAAAAACAAAACCATTGATTCGATCAGACACAAAAAGATCAGTGGACCTCCAGGATCACGCCGGAAAATTACTCCCAATACAAAAGCAATTTACCGTTTTGACCAAAAACAAGTACTAAAAACATAGAAGCAAATCTACCATTTCGACCAATCTAGCACGACCAATACAAAGACAAATCTATTAATTCGACCAAAAACACAGAATGCGGCCAACATAAAAACAAAATCACTGATTCGACCAGACACAAAAAAAAACGACTAATGGACCTCGAGGATCATGCCAGAAAATTTCTCTCAAAACAAGTAATTTGTCGTTTTGACCAAAAACTAGTACTATCAACACAAACAATTCTACTGATTTGACCAAAACCAACCACGACCAATATAAAGGTAAATCTACTAATTCGACCAAAAAACACAAAATGCGGCCAACATAAAAACAAAAAACCAATGACTTGACTGAGGATCATGCGGGAAAATTACTGTCAAACACAAAAGCAATTTGCTGTTTCGACCAACACCAAGTAGTAAAAACACAAACAAATCTAATGATTCGACACAACAACAAAACAGAGCCAACAGATCCATGAATACACTTATACCAAATATATTTTGCCCAGAAGTGTTCGGTACAAATCTAAGCATTATTCTATAAGCTGAAGTCCTTAAGCTAAAGCAACCAATCAAACAACCAGATCTGTTGGGTTGAATTTTTTTGCCTGTTGGATGTCCTACTTAGTTCGTACACAGTCTTCCAAGTTGGAATTTTTTTGATAAAAAAAGTTGAAATTTCAGTTGCAGCACCTATGTTGAGTGTATTTTTAGTGTACTTTAAACGTAAGCTTATAAATTTTGAAACTTCCAAAGTTCCTTTAAATTTATGAGCTTGCTGGGCTAGATTTGAGCTGTAGGTTCCATGAAGCTATTTGATTGTTGCCCTATTCCTTCACATGCATTTTGGTAGCGTCCGTTAATAGCTCATCGCCATTGAAAATTACAAGCGTCCTTAGTTAAAATGTTTTCTTGTCTTGTTGGACTTTATGATCTTTGCTTTTCACTGAGTAGATGGTTTCTCTAGTTATAACAACATTGTGAGTAACGATTAATATAATATCATGCTTTGCTTTTTCTGGTTTTTCTGAAAACTATCTTTTTTGTGTCAATAGATCAATTCTCACACTCTCTCAAGGACAGATGGCGGCTGTTTTCTCCAATGTTAACTCTGAGGCAGGGCTTAAAAAGCTCGATGATTACCTTCTCACACACAGCTACATCACTGGGTATGTGATTCATACTACCCTCTTTACTAAATGGTCATATTGTCACACTGAACTTACACTATAATAATTTGCCCCTAGCTACCAAGCTACCAAGGATGACATGGCTGTGTATTCTGCACTTTTGGCTGCTCCCTTCTCGAAGCACATCAATGTTGCGAGGTGGTACAGCCACATTGATGCGCTTCTAAGGTTGAGGTATGTGCTTAAACTTTTGCTGGAGTTATCATCTCATTTGCATTTATAATGTTCAACAATGTGAACATGCTAAAGGCTTTATTTATTTCCAGTGGAGTCACTGCAGAGGGTCAAGGTGTCAAGGTTGAGTCATCTGCTGTTGCTGAAGCTTCAACACCTGAAGTTGCTGACCAAAAGGTTACATCCTGTTACTTTTATTTGGCTGTCAGAATTATCAAGTGGTCTGATAGATTCAAAATACAGTAATGATGGCTGAATGGATTTGTTGAGGATGTAAGTTGATGAATGATTGAATGTTGTTTGTGTGGTTAAATTCCTTCCATTATAAATGAATATGTTGAGTTCATATCCTTGAGAGTATTTTGTTGACAACAAAATTTGAAAAACTTGCCTTTTGTATTATTGGGATCCATAAAGCAGAACTTCTGAATGCAGGCACCAGCAGCTGATGAAGATGATGATGATGTTGACCTTTTTGGTGAGGAGACTGAAGAGGAGAAGAAGGCAGCTGAAGAGCGTGCCGCAGCTGTCAAGGCTTCTGGCAAGAAGAAAGAATGTATGTGTCTCTTACATTTGTTTTGATCTTTTATCTCACCTGGAGTTGCACGTGGAAATTTGTATTTAGAAAGACTATATGCTCATTACTATACTAAAATGCTGAGGCTGATGAGGTTATGTTTTGTGCTCTGTAATCCATTTCTAACTCTCCTTATTTTGGGTCAGCTGGAAAGTCATCAGTTCTGCTTGATGTGAAGCCATGGGATGATGAAACTGACATGACCAAGCTTGAGGCAGCTGTCAGGAGTGTGAAGATGGAAGGCTTGCTCTGTGGTGCCTGTATGTGACTCTGCTCGTCTATGTTTTCCTAATTGTGAAATTAGGGTTTAATATATTCCAATATGTTGATGCCTATTTAGATGGGTTTCTAACTTGAATAATCATCATACGGTGCAGCCAAGCTTGCTCCAGTTGGATACGGCATCAAGAAGCTGCAAATCATGATGACAATTGTCGATGATCTTGTCTCTGTTGACAGTCTCATCGAGGATTATTTTTATACTGAGCCAGCAAATGAATACATTCAGAGCTGTGATATTGTGGCATTCAACAAGATTTGTAAGTTGTCTTGAATATAGTTGATCGCTCTTTTGATTTGGATTTGGGAAATCATGCACTGTGTTACACATTATTCTGTTTGAGGGAACGCCATTTTGTCCTATAGTCTAGTTATGGACCTGTTGTAGCACTATTATACCTACTATATCTTGATAATTGTCTGGCTATCTTCTATGATACTATGGTTACTAATTGAGAGTTCATGGGTTTTATAGGTTAGTTAACTAAGTATCAACAGAAAAAAGAATATCTAATTCTCCTTGGTATACTCTTTATCATTGTTATGTTTATTAGGTTGCGTACCAACTTGTCTTGAATTTCCCTAGAAATGTCATATGTTCCTTTAAAAATCTTATGGATTTACTTCATTTTTTTTTTAACAATGCTGGTTTAAAATTGATGCACTGATTTCTTAATTTCATTGCAGAAATTACAAGGGAAGTGAGGATGGGACATTTCGTTAGAATATTTTATCAAGAGTTTTTCGTTGCTATGTTGTGGACTTGACGCATGACAAGTAATTACCATGAGAGGTTTTGGGGCCCTTGCTGAGTCTAATGTATGACTCGAGTGCATTTGCTACTGGAAGGATAATTTGGTTGGATTTCTATTATTATTGTTATTGTCATTTGGTGCTGTTCTCCCCTGATTGTGTTTCATGCTAATTCTTGGTTGATCATGGTTCCTACATCTGCATTTATTGTTTTTAACTTTTTTTTGCTGGTGCTCTTACGTTGCCCAATTTGGTCTAGAGCCACAAATTGCCAATCCTTTGTAGTTTGTATTGGGGATTGGCCAAAATTCTTGGGCATGCCAAAAGTTTGGCCATCATCCAAATACCCCCAATAGTTACAATGGTGGGTGCACCATTGGTTGTGGTAACTGGTTACTTATCAGTTTTCAAAAAGTGCCCCTTGTATGTATGCTTGCTGGGTCTTCGAATTTGGGTATTTGAGAAATCCTGTCCATATCCAGATAAACACAATGTATTTCAACACACTTCCTTAATGTCTAGCTTAGATTAGGCCAGTAGTGGCTGACTATATTGTGACCCGTTTTTGCCAGGTTTACTCGCGTGCCATGCCCTCGCAGTTGCAGGAGTGGACGGCCTTCGAGCAAGCGCTTGCACCAAGCCACTCTTTGGTGCGCATGTCTTCACAACCCACATGCATTTGTGTTGTCTCACGCTAGCCGCGTGTCGTGTGCGGTGGTCCTCTGTGCACGCTGAATTGCGTCGGTCGTGGTCTTATGGGCATGCACAAACATATAAACGGCAGCGCCTTTTTTTGAAGGTTGAAATCCGTTTACCGACTTTTAGGAAACACCATAGTAGGAAACGAGGTGTTTTGGTTCTTCGCCAATTTTGTTTTGCTTGTTCCCTATAGTGTAAGCTATTCCCAGTACTGTGTAATGTACGTCTTGGGAAATATGTTGATTTTAAGTGAAGGCTACAGTTTAGACGATGTTGGTTAAAACAGTAAAGCTATTTTGAGGAAACAATATCATATATCCGGTGATCTGTAGTAATCACATTCGGAATGAATAATATTTATAAATAATCCTAAATAAAAAATAATTGCGAAAATAATCTATAGTTTGCCGAAATTACAAAAATGACTTGGTTGGATGCAATAAGTCAATTATCAATGTTATGATATGCGACAGAAACCCATGTGAGAGCAAAAATCAATTTTTCGCGAGTACTAGTGGTCGAGTGTCTATGGTCGATGATTGTCGTGGAGGTGAGTGAAGGTTATAGTTTAGACGATGCTGATTAAAACAGTAAAATTGTTTTGAGGAAACAATATCATATATCCAGTTATCTGTAGTAACCACATTTTAAACTTCTGACTTGTATTAGCCACGTGATGATGAACATTCTAGGGCAAATTTTGATACGGAATCAAGATGTAAGAACATCATACAAATTTTTCCTACTTTGATTTATACAAGTATTAGTTGAGGCGAGACAACATTTACGAATGTTAATCCAAACATCTTCGGCAGTGTATAGATGAGGTTAAGCTCTTCCAATGAGATGGTTTACTGTGTTTTAAATAATAATCCTAGTAAATCTCATTCTATTTGTTTTTACTTTATTGGAGTTCTAAGTAAGTTAGATTTTTCACTTCAAATTTATTTTATAAGTTTGTACACTTAAATTGAAACTCATGAACACCTCTTTAAACTACCCTCAATTTTTGTCCTGTACTATTCCCGACCACGAAATATTGGCAGGGCTTTACATTTATTCGAGATTTTTTTTATAAATAACTCAAAATAGAAAAAATAATTTCAAAAATGACCTACTGTTTAATAAATTTGTCAAAATGACCTGATTGGGTGTGATAAATCAATTATCGTGGCTGTAATACGCGACAAACCGTAAACCAAGAAAAAATATGTTTCCATCTTTTCTATTTTGAAGATGCCACGGAAAAGATATTTCTCCTCTTTTACATTTTGAAAACACGACAGAAAGCAAAAAATCAATTTCTTGTAAGTACTCGTGGTCGAGGACGTGGTTGTGAAAATAGTGGTCAAAGGTTGAAGTGGAAGTGGTCGTCGTGGCTGGATTGGTCGAAGAGGTGGTTGGTCGATGACGATCAAAATCAGGGAAATTACACCTCACCACGACATCCTTCGACCACCTCCACTTCGACTAACGACCACATTCACCACGACCTTCGACCACGTCCCCTCGACCACTACTTTTACAATCACGCCCTCAATCACAAGTACTCGCGAGAAATTGATGTTTCTGTCGCGTTTTCAAAATGGAAAAGAGGAGAAATATCTTTTCTGTCTTGTTTCGAAATAAAAAAGATGGAAACATATTTTTTTTTCTCGGTTTACGGTTTTTGCCGCAGATCACAGCCGTGATAATTGATTTATCGCATCCAATCAAGTTATTTTGATAAATTTACTAAACTGTGGGTCATTTTCGCAATTATTTTTTTATTTTGAGTTATGTATAAAAAAAATCACACTGAATCGTATCAAATAGGTTGTGTCGCTGCTGGTACTACTACAAAAGAAAAAAAGCACTCCTGCGTCTTCGCTTCTCTGTGCCCAACGTTCCCTCTTTCTTGTCTGCCATTACACCGACCATAAATATACCTACAGGTGTTAATGTGTTATACCCTCTAAAAACCTCAAACCAAGTCAAGCAAATACACTGTACTTTTTGCACCCAAAAAGCACCGCAATGCCATGCCGCCTCCTGCTCGCTAGCTGCGTGCTGCTTTTGTCCTACAGCTGCATTTGCTCAACCCTGAGCCCCTTGCCTCATCTGTCTCGGCATTTGATGATCCTCGTTGCTTTGTGTAGGATTGTCGGACAGGCACACTCGTTAGTATTGGTCATCGCCGTAGTGGCTTTTAGGGTCTCTATGTTCTTGATCATCTGTTGCTTTCAGTCAACTTCACTATTACCATCTCTCCCACCTTGGTGTCTACTACATCTTCAACTAGTTTTTCATAGTGGCATCATCGACTAGATCATATTCGTGGTGCTCGCCTATGTCCACTCTAACTCATTAGCGTGTCCTTGATCGTGTGTCTGTCGACACCAACTTTATTTGTACGGGTTGTAAGCTGGATAAATAGCTACAACTCTCATACTCTTCTAATACTTCTAGGTCTAGTCATCCCTCTGCTTTAGTACATATTGATGTATGTGGTCCAGTTTCCTTTGTGTCTAAGGGATGCCACAAATATTATGTCATCTTTATAGATGATTACTCTCGCTATACTTAGGTCTATTTTATGACATATCGATCGTAGCTTATTCATACATATCAGTCCTTTGCTCACATAATTCAGACATAGTTTTCCACTACTATTTAGGTTCTTTGTTTTGACTCTGGAGGCGAGTACTTATCTGCTTTTTTCACTAACTTGTTAGCACTCAGGGGACTCTTCCATAGTTTTCTTGCCCTGGTGCCCATGTTTAGAATGGTGTTGCTGAACGCAAAAACCATCACATTATTGAGATTGCACGTACTCTCTTGATCGCATCTCATGTTCCTCTCTATTTTTGGGCTAAGACTATCTCCACGGCCGTTTATCTTATTAACATTCAGTCTTCTTTTTGCCTTCATGGCAAGTGTCTTGGAGAGATTCTTTTCTCTAGTCCTCCTGTATACGATCACCTTCGAGTCTTTGGTTGTACGTGTTATGTCCTTCTTGCACCTCAAGAGCGCACTAAGCTGATTGTTCAGTCTGTTGAGTGTGTTTTTCCAGGTTACAGTATTGAGTATAAATGATATCGCTGCTATGATCCCTCTGCTTGCCGTATTTGTTTTTCTCGAGATGTTACCTTTCTTGAGGATCGGCCCTTCTTTCATTCTTCCATTCCTCGTACCACAGATCCTTCCGATTCGATCTCATTCCTATCTCTATCAAATATTCCTCTTTTGATGCATCTCTTATTCCCACTTCCGTATCAAAATTTGCCCTAGAATGTTCGTCATCACGAGGCTAATACAAGTCAGAAGTTCAAAATGTGGTTACTACAGATAACCGGATATATGATATTGTTTCCTCAAAGCAGCTTTACTGTTTTAACCAGTATCGTATAAACTATAACCTTCACTCACCTCCACGACAACCTTCGACCATAGACACTCGACCACTAGTACTCGCGAAAAATTGATTTTTGCTCTCTCACATGGGTTTCTGTCGCATATCACAATATTGATAATTGACTTATCGCACCCAATCAGGTCATTTTTGTAATTTCGGCAAACTGTAGATTATTTTCGCAATTATTTTTTATTTAGGATTATTTATAAATATTATTCATTCATAATGTGGTTACTACAGATCACCGGATATATGATATTGTTTCCTCAAAACAGCTTTACTGTTTTAACCAACATGGTCTAAACTGTAGCCTTCACTTAAAATCAGCATATTTCCCAAGACGTACATTACACAGTATTGGGGATAGCTTACACTATAGGAAACAAGCAAAACAAAATTGGCGAAGAACCAAAACACCTCATTTCCTACTACGGTGTTTCCTAAAAGTCGGTAAACGGATTTCACCCTTCAGAAAAAGGCGCCGCCGTTTATATGTTTGTGCATACCCATAAGGCCACGATCGACGCAGTTCAGCATACACAGAGGACCACCACACACGACACGCGGCTAGCGTGAGACAGCACAAATGCGTGTGGGTTGCGAAGACATGCGCACCAAAGAGCGGCTTGGAGCAAGCACTTGCTGGAAGGCCGTTCGCTCCTGCAACTGCGAGGGCATGGCACGCGAGTAAACCTGGCAAAAACGGGTCACAATATAGTCAGCCACTACTGGCCTAATCTAAGCTAGACATTAGGAAAGTGTGTTGAAATACATTGTGTTTATTTGGATATGGACAGGATTTCTCAAATACCCAAATTCGAAGACCCAGCGAGCATACATACAAGGGGCACTTTTTGAAAGCCAATAAGTAACCAGTTACCACAACCAATGGTGCACCCACCATTGTAACTATTGGGGGTATTTGGATGATGGCCAAACTTTTGGCATGCCCAAGAATTTTGGCCAATCCCCAATACAAACTACAAAGAATTGGCAATTTGTGGCTCTAGACCAAATTGGGCAGCGTAAGAGCACCAGCAAAAAAAAAGTTAAAAACAATAAATGCAGATGTAGAAACCATGATCAGCCAAGAATTAGCATGAAACACAACCAGGGGAGAACAGCACCAAATGACAATAACAATAATAATAGAAATCCAACCAAATTGTCCTTCAAGTAACAAATGCACTCGAGTTATACATTAGACTCAACAAGGACCCCAAAACCTCTCATGGTAATTACTTGTCATGCGTCAAGTCCACAACATAGCAACGAAAAACTCTCGATAAAATATTCTAACGAAATGTCCCATCCTCGCTTCCCTTGTAATTTCTGCAATGAAATTAAGAAATCAGTGCGTCAATTTTAAACCAGCATTGTTAAAAAAAACTGAAGTAAATCCATAAGATTTTTAAAGGAACATATGACATTTCTAGGGAAATTCAAGACAAGTTGGTAAGCAACCTAATAAACATAACAATGATAAGAGTATACCAAGGAGAATTAGATATTCTTTTTTCTGTTGATACTTAGTTAACTAACCTATAAAACCCATGAACTCTCAGTTAGTAACCATAGTATCACAGAAGATAGCCTGACAATTATCAAGATATAGTAGGTATAATAGTGCTACAACAGGTCCATAACTAGACTATAGGACAAAATGGCGTTCCCTCAAACAGAATAATGTGTAACACAGTGCATGATTTCCCAAATACAAATCAAAAGACCGATCAAATGTATTCAAGACAACTTACAAATCTTGTTGAATGCCACAATATCACAACTCTGGATGTATTCATTTGCTGGCTCAGTATAAAAATAATCCTCGATGAGACTGTCAACAGAGACAAGATCATCGACAATTGTCATCATGATTTGCAGCTTCTTGATGCCGTATCCAACTGGAGCAAGCTTGGCTGCACCATATGATGATTATTCAAGTTAGAAACCCATCTAAATAGGCATCAACATATTGGAATATATTAAACCCTAATTTCACAATTAGGAAAACATAGAGGAGCAGAGTCACATACAGGCACCCCAGAGCAAGCCCTCCATCTTCACACTCCTGACAGCTGCCTCAAGCTTGGTCATGTCAGTTTCATCATCCCATGGCTTCACATCAAGCAGAACTGATGACTTTCCAACTGACCCAAAATAAGGAGAGTTAGAAATGGATTACAGAGCACAAAACATAACCTCATCAGCCTCAGCATTTTAGTATAGTAATGAGCATATAGTCTTTCTAAATACAAATTTCCACGTGCAACTCCAGGTGAGATAAAAGATCAAAACAAATGTAAGAGACACATACATTCTTTCTTCTTGCCAGAAGCCTTGACAGCTGCGGCACGCTCTTCAGCTGCCTTCTTCTCCTCTTCAGTCTCCTCACCAAAAAGGTCAACATCATCATCATCTTCATCAGCTGCTGGTGCCTGCATTCAGAAGTTCTGCTTTATGGATCCCAATAATACAAAAGGCAAGTTTTTCAAATTTTGTTGTCAACAAAATACTCTCAAGGATATGAACTCAACATATTCATTTATAATGGAAGGAATTTAAGCACACAAACAACATTCAATCATTCATCAACTTACATCCTCAACAAATCCATTCAGCCATCATTACTGTATTCTGAATCTATCAGACCACTTGATAATTCTGACAGCCAAATAAAAGTAACAGGATGTAACCTTTTGGTCAGCAACTTCAGGTGTTGAAGCTTCAGCAACAGCAGATGACTCAACCTTGACACCTTGACCCTCTGCAGTGACTCCACTGGAAATAAATAAAGCCTTTAGCATGTTCACATTGTTGAACATTATAAATGCAAATGAGATGATAACTCCAGCAAAAGTTTAAGCACATACCTCAACCTTAGAAGCGCATCAATGTGGCTGTACCACCTCGCAACATTGATGTGCTTTGAGATGGTAGCAGCCAAAAGTGCAGAATACACAGCCATGTCATCCTTGGAAGCTTGGTAGCTAGGGGCAAATTATTATAGCATAAGTTCAGCGTGACAATATGACCATTTAGTAAAGAGGGTAGTATGAATCACATACCCAGTGATGTAGCTGCGTGTGAGAAGGTAATCATCGAGCTTTTTAAGCCCTGCCTCAGAGTTAACATTGGAGAAAACAGCCGCCATCTGTCCTTGAGAGAGTGTGAGAATTGATCTATTGACACAAAAAAGATAGTTTTCAGAAAAACCAGAAAAAGCAAAGCATGATATTATATTAATCGTTACTCACAATGTTGTTATAACTAGAGAAACCATCTACTCAGTGAAAAGCAAAGATCCTAAAGTCCAACAAGACAAGAAAACATTTTAACTAAGGACGCTCGTAACTTTCAATGGCGATGAGCTATTAACGCATGTTACCAAAATGCGAGTGAAGGAATAGGGCAACAATCAAATAGCTTCATGGAACCTACAGCTCAAATCTAGCCCAGCAAGCTCATAAATTTGAAGGAACTTTGGAAGTTTCAAAATTTATAAGGTTATGTTTAAGGTAAGCTAAAAATACACTCAACATAGATGACGCAACTGAAATTTCAACTTTTTTGTCAAAAAAAATTCCAACTTGGAACACTTTGTACAAACTAAGTAGGTCATCCAACATCCAACAGGCAAAAAAATCCAACCACCCAACAGTTAAGCCACAATCAAATAGCTTCATGGATCAGGGTGTTCACTTCATCTGGGAAGTCAAATGTGCTCCCCACTGTCCAGCTGTTTCCCACTGTTTCCCACAAGAGCAAATTACAAATCAACGGAGTGGAGGTGGTCGTAGATCGAAGTGGAGGTGGTCGACGGTCGTCGTGGAGTTGGCCGTAGGTCGAAGTATAGGTGGTTGAAGGTCGTCGTCAACCAACCACCTCTTCGACTACTCTAGCCGCGATGACCACCGCCGTTTCAACCTACGACCACCACTATGCCCTCGACCACGAGTACTCGCGAGGAATTAATTTTTTGTTTTATGTCGCGTTTTCAAAATGGAAAAGAGGAGAAATATTTTTTAAGCGTTTTTTAGAATGGAAAAGATGGAACCATATTTTTCTAAGTATTACGGTTTCTATGGGTGTGCATTCGGGAAATTCAGTTTTTTTTTGGTATTTTTAAAATTTCGGTATTGCACATTGAATACCATATTTACCCAAAAAAAAAAAATCGGTTCGATTTCGATACGGTATTGGTAAATACCAAATTAACGTCAACCTACATTGCATCTTTGCTTTACAATTTGAAGTACCACATAATATTGGGGGGGGGGGAGGGGGGGGGTTGTTCAAAAAGAACACAACATTATTCAAATCATGGATAATGTTATTTGGTACTTCAACACAACATGATACGGGCATAGGTTAGCCCGTATCAGTGGTGTAATAGAGACTTTGTTTAGCTGGGATGAATGCTGAGTTTGTTTGGTTGACTGCATCAGAGACTGGTTCTAATTGATGAATAGATGAGATGTTTGATTGGTTGTATGGATTTTTATGTGGTTACTTTAGTTGTAAGATTACCCCTCTTCATTTGAAGGGAGGAAAAAGTGTTGAATAAAATGAGTGTATCATAGGGGTAGGGGTGTGCATTCGGGAAATTTAGTTTTTTCGGTATTTTTATAATTTAGGGATTACACATTGAATACCATATTTACCAAAAAAATATTTCAGTTCAGTTTCAGTAAATACCAAATTAATTCGATACGATATTGGTAATACCAAATTTACAGAATTAACGGGAACCTACATGGCATCCTTGCTTTACGATTTGAAGTACTACATAATAGTGGGGTGGGGGGAGGGTCAGAAAGAACACAACATTATTCAAACATATTCCAGGTTCTCAAGACATGTATATTCTGTGATAAGAATAAAAAGCAATGCAGTGAGCCTGTAATGCACATGGTTATGGCGGGCAAGCATTCTAATTTCCAACTATCTGATTTGTATTAATCAGACAAGCATTCCAATTTCCAAACACATAGATTCCAAGGAGGTTTGGTGCATCCCTTTAGTAGCTAAAATTGTAATATAACACAATGGAGATAAGTAGATGACTATTTTCCTCTGAAGAACTTGCATAATATATTTCCTCTGAAGAAAACTAGTTCTATCCTTAGCCTACAAGATGATATGACAGTGGGTTTTTCTGAACTGACCACCTGACATGAGGAAATTTAACCAAGAGCACTAGCACTGAAGCACAATTTAGCTTGCATAGGCATCCTGAAACACTTAACACTGAAGCACATACCTTCTTCTACCCATGGATCCGAACAGAGATAGATCTACTGAAACACAGGCATGCAGATAGATCTACTGAAACAAATTAACATGCATGGATCTACTAAAACATAGGCACAGGAATTGGAGCTTGATATGTACCTGGATCCAATAATAGAGCAGCAAAACCCTAGATTTGCTCTGATTTGACAGAGACTTCTTGCTCTGATCTGCTCCGATTTGAGAAAGACTAGAGAAGAGAAACCCTATATCTGGATCGAAGATTTCCGGCGCGAGGCTACTCTGGCGCTCCTCCCCGGCGTTGGTGGGCACCTGAGAAGACAGAAATCAAAAGACGATGAACCCAGCGAAACCCTAGATCTGGATGTTTAGTTACTGTAGGGGTGTGCCATCGGCAGGCAGGTTAAAAGTACGAGTACACTAAAATGGGAGGCGGCGGCGGCACAGTGAGGCGATGCGTAGGAGGCGGTGGCGCGGAGGACAGGAGCTAGGGTTTTGAGTCGAGCCCGAGGAGGAGGTACTCAGGGCCGTGGGAGACAGCCAGATATAGACACATATAGTCACACATAAACTCGGTTTTTTCCGGTTTTTCTTTATAAAAGATCGAACCAAACCAAATACAGTAATTGAGTAAATTATCCTACTGTATACCACGTGAACTGTTATTTTCAGTGTTATTCGATTTTTTTCAATTCGACCTTTTTGATTCGGTTCAGATTTATATAGCCCTAAAGGAGCAACGCCTACATAGACAAAACACAACAATTTATTTGAGTATTTTCGAGGACAATGTCAAATTATTTATTTTCTAATAATAACAAATCACCAAAAAATCGAAAAAACTATTATTTTAGCATTTCCAGAGATAATTTCAAAACAAGTTTTCACAGAAAAAATTATTTTCAAAAAATAAAAAATCACCGATATATATATAGCATTTCCAATGACAATTTCAAAACAGTTTTACTGAAAATTATTTTCCAAAAAGCTTTTAAAATTTGTCTTTTTTTTTAAAAGCCGATGTCTAAAGCATACGATTTTAAATTCAATTCAACAAATTAAAACATCTAGATTGTGAAGTAAACAGTCGATTCAACGAATTAACTCACTATCTTAAACATTAGCTAATGAACAAAAAAAAGCCAAAACAAAACAGAAGAAACGTCGCAAGTAATCACAGCAACCCTACTCGCCAAGCATCAATATTATTAAAAGGGAACAACCTCAACAACATCAGCATCCAAAAACTAAAATTATTTATAAATAATCCAGAGTAAAAAATAATTTGAAAAATGACCCACAATTTAACAAAATTGTGAAACTAACCTAGTCGGACGCGATAAATAACTTATCGCGAGTGTGATGCGCGACAGAAATGAATGGCTAACTTTTTTCCGTTTTCGACCAGCAAAATAAATTTTTTCCCTTTTGAAATTGCGACAGAAAGGCACTCACTCTTTTCCGTTTTTGACCAGCGACAGAATTATTTTCCCTTTTGAAACTGCGATAACCCCAATTTCTCCACTCGACCACGACCACGACCAAGCACGGTGGAGCGGTCGTAGCCTGAGAAATGAGCTCGTTGTCGTTGTATCGGTGAATAGGTCGTAGTCATCAAAGTCGTGATCAGAGGGAGTGGGGAAGAGGAAAAGGTAGCGCAATTGAGGTAGCGTCGGATCTACGGGATCGACGACGGTGAGAGGAGAAAATCCGGCGAGATCTGTGCTTGAGACGACAAAGTGCGTAGATCTAGCGGCGCGATGGCTTAGATCTGGCACAGGCGAAGTTGTGGCTCTAAAGAAGGCGGAGAGTGTGGCGGCCGAGCACCGGCGGCGTCTATGACGACGAGGGCGATGCAAATCCGGGCGTGCGGTGAAGTAAAAAGAGAGAGAAAGAGAGCAGAGGGCGCGTAAGATCCGTAGGAGAGGCAGTAGATCCGGCGAGACGCGAGTTCGCAGCAGCGGCGGCGCGGCGCGAGGAGCACCCGGCGGTAGCTCTGTTGCGGTCGTGAGGAGCGATAAGTGGTCTATGCATTCTGTCGTGGTCGTGAAGCACGATAAGTTCTTATTCATATATGAACAAACATGTGTATATATGCATGTATACTTATCTCATTAAAATACTCCCTGACAAACCATAATTCAGATCAGACTGAACAGATAGGACCTCCTACCTATCTTATATAGATTTATCTTCAGCGTCAAGATCAAACTTAGTTCCTAAAAACCCAAAAACTAACCCCAGTTCTGTTTTCGAAAACCAAATTCCTGATTACCTCAATTAATATTTTTAGACTATAGTTTGATTGATTGCAAAATAAATCTCTTGGATTTCTAAAAAATCCTAGATCTTAGTAAGCTTGCATACCAGTCCTAAAACTTCTTGGCCAAATAAGTTAATTTGATCATTTTTCGCAATTTAGTCCAAATTTCATCGCAAATTAGTCATTTTTCAGCTCTCGAAGGCCAGAGATGGCTAAAACCTCTGAATCACCTCCAAATTCCAACCCAACTAAACAAATATGTTCTTTCTGTTAATTTATACAAGTTTCTCTTTTGCACCAAGTTGGAATTCAGCCCCAAAACTCAACTATTCGCATTATCAGTCATTTTCGGTAAAAATTACTATTCACTTTTACCCTAGTACTATTCCATTTTCATTTTCAATTTCATTGTACTCTGAACCCTTTCAAACCTATTTATCAAGTAAACTATTCTTATGTACTAAATCCAAACTTATTTCTAGGTTTTAGATAATAGCAATTTAGCCCAAGACAACTTTCCAAAATCGCAAAATAGTCCTTCTGTCAAACTTTGTCAAAATTCATATTTCTAAATTTGTTCACCTCAAAAACCTTCTGCACCATCTTTCTCTACATATACATGAGCATATACATCTGTATACATATATATTATAAATATATATACACTCATATAGACACATATACTCACACACACATCTAATCAATAGCGAACTCACACACACGAGGAATTTTTTTTATGAATAACCCATTAAAAAAGTTTCAAAATTAACCCAAAACTTTTAAAAATATCAGAAATAGACTTCAGTCGTTGGATCCAATTAGCGACTGAACTTCAGTCGTGAACTAGGCCTGCGACTGATTAGCTGACACAGTCAATATGCATCGCTAGCCCAGGATCGCGCCACGTAGACTATCAGGCACGTACCTGGCTTGTGACTTGTCTAATATGACCGGACAAAGTTCGATGTTATCGGACAATGTCCGACTGCACACAAACTGGTCGTGATAGTAAAAATCTTAATTGCACTAGTAAAGGAATTGATTTAATCAGTAACACAACTTGTCTGATATGGTCGGACAAAGTCCGATTTTACCACATAATTGTTGGATCTAGATAGATCTAAGTATCTAGATTTTGATGATTAATGACGTTTTGGATAAATCCATGATGATTAAAGTTAATCTGAAGATGTCAGACTTGATGATCAAATGACAATTTAGATAAATCCTGATTTAGCACAAGTGAATTAAATTGATTATCGGTAAACCCTAATGGATGTTTCCTCGGTTGTGGGTTTGATATTGATGCTATGTTGTAACACCCCGATTTTTCCAAATCCTGGCCTGTCTTGTCCCTTTCTATTTCAGAATGAGATCCCTGTTGTGCCAACAGCTTACCCCAAAAAGTTGGCAATCAAACTCTTGTCATTCATACCTTTTCACAAATCAGCCCTTTTCAGAAATTGTCAGAAGCCCAAAAAGACTAAAAGTCTCAGACCATCTCCAAACTTTGATCTGATTCAATGAACACCTTCCTTTCACTATTCTGAACATTTTTCCCTTCTGGAAGAATTTCCAAATCTTACCCTAAACCTGAGTTTCGACCTTTCCCGTTTTTGAAACCCTAATTACCCTCTTTTACCCTAATTACTCTGTTTTCGGATTTTTGTCGAAACCCTCAAATCTTGTTCAATTTCACCAAATTTCCTGCCAGATGAGTCCCAGCATTTTAGTGTCACTCAGCTGCGAAGTCAAAGTTCAATTTGGACCCCCAAATCTCCAGAACTGCAATCAGGTCCAAACTCCAAAGAAAGATCATCGCAAATCAGTCCTTTTATTGAATTTAGGCCCCTGGCCGTGTCTCAGCAGAACCCGCCGCAGTGCATCGCCGTGTTCTTCGCCGCCGGTGAACCTCCTGCCGTGCCAACACCTCAGCCACGTAGCTGACACCCGTGCGCACTCGTGGCACCGCCGTGGACGCCACCTCGGCCGCGCCAGCACAACCAATTTCTTCCCCGCGCGCGAGCCCGTGAACCAGCAAGTCCAGCTTCGCCCGTTCGACACGTCTCGGCCACGCGTCGATGGAGCTTTCACTTCACCGTTCCCTCGCCGCTTGCGCCTGTGCCATCCACTGCCAAAAGCCTGCACCGCTGCACGCCAGTGCCTCGCCATCATCGCCGGCACAAGTCCCCGCCGTGTCCGGTCGCTTCGCGGTCAAAATTCGTCGCCGCTGTTCCCCAATTTGTCGACCAGAGGATTGCTCCAGCATCTATAAATACCCCTCAGTGTATTGCTTCAGTTCCCAGCAACAGAAACCGACTAATTTCTCACTGCCGCCGAGTTCGCTTTCTTCTCCGGCGAGCAATTTCTGGAGCTCACGGTGCCAGCCCAATTCGCTACACCATTCTTTAAACCGAAGCCACCGGTGAGTTCCCCTCTTCTCCCTCTCTGTGTCATAGCAGCCAATTGCATCCCGGCGATCCCTAACGCCGGCGATCATCGGAAAAGCCCATTTGCCCTGTTCCCCCAATGCTAACCGATTCACCCCAAATTAACCCTCGATTCTGTAGAAGGAATTGATCAGTGAGCTTAGTAGAGCAAGCCTGTGGAATCAAAACCTTCAATTGTGCCCAAATCGAAGAAATCCCAATCTGGAAGTTCATCAGTTTGCTGGACCTCGTCGCCAAGCTTCTCCGGCCATCCTCCAGCAAAATTAACCCATCCAGTAGCCTTGTTGTGCCCTAGAGATCATCCTCAAGCTTGGAATTGAGCTCATTCGCCTTGTATCAAAAATCCCAAATTTCAAAGTCGTCGTCTCCGGCACAGTTCACCGGAATTTGCTTCCCGGCCGATTCAGCCGACACCACTTTGTCCCTTAGCTTTGCCTCACCTCCCTGAGCATTTTCTTCCACTAGCTCGACACTGGATCTGCCTAGATTGTGAGATATGCCCTTGCCAAGATCACTGTCCAGAAGCCCAGTTCTTGTCCAGATCACAGCAGTTCATCACTGAATTCCATCACCTTCCAGCCACTTTCAGCCCTTGATCCTGTTAAGTATTTTGTTCCTGTTATCAAGGCCTACCTCCCAGACAAAGTTGTGCATCAATTGGAGCCCTGGATCAAAAGTTAAGCCATGCCCTAGTTTCTGGCCATGTCCAGCACTATGTCAGTGCATGTCAGCCACTGGCATTAGCCTTGTTTGACCCCTTCTAGTTGAGCAATGGAAATGTCACTTTGTCCCCTAGATTTCTGGAGTTGTGTTCTACATCTTTCCCTTCTGTCACTTCTCCAGAAAACCATCCTAATACCAGTTTAAAGCTATGCCAAAGTCGTGAACTGAATGTCGACCCTTCGACGTTCAATCCTTTTTAGCCGTTTCTTCGACCAGAACCCTTGTGACCTTGCCCTAACCTTTTCCCCTGCATGCATGACTTATTTACTTAATATTTTCTATGGAAACTATTTTATGTATGCTTATGTAGCGTATGTGTGGTATTGCTTGTGTCCGCCACAGAGCCCGAAGCTGAAGGAGCGGAAGAAGTCTTTGAAGATTCGTCCGAGTAATTAGACCTAGCAGTGCAAGGCAAGCCTCATTCCTTTGATCATGTCTCGCCCAATATTTTCATATGAAGTATATTCACTGTTTCTTACTATGCATGCTTATTTGAGATACAAGTTATGTTTGAATGACATGAGTAGATGTTACCTAATGAATCATGAAACCCCTTTTGTTATTGAACCTTCATATATATGCTTTTGTCACCCTAGGACTCATACACTGGATATCCACATTAAACTTGAAATGGTCAAATACATGAGAAGTTATGATCAAAACCGTTTTGTCAAGAAAACTGATAAAAGGGATCAGTAGTGAGGATTGGATTGTATAGAGAGGGTGCGGTGCGCACCAGGGAATGTGAATGCTCCTCACTATTGGTTCATAAGGACGAGAACCTTGTGCTGTGTCTCTATGCGAATTGTAAACGTACCAACCACTTGCCTGGTATGGGACAGGCACAACTTAGTAGCTTTTTGGTATTAGCAGTTCCCTGCATGGTTTGACGATCTGGTTTCTCGCGTGGAAACTGGTAGGCCAAGGTTCGGCCATGAGTGATGTGAGTTCAGAAAAATAATGAGAGGAAAAGGTGTAAAAGAAGGAAGGCGCCCTAGACCTGATTAAGCCGTGAGCGGTTGTAATCTTAAACGGTCGTATGTCTTGCGTGGACATAGACCAAGGCTATGTGTCCTGCGGGAACATAGACCAGAGGCTAGGAAGTAAGGCAGTGGGGAAGACCCACAACGGTACTTGAGACTTAACTGTCTATTTACCGGGCGGGGATACTGTTAATACTGAACTGCAAAAGCGTTGTGTGATCTCGGCCTTGTCACATGTGTATAAGTCACATGGAGCTGTACCGACTTGAAAGCCGAGTGAACCAGTGGATTTAAAAAGAGGTACACCTTTGCAAAGTGTAAAAGAAGTATCAGATACTCTGTACTCCCAGGTTCAGGAGTCTTTTCGTAGTGGATGTTATCCATGGGTTATAGCACAAGTAATGATTTGGAATGTTTTCATAACATGAGTAAATAAAAGTGATGACTCATGGGAGACCATCACATAACGATTTCTAAAGTATAAATTAAGATTTTAAAGTATTACTTTTGGAAACTAAAAGCCTCTCTTTATGATTTTAGAGTGAAAATCTACTCTATTCTTATATATATATATATATATATATATATATATATATATAACCAAAACCCCTTTTCTTGATCACTCCTCATCTATATACCTACATTTTTGTAACGAGACTTGCTGAGCATTGTGTAAAAACATGCTCACCCTTGCCTTTGCAAACAAATTCAGAAGAAGGCTTTGAGAATCCCGATTCCCTTGGCCTTGAGCACCAAGAAGAGGAAAGAGCCTTTCCAGACGATTTGAGCTTCTAGGAGGGTCATGAGCCAAGTTGAGTCCGATGTGGAGGAAGCCCTTCCAGAGCCGCTGCAGAAGGAAGTGAAGACCCTTGTGGTTGCTTTTTGTGTTGTTTTTCTGTGTTCGGTACTTCAATACCGATTCTTGATTTTGAAAAACTCTCTACTTTTGTATCAACTTTAATTAGTGCCACCCTTGGCATTATGATATTGTAATAGTGGTCCTCGTGACCTTGTACTTGCTTTATCTACCAGCTTTATTATTTAAAGTGAATCCTGTTGTTGTGAGCTTGTGATGTACCTTTCTGTGCGCAATCTACCTGGGCGGTTGCCAAGGTGACCCTCAAATGGGGGTCTCACATATGTAGAGGAGGAGCTCGATGGTTGCATCAAGCTTGTGCTGATTGATTGATTAAGATGTAATATGTTAAATCTTGAGATTGATGACTCCAGTTGTGGACTTGATATTGATACATATGTTGAGGGGGAGCTCATCACCTTGATTAGATTGATATCATGACATAAGTAGTATAGATCATGTGCGTATGTGTTTATCATTTACGATCTATACGATTGTATTCTACCTCATACTCATTTACTACTCGTTGCATATGGTTGCGTCATTTCACTGGAAAGAGAAACTGTCAAGCGAACTCCTGTGTGGAGTAGTTTCTCTGGTGGTGATTAATGACGACCTATATTTGAGACTAATATTGTGCATTAAGTGTACGTATTGTAGTCTCAGTTTGATTGTAGGATAAAAGCGAGCAAGGACGTGAAAAGGATGAAGTAGATATGAGAAAAGCGTCGAGCGGTCGAGCTTCGCGTGGTCAAGCTTAACGAGATCGAGCTTTGCGATGACGAGCGTCGAGCGATCGAGCTTCACGAGGTGAAACTCCACCTAAGGTAAAATCCAAGATTAAGGATTGTTTTCTTAGGGTTTTACCGGTCTAGGTGTTTGGAGACAGACTGGATTGATAGGATTCTTTTTACTAGTTTGACTATACTATTAAGGGGGGTCAGAAACTAGTAGCTTGAATCTATCTAGTGCGGAAGCTCAGATGCATTCATATCATCTTGCACTAGCATTTCATCGTCTCTTGCATTGTTAGAGAGTCTAAGTGTAGTTTGTGGTACATTAGAGAAAATGTTTTGAAAACTGCACTTAGTCGTGATCGCCAACTGTTTAAATTGGTTTATTTATCTAGAGCTGGTCGTGGTTGTATTTGCATATTCTGATCGTATCAGTGTTGATACGTGGTCGTGGTCGTGTCGCTTGTTTGGCGGCTTTCTGTTTAGGGTTTGGGCGTGGTCGTAGGAGTTCGGACTGGTCGTACCAATCTTCGGCTCACTTGCGTACGCTAAACCAAACCCTATCGACCACCTGTTTTCGATCGGATGTCAGACCTGTGTGGTCGTGGTCGTTGCTGAGTGACAGCAATCACATCCGTGAGAAAACGGCAAATCCGTATGTGCAAATACCCTAAATTGCATTTGAGATGATTTTTGGATTGGACATTTTGACAACAGGAAAGTTTCTGAGTTTTCTAGAAGTTTCTAGACCTTTCTAGGTCTTGCTTCTGTTGACAAAATTATAGAGCTCTGAGTTATCTTTCCAACAAGCCAAAAATTACCTAAATCGGATCTCTGGATCAAATGTTATATTTATTTTACTATCAGTATGCAGTGGCCGGACATTGTCCGGGCATGGGCGGACAATGTCCGCCCTGTACAAATTTTTTCAGCCTTTTGAGAAATGAAACAGAGACAAATGCATCCGTCCGGGGCTATCTGTCCGGGTAGGCCAGACTTTGTCCGAAATGGTCGGACATTGTCCGGCCTGTACAATCTGTTTGAGGCAAGAGTTAACAGAGACATATTCTTTTGTCCGGGATTTTTGTCCGGACAAATAGTATCTGTCTGGCCTTCACAAATTTCGTTGAAACGGTAACTGACACTCGCAAACTCATGACCAACGGTCACTATTTGGGTGTACTGTCCGGACATTGTCCGAAATGGCCGAACAATGTCCGGTCTGTACAACTTTTGGCCCGGTTTCTTACAAACAGCTAGTTTTTCCGTTGAGGCTATAAATACTTCGTGTTTGGCTTCATTTGTGGGTGCTCAAGGAGTTCATTATTCAGCTGATAAGCTAACCATGTGTTTGCAATTGCTATTTTGCATCTAGAGGCTAGATTTGAGCCCAAAATCCTTAGTGGATTTGAGAGAAAGCTTGAGGGAGAGTTAGTGAGTGTTTAGTACACTTCATCTCCATTAGATTGCTAGTGCTAGAGTGTTGAGCATCTCATTTGCATCATTGAGTTTCTAGCACATGGTTGGTTCAAGTGAAAGCGCATCCGGCTTGTTATTCTTGGCGATCTTCTTCGCCTAGATGGTGCTGGAGGAGAGCCGAGATCTCTCCAATTGAAGTTTGCCGGAGAGGCCGGCAAAAGATTGTGAAATGTGTGGTGCTCGCCTATCCGGTGTGGATAAGGAGAAACCCTAGTGAGATATCCTTCTTGGATATAGAAGCGAAGCTCCGAGTGAGCGCTTCAACGAGGAGTAGGGGAGACCGGGCAAGTCTCCGAAACCTCGGTAAAAATATTGTGTCAATTGCGTAATCCTTATTTGCTTTATATTCATCTTGACACAATTGCTTATATCACTATTGTTGCATGTATTGTTAAATGTTTTATATGGTTGAATGCAACTAGTTGATTAAATTGTTTTAAGCATCATTGTATAATCTAGTTTAAACAATTATCTTGTTGAAATTGTTTAGTGGGGAAGAAAATTTAAAAGCCTCCTAATCATCCCCCTCTAGTCGGCATCCTCGATCTTACAACAATGTCCGACTAGTACACAAACTGGTCATATCAGTACTAGACCTGATTGTGATCGTATCTGTACAAAACTGATCGTGGTCTTATCAGTATTGAAACTGGTCGTTTACATCATTTGAATTTCTAGCACTTGATTTATTTAAGTGAAGGTGTACGACTTTTTACTCTTGGCAATCGCCATCACCTAGATGGTCATTGGAGGAGAATTGCGATCTCTCTGCTGGAGTTTGTCGAAGAGGCCGACAAATATTTGTGAAAGGCATTAGTGCTCGCCTATCCAGAGTGGAGAAGGAGCAATCTGAGTGGAGATATCCTTCGTGGATATAGAAGTGAAGCTCATGCGTGAGCGCTTCAACGAGGAGTAGAGGAGACTGGGCGAGTCTCTGAGACATATGTAAAAAATTATTGTGTCACTTGGTTTCTCTCTTGCACTTTTTATATTTGCCTTGACTTATTTGCTTCCACTTACTTTTAATTGTATATTGTATTTCATATTTTTTTTCTTTTTGAATGCAGCTTGATCCCAGATTGTTTTAGACTATTTTGTGAAAAGTCGGTTTTCCTTCATATCTTGCAAAAATTGTTTTAGTTGAAATTTTTTTTAAAACCTTATATTCACCTCCTCTAGCCAGCATCCTTAATCCTACACACTCTTTGTTACTTTCCTCCTCTTAGATTCTATCTCATCTATTTAGTGTAACTTCTTCCTAGTATTCAACTTTAATAAGCACTTCACTTCTACGTACTTGCTTCGAGCCATTCACTTACAAGCCCTTTGCTTCGCATGTTCGAAACTACATATTTGTTGGAAGGACTGAGAACCGTACTAGTTATGAAACTAGATGATTTTGAAAATGGTATAGAACCAAGTATGTGATTGAAAGCAATTTATTGGTTTTTAATTTGATCCTGCATATAAAGGATGGGGTTTTTATTTTGTTCCCGGGGACTAAATGTTAGGGTTTTTTTTGTTTTCGAGAATTAATTGATAGTGTTTTTTTTGGGGTCAAAAAATGGGTAGCTAGGATTTATTTTTCTAGGAACTGAAGACTAAGGTTCGTTGTTTTCAGGTTATAAAATGGCCAGGGTTTCTGTTTCCGAAGACCGAAGGCTAGGGTTTTTTTATTTTCGAAGAGTGAATGCTAGGGTTTTTTGTTTCCGGGTTATAAAATGGCTAGGGTTTTGGTTTGTAGGGATTGAAGGCTAGGGTTTTTTTCCCCAGGTTAAAGAATGGCTAGGGTTTTTGTTTCCGGGAAGTAAAGGCTAGGGTTTTTTTGTTTCAGGAGACTAAATGGTAGGGTTTTTTGTTTCAAAGTTATAAAATGGCTAGGGTTTCGGTTTTCGGTGACCGAAGGCTACAAGTTTTTTACGGGGATCGAATGGTAGGGTTTTTTGTTTTGGATTAAAAAAATAGCTAGGGTTTTAAGTTCTCCAGTTTGTAAACATTTTATCGAAGGTTCTATACTATTTTGAAAATCATCTAGTTTCATAAGTAGTACAGTTCTCAGTCCTTCCAATAAATATGTAGTTTCAAACACATGAAGCAAATGGCTTGTAAGCAAAGTCCAGTAACATCGGACTTTGTCCGGCCCTATCAGACAAGTAAAGTCTACGTTGCGGGTTTCAGTCATGAGCTGGGTACGCGACTGAAAGACCACGTGGTGCAGTCCTGTGCCAGCGATGCATATGGGCCATGTCAGCTAATCAGTTGTGGATCCAGTTCGCGACCAAGACTAAGTCGTGAATTGGGTCTAGCGACAGAAGTCTAGTTATGATATTTTTAAAAGTTTCGGGTTAGTTTTGAAATTATTTTTATTTAATGGGTTATTCAAATTCCACACACGAGCACACAAGTCAACATCAGCAGCAAACACCTTCCATCTGTCTTCTTCCTCTAGCAAGCAGCAGCTGCACAGTGTCCTCTCTACACTCTTCCTCTCTATATGCAAGTTCCCAAAAGAGCCAACAACTGTCATTCTTGTCCCCTAGTCCTCCTCTTCTCCCTGTTCTTCTTCTTCTTCTCCATTTTCTTCCTCTAGAGAACCATCTACAGTAGTATCCGAAGCAACAAGGCTGAAGAATCCAGCAATTCTTCTCCAAACCTAGGTAAATCACCCCTCACACACGCGCGCACATTGCATTGTATCACAAGAACTAGAGTACACACATAACCATTATTTTTTTCTTGTTCTTCTTCCTTGGCGCACTGCCAAAATTGAGCCATACCGCCGCCATGTTGGTTCCAGCCATCACTGATCAATTCCTCTTGACTAAACCCTCCCTCTATACCCCAATATACTCCCCAAGCAGCCATCCAAGTTCCGGCGCCACCAATTGCCAAAATTTCAAATTTTTCTCGCCGTCGTTCAGTTCCCTGAGCCCCTCATATGACTCTTCTCCAACCCTCAAAACTGGTCGAGCCAGTAGAATAAAATATTACTTCCAAACCTAGAAACAATTCCCTTTAGAAGAATTTTCAATAAATTCAATCATTTGACGAATCCAAATGTGTGATGTTCTATGTCGCTGTGCTCACGTCACCAGCCCACACCGTTGCTCCTCCGATCAAATGAACTACGCCATTAGACTCCCCTAGCCACCATGTTGCTCCCATGCCAAAGAATCGAATCCCAGGAGCCTATTTGAAGAAAGCCCAATTTTGAACATCGACTTCTTCGACCGCGTGGTCAAAATCCTCACCAGCGCCGTCATTTCCATATCGCTCTCGACCACACTATACTAGCAACCCTAGAGTTACACCCAAGCCGTCAATTTTGGAATTAGAACACCATAATGTCCTGGCACCATTGAAGCATCAAACCTTGTTCTTTTCTTCCGGTGCAACTTGCCGCCGCTCACTGTCGACCAGTCGCCACCCAAATCTGCAGCACCACAACGTAACTAATGGTCCAAGCTAACCTCCAGACAAACCAATTGCTAAAGCCAAGCCTGAAAGCAAATTTGGGTACTTTTATCCATTTTCTCAGCGTGTCGCCCCGTCAACGCTGCCTTGTCCAACAAGCCCGCCTTAATCCACTGAGTATTTTACTCCACTGCATCACCTCCTGATGATATACAAAACCATGAATTAGCCTTATGAAAAAATTTTCCTAGAAGTGCAACTTTGCCGTGTCGCTGTCGTTCTTCTCTGGGGCCGTTCTCCACCATCTGGCCATCTTGCCGCCTCAAACCGATGCGATGGAGTCTGCTTCGCCCTCGCCTACCTTCCAGACAAACTTGGCACCAACGTCAAGGCCTCACGCGTGCATACAACCACACCCTAAATCTCGGCTGTCCGTCGACCACGCCAAAACAATGCCGTTCTAGTGCTAGACATTGTCAGTGCATGTAAATCCTATCATCCAGTGGCATTAGCCCTATTGATTTGACCAAAAGCACAGAATGTGGCCAGCATAAAAAGAAACAATTGATTCGACCACTAAACCTCAAGGATCAGACCAAAAAACTACTGGCAACACATAAGCAATTTATTGTTTCAACCAATAAATAGTTACCAATTCGATCAGTTCTTTTACTGTTACGACCAGTTTTGAACAATTTACTGCCAATATAGAAACAATTTACGGTTACGACCAATTTTGACTTCACTGAAATGATCCGTTCTTTTTACCGGTACGACCAAGATCTGTTTAACTAATTCGATCGGCTCTTTTACTAGTGCGACCAATATTATCACTATGACGACCAAATCTATATTTTACTGATTCAGTCAATTCTTTCACTGATGCGACCAAGATTTTTACTTGCATGACCAAGTGTTTGTGTACTAGCCGGACATTGTCCCGTAACATCGGACTTTGTCTGGTCATATCAGACAAGTTGTGTCTGAACACATTCATTTATCTCTGGTGAACTAATGTACAATTTTTATCTCTAAAACTCACACTCACAGGTCTTCTATTGATACGACCAATTTTGAACTGAGCGACCATAACTAGGTCTTAGACTGATACGACTAGTTTTGACTTTACTGAAACGATCAGTTCTTTTACCGTGACGACCAAGTTTATGTTTTACTAATTCAATCACTTCTTTTAATGGTGTGAACAAGATTTTTACTACCACGACCAATTTTCTGTACTTTGTCTGGTCATATCAAACAAGTTATGCTCGGATAGATTCATTTGTCTCTCATGAACTACTGCACAATATTTATCTCTGAAACTCACATTCTGCCCTAACTATCTCCTAGAGTATATGAGTATGCACTTCAATTTCAAAGCATAAGATGAATTAGTACAAGATCTAATCATGGTCATTTAGTTCAAAATTGGTCGTATCAATACAAAACCTGGTCATGGTCGCTGGCTATGAAAATCGCAGAAAGTTATTGTCAAAACTGTAAATAATTATTATCCAAACTGCAGACAGTCTCAGTACAATTTAACTTTCGAATTATTCCAAAATTGATATATTTTAATTTATAACTCCGACTGACAATCCGTACAAACCAATGAAATTGCAAATCGAAAATGATTAAATCAATATAACCAGATCATCAACCAGACTTATATATCTCAAAATATAATACAATATGATATCTTCTCATATATAACTCCGGTTGATAATCCATTTATGTCAACAAAATTGTTTTGACTTTATATTCTCAATGGTCATAAAGAATCATCGATCGAAACTATAATCTATTTTCTCAATACTAGCGGCAACGCACAGAGTCCCACCTAGTTTATTAAATAGACTCGTTAGCTCAAAACTGTTTGGATAAACTCAATATCGAAGTTTATAAGTCGCATCCTACTAGTTTAAACTTTTTGTGAAAGAGATTTTAGGCTTAAGAGTAAGTCTAAAAAAATAGGAATGATATTTAGCTCCTTGCCTCTTTCTTAAAGCATAAGTTTAAAATAGACCAAAATACCCAATATTTGTGTTTGTTTACAACTAAAGAGAAAGAAGAGATCAGGGAGTGTTTCGCCGATGTTAGTTTATCTAATAAGTTGGTTTTTAGGCTTATTGGCATAAAGCTCAAAATGCTGGCTTATTTGATAAGCTCAAAAGTTGTTTGTCAAAATTTTGAACCTATAAGATTGAGAGAACGAAGGAGAGGAAGTGGGGGATGGGATAAGCCCCAAATAAGTCGAAGAAGCCAGGAAGAATCAACTACGGCTTATTCCCTCAAAGAAGCCGCAGTCGACTTATAAACTCTCAAATAAGTCAGGTGTTTGGTTGAGCTTGAACTTTTTTCAAAAACTGAAACCCCAAATAAATTTGGCCAAACACCTGAGTGTCTATTTGGGCTAGTTTAACTTAAGCTTATAAACTAATTTAATCTTACGAGTCCAATAAATCTGCGAGGAGGGACTAGTTTAAAGAATAATTTAAGCCTTCATTTTGCCTAGTTTAAACTTATATAAGAAACTGAAATCCTGATAAGTTAGAACACACAGGTCCTAAAAGAGCAATCAAAAACAGGTGAAAAAACATGTGTTCGATGCATTTTTTTGTTCCCATTGGGCACAAGTTACTATCATAATTGTAGTGGAGCATCTGTATTCGACCTGAACTGTCTAATAACAAATCAAATGGTATAAATTACTTAATGGCCTAAAATTAAAAAAAATCTACTTCTTATTTTCTTTATTGTAGTCAATACAAAATATCGGTTTTTGATCCGACTTGCATGCACCATAGCAGATCCATTGATAGTCCCATTGGATGCTCGCGGGAACTTGTCTCGGCAACTGGAAAGTGCATGGTGCCAAAACTGGGCCGGGCTAAAATGGACCACTCTTATCTGTATGAGTCCAAGGTTGGTCCAGTTATCTTTTCAATTCCATCCACCGTGGATAAAGCTCTTCCATAAAACCAACTTTTGGAGCAACACATCTTCCAAATAAACAAATTATTAGCATCTCTCAGTACATCTTTAAGTTTTCTGCGTCAATCACACCTCTGCAAAAAGAATAAATACTTGCAAAAATGATGTTATTGATTGAAGACCACTTCATTGGATTGTTTTATGCTTTTTCTTTCACATGTAGACGGCCGGACTCCAAGTTTAATTTTTTTATTTTGAATTTCTATAGAATTTTTGAAGTTATTTTTTATGGCTTCACCGACTCTAGAAGTCAAGATGAGATATTTGTCAATACAATTGAAACAAATTACACAATTTGCCATTAAATTTAACAAGTAATGATATATTTTATTATACCAATAAAAATACCAAATATAATTTAAAAGAGAGAAACTAGAACTATAAAACAAACACCCATTTAATTTCTGTTTATAGGCTCCAAGGAGCAAGAATTTCAAGGCTACGACTTCCACGAGATCCTAACCAAATAAGGATAAAAATTTAATAGGAAACTTCTTATTCCTATTTTGAGTTCTATAAAATCTTATGAAGTATTAAATTTTAATTAAATAATTTGGATAAATCAAAATATCTATCTTGTGAATCATGTGAATAGATTAAATAAATTTGATAATCTAATTTACTTGATGGAGCGAATCCAAAAACTTTTCATCTAATCCCCTATAAGAAATTTCTTATTTTTGACCACCTAATACAACCTACATACCATGCCATTAGAAAATGACATTATTGAACTTATGTTTCAACTCATTGTTTACATTCTTGCACAATTAACTACAATTAATAGCACCATTGAAAGGATGTTTGAAGTCCACAGCTCACATCAACACATAGTTTAATTACCCTAAAAAAATAATCAACACGCAATTCAATTGTGTCACACGACTACGAGTCGGAAAACATCACAAGAAAGCAACATGCTCACACGAAACATGCTTGGCAATTTGGCGGGTACTTATCATGGTCAATAGCCTATTTGGATTCTGACATATCCACATAACAATAAAAAAAACTGCAAAATTATTTATCAGATTAGGTTCGTGCTCGATAAACTAAATAACCACACTTCTATTAGCTGATTTGAGTTTTTTAGTGCATGAATGAGATGTCAATCATATGATTGTGGTGCAAGATTGAATGTGCAAATTGTTTTATCACTGCACACACCCCCATTGGATAGCAAGTAGGGAACCAAGAAGCATGGGAAGCCATACTAGAAATCAGCAAAATTATTCATATTTTTTTAAAGACTATGTGTGGTTATTTAATAGTTTTAAAATTTGCATTGTACTATATAGGTCCATATTGTACGGTAGTTTAGTACATTAAAAAGGTTAAATATATACCGGCTAAGACCTACTCCAACAAATTCCTCAAAATACTGTTCATCTGGTTTTTTTTGGTTTTCCCCGCGATTTGGATTACAGCCGTGGCTCCAACAGCAGACGGATGCGGCGGGCTCACGATGCAGATCGGAGAGAGGATGTCGAGATTTCGACATCCACTCTTCGGTTGCTATCTTCTTCCCAGTCTTGTCCGCCTCCAACTGTCGACAGTTCGCGCTGGAGTTTGCTTCTTGGAGAGGCGACGTCGCCCGTGGAAGGCCTGGCTCCGGTGCGGCGTCCTCGTCGGCGGTGTGGACCGGCCGGAGGGTTGTTGCGGCGTCCTCGTCGGTATCGGCAGGCCGGCGAACTGTCGATAGCGGGGGCGTCCTCGTCGGTCTTGTAGCAGGGGCGTCCTCGTCGGTCGTCGGTGTGGACCGGCCAACGTCCTCGTGGGGGGCCTGGCTCCGGTGCGGCGTCCTCGACACCGCCGCTACCCCGCCACACCGGTCCCGGCACCGCCGACCCCTCTGAGCGGCCGCCACCCTACACCGTCATTCCCCCGCGCCGCCGCCACCCATGGCCGCCAACCCCCCCAACCGGGCGACACCCCGCGCCCCCACGCCGCCGGTCCCCGCTCCCCACGCCCCCGCTCCCTGCGCCCCCACCGCCCGTCCCCGCTCCCTGCGCCCTCGCTCGCCGCGCCGCTGTTTGGCCCCGCTAGAACTCCCCCGGCGCTACCGTTTGCCTCCAAGTACACGAAAATCCCCCGCGCGAAATACTGTTTGTGGCAGTTATTTTTTAGGGTAGACAGTAATATTTAGAGATTGCTGTTGGAGTATGTTAAAATATAGGGATGGAATCTTTTAAGAGTGATATGTATATGAGGAAATAGATATTAGATTTTAGATTTCGTTGTTGGAGTAGGTCTAATAAAAGTGTACTTTACCTGCTCCTACTTCACAAATGACTCATCCATGTTATGTGCATTTTTTCCTTAAAAAAAATAAAGGATCACACTACTTAAAAGTTAAAATAATAACTAGAAAAGTATAAATTTATTTTTTAATTAAAGAAAAGTATAAATTTTCTATCAAAGACATGCTTGCAAACTCAAAGGAAGTATCCTGGAAAAATAGTAAATGGTTTGGATTTTATCTTTAGGTGTGTGCACTAGTTTCTCTGTATATGTCTGGGTGATATATCAAAAAAAGTCATACAATCTAAGATATTTAACTCTCTAGAGAACTCTAAAAACTAAAATAATTTATAGTATGCTTATAGACTATTATAAGATTATTGGAACCTGTACAATCATAAAAAATTAGTCTCAACCAAAAGCCAATTTTTTGGGCACCTAAATACCAATGATATAAATGATTATAATAAGATAAAAGTATTAGTTTGACAATCAAAGAGAAAATACCAATATACTCCAACAAACTTATTTTCTTAGTAAAATGATCTTAACAAAAAGAGTAACTATCAAAAACAATGTCCTAATGATTAATTATAAATTAGAATATAAAATCTAAAACACAATTACGATAATATAAGATTTCAGCCTTCTGTATTTTTATTTCTCCGATTGTCATGCTATTGTGTTAGTATTATTCCTGTGTGGTTATAAGAGGGGCGGTCACCAACTCACTACACAGGGGCCCACACCGGTCCACGCCGCAGAAAATCCGCACACCTCGTGGTGGAATGCACCGAGCCCCGAGTGCATTCGGGTCCGGTCCTTTCTATCGACCTGGCACGGGCGCACTTCAACCCACGCACCACTGACATATGAGCTCACAGATCCACGAGGCACCTCCCTGGGCCCACTCTCCAGTGAATCGACCCCACATACATCACAGGTCTCACCTGCCCGCCGCCATCCCACGCTGTTCCTACGCGTCTCTGAGAAGGCGACGTGGCCATTCATCTCTCTCTCTCCCCCCTCTCTTCGTCTTCCACGGTTCCAACCAAACCCAGAAGCGGAGAACCTTCTCTCTTATTGCTATCCCCGTCGTTGTCTCTCTGGAGCTCCTGGCTTTAGCACCATCACTTCGATTTCGCTCTAGCTTCTTGCTTCTGCTTCGATCGTGTGGCTGTCCAAATGGACGAGGAGATCGGCGACGCCGCCCACGCACGTCCGGTAATGGCTCCACTCTCCTCCCAGCTTTAACTGCTTCGAATCTTTTGGATTTTTTTGGAGAAGTGGCAGTTTTAGTTTCGTTTGGTGTGTTTTGGATTTTGGAGCTCCCACGGCGTGTTTTGGATTTTGGAGCTCGGAAGTAAATGATTCACCAGTTGCTACCGAATGCGAGATGAGGTGGTCAGGTCAGTCGTAGATAGGTTAAATCGGAACTCATTTGGTCAGGTCAATGGTAGATAAGCTTGGGTGTGGTCGTGTGATTGATTTGGGTCAAACTGCTTGGCGTTTGTGCACGGAGAACAGTGTCACAGTCCATTTTACCACGTTGACCCATCGTTATCATATTGTGTATTGCTTTTTTCAGCTGTGCATGGGTAAGGTATTTGGATTTTGGAATGTGTAGAATTTTTTTTTATTTTTTGAAGCTTGCAGCATTGGTTATGTTCAGAATTCCCCTAAAGATGAAGTGCAGGCTGTTTAACCATTACTAAATCCAATTAAGAAAGAATAATTTTGACAAATATGTGACATTTTGATCAACCTTATCGGAAACCTCACTTGCCATTACATTTGCAGTTGTTTTGAGTACTGGATTGTTGCTGCTTAGCGATCAATTTCCACGAATTACTATTCACAGGCTTGCCGCGTTGGCCGTTGTTCTTGTGCAGGCTCAGTGGAAAAGCCACTGCAAAACTCTATCCCTGTTAGCATTCCAGAGCCTTGGTGTGGTGTATGGGGATTTAAGTACGTCGCCTTTGTACGTCTACAAAAGCGCATTTTCTGGGAGGATGCAGCATTACCGCAATGAAGCGACGGTTTTTGGCATGTTTTCCCTGATATTTTGGACCTTGACAGTCTTCCCGCTGCTGAAATACGTCATAATTGTCCTGAGTGCTGATGATAATGGCGAGGGTGAGTAACTACACAGCACTAGGCTATGTTATTGATATTTTGTTTTTCTCTCTTAACAAGAATGGTAGCTTGAGCTATCTGTAATTGCTTGGTTTGATTAGTTTTTGTTCACGGTGTGTGTTTACTGACCAGAGTAAATATGTTATACAGGAGGAACGTTTGCTTTGTACTCGCTTCTTTGTAGGCATGCGAAGTTCAGTCTTCTTCCAAACCAACAAGCAGCAGATGAAGAGCTGTCGACGTACTATAGGCCTGGAGTAACTAGCCGCACTGCTATTTCCTCTCCATTGAAAAGGTTTCTGGAGAAGCACAAGAAGCTGCGAACTTGTTTACTTCTTTTTGTTCTATTTGGTGCATGCATGGTGATAGGAGATGGTGTTCTTACACCAACGATTTCTGGTATGCATGATATGTTCCTGGTTCTTCGCTTTGTTCTTTCTAGCTATTGAATACACAATGTGCCTGTGCACATGTTTGCTGTTGTCATGTCTCATGTTGTTCATATTGCAGTTTTGTCAGCTATCTCTGGGCTGCAAGACCCTGTGGCAATAGCAGGAATACAAGATGGTACTTTATAGCATCTTCTGTTCTACTGTATGGCTTGCTTAATAACTTGTTACGTGAATATTAATATTGGCATGTCGCAAAAAAGAATATTAATATCTGCAAATATTTACCACTACGAGTAGCTACCACAGTTTAAGCATAACACCTCACTGTGTGCTATGTTATGTAGTTATGTTTCAGTGTGATGGGGTGAGACTTCGGTTGACAATATATTGCTACGTTCTTTGAAATTAACAAATACAATAATTATGCTTTCCTTCCTCAAGCAATATATCAGGCCATTACTTGTTTCTTGCCATTACCATTTACTAACTTGACTAACCTCCTGATACAGGTTGGGTGGTGTTTATTGCGTGCATAGTGCTCATTGCCCTTTTTGCTCTGCAACACCGAGGTACTCATAGGGTGGCGTTCATGTTTGCTCCCATTGTCATACTTTGGCTCTTGAGCATTGGTGCACTTGGTCTATACAATATCATCCATTGGAATCCCAGAATATACCGTGCCCTTTCTCCACATTACATTGTGAAGTTTTTCAAGACAACAGGAAGAGATGGTTGGATTTCACTTGGAGGAGTACTTCTTGCAATTACAGGTGAATGCCAAATAAGTCTTTTGTTCAGCTAAAACTATCTATTCTTATTGAATAGTTTGTCTCAGGAACTTCTGTAACACATGCAGGTGCTGAAGCTATGTTTGCTGATCTTGGCCACTTCACTGCTGCATCTATCAGGGTATGCTGAACTGCAGATATGTCTATGAGTCCCAATTTGAAAAGTTTCTGTAGGCTATCTTTGTCAATTTCATATTAACTCCAGCTTTATTCTTGTTTATAGTTGGCTTTTGTCGGTGTCATATATCCATGCCTTGTGCTACAATACATGGGGCAAGCAGCTTTTCTTTCAAGGAACATTTCAAATGTACATGCTAGTTTTTATGAATCCATTCCAAGTAAGCTTCAGAAGTCCGAGCATATTTGGGATTTTTTGCTTAGAGTGGCATTGAGTCATTCTTGCATTGTGTTTTCAGGTCCTGTCTTTTGGCCTATGTTTGTCTTAGCAACTCTTGCTGCAGTAGTGGGCAGCCAAGCTATTATATCCGCAACATTTTCTATTGTTAAGCAGTGTCTTGCTTTGGGATGCTTTCCACGAGTGAAGGTTGTACATACATCAAGGTGGATCTATGGCCAGATTTACATACCCGAGATAAATTGGATTATGATGGTTCTTTGTTTAGCTGTGACAGTTGGTTTCCGTGACATAACAGTCATTGGAAATGCTTATGGTAAGTTCGAACACTTTAATTCTGCAGAAACTGTCAAATCATATGGAATACATTATACATGACATCGATTAACTTTAGCTGCCTTTATGCCATTCCTGTTCTTAATTATAAATCATTTCCTTTGTGTGATCTCAGGTATTGCATGCGTGGCGGTCATGTTTGTCACCACTTGGCTGATGGCATTGGTTATCATATTCGTGTGGCAAAAGAACGTCCTGCTTGCATTATTATTTCTGATATTCTTTGGCTCAATCGAAGCCGTCTACCTGTCATCATCATTTATAAAGGTTCCTCAGGGAGGATGGACTCCAATTGCACTTGCTCTTGTTTTCATGTTTGTCATGTACGTTTGGCACTACGGTACACGGCGGAAGTATCTGTTTGATCTACAAAATAAGGTTTCAATGAAATGGATCCTAACACTTGGCCCGAGCCTTGGGATCATGCGTGTGCCTGGAATTGGGCTTATTTACACAGAGCTAGTGACTGGGGTGCCTTCAATCTTCTCACATTTTGTCACTAACCTGCCTGCGTTTCACCAAATTTTGGTCTTTGTTTGTGTAAAATCTGTACCAGTGCCCTATGTTCCAACGGATGAGCGGTACCTTATTGGACGTATTGGCCCTAGAAACTACCGAATGTATAGGTGCATCGTGAGATATGGGTACAAAGATGTGCAGAAAGATGATGAGAACTTTGAGAACCACTTGGTGATGAGTATTGCCAAGTTCATTCAATTGGAAGCTGAGGAAGCCTCTTCTGGAAGCTACGAGTCATCAAGTGAAGGGAGAATGGCAGTCATACATACTGCTGATACAACCGGAACTGGGTTAGTCATGAGAGATTCCGATGATGAAGCAGGCACATCCCTTGCAAGGAGCAGCAAGTCAGAAACTCTTCAGAGCTTGCAATCCATGTATGAGCAGGAATCAGGTAGCTTGAGCCGTCGTTGCAGGGTCCGTTTCGAGATATCTGAAGAGGAGCAGATTGATCCGGTGGTGAGAGATGAGCTATCTGATCTTCTTGAAGCTAAGCAGGCCGGAGTCACATATATTATTGGTCATTCCTATGTCAAGGCCAGGAAGAATTCGAATTTTCTGAAGACATTTGTTATTGACTACGTCTACTCATTCCTGCGGAAGAACTGCAGGGGTCCATCAGTAACATTGCATATACCCCATATCAGCCTTGTTGAAGTCGGCATGATCTACTACGTATAGAGGACGGCAATAGGCGCGCAATGTAAGCCGCTTCCTGCATCTGGTTACCATAACATTTTGCAAGGAGTTGATGGATATCACTCTTTTATCTTCCAATATCAGTCAGCGTTTTGCTGAACATATCTGTATAGTTTTTCTGATAGTGCAGTGTTCTATGCTTTCGAGAAGCATTGAAGCTCTTCCCTTTCTTATATACATCCCATGAGCTGCAGTTGCCAGTTCACCACCAACTGAATCTCGGGGCTGCGCTTATCTTGTAAATATATTTCGTGTTCTGTTGGAAACACAGCATAATTGCAATTTAAAAGGTGCTGTTTTTGCTGATTCTTGTGAAGTACCACTGTATTAGGCTGCTATTTCGCAAATTTAAATTTAATTCGTAAAGTTGTTCGTTGGTATGCTATTACCACTTCTGGAGCGAGATTTCATTTTTTTTCCCTCCATTTTGTGTTCGCTTGATCACGCTCTTTTCGATTTTCCTTAAGACAGTTCAAACCAATTATTATACCACATCTATAAAAATTATGGCTCCATGTCCCTTACCACCTGGTTAATTAATGGAGTCCCTCAATTTATCATGGACAAAAAAAAGAATTAGAGAAAGCTTCCTACAATTATAAAAATTATGATCTAACCATTTGATCGAAGACAGTGTCCCATGAGTAATATCAGAGATTTTCTTCCTAAGTAAATTGTCTATAATATAATAGCCAGAAGTAATTTTCCTATGAGCCAATAAACGGATCCATTTGTCAGAGAAGGGCCCCTCTCACAGGAGCGAGCAGAGACTAGAGAGTAAAGAGACCAGAGACAAACCTTTTGACTCGAACGCACAGTCCGATCAGGTTCGAGACCTGGCCTGACTCCACCCCAAGAGCTCAACTAACCCGACGAGGCCTCCTCCTCCTCGGCTCCTCCAACCAACCTACTTTGCGGCCGCGACATGGCGGCGGCCGGCGGCGGCGACCTGACAGACGAGGAGCGGCGCGCGCTTCGAGGCAGCAAGTTCGCGCCCCTCCCGGCTCCTCCACCTTCCCGCTCCCAGCCCAGGTATCTCATCGCTCGTAACTGCACTTATGGACGCCACTCGATTCGGCTTTTGTGCGTTTGCTCCCTTAGTTTTCATGAACAAATCGATCGAGCTCAAGTGTGTGCACTCCGTTGGAATGTGAATTGTGCGGTTTGGTAGGAGGGAGGGAATTGTGTGTGATTAGGTAAGCACTTTTCGTGGATTTGGTGATTGATGTGCAATAATGAGTTGGTTATTTGGCTCTGTTTGATTGTGCAGGAGAATTTTTTATTTTTGAATGAGCATATTTGCCCGTTTTCTGTGCTTTATGACTTAAACTATGATTTCACCATCCTTTCTGTTCATGGTGCCTCGGCGGGGCTTGTGCATGTATGGAATTACGGATGGGACTGCTTCTCATTCAAAATCCATAGTACTCTTAACACTTCTTAAGGCTGCATCTATGCATGCTTGCTTGTGTCAGGATAGTGCTTAGTTTTTACACACACACGGAAAAAAAGGAAAAAATTAGGGTCCAAGCTAGAGTGGTATTGCATGGAACATAAAATAGGTTTTTGCAATAATAGATCTTATAGCTGTAATATGGCATGTAGATGTTTTGGAGAAACTTGATTAAAAGCTGTTTATCTATGTTATGCTTTTTGCTATCATGAGAACTCTTAGTCTTTTAAGAACAAAATTGGTTGAACTCAAGTGGGTATTGTACGCTATGTAGGTTAGGGTTTCAACATTGTCATCTGTTTGAGATGAGGATGATAAACACATTTAACTTTACATCAAATTTCCAATTTGAAAGTGAGTTAGAAAATCTGGTTGTTGCCCATACTTCCATGATGCTTCACTGAGTTTTCTAGCACAAATGATGAAATGACCAACTGAGTTTAATTCCTTGGAGGTTTCTGAATATTTTTCATGGTGTGCTGTCCTGAAATACTTTACTCTCTTCAAATAGGGTGGCCCATCCCGGAGGACCACTAACTACAAACAAGGCTGCCGCTTTAGCAAAATTCCTTGAAAGAAAACTTCAGCAACCTGATGGGCTGGAGTCTCTAAATCCTGACCTTGTAAAAATGGCTGTGAAAAATGCAAAGGAAACCATAAAAGCTAGCAACGGTATGAGTTTCTTATCATTCTCAATCATATTTATTGTCTATTCCTTGGGGCAGCATGTGTTACAGGAGCAATCAGATTATATAATGTAACAATTTTAGGTAATTCGTTACTGATGTATAGTTTCTTTGAGGTACCATTTTTCTTGGTACAACCGATAATCAACCTCTTCTTACACTGTCCTTTTACACTTGGTTGCCTACTTCACAGTGTTCATCACTACGACATGTCCAATCTCTGTACTAGGACATTCCACATATAAACTGATACAAAGGAGGATTCTGTGTGTTTTAAGATCAGACAAATTCAATGTATAGTTTGTGAGAGACTTCTTACCACTGTACACCTGAAACAATAAGCATAACTATACTTGCTGTTAATTTAGCTTTGTTTTTATTTCCAACTATTGATAAGGCCATCTGCTTTTTTGCTGCCATTTCCATTCTTTCTGGGCTGGCTGCTAAGATATACTTTTGTAGTTGAGCTTCTGTGCTGTTTTTCTGATTTTATTGTTTAGAAATCGGCATTTTACATATGCTCAAACTAACAAATTGGACCCACATTTTTCTTGTCAATGTAGGTGGTCATTCCACTTCTGGAAGAGTAGTACGGCATGTTTCATCATTTGGGGATTACTCTGAGGTATTTAGTTAATGATCTTTCATGTATAGCTGCCCATTTGATTTCTTCACTTAACAATTTAAGATCACCAGCATTCTGGCGATGAAGCAGACAAAGTCAAGGGGATCAAAAGAAAAAGGGCAAAGAAGGTAAGCACTTCGTTTTGGAAGTACATTTGTCAAGTAATGGAGCTTCCCAATTTGTTAATCTTACATTCAAGGTTGCAATCCGATGTATCTAAGACAATTTAAGTTTGTATTTCTAAGAATAGCGGAGATTATCAGGCTGATGCAGAAGAATGCAAGAAGAAGAAGAAGAAGAAGAAGAAGAAAAAGAAAAAGAAAAATACTAAGGTAATAGAGTTAATGCTTACATATTCTTTTGTTGCATACTTGCATTCTTCATGAAAGGAAATTATGGGATGGGTGGTCTGCACAACCAGCTCAAACGAGCTCAGCTTGTACATCAGGAGATCCCTTAGACAGCTGAATCAAGCTCTATACTGTTCACCTGAATGGCTTGTCAAATCCTATTGGGTCTAGGTACTACAACTTTTTGTCCACAACCGACCTGGTTTACACCTAATATTCACCTTCATAGTGTATCTCTGGAACTTGGTTTGCTCATGCTAGATGAAATAGCTTATTGTTGACAAAAGCATTTTATGGAACCTTGCTTCAGCATTGGGCAGCAACCACCAATGTGGAAGATATCTGTAATTGATGTTTGTGCTATATTCTATTTCGATGAAGTTTCTAGTTGTCAGCATAATGTGCCGCCTGTATCTGATGAATGATGACCTAATGCAGGTTGTTAAAGATTCCAAGTCCCATAAAACATCAAAGAAGAAAAAGTAAAAATCATTATGATTCTTGAACTTCTGCGGTTTTGAAGGGCTAGGAGCAAGCAATCCTCAGTAATTTCTTAGTTGTCAATTTTCCTTGGTTGATCGGCATCTCCATCTTGTCTTGTAGTGCCAGAATTATTGAACACTGAAAGAGCCCAATTGTTGGGAGCTGCAGGGCAGACAGTAACACCTGTATGAAATTCACAGAGGAACGCTAACATTTACCAAACAATATACGCGGAAAATCCCAGAGCGCAAAACTACTAATGGTTTGATTGCCCCTATAGCATGGAAATCTCTCAAGCATGAACATTACTGCATTCTATTCCAACACCCCTTTCTGAATGGTATTATAAATTCAGCTAAAAGGAATGATTGATTTTTACATACTGATCTGCTTGAGGTTTGTGCTTCAGTGGGATCTGCTGGTGTTTTTTTTTTTCCATGATAAATGGCGAATTTTATTTGGTCTTCTGTTGCAGAATTCCTGCTTGATCTGTCTTTTCCTTAGATTATGAGATCCAGTGATTGGGCCGATGAATCTATCAGTCCTGTTATTTCCCGAGGAGTCCAATATCTTGAAAAGAACTATTATTGGCGTAGCCTGTGCTAGAGTTTTGTAGGATCTTTCTGCAGCCATTCTGAAGTGTTGCACGGGCATGGGGATAGAACTCAAGTAAAATGGAATTGGATTATGTGGAGTAGAAGAGTTATTGTGCAATTAATATATATAATTTCAACATTTTGATTAGTCATGATTTAATTTTTTTAATAAATTAATATTTTTGTATTTTTTAAAAAAAATTTCCAATCAATTTGAACTATTCATTATATGATCTAATGATAAAACAACATAGAGTATTTTTACAGTAACTCATCTATTTTACAAGACCTTGTTCTCAAATGGAGACCCTTCTAACCTCGTAAGGATTCCTAACCTTATAAAGATTTGGTTCTCAACTATTATATCAGTGTTAAGATCTCAATTGCTAGATCAGCGTAATCTGCTCCCAATGAACGGTTGAGAGTTAGGTCCTCGTATCGGGGACAATCCCCACAAAAATCCGTTCATGACATTGAGTTGCCTTCCATTCAAAATGCTGAAAAATATCGCAAACTAGTTTATCTTAACAAAAAAGAGGGGAATAGCTGCTTATTAAATCGAGTCTACCCAACATTGCCTAGAGAAGATCAAAGACTTGTGGTTGTAGTGGAGATATGTCTGACCTGCCTCCCTTCTTGTTCTTTTCGACTGTTTAGAGGGTAATTGTCGCTTGTGGAAAATCCTCTCGGCTCAGCTAATTAATTGAAAAAGCAAACCAAACACAAACCTCTATTGCCATTTTGGGTTCGAAGGAATCGAGCCTGACTGGTCTCTGACTCCCAACAGTACACCTACCCGTCTACTCAGTTCTCTATCTGCCCATCGACTTGGCTTTGCCCCTTCCTATCCATACGTACTTCGGTACTTGGACACACGAAGTTTTGTTTATATTCTGACCTGTCTGTCAAGCAATTACAAAAACCATCACGCAACCAAAAATATAACAAATGCCCATAGCCAAGCAATTGCTGAAACAAATGTAACACTCTCGTTACATTTATTCGTACTAATACTTAGATTTCGTCTTCGTTTTACCCAAAAAAAAAAAAAAAATTAAGTCAACTAATATAATTGGTTTCCAAAGACATATATATTATTTTCTAAAATGTTAATATGAGACTAACTCATACAGTACTAAACCTCTTAAACCGATTTAGGCCTATACCAAAAATAAAATTCCAAAACAAATAGCATGACTTTATACGTTAAGTGAATTGATTCTTCAAAAGTAGAAAAACTACTATATATGTATTGTATGTATTTTCACTCGTTGGATCAAACAAAAATAATCATGATTGATCTTTCATAAAAAAATTGATATTTTTTTTTATGTTTTTCAATTTTGAAGTATTTAAAGCACTTAATCTAAACTATTCACCGCACGATTGGATGAATAAAAATGCATATAATACCTATTATATAGTAGTTCTCTATTTTAGAGGAGATTATCCCTGTCTCAAGACACCATGCAAAGCATGGAGTATCAATATTATTGTACATAAACAGGGGAGAAAGGATAAAGAGTATATAACACATCTTATCCCACATACAAAATGGGGCGTACCAAACTGTTCAGATGCAGTAATAACCGATCAATGTGAAAAAAGAGAGACATAAGCCGATGAGTACATTGTTGAAGGCAAGATAAAAAGATAAGAAGTTCTCTATTCTTGGAAAAGGAAGGGATTATGTGCAACCAGATAAACATTTTGCATATTATATTGCTAAATTTATTCACCCATAGTAATCTGGTGAATGTTATTCTGAAGGTGGCAGCTAGATCGAATCCAATATTAAAGGATGATCAGATATCAAACAACTCACACAAATTAATACTTTACATCCATAATTAGCCACCACTCTACATTCTCGAGTGATCACTAAAGTTAACATATTGCCAAAAGCTTTTGAGATAGATGATAACCATTTTGCATGAACAAACAATAAATAAATAGATAGAGTAAAAATATCGGATATAAAAAGGAAGATTGATTTGTATAGATGGCTAAGAGTTCCTATCGTACAAATAAATTACAAAAAGAAAAAAAATATCGACCTACCTGAAGCTAACAAAAAACTGAGAACAAGCAAAAAAAAAAAAAAAACAGCATCACAAGAACATGCATGCGTAATGGGTCGATCGAGACATGCGCGCGCGGGGGGGCGGTGGGGTGGTGGTGCGCGGGTGGCGGGGGAGGCAACAACAGGCGATGCTCTGACCGCCGCTAGCCACCGGAAACTGGGGCTTTGAGTGGGGGTGGCGGCTCGCGCGCGGTGAAGGGGAGGAGAAGAAGCTACGCGAGACGCGAAGAGAAGAAGGCAAGGGACGTGCATGCATGCAGCCACAGCTCTACCAGATCAGACCGTGCAGCCGTGCGTAGGCGGCCGGGCCATACCGCCGCGCGTGCAACTGTGCAAGCCTCACACGATCGTACGTACGAGTTTGGCTGCATGGAGCTCTGTGTTGTTGTGGACTTCCCGACGAGGTGAATCATACACTGTAGAAATGTCCAAATGGCAGGTGCCAAAGTCAAAAAAGTTAAGAATGGGCAGGCAAAAAAAATCATCTAACCAATGGGGCAATGACAGATCATCCCGAATGGATAGAAGAAAAAGAAGTGCACGCTGCAGTGTGACAACAGTGGCATGCATAGCACGGAACCGATGGATCGCCAATACACGGCGCACAATTCTCCCAGGTGCGTGAAGCGCCGGGTTGGTTAATGTTTCTGTGAGAGCTCCTCTTCGAATAGAAGAATATAAATTTGTAATTTGATTCGTCTAGTGCATGCAGTTTGGGACGGAATATATCAAGTAGCAATTTTTTTAAAATAGAAGAATGTGAATATGTGATCTAAACAATTTGAACAACATATGTAAGATTATTATTCATTTGTCTGTTTTTTAGAAATATTATACATTTGCATTGTTAGTGTCTAATAATATAGATTTGATTGACCAATATGATTTATTTGTACCGGTAGAATGGATGATTTAGATGTTGAATTCACATTCTTACCATCTTAGTTCCCCTTCTATGGCTCTATCCACTCCATCTATCTGAACATTCACATGTAAATAGAAATTAATAGAAGTGGTAGTGTAGAGCCAGCCTATGTATGTGCCTTGTACATGATCGAGGACATTTGTGCAGTAAAAATGTACTCTTGTACTTGTCAGTTTACGTTTTTATCTGAACAGAAACTTGATAGTTTTAGATACCACAAAGATATACTGATCAAATGGAGTACTACTAACAGAATGTACGGGCATGCACGCATGATTCTTTGCTGTCCGTAAAACGAGTACACATTTTTCAAGCAATTATGATTAAATCGTAATGTAAATAAGCCACAACTAAACTTCGAAGTTTGAACTCACTTTTTTTTTTCGAGAATATCATACCTCTCCTACTTCTATTTTAGCTTCTGGCTAAAAAAATAACTGAAGCAGAGCCAAACTTTTAGTTTCTTGCAACATATTATCACAAAAGCTAAAACTATCAACTAAGGAGAAACTGAAGCCGCAGTCGATATAGGTTGTGGTTTCTCGCTCTTATCCAAACACCTTTAATCAAACAACTTGATGTGTTTATCAAACAACTTCTCAAACTTGAGAAAAAACTAGATTTTTAGGCTTCTTCACTAAAAAAAAACTTATATTGGATTCTTCGAGAAGCCAATCTAAGACAATAGTTTTTTTAGGAGTATTTAACAAGTTTCAACTTAAACTCGGTTGGGTGGTCAAACACTCAATTCTAGACTTATTCTATAAACATAAGTCACATTTGAATTAAAAATCTGAAATAAGCCGAGTTGATGAAAATAATTTATTAGATTTATAAATTGACGTCCCAATGCACCAACTTATTTGAGAAATTTAAACTCAACTAAACACGCTCTTAATTAAATACCTAACACTTTACTGCCATAAAACTAAGCAAGTAACAAAAATGACAACCATGGTCCACATTACGAATTACAACTATGCATGCTTATATTAATCTTACTTCTTCGAAGAACTCTGCTGATCACACAAATAAATGGCATTTGGAGGATCAGCCTAACACAACAGGTTTATGGGAACTTGCAGAAACCAATTAAATCTGTTCAGTTCCAATCATCTTTGAGTAATTACATGGTACTTATTCTTTGGTGATGGAAAATAACAGTGTACTTTACTTCACTATCCCCTTGGTACTTGGTCGCATGTTTAAGAAATCATACAAACAGCAGCACTAGAAGAATAATTTGACCAGTATATCAGATGGCCCCTCTCTTATTTGCGGGCTTTAGATTTGAACTCAAGGCTTCCACTGTCTATCTGATGTTATTATAATATTAGGTTGACACTTTCAATTACTTGATGGTATTATCTCCATTTCTTTTTATTTGTTATTTTAGAAAAAAAAATATGCATGTAAACTTCTATACTTTTAAGATGAGCTATAAATCTATTTTTCTAAAATACCCTAATAACTAATACTCCACTCAATCATTAATCACTTAGCCTACTATATTAATTACAATTATTAATAGTAGATTTTTAATTTTGTACCATTTCTTAAAAGGTATTTAGAGAACTAAAACAATATGTAAAAAAAATCAGCACTAAATTTCTCATATCTACTAGATAATTAAGCAAATATTTTGTGAACTCTCTTGAGTTGACATCATAAAAAAAATTTAATTCAGAAATTTTCATTGGAAAATATGCAACAAAAAAACCTAAAAATTCATAGTTCAAATCTCAAATGATTAAAGTAAGTCATAGGAGCTTTTTTTTTTGGTGAATCCACTTTTGACTATTAAACTCTTGTCCCTTTGCTTTATTCAAACCACAAGTTGATGAGACAAATATGCATGCTCACAAGTGGTCTTTTTCTACTTTTTTTTTCTTATAATTTTGGTTACATGAGCTTGTCTTGCATATACTCCTCCTTAGGAGGTGCTTTTTCCACAACACTTGTTAATTAGTTCTATAATTAAGGAGGTCTAAAGTCAAAGTAGTCGTGTAAAGGCCACCCCAAAAACCCGGGTGACCCTATGGAATGGACAAGAACATGTGTCTTGTGTGCTGCGCTTGTTCCATCATAATTAGTAGTTTTGGTCTCTACAAATTAACTAACTTACATTTCTAGTACATCTTGTCATGGTCATTATGTTGAAGACCACCTCCCCCTCCTCACACCTTTTCAGATGTTCTAGCTAGGGCTTTGACCTGACCCCATCTTACATGGAGTATTTTTCACAAACAGACATATGCCAAATTCACACAAGGGGGTAGGAGAAGTCAAGTCTCGTAAGATAAGATCTTGGCATGCACCCTACCACCATATATGTAGCTTCCCTCTTGTATAGTTTCACTTTAGATTAGAAGCTAAGACCTTAGATGTAAGAATTTGCACCAAATGGGTGCTTCCCATAAGAATCCAAGCTCTCATTGTTCTCATGAGGAAGGGAAGTCAAGGCTTTGTACACTCCAAGAACAACCTTTTTCAGATGTTCCAATGAACCAAAACGTATAACAATGTTTTTACTGCATCAGTCCCTAAAAGAAGGATATTTTTGATTTTTCACAATATGTAAGATGCAATTTTAACTATAGCTTTTATATTTATATATTAGTAAAAATTATATAATGCAGTATTATGAGAGTAATTTTGACAACGAATCTATTAATATCATTTTTATATGGTGAATCTTAATATTTGTATATAGAGTATAAAACATTATTCTTTTAGGATAAAGATATTACTAAAGAATAGAAACAATGTTTTTCGATTCAAGAGCAAGGAAAGAAATGATTGGAAGTTCAATTATTTTGGAAAAAGGAAAAAAATTATAGGTAGGTAAAAAGTGGTTTCCACTTCACTTGTTCTAGCTTTTGCATCAACAATTCAACATCCATCACATGCGACACACTTAACAGTCGGTCGATTGCTGCATTGGAACATTGCCAAATTGACGTCCAGTTCCTATTTCGCTCTCACCGATCTTTCTTTTTTGACTCCAAAAAGCCATCTATTAGGCGTTTTTTTTAAGAAAAATAGCTCTAGAGAGACATGAAAGTGATAGTTCTCTTGTTTCCTGATTTAATTAATACCACTCCTTTTGATTTGTTGTGATTTGAACCTCACTACTGCACGCACATGCGCACTAATCCGTAGAATGTCCATTATGAATAAACAACTAGCATAAATACAATGGGATTAGGGAGGGATAATGATCAATGTCCATAAATTTGTCTAGTTCATGCAAACAAAAGCAAAGTTTCACTAAAAAAGGAGTCAAAGAGGGGAGACCCACTGGACCCTCACCTCATGTGAGTGTCACTTAGGGTTGCATACTTAGAACCAAAAAACAAAAAAATTAACAAAATATCAACAGCAAAATGACATGAGAAAGAGTGCCTTGAATTTTTTTTTTATGTGGGGAGCAATCTAACCACTCCATTTGAAAATTTTCTTAAAAGGAGACAAAGGTCAATTCCATGGGTTCTTTTAAGTTTGATTGTATTGCATAAGCTAGCACATGGATACATAAGCAAGCAAAGGCCTTTGCTCTCTTAAAAAAATTGGCATTATTGTATAGCATTTTAGCACTTGTCATAAAAAGTTATCCTAGTATATATAGTATCTTAGAGTATAGATTACATGGTTTAAGTTGATTAATGGATGGAAATTAAAGCAGGTTCAGTAGCTAGCTACGTACGTATATTTTTTTTTCTCGTGTATCGAAACATAAATATGCTTGATATGTCATTTGTCTCTCATATTAGTATTGCACAAGTACCTAATCACTCGTGTTATTACCGTGGTTATGGATGCTAACTCCACTTGTATTGTTCCGTGGTTGACCAATGAGTTGTCCGGACATATATAGCCTTCTTATTAAGAAGCAGGAGGTTGCTGTACGAGGTATCGTAGTCCGTACGTATGTAGATTGCTTATCGAATTTTGGGTTTGTACAAAGGGTTTGTTACAACTCGGTAAGAAACTTCCACTGTTCTAAATAATCCTATATACTGTGCCAAATATCAAGCTAAAATGTTATATAGTATTGAAGTATGAATAGATTGTATATTTTTTATTTTAGTTTTTGGATGTATTGTTCAGTTTGTGAAACTCAACATAATATCAAAATCACGAGTCCTTGTGTTTAGAAAGAAAAAAATAATTACAGTAATTGAATGGCTTATTAGTTAATGAGATCAAGATGGTTCATGTGTTAATCATGTTCCAGCCCTACTTGAATTTAAGTTGTAGATTTGTTCAAATTAAAGTTGAGTTTAAATTTTGGGGAAATTGAAATTAGTCTGTATATGAAACTCAATGATTAGGAGACGGAGATAATTAATGTAAATTGTCATAAATGAAGCATGCATGAAACTAAGGGAGAGAACATTCTAACTATTCTTTTCAAGCAACACAACATTCCCCTCCTCTGTTGCTGCTAAGGTTAGGGTGCACACAAATCCAGACACACATGGAAAACAAAGATCCATACATACAAACCAACTTACTTTCCACATCCTCCTTTTCCTACTAGAACTAGAATTAAACAAGAAGCTAGTGAAAGTGCATGCATACATGATACATGTCACCCTTTCCATCTCATCCACAGTACCCCATCTTTCCCTCCCAAAAGACACCTCCCACAAACCCATTTAAATACCACCCCACCCTCCTCTCCTCCTCCATGAGCAATACTACACATCACAAAGCCTAGTTCCACACATGAACTCCCAGAGCAGTAGCAGAAACAGCAACAACCAAACCCTCATGGCGTTCTCCGAGCAGCCCAAGATGGCGACACAGCCGCAGCCGTCCCCGCCGTCCTCGCCGAGCGAGAGGCCGGCAACGCGGGGGCGGCGGAGGGCGCAGGAGCCCGGGCGGTTCCTCGGTGTGCGGCGCCGGCCGTGGGGCCGGTACGCGGCGGAGATACGCGACCCGACGACCAAAGAGCGGCATTGGCTCGGCACCTTCGACACGGCGCAGGAGGCAGCGCTGGCCTACGACCGCGCCGCGCTGTCCATGAAGGGCGCGCAGGCGCGGACGAACTTCGTGTACACCCACACCGCTTACAACTACCCGCCGTTCCTCGCGCCGTTCCACGGGCAGCCTTACGTGCATGCTCCAACCATGCAGCAGTACCAGCCCGTGGGTGGGTCCCACATTGCCGGGCTCCACCCCTACCAGCCTCCGGCTGCCTCAGCGGCGGCGGCAGCCGAGTGCTCCATGCAGGCGGCTAACGCCAATGCGTTGGACGGGGACCACGACTTCTTTTTCTCCGGCGGCGGCGATGACAACTCCGGTTACCTGAGCAGCGTGGTGCCAGAGAGCTGCCTCCGGCCGAGGAGCAGCGCGGCTCCGGAGCAGGACATGCGCCGGTACTCCGACGCCGACGCCTACGGGATGGGGCTCCGGGAGGACGTGGACGACCTGGCGCAGATGGTCGCCGGATTCTGGGGCGGCGCCGCCGACTCCGAGCAGCTCGGCGCGTGCGGGTTCCCGGCGAGCGGCAGTCTCGCCGGAGACGTCTCATCTTCGCAGAGCTCCGACGCCTACTCGCCCTTCAGCTTTCTATCCCACTGATCAATATATATCCGCATGCGTTGCACTTGCATTGCTTCGCTTCTGATCGATAGTTCTCTGCTTGTTTCAGAGTTCAGTGAGTGAGTAAAATAGTAGTACTAGTAGTAATAGTAGTAGAGCAAGAAGAGTGGCTTTGCGCCCTAGCTACATGTACTTAGGTTCTTTGATCAGTCAGTACTATGTTTCATGCATGCATGACAATATGACATGTTTCTAGCTACAACCTTTTTTTTGTTCTTTGGAAACATCGGATTGTGAGTTGTGAGTGATCAGGTAAGGCTACAAAGTACAGTACTCCCAAGTGGATGGATGTTATGTTACTAGTGGAACTTGGGCAAGTACAGATGAGGAGGGAGCATGGCAAGTACTGAAAAGTTTGTGTGACAGTTAACGGAAAGCCAGAGAGACAAGTGTCAGCCAAGCAACTCTTTCGTCAGGTACTTCATGCCGCTAGTACGTCAGATCGATCTGCCCATGAGTACAGCAATTCAAACACATAGTACTTTAAATTTATATATGCACGAGTCTTTACATAGTTTATACTTTATACTAGCTACATGCCAGTATTTATGGATATGCTTTATTGTTATCGCTGTTTTTCAGAGAAAATGCGTGGGTATATACTTTTAAGTTAGCGTAAACTATTAGTGCAAATTAGGACCTAACAATTTTTAGAAAGTAGTGTGTGTGTGTGTGTGTTAGGCCATATTTGGGTAAGTTCTATCACTAACTTTTTCAGTGCCGACAAGATGGTGCCATTTATCTCCAGCTCCAAAGGTGTAGCTAGAGCTCAAAATTCAGAGCCAATAAGACTCTTGACGCTAGCTCCCATGTAAAAAAGATTATATTGTCCCAAACATACATGTAACACTAAAAAAAAAGTTGTAGATGGCACGAGCTTGTTATCAGTAGACTCTTTGGATAAGCTTCTTGCCTTTACCTTGTCAAGTTGGGGTTCTCGTAGTTGCTAATACAACAATAGCACCAGCTTTTTAAAGTTCTGGATTCATCAACGAGCGGAGTCGATGATACTCAAATAGTGTTTGGCCGGCGGCTCGGACTCCAACTACAAGCCGGGAACATGTCATTCACATCGCATTTAATTGGACATTACAACGCCCAAACGCATGAAAAAGGATCACAAATTCTCAAACCTGTTCCATACATCGACATGGCGTCATGGCGCCATTGAGTAACAGAGCTATCATTTCTATCCGGTGGATCCTTTTAATGTTAAAAAATTCTGTAGAATCCGTCTGCAATGTTTTCTGAACTTTTCTGTATATATCTATATAATAGAGAGTTTAAGGGTAAAAATCCAGTGAGATGCTTCACAGGACTCTGTGTAGCTCCGCCGGTGGTGCCATTGCATGGGCATACTGGCGGCCCATGCTAGGCTCGGGTCGGATCACTCTGGTCCATAAAGCCCATGGCATTGGGCTGGGCCTATTGTGGCCCACCCAGGTACTATATTCCAGGCCGGTGGAGTGGCTTCGGCTAGGAAATCTGAGTTGACTCGTGCTGGGTGAAGCGACAGACATTATTCCATTAGAATCCAATGCTCAAGATAGCTTCAAGGTTATTACATAAAAGATATCTCGGATGGTATATATTTGAGTCCTTATCATTGATCCCAAAATGAATATCTGAGTTTGTGTGAAATCTACCCATTGGATTTAAGAGTAACTTAAAAGGAAAATATCTTAAATAAATCCATAGGTTATATTGTTCAACCTAATAAACATATCGGATGGAGTTAGCTATACATACATTTAGAGAAGTGCTCCAATACTTTCTAAAAAAGTGAACTGTATAATTTTTAAAACAAATTAAGAATTTGAATTACAGCTAATTACCACCACAATACTAACTTCAATTATTTAATATTTGTGTAATTTAACTTTTGAAAATAGGAGCATTACTCATACTAGTAATTATGCCTCTTCAGCGCTCCCCAATCAGTGACGAAGAATTGGAATCCGTCTCCTCCCAAGCGTTAGCGTTCCCATCATCTGCAGTGTCGCTAGAGGACTTGACGCTGCCGACTGCAATAAAAAACAGTGGTATGAATGCTCGTCACAACAATAGAATGAAACTGACGCGAACATCTCTGTTCTAGAAAAGAAAAAAAAAAAAAACAAGTACAATAGCATGTTGCGACTCAACAAAAATCGAGATTGGGACAACTCCGCTATGAAGATTCAAAGTGACTTACTTGGTACTCGGGCTATTGCCTGTTTGTGAAGAATTATCATCCATACAACAAAGGATATCACACGTCTGATTGCATCATATAGTGTGTCTTTCAGCATTTGCAAGCTAAAACATAAATTAAACAGTAGTGACAGTGATAAAGGACCAAAAAAAAAGAGAGAAATGTTTGGACCCAGAAATTTACATTTTGTGCGTAACCATTGAAGCCGTCCTGAATTTCTCTTCGTATCATTCATGTCCCTCTCAAACTTGCAAAAAATAGCATCCACAGATTTGAAAATGTGCTTCGATGAACCCTCTTCTGGAAAGATATCATTTACAACAGCGAAAGCATATTGATATAAGATATGACGAATTGCAGCCAAACCTCCGAGAGTATCAAGAAACAAAATAATGGTTTCCCTCTTGACTTTATCATGGTATATGTCCACGGCGATCTTAACAAAGATGGACGTTTAAACAATAAAGATGTTAGCAACAACTAATCGTCTGAGTGTATAACTAACCGTCTAAGTGTATACATAAATGCTAATTCCTTCCCTTCTAAATTCATCAATTGACAAGACTGATGATGCAATTAACCCAAGTATGGATGAAACTGTCGAGTTGCGCTGGTTCCGACTTGCACTTGCCAAAGATATGCTGGTACTCTTATATTAGCATTATATGTCATGTCAGTGAATTAATATATGAACTGAATTAACGAAAATTGGACTGAAGGACTCAAATGTTTTTAGTTTTTCTGCTTCAGTTTCAAATAGAGGTTAATTGTGCATGGTTCATCATTAGTATTAGGGCCGGCTCCGGAGATTGGAAGAGCGGGGAAGCTGGGCCGCTTGGAAGCGATGGGTGTGGAGGAAGTAACTGGGCCATATAGGACTTAATGGGCTGGGGTGGGCATGGGAGACAGATGGGCTGCGGAAGAAGTGGGCCTCGAGGAGTAGCAATGTATATTTGAGTATGTTTTCGTTCACATCCTCCTTTGAAAGCTCTTTTCACAATAACAGTTATCCATATAGTTGGCTAGGTAGTTAGCTTAATGGATTACCATTTGCTACCAATAGAGAAATTATATCTTACTTCCAATCTAGATGATTGGATTTGTACCAATGAAGTCCATAAATTCCATATACTATTTCAATTTAGGATAGAGTTTATCTTACTTGGCTTAGAAGGAATATAGCTATATGGTTAACACAAAGAAATCGATTTGACGTACAAGACTTGTCTTTGATTCCCGCTACGTCTAGAGATTTATCTAGATTTGTCTTTTGAGTATCTAAAAAATTTAAATATATCTAACTCATTTATCATCAAATAAACAAATCAATCGTACACATATTTGATCATACAAAAATTTCTCATCATCCAAGACATGGACAACTATCACAAGTTGCAATGTCGCATGTTGGTGAACAACTGGTATTAACAACTATCATAAGTTGTAATGTCACATATTGGTGAACAACTGGTATTAACAACTATCATAATAAGGTACGCGGGGAAGAAAAGCAACCTAAGAAAGACCAAGGCTTAAAACGAACTACGAAGTACATAATAGATGGTAAAAAATCTCGCTCACTGGCCAATCAACATAAAATCAGAATATTCAAAATCATCTTATCAGAAACCATATTGGACTTTATGGATTGCTCTCTCGCGAAGAATAAGGATCAATTGAACAAGGTCAGTCGCGCAGATCATCCCATACTCAAGTGTCTGCATCATAAACTAAATATTAACATGAAACAGTAAAATTGAAAGAACAAAAAAGAACTTTGGGCCTAAAAATGTACCTTGCACATGCCAATTTCTGAAATATTTTTGTGGAGTACCACTTTTTTCAGTTTTAACAATTATGCTTTTCGAATTTGTTTCAATTGAGAACTACTTGTTTTTATTTTAAAAATTGTCATATTTCTTTTAAGATTGTTTAATAGTATCCACCTATCACTTGTTGTTAATGAATTGTTCTACAATTTTTTAAAACTAATTATTTATTAGTAGTAGGTTTTCAATAATTCTATGATGTTTTCTAACTTTTTTGAGTTTTTTTTTGACAAATTAGTAATTAGTTATAATACAACATCTCAAGCGATTAGTGAACATTGGGAATGTAGATGTTTTACTAACGGTTTTCAACCGATAGAAGTGTGCTACGTTTGTACTATCGTGCCGATCGCTATCGGTAAGAGAACCGATAGTAGAGTGGATTTTTAATCGATAGTGAAAAGCATTTCTGTAGTAGTGTCAATCTACAATATAAGAAACAAAAAAGAGAAATTTCAGCAAAACCTAAAGCAAAAAGGAAGAAGAAAAAGGGAAAAAAGATAAGTCAATGTTCACTGAAATTGTCTTTTCTATTTCTCATATTCTATATTGAGCTAGATTTTGAAAATTTTCAACATTATAGAACACTCCAATCTATATCTCTTTTATTTTTTTTTGAGAATTTTTTAATTTGATTTACACAAATCTATATCTCCTTTAATTCGACTTCATAAAAAGAAGGTATAGTTTGTAAAAATACTACACAAGAAATTGTACGTTTGGTAGATAATTTTTATGAAACTAGGTATGTCAGTTCTATTATCAAACACACACTTCTAAGGTAGAATATTTGATGCATTTTTTTAATTTGATAACAATGTTTGTCAACATTTGTAGTCTATAGATGCCAAATTGTTACCATTGGAGGTCTGCTCAGCAGCAGAAAGAGCTCTTAGCTTAGCTTCCAAACCCATGGTAACCGTATTGTTTTTTTCCTCAATTTATATAGGTTAGGTACTCGACACAGTTAGTACTGGAAACTTTATTCTATCGGTTGTAGTATATGAACCGATAGTACTGGAATATTTATTCTATCGATTGTAGTATATAATCGATAGTACTATGTAGTTTTTTCTATCGGTTATGTACTCGACACGGTTAGTATTGGAATCTTTCACATATATATACAGCAATACAGAGATACATTGGATCATTCACAAATACACCAATATTTACAAATACACCAATATTCACATATTGAATTTGTTCACAAATACACTAATACAGTAATATACACATGCATTGAACAGATTGAATTTATTCACATATTGATCTAGTTTATTCACAAATACATCAATGAATCTATTCGCATATTGAGTTTATTCACAAATACAGCAATCAACACATTCAATATATATTACACAAGTCAGTTACAATCGATCGTTGATAGCCACTTCTTCCATGACATATTGAGCCCAAATTGTTCGCAGCTCCTTCAATTGAGGCAACTCATATTGCTCTTTCAACATGGCGCTCTGCATATATGCATGTATGAAGTTAGGAACGTACGTCATATTCAATTAATGTTCGACTTTGAGTCAAGAAAAATAGTTACCTTAGGGAATTGGGCAAAGTTTCTCCTGATCAGGTCATACATGAATCTCATGACATAGAAGCCACATTCCCACGATTGTGACTGCTGATGGCACTGAGATAATTGCATATGCAAAGACATAAACCCACATTAACTCGAAAGAACTAATTAAGTTTAAATTAAAAGACTCATCATGAGTACTTCCATCCGTATTAATTACCTCATATTCTTTCCAAGAAATTGTTGTGCCCTTCGACGTGTCATGCCTCCCTCCAGCACTAACATAATTTTTGAAAGCCCTATATTTAATTTAACATTGCCGGTTAATATGTTATCATTAATTAGCTAGTCAGAAAAAAATTTAAAACAACTATGTTACTTAAGCGTCTATGTGCCATGTGAGGGTGAAAACATGCGCCACCTTGTCGCTCATCGAATCGAGGTAATAGACCTCATTCATCCATGGGCAAATGACGGCGAGGACCCAGTAGCCCCTACATTGCATATATAAACGAACCGTTTCATACATATGTTAGGCGTAACATACAAGAATGAGTTAAATTAGTAGGAAATGCACTAACCTTCGGTGGTACAGCGCAAGGATGAACTCTTGGTCCTGCTGCGCTAGTAGTGCCCTTGATATGTATGCCTCCGCATGTGCTTGGTCGTGCTCTAGCATCGTGAGGCTTATTTTCTCTGGGTCGAGGAAACCCACCTTGTCACATGCCTTCATCGACGCCAGCCTATACATGCACCTGGATGCAAAGTAGACATTAGTAAGTAGTGCATACAAAGTGATTAGATTTATGAAATGAACTATGATAACTTCAGACAACAGCAAACTCACAGGACTCCAGTCTGTATGATGGACATATCAAGCTCCCGCCAGTTGAGGAGGTCGAACAAATCATCGTGGGCCACCGATATGCTCCCAGCCTCACGGTGAAAATGTTCTGGCCTGAAGTGAACCAAGAAGTTGATGTGGCGCCTAGACCGGGTCAGGTATCACTCGTGGAGACTTCTGGTTATTTGATCCATATTGCGCAGAAGGTACTCCGACACGAGTGGGGACCCGTTCTTGAATGTACTCGGCTGGCTTTGTTTGGCCTTGCCTTTGGCCTTGCCCTTGCCTTTGGGCGGGGAGCGAGTGTATACCTTCGAAGGTTGGGGTGCGGTGCCGCCGGCCTCATTTGATGGCGAAGGGTTTGAGGCTATCGGAGGAGGCATGGGGGTCGAAGGAGCTCGGTCATGCGTTGTGGCGGGGGTGGTGTCCTCAGGAAGTGAGCTGGTATCCATCATCCACTTTAAGTACGAACGCATAAGTTAGATTTTGCAAATGGAGTATATTAACTGAGTTGTAAGCTAGAATGGCTAGGGTTTACCTCCTGTAGTCTAACACCCTTCTTGGGCCACTGTATGTACAAGCCCAATGCCTCCCCAATTGTCCGCATTTCGTCCGTTGGGACGGGCAACGGAAAAGAGCTGTAGCCCGGGAGGGCCATGTTCACCTGTACCTTTGCGAATCCAGGCTCCAGAGGTACGCAATGGATCCGGACATCCTCCCAAGACTGATATACGACCCCGTTTGCAACCACTACAGATTTGTCACCTATGTTGATCAATAGGCTACAGCTCTCCGGCTTCTGCAATTTGCAACAATTATAACAGGTTAGCGAAACAGTTCTAACGTATCGGGAATGGCATCAACCGAACTGCATATATAGCTCAAGAGTTGCAATACCTCAATCAGGTCCACCGGATCCACGTGAACCTTTGAGTCGCAACTACTCGGCCTGGCAGCGTCGACCTCGACAGCTGGATCTAAACCCTTGGACTGCACAACTCGGCTGAGGCGTTCATACTTCTCGTTCATTTGAGCGAACATGTCCGCGAATTGTGCAGTCACATCTGCCCGTACCTTCTGAGATAGCTCCACTTCCCTTTCCTTCCAGCTGCGAGCCTTCTTCGCCTTTTGCCCGGGCTCCGAGAAGCCTTCCTTCCATGGCACCACACCCCCACAGTTCGCGTCCGCCCTGGATGCTCCTTGTTCCCTGGAGCCCAGGTAAGGATGTCGTTCTCCCTATGGGGAGTGAACAATCCCTCGGTCGCCTCCTTCGAGCAAAAGATCTGTTACATTCAAAGCTCTCCATTGTGAGGACAAAATATATACAAAGTTGTGCGCACACTAGTGATCATAGTTTTTTCTACCACACTCTATGATTTCAACTAGGAAGTTAGCCAATTTACGAGTCGCTGCACGACCACGACGTCCCTGGGGTTTGAGAACTCCATAGTCCCCGTGGTCGACACGGTCCCTCTGGCCAGCCACCAGCGCTTGCATCGCGGATCGCGGATCTCGGAGAGTGGTAGGTCAGGGGAGTCGACGAAATTCGACGCCTCATCTTCAGCCTTCTTCCACTGCTCCTCCTTCCCAGCATAGCCGAGAGAGCCGAGCCGGTGTGGGTGGTCGTTCCTCCTCTGGATTGCCTTGTTCTTCTCGCTGAGGGCCTTCGTACCAGAAACAAGAAAATTAATGCACCGCTGGTTACTGCATACAATGGTGTAACCAAGCAAAGGAACCATACATACCTTAAACTCAGGAGTCCCCTTTTGTTGGGTGAATTGCTCCTATACCTCCTCCGTTATGAAGGGGTACTTCTCGCATGGAGAAGTGCCTTTAGCAAGGAAGGTAATGACGAGGACGCTCTTGAAGGTTTTCCACGTGTTGTTCATGTCCTTTAAGCAAGCTATCTTGGAACCATCGTCGGGGATGTTCCACTTGGCCTGTTTCATATGGTGCATATAAGCAGGACTTATCTAATCTCTGGGATAAACCAAGGGAATGTGATTACTCAAGAGTTCAGTGATTTTGATTAATTTTACCTTCACTTCCGCCCACAGCCTATCCCTCTCGTCGGCCTTAACGTCCTTCCAGCTCTAGACGGTGATCTTCACCCTTTCCTTCGCCAACAAACCAACATAGGCAGCATAGTGGCCGGCGTTCTTCTCGATCGGTCTCCCGAACTGGCTGAACTCACATGAAAAATCCGCGCGTTTGGCCAAACGGCCCAACATCGTCGCGCCTCGCGCTTTCCTCTTGCGTTGGGACGAGGCAGCGTCATCTACGTTCGCCCTCGCCGAATCACTACTATCAGCCGAAGAAGATGCCGACATAGCTTTACCTAAAATTCCATGAACAGACCATCAATTGATATGAAGAAAGGTACATGACAAAGTTCATAACTAAAATGGAATGGCAACGATGAACCACCTCTTTTTGTTAAAATGTCAAATTTTCATTCAAAAGGCCAAAAATCATAAATTCCTATCAACATGGTCTTCAAAATAGATTTAAAGTGGATTTGTAAACTCAATTTGCAAAGGGTTGTCGAACTGATACCTTCTTGCTTAACATAAAGGTCATTCGATAACTCTTGATTGTAAAATTAATCCTATTTGGAAAATTTCTTCAGAAAAATATATTTCATGCAATGAAAATCATTTCTTTAAATTTTCATTTCAAATGTATTTGATTTGAGCAATAGTTGATTCTTTTCACAAATGAAATATGAACTCTGCAAAATTCAGACTTTTCAATGTACTATCGGTTAACAATAACAAACCGATATGACATACTCTATTTCCTATCGGTTTGACAATTGAAACCGATAGTAATTAACTATGTTAGTCTTAATTCAGATAATGGTATTTACTATCGGTTCTAAAAAAGAAACCGATAGTGGACTACACTGTACGACAAATTGCTAGTGATTATCATCAAGTCTGTAATTCTCATTGCTATCAAGTTTGTAGTTTGTAGTTCATGAATTTTCATCTAGTTTGATATTTCTAATCGATTGAACCACGTATGAACTATTGCATATAAATTTAAGCAATTGATGCGAGCGGTTTGGTCAAGAACACTTACAGTCGTTCGTGGAGTGGCCGAGGGCGGTGGCGCGATGCAGTGGCCGGAGGCGGTGGAGAACCCAACTGCGATCGGCAATGGTGGCGCAGAGGAGCGAAAAAGCGAACGTCGGGGAGGCTAGGATTTTCCGCGGGTGAGTATTTGGATGTGATCAGTTGCACTAGAGGAAAAATGATACGAGGTTATAACCTAATATATGAATATTTACTATCGGTTCAAAACCACCAAACCAATAGTAAATATAATGTAAGTTAGGGTTTGGAGTGTTGGCATTGTTCACTATCGGTTTTATTATTACTAACCGATAGTAAATTAAGAACATGGGCTCATAACACAGTATAAATCACTATCGGTTATGAACAATAAACCGATAGTAGAGTTTAATTTCATATCGGTTTGGAAATTGAAACTGATAGTAGAATATAGTGTTATTGACCCTAAAGGATTTCCCTTAGAACAATTACAGATGATCTCAGTACATCATTTTGCATTGTATTTCACTATCGGTTTAATGATTATTAACCGATAGTAAATTAATCCAATGTACAAACCAAAATGTAGAACAAGGTCTCATAACACAAAATGAAATACTATCGATTATGAACAATAAACCGATAGTAGAGATTAATTTCATATCGGTTTGGAAATTGAAACTGATAGCAGAATACAGTGTTATTTACTTCCTAAGAACAATTACAGATGGGTCTCAGTATATCATTTTGCACTTGTAAAGACACTTGAAACCCCATGCAAATGACTTCCAATAATTTTGAAATAAATTAATAGTAAAGACCAATCATGGAATGAAAATTTGCAGTTTTCATATTGATTTGTGAAAAGAATCAATTATTGCTCAAATCAAGTATATACTCCAATTGAAATGAAAATTTGCATAAATGATTCTCAATGCATCACGTATGTTTTCCCAAAGAATTTTTGAAAAATGATTTGAAGAATTCTTCGATTAAAGATCTAAGTAATATACGTCACTTACATATTGCAAATTAGCCAAGAATGGTTGTCCACCCATAATCCTTCTTCGTGGTCGTCTCGCAGGTAACTTGTTTCGTCAATATCTTCGGTAGGGACAGATTGAAGAATTCCATCTAAAAATGGAGGTAGTTCGTTGAACTGATCATACTCTTCTTCATCCACAACGTCTTCGATCCCAACAATACGTCTCTTACTGTGAAGGACAACGTACAACTTTGGGTTGGCCAGGTCAACGATGTAGAACACCTGTGTGGCTTGCTCAGCAAGTATAAATGGATCATCTTGGTGTGCGACTCTACTGAGATCGACGAGAGTAAACCCATAATTGTCGACTTTAACACCTCGAGGGATTTCGACCCATTGGCATTGAAACAGAGGAATATTAAGTAATACATAATCAAGCTCCCATATTTCCTCAATAACACCGTAATATGAGTTGAGTGCCCTTTCTGCCCTGGCATCCTCCGAAATAGCAAGTAGTGTCACTCCACTACATTTGCATAGTACTCTTCTCGTCCTGAGTTCTTGTGTAAAATAAATAGCCGTTGATGTCATACCCATGCCAAGTCCCTACAGTGAATCTAGGCCCTCTGGCCAACCATGTAACAACTTCATCTACGTCGCCCTCAGAAGCTTGCAGGACTATTTTCGATCCATCCAGTAAACTTCCTGTTATGTTCTCTGGTGACCCAAAACTCTGGCTTCGAAGGATTCTGTTTCCGTAACATTTCCTTGTGCTCGTGTATGTATGGCTTCACCCCCGTCATGTGCTGTAAGACCCAAAAATAGGCTTTTGCATATAGATCACTAGAGGGGACGACTGCTTTAAATCCAATCGTTCCAATGCCCTGAAGCCTGCCCTCATGCCGGGACGTAGGAACGCCAATTGGGTCAACCCCGGCCATATAGTTGGTGCAAAATTCGATCACCTCCTCGGCGGCATAACCTTCAATGATACTGCCCTCAGGCCGATGTCTATTCCTTACATATCCCTTCAAGATACACATAAATCTCTCAAATGGATACATGTAGCGCAGGAACACGGGTCCACAAAACTTAATTTCTCTGACAAGGTGAACAATTAGATGGACCATAACATCAAAAAAAGATGTAGGGAAATACATCTCCAGCTGACAAAGAGTTGTAGTCACATCGCATTGCAAATCTTCCAGTCCATCCAGATCAATTACCTGCAAGGACACAGTTGCAGCAAATATTCAGATCCAAAAAATCTGACAAGTTCCACGAATGGAGCTAATTAACTTGCTAGGAGTACACGCTTATGTACCTTGCCAGATATTGTGTTGAAGAAATAATATAGCTTTGTAATTGTCTCTCTGACTTTGACTGGGAGAATGCCTCTGATAGCAATGGGAAGCATTTGTGACATCAGTACATGACAATCATGGGACTTCATACCAACCAGTTTCAAGTCTTTCATGGACACAAGTTTTTTCAAGTTCGCAGAATACCCGCATGGAACTTTGACACCATGTAGCCACTGACAGAGTTCTGTTTTTTTCTTTTTGACAAAGTATAGCAGGTCAGGGGGAGGTATGTCCGCTTTCCCTTCTCCAACGGTGCAAGCTCAGTCCTTATGCCCATGTCGAGCATGTCACGGCAAACGTTGATGCCATCTTTCGTCTTTCCTGTAATGTTCAACAACAAACCAATCAAACTGTCACAAACATTTTTCTCTACATGCATGACATCAATGCAATGTCGAACTTGTAAGTGCTCCCAATATGACAGATCCCAAAGAATCGATCTCTTCTTCCAAACATTTTTTCCTAGAGGTTTAGAACATTTACCGAACTCAACTTTGATGTCCTTCACGCGCAAGTAAAACTCCTTACCAGTCACAAACACTGGGGCTGATCCTTTCTCAGGCTTCCCATTGAATGACTTCCTCTTCTTACGGTAGGCGTGATGCATCGGAAGGAATCTGCGGTAACCCATGCATACTGTTTTTCTGCAGTTCGATAACCATATGCTTTCAGTTTTATTTAGGCAAATAGGACAAGCCTTGCCTCCTTTCGTACTATACCCCGACAAATTTTCATAGGCTGGGAAATCATTTATGGTGCAAAATATCATGGCCCGCAACTTGAAATTCTCTCGCTTATGTGCATCCCACACCCGCACCCCTTCGCTCCACAATTTATGTAAGTCCTCGACTAACGGTGATAGAAACAAGTCAATATCATTCCCGGGTTGTCTGGGTCCTGAAATTAGTAACGACATCATGATGTACTTGCGCTTCATATATAACCAAGGAGGAATATTGTAGATGCATAAAAGAACCGGCCAAGTGCTATGTCGACTGCTCATATTTCCGTGTGGATTCATACCATCCGTACTCAGCCCAAACCTTATATTCCTCACTTCGCCGCCAAACTCACCGAATGTTCTGTTAATGTTTCTCCATTGAATAGAATCAGCTGGATGTCTTAGTTTTCCGTCTTGTTTCCGACCTTCAACATGCCAACGCAAGTACTTCGCATCTTTCGGATTTGCAAACAGCTGTTTCAATCTAGGAATCACAGGCAAATACCACACAGTTTTAACCAGAGGCCCTTTATTTACCTCATCACATCCATTGTGATAAATTCTGTCCCCATGCTTATACCGCGATGCACCGCATCTTGGACAAACATGCAAATCCTCGTACTCGTTACGGTACAGAACACAATCATTTGGGTATGCATGTATTCTTTCGATTTCCATTCCCAACGGACACAATAGTTTTTTGGCCTGGTAAACCGATCTTGACAACTCATTTCCCTCTGGAAGCATGTCCGCTAACAGATCTAATAGCGCCGTGAAACTCTTATCGCTCCAACCGTTGCTTGGCTTTAAGTTATATAATCTCAACACAGAAGACAACTTTGTAAATTTTGCACATCCGGGGAACAAAGGTTTCTCAGAATCAACAATTAATTTCTCAAATTTAGCTAAATCGGTTTCGCTGTAATCTTCTTCTACATCACGTAACATTTCATCTAAATTGTCATCATCTACATGGACTTCCGAATGAATATTACCAATGTTCTGATCATGATCATCATTACTGCAATCCACTTCCGGGTGCTGCTGAGTGGTAGCGGTGCTCGTTTCCTCAAGATCTTCACCATACCATATCCAACGGGTATAGCATGTGTTAAAACCACGACGAATCAAATGACTCCTAATCTGATCAGAGTTGCCGAATCTTTTTAAGTTCATACAATCTATATAAGGACAATGCATATCTTTCTCTCCCTTCTTCGCCTTTTCTTGCTCAGTAAATTTAATAAACCCATTCATACCCTCCAAATACTCAACAGTAGTACGTTTTATTCCATATATCCAATATTCTCGGTCCATCTACAATTATTTCACAAAATTGACAAATTGAAATAAATAATTAATGACTCAGGGCATGCATATATGCATGAAACATCATCAATTAGCTAGGCCATATGTGTGTACAGTTGCTTAATTACATTAAATGGATATGTATGGAACCCTAATTAACTTGATGCATTAATTGGAAGAGTCAGCTAGCTAGCTGCTTAACTTCAGCAAGCCATAGCTATCTAGCCAACCTAGCTAGCCAACCTAGCCTTCTAGCTAGTTTGGAGCTACATGTATCTAGTTTAATGAATTGCAAGTAGAGAGAAAGGGAGAGTGTGAAAGAGTGATCGAGAGAGAGAGGTGATGAGAAGATGACAATACCGAGGGGGATCGAATTATCAACCTCTCAGCTAGCTTCTTCAGATCACTCTAGCTTGGAGCGTGGATGCACGTACAGTAGAAATGATTCCAACATGCAGAGCGCAGAGCAGGGGTCGACCTAATTAAGTTGTACAAACTATCGGTTTGTTTTATATAAACGATAGTAAACTGTACTCTATTATATCGATTTGTACAGTAGTAACCGATAGTAAAAAGTCCGTAATTTCACTATCAGTTACGAAAGAAAAACCGATAGTACTATTTCATCTATTATATCGGTTGGTACAGTATGAACCAATAGTATAAAGTCCGTAATTTTACTATCAGTTACGAAAAAAAATCGATAGTACTATTTCATCTATTATATCGGTTGATACAGTAATGACCGATAGTAAAAAAATGTTTGTATTTCACTAATAGTGTACCAGTGTATAACCGATAGTAAAAAGCTTCCCAGATTGTTTATAACCGTTAGAAGATATGAGTTAGTGGATTGCATTTCTGTAGTAGTGTGAGTACGGTCTTGAAATTTTGCAATATTGTAGAACACTCAAATCTATATATCCTCTATTTTTGAGAAATTTTTAAGATAATTCACAACAAATTGGGGGGTTTGTACGTGATTTCAGCGTAAAGAGATTTGTATATATTGTGTTGAGAAATTCCTTTGACTAAGCGGAGCCAGCCAACAATATGGTAATATCTTACGTGCTTTTGCTTTTGATGCTAGATTATTTACACAATAAAATTATACACTCCTACCCTACATATCATGAACAAGACTGACCGGAAGGCTGCAATTGGCAGAAATCAACTTCGTCTTGTACGCCTGAATTATGTATTCCTCCTTATGAAATGGGGAATTAGGCTTAACAAAAAGAATAGATACATTAGGAACAACAAACAAACACTAAGAGTACTAACAACAAAGAAAAAATGATTGTACTTTTTTTTTTTTACTCTGGTTGTAGTAGGCAAGTAATCTATAACTTTTATATTTCACCTTTGTTTACTTTGTTTAAAAACAAAATGTAAGTCATTGAACTTTTATATAAGTTGAATATGGTATTTAACTCTAGTTTTACTGATTTTAGCCCTAGCTATAAAATGTGTTGATTATCATTTGCCTCTTTCTTTGTTTACCATAATCTTAAACATGATAACTGATAAGTGTACAATGTTGATCACTAGCTTGATGATATGTTACGAATACAAATCACTGTCTGCTTTTGAAACTGGTCTTCAGACTATTACAAGGAGGAGAAACACATTGGTAAGCTGGCTGCTCAAAATTAACCTAAGACTGGTCAGAGGGGGAGACTTGGAGTAGCCTTCGTGCACTGCTGCCCATGCTGCGGGCAATGACGAAGACTAAGGTTGGAGATGCTGGCTCGATTCCTGGAAGGAGTCGCAGTGAGAGAAGCAATCGGGGGAGGGGCAAACTGTTTCTTCATGAGGACTAGGTTGACAAACCAGGCAACAAATGATATCTGGAACCTCTTTCTTGGAAGGAGTTGAGGATGAGAGAAAAACAATAGCCTCGGCAGCTCAGGAGAGGCTCACCGCTCAGGAGATCAGTCATGCATATTATATGCACCTCGATCAAGATGCCCTTGCCGTCAAAATGTTGTTTCTTTGTTTGGATCACACGAATGGGAAGACTTAGAACAGGGCAGTTGCTAGCCACAAAGGGCTGGATAGGTACTGATGCATGCCCTTTTTGTGGGGAAGTCGAGAGTCACATGCACCTATTGTTCACTTGCACCCCAATTAGTAAGGTTTGGCAATTCATAGGACTGTGTAGATCAGCTGTGGGGTACCGGAGATTTCCAAGAAGCGTGGAGAATGTGCGAAGAGCATGTGGAAGAGAAGAAACACCAAAGTCTACAGGAACGAAGCCAAAATCTACAGGACTCCTAGAAAACTCGTTCAGGCGAGCGCACAGGAGCTGTCAATATGGCTTCTAAAGGTGATGAGCTAGGCTCAGACTCAGAAGCACAGAACTGTCTCCACTAATATTCTACTGTGCACCTTATTACCCCTCCCGTGATTGCATAAAAAAACTGACACTTTCCCCATAGAAAGCCCCTAAATTTACACTTTGTTCCCCCTGGATGAACGTTTAGGTTAAATTTACACTTTGTTCCCCCTGGATGAACGTTTAGGTTTGCTATTAATTGCAAGAAAAGGAAAATTAAAAAATATCCAAACAATCAAAATTGATTTAACACAAAAAAAAATACTAAAGATGAATGAAACTAACCGAACTTTTAGATGCACTCCGCCTGGCTTTCCACTCCAGGTCGAGCTTCTCTACAAGCCTACGATGCTTGTCGGAGCTCATTTTCTGAATAGAAACAGTAGCAACAACAAAGCATCACATATATCATGCCAACAAATTTTTTTTTAGAGTTTGTAACTTGAAAAAAAGAAAGAAGAAAAGAACACCAGGTATTTTATAAGAAGAAAAACAGCACCATGGGCAGAGAAAGACAATGTAAAATAAAATAAATAAATTCTCACTCTAAAATGGAACATGATCATAGTCATACTTACTTTCATCCTTGCTATATGTTTGACATTTTAAGCCTAATAGGTCAAGGTATCACACACACCTTTTCAAAGAACCTAACATCGTCGTCATTGGCCGCATACTAATACCCTGGCATATTATAGTAGCATCCACTCTAATAACATTTTCTAGCACCCTAGGCTTGATGTATTGAGTTTTCACTCTCGTTTTCCCCAAAAGAATCGGATAAGTTATTATGATTAACGCCTCATCTTATATACACATCTCACCCAACTCCTATTGTAGGACTAAACATATTCATTCACCTTGGCATCTTGGGGGCTGAATGGGCAACGTATCGCATAATAAAATCTGTTTATTAAGTAGAAGGAACGACTTGATTATACTTGAGCAGTAGATGTGATTGATTGGAGTGGATTGATTGAACTAACCATGGTTAGAAGGGCTTCATGGCGTAAACATGTGTAGTAGACGAGTTTTAAGTGCAATTAAGAACAACATTGTGAACATGAACAGGAGAGGAGAAAAACAAAAGAGAAAATAACTTTAGAGGCTATCCATTTTCTTTTGAATAATCAATCTTCTCTATTTGAAATAAAGAGATGGACTCATCTACGATTTAAACAAGAATAATTAAACTCATCAGTTCAATTCTCTCATAATTCTATTAGAATAATAATCATTAATATTTCTCATAAATTAGTCCCACATATTCATTATCATAGATTGATTCTACATAGTAACAAATCAAATATTAACTAAACAAACCAATAATTTTACTCAGATTTGATTACAACTATTCAAATAATAGAATAGTTTACTCTCAACCTTTAATTTGAAGTAGAAGGACCAAAGAGCGATAATAAAGGGATCTGATTGCACAGGACTCTATATTATCCAAAAACAAAACATAGTCAAGGAAAGAACTTTGGAAAACATAAGTTGTGCACGTTACGAGCGTAAAGAGAGCAGGACTTACCTCCTCGTCATCCTCAGGGTCTGGTCCGCATGGCCGATCGGCGCCCTTGTGCGCGTGACCCAGGAGGGCCTTGTTGCCCGCCTGGATCTTCAGGGGCACGGTGCCACGCCGGCCCAGCGTCAAGACGGACGGCGTACCGCAAAACGACGACGCGGGAGCAACAGCAGCGGAAGATGACCAGCAACTGCGGAGGGCGGCCATGGCAATCCGCAAGTCTTGGATTTGTCGGTAACGGAAACCTTGGATGCAGAAAAACCTGAGCAGGAAAGCGCATATTATATAGTAAATATAGGCTTAAACCCACAAAATCTTGGATCTATATCCTCTATCTCAACAGATAAAGAAAGATACAACAAATTTTAAATTTCTTATTAGATGAATAATCTAAATTTTTTCTATATAAAAATAGATCATTCAAACTTTGATTAAATATTATTTTTGGTTCGGACTTTTCTACCATAAGAATGCGTTTGGTACACATAATTCTACATTATCCGTAATCGGATTATTAATAATCTTAATTGACAATGTTTAGAACATCCTACAAAATTGTTTTGTAACATCTCAAAAATGTTATTAATTGAATTGATAAAGGTTTAAAAATTGGGATGTAAAAATATTTTAAATTTTGATATAAAAATTTCAAAACTATGATATTCAAATTTTCACATTTGAAGTTTCAATATAGTTCAAATTAATTTTGACAAAATTTGAGTTTCAAATTTAAATGTTGAGGTCACAATACTTGGAATTTTGAAATTTCAAATTTGAAAATGTTAGATTTGAAATTTTAAATATTCAAAATTTCATGATTCCAACTTGAAACATTTAAATTCAATAATCAAATTGTAAATTTGTAAATTGAAAATTACAAATTTGTAAATATGAAATTTGACATTAAAATTTGAAAATATCAAGTTTGAAATTTTGTTTTATTTATAGTTTTGAAAAGTATACATTGGAATTATTAATTTGAAATTTTTAAATATGTCTTGTAAGAATAAGAGTCAACATTATCGAAACTCCATAATCTAAGATATCAATCTTTTAAAGTGGTAATTAGATTACGGTAGTTTGTTATAATTTTATTACAATGGTACTCTTAAAATTACCCAAGTGAATTGACCAAATGACATAATATTATAGAATTACAAAAGAATTATCAATAATCTTTAAAAAATTCCACGAACCTAAGAATAAGAATTCTAATCCATGTTACTCCGAATATGCCGACTTGCCGAGTAATTGTATGATAAAGCAAATTCCGCCGGGGGGGGGGGGGTGTAACTTCGGTCGGGTCGTTGTTCGGCCAGCCCGAAGCACGACACGGCCCAACACGGACGATAACGGGCCGTGCCATGCCCCAAAAACCAGCCCACGGGCAGGCACAGCACAACACGAAAAATCTAGATCCAATAATCTTTCTTTTTTATGATTGATGGCAACAATCTCCATAAACCCAAAATAGATTCTTCAACTCCCCCTTAATATATGCAATAATATTTCGGAATTGAGCAAAGTATTTAATCATATGAGTCAAGAGATATGTATGACAATTAAGAGAATGTGAAACACAAGTTCAAACAAGTCATCCATGAAACTTTAGGAACTTTCCAAACTAACAACTATCCCAATAATCTCTCCCAAATATCAATCTCAATTATCTCATCTCTCCCACCCAAATTATCAAATATCTCTCCCCATTTGTCATCAAGCACAAAAAGGAAGGGTTGAGAATTCAAATTGTGATAAGCAATATTTTTGGAGTCATTGATTTCCAAGAATTGTTGATTTTTACTTGAAATTGTTTTTATTCAAAAACAGGATCTGAAGAAAATTTGTAAGTATTTTTGAAAATACACTCAAGGTATATAAAAGGATAACAAGACAATCAACAACAACGAATACATCGATGACATTTAATACACTTCTAATCATGCAAAATCTAGATGCAACTAATAGTTTGGTGTGAAAATATCCGCTGGTTGCATGTTTGACCTTACATAATTGATCTCTATATCTCTTTTTGCCACAAGATCTCTTATATAGTGATGCTAAATATCAATATGCTTTATCCTCTAGTTGCATGTTTACAATCTTTATGGCACTTTCATTATCTCTTACAAGTGGCATTTTTTTAAGGCAATTCCATAATTCAATAAGATTTGTTTCATCTAAAAATTAAGCACAACAACCACTAGATGTACTTTTTGATTTGATCTTGCAACTCACATAATCCGAATCTAAATAACCATGTAATTCAAAATTTGTATTTTTCGGATACCAAATATCTATCCTAGGATAGCATTTCAAATACCTAAGAATTCTTTTAATGTCAATCAGATAATTTTCCTTAAGAGATGATTGAAATCTAGTACATAAGCAATCACTAAATATGATGTCGAGCCTAAATGCGGTAAGATAAAACAAACTACCAATTGTAGATTGATAGATTTTAGAATTAATCGCTTTTTCATTTTCGTCCATATCGAGATGTCCATTTGTAGCCATGAGAGTTGTAATAGTTTCAGCATCTTCCATCTCGATGCTCTTGAACAAATTCTTCACATGCTTGATTTGACTCATGAACGTTCAGTTCTTGAGTTGCTTGATTTGTCGTGTAAGGAAGTAACTTAGCTCTCCAATCATTTGCATCTCGACTTTCCTAAACATCATCTCACAAAACTTTTGACAGAAAGATTCATTAGTATAACCGAATGTAATGTCATCAATATATATTTGACACACAAGAAAAAAATGAAGTCGCGATTAATTTTGTGATAATGATTTTGTCAACCTTCCTAATTTTAAAGTCGTTTGATATAAGAAAAGTTTTGAAGCATTTATCTCGAATTCATACGAACATGCTCCAAATTCATGAAAATTATATTTATTTTGATATGCAAAATCACAATCAAAAGCCTTCCAAACCCCATCATATGAACCATGATGAAATGCACTGAACTTTTGTCTGTGAATATGAGATCAATGATCACCGTTCTTTATATTTAGTTCTTGTGGTATTCGTGTTGTTTGCTGTTGTATAGGGCTGTGAAACGAAGGCTTGGAAATCTATTCCAATTCATTTGACCAAACCTGTGAATTGTTGTGTGTTGCTAGGAGAATTAATGATAATGGATGATGAGATCGCCACGTTGGTCTTGAGCTCTTTAGATAACTTGGGCTTTTTTTTTTGCCAAGTTTATATTTGGTCAGTTCTAGTTAGTTTCATGTAGTGAATAGGAGTGATCTTATTGAAATTCTTTTACTGTCTCGAATGTTTATGATGGAATGCATATGGGGTGTAAAACAGTGTTGTCTGTTGTAAATATTCTATTTTGGTTACTGATATGTTTTCAATATTATAGTGATGTTGTGATATCAGGCTTAAGATTTGTGATGTTACTGATATAATCACACTATGATGATACTATTGTGATGATACTGATATATTTTGGTTACTATATAACCTTACAAATGAAAAAACAATATTTTGGTTAAGATTTGGTTACTATTGTGCTATGTGCTAAGGTATATATAATGAAAAATCTGATTTAATTAGTAATTAGTATTTAAGTTCAAATCAAATGTCGATATGATATTTTACTTTATTATACACGCGCACTCCTATCATCTCTATTCTCACCATTAAATTATAATTTATTATATAACTAATTAAATTAACAATCTATAATTATTTCATAATTAAATTTAAATATTTTAAAAATATTTTGTGTTGCAATACACTCACACATTTAGTGTTGTGCAAACTGAACCGAACTAAAAAAACTGAATTCAAAATAACGGTTTACGTGGGATACCGAATTTGATTTAGTAGGTTAGTTTACTCTTCGGTTTTTTACCCAAAAAACAGAGTTTCTGACTACATGTGTGTATGTCTAGCTGTCTCCCATGACACAGTCCCTCCTCCTCGGGCTGGCTGTCTCCCACGACAGTCCCTCCTCCTCGGGCTCGACTCAAAAAACCCTAGCTCCTGTCCTCCGCGCCGCCTCCTCCTCCGGTCCTCCCCGTGCCGCCTCGTCCTCCGCATCGCCTCCTCCCCGTGCCGCCTCCTCCTCTACATCGCCTCCTCCTCTACATCGCCTCCTCCCTGTGACGTCTCCTCCTCCCATTTTAGTGTAACCTGTTTGCCGATGGCACACCCCTACAGTGACTCAACATCCAGATCTAGGGTTTCGCTGGGTTCATCGTCTTTAAATTTCTGTCTTTGCAGGTGCCCACCGACGCCGGGGAGGAGCGCTAGAGTAGCCTCGCGCCGGAAATCTTGGATCCAGATATAGGGTTTGGCTGCTCTAGTCTCTCTCAAATCGGAGCAGATCAGAGCAAGAATCTCTGTCAAATCAGAGCAAATCTAGGGTTTCGCTGCTCTATTATTGGATCCAGGTACATAGCAATCTCCAATTTCTGTTCCTATGTTTCAGTAGATCCATGCATGTTAATTTGTTTCAGTAGATCTATCTGCATGCTTGTGTTTCAGTAGATCTATCTGCTTGTAAATCTGTTCTGTTCGGATACATGGGTAGAAGAAGGTATGTGCTTCAGTGCTAGTGCTTCTTTGGTTAAATTTCCTCATGTCAGGTGGTCAGTTCAGAAGAACCCACTGTCATATCATCTTGTAGGCTAAGGATAGAACTATTTTTCTTCAAAGGAAATATATTATGCAAGTTCTTCAGAGGAAAATAGTCATGTACTCATCTCCATTTTGTTATATTACAATTTTAGCTACTAAAGGGATGCACCAAACCTGCTTGGAATCTATGTGTTTGGAAATTGGAATGCTTGTCCAATTAATACAAATCAGACAGTTGGAAATTAGAATGCTTGTCCGCCATAACCATTTACATTACAGGCTCACTGTATTGCTTTTTATTCTTATCACAGAATATACATGTCTTGAGGACCTGTAATATGTTTGGATATGTCTAAAGCTTTGAGAGCCTGGAATATGTTTGAATAATGTTGTCCACACCCCCCCCCCCCCCCCACCAAAATGAAAAATTGTTTTCTTTTTTATTTTTATTATGTGGTACTTCAAGGATGCCATGTAGGTTCACGTTAATTTCGTAAATTTGGTATTTCCAATACTTACTGAATTAATTTGGTATTTACTGAAACTGATCCGAATTTTTTTTTTTGGTAAATATGTTATTCAATGTGTAATCCCGAAATTATAAAAATACCGAAAAAATTGAATTTCCCGAATGCACACCCCTACCCCTACCCCTACGACACTCCTTTTATTCAACACTTTTCCCTCCCTTCGAATGAAGAGGAGTAATCTTATAACTAATCACATACAAACCCATACAAACATCTCATTTATTCATCAACTAGAACCAGTCTTTAATACAGCCAATCAAATAAACTTAGCATTCATCCATGATTCAGAAATTCAGCTAACTAAACAACATCTCTACTATATCTCTACAACTTATTTCATCCAATCTGTCCCACTTATACGGGCCAAATTATGCCTCATACAGGCAATCAAAAACGTGGAGGCTAGAATTTTGGTATAAGTGCTGCAAATTTTCGTGCAAACTTATTCCCTTTTTGGAATTTAAGAATAGATTTTTGGATGTTCGACAGCTCATTCGGGGCGTTTGGAGTCTGATTTTAGTGCACGGTTAATTCCTACGCGGCCATGTATTTACATACTTCAAACCTGGATACTTGGATTGTGACAAGCTACCAATTAATTCTAATAATTCATAAGCTAGAAAAATCTATGAAAATTATTTAGAAGTACAAAAATGTCTAAGAGCAATTATGTAAATGGTTATTATGGGATGTCTGACCGAGCTTCAGTTTTATCTTATGGGCTTGTAATAGGGAGTTGGGCAACACTCATTTTATTTCTAAACTAGATTTTATTTTGGAAACATGTAGACATAAAAATTAGGAATTTTTTATAAATAACCCAAAATAAAAAAAAATAATTGCTAAAATGACCCACATTTTGCCGAAATTACAAAAATGACATGGTTGGGTGCGATAAGTCAATTATTATGGTTGTAATCTGCGACAGAAACCGTAAACATTCAAAAAATATGTTTTCATCTTTTCTATTTTGAAAACGCAACAAAAAAAACATTTATCCTCTTTTCCATTTTGAAAACGCGATAGAATAAAAAATCAATTTCTCGCGAGCATTAGTGGTCGAAATTTGCCCGGAGGTGGTCATAGGTCGAAGTGGGGTGGTCGTCATAGTTGAAGTGATCAAAGAGGTGGTTGGTCGATGATGATCAAAATCGATGAAGTTACATCTCACCACGACGACCTTCGACCACTTCTACTTCGATGTATGACCACCTCTACGACGACCATCGACCATAGACACTCGACCACTAGTACTCGCAAGAGATTTTTTTTAGAGCGTTTTCAAAATGGAAAAGAGGAGAAATGTCTTTTTTGTCGCATTTTCAAAATGGAAACATGTTTTGAAGGTTTAGGGTTTATGTTGTGTATCACAGTCGCGATAATGGACTTATTGCATCAAATTAGCTCATTTTTGTAATTTCGGTAAACTGTGGGTCATTTTCATAATTATTTTTTTATTTTGTGGTTATTTATAAATATTATTCCAAAAATCAAAAGCGTTATATAGGACAAGGAGATGCTGCTAACTTAGATTCTAATCTCAAATCTCTTCAATATTTTTTTATCTCTAAGCTTTATGCAACTGGCAAAAAATGAAAAGAGACAAATGTTGAAGATTTGCCGCTATACAAACACAGAAAAAAAATTGCACACAAAACACTAAGTTGATCTGACTCGAAAAAAGTAACTTTTTGTGTGAAAGTATTGTAAGTTATTAAATTTTGGATAAGCTTTTTAAACGTGTGCAGTTACAGTTTTAGTTGTAATTATGATAAAAATATCTTATTTTTGAAAGTTGACTCAATTATACAAATCCACTCCATAGTATTTAAATATTATGTTCATCATTGCGGCAGAGCAAAATACATTTCTCACCTCGTTAAATATTTATAAAGAGGATGAATGGTTTTTTTATGAATAAAGTAAAATACTAAAAAGCTAAAACTACTGTTCTGTCAATATTGTTATAGTAGTGCATCTGAGGAGTAAGCAACCCGCTCCTATTAATACTCAACTCGGGTATAGTGTCCCCGACTCCTCATCCCTCACTACACGCCAACCTCCTCGTCCCCCTCATCATACGCCTCTCTTTGACTTGAAATCCCCCGATATGGTTTTGCTCGTTCGTCATTCCTGTTAGAGTTGCTGCCGTCGTTCTTGGAGGAGGGGTGCTCAGCTTTGCCTTCCTTCCTGGCGAAGGGGTGCTCCACTTGCCAGCCGCGGCACGTTTTGGCGTGCCAACCTTCTCACTGGCCTGCCATGGCTGGGGATTGGCATATCCTCTCTATACGGGAGGAGCATGCTGTGAGACGCACGAGGATGGGGTGATGTTCCTGGCTGTTCCCGCTTGTAAGGAAAGCACTGGATACGACTTGGTGGCGTATGCGTCCCCGCCCGATGGAGTTGAAGAGATGATCGGTTCTCTCAGTGCATATCTAGATATGGTCGGCTGCCAGGACAAGCCCTACCTACTGCTGTCATCTAATCTAAATTTTGTTAGCTTCAATGTCTTGTTCTTTTTCCTGTCTTATATGGGTTCAGGAGAAACAGTTGGTCGATTCCATCATAAAAATCTGTGGGGAGGCAGAGAATATCTCTTTCAGATTGAGGACAATCTATTTCAAGAAGCATCTGGGGTTGTTCCTTTTTATTAATATTGATGCTTCGGCGTGGCGTTGGTGTCTTTTCTTGGGATGTTTCTTTTGTTTTGTTTTCGGTTCGTCTGCTGATGTTTAGGATTGTGAGTTGATTTGTTGGATTGACTATTTATTGCAAGATCTAGATATTCTAATGTGTTGAATTACATTTAGAAACATATGCTTTTAAAATTTGTCTATTTGTTTTTTAAAATCTTATGTCTAATATGTTTTCTAAAGCTTAATTATTGGTTTTCTGTGAAATATGTCATGTGTGTAAATATTTTTGGAAAATAATTTTGTGAGTGAAACTGTTTTGAATGGTCTTTGGAAATGCTAGATTAGTGATTTGTTATTTTTTGAAATTAATTTTGTTTGTGAAAACTTGTTTTGACATTATCTCTGGAAATACTAAAACAATAGCCTTGTTCCCGGGTATACTAAAATAAATTGTTGTGTTTTGTTTATATAAGTTATGTTTATCCCTGATGGCTCCCTCATTATGCTAGAAAAGCAGTGTAAGGAGGGTTTTGCCTTTGCTGGATGATTTGGATTTGGATGGGTTGGTCGAAGCTTTTTTACGAATAACCCATTAAAAAATTGAATTTCAAAACTAGTCCGAAACTTTTTAAAATATCAGAAAATGACAATTCAAAACAGTTATCACTCACAAAATTATTTTCCAAAAATATTTACATATATGCCATATTTAATAGAAAACTAATAATTAATCTTTAGAAAATATACTCGACTTTGGATTTAAAAAAACAACGGAAAAATTTTAAAAGCATATGTTTCTAAATTTGATTCAATTGGTTAGAACATCTAAATCTTGTAGTAAATAGTTGATCCAACAAATTAACTCACAATCTTAAACATGAGCGAACGAACTGAAAACAAAACAAATGACATCAACGTCACACTCAAGCATCAATATTAATAAAAAGGAACAACTTTAGATAGTTCTTGAGACAGATTGTTCTCGATCCGAAAGAGATACTTCGTCGCCTCCCCATATATCTTTACGATAGAGTTGACCAACTGTTTCTCCTTAAATGACAGCATTAGGTAGGGCTTATACTCGACCACATCTAGATATGCACTGAGAGGACCGACCATCTCTTCAGCTCCATCGAGCGGGGACGCATACACCACCAAGTCGTCTTTAGTGCTTTCTTACTAGCGAGAACATCCTCGAACATCACCCTATCCTCGTGTCTCCCAGTATGCTCTTCCCATATGGAGAGTATGTGCCAATCCCCCGGTCATGGCTGGCCAACACGAAGGTTGCCACCCCAGAGCGCGCCGTGGCTGGCAAGTGGGGCGTGCCCCAGGAATGACGGTGAAGTTGAGCACCACTCCGCTAGGAACGGCAGCCAGCCACTTAGGCGGGAACGAAGACGAGCAAAACCATGTTATGAGAGGTTTCAAGTCAGAGGGAGGCGTGTGGTGAGGGGGACGAGGAGGTTGGCGTGTGGTGAGGGAGTCGGGGACGTTGTGACTGGGCAGAGTATTTATAGGAGTTAAGTCAATATTGTCTCAGATGCATTACTCTAACAGTCTTGACATACGTGCAGTTTTAGTTTTTAGTATTTTACTTTATTCATAAAAAAGCATTAATCCTATTTATAAATATTTAACGAGGCGAGAAGTGTATTTTGCTGCGTTGCAGGGATGAACAAATTTTTAAATACTACGGGGTGGATTTGCATAATCGAGTCTAACTTTCAAAAATAAGATGTTTTTATTATAATTATAATTAAAACTGTAACGAGACATGTCTAAAAAAAACTTATCCAAAATAGAATAGTTTACAATACTTTCTCGCAAAGATGTCACTTTTTTCGAGCCAGACCAACTTGGTGTTTGAGTTCACTTTTTTTATGTGTTTGTATAGCGGTGAATCTTCGACACTTCTCTCTTTTCAATTGCTATCACCCATCTTTTGTCGGTTCTTAGAAGTTTTGATATAAAAAATATTGAAGAGATTTGAGATTAGAATCCAAGCTAACAGCATCTCCTTGTCCCATATAACGCTTCTGATTTTTAGAATAATATTTATAAATAACCCAAAATAGAAAAAATTAATTGCGAAAATGACCTACATTTTGATGAAATTACAAAAATGATTTGGTTGGATGTGATAAGTTAGTTATCGCGGCTGTGATACGCGACAGAAATCTTAAACCGTCGAAAAATATGTTTTCATCTTTTTCATTTTGAAAATAGTTGCAGTGGGTAATCTAGTTATTTTTGTAATTTTGTGTAAAAGGTCATTTTCACAATTTCTTTTTTTAAGAAGTTATTTTAAAAAAAGTCCAACAGATGTTTCTGAAGCTCGGAGGCTGTTGCCACTAACCGAATGCGACATAGAGTGGTCAAGTCAATCGTGGAAAGCTTAAATCCAAACTGATTTGGTCTGTGCTACAGAAGGTTGGGTTTATTTATTTGTTTATTTATTTGTGATTGATTTGGGTCATACTGTGCACCGAGAGCAGTGTCATGGTCCATTTCAGCTGTGCACAGGTAATACGGTTTTTGGATTTTGTACTGTATAGAATTTTTTTAATTTTGATTTTTTGAAGCTTGCAGCATTGGTTGTTTATGTTCAGAATTCCCCAATAGATGGAGTTTAGTCTATTTAGCCATATTACTAAATCCAATTAAGAAAGAATCATTTAGGCAAATATCCACAATTTTCATCAACTTTGTTGGAAACTTCACTTGTCATTGCATTTGCGGTTGTTTTGAGTACTGGGTTGTGCTGCTTACTGCTTAGCCATCTATTTGTACTAATCACTGCTCTTATTTCACAGGTTTTTCACTAACTCATTCCTGAGTTCCCATAAGTTGTAAAGACAAGCTATTAAAATAGTCCTTCAGATGGTCTAGTTCTACAGCCTTGCATTCGGGCAAAAAGAGTGCGTTAATTCTATCTAGACGTCAGATTCAACTCAGGAAAAGGAGCGTGGTTGTTTCTTATTCCATGCAAACTGGATTTGAAAAAAAAAACTAAATATTTCTTAAAATCTCAACTACTTAATTAGAATTTATATATTATAGATTGATATATAAGAAAAATTAAGCTGATTAACCATCTAACAAAAAATTGTAAGTTTTTTTTAGTGTTATCTAGACCGTTATTTTTTGATCTTACCATTCAAATATAGAGAAATTGTGAACAAAGACTAATGCAGAGAATAGGGGCGGTGTCTCCTGTATATTTCCTCTATTTTTAAAAAATATCATTTTAGTTTTCTAATTTTGTTTCTAAATATATATCATTCTATAATTTTTAGATATATTTGTACCTAGATATTCTTCGTTATTGTTTTCAAAAAACAAATATATGACTTCGAGAGTTGAGAGATAAGAGAGACACTGATAAAGTGTATTAAATAAAGTTATTATGGTATCTTGTTTGTTAATTGTATTAGATGCAGAAACAACATATATTTGAAAACAGAGAAACTAGTTTAAAAAATAAGTTATAAGTGCAAAAGATTGTAGTAGATTTATTTAATATATTTTATTAGTGTTCTTAATTCTCGAGGCTACTTATTGTTTTCTCAAAATGTTAAATAAATGATATATATGGAAAGTGAAATTACAAATATGTCTTAATCGTAGAACAATATTTATTTAGAAACAAGACTAGAAAATTAAAATGACCGATGAACTATATATATATATTTTTTATCATTTTTGCAAGTTGAACGCAATAATTATTAGAACATTTTTTTTCTGATTTAATATGGAACTTTGAAGAATCTCCAATTAGTAGACGGATGGACTGCCAGACATATGATCACAAATATATAAACTAAGGGTATGTTAATTTAATATCCCATTATGATGTGGAAAATAGGTTATAATCAAATATAGGCGTGACAAAGAAAATTGATAGCAAATCGAATAATAGTTAATATTTGACTAGTCAAAACTTGAAAAGCTAATTTATGGCTTACATGTCATAGAGAGGAGAAAAAAATTAATCCTAATTTTGACAAAAACTTAGCTTAAAAATACACAAAAACTATCAATTTTTGAGTCAACTAATTTTAAACGTACAATCAAACAAAAGTCAAACCAGTGTGAATAACTAAATATTGATAAAAATAAATTGGAGCTAACAATTAAAAATACTTTACAATACTTAAAGAATACCAAAATAAGGAGATTTAATAAGTTGAACAGAAAATTAGTGTGGAGTTTAAAATTTTAGATAGGGGAAGAATCTGGAACTCAAGAACTCGACTATGGCCTATAGGAAAAAGTGAAAACAGATTTTTCTATATATATATAAAAGAAATAACACCTCCGCCCATTAGTATATTGTTGCAACACTAGTGGTACACATACTCTCTGTGTGTACAGTGTACTATATATATCTTGTGGTGCTTGTCGCCTTCAAGCGCCTTCAGAAAAAACACAAACCCTCTTCCTCCCTCGATGGCACATGGTTTCACGTAGCCCGATGCACCTACTGGCCACGCCGATGCCCGTTCCCAGCCACGGCACGGTGGTGCTGGCCTTGCCGGCCGGCACACTACCCCACCGGGACTGGGGAGGGCTCAAGCTTTTTGCGGCGGAGAGGCCGCACGGCCGCGTTTGGGTAGCGTGTACAACGGGAGGAGATGGGGTTGAAACGCCAGAAAGAGAAGTTAGTTTCGATTACCATTACTTGTGTGGGATTTCGTCTTGGAGTTTTTGTTTCAACTTTCTGTTTGTTTTGGTTTTTCTTTTTTTCAAAAACGAGACCATTTCTTTTTTCGGATTTCATTTTAGGGAGTTTTTGTTTGTTTTATTCCTCAAAATGAGATCTGTTGTTTCTTTAGGATTAATCTTTGCGGTTCTTGTTTTTTTTTTCAAAAAGAGCAGATCGATTTTAGTTTTCCAGTCTTGTTTCTAAATAAATATTATTCAATGATTAAGACATATTTGTACTATCATTTTTCATATATATCATTTATTTAATAATTTGAGAACATAGTACGTAGCCAGTAGAATTAAGAAGGCACTAAAAAATATATTAAATAAGTCTAATAGAATCTTTTGTACTTGTGCTTTATTTTTTAAAATAGTTTCTTTGTTGTTTCGGCATCTAGTGCAATTAACAAACAAGATATCATAATAATTATATTTTATCAGTGTCTCTCTCGACTCTCAACCCATATATTTGTTTTTTCAAAACATTAACGAAGAATATCTAGGCACAATATATCTAAAAATTATAGAATGATATATATTTACAAACAATATTAGAAAACTAGAATGACATGTTTTTAAAAATAGAGGAAATATTTTGTTAGATAATATTTTAGACCCTTAACATACTTTTTTTTTTCAATAAACATAGCACTCCAAATAAATATCACTGTTAAAATATGTATAAGTTAATAGAATTAGCCAATAGTATTAGGATCCAACTAAACAAGAACTTGGTGACTTTAAAAAAATTAGATAGTGTTGGGTTGGCTATTTGGTTAGATCAAACTCTGGAAAGTGCCTCAAGTACTGGGCTGGTTCGCATGCAGACTCGCGGCACGTGGCACCGAAACGGAGCTGTCCTCGGGATCCGCGTCTGCACAAATATGCTCTTCCCCGAATGGTAACGATAACCCGGCCGGAGCTCGATGAACAAGGAAGCTTCACCAACTTTTTGACCATGGGTGAGATTGGACAAACCCAAGTAGTTCACTTTTTGTACTCCTACAAACCTGCACAGACCGCCCACGAACTTTTGAGCTAATGCTTGTCTGCTCCTCGACCTATAATGACCAATGGGAACCACACACTCGCAGTCTTTTTTCTTCCCTTTAATTGTAAATTGAGGTAACTTTTTTATCTGTTATTGTTAAACATTCGATCCAAATTAGTGGAAAAAGATGAGATATGACGTCTTCTATAAGATCATGCAGAAGAAATAAGTCGGTGGGAGATGAACACAAAATACCAAATAAAATTTGAGTGGTAATAACACTTTTTTTCTTTGAGACTGTAAAAACTAAACAACTCTTAACTGAGTTCGAACTATTACAATTGAGATGTATTTATAGACTAACTAAATGCGTATGGAGGAGGTAAACAACTTTCATGTGTTGCACGGTGCTCCGTGGCCAAACCTTGAGGCACGCTCTAGCCTCCATGAGCGCATGTAGGCATGCACGTCATGCCCTACTAATTACCCAACTAATTACTGTTAGGGATGGCCCATGCAGCCCACGTTTCCACTTTACTTGGTTGCACTATTTGCATGCATGTAGCCACGTAGGAATATGAGTCCGAGCTCCATCTTTTGTAGCTTTACGTGCAGGATATTCTTGCACAACTAACAACATTGCGTGGTAAGAAATACGGTAGATAACTGCAAATCAAACAAACTGCGTGATATTTTCCGAGATTTTCCGGTCTGATGTCTGTCCCCGACAAACATTACTCCCATTCTTTTTTACCTATAGTTATAGACCTATGCGGTAATTTTTTTGAACTTTAAACCATTATTATACAAGAAAATACCAAAGGCGGCCATATAAAATTTTGTTATTAGATTTATCATTAAAATTATTTTCATAATATTAGTATGTACAGGAGAAAAAAAAATAAGGTGGTTGAGTTTGTCCGGAAAAGTATATAGGACTTCATACTATACATCTTTCTATATCTTTTTTTCATATCTTTTTGGAATTTGGAGACTCTTGAACTCATATAGTAGGTTTATGTCTTGATGTCCTAAAAAATTCTGTAAAAAATAGAAGTTACAAAAAGACATATCATGAAACCTCACAAAGTAAAAATAAATAAATAAATAAAAATTAATTTTCTAATAATATTCTTTTTATATTCCCAAATAGCCCCTGGCCTAACCCAAATAACCACGTCACCCAAGTCGGACCGAACATTCCTAACATGACCATGCAGAGCATCGAAATAGAGCGCATGGCTCAAGTAACGCGCACGTGCCAAAGCAGTCAAGCTATTGTTCGAGCGAGCATTACTAAAAGAATGCTTTTGCTTTGTTTGTGCGCATGGAGCCTCTCATTAAGAATCCGATTTGATGCATTCGCACATATAAATTGAAGCTACTAAAAGTTCAGAATTAGTCAATTAGAGGTGAAAAAAAATCTAAAATATGATGTAGAACAATAAAAATGTATCTGATAGTTAATTCAACCAAACAAATCAAGCATATATACATTAGTATTCAGCCAATCAGTAAACACAGTATTCTCCTCTCAGAAAAATAATAAAAGATAGGTAGTGACAGTAATAGTGCTGGTAGTTCTGGTATTATCCTATATATTTACATATTAAATTAGTATAAGCTACATCTGACATTAAGAAGAAGACCTCCTTACACAAATTTTTTTTTACCTTTTTCACTATTAGGGGCCACTAGCAGAATCCGTAGAGTCCCCATTATCTTTAACGGAGGTGTCAGACTGCTGGTTACAATGGGAAACCGTGGTCAAAATTAAATCCAACATGAAATTATTTCAAGTAATAGGTGAAAAGATGACTCAAAGCATATGTAGAGAATAGAAAAAACTTCACAGCTTGGCTGAATACTCGTCGCAAAACTTCTCTAACGGTTGACGTAACTTCTTGGGGTTTATACACTATAGCAACAACAACAGAATCAAATACAACATAATAACGGTTAGAAATTAGTGCAACTTCATATGATTAAAATTCACATCCAAAATATAATTATCTTTGTCCTGACCTTATCTATTTTCATACGGGTCATTGTTTAATTTTAATTTTGTATTGGCATATGTATACGTGGAGATAGTTGGGGTTTGTGTTATCGACACACATAACACAAGTCTACTGCTTGTAAAATAGTTTTTTTTTGGCAAATAGGGTGTAACACAGACCATTTCAACCGAAGAGGCTTGGTACTATATGCAAGTGTTGTATATAAATGTCAAAACAAGTTTTCACAAACAAAATTAATTTCAAAAAAAATAACAAATCACCAATCTAACATTTTCAAGGACAATTCAAAACAGTTTCACTCACAAAATTATTTTCCAAAAATATTTACACACATGTCATTACAGAAAACTAATAATTAAGCTTTAAAAAACATATTAGACATCGGATTTGAAAAAACAAATGGAAATTTTAAAAGCATATGTTTCTAAATCTAATTCAACACATTAGAACATGTTGATCTTGTAGTAGTCGATCCAAAAAATTAACTCACAATCTGAAACATCAGCAGACGAATCGAAAACAAAACAAACGCCCCAAGAAAAGACACCAACGCCACACTCAAGCATCAATAATAATAAAAACAAACAACCCTGGATGCTTCATAAAACAGATTATCCTCGATCCAAAAGAAACACTACTTCTTCACCTCCCCCATAGATCTTTACAATAGAGTCGACTAACTCTTTCTCCAGGTCACCCATACAAGTCACAAATAGGAAAAAAATTTGAACATTGAAGCTAACAGAACTTACCTTAGATAACAATAGGTAAGGCTTGTACAGTCGACAACATCTAGATATGCATTGAGAGAACCGACCATCTCTTCAACTCCATCGGGCGGGGCGCAAATGGCACCAAGTCGTCTCCAATGCTTTCATTACTATTAGGAACAACATGGAACATCACCCCATCCCCATGTGTCTCTCAGCATGCTTCTTCCGTACGAAGAGCATGTGCCAGTCCTCGGCCATGGTTGGCCAAAGCGAAGGCTGGCACCCCAGAGCGCGCCGCGGCTGTCAAGTGGTGCGCCCCTCGTCAGGAACGATGGCGAAGCTAAGCACCCCTTCGCCAGGAATGGCGGCCACTTCGGCAGTAATGATGACAAGCAAAACCATGTCGGGAGGGGTTTCAAGTTGGAGGGAGGCGTGTGGTGAGAGGGACGAGGAGGTTGGCGTGTGGTGAGGGATACAGGGACGCTGTGCCCCAGTTGAGTATTTATAAGAGCAGGTTGCTTACTCGCTAAGTCAATATTGTCTTTAGATACATTACTCTAACACTCTTACGGGCAATTTTAGCTTTTATTATTTTACGCTATTCATAAAAAAACATTAATCATATTTATAAATATTTAACGAGGCGAAAAGTGTATTTTATTGCATTGCAAGAATGAACATAATTTTTAAATACTAAGGAATAGATTTGTATAATTGAGTCAACTTTCAAAAATAAGATGTTTTTATCATAATTATAACTAAAACTGTAACGGCACGTCTAAAAAGCTTATACAAAATAGAATAAATTACAATACTCTCACAAAGAGCGTCATTTCACTCGAGCCAGACCAACTCGGTGTTTGAGTGCAATTTTTTTATTTGTGTTTGTATAGTTGTGAATGTTTACACTTGCCTTTTTTCAAGTGCTCCCACCCATCCTTTGCTAGTTGCATGAAACTTTGAGATAAAAAATATTGAAGAGTTTTGAGATTAGAATCCAAGCTAGCAGCATCTCCTTGTCCTATATAAAGCTTTTGATTTTTTGAATAATATTTATAAATAACCCAAAATAAAAAAAAATAATTGAGAAAAGGACCCACAGTTTGCCAAAATTAAAAAAATAATTTGGTTGGATGTGATAAGTTAATTGTTCGACTGTGATACATGATAGAAACCCTAAATACCCGGAAAATATGTTTCCATCGTTTCCATTTTGAAAACTCGATAAAAAAGACATTTGTCTTCTTTTCCATTTTGAAAATGCGATAGATTGTAAAAAAATAAATTTCTTGTGAGTATTAGCGGTCGAGTGTTTTTGGTTGATGGTCGAAGTGGGGGTGGTCGTCGTTGTTGGAGTGATCGAAGAGGTGGTTAATCGATGACGACCAAAATCGGTGAAGTTATATCTCACCACAATGACCTTCGACCACTTCGACCTATGACCACCACCATGACGACCTTCAACTAGACACTGGACCACCAGTTCTCGCGAGAAATTAATTTTTTGTTTTCTGCCACATTTCAAAATTGAAAAGAGAAAGGTCTTTCTGTTGTGTTTCCAAAATAAAAAAAACAAACATATTTTTCGAAGGTTTAAGATTTCTGTCGCGTATTATAGTCACGATAATTGACTTATCGTACTCAATCAGATTATTTTGTAATTTCGGCAAACGGTCATTTTCACAATTTCTTTTCTTAAGAAGTTATTTTTTTAAAAAAAATCAACAACAGAAGCAGAGAAGTTTCTGAAGCTCGGAGGTAGTTGCCACCGAATGCGACATAAAGTGGTCAAGTCAACGTAGAAAGCTTAAATCCAAACTGATTTGGTCTGTACTACAGAAGGTTGGGTTTATTTTTTTTTTTGTGATCGATTTGGGTCATACTGTGCACCGAGAGCAGCGTCACGGTCCATTTCAGCTTGTGCACGGGTAATAAGGTTGTTGGATTTTGGACTGTATAGAATTTTTTGTTTATTTTGATTTTTTGAAGCTTGCAGCATCGGTTGCTTATGTTCAGAATTCCCCAATAGATGAAGTTTAGTCTATTTAGCCATATTACTAAATCCACAATTTTCATCAACTTTGTTGGAAACTTCGCTTGTCATTACATTTGCAGTTTTGAGTACTGCGTTGGTGCTGCTTACTGCTTAGCCATCTATTTGCACTAATCACTGATCTTATTTCACAGGCTTTTCACTAACTCATTCCTGAGTTCTCATAAGTTGTAAAGACAAGCTATTAAAATAGTCCTTCAGATAGTCTAGTTCTACAGCCTTGCATTCGGGCAAAAAGAGTGCGTTAATTCCATCTAGACGTCAGATTCAACTCAGGAAAAGGTACAGTCAAAATATTTGAGCCGGCCCAGCGGTTGTTTCTTCTTATTCCATGCAAACTGGATTTGAGAAAAAAAACTAAACATTTCTTGGAATCTCAACTACTTAATTTCTCTATATTCCACTAAGTCTTAATAGATGTATCTATTTTGGTCCCTCCCACTAAGTTAATCTTCAATTTATTGAGACTTCGCCAATTTGCCACCAACAAATTGTCTGCACTTTGCAAACAGTAGCTTCATATACTATAATAATGACATGTTTTTATGTATAGTTTAAGACCTATGTTTATTCACACATGCAGTCAAAATATTTGAGCCGGCCCAGCCAGTGGAGATGCCAAAAAAGAGACAATGGCGGCTCTGGCGGGATTTAGGGTGAGAAAAGGGTCAATTTCGGTAGACAAAGTTCAAACGAATAATCTTTGTCATACTAATAAATGCCTAACTGTCATATTTAACTCTTTTAGAAAACATCAATCACTAATATATTGATAACATCTACATTCACACATGAATATAATGAATACATTTGTCTTCAAAATTAATTTCATAATATTATAATTTTTTCAACTTATACTAATTTATAATAATAAATATTTAAAACAAATATAGCAATAGAGATGTTTATCTAAGGTGATGAGACATTTGAGGGTCTGTCTGTCTTCAAAACGAATAAACTGTTTTCTAGTCTAGGTTGACAAACATTGTTGTTTGCTAATTATGCAAAATTTTTGTTTTGTTAGGTTAAATTGTTCAAATGGGCAACAAAAAAATGAACAAACCTTGTTTTCTAAAGTCATTCTCTTTGCCTTTATGACGAAAAGTCAAATCTTCTCTCCCATATGAGTAAGTCTTATTTTTTGAATTAAAGTCATTTCCCTTGCTCATCATATTTTGACATATGTAGATTAAAAGCAAATAAAATATTTTAAAAATTTATTATTAATTCTTGAAAGTGTATTTTGACTACACTTTTTGAACAAAGAAACTAAACACTATTTTTCTCTAACAAAGCTTGCTCATATAGACTAGTTTGCCCATGTGAGAAATAGCTCAAGTTGACAAAAAAAAAAATTAAACATACCATAAAATCTCCATTGTTTAAACGTTTCATCCCAAATGCTTCTTAAATTTCTTGAAATCAAAATAGAGATATCTACATAAGTAATATTGGAAAAAATAAAAAAGAATTATGGCATTGACCAAGCTGTAGATTAGCCACAATTTTTTTAAATAACCCAAAATGAAAAAATAATTGTGAAAATGACCCAAAATTTAGTAAATTTGTAAAAATGTTGGGTGCGATAAATTAATTATTGCAGTTGTGATACGCTATAGAATTCTGTTTAGTTTTGGAACCGCGACAAAATAGAAAATCCGATTTGACACCAAAAACACAAGATTTCTAGATACATGAGTTTGAAATATCTCCATAATCTAATAAACAGAATTGCCTAATCATCACTTCAATCACTTAGTCAACCATTCGCTCCGAAAATGAAAGAGATAATCTCACATCAACAATGGTGAAGATTTGATAATACAAAAAAAAAGGAATTAAGCATCCAGAAACTTCCATCTCATTAAGAGATTCAGTTTTGGTTCTCAACATTTGCAAACATATAACATCTCTACACATAGGCGGTTCATATTAGACATTGAAGCATTCATGAAAAAGATGAGAAGAATTGTCACCAAATCTCATTACTGGAGCTTGTTGGAGGGTGAAACAGCTGAGGTTGTGTCAGTGGTCATTGGTCGAGGTTGGAGCACAATGGCAACCAAAATCGGTGGAGCGGTAGCCGTTGTGGTTGATGACATCGCTGTGACCCTCGATGTAGTTGAAGATACACCCTGATTGTGGTCGTGGTCATCAGATAAGTGTTCGTGGACTGAGAAATGGTCATGGTTGTTGCTCGAGTGGTCGTCGGAGTGTCTAAGAAGGACGGAGAGAAAATAGGTTACGATGTAGTGCGTTCTGTGGTGACCTGACGCGGTGGATTTACACAGCGGTGCAGGCTATGAGAAATAGATCTTGGAGTCAGATCCAGTGAGGACGGTAGAGAGGAGGCGGCGCGTAGAGCAGAGTGGCAACACGAGAGAAAAGAGGAAGGAGGAGAAGAAACAGAGAAGAAAGAGGAAGGAGAAGAAGAAAGTTGGGAGGCTTAGATACGTCACAAGGTCATGTTGCTCGTCACGTCGCCTGCCACGTTTGTCGCAGTGTTTGTTATTCTGTCGTAGCTGGAGACGCAAAAGGTTTGTTTCGCACATTAGAGGCGCGAAAGATGCTAATCCATCTCCTGTCGTGGTTTGGAAACGTGATTATATGACCTGACGGGTTAGTTTTGTAATTTCGGCAAATTGTGTCTCATTTTTACAATTATTTTTTTATTTTGGGTTATTTAAAAAAATGTGACTGCCTTTGTATGTCTACAAAAGCGCATATTTTATGAAGCACGGTTTTTTTTTTGGCGTGTTTTTCCTGATATTTTGGATCTTCACACTCCCGCTTCGGAAATACAATTCATAATTGTCTTTTGAGGGTGTGTAGCTTACATACCACTACTAGACTGTTTTCTTAGTAAACCTAGTATATCCAACAAGCTACCAGATAACCTAGGTTAAAATATATTGAAGGAAGATAACTTGAAAAGTAACAAGTGAACGAGGAACAAAATAATAATACCTGAGAGCGCGCAAAACCCCAGGGCTACCAACTAAGTACAGAAACTGCTCAAATGAGAGTTCTCCATTCATCTGCGAGTAGCCTGCACATGCTCCCTCGTCCTACTTTCCCAAGCCAAAAGCTTTTTCTTGATCATACCTCCACCAATTCATTCCCTAGTTTCTTCTTCATCATACCTCCACCAACTCATTCCCTAGTTTCTATAAGTTCTAAAGACAAGCAATTAAAAGTCTTTCAGAAGCGTTCTGGTTTCAGATAACTTAGAAGTGATAATGACCGTAAAATAGAATTAAATCCACATTGGAAATTTTAGTATAAAAATAAACATAGAGTAACCTGGAAAATAGTTTACCTTTGATTTGGCTAACACCCTCCGGCGATGATCAATCATTTTGTAAATTATGGAAATGGTACAGACTGTACAACCCGTAAGAATTGGCATCACCCGCTAATATACAAGCATAAAGTGAAGAAATAAGCACAATAATTATTAAGAAAGAGAAAAAAAAGCTTTATATGCAAAACCATACCAGTAATGGACCCTTTCTAAAGTTCACTTCCAAATCATGTATTTGCTGCTCAAACTCACAACACAGTCTTCAAGTCGGAGTTGAAATCATCTCCCAATGGACCATCTTCGGACAATTTAACAGCAGACAAAGCACCTTGTACCAAAATATGACCAACTGCCACAAGACATTTAAGAGCACCAATAAATGAATCGCAGTTTCCATACCAACCTTCTTATGGTATGCATCCTCGGCGGTGTTAACACAGATGGTCGCATATACCCTAACAGTCTATAGTAAAAAAAATTCAATAAACACATTTTTATAGTTGCAATTTCTAAATTTGATGGAAAAAAAACTAATGTTTACAGTTACCTGGTAAATTGTATCGACAGAAAATTCGCCTGGTGTATCAAGACTTAATTCTGCACTATCCTGAGTTTTTTGAAGAAAACATTTGGCGAAGACACACACAAAAAAAAACACATCATAATAACTAAAACTAAAAATACAAGATATGAAATTAAGACAAAAGACGGTTACCATGATGTTGGAAGCCATGTGGAGAGCCTCTCTTGCTAATACGTAGACCTTTGAAAAATTCATCACGGCGTCAAGGTACTATAAGTCCAAAAGAATACATTGCGGCATCAATATACTATGAACTTTTCTAAACTTAAGTGTCTCATAACATCTTAAGATTATCAATTTGATATATGCGATGTCTGAAAAGGATCCCTATTTAGTTTAAACTAGCCCAAAATTCAAATCCCGTCAAACAGGTGTTGAGCTGGCTTCTCACATATCTTTATTTGTATTAAGAAGAAGAAACCCTCTATCCTAATTGCTTGGAAATAAAGAAACCTAACTCCTAAACAGAGGATTACTAAATATGTGGTTGCAGAACTTTGACATTATAGAGAACAACAATTTAAACTACAATCAATTTCATGTTGCTAATTAATTTTTTCATTAGCAAACCAAACAAAAATGCAACTATACCGATGTATCACGAGGAACACTAACCAAATAGCCCTGGCAAGTTGAAAAAGGCTCCACATTGTACTCAGCAATTTTTTTTTTCTCCTCACCAAACCACTTACTCTCTATGTGCTTACTCTCTTTGTGCTTAAAAAAAATAATAACAACAAAACAAAAGCATCAGAATTCATAATGTCAACCAAATACAAGACTAGGAAAAAAAAAAAAGAGATGACGAGTGTGATATATGTTTTCTCTTGTTGCGATAGACTGACCTGATATGTTAGGTTTGTAATTTTGTTTCACTTGTTTCATTTTTGTATTGAGTTATTTAAAAAAAAAAATCTGTTTTCTCGCGTTGCAACAGAAGGCAGGTAAATCGATGACTTTTTTTTTTCTCTCTTTTTTTCTAGTTTGGTAAAATATAAGATTATCCCGTGAAAGATGATTATGATGCTTTCTTAGTTTGCAAAAGGCAAGTAGCTGATGAGAAAGCAAGTAGCCAGTGACCTTTCTCTTATTTTACCATTTTGTTTTGTAATTTAGTGAGAGCACAGGATTAATTTAAAATCTAATTTTGATATTTTAAGCCAACTAGGCAACTATATTTATTTTTATAGATTTGCTACGATGTATGTACCAAATTTCTTATCTTACATACATCATTTTTCATTTTAGATCAAAAATTTCATCCTTAGATCAACCTCCCGCAGTATTCACCTAACTCCCTCTTTTGCATCACTTGTAATGGTGGCTTGACAATGAAGACACCGCTAGTCATCTATGAGTAATGGCAGCCGGCAGGGGGAGGAGGAGTAAACAAGAGAGGAGGGGTGGTGCACGGTGCCGTCGCCATCCTCAACAACTACACGTGGTGGCCACTGGGGATGGTGTCAGGGAGGAGAAGAGAGGAGAGCGAGAAAAGGCAGAGATTTGTCTAGTTTTAAATGAAAGATACAGATGATGGAATTTTTTTAGGAAAAAAGTATGTATTATATGATTTAATCACTTGAATGCTGTAGACCATTTTTTTCTCCGCATAAACTCTATTTACAGTTAGTTCAATATTTGTTCCCATCTAAGAATGCTTGGGTTTGTGTGCTAGTGGTAAAAAAAAGTCAACAAAATACTAGAGAAACAAATAAGCATTGATAAAATAAAACGAACCATATATTCTTGAAAGTTAGGAGGCAAGTTGGGTTGGTACTCCCTCCTAAACTTTTCTAACATCTCCCGGAGTTTGCTCGGAGCCTAAATTGAATCAACAAGGCACAAGAGAAACAAATAAAAGTTTTTATAAACTAATCAAGAAAAAAAGAATACTAGAACTACTAGGTCCAACTTTGAGAAAAAGAAGGATTTTTAGGGATTACTTATGAAATTCCACTGTTAAATTTATCACGAAATATATCAGCGAATCTTAGCTGCACATAAAGACGAGAGCATGGAAGTCAAGATTTACATTGGTCTCGGGGCTGGGCTCGCCGGGCTGGTCGGTGCCACCCTTTTGAGAGTGGAGCACGTGGCGCAGGCGGGCCTTGTTCCCCTCCTGCATTATCAGGGGCACGGTATCACGCCGGCACAGCAACAAGACGGGCAATGCACCACGAAGCGGCGGCGATGCCGCGGGAGCAACAGCAGCAGAAGGCAACCAACAGCCGTGGAGGCATGTCATGGCTACCTACTCAAGGATGAACCAGGACAAGGTGAATGTGGGGTAATTTGGGGTGTGCAAATTTTCAGATGTAGATGGATTTGTGCTAACAGTGGCCTATACAAATGCTCTATTAGTGTTTGGTTCGAATTTGTTCTCAGCCAGGAGTTATATAGAAGGAAATCAAATTTGGTCGTGCAGGTCTTGGTCGCTTGCGCTGGACGGAGCAAAGATGTTTTTGAGATGTTTTCTCTCAGGTGAGTCAAAAGTTTCAAACGAATAAAAAGAAATAGATATAGTCTTCCTTTTTACGGCAGATCAGGTGGGAAACAAACTACTGAAACGTCCGATTCACCACTAAAAACTCATGCTTCATGTCCACTTATTGCGGTTTAGATTTTGTAAATCTTTAGTTAGATGTAAACTCTTACAACAACTAAAATATCCTAAAGAATCTCTAAAAAAAAGCGACATAATCTTAAAAAATAATAAAAATAAAGCAACGTGATTAGGATAGAAATATCTAATTCATTAATTTAAAATCACATCAATAGGATATCTAGACAAATCTAGATATTGACCAAATCATCTAAATACCACGTGCTCATCTAAATTTGGAAGCAAAAAAAAGAATCCTTTCCCATGCAAAGTAAAAATCTAATTTTAAGAGAAGATCGAAGAAGTGGTCAATTTGAAGGTGATCGAAGTCAAATATATATATTCGTTTAAGAGAGGAATTCGAGTTGAGTCTTCGTACTCTTTTTCTTGGCCGAATCAGAGTCAGCATGTATCTTTGTTTCAAAATCTGCACCAATTATCTTTGTTTCAGAGCTCAACACTCGACAAACCCCAGGCTCCTGTGTGGTGGTCATCGAAGAAGAACAGGGACTTGAGCTCATGGTCGAAGTTGGAGAAGCACCTGACTGTGGTCGTGGTCATCGCGGTCAAAGAAGTTGTAGTGGTTGTGTAGTTGCCGCGGCTGGCAGCTCAGGTCCGACAGATCTGGAGTGGCGGTGCGTAGATGCGTGTATGTGTGTGGAGGCGCAGTGTAACAGGCGGAGGAGGCGAGGTGGCTCGAGGGAGATGGGGATGGAGATGGTGCCGGAGTGGTCGAAGGAGAGGATGAGGCGGTGATGTAGGGATCTACGTCGGCGTTAGATCTAGATCTAGAGTTTGAGGAGTGGTAGCGTTTGGTGGTGGGGGTGCAAATCGGCGGCGCGGCGCAGAGGCAGCGGATCGGGGGACGAATCCAAGGGCGAGGTGGCACGGCAGCGCTGAATCTACGATGACGTGTGGGAGAGAGGCAATTTGGAGGTGGTGATTGAATGGAGGAGAAATCCAGAGCAAGAAATGGACAGAGGAGAAGAAACAGAGAGGGAAAAGAAGAGAGGAAGAAGATGGAGGAAAAGAAGGAAGGAGACGACTACACAACTATTCCAACTTCTTTGACCGCGATGACCACGACCACAGCCAGGTGCTTCTCCAGCTTCTTCAACCACAAGCTCAAGTCCCTGTTCTTCTTCGATGGCCATCAACCTCTAGCGAGTCATTACATAGGAATCAGAGGGCTTGGGCTTGTCGAGTGCTAGGCTATGCCTCTTCGTGTTACCTAGTTTGCAAAGGCCCTTTGAATTGGAGACGGATGCGTCGGGCTATGCCATAGGTGTTGTTCTCATGCAAGATGGGCAACCAATGGCTTATCACTTAGAGTTGTTCCAAAGTGCCCAGAAAAACTATCCAACGTATGACAAGGAGTTGTGCACGCTTCATCAAGTAGTGAAGCACTGGCACAGTTACCTCTTGGGCAAGGAGATTGTGGTTCACACCGACCATCAGCCGCTCCAGTATCTGCAGACTTAGTCTAAACTCCAACAAGCCCGTCATATAAAATGGATGTCCTATTTGCAGCAATTCAACTTGCTGATCAAGTACAAGAAGGGCATCCATAATATGCTAGCTGATATGTTATCGCGGCCCCCAGTTGCTACCATTTGCTTGTCGTTGTTTATGCAGGTCGAGCCTTCATGCCATGAGGACTACACCACTTGGTACGGGTAGGATCCCAATTTTTGACTAGTGCTAGCCAAGCTCGAAACTAACAAGCCATCCAAGTTTGCTTTTTGAGGAGAGCTCCTTTACAAGGGGACACTTCTTTGTGTGCCATTTGGAGCACACCGAGTGCAGTGGCTGTTGGATCTAGGTAGATCTTAGTATCTAGGTTTTGATGATTAATGATATTTTGGATAAATCCATGATGATTAAAGTTAATCTGAAGATATCAGATTTGATGATTAAATGACAATTTATATAAATCCTGATTTAGCACAAGTAAATTGAATTGATTATTGGTAAACCCTGAATTGGATGTTTTCCTCGATTGCGGGTTTGATATTGATGCATATGTAGAGGATGAGCTCGGTGGTTGCATCAAGCTTGTGCTAATTGATTGATCAAGATGTTATATGTTAAATCTTGAGGTTGATGACTTCAGTTGTGGATTTGATATCGATGCACATGTTGAGGGAGAGCTCAGGATGATTAGTTATCCATGTCTGTGCAAAAGGTTGATGACTCCGTGTTCTGGATTTGATATCTCTATGTATGATTAAGAGAAAGCTCATGATGTTAGTCATCCATATTGATTGATATCATAACTTGAGTAGTATGGATCGTTTGCGCATTGAGTGTATATGTTCTAGTCTCAGAATGATTGCAGGATGAAAACAAGCAAGGGCGTGAAGAGGATGAAGACAATATGAGACATCCCGAGCAAGGTCAAGCTTAGCGAGGATGAGCTTTGCGAAGACAGGTGTCGAGATGTCGAGCTTCGCGTGGTCAAGCTTAACGAGATCGAGCTTTGCGATGACGAGCGTCGAGCGGTCGAACTTCACGAGGTCGAACTTCACCTAAGGTAAAATCCAAGATTAAGGATTGTTTTCTTAGGGTTTTACCGGTCTCGGTGTTTGGAGACAGACCGGGTTGATAGGTTTCTTTTTACTAGTTTGACCGTACTATTAAGAGGGGTCGGAAACTAGTAGCTTGAATCTATCTAGTGCGAAAGCTCAGATGCATTCATATCATCTTGCACTAGCATCTTGCATTGCTATTGAGTCTAAGTGTAGTTCATGTGCATTAGATTAAATGTTTTGAAAACTGCACTTAGTCGTGATCGCCAGCTGTTTAAATTGGTTTATTTACCTAGAGCTGGTCGTGGTCGTATTTGCATATTCTGATCGTATCAGTGTTGATACGTGGTTGTGGTCGTGTCGCTTGTTTGGCGGCTTTCTGTTTAGGGTTTGAGCGTGGTCGTAGGAGTTCGGACTGGTCGTACCAGTCTTCGACTCGCTTGCGTACGCTCGACCAAACCCTATCGACCACATGTTTTCGATCGGATGTCAAGACCTGTGTGGTCGTGGTCGTTGCTAAGTGACACAAATCACATCCGCGAGAAAACGGCAAATCCGTATGTGCAAATACTTTAAAATTGCATTTGAGATGATTTTGGCTTGAACATTTTGATAGCAGGAAAGTTTCTGAGTTTTCTAGAAGTTTCTAGACCTTTCTAGGTCTTGCTCCTGTTGAAAAAATTGTAGAGCTCTGAGTTATCTTTCTAACAAGCCAAAAATCACCTCAATCGGATCTCTGGATCAAAAGTTATGCATGTTTTACTGTCAGCGTGCAGTGGCCGGACAAATGCATCCGTCCGGGGCTATCTGTCCGAAGTGGCCGGACAATGTCTGAAGTGACCGGATATTGTCCGGCCTGTACAAATTTTTTGAGCCAAGAAATGAAACGGACAAATGCATCCGTCCGGGGCTATCTGTCCGAAGTGGCCGGACAGTGTCTGAAGTGACCGGACATTGTCCGGCCTGTACAAGTCTTTTTGAGCCGAGGGTTAACAGAGACATATCCATCTGTCCGGACGTTTTGTCCGGACAAATGGTATCCGTCCGGCCTTCACAAATTTCGCCCAACGGTCACTGACACGTTTGCAACGGCTGAAATTTTTGTACTGGCCGGACAGTGTCTGAAGTGACCGGACAATGTCCGGCCTGTACAACTTTTGGCCCGGTTTCTTGCAAACGGCTAGTTTTTCTTTGAGGCTATAAATACTTCATGTATGGCATCATTTGTGGATAGCTCAAAGAGTTCATTCTTCAGCTGAAAACCTAGCCAATTGATTTGCATTTGAGTTATTGCATTTAGAGGCTAGAATTGAACCCAAATCTTGAGTAGATTTGAGAGAGAGCTTGAGGGAGATTGTGTGAGTGTTTAGTGCACTTCATCTCCATTAGATTGCTAGTGCTAGAATGTTGAGCATCTCATTTGCATAATTGAGCTTCTAGCACTTGGTTGATTCAAGTGAAAGCGCATCCGGCTTGTTACTCTTGGCGATCGCCTTCGCCTAGACGGTGCCCGAGGAGAGCCGAGATCTCTCCAATTGAAGTTTGTCGGAGAGGCCGGCAAAAGATTGTGAAAGGTGTGGTGCTCGCCTATCCGGTGTGGAGAAGAGCAACCCTAGTGAGATATCCTTCGTGGATATAGAAGCGAGGCTCCGAGAGAGCGCTTCAACGAGGAGTAGGGGAGACCGGGCGAGTCTCCGAGACCTCGGTAAAAGTATTGTGTCAATTGCATAATTCTTATTTGCTTTATATTCATCTTGACACAATTGCTTATATCACTATTGTTGCATGTATTGTTAAATATTTCATATGGTTGAATGCAACTAGTTGATTGAATTGTTTTAAGCCTCATTGTATAATTTAGGTCTCTCAATTATTCTTTAAAATTGCTTAATTGAAAAGAAATTTTAAAAGCCTCCTAATCACCCCCCCTCTAGTCGGCATCCTTGATCCTACAGTGGCTACAGGAGGTATACACCTCAAAGGTCGCTGGACATTTTGGAGTGATGAAGACACTCCAGAATCTTCATCGACATGTCTTCTGGCCACGCATGCAGCAGGATGTGGCCCGTTTTGTCAGGGGTTGTGGCCTTTGTAGCATCTCCAAGCCTATGAATCAGAAGTTGGGTTTGTATACCCCCTTACTAGTTCCTGCACAACCATGTGAAAGTATTTCCATGGATTTCCTGGGTGGATTGCCAAAGACCCGATGGGGCAACGACTACCTCTTTGTGGTTGTCAACCGCTTCTCCAAAATGGTGATACTGATACCGTGCAAGAAGAATGTTACGGGTGAAGAGGTGGCGCGGTTGTTTCTCCAACACGTTTGGATGCATTTTGGGCTACCTAGCTCTATTGTGTCCAACTATGATACACGGTTCCTCAGCCATTTTTTGCGATCAATCTGGACAATAAAAAGATGGACACCAAGTTGAAGAGGAGTACAGCTTTCCATCCACAAACTAACGGTCAAATCGAAGTGATAAATCGTACAATTGCCCATTTTCTCCAGAGCTACAACTCACAACATCCCAAGACATGGGATGAAAGCATACCATACATACAGTTCGCATTCAATCGAACTGTACATGGTTCCACCAAAAAGTCCCCTTTCGAGGTATGTTTAGATTTTCTTCCCCAAAGCCCATTCGACCTAAAGTTCTCAATCTCCACCTCACCACAATCCACCAAGGAGGAGGGTGATCAGGATTGAGCACAATGATTCCTGGAAGGCATCCGATGACTTCATGGTGAAATCGAGCAAAACCTTCAAAAGGCCAAACTCAAGTACAAGACGCGACATGATCGACATCGAGTTGAAGGCCACTTTCACGAATGTGATCTGGCCTGGCTCTATCTAAGCGAGGAACTGCTAAAGGGTGAAGGTAGAAAGCTTAAACCAATCCGTTATGGTCAATTCAAGATTGTACGAAAAATTGGTGAGAATGCTTGTCAGCTCGAACTACCGCCGTATATGGACATCTACTCGGTGGTGAATATTGAACACCTCAAACTCTTTGAGCCATCATGCTTGACAATGAGCCTAACACAACAGTGCCATCCATCGAAGATTTGAAGTACCAACGGGAGGCACCTCTTACTGAAGATGTGGTCTTAGAGAAGAAGGTAACAACAACTCGTCATGGCACACGTGAGACTTTCTGGGTTGGCCGAAAAGATCAACGCACTAGTGCGGCCAAGTGGTACACACGCGAGAATAGCCAAGTGCAGTTCCCGCATCTTCAGTTTGGAGCACCAATGGAAGTTGGCTCTCTTCCTAAAAGGGGGAGTCATGATCCGAGACGATCTTGGACTAATAAAGACTAGTCGATGGTCGATGGTCGTATTGAATCGACCAGACTTGGTCGATGGTCAAGACAAGGTTGTTGGTAGACCAAGTCATAAGGACTGCCAGTGGACGAGTGTACTTATCGGGGAACGTGCAAGCTCACGGCCAGGAACTTCACAGTTGGATCAGTCATGGCTAAGTAGATATAGTCTTTAAATACCTATATTGTAATTAGATAGACATTTTATTTTTGGGTTAGCTTTTCCTAGCAGGGTGTGTACAAGTTGTACTTTCTCATAATAATAGAAGTATTTCTGCTAACTCTTAGCTACGATCAATTGTGAGTGTTTGTCTTTACAGTACATTTCACTCTTCCATATCCAAATCAGATCATATATATACTCTTCTTGTTAGTTGAGAGAACGATCTTTGACACCTCATTTCATATATCTAGTAAGATCATTGTGCCTTTGAGCATACAAATGATATTCATAAAAGAATTAGCCAAATTGCTTGACATAACGCATTTGTGAGAGGCTAAGAGTGTTTAGGGCACATCACCCATCATTGTGCAAGCTACTGCTAGAGTGTGGCATTCATTTGCATTATTTGAACTTCTAACGCTTGATTTATTCAAATGAAGGTGTACGACTTATTACTCTTGACGATCGCTACCGCCTGGACGGTCATTGGAGGAGAGTCGCGATCTCTCCGTTGGAGTTTGTCGGAGAGGCCGACAAAGACTTCTGAAAGGCATTAGTGCTCGCGTATTCGAAGTGAAGAAGGAGCAATCCGAATGAAGATATCCTTCATGGATATCTTCACTAATCCGAATGAAGATATCCTTCATGGATATAGAAGCGAGGCTCACGCGTGAGCGCTTCAACGAGTAGGGGAGACCGAGCAAGTCTCTGAGACCTCAGTAGAAAATTGTTATGTTACTTGATTTCTCTCTTACACTCTTTATATGTCTCTTATTTGCTTCCGCTTACTCTTAATTGCATATTATATTTCATCTTCTATCTTGTTGAATGCAACTTGATTCTAGATTGTTTTAGACCCTTTTGTGAAAACTCAGTTTTTCTTTATATCTTACAAAAATTGTTTGAGTCAAAAGTTTTTAAAACCTCCTATTCACCCCCTCTAGTTGGCATCATCGATCCTACAAAATTGACAGAACACTGCCCCATTTATGCTTCTCGCATTGTGCTATGGGCAACGCCGCCATTGCTGATGCACGGCTGGACTGGCAAGACGCCGCCCCTATTCTACCACTTGCAGCGACTCCTACATATTCGATGCCGCCGCTGGTGCTCGGTCGGATTGGCAAGACGCCACTCCCACGTGACATTTGTAAGCCCACGACTGCGACGACAACGACAAAAGTACACAAAAAAAAGCTGTAAATTTACTTACCCTTTAATGTTTACGTTTGTATATAGCTGGATCAAATTACATTGCATTTCCTCTGTGTTAGAGGTTCCTCTATGTGTACAGGGATGGTTGCAATCGAGACCTCACACAAGATAGTGCTAGGGAACCAGCCAGCTCGTGCTACTGATAAGAGGATCAAGGAGGAGCAAAGTCCAGTTGCTTAAAATCTTATATAGTTTGTTGGATATATACACACACAACACGTGTTTCTTCTCCCGCGGAAAATTGACTCTGTTTATTGTAGAGATTTCAGAACCTTTTTCTGTTACTATCATTTGTTTTGTCGTCTCAATGGATTTTGTCTTAAAATCTGTTGTTGGAAGAATTCATTTTTTCTTTTGTCCCAAATCTTATTATTTTGCTGGAAGATATTAGGTTGTTGCAAATGGATGGTTGATGGCTGAGTTGTAAATAATTGCTGCCATCTATGACATCCAATGTAATTATAAAAGATAGATACACTCAGTATCATCTATTAGATAATAATCCAATATATCAAATATTTAATTTGTAAATATTTTTATTAATTTTTAAATTATAAAATAATTTTTTACAGAGTGCTAAGAGACAAGCAAACGAGTATTTAGGGAAAAATAAAGATGTTATCTAAGTGTAACTTACTCTTTATTAAGTAGTATAGATATTCAAAATTATGTCATCAAGTGGCACATTGAAAAAAAGGATACAACTACAAGGGGCAATTAGCCAAAATGAAAAACAAAGTGGTCAAATGCCAAAACATCACAATATAGGTGATTCCAACACATCATCAAGGATAATTTTATGGCAGGCAGAGAAAACTAAATTATACAATAACATTGATTCACCAATCTCTTATTGGCACACAACAATAATTCTATAACATTTGCAGTATGGGAAATGTGAGCTCTAAAAACTCAAGTCCTGGTATGCAATGGACACTGATGTTTTTTTTTTTCTTCAAAAAGTAATGGGCACTGATGGTTGATAAACAAAATGTGTAGAACATAGAAGGAAGAGTGCTCATCTCTTCTCTTTGTTTTGTTATTTTATGCATCTAGGTATTAAACGTTGGACAATTTGATCCTGAGTGATCTTTTAATTGGGACATAACTTTCGTTAAGTTTGAATGAAACTATGAGTGCAAAAGAAAACCTTTGACTCTCCCCTCTTTTTAGTTTTCATGCTTTTTTCGAGTTTTGATTGGTGATTTTTAGGTTCCATAACCTTAGTGAGGTCATGCAACGATTTCATTGAAAACTTCTAAGGTACTACTCGGTTGGATTCACCTCTGCCATCAAGAACTCTTGATCTAACCGAATTCAGGCCATTTTACAGAATCATCTGGTGTTTTCCTCGTCTTTGATGGATTGGTTATAGGCTCATTGTTCCAAATCATCTCCATCTGCAGAGAACAATTAAAAACACTTGTTAGCAAAACTGAACCCGTTCCTTTGTGAAAGCATGTGTTAGAGCTACCCAGTCCCCCAGATGACATGTATTTGTTCACGACATACCTCACCAATAATCACGGTGTCACCCTCTTTAACTCCACGTTTGATAAGGGATTTATTAACACCACATGCCTCCAAAGCATGCTGAAACCTCTTTAAGGATTCTGAGTACCTACATGAGAAGAAGATATTAGATACACAAGTAGTTATTGGGAAATAACTATAAAAAAAAAAATTAAAGGATCCTTATCAACTTCAGATTCTGTTATCCAAACAAGTACTTAAACATGAAACGTTCAGTTAGTCGATTAGTCATGATATCACTGAAAAATAGTACTTACTGCCAATTAGTCATCTGAACAAAACATTCAATTCCAGCCCCAACAACATGCCATGTATTCGTACCCCTATCATGCAAAATCTCAAACTCATTCATGGCAGCACTTCTTTCCCTTTTTATTGCATCAGCCACATGATTCAGATTTTCTAGGCCACTCCATTCTGCAAAAACATTCAGTATCAAGATTAATAGCTAATGAAACAAAGTGCCATGTAAACCATGATAATAAAAATAAGGGATACATCGAAATAAGAACAACCTTCTCTAGTATCAAACACTGGAAGTAATGCATATGCGGCTAGTCTAACATTTGAAACAAGTACAGGAAGTTAAAAGCACCTCCAGATTGAAGCACTGGCCATAAGCTACTACTATAATTTAACTGAAAATATATACAGGGTATATCAACACCTTCAGTTTCCTTCCCCTTTTGCCTCTCTTTCTGTAGAAGCTTGTAAGCAGCATAAATCACATCTTGTGTTCCCTGCCGGTTCATTGCACTGATGCAATAAGGTTCAATGCCTTGAGCCTGTGCGTTTTCCCTGAACAAATTCCATCTCTTAGATGCCTCTGGAAGATCCATCTTATTATACACCACAATATAAGGCTTGTTGACTAAAGATGGGCTAAATAACCCCAGTTCCAAACGAACAGCCTCAAACTCATATTCTGGTTGTTGTCCCGAACCATCAACAACATGCACCTAGGACTCCAAAAAGCCAGAAACGGCAATCAGCACACTCATACAGTGATTTCTAAATAGTAAAGAACCTTATCAAACATTATAAAATGAAAATTCCTCATATTAACATAAGGCATATCCGTGTATGGACTCAAACTTAGATCAGGACACCTCATGGAATATCACAAAAGTATAAGCAAAGAAAATAGCACAAATTAACGGAAATATCCACAGTTATATCTGTTTTCTTGATCTAGATGCACAACTTAATCATATGCTCATGAGCACCACAGGGCATGGGGGAGAGGGAGAAAGAGAAATGGAGCATACCAAGACAGAACATCTCTCGCTATGTCTTAGAAACTCGTGACCCAAACCATATCCACGATGAGCACCTTCCAATAAACCAGGAAGGTCTGCAACAACCATTGTAGCATCAAAATCTAATGAGACCACTCCAAGATTTGGTAGTAATGTCGTAAAAGGATAATTGGCTATAGCTGGCTTGGCAGCACTAATGGCACTCAAAAGAGTGCTCTTTCCTGCATTTGGAGCACCCACAATCCCAACATCAGCAACCAACTTTAGCTCCAAATCTAGCCACCTGCCAACCAACAACCATCACAAAAAGAAGGCGCTATTAGCCCAAAAAAAAGTACGGCCCGATTAGGTAAACATCACCTATAAGTTATCAAGCAAACCAACCAAGAGATCTGAGCTTTCCTAAGGGTAAAGACTAGGATGATAAAAACTAGCACAGGAAGAACTGGTGGATTTGTTAGAACTACTCTGAGTTGAGATTCATCTGTGACTAATGATTAAAACTCAATCTGTTTGTTGTAGCTTGGATGGTGTCAGTTGTCACAAGGCTGGACCTTATGTGGAAATGAGGGGCATGTTATCTGTTTCAGAAAAAATGACAGTTTCAAATCTATGGTCCGATGAGCACTGGCAAAACCTGGTGGTACCCAAATACTAATTTGAAATCATCATTAACCTGGGGTTCTCTATGGCCCGATGAGCACCGGTAACAATGATCATTGCCTTCTAATTTATCATCCACTAAGCTTCTTAGCTTACGTTGACTAATGTACCATTTATCAGAAATTCACCCCATAACTGACAAAATCAGAAAGGATATGATGAAAGAACAATCTTTGATAAAAAAAGAACTTACATTTCTGCACCTTTCTCCCCCTTCTCGGCCATCTTGGGCGCCTTATTAGTCCCTGACTTGAATGCAGCATTCCCGCGGCCACCGCGCCCACCAGGGAGAAGCAGTGCGCGCTGCCCAGGCTTCATCAGCTCCAGCAGTTCTACACCGCCTGCTGATGACCGCACCACGGTGCCCGGCGGCACCTTCACGACGACGTCCTCGCCTTTCGCGCCGGCCTGCTGCTTCCCCTGCCCGTGCCCGCCGCGCTCCGCACGGAAGTGCACCGACTTGCGGAACGGCAGTAGAGAGTTCATCTCCCCGTCCACCTCCACGTACACGTCGCCCCCGCGGCCGCCGTCGCCGCCTGAGGGCCCTCCAAGCGGCACGTACTTTTCACGCCGGAAGGCCATCACGCCGTTGCCGCCGTCGCCAGCCTTAGCATATATTTTGGCCGTGTCGAAGCACCGCATCACGGAGGGCACCCCCTTCTCTTTCACCTCCCCTTCTTCCTCCTCTTCCTCGTCGTTACCCTCGAACACCTCCTCGAGCTCCTCGTTCTCGCCATAGTTTGGATTGAACGCTACAACTTCCGTGTCGTCGTCCTCCTCCACCCCATCATCATCCTCGTCATCGTCGTCGTCGAGGTGTTCGAGCTCTGCGCTTGCAAATGAGCGACCTTTTGAGCTCCGATTGTCTGGGAGCGTGTCGAACAACTCGTCGTCACCGTCGCCATCGTAATCTGGATCGAACACCACGACGTCGTCGTCCTCGTCCTCGTCGAGTTCCTCCGGTAAAAAGGTGAGACCTTTCGAACCCTTCTTGCCTTGGAAGGTATCAAACGGGCCAACAATGAGCTCCTCCTCATCCTTCTCGTCGAGGTTTTCGACCATTTTACGTGTAAAGGCGCGACCTTTCAGACTCTTCTTGGCCGCGCGCGCGCCGAATTGGTCAATGGTGACCTCGCCAGCGTCCGGCAAATCCCTTAGAGGGAGTCGAGCATAGGCGGTGGCCCACTCCATCTCTTCCCCATCCTCCTCCTCGTCAAAGTGCTCGACCTTTCCACGTGCAAATGTGGGAGCTTTGGGCTTGTGGGTGGCCGGAGCGGTCGGAAACTGGTCGAGTGTGACCTCCGCGGAGGCTGGGGCGTCACGGAGGGGGAGACGAGTGAAGGTGGTCGCGCAGCCGGCCCCAGATGAGGAGGAAGAGGAAGAGGACTTGAGAGTTCTGTTCCGCTTGCTTCGGCCGTTTCCAGTATTCCGGCGAGCCTCGGCGGATAAAAGGCGGAAGGGAAGCGCGGAGAAGGTCGCGGCCGTCGCGGCGGCGACGGTGGCCGGCGCCATATTTTTGTAGTTTGAGCGGAGATTTTTCGCTGTAGTTTGGCTGGATAAGGCTGGGGGTTGATTTCGTTCATGTTTTTGTGAATTCGGTAATAGACGTGCTGGATTTTTACGGCACGTTTAGACGCCTATTTTTAATATATACAAATATATTTGAGACTTACCGGCTCAAATTCGAGCAAATTCAATTTGATTTAGACTCAACTAGAGTTTTGACTCAAATTTCAATTTAGATTTGAGTTCGACTCATTTAAAACTCAAGTTAATCTCGAATCCGTCTGATCCAAATCATGTGGCAGTTTGCATTCCTGCCCCTTCGAAATTCCCTACCGAGAGAGGATATTTTTTTGCCACGCGCGCCGCGGCAACTAGAAGAGCAGAGTGGACCACGGCGGTGGTGTTGCCAAAAGCGTGAGCAACCTTGCACCGGTTGGGCGCAAGGTGATAGAATCGGTTGTCGCTCGCTGACACGAGAAGGCTGTCTCGATTACTCCTTCGCCTTGTTTGACTAAGGTCTTTTTCGAGTTTATTAGTTTATGGACACCAAACTGATAACTCTAAAAAATTGTTTGTTAAAATTTTAAGTTGGATAGTTTGAAGATAAGTTTCTTTTTTTAATTAAAATATAAAATATATTTGAAAATAAATAGCAACTTCTCAAAAGATTTCTAGATTTTTTTTCAGAATTTTTAGATTTTTTTTTATTTCCCTTCTCTGTCTCTCTCTCTCACAAAATATATCTTGCTACTGCATTCCCCCTCTTATTTCAATCCACGGCAACTTCGTCATTGCATCCATGCTCGCGAGGCGATGTCATGGTCGAGAGACAAATGGAAGCATCGCAAAGAGTCCTAAATGGGCGCCGACGGTGTGATGAGGTGATGGGCAGCGGTGTCCGAATAACATCTAAGACACATTATGTCCCAGTAGATAAATTAGAGAAATCAGTCATAAACGACTATAGCTTAATATCTTAAATAAGTTACAACTATAGCTATTGATCCTTCAGTTTATTATCTCTTGTGGAGCTTATTATTTGTGGTGTTCAGCAATTTTTTCAACTTACAAGTCACATAAACTGAAATTAAATCAGGTCAATTCCAATAATTGAAACCTTGTATGGCCTGGAGATATCGAGATAGGATCATCAAATTCCAATAATTGAAACCTTGTATGGATAAAGAGAGAGACTTAATGTGGAGATATGCGATAGGATGATCAAATTCTCATGTTAGATCTTCTCCATAAATAATATTTAAAAATGAATATCTATATCCTACATACATATCTACTTAAAAAAATTCCATCCCTATATTTTATCTGTTGGGGGAAAATACTAGCCAGCGCCAGAAACGTCACCATGGAAGTCCTGTCTCCGGGGTCGAGAGAAACTTCCCCCGGCGCACCTCCTCCGGGTTAGGGAGAGCCCCCCTCTCCCGGAGCCCTCCTCCTCCGGGCCGGGGAAAACGTCTCCCGGAGCCCTCCCCCGGGCTCGGGAGAAACTTCCCCCGGCGCACCTCCTCCGGGTTAGGGAGAGCCCCCTCTCCCGGAGCCCTCCTTTTCCGGGCCGGGGAAGACGTCTCCCGGAGCCCTCCCCCGGGCTCGGGAGAAACTTCCCCCGGCGCACCTCCTCCGGGTTAGGGAGAGCCCCCTCTCCCGGAGCCCTCCTCCTCCGGGCCGGGGAAAACGTCTCCTGGAGCCCTCCCTCGGGCTCGGGAGAAACTTCCCCCGGCGCACCTCCGGGTTAGGGAGAGCCCCCTCTCCCGGAGCCCTCCTCCTCCGGGCCGGGGAAGACGTCTCCCGGAGCCCTCCCCCGGGCTCGGGAGAAACTTCCCCCGGCGCACCTCCTCCGGATTAGGGAGAGCCCCCTCTCCCAGAGCCCTCCTTCTCCGGGCCGGGGAAGACGTCTCCCGGAGCCCTCCCCCGGGCTCGGGAGACACTTCCCCCGGCGCACCTCCTCCGGGTTAGGGAGAGCCCCCTCTCCCGGAGCCCCTTCTCCGGGCCGGGGAAGACGTCTCCCGGAGCCCTCCCCCTGGCTCGGGGGAGACTTCCCCCGGCGCACCTCCTCCGGGTTAGGGAGAGCCCCCTCTCCCGGAGCCCTCTTTCTCCGGGCCGGGGAAGACGTCTCCCGGAGCCCTCCCCCGGGCTCGGGAGAGACTTCCCCCGGCGCACCTTCTCCGGGCTAAGGAGAGCCCCTCTCCCGGAGCCCCTTCTCCAGGCTAGGGAGAGCCCCTCTCCCGGAGTCCCTTTTCCGGGCTCTGGAGAGGTTTCCCCCGGCGCTCCTCTGGAGGGCACTGATTTCAAGGGCCGCCACGTGTCAGAAATCGGTGCCCTGGACCTCGTCAAAAGACCGTTTTGCCCCCGATCCTACGGTGGCAGCAGGGGTAGTTCAGTAATTTGCGTCTTTTGAGGTCTATTTATACCCTTGTAACCCTCTTTTGTAACCTAAGATATTCATTTGTACTCAATCCAAAAAGACAAAAAGGCGTGTTCTGGAGCCCTCTCTCCGGGAGAGAGCCCCCTAGCCGACGCTCGTCGGGAGCACGTCGACAGGACTAGGGCCTCCACTGAGGCCCGAACTTGTATAAACCCCTGTGTCAATCTCTGGGATTGTCCAACGCGGGGTGACCCGTCGCACGGTCAGCTCGCGTTGAGGAACACGTGCTGCGCACGTCATCAAACCTGCCGAGGTATTTTTTATACCACGACATTATCCCACTCCAACAGCAATCTTCAAATCTCACTCTCTATTCCTAAAAATCAACTATCATCCGTCTTTTCGCGCAGGGGAGCGGGGGCACGACCGCGTGAGCAACCGGCTGTACAGGGAGCGGCGACGCGAGCAAACCGAGGCGCGGGGGAGCGACGGCGCTGGATAGAGACAGCGCAAGCAACCAGCGTCAAGGAGAGCCGTGGCGCGGGAGGAGCGGTGGCGCGAGGTGGGGGTGTGGCAGGGGAGCGGCAATGCTGGGTGGTGGCGGCGCGGGAGGAGATGGCGAAAGGCGGCGCGGGGGCGCGGGGGAGCGGGGGAGAGGCGCTTCGTCGCAGTCCTTGCACACGCTTCGTCGCCGGCGGCCTCGTGATGACGCTCCAACCCCTCCGGCGCAAGAACCTTGCGGCCGGTCCACACCGACGACGGGGACGACGCACCTGCGCCAGACCTTCCACAGCAGACGTTGCCTTTGCAAGGTGCACATGGCCTCGCGAACAACAATCTATTGGGGGCGACAGCGAGTAGGAAGAGGATACCAACTGGAGAAAGAATGTCGACATTTGGGTTTTCTCCCTCCCATCTGTATCGGCGTCGCGGTGAATGCATCGCCTGTTGGAGCGGCCGGTCCAACCCAATCAGCGTGCATAGCGGAAAATTTGCATATGAACAGTGCTTTCAGAACTCTGTTGGAGAAGGTCTTATAGTTGTAGGATTTTAGTAGAGGCACTCCACCTATCTTCTCCGCCCGAGCAAATGGAGATGAACCCATAACTTGACATGTTAGTCTCAATGTATTAGATGAACATCTTATGCATTACTTATTTTAGAATTATTTGAAACTAAGCAATTTACATTTTTGATCTGTCACATCAGCATATAATGACTCAGACTTACAAAAAATCAGTAAACAACTATCAAATCATAGATCCAAACCACAACAAGCAGTCATAAGTCAAACCGCTTCACTCTTAAAAATAAAAGAAAAAATAATATACAATATAGCATTCAAGATTTGAACTCTTTGACCTTTTATTTTAAGATAGCTCATAATCACCAATCGAAACCTCTTGTTGTTATCATATCTGGAAAAAATTTCTCCAATGCAGTATGGAAACTAAAGAAATGTTTTCTCTTCGAATTTCATACTATATTATAACATATAAACATAGTTTGAAATTGAATGTTAATTTGAGTTTGAAATTTGAAATTTAAAATTTGAATTTCTGGGGCATATTTGGGTGAGAAACTGACAATTTTTTGTCACGGAAATCGAAACACCAATTTTTCGCAAACACAGCCAGCCGAGCATCCATCTTTTTATCAGACAGATAAAAGCGCACCTTTTTTTAGTAACGCAGAGAATCCCTATCCTAATCCGTCGGCGTATCCATCAAGAACTCCTCAAGATTTGCGTGTATCGATTCCAATGAACTCATCCTATCTTATTACCTGCTTTACCGAACTGATTAAAAACTCTTATCCTTCGAATCCGATAGATAAGGACCACCCGGAGAAATAATTTCTGATAAATCCAACCGTATGACGCCACACCACCATTAAAGATTTAAAGTAGGAAACAAACCACCAAAACCAAAACTTCTTGCACTACATCTCTTTGACTTCGTATCATCCTTATATCTAGCAGAAAAGGCAGCACAATTATTAGGTTTCGATCAGGCTGAGTTAACATCCGAACAAGATCTAGGAGGTAAGACGAATCGCTCAATGCATTGGCAAGCAAGCAACTTTTTTGTCCTCTTTTGTTCAGTTCTTGATCTGGTCTTGATTTCTTTTAAAGGTATTCCAATAGTTAATTTCCTTCGCTGATCTTTTCTGTCGAAGGAACACTTTCTTTGAGAAAAAAAGATTGCGAATAATTCTTTATCAGAAAGTTTAGTCTTTTGATTTCCTTCACTGATGTCTTGGTAAAGTGGGATTTAATAGGAGAAAAATCCGAACTCTCGTAAAGCTCCCTTTGAAAGATCGAACTTTTGAATTGCAAGTGATGGGTTACACTCTTTGCGACATAGATTGGCTTAGTATCTAATTAATCTGTGTAATGTGTGTTGTAGGGGCGTTTCTTGAATCTATGTTCAAGATGAAGGGCTCAAAGCTTTTGCTCTTATTGTTAGCATCATCTCTATGCCTAACAGCGATGGTAAGTGATAAACTAGCAGCGTTGGAAGCTCCTGGTAAGATCAATGAGTTTGCTGATTCTAGTTGTAATCCGGCTTTTTGCTTGTAGATTGCCTCCGGCCAGCAAACTTGCCCTGCCAATCTTGATAAGAAGTGCGATGGCGGCGCTTCAGATGATTGGGAGGGGGAGTTCTTCCCCGGCATCCCCAAAATCAAGTATGAGGTGAGAGTTCAGATGTCTGCACTACATTATAATGATAACAAATTGTTGTGAATTAAAGCATTTCCTCGAACAATTTCATTGCAGGGTCCAACCAGCAAGAACCCGCTTGCTTATAAGTGGTATAATGCGGAGGAAGCGATTCTTGGAAAGAAAATGAAAGTATGAAGTTAATCTGTTGGCCAATATATTTTTCTTTCTTTGCCCCCATTAGAATTGAAGTTTAGTCTGGTTTGATTTATTTGCATATTATTAGGATTGGATGAGATTCAGCATTGCCTTCTGGCATACATTCCGTGGTACTGGAGGCGATCCTTTTGGTGCCCCCACAAAGGCTTGGCCCTGGGAAGACGGGACTAATTCATTGGACATGGCTAAGAGGAGAAGTACAATGATGACTTGATTTTGTGTTTAAACTCAATTTATTAATAAATTTGTGCATTGGATGGAATCAACAAGTTTTTTTTTCCCGTTTCAATTGGTATTGCAGTGAGAGCTCATTTTGAGTTCATGGAGAAGCTTGGAGTCAATAGATGGTGCTTCCATGATAGGGATATTGCCCCTGATGGCAAAACACTGACGGTATGTCCTTCAATTATGCTGTGGTTGCTTTACTGCGTGAATTCTAGATGTTATCTAGGTGGTCTAGCTGTTTTGGAAGGTGATTTGAAGATGCAACTCTTAATTAGGGTATTGGTGATTATAATGTTTCTGAAGCGAGTGGATGGACTGTTATTGTGTAAATTACTGGGACTATCTTTTGAACATCGGGAATGTGATCACCAATGTACTCTATCTATTTTATGCTTAGTAAGAAAATGATGCTTTCAGTGCTTATATTTGTTTACTGATTTGCTCTTTACTAAGCATAGTGAAGGCTCCTATGTAGCGGTTGAGCCAGAGTTTTTTTTCCTGTTGGCTATTACAAAATCTTAAGAATCAAAGGTGGACTCATGAGTTTTATAAATCAGGGGGCAATCTATACATATTTTTCAAGAAAAACTTTACACCTACAGAGGGCTTCCTTGTGTACTTATGAAATTTCAGGTGCCTGGGGGTAGCGTGGCTCCACCCCCTGATCCTAGTATGAAGTTCTTAATACCGTCAGCGTTTTCCTAAAGTTCGTTTCTTTTAATATGCACTGCTCTCTTTTCTCATTGCAGGAAACTAATGCAAACTTGGATGAGATAGTTGCATTGGCAAAGGAACTTCAGGTTAAATTGCTGCAACCGTGACATTATCAGTGTTTAACTTTACTATAGTTTATTTATTCTATTTTCTCAAATATTCTGTGATCTGCACATATAGGAAGAGACCAATATAAAGCCATTGTGGGGGACAGCACAGCTTTTCATGCATCCTCGTTACATGCATGGAGCTGCAACTAGGTAATTACTTAGTTTTATATCATAAGAACTTGTCCTATAAGCCTATAACTTGAAATTAAGAGAACTCTTCATCAATGCCACAGCTCGGAGGTTAAAGTCTATGCTTATGCCGCAGCTCAAGTTAAGAAAGCTTTGGAGGTGGGTTAGCTCTGAACTTTTGTGTGTGTGTGTGTGTGTGTGTGTGTGAAAACAGCTTTGAACTTTGTAGAGGTCTTCATTTAGTTCTTTATTTGACTTTTATCTCTTTTCAGGTTACTCACTACCTTGGTGGTGAAAACTATGTATTCTGGGGTGGAAGGGAGGGTTACCAAACTCTTTTGAATACTGATATGAAGAGAGAACTTGATCATTTGGTATGAGTTGGATATCTTCTGCCAATATGATCTTTATGTCTTTAGTTGCACAAGTTTTGTGTTCATTTTTCTAGATTGACCAAACTGGTCTTCTGTTGTTCAGGCTGAATTTCTTCAAGCAGCAGTTGACTACAAGAAGAAGATTGGATTTAATGGTACTTACATGTTGTTGCCATATGACCTGGCTTATTCCCTAACTTTGTATTTTTTATTTTTCCTTCAACTTGCTATAAGTAAATCAAAATAGTCATAAATGCAATTATTTCAGTTTGTTTGACAAGTTAAGAATAGTGCTAAATTTTTCTTTTTGCAGGCACGTTATTGATAGAGCCAAAACCTCAAGAACCTACAAAGCACCAGTATGTTTACTGCATGGAAATAGATTCACAAAATGTTTAAAAGGTTCAAATATGTTATTTTTTTTCTCTGGCAGGTATGACTGGGATGTTGCAACAACATTCTCTTTTCTGCAGAAATATGGTCTTACAGGTAATCTTCAGTTAGTTTTTTTTTTTTTTTTTTTTTTGGTGCCAAAATTTGTATTTAGATTACTGAGTGAACATTACAACTGTTGTTTTTAGGCCAACATTAGAAGTGTTGTTTGACAATTCATTTAGTACCATTATTCATATTTTTGACAATTCTTCAAGTGATGCCTGTATTAATTTGCTTAAATATTCTGAATGATCTATGGAAGAACTTTTTTTATTAAATGACTTGATGATACAGGAGAGTTCAAGATAAATATTGAGTGCAACCATGCTACTCTCTCGGGACATAGGTTAGTTCCTTGCCTGCCCTAGCTTCTCCTATGATTGCTTGTTATGATATTGTTATAACTTTGCCTAAAACTTTCAGCTGCCATCATGAGCTTGAGACTGCACGAATTAATGGGCTGCTTGGAAACATCGATGCAAATACTGGTGATCCACAGATTGGTAGGTGTCATTAATTCCTGAATTTTCAAAGCTAAATCTTTGATCCATATTCTTCATGTTTGATTGAGGCACATAAAGTAACTTTATTTCTCCTTTTGTCTATGGACAGGTTGGGACACAGATCAGTTCCTTACTGATATTTCAGAAGCAACTTTGGTTATGTGGAGCGTGGTTAAGAATGTGAGTTGCACAATTGTTTCTTTTCCTTTCACTGAATCAGATGTTACTTAACTATCATCTGGTTTGATTACCTTGTTATATTGAGGTAAATGTAACAACATGATGATACTCAATAAGTTGCTGCATTTTGTTGTTTAACAGGGTGGACTTGCACCTGGTGGATTCAATTTTGATGCGAAATTGTTAGTTCCTATATTAATTGGTTTTCTTACTTTCTTGTTAACTGATCTAACTGAACCATTCAACTGACATGGATGTAGGCGGAGGGAGAGTACTGATGTTGAGGATATGTTCATTGCTCATATCTCGGGAATGGATACACTGGCTCGTGGCCTTCGCAATGTTGCCAAGCTGATTGAGGTTACTACATAAGTTCATATGTGCCAAAGTTTTTGTTTGTAGGTATCTAAACGGGGGTTTTGTTTTAATGATGCTAGGATGGTTCCCTTGAGGAGCTTGTCCGCAAGCGCTACCAGAGCTTCGATACTGAGATTGGTGCCATGATTGAGGTATGATGTTAATACATTTGGAGCCATCTTTCTTAATTAAGATTTCATAGAGTGAAATGAAATATTAACTTTCCCATGGTTTGAAACAGGCTGGACAAGGAGACTTTGAGACGCTAGAAAAGAAGGCTTTGGAGTGGGGTGAACCCACTGTTCCATCTGGCAAGCAGGTAAATATGACAAGGATAGGTCCCATTTTTTTTTTTTCGACATTTTGCCTTCACAGCACAATGCAAATTTCTCTGCATAAATCCTCATTTCGCATTTATTTTTGCTTTGTGTTCTTCCTGATTCCTTTTATCTTTTTTAATTCTTTTGTCTAATTAATGCAGGAATTGGCCGAGATGCTATTCCAATCTGCTCTATAGATAGAGCAATGTTCAGAGTAGATGTAGGAATAAGCACACCTTTAGGATGTGCAGTTGTCCTTTTCGCCACTGCCAATGTTCTAATTAGTCATCCATTCAAGGAACTCTGGATTGTACAGATTGGCACTGAAATAATGACCTGTATCTTATTAGATTTTAGCTTCCACAGTTAATTCTCGTTTTGCTTGGTGTTAACTAGACTTCTCTTTTAAACACACTGTCTGGCATTACATAATGCTGATACTTTAGCATAGGGGAAAAAATGTTCCCATCCATAATCAACATTGATTAGGTGATAGGTGAAAGATTGTTTGGTAAGACTTGAGAGTGCATTCTATCTGTACCAGTCTAGAGTACTCGCGAGGCGTTTGGTTGGAGACTTGGAGTCACACCTTTCTTGCCAAGTTTAGTGGCTCCCGAGTCTTTTGAGGCTTGGACATTTTGCAGCTAGACAAACCTGGCTGCGTTGTCTTGTTTGACTTTGGTGATGTGGCCCTTTCATTCTCCAATTTTTGGTAAAAAGGTTTCGCCAGGAAAGATAGGCATAAGGAGAACAGTTCGTGTTGTACTAAAGACAAACAGAGAAACAGTTCGCATATATGTGCTGACCTCCCAAATGATACTTTTATTATACATCATTCAAGGAATGTTATTACAACAAACAAGTACACCGGTGTAAGCTTGTTAGGAATAAATTTTACTTTTTTACAAAAATATACATGGCACGATTAATTTTGTAAGAAAAGCAAATTAAAAAAGTTCTGCGCAGCAGACAGGATAATATCCATCATCTGCTGCTGATTCCGCGACTACTCTTAATTCCCTCCCAACTTTTCTCCGCTCATAGAACACTGGGCATGCAAGAGAAATGCATTTGACACCACTTTCGACAATCCAGTCTGCGCCACCACAGTGACCACATATCTGGGAAGGTTCAAAAACTGTCAGCTCACAGAAACAACTCATCTGAAGGATATCAATTATAATATGAAAGATTTGCAGTTGTTCAACTAGATCAGATCATTCTTGTAGCAGCCACCGCTTCGGACTTTGTAAATGCACAACTCTCATTACAACCAGAACACCAGGAATCTAATATTAAGAGCCTGGTAAGTGATTACTATGGTCTCTAGACTTCTAGAGTACTATATCATATTCATATCTTGGTGTACATGAAGGTAAATGTTAAATGATAAATCTATGGGAAGGATTTGATATAGGTACAGCTCAAGAGTCACTGTCATGTCTTGGTTTCAAGATTTTCGCTGTGATAGCTTCTGTTTTGGGGAGATGAAAATATAGGGGCATACTGAAAGCATATATTGGAAAGAAATATCTAACGAACTTACCGCAGCAAGATGTTGGATTTCTCGCTCCAATTTTGAAGTTCTGCCGGCAACTACTGTGGCAACAACGGTTTCATTTCTCAAGCAGTTGTGGCAAAAGGTATCTGATCCTTGAATTAAATCACCACAAACTGTACAGTGGCTTGACATGTAATAAGTGTCTATTCTGCCTCCTTTGGTTGACACTTTTTTATTCAATCCTAAACAATTGGAACCAGTGTCATGAGAAAATGCTCCATTACCAGAAGCTGGGTGGCGTTTAGCAAGTGTTGGCCGTGCAGGGCGAGGCATCTCACTAAACCACTGATTCAGATCAGCACCAAGAAGTCCAAAAACACGTTGCACTGCAGGAATAATCTGTTTATTTATGTAATACAAAACATTTAATCTATAAGGAGATCCAACTTCTAGCAGGCCATAAGGGCTGATAACCATATCAATGAGACGAGCCCCAGGCTCCCCATGGATTACAACATATGGCACTCTCTCTGCATAACGAGGCTGTGCCCTAGGATCATTCATCATTGCTTTTGTAGCAACAACAGCTGCAGGTGGCAATGAGCAAGCCCTCGTGCTGTAAGTACCAAGGCGGACCTCCTTGGCAAAAATGAAGTCTTGAATAGAAACTCTTCCTGATAATATTCGTGTCCACTGACGCTCCAAATAAGACCTAACCTAAAAGAACAAAAAACCATTATTTTACAATCCTGCCTGTCATTTAATAGGAAAAGAGAGAGAAAAGAAGGTTTTTAAGAAACAAGCCTTACTTTGGCTAAGTCTTGTTCTTCAAACATTATTCTTATAGATTGTTCTAAAATCTTAGCAGCAGCTGGACATGTATCTCTCCGTACTGTTTCAATTCCCTTTGCATCAAAGATTGGCTCATTTTGTTCAGGATTCTCATAGCTATAGCCAACATATCTCTTCTTGGTAAGAAGAAAGCATGGATTGTACACTTTCTCAAACTTTAATGTAACTGGATCAGGATTCATTGCAGTTATTGTAGAGGCAATCTCCTTTCCTATCCTTAATGCCTCTTCCCTAGAGCGTCCTTTTAGAAGGACAAACATACTGCAGCAGAAACAATTAGCTTTTCTCAAAAAAAACAAAAAAAAAAAAAGAATCAATTAGCTGAGTACAATATGACAACACCATAGTTTAAAACATGGGAAACAGGAGAAAATACCTGTCAGTATCACCATAGACAACCCTAGCCTTCCAAAGAGGGTGTTGGTTGACGAATAATATTGCTGTTTCAAGTGTTCTACGACCACATTGAACAATGCTGTCTGCAAGTTCTGCACAAGGCATACGACCACTGAACCCAGCAGCTGTGTAACCATATGTTACATTGGCTATCAGCTTGAGAGCAAGCTGCCGTGCATTGAATATCTGGAAAAGAATGTTGTTATTTTTTTTATAATACCAAAACGCAATAAAAAATCATACTTTGATCTGCAAAAAAGGAAGACCATATTAAAAGTGAGAGCACCACCCTGATGAGTGGACGCATACCAACCCACATCGTAAACAGAAAAGGAAAAAAAAAAGAACATGGCCGTTTGCACACACACACAGAACAAAGAGAAGTTTGTTTCTTAGCAAAATAAGTTTACTATGTTTCTGCTCGCCTTGCAGATGAATGGATAACTCAGAAATCTATATAATATATGGTGTGTCTTCTTAATGCAGGCAACAGTATATGCTTAATCCAAGTAACAATAACTGCCATCTCTATTTAGTTTGCTTCAATTGGCAAGAGGAAATCAGAAATACAAAGTAGAACTTATGGATTAGCACACTGGCGGCATTGTCTCAGAGCAATTTGGAGTAATAAACTCATTCTCATAATTTTGCTATTTTCTATTTATTTTCTATAGGGAAAATAATACTAGAGAACCCTCTACTATCACACTTAATGCAATCAAAACCCCTTTACTCGAAATTGGAGTAGGTAGACCCAGTCTATGTTAGACTTACTGACATGTAAGACTAGTCTATGAGGACCCACATCTTAGTAAGCCCTTTTTTGTGAGCCCAAGTAAAACTACAAGAGACAAGTTCAGTACTTAATCTAAATAGAAGTATAAGCAACAAAGAAGTTACTGCTCACATTAAGTGGAGCTTGTTGGTCATCCAATACTCAAATTAGAAGTCTAGGCGCTACCAATACCTCAACATTGCATTATACACTCACTGTTTTGAATATAAAGGCAGGCTTTTACATTATACTTTTGCTGTGACATCAATATCTGAAATTTATAACTTCTGTAGAATACTCGAAAAGTAGTTGCAAAGAAAGTATACCCTTTGCAGAACTTGCTGAGATGAAACCAGCTTTTTCATTGCTTGTTTCACCATTATCCTTGTTGACAGTATTTCCTCTAAAAGGCGAGGTAGCACACCTTTCCGAACCTACAAAAAAATGACACTGAACAGTAAGAAGAATCCACTACATAGTGTTTTTATTTGTTTGTTTGTTTGTGTGTGTGTGTGGGGTTGCATGTGTCGACATACAACTTCACTGCAATTCTACTAGTAGGTATGAAAAGTACACAGTTGTCATCCGATACAAAATATTCTAACCTTACAAAGGAAAGGCATGTGTAGCAAATATACAAGTTTGATACCATCAATATGTGTTGAAAATGTAGTGCGCGCTTGGTTTGCAGCCCCACTTTGCCATATCAATAATTTAATCATGCCCCACTTAGTTGGATGTTATTTGGATTGTTACCAACCTTTGGCATGCCCCGGGTAACTTTGGCACACTCAAGCCAAAATCTTACTACTCTTCGATCAAATTACGAGCAAGGAAAATGTTCACAACATTTTGGTGAGCCCCACTTCAGATGAGATAGCCTTACTGCATGTCTAGAACCCTTTATCATTGCTCTGCAATCCTCCCTACTCTCCTTTTGTCGCCTAGATCAACACTGCCTCCGCGAACTGAAAGTTCTAACTTGTACGGTGGTCGAGTGGCACAAGGACAATGGCATGCCAGTGGGTTTTTTGCGAAGAGTCGAGAGCTATCCTTCTTGATGCGGTAGCTGCTCCATGCCCTGATCTTCCTATCTGGTAACTTAAGATTGATATTGAAGTAGCTGGATAATAGATCCATTTGCATTTGATGTGGAACTTGTTTCTGCTATATTTGTGTTTGGTTCTTCAGAACTTGTTTCTGCTATCTTTTGTTTCTAGGAATTATACCTAGGAGCTTCTTGTTGTAAGCAAATTTGACATGCCAAATTGTTCTCATATAAAGCTGTGAACTGTTTAGATATCCATCCAACCATTTTATGCAATACTCTTTGTTTACTTTATGCAATGCCCTTTGTTTACTTGATGCAATATCCCCTATTTACTACTTACGACAAAAATATATGTTGCAATTTTGAGGGGGTAATCTCACTTCTTTTAGATTTGAGGTAAAAGCATTCTAGCTTTGCAGCAAACCAAACACTTGTCAACAATTTCACCAAAATTTTGACCACCTCTTTGGCTACAAACCAAATAGTGACACTTATTTTGACAATTTTTGGCTCTAAAATGGCTACAATCTGTAATAGCCCTCCCCCCCCCCTCTTCCGGCCCCCTACCCAAGCCCGATGCCACCCTCTCTTTCTCCTTCCCAAGGTGGAAAATTCCTGCTAAAATCTCTCCATCAACAGCAAGTTCACCTTTCCTTTCCCCCAAATCCCTCCAAATCTCTTCCTTTTTTGCCTTCCCGTGAGATGGAAAAGTTTAATCTATTCCCCTCCCTCTTCACCTCCCAGCATTCCAAAACCCATCTTGCCTTCTTTATTCTGTCACTCCCTTTTCTCATCTCCAACAAGTAATATTCTTCTCTCTTCTTTCTTTTTCTTTCCCCTCCTCCAACCACTACTCCCTGCCTGTCCTAGCCAGCGCCCCAAGCCATGCTGTCCACCCCCAATTGCCCTAGCCTCCTCGTGCTGGCCCCATCCCTACCCCCACCCCCGTTGGCCCAGTCCCCTTGTCATGTGTCCGACGATGCCAGTGCCCCCGCCCTTGCTGTCATGTTCGTTCTTTGCAAAATCATCACTGTTCGCTTTGTTCCCACTTGCCGCCTTCCCCATCGAACCTTGTACACCTCAACCAAGCCAAACCTCAAGCCTCGGCCGTGCCGACGTCTCATCGAAGCTTCTTTTCATTGCATGCATGCTTGTCATTTCATGCATGTTGCTTCCAATGACGAATTTGCACTTGCATTTCTTGTTCAACACCATTTTAGTGAATGCATGTCACTTTCGGCCATCTCGATGGCCTTGCATGTTGCCCTCGGCGACTTATTTGTGTCGCATATCGTCTCTAACGACTTAAAACATCATGCATGTCATCTTCGACGACTCTGATAGCCTTTGCATGTCGCCTCTGATGACTGAAACCCTCATGCATGTTAAATCCAGCCATTCCCATTCATGTGCATGTCATCCCAGGCACTCCAACGTCATTGTATGTTGTTTTTGACATCGCAAAAGCCCTCATTTGCCCTTTAAAATTCTGGACAGCAAGTTATGCGTGCATTTTTAACTTCAATTACACTCATTCACTTATAACTTAGCCTCTTATGCACAGTTCTTTCATCATGCATGCATATTTATACATGTAACAAAAAGTATTTTGTTGCATGCTCGAACTTATATTCGATTGATCGTGCATCGTTTAGGTCGTGAGCAAGAGATTGTTGAGGACCTTGCTTTCACTCAATCTTGAAAGGAACCACCGAGCGAGGAAGGCAAGTCATACTTTCTTTGATAATGTGGTTCTAGTATTTTTAAAATGATAAATATTTTATGATTCGAGCGATATTGCATGCTATGTTATGTATTCAAATATGTTAGAATAACATGTATTAGTGACCCAAATTCATTCAAAACCCTCCTTGAATTGTTAGCCACTTATGCTATGTCACCCTACACTTAATACCCTTTTATGCCATGTTATTTGCTCTTAGTATTGTAGTACTTGCTGAAATTTTAATTAAAATGACATGAAAGTTGAGGCATTTTATGTAAAGTGGTAAGACAATAGTTTAAAATGTATTAAGGATGATAATGGTGAGAGTGAGAAAGATGAGATGGTGCTATGATGAATGGCAGATTTGTGGATAGACTCCTCACTTGGGACAAATAAGGACAAGACCCTTGTGTCAAACTTCTGGCTGCATGAACACGTACTAATCACAAGCTTGGTATAAGACCTGATTAAGTATCTCGTGATGCATTCGATTTTTTCCTTCCATAGTTGGAGATGTACTTAAATTAAGTTGTGATGTTATTATTTGGTGACTCAGTAATGGGAAGAGCCGACAGGGTGGAGGAAGGTCCTACCACAACAGTGCATGAACATACCTGAGTGGTAGTGACCTATGTACTGGTTTGACTACCGAGTAGGGGTAAAGATCGTTGCAATGCATAAAACAAAAAAATGTTGCCTCAACTTAGTCACATGCATGTTTGTTGCGTGATATGACCTGATCGAAATAAGTCGAGGTTGACAGTAATAAGTTAAGACTTAAGAGATCTTGTAGATAAATTAATATACTTCAACTGAGTTAAAAATGTATTCGAATATTCTATGCCCTCGTGTTCTTTGGGGCCTGCGTACGGTGGGTTCCACCCACATCAATGCGACACAAGTTAGACTTGAGATTTGGAACAAGGAAGTTAATTCGGTCGGTCGCTGGATAACCGTCATTTAAACTCCTTGTCACTTAATAACTATATTTTATACAAATTCTTTCAAATTATGGGTCCAAGTTGTTTTTTCATCCATAGTGTATGTTTGTGCAAATTCAAAATTGTGACCAAAACTTATATTTTTCTTCATCAAATACTTTGTCATGAATATGTATTGCATTAATTATATTGCGACTTGCTGAGTATATAGTACTAACTCTTGCTCAGCAAAATCATCCAGTTGAAGAGCCAGCTGACTAAGACTTCCTAGAATTCGACACTGCCCAAGGTGAAGACTTCAGCAATGATCAAGGGTTTAGGGTCGTGAATTTGATTGTGGAGGATCCATCTTTTGCTATTTTGTTAGACTTACTAAGACTTTCAACTTGGTCGTTAGACTCTTGTGTTGTAGTATAGCTATAAGGCCCTTAATATACTATGTTAAAACCTTGCTTGTTATCTATGTAATCGTGAAATGATAATTATTGTTCTATGTTCTATGTGTGCAACTACATCTTAGGAAGTTGAGAAAAACACAAAGGGTTTGCCTAATAGTGGGCCTCACAAACCAAACAACCTCAAGTTATCAATATACTGTTCATGCCCCAATTTTTGTCATGATCAAATATTGGCATGACAAATTAGGGCTACAAACCAAACAGCCTCATAGTACCTAGCGGTGTTTTCATGAATATGACTGGCAACCAGCTCATATAACACTTCCAGACAATCCAAAGCATCATTAACCAACCCTAACGGGAATCATGTGCGGTATAACACTTACACCTCGGTGGTATTGCCGGGGTGCCTACTCCAGTATCAAAATAAAAAAAAAAACTTGGATCTAAGTAGAATAGAAGAGAATATGTAATGTTTGAGAACAAACAGGATAGTCCCAGCAAAAATAAGAACATTACCTCAGGTTGCACATAGAGGACCCCATTTGGAGTAAGCAGCAGCTGATTTTTCAGACTCGCAACTGTATGTGGATCTGCTGAATATGAGCTGACACCAAGAACATCTGACTTTGATGGGAAAACTTTACCCAAGCATGTAGAATAACACAGATTGTACGCTATTATCATGGATGGATAGAGGGATTGGAAATCCAACACAACAACTGGATCAGAATAAAAGGCAGACTCTGGTTCCATCACAAGTGGCAGACACTCCATGGCAGGCTGAGAAGCAACCTGCAAAGCAGCTCTGAAGCACAGTTAAGAAGCTCGCACTACTGGAATCTAGGATCTAGGCATTCATATTTAATCAACATTTTAGTAGAAAATCCTATTCTATTTTCTAAGCTCGTGTTTGTGACCAGCCAGTGCATCTAAAAGCATCAGTTTGATTGCCTGGCAGCTTAGGACAGTCCCTATCAAATGTTAATCCTACACTAATAGTCCTTTTCGTAGCTAATTGGATCTCTGCTAACAGTGACAATGACTTTTTGCCACACAGATCACACATAAATGTATACTTGTCAGCAGAAATACCAAAATAAACAAGAATTGGTTCCAACATGTGTGACAGAACATGTGGTGCTAGCCCAATGCAAATTCTCATGGGCACAAACAAGGAAACCAGATAATTAGCTCTGGTATGACTGGTACCAGATGGCATTAGATGTGATCTTTTGCTATTTAAAAGGAATGTAACAACTAGTGATTATTCAATGTTGAGGAAACACAAACTAGAGAAGATACAAAAATAAGGGAAAAATAGAAGTAGGCCAGAGACCACTTGAAAACCAGCTGGTTTCGAGCATACTGGTGTGGAATCCGCTATTTCTCTGGAACTGGGAAGCTGAACCATGAGCACAAACAAAGCAGAAATGGAGCAATCAAAATTTTGAAGGACAGATGATAATAGATTGGACCTGTTGATTTCCTGGAGAAATTGCAAGGTAATTCTGTGTATGAGCCAATCTCAATAGCATAGATTCAACACGAAACTGAGATCCTCGAGAAAGAACAGAGAAGAAATCAATACCAAATACACGTGCAAGTTCAGACGTCCGATTGATCTGCATGGACAGGTCAGGTAAGATTCAGAATGAACTTTGTTTGTTGTAAAAAAATTCAGCTCTCAGGGAGAACACCAACACCAGTAGTAACTAGTAAGTAGTAACTTGCTCAAGAAATGTCAATTTCTTAATGACAAGAGGACAAGCTGCATAACTGTTAAACATCTCAGTAAAACCTGACAAAATTACAAGGGAGTTCTCACATAACCCTATGCTGATGATATAATAGCAAGAATACTGCGGAGGAAATGCCAGTACCAGATCAAGTTGATTTATTATTTCATGGTTGAGAGTAGCTCTGTTGCAAATATATTCTATGCATCGGTGTCTTCCTCGTTCAGGACCTGTCACAAACCATCGATTCAACATCTTGCATGGTATTAGCGGTATCTTTCGCCTTAGAACTTCATCAGCTACAGCTTCGAGGGTGTAAGTATTAAGCTTAACTTCTGCACGCATGAGACGCCATAAGTTTAATACGATCCTTCCGCCAACATGTATACCACTAGCATGAGCATGACTCCAATCATTGTCACCAACATCATCAAGAACATTATCAGCAGAAGATACTTCAGGAAGCACCTGACTAGATTCGTTATTGACTGAACTCTTAGGTCGATGTTTCAACTCATGTGCTGGTGTCCTTGAAATTCTATTCAGTAAGCCTATACCAAGATAAGCAGCTCTCTCAGCAAGGAATCCTAAAGATCCTAGTTGAATCTCCCATCCAACTAGGATATCTGGATCAATCAAACTTATTGTATAGATGAGATGGTTCATAAGACCCCTCTCTTCAGGGAAGATATCTATGCTGCATCCAGAAATTCCATCCAGGTTTCTGCAGTTAAAGAAACAGGAAATTAAAAACATCTCAATCCAACAAAGCCAAAGCCTTCCATACTCTCTTCTAAAGGAAATCTCCCTAAAAGAAGAATAAAAATCAAACTTCTTTCATGAAATAACCCAAAATTGATTTTTTTTTTTTTTTAGAGCAAAACCGAAAAATGATTTCTTCCCCCCTTTTTCAAAAATGAATAGGATAGTGTTACCTCTTCTTCCAAAAATGAATTAAGTAGTGTTCGCCATGCATGATGTGAGTTTTGATCCTTCACAAATTCTAGATGCTAGGTCTGCATGGGGTGGACCTAGAGTGGGTTCAGTTTTCAAATTAAATTAGGTAGGGATCATTTTATTAGTTATTTCTTCAAAAAAAAAAATGAAACATAACTGGGCAAGGCCATATGCAAGTGAGCAAAGTATAGTGAACTTGTCCTTCCCAGAGAACATACAGATAATGTCCTCACACAAAGAAGACAACTGGCAAAACTCATTAACATTACCAGATGCAGGATCCATTGAGCAGTTACTGGAATTGGGATACCAGTCATAGACCCAAAGTAAACCTTAGTCGAAGTTGAAGCAAGAGATTACAACTTTTTTCTAGTCCCATGGACCAACTCAGACCAAGACTCCCAAAAACCATGCATTTAGTTTAGGTTTTAATTTCTTACATCATCGAGGCCATCATTATATGCTCCAGTAATTCATGGGTGGATAACAATAGCATTTGACATCCGTTTGAGAATAATTGATATCCCTATTCCTATTCCTATTCCTATCCCTATCAACTTTTAACCCATTTGATTTGATGTATATTGACCATTGAACCATTTGAAGTACCGGTTATTTCTGGGGTATGACTTGACTAATTCCTCACTTTTAACTACACTTTGTTCTGATGTTTAAATGTTTAGCCAATTGCCATTATACTAAATCTCTGTAAACAATCATATTTACTATTCAGTTCACCCATAATAGGTCTGTAAACCTCCATCACAATGAGAGTGGTCATGGACCATCTCAAACAGGGAATATTTAAGCATGGGAAAAGAACAAAACAAAAGAAGAAACCAAAAGAGGGTTTAAAGATTCGGTGATTTCACACCTATGTGATTCATTGGTACCACGTACAAGGACGTGAACTTCAACAGTAAAGCCAGCATCTTCCTCAACAACCATAGATACAACATTGACAGCATCAAATCGTGGATCAGGACGCAGATCTCCCCTGCTTTCTGTCAATACCTGTTGAGTAGTGAAAGGAATATTCTAAAGGTAAATTTTTCTTTGCATGATATCTTAAGCTTTCTATTAAAAACATTTTTTCTTTTTGCAATTTTTTGATTACCCACAAGAACCAGTCAGCACTGATAAGAAAAAAATTGTTCGCCACATTAGATAGATGCTCTAACAACAGCAAATTATCATTACGCATTCGACAAGAAGAAGGTGGTATAATGGTAAGAACCTCCAAGCTCAGTATAGTCAGTTGTTGTCCACCACCGGTGCTAGCAGGGTCACAGAATCCAATTTGACTAAGAGGTGTGAGCTTATGCTTCTCATCTCCAGCTGAGATCTGAGAGAAGTCATGACAAACATCCAAAGGTTTACTTTCTTTACTTGATAGATTTGATTCAGCAGAAAGTGTATCAACAGCAGACTTTGTTGCGATATGTTCTGATCTGGATTTAGGAACAGGAGCATCAGGCACCAATGGAAGAGCTTCTGAACGCGCTGATAAGCTATAATTGTCTGTATCTTGCTGTTCACCTCTCTTTTTCTCACCATAATTAGAGTCACCTAAAATCAAGACTATAAAGTGAGGACATTAATAATTGGGATGAATATTAATTTGCACTTGAAATTTCTTCTACCAGAGCCAATACTGGAACAAGATTGTTGGGTTAGCCACTGGTGCACAGCTACTGAAGATGGTGGTGAAAATGCATGCGTCAACAAATATAGGGCTGAGCCGTCATTTCGGAAATAAGTCGGGACACCCAACATATCCTCCAACAAATCATTACTTTCCACATTTTGAAATGATTCATCCTGATTGTTCGCTTCTGCATGCTGACTGAAAAATGGAAGGAGATCAACTGACTCCAACTTAACAGCTAAGAAACAGCAGAGGAAAATATATCAGGGCTAACAGACAAAACAAAAGGGGTCAGGTGAAATTACAAGATGAAGTAATCACAGGCAAACACAAGACAGATTATGTTGTACCAGAAAGACGTGGTATCTCTCTGGCCAAGTAACAGAATAATTAACAAAATGTACATGACATTGATGGCCAAATATTACTGAACAAAGAGCTGTGTGAAGCACAAAACAACATTCAAAAAATGATGTCATGATAATATCTGGACTAAGAAAAATTAGTAAAGAAAAATTAAAGAATACAAAGACAAAGGGAGTATCAGAAAGCATAATAGTGTGCACGATTTAAAAAAGAATTAACTTTTTGCTGGAGGGCTGAAACCCAAAAGAAAAAGAAATGAGGCTTTGAAAGGTTAAAATCAGCATCTTTATTCCATTGATGATGCATAGTACTTGGAGCACCAATAATCAAAATATAACTTGTTAAGCTGCCTACAAGCATTCTGGTTTCGGCATACATGTCACTGTAAAACCATTTGATTTGGTTATAAGTCCAAAAGACATCAACAGGAAAATTACATTTGATCATCTATGTGTTTAGAATACATACTTGAATGGCTTTGGAAATAATGAGAAAATCTGTTACATAACCATAATCCTGGACATTACTTCCCCGCGACCCATGTAATAATTTATAAGTTACATGGATAAAATAGCAGCATCAGTACTTACTCAACAATTTCTATAAATCACATGGGCATCAGCAACATTAATATACTGTGCACAAAGCAAATAAAGTAGCATTTGTCCAAACAGTTGCAATGACACATGATAAATAAGGATTCCACATCAAACTTACATTCAGCTCGCTCACTGCCCACTGAAGAACCATCCAAACCAAAGCCTACCTGATCCTTCAAGGGAGGTTTCTGCGCAAAGGTCATCTGCAAATATGCACCACCAGAATAAGACATTTCTGGACTTCCAAGCTCACTAGTGACATCATGCAACTCCAATCCTCTAGAATCCACTATTTCGCTCTCTTTAGCTATCGTACATGCCGTGGCTCCATAATTAACAAACTCCAACTGTTCAGGCCGAAAAGATCTCCTCCTCCTCATCAAGTCCCTCACAGAATGCTTTGCTAAATCATGTTCTCCTATTGTACCAGAAGATTCCCTGGCTGCATTGCCTGTGAAATTGGACTTCTTTTCAGTTCTACTCTTGCAAGAAGCAGCGAGGTCCTTCTGAATTGGCATCGCATTGTCTGAAGAAGATTCACCAGGATTATCAGTATTTCCATGTGAGTGCTTTTTATTGGAAAGAGGCAAAGAACCCCAGGGCAGTTGAGTTCCTCCCCGCTTGCTGGCTAACTTTGAACTATCTTTAGTAGACGAATAACAAGGTGACCCTACTCTTTTCCTAGTGCTCTTACTCTTGTCACATTGTTGAGGCAATTTCAGATTCTCATCAGATGAGCCATCAACCTGAGGAATAGTATCAGGACTTACAGAACCAGAGTAACATGTCTGTGCCTTCTGTTCTTCACCCCCAATCGCAGGTTCAACAGAATCAAGAATGTCCTGGCATTCCTGCTGGGAAGCACTGTCAAAATCCCGGTGAGCAGTCTCTAAAGCAAATTCAAATGACTTCTTGGGAAACAAAGGGCTGATAATGGCTTCATTGTTCAATTCATCATCAGTTGCCTGTTCCTCTGCAGCTTGTGAGGAGGCCAACCAGCTTAAAAGCCCAAGGGCCTCAACATCTGCAAGCTACAGAAGCACAATTCAGAGACAACAGGTCATTGAATCAATCAGGAAAAAAGTATAAAAGCATATAAGCAGCAAAACTCAATAAGCAAATGCAATGAGATGGAAGATATATACAAAATTAAATAATTAATAATTGCAGAACAACAAAACAACCACTGTTTGCAACAACTACTAGAATTGTTTTTAAAAAAAAAATGATTACAGCTTGAAGTGAACTGTCAGATCCTATGCATCTAAACTACCTCTGCCCTCTCTAAGCCACTGACCTATCATTTTCTCTGGTGGGCCTGTAAGTGCACATGTGCAAGGTTGTTCCCATTTTAGGACCGATTTCTGCTAGGCCACCGATAGCGGTTTCTGGCCAGTTGCTGGTGGGAACCAGAGTAAAGCTAGCCGGAAGAGGAATTTAAATTTTGAGCGTGTAAACCAGAATTGTCCGTTATTAGAAATTCTGGACAGGAACTGCAATTTGGGAAAAAGTTTGCACTTGTATTGTTTGATCTGGAGTATGTAGATCCGAATCAATATCAGATTGTCTTCTCTAGGTTTTTCTGGTACAGATTCTCCATTTCTTTCACTAAACACAATGTTAATGCCTCATTTTGTATAATTTGAACCTTAGTCCAGTAAAACATATTCAAATTCCAATTATTTACCTATGCTTCTTTCATATTTGTGAGATAAACAAAATTTTGAATTCAGAATTACAATTTTAAATCTCATATACAGCCGGCTGGTTTTTAACATACATGTCCGAGCTGGGATCTCAATAACCGGCCAGTTCCCATCGGGAATCTAAACCCTGCGCATGTATTGTCTTGTTTGGACTTTGGAGTAGCTGGGTGTGCTTGAGGCATTTATTCTCAGGCCACCTGAAGCATCAAAGGCCAGGATCCAGCAACAAAAATTTTATAATCCTTAACCAATTGTATTTTTTTCAGAGGTTTCTAACACATTTCAAAAAAGTTAGTTAAGCTCTGTTTATTATTTTTATTATTTGCATTTGCATTTGTACATGCTAGACAATTACACTACAGGCTGACTCGGTAATGTTACCTTTTGGCCTTCATCAAACAATTGAGATGGTGTTCTTTGAGCAATAGATGAGAACACAGGATACTGACTGTTTCTCTTGGGAGATGTAGTCTGCACATTTGGTTTCGATGAATTAATGCACGGTAAACCTGCATTTTGGTTTTGAGTACCCCCAGAAGTATCGCCATCACAGTCATCGGAGTAGCCATTTTGTGAAAATGTTACAGTCCCAATAATATCAGTCAAGGATTTGAAGCACCTCTCTAGCTTTTCAGACTCCTCAACAGCAGAAACATTGTGATCGGATACTTCCTCTTTTGGATACAACACAGAAAGGACATTCTCGTACTTAATACCATGAAGAAAACTTCTTAAAGCAACTTCCCTTGAAGGTTTCCCCAAATCAGTTGGTTTTGCCGCCTCCAATAATCCTGAGCACTCAAGTTCCTAAGCAAAAGAGACAATCAAATAAGCTAAGCAATTTGCAATGCATTAACTTTATGGCACAAGTACACAGAGCAGGAAAGATACCTCCCAAATTGCTACAAGTGATTGAACCATTTTGACCTCTGTCCTTGTTTGTGAAAAAGAAGTATACATCTTATACTTCTCATTTAGGATACCTACAAGCAAAAGTGAAATCTATACAGAAATTTATGGATATACCAAAACAAAAGGTGTCAGAATTTGGTGTTTTTCACAGGCAAACCTTCTACTCTTGAGTCAGCTTCAAGCATCAAAGTACTATGTCGATTGGCCAGGTTCAAATTGGTATTTCCTCCAGTGCAATGATCAGTGGCAGAATCCCCCCACATTAAAGCATGTGGCACTGTTGAAGATACCCAGATTGTTTGATTTTTAACAGCATCATCACTATCTGAATCTGCCTATCCTTTTTTTAAGGAAAAAAATCCCTTTATAGCCGAAACAATGACGAAATAAAGTCGGAAGAAATCAACTTTTGAAAATTCAAATGTAAAACATCCAAGATTTGAATATAGAAATATATAGAACTCACCTTGTCCTTTGATTCAACAGAACAATCTTCCTTCCTGATATGAGATAACACAGAACGAAAAACATCTGGCAATGGAGGACGAAACTTAAAGTCTTTGACATGTATGTGGCCCATTCCGTACAAGTTGTAGTCAACCTAAAACATACATCCAACAGAAAATGTCCCATCTGAGTTGCTCTTAAGATGCATGCATTGAACAACTTCAGAAACATCGCACCAGTAATATTATGCTATGATCCTATTCCTATGCAACAGAGGCAAAATGGTAATATAATTCTTGCAATTACATGATCCACAAAAACCTTAAAGCGTTGCTCTCACCAAAAAGTGAAGAAGATATGGAATGTGACTCTCATAAGGCTGGAATACTCTATTAAGAATAGCACCATCCTGAAATCAAACAGATAGGCATCAATTAGTACACAAATAATAGTCTACAATAACTCATAAAGTTACAGTTTCATAGGAAAACCACTCAATTTTTTGGCACACTCAAATCCATTACACCTGTAAAACAGAGAGGTTGCCATCCATGGCAGGCAAACACTTTGATAGACAAGTGTTGGGTAGTTGGTAGCATGCATTCATGCATGCTATCTTGCATGCATAAAGCAATGAATATCATTTCTTACTTTAAGGTGGAGTGAAAAGCATCAGGAGGCCTTTGAAATTAACTAGTTTGCCTTAGAAGATACAAGTTCCTATTACAGCTTATAAAACAGTTACTAGGACTAATGCATGGCAACTGGGCTAATGTCTTCTCAGGCTGATGCAACAAGCCAAGTGATGTTATCAGGCCTTGCAGTTTACAATAACTAGTTGCAGCCTCAACAATCACTTCGCTTCAACTTTCTCACAAGAGACTTTTAGTTAGCATTTAGCAAAGTTGTAGTATATGGTGGACTATAGAAGGATTAGTCAAACTAACCTTTCATGCAAATCTAATGGAAAGTTGGAAACAGATTCAGTAAACAAAAGATAATAGCATGTCCAAACCGATAATATGACACCTGCCTGTCATCTTAGTTTAAGTAAATAATCTGTACCAAAAACAAAGTGCAAGGTTCGTCTGCAAGGAAAATACATTGCAATTTAACATAAAAAACAAAAGGAGCACAAGGAAGCACTGTACCAATAAAAAGGTGGCAGCCCGAGAGACGTCGTGAGGATAATATCTTTAGATTCCGTGAAGGGAATCAATATGACAGTCTTGTACTGAACCATTTATCAACCAAAAAAAATGTAGGCATGCATTCATCCTAAAAAGCAGCAACAAAATTGTACAAACTACAAACATGTAATGAAAGAACAAAAATCCATTGACTTCATGCACCTAGTTTCTCATTCTAGGAATGCCTGCATCGCTGATTTGTGACGACTTCTATGGTCACATTTTGATCCCAAAAAGCTAGATGCTATTCGATGATTAGGTTGAAAATGAGGAAAAAATATTAAGGATAAATGGATAATGCATCACAATGTCAGAATGTTCATCTCCTCAGGCATGTGCATATCCATAAACAAGGGAAATGTTTCTAGTCATAACACCCAAGCTATCCAAGGATTTAATCGTGGATACAAGTAGATCTTCATAAAAAGCTCCTCAGATGAATGATAGCCATACAACTTCTTTGCTCGAACAAGGCTACATCCATGCACATGCTTCCTTTTAGATGAACCACGACTCTGTAAGAACAATAATGATACCCACAGAAAGAAGAAATCATAACATAAAAAATAAAATAAATGGGCACGAGAATACCTGTAAAGCCTTTTCAAGGTCACTCAGTAGACCAGTTATATATGAATTGCCTAGAAAGCAAACAACAGTAAATACATTTAATATGTCATGATTTGGGATGCATTCCTTGACATCACAAGCATGAGTTCATTGGAGAGCATCAATACTAGAATAAAAAAAATGGAGCAAGTTTTGTAGGTTATTTGGTCATAATAGATGCAATGCCATGAATGGATTGATAGATCTGTCTGCTTTTTGGCCAGCAGAAAACCTAGCAGGTAGTTTTCAGGCTGTATCCATAGTAAGGTCCTGCCCGCCCTCAAATTTATCTGAATTCTCTTGCAAATGTAAAGCAGAGTAAGTTGTGAATATTTGAAGTGTTTTTTCATTCTAGATGATGTTAGCCAAAATTTGCAACAGCAGCCTGCAGTCACCAAACACTTGATGAAGACATTTGACAAAATTATCATGATAAAGCCATATTGACAAAATTCATGAGATAAACAATAAAGATATGCTCTCAGAATGAATTGAGCGCATAACCAATATATGATCCTGGAACTACCTGTCTCAGCGTAATGGTAAGTACTATAGCACAAATTACCTCTTTCAAGATTATGAAGTAGCTCATCTGGACAAGGTATGTACAAATATGGCAGAACCTACAATATCAAATAGAATAGAGAATTATGAACTAATCAAAACAATCAAGAATTAATGAAATAGTCTGAAAGTGATAGGTTAATCATCATGACAGGTATACTCATCAAGGAAATTTGATGGCAAAAGAACAGCATACAATGCATATACCAAATGCCTGAGTATACAGAAACTACAATGTGTACATGCACCTGGAATTATACCCAAAAACAAATAAAAGGGTACTGCAGGAATTTTAGCTCCAATTTCTTGTAGTGTAACAGCAGTACTGCTGTTTGAGCCCATCCAGGGGAACAATCAGAATGGGAGATAGGAACTGAGTTGTAATTCTGAAGTCTAAACTAGTGCCCCAACAACAAATTGCTGTTCCAGATTTCCAGTTCAAGTATTATTTCCAGGGATCAAGGCAGCACTACACAAATATAATTAATTAACCAATAGGTGTGTTAACAAGTACAAGCAGGGGCAAAAATCTAAATCTGACATAAGAAAAACACAACAGTTAGGTGCACAGTTACTACAAACAGTGCACACCTCTCCAGCAAAAACACGAAAAATGGAACAAACTACTGATCAGACCAAAGTGCCAAACATCCCTCAAGGTTAGAGTAGATTTCAAAAAGTTTGAGCTATTTAAATTGGACTTCCAAATTCCAAACTTGGTGTGCCACACAGAGCACAGTATGGCTTCCAAGTATTCAAATTTGAGTCCTGACTCCATAAGCAGGAACATCACATGCTCCCATTGTGCTACGTGCCTATGCTAAGCAAAGGCAATATTAAACCAAATTAAATGCAATTATGCCAATGTGTCACGCTCACTGCCAATGCATAATCCGTTAAAGTGACACCCAAAATGTAAAAATGAAACTACCTCGTGAACATTATAAACAGATGGCAATCAACACACAGAAGCTATTACTCACCCGATGGATGTGGAGACAAGTCTTCTGCCCCGCGGGGGTGGAGCCGTAGATCCTGATCACCGGAACCTCCTCCACCTTCTCGCCTGCAACCACCACGCAGAAGAGTCATTTAGCGACATGGAGCAGCGCGAGGAATGGAAGAGAGAGTGATGGGGGAGGAGGAAGAGAGGGGGCACCATGGAAGGGGCTGTCGGAGAAGTCGAAGCCGGGGAGAGGCAGCGCCATGTAGTAGTCGATCGAGACGATGCGGACGCTGAGGACGGCGGATGGGTTCGCCGGCGGCGAGGGTTCCGGCGAGGACGGCATGGCCTCCCGCGAGGAGGAGGTGGACTTGTTGAGTTGGGGCGGCAGTTGGTGTGCGTTTCAGCGTTTGGGGAGGTTTTTAATTTAAGGGACGGTGTGGGCGTGGGTGGCACGTGACGTGGGGAGCCTGCAGCTTCTTCCAGAGCACGCTACTTGACTTGAACGGTTTCGTGAGCTCCAGTTGGGCTAAACCGTTTAAGCCATGAGGGGCCCACGGGAGCCATATGATAAATCATATCAAGTTTGGGCCCATAGGTCAATAAAGCCCATAGGCTTATATGTTCTTATTTACAAATTGCTAAATCAATCACATTTTCTTACTCTATTTTGGACCAAATTAAGCAAAGATTTGAGGTTTCTGAAACATAAGCTTGTAGACTGTAATGGGTTACCTACCACATGACATAACTAATATTTTCATCTGGAACTAAATCATATCCTTTTTTATTTTGATATAATCTTTTAGGGAGATTTAGTTAGCTCTATAGCATTACAAAAGTTAAGTATTTAGTGAAATATATTGAGCATATCAAAAACATGTGAGTCTAGACTTCCCATATCAATTTTATAACTAATAATATTTTTTTAGAATAGTATTTTTTTTATAGTGCCTCGGAGCTATATTTTTTCCAATTTTTTCAAGTGTTTTTCTGCATCATGTCTAAGGCTTGTGTGAGTTTTCTTTTTTAGAAAGCTATCTTTATAATTAATAGTATCTACTATATTGGTCACACACTCTTATCTCTATATTTATCAACACAATACTCCAACTAAACACACATGTAAAAATAGAGGGAATCGGAGTCGAACCTTACAACCTCATTTTGCGTAGGCATACACTCTAATGATCTGATTACATATGTGCATACAAGGTTTTTTGTCTAGTTGTTCTATATGTCCGTGATATATCCCAATACACTCATAGAGATGGTTTATCCTTGTTATGTTTATAAATCTTTGTATAATATGTTATTTTGTTTCTTGAATAAATATTATTGTTTTGACTTGTGTGACTTATTCGTGAAACTCTTAATTTATTTGGTGATATTATTTTTTAAAGTTTGAGATATATTATCATTAAATAAGATATTATTGATTAATAAATTAACACATGATTGATAGTTATGTTTCACAAATCACGGATATGAGATATCAAATCAATAATATAAACATATATTGAAAACATGATGTTAGATTGACCTATTTTGAGACACTGTTGGTGTTTGTATTATAAATGTCACTAGTTGGTCACAAATAATATTTATAATTGATCCTTATATTTAATATCATCATAATTTTCTACATGCATGATAATATACTTTGATACTATTAAACATTATTCTTATTGGGTGATTATAAAGATAATATTTAGGTATACAATGAACCATATAGATGAATGTGAACAGTCAAGATATAATTTGTCTCTCTTTGATAATGAAAGAGATATCTCTAGATTCTTCGATATAGATAAATTGAAAAGTGCATGATCATACCATATGTGGTTAGATATCAACTACAAAAAAACTAGTTTACTATGAGATTGAATTGTGTAAATGTAGCATGTATCATATTTTAAATTTAATCTAATATTGTATGGTGAAAAAATCAACATGAATACATTATGTAGATTCAAAATAATCTTAAATTTATTAGAGAAGCCCCAAAATTTTCTTATTGTTTCTTAGTTTACATCCCAATCAAAGACGAAAATGAGTAGAAAACATAGGCGGTTCCAGAATTTGTATGCCATTATGTTCCAAAGAGCTGTATTTTCCAATATTTTCAAGTATTTTTTGCCTCATGTCAAGGGTTTGTTGATTTTTTTTAGAAAGTTGCTTTTATAATGTGTGTTATTTATTATATTGTTAATATATATCTCTACTTCACTAACCGATCCAACAACACAATACTCCAACTAAATATAAAAAAATAAAAAAAGATTAGAATCAAATTTCACAATCTTTTTTTATATACACATACATTCTAATAGTCTAATTGCATATGTGAGTATAAGATTTGTACCTAATGGTTCCCTTGAGTATGTTGTATGCACTGTGCCTTGGAGCAAAATAATAACATCTTGATGGGGCGCACAAGACACGCTCGTTGCCGTCTTATCCTCCACTGGTTAATTGATGCATGCTTAATTTGCTCGTGGCAAACACACCGCGTATAGACATCGAGAGCTCCATGTTGCATATAGCAGTGATAGCACCTCATATAAACAACATAAAAACAATTACAGTGCAGGGCTTAGCTGCCATGTCACGATAATATAGTAGTAGTAGCATTACCCAGTGAGTGACCTGTCGAACACAACACAGTACAACAGTGATGCGATCGATGACTAAATTAATGCGCACATATCCTTATCGTGAGCTAGACAAGAACACGTGTGAGACATGGGCAAAGTCCCGAGATTGATCGGCTTGAGAGCTCCGCTTGTGCAGCTCGCATGGCGTCGCACGTCTGGCTCTCTCGTTTCTACATCGTAGATTAATTACTCTCTCATCTACAAACCGCAGGATACTGCCCTCCTTTGCATGCTACTTGAGCGGGTCACTCTTTTCACGTTCGAGCAGTCGCTGTACGGGTGTGTGACATGTACGTTGCAACGGTACGTGGCGGCTCCGGAGTGAGATACCTCTCACCTTCTCGATTCCAAACATCACCGTGCACATGCCCAATCAAAGACGAAAATGTGTAGAAAACAGCCGTGGGTCCAGAATTTGTTACTCATACTGTCAATTATAGTTATACACAAAATTATTTTTTTGATATAATATTTTATTTCCCATATTACACTATGATCAGTTTCTTTGAAATTTTATGAATTTCTATACTTTTTCATGTAAATTTCTATGTTATTGTAAAAGATATAGGGTCAGTTTACCCCGCATATAATATTGTAACTCCACCGCTAATAGGAAAGTTTCTTAGGTTAGAACAGTGTAAATTCAGTATGTAATTCAAGTCGATTAGATCCAGTTCAAACATATCAATTATAGGTTATGTTTGAAAGGAATTAAGTTTCTACCTAAAGTGATTGAATTTCTCAGATAAGTTAAGAAGAGAATTTAAACTTTTTATTATTACTTAACTCAAAATGACTTTAAGTTTTTCTGAGAAACTCCTCTTATTGTATCCTATTTGAGAAGGATTAAACTTTTATTAGTTTTAAAATAAAATTAAAGTCCTCTCAAACAGAGTCCTAATTAGACTAAAATGTTTCTTTACAAATCTATATCCATTTGACTATCGAATATAGATTAGACGGTTATATCATGAACAAGTTTGTAACTATTCAAGGAAAACAGTTTAAGGGAGATGTTCCCTACATTTTCCAATATAAAACCATTTTTTGTTTTTCTTTTCACTTTTCATGATATAAGACAAAAGAATTCATACAAAAGCCTTCTACGTTACTGTCTTAGGGCAGTGTGACCAAACGGTCTAGAGGTGCTGCCAAACCAAATCTACTCACAATGAGAGGTTTCTTGATATATCAATATCGATCTAAATAGTTACATTGAACGTACTTTGTATCATGCTGAGAACAGGTACATAACTTGACATGGAAAACCAATCAATGGAGTTCATTTTTTTGCTCCATCCTAATTCTTAAATTGTTTCTAGAACCATCTAAAAAACGGACACGTCCATAATAAAAACCATAATCATGACACCGTGATTACCAGGTCACTTCAAAAGAGGCTAAAATAAAATATCTCATGTGGTAGAGAATGCACATGATGAAGCAATAACAGTCTGGTCAAAGGGTACATATTTCTGCATGGAAGACAACAGGAACGGATGGATGCATCCATCTGGGCATCTAATCGCATATGCTGAAAGCGACTCATAACTCTTAGATTAAGTCTGATTCGTATAAATAAGATATATTGATTAAATAATTTATAAAGATGTAATGAGGTGATATTTGATTGATTGTATTAGACAATACAAGTTAAAATGATATGTTGTTTGATTAATTATATTGACAATGTGAGTAGAAAATATATGAGGCGGACGAATATTAATAAGATTAGTAATACGTCGCATTCCACTTTAGTAATTTTTGTTGTGTATTAATACTCTTTAGTCAACCTTAATTCATGTTAAAATCATTAATACATATTAATCATTCTCTAATTGCACAATTGGACAAACTTGACTTGTGAGAAACACTTAAAGACTGTATTTCCACCGACTTAATCTAAGAGAGGATGGAAGCAACTAAACACTCACTAAATAATTGTCCTAACTCCAAACAAAATATTTTTCTCTTTTTTGTTCTCCTGGATGTATATTAAAATTAAGGCTTCATTCGGAGTGCAATGTGTTCTTTAACTTCATTTATCATATCATTATTGGTTATGATTATTTAATGAATATTAAAATGACAATAATATTTTATTAGATATAATAAATATATTTAATAACTGTCACATCATATAACACAACACAAAATTATATCACAATTCTAAATACAGTCTAAGTTAGTTTGTAATAAAAGAATTTAGAGGTGTTTTGCGGGAAAACATCTAATAAAACTATAATTTTTAATCAAAATTTCTATGTTATAAACGTGTCTTTAATTCGCTTGATTGTTTTGTTAGCACTTTCTTTTTTATGAGTACAAGAGAGATGGTGCTTCAGCACATTGGATACACGAATCGCCTTCATCATATAAAAGATTGAGCGCCATTTATTATCCAAAATCGAAAAAAAGAGTGTATGAATCATGCACTGACATATAATAGCTACTTTACATAAAATACAAGTGTGGTTTAACCTTTTGCATCTGTTCTTATTGAGGTGATTCATTAGAAATAGAAAACACGGAGTACCATTGTACTATGTTGTTGCGACTTAAGCGGCTAGACCTGTTTAGACGCTTTCTATAAGTGTATTTTATTATGTATAATTTAATAGATAGAGATTTATAATTTTTCAAGTATAATTTTGGTACACTTATATTCAATTTTCATATAGAAACTAAATAAAATGCACTTTTATTTCTTAAATTTATAATCCTATGTAACTCAAGACCATAAAAACTGTAAAAAAATTGTGTCACTTCTCTCTTTTTTTTTTCCGAACCAATCTTTGTTTGACAACACGGTCGTCTAACATCCCAACTTGCCACCAAAATTCCTCTTTACTAATAATTCAACCATATAAAATAGTACAAAATTTGCTCCCTATAAAACCAAGTTTCGCTAACATCTAAAGTTACCCATTTGTTTATGCCTCTTGACTTCCCGTCCTCCTCAATTTCCCCTCAAATCTCCCAAATTTATCTGGTTTCATCGGTCAGTTCAGTGGGATAGCAAAGAATTCGAGTTCTTGGGCTGAAATTTTGGTTGGATTTGGTTGGCATTTATAGGAATTGTGTGCAAGAACCGCACGATGAGCTGCTTCCCGTGCTCGGGGAAGGATGGCGAGGAGGCGAAGAGCGTGGCGGCCTTCTCGCCGTCGCCGCGGGCTGCGGCGAGGGCGGCCCCAGGTGAATCCGCTTCTTGTCTTATCTGATTTTGGTGGAAAGATTGGAGCTTTCTAGTGTTGTAAAGAGCTAAGATGTCTGCTAATCGCAGTGAATGGTTCGTTGCGTTGGATGTGCATTAGTTCTGGCGTAAAGTTAAGATTTTTTTAGTGCTTCTTGAAGGTAGAAGTGCTAGTTGCTTACTAATTGATTCGTTTGTTTTGTGGGGTTTTGGGTGCATTAGTTTTGTATAGGTTCGATTCCTTTTAGTTTCTGCTTGTAGTTAGACGTGTTAGTTATTTGCTAATTGTGATGGATGATTCATTGCTCTAACTATGGACTCAGGAGTCCGATTTCTTGTTCAAACAGTGGTGTGTGAAGGGGATGTAACCTATTTCTTGGCATAATATCTTATTTGATTTTGCTTACCAGAAGTGGAGAGAAAGAAAGAGAAATGTCTGAAGAGAAGTGTGCGGTTGTAACAATATTATGCCATGATTTCTGTCTCAAGCAACCGACAAGATGTTTGATGTTTTGTTTACTGTTGTCACTGAATGATTAATCATAGTAACCATTTGCTTGCTTTGAGTTTGTGAATTGGAGTTCGCCATTTGCATGGTTTTTGGAGCGTGTGTTGGGGGCCTTGGGGGGTTGGGGGGGGGGGGGGGGGGGGGGGGGGTGTTGGGGTTTGTGTGGTGGTGTTGTGGACTTGTGGGTGGGTTGTTCCAACTTCCAAGCAACCAGTAAACTTAAGGTAATATCTGATGCATGCACATGCACAGCTGAAGCTAGATTTTAATGCAATCCTGAGGACACTTTTTGTTCTCGTGGCTGCTGCTGTTTCCCATCTACCTGCAGTTGGGATGACCTTTACATTACATAACCACCGAATAAGTTGATGGAGCAGTCATGTGACAACGATAGGATATTGGAAAATTCAGTTGGATTAAAATGCTCTGAATGATATTGATATGCTGAAATAACAAAGCTGCTTCTCTAGTACTAATCAGATCTATCATGGAGAAATGTAAGTAAACAGTACTTTTTTGTTGTATCTGCCAGCTTGGTATTTCAGGCTAGAAGTCATAGTATAATAAAGCGCTGGAGTGATTTGCTTTATTTTTTTTGAAAAATAAGGGGGTCTACTTTGATGCAGTACTCCTGTTTCTGAAGCATCTGCGGTTGCCTGTTGTTTCCATGTTAGATTCAAGTATTTAGCGACAGTAAATCAGTTGCCTGCAATTTCCATGTCATATCCAAGTATTTCAGCAACAGTAAAGCTGGCTTGGCTATCATGTTGCTTAGGTCATTGCTTATTACACAACAAGCAAAGATAGTAGTACCCCAGTAACCCACACTCCTACTCCGATTGCACCACCAACTTGTGCTTTGTGCATAAGAACCGTTAGCTGTAACTGTGAACGGGTTACAACAGTGGAGCAACTCGTTATAGATATGAATAGTGCCAATAGGTCTTGAGATCTTTCATCCTGGGCAGCGTCTTCAGATCCCCAGCTGTCTCCATTTTCTTGAGTTGTATAATTTATTTACATTGTTTGGAAGCATACTTTAAGGGGTTATGTGCTAACATTTATCTGCTGGGTGGGACAAGATCGATCAAATTCGCGGAGTAGTTCAGGCTCCAAGAAGGAAGGTTCTGTCAGCAAAAAAGTAAGCACTGCACATGGTCCAGCACATATTTTCACCTTCCGAGAGCTGGCTGCTGCTACCAAGAACTTCAAAAAAGATTGTCTGTTGGGTGAAGGTGGCTTTGGTCGTGTCTATAAAGGATACTCAGAGAACGGACAGGTTTGCTTCCCGAACACTAGCTAACTGTGTTCTCTTTTGGATAGGCTGCAATTTAGAAGATAGATTTACAACAATGGAGAATTTGGATGATGTTTCTTATTGGGTGCCATCTGCTTCATTTTTGGCATTTAATTTGTCAATCTTTTGACATATGAGTAGAGGGACTCACCTGCCTACATCACCTTGCAGGTTATTGCTGTGAAACAACTTGACAGAAATGGTCTTCAAGGAAATCGCGAGTTTCTTGTGGAGGTTCTCATGCTTAGTCTTTTGCATCATCCTAATCTTGTCAGATTAATTGGCTATTGTGCAGATGGTGACCAACGCCTCTTAGTTTATGAGTACATGCCATTGGGTTCGCTAGAAAATCACCTTCATGGTGAGCTTCTCAGCATGTGATGCCATGTGTTTAAGAGTTTACATATTATCACTCTCTTGATATTTGATCTGACTTGAGCTACAGTTTCTCCATTAAAATAGCACAATATGATTAAAGATTATATTGAATGTAGAAATGTCAAATGGTACCTTCTCAAGTATCAATACAAGATAACGTTCCTTCCTTATTGTTCCAATGGCCAGATGAAATTTTTTTTCTTTTGGAGTTTACATCGACAATGAAATTTGATAAAAGTGATTTCCAGCCTGCTATGTTGAAAGAAAACATCCTATTTATCCTTATTCCTTGATCATCTCACTGTTTCGTTAATTACTGGCACCATGCATAACTTATTTATAGATATTGTGAGCCATATTCTGTTGACCTCTTTTCCCTTGCTTTCTACCTCCTATCATCTTTTGTCATTGCTTCTATAACTCCCATGGCATCTCCCATATTGTTCTAGTTTCAGGCATTTGATACACTTGCAATTTAACTATTATAATTTTCTTGTATAACTTGAATATAATGTGGAGTTTCATAACAGCAATATAAAATGGAATGCTATAACTGAAGTTTATACACCCAAAATGCTATAACTGATTCATTCCTGATGCTCTGGCCTCCAATCTAGCCACTGTTTACAGAGCTGATGTTTGTCTAAGAGCTGAACATGTTTATGCCTCGACTGCATTTATATTTCTGTTAACCTCTTTTTTTTTTGGGATCACTTTCTTAATAGATCTTCCACCAGACAAGGGACCTCTTGACTGGAATACAAGGATGAAGATTGCTGTTGGTGCAGCAAAGGGTTTGGAGTACCTACATGATAAGGCAAATCCACCTGTCATATATAGAGATTTCAAAGCATCGAATATTCTTCTGTCTGAAGACTATTACCCTAAGCTGTCTGACTTTGGGCTTGCGAAACTTGGTCCTGTTGGTGACAAAACTCATGTTTCAACAAGAGTTATGGGAACATATGGCTATTGTGCTCCTGAATATGCAATGACAGGACAGTTGACAGTAAAATCTGATGTTTACAGTTTTGGCGTTGTCTTCCTTGAACTCATCACAGGTCGCAAAGCCATTGACCACACCCAGCCTACAGGGGAGCAAAATCTTGTTGCATGGGTAAGTCCAACTGCAAAAAGCCATTGACCATTCATTTGAGGCATAATGGGCATTTTTTTTCAAGTGTCTGATTCATATAACTTGCAGGCTCGCCCGATGTTCAGAGACCGAAGAAAGTTCTGCCAAATGGCTGATCCATTGCTGCAAGGTCGCTATCCCAAAAGGGGCTTGTACCAGGCTTTAGCTGTTGCAGCTATGTGTTTGCAAGAGCAAGCAGCGATTCGACCCCTCATAGGGGATGTTGTCACTGCGCTTTCTTATCTAGCCTCACATCATTATGATCCAAATGCACCTTCTATGAAATGTTCTAGGACTTGTCCATCTACCCCAAGGGAAAAAGCACATAAGCGAACAACTAGTGTTCCTGACGCTCAACACGCTGCTGATTCACTTAACTGGAACTTCCCAGACTTGAGGAGGAAGGAGTCTATAAGGGGAGGGGAACTTGGACATGACTGTTGTGAAGGTTATGGCAGTGGTAGCAGCTCTGGAAGGAATGCTGGTCTGGATGACTCAGACTTGCTGGTTTTGCATAATATACAGGATTGCCGTGAAGATGATGTCAAGTCCGCTAGCAGGGCCAATGCCCGTGAGAAACAGGAGTGGGGATTGGCAAATGCAAGCTTCGACGGTGCACATGAATAGTGCATTTTGATACAAGTCTTTCCACGATTGCAGTCTATTTTGTGAAGCCTCTACACCTTAGTTATTGTGAGAGTTGAGTACTTTTTTGCTATCACAGATTGCATGCCTTTCCATCTCATCATGCAGGTTCCTTGTGTTCCCAGATGCCATACGCTCCATGGTTGGATTTTGGTCCTTTCCATGGATCAATTTCGGAAATTCCTCTCGGTACAAATAAAATCCACGACATGACTGAAGACAGAAGCCATTTAATTGCGGAGAGATGTTCAGAGGATGTATTTTGGTACGTGCTAGTTATACGTTCTACCTGTAAAAGATTTGCCCCTGTAATTAGGTCTTGTGGGGACTCGGTGCACATCATTCGGCATGAGTTTTTGTTTTTTGTAGATAGTACACCTGGTGTGAGAATACAGTACAGTCTGGTTTGTATGTTTGTACATGTGAAGAGCTGTATTTGTGATTGGGCCTGTTAAGAGGCATTTTGTTTTGTCCATACGATGTAATGGGTCATTTGCAGAATGCAGACAATATGTTGTGATTCTGTACAAATGATTTTATTCTTCTTTGCTCTTGCTGTTAAATTTGGATTGATTGACTTGGGTTATATGATACTTGTATCTGTTTGAGAGAAGAGAAGAAAATATTGAACAATGTTTGGAAATTTGTACTCTCCATTTTGCAATTCCTTTAGAAATATTTCCTTTGGAAAGCTGCTACTGTCAGGTTGCCAGTGCCACTGCATTTGTTCTGTGAGAGGAATTGCTCAGTCCCAGCTGTTCGGGCTGTGGTATAGTGATTTTTTTTTTATGAATAACCTAATTAAAAAAGAAAATTGCAAAATTAACCTCTAATTCAAAAAATTTGTAAAAATAATCTGTTTCAGATGTGTGTTAGAATATATCACAAAACAGGTTAGTTCAAATCAATAAACAGTATGACAGACTGCTCTATGATACATGCAATGTGGTGGGAGAGAAAAATGAGAGATATCTAAAATGTATGCATGAGGTATAGAAAAAGAGGAGGGAAATATATCTAATAGTTCGTATGCATGTGAGGACGTGAGGTATAGAGAGAGATGCACTGTGCAATTTTTGCGTGTCCTCTTGCTGGAATTTTTTTTCCAAATAACCCAAAAAAAAAATAAATTTGAAAACTAACCCTAACTTTTTAATTTTGCAAAAAAGACCCTCTGTCGCGAACGCACGCTCGCGATTGATCTTCAGTCGCTAGTCCGGCTAGCGACTGAAGATGTGGCACGGCACAACGCCCCGCTGGCCCATGTGCCGTGCCACGCCAGCTTTCAATCGTTAGTCGGGCTAGCGACTGAAAGCTGTATTTAATCCCCAGCCGTCCCTTTCACAGTACGGGCGAGTTCATTTTTTCGAATTTTTCCAGAAATTACTGAAATCTGTTTAGAGAGAGAGAAGGAAGAGAAGAAAGAGTTGGAGAAAAACTTTTTTTGGAGATTCTTCAAATTTGTTCGTTGAGGTATATTTTTTAACTCGTATATTTAAATTAATTACATCGTTAACTCGTTGTATTTAGATATGATTTAGAATATATTTTTATACGGATGGTAAATACATGAATGTGATGAACAGAAAAATTGAAAGAACCTTAGTGTATGTTCGTAGATTAAAAAATTTGAAGAACCACTAAAAAGTGATGTTTTTCAAATTTGAATTTTATTAGTATGCACGTAGATTAAAATATTTGTTAATATGTAGATGTAAACGTTTGTGAGTATGTATATTAAAATGATTGTTAATATGTACTTTGAAAAGTTTCTTTTAGTTAGGGTTAGGGTTAGGGTTAGTCATCACCGCTGTCGTCCTTATCGTCTTGGCCTTTCCCTCATGGGTTTAGAGGGAGAAGGGTTATTTTTTTTAGAGTTGTAAGCAAAAATCGTGTAGCCCAATAGCGACTGAAACGGTATTTAACCACCGTGTGTTTCATTTTTCCGAAAATTCAGAAATTAGCAGAGAGAAAGAATAGGAGAAGAGAAGGAAGATGAGGAGAAATTTTTTTTTGTAAGGTTCCTCAAATCTGTTCACTGAGGTATATGTTCATTAATTCATATATTTAGAATAATTAGATCGTTAACTCGTATATTTAGATATGATTTATATTATATTTTTATATGGATGGTATGTTCGTAGATTTAAAAATTTGCGGAACCTATACTTTATTAGTATGTGATGGACTAAAAAATGTGATGTTTTTCAAATTTGAATTTTATTAGTATGTGAAAAGGATCTAGGATATCGACTAGAGGGGGGGTGAATAGGCGATTTTAGCAAATTACAATAAATCAAACAATTTGTAGTAAATGAGAGCAAATTAAATAACACACGATGAACAAAGAGCAATTTCAACCCAAGGATATATCCCGTGGTCTCGGTGATTTGCCGATCACCCCTAATTGATCCGTTTGAGACCTAGCCTTGGTTTTCGCACTAGGCTCGCCCAGATCCTAATATGCGGAATAACGGGATCTTACTCGGAAATACTGAAACCCAAAGGTTGATCGAATATACAGCTCAAAGTAATTGCACAACTCTTTATTTCAAAGAGGGCTTAATTTACACGTCGAACGTTAGGCACACTTGCCTACGTCGAAAGAACTATAAGTGTCTAAAACTCAAATAAGTTCTATGACTCTTCGATGATCTAAACTAGACCTATTACAATGTATTTATAGTCCAATCGTATGAGTACGTATCAGACTTAGTAATCCTAAACGTATTAGACTCATATAACTAACTTAACTAATCCTAAACAGATAAGCTTAGTTATATATATAGGATTACAATTCCGAACAGGGAACGAATTTCTTTTCCTGGTCGCGAACCAATCCATGGTCGCGAAACCTTTCCGAACACGGTTAAAGTCGCAAAGCCGTATGCGATCAGGACTTGGTCGCGAATCCGTATGCGATCAGGACTTGGTCGCGAATCCGTATGCGATCAGAACTTGGAGATCCTCCCGGATCATGACTCCCTTGTTGAGAAGGAGCCAACCCCCGTTGCGACCTCTCGATCAAACTGGAGATGTGAAAATTGGGATTGTCTATCTTATTTTGTGTACCACTTTGCCGCACGTGCTCGTTGATCTTTCCGACCGATTCGAAAAGTCTCCTTTGTGCCACTGCGGGTGGTAGTCACCTTCCTCGCCAGAATCACATCTTCACGTAAAGGTTCGCCTCGTTGATAGACCAAGTCTTCAACAGATGGTACTATAGTATCTGGCTCATCATCCAACATTGAAGGCTCGAAGAGTTTGAGGTGCTCAACATTGACAACCGAGTAAATATCCATGTATGGAGGTAACTCAAGCTGACAAGCATTATTACCCACTTTCCGCAAAATCCGAAAAGGACCATAACGAATGGGTTTGAGCTTCTTACCTTCACCTTTAAGTCTCTCCAACTCAAATGTAACCATACCATATCACCTTCTTGAAATTGCGCATCAACTCGGTGCCGATCATGTCGCGCCTTGTACTTGAGTTGGGCTTTCAGCAAGTTCTGTTCAACCTCACGATGGAGTCGTTGAATACCTTCCAGAAACTTTTGTGCTCGATCCTGATCAGATGCTTCCTTGCTGTTCTGTGCTGAGGTAGGGATCACAAACTCCATATCGAATGGACTCTGTGGTAGAAATCCTAAACAGACCTCAAACGGCGACTTTCCAGTCGAACCATGCACTGCTCGATTAAAAGCAAACTGTAGGTACGGTATGCTTTCATCCCAGGTCTTCGGGTGCTTCGAGTTATATCCTCTCAAGAGATGAACGACTGTGCGATTAACCACTTCGGTTTGACCATCAGTTTGCGGATGAAAAGCAGTACTCCTCTTTAGCTTGGTGTCCATCATCGTCCAGAGCGATCGCCAAAAATGACTAAGGAACCGGTTATCGCGATCAGACACAATAGAAGTCGGCAGTCCGAAGTGTGTCCAAACGTGTTGAAAGAATACCCGAGCTGCCTCTTCTCCCGTGATAATCTTCCGACAAGGTATAAGAACAATCATTTTGGAGAACCGATCAACGACCACGAATAGATAGTCGTTGCCACGTCGGGTCTTAGGCAATCCTCCCAAGAAATCCATGGATATGCTCTCCCATGGTCGTGATGGAACTGGCAAAGGAGTGTACAAACCTAATTTTCGGTGAAGATTTTGCAACGTCTTTGTAACCCCAAAGTGACCAGCTACCTTCGATGTGTGCGCTTCTCGCATCCATTGAGTTCGAGGTGCTCCACGAGGTATGCAAAGTAAATTGCCCTTGTATAAGAGTCCTTCTCGACGAACGAACTCTGTAGGGTTCCCTGTTTCAACCTCAGTCAGTGCTGTTTGAAAATCAGGGTCTTCACTGTACATAGTGACATAGTCATCATGACATGATGGCTCGATCTGCATGAACGCTGATAAACAGAGGGTTGTAACTGGTGGTCGCGACAACATATCCGCCAATTTGTTGTGTACGCCCTTCTTGTACTTAATCACCAGATTAAACTGCTGCAGATACGACATCCACTTCATGTGCCGAGCTTGCTGTAGCTTGGACTGAGTTTGCAAATATTGCAATGGTTGATGGTCGGTGTGGACAACCGTCTCTTTCCCCAAGAGATAACACCGCCAATGTTTCACGGCCTGATGCAGTGCGCATAACTCCTTATCATAAGTCAGGTAGTTCTTCTGAGCTCCCTGGAATAACTCGGAGTGATATGCCACTGGTCGACCTTCTTGCATGAGCACTGCGCCCATCGCATAACCTGAGGCATCGGTTTCTAGCTCGAACGGTTTCTGGAGATTCGGCAAAGCTAACACAGGCGCCTCGCTGATCTTCCTTTTCAGCAAGAGAAACGTGTTCTCATGTTTCCCTGTCCACTCGAACTTCTGATCGATCCTGGTTAATGCATGCAACGGAGAAGCCATAATCGAGAAGTGTCGGATAAACTTCCGAAGGTATTGGCATGCTCCCACAAAACTACGCACATCTGTAACTGTTCGCGGTCGTGGCCATTCACGAATCACTTTGACCTTATCCGGGTCGATTTGCAACGTACCGTTGCCGATTATGAATCTGAGGTAAAGTAGAGTTTGCTGACCGAACTCGTACTTCTTACGGTTGAGGCGAAGTCGATGTTGCCAAAGCTGTTCGAACACCTTTTCGACATGAATGAGGTGCTCATCCCACGAACGACTATAAACCAATATGTCGTCGAGATACACGATCACAAACTCGTCGATGAACGGTCTCAATACGTCATTCATAAGACGCATGAAAGTTGCCGGGGTGTTGCAGAGACCAAACGGCATGACCAGCCATTCGAACAGACCTTGCCGTGTTTTGAACGCGGTCTTCCATGTATCCTCCTCTCGGATGCTGACTTGATGATATCCTGACTTAAGATCCAATTTGGAGAAGACAACAGCATGCTTCAATTGGTCTAGCAGGTCATCAATACGAGGAAGGGGGTACCGGTTCTTGATGGTGATCTTGTTCAGTGCTCGATAGTCGATGCACATACGCCAAGTCCCATCTTTCTTTGGTACTAACACCACAGGAGATCCACAAGGTGAACTACTTGGTTGAATGACACCATTGTTCAGCAACTCACCAAGTTGTCTCTTGATCTCTTCATTCTCCAATACTGAGTTGCGATACATACTTAGATTGGGCAGTGTCGCATCAGAAACAAGCTGAATTTCGTGCTCGACTGGACGTTTCGGCGGACGACCCTGGGTAGTCTCGAACAGATCACTATATTTCTCCAGCAGTCCCGACAAACGACCAGAATCCTCTCGGCACGCCAGCGACAATGCTGGTCGAGTACCCTCACCTTGATCAATGGGTCGAATCATGACAAGCACATACTTGTGACATGCATTAACAATTCGTTTGGCTTGATTTGCGGTAATCAAGTTCGAAGTGTTGACGTGAATGTCTCTACTGATCACGAACTTAACTCCGTCTTTGGTGAGGTCGTACTCTTGCGCTCGCCGATGGAAGTGAGCTTCTCGATCATACAGATACGGACTCCCAAAGATCACCTGACAGATATCGATAGGGACAACATCGCATTGCACCTCATCGATATATCGTGCAGAGATCGCAAACTTCAACACACACTGACTCGTAATCTGTTGGTTCACGTCGGATGTAAACCAACCCAGCGGATATGGTCGCGGGTGTGTGGTTGTCTTCAAACCAAGTCGCCGAACCAGTCCAGCGGAGACCAGATTCTTCTGACTTCCTGGATCGAATATCGCTGCGACCACTTCGTGCTTCACCTGGATGTTGATGGTGGACAAGTCCTCCGTTGGGTGATGGTCGTTCGGTGGATCGGAACCCTTCTCCTTCGGCATTGCCATCAGAGACAAGGTCGTATCCGCCTCATTAACCGAATTCACTCGGACAACTTCTTCGTCGGGTGAAGTCGTAGTAGCCGTGGCTGTTCTTTTCCCTGGTCCGTTTTTCTTTGGTCGAAGTTCAGGATGAAGCTTGTAACATTTGTCCTTGGTATGCCCCGCGACTTGACAATTTTCGCAAAAGGCACCCGTGCCTGATTTTGAAGCGTTCTTCTTCGGACTCGGCTTTTTCTTTGTCGAGGTCGCATTTTCATTCGTGCTTTTGTCGCTGCGGGATTTATTCTTCTTCTCGATCGCCATAGCAGTTGTGCTCGCGGTTGCAATGTCTTGGACACCGAACAGACTTAGCTCAGTACTGATCGATTTCTGAAATCCAGATGTGTACTTCCGAAATACCTGAGGGTCGGATAGTGAGATGCCAATGACCATTGCTTGTCACCGAAACTCTGTCATATAGTCTTGGACGGTCTGGTCGCGTCGTTGGTACAATCTGTGCCAACGCTCCCATCTCTCCTCAAGGTAACCCATCGGATAGAATTCTTGTCGCAGAAGTCGTTTGAATTGACCCCACGCAAGGTCGTCAGCTTCACCACTGGCGACAAGGGCCTTCCACCATGTCTTGGCGTGGTCCTTCATCTTCAAAGGTGCAAATTTGACCTTTTGAGCGCTATTAAACCTTTTCAGGTCAAAGTAGGTCTCAAGTTGGTCGATCCAAGAATCCAGCTTCTCGGCATCGATCACCCCATCATATATGGGTATATCAATCTTAGCGTCGACTTTAAAAGATCTGACAGCTAAGGAGGTGTTGGCGAGGTCGTCGGTCTTGTGGTCGCCTTCGTCTTCATCTTCGTCTGCCCTGCGCAAGTCTTCACCAGTCTTCTCACCCATAACCTTCTCTACTTCAGGAGGTACAATCATGGCCTGCTGCTTAATCCAAGCAAGCACGGTTTCCATGTCGGTGGAGAGCTTAGCCACTTTTTCGGCTAGGTTAGCTTGAACGGAGGTATCGTCAGACATTGTCGGAGACGCGGCTGTAGGAACCGTCAATTGATCGCCTGGAATTTCGCCGGAAGTTTTGTAACCCTGGCGAGTCTTCACCATCCACAAGATAGGAAAGTTGCTCTGATACTAACTTGTTCCGTTTGAGACCTAGCCTTGGTTTTCGCACTAGGCTCGCCCAGATCCTAATATGCGGAATAACGGGATCTTACTCGGAAATACTGAAACCCAAAGGTTGATCGAATACACAGCTCAAAGTAATTGCACAACTCTTTATTTCAAAGAGGGCTTTACACGTCGAACGTTAGGCACACTTGCCTACGTCGAAGGAACTATAAGTGTCTAAAACTCAAATAAGTTCTATGACTCTTCGATGATCTAAACTAGACCTATTACAAGGTATTTATAGTCCAATCGTATGAGTACGTATTAGACTTAGTAATCCTAAACGTATTAGACTCATATAACTAACTTAACTAATCCTAAACAGATAAGTTTAGTTATATATATAGGATTACAATTCCGAATAGGGAACGAATTTCTTTTCCTGGTCGCGAACCAATCCATGGTCGCGAAACCTTTCCGAACACGGTTAAGGTCGCAAAGCCGTATGCGATCAGGACTTGGTCGCGAATCCGTATGCGATCAGAACTTGGAGATCCTCCCGGATCACTAATCCACGTTGAGGCAAACTCAAATCTCTAACCGCTCCTCTATCTAGTCAACCTTCTCTCGAGAAGTGACCTAGATCTTGAGCCGGACTAGTGTGATGAGTTATCCAAACCTCGATTTCACTAAGGATGCACTTTACCGCTCCGGCAAGGCGTGCTCAACATTTCACAAGACGTTTTGAAGCTTCTTCACAATCTTCCTTGAAGAGCTCTTCAAAACCTTTCTCCTAGCCATCTAGGAGCCGGCAAACTCCAAGAGTAACAAGCCGGTGATGATCACTTTGCCTTCTTCTAGTGCCACACGATTGATTCAATGATCTAAATGCAATGCACTAGAAGATCTCAAATGCACACTCTCACAAATTTGAGAATTTGAACCCTAGAGTGTATGAAACTAGCTTAGGCTCTCAAGGATGATGACAATGCTCAAGATTATGTCAAAAGTTCTGAACAGGGCCGTGCATGGGAGTATATATACCCCCCACAATTAATATAGCCGTTACAGGCCGTTGGGAGAAAAAGATCACCTGGCGGTCAGATCGCAGGCACAAGCTCGGTCAGACCGCCGCAATTGCAACGGCATTAAACAGGCGCAATAAATGCTCAACTACCCTTGTCAGGCACACATACGGTCAGACCGGAGTATATTTCGGTCAGACCGTGAAACTGTCCAGAGACGACATAGTTTCTAGACACCTTATACAGTCAGGCCGATATATACGGACAGACCGGCCAAACGGCCAGACCGCAGTTCAAAAACACGGTCAGACCGATTTCGCGGTCAGACCGGTCTAACAAACGGTCAGACCGTAATAGCTCAAAATACCAGAAGGATAAAACAAGAGGTTCCAGCAGTCTGACCTTGGTCTCTACTACGGACAGACCGGCCAATCGGTCAGACCGTAGTTTACAACTCGGTCAGACCGGCCTAACAAACGGTTAGACCGACTGAGACAGAAATGAGCTGAAATAAGCATTCTCAAAGGATGTGACCTTCTAGTATGCAATGCAAGTTGATTTTATGATTTGTGGCACATAGATGAAGTATTTTGTGATACACCACATGCTCCTCTTAATAGTACGGCAACTATCCTAAAATCCGGTCAAAATTCTTCTCTAATCACCTTAGACCGGTAAAAATGGAAAAGATCCTATTTCGTACCTTTGCCCTTTTGATCAATGCCCTTTCTTCATCATGATGCTCTTTCTTTGCCTTTCATTAACCTGTCTTTTAAGTATCTTCTTGACACAACTAGGCAGGTAACGTTAGTATAGCATTTGTAGTTGTCATTAATTATTAAAACACTCTATAGGGGCCTAGAAGCTACAGTATGCGCGTAGATTAAAATATTTGTTAATATGTAGATGTAAACGTTTATTAGTAGGTATATTAAAATGATTGATAATATATAGATTGAGGGTTAAGTTTAGGATTGTCTTTTAGTTAGGGTTAGGGTTAGGGTTAAGGGTTGGTTTTTTTGTTAGGTTTAGATGTAGGGTTGTCAATCAGTTAGGGTTAGGGTTAGGGATTGCGGCCTCATTGCCGTAGCATCACCGCTGTCGTCTTCACTGTGTTGGCCTTTCCCGCATGGGTTTAGAGAGAGAAGGGAAAATTTATGTTGTTTGAAAAATCATATTTTTTCTAGTACTTTGAGCAATGTTGGTTCTCTAATTATACACTCTGATACAGTTATTACGCATTGTTGCACTATCCTGTTTGAATCTAACACAGAATGACAAATTGATTAGGCTATGGACCAACCCAGTACGGTTTGCGTTTATTACGGAGCTGGTGTAATCCGTAATGGACCAAACGGTGATGATCTTGGTGGTTGTATGTATGTTTACAGTCAAATGAGACAACCACAGTCAATGTCTTTCAATGATTTGGAGATGTAGTTAGTCGACCTGTTACAACTTAATGTTATGACGGATAATCTCAGGGTCGAAGGCATGTTTCCGGATGGAAACAAATGGGTGCTGAAGAGACTGAAAGGTGACAAATCATGGGGTTCGTTTCGACGATTTGTGACAAATCCAGGCTATAGTGTCTGAACCATCATACTGTATGTTGAAATCTTAGCACATAGTTCGGAGGGCAGCCATTCAGTAGAAAGAGAAAGCACTAATATCTGTACCGGAGGTCACGATGGCGGTGGCAGTGCCGATATCGGTGTAGGTGGCAGTACTAATGCCAGTGCAACTGGCAGTGTACCTTTGCAAACTGTAGGAGATACAACTCAATTTGGTGGCCATCAAGTAGATGCAGCTGAAGAACTGCCAGAATTGGAGGAGAATTTTAATGAGGAGGAGTATACTGATCTGTCAGAAATGTATGAATCTCCTGTTGAACCCACGGAACAGCAGAATCCTATAAGTGAGTGGACTGATCCATCATCCTTGAATAATGCTGTGGTTCGTGATGAGTTGGGATCGCGATGGTCTTATAATGAATCAACCGTCCAGGTTGGACAGTTGTTTCGAAATAAAAAGATGCAAAGAAAGTCATAACTGCGTGGGCTGTCTCACTAAATAGGCCATTCCGGGTGGTCAAATCGAATCCGAGCCTGTGGACTGTGAGGTGCTTAGTCCAGAATTGTCCATGGTACGTATGTATCACTCGGTCACAAGATGGCCCGTTCTTTCGGGTGACCAGAGTGGAAGACCACGGATGTCTGGCTGAGGGCATGGTGCAGCATCATAGAAATATCACTTCCAGTTTTGTTGCCAGTCTGATACTGTCAGTAGTGAAGGAAAATACGGCAATGACACCAAAAGTGATAATTGCACATGTCGCAGAGAAGTACGGTTATAATATCAAGTACGCGAAGGCATGGAGGGCTAAACAGAAGACACTGGAGGAGCTTTTTGGTACATATGTTGAGGCATACAACTTAGTACCGAGACTGTTGCGGCGCATATGCGAAGCAAATCCAGGCACAGTCACCGCAATTGTTGATATACCGGCAATCGGCTCCGAGGGTGCTGTGATTCCTGGGTGCATGGTACTGCGGAGATTTTTCTGGGCATTCTAACAATGCGTTGCATCGTTCAGGTACATGAGACCCGTGCTTTGCATTGACGGAACATTTTTGACTGGAAAATAGCAAGGAACTCTGCTGACTGCTGTGGCTGTTGATGCCAATGACCAGCTTCACCGTCGACGCCGGGTCCTTCGTCGCATGTGCCAACAGCGGACCGTCCGTCGTCGTCGCGCCCTCCACCACTGCACACGGGTTTCATGCCTACCGATAGCTCTTCGGATGAAGAGCTCGATACTCCTCCATGGCACCAGCCTCTCGACCAGGCACAGCAGCATCCTATGCAGCCGACACATCTGCTTCCTAGCTTCCTTGCCGATGCTCCGCCGCCTACGCAGCCGACACAGCCTTCCTAGTCTCCGCCAGCTGCGCAGACACCACCAGCGAGGAGGCGGCGCGTCAGGGATCGTCAGCCCCCCTCTCGGTACACACCATCAGAGTATCAGCCCCCCCCCCCACAGAGGGGTAGGAGGGGGCAATAATCTGATGTAGGTTTTTCTCAGACTGTTCAGTTGTCGTACATTTTTGTTAAGTTTCCAACTTTTTGGGGTTTTCTGTTTTCTAATGTTCTACTTTTATATGACTCTGCATTTCTGCTTTTCAGCCTTTACCTATTCATTTGATGCTCGTTTTCGTATGATTAGTCTTTTCGGCTTTTGCACCTACCATCTTTTGCGCCAAGACGTCTGGTTTCGTACAAATGCGTCGAACCAATGAGACAAAACTAGGTATCAAAAGCACGGTATAAATGCGAAATTAGTATGTACTTGTACGGTCCCGATGCCAAAACTTTGTCGTCTTACCCCTTTTCGCAAATCAGCCCAGAATTATCGCGGCTTATATCTTTTTCAGATTTTCCACGGAACCTAAAAAGGCTAAAACCCACATCTCATCTCCAAACTTTGATCTAATTCAAGGAGTATCTCCCATTCACTATTCTGACCAAGTTTCCCTTCTGTAAGATTTTCAAAATCTCATCCGAGGCCTTAGTTTCAAGTCTCGCCATTTTCTGAAATTCTAATTACCCTAATTACCCTAAAGTATCCTGTTTTCGAATTATCCCAAAATCATCAAATCTTGTCGAATTTCATCGAAACTCCTGTTGAATAAGCTCCTGAAATAAAATTATACTTGTGTGTGAAATTAGATCTCAAATCAGCCCTCCCAATCTCAAAATTTGCAAACAAGTCCTAATTCCCAAGCGAAATCATTACAAAGTCCTTCGACTGCGACCACGGGCCAAAACATTCTCAATTGAATTTGTCCCGGGGGTGGCAGCTTTCAGTTGCTAGCCCGATTAGCAATTGAAAGCTGGCGTGACACGACACGTGGGCTAGCGGGGCGTTGTGCCGTGCCACGTCTTCAGTCGCTAGCCCGCTAGCGACTGAAGATCAATCGCACGCGTGCCTTTGCGACAGAGGGCCGTTTTTGCAAAATTAAAAAGTTTCGGATTAGTTTTCGAATTTATTTTTTTTTGGTTATTTGGAAAAAAAATTCGCTCTTGCTGACATGAAATATGCAATAGGTCTATCTATCCTACCGATTGTCATTTGACGCACTGAACTTTTATTTTGCGGCACAATAAACCAGTTATTTTTTGTAAATTGTGTGAACAATTAATACTTCTTTTTTTTAAAAAACGTTATTGGTACAAAAATTTTGTGGTACAGCATACACGCGGAAGATTCATATATAGTAAAATGCCATTATCTTTCGCAAGCATTCCGATTGACACGGATTGCAAATGCCAGAGCAGGTCTTCACGTTCGAAGAATGGATTGATCTAAAAGGACGCCCGATGCCATGTACTTTTGACAGCCACACCACGCCCCACCACCTCCTCTTTCCCCCGCCCACACCACCGCCGACGTCCCTGTTAGAGAACGACAGGCACAAAAGTTAGAAATAGATCAAACAATGAACACGAGACACCAATTTTAAAGTGGAAAATTCTTGTAGGAAAAAATCACGGGCACCGGTCGGCGAAACTTCACTATTTTTTGGAGAGTTACAAACGCAGGAGATTACAACGAGATCTCTCTATCCCGTACGATTTATAAGAGATATTTATAGATGATGACGACCTAGGATATAACTCAAAAACAAATCCGTAACGATCCGTACCTTCGACCTCTACTACGTTACACCAGACTTGACCTTTCTCTGAATTTGGATCATATACAACAATCCCCCCACCTCCTCCTCTTTCCACTGCCCCTTCTTTCCGCTGTCCACACGACCGCTGACCTCCCTCCCACTAGGATCCAAGGGAGGTGGGCAGAGGAAGGGGGTATACAGTTCAACAGGATCACATTCTATATCTCAAGTTCTTGGGCATGACCCGCGAAAAAAAAGTAACAAAACTAAACGTAAGCACCATGAGCTGCACTTGATTTGCACACGCGATTTATGAGTTTTACCAGATATAAGATGTACCAACAGAAACATTTATTACGCATCAGATAAAAACTAACAGCTAGGAGACTGTCACCATTATGTACATCTCTAGATATTCACAAATCTAGGAAAGAACCGTATGCATCCCATACAAAGGAAATGGTCCTATCGAAGGCTGAAGCCTTCATCTCCGAGAGAAAACGACGGCTCCATCCATCCTTCGCTCTAAATTGGATAAGGGCAATGCTGTGGCTATCTAGAACTGCTCCAATCAGTCTGTACACTAGGTTCTACAATGGAGACGTCGATGGAGTCCTTCGACATGATACTGTTGCTGGTGAGATCCATTTCGAACTGCTTAACACCGCGTGCCATGATGATTCTACAGGTGCTCCAGTCGTCTGCTTCCATATCAATACCCAAGTATGTGAAATGGTCCCGAATGCTCAAGCTGAATATGGAGACGCACCTAGGCAAAGACCATAGAAATGGTATGTTAGAACTGGAAGCTAAACAGGAACAGATTGGAGCTGCCAGGAGGATGTGAGGGGTTAAACCTGCAGCAATTTGGGTCTTCGCCACTGTAATCACAAATCTGTTCGGTTGTGTTGCCCTCAGCATCATGGACCCATACCTGCAAAGTAAAATTTGAATAGGGCGCCCATTATAGATGTATTTGAACTTTGGACAAGGATGTATTGCTGCTCTTGTACTAGCATCTTTCCAAATTTGATTTGCATAAGTAACAAATCTTTCTCTTCGGGTAAATATAATAGGATGGTAAATTTAATCATGCTACTGTGTTTTGAATGGAACTAGATTGCTGTACCCACAGAGCAATTGTACTTGGTGCATTTAACCTATCTACTTGCACTAGGAATTTAATTTTGATTCATGATAAAGTGAGGGTGAGCCCTGAGCAGGCAGAAGTACTTAGTAGTTAACTGTATATCAATAAGCTCAACATAGATAAAGGCTATGAGCAAGCTAGTATACAACAAAGTACTTTTGTTATTTTGTGGAGATATTAGTAGGAGACATACCTCTCTTGGGAAGTGGTGATACGTCAGTTGGGGAAGAAAGGAGAAATAAGGTGGCAAATGTGGCACGACATCATGGTCATGTGTCACTCGAATTGTGTTGGGTACATATTTGGCAAAGTAAGAAGCAAAAGCAGCATTGCCAACACGAGGCTGCCCGAAAGTCATAAGTTTAACACTGTTGCTTCCAAGATTCATCTGTGAATAAAGATTTCAAATATCAATGACTCAACAGTACAAACACTGATGTAAAAAATGAGAAACTCTCATGCAATAAAAGAATAGAACTTGACACCAAGATTACAACAGTGTACTTACAGCAAGATCAAGTGCACAAAAGGAAGCCATGGCTCCTCCCATTGAATGCCCTGTAACTATAACGGTAATATCTCCATATAACTCTCTTGCCTTCTGAACAGCACTCACAATGGCTGGACGTAAGATTGTATTATTATAGGAGGAGAAAAATCCACTGTGTACCTTTAACCAGAGTAGAAAGCCCATTAACAACAAACATACATTCATTCTTTTTTTAACATAGTAATAATTATATATAAATAGTTTAGTGGCAAAAACCTTTGCATTGGGCATGTTTGGATAGCTTAGATCAAGCTGCTTCCATATCAAATCCTTGATCCAATTCTGTACACTGAGTAAGCAAATTTAAACCCCCCAAAAAAAAACACATGTGAGTAGAAGACTGCATAGAAGCAAAACTAGTTTAATCAAGAACACCAAAAGCACGTGCAATGAGTTCAATACCTGTTCTCTTGAGTTCCTCTGATTGCAACAATTATCGCATTTAAATTGTGAGCAACACCAACGAATGCCTGTTATACAGTTCAGTCACACGATTACATAAACAAAAGGAATCAGGAAAAGCTTTTCTTTTAATGGAATTGAAAGGGACGGCCCTATCAAGTATCAACAGTATCATGGAAAACTTATGATAACTTCATTTCAAATGTAATAACATAGAAACCTGCAAGCAGTTTTGCACATCGACAATCAGAGATCTCATCTCAAAGCCCTGTTTGAGAAGTAGTAGACCATGTCAAAATTAGTAACCAATTTATCTCAGCTAAAATCAAACAGACAAAATATAAACAAAAAAAAAACGAATGGAAGAGAGCAAGCTTGAAGGTTTCTTACTTGAGTCAAGTCATTGCATCTTGAGCATGTCCAAGTAAATAGAGCTGTTAAATCTGTCATATATACCTAGAAACAATATAGATCATTACATCATGGGCTTAAGTTTATTTCGGGACAAAAAAGAAAAACTATGTGATATCAAGAACAACATTTCATTAAAACACAATTGACACATGAGATTTAAGACAAGGATAAACTAAAGCCCATTTAGAACACAAACTGCACATATAGGAAAAAACAATAAGGAAAAAAAATTAACTTACAGCAGAAGCATATTCCACAAGAGTCTTGGCAAGAGTATGGTTATAGATAAAACTCTGCTGACAGTTCTTGACAGAAAGTTCTGTGATAATGAAAACATTTGGTTTATGGTATGGTAATGGTCGAATATGCAAGCTTGCCTACAAATCTTGAAGATCAAACTATGAACACTATCAGAAGATGCACAGCAGGTGGACTTGTATTAACTTAAACAAAAGCTCAATTAAGCAAAGAAAGAAAAAAAAAAAAGAAAGGACAACCATGACCTGTTTGGAAGGGCTCAAATTTGTGCATAAGCTTCATAAGATCATAATAGCACCCTATTTGGTAGACCAAACTTAGACTTATGGCTGCTTTAAGCTCAACGTTAAAGACTCCAGGGCAGGCCCTCTACATGACATCAATTATTCAGGCCTAAAAATTTTATATAAAGCCAAAGTGCACTGACTAAAGCTTCTTGACAAAACCAAAAAACCCGATTGAATAACTAACTAACACAATAAACATGTTCAATCAGTTCTCCATAATGATGCTCTATCAAAAAAAAAGTTCTTCATAATGCAATAAAACCCCACTTTGAGCAAGTTGCATTTATGATGTTTGGCACTTGACATACAATACAGAAAATAGACAAATCACCAAGAGTACTTTGCTTGCATTTGTACTAGCTTAGCTAAAAAGTATGCAGAATTTTCAAACATTTTCCTATTCTAGAATGTTGAGACCATGTTTTGTGAATTCACATAATGCTCAACAAAGTGACTACCATGAAATGGAGAATGACAGAACCGTAGCAAAGATTCCAATACTCAAGACAGAGAGATTAGTTGAGAACTGAATGAAAATTAAGCTAAGGCTGAAATGTGTGGTCAACATAGTAGATTTATCAAACCAACAACAAGCTCCAATAGGATATCCACTAATTCTCTGGTGTTGTAGTTCATCAACTTATCTTTTTTTAGATTTGTTCATCTTGCTCTGTTCTCATGGCCATCAACCTTGGCTTCCTTTCCAATAATTAAAACTTCATTAAATTAACAAGGTACCGGACAATTCCACCTGTTAGCCACCTCATCTCTCTCTCTCTCTCTCAATCAACACCCAACAAAGTTACACCTTTTCCACATGTTTGTACATGCTTCTATATACTTCCTCCAAGAGTAGTACTACACTACTACTCCAATTGGTGGCCATGGCTTGTTCTAATGATTATCACTTCATCACATCAACAAGTTACCGGGCAATTTCAACAGTCAACTACCTAATTTACTTCTTTTTTTTTTTACCTTCTACACAAAATTACACCTTTTCGAGATGCGTGTACATGCTTCTACATACTGCATCCAATCATAGAAAGCACTATAACTAGAGTAGATTACTCCAATATACCTATCAAAGTTCACCCATTCTTGGAATCCATATTGGCAAACTTAGAACAATGATCCAAGAAGAATACCTACAGTTGGGAACAAAAATTCTTCACTGCAAGCTCCCAAAAAACAAACTAACTAAAAGAAGAGTGGAATTCACTAAAAAAGCAAAGAAGAAAGAACACAGTTGGAAATTTGAGCCAAACAAGTACATTAAATTACCTCTTCCATGAGAAGCAGTGGACAGCAAGAGCACCAGAAACACCACTCTGATCCATCTCCACCTCTCCATGAACCTACAGCCACACCCAAACTAAACTCCCATAAGAAATGAAACAAAAACAACCACAAAAACAAAAACTTGATGAGTTGAGCATGGACCTCAAATGAGCTCCAAGAAAAAAAAGAGAGGAATAGTTCAAGAATCTAACAAGAACCCAACCTGAACGCACATTTAAACCATAAAAAATGAAGCAAAAAAAAAAGAAAAATAGGGGGAACTTAGAGGCAAAGATTTTGACCTTATGGGAGCTCCAAAATTCCAAGAAGAAAAATTTGGGCAGGATTGAATAGGATAGTTGGAGGAGCCAAGAAATGGCTGGTCCTTGTGAGTTCTACTTTTAATGAGGGGAGCGACCGAGCGACTGGGCGCCTCGGAGTCGCTTTCTTGGCGCTGTATTTGGAGGGAGGAGAGAGAATATGCCCCCGCTTAGGAGAATAACTTTTTAAATAATTAAATAGAAAAATAATCGCAGAAATCACCTATATTTTTGCAAAAATAGACACTAATAGCTAGTTTGAATATCAACTTGACACACTTCCAGCGTGGTCGCTATTTTGAACGGTGATAAGAATAAAAAAAAAATTGTGCAGTCTCTAGCCAAAAAGGCGACGAGATTGTTTTTTTTAAATTATATTAAATTAATTGAAATTTCATATAATTGCGTGTTATTTTTTATATAAGTTAAAATTTTATGTATGTTTATAGCTATGTCATCTTTTAATGCTATAACATAGATAGAATTGATTTTGGATATAATTTTTCAAATGAATATATATTATAATAGAGATAGAGTTAATTTTAGAATCAATTTTTAAAAAGATCAATCGTTATAAATGTAATTGATGAAATAGATCTTTTACTTTTTTATTAATATGAGAATTTCTAGCAATTTTTTCTTTTTCTAGGACTAATATGAGAATTTTGAGTATTTTTTATGTGGGATCAAAATTAATGTGGTGTTTCTAATATCACCATAATTTATTATATAATAGATTCTAATTAAACTGCTATATGATGTTTTTCAAAATCAATATCTTACAATCTATAACTTCAATCGATGATCCATTTGAAAAAGTATATTTGTGATGTCAAAACAATTACATCAACACAAACAGATCATCAATAAGAATTATAGAACACAAGATATTGTTCTTGAATTTTACAATTATTTTAGAATCAATATTTTACAATATATAATTCCAATTGATGATTCATTTAAACCAATTGGCATGTGAAGTTAAAACGTTTAGATTGACACAAATTGATTATCAATTGGAACTATATATTGTAAGATATTGGCCTCAAAAAAATTGTAAGATTAAGAATAATATTTTGCGATTTATAACTCTGATTAACGATCCGTTTATGGTGGTCTAATTGTTTTGATATGACAAATTCACTGATTCAAACAGATTATCATTCAAAACTATTGATCGTAAAATATTAATTCCAAAACAATCATCAAATAGCAATCTAATTAGAATTGAATTTAATTGAATTTTTTTTTATAAAAAAAGAGACTGCGCCCAGTAGGTTGGCTAGTGACTATGATGTTTTTTTTGGTTTTTTTTTATTTCTATTGCTCTTTAAGATGGTGACTGGACAAAAAAAGTATTCGGCGTCTATTTTTAGAAAAAATTTTTGTTGTAAGGTATTTCTCTAATTATTTTTTATTGAATTATTTTAAAAAATATTCATGTTAGAATAAAAATTGTGTAGAAACCTTTTTCTATGTATGAAAACTTCTGTAACAAAAAATCATTCATACGAGATCTAACAGCTCTGAAAATCTTTCCATACAAGAGAAATTTCTTAGCTAATTTTTGTTGCCTCGTTGTGGCAAGACCTCAACAAGATTGTGCGCCCTAAAAACATAATTTAGTTGTAAATCGACTCTCTTGTCTATACCTTGTGTTCTTGTATTTTTACTAAAATGGACTAGCATTCTGTAGTGCAGTGTGAAAATGAGTTGTGCTTAGGTCTTTAGTTAGAGCTCGTGAACTATTCAGATTTGATTTAACCATAAATCGGTAAAACTCGAACTAAATATTTGAGTTCAAATCTTAGTCTAAGTCGAATTGAAGTCTAACTAAGTTTAATTTAAATAATCTTAAAAATACACGGACAAAATAACATTTTAAACAAATATCCATCAGGTTAGCTTATCCATCACTACGATCATTGTTCGATTATTTCCATAATAATCATAATTTTCAAAACTTGATCTCTTCAACTTAATTGTGGATTGTCTATCAAAATTTAAGTCGAATTTGAATAAAAATTCATTTGAGTTTCAATTTTGTTATTATAAATTTTAAATTATTATTGAGTTCACTTGAACCACACTCAAACATACCCAGCGTTTTATTCAAAGAATTGAAGCTCAATTTGAAGGTCAACTCTTAGCTCGATTGCGTTGCAGCCATCTCTGATCTCCGTGCCTGGCTGATGAGTTGCATTAATAGGTACGTTTGAGCTAATGATATTATTATTAGATGCAGCATGAAGTTAGCATTGATGGCCCTCCTCGTCAGTGTTAAACGGGGCATGTGGACGTTTCTGGGACGTCCAGCGGATCACGGTGACGCGTGGAAAACGTAGGCGTTGTTTGCACATTTTTGAGCTCCTCGACAGGAGAGACCTTGGAAGCCACGACTATTAGATCTCCATTTCGCCGTCTTAAACAAATGTTTCAGGAAGCATCATGTCCTTGAGAGTTACCTACACGTATATCCCACTTTTTTTTCCCCACGTCTCTCGGTAATCGTAAGGTGCAGAAAAATAAATGTAACTTTTGGGTAGTACCGCACAACTCTCACTCTTTCATGTCGTGTTTGTGTGTCTATATATATATATATCTATATATATATATATATATATATATATATATATATATATATATATATCGCGAAAGAAATATGTAAAAAAACGAGGTTGATCTTAATTGTGGGAGTTGTCCTGGCCGTTGAGTTCTCTTTTCTCTTGAATCTTAAATTGAAACAATTGCATTCAAAATAAATTGTTCAATATTTGTAAGAACCTGAATACCTTCATCAGGGACTTTTTCTGATCTCATAGTGAATAATCGTCTATTACATGTACCAATAATTGTTTTCCAATCATTTGAATCCGAACATATATCATTTTTATGTTTCATATCTCTGTTTCTCTTTTTTCTAGAATCATACCAATCTTTTTAAGCTCTAAGTCAGAAACTAAATTCTCTCAAGAGGTTTTGCTTCCCAACGTATAATTTAGGGAGAATATAAATCTTATCATTATTATTTCTAAAATCTGATATGATTGCACATCTTATATCAATCAGTTTTTTGTTCTTTCCTTCATAATTTTCTCCACAATTACTAATATGGCTCTGATACCAGGAAATTACCCAGACACAGGTCTGATCTATCTCGACAAGATAAGATTAAGATAATGATTCTAATATAGCAATGGAGATATAGAATCACTATTGCTATTTTCAGAACCCAAGGATGAAACCTAAAGTAATGCAAATAAAGAAAATAAAGAAATATTAAACATGCAATGCAAAATAAATAGTAAATATGCAAAAGAAAGAAGATAAACAGTAAATTACATAACAAAAATAATAAAAAACAGTAAGAAAGCAAAGAGATAACAAGAACACAAATATACAAAAGGAACAATTATATTAAGAAAGCATGATACTTACAAAGATAGAAGGCGGGTGCTTCTGCTACCTTCACGCACGTACAAGTTCACGTTCGGTTAAACGTTCAAGTTCAATACATGCGTTCAGTTCAGTACATGCATTCAAGTTCAGTACAAACCTTACACACTACGACTCTCTATATAGAGTCTTTATTTAGTGCAAGCCTATTTACAATACTATTTAGATTTTATTTACAAGTGAAGTGGAAGTGGAGTGGAAATGGGATGGAAGAGTGTTGTGGATGTGTGTATTGTGTGTGGTGTTCTCTTCCAACTTATGTGTCCTCCTCCTTGAGAGACTCCTCCTTTTATAAAGGTCTTGGATGTATGTAGATCTTATGAAAAGGACTCTTTCAATAGTGTTTTCATATAATTTTGTCCTTTTGAATAGTATTACCATATAATTTATCTTTATTGTTTTCAAGTGGAGTGTCTTTTGACTCCTATGTCTTATCAATATTTTTGACTCCTTATGTCTTGTCAATATTGTCTTCAAGTAGAATACCTTTTAACTCTTACATCTTGTCATGTTTCCATTATTGATGTATCTTGGAATATTTTAGTCTTCATGAAAGAAAATTTCTTCTTCATCTTCAGATTTTTGTTAATCCCTTAAGGAGGTAATAAAATCTGATGTCTCCTCCTGATCTTCTTGCTTTAATATGGAATAATAATTAAAGTTTTGGGAAGATGATGTTCCATAGTCACTGGCTTGTGAAAATTTATTTTCTAGTCTTCGGCATGGAGCCCTTGAATCTAACGGCTGTGGACGTCTTTCTTGTATCATTTTGAACATTGTTTCGTAGACTTGAAGTTGCAGCTTAGTTTCTGATAGTCCTGGTTTCTTTATGAGTAATTCCTTTGTAATCTTTTCTTTTAGTTTGATCATGTTAGATCTGTGGGACTTTGTTATGTTCCTTTTTCCTTGCACAATTAGTTTTATGTCAAACTTATCCCACCATTTTACCTAATATTTTCTCATTATGGCAGCCAAAAATTGGTTGTGACATAAGTCTAGTTCCCACTTCATAATCCAAGGCATCCCTATCTCTGAACAGAATTGCATCAGGACAAAAGAATATTCCTTCAGATCTCTGGTAGATTCTTTAGCCACCTTCTTCATAACTTCATCTGGAAGAATTTCTGAAATAGCTCATATCTTGATCCAGAAGTTTTTAAAGAACCATAGTGGCATATTGGATAATTTTTCTTTGAAGCGGATAAACCATGAATGCTTCATTTGAATATTTTTAAGTAGTAGAACATTTTGCCATGCATCTTGATAGTCCTAATAATTATATTTGTTAGAACTATATGAATAAAGTGATCTAGATATATATGGGATGGAAGCGGTATCTCATTCTTCCAAATTTATAATTTTATTGATGAGTAACTTGGTATATGTTGTTTCCTTGTCAATCCCCATAGTGTGATATATTTGAGCACTTCTAGTTTCAAGTAATATTGCTTCATAATATTTTTGATCTTTGTCCGGAGATTTAGGCACAAAATATGATTGTTTTGGAAAATACTTGGTCATAATATTTTTGAGACCAAGATTCAAATCATTGAATTTCAAAAGCAATATATGTTCCTCTGTTTTGAGAATATATTAAGATGTATGCCCAAAATCTTGTGGCATCATTGGGGGTTTTTGAGTTGAACTCTCAGGATATATGTTGGAGAGTTTTTGTTTGTTTGGGGAGTGTTCAACCGGCCTCCCACATGTTGATATATCCCTCTTTGGGCCATGTCCCTGTAAAAATTCACGAGACAAAAAGTCTGGGAATGAATTATTTTCTCCTTTAATATGTTCAATTTGAAAGTCAAAACATGATAATATTGCTTGCCATCTAGCAAATATTTGCTTTGAAACCAGATTTTCGACATTCTTTTGAAGGACATCTTTTGCTGCTTTAAAATCGATTCGCAGTATGAATTGCTTATTTAGAAGTTCTCCTTGAAATTTTGAGATAATCTTGACAATTGCCAAGATTTTTTTCTTGATAGTAGAATAATTTTTCTGAGCATTATTCCAAGTCCTCGAAGTGAACCCAACTAATTGCTCAGAGGATCCCATCTTTTGTTTTAAGATACCTCCGAAGCCTTTGTCTGAGGCATCAGTCTGAATAATTTTGAGAGCATTTTGATCTAATATATGTAAACAAGATAATTTCTTAACATTGTTCTTAATTTGTCTAACTGCATGAGTATGACTCGAGGTCCAGGCAGGAGGATCTTTTTTCAATCTATCTGTCAAGATTTTTCTGTCTTTAGCAAGATCTTCATAAAAATCTGAAACATAATTTAAACAACCCAAAAACCTTTGTAGTTGTTTTTTTATTTTATTTCATCTGGGAATTTATCAGCAAAGTCAATTACCCTAGCAATAGGTGTGACTTGATCAAAACGAATGCTATAACCCAGAAAATGAATATCAATTTGGAAAAGTTTCATTTTTCTAGCAGATATTACGAAGCAATTGTACATAATAGTTTTGTAGAAAATATTTAGATGTTTCCAATGTTGATCAATATCTTGAGAGAATACCAAAACATCATCTATGTAGACAATGATAAAAGATGTGTAGGACAAGAAAATTTCATTCATTATTCTTTGAAACTCAGAAGGTGCATTTTTTAAACCAAAAGGCGTGACATTCCACTCATAGTGCCCAAAAGGAGTGGTAAAAGCAGTTTTATACCTATCTTCTTCTTTTATCTGAATTTGCCAAAACCCGGATTTCATATCAAATTTTGAATAAATTTTAGCTCCTTGAATTTTCCTAATCAGGTCTTGTTTATTAGGGATACGATATCTAATCCATTGCAGTACTTTATTCAAGGATCTATAATTAATTACTAGTTTAGGCACAATCCTTTCTTTTTCGGCAGCATTTTCAACATAAAAGGCAGCACAACTCCAAAGAGAAGAGCTCTTTCTAATCAGATTTTTTTGAAAAAGATTTTCAGTTTCTTTTTTACAAATTTCAAGCAACCTTTTATTCATTTGTATAGGTCTGGCTTTAGTGGAAATATTTTCTTCATTAAAATCAGAAATATAAGGCAAACCCACAACATGTTTTTTTTATACCAGAAAGCAGAAGAGAGGTCAGAACAAATTTCTTTAGTAAACTTTTCATGTAAAGTATTCTACTTCTTTTGAAAATTAACATCATCAAGAATTTTATCTATCCTAATATTTTGAATCTCTGAAGAGATCTGCTGAATAAATTGTTTTTTGTAACATATGATTTCTCTAAGCTGATTTAACATAGTCTCACTAGGTTTTGAACAAAATTTGATAGTAACATTCTTACCTTTAGTCATGAATTGGATACCTTGAGTAGTTATCAAAAAGGGTCTAATAAGAGACAAAAATGGTGTTCCCAAGATGACTCCCTGTCTAAGATTTCTAACTAAAAGGAAAGAGGTTTTGATACAAACTCCAGAAATGCAAACATGAATTTCAGGGGTTTTATACCTCACTTCTAAAGGATTACCATCAACTGCATTAATTTTATGAGTAGTTTTTTGAAAATATCTTAGAGGGACTATGCCTTCTCTAATACAATTAACATCAGCTCCTGAGTCAAGCAGAGTTTTGTGTTTAAAGATATGACCATCAGGAAACTTATATAAAATCTCAGCATGCCATTTTTGTTTGAAATATTTTTCTATTGAACCAACAAAATCTTCAGAAGTTTCTTTCAATCCCAAATCATTTTGGAAAACATTTTTAGAAACACTGGGTTTATGAAAATTCAAGATATGAGTGTTCTTTTTGAGATATTGTAACTCTCTTTATAACATTTTGCTCTCTCTTCAGATCATTAAGCAAAAATTGCTTTTCTTTAAAATCTGAAATCTTCTGGGTGTCTTTTTCTAAGCCAAAAAACCCTTTATTATGAATGAACTTTTTATCGAATTCCTTAGGGTCTTTAATCAAGGAGATATATGTTTCCAGTTGACTTATATATATATATATATATATATATATATATATATATATATATATATATATATATATATATAATTATTTTTCACTAACATATGTGTGCATTAACACTATCTCAACTGTCTATCTTTTTGTCTCAAGATCTACGCCAATTATCGAAAAATTCAATTTTTGATGTTAGCTGCAGTAGCAACGACGGTGCAGATTTGACGAGCTGTATGGTGTGCCAAGGGGTAGATCTTGAGTCAGTAACGCACGGTAGTGCAAATCTGAACATCTGTGATCGTGAGCAATGCGCATGTAGCATAGAGAAGATCCGGCCATGAGCAGCGGGACCTCAGGCGGCGTTAGCGGCGTGGAGCACGTGATGGCGGCCATGAGTGGTGCGGAGACGATCTAGTCGTCAGCAGTCGCGAGCATGTGACGGTGAGGCCCAAGGTGCTACTTTGCACGAGTTGCAGATCCAGTGACAACAGCTCAGATTTGGATTAGATCTAGTGAATTTGTACAAGGTGCCCTCAACCTTGTACAGATCTAGGTGAATTCATGTCGAATTTTGTGTTGATTTTGTGAATGTGAACATATTTGTGTTAAAGTTTGTATAGATCCGAGCATGGCCGGCCTATATGAGCTAATAACACTTCTTCCCCGGAGCCTCTGGCAAACACGGTGTTAAGACGGCCTCGTTGACGACCTCTTCTACTGCCGCGACATCGACATTGTTCACCTGCTCCAAGGTCTCCATGTCTCAATCTCACCCCTCCTCAGTTCTTGAACTAATGTTGCTGGTTTTCTTCATAATTTTGTATGGATGATGAGATGTCAAAGTACTTCTCATATGTTTTTCATTATCTCAACACTGAAATTAGAGAATTACATGCTTGGAGCTTGGATCCCTCCTTTTGTTTTGGCCTAAATATGTGAGATTTGGGGTATAGATATTGAGAGTTTCAAACATGTTCCCATAAATGTTCACTTGTTGGGCTATGATTTGGGAAAGTATGGGTCTTTTTTTTGGTGATAACTTTATCCAAGTAGAGCACTCCAGCCATGGTTTCTTGATTTTTGCTGTCTTGAAATGATGGATTTTATTTTGATTACTCAAAATCAGATAGGGAAACATAATTGGAGGAATAAGACAATGAAAGAGTAAATATTCGCTTGCAGAAGGTATGCAAATTTCTAAACACGATGACTTCCATAGTATCATTGCTGTCATGCCAAATCATTTCTTGCAATACCTTTTCTTGCTACTCTGTGTATTAAATCAAGAACTATACATTTGTTTCCTAACATAAATGGTAGTGTGCCAATAGCGAGGTGGTGGCGCCAAGCGAGACTAGTGGGCAATGCAGAGGCACGTTGGTGAGGCGAGGCGAGCCACGACAACACCTGTTATATGAATTTATTGTCTTGAGAGAAGATACGAAATTTTGGAGCTGATTTGAGCGAAGATGTGTGAAGATAAATTTTTGAAGCTTTTTACTCTATTGTATGAACTAGGAACTAATAAACTGGGTGTACATTTTGTCTAATTCTATATTAATTGATGTATTAACTAATGCATTAGTTGAAGTAAAGATGTACATTTTGATTGAACGGATGTACATTTTGTATCAACTGATGTATTAGCTGAATTGAAAATGTACATTTTATATTAACTAATGTACATTTTGATTGAATCGATGTACATTTTGATCAAATTGACTTTAAACTCGGTGTGTTGAAGTAAATTGAATTAAACAAAATTAAATTACAAGTTAGTGCTCCAAAACAGTAGCTCAAATTTTAAACTACCAACTAAGGAGGAAAACTTATGGATTATATTGTAGTTGATTTGATGGATTGTAAAGAGTAGTATTGTATATTTAAAGAGTAATATTGTAGCTGATTTGATGGATTATAAAGAAATAAAATACATTTCAAAATGCATTTGGCACAAATCTCAAGAATATTATGTAAGATGAAGATAGTGTTAGTGCACACACTTGTTAGTGCCACATCTGTTTCCTATATATATTCTTGAGATTTGTTTTATATATATATATATATATATATATATATATATATATATATATATATATATATATATATATATATATAGCATTACTAGTTTATATCTAAATATAAAAAAAACTCCTAGTTTATACCTATCTCATCCACCATCTATATAACTTATGATTTGTGCCCCATCGCACTTGCTATTTTAAAAAACTAACACTGTTCACCACTTTTCCGTTAGTAATTACCCATTATTTTTCTATCAATTAGCAACCACCCACATCTTTCTCCACCAAATTTCTCTCCTTTCTCTCCTAATCTTCTCTTGTGTCTCTATGAGCAACACATTTGGCTCTTTCATGACAGTACCTTCATCTTCTCCTCTAGTATTGTTATAAGTCATTGTCTTCTCCACGACACTGGATGATATTTCCTCTTTATTGCTGATACTATGTATCGTATCCTCGTATTTTTCTACATCGAGCACATATAATGTTCTTCTAAGATGTGGAGCAAAACAATGATGATGTTCTTTGTGTTAGATCTAAAATTTTTTGCAATTTTTTTGTTTTATGTGTTTTTGCATTTTCGTCAGAATTTTGACTCCGTCTGCAACAACATTTTGTGTGTATGTAGCAAATATGCCCTTAAACTATAGCAAATTTGAAATTCTGGTTGTTATGATATTATTATCAAGTATGATTTTTTTTCTTTTATTGACACAATGCAAGTATTCTTCAGCAAGAAGAAATTTTATGATAATATATTTTGTGTTTGATCTAGAGTTTTCTCATGATATATTTGTTTCATGTGTTCGAAATTCTTCTCAGAATTCGGATTCCATCAATAACAACTCTATATATGATTAGTGATAAATAAAAATTTTAACAATAGCAAATACCAATTTACAGTTGTCACATGGTTTTATCATTAATCTTATATTTTTATACCATAACGTATGATTAGTATGTTATCCTCATAAATTAATAGTTGTGCTTCAACATTGTATATGAATTTTGTTCCTCGAAAAATATTTTTCATATAATGTTGAGTTCTAATCGGACATCTAACGTTATATATTCCAAATGTATATTCAAATTGTAGCAAAAATTTGTTAATTTATAGTAACAGTAAGAAATAAGTAATTGGGGTCATGTAGAAATCATATATTGAATGTTAATCAATTCTACTATTTATGTATAACTACTATTCAAAAATATTATTGTGTATTCCTGAAAACTATTCTTAAGGCGGATGAAACTATTGTACTAAATAATGCACCATCTACATCCAAGAAATTATAGGACTCGCAATTGGAGAGCCCACCTCATCAAATGATGACTTGTCTCTGTTGATCGAAGGATGCCGACTAGAGGGGGGCTGAATAGGCGGTTTTTAAATTTTTTACTTTTAAACTAGTGATTAACAACCTAAATTGCAATAACAAATCTCTAAAGATATGAATGACAATTCAAGACAAGTTTTACAATTTCTAAAGGATTAAGAACAACAATTCAATCTCTAAGAAAATAAAGCAAGTAATAGAAATAACCGAAGAGATCGAATTTTTCCCGAGGTCTCGGAAATTTGCCGATTTCCACTAATCCTCGTTGAAGCGCTCTTCGCTAGAGCTTATGCTTCGATTTCACTAGGGGTAGCCCTTCTCCTCTCCGGATAAGCGAGCTCCGAGCCTTTACAATCAATCACCGGGCCTCTCCGACACACACCGTCGATGGAGAGATCGCCGGACCTCCCGGGTCGTCTAGGTGACGGCAAGCACCAAGAGTAACAAGCCTAGCACTTTGCTTGATCAACCTCAAAGCTTGAAGAACAAATATGCAAATGCAATTGGCTTGAATTCAACTCCTCTCAACTAGCACTCAAAAGTTTGCTAGGGTTTTGACTTGAAATGCAAGAGAATGAGTGTGAGAGGCTTTGCAAGTTGCTACACAGGTGTTGAGAGCTGAAATTCGTGTGTCTACAACATCTACAAACAGTGGGGCATTTATACTCTCAGCAAAACGGTCGTTTTCAAGAAAATTGGGCCAAAATTGTACTGGCCGGACATTGTCCGGTCACTTCGGACATTGCCCGGTCAGTACAAAAAACTTGACCGTTACTCACGTGTATTTCAAGTGTCAGTAGTCGTTTAAACAAGTTTGTGAAGGCCGGACAAATGGATTTGTCCGGACAAATGCATTTGTCTCTGTTAACACCCCTGTTCAACAATACATGTATACACCGGACAAATAGATTTATCCGGACAAAATGTCCAGACAAATGTATATGTCTCTATTGACACTCGAAATAAAACAATCCATAAAATGTATAGGCCGGACATGTGGGATTTGTCCTGACCGGACAAATACATATGTCTCTGTTAACACATGCATTTTCAATTTCTCAGAAAATGTACTGGCCGGACATTGTCCGGTCACTTCGGACAATGTCCGGTGCATTTCAGACAAAAGCCTCCGGACAAATACATTTGTCTCAATTTAATTTGCCGTGAAAATTGTATTGGCCGGACATTGTCCGGTCATTTCGAACATTGTCTGGCCTATATCGGACAGATGCACCGGACAAGTTCATTTGTCTTTGATTCACATTTTGCACTTTTCAGAGGATATTTGTGTTGGCCGGACATTGTCCGGTCACTTCAGACACTGTCCGGCCAGTTCAAAACGAAAACAAGTTTGCTGAATTTTACTCAAATTCAACTAGAGGCTAGATGCATATGCAAATGAGTTTCTAAATACCTCAAATTGATCAAGATACTTGTTCTAAGACCCCTCTTAATAGTACGATCATCTAACTTAGAAAATTTCAAAAATTAAAAACACTAGGTTTAGATACTTGTAATTTTGTCGGGGTTTTCGTCGTTTTCGCTTCATGGAGTCTTGATAACCTTGCTTTGCCCTTTCTTGATGCTTTCTCCTCTGATTAACCTGAGTCTCACACACAAGGGTTAGTCGCAAATCTTACAGGTGTCATTAATCACCAAAACCCTAATTAGGGCGCAAGATTCAACAGTCTCTTTGCCTGAAGGCAAGTGATGACACCAAAGTATCGGAATGTATCTTATGATAACTTAATTGACATGGTTATGGAGTTAAATGAAGCTCTTGAGAAAACAACAAAATAATAGAAGTTACTCAAAAAAGAGCATTCCACACTTAACAACTTGTATAACGAGTAAAAAGACTCACAAGAAACTTTGCTTGTCAAGCACTTTGTTAATCCTAAACCAAAGGTGGATGTAGGGATTACTTGTGATATTTTGGAAAATCCACTTTGTATCATTTCTCATTCTATATCTACATCTTGTGATGATTTAATATTTGATGATGATCCTATTGAAGTATCCTTTGCAAATAATCTCCCTCATGTGGTACAAGAAAATGTGGAACTTAAGGCTCAAGTAGAAAAATTGAACAAAGGGTTAACAAAATGTTTCAAGGGCAAAGAAACCCTTAATCACATTCTTAATGATCAAATATGTTATTTTAGAAAAGAAGGCTTAGGTTATGTGCCCTCCAAAGACAAGAAATTAAATACTAAAACTAAATTTGTTAAGGCTAGAAATAAATTTTGTTTTAAATATCATGATGTAGGTCACTTGGCCGATAATTGTCCATTAGCTTCTAAGAGTAGAAAAATTGTGTATGAGTCACACTACATACTCAAAAAGAATAAAAACAGGCATATTGTTGCAAAATTTGTTGGTGCGCCATTCTTGAACCATCATAAGAAGAAAATTTACGTGCTTAAATCTCTTGTCACTAACATTCAAGGAACCAATTAAGTTTAGGTATCAAAACGTATTTGATGTATTTTTGTAGGCAATGATGACTTGAGGGGAGCAAATGACGATCATGACCATTGATGAAACCAAGCTCAACGTTTCTCTTAAGTTGAAAATTTAAGATTTTGATGAAATTTTTGCCCCCATTGCACAATTAGAAACTATTCGTATCTTATTTGTATTTGCTTTCTTTATTTCTTATTGTTTTAACCTTTATGGCGAACTATGCAAGAGAGTGAAAATTTGAAATTTATGAGGTTACATTCTTAGGGTTAGTAATTTATAAATTGCTTCCATTGTCTATTGCACCTCTATATGTGAAATATTTCAAAATTGCGAATACAAACTTTTAAAATGAACTGCCTTGGTCAAAATATCAAATTTTCATGTAAAAGGATAAAAATCATCAATTCCTTTCAAAATGTATTTAAAATGTTTTTAGAGACTTTGGATGAAAGAAAATTGGGTTTAAAATGTTTTTATTAAAACTAGCCTCAAAACGATTTTCGAGGATCTTGTTTTTTAGCGAAATCAGTTTCGAGTAAAAATCAAAATCTATTTGGATTTTGCCAAAATTTGCTTTACAAAACTCCTAGATATCATTTCCCCGAAGATGTTTGCAATTGAAAGTTTTCTCAAAAGAGTTTTAGTTTGAAAGTTATGAGTGTTTGAACCTCACCGAAAAAAACTTACTTTGACCCAAAATATCTATACTTGCAAAACATGAGTTTAGCTATTTCTATGGTCTTTACTTGTGAGTTTTGGCTCAAAATGATATGACTAAATTATATAAGATCTTTTATGTCAAAAATCAAAATTTGACATTCTTGCTTAACATGAAGTTCATTTGATCATAACTCTTGATTGGAAAATTCTTTTTGAAAAATCTTATTTTTCAAATTGTGTGTCATGCATTAAAAATCATTTATGCAAATTTTCATTCCAATTGGATTTGATTTGAGCAACATTTGACTTTCTCACAAATCAAATATGAAATATGCAAATTCAGACTTCTGGTGGTTTGTGGCTGAATCGTCATTTTTATATCTCTCAATTGGTTGGCTATTTGAAGAAAGTTTATACATGATATTTTATCGTCTATGGTTGTTCTATACTGTCCATTTAATTCAAAAATTTTCAAAGTTATTTGCATGGTTTTTCATGTGCCTTTACATGTGTAACATAATTTACTCAAAACCTGAAATATGAAACTTTCACTTTGGTCAAAAATTTGTCATTTTTATATCTTGTTGTTGGCTCTAATTTTGGCTTCACAGTAAAAGGAAAACTTGTTCCTCATTATCTCACTTATCTCCAGAAGTTATTCTAGAATTTTTGGAGCTTGTTCGCGTGTGCTTTGATGATTATAAAGAAACCACATTGTTTAAGAAAATTTTCAATCAAATTGAATTTCAAACTCTCATTTCCTTCAAATAACTAAAAATTTGAACTTTAATTCTTCATGGGAAGTGTTTGTGTTGATGTTATTTATCTCTATGTAACTTTTCATAATTATTGGTGTTTGTTTGGATGGTTTCTCGATTTGAATTCATTTCAAATTGCTTATTTTCATCAAGAATAATATAATACATTAAGGGGGAGTACTTCAAACTTCATTGAAGACCCACATATCTCAAATATGTGTTAAAATGGATAAATATGCAAGGATGTTGCTAGGATAGTGAATTTTGGTCAAAAAGTCAACAAAAACCTAAAAGTAGTCAAAGTTTCCGAAATAGACTCAAAACTTTCAAAATATGCTTCAAACAATGTTTCAAAAGTTTTGAGAGTCAAAAAAATCGAATTTTGAGCTCAAATGTCAATTTTAACAAAATTTGGAACTTCAGGAATATTGTTTTGCTTCAAAGTGTTACATTCTCTCAAAACAAGATACATTGAGTTTTGGTAAAAATTTTCTACTCGAAACTTTTAGAACTCAAACCCTCAAAGATAGTTCATGTTGAATATTTTCTCAAAAGACTTATGCTTTCCAAGCTATTCTCTTTCAAAGTTTGCCGAAAAATTATTTTTGACTCTAAAATACTAAAACTTGCATATTGTGAGTTTGGCTATCTGAACTGAATTTCTTCTCATATCTATACTTGAAATAGTATTTCAAACTCATACAAATTCAAACTTTTCGGAAAAATATCAAATTGAGCTTTCCACACATATTAAGTATTTTTAAGATGAATTAAATTGGATTAAGTATTATTAAAGTAAATTGAACATTATTTAGGTGTAACAAAGATAAATTAATAACTCTAGATAATTTTTTTTAACTCATATATCTCCAAGAGAGTTACCTACACTCATATCTCACTATTGTCCCACGCCTCTCCCCTTAATAAGTAAACATAGGGTGTTTTGAAACAAAAATGAAAAGGCATGGAGTGGTATTATACAGTGGATTCAAATGATCTACGAAGCAAATAGACACAAAAGATATACTTAAGATAGCCATCCATTACAAATGGGCTATTCAAATGATGGTTGCCCGATATTTACACTTTTTTTCTCGTCTCAATTTCAATCATTTTAATATTGACAACAATTTATATGCTAGTATATTGTGCTTTTGACTATAAAGACAGAAGATCCAAATGACAAGAAATTGGGTATAGAATTTAAGAATTGGAATTCATTCTAAAATTTTAGCGTTTAACTACACTCTATGAATTGAATCAATAATTTCACACATAATTCTATGAAATTCAATTATAATTACATATGGATTAGACGAATTCTTACCCTTATCTCCAATAATTCGATGGAATTCATTTATTTCATTTCTTCATGATAATTTAAAATTTTGATTCCAAATTTGAATTTGGATTTGATTTCTAAATACAAATTTTAGACAAATCTTATATTCAATTTTTGAATTTTGAAATTGAAATCTCAAATTTTAAATTTTGAATTAAAAATTTCAAATTTTATAAAACAAATTAACATTCAATTTAAAATTTCCATATTCACATTAGATTTAAAATGTCAACAAAAAAATAAAATTTTCCATTTTCAAATTTCAAATTTCAAATCTCAAACTCCAAATTTCAAATTTGAGATTGAAAACTAGGCCAATTCTTCAATTCAACTAGTGTTCATCTAAAAAATATATAAGATTGGGCTAATTCCATTTAATTCTAGTTCCAATGAAAATGGAACTAGAATTGAATTCTATATTTGAATTCGAATTTCTGAGAACCAAACGTGCTGTACAAGTAAGGTGATATGTGCATTCCATGGGCCAGACTGGTAAAAAAAACCGAACTGTTCTCGGCATCCCCGGCTCAAAAAGCATGGCGAGGCAGCCCAACCCAGAATTCACAAGACAAGAGGTTTCCCGTTCGGAGCGGCCGACGTCGGCTGGATAAAATTTGCGGACCACGGAAGCCGCACACCGCCCTGCCCTCGGCGCGCGCTGCGGCGCAAAATCTTGTAACACAGGGGCATTTTGGACGTGCGGACGGCCCAGGTGAACGGTATCGAGGACGTCCCAATCTGCCTGCCCGGTTGCACATCGCGCGGTCCAAAGGCGCATAAAACTCGGCTCAATCCGGTAACAGAGGGAGATGTTTATTCTGGGCTGGCGGCCGAGTGAGGAGTTGGTCCCGCAAGATAGGCCGCCCAAGACAGTCCGATCGGCCCAAGTCTCTCGGGAGGATGATAAAAAAATGCAATAAATTTAGATGTGGAAAATGCTTGGATCAACCTAAAATACCAAAAGGCACTTGTCTTATAGAATACTTATATTTAATATTATACCACCATAACTTTTACTAACAGATTATTTCAAAAACTAAAGAGGAAGTTGTATTTGTTTAGACCGAATTTGTATTTTTAAGACAGTAAAAAATAAAAAATCATAAAAATTTGCCGTCCAAAGGTAGTATTTTATTTTAGATTATCGGAAAATTCATTTATACACACGAATCAAGTCAGGTGTCCGGGCTCGAAGGAAAATAAATCCTTCACGTTTTTTCAGTTGTCTCTAAACATTTATTTAGTCTATCTCGAAATAACCAGCTTTTTATTTCTTATTCTAATCCAATTATGCTGTTGAGACGATTAAAAATGGTGTTTACTTGTCTCTTAATCCTTTATCTCCGTTTTGATAAATCCTTGGAGTTCAGACATTACTCTGGGAATTCATATTCTTTTTTTCTTTTAAAAGAGTCGAAACATAATTAATGGGTGGTAGAAGGCAGAACTGACAACTAAATATGTTGGCCTATATATCACCGAAAAGTAAAAGAATTGTATTTTTCTAAGGAACGGATGGTCACTGTACTGTTATATCAATCTTTTTGGCCTTATAAAAAATATTCTCGAGCAACTCCTAAATAACATATAATACATGGGGTTTCCATATGACATATATGGTGAGGATAAACTTAATTTTTTTTAAGATTGAAGTTTTGATGATACTAAAGTGCCACGAAACCTATTAGAAACGGATCGGTTTGAAAAAATAAAATCACCATAAAAGACACTATATAGAGTAGTTGGTACTAACACATGACATACGAAGTTATTACTCACCTACATTGCACAGTTCGGGGATACTTGTGTTGCTGAGTTTTGTCACATTGTCCAGCTGAAGCAGACGATGCCAAAAGGTTTTTAGGCCAGTGACCTGGGTGATATATTTGGCTACAAATTATGTCTAAAAATTGTATAAAGTATCGATGATTCTTGGCAGCCAACCAGTTGTATTTCAATGGGCAAGCATCGAGTTATAGGTGGTGGATATCAGAGTTCAAGGGGCTATTTGTTTACGACCACAGGTTGCCAAAACAAAATGTTAGGCATGCCACTCGCATAGTATTGCATGGTTCACAATGAATCAAGCAAAATGTGACAAGAAAAATATGGTAAATTAGCCTATTTATCAGTCTTATAAAATAAAACAAAAAATATGATGAGTGAGAAATTCAATTTAAGTGTCACTAAAATATGGCATAACACACTCTTCCATAGCATACCACACCTTTCTTAGATAACTTATAGTAACCAACAAAAGAAACTCCACACACATATTATGGGTTAAAGTCTTGTGTTATAAATAGGTGAATTATTTATACTGGTTTGAGATTTGATCTTATGACCTCTTTAATTATAACTCTTAAGTTACATACTCTAATCAATTATCCCACTCTCAAACAGTGATGATACTTGCCCAGTGCAACATACTTAATAATGGTTTGTTTGGTTGGTGTTATGGTTTTTTGAACGATTAGGTGTAAGTAGATATGTAAGTTACTAGGCATGTATGGGATATCAATCACTCAATTTTAAACATCTGAAAAAATTAGACATGTTTAATTGACGCCACACAAGATACAATATGGACACAAATTGAATAACACACATAAACATATCTTAGACTGACTCCAGATGGACAAGCAATTTCATGTCAGAACAAAACAGCCTATGCACCACGCTCCATACATGCAACGTGGAAGTTGTAGCATAGCATTTGTCCTGTCATGCATGCATGGACGTCGTCTTTTTTGGGAAAGTCTTCTAGTTCCATGCACCATGCACCCCTCACCACGCATTGCACGTAGCCACGTCGGACCAAAAGAAAAAAAAAAGCTTGTAGTGTTTGGCAAGGAGCTACTGTAGCATGGTTCCATGCATCATTAGAGAAGTGTTGTGAGGTTATCAATTTATGGGTGTATATTTTATCAAAAAAAGATAATTTTCCTTTGGGAATAAGTGCTAATGAAAAGTTACTTTAAGGATAACACTTTTAAAAAGCACTTTACACAATCTTTTTCATTTTACAAAACAATCCTATTATACTAAAAGAAAGAAAGCAATGGTTTTCGGTTTCAAAACTAGGAGTTTTGTGCCCTTTAGGATAAGTACTATGTAGTGTGAAATCCAAATGGTTGGTGGTAAAAGGGAGGGATATACTTGGATGCACAATTTATCAACGGAAATGCTGAACTTTATTATCTATCAATTTTTATATAATAAATTTTAGTGAAATTAGAGGTATCACGTTTATTTGAACCCAGATAAAAGTACTAGAGATTCCCCGCTAATTCTAGAAAAAAAACTAGAATTTCTTAGTTAATTGGGGAAAAGACCAAAAAAATAACTAATCCATCCATCAAGGTGTACCCTAATGATAACCATGGTTATATGTAGATCCTACAACATCTCTTAACAGAGTTTGAAAATTAAAGATTACAATCTAACTAAAATATTTTAATTGGAAAGACAAAAAAGAGGGCATGTCCCACAGAACGGAACAAGAAAAGGGACCTAGTCGTTGAGTAAAATTTTAAATTATATTAGGATAATTACACCAGATTTTTGACTAATTTAAACAAATTGTGAACTTTGATTTTAGAACAGATGATTAGGGTCGAAATGATAATGTGTATCATTTATTCATTTCAATTGAATGTCTAAATATATGAATTAATTCATTGATATGAGCTAGACCCATCCGAGGTATCGATATTTCATTTATCTCCCTGCAAATAAGGCATCATAATAGTGTGCGTAAATCTTTTTTAGGCAAATGTGATACCCAAGTGTGCGATAGTTTAGTCATTTGTGGTTGTAAAATGTCTTATTAACTCGGGTTAATTTATCTCAATTTGATTGATCACGGTGGACAAGCGATACTGGACACAAGAGTTGCAATATATCGCGCGGTCTTATTCTATCGTAGGTAGTATTAGAGCATTACCCTCGCATACTCGATCGGTACATGGGTGTGTGGCAAGCCAAGGTGTATATATAGACATATGACCCACATACTTGCCAAGTGAGCAGACACATTGGTTGAATTGACGCGTAAAACTAGTTAATATCTAAAGACTATAGGTATAGTTGTATAAAAGGAATGTAAACTACGCAAAACATATAAAATTGAGAAAAATGATTCTATATCACTACAAAAATTCTAAAATTATGATTTATGAAATTGATCAAGTGGAGTTATAACGACATGTTTATAAGACATCTAGTGTCATACAAATATAAAATTTTTTAGTGGTATAAAAAAATTTCGTTCTTATATAATTCAGAAAAAAACTAAATTATTTTCTCAACACCATATTTTTTTCATGATAAACAATGTTAATCCTTTCCTTTCATCTCTTAAATTTCCTAATCTAGCTTCAGTTGTGGTGTGAATACCCCACCCCAGCCCCCACCCAAAAAAATGATTATCGATATCCCTTTTACAGCTTTTCTCATTTACACCTCAATTCTACGGGCGACTCCTCTCTCAATATTTCTTCTAGGGGTTACGGCCTGCTACATCAGTCTGATTATGTCCTCACAACCTCTTCCATGTCCGATCTTCCTCCTGATTCCTCGAGGGATCTTGTTCTTATGATCCCTACCTCACCGCACCCTCCTTTATCAATATCCTATGCTAGATCTTTCTCCTACTACCTTTCGTCACAAGATCCAATCTCCTCCGGTGGCGACCTCTCACGGTGTTTTCCCCTCTTTGTTGGCCACCTTTTCTTGGGATCTTCAAGACAAGGTTATGAACTCGTTATATTGTAACGTCATCGACTTTTCTCCTTCATGGATTTCTATTATGATGATGGTATGAAAACCCTAATATTTCTTCCTTGAGATGGTATTTTCTTTCAAAAAATTGTGCTTGATATTGCAATACATGGTATCATTTATTTTTTCAATATAGTAATCGCCTTTTGCTGGAATATAACCATAAATAGTTTTTTTTAGGAAAAGATAATCATACATAGTTACTTTGCCATGTGTAAATTGCATCATAGTCTGTCAATAGATTTGAGATTGCTACAATGATTGATTAGTGAAAATATTTTCGATTAAGTGGTGATTCAACATTGCTTCTTACAGGGGGCGTAGACCAAATGCATATTATCTAAAATAATCCAATTATTGAATGTCCAAGAAGATATTGATTTAGTAGTTATTTTACCCAGTTAATTTTTTTTTCTGTATCCAAACTCATATCCAAATTAATATGTCTTAAAAGTATGGATGAAGATTTAATATGGCCACTATTTGAATTCAAATTTTGTAAAATGGTATATCTGCATACATATAAGTTCAAACATAGATTTGAATTGCATAGATAATATTTGTTTAAGTTTGCAATATGTCTATTTTGTAACCAAATTATTGAGTAAACAAAAAAAATGATGTATAATATGTCATCTATTGCATTCAACAGCAGAACTTTAAATTTTTATTGAATAAATCGAAAAGCTAGAAATTAGCAGTAATAATCGATGGATACCGAAATTTGATCCAAATTAATTTGGTAAAGTCTGACTATGGTATCATGTATTTATCCTAGTAGTATTTGAATATGAGAAATCCCAAGGCAATTCAAACTTTATGAATGTGGATTTGATATTAAGACTATATATGATTACTTGATTTGTTTACACCCATACTCATACAGTTGCCAAAAAAAGCATATAAACTGCATTTGTGAGGTTCAATTCTAGTTACTCCCTCATATCCTATCTTCCAGCTTGATCATGATTTACATGGGTTTTGCGGCATAAACTAATATTGCATCAAACTAGAAATAGCATATGATTTGTTTTGGATGGAAAGAAAGAGAAAACTAAACTACTCAAAACAAGAAAACAAACTCAAAGAATGACTTCACTGTTTAATTATTTGTTAGATAAATTATTGTGGCATAGACATATCATGAACAATATTTCCTCCTTTCTCCCCATATCTTGAGAGAAAAGGATTTTAAGAAAAGATTATAATTTCCATTTCTCTCTACAAGATGAAACAAATTAACAAAAAAGCATTACCATTTTGTTTACCTAGCCCAGTATGGATAATTGATGATTGCTTCTGTTTGGTATTACAAATTTCAATTGCTTTAACCTTTGGGTTTGGAAATAATTATTTGTTTGAACACGTTGTGATTTCTAAGCATGAGTTGCTTACTGACATGAGGTGACTCAAGGTACAATGTGCAAGGATGCTCTGGATATTTTTTGTGAGCTACAATGACCAGGTTAGTGGATGCTATACATATACCATGTATATTATAACTCACAACAAGATATGTATATAATGAGAATTTGTATTTGAGATGGAGTTTGCAGGAAGAATGTCCCTAAGATGATGTGTGGAGGGAGGGGGGAATTTCTTGATCCCCAATAAGGGTAAGAGCTTCTTCACAAGAGACATAGTGCTTAGCCCTGTTTCTTATAAAAACCGATGTACACCGTTAACAACTATTCAAAACCAATCCTACCATAGATATGCACTCGCATGCTCTTGATTTTATGGAAAAGTTTGCAATAACCTTTTGTATGTCTGGCATTTCTCTTTAGGTTATAATTCTTAAGTAATATGCGAGATCAAGATTATTTTATGCTGAGCGTAACATCATATAGCTAGTCATCACACAAAGAAGAGCAATGCTATATATATATATATTGATATTGTGTGTGTGTGTGTGTGTGTGTGTGTGTGTGTGTGTGGTTGTATGATGCAGATCGAGCGTGGGTGTAGTGAGTAGTTACTGATAGTGTAGATCAATTTGTAAAGAAGTTGTAAATGAAACATTGTGAAGTCTTTCTGCACAAAGTATTGGAATAGGATGATAAGAAACTAAGCAAAGCAAAAGAATACTACATTAACAGTAGAGAGATGGAGAGAGTAGAGTAAAAAAAATTATAGTAATGACTAATTTGAGTACATGCAAGGGACCAAAGTAGTGAGGTATAGTATTGTGCACATCCTTTGTGGAATCTTATTCTACTTGTACATATGTGGCTTGGCTTTGACAAGTAGTATATATACTGGTTGAATGACTTCCTAAACAACAGTATTTGAGCATTGCTTCTATACATGTTCAAAACAAATTTGCATAAATCCTAAAATATTTTGCTCACTGATGGTTCAGTGCAAATCAAGGTATCAATTTCTTTTATTGCTTTAGATGCTATTTAGTTTTGTTTCATTTGGAGGAATGTAGAACCTAGAGCATTACTATTACCTGATAATATAACAAGCTCATGGAATACAATGCAAATGTAAGCTTTAGACATATTTGCTTCATCGTATGTGCATATTTTTCTTTCGTTGTTGTACATTTTGCATACCTGTGTTTATATGTTTCACAGTGAGAAGCATAGAGATGCTATCACAAAATCACAAATAATAGGTATGTATATATATTTGTGATTCTAGTATATGACATGTATATGTGGATGTAATCTTATACTGGATGTTCAGAGCGTGTTGAACTGGGACGTAGATTTTATCTTTTCGGTGAAAGCTGCGAAGTACACAGGTACATGAACGCTTGGTATTAGAAAGTAGAACTACTTTCCAACCAATTATAGTCTGATCGATTAACGAGGCACCCAGTGTTTCTGGTGGAGATCATAGTACGAATTTCATGGTACCCTCTTCAGATTATGTGGGTTTAAATCTCATGTGACAAATGTAGATTATTGTGATTATTTTCAGTCTTTTAGATATTAGGTCAGTAAAAATTTGATAGTGTTGGGATTTGCAAGATATATAGTATCAAGATTTGATCTTGCAATATTTTAAATATTTATGTCTTTCAAGTAGTGTTGTAGTCAACTTCTACTCTCAAGAAAAAAAGAAAGTAAAACTACTTTTGCTTGTCATGAATGGATGTACACAGAAAAGAATTCTTGCAATTTTCATATATTGCTCTATTGTGAACAATTTTGTGTTTTTAGAATTCATGTAGATTGAATTAAACACGATACTCATTTACTATGTTCTTTCTATCCCACTATTTTTTTTTGTATTCTACGATCCAAACCAGTTCTTAAAAATGCGAGTGCTTTTTAATCACTTTTTAGGTGATCCTAAACAGATTAGATCAGAGCAAGTTTTGGTTTTGTTCATCACATGAAATGCTCAACCACACCAATGGCCTCATCTCAACCATCCATCACACTTGGCACAAGGGAGTCACTCCACAACTTGCCACCCCTCGCAAAACCAGACACCTATGTGGGCAGTCCCTGAGACTAAGTCCCCGAGGAAGATGGGCCCGGCACGTCAGTCGTAGTTATCGAACATTCAAAGCCCATCGCCACGTAATAAACCACTGTGCGTATGCGACAAATGGCCTCACGCTTCCAGCCTCGCGCTGCACCACTATAAATACCGACCACACCAAAGTAATTAACACAAACAAATCTTCAACACATCTTCATACTTCCATTATAATCAAGTACACACCATGGCCATGGCTTCTATGCATGCATAAGGACATAGCCTAAAAGCCCTGGATACACAAACAACAAACTAAACAACCATAGAGCAAGCAACAGTAGTGTCGACATGAGCTACGTGCCCATGGGGATGACCAGTGTGTTTGACGGGCTCCGCCGTCCGGTGTACCACGCCGACACCTCCGGGTGGGGCGCGTGGTCGCACAAGGGGCATCGGATGTGGGCAGCCATGCCGGAGGAGTTTTGGATACACACCTACAAGGTCCGGCGCTGCCCGCAGCCGCGCAGCCACGACTGGACGGTGTGCCCGTTCGCGCACAAGGGTGAGCGTGCGCGCCGCCGCGACACCCGCCGGTTCTTGTACGTGGCCGCCTCCTGCCCGGACCTCCGCCCGTCGCCGGCCAATCAGGGGGCCCCGATCTGCCCTCGGGGCCTCAAGTGCCGGTACGCGCACGGGGTCTTTGAGCTGTGGCTGCACCCGGACCGGTTCCGCACTCGTATGTGCGAGGCCGGCCCGGGCTGCCCCCGCCGGATCTGCTTCTTCGCACACTCCCGCGCCGAGCTCAGGCCCGAGGACTATATGCTCTACCTCCCGCCTCCGCCGCCGCCGCTGCCGCTGCCGCTGTCTCGCCTTCGGCGTGCTCCCGCTCCACCACCTCGCGTCAATATTTCCCGTCAGATAGATATGATCGTGAACTCCATGCCCAACCTTAACATCTCTGGCGGTTCTTCAGCTGCTTCCTCTTCTTATGTTTCTCGTGCTGTTGCTCGTCCTCGTGCTCCTGCTCCTGCTCCGGCGGCCACTACTTCTACTACTTTCACCGCGCTGCCGTCGATCTTCTCGTACGGCGGCGACTGGGTTACAGGCTACAGCAACATGAGAGCCGCCGCGAGCTTCAACAGCCGCTCCTCGGAAGAAATAGATGAATATTTGATGGAAGATTTCCCACACTACGATCTCATCATGGACTTGATGGACTAGATGGATCGGAGCAGATCGGAGAAGCTGTGTTCTGCTCTTAGTATTGTGTGTATATGTTCCCTTGTGCTTGTGTGTATTGTGTGTATGAGTGCGAGTATTGTGTGTATGTGTGCTTTGCTTATGTGGTTCTTGGGCTGGGGGGTCTCTTGCTTCCTGTGTGCGTGAGTGTTACATGTGATGGATGGCGTGCATGCATGGACATGTGTACACTTGGATGGAGGCGCAAGAGACACCAAGCCCTAGCATATATGTTGCTGATGTCTAGTAGTATGGTTTGTGTGTGATGAACTTATTAGAATAAGTTGGTGATGATCCATAAAGGATCATGCATGTGTGATGGATCTATGTATGATGTATCTGTAAGTTTGGGCAAATTATGCAGATAAATAAAAAATTTGCCAATGGCTAAATGACTCGTTTGTTTTTTTGGTTGATGTGCTTTGCTTTTCAGTCCTGAAATTTATCTATCTGTTCTCTATCTATCATATCATCATCATATAAGTATATAACAAAGACCGGAAAGATTGGAAACACCAGATCACTTTGGAAGTACATAGAATGCTCATGCATGGTGATTCACAAAACATAAGCAGAAACTAGAAGCTCCCTGTTAGTAAAGAGATGGAAAAAAGTACCACATATTTGGTAAACCCACATTATAATCGATAAATTTAATAGATGAACTATAAAATGCATAATAAATGTAACACTGATTCATATATACTATATTTCTATACATAAACAGAGACGTTGGTTTCTATCATGTACTTTTTCTGTTTCTAAATATATGTCATTTTAATAATGTTAGAAACAAAATAAAAGGAAAAAAGAGCATCATACTATCTTCATTTAATATATTTTGTTAGTACTCTCTCAACTCTCTAACTCACATATTTATTTTTTAAAAATATTAAATATAGGATATATAGAGAAAATGATGCTCAAATGTGTTTCAAAATCATAGAATGACATGTATTTGAAAATAAAATTAGAAGACTAAAATGATATGTATTTAAAAACAGAGGTAGTATTTCATGTTAGCTCTCATTTATGAAGCTTTTTTACGAATAACCCATTAAAAAAAGAATTTCAAAACTAACTTGAAAATTTTAAAATATCAAAAATAGCATTTAGTCACGAGCTCCAGTTCGCGACCAAACTTCAGTCGCGGGCCCAGTTCGCGACTGTTAAGGTGGCACGGCCCAGGAGCTCACAAACTAACGAGCCGCCAGTCTTCTCCACTTTCATCCCCTTTCATCGATCGCCTCTCCACCACACCATGCCGCATCGCACCGCCGCTGCTCTTTGTGCACCAGCGCGGTCGCACGCCGCACCGTACCGTCGATTTTGTCGTCGCTCTCCCCAGGCGCCGCCTCCCTCGCCAGATCTCATCGCCATACGTCGCCTCCCTCAACCTCGCTGCTGCTCGCAACCACCAAACCCTAACACCGCCATATCTGAAACTACTGACATGATCCACTTGACACTCCGACAATCACTCGACATTTCGACGATCATTCCTGCGTCGACCACGACCACTTCGGCATCTTCAACAACCACTCCGCGACGACCACGTGAACTATTTTTGGGCTGTACCACCTAATTTGTTGTGAATTGGGTCCGTGACTAAAGTCCAGTTGCGAACGGGAGCTCGCGACTGAAGGTCATTTTTGATATTTTAAAAAATTTTAAGTTAGTTTTGAAATTCATTTTTGAATGGATTATTCGTAAAAAAAATTCCCCATTTATTTGAGATTATCCGTTGTGGGCTAATTATTAGAATCCGGTATTTATGAGATGTAATTTAAGGTGTCCGTTGCTGTTCAGAAAGAAACTAAAAACCTTTTTGACCAACCGTTACTAGAGTTCGTAGACCAAAGTCTTACCGAGGTGAGTTTGATGAAACCATTTTCTATAAATAAGCGCTAACTCTACTTGCTTATCTCAAAATTCTAAATGAAAAAAAAATTGCTTGTCCGCCATTAGAACTTTCTTACAAATTTTTGTATATCTCAAAACATTCTATGTTTGTATACGAAAAGGTAAATGATACTATCACTACCCATTATCCAGTCTGCAAGCATACAAATATATTGATCTGAAAAAAATTGGAACTATTACTACTCACTATGCTAAATTGCCAGTATGTCATGCACCGACAGATTATTTGCGATTTCTCTCTCTTTTTCTCTGTGCATCGGTGGATGTATTTGGCATGACAAATGGCGCGATCTTGGCCGTCCAAAAGACTCCAAACTCCCTCTCTAGAACCTGTGCATGGCTGCGATCGTCTGCAGGTTTGTTCGTTCCTGCTGCGTTGTGTCGTATATGGGATAGAATGACGAGCGAAGCAGTTATTGCACTGGGTGCAAATCGGGGGCCCCAGGTGCAGCCACTTGGTGTGCCACCTACCTGGATACGTCCATTTAGGTCACTTTCGCCCAACTGAACTCATGACCTCGGGCCGATCTCCTCGAGGAATGCGCAGTACACTGCACCAGTGCTCACTTGCGGCTTCGTACAAAATTGCTTAGCCCAAAGATTGTGTGATATGTAGTTGGACATTATTAGGTTGCATGCCCCTTGCAGGCACTCAAAAAATTAGGATATCCATCAAATTGTAGGTCGGATATCATGATACTAATTATCCAATCTTTTACATATCTTCCTAGATAAGAATCCTTTATATTTTCATGTCTTATCGGTCTCTTACACGCCTAAAACTAATCTAATCATGGCACATAGTTCTCGCACATAAGATTGATTTTTAGAGATTAGTTGTGCACACACACTATTCACTTTAGATTTGTTTTGTTCTAGTTAGAGTGCAAAAGTGTCAATCCAAAAGTGCTTTTGATCCATTAGACATTATCTATTTTTTCCCCCCACTTTATAGTTTTACTCTCACTTAACTTGCAAATGGGCCACTTGGACCACCACACACTGTGCTGGAAGTCCACATTACCTTAACCACGCCAGCCGCCAGGGCCCAACTTCTCTTGGGCCGAAGTGCAGCACCACTTGGGCCACGGGCGAACCCACCTCTCTGCGCCCTGATGGGCCGATTAGTCTTTCTTTTTTATCAGATTGTTTGTGTATATGAAGTTACGAACGAACTCTTTTTTTTTAATTTTCTTTGGTGTTTTTTTTGGCGCTTTTAATGGACTAGAAAAATGTTCTGTTCTATAGTTTTGTCAGAATTTTCTAGCATTTCGTTTCGTTTTGTTAAGTTTTTTTTTCTTTTCTCGTTATCATTTCTAAAATAGCTTTCGATTTTGCATTTCATGCATGAACATGGACACGTACCGCACAGTACTTTGATATGGTTTGACCATCACTAGTGTCAAGGTTCAGTCAGTAACCATAAAACAGAGCAATCTCGTGATGCTAACACTCCATTATTTATCCTTTAAAAAACAAAGCAATTGTTATAGTACTAACGAAAATGGCAAACACCAAGGTTAATTCTGGCTGCTTAGAGCCACAGAGGTGCCCATATGTGCCATGACATCCTAGATTCGTCAGATCAATGAACTCTTCATGTTTCTTATATCTCCATTTATTCAGATGCATGTCACTGTATCACCAAATCGTCAGCATTGTTTCGATATATAATGACAGAGGTGACTCAGGTCAGTCCTGTTCAGGTTGTTCGGTTATTTCAGGTCACCTAAACCTCCACCTAAACAAAACAAAAATGCAATTTTTGGAGGCCAACAAACATCAACCATGTTGACTGCTGTATGATTCAGACAAGCAATCTGGACCAATGGTACTGCTTATATATAAAGAAGAGTGACCAGGAAGCAAATTGATAGACTAATGTTTGCTTAACTACCATATCTAGCACTGACCACACTGCAAGTGTCAAACCAAAATCTTGCACACATTTTCCATATCAAGCAAGTCACTGGCCTTCTTCCTCAATGCAATGGAGCTCTAGAAGAGTCATCACCTATTGCCAATTGCCTATATACCCCTCCTGATCACCTCTTCTGATTTGTCTCAGCTGATGCTGTTTTTGTAAGGCAGCTGCTTGACTAGGGGTGAGAAGCATGGCTTCCGTGGTCGCGGTGGCGGTTACCGTCGTTGTGCTTTGCGCGGTGGTGGCGGTGAGAGGGGATGCTGTGAATGAGTTCAGCTCAGGCGCGTCGTTCATCTTCGGTGACTCTCTGGTTGATGCTGGGAACAACAACTACATTCCTTCCCTGTCGAAGGCCAACATGAGTCCTAACGGTATCGATTTCGCCGCGTCTGGCGGGATGCCTACCGGGCGGTTCACCAACGGGAGGACCATCGCCGACATCATCGGTAAAGCTATTAAACATTTCTTTCTGTTCATTGCCACATGAATACCTGAAGAATGAACTTACAAAGTTGCTACCCACCGCGCAACTTCCGAAAATCTGCAGTGATAAAGATATGTGTAACTGTAATCTTTCTTGATTTCTATTGATGAGTTCTGCAATTGATGAACTTCTTCTGTGATTCCAGGAGAAATGTTGGGCCAAGCAGACTACTCACCGCCTTTTCTTGCCCCGAACACGACCGGCGGCGCATTACTGAACGGCGTGAACTACGCATCAGGAGGCGCCGGGATACTGAATGGAACTGGAAGAATTTTTGTAAGTTTAACAATGATCATTTCTTCAGACACTGTTTATGTCAAATTACTGACAAAAGTGAAATAGAAAATTATATATTCTCCTTAATTGTTCATGATTTCAGGTGAATAGGATTGGAATGGACCTGCAAATAGACTATTTCAATATCACAAGAAATCAACTGGACAACCTCCTAGGCAAGGCCACGGCAACGGAATTCCTGAAGCGAAAGGCCATCTTCTCGATCACCGTCGGGGCGAACGACTTCCTGAACAACTACCTCATGCCCCTCCTCTCCGCCGGCACGAGAGTTGCTGAATCGCCTGACGGCTTCATCAACGACCTCATCATCCACCTCAGAGAACAGCTCACAGTAATTTCTTGCACCTCCCTAACCCTTAAGTACTTAGCAATATATTGTCAGATTCTGAACAGTAAGTGCTTCTTCCTGTAAATTGATGTATCCATGCAGAGGATGTACACGTTAGGTGCAAGGAAGTTTGTGGTGGCGAACGTCGGGCCGCTGGGCTGCATCCCGTACCAGAAGACGCTCAACCGCGTCGGCGAGGACGAGTGCGTCAGCCTACCGAACCAGCTCGCCGCGCAGTACAACGGCCGGCTGAGGAGCCTGCTCATCGACCTGAACGGAAACCTCCCCGGCGCCAAGTTCTGCCTCGCCAACGTGTACGACCTCGTCATGGAACTTGTGACAAATTACCAATCATATGGTAAGATCAAGAACGAACACAAGAAAGCCAGGAACTGTTGCGCTTCTTGGTGAGCAAGTGCTGAAGAGCTGTTGCTGTGTTTTCTTGCATGCAGGATTTGAGACGGCGAGCATGGCGTGCTGTGGCAACGGAGGGCGGTACGCCGGAATCGTGCCGTGCGGGCCGACGTCGAGCATGTGCGGCGACCGGGTAAAGCACGTGTTCTGGGACCCGTACCACCCGAGTGAGGCGGCGAACCTGCTGCTGGCCAAGTACATCGTCGACGGCGACAACAAGTACATATCGCCCATTAATCTCAGGAAGCTGCAGGCGCTCTAGATAAGATAATTCCCAAGTGTCATCGAGTTTTTTGGCATGTAATTTGGAGTGCGAACATGTCTGGGACATTGCTGAAGTGTGAATTGTTTTCTCGGGATGCGAATGTTTACAAGTCTGTGATGAAGTTGCAAAAATGATTTGTTCTGACAGGGGGGAGCCTTCTCAGTAGCCCTTTTTAACTTTGTGAAGGGCCTTGCTGCTGTGATTAACTAGATCTAACAAATTCGGCCCCTCTAGGCCAGACCCTGGCTGGGCACTAGGCAGGCTTTGGACTTTGAATTTGAAATTTTTTTTAAGGGCGTTCAGTGGGTTGCACCGCTCTCAGTTCGATTTTGGGATGTAGAATAGTGTTTAGTTATTTGACCGGTATGAGTGAGTTAGATTATAAGATGTAGAAAGATGGTTCTGGGTCAAGTTAAAAGAAACATTAGAACTGGGTGTACGAGCGAGTGGAACACACCTAATGCAGTGATTAAAAGAGTAATCAAGGAATCTTAAAGATTGTTAAAGTAAATTAAGATAGATTAGGAGTTATTGTTAAGAATATTGTTCTTAATATTAAGATCTTATAGGACAAAATATATATACAAATTACAGAGGAGTTTTAGGTAACAAACTCTAACAAACTAACAGAATGGATAAATATCTATAACAGTACATATCTCTAACAGCCCTCCTCAAACTCATGGTGAGTTTGGAGAGGAAAAACATATGTTGCGCCCGAGTTTATGGCTTGGTGAAGAAATCAGCAAGCTGTAACTCAAAAGGCACAACTGGAGAGAAATCACATGCTCCTGTACTTGCGATCGTGTGTACAAAGTATCGACACCAATATGCTTGGTGAGCTCATGCTTCACTGGATCACGCGCAATACTAAGAGCACCAGTACTGTCAGACATCAGAGTCGTCGGGGCTGAAACTGGGACACCAAAATCAGCAAGTAACCAGCGTAACCACGCAATCTCAGCGGTCACAGACGCCATAGCTCTCAACTCAGCCTCAACACTCAAACGGGAAACTGCAATCTGCTTCTTAGTCTTCCAGGAAACAAGAGAGGAACCAAGAAAGACACAGTAGGCAGAAAGAGACCGACGATCAGAAGGATCACTGGCCCAGGTCGCATCACAATATGCCTGAAGCTGAAGAGTACTAGTGCGAGGGAAAAACAATCGGCGAGACATCGTACCACGAAGATAGCGAAGAACACGAAGAAGATGACTATAGTGAGTCTGAGTGGGCGGACAAATAAACTGACTAAGAATGTGGACCGCATGAGTGATATCAGGACGGGTGATGCTGAGATAGACCAGATGAAAGGGATCTAGGATATCGACTAGAGGGGGGTGAATAGGCGATTTTAACAAATTATCAATAAAACAAACAATTTAGATAATGAGAGCAAATAAATAACACAAGATGAACAAAACACAATATCAACACAAGGATATATCCCGTGGTCTCGGTGATTTGTCGATCACCCCTAATCCACGTTGAGGCAAACTCAAATCTCTAACCGCTCCTCTATCTAGTCAACCTTCTCTCGAGAAGTGACCTAGATCTTGAGCCGGATTAGTGTGATGAGTTATCCAAACCTCGATTTCACTAAGGATGCACTTTACCGCTCCGGCAAGGCGTGCTCAACCCTTTCACAAGACGTTTTGCGGAGTCTTTACAATCTTCCTTGAAGATCTCTCCAAAACCTTTCTCCTAGCCGTCTAGGAGCCGGCAAATTCCAAGAGTAACAAGCCGGTGATGATCACTTAGCCTTCTTCTAGTGCCACAAGATTGATTTAATGATCTAAATGCAATGCACTAGAAGATCTCAAATGCACACTCTCACAAATTCGAGAATTTGAACCCTAGAGTGTATGAAACTAGCTTAAGCTCTCAAGGATGATGACAATGCTCAAGATTATGACAAAAGTTCTGAACAGGGCCGTGCATAGGAGTATATATTGTTGGATCTAGGTAGATCTTAGTATCTAGGTTTTGATGATTAATGACGTTTTGGATAAATCCATGATGATTAAAGTTAATCTGAAGATATCAGATTTGATGATTAAATGACAATTTAGATAAATCCTGATTTAGCACAAGTATATTGAATTGATTATCGGTAAACCCTGAATTAGATGTTTTCCTCGATTGCGGGTTTGATATTGATGCATATGTAGAGGATGAGCTCGATGGTTGCATCAAGCTTGTGATAATTGATTGATCAAGATGTTATATGTTAAATCTTGAGGTTGATGACTCCAGTTGTGGATTTAATATCGATGCACATGTTGAGGGAGAGCTTAGAATGATTAGTTATCCATGTTTGTGCAAAAGGTTGATTACTCCGTGTTCTGGATTTGATATCTCTATGTATGATTGAGGGAGAGCTCATGATATTAGTCATCCATATTGATTGATATCATAACTTGAGTAGTATGGATCATGTGCGCATTTCTTGTATCATATATGGATCTATATGATTGTGAGATTCATCCATTACTCATTTGTTATTCATTGAAAGTGGTTTTGTCATTTCACCGAAGAAAGAAATTGTTGAGTGAACTCCTGTGTGGAGTGATTTATCTGGTGGTGATTAATGACGAACTGCAAATAATACTAACGTCTGCGCATTGAGTGTATATCTTCTAGTCTCAGAATGGTTGCAGGATGAAAACAAGCAAGGGCGTGAAGAGGATGAAAACGATATGAGACATCCCGAGCAAGGTCAAGCTTAGCGAGGATGAGCTTTGCGAAGACAGGCGTCAAGCGGTCGAGCTTCGCGTGGTCAAGCTTAGCGGGATCGAGCTTTGCGATGACGAGCGTCGAGCGATCGAGCTTCACGAGGTCAAACTCCACCTAAGGTAAAATCCAAGATTAAGGATTGTTTTCTTAGGGTTTTACCGGCCTCGGTGTTTGGACATAGACCGGGTTGATAGGTTTCTTTTTACTAGTTTGACCGTACTATTAAGAGGGGTCGGAAACTAGTAGCTTGAAACTATCTAGTGCGAAAGCTCAGATGCATTCATATCATCTTGTACTAGTGTCTTGCATTGCTAGTGAGTCTAAATGTAGTTCATGTGCATTAGATTAAATGTTTTGAAAACTGCACTTAGTCGTGATCGCCAGCTGTTTAAATTGGTCTATTTATCTAGAGCTGGTCGTGGTCGTATTTGCATATTTTGATCGTACCAGTGTTGGTACGTGGTCGTGGTCGTGTCGCTTGTTTGCCGGCTTTCTGTTTAGGGTTTGGGCGTGGTCGTAGAAGTTCGGACTGGTCGTACTAGTCTTCGACTCGCTTGCGTACGCTCGACCAAACCCTATCAACCACCTGTTTTTGATCGGATGTCAAGACCTGTGTGGTTGTGGTCGTTGCTAAGTGACACAAATCACATCCGCGAGAAAACGGCAAATCCGTATGTGCAAATACTCTAAAATTGCATTTGAGATGGTTTTTGGATTGGATATTTTGACAGCAGGAAAGTTTCTGAGTTTTCTAGAAGTTTCTATACCTTTCTAGGTCTTTCTTTTGTTGACAAAATTGTAGAGATCTGAGTTATCTTTCTAACAAGTCAAAAATCATCTCACTCGGATCTCTGGATCAAAAGTTATGCTTGTTTTACTGTAAGTGTGCGGTGGCCAGACAAATGCATCCGTCCAAAGCTATTTGTCCGAAGTGGCCGGACTTTGTCCGAAATGACCGGACATTGTCCGGCCTGTACAAATTTTTTGAGCCGAAAAATGAAACAGAGACAAATGCATCCGTTCGGGGCTATCTGTCCGAAGTGGCCAGACAGTGTCTGAAGTGACCGGACATTGTCCGGCCTGTACAAGTTTTTTGAGCCGAGAGTTAACAGAGACATATCCATTTGTCCGGATGTTTTGTCCGGACAAATAGTATCCGTCCGGCCTTCACAAATTTCACCCAACGGTCACTGACACGTTTGCAACGGCTAAAATTTTTGTACTGGCTGGACAGTGTCTGAAGTGGCCGGACAGTGGCCGGCCTGTACAACTTTTGGCCCGGTTTCTTGCAAACGGCTAGTTTTTCGTTGAGGCTATAAATACTTCGTGTTTGGCTTCATTTTTGGATGCTCAAAGAGTTCATTCTTTAGCTGAAAATCTAGCCAATTGATTTGCATTTGAGTTATTGCATTTAGAGGCTAGAATTGAGCCCAAATCTTGAGTAGATTTGAGAGAGAGCTTGAGGGAGATTGTGTGAGTGTTTAGTGCACTTCATCTCCATTAGATTGCTAGTGCTAGAGTGTTGAGCATCTCATTTGCATCATTGAGCTTCTAGCACGTGGTTGATTCAAGTGAAAGCGCATCCGGCTTGTTACTCTTGGCGATCGCCTTCTCCTAGACGGTGCCAGAGGAGAGCTAAGATCTCTCCAATTGAAGTTTGTCGGAGAGGCCGGCAAAAGATTGTGAAAGGTGTGGTGCTCGCCTATCCGGTGTGGAGAAGGAGCAACCCTAGTGAGATATCCTTCGTGGATATGAAGCGAGGCTCCGAGTGAGCGCTTCAACGAGGAGTAGGGGAGACCGGACGAGTCTCCAAGACCTCGGTAAAAATATTGTGTCAAATTGTGTATTTCATATTTGCTTTACATTCATCTTGACACAATTGCTATATTTACCATTGTTGCATGTCTTATTGAATAGTTCATTTGATTGAATGTAACTAGTTGATTAAATTACTTTTAAGCCTCATTGTATAATTTAGGTCTCTCAATTATTCTTTAAAATTGCTTAATTGAAAAGAAATTTTAAAAGCCTCCTATTCACCCCCCCTCTAGTTGGCATCCTTGATCCTATATATATACCCCCCACAATAAATATAGCCGTTACAGGCCGTTGGGAGAAAAAGATCACCTGGCGGTCAGACCGCAGGTATAAGCTCGGTCAGACCGCCGCAATTGCAACGGCATTAAACAGGCGCAATAAATGCTCAACTGCCCTTGTCAGGCACACACACGGTCAGACCGGAGCCTATTTCGGTCAGACCGTGAAACTGTCCAGAGACGACATAGTTTCTGGACACCTTATACGGTCAGGCCGAAAAATACGGACAGACCGGCCATACGGTCAGACCGTAGTTCAAAAGCACGGTCAGACCGATTTCTCGGTCAGTCCGGTCTAATCAAACGGTCAGACCGTCATAGCTCAAAAACAACAGAAAGATAGGTCATGAAGTTCCAGGAGACTGACCTAGATCTTAACTACGGATAGACCGACCTTTTAAAGGTATATACTATACTTAGACACAACGTCGGTCAGTCCGAGAATTCTATTTGGTCAGTCCGTGAATTCGGTCAGACCGGTCCAACAGACGGTCAGACCGAATGAGACAGTGCTGAGCAGAATTGAGCTGAAACAAGCATTTTCAAAGTATATGACCTTCTAGTATGCAATGCAAGTTGATTTTATGATTTGTGGCACATAGATGAAGTATTTTGTGATACACCACATGCTCCTCTTAATAGTACGGCAACTATCTTAAAATCCGGTCAAAATTCTTCTCTAATCATCTTAGACCGGTAAAAATGGAAAAGACCATATTTCGTACCTTTGCCCTTTTGATCAATGCCCTTTCTTCATCATGAGACTCTTTCTTTGCCTTTCATTAACCTGTCTTATAAGTTTCTTCTTGACACAACTAGGCAGGTAACGTTAGTGTAGCATTTGTAGTAGTCATTAATTATTAAAACACTCTTTAGGGGCCTAGAAGCTACACCAGGCTACCAACCAAATGGCAATAGCGAGTAGGATCCTCGAGAGGAGCGCCATCCGTGGGACGGAGCTGCAGGTGAAACTCCATAGGAATGTCAACAGTGAGCTGATTAGTGAGACCAGAACGAGCGAGAAGATCCTGAACATACTTCTGCTGAGAGAGATAAAAACCATCAGGTGTAGAGGTAACCTCAATCCCCAAGAAGTAACGTAAAAGACCCTGATCAGACATCAAAAACTGCTCACTAAGACGCTTCTTCACAAAGTCAATATACATAGGATCATCACCAGTGATGATCATGTCATCGCCATAGAGAAAAAGAAGAGTCCGACCACGAGATGAGGTGTGAATAAAAAGAGCAAGATCATGAGAGCTAACAGAGAAGCTAGCAGCAGTGACAATAGAAGAAAAGCACTCAAACCAAGGCTGAGGAGTTTGCTTGAGACCATAGAGGGCACGACGAAGACGACAGACATGACCTGTAGGAGCAACGAAACCCGGAGGCGGCTGCATATAGACTTCTTCATGTAAGTCACCATTCAGGAAGGCATTCTTGACACCCAGCTGAGAGAGAGACCAGTGTCGGACTGAGGCAACAGCAATGAGAGTGCGAACAGTAGTCATATGGGCAACTAGAGCAAAAGTCTCATCATAGTTCCTACCATGTTCCTGTTGGAAATCACGTGCAACAAGACGAGCCTTGTAACTCTCAATGGTTCCATCAGACCTGGTCTTGATCTTAAACACCCACTTGCATGTGATAGGAGTAGCATGAGCAGGTAAAGGAACAAGATCCCAAGTGCCAGTATGCTGAAGAGCGCTGAGCTCCTCGGTCATGGCAAGCTGCCACTCAAGATAGGAAGCAGCCTCACGGTAGGAGCGAGGCTCAGAGACAACAGTAGTAAGAGCGGACGCATACCGATCCGGAGGACGGATGTTACGACGATCCCGAAGGTGATACCTCGGAGAAACAGGAGAGGATAAAGACGAAGAAGACTCTACCTGAACTGCAGTAGAGGTGGAGGGAACAGGTGGTTGAGAAACAATCGGAGGGCGCCGAGTGTACTGAAACTGGAAAGAAGACGCACGACCAGGTAGAGACTCAATGCAAGCTGGGGTAGGGAGAGTAGATAGGTCAGAGGAAGAAGGCGCCGCAGGAGTAGGTGGAGGTAACCTAGGAAGAGACAGTGGCGAGGAGACAGGGATGGAGAGAAACGAAAATGTCTCAGAGGGAGTAGTGGCCTGGGGGGCAGAAGCACGGTAGTAGTAGGGCCGGGTCTCATCAAAAGTGACATCACGTGAAACTCTGATCTTCTGAGCAGAAAGATCATAGCAACGATAACCCTTATGCTCAGAGCTGTAGCCAAGAAAGACACACTCGACCGACTGAGCAGTTAGCTTTGTGCGTTCTCGAGGCTGTAGAAGAATGAAACAGGTACAACCAAAGACACGAAGATGAGCATACTGAGGAGCACGATTGTAGAGACGCTGAAAAGGAGCAGTCCCCTGAAGAGCAATGGACGGTTGAAGATTGATGAGATAAACAGCTGTGGAGACAGCCTCAGCCCAAAACTGAGGTGGTACATGAGAGGCTAGCAGCAGAGTGCGGGCAGTCTCAGTGAGATGTCGATGTTTGCGTTTAGCAACTCCATTCTGAGCATGGGCACCTGCACAAGAGTACTGTACAATAGTGCCCTGCTCAGAAAGAAAATGCCGAAACGCAGACGACTGATACTCACCACCAGAATCACAGCGAAAGGTGCGAATAGCAGAGTCAAATTGTGTGCGAATCATGGTGGTAAAAGACTGATAAATAGAAAGAAACTGACCACGAGAAGTCATAAAATAAAGCCATGTGAAGCGAGAATAGTCATCAATAAAAATCACATAGTATTTATGACCACCCTTGGAGGTAAAAGGAGCTGGACCCCAAACATCAGAATGAATGAGGTCAAAGGGACGAATAGAAATGGACTCACTTGAACTATAAGGGAGTTGTAACTACTTGCCAAGATTACAACCCTGACAGACCATGGTAGTATCAACAGATATGCTACCAAGGACACCCTGACGTACCAAAGATGAGAGACGAGACCCACATAGATGACCTAAGCGATGGTGCCACTGAGCAAAACTAACAGACGCAGCGACAACAGGAGAAGTAGACAACCGACAAGAAGCAGCGGAGGTGGAAGGAAGGTGAAGCCGGTCGAGGATGTAGAGACCCTGATGATGTTGTCTACGGTGGTGGCCAGTACCAACTATCTTCTTTGTCCGACAATCCTGAGCAAGACAAGAAGTAGGACCAAAACCAACGCAGCAGTTATGATCAGTGATCTGACCAACAGATAAGAGATTCATAGCTAACTGAGGTACATGAGAGACATCAGGAACAGAAAAATGTGAGATAGACAAGACACCCTGAGAGGTGACAGGCATAGGTGTACTGTCAGCAGTCTCAACATAAAGTGGAACATGTGGAGATCCGGTGAATGTAAGAGAGGATGAATCGGGTGTCATGTGAAATGACGCACCAGAATCAAGAACCCAAGGAGAAAGGGTACCTGGAGGCGACAGAGCAGCAAGATTGGCAGAACCAGAAGGTGACTGAGGCTATCTCCAACGCCGGTTCCTCGACGCGCTGACAGGTGGGCCCCACCGGAAAAAATTATTAAAATATTCGCGACGGGAGAGAGAAGACGCCACGCGAGGATGCAGCGTGAAGCTCTGACAAGTGGGCCCGTCGACGCATACTTGGAGCGAGGCTGCGGCGTTGGAGCGCGCGTGGACGCATCGCCACGCGCTTTGCGGGGCCCACAGCGCGAGAAACGGAGGCTTCGTACCCTCCCGTGAAGCAAACTGACAGGTGGGCCGAAATGCATCGGGGGGGCCACGTGACAGTGAGTGTGTGCGCGGTGTGCAGGTGCGGGACGAGGCGCGGTGGACCCCACAAAGCGCGTGGGCTGGTGTGAACGCGCAGCGCTTGCTTGCGTGAGATGGGTCGCTGGCAAATGGGCCCGCGTTTGTGATGGGCCCGCATGTCAGTGTCTGTTTGGGGGGAAAATAGCCGTTAGCACCTTTAATCCCGTCGGTCCCACCTGTCAGCGACTTAAAAAATAGCCGTTTAATTTGTGCCGTTTAAAAATAGCCGTTTGAGATATTTTAATCATTTCTGAGGTTAAAAATTCATAAAAAATCCAAAAAATTCTCAAAAAATTGCAAAAAATTCCTGAAAATTTGTGTGACCCCCTGCCTATAAATATGCCCAATTTTCAGCTCATTTACCCTCAAACAAACCAAAACTCACACACTTTGCACTCTCCTGTTCATCCAGTTTTTTCCGAAAAAATTTCCAATGGCCAATAATCCCCTCGGCGGTTATGTTAATTGGTTCGGCGAACCAAATTTAGATAAGGATAACTCCCAAGCGCCAAACAGTCAAAATCCGCCCAGTTTTCAGCCTCCTCCCCCACCATACCCGATGTGCTATCCACCGTATGGTGCACCCCCTCCGTACGGCCAACCACATCCATATGGACATCCGTACGCGCAATCCACCTACGGCCCTTACGGCCAAAATCCTCATTACGTTGGAGCTCCGACCATGTCTGCAGGAATCTCGCCCCCTCAACCACCAAGCAAAAATTCGCAGTCCACGTCTGTATCAGATACCGGGACTCCGCATAGCTCGGCCCCCGGAGTGATCGAGGCCGACGACAATGCTGGCAAAGGCGAACGAAGGGCTGGGGCACAGCGTAAACGAATGCTCTGGTCCCAACAGGACGACATGCGACTTGTGAGTGCTCGATCATCTAACTACTAAATTCCGCTATCGCAGACTTTGTTATTAAATTTGGATTTTTCGTGCTCCAGATTAGTGCATGGTTGAATAACTCCCTCGACCCGGTCGATGGGAACAATCAAAAATGCGACGAGTATTGGTCAAAGGTGGTTGCCGAGTACAACGAGAGCAGTCCGCCTGATCGCAGACGAGATCTCAGGCACTGCAAAGACCATTGGCAAAAGAGCAATAAAAAAATTGTTCAGTTCAATGGTATCTACTGCAGGTTGCGCGATGCCTATGCTAGTGGTCGTTCAGACGACCAATTGATTTCGCAAGCACGCGACATGTACAGGCAGGAGGTGGGTCAGGCCTTCATCATGGAGCACTGGTGGAGCGCCGTATGTGGCCAACCGAAATGGTGCCGAAGCTACTTGGATTCTTCGAAAAGAGCTCGCCTGAATGAAGAAGGTGCCCACACGTCGTCGTCGAACAACGACGATGAGCCCGTCGAGCTTCCACGACCTATAGGGCGAGACGCGGCAAAGCGGAAGGGTAAGAGCAAACTAGACGAAACATCATCGGCGCGCGAGGAGACCCTAGGGCGCATCGACAAAGCCAACGCCGAGCTTAGTAGTATGGCCGACAAAGCCCTTGCTGTAGCCGAAAAATTGCAAGGGATGGCCAGAAGCAAAGAGAAGGCTTCATTGATGAAGTCGTTGACGAAGCTACTTGGAATGGATACATCCCATTTATCGGAGAACCGTAAGGCGACGCACGAGGCTGCAATAGAATACATCAACGAGCAGCTTAACGATCTGAAAAACAAATAGTAGACCAAACATTGTACTTTTCATTTAAACATTTGTACTCGCACTATTAATTTAAGTGGTTTTCGATTCACTTGTTTGTACTGTGGCATGTGATCGATGTCTTTGGATTTTAGCCGTTGGAGCTGACACATCTGTTCGATGCCTTTGGATTTTAGCCGTTGGAGCTGACGCATGTGATCGGTACTTTTAGATTTTAGCCGTTTGAGCTGATACATCTACTCGATGTCTTTGGATTTTAGCCGTTGGAGCTGACACATCTGTTCGATGCCTTTGGATTTTAGCCGTTGGAGCTGACGCATGTGATCGGTACTTTTAGATTTTAGCCGTTTGAGCTGATACATCTACTCGATGTCTTTGGATTTTAGCCATTGGAGCTGACATATCTGTTCGATGCCTTTGGATTTTAGCCGTTGGACCCGACGCATGTGATCGATGCCTTCGGATTTTAGACCCCTATATATTTGGACCCCTCCATGCCCTCATCTTCACAACTCAGTTATCTCAACTTCACAACTCAGTTATCTGAACTTCACAACCGAGGCCTCCGCTCTTGGTGATATCAACTTCACAACCAACCCCAAAAAAATGTCGTCCAGCTCAACCACAAGTAGTGGTGACGACGAAGGCATTAACCAAATGGAAGAGTTCGTGGCTGGGTTAGCACAGACCTGTCTAACGGTCGAACCCCTTATGCGTCACGCTCTTCATGATGTTGAAGCCAGCATTGGTGCTGGTACCTCGCACCGCCGCCGACGAAGTAGCAGAAGGTACATCGAAAGAGATCGCGAAGACGGTCATAACCTTCTAGTCGCGGACTACTTCGCCGATGTTCCAGTCTACCCCGGCTACTTGTTTCGCAGAAGATTCCGCATGGGGAGACCCCTCTTTCTGCGAGTCGTCGGAGCTCTCGGGGAGTGGTCCCCGTACTTCACCGAGAGGAGAGATGCCCTCAACCGAAAGGGGCTATCTCCATTGCAGAAGTGCACTGCAGCTTTGCGCATGTTGTCGTACGGCTCACCCGCCGATGCTGTCGACGAGTACGTACGCATCGGAGAGTCGACGGCCATTCGGTGCCTGGAGAATTTCGTCGAAGGAATCGTTGATCGGTTCGCGTCGGAATATCTCCGTAAACCTACTATCGAAGACCTCCAGCGTCTGCTCCAGGAAGGAGAGGACCGAGGTTTCCCAGGGATGCTGGGAAGCATCGATTGCATGCACTGGGAATGGCGCAATTGCCCAGTTGCATGGAGGGGCCAATTCACCCGTGGTGATCAAGGAGTCCCTACAATAATGCTTGAAGCGGTCGCATCCAGAGACTTGTGGATATGGCATGCCTTCTTTGGTGTCGCCGGATCCAACAACGACATCAACGTGCTTAATCAATCCCCCCTTTTCACTGATGTGTTGCGCGGTGAAGCTCCTACGGTTCAGTACTCTGTTAATGGGACAGAGTACAATATGGGGTACTACCTGGCCGACGGTATTTACCCCGAGTGGGCTGTCTTCGTGAAGACCGCACCCTTGCCCCAAACGGACAAACTCAAGTTATTTGCACAACATCAAGAAGGGGCAAGAAAAGATGTGGAGCGAGCGTTTGGGGTGTTGCAAGCTCGATTTGCTATTGTCCGCGGCCCCGCTCGATTTTGGCAACGGTCAACTCTTGCCAATATCATGAAAGCGTGTGTCATCCTCCATAACATGATAATCGAGGATGAGCGCAACTCTCATGACCCGATCACTCAATTGTACGATACTCAAGGCACATCAACCGTAACACCGCCTACTATCCACAACAATGCTCCGCCAATTTTTGAACATATGCTAGATCGAAATAATGCGATCCATGCTCGCCCAACACATCGGCAACTGAAACGGGATCTTATCGAGCACATCTGGCAGCGTTTCGGGGCCGGCGGTACGGATGAGTAGTTGTTTGTGTGGTTGTTAAGAGCCGACTGTTGCTGAATTTTAATTTAGTATATGTCATATTTTTTCCCGTGTGCCATTTCAATAAAAATATTTTTAAATCTTTTTTGTTATTTACAACAATTTTATTTTAATTTGTTGTCTTCGAATTATCTGAATTTTATTTTATCAATTTGTTAATGTGTAATAAATAATGTATGTGCCGGCCCCACGCGAAGCGCCAAGCGAAGCGCCGGTGGGTTGGAGAAGGGTGGTGCTTCAGATGGTGCTTTGCATACGTGGCATGGAATATACTGGAGAATATTCCGTTGAAGCGCCGGTGGGTTGGAGATAGCCTGAGCAGCAAGACTGGCAGATCCTGAAGACGAGCCAGGTTGAACGAGACGCTGGAGGAGTCTGATCAGCTGAGTGGTGTCATGACCGAAGGAGGAGGTGGCAGAGGAGGACAAGGAGTAGTCCCAGAAATGTGACCCCAGAGACGAAGACCGTTAAGGGTAACACAAAGTAAAGCAGACCACTCCCTGTAGTTGGTGCCATCAAGCCGAACTACAGGAGACAGAATGGCTGCAGGAGGAACCGATGACATATATATATATTTTACCGAAGCAAAGATTGGTTTTTAAACAAAAGGGGGGCCACAAGGTACACGTGAGAGAAACCCCAAAGGGAGAGGAGGGGGGAAAGGGGACGGCAGCGTGAGCGGCCGGGAGGGAGGTGGCGCCCTCGGGTGGCCACGGCGGCGGCGGTTCGGGAGGGCGGCGAGTGCCCGAGAAGCGGTGGCGGCGAGCGTTGGCGGCGGTGGATGCCCGAGAGGCGGCGGCGGCGGGCGTTGGCAGCGGCCCTCAGGTAGCGGCGATGGCCCGGAGAATAGCCGCAGCGGCGGTGGCAGCCCGAGGAACACAAGTGGCGGCGGCGACGGCCCGATGGAGACGGCGGCAGCGGCCCGTGGAAGAGGGGTAGCGAGAAGCCAAAGAACGAACGACGGCCAAAAAGGTTTTAGGATTTAATCTGGCTCTGATACCATGTTAAGAATATTGTTCTTAATATTAAGATCCCATATGACAAAATATATATACAAGTTACAAAGGAGTTTTAGGTAACAAACTCTAACAAACTAACAGAATGGATAAATATCTATAACAGTACATATCTCTAACAATTATGATGGTTTAAGACATTATTTTTTAAAAAAAATTCCATCTTGACTGATACATATACCCTATACTTGTATCATTTATCCAACTAATTAAACAATATCCCAATTTAACTTCTATCATCTTATATGACTAACCAAACAACTTTCTTTTGCATCTCCCATCTTATCTCAAACCAAATGAATTTATCCTATCAAATCAGTATGAATTCATACAGATAACTAAACGCCCCCTAAATCGAGCCCAGCCTGATTTCAAATGAGCTCATTTTGCAATGCAAAATGTATGTATCCATGCGGTTAGGTTTATGTAGAGGCCACCAATCCAAATGGTCTGTGCTTTTTGACAACCAGGTCCAAGTTTGGCTTGGCCCGGGATTTCTACTGCGTTCAAAACTTTTTTAGCTTGGAAATATTTTTTTACGGACATTGATTATATGCCATTAAAATTTGGTATATAATATGATATTCTACTAATTTTAGACTCTTTATTACATATATTTCCATTAGATTTTTCCTAATATTCTATGCCATTTTAACTAGTTAATTTGATAAACTTATCAAAATACTCATATCAGTTGTCTTTTAGTTAGACTTAATCACAATTTAAAATAAATAGAAGAATTGAAATGCAAAATTTTTAAGGGTTAGATAAACCTGTAAAAACATGGAGTGTGCTTGGCGGCAAGGTGAGAAGGGGTAAGCTAGTAAGCTAGTCATTGTAAATGAAAAAATATATATGGTATGGCTATGATACTCAAAATTTTTATATAAAAATGATGATAAAAAATGGGACAACTTAAAATAAGAAAATATGATATTCTAAAATAAAAAAATACAACAACCTAAAAAAATACAACATACAAAAATGTGACAATCTAAAATAATAAATAGACAACATAAATTAAAAAAATGCGACAACATAAAAAATCTAAAAAAAGAAAATATAACAACTTAAAAAAAATATGACAATCTAAAAAAAAAATTGTGACAACTAAAAAAATGATGAATCTAAAATGCGTCAACTTAAAAAATCGACAACCTAAATTCTATTTTGCATAAAGATCTTGTAGTTGGCATCAAAGTGGAAGCAAATAAGCTTAAAAAATCGACAACCTAAATTCTATTTTGCATAAAGATCTTGTAGTTGGCATCAAAGTGGAAGCAAATAAGCTTAAAAAAACGATTTTTGAATTCCCGTATAGTTAGAATAAGTTCCATGTTTCGGCCCAGCCCAAATGAAGCGAAGAACCCATCAATTAAAACCGTCAAAGCCCAATCGTCCCCCATTCCCGCGCCGCCGCCGGAGAAAGGAAGCCATGCAGGCCGACGCCGCCGCGCGCGCCCGGCGACTCCTCACACGCTCGGCGGCCTCCGGGCTCCCCGGCATCCTCTTCTCCCCGCAGCTCGCGCGCGCAGCAGTCGCCGAGCTCCTCCTCCTTCCCCCTCTCCATGGCCTTCCCGCATCGCCCTCGCCGCATAAGACGAGGAGCTACTCCTCCCTCCTCCCCCGTAATCTCTCTCATCTCGCTTTCCTCCCTTGGATCATCTGCCAGTCGTTATCTTGCCATCTTGGTGTGCCGTTGCAAGGTTTGCTTGACGCGACATTTCGTCAAACAGTTTGTGGGCTCACGGGTTGCTTAACGCAACATAGCATTTTTTTTACACTATTGCATTCCATTATCCATGGAAGTAATTTGACATGATTAGAGTTCACTAACTCATGCCTCTATTTTTTTTTTGGTGGGGAGTAAATTAGGTAACATGTTACCGTCAGCCATAGCTTCTCCATGGCCGAGAGAGAATCCAAAGTGCTATCCCATGGCAGTAGCCTGCTTGTCAACAGAAGCAAGCGGCATCGATCACCCTACAGGTCATTGTTTTGGAACACGATTTCTGCATTGTTTTTTCCATTTTTTTTAGTTCTCGTGCTTTTATTAATCCTCTACAATGTTCTACATATGTTGCCTTTCCATTATAAATGTTTAGCTGTCATAGTTTGTATCAGTGAACACCATAAGTTCATAACCATCGGAGCATTTCACTTGTAATTCATACATGCATGTACAAAGTTTCAGTACTAATCAACATAGACTACTGACTACTCAATGTCATGCAATGCCTTCTTCCCCAATCTGTTTGTTGTAAACAGGATGCAGTTTGTAAGATTCAGTAACCCTTTTTTTCTGCTAACCTCATGTTTTAATTTGCTGATGTTGTGAACATGCCCACAGAAGCTGTAGAGGAGTGGTACCAAAAAATGCTGAAATCTGTTGAAGCCCAGACTATGCCTCCAAATGCCTGGCTGTGGTCAATGATCAGTGGCTGCTCCAATAAGGAGGACATCAAACTTCTTTTTCAGATTTTGCAGAAGCTGAGAGTATTTGTAATTCCCTTTACTTTCCCACATTAGCTAGTTAAGAATGCTTCTCATTGCTATTGATACTCACCATGCTTTTTACTCATTGTATGGACATGCATCATTGCCTTTGAAAGTCAGTTATGTAAATTGTGTATCCTGTAGTCTTGCTACCGGTCTATCAGAACATATGCACAATTATTTAGGATTGCTAGTACAGGGAACATTAACCGTTGCATAAAAGAACTTAATTTAATTTTTTTTCCCTTGTGTTTTTCTTTAATATGTAACTGAAAATTCTGGATATAGATGGGCAAGAGTGTTCTTTCTATTTCTGCTTAATGTTGTTCTATCACTAGAAATTATTTTGAACTAACACCTGTTTGATGATCTAGAGACTATCAAATCTTCGCATACATGCAAACTTCAATGACCATCTCTGTATGAGAGTGTCAGAGGCCTGTGCTCGTGTAGGTTCCCTTGACTATGGTATGCTCCTATTTGCATGTCTAAACGATTATGTATTATTATCTGTTATACTTATGGATTGTGAACTTGTGTGCTTTTCCAGCTTTGCTAGGCAGATGAATCTGGTTTCTGATTTATGCATTGTCTATAGATTTAGATTGCCTGAAAAACTTTCTGTCTTAACCGAGGATATTGTAGCACTATATTCAAACAAGAAAGAAAGAAAAGAATATGTTATCCTAAATTTTTCTACTACAATAGATTTAAGTTAAACCACATGTCTTCTCCTATTTTAATGATGTTGGGATGAGTTTGTCAGGCTCACGGATTGGGAAGCCTTAAATTAGGCTTTGATGTCAAACCATGTGATCACCATTTCACACTGAACAACCAAAATTTCATTTGTATACGAGAAAGTTCATTTTTTTGGGCCTGGAAGTGAACCAATTTCTGGATAAAGTTAACCTTATGAATATAAATGCATGATCTCTTGTTCTATTTCTTGAGAGTTGAGTGAAACTTCCTCTTTTTTCTGCGTATTTTTCTTGTTTTATTGCTTTGTTCTCTACACATCATAGGATTAGTTTCCAGTGCAATCGCGCTTCCTTTTTCTTGCATAAGGCTTCCTCTGATCTTTGTCATCCGTCCAGGATTATATGCATCACTAGTACACTTCCCACCAGTCATAGAACTCCTATAATCAAATCATATTCGTCTTTATGTGCTATTTTTTATTAGGCAATGACCTGTTGTAGCTTCTAGAAAGCAATAACAAGTTTAGACTAATGTAGTCCAGACCCCTATCGCCCCCTAATTCATTTTTATGCCATGAATACAGGGTTAAATGCTTTATGGAAGCATAATGTTTATGGACTAACTCCAACTATTGGTTCTGCTCATTTCCTACTGGTAATTGGTGATATCAACTCTCATCATTTGTCAAGTTGCTTGGTACTTACATTTTTCTCCTCCTGCAGCTGCATGCTAAAGAGCATAATGATACTAAACTAATGGATAAAATAATGCAAGTCCTTAGGAGGAATTCTTTGCCATTGCAACCAGGCACTGCTGATATAGTCTTTAGGTATGTTTATTTCTCTGCTCTGTTCTTTAGCCTGTGTAATGTTTTCATGTTGTACTACACTATATTGGACTACACCAAAGCCTGCATTTTGTATTAGCAATACAGAATTCCAACTGTTTAAGCCTGTGATCATCCTTTCACGCTTTACTGTCCTAGTTTTACATTAATGTGAAAATACAATTATCTCTTTAGAGGCACTAATTCAATTCTTCTGTTTGACTGCATCAATCCTATCTGTTTTGCATGATGTTTCGGACTCTCATTTTGTGCATGTTTGTCCTGTAATAGATCCTTGAAATAGGCTGTTAAGCAGTTACTAGGTCAAAGTTGATGAAGAGAATTATCCAGAGGTATCTTTAACCACATAGCCTCAGAGGCCAGAGCATTTATAGAATAGAGTAACTGAAACCCCCCGGACATGCAATTTTTTTTTTGTACCTTACCATTTCTTGATTCAATTTTAAATTCTCAAGATGTCATGCTTGTTGTCTGTTAGTAATTTGATAACTTTGTGTTGCATTCTACAGCATCTGTTATAATGCTGATAGATGGGATTTACTTTCAAAATATGCCACAAGATTTGTTAAGGCTGGAGTAAAACTGCATCGTGCTGCATTTGACATTTGGATGGAATTCGCTGCCAAAGTCGGTAAGTAGTTTGTATTCTTAGTACAGAAGCTTTTCTAACCTTTTTAGGAAAAAATTAGAACCATTCTAAAGCTAGATATTTTGTGATATACAACTCCAAAGGAAACAATTGCTCCCGTTCAACTCTAAAAATGATGTAATTCCCTTCATACCATTATATCCAATTTTCCCCTAATTATTAATGTAAAAATCATAATAAAATATGAAAATTTCCATAATTCCAACTCTACCCTTCAAGTTATCTATTTCTAGACCCATCATATCCCAAAACCCTTCCCAACACAATGCCCCAAGCAATGTCGCATGACGGCATTGGGATGGGCTGAGTGGCAAGCTAGTTTGAGCTTTGAGATGCAACAAACTTCAATTTAGATCAACCAATGTTTGTGTTTTTTTTTTCATTGCAGCATCTCGTTTGTGTTAAAGATGCAAGATTTTTTAGCACTGCATTTTGTTGATCTTAAGAAGATATTATACCCAAATTCATGCCAAATGCATGATTATAAAAGGGTAGGACAGTCCTTTCATCCAGTCAAACGATCATAATGGTAAAGATAAATATTTCCAGCTTTTATAGTGGTACTAGAGCAATTTCTTCTTTTGTAGTGGTACAAAGCAAAATTTCAACCTTTGCAATGGCATATACCAAATTGACCCTTTTTTATATAAGTGACATACAACCGAAGTCTAAGGTCAGCTGCATTTAGAGTTGCATTGCTATTCTGGTCCTCAGCCAGGTCAGATAATCTTTGTTCTGTTGCAAGTCTGGGATGGGTTATACACATTGGTCTTTGGAAGTGGCATTGGATCCTTCGACAGTTGTCTTCCTTGTAAAAACCCTGGAGAGACTTTGATTTTGTCAACATTAATATTTTGTTTGTGAAATAATCATTTTTTGGTTGAGCTACTTGAATATTTGTTTCGTCTTATTTTTTACCATCTGTTTTGGGACATATGAGTATATGACATGGTTCAGTTTTCTGAAGGATGCTTTTGTTAATCTATATTTTTCTGCTAACTCTGCAGGTGATTCTCAATCTATATGGAACATCAATAGTTTGAGAGCCAAGTCTGTCAAACATCAAACTCCTGCAACAGGTTTGGCATGTGCAAAGGTGATTGTTCTAGTATTATATTTATTACAAGGAGACAGTTAAAGTACAGTATTGCTTCTTCAATGTTTATTTTACCTGAACTTGAAAACCAATAGGGATCCTTCACCTTTTCTGCTTTTCAACATTTCAAGTAAGGTACTGTATGATCTCTGCAGTAGCATGTTAATTATTATGTGTTCGTTTTGAGGGTGCATAAGCTAGAGAACCTGTCTGCAGAAGCATTTTTCCTATTTTGTTGAACAACAGTGCTATTGAATGTTGATAATTGTTTTATGTTGTGTTCATTGTGTCAGAGTTTTGATCTCAGCATGAAATATCTCATTATGAATTGTCTTGCAGGGATTTCTGCTTGAACGCAAGCCTGAAAATGCTGCTGCAACCATTCGTTACATGTACAAGGTTTGGTTTACTGATAGATTTCTGTTTGTTAGTGCTATGATAAATAGCTTCACACAGACAGTATCTTGCAATGTATCTTGGGATATAATAGCTATTCCTTATGTGCAATGTCCTATTGCATCCTCAGGCTATGTTTCTCAACTTTTTTTAAATCTCCTGTTATTGTTGCCATTTTGGTTGCCAAAGTAGCTGTGTAGTCAAATCTTTTACGCAAGCCATCCTTGAAAATTGCTAATGCTATCACTGGTCAAACTGCAAACTTCAGAAGGCTTTCTTACATATTTTCCTGATGAAAAATTTATGATTGCATGTAGAGTTTGTCGGATCAGAGAAAACCATTGGTCAAAGATGAACTCCAAAAACTGGTTGCTGAATGGCCCACTGAGGTGATAAAAAGGCAGAAAAAAGATGATAGGAAGGTAGGTTAAAAAGATCTTTGGTCCGATTGCTTCACGATCAGAAATCTGCTAGTTCCCAAGTGCCATACTAGAATTGTTTTCCTGCTTGTGATATTTATCCATGCTATGCTGGGTTCCATGTTATTATGCCCTGCTTACAGTGAGATATCAGAGGCCTGCTTGAGAATGCCTCTTGCATTATTGAACTTTGTCGAGGTTGCAGGAGACATCTATATTTTTTCTTGCTGTTATGCTAAAGAACTTTTGCTGCTTCTGTTGAACACTTCTGCCTGCTGTGTCTGTTCTATGCATCTGTAACGAAATCTTCCCACATTTGTCAGGCAATGGAGGAAGCTCTGATCACGGACATCCCCAAAATGATCAGGTGCATGGCAAACTTGGGCCTCGATCTCGGTGTGAATTTGGACAAGCTTGCTCCTCAAGCTGCGTAGAGAAGAAACACTAGTGGCAAGATGATGCAATAGTTGGAATCTACCTGATGCCGAAGAGTATGAAGAAATGCAGAAAAAATGTGGGCAAATGGGCTTTGTTTCGCTATGGAAAGAGATCAAGATAACCAATATCTCAAGCCAGCCTTTTGATTGGATAAGTGTTACATGAGACGAGTTGTTCTCCCGTCTGTAATGATAAAATATTTGTCAATTTAGAATTTTTATTTTTATGTTTCTCTTTTTGGCCGCATGTTTGAATTACATTGCTTCAGAGCTGCAAGGCTTTTCGGTGGGAAAATTCGGTTAACTCATCTACATTCTGGTATGCTTTATCGTACTATTCTTTTCTCGTTATAAAATATGTTTTAGTGCCCCCATTTCCCCATGTTCCACAGCAATAAGCCCCTCCCCAACATCTATTCCCCCTTAATCCAAGGCGTGTAATATTGATCGGACGGCCGTGGAAGGGCATGTGGATTGCGGAAGCCATCCAATCAGGAACCTTACACAAAATTCCCCCCGGTCCATCTAGACCCGAGCATTTTGGATTTGGATCGGATTTAAATCAGACTGACAAAAAATATGAGTCTATTGGACCTGCTCAAGCTTGACTCAATTTAAATACAATTAGATCGACTGAGTTCAGATAGAAATCAGGTTGAGTCGGACATGTTTTATCGAGCAACACTAAAAAAATTGGGTCGTGTTAGGTTTGAGTTAGGTTGTTTGGTTTACAGAGGGTCTTGTGCCCAGTGGCCGGGTCAAGCCTATTCCGACTTGAGGGGCCAAAATTTTGCTCAAGTCTAAGTCCATCCATCCATTCCTCCTACCTCCTACTTGGCTACTTGCATCCCGATCCGGCGAGAGGCAGTCCCCAGTCTCCGATCTCCGTATCCCCTTCCTTCCGGCGGCTCAAGATCCCCGTAATCACGCTGGAGGCTCGGCGCCCATGTCTCACGAGGTTTCCAGGATGTGCTGATGTGGCTCCTCGTCTTGGATTTGTAAATAGATGCAACAAAGCATGGGGACTCTCTTTATTCTCAGTTCCATATGTGTATTCATGCAAGGTGTTCAACAATGCAATTATGTAATCTTGTGTTAATTGTTATTTAGAGTATTTAACCTACTGTCATGAACTTATGATTCATCCTGATGCTTGATACCCCAAGTAAAACTATGCTTTTTGGTAGGTTACAACTTACAAGTTACAAGTGAATTAAAAAAAACTTTAGTAACTGATACAATGTGAAGGTACTTTGCATGAACTTATGACAGCACTGTTTCTTTTTTTTTATGACAGCTGAGCTGGGTATACCAGTGTGAAGTTAGGCAGAAAGGTCAAGCTTGTCATGTAAACAATTCTGAATTAATACATGCAAAACATATTGATCCAATGACTATGCATATATGCCTTTGAGCTTCTCCCATGAGCTAATAAATATAGTGAAGTGACATGCAGGGACTTTCTAGTCATAAGCATATGAATGTATGATTCTTCTTTTGAAATCTTCTTTCCAAGTATTTCAATCATTTTCATGCTTCAGAATCTAACCATTTCACACCAAAATCATTTTAAGTAGATAAATGAGTGGTGGCATTTTAAGAGGTTGGTGTCTTCAGCTCCTCACTGGATCAGAAATCAGCTTTGCTCAGAGTGAAGCACAGGAGCAGTAGGAACAGAGTCTGTTCAGGATGTTGAGAGCAATGCACCTCGTTTTCAGGTCTATCGTTTGATTAATGTACTCATTAACAATTTAGTTTAGGCTTCTCCTGTAACTTGGTTACATCTTGTAACAAGAAGCACTAAATTTGCAGTGTGTATAGGGAGAAGAGCTGAGCTGCATGGCCAACTTCCTCAGCTTCGTCAACCTCTTCTCCACGGCTTCAAACTCTGAAAGGTTACATTTTAATGCACCCCTTTCTATTTCGTTGCTTAATTAATAATTATGCTTTCTTGCTCAGTATTCGAGGTTCAAAGAGCTAAACATGAATGAATGTGTCTTGTGGAGATGCAGATTCGCCGGAAAGGTGGCCGTCATTACCGGCGCTGCAAGTGGCATTGACTAGGCGACCGCGGCTGAGTTCATCAAGAACGGCGCGAAGGTTATCCTGGCTAACATCCAGGACGACCTTGGCCGTGCCGTCGCTGCCGAGCTTGGCCCGGACGCAGCGTACACCCATTGCAACGTCACGGACGAGGCACAGATCGCCGAGGCTGTTGACCTCGCGGTAGCGCGGCACGGCCACCTGGACATCCTCCACAACAATGCTGGCATCACAGGCTCCGTGGCGGCAACCCCTATCTCCTCCCACGACCTCGCCGACTTCGACCGCGTAATGGCCACCAACGGCCGGGCCGTGGTCCCGGGCGTCAAGCACGCGGCGCGCGTCATGGTCCCACCCAGCAGCGGGTGCATCCTCTGCACGGCCAGCATCGCGGGAGTGGTCAGCATGGTGGGGCCACAAGGGTACAGCATCTCGAAGGCCGCGGTCATCGGCGTGGTCCGGCCGGTGGAGGGGGAGCTGGCGCGCCACGGGGTGCGGGTGAACGCCATCTAGCCGCATGGTATCCCGACGCCGATGGGGATTGCCACGCTGCCCGAGTGGTTTTCTGAGGCGAGCGACGAGGAGCTGAAGCGGGTGGTGGAGACTGATTGGAATGAGATAGAGGGGGCGGTGGGGGAGCCGGAGGACATAGCGAGGGCGGTCGTGTACTTGGCATCGGACGAGGTAAAGTACGTGACCGGGCGTAACCTTTAGCTAATTGTTTTATGTTGGCGTCGGAGGACATGGCTGTTGAATGTTGCTAATTGTTTTAGGTTGTGTTCATTGCTTCAGAGTTTTGAGCTCATAGCATGAAATATTTCATTATGAATTGTCTTGCAGAGATTTTTGCTTGAATTTAAGCCTGAAAATGCCAGTGCCACCATTCATTTCTTGTACAAGGTTGGATATGCTCATAGATTTCTCTCTTTGTTAGTGCTACGATGCTATTACATTTGTATACCAAAGATTTGCATAAAGTGCTTCATATAGACAACATCTTGCAATTTATCTCTGGATATAGTAGTTCTTCCTTAAGCCCCAGTTATTGTTGCCGTTTTGGTTGCCAAAATCGATTTGCAGTCGAACTTTTACATAAGCCATCCTTGAAAGTTGCTAATGCTACCACTGGCCAAACTGCAAACTTGACAAGGCTTTATCACATATTTTCCTGATGAAAAATTTATGGTTGCATGTAGAGTTTGCCGGTCAGAGGAAACCTTTGGCTCGCATGGCCAACACATTTTCTACTCCCGGACCACCCCCACCATCTATTAATGCTTCCGATGGGTTCCTTCTACCTCCGATCAGGTTTGCTCACTCGATTAACCTCTGCAATTACGTTCATAAAATTTTTCATTTTGCCTCTTATGTCTATACTACATCATTCTTTTGGCCACTTAACTATCCAGTTGGTGGGTAGACCAAAATTCTCCAGTTCAAATGTAGCTTCAAGGATCTAAATAAGAGTTTGTTTTGAGCTTAAATTTCTTAAATAAGCTGATTTATTGAGGCAATATCGTATAAGTTCAATAAGTCTTACTTTCACTTATTGTAACTTTCGAGACTTATAGTTAAAAATGTGCTTCAATTTATGTATTTAGGTTGCCGTGTTTGGAAGTGTGGTGTGCAGGAAAAAAAAACTGGTGTTTTGTATAATCTATTTGTTTAGGAGATTTTTTTAGTTGTATTTATCAAAAAACAACTGAAAAAATATCACTTTCATGAAAGCAAAGACTAGCATATTTATTTTCAACCACAACGGAACTAACAACAAAATATTTAATCTAAACTTCTTTTAAGATACCAATTTGACAACAAATCATGATGGAATTAACAATAATATTAGTATTATCAAATAGATAAAATTTTATTTATGGTAATTTTTCAAAAACAATTTTTTAAAGTATTTTATTAAAATACTTATTTATATTGTACTACAATCTCAAACATAACTTAGACTTGAAATAAGTAAAGTGTTTGACTTTAAACACATAAGCTTAAGTTGAAGGTTGGGACAGAAAATCAGAATATATCTCTATAAATAATGCCTTCCGAATTGGTATAGAAATTCTATGTTTCTAATGTAATTGCTTCTTTGCAGGTGGGTGTGGGATTTCTTGCACAGTATTTGATCAAAGCTATGTTTGGATTTGCGATTGCCACGGTAATGCTATAAGAACTCATAGAAATACAGATCTTGTTTTGATTATGCGATCTTGTTTTTAAGTACTACTATACTATGGTACTTCACTGATTGTTGATTATCCAAGTGTAAAACTTTGTGATGAACTCCATTGTTCTACTGTATTGTTATTTCAACCATACCAACAACCATAAATAAACTGAATTCTAGGGTTTTGTTCAATCGGACAATATTTCACTATTTTTGCTAATACTAAATTACACAAAACCATTAAAAACTATTACAGAAAAGATCTAAAGTATAAAACAATGGGTGAATCTGACAATATTTGATTATTTTTCCTTATCCTGAAAAATAAACTAAATTCTAGTGTACAAGCTAACCTAAACCCTAAAATATGAGTATTAAATCTAGGGAAAACATGAATATATTTTACCATCTAACCTAAATCCTAAGGTGATGCAATAAATTAAAATTTTCATTTACTTCCTGCAGGTTAAATATTACAAACATGCAAGCTCAAATGTAGCAAAACCAGGCGATGAGTGTGCAAGCTCCTCCTCTCTTCCTCTCTCTCCTCTTCTCTATCTTCTTCCCAAATTTTCCTTAATTTTGTGAATCTTTTGGTGAATAGTGCAACGGAGAGGGTTTAAATAGCCATTGGGGGTGCGACTGAACTGGACCCACATATCAGTTCAAGTCTGCACCCGTTGTGAGACAAAAAGTTGAATGTATAAGAGTGCATGTGCTTTGGTTCTAGCGTGGCTTGCTCGGGGTGCCATGTATTAGTCGCTCGCCAGCATGAACTTAAAATTGAAGTCTAAGTTGGGTGAGTGACTAAAGATAGTTTTGCATTTTGTCTAATGTTTGGGCTATTTCTTTTTTTTGGGTTGTTTAAAAGGTCTTTAAACAACTCAAAATAGTACAAATTGTCAATTGGAAGAAATATAGACATAAGTTTAATATATGATATTTATATTAGTCATTTTAGTTTGAATATTACAAATTTCGAACAAAACTAATTTAATATGAATTTGTCAAAATCATATTTGCCAACTTTAAGTTTTACAATCAAGATATAGTATGGTATATACTGCATATCAGTTCGTATCGGTTAACCCTCCACAAGAATATATCAAATGATATAAATAATATTTAAAACTATGTTCCTAATAGATTAAACCGTCAGCCAATAAATTGTTGATTGACACAAATGTTTGTATTTCTTATGATATGTGATTTTCAACAAGATATATCCATTCCATGTGGGTATTCTTACTAGCTTAAATTTTCACTTTCCTACTTGTAGCCAGCATGACGGGGGTGGAACCGGAGCCGGGTCGGGTCGGGTTCAACCCGGCTCCGGCTCCGAACGGATGCGCATGCGGGTAGGAAAAATCGGATTCGATCCGGGTTCGGATGCGGACGCGGATGCTGTTTTTCTGAAACTTCCGGAGTCGGGTGCGAGTTCGGGTTTGACTGAATTATCCCGGATACGGATGCGGATACGGGCTGTACCCGGATCCGTATAGATATATATCACTAATATTAGTATAATGTAACATTGCTTCACCGGTTCACCACTTCACTCGCACCCGGTACCCAGTACCATGTACCCTAGATCTAGCTCCTCCCTCCGCACGCAACTGTGCCTCCTCCGCCGCCTCCAATCGACGGCACGCGCCTCCGCCGTCCGCCGCCCCCGCACACGGCTGCGCCGCCTCCAATCGACGGCACGAGGCTCCGGCGCTCCGCCCTCCGCCGCCCCCGTACGCAGCTCCGCCTTCCGCTGCCCCCGCACGCGGCTCCGCCTCCTCCGCCGCCTCCAATCAACGGCACGCGCCTCCGCCGTCCGCCGCCCCCGCACTTGTGAGATTTGGGATGAATCAAATTATGAATGCTTCTCTTGAATTACCCTATGAATCAATTGCTTGTTCTGTAGTTTTATGTTGCTGAGAGGCAAAGATTAGATCGCAGTGCGACTGTGTGCGTCGAAACTTTTGATTGATTTTTGCACAAGCTCTTTTATCTTGTTGCTTGAGATGTTGAAAAAAAACAAATGTTAGTATTCTCTGATTCGGCCTAATTGTCTGGGTGTATCTTTTGGGCTGGGAAGTGTTTCTGTCGAGTTGAAATCAAGTTATTGTTTGTGAGCTTCTGTGGAATCAATCTCTTGGTTCTTCAGCCCTCCTCTGTGAGCATTATTCGATTTGTATTGTCACTGATCTGTTTTGTTCAAGACTTTTGATCATGGGATGGGAATTATAGAGGGCATTCTTACTTGTCACTTGGTAGCTTGTACTAGACAAATGATCCATGCATATATAAAAATCAAAGACCAAATGATCCATCTTTGTATTTACATTCAGGCATCACTGTTCCCTTTGCCACATTCAGAAAAGTTTGCAAGATATATTCAGTAAAGATTTGTGCCACATTCAGAAAAGTTTGCATCACTGTTATTATTGTTTGTTTTCGTATCATAATCATATTAATTTTACAAATATCCGTGTCCGTATCCGCTCCGAATCTGTTTAATATCCGTGTCCGTATCCGCAAAATATTCGCTCCGTATCTGTATCCGTTTCTTTCATATCCGTATCCGCATCCGCATATTATCCGCATCCGCATCCGCATATTATCCGCATCCGCATCCGTATCCGAAAAAAAGATGCAGATATGGATTATGTACTATCCGACCCGAACCCGACCCGTTTCCACCCCTAAGCATGACCCACTACTATTGGAAAAGAAATGACAAATTTTGCTGCGAGATTGGGTTTCGGGGGAAATATTTATCTGAGTTTGGAAGGCTAGGGACCTTTGCTGGTGCTGTTGGAAATTGAAGTGCTCACGTGACGATATCCATATAACGCCTGGACAAATGTGGCATAAATGTTTCTCAAATTCTTGAGATTGAAATTTAATCTTTATGTTACCATTATGTTCCTTAGGTTAGCAATGTGTTTTGCATTCATTCTTTTCTTTTTCTTTTTTTTTTGTTAGAGTTGTCTCAATCTATAAAAATTTGAGTCGAGAATGAATTATCTATTATCTTATTAGTAAGAATTTCAATCAAATTCTAGTAAGAATCTTGGTTCATTGTAGTTTAAGATTAAATTTCTATAAAAATTGATATCTTTGTAATTTTTTATGTTTCATTTTGAAATAAATTCTTATTTTGTCCCTAACAGATGATATCAGATATTAGACTTCTCAAATTCTAGACCATGCCCTGCCCATCGGATGCCTCAATAACTACTGGTCTATGTGACAAAACACAAAAGTATATAGCCTGCCTAATGCCTTCTGATTTGTTTGTGAGCATATAGCTTCTTGTTTAAACTCCTATTTGATGCATTCCCACATAAAAGCAACTAAAAGGCCAGAATTAGTCAATTAGAGCTGAAAAAATTCCAAAATATAATAGAGAACATTCAAAAAGAGAACAGATAGTTTATTCAACCAACTAAACCAAGCATATATAAATTATCACTCAACCAAGTAAGCATAGTATTATCCTCTCATAAAATAAAAAAAAATAAGTAGGGGCACCGATCATGCTGGTAATTATGATTATGAAATTATTCTCTGTTGATTCAGTGTGTAGACCACTCATCCGAGACTCCTCAAGTAAGTTTTATTTTTCGCACCCATCATCTTTGGCACGGGTGGCAGCTGCAACGGATATCGTGGTCAAAATTAATTAAATTCAATATGAAAATATCTCAACTTATGGGTGAATAGACGACTCAAAGCATCTGTAAAGACTAAAGGGGGGGAAGCAGGCCACCAAGAAAATAATTTACCTCGGACTTGGTCTAATACACTCCAGCGAAGGTGGAGGGTCTGGTTAATACATGCGACTGCATAAGCTATGGCATCATCAAGTGTCTGATGCTTCGTCTACAAGATGAGCATAAACTTAACATTAAAATGACCATGAAACAAGGAGGAAAAAACACTCAGCCCAAAAATATACCTCGTCGCATTCGTTAATCGATGAACTCATCACAAATTTCTGTTCCAAATAATTCATTTTCTTCTTAAACCCTTGATACGTAGTCTCCAAATCACACTCAAAGTTGTTTTTCAATGGACCATCTTCAAGTCCAGTCAATGCGTCTTCAACCAAGATATGGCCAATCGCACCCAAACCTCCAAGAGCACCAAGAAACAAAAGAATATCTTTCTCATCTACCTTCCTAAGAAAACTTTCCTCGGCGGTTTTCAAAAAGATGGATGCATGCATTCTAACCGTCTACATTTTAGAAAAAAATTAATAAACGTACCATTGCAATTTAAAATGTGATCCAAGTAAACTTAAGAAATTACTTGCTTTATTGTATGTAGAGAAATTTCACTTGGTTTATCAAGTCGTGAATAAGCACCATTCTGAAAAGGCAGAAAAAAGAGAACTGATGAGAACAAGAAGAAATAAAACCACCATAAGTAAAAGCAAGTACAAAATTGACACAAAACAATATACCATGACTCTGGAAGCTAAATGGAGAGCATTTTCAGCTACTATGCAGACTTTTGTTGCCACCAACATGTCTTCCGCACACTGCAATTTCCATAAACAAAATTACCAATGAAAAGGTGCAGATAAAATGTTGTGGTTGTTATTGGCAAATGTTACAATATATAAACTAGAATTTCACAAGTTCTCAGTAAAAAATTTAACATATAAAGCCTCAAGGATAGGTAAGATTAAGCCATCTTTAATGTTCCACATGCAACTCATCTAAGTTTGTTTTTACTGATTTTTTTTTTGGTTAAGCACCTCACATTTATGATGTAACATTACTGTTTTTTTTTTCGAAAAAAATTTCTATTTTATGTAGTGACATTTTTTTGTAACTATTGGAACATGCTGCTTGAACTATTATAACATTTTTCTAAGCAGAATTATTTTTGACTAATCCTAGGATGCACATGGAAATGCTAGCATTACATATCCATCTAACTCCACAAAAATAGTGGTCTAACAAAGGAAAAAACAAAACAACAATGTTTTTGACACTTTTTTGCTTTTAGTACTAAACTATTTTCTATGTACTAGCAAATAAAAGAAAATTTTCATAAAGTTTTACACAACAAGTTAACATGACTAACCAAATTGCTGGAATTAGAAGAAACCATCTCCCACGTGTACTCTGCAATTCTGCGTTCCTCGTCATGAAACATCAGTTTTTTGAAGCTAATGGACTTAAAGAAACAACAGAAGCATTGTCAATGAAACAAACGCAAGACCAAACAAACAAGGAGAAAATAGTTGTGATGTTTTCCACAATTCATAGGAGGCAAGTAGTCAGTAATTTTTTATTTCATTTCACTGCTTCTTTACAATATTTGGAATATAAAGTATAAATATATGGTTTGTCCTTGAACTTTCATGAGTATAATTTGGTTCATAAATTCTAATTTTGTTGATTTTAGTTCCATGTATGTTTTGTTGATTTCTGTCTCTTATTTTGTTTAAGATAATATACATGATACATTTAATAGTACGATGTGTAGGCAGCAGCAAAGCGTGGTCTGAGAAGGTTACGATACCATGGGCAAATTTAGGCAGAAATCTTGTCTTGCAACTTGAAACCCTTGTTAACATTCTAGTAACTTAAAATCACTTTGGAGAGAACTGAATGCTTGCAGTGAACTATTTATTCCAATTTAGCACTTCATATGGATCTTTTATCATAGAGGCAGCTATCTCATTAAAAATGTCACCTCACTAACAGAGCTTTAATAACAAATCATTGCTAAAATTCTAGTAACTTAAAAATCATTTTGGGGAGAACTGAATGATCAAGTTTATCATAGAGGCAGCAATCCCACTAAAAATGTCACTCTGACTAATAGAACTTGATAGTAGAGATTTGGCTACAACCCTACTACAAATAGGTGGGGCCCCAATTGACCAAAAAAAAAAAAAAGAGACCAACAGTGAAAGCCAATGAAACGGGGACCAGTGGTGAAAACTATTCAGCAAATAAAATATGATATTCACTACTATCACTTGCCCATAAGCTATTGGCATTGACCAATAAATAATCACAAAAGGAGATGTATGAGAAAAATACATATAAACATGAACAAAACTTACCGCATTATTTTGATTAATGCCACACAACTTGGCTTCATACTCCTTGCCAAACTTCTCTAATGCCTCACGTAACTTCTTGGAGCTCACAAACATCTGGGAGCTCATAGTCTCAATATAGCAACAACAAATACAGCATAATAGACAAAACAAAACATTGGTGAGATAAATTTGTCCTCTTTGGATACAAGGAGCATCACAGACAACAAAATAAGCAGTAGTAATGACAGAAGGATGACAAACAAAAGAAATAAGTAGGAAAATAGTTGTGTTATTTATGTTCTCTGCATGAGTTATAACATCTTGGCAAACCGTCTTCCTTCCTTTGGAAAAACTAAAACAAACAAGTGAATGATTGTTGCAAGAATGTGTGCACAATGGCTATTACACCGAATTTCAAATTAACCTTATTTGGTGCATTTGTGCCAACTGCCTGACCCCTACCAAAAGCATGCCATGCAAATGCCAGCAAATGCTTTTTAATGTTTTTTAGTGAGCAAGAAGAAGTAAAGAACAATTGATTAAAAGGAAGAAAAGCAGAACCACAGTGAGAGTACCATGGGAGCAGATCCAACTTCAAACAAACCAGATCACAAGCTTATAAGGCAGGTATTTTACCTATCATTTCCAAAATTGATAAAAGACTTGCAGGTTGTGAAATTGGTAATGACAAAATAGTAAGACTAAGGCGTTCTTCTGAACAGAAGAGAAATAGCGCAACATAAAAAATAAAAAAAAAGGGGTGGTCTTGGGATTAAGGGCCTACAACTGCAAGACAATTGCCTTAATATTTATACTTAAGCCTGCTAACGAAGGGGATGGCTCACGGCATAGATGGATTAGACATGATTACTATCTAGGGCACAAAATAGTAGATGAGAGCATTAAAGTGGATCAAAACATGGGTGCAGGTAGAGCAAAATTTGGTAATACATCGCCATATCACTAAGGTTTATATTTGGTTACTTTGCACTTATGCTGCAAAGCAACAGAACACTGTCAGAGATTGTGTTATACTGTTATCGGTGGCGCCTTGGTGCCAGAAAATTTTCATATGGAACATATCAAATAGAAAATTTTCAGTTCTGTATCACATGACACTAATCAGCCTTGCATTTTTTTTACTTAAGTTTATTTTTATTGAATGGCACAAATGGGTCAGACATTCAAAAATGGAAAATGGTATAAGATTTTAGTATCCGAACCGGATACGGATTCATAAATTAGATTAGGAGATGTTTTTTTTTATTGAATGGTTGGGAGCCTAGCACACAGCTGGTGAGATCTTGGTAGGGCTAGCACTGATAAGATGGGATTCAAGATTTAGATGGTAAAGGATTTTGGTGCGAGTGTTTGGATTGATGGAAAGTCGAAGTAGCTCAGCTTTAATTGGTGGAGGTCTCAACATGGTTAGGAATATAGTAAAATAGAGTGATCAATCAAACGCTAGTGAGGAAAATTCATTGATTGGATGTTGTGATGGGAGTTCAAACTTAGTGATAGATCCTTCATACGGACTAACAATAAGGAGAAGATTTTTAGCAAGCTGGGAAGTACACTACTCTCTATGAGTGGATAGAGCCCTGGCCAGAACTGGGAGTGATCACACCCCATTTCTTGTGGACAGTGGTGAATGATCCACTAAAAAAAAAAGAAAAGATTTAAGTTTGAAACATGGTGGATAGAACTGAGAATTTGGAAAATATAATTCATAGTGCTTGGAGAAAAAAATTCAGACTGCAAGAGATGCTTTGAAAAATCGGTAAGATTTGAGGTTTAATAAAGACCTAGATCTTTAGATCTGAGGAATCTTCGTTCTATTGCAAGACGAGAGCTTTAAAAAAACAACACAGAAATTTGAAACTTGCCAAGAACCGGGGGAAAAATGTAGCCCATTCAATCCATAAACCTTCATCAAAATTCAATTGATAGGTGACAGACAGCAAGACTTATTAGACTTACCATGGCATCATCATCATCCTTCGGATCTGGCTCGCAGGGCTGGTCGGCGCCGCCCTTCTGAGAGCGAAACACGAGGCGCAGGCGGGCCTTGTTGCCCGCCCGGATCTTCAGGGATAGGGCGTCACGCCGGCCCAACGACAAGATGGGCCGGCTGCTAAGAAGCCTCGCGCTCGAGGTGGAGGATACAAGAGCGACAGGGTTGGAGGGCCACGGGCGGAGGGCGGCCATCGCTACCTCTCGCCTTTTTTGTTTTTTTTTTTGGCGTGCGGCGGGGTGAAAGGGGTGGGATTTCTGTTAATTAATTAATTTATAAAGACAGGGAGGGGGCTCTTTCAATTAACCGAGGAATACTAATACGGTACAAATTGGGGTGGAGACTGAATCCCGTACGGAGAGGATATCTCAAACGATTGGATATGGATAAAAATCTAAACAAACCCTCGAACTGATTATATATCTCAGCAAAAACAGACAATGATCCTAGCGAAATTATTGCAGATATGGACTATAAATTTAGAAATATCAATGTAATCTCTTTTAAAAATTTGGAAATGTGTCATCTAAGTTTTAGAGACTTAATTTGCATTTATCTCGATTTTAAACTTAAACTTCTCAAACACTCAACTTTCACAAAAATTTATAGTCTAAATTCAAACCACTTTATATAAGTCCAAGCCATCTATTGTTTCTCAGTATAACCCACAGACAACTACTAAAAAAACTCAATCTTCTGACCGAAGTGTTGGATTATATCTAAATCTTATAAATCTGTAGGGTTATTTTTGTATTTGAACTCAAACAAATCTTATAAATCACAAGTGTTATTATCATATAATCTGTTTGAGACCTAGTCTTGGTTTTCGCACTAGACTCGCCCAGATTCTAATATACGGAATTACGGGGTCTTACTCGGAATTACTGAAACCCAAGATGATTGAAAATACAGCTCAAAGTAATTGCACAACCCTTTATTTTAAAGAGAGCTTTACACGTCGAACATTAGGACGCACTCGTCTACGTCGAAGAAACTATATGTCTAAAACTTCAATCTAGACTCGATGATCTAAACTCAAACTATTACAAAATATTTATAATCCAATCGTATGAGTACGTATCAAACTCAATAACCTAAATGTATTAGACTCAAACAACTAACTAAACCTAATTAGTAAAGCTTAATTATATATATTCGGATCGGACTACAATTCTGATCAGAGAACGAATCCTTCCCAAGGTCGTGAACATTCTATGGTCGTGAAACCTTTCTGAACTCGGTTAAGGTCGCGAAGACTTTTCCGACCATGATCTGAAGATCCACTCAGATTATGACTCCTATTGCGACCTGTGATCAAAACTGGAGATGTGGAAATTGAACTTGACCATCTTCTTGGGTGTACCACTTAACCGCACGTGCTCGTTGATCTTTCCGGCCAATTCAAAAAGACTCTCGTGTGCCACTGCGGGTGGTAGTCACCTTCTTCTCTAAGATCACGTCGTCAGATACAGGTTCTTCTTGTTGATAAACCTAGTCCTCAACAGATGGTACTATGGTATCTAGCTCGTCATCCAGCATTGAAGGCTCGAAGAGTTTGAGGTGTTCAACATTGACAACCGAGTAAATATCCATGTACGGAGGTAACTCGAGTTGACAAACATTATTACCAACATTCGGTAAATCCAAAAAGGACCATAACAGATGGGTTTAAGTTTCTTACCTTCACTTTTAAGTCTCTCCTTACTCAGATGTAGCCAGACCATATCACTTTCTTGAAATTGAGCATCAACTTGGTGTCGATCATGTCGCGCCTTATACTTGAGTTGAGCTTTCAGCAAGTTCTATTCAACCTCTCGATGGAGCGGTTGAATACCTTCCAGGAACTTTTGTGCTCGGTCCTGATCAGATGTTTCCTTGCTGTTCTGCGCTGAGATAGGGATCACAAACTCCATGTCGAATGGACTCTGTGGTAGAAATCCCAAACAAACCTCAAACGGTGACTTTCCAGTCGAACCATGCACTGCTCAATTAAAAGCAAACTGCAGGTATGGTATGCTTTCATCCCAGATCTTCGGATGCATAGAGTTATATCCTCTCAAGAGATGAACGACTGTTCGATTTACCACCTCAGTTTAACCATCAGTTTGAGGATGAAAAGTAGTACTCTTCTTTAGCTTTGTGTCCATCATCGTCCAGAGCGATTGCCAAAAGTGAATAAGGAACCAGGTATCACGATTAAACACAATAGAAGTTGCCAGTCTAAAATGTATCCAAACATGCTGAAAGAATATCCAAGCAGCTTCTTCTCTCGTAATAGTCTTTCGACAAGGTAGGAGAATGATCATTTTGGAGAACCGATCAACGACCACAAAGAGATAGTCGTTGCTACGTCGGATCTTAGGCAATCCTCTGTAGCTTCTAGGCCCCTAAAGAGTGTTTTGAAAATTAATGACAATTACAAATGTTGAACTAACGTTACCTGTTAAGTTATGTCAAGATCAAACTCAAAAGACAGGATAATGAAATGCAAAGAAAGAGCTACATGATGAAGAAAGGACATTGAGCAAAGAGGCAAAGGTACAGAATAGGGTCTTTTTTCCTTTTACCGGTCTAAGGTGATTAGAGAAGAATTTTGACCAGATTATAGGATAGTCGCTGTACTATTAAGATGAGCATGTGGTGTATCACTAAATAGTTCATCTATGTGCCACAAGTCATAAAACCAACTTGCATTACATACTAGAAGGTCATATCCTTGAAAAACGCTTTCATCCTTCCAAATCAGCCAAGATCAGTCTCTGTCGGTCTGACCGATTGTTAGCCGGTCTGACCGCAGAAACGGTCTGATCGAATGTTGTTTCGGACTGACCGACAGTAGTGTTGTAGTGTGTTTACTTTCTTATTAGGTCGGTCTGTCTGTAGTTAATCTTCAAGTCAGACTCCTGGAGCTTCATGATCACTTTTTAAGGAACCTAGTGTGTTAAGACGGTCTAACCGATTGTTGGTCCGGTCTGACCGCTAAAACGGTCTGACCGAGTTTTAATACTACGGTCTGACCGTGTGGCCGGTCTGTCCGAAGTTTTCGGCCTGACCGTAAATCATGTCCAGAAACCATGTTGTCTCTGGAAGGTTTCACGGTCTGACCACCATTGGCTCCGGTCTGACCGTGAGAGTGCCCGACAAGGGTAGGTGAGCATTTATTGCGCCTGTTTAATGCGTTGCAATTGCGGCGGTCTGACCGGGCTTATACCTGCGGTCTGACCGCCAAGTGATCTTTTTCTTCCAACGGCTTGTAACGGCTATATTTATTGTGGGGGGTATATATACTCCCATGCATTTTCCTGTTTATAACTTTTGGCTTATTTGTGATCATTGCCATCATTCTTAAAAGCTAAAACAAGTTTCATACACTCTAGTGTTCAATTTCTTGAATTTGAGAGAGTGTGCATTTGAGATCTTCTAGTGCATTGCATTTATATCACTAAATCAATCTTGTGGCACTAGAAGAACGTGAATCACTTTCACCTTATCCGGGTTGATTTGCAACGTACCGTTGCCGACCACGAATCCCAGGTATAGTAGAGTTTGCTGGCAAATTCGCACTTCTTACAGTTGAGGCGAAGTCGATGTCGCCGAAGCTGTTCAAACACCTTTTTGACATGAATGAGGTGCTCGTCCCACGAACAACTATAAGCCAGTATGTCGTCGAGGTAAACGATCACAAAATCGTCGATAAACTATTATAGTACGTCATTCATAAGACATATGAAAGTTGTCAGGGCGTTGTAGAGGCCAAACGGCATGATTAGCCATTCCAATAAACCTTGTTGTGTTTTAAACGCGGTTTTCGCGTATCCTCTTCTTGGATGCTGACTTGATGATACCCTGACTTTAGAGCCAATTTCGAGAAGACAGTAGCATGCTTCAATTGATCCAGTAGGTCGTCAATAGGAGGAAGGGGGTACCGGTTCTTGATGGTGATCTTATTCAGTGCTCGGTAGTCAATACACATACGCCAAGTCCCACTTTTCTTTGGCACTAACACAACAGGAGATCCACAAGATGAACTACTCGGTTGAATGACACCATCGCTCAACAACTCACCAAGTTGTCTCTTGATCTCGAGTTGCGATATATACTCAGATTGGGAAGTATCGCATCGGACACTAACTGAATTTCGTGCTCGATTGGACGTTTCGGCGGACGACCCTGGGTACTTTCGAACAGTTCACTGTATTTCTCCAGCAGTCCCGACAAACGACCATAATCTTCTCGGCACGGCAACGGCAACACTGCTCGGGTACTATCACTCTGACCGATGGGTCTAATCATGACAAGCACGTATTTGTGACATGCGTTGACGATTCTCTTGGCCTGATTCGCGGTAATCAAATTCGAAGTGTTGATGTGGACGTCTCTACTGATCACGAACTTAACTCCGTCTTTAGTGAACTCGTACTCTTGCGCTCGCCGATGGAAGTGAGCGTCTCGATCATACAGATACGGACTCCCAAAGATCACCTGACAGATATCGATAGAAACAACGTCGCATTGAACCTCATCGATATAACGAGCAGAGATCGCAAACTTCAACACACACTGACTCGTAATCTGTTGGTTCACGTTGGATGTAAACTAACCCAGTGGATACGGTCGCGGATGTGTGGTTGTCTTCAAACTAAGTCGCCGAATCAGTCCAGCAGAGACCAGATTCTTTTGACTTCCAGGATCAAATATCACTGCGACCACTTCGTGCTTCATCTGGATGTTGATAGTGAACAAATCCTCCATTGAGTGATGGTCGTTGGGTGAATCCGAACCCTTCTACTTCGGCATTGCCATTAGAGACAAGGTTATATTCGCCTCATCAACCAAAGTCACTCGGAGAACTCCTTCTTCGGGTGGAGCCGTAGTAGCTGTAGCTATTCTCTTCCCTGGTCCGTTCTTCTTTAGTCAAAGTTCAGGATGAAGCTTGTAGCATTTATCTTTGGTGTCTCCCGTGGCTTGACAATGCTCGCAGAAGGTACCCGTGCCCGATTTCAAAGCGTTCTTAAAATTTATTGTTTCTGAATATTTACCAATTAGGATAGGTGAAAGTGATGCTTTTGAAAATATAATTCAAAAAGGATTTTGTCCTCAGTTTAAAAAAGTAACTAGAAACACTACTAGAAGTGATATTTTACAATATTATGAAAAACATGTAGCAATAATAAAAGAAAATTTTTTGAAAGTAACATTTTCTTTTGCACTTACTTCTGATATTTGGTCCGCCAACCATCAAAAAATGGATTATCTTAGCGTAGTTGCACATTATTTAGATGATAATTATATTTTAAATAAAAGAGTTATATGTTTTAAATTAATAGATATTGCACATACTGTAGAAGCTATCGCCGATCGTATATTAACTATAGTTAGTGAATATACGTTAGAAAATCTTATTGTTTCTATTACTCTTGACAATGCTTCAGTGAATACAAAGGTCATGGGCATATTGACTCCAACACTTGAGTCATATGTTGGATAGTATGTTCTCCATCAAAACTGCATCTGTCACATCATCAATCTCATCGTTCAAACAGGTATGAAACAAATGGCTGCACCTTTAGATACTATTTGCTCGGGCATTATTTACATTACTTCCTCAAATGTATGTGTAACTGAGTTTAAAAATTATTGTAAGGCCAATACTATGAGGCCTCGAAAATCTTGTACTAATCTGAAGGTAAGATGGAATTCCACTTATCTCATGTTAAAGCAAGTATTATCATACAAAAATATTTTAACTTTATTTATTAATATTCGATTAAATAGTGAGTTTCTTTCTGACTGTATATGGTATATAGCAGAGAGATTTTATAATTTTTTAGAGTTATTTCATGATTCTACTAAAATATTGTCTGGTATTTATTATCCTACATCTTATTTAGTTTTGTATCATCTTTTTTATATTGCAAAATTATTTGAATCATATAGAGAAGACCCCGATTTTTTGTTGCCGTACAAAAAATGGAACAAAATTTGTTAAAATACTTCACAAGCATATCACATCTTTATTGTTTTGTTTTTATTTTAAATCCGAGACTAAAATTAATTGGTTTGGAATCTTCTTTGGAGCAATTAGGTGTAGCCTTAAACATTAATTATTCCAAAAGTTATTCACATGTTGCTGATGAAATTTTTCGAGTTTTTCGTTTGTACGAATCTAAGTTTGTCAATGCACACCAAAGACCAGTAGCACTGGCACCATAATAATCAGAGACGCGGAGAAAGATTGGTGGTTTGTTATGGAAGTCACTACGAGGAGGCGGATCATCTTCGCAGAGTTCTAGCCAAGGCGAATCACCTTCAACACTACCACCTATGAGTTCACAAGCGGAGCTCAACCGCTACCTCGACATTGATCATTCTGTGGATCCTGAGTTTTCAAATGATTATGACGACTCCAAAAATGTTCTCTTGTGGTGGAAGAACTACCAACGACAATGCCCTGTGTTGTCTCAATTGGCACGGGATGTTTTAGTTGTTCCAGTATCAACAGTTTCTTCTGAATCTACATTTAGTTTGACCAGAAGAATAGTTGAAGACAGAAGATCAGTGTTAGAACAACATAATTTGGAAGACACCGAGTTCACTAGCGAGTTAGAATGGCTAAATATTAATTTGGAATAATTTGTAAGTAGTTACTACACTCTTTTTTTCTTACTAAGATTTTATCCTATTAGATTTTACTTAGTAAGATTTTTAATGAGACAGTAATATTTTCATATAAGTAATAAAATTGCTCTCATATTTATTATTAAGTTTCTATGATTTTTCTATCATATTTATTATTAGACTATTTCTATGATTTTTCATAATTTTCTAAATTTTGTTTGCAATTTTTTACTCATGTATGATTTTTTAAAAAAAATTTGTAAAAATTTGTTTGAATTTGTAAGAAAGATATTTGTATCAAGTGCCACTGTGCCACACAGCCACTATGGGACAACCGGCCAAGGCCCAAGGGCCCAAGCACTTAGCAAAATTTTGGTTTAGGCGTTTACCACTCTGCGTCGCTGGCTCGCCGTCACACCCTCCTCTAAGCCGCCGCAGATCTGGGGCCTGGGCCACGTGCCACGTCGCTCGTCGCCGGCGCCGAGCTCCTTCGTCCTCTCCATCGCCGATGCCATCCAGCGACGCCTCTTCAAATCTTCGTCCTCTCCGTCACCACTCGCCGGTCGCCACGCTCGTCCTGAACTCCTCTCGTGGTCTCACCGTCTCACGACTTGGCTATATAAGTTCATCGCTACTGCGTCGGTCAGGCCTACCAAACCAACCAAACCAAACCATGCCAAAACAGCACAAATTAAACCCGAAAGTTTAACATGTTGGCTTTGCCATGCCAACGAGCAGGCCACTAGCTGCTGCTCATTTGCTTCGCCGTGCTCTGCCTCTCCTTGCAAGCGCAAGTCCATGCCGCGGTGCACCACCACAAGGTTCACTGTTAGCCAGCCTGATTAAGCCTTGTCATTAGTTTACTTAATTAATGCATTTACTTGTTCCTTGCATGCGCACGCTCCAGGTCTTGAGGACGCCGTGCGCACGTCTGTTTTTGTTAGTTCTGCATGCGCGCGAGCTTCGGAGTATGGAAGCCGTGCGCGTAGAAGACACTGGCGAGATTAGCTCCCCAAGTCTGCATGTAATCCGAGTCTTGCGCTTCGACGGAGCGCACGTCGTATTGGTCGTGGGGATGGACACGGCTGCGTTGTGGCGTGAAGTTCGTTCAAGCGCTCATGCATTCAGTTGTAATCACTTGCTTAATAAATAGTGGAAGATAACACCCAGAATAGCTGAAGCTTCATTGGCAGCACCAAATACTTGTGTTCCAGTTTTTGCTTCGTGAGTGTGTGCATTTTGGTTTGGTCCTATGAGTGTGCAGGTTCTTGCCGGTGTTCTAGCCGAGAGATCCAACATGTGGTATCAGAGCCAGGTTGGTGAGAAGGTGCGCTCATCGGCGACGAGATGACTCGCTCTCGAGCACCTTCACCACACCGGCGGTCGTCCTCAACGGCGATCGTCGACACGGGCAACGGCTCCGGCACCGGCTCCGACAGCCGTGCCGCGGGCAGCGGCAGCAAGCAAGATCGCGGGCTAGTCACGTAGCGCGCGGTCAAGGATGATAGCCATAAGGCGAAGTACCCCCTACTCACGAAGACAAACTACAACGACTGGGCGTTGTTGATGAAGGTGAAGCTGTAGGCACGTTGCCTGTGGGACGCCATCCAGCCGGGCGACATCGCGCTCGAACCGCATGAAGACATGAAGGCGCTGGAGGCCATCTGCAGCGTCGTTCCTCCGGAGATGATCGCCACCATTGCTTCCAAGCCGTCGGCCAAGGAGGCGTGGGAGAGCATCAAGACACTGCTGATCGGCAACGACCGCAGCCAGAAGGCCACGCTGCAAAAGGTTCGCCGCGAGTACGAGAACATCACATTCCGTGATGGCGAGTCGGTGGAGGATTTCTACATGCGTCTCACCGGCATGGTCAAGCAGTTGGCGATCCTCGGCGATCCCGAACCGGATGGGAAAGTCGTCGAAAAGATGCTGCGGGTGGCTCCTTCCAGGTTTAATCAACTAGTTCTCTCCATTGAAACTCTACTGGACGTTTCTTCTCTTACCTTAGAGGAAGTCACCGGGAGATTAAAGGCGGCGGAGGATCGACTCGGTCTTCCTTCCGCTAAGGAGAACGGCGGGCGTCTTCTTCTCACGGAAGAGGAGTGGCTCGCGCGGTACAAGACTCAAGGAGGTGAGTCTTCACGCGGCAGCAATGGCGGCCACGGAAGGCGCGGCGGGCGCAGTCGTGGCGGTGGCCGCGGCCGGAGCTCGGGCGGCTCGAGCACTGGAACAAGCCGCGCCGGCGACAAGTGCCACAATTGTGGCAAGACTGGCCATTGGGCCAGGGACTGCCGCAAGCCCAAGAAAGAGGAGCAGGCCCATGTGGTCCAGGCGGACGACGAGCCCACTCTCCTCCTGCTGCGCAGCGGCTCCACCGACTGGATCCCTCCCTCTCGGTCTCGATCCCCAAATCGCGTTGCGCTGAGCTCGATCCCGAGCAGTGGGGCGTGCTGGGAACCAACGGCGGCCGAAGCAAGTGTCCCGACTCCACCTTCGGCGTGCAGGCCGCGGGATGGAGGCGCAGCGACGGCGCATCCCACGACGTCGGCGGAGCGGCCGGCGGCGCTGCTGCTTCCTGTGGACCGGCCGGCGGTGTTGCTCCCGGAGGCGGCGCCGCCCCCGCCGTCGTCGAGATCCATCCCCGGCGCCGGCACGGCGGCGAGCGCGCGGGAGACGTCGACGGCGGACGCGCTTCGCAACCGGGACAGGAGCTCCATCGGGTCCCTCGGTGGCGCGGCGAGGCGAGGCGGCCGGCGGTCGCTGCGTGCGCGGCGCGTGCGGGCGTCGACGGAGCACGGCGGCGCAATTGATTGGGAGCTGGTGCCCGCTCCCCCGGTGGTCGGCTTCCTCAACGCCGGCGCAACTCAAGCGCGACCCCGAGCAACGCCCATGCCCTTCGGCTAGCTGAGGCGCATCTCTTTGCGACACTCGGCGGCGCAGAGGAGCAAGGATGCCGACGCTGGATCCTCGACTCGGGGGCCACGAATCACATGACCGGGTCCCGGGCGGCGTTCTCCGACCTCGACACCGGCGTTCGCGGGTCAGTTTGGATCGGCGACAGCTCGGTGGTCCACATCGAGGGCTGCGGCACCGTGCTCTTCGCATGCAAGAATGGCGAGCACCGGACCCTTTCTAACACGTACTATATTCCACGCCTCACTGCCAATATCATCAGTGTTGGGCAGCTGGACGAGGACGGCTACCAGATTGCTGTGGAGGATGGCGTGATGCGGGTCCGTGATGAACAACGACGCCTCCTCGCAAAGATTCACCGCAGTGCAGGCCGGCTGTACGTGCTCGACATCAACATTGCACGGCCGGTGTGCCTAGCAGCTCGCGGCGGCGAAGATGCATGGCGGTGGCACGCACGATTCGGCCACATCAACTTCACCGCCTTACGCAAGATGGCGCGAGAGGGGCTTGTGCGTGGTTTGCCTGTGATCTCACAGGTGGAACAAGTCTGTGAGGCCTGCATCGCGGGCAAGCGCCGGCGCGCGCCCTTCCCACAGCAAAGTCTTCATCGATCGACCGAGGCGCTTGAACTCGTCCACGGTGACTTGTGCGGGCCCATCACTCCATCGACTCCGAGCGACAACCACTACTTCCTGCTCCTCATCGACGACTACAGCAGGTTCATGTTGGTGGCACTGCTACCCGGCAAGGACGCTGCCCCTACGGCCATCAAGCGTGCCCAGGCAGCGGCGGAGCGCAAGAGCGGCAAGAAGCTACGGGCTCTACGCACGGATCGCGAGGGGGAGTTCACCGCGGCGCACTTCACAGAGTACTGCGCCGAGATTGGTGTCCGGCGTGAGCTCACCGCGCCCTACTCCCCGCAGCAGAATGGCATCGTCGAGAGGCGCAACCAAACGGTGGTCGCAGCAGCCAGGAGTATGCTCAAGGCAAAGGAGCTCCCCGGTAAGTTTTGGGGGGAGGCGATCACCACTGCGGTGTATATCCTGAACCGGTCGACGACCAGGAGCACCGGCGGCAAGACACCATATGAACTATGGAATGGGAGCACGCCGGCGGTGCATCATCTTCGCACATTCGGGTGCGTGGCTCATGTGAAAAATGCCACGCCCAACGTCAAGAAGCTGGATGATCGTAGCAAGCCCATGATCTTCGTCGGCTATGAACCTGGCTCCAAGGCGTATCGCGTCTACGACCCGACTACCAGGCGTGTTCACATCAGCCGTGATGTGATTTTTCAGGAGGAAGCTCAGTGGAACTGGAGCGGGGACGAAGCCGAAGAAGATGTCAACAGCGACTTCGTCGTCGAGTACAGCTCTGTGGTTGAGGCGGGAGTGGAATCCACTCTCCAGCCACAGACACCGGGTCAAGCTACAGCAATGCCTACGCCAAGCACCCCGGCGAGCCCACCTGTGGGTGAGATTGGCTCACCGGCAGCGTCGCCGCCTTCTCCGGAGTTTGTCTCACCACCGGCCGAAGCAAAGGAAGGCCTCGATGCAGACCACGATGATGACGTGCCTCTCCGGTTCCGCGCCATCGACAACGTCCTGGGTCCGGCAATGCCACCCGGCTTGGCAAACCGGGACCTGGACGAGGAGCTGCTCCTTGTGAGCGCCGACGAGCCGGCGTCATTTGAAGAAGCGCAGGCGCATGAGTGCTGGCGCAAGGCGATGCTCGACGAGATGACGTCGATCGAGTCGAACAGTACATGGGAGCTGGTCAATCCGCCTCGCCAGCACCCAATTGGTCTAAAGTGGGTCTTCAAGACCAAGAAGGACGCCAACGGCAACATCACCAAGTACAAGGCGCGTCTCGTGGCAAAGGGCTACGTCCAGCGGCAAGGGATCGACTACGACGAGGTCTTCGCGCCGGTGGTGCGACTTGAGTCGGTCCGGCTCCTGTTGGCGCTCGCCGCAAGCGAGGGCTGGCCCGTCCATCATATGGACGTCAAGTCAGCCTTCCTCAACGGAGAGCTGCGGGAGGAAGTCTACGTCGCGCAGCCGCCGGGGTTCGTGGTTGCCGGCGAGGAGCAGAAGGTGCTGCGCCTGAACAAGGCGCTCTACGGATTACGCCAAGCCCCGCGCGCTTGGTACGCCAAGCTGGACACTTCCCTGGCGTCACTCGGGTTCAAGCGCAGCGCCTCTGAGCACGCTGTGTACGCCCGTGGAGTCGGCGCCTGCCGGTTGATTGTTGGCGTGTACGTCGACGACCTTGTGATCACCGGCGGTGAACCCGCTGAGATTGAGCACTTCAAGAAAGAGATGCAAGGTACATTCCACATGAGTGATCTTGGTTTGCTGCACTATTACTTGGGTCTGGAGGTGAACCAGAGTGGTGGCAGCATCACGGTCAGTCAAGGAACATATGCCATGAAGATACTTGAAGCAGCTGGAATGGTAGGCTGCAATGCCAGTCACACACCAATGGAGTCACGCCTTAAACTCAGTAAGTTGAGTTCTGCTCCTGCTGTTGACACAACTGAGTATAGGCGTATTGTTGGTGCTTTGCGTTATTTGGTGAATACAAGACCAGACTTGGCATTCTCGGTGGGGTATGTCAGTAGGTTCATGGAGAAGCCTACCTCTGAGCATCTAGCAGCCGTGAAGCGTATACTGCGATACGTCGCAGGCACAATCAACTATGGCTGCTACTACCAAAGGAAGAAGGCTGTTAATCATCTTGTTGGCTACAGTGATAGTGATTTTGCAGGAGATTTGGACACCCGCAAGAGCACATCTGGTGTAAGTTTCTTCCTTGGCAACAATGTTATCACCTGGCAATCACAGAAGCAAAAGGTCGTGGCTTTATCATCCTGTGAAGCGGAGTACATCGCCGCTGCAATAGCAGCTTGTCAGGGAGTTTGGCTAGCGCGGCTTCTTGCTGAACTTCAAGGGGAGGAGGTCGGCGCTGTCACACTGAAGATTGATAATCAGTCCGCAATTCAGCTCAGCAAGAATCCTGTTTTCCATGATCGCAGCAAGCATATTGATACAAAATATCACTACATCAGAGAGTGCGTCAAGGAGGACAGGGTGAGGGTCAAGTCAGTCGACACCAACAATCAGCTGGCGGATATTCTGACGAAGGGACTTGGGCGAGACCGGTTCATCCAGCTGCGTGCCAAGCTCGGCCTCGTCAACGTCAAGCAAGTGAGCAAGCCTTAGGGGGAGAATTGTTAGCCAGCCTGATTAAGCCTTGTCATTAGTTTACTTAATTAATGCATTTACTTGTTCCTTGCATGCGCACGCTCCAGGTCTTGAGGACGCCGTGCGCACATCTGTTTTTGTTAGTTCTGCATGCGCGCGAGCTTCGGAGTATGGAAGCCGTGCGCGTAGAAGACACTGGCGAGATTAGCTCCCCACGTCTGCATGTAATCCGAGTCTTGCGCTTCGACGGAGCGCACGTCGTATTGGTCGTGGGGATGGACACGGCTGCGTTGTGGCGTGAAGTTCGTTCAAGCGCTCATGCATTCAGTTGTAATCACTTGCTTAATAAATAGTGAAAGATAACACCCAGAATAGCTGAAGCTTCATTGGCAGCACCAAATACTTGTGTTCCAGTTTTTGCTTCGTGAGTGTGTGCATTTTGGTTTGGTCCTGTGAGTGTGTAGGTTCTTGCCGGTGTTCTAGCCGGGAGATCCAACATTCACAACTGGCCATTGGGACGTCTCGTTCCAATTCAAGTCCCCGAAGGCCCGGACTACTTCAAGAAACTCGCCGTCACCATCAACGGCCAGACGCCTAGCCCCACCATCCGTGCCATGCGCCGCCGCGCGGCAACACCGTCGTCGCCATCATCAAGAACAACCTTCTCAGACTCGCGTTAGCACGCCGTGTTGCCGGCTCACCACCACGCCCTCCTGACCTCCTCTCACGTGCTCGCGCAACGCTGCCGCAGAACATGCCGCGCCGCTCATCGCCAGATCTACCGGATCTACTCCACGCCTCCACACCTCTCTGTTGCTGGCCTCGCCTCTTCGTCCTCTGCCTCTGTGACGAGCCGACGATCCTCGTCGACGAGACAACAATCTCGACGCCAACACTTCGAAGGAGCCGTGCCGGTGCCGGCCTGGCACGCACTACGGCCCGCGGGCTATCGTGCCATGCCGAGCCTCTCCGCCAAACAAACAAGCCAAGCCGACATGGCCCAACAGCCCGCGGGCCAGTCCGGGCATAGCACAGCACAAGCCATCGGTCTGACGGGCCCGTGCCGTACCGGCCCAGCACGGCCCAATTGACACCTCTAATCAAGGCCTAAGGGGGAAAGTTTTGCAGAAAGTCCCTGCACTTAACATATCTAAATATGTGGTACTTCTCCATGCCATTGCTAAACGCCAGGAGGGCAAATTTTTCAAAGAAAATCCTAAACTATTTACATATTTGACTGGTTGGTTTTTCTCCCATTTCAAATGCCAAGAGGTGGAAATTATGTAATGAAGACCATGAACTATTTACATATTTGAGTGAAAGCACATATATTATAGGCATCATGTACGATACTCAAGAAAGTGAAAGCACTTACAGAGTTACAGGACTAATATCAAGGACAAATAAGAAATGCATACACAAGATGGAAATCAAGAAAACCACAGATGAACAAAAGTAATAGAATTATAATAGTCACACACTGTAAATTGTTAAAGCAGTAACGCATTGGAAAAGGAATAGGTTTGCATACTGTCACGTCTACAACCACACATACTTCCATTTTATATACCTATGGCTTGTAATGGTGTGGCTTACACCTTCCACTATATTTTTGTTGCATGAAGAATGAACCACATATTCAAGAAAAGCTCTCTCTCAGCTGAACACTGTAATACTTCACCAAATATGCAGTCTTTCAAGTAATATTGCTTGCTGCACAAAAGACAAACCTATCTGCACAAAAAGTGACCTATTGAACTTCCATCTATCATCTCCAAAGATGTATCTGTTCATTTTATCTTCTTACTTGCTGTATTATACCTTGATGATACACCCCTGCCTCTCTTCATGGTTTGCACTAGCCTCGGGTTGGTTGGTTAGAATAATCTGTGATTCAGGTAAAGGCTGCGTTGGTGAGCAATAGTTTGGCTCATACCCTGTACCATAGTCAGTGAGTTAGCAAAAGGAACCAGTCAAGACATTGCTAGATTAATGTAGCCTAATTTGAGTATGGCGTACTCACCTTTAGCAACCATCTAGCAATGAAATCAGAGTGCACTTGAGTGTTGGTACTTGAAGTAATGGAAACCTGTGAACAAGTTGAAGAATTGGCTAGAAGTGAACTCATTATCATGTTTCAACTAGCCTACATATCTAACCTAAGTTAGCAAAGCCTGTTCCTCACTCTCATCTGAAGATATAATCAAGTTTTTAACAGGCGATTTCCGATTAAGACAGACAAGATCAAATTATCTTTTCTGGGAAGCTATTTGGCATCGCTTGCTTGCAAGAGGTTGGCATTCAGAGCAGCCAAAAGATGCCACCACAGCTAAGAATGCCATTGTATTTATGATGTCAGATCAAGAAATTCTCAAGAAGGAAGCTAATTAAAGGCACTCACTATTTTTATTCTGTCAGCAACGTCCTTAAAAGAGTAGCAGCTTACCCAGTTCTTCTTGAACTACAGTCCGATGGAATGGACAATAGCGTCACTGATGACAAAATTGGGTCGGCAGAGGTGGCTGAGTTGGATTGAGATTGTGCTATCCACGACCTCAAACAGGGTCAATCTAAACGGGTTCCTGGCAGGCCAATACATCACGCGTGGGGGCTGCACCAAGGCGATCCACTCTCCCTAATGCTCTTTGTCCTGGTGATGCAAACACTTCACTTGATGTTGTTCAAGGCAGGCGAGGCAGGAATACTTTCACCATTAGGGCTCAATCAGGCCAAATTCATAACTTCTCTATACGCCGATGATGCGGTAATCTTCCTTCGCCCACACAGCTTGGACTTGGTAGAAATACAAAGATCGCTTTCGTTCCATGGAGAGGCTACCAGGCTTAGCACCAACATGGAAAAGAGCTCAACAACAACTATACAATGTTCCGAGGAACAATTCGAGGAAGCGATAGACATCCTACAATGCTCAGTAAGCGAATTCCCAGTCAAATACCTAGGCATGCCACTGTCGATCAGGAAGCTAAGGAAGTTAGATTACCAGCCACTGTTGGATAAGGTGAGCAAAAGACTAGCAGGCTGGAAGAACAAACTTATCTCTCTATAGGAGGTAGGATTATCCTCATCCGAGTAGTCCTCAGAGCAATAACAATATATCATATGACCACAGACTTGTTGACAAGATGGCTGTGCAAGAAGCTGGATAAATTTTGTCCAAGCTACCTCCGGAAGGGAAAAAAATATCAATGGGGGACATTGTCTGATGGCATGGACCAGGATATGCAGACCACAATGGTCGGGCTAGGTATCTAAACCTGCAAGTATTTGGTTATGCGCTCAGGATGCAATGGTTATGCAACGCTTGGGTCAGCCCGGAGAAGCCTTGGGTAGGACTGTAAATACGCACTGAAAATTGTATAAGGGCCTTATTCGAGGCTGCTACGACGTTGCCCTAGGCAATGGAACAAAAGCAAGCTTTTGGGACTCCAGATGAATTGACAACAGGAAAATCGAGAAATAACCCCAAACCTGAAACCCTTTGTCCACAGGAGGATCAGAACAGTGGTAGGGGCACTCCATTATAACTGGTGGCTAAAGAGCATCAGAAGAGATTTGCCTCTAAGTGTCCTGCAGGACTTTCTAAAACTCTTGAGACATTCTACAACAGATACAGTTACATGCACAGCAAGAAGACAATACGGTGGTCGCAATAGCGCATGGTCAATACTCGGCTAATTTTGCCTATCAGTCGTTCTTCCAAGGTGCCACTTCATTCCGATGAAAAAAGGCAATTTGGAAATCCAGAGTGCCAATGAAGTGTAAGTTATTCGCCTGGCTTGCAATGCAGCAACGTTGCCTAACAGCGGATAACTTACAGAGGCAAGGGTAGCCACATGACCCAAACTGCAATCTTTGTCACATGTAGTTCGAGACCGGGGTATACCCGTTTTTACACTGTAACTACGCCGCTGAAGTTTGAGCCAAGAAATCCAGCTGGGACTCAACAAGCAACTCCCTGAAACAGTGGTGGTACAAGATGTGCCGTTTGGCAACCAAAGATCAACTGAGAGAAATGGACACCCTAGTCATGCTAATCCTATGGGCAATCTGCCGGGAACGCAATCATCGAATCTTCCAATTAAGGAGCATGAACCCAGACGAACTAGTAATGCAAATTCGAGACGACTTGACAACCTGGAGGAGTGTAGGGCTAAACATTTAGGCTGTGTCTGAACAAGAGAAGTTTGACTAGGGTTACAATAATTAAGATGAGATATTACTATTACTAGGAATAAATTGATTTGGCCTGATGCTGCTGGCTGATGTTTCTTTTTCTGGTATTGTACAGAAGAATTAAACTTTGTTTTTCTCTCTTAATAGAATGGTGGCACCTCCTCATGCGCCAGTTCAAAAAAAATGATAAAAATCGGTGGGTCACGCATATGAAACCCACCCAAAATGATCTTTCAATCATCAGAAACAACCCTATCACCCTCCTAGGGTTCAATACCGTGATCATGACATTCTGAAGTTTACTGTCATCGACGCAAGCTTGGTTGACGGGGAAATTATAGCTGATGACATGGACATTGAAACGATCCCAGAACAATCTGAACAAGTCACAGCTGATCGCAAGGACATTCAAATGGCTCCGGTGTACTACGAAATCCAAATGAATGCGTTGCAAAACTGCTTTTATGCAGACATTTGACTACAATTTGCACAGAAAAGTCATTACCGACGGAGCTGCCTCACTACTAACTGTAAGTTCGTCCCAATAAGCAGTCAAAGATTTATTCAGCTTGGGAACATCCCCATGAGCTCCAGCCTGAAATCTTTCTCAAGCATTAATCTTTTGTTCATCTGAACGTGTTGATCTAGAGAATTTTCCACTTGACGAGCCGGAATCATTGCAAACTTTAGCCACTAAAATCTCATCTTTTGGATCATATCCTTTTTTAGAGGGCCCACTGATTGTCAGCGGCAAGACAACCGTTATCTAAAGAATTACAACGCGTTTGTTTAATTTTGATAATGACACATATATGCATGTACAATCACTTTCCACTATCGACTTCATATGAGCTTGGATCTCAAATTCCACATTGGTCAGCTGAACAGCGTGCAGAAGGAATCTCAACTGCAGGCTACTTTCCGTTTGGTTTTTCTAGCCAGGTTCTCTGAAACCGTTGCAGTTAAATTCTGTCCTCAAATCTAGTGCTAGCCAAACCAGAGAAAACGCACAGGATTGATCAAGAGCTGTATGGATCAACTAAACTAATACTTGGTATTCAATAAAGTAAAATTGGGAAACTAATCAGATCATATTGCCCCAAAAGATAGAAGTCAGCACAATGTAGAACAAATGATTGTACAAAAGAACAGGTAGTAGTCCATGTAATTGGGTCGAGGGATATGTTCAGCGGCAGAGCTGGTTCTATGCATTCACCCAACCCTGGTACAAAACATGTTCTAATAAAACTAAAATTCAAGCACACGCTGAACACCAGATGAGAATTAGAAGTAAAATTAATATGTACTGCACTGCATTAAATGCGCTCGCATGCACAGCTACAACTGCGGAAAGTGGTAGCCTCATTGCCTGACTATATTTCCATACGGCTGTAATAACATTCTCCAGAGAATTGGAAACTTATTGAGAAAATCTATTAGAAAAGACAGCACAGCAGCAACAATTGTGACTGAAATGTGATAAGCCGAAAGCATGTCCAAATACCAAAAAAAAACTACCGACTGTTTTTTTACAATTGGCCAAAGCACTGAAAGCAGTAATGAGAAACTGTAGTCTATCTGTCTATCTATTTAATACATCAAATCACTTGTCATCCCAACCAGCACCTGTCAACCACTCAACAACCTTTGAAGTAAAATTTTTTAGGGCCCCAGCAGAAATATTGTCTGCTCTCATCTCATTGATTGCAGTCCTCCGCACATACTGAAGAGCCTCAAATAACTCAGTAAAGTACCTCAGATGGTCTGATGTGCTGATTGGACAAGTAATTGTGGGGAGCTCCTTGATGACAGACCGTGGGCATTGCAGGGTACGCAGCGGCCGCTGCATGTCACCCCAGCGAGCAGAGTAGATGACAAGACCTGACCCTAAGGTATATATCACCATGCTATGGAGCCGCTTCAGCGCCTCCATAGCACTGAGCACAGAAGAAGCTTGGAGATACCCATTCTTGCACTGGAGGTCAACCATCTTGAACGTTTTTCCTATTTCAAGCAAATCCTTCAAAAACACAAAGTTAGTGACAAAGTAATAACATAAAAATCACCAACCACCACCTACCTCATGCAAGTAGGCTGGGATCTTGCGACGGCCAACCAACCAAAATATTTCTTCATTGCATCTCTCCATCTCAGACTCAAAAGGAATGAAGCAGTGCTAACCTTTCCTCATCCTGCACATAGATTAAAAGAAATCAGACAACAAAAGTTAGCAATGTAAGTGCTGTTACTTACCATCCCAATCAGTGCCAGGGGGCGATATTCTTCACAGAAATTCTCCATGTCAGCTGTAAGAGCATCCACCTACAAAAAAAATCAATAGATTTCAACCATCAAAAGCAACAAAATCAAGCACCAACATGCCAAACAATAATGCAGCAAATCAATCAAATTTCACAAACTAAGCCAACCCTCACGCCAATTCCCACTCCCACAGCCACCGAATGCACTACCAGCAATCAGAAGCCGAACAAAAACAACACTACTACTATACGGATCAGGACATAAATTTCCAGCTATTAGCACACAAAACTAACACGAAAAAAATATGAAACTAACCCCAAAATTATGAAACAGAACTAACACAAAACTACCTCAATGTATCGAGGCTGTCCCCCATTCCCATCTGAAGATATTGCTATGGCCTTCGCAGCTGAAGCAACAAAGCTACGAGATGACTGCGGCAGCACCAGAAGCCCTCGACCCTTCAAAACACATAGCGATTTCAGAATATGAAACTAGCCCCAAAATTATGAAACAAAACTAACACAAAACTACCTCAATGTATCGAGGCTGTCCCCCATTCCCATCTGAAGATATTGCGATGGCCTTCGCAGCTGAAGAAGCAACAAAGCTACGAGATGACTGCGGCAGCACCAGAAGCCCTCGGCCCTTCAAAACACACAGCGATTTCAGAATATGAAACTAAACCCAAATTTATGAAACAAAACTAACACAAAACTACCTCAATGTATCGAGGCTGTCACCCATTCCCATCTGAAGATATTGCGATGGCCTTCGCAGCTGAAGAAGCAACAAAGCTACGAGATGACTGCGGCAGCACCAGAAGCCCTCGGCCCTTCAAAAACACACAGCGATTTCAGAAATCCAATCATTTCTGAAATCAAATCAGATCAAATTCAAAAACACAGCGATTTCTGAAATCCAATCAGATCAAATTCAAAAACGATCAAATTCAAAAACACAGCGATTTCAGAAATCCAATCAGATCAAATTCAAAAACACAGCGATTTCTGAAATCCAATCAGATCAAATTCAAAAACACAGCGATTTCAGAAATCCAATCAGATCTAATTCAAAAACACAGCGATTTCAGAAATCCAATCAGATCTAACGATTAACAGTCAAATCGAAACAAAATCAAGAAATAAGTACTCTTACACCGCCTGCTCCCAAGAAGAAGGTGCACGCGTCCATGGGAGCTCAGGAGAGGGAGGGATGGGAGAGGCTGGGAGGGAGATGAGAGGAGACGGGAGGGGAGAAATGGAAGGGATATGTGCGTTATATAGAAAGAGAAATGGAAGGGATATGAGCGTTTTATAGAAAGAGATGAGCCGGGGCTGCGCGAGCTCTCCGCGATTTGCCTGTCCCGTCCGCTCTCCTTGGGTGTGCCACGCGTACCGTTATTTTTGCTGTGTTCCGTTGGGGCGTTGTCTGTTCCGTTCCTTATTTACGCTAGGCCGTTCGATGGATCATGGGCGGCATCTGGGAGCCTTTCGTCCCGCTCGGAGCGCCGCCCGTCGGATTTGATCTGGACGGCCAATAATATGATTCCTCTCTCCCCACCCAACCCTAGCCTCCACCAGACAAAAAGACGCACACACAGGCGCCAACTCCACCTCCTCTCCTCAATTCGTCTTGTTTCCACCACTCCCCCCACCCCCGTCGCGAGCTCCGCCCTCGTCTGTACAGCGCGCCGACCCTCCTCGTCCCCGCAGTTTCGTTGCCTGGTGCGCCGCCCCCGTGGTTCCTGTTGCCGGCGGCTCGGCGCTTCGTCCCCCTCCCCGTGACCTGCCATCCTAGCATGCCGCTATGCCACGTCTTTTTTCTTTGCTTTGGTTTGCTGCGGCGTGGTAGAGAGGCAGTGCGTTTTGCTATTAGTGCTTGGTGAGTTCCATTACCAGGTTCCCTCCCCGCATAGTTCCGGTCTACCCTGGTTTGGTCTCGTTTGGCGCGCCCATGCACTGTTCAGATGGACTCCCTCCCCTTATTGCTGCCTTTCCCCTCCTTTCTTTCTTTGCGTTCTGGTTTTTTTTTGCCTTGGCTGTTGCTGTGGCTTTGGTGTTTGCTCCGGCGGCTCTGCCTGCCGCTGTACGGTTCCTTCCCTTTGCATTGTTTCGCCGTCTTTGCTGTTTTCGTTTAACGCTGCCGTCGCTCATCGGTTTGCTCACTTGTTTTGCTGTCTGCATTTTGTTGTTCTTATGGTTGTAGATGGGCTTTTGATCTCCTCGTTGGTCTTCTGTAGGGATTCAGCTGCCTTGCTCCGCGATCTACCGGATATGTTTGGTTGCTTGCTCTCTTACGGTAATAGCAGTGTAAGGCAAACGATGTTTGTTGTTGTGCTAATTAAGATGATATTGGTAGGATTGGTTTATCTAGGTGCTTTGCATGGTACAATTTTCCTGCATCGGGGTGCCTTTGCTGGCTGTGCGACTTGCATGTTTTATTTGGAGAGTTTTCATCTGCCCAGGCGCTGGTGCTCTGCTTCATCATGGCCATAGTTATCGGTCAATTTGGGGTTTTTTTCGTCCCTTGCAGATGCTCGGTGGAGATGGCGATTTCACTCGTTTGGGTGTTTACACGTTGGTCATTGCCCGAACAACGTTCAATATGCTGTAATTCTTGCGGCCATTGATGTGTTCATGTGAGGGAAGGAATGCCTCCGGCACAGGTAATGCAGCCCATGTGTGTGCACTCCTTGGGCACCCATGGCTAATTACCAGTTGGGTGTCTGCTAGAACAAATATGTACTAGTTGTTGAAAAATATTTTCTGTTAACAAATGCGCTATATGGGCTGATTGCAGCCAGCCAGGGTTGCTATCCCTCCCTATCTATGAAGTAAACAGCATCGTTTACTTTTGGTTGGTGTTACATGTGTCCTAATTGTTTTCTTTGGCTTTCTTATTCCGCTATTTACTTGGGTATTTCAGTACCTGATGGGTGGTTTTTGTTAGCGGGTTGCCTGCATGAATTACTGCCTGCCAAGGATATGCGGTAGGTGGGTGGTTTGCTCTGCCTTTGGGTTGCGATTATGGTGCTCAGTCATTGGAACTAAAGTATACCTAATTTCTTTGCCAATCAGGCAATGTTAGACAGAGGAAATGGCTTGTCCTGCTCTATTCGTGCTAGCATCTGCGGTGCCCGATTATATTTGACGATTGTTTAGCTGTCATTCATGCTTGTTTTCTGTACTTCAATGCATTTCTTTCTACTGTTATGTGCTGTTTGCCTTCAGACTTGACTGTCTGCTTGTGCTTCTTTTATAGAGAACCAGCTGGCTGATCCAGACCGGTCGTTCTTTCTTGCAATCTTCCTTGAACGAGATAATAGTCTGGGTCTTCTTTGCTGTTTGCCTTACTACGCTCTCTTATTTGTAATGCTTGTCCTATGTGTTAGTATCTGTCTATGGCCCGTCGTCCATCAGCTGGGCCTGTGGCCTGTGTTTGTTTTCGTCTTCTGTTTAGCCTTCCCTTTTATTCTTTTCGGTTGATCGGGGAAAAATGACCGCGCTACATAGTTCTGTTGTATGCCTGTCATTTGCAGCCTATATAGCACTGTCATTTTTCCCTGATCGGCCAGATGAGGGTGTTGGTTTTTTACAAATGCAAAATCAACATTTTCTTGCTCAATGATTTTTTTTAATGTTTGGAATATTTTATGGTCCATTTGCAGGAAGTTCTTAAATTATTGTCTTACCTATTTTAATCACTAAAAGGCAATTGATGTGGAAATGGGATTGATCAAAATCAGAGCTGACGACTTTGACAGGCAATTTTGGATCGTGTCCAAGGTGTTGCTGGTCAGATCAGTGTTTCTTGCTGTAGCCACAGCCCAGATCCTGCGCTCCATATTTACATACAAGTATGACACTAACTGAAGAATCAAATCATAACCTTATGGATCTAGCAGCATGATACTTGTCCATTTGTTGCAGGGGCTATGAAGTACTGTACCATCAGTTGCTGCAAACACTGATCAAGAATGTTCGATTGATTGAAGAAAACACCTGTGCATCTGCATACACAAAGCCATTTTCTGGCTAAGTAAAAAGCTATACCAGTACAGTTTTGACTAAATTGTCCCATTATTTTCTGTCCTCTTTGTGGTCCAGGAGACGAGATGTTGGCATATGGCACAGAAAGTGATAGGAGCCTCAGTGACTACTCATGGATCTTTGAAGAGTTGCCTGATGTAGATAGCAAAATTGATCCAGACTACTCGCCACAAGAAATTTGCAGGAGAAATCTAGTTTTACCTCAAGAAATCGGCAAAAGTTCTGTCACCACATCCATCAATCGGAGATACAACATTCGACCAAGCATTTAAGCATTGATATTGCGAGATCTGTTTGTTGTCTTGTCCCTTATGTATTCTTCCATGGAATAGAATCACATCTGTCAAATCTGTAAAAATGTGAAATGCAAACGCTGCAATGCAGAAATTACACCCAGTGTGGCTCTTTAGGTAAACAATTGAATGAAGAACAAGTTTACAGTAGAGAGTGATGTTCAGAAGTGCTAAGAGATCTTAATTCCATTACCCATTCAAATAAATCTAATGTACAGATGACTAATTGAGCTCCCTCTCCGGCCTATACACTGCTGTTCAAAAAACATACATGAAACGATTCATGAACCGAGAAAAAAAAAAATTCATCATTGCATGCTGGCTCAATTGCAAAACAGACTTCCCGGTGAGCAGGAAATGTTGAAGAGTAGTTCTTCATATGGAAGACTTCTTATCCATTAAATATCATGAAGTATCTCATCGAGCACGTGCGGTGGCTGGCTGTTTTGATGATCGGCCAGACTTGTGCTTCCGCTTCTGGTTGCAGACAGCAGCAGAGTCAACCAATGGTCCAGACCAAGTAGGCACAGTGCCTTTCTCGTAAGGAAACACGGTGCTGAAAGAAGAAGGATCTGCAGGTTCGAATGCAGGCTCCATGTGATTTGACGAACCCAAAGGAAATCCGAGTGTGCCATCCTGATGCGGTGGAGGGAATTTTTCACTCTTGCTTTTTGCATTTGCATGTGTTATTAGCCTTCTTTTCTGTAAATAAGAGTAAGCTCGAATTAGTAAGTCATTCCAATTTCGAACCACATGCCTAGAAAAGCTACTGGAATTAGTAAGGAAGACTAGCTCATTCCACATACATCAATATTTACTTGAAGTTCAGCATTTGCCTCTGGAGCCGGAACTGCCCTAGGCCGATCACGTGTCCTTGTCTTCCTAGCTCCATCACCATTTGCTCTACTACCAGCAGCTCTTAAACTGTGGATCATGCGATGAATAAGTCAATCAGCATTTTTACAGTCCAAAGGTTCAACTCAGATCAGCCCGTGAACAACCAAAAGTTCAAGTTAAGAGAGCATGGATTAAGAAATTTATAGACAGCAACCAAAAGTTGAGAGACAAAATGTTGTTTGAACCCATCATGATGTCTAAGCAACATATTCAACTAGTCCCCAGAAATCCAGGATTCTTGGCACCGAAAACAAGAGTGCTACTTTTAGTACAAATCAGCATATGCCCCTTGCAGTATCGTGAATACAATTGTCACATTATGCTTTCTTGTCATCAAAGAGAGGGTTGTTGTCCCCATTTCCATTTGCTCATGGAAGATAGCCAAACTGCAGAAGTGGGTAAAATATCTAGTGCTATCATCCTTTCGGGTGCTCCTACACTCTCAACTCAAATTGGTCCCTATATGTCATACAAGTTCTTAACATATTTACTCCTCACATCTATATGTTATATGCCTGCGCCCATGTGTGCTTTTTCAAAACAACAATACTGCTATAGTGCATGAATCAGCCTAGATGACACTGCAGAGAATCAAAAAGAAAAGGCCAAAGCAAATGCCAAGAAATAATACAATTTTATAAGGAAATGAGTGTTAGGATGACAAACCGTCTAGCTTCTTCATCTCTCCGTTTTGCATCCATCTCTTTGCTCGGGGGGTACTGTGGGAGACTTGATGGCTCACATGCATAAGGTTCTGTTGTAAAGAACTGTGTTTATAGTAAAAAGACAAAGGATTTTGTTAGTGAAATAGTGTTTTGTAATATCAGTGCAGAACACAATGGATTAATTAAAAAAATATAATCAAATAATTGTCCTTCCATCAAATAGGTTGTGAAAATATTATGTAGGCTATTAATGAGGCAAAAATTGGACTGTGGTCATATAGATGGCATAGCAAACATACATCATGATCCTGCTAACCTAAATTTCTACCATGACCCTATTTTGATCCAAAAGGTTAGATTTCAGTAATTTGAAAGCACAAGATATTCTGGTCCTGAATCCTGGTGTGATTGTCACAAACTTGGATAAATTTTATCGCATCAAAGGGGGAAAAACTAGCTAATGAGTAATGACTATACTTCTACGAGCATAATAGAATGTCATTGTATTTGTAGTAGGCATGGCTACAGAGTCATAGGTTCCATCTCATGCACCAGAAGCAATGGCTCTCCGTCACGACTAGGATTTCCTAGCTTATTTGGGCAAACTAGCCAGGCAAAGCATGGATTGGGCAGAGGTCCCAAACACTCATCCTTGCCAGGCTAAGCTAGACAGTATTTTGCCCATTTGAAATAGAGATCCAAACATAACCTAATATCTCCACTAACACCTACTAGCCAGCTGCTACTACATTATCTTTTTGAAATACTAATGTTCCAAAACCACAGTGGTCAACAAGAAAAACTAAATCATAGTTACCCTCCAGATATAAATGTTCCTAGTATACTAATATGTTTTTCCATTAGTGTCATCCTAAAAGGCAATTCCTCCAACAATAGTGTGCAGAATCTCAATCTGTTTATTACATAAAAGAATTGACAGAATGGTGAAAGTTAAGACACTTACATCACTTTTTAGAGCAGAAGTTGCTGTCAAACGATCAGCTGGGTCAATTGCAAGTAGTGTTTCAATCAGTCGCACTGCTGATTGCGGGAAATCTTTGAATGTATCTGCTATTCGCCGTTTATATGGTTGTTGGGGTTTAAATATTGTTGCATGAGGTAACTTTGATTTTTTCCAATATTCTTCTGTGGGGGAGCCGCACAGCTTAAAAATTTTATGCAGCTGTTCCACCTGAAAGAAGCAGATTTAATTAAAACAATGAAATATGGAAACAAAGATGCAATGAACATAAATCTACAACTGCAAATAGCATGCTATTGCTAACCTCGGTGCGTCCAGGCATAATAGGCTTCCCAGCCAACAACTCAGCGAGGATACACCCTGCACTCCACAAGTCCACGCCCACCCCATAATCTGTGGCTCCCAAGAGCAACTCCGGTGGCCGGTACCACAATGTCACCACCCGACTTGTCATCGGCTGCTTATGGTTCGGGTCAAAGAATGATGCTAGACCAAAGTCCGCAATCTTCAACACACCATTATTATCCAAAAGCAGGTTCGACCCCTTGATGTCTCGGTGCAACACCCCCCCGTTGTGGCAGTGCTCCAGCCCCGACAACAACTGATGCATATAACACTTAACCTGCACGGCACAGATACCTCAATTAGCCACATTTTGCAGAATTCGATACAGTGTCGTCTCGAACTCGTTGGATCTTGACCTGGGGCAGGGTGAACTTGATCTCTGGGCTGGAGGCGAGGCCGGCGAGGTCGTGGACCATGTACTCAAAGACGAGGTAGAGGCTGCAGGACATACGGGAGGTGACGAGTCCGTCGAGCTTGACGACATTGGAATGGTCGAGGCGGCGGAGGATGAGGATCTCGCGCGCCATGAACCGCACGCTCTCCGGCTCCAGGTTATCGAACCGCACCTTCTTTAGCGCCACGATCTTGCCGGTCAGCGAGTCCCGCGCCTTGTACACATTGCTGTACGTCCCTTGCCCGATCTAAACCCCAAATAAGTAAAAACGATGCGATTTTTCTAGGGTACTCTAGCTACGGATCATAAAAGTTGTGTGAATATGATTTGGGGGGGTGGGGGGCGGGCGGTGGCGCCTGTACCTTGTCGATCTTCTCGAACGAGTCGGCGCGGCGGGGGGTCCAGCCGTCGATAGCCTCGCCGGCGACGGCGGAGAGCCAGGCGGGCCAGCCGGCAGCGACCTGCTCGCCGCGCGCCTTGTTCGCGAAGCTCCCGCCAAGGCGGACCTCGGCGTGGGCAGCCGCCGCCGCAGCGGCGGAGCGCGACGACCGCGACCGCCGCTCCCGTCGCACCGGCGCGGCAGCGGGGGCGGGGGCGGGGGCGGGGGCGGCCCGCTCTGCCTTCTCGGCGGCCTGGTCCGCGGCCGCTGCGGTCTCCAGCTGCCGAGCGGGAGCCTCGGGAGGAGGGTCACGGCGGCGGGAGGAGGAGGCAGGGCTGGGCGTGGAGGGGCGACCGTGGACGCAGCCCATGGGGAGGCAGCGGTGATGGTCACCGGCGGCGGGGCATGGGAGGAGGAGCCCGCGATCCGGAGGCGGCGGCGGGGGCGGGAGGAGGGGGTAAGCTGCGCCCGCGAGTGAGTGGAACGAGGTGTGTGGGGGGAAGAGTGGAACTGGAACGGTTTGACTCGGATGGCTCTGTGTCTGTGTGTGTATTTTGCTCCGCGTGTAGAACTAGAGAAGCACAAAAAATTTTGTGGTAGAGTGGAAAAGGGGTACAAAATATGAATGACTCTTGGGTTTTTTTTTTTTACAAATTGTTTTTTGTGTGTGTGATTTTGTGTGATGTTGATGAAAAGTCTTGGAAAATAATCACTCTGGACAATAATGTAGGGTTGGTTAATAAATGGTGAAACTTATAAATATAATTTATGGTGATATTTTGTATGCACTCAAAATAGATAAGAGATGGTGAAGTATCTGATCATGATAACAATGATGTATATGGTTAGGAATGATGGCACTAAGATAAATGTGAAAGAATGATACGTATAGTTGGGCATGATTGATAATGATATAGTTTTTACAAGATGAGCTATAATTTTATAAATAACAAACCATCTAAATAAAAAATTTTGAAACATGACATATATGATATAATAGTAGGATAAGAAATTCAAAAAATGTAAAAAAATCGGGTTGATTTTTTTATCTAAATTGTGCATTTCACCGAGAGCCCACTAATTTAAAATTAGTGCATAAAAAAGCTTTGCAACCCAATAAATTATCTAAGAAAAAAGTGCAAAAATAGTTAACTTTTTCAAAGAACAAAAATATGTGAAGATTAGAATTATTGGCCACAAATTAAGGCGCATATTAAGATTAAAACTTTGCAACCCCTTTGCAAATTCTTTTTGATCTTTTTTATTGTTGTGGGTTTGGGGTTGATTTGATTTTTTTTTTATTTTTGTGTTCTTGGGATTTGAGGACAGTCAAAAAGAATTAAAGTAGAGGGAAAGAGGAGGGCCCGAGCGGTTTTAGGTTGGAGATCCTGTGGGTTTTGTCTCTTGCAGGTGGGGACAGCTTGGGTGTGTGCTGTATCATGTGGTGTGGGGCCATCTCATTAAGAAACGTGTACAAGAAGAAGGCTTTAGCGTGAGTATGTTCATTTCTTGGTTAAACTGTCAAAAGTATAAAGATCACCCTCTTGCTTCATTTTGCTCTTAAAAAAATGCTTCATTTTAAGCATGTATTGTTAATTAAATGTACCAGGTAAGGATTTTTCTTAAAATAAAAGAATTTAAATTTGTGATAGTCATCCAATCGGTATGAGATAGATCATTCATAAGACCACTATCTCTAATGCTATCGACGATGTTAGCATTCAATGACACAATTTGACAAATTTGATTTGTTTAATTGTTTTATGCTAATCAGATTAATATAAATTTGCATTATCTTTTTTTAAGGAGAATCTCATCTAATATATCGTGTAAAGTAGCTTCTATGGCTCCCAATGCTTGTTTACAATTGGGTGATGGTGTGTTTTAACAATACTTAATGAAAAACATAGGTAGCATAAACATTTACCCTAGGTACAAAATAGAAAACTATATCGATTTTTATCTAGCACCATGGTGAATTGTCTCAAGAATTAGTAAAAAAAATGTGGTAGCATATATTCTCTCCTTTGCAGAATAAATTTATTTTTTTTTTTCCTCTCTTCAGAATTTATAACTAATATCTTACACTAAATATTCTCTCTTATTTCGAAGACATTTATGACAAGAACTAATTTAGTCATTTTCATTTATAGTTCTTCTAAACTTATACTCTTCTTAATTCTTGTGTATGGTCAAAATGCGGTTTATATATCATATAACAAAGGAAGTATTTTGCTATGGCCTTACGATACAATTGCTATATAATATACAAAAAATTATAAATAAACTTGCTATTTTATATCATGATATATACAGCCACTGTTTTCATAAAAAGGACTTGTGTGGCACTAGGATTATAACTTCTAAGTCTTCCCATATATTTCTATTTTCTGTAGACACATCAAAGATGTACCTATCAAGTTGTTCACATCATCTCAATTTAAAAAAACAAAGTTGCCCACTAAATTAGTTTACTGGAGTGTCAACATGAAAGACAGAAGAAACTATAATAATATAGTCATTTTTGACACGCAACGAGTGTTTTTTTAATTATATTTAGATATACGCAATCGTTTTTAAGGATAAGAAAAGAAAAATATGAATTGACTTAACTAAAATCCATCGAATAGACTGTACCTATTGTAGAAAGGTTCAAATAGAAAACAACAATGAGGAGAACATTATATGATTTTCTCATAAATGCACTGTAGTTGTGTTAGAATGTACACTTGTAGGTCATCTAATCAAAAGTCAATATTCCAAATTGATTATCATGAAAAAAATAAATAAAAAAAATTTTCTTAATTTATATCATAACTTAATTTAGATGGCTCAATAATCGAATGGTCTAGATTTGATGTAGTCGCCCCATAGAAGACTGCAGGGGATCTCAGTGTCTCTCCCCTTAAAATTTTTTGTGTGACTGAGAAGAGTTGCATTACAAGAGCAGCCAGCATTGGTAGCTTTGGCCTTGAATTATGCAGCCACTGCAACTGCAGGGGTAGCAACAATTTGCTACCAACCTTTTATATGAACATTAAAAAAAAGCCTGGTTTTCCAGAGATGCGGTATAAATGACACCAACAATAATAATTTAGGATTGTTTATCAAAAAAGGATATTTGAGGTAAACATGGAAAAAAAGGAGAACATTAGAAGTTCTCATGAAATATTCGGTATATTTGTTTTGTCTAGTCAGTTTCAACTATGCAAGAATAGATGAAGCGGCCCTATAGAGCTCAAACGGAATGCACGTACCGTTTTTGAAAACAGTAGGTGATAGGATCCCATTCCCAGCTCCCACACGCATGGTGACCAAACCAATTAAATGCCACATCATCCTCTTCATAATAATTCACTATTATCATGAGCACTATTAAATTCCTGACACACATGAATGGTGATACTAACTCCTCTCTCTCGGAATACTCTGTGGCATCTTGATGCTGTGTACGGCATCTGACACGCTGGGCCCTCACAAACTCACTTCATCTATACTGAAGCTAATTTTTCCATTGAAAGGCCTGTTTATACGTTAGTATAGCACATCCTCTAAATTTGTAGCATTCGTCATGGTCCAAAGATAGAAAGATCATAGTACTATGATACTTATTCCCCGATTTGCACTATTGTTTTTTTTTTAACCTAGTACCTATAGTACGTGTAAGAAGAGAGAAACATTAGTTTGGAGTACAGTCATGCAGGTTTCAATAATGCAGACTTCTCTATGAGAGATACAACTATAAGTGAGAACTGTTAGATAATAATGTAGATCATTATCATAATTGAATATTTTGATAGTTGTGGTTCATGAGTTGTGAGTTGTGACACGAAGATTTCTGCGGGTGGCTGTTACGTTAGTTGAACCTTCCTAGGTTCCTGAATTAGTTTGCCTGCAAGATTGGTCAATCAGATGCTGTCACTTCTCTTCTTGTTTCCAATGAAAACCAAGCATTCCCAGTGACTTCTCAGAATTTTTCGGCCACCTTTCAGACCAACCACTACGCCGAAAACGACTTAATATACACACATTAGACTTAGCGACATACTCACTCACCGCTCAACCTTGCCGATGCATAGATTGATTGGGTTAGTTGTATGATTGTATCATGGATTAGTTGCCTGTTGCTGCAACTGCTAAGATAGAAATCTAATAAGTTTAGGTAGATGGTTTCCATTTCCAAGAACATGGTGTCACAACTCACACCCCCTTTTGACTTCCTAGGATCCAACAACTTTATTTGGGCCGTTTGGGTGGCTTCAATTTTGGTTTAAAATTCAAAATTTTAAAATTTTCCAACTTAGATATAGCGGAAATTTCTCAGAAAAATTTAAATCTATTTTAAATTAAGAATCACATCGTTTCTGACAGAAGTTTGAACCCTCCTAATCGAGACTTTGGTGTGGTTTATGTCTATTCCTGGTTGGAGATGTTGGCTTGATTTATGTTTTTTACATTTGACCAGTGGTTCGCCCTTAACATCATGCATGTAACATCAAACTCTAAATACTCTTTGCATGGGATGTTCTTTCCTGATAAATTGATAATACGGGAAATGATGGTAAGAACCTGAGGAATCATCTTCCAAATCATGCAAAATAATCATATGATATATCATAAATTCATAATATTGAAGAAACAATACATCATTTGCATCTCAGACAGCCCAGTGAATGCACCAGCCATTACCACTAAGCTCACGCAAAATGAATGAAGCCATCCCTCATAAAAAGAGAGAAGCATCAAACATTCAATATTTTACCATTTATCCAGATTGCTGAGGACTTGAAGAACCTGCATGTTTGAAAATGTAAACTCGTTTCAACTTGAATACTTGATGCCTATCCTAACGTGAGATATTCAGTTCTACAAAACAGCAAGTGTCAAATAAACACTACTCAAAATTTTCAGATAATACAGCACAAACTCCGCCTTTTTCCACCCTATTCTGTAATGATCTCTCATTCTTCAGCATGCTTTTTCTTCTTTTTCTTCTTATCTTTCTTACTGGAGTCTTCAGTTTCCATGGAAACATCTTGAGCATCAGATTTCTTCTTCTTCTTCTTCTTCCCATCTGCATCGGCTGAAAGAGGCTCCTCAGTTTCCTTCAGCTTCTTTTTCTTTTTCTTCTCCCCATCAGCACTGACTGCAGGAGACTCCTCACTGTCCTTTGACCTCTTTTTCTTCTTTTTCTTTGATATCTCATTCTCCTGGTCCCAATCTTCTTGAGTTGCCTCCTCTGCAGGTTCTGATGATGGTGCGCTCTCGACCTCCTGATGCTTCCTCTTCTTTGAAGCCACTTCTGACTTCTTTGGTGTTTCTTCTGCCTTCAGCACTAAATCAGCTGCTGGATTGTATGTCTGAAAATAACCAAGAAAAGCCAGTACGCCCCCATGAGCTCCAATTATTTCAGTGGACGACAATGTATAAAACAATCAGTAAAATTATTTCACAGAATAACCAAAATATCTAGTACCCTACTTCAACTCAAGTTCTTGGGGCAATTTTTTGCAATTAAAAAAATTCTAAGTCTTGTCAAGGTTTTGAACCAAAAAATTCATTGTAGGCTGCACATTTTTCTTTTTTGGACTAAAATATAAGCTCTACAATTAAAAAAGTATTGTCAAACAGTCTTCATTTAAAAGACTTGAGCAAGTCATAATATAGCTTACTTTGGCAGGGGTAATTAAAGCCCCAGCACCCTTCTTCCAATCCTTTTCGTACATTTCAATCTTGGGCTTTCCCTTTGAGGAACCTGTAGACCTACCAAGTTCTTTACCCTCAAGGACCCGAAGGCGTGCTTCAAGCTGTCCAAATATTTCAAATATGTTAAATGCATCCCTAGTAATATGCTATGTCAACATTGCTATAATAGATACCTTAGCCCGGCTTTCAAGGCCAATTGAGTTATCTTCACCCTCACCAAGGGCATCATATCTTATGGCAAGTGCAGTCTTAGCAGCAAGAGAACGTGAGATCTTTCCCTTGTGCTTTGGAGCTGCCTGACCAATTAATGATGCATGATAGATGAGACCATACTTTGGTGTAGCATGTTTTGTCTTTAGAGCTCTGAACAAGGCCTGCAGACAGATATGATGTTCAGTTCTCTTTTTTTTTTGTGTGTGTGTGTGTTGGGGGGGGGGGGTGTGGTGTGGGTTTGTTGTGTTGGTGGGGAAGCAAAATTCAAAATTCTAAGTGCAACAAACTTAAATCATTTAACAACAAAAGCACAACAGTAACCAGCAGGCAAACTTTGAAACCACACGATTGACCACAGCAAAGGTAAACTATAGATCTAAAATACACAATGTTGAAGGGGGAAAACAATTGAATACCTTCTCTGCACCAAGTATCTGAATCGTGCTGCCTGGCTGCTTTGCCAAATTCAGCAAACTGCCACCATGTGCAATAAGCCGAGCGCCAACAAGTTCACCAACAAGTGCAGTCAAATTTGGGGCAATAGTATTCATCCTACTTCTTAGATAGTCATAGAGCTGAGCTCTGTACTCAGAAAGAGCCAAGACTTGGTCACACAGTTCCCTGATATTTAATAGGTCAAGATCACTAACTTCTGTGCCCATGGATATTACTGACGCCTCTTTTAGCTCTGCTTCCACCTCTTCTGACAAAATCTAAAAACAAAGTTTCTCACTAAAGAACAATCTTCTGGGATATGCATAACACAAGAATTCGGATATGTTGACACAATTTACCTCAGAGAAATCATGATTTACTGCATTGACGCGATTGCTCATCATCTTCACAACTTTTGCATACTGAATATTATCTGCAACAATTTTTGTGAGCTCTGGAAAGTGCCAACCATACCATTCACGAACTCTCATGGCATAAGTATTAAGCTCCTTGTCAAGATCATCCAATAAGCCAATGGCCTGAATGATCATTGTATCAACCTATGGAAACAGGGCCATCATCCATAAAATTAGTGTGGTCTCACTTATCCAGATGAAATAAAAAATGAAGGGCACACTGAAAATGAAAAATCAAATACAAAATCATTTTAATGAAGAACAGAGCTACAAAACATGAGAGGAAAAAATCAAATACAAAATCATAGGATGTACAAGTGAGCAGTGATGCACAAAGTTTTTTTTTTTTTTAAGAAATAGAGCACAAAGATAATCTGACAAAGAGTGGTAATGGTAGCAGCAAGGTCACCTTTTCAGGACTGAACTTCAGCTTATACCTGGACAAGCTGTGGGACAATCCCAGGCTCATGGGGCCCAAGTCTTGTGCAGCTAATCCAGACATAAGCTCAGTGAGCTGGTTCCTCAGTCCTCTCATCAGCTCCATCACAGCACTATTGTGTAGGCAGTCAATTTTCTGAAAGAACACATCAAGTTTGTTATCATGATTGATCATTTGATATATCGAACAAGTGAGACATCTACCGACCAGCTTTTCTTTAATAGCATTTCCAAGTTTGGAATCAGCAACAGCCAGTGTTTCACCATCACAATGCTTCTGCAGGAACTTCCGCAGGCCCTTACTGGGCTTGCTATCAATTAGCAGAGTGGCAGCTGAGAGGGCATCGGATGTGTTCTCAAACTTGTTGAAAGCCTTCAGCTCAACAACCTGATGCGAGATTCATGATAGCAAGTGAGCAAGACAAGAATCTCCATCCAGAATCAAATAATGTAAAACCCATGCAAATAAAAACCTTAATCCACAGAGAGCATTTTAGAGCATATGTTCAAGAAAATATATCACAGAAAAACATACAGCCCTAAATGTCCACCTGACAGAGAGCAGGTTGAGATACAGTAAAAAAGATCAATAAAAGTCACGGAACTAAGCCACCCTCTCATTAGGATAACGAGTGCCCAACCGCCCACAACCCAGGAATTTGTTTATGATGAACTGAGTTGTGGAATGTACATTGGAACAGGAGTAACATATGACCGATGACTTCATGTTACTTTATTGACCTCCCGATGCTGACCCTTGAACAATGTGCAAAATTGTTATGATATCTTAAGCTAGACAAAGTAGAACAACATACATAAAGCAACGGCAAGTGATTGCCTTTCCCATCTAAATGTACCTCCACTGCGTGCATTCGCTCGTGATGAAATGACGCAGCAATAAACTAACAGCCCAGTAAAATCGTAAAAGCTAGAATAAATCATAAGTTCTATTAGAAATTGAAACATTCACAAATCATTCGACCTTTCTCGCCGATTCCGACGTGGCAAAATCCTTCCACAGGTCCTACAAATCAAAAGCATCACATTATTAGTCAAAAGACCAACAAAAATCTCAAACACACACAGTGAGGGAACTAACTGAATCACCTCAACTTTGGAGAGCTTGCCCTCATCCAGCACCTTGAAGAGCGCAAACCCCGCGGGAGTCTCGAACAGCACCAACATCTCCAAATCTTCGCACACAAAACAATCTCACCTATACCACAACAAAACCAGCAACCAAGCACACGCTAAGAGACGCGAAAAGCCCCACAACACGAAACAGTAGGCCGGCAAGGCCGTAAAGGCAGCGCCTTTAAGAGAGGGATCGAATGGGCCGGCAATGGAACGAGGCGGCGGCGGCGGCGGCGGCGAAGGCTACGGGCCAAGGTTAGGGTTTAGGGGTTTACCTCGTTGGGCTTGTGGCGTCGCCGTCGTGCGTCGGGAGGAGAAGGGAGGCGCCGCGAGAAGGGGAGAAGGCGGCGAGGGTTTAGGGCTTGGCTTATATTGGTGAGTGGAGAAGGGTTTAGTGGCCCATCTCGCCGTTGGATTGGGAGATAGGTGATCTTAGCCCTTGATGGAGACACGACGGCTTTATGACGTTGGTTTTTGCACGATTTTTTTAGAGCGGTTTTGCATCAGTTTTTGGAGCATGGTTGCTTTGCTTTGCTTGCTCCTCGGCCTCGCGTTCCGTTTTTCTTTGACGATTGATTCTGAGCAGTTTGTTACTTTGGTATTGTTTTATCTGCTTGTTATGATATATATATTTGGTCAATTTTTTTTAATTTTAACTACTAATATATTTATAAATATTTACTTTGATATGATTCAATTCATCATAAAAAATGTTTTCATAATATTATATTTTTATAATTTGTATTAACATATTATAATAAAAATTAACAGTTAAATTTATTTTTATTGAAATCGTAAAAATTCAAATGCAATAAGTTTTTGTGGATAAAAATAGTATAAGAGAGTTGTTAAGCTATTATCATTATTGAATTTTATGTTATGTTATATTGTTATTGCTTAATCCTCCTATCATATACTTGATCCAATTCTTTCTTTTTGTCTACGATATTCTTTTTATAGGGATTGTTTAATCTACTATCGACTATAAGTCTATAAGTGTATTTTTTTTATGTGTGGGGTGATTGAGTCGATTTTACTAGATTTAATTGATCGTGGGCTTAATACTAGGTTTTTTTTGACACTTTAGAATTAGTATTAAGTCGACCTAGCGTAATCCATATTTCACCCTTTCTTGTGAAAATACTTCGCTATTTGATCCTTCAAAAACTAGTGAAAAAGAGGCGGAAAAACTTCACTCTTTGATCCTTTAAAGATTTGTCGATGATCAATGAGTTGACCGCCAATCTTAACAAATAAACAAAAGAAAACACCAGAGAATTTTTAGACAGATTCATATCATCAGAGTGATCGAGTAATAATCTTACATCTTGTGTGATATATTATATAAGTGTATGAATCAAATCCCCTCTCTACAACATTTTTGCTGCTTATATTTGTAAATGAGTAGTTACACTAAACCGTTGTTAAATACTATTATCAATCATAGAAAAACTGCACGGTGGTTATTGGATAACTGCTTGGTGATTGCTAAATAACCACAAAATAATTTCTTATACATGAAAACATATCGAGGTTAATCATGTGTCCAGTTAGAGAATCTCCTTCGAAATTTCTAGAAGGGTATTATTGACCAAATCATGGTTAAGCTATCAATCAAGTTTGAAATCAATCTTATCAATAGTTTATAAGTTGGTTAAAATTATTGGTTGACTAATAATTTGAAACTGGTCGAAACCATCAATTGAGTAATGATCTTAAACTAGTTAAAATCATCAATCATTGTTTAATTTTATGTCAAAAATGAGAATTAAATGTCTTAATTCTCAGCAAGACTAATAAAAAGAAGAGGCGAAAAGCAATACAATATGACGTTGTGATGCAGTTGTGATTTGTCATGTCGGAAATTTTAAACGCTGCTTGAGGGTACTCTGAAAGTACATGCTAAGTAATTACCTCACTAGTACTAGCTTCTCTTCTTGTGGAAATACTTTGCCTATGATGTGGCATACTCCGTGGGTGTAGTCAGTCTCATCCCCTCGGTGCTTAGTGCTCCCCATGTACGATTTTGTAGAGAAACAGTGAAAGTGACATATTTGCCCATAATAACAATAGAACAGAAAAAAAGTATAAAAAAAAGATCGTTCTTTTCAATTTCAAAAGATCAAAATGACAAAAAAAAAAAAGTTAAGGAATACGAGGGAATCCTCTAAAGTTGTCTTAAAAATTTATGATATCATATAGACAGATCTTAGTGTTTTATATGTGTATTCAATTATTAAATCTAACTATTTATGTAATTAGAAACATTTTCTAAATCTTTGAAAACACTTTTAATTAACAGGGTTGTGAGGTTCGTTGTGTTTCTAACCTACATTGCTAACTAGACCAACAGCAAAGCTTCTCAATTACCTCTTGTTATTAGGCTTCTAGAGGAATGGTTTCGACGGTCACGATCCACGCTTTCCCCAATCGGACGACTAGTTTTCTCCTGATGACGTGGCCTTGTGATTAGCCGAGTCATAGAGCAGAACGGCACACGAGATCTCAAGTCTCTTCCGATCCAAATCGGAACCATCAGATGGTCCTCCCGTCTAACGCCGCCGCCACGAGGCTCCTCACTGTGCCGACCCTCCTCCTCCTACTCTCCGCCGCCGCGCTCCTCGTCTTCCTCCTCCTCCCCTCCCTCTCCCCCACCCCCTCCTCCACCACCCACCTCTATGCCTGCTCGCCCCCCACCACCACGCACACCACCACCACCGTCTCCACCGTCACCACCACCGCCTCCCAGGCGCCGGTCACCACCTCCCCCGCCGACGTCTCCTGGCTCAAGTCCCAGATCGCTGCCAACTCCCTCCTCCCCGAAAACCCCGCGTCCTCCGGCGCCTGGCGCCGCCTTCGCAAGGGCATCAACCCACGCACTCGCGAGCAGCAGCTCTTCGACCTCAACAGGTATACTACATTTATTGCCCATCTGTATGCTAGGATCAAGTTGTTGGTACGGTACATTCTTGTGCAAGAGCCCTTGTGTTAAGTCATGTGTAATTGTGTTGCAGGCACCATGGGATCTCTTGCTATCCGGACGACGAGGCAGCCAACCACACCACGCTGCCTTGCCCCGGGGAGCTCCTCGTCGAGGAGCACCACAGCAACTATGGTGAGCCATGGGCTGGTGGGCGCGATGTATTTGAGTTCCTCGCCAATGCGACTGCTCTCGCTCACGGGGACAGAGTTCTTGAAATTGGATGCGGTACGCTCCGTGTTGGGCTGCATTTCATCCGGTTTCTTGAGACTGGGAGGTTCCATTGCCTTGAGCGGGATGAGTTGTCGCTGATGGCTGCGCTTAGGTATGAGTTGCCGGCACAGGGGCTGCTGTATAAGCGACCGATGATTGTGAGAGGGGAGGATATGGATTTCAGCAAGTTTGGCGATACGGTTATGTATGATCTCATTTATGCAAGTGCTGTGTTCCTCCATATTCCAGATAAGCTTGTTTGGGTTGGGCTTGAGAGGCTTGCCGGGAAGCTGAGGCCACACAGAGGCAGGATCTTTGTGTCACATAACATTAAATTTTGCTCGAGATTGGGCGGGGATGAATGCACACGGCGACTTGAAGAGTTGGGACTCGAATATGTGGGGAAGCATACTCATGATAGCTTGTTGTTTAACCATTATGAGATATAGTTTGAATTCCGAAGGCCAAAAGTTTAGATCTTGGTAGCACAAGAAAATAGACTGTTTTTTGCTGTCAAACTTTCAATTCGGAGAATTTTGAGGTGCTAAACACAGAACAAGCCATGGCTGGTAAGCTGAAGAGTTTTGACTTCAGATTTAGATTGTTGTTTGCCGGTTGCTGAGTTCATTTGGGGCTTGTGCATCAGAAACATGATGCAAAGATCAGATCATATTTGAGCCTTCCAAATTGCAATCGGTGAGACGAAGTTGAAGGTTTTAGCTTTTGCTGTTGCCTATATTATTTGGATGTAATATCAATTTAAAGGTTTGTGCATGAAAATTTTGTACTTGAGGTTGAACTAATATTTAATACATTTTCTAGCATGAAAGTGTCTATAAAATTGTCAAAGTAGACATGTACTATCATGCAAAATTTAGTAATTTGTTACTGCAGAGTGGTAACTTTGGTTTCTTGATTTGCTATCTCTGCATAGTATGAAAGTTCTAGAATATGCTTTGTCATGCTACACTACCATGGTGAATAGTTGTATACATTATATCATACAGTAATGACAACTTAACATATATTGTCGTCATATTCATCATTCATTATAGAACTAGTAACATTATCTCTTGGTTTAGTAAGTATAGGAGTACAGGTTTGATTTCAGTCTGCTTGTTCATACAGTGAAAAGGGGGTATGTTCACCACTGATGGTCTAAGTTAAGCATACAAATAAAACAGAAGCAATTAAGGTCACTTGTTTTCTTTATTTGCTTTTTTCTAAGAAAGCACCTAAGAGCACTCTGTCAAACCATCTAGACAGGATTTTTCACTTGGTAAAAAAAAGCCATTGATTGAGTATCAATGGCGTTTGCGTGCCAGGGTAGCTGGGATTAATGTATCGCTATGCCAGCCGAGCCCCAGGTTATTTTATGATCTGGTGGAGCAATGTCCAATTATCATACTTAAATTAGCATTAGAATTTCACCAACTATGTTGGTTCGGTCTTTGATTGATGTGCTTATGTTTTGTGCGTTATCTGCATTCTCAATATTCTCGATACAGATTTCAATTATGTTGTTATGTCTTTTCTTTTCTGATTCAGACATTGTATATGAGAATGCATGCCCTGAAACTCTGTCAGCCTGTGATGGTTTGTTTGCATGAGCGGCTGATGCCATTTGCGCATCAGGTACTTATTTACCTTTGTGTTGGCAAAGATTAAGTGCCGGACGTTAATTTGAGGCCAAAGGTGATTTCATTTTTCCAAAGCTAATATAGTCTCCAAGTTTTGTTTATATTTTGGTGCTTGTCCAGAGAGCTTGGTATGTATTTCCACCATGATTCATGGGTTTGATTATGTTCTGTTATGATCTGTTAAGATGCTGACAGGAGCATGACTGATCCTGACAGGAGGTATGGCTGGTCCAACCTATCGATTTCTAGTTTTATTTGTGCATTTGTGGGGCTAATTACTGCTCTATTTGATCCATCTTTAAAAGCATGCTGTATGTGGCTAGTTCTTTCAATACATGTCAGTGATCTTTTGCCTGCTTATTGAGTTACTGGTGATTAATGTACCTTTTGTTACTTATGTACCCTTGTCAGCACAACGTTATTTGCAAGAATCCTATTTCCAGGTTTCAAAGTCCGTATCAGGGTCGATTTCGTGGATTTGGGTGTTTCCCGCAACTAGTCGGTAGAAACCAGCCAATTTGAGAGTTTTTTTTAATAAATAATCCACAAAAAATAAATAATTACAAAAATAACCTACAGTTCCAAAATTTTACAGAAATAGTCTGCTACATCAGCTTGTCGAGTCTTAAGAACTCGACAAGTTATTAGAAGGACTTGTCGAGTGTCCAGGACTCGACAAGCCGCTTATCGAGTGTTGGGCACTCGACAAATTAGTGCTTGTGTTCCCTGGTGGTCGTTAGTCGCAGTCGAGGCGAGGCTTGCCGAGTTCTGAGAACTCGACAAGTCTCTCTCACACAATATGTAGCTTGTCGAGTTCTCATGACTCGACAGACTGATGTGGCAGATTATTTCTGTAAAATTTTGGAATTGTGAGTTATTTTTGTAATTATTTATTTTTTGTGGATTATTTATAAAAAAAAAACTCGCCAATTTGATGGTGATTCTTGTTTGCTTTTCTTTGTATTTTTTTAATTTTTCTATTTCATCAATCTTGTGTCATCATGATTTGATAAATTCATTTAAAATAGCACTCAACCTACCAACCACTCTTAATATTATGCAGTACTAGTCATACTAATTCAGAGCGATAAGGCCAATAATCATCGGTAATCGGCCAATTTCGGACGGGAACTACCTAGTTAGGATTGTTGTTCGGGTTCAACAAGGACATTGACAAAATCTAAAAATGGCACGTAAAAAAGATTTCTTAGAACACACTGCAATACTAAATAAAACTGAGATCGCTATTTCATGAACGCGTATATTTTGATGTGTTTGGACTAGAAATACACATGAAGTGCAGCGTTTGCAATACCAAATAAAACTGAGATCGCTGTTTCGTGAACATGTTAACCGAGGCGGTGCCGACGGCAACGTCCCAGGACAGGAAATCAATGCATAAAGTTGCCCGTCTCTGTCGAATCGCAGAGAAGTTACGACCGCGCAGGGGCCGTGCCGGTGGCTGCCTGCCCTTTTGTCACATTTAGCCCGGCTAGCGTACCGGGATTTGAAAGGGATCCATCTGATTCCTATCCTCTGTCATGTACGGATAGCACGCAGTGCCGTTCATAGCGCGCCCACTTCCCATTTTAGTGGGATTTATGTGCTTTACCGTGTTGTTTTAAAGACGCGAATGGCATATGATCAGAATCAAAATAGAAATGATTGTGTCGTTTCTTATTGATGAGAGGAGGAACGCTTCAGAGTTTCTGGTCTCGGCTTAATTCGAGTCGATTCTTCCATGGATTGCATAAGGAGCTAGCGGATGATACTACTATGCACCAGAGATTTCTACGTGGCCAGGGTTTAGTGTTTTCCTTGTTGATTTGAGAATTCAGTGAACGCCTGGAAACCACACCACTTTATGTATCATATCAGTATGAAAATTTTTAAAATATATATATATATAACCAAATGAGATGGTACACAACTCTGCATAAGATAAAGTTTCAGAAATCTCATCCCTACTTTACATGGACTCTTCCACGAGTCCCTCTTACCATTCTGCCACTTCATTTGTAGACTTGTACAAACCAAGTTTGGCAAATATCATATCAACTGTCAACTTCATGGGGTTGTGTGAGAAAGCGATTTCACTAAGAATCTTACGGTTCCTCACTATTCAAGGACTATATGATTATTAGAAAGATGTTGATCGGATGGTCTGAGACTAGGTCATCACGCCGCAAGGTTGGTTCTCACCAAATTTTTTTTTGCTGTTGTGTGAGCCCAACATCTCAAACACTTTTCACTTTTCAGTGGTTACATGGCCTGCAAAAGCTGACAAGTGCATTTGAAGCGTCTCACCTCACCTCCCTCCTCACCCTCTCCCTTTCAATCCATCTCCCTCAGTATTTACTGCATGCCACCACACTTTCTTCTGTTCCTCTTCCTCTCTTTCACAAGTCCCAAGAAATGGTGCAACACTAGCACCTACAGGCATCAGAGCTGGTCCAAGAACCCAAGAAAGCCATGTCCGGCACGGACTCCGGCGCTGTTGACACGGTGCCGCCGGCTCCCTGCGACTTCTGCAGCGGCTTCCCGGCGGTTGTCTACTGCCGGGCCGATGCCGCCAGGCTGTGCCTGCTGTGCGACCGGCACGTCCACGGGGTCAACGCGGTGGCCTCCCGCCACGTGCGCGCCCCGCTCTGCGCCGCCTGCCGTGACGTCGCGGCGGCCTTCCGCCGCGCGGCCGAGGTGCGCTTCGTCTGCTCGAACTGCGACTTTGAGCGGCACCGGGACGGGCCGCGCGGTGAGCCGCTCGATGACCGCTGCTCGGTGGAAGCGTACACCGGGTGCCCCTCAGTGGCCGAGCTCGCGGCGATTCTTGGAGTGGGTGAGTGCGAGACGGCCGGCGGCGAGGGGTGGTGGTCTGTCTGGGAGGAGCACTGGGTGTTCAGCCTGGACGACCTGATCGTGCCGACCACTTCTTGCCATGGCCTCCAACCTCTCTCGCCATCCTTGCCCAAGGTAGTAACGCTTCTTCATTGTCCGCAAAAATCCATTTCACTTCTGAATCTCAGATGGTTTATTTGTTGCACAAGAACCGGAGTTCGCCAAGCGTAAAGCTGAATGTAGAGGTTCTCCGGCAGCTCAGCGAGCTCGCCAACTCGGAAACGGCAGCGCAGGCGCCAGCGGCGGCTCAGGAGGAGGCAGAGCCAGTGTGTGACCAGTGGCCTTCATGGGCAACATTACAGTATACCATTGGGCATGGTGGTTTTGGCACTGAGGCTACCCATGAGGCTGCAAGCACAGCTGTACCTTCTTGTGAGGTTTGATATGATGACTTCAAATTTGCCCGACTAATTTAAGCCGGTCCTATACTTTCTGACAAATTTATCAACCTATCAAAGAAAAGTTTATGTGACAAGCGGGGTAGTCTGAACTTTGTCATTGAGACAGTTGATCACTTGTGCATGGCATCTCAGAATAGCGAACATAGTTCTAAGCATGAATGCTATTAGTACTCAACTTAACGAGGAATATATTCTGGTAAGTAGGGCTGGCAGAGAAGCTGGAGACTCACAAGTCAGCTTGGCTTGGCATAATTAACGGACTGAGCTGAGTCACCTTCTCAGCTCATTTCCTTAATGAGCTACCAGCTCTAGGGTTGGAAATGAGTCGAGTTCAAGCGTGTTCAGGCAAGTTTGTTTTGGGCTCGATAGTGTATTGGGCTCGACTCAAGCTCGGCTCAAAATATTCACAAGTTTAGAACCAGAATCGGGTTTGGCTCGAAGCAAACTCAATAGAGCTCAAGTTCGGCTCAACAAGCAAATAGATGTAGTTCAAATTTGGTTTGATTGGACTCGCTCGAGCTCAATTAGGCTCGACTCGAAAATGTGCATTTAATTCGAGTTTTAACGAATCGACCTCGAGCGAACTCGAGAAGGCTCTGATTCAACTTGAATTTTCACTTAAGCATCACCTCAGACTCGAACTCGACTCATTAAAGACTCGAGTCGATCCTGAACCGAACCAATATTTGAGTCAATCCCGAATAGCCCGCGAACTTCGATCTTTTTGTCCAGTAGTAACCAGCCCAACTCCTATATCGTGAGAAAAACCCAGTTGGTCAGAAAATTCTACGACTCTTATATTTGGATGTGTGAGTGACTGGATGTGGCTAGATTATTCAATTTTAGATATATGAATGTGTAAAAGTGCTTACATTCTCATTATTTTTTTTGCTAAAAACCTTGTTTACATGCTTACATGCTGAGCTCGGCCCGACTCGACTTGGCATATTAGGCTCGCAAGCAACTCGAGCTTTCCACCGGGCCAAGCCGAGCTGCCTTTTCAGCTCATTCTGCTGTTTCTTTCAAGCAGTAACAAGCTGATCTGGCTCGGCTCAGCTGGTTGCCAACCCTACTTATAATAAGAGTCAAACTAAATGCATATCTTCAAGAAAGATGGGAAGAATATAGTTAAGAATGTTTCTAATCGCATCCGACAATTAGGACTAATCATGACATGCCCTGCTGATCTGATTTTATTCTTGCTTGTTAAAAATCCATTTCAGCACTGCACATTGGTAGCTAAGCTGTTCTTTGTACAGTGTAATAAATGGCAGCACAATTCTTGTTATTCTGTAGTATAACAGTAGGAACCACTTGAACTATATTCTCATTCGCATTTGATCACAATATGGAGGATCGAACGCATCCAATTGTAATGATCCTACTGATGGATGGACGCGGAGATTGCGCAGAAGAAGCTTCAAGTGGGCTCATCATCTGAAGCATGCTTATCATCATTTACTGCAATATCAGAGATCTGCCCCAGCATCAGCCACAGCAGCAGCATTGACACTAGGCACCAGGACCATGCCATGGCAACGCAAGCTTTGCCCAAGAAAGGCGGCTACGACATCGCCTACCCTGACCGCGACAAGGTGATCTCACGCTACAAAGACAAGAGGAAGACCAGAAGGTGACATAACAATGCTTGCCAAGTCTACTGAATCTTCCTCTTGAAATATGGTTACATGTTCATACATATGCACTTTTGCATTGCAGATTCGACAAGCAGATACGGTATGAATCGCGCAAAGTTCGTGCCGACGGCAGGTTAAGGATCAAGGGACGATTCGCGAAAGCTAGCCAAAATTAGTTCTTGATTGCTCTATGGTATTATGCATCATGGACCATGGTATTGGTTGGTAGCAAGTGCAGATGGTCCAAATGGTGTCAGTAGCATACTAGCATGTGTTTGTCTTCAGTTTTACAGCTCAATTGTTGCTGCTCGAAGGTCCCCAATAATGTTTCACTGTGCCACAATGTAGTTGCACTATGCTGAGGCCAGTTGATCCAAATCCAATCCTTTTGGTTCTGGTTTTCTGTTTGTAAGTTGCTGATGCTGTAATCAAGCAGTAGTGCTAGTTTGTTTATTTGTTTCTGGCCTCTTGTTTGTAGCATATGAGGCCTCTATGATCATCGTTGTGTGCAATCATGTTTATCTACTTCAAATTGCAGTGGAAAAGTCTAAGTTTCTATTTGGATGATAGTAATTAGACTCAATAGTCTAATTCTATTTTAATTTTATCAAAATAACAATTAATGATATATGAGTCTTACATATCAGTCTTTATGTACAAGTACGAATGCAACTGTAGAAGCATGACAAATCAAACTATAAAGTTTTGCGACAGATCAGATCGGATGGCAACAGCAATCATGCGGTGCATTCGATTTAGGAATTGGTCAGAGGATACAGCGAGTGGAGGAGATTTTCTCTCTCTTTTGATTGCTCGCATCTGTCGCATACCCTCTACAAGGAATTCTTCTCACTATTTCAGAATTGTTTAGGATAGGTTGGGGCCGGCTTTTAGTTTCTTTGAATAAGTCATGATTTATATTTGGGAAAGTTTCGTCTTTACAACTATAACATCAGCTCTTTTTCATTTATGGCTGAAACGTATATTGATATTTTATATTTCCCATTGTTGTTTAATCAATTCTTAATCAACAAAACAAATAATATTTTTACTCATATCAAATGACTTTTTACTCATTAAATGAAAGAAATATATCTTTGCAAAGGACGGTAAAAAATCTTATAATTTAGATAAGTAATACTATTACATGAAAAATATATTTTGTTCATAAATATACATCTATAAAAGTAAAAATAAAAGTAAACCTCTATAGAAGTAAAAATATAGTTTGCTCCGTTGACAAATTGTTGACAAAACGACGATGGCAAATATAAAATATGAGTGCATGTTTAAGTAGTAAATAAAAAATAACCAATTTTTAGTAGTGGACACAAAAATACACACCTTTTAGTGTTACAGACAAAATTTTCTCTAAACATTTTAACCTTAATAAGTTAGGTGATTTAAACTTATTTTGAGATTTCTAATTCAAAAGAGTTTAACTTATAGAATAATTATGAATATAAGTCTTCCATATGAGTCAGCTTTAGCTCATCCATAGTTGAAGTTTCCATATGGGGAGCCAAATTTGCTCTTGTGGCTTTTTAATTTTTTTTAAAAAAATTATCTTTTACTGGACTATGAGTAAATTTTAGCAATGGTCTTTTATACAACAAAAAGAATTATAATTTTGTCTCATTTTTTTTAATTTTGTATTAGAAGCTCATATTGTATATAAAAATTACAATTAAGTTTCTATCCACTAAATTACACAAGTGGTGTTAGAAAACATTTGAAAGATAATAAAAATAATAAACACACGAACTTTTAATCAAATTTCATATACATTCATGAAATAATTATAAACCTGCATTAGAAAATAAAACTAAAATATAGCACATATATAAATGAAATTGCAATTCTCATCATTTTTTATACTCAGAAAATTTAAAGTACCTTTTTGCAAAACATATCCATACAAACAAAAACAATTCATTTCAAAATTTCAATTTAATTAGGAAACGTTTTATTTGTGAGCAATTTTTTAGTTATTTTTGTTGTGTTTAGTATTCTTTTTAGTTTTCTATTCTTTTCCATTTTTATAATTTTAATGATAGCTTTATTATTTTACAAGAAAATTTTGAATTTCCATAATTTTATTTTATGATTCTATGATTATTTTGGTTTATTTATGTTTCATGCTTTTTTTTACTCATTTTGATTTTTTAAAAATATTTTCTCTAACTATAAAACATTTTTATTATTTTCCTGTAGTATTATAGTTTTCTTAATTAGAACAATTTTTTAATCTTTTTTATTTACATTTTCTTGGACATTAATGAATAGAGATTTTATTATAATTTGTAAGTAGAATTTGGGATTTTAGGTGCAAAATTTAAAAAAAGATTAAATTAAAATTTGTATATTATAACAGGACCTATTAGCGAAATTTACTCGCTGGACTATTAACCAACGTGAATTTTGCTAAGCCGGGCACGCGAAAACTGTTGTACACATTTGATTAAAAAAACTGTTATACAGGTGGGGGCCCTACTCGTCGGTCGCCCAAGTTAGTAAAACTCCTAAAACGTTGGGATGTTTCCCTAGCGTAAAAACTATTCACCACCCATAGCTCCCTCCAACGTGGCGTATAATCTCCCTGAATCATCGGACCACAAAGTATCTGGGCCCACTCGTCATTTTCTATGGCTAGCTAGTACCACTGCTACGAGCACCCCGTGCTATTTGCGGCCGGAAAAGCGCATGCCACCTGGACATACTCTTTTTGCTTTTTTTCTATTTCTTTTGCTTTTCTGCTTAATGCACTCATAAATAGTCCCAGGAAAGCAGCGGACCAACCAAATGGTCCAAATGCCCAAGCTCAAACGCCAAAGCAATCCAAGTCTTTTGATAAGTAACCATGGAAGCCGAGTTGATGCGGCAGCGCGCAGCTGCCGCGCCGGCGAGGTGTCTGGGCATTGGAGGACCGGCCACCACCAGAGATAGGCCGAAGAGAATCGAGTTCGGGTCAGCACGGTGGAAGAACAGAGCTATCCGAGGCAGGTTGAGTCGCATTTGGGCTAGCCAGAACAAGAACAAGACTCAGGTACCCTTTTGTTCGAAAAAAGAGAGAATCGCACAAGTATTAATATTTTTCCGTGAAGTCCCAAAACATGTAAATGTGTACCTTTTAGATTCTTATACTGAAAGATTAGATCCACAAACTCACGTCTGTTCATCATAGCTGTTCCAACCAGTCTTTTTATGATGAAATTTGCCTAGATGGCATGAGTTGCTCAAAAGTAGCAATGACAGGGTTTTGGCGATAAGTCTCCCGCCACAGGGATTGCATATTTTCACTTCAATCCCCCCAGGGAGTGTTCATTTCTTCTTTATATCATCTTTTTCTGCAGTTACTAAATTCTTAGGGTGCTTAAATTGTCAGAATTAAATGTAAATGTGAAAAAAAACAATTTTTATTAAATATATATAGGTGTGGTGCAATTTCCAGAAAGAAAAATGTACTAAATTTACCATTTTCCTTTTTATTTTATTATCAAGGACGATGATGTGGGCTCAGTGAGGCTGTTCGTGGGCCTACCAATGGATTCGGTCACGGAGAGCCACACGACAAACCACTCGAAGGCCATAGCGGCCGGGCTGCGGGCCGTCAAGCTCCTGGGCGCGGACGGCGTGGAGCTGCCCATATTCTGGGCCGTGGCCCAACCTGAGTCCCCGGACCGGTTCATCTGGGCCGGATACCGGGCCGTGGCCGACATGGCCCGCACCGATGGCCTCGCCCTCCGCGTCTCCCTCAACATCCACGGCTCCCCCGGCGGCGCCGTCCCCTCGCTCCCCACCTGGGCCGCCGCCTCCGCAGCCGCCGACCCTGACATCCTCTTCACCGATTGTTCCGGCCGCCGCCACGAGGACTGCATCTCCTTCGCTGTAGACGAGCTCCCCGTGCTCGCCGGCAAGTCGCCACTCGAGCGCTACGAGGCCTTCTTCCGTAGCTTCGCCGATTCCTTCGAGGGCTTCTTTGACTCCACCATCACGGTAAAGACAAGAACTTTAACACGAACATGGCACAGGCTAGGCAGTCGGCACGCCAGGAACTCTTCTTTTGTTCATACGTCTGTGTGTTTTTAGGATGTGACGGTGGGGCTGGGGCCCAACGGCGAGCTCCGGTACCCGTCATACCCGCCGGGGAGTGGCGCCAGGGGCTTCACGGGGGTGGGGGAGTTCCAGTGTTACGACAAATACATGCTCGCGCAGCTCAAGGAGCACGCGGCCGCGGCGGGCCAGCCGCTGTGGGGCCTGTCTGGCCCGCACGACGCGCCACGGTACCACGAGTCGCCGGACTCGTGCGGCTTCTTTAAGGAGCAGGGGGGCTCGTGGGAGAGCCAGTATGGGGACTTCTTCCTGTCCTGGTACGCCGGGCAGCTCGTCGGCCACGGTGACAGCGTCCTCGCGCTGGCCACCAAGGTGTTCGGCGACAAGCCTGTGGAGCTGTCCGCCAAGGTGCCGTTCATGCATTGGTGGCACGACGCGCGGTCGCGGCCGGCGGAGGCGACGGCCGGGTTCTACAAGAGCAACAAGAAGAATGGCTACAGCCCGATGGCCAAGATGTTCGCGCGGCACGGCTGCACAGTGATCGTGCCGGGCATGGACGTGTGCATGAACAAGCAGCACCGCAGCTCCGGGTCGAGCCCGGACCAGCTGCTGGTGCAGATCAAGAACGCGTGCCGGAGGTACGGCGTGCACATCGCCGGTGAGAACGCGTCGCTGGCCATGACGCACACCAGCAGCTTCTACCGGATCCTGAGCAACGTCCTCACCGCCGAGCTCATGCGGCCGTGCCACTTCACGTACCAGCGGATGGGCGCCGAGTTCTTCTCCCCGGAGCACTGGCCACGATTCATGGAGTTCGTGCGCAGTATAGCGTGCCCCGAGTGTGACGAGGACGACTTGCCGGGCTACGACGATGGCCAGCCGGCTGTGCCGGCCTGTCGGGCAATGTGAGGGAGGCGCAAGCAGTTTGATTGAGCCATATGATGTATCGATATACCTATTTGATGTACATATGTACATCTCATTGAGTGGTAGTTAGTGTTAGTAATGTGTAGTAAAGAAAAATACCAGGTCAGAAGTGAGATACATTATCACAACTATCGCTTGAAGCTACAAGATCACACAACATCGGTAAAAAAATGTAGATTAATCAGAAGAAAAATTAACTATGCGGCGTTGCAAGCCATGACCAACTAGATATCTATTTACAGTACAACATTACTGCACAGCATCAAAGGATATGACTTGACTTAACTCTTCTACTACGACAACATCGAGCATGGATCATGATTGCTCCCTTGCTTCTATATGCCATGATTTTCCAACACCCTGTATGTACCTGAAACTCAAAAGTTAACCATTAGATTTGAAGATTGCTGAAAAATTAGCATATTTGAATCAATCGCTGCATCATTGCTTGTCAGTTCAGTCAATCCACAAGAAAACAGCCAACTATATGTAGGCATCTGCTAGGTGATGCCATGCATTTCAAGAAAGCTGAATTGCAGGTTAGATATCCCTACCAGCCAACTAAAATGTTGGATTAAGGCTCAGCCTTCTCTCTTGTCTGCAGAGTTCCAAAAGTAGGAAGCAACTAAATAGAGTGTATGAGCAGCTTCCACAACGCACCAACAGCAATTGATTTGTGATGGAAGTTGCTTGTTCAACATCATCAGGAGTAAATGACTGAAAGCAGTTAATTCTAACAAGTGAGTAATGAGCACAAAGCAAGAAAGATTCAAACCTTGACTCATTCACGGGCTATAAAGAAGGGATCACATTTTGACTCATTCACAAGCTATTTTGGTATCAAAGCTGCTCAGGCAGATTGCAAATGCCTGAAATGCTGATATCGGATAACGGTAATCCATGGTAAATAAGTCCTTCCCAATTTTACCAAACTGGAGCATCACCTCCTCACGTTCCTGGTTAGCTGGATCACTCTCATCTGAAGCCACCAACTGAAAGTTCTTTACTGATGCAACCGTCACCCGTCCGCGGAAATTGAGGCACCAGCATTGCAATTGTTCATGCCATCTTGGAGACTTGTTTTTCAGCACTAGCTTATCTTCCTTCTGAGTGGATAATGGTGCAGCTGAACTGTCCATTCGAGATGATTTGGACCTGAAGAATGGAATTGATGGGAAAGAGTCAGGGTTACTCAAAGGAAATTCAGTCTGTGTGGGAGCTGCTCCTCCTTGTTCAACTGCTGATGCAGGGATAGAATCCATAACACAGTGCATCCTCCTTGGGCCCCTGCAATAAAACGTGCATATGCCAAGTGATAGTCAGTGATACATCTCACTTGCTATAGCAGCATTCAAATCTGTTTTACCCTTGCAGTATAAATAAAACCATAGTTTTTCTTATCAAATACGGGAGAACTGGCATGTACAAAACATAAATTAAGATTGCAACATTACTACTGAACTGTTACTTTCTTCAAGTTAAGACAGAGTGACACAGCACTCTGAATCTTATAGAAGTCCTCAAAACTCCATTATTCCACAGGTTTTGTGTCTATTGATGTTCAAAAATTAGCATGACATACAATCGTGATGTTATCAGCATTTTGATGGTCTAACAAGCCTGCCAATGCAGTTACGAAAATCAAATTCAAGATTCTAATTCAGTCAGCATGGATTCATTGTCATAACCAAAAAAAAAAAAAAAAATGAACCTAAACTTGGTAGGAGTATAATAGAAGAGTCGGTTGCCGTACCTAGAACCCAAAACATTCAATTCATAAGAAATGTGTGAAACTGGATAATTCCCGGCAGGTACTCTGGGGGAGACTTGGCTTGAACCAATCATGCGTGTAGGCCGACTCTTTGAAGCCACAGCTCCAGCATAAGGCGGATGAGCATCATAGACAGTAAATTTTGTTCCCAAAAAGTTTGATCTGTTTCATCAAAAATAGAATACTAAGTTGTTTTTTTTCCATGTTTTAACATTTTATTATTTTTTATAAAAGCATGGAGCATACTACAGGTTGAAGTTAAAATAGTAATATTGGGCATCCTGCAAGATGTGTGCTTTTCAATGAATATTCTGCCAGATTGATTGATTCTTGACATTACCACAAGATACACTACTACTGTTTGTTGTAATTTCTAAGAGGCTCAAGGATGGTAGTTTGGGATTGCCTGTAAAATAGATGAACAAAACAAATACTACTTTCTTGAAACCTGAACTCCCTCATTGGAAGTCACTTGAAAACTGCACAAGAACAAGCAAGCTGCTTGGGCGCAATCCTGAAGAAACTTGAAACTAGAACAAGTCACACTTGTCATACGTCAAAATCTCGAAGGCTCACCTTAGCTTGCCAATATAGGTGCTACTCCCCTTTGACATATCATCCGTATCAAGGAAAATTAGGTAGTCAGTGCATGTGGGCCTACGGCATTTGCGTGCAGCAAGTAGGAACTTCCCATCGTCAGCCAGTGCTGTAAAAAACATTATTCCAGTAATAATAAGCACATAAATTATGTTCATGTAGCCCACCTCCTTCAGAGTTCAGCAACCAAAAATGTAGGGGAAGAAACAACTGGGAACGGCTAACAAAACATACCGTCAGTAAGCCCAATGAAGAGGTAATAAGTCTGAGCAGTCCGGTTCCTCCTTATGAAACACTTAAGAGGGCCATCTCTCGGGCCAGGCTGCATGTTACAAAGGTAACATTAAGTTAAGTTTACATCAAATAAATCTATCAACCAAAGTTTACAAAATCATAAAACTAGGATCAAATATCATAATTCTTGAATTGAAATGAAAATAAGAAACTGCAAAATCTTCGAACTCAAACTATGTTCACCATAATGAAAAGTCAACTGATGCACGAGATTGGAATTTCATGTATCGACCCTCAGAATGAGTAATCAAGTATTATTTGTTCATCCGACTTCTCATGTTTCCTCAATACAGAACTGTTCTAGTTTATCTTCTCACCTACCTTCTATTACTCCAAAATAGAAAAATAAATGAGTTTGACTAATAAGTATCCATCCAATAATGGAAGTTTATCCATATGGAACCTTCTTTAACCAATTCACAACATATACACCTACAGAACAGACCCCACATGATCAAACTAAGAACATGGATATGAAATACTAAGATGATATTTGATTTTAAACTATAATCGTGATCGGAATGGTTTTATAAACCATCAGAATTGTAGGTGGAATGTATTATCCAACTCTATTGGGTGTATTTTGAATAAGGTTATAATTACTCGATCCAACCAAAACAGAAAGTAATGTATTCCCTTTACAATTCATTGGAATTCAAAGCAAAATCTTCCAACCAAACAAGATGGGGAAAGATGACATTAGAACACTAGAACCATGTACCTGCTTGAGAGAAATGGGGAAGGTAAGCTTCCCGGACGACTCCGGGGCGCGCACAGCCTCCTTCATGATGCACCTCCAGCTCCGGCAGACGCCGGCGCAGGCCACCACGTCCCGGCGGCACGGCCACCGGCCCTCCGACTCCTCGATCCTGACCAGCACCTCCCGCAGGAGCTCCGGCGGCAGCTGCAACCAGCAGCTCTGCCGCATCGCCTCGGCCGGCCCCACGGCCACCACGCGCCTCGAGGGCCCCGCACGGCGCGAGCGGGACCGGAGGCCGCGCCTCGAGATGCTCCCGATCTCGACCTTCATCTCCTGAATCATGCCCCTGAAAGACATCTCCTTTCTCCTCCTCACCAAATCGGCTCAAAAACTACACAATTCAGTCCAAATTCCACCAAAGAAGCAACAAATCTCACTTCTATGGACTGAAACAGTTGCAAACTTGTGAAATTCCTATACAAATAAGATATCCCCTGGGTCCTATAATTCACTCCAAGAAAGCACTATTTTGAGCAAGAGAGCTCGAATTCACCCAAGAAACAGCAGATTCCAAGAAACCAAACTTGCTTTCTTTCTTGAATTAGGCCAATAAGGCACCAAATTGACCCCGAATTAAGCAAGATTTCTTGCAGTAGGGAGTACAAGAAGCAAGGTTGATTAAAAAACTGAACTTTACAATTGGAATGGGAAGTAGAACAGGAGAGATTTGTAGATTGGGAGATAGGTAGTAATAGTATGAATTGATGAAAAGGCTAGTTATTTTATCATGGATTTGTCCTTGTGGTAGAGAGAGAAAGCGACTTGGAGGCATCCATTAGTGCAATTAATAAAGAAAAAACGTTTCCCTGACAGAGAGGGAAGGTAGAAGGAACAAAGAGTGCAGACAGAAGAGGAAAACCGAACGGAATACTCCCTCCTCACCAATCAGACAGCGAAATTTCTAGCATCGCACAAGAAATTAGAAAAAAATCTGTGTGATTTTTTTTTTTCGTTCCATCTTGCATTCATGACCATGCAGTTGACAGAAAATTATATGTTTGTCTGCATCCCTGACAAAATGGGGGATATTTAGCACAGGAGAAGAAAATTTCTGACAGAAGAAATATACTACTCTGACATGCCCTTTTCACCAACCAGATGGAAGAAAAAGTCCGGGAGACAAGCTATCATGTGTGGCTGATGGAAGAGTTTTATCATTTATGGTTGTATTTATATTTCTTCAAATATAATTAGGAGATTTGAGATTTGCTAAATTATATGTATCTATTATTTCTTATAAATTTATGTTCATCTTCAGTTCTTCTATATTATCCGATCTATTCTATTCCACCGTACATCATCAATCTGTTTACTTTGAATGCATTGTATCACACTTACTTAATTTTATAAACATAAGGGTGATAGTAGGGTTGTTTATAAGTTTCAGCGTATATATGTCGAAGAAGTTGACCACAGCGGGTGAGAGGGTGGTGCTAAAAGCAGTGGTGGTGTGAGGATATGGAAGGGTAGGGTGTGGAGAGAAAAAGAGATCAATCTAGATTTGATATATTAATTAAAAAAGTATAATGAAATTTATTTTTTAAAAAATTACAACTATCTTCACCATAATCATCTCTTATATTTAATATTTCCATTAATTCATTTATATGCAAAAAAAACTAACAACATATCTTAGAAATATGTGTTTGACCGAATTTCAGATCATAGACTTATAAACTGAAGTTGTAAGTCTGTAAGCTGAAATTTTGGTCAAACACATTGTTTCTTCTATAATTTATTCTGTAAGCATAATCTCTATTTTAACTAGTAGCTCAAGTAGACTGGAGCCAATGAAAAGAGTTTTTTGGACAAATTGAAGCATTAATAACTGATTTATTTGACAAGTTTAAACTCAGTTAAAGACTACTTTAATCTAGCCATTTGGAGTTGACCATCAAGAAGGTGAAAGCCTTTTAAAAAAAAAAACAAACAAGGAGGGAAAAAATTCTTTAAAAACTGTACTCGCAGCATCCAACTGCTCATCCTGGCACAGTGTAATGATCCTATCAGTATCAGGGAATAGGGAAATGTCAGCGTCCCGTGTCTGAAAAAGAAACAAGTACTCGGCATCTTTGCATGCTCTGACTGCTGACTTTTGTCTCTGGTACAAAACTAAGCCAAATGATGTTTGAATCTTTCTCAAACAAATACTAAATGCTGCTGTGTTCTGAACCATTCACCTAATCTAGATCAATGATCTGTAAAACTCAAAGCCGAATGATGTTTGAATATTTGTTCTGAACCATTGACCTAATCTAAGCTTTCTGGCAAAGAACAGGGAAGCCTTTCAGATGAAGAATCTGCCATGCAATTTGGAGAGTTCAGAAGCCAAGAAAATTTAGGCACAAACCTGATCAATCACAGAAAGAGATTGTTGTTCTGAATACAGCCACAAAACAATACTCATTCGTCGACACAACATGTTTGGTATAGTTTGTCCATGAGACTTCATTGTTTTCCAACTTCCTTATCCGTTGGTTGAGATTTGGTAAGCCGAACTCTATAGTCGTTACAAATTAGGTCCTTCTATTTTGAGATGTTTTTATTTCTGGTTGTTTGATGATAGCTTTGCTTATTTGCATTTAATAAACAGATTACACACTTCTGCTTGTTCTTTGGCAAGGTTTAGTACTGTTAGCTAGTAGAGAGCCCCCCCTCTAATATGGCTCTAGCATGGAGAAGCTACTGCACAGAAAATACTCCATACATCTCCATCTATTTGATCGTGCAATAAATGTCTTAGATCGAGTGTTTCAAGTATTTAAAAAATTCAAAAACATAGGAAAATATTTTTTTTATCAAAAGATTAATAATCATCATTATTGTTTGATCTAACAAATGTAAATGCATGTAATACTCGTGCATAGTTTTATTACTTTATATAGTAGTTTTATTACTTCGTATGAGCCGGTTCCAGGTAGTAGTGACCCGAATGACTCATAGATCTTGGTATATACCTTCATGTATACATATGAAAGACGCTACAAAATTTCCACACCAGAATACATTTCGAAGACTTCAGGAGTACAGAATCAACAGTAAAAAAAGATGGTGTATTTTACCAGAAGTAAAGGCAGGTAACTCATCTCATGTTGTAAGTTTCATGAGACAAATATCAATCTTACACAAGAAAAAATTTAGAACGAAGAGAGGAGGAGGATAAACACTTGTAGCTTCTCCCAAGACCTGCAAGGTACAAATCGACAAATTACAAGGTGTTTTACTTTTAATCTAAAAAAATTTACAGCCTTGGTCGTAACCTTGTACCATTAGGTCTATCTTGTCGGATCAAAATGACGGATCATGCTAACCATCTATATAAATAGAATAATCATCATTGATTAGCAGTAACATTCTACATTCCAAAAACTTTCTTCTCTTCCTGTCATGTTTTCTTTCTCCTCCTCTCTTGCTCTTATATTTCGAGATCCCGATGATCATTGCCCTCCGTGTACGCTTTGTTCAGTGGGTGATCCCGGCGAATACGGGACAAACCCGCGCCCACCGAACACCGGTCGCATTAGCGCATCGTCAAATTTGCGCCAGTAGTGGTGGACAGTGTGGCTTGGCTTGCTGAGGAGCATCCGAAGGCTGGAAGGCCTGACAATGTGCACCCCAGTTTCGAAATCGGACTCTTGCGAGCTTCCAAGAAGAGGAGACTGTAACTTTGGCGACGAGGGCTCGGAGGGAATGTTGTTGCACGATGAGGAGGGCGACAAGAAATGTATCAACGGCTTTGTCACCAACCCAAACACCTAATGAACATGACAAATGATGAAAAGTTTCAGAATAGATATGACATAGGGAGGCAAGTAATTCTGAAAAAAAAAATTAGATTACTATAATTATTAAAGTCAAAGCTAATGTTATGCTAATCAGTGGGAGACTAGATTCAGAGGAGTCATTGCATCTGCATGATATAAATGCTTGTTTCTAGGTAAGGCTCCATGAAAAACTCAGTTAGTGTTTGGAATCTGCATGAGACTAGATTCAGAGGAGTCATTGCATCTGCATGAGACACCACACATTAATTGGAAGAACATTGTCTCATCTTCCTGTCAGCTATCTGTTTGGAATGGATAAGAGCCTGCTTCGCTTCACCATCAGAAGCTTCCAGATTAATTAGTGTCACAACTATGATGTGACACCTGACTTAGAACTTCAAGTTAGGTTAGTGGTGATGTTGTCAACTGAAGACCTAGTTACCTAGGCAACCTTTCAAAGATGTAGCAGATAGATCGAATCATAAGTTTACACATTGCATTAGGCAGGTGATGCAACAAGATGACTCACCAGATTGGTAACCAGGACGACAGTGATGGTGCTGGTGATCATCATCGCGTTCTCATGCAGCTGAGTGTGACCAGATCTTGCAAACTGCAATTGCAAGGTAAACAATTAAACTTACAGAAGAGAAACTACGAGGTGGTACTTCTAGAGGGAAATGTGGTTAACTATAAGGAAACAAAGATAAAGTAGTTGCATAAAACAAGGTAAAATTCAGAATTACAAAGCTATGAACCAACCTTGTTGTAAGCAAGAGCAATTGACACAGCCCCTCTCATCAACCCAGCCCACCATATAATGGTCTATCACAAAAATTTAGTCAGCAGTCATTAAGTCAATTAAGATAACAAAATGTTTGAAAGAACAATTACTCACTTGCTGTCTCCAGCTTATTTTTTCAGAATACGACTTCTTGGTTAAGTTGGACAAGAACGAGAGTGGGAAAACAAAAGCAGCTCTTCCAACCAAAACCAATCCTAGTAAAGTTAAGCTTATGAGCATGGATTTGCCGGGGCTGCAAGAGAGAAAGAGAAACAGTGAGGCTTTGTAAAGTGTAAACAGAAAACTGTGAAATGAAATCGAGTACCATACTTCTGAGATGAAAACTACAGGAATCTGACCTTTCACTGGCAAACTTCCACTTTTCAATGTCCAATGTGTCCATCCCGACATAGGCGAAGAGAGTTGTCTCAGCGATGAATGACAATGTTGCAAATGCATGCCTGAGTAATGGGAAAAGACATAGAAGATCAATGAGCAGTTTTGTGATTGAACCGAAATACAAAAACATAACATGCTAGTGTTTTTGTAGGAAAAACTTAGAACAAGAAGTGGAATTACTTGGTTGTAACTCTTGAGCTATGTGTCACATTATGCCAAGTGTAGTGTGACATTACAATACCACAGAAAAAAACAGTGAGAATGCCACTCAAATCGAGCAACTGCAAAACAAAAGAAATAGAAATAAGTTATTACAAATTAGAATATATTAAGGGACATTGTAAAAAAATTCATTTTGTTTCTCATGAGAGGGACACCTCAGCTAGCATATACGAGAGATAAGCCATCAGCATCATAAGCGCAACCTCGCGGTCAGTAGAATGCCTAGAAACAATCCAACAGAGAGTCAGTTAATATTGAGCATGAAATTGCTAGTCATTAATAAGGTTTTTTCAGGTTAAAACAAACCTTCCAATATACAACTTTTTGATTATGTATGCACTAAGCAATCCAATCTGCCAGAGGTAGAGGCATGTTAATTTCATGTATTAAATCAAGGCAAAAAAGGCGGTTCTAATTGAGACTTCTGAATCAACTTACAATAACTCCAAGAAAAGTGCTGGTCACAAATAAATATAAGAAGTTTCCCAAGAATTTCAGCACGACGGCTACATCAATGTGCCCAAGATCAAAGTTCCGGAGCGCATTGAAAAGCACAATCGACGTAGCATCATTGACAACGCCTTCACCAAAGACAAGACTATACAAAAATGGTGTGTCGTCCTGATTGAGAACCTGTTTTGAATTGAGATCAATAGAATTACAGTTTAGTCCAGGTTTCTGTCAAATTACAATTTGAAAGAATCATGATAAGATCTGAATAATTAACCTGCAGTGTGCAGACTGAATCTGTTGCAGAAAAGATAGCTCCAATTGCTGTGTATGTAGTACATCAGAAAGAAATGAGGGTCATAAGGCAATAAAATTAAGTTTAGAGAGAGGATCATATGGAAAAGTAGAAATATTTACCAAGAAAATCTCCTACATCCAAAGAACCAATATTCATTCTGCCGAATATCGCAATAGCACCTGAAATTTGGTGTTCGGTGTCAGAGTTCAGTAAATACGAAAAGTGGCAGAACACAACATAAACAGCTATAAATCTATTTTACTGTAAAATCGCAAGAGAATTAAGAACATACCGAGAGATATGGTGAAGAACGAGATAAGCGTTCCAACAACTCCAAATAATGTGATCGTTATGAAATTCCGGAAGAACTGCTTCTTCTTTACCTGGAAACTGATGGAAAAGATTTATAAGAACCTCGGCCATGTTGCCGATCGTAAACTTACCCTAGCAACTTGTGTTTTCATATGAAAATGAACTGAAAAGTTCAGATGAACCGGAAAAAGAAGTGCTAAAAGAAGGCAATAACTCTGAAAAGTTAATATAGACAGTGAAAATTCCACAAACGACTATGGCAACTAACTGTCAAGACTAGTGGGCCAAATTATCACAAACAAGAATAAACAATGCAAAAGACATGCACAAATGCGTCCTAGTATCATTGACAGCTAAGCTAGGCAAGAAGAAACAAAATTAACATGGTGTGCTCCACTCCATGTGTTGTACTTTGCACCAACCGAACCAAACACAGATCATGTACCAAGAACACCGCCGATTCGCTCACCCGGCGTTAAAGATTATGGGAGGGAGGAGGTAAATGAAGAAGAGGTCCTCGCTGAACACGAGTATGTGCGAGCTCTTCCCTTTGGTCGTCAGCAAGATCACCACGCCGGCGCCCAAACCCTGCCCGAAATCAATATCAGCAATTAACCTGTTGCTGCATTGGATTTCCCGAGAAATTGTTGCATCAAAAAGATATATATATTTTTTTTTTGGTTCTTACAATGAGGAGGGCGGTGATGGATTCGTTCATCCACCGGTTCTCCTCGAGGAGATGGCCGATCACGATGCAGATGCAGAGAAGCGCCACGAACATGCTGATGGACACGACGGAGGAGTGGTCCGACGTCGAGGCCAAGGTGCCCAGCCGCGCCATGTGCGCCAGGATCGCAACCCCCATGGCTCAAACCTTCGCCAATTTCGCAACTGGTGCTCCAAGAGCTCGACAAGTCGAGAAATTTTTGCCGGAAAAGCTCGGAAAGATGCAAACTTTATGAGGAACAGAAAACCGAGATGGGATCGGAAGAAAATTAGGGAAATTTAGCAGATAAGGATTCGGATAGAGAAATCTTTGCAGCGAGAGGAAGACGGAACGAGAAAATAGGGGAAGTTGGCTTCGCGCGAGGGCTATAAATTTTCGTAATTTGGTTCCTCGTATATTTAAAAGTGGACGGGGCAAGTGGGCCCTATCATGGGGGGATGTGCCACGTGGCGTATGGTTATTGGTTAGAAAGAGTGTTTCGTGTTATGCATAGGACAGCTTGTGTGGACCAGCCCGACAACCCCTTGCCCATTTGGCTCGCCCAGATGGTTGCGCTGCGTCCACCCGTATATCGCTATATGTCCCAGAAAACGAGGGCGTTTCACCAATTGTAACTGTAAATTTATTTTGAGTATATCTGTCCATTTCTAATCTATAAAATCTCAGATTAATAAAAAATATAATGATGTAAATCAAGTTTTTTTTCAAACTTTATGATGGATGCAGTCCTGATCATATATCTAGAAAGATTCTTTAAAAAAATTGTAGTGTTCATGCTTTATGCAATTGTACAGAAAATTTTGAGTAGTTCATAGTATATTTTATAGCAAATTTATAGATGTTTTTTAAAGAATTTTCCCAAAAAAAAAGGACACACTCTAACAATAACTGTAGTTTGCAAATATTAAGGTAGATTAATATTTGTTGCAGTAAATAAAGTGATTTACTAAAGATAATTAGCTAAATAAATTGTATATTGATATGGCCCTTGCCCATGACATTTTCCATGCTTTAATTGTGATCCCCTCCCCCTTCTCTATTTTTCACATGTGAAATCCAAGTTTCCCCCTTTTTCAAGTGCTAAATGGCACACCATTATAAAAATAGTACTAAATGTAAAATATTAACAGAAAAAATATTGTTAATAGAAAACCATATAAAAATTCCATAGTTAAAATGTTGGTTAGGTTAACAAAATTTATGAACAAATTAAAACTAGCTTCAATTATCAGCTCAATTTTTTCTTAAAAAAAAGTTATGATTTGAAGTTGGAAATCCAGTCAGTGTTCTAATTGTGGGCTCATTAATGATTTAATCAAATTTGGCATCATCTTGCTCTGCAGATCCTTAATTTGACCTTTGAAAGACTGAAGAGTCGTATTTAGCCGTCGTTCCATTCCATGGTTTACGTTGGAAACTCTCTCCCTTCAGTTCCCGGCGTTTTTGACTGCGAATCTCATGTGATTTATTGATGATCCAATCAATGATGATAGAGACATAGCAAGAGTCACAAGAATGTTTTTCTTCTCAACTCCATTCCAAGCAAACAGGGGGAAAAAAATTACAATTCACAATTTTTAGCTTCCTCAAAACAAACCATACTCCTACTCCATTATAGTACTAATGGCTGAAAGTCTCATGCAATTTGTATGTGGGCATTAATATTGCAACCTTTTATTAAAAATACCTCTTTATACTCATTATAGAGTATATAGAATTACAGTTTTTATATTCATTAGAATCTTAAATATTAGTATTTGATTGATCTAGACCATTGTAGTTCAAACCTACCAAATTTTTAATGTATATATAGAAGTATATTTATATTCGAAATAATAATTAAACTAAGAATGCGTTTGGCACACGTAATCATATATTCTTTGTAATCCTAAAATTCTCCTCAATTCGATTACTAGTAATTAGATTACTGGTAATTTTACTTGACAATATTTATTACATTTAACGAAGATTACAAAGTAGTTATGTAACATCTCAAAAATATTGTTAATTAAAATGATAAAGGTTCAAATATTAGGGTGTAAAAGGGTTCTAAATTTTGATATCAAAATTTTAAAATTATAGAACTCAAATTTTCATATTTGAAGTTTCAATATAGTTCGAATTTTCTAATTTTGAAATTTGAAAAATAAAAAATTGAGTTTCAAATTTAAATTTCCAAACCACAATACTTGGCATTTTGAAATTTCAAATATGAAAATGTAAGATTTGAAATTTGACATATTCAAACCGACGGCAGAGAAGATGGCCTAGCTCGCGGGGGGAACTACTTAAACAAGAAATGGTGGCCGGGCTTAGCATGAGGGGAAGGGAGGAACTAGTAATCCATTTAAGAGGACTTAACCCTATAAAAAAGTAAAAGGGAGGGAAGGAACCCGAGCCAACAAGTTCTTCGGTTAGAAAGCGCTAGCGGTCTTACTTAGCTTAGGAAAGATGCCATTTCTCTTGTTTAGCCAACTCAAGCTGAATCAGCTGGTAGTCTTTCCTTGGCTTGTAGTTTCAGCGAGATTGGCATTGGCTTGGTCTAAAGTAGCTCCTGATTCTCGGTCTTCTGGAAGAGGGGCAAAGTCACTAACTAGAGGAGGGGCAACTAGAATAGAAGGTAGGGGTGAACACCCGGCAAGTATAATCGATAGGCAAGAGCTCGCCTGAAAATGAAATGAATATGATTATGCCCATCTTCCTGGGGAGAAAGAAGAAGCTCTTTCGTAATGGAATACCGATCGATGCTAGCGAGGAGAGTGGAATCACCCGTGGTGGTCATAAGCGTTGAGCACCATTATCTAAAAACAAAGCGTGGATAAATCGAACCTGGAGAATCAAGCGTCGAAACCGTCGGACAGCCAAGCCACTATTTCGCTTTGATCGAACAGAAATAGGATAGAGCTTTAGTACTCGATCAGTTTGGGGAGAGGGAGTTTACTTGAGGATATTGGCTTGCCTATACTAAATAAAGGAAGAGTCCGCAAAGCTGAGCTTTCGGTTCGCTCCCCAGGCCTTCAACCCTGTTTGCCTCCTTTCTCTTGCTTGATGGAATAGTTCAATGCCCGAGCTCCAGCTTTGCTTGCGTTCTTCACCGGCGCTCGCCGGATGTATCACTCATCCCGAAAATAAGGTAAGGAGTCGGGAATGAATCGCATATGTTGGTTTAGAATTGCTCGGGGCTTGAATTGTTGAGCCTTCTTCTTCTTGATTCTGAGTCCCGATATGATATTCTTGTTGGACCGGTGTCTTTTTGGCTTGTCAAGGTAGGAACAGTAAAATATTCTAGGAGTTTTGACTGGTGGAGAAATAGCCAACCTGAGGATAAAGCTCTACTTTCATTAGAGACTTCAGGGTAACTTTTCCATGAGCGTGAGCACTCAACAACGTTATAATCCTTGAATGTTGGAAAAAGAGCTCTCAGCTTTTTCTCAAAACTCTTTCCAAGTAACGTTTTTTATCTCTACCTTGTAGTTGAGCCCCTGCTTGTCCACTACAATACAATCACATTTCAAACTTTTCTTTCATTCATGATTCCAACTCAAAATTTAAAATTTAAAATAATCAAATCCTAAATTTGAAAATTGAAAAATAAAAATTTGTAAATATGAAATTAGAAAATAAAAATTTAGATATTAAAAATTGAAAATATCAAGTTTGAAATTAGAAATTATGAAATTCAAAAATTGGAATATCAACATTTGAAAACTCCCAAGTTTGAAAATTTAGATGTTAAGATTTTTATGTATATGTTTGAAATTATATTTTGAAATTGTTGCTTTGAAATTTCCAAATATATTGTGGAAGTATAAAAATTAAGATTATCGAATTTTTTAATTCAAGATACCCACTCTCAAGATGATAATCAGATTACGGTAGTTAGTAGTAAATTTGGATTGTCAAATTGGATCACCACATAGATTTATGAAACAATATAATCTTGTATGATTTCATAAGAATTATTGATAATTTTTAAAAGATTTTGTGAACCAAACACAAACTAAGAGGCATGTTCTCATCAAGATAGAATTTCTTGTCTGATTTTTTTTTGGAAAACTTAGAAACAGATCTTTTGTAAAACACAGTTTATGGCTTCTTGCATTAACCACTCTAAATATTACAGATTGGAGCCCATCTATAAATCACTCGGATCTGTCAGTCCAAGTTTAGACCCTGATAAGTTGGCATGTTTGGTAAAAGTCTAATAGTATATGGATCTATTTGGGTCTAATGGTAGAATGCGACTATAAGAAACTACGAATTTGACTTTGCTTTTATTTATTTTTTTTCACGTTTTTGGTCAATAAGGGAGTTTCATTACGCTAATTGTTTTGAGCTTGAGTTTGTCTTCACCTTACTCAAGAGGGTTAGAGAAAATTAGTTAGAGAGTATTGCTATAGGATATTAAATGTGAGATTATCACGTGAGATTCGGACTCAAATATCAGTAAGGCGTTAGTGTCCTATAATTAAATCTAAAATTTTCAATATTAAAACATAAAAGTGCAAAAAAGGTTGTCCTTGGGTTGTTATGCCTTGGTCCTTTAAAGGTTATATATACAACACACTCGCACCCTTTAAACTTCGGACATGATAGCAAAGCTACGTACTAATAAAACTTGGCTAACATAATGTCCTCCTAATTTACTATTCGGCATTCATCACAGCTTCATAGAATTTGCAAAATTTGATTTTAAGAAAAGGCATAATTGCCAAAAGCGGCATAAGAATTGTAACTTGGCAAGTCCTGTGCATGTGGTCCTCCGGCGTAGCAACCCAAATAGATGAATGTTTGAGAGGCCGAAATAGGCAAAAATAGCTGGCAAAAGAATGACATGGAGGATGATTTGGTATTATTCTCTCACGCATCCAAGGATAGATAGATCGGCTCAAAAACCAAGTCCTCTTATCACATATTGGATTGGCTGCGCAGCCGCATACACCAACCATTTAAGTCTCACTTCTTAGCTTAGTTAATCTTATCACAGTAAATCGCAGTAGAAACATTCAAACTTGTATGATTGCATCAGATACTTCGACTTTAAATTGAATTTAACAAGTTCTTGAACTCGGCAATATTATCAGCTAAATGTATGACTTAATTAAGTAACTCAAAAATAATATGATAGATACTAAACAATTTCAGTCTAATGAATAACTAACATGACACAACTATATATATTGAATTTTATACACTAATTAATTCACTTAAAAATTTTCATTGTTAATAAAAAAAAAAAAAAAAAAGACAATCTACACGTAATTCAATACCGTAAAAATTTGAGAAAATCTGTCTTGCAAATTGCGATTCACATGCCCTCCATCTGGGGTTGAAGGGCGAAAACGAGTGGCTAGTCCATTGCATCTAGTGATCAATACTGGCAGGAATTATTAACAGCATCTATTACTGAACATACGGGAAACTGCTAAACATGGACATGTTTGTTGTTTTATGACCACAATTAGCTCGATCCTGGCTTATCATATCACCACCAAAAGAATCAGCATCCAATTTCTCCTTTCATACCACTTCTCTGTCGTCGGTCTCACCCACCCAAAAGATATATCTGAAAAAACTCTTCTTTGCTTTTCTAAAAGAAAGCTATACCTAGTTAATTTCGCAACAATTGACGAGCTGATTTGCTCTTACCATTAACTAGTAAGTAGTAACTAGCTCACTGCACCCGATTTATGACTGGTGCAATTTTCTTTGGATAAATATAGAAATACACGTCTTCATCTCCATGCCTAAATCATAAATGACGTAACTCATAGCACTTTCTCATAAGAAAAACACAAATATATATCCAAAACACAATTATGTGACCCAGTTTAAATTTCTCTAATGAACCAATTTATTATGTCTTATAAACCTGATGGACCCCTTTCACCGATATCGATATTAAATCTATCAAATAAACTTCTTGTTGATCAATCGATAAATTGAAATTAAAACTAAACCAAACAAACTGTAGATTTTGTCCCCAAAACATGTTGGTGTGCTTAAGCCTTTTTGATCTCCATCGGTACCTATCTTTAGGAGACAGAGGAGGCAGTGATGCTATAGCTTTCGCATAGTTCTCTTCCCCAGCATGGTGAGTGTGCAAGGGTACAAAGCACAGAGAGCAAATATGCATAGATGTGCAGACAAAGGGAATCAAAGCATGAGCAGATAGATGTGGCATATGGTTGGCCTCAGATGTGACCTTAATTTTGTGTTGTCCCATGATAAGAAAGGTAGAAGTGCCAACCAGGAGAGTGAGTGATAAAGAGGAGCAATGATCAGACATGAGAGGTCACAAAAAGTGGCTCAGTATACTAACATTCCCTTCCCTTTGCCAAAAAGAACTGAAGGAAAGAAGCAAAGTAACACACTACTACTACTACTACTTCTCATTTATGCATCACAAATTGGACCACTGGTCCACTGGTCCTTCTGTTTTTTAAAACATATATGTGCAATAAACATGCCAAAGCCGATTACTAATGCATCCGGTTGTCTCGGTGAGAAGAAATTTAAATCTCAATGTCTCCAAATTATAGGTTTAAAGTATGGTGATATTTAGTGTTTCTAGAGTTCAAATTCTCACACATTTTATCTAACCATTGATTTTTGTCAACCTATACACTATATACACTATCCATTTAAACTTTATGATATTTTGGCATAAAATTTTAGTACATATAACACTGCTAATTAAGAGATTGGCAACTTCTTTACTCTTTAGGCTACTTGCACTCCACATTACAAGACAACCTCATTTCAAATTTAGGACATTTGGTTTATAGCCATATTTTCCGCAAATAAAGTGTGATCTTTTATATATCCGAATTTGATACATTATATTTGTCAGATTTTTAAACAAAAATATGAATATAACACGTAGATGTATTTGTCACAAATCAAACAACGACTACAATAGACAGAAATGTGAAAACAAACCACTTACTCTCTTAAAAATTATATAAACAAAAGGAATTATCTCAAGCGAGTATTTCGATATTTTTAAGAATTTTCTAGTGTGACGGGGAGGTCTCTATAATTTATCTGATCTTTTCCTTCTAAAATTTCAAAAGAAAAGAAAAGAAGAAGAAGATGAGAGAGATCATCTGACGCCAAGTCTCCTATCAGTGATGATGACGTGGTACGATCAAGATGGTTCCAAGAACATGATCAGGTCCTGTTGTCATGTGCCGTACGGTCACTTGCATGTGCCCTGTACCTGGCCTCACAATTTTCTGTATTTATTTATTTTTTGCATTTAGTTTCTTTGAAGAAAAATAAAAAAAAATCAAAAATAGGGAAAGGATAAATTGTATTTGTGTCATGCAAGAAGGTTTGATCTGCCAGCCCATCAGACAACGTGGCGAAATTGAACATAATGTTTGATCTGACACGTGTGCTGTGTGCATCAGCAATCTGATTATGACTTATCTACGTGTTTTAGTTTTGTGATTTTCTTCTTAGCTTAGTGTGTGATTATGAAGATAATGCATGCATTAAATTTTGAGTTTTCAGATATCGAAGGATTAAGTTAATTCATATTGTTCTCTAGAAATTAGTGGATGAAACTAGAGCTGTCTCATAACTAATATTTGATCGTAATCACGGGCAACCAGTGACAAAAGATGAGAAGGGTGCAAAAGCAAGCTTGCTTTTTTCCATCTTCATCAGTCGACCGCCTTTGGCCTTCGAGGCAAGCAACACACGCAAAGTTTTCGAAAATTCTTGATAATTTGTAATTTTTTTTGTCCTTTCCTTTTCATGTATGAAATTGGGAACAAAAAACTTTGTACATGTAGTAAATATCAATGCATGCATGGGTGGACAAAATGGACTTCCTAGTCCCAACCAACCAAAGTAATGCCACATTGCTGTTCCCTGGAGTGCACAACATAAACTGTAGTTTTACTGTACACATAAATAGCAGAGAGAAATCAGATGAACCACTTTTTAACATGTGGATCTTTCACTTGATCTATACATCAAGTGTTCTGCTTGCCGTATTTTCTGTAATGGGCGACAACTCGAGTGCTCCAACGGCCCAAGAGACCCGGACAAAATGATGCAAGTTTTTCTCAGTGCTGGAAAAGGGAGTTAAAAAAAGAAGATACCAGGAGATCCCTCCATTTGCGACCAACTTTACTTGTGTGTCTCGTATCCTTGACGAGCACAGCATGCTCTCAGTGGCCACGACAGAAGATGGTGAGACTTGAGTGGACCCACGGTTTGCCATTCAGACACATGTAGTAGATGCACTTTGGATGGGTTCAGGAGAAACACTTAACAAAATCGTTTCATCAAAAATCAAATTTTTGTATACAGATGTGTGAATTTCTCACGAGACATTTAGATATTCCTATACATAGTGTATATTTGCTTGAGAGACTGAAAATCCGAATGGATTTTGGAGATGCACTCGTGGGCTGCATTGCCTCGCAACAAAAGATACCAACCCCCTGACGTATGGTCTTCGGATCTTTCTCTTTTATTCTTGGTGACTAAGAACTGGCATCGAATGGCCGACCAGTGCGAGACAAAGCCATGAAACTATTAACAGCAGTACAAAAGTCGAAACATAGTGAAAAGGATCAGAATTTTGTGTTGGCGTGGGTGGGAGTGCGTGTCGCCTTGGCACGACCGGTGGTTGCGTGGGTGTGGTTTTCTCTATGCCTCATGCTGGGCCGTGAGCAAATAACTCGGCCTTTCGTGTGGTTTTTCCTGGGCCTGAGGCCCGTCATGCCAGAGCTACGCCCATGTAAACTTTCTTGGGCCGGTCGATTAGTTGGCCCATTCGATCACGGCCTAACTGACCAAAATTTCTATTATACCTCATTTGTATCAAAGAAATTAGAATTGATGTGTGAAATTTAATTCTCATTTCATTATAATTGAATTAGACTTAGACCCAATTCCAAATATTATTTGGATAATCACTAGTTGGAATCGAAAGGAGTTGGACTAATTTTATATGTACATTACAGAATTTTCAAACTCTAATTTGAAATTTGACTTTTGAAAATTTGAAATTATGATTTTGATTTTTGATTTTTCAAATTTTAAATCGAATGTGAATTTGAATTTTCAAATTTGAAATGTGAAACTCAACTTTAGATTCAAAACTCTAAATTCAAAATTCAAACTTGAGATTTGAACTTCAAATTTCAAAAATTTAAACATCAAATTTGAATAAGATTTTTTTAAAATTTGTATTTAGATCAAATCCAAATTCATATTTGGAATCTAAATTTTAAAATACTTTTATTAAAGAAGAAACAAAAAAATTTCTATTGAATTTTATAGACTTGGGTGTAAAATTACTAATTTAATTTCTAATATGCAGTCAAATACCAGAATTCTGAAATTGAATTCCAATTCTTTAATCACGTGCCTAATTGCTAGGATTCAAACGGAGTGTTACTATTATTTAGCAAGTTGGATATAGACTAAATTGATAAAATAGACTTTAGGCCATTTCCAAGGAGAAAAACCAAAGAGGGTGCTTGTCCAACACTACCACAACTTGAAGAGCGTAGTATTTTGTGGAATGTATTTATGAGTGAGACAGTGAGAAACTGAGAATAGGAGTTATTGGGTACAGAGCAAGAAGGACGGAGGGTGCACAAGAAAAGCCGACTCGTGGATGCATCCTTTTGGGAAAATAAAATACAACGGTCGATTCACACTTTTTTCTATTGATTCTACTACTATTTGCTCTTCGATTAAGGACTTCATGCCATGTTATATTATTGTTCTTAGCATGTTCATGGGAGTTTGCAACGGCTAGTGTACTGTGTTGTCCTTCCATCCCATGTTTCCTTCTGTGCCTTTCTGCATCAATGTTTGCAGTATTTGGCATTTCCCTTTCCATTTTTTTTCTCTCTGAAAAAGCAAATATTAAGAATACATAAATATTCTAATATCTTTTCACACCAGAGTTTTAAAAGTTGGATTTGCATGCTATAAAGTTTCTGAATATATATGCCTTTTCATACCTTTTTTTTTTTTTGGCAGGAGAAACAAATTCACTGTTCACAATCTATTTCTCCATGAACCTAAGCATCCATATCTACGCAGATTGCTACTAACAAGATACACTTAAGATACACTTGCAAGCTGATCAAGAAATGGAGTCCACCTGTCAGTCCTTTGAAAAGATCCCTTGGTCTGAACAAGATCGAAATTGAAAGCACTTGGCCTTTTTGCATTTTTTCCTCATCGAATTACATATTTTTGTGCACAACCGGCATTTGTTGTGGTTTTATGAGGAAACGAGAGACTCCATGCACTATTGGATCATAAATTGCTTCCATTAAAATCAATAATATGAACTGAAAGTTATGCACCTAAGAAGGATTTTATGTATAACTAGATCTTCCATGATTCCATTACTGTTCAAATAACTTGTTTTTAGATTTAATCTAATATACTTGGTATTTAGAGAGGAAAGAGAGTGTATCACATATGCAAATAGTCCAACAAAAATATCCTAAAAATCAAGCACTTAATAGATTGGTTCTTGTGTAGAGATAGTATTTCAATCAATCAAAATACACACCCACTTTTTTCATTCAACAAACAATAAAAAAACCAATTAAAATAACCACTAAACACACGCTATAAGTTGACATGTAGGCCAAATCACTTTTAAACTCACCTTTCATATTTGGGTGCAAAATAGTGTCTACCAAAAATTTTCAATAGGTAGATTTAAAAAAATAAAATAAGAATAGACGCTGACAAGTGAGCCAAAACAACACTGGACAAATCTATCAACGTCTCTTGTTGAGTTGCATGCGACACGAGGCGCACGCATCCACACTCATGCACATAGTTTGTGGGACCCACTTATGTCGCTTCGTGCATTTGTAAACATTTCAAACCTCGCCACTACCCCTGGGCCTATAAACAACCAATTCCATCTGTCAATTTAAGAGTGCACTTGGGTTGGAGTTGTACAGGATGCAATGTGATAGGCCTTGCAAACCACATCGCCAGGAGCCGCAGCGCACTCCAATGCAGTCATTTAGTTCGGCATCTAGATCATGGGGCCTACCTGCAAGCAACCAAGTAGTTCCTGCTTGGCCATACGTAGTTCATACATTCATGACAAACCAAGTTGGCGTATATGTACTGTTCAAGCATTGGTTTGGACTCTTATGTTGAATTTATTTTAAGTCGTTAGATTCATTTTACATACTAAATATAGGTTGGTCTTTTCTTATTATCCATGAATAAAATATATCTTATCATCATCTCTGAATGATCTAACATCTTATAACTCATATAAGTTAGAATAAGTATTGTGAATCTCATACATTAGTGGTAACGTGGTATGCAATACGATTGAACTGTTAGAAATTTGTTTAATCTAAATGGGACTTCTTTAATAAACCTAGAGCTTAAACTATAATGTTTGGAAACATTTTCTCACCTATTTGAATTTTAAATAATTTGATGATTTGGTTTTGACCTATTCTTCATAAGTCTATAATTTGAAAGTAAAATTAGACTTATGCTATTAAATTTATATAAAATAACAGATTAAATATTCTTATGTGGGGACCCCACTCACATTTGAGATCCAAATCAAAACTATCAAATTATGATACAGATCATGATTAGATATATACAACGTGGAGTTGTAAGAGAATAAACAATAAAAAAATAGAGACATGTGGATGCATAAAAGATAAAATCGAGGCAATTGAAAGAGGAAAGGAGTAAACTGTGAGGGGATATAAAATAAGATCTTAGGTGGAGGGTGCGGTTGCAAGAAGTCGCGTCGTTGAAAGAGCGGTAGGATTTGAATATTTAGAGAGACAAGGCAAGGGGTGCGTGGGCGGAGTTTTGTTTGCTTCCTCCACTGCTCCGCCATCCAGCGCAGTATACGCAAACCTCCGCCAATATCAGCCGCAAACGCATCCACTACAGGTATGTCTACTTCTATTCATCTGATCTTTTCAGCTTTTGTTGGGTTTCTTCTGATGTAGTTCTTGGTTTGATCTGACCAAGACGGATTTTACGCAAAAAAAAGAACTAGTTCTTGTTCTTGGTTGTGCCATGTGGTTCTGACAAGGAAGTGCGGTTTCTTGGTGTCTCCAATGGAGTTCTCTGAATCTTTAAGCCATGGAGGACGGTTAATTTTTTTGGCTCTGTTTTTTTTGGTTCTTGTTCTTGGTTGAGTAATGTGGTGCAGACATGTTTATGATTTAAAGATCTATTGCTCAGTTTCTTCCTTTTTTCTTTAACGGATCCTTTTTCTTGTTTTGGGCTATATGTAGTGTATGGTATTTCTGTTCATCAAAAACTTGTAATTTTTTTGTTGTTTTGCGGTTAGTTTTGGTGATTTTAAGCTATATCCACTTGAAATTATCTGGTTCTGGTTGATCTTTTGGTTCTTGCGCCTGTATGGTGACATGTTTGCAGTCGAGTTTTGCGCCTGTAAGCTAAAAAGCAAAACCTTTTTAGGCTCTCGTTTGTTCTTTCCCATAAGCTATCAAAACTGAAATTTTCAGCCGCTGGTTTGTTCTTTTCCATCTTTCTTTTCTTTGTAATGCGCTCCTGGTATATTCTCTTCTGCGAACTTGTGTTTCCAGCACCTTGGTGATTTTGTCCTGTAGGTACATACACCCAAGTTCTTGTGTTCTGCAAGAGGTCTTTTTGTGTGTGTGGTGGATTTGATGAAAATTTAAGTGCGTCGACTAATCACCTAATTGCGAAGAAAAAGAAAATCTGAGATTTCTTTGCAAATCCATGTACCAAGAAAAGCTAGAGATCAAGATGTTCTTGTGCCTTATTGAGTTATTTCCTTAGCCTCTTGGTAGTTTTGGTTGATTTCTCCATGTCTGGTGTGTCCTTAGACTTCTGGACAAATTTAGCTTATGCGCTAGTTGTTTCCCCTTTGCTCAGTAATTCCCTTTTGGTTGGTCTCTGTGATTGATGCAGGTAAACGAGGCGACAAGATGGTGCAGAAGGAGCTGCCACAGGCATGGTGGTTTGACAGCCACAGCCTCTCAAGGCAGTCACCATGGCTCACCAACACTCTTTCAGGTTTGTCTCACTCCTCTGCATCCTGCAATGGATGCTTTCCTGCTTGTCATTGTGCTTAATTTGGGTATCTTGTACCTTTTTTTATGATGATTATATGGACTGAAGGACTGGGATCATTTTGGTGTAGTATTGAGCTGATCGAGTAGGATCTTGCACTGTGAAAAGTAATGTTCTTTACTGTAGGAGCAAGTTCTTTGGCCAAAGCTATCATTGATCTAGCAGCCTTCGGTCCATGTAATAATTTTACTTACTAGTTTATGAGGAGCTTAGATCAGCGCACATGATCTTTATGTGGAACGGTGTGTATTTCAAGAATGCATATGGAAATTTAATCCAAGTTTATTCTGAGTTCAGTCGCAATCAGATGAGCCATTTGGTATTTGATCTTTGCATCAAGATGGTTCCATGATATGTTCTAATGTGCTTACCCCTGAAATGCCATGGCAATTTGTTTTGTTATGCATCATTTGACCATCATCGCACAAGAATCCCACAGAAAAGAAAGTTTTGTTTGATTGCCATCTGTTCTTAACAGTCAATAGCAAATCATGATAACTTTAGTTTAGCTCTTCATGAGGTATGCTACAGGAGAGTTATTGGCTCCTCATTCAATTTTATAATGGGCTATGCAACCTTTTGATTTGCTTCTTAGACATTATCCACTATGGGCTCCTCATAAGACATGAAATTGTATTCACATTGCCTTGTATCTAATATATTAGCCAGTTGCATATACTGATCTCAATTTGCTTCTTCATAAATTTGCTTCAGAGTATATGCACCATGAAATGTTATTGCTTCCCTTTTATTGCAGAGCTAGAAGGTAAAACCAAACAAATGCTCAAGCTGATTGACCAAGATGCAGACTCGTTTGCACAACGTGCTGAAATGTACTACAAGAAGCGGCCTGTCCTGGTGGATATGCTCGGGGACCTGTATCGAGCACACCGCTCATTGGCTGAGCAGTATGACCTGCTGAAATCAGGCAGTGGTACACGCCAGACAACGTTCGGTCCGTCTTCTTGTACCCAAAGCTGGTCGCAGGTAACAATGAGCGACAAGAAATCAGGCAGGTCCTCCTTTTCGCTTTCCTCGGATTCCTATGACTCAGAGGAATCTGAAGTTGATGATCCTGAACAAGAACATGAAGAAGAGTCTGAGAGCAAGTTGGAGGACCAGCCAGAGCAGATAGAGCTGATGCGTACAGAGATCACTAGTCTTAAAGAGCAGAATGCAGAAGTTCAGAACCTGATAGAGCAGAATGCAGCCCTTAAGGCGGAGCTCGCCATGAAGGATGAGGAGAAGAGGGAGGTCATCGGGCAGATAGAGCTGATGAGTACAGAGATCAGTAGTCTTAAAGAGCAGAATACAGAACTTCAGAAGCTGATAGAGCAGAATGCAGCCCTTAAGGAGGAGCTCGCCGTGAAGAATGAGGAGAAGAGGGAGGTCATCAGGCAGCTCGCGTCGTCAATTGACATCATGAAGGAGGAGAATGCTACCTTGCGTGAATGCATCAGGAGCTCAAACCATTCCTCCTCCTCCTCCTCCCGCGCTTTTGATTTCAAGAAGCTGACAAAGGATTTGTTCTCTGCCAAGTTATTCAGCGGGTACTGCAAGACGACAACCACAATGGTTGCTCTCTGAGTATGGTGCAGCAGAATCATTAAGAAAGAAAGCAGCATGTTCTCCCCCAGATGTTCATCTCCATGAAAATTTCTTGTAGCTTATGTGCATATAGGATATCCTGCCTGTTCTCTTCTGAGATTCAGGTTTAGCCAGTAGAGGACTCATGTCAACTATATTGATGTTAAGTGCGCTATATACCATCGTGTCTATCTTTCTGCACTGCCTGGTTATAGTAAAAGCTTATAATTTCATTGCAGTAGAATAGCCTTGAATACTGTATGGTTATAGTAAAAGCTTATAATTTCATTTAGACTTTTACTGTCTGGTTAATTAGTTGAATGCTTAGTGCTGAATATTTTACTTCTCTTGTACTTTGCATTGATCAAATGTGATGAGGAGGGGACGTATGTCGTATTGTTAGCCAGTGGCACTTGTTATAGTGTTATGGAGTTAATTCTCTTTCGCTGCATTGGAAAATTTAGCTCCAATACACTTCAAAAGTTGGGTGTTTTAACTTAATCACAGCACAAAGCTCAAAGAATGGGACAAAATTTGCGTGGGAAACATTTTATGTGAAGTGAGGTTTTTACAACCGTCAAATGCATTGAGAATCATTCGCATAAAATCTGACAGTTCCTTACAGTTTTCTACGTGCAAGAAACACAATTTCATCCAAAAAAATAGACAAGTGATACACCTCGTTGGTGACCCCATGATTTTTAAGGCTAGTTAAAGAATATAGGAACTGTGGGAAAATATTTTTCTTTTATTTTCAACATTTGTTCTACTGTGAAATTCTTCTATTCCTAAAAGTCTCTAAAGGGCCTTTTTAGCCCCTTTTAACCTTGAGAGAAAAATTAGTAGTTTCATAGGAAAATTAGCCAATTTTATAGAGTTTTGCGAATATTTCCCTAGAAAAAAAAAGACATGATTAAAGTACTTGCAATTCTAAAAATGCAAGAACCTAAAAAAATTTTTTAAGAAAAAATTTGCAACAATATGAAATAAGAAAATACAACTACATAAAAAAAAAAGAGACAACATAAAATAATTTTTTATGAATAACCCAATAAAAAAATTAAATTTAACTAAAATATCCCAGATATTTCTGGGATTGGGATTCAAACCTAGGTCCTCAAGCGAGAGTTCTTTTTATTATAAATAAAACATAATATATGTAGGTAAAATTTACATGTTTTCAAGTATATGTAGTTTTTTAATAATTTTAATTTTTTTTGGTAAATTGATTGATGTATAAAGTTTAACATAGTATCAGAATTAGAGTTAGACATTTTAAATTTAAGATTTAATTAGCATATTTATGCAAAAAATAATTATGATATATGAAGATTTTGGAACATGAAACTCAACAAATGATCGAAAAAAATTCAAAAGATCAATTTGTTAAGTTTCATGTTTCAAAATCTTCGAATATCCTAATTTTTTTTACATAAATATGCTAATTAAATCTTAAATTCAAAATGTCTGACTCTAATTCTGATACTATATTAAATTTTATACATCAATCAATTTACTAAAAAATTTTAAATTGTTAAAAAAACTACATATACTTGAAAACATGTAAGTTTGCCTACATATACTATGTTTTATTTATAATAGAAACAATTTGTTGTAGTCTAATTGGTTTTAGTTAAATTTTAAATAGTGTGGGTTCAGTCGCGAGTCCGGATCGCAACTGAAAGTAGCCGTGGCACCTCTTGGACCAACAGTGCATATAGGTTGTGCTGCGTTTTCAGTCGCGAACCCTTAAAAAGTTTTGTTAGTTTTCAAATTTCTTTTTTTATTGAATTATTCGTAAAAAAGATTCCATAAAATAAGAAAAATTCAACAACCTAAAATATGACAATTTAAAATAAAAAAATTCAACAAACCTAAAATAAAAAGAATATGACACTTTAATAAAGTGATAACTTAAAATAAAAAAATGTGACAATCTAATATAAAAAATATAATAATTTAAAATAGAAAAATGCAACAACTTAAAAAAATACGATGTCCTAAAATCTTTTAGATGAAGCTGTGATTATTGGATCAAAATTTATTGGTTGATATAAAAATGAAAATAAAAATAAAAATAAAATTGATAAAAACGTTTTTGTTTTCTCGCCATTCCAAAAAAAAAAAAAAAATCATCTTTTAGAAGATATTGTGCACTCATTCACAGAGGAAATAAAAATAAAATAAGAAGCCGGGTAGGTGAAGCATGTGATTCCACAGTTGCACTCACCGGCGGTGACGGTAAAAGGCGTGGTCTGTGTACACATAGGAGAGTAGTTGGTGCGTTCCTCCGCTCCGCTCTACATACACCCGCCCTCTCGAGTCCTCCCCGAGAGCTTTCCAGAAGCATCTAATCCAAAGGAGTCGTCGCCTCCCTCCCATCCATCACTGGGGTGGCCTGAGGTATTTGTTACTTTAACTAACTAATTTCTAATCACAAATACTTCCCGATCTGTGCTGTGGTCTCCGATTCTTCCGGTGCAGTTAGATCCGCGGTCGGTCTTTCTCTGTGTTTCGCTATCTTTTGATTCGTCTCCGTTTTGATGTGATCTGTGCCTATGCGCGCGTGTGCTTATGACTTAATAATAACAACAACAAAATAAAAAACTTCTTAAATGGTGTTCTCGTTTGATGATGTGGTATGAGAAGTGCTCAGAATCAGATTAGGTGTTTGAGAAAGTTTGGACTGGCCAAATTACTTGAAAATTTCATCTACAACTTCATGTTTATTTGTGTTTGAAGCTGTTAAGAAAGCTCTGGTGTTAGCTGTTGTGATATTGGTACTCTGTGTTATTGTGTAGATGAATAAACATGTTTAATGAAAATAGGATGATTTGCTTATGTCTGTATGGTATGTATGTGTTGCTAAAAGTTTCTGGAGTTTTCCGCTGGACAAGACGGATTTACAGAACTGCAATATACTTCGATGTATAGCCGTCAAGTTTGTATTTTTTGTTTAGGAAAACTTAGTGTGGTATAGGGTTCGTTATCATACTGAAATAGCCTATTCGCTCGGGGGTTGTTTACAGATCACATATACAATGGTGAAGGCTGTTGCTGTACTTGCAAGCAGTGAGGGTGTTAAGGGCACCATCTTCTTTGTCCAAGAACATGGTAACTCAACCTCCAGCATCCGCAGTGTGATATCTTTTGGATTGTGTGCTTGCATTATTTATATGTCATTGTGCGTTCAATGTTTAGGCCCGACCACGGTGACTGGAAGCATCTCTGGCCTCAAGCCTGGGCTCCATGGGTTCCATGTGCATGCGCTTGGTGACACCACAAATGGCTGCTTGTCAACTGGTAGTTACCTATCTGATCAAGACAAATGTTGAGTACGCATGTGCAGAATTCTTCTGCTTGTTTGTATAACTGTTTCATAATGTAGGAGCACATTTCAATCCTGCTGGTAAGGAGCACGGGGCACCAGAAGATGAGAATCGCCATGCTGGTGATCTTGGAAATGTGACAGCTGGAGCTGATGGTACTTCTTTGCTCTTGTTTGTGTCATTCTCTTAGATACCTATATTTGATGGCTATTTTTTAGCTTTGGTGGGAAAACGATTAACTTTTTTCTCATAAACCATTTCTAGCATTTTTACTGTAGTTCTTAATCCCACTGACAACTTCTTTGTTTTCTAGGTGTTGCTAATGTCCATGTTGTTGACAGCCAGGTAATCATATTCTTTTTCTTTGTGGAAAGAGAATTGTTCCTGATTTTGGTGCAGCAGGTCCTTTAACATTGATCACAATTTTGAGTTGCAGATCCCACTTACTGGACCACATTCAATCATTGGCCGAGCTATTGTTGTTCATGCTGATCCTGATGATCTTGGAAAGGGTAATGCTATGGAGTAAAACTCACTGCACTTGAGTGTGTTTGTTGGTGTTAATAGTGATAAATATGCAGGGATAATTTCTGACTTAAATCTCTTTTTGGATATCTGTTTTATGAACTGTTTTGTAGAAGTGGGGTGGTGAAGGTAGCTAGTAGGTCTAGTAGGTTAAGTCTGATAAACATCTACTTGTTTCTCGTTTAGTTGTGATGTCTGGGGTGTTAATATGAATAAGAACCATATGCTTGTAGTGCAAGAAGGTACAACGTGTTAACAAAGGCATTTTGTTTGTGTATCAGGTGGGCATGAGCTTAGCAAGACCACTGGAAATGCTGGTGGCCGTGTTGCTTGCGGTAAGTTAAGGGGCTCTGCCTTGCATGATCTAATTTAATTTCTTGCCACACTTCATGAATTCATACCTTTTTGCTATTCTTAATATCCTTCCTTTTCTGTTTTTTGTTTCAGGGGTCATTGGACTGCAGGGCTAGATGTCTTCTTCAGTCACCACATACAAATCTGGGCACTTTCGTGATGTTCCCTTATGTTGAATACTTGTCATGGTTTATTTAAATAAGCATCTGATCTATGATCAGTGTAACTTTCGAATCATTCTACATGCTACTATGAATGTTGCATCAAAGTTGACTGTTATTTTGCCTGAGTGCTTGAATACCTGTTATATAACAATGGTAGTTTTGTTGTGTTCTGAACTTCTGATGGTTGTCCACTGTTATGTCACTTTTCTCTGCATGCTGCAGTTCTCGTGGTCATGTTTGTACTCCAATCCCCTGATATTACAACATCATTTCTACTCTACTTGTGGTGGAAGGCTTATGCTTAATGGAGGGTGAAGGGAATGTATAGGGAGGATTACGAGTGTTACTTTATAGTGGATATGGTTCCGCTTTATCTCATGGAGTTTCCATGTGGATGCACCAGGTAATCTTTTATTATATGGTAATCAATCATAGAATAGAGTATTACAAAGTAACAAAGGAGAGATGGCCCAGGGGAAGTCGTCCAGGACGCACTAGCTAAGTTTCCATTATGTCCTCAATTCTCATCATTCCCTCTTAAATATGATAACCCTCTATAAGAATATAAATAATCTAAATTGATATGAAAAAAAAATTAAGATAATTAGTCACAAAGGCCGATTCACATATATGAAAATGTGGGCATTTCCCTGGATCTTTAAAATCGTACAGAGGTCAATGGAATTTTATATAGAACCTTTAATTTTTCGAGAATTATTAAGAAAATATCCCTACTGAAATACTACAAAACATTAAAACCTATGTACAGACGGCTAAAATTTGTAGTTATGATTATTGTGTACCCATTGCATATAATTTTTAGATCCATACCGGATTAGTCATTTTGGGAGAAATTGTTAATTTCTTTATCTTGATTTGTATTGTTAATTTTTGATATAATTATTTACATAATGGCTAGAAAAATAATTTTTTTTATCAATTTTACTTTCACTTTTGATATCAACCAATAAATTTTGATCCAATTATAACAGTTTGATCTAATAAATTTTAAGATATTGTATTATTTTTAAGTTATCATATTTTTTTATTTTAGATTATCATATATTTTTAAATTGTCATATTTTCTTATTTTTAAGTCATTGTATTTTTTCTTAAAAAAATTTTCTATGTAAAAGTTATAATTATCTTAGTTATACTCGATTATATAAGTAGAGAGAGGAACATATTTTTTCCTCTCTAACGCCGATGACATGTATCCGATCATTTAGCCTTAGCATGAGTGCATGAATGCCCGTTTTATGAGAGTAGTTGTTCTGTAAAGTTGTAGTAGGTAGGTGCTGCATTCCTTGTTGCAATGCAATATTGAAGGGCGAAAACATGAACATTACAATTTTCAGAAAACCACACATTTATTCCGAAAAGAATGCGCGAAATCCAGTCCCGAGCTCCTCAGTGCGCCAGAACGTGGAGCCGCTTCGCCACCGAGAACCCGCCGTCCACCATAAGGTTATGCCCGGTCACGTACTTTGCATCGTCCGACGCCAGGTACACGGCCGCCCTCGCTATGTCCTCCGGTTCCAGCTCCACCCCTTCCATCTCGTTCATGTCCTTCTCCACCACCCGCTTCAGCTCCTCGTCGGGCATCCCGGGGAGGACGTCTCTCATCGACTGCATCCCCATCGGCGTCGCGATGGCGTACGGCGAGATGGCGTTCACCCGCACGCCGTGGCGCGCCAGCTCCCACGCCACCGACCGCACCACGCCGATGACCGTGGTCTTGGATATGCTGTACCCGTGGGGCCCAGAGCCGCCGAGCACCCCCGCGGTGCTGGCCGTACAGAGGATGCACCCACTGCGACGCGGGACCATGACGCGCGCCGCGTGCTTGACGCCGGCGAGCACGCCCCGGGCGTTGACCGCCATAACCCTGTCGAAGTCGGCGAGGTCCAGAGACTCTATGGGGGACCCCGCATAGAAGCCGGTGATGCCGGCGTTGTTGTGGAGTATATCAAGATAACCGTGGCGCGCCACGGCGACGTCAACAGCTTCGGCGATCTGCGCCTCGTCCGTGACGTCGCAATGGGTATAGGCCGCGTCCGGTCCCAGCTCGGCGGCGACTGCGCGGCCGACGTCGTCCTGGATGTCGGCCAGGATGACCTTCGCACCGTTCTTGATGAACTCAGCCGCGGTTGCCTTGCCGAGTCCGCTGGCCGCGCCGGTGATGACGGCCACCTTTCCGGCTAACCTACATCTCCACAACACACTTTCTTCAGTTCTTGTGTAGTGTGCAAGAGAACACAAGAAACAAATATTAAAGTGTCGAAAAGAAGAGAACCTTTGAGAGTTTGAAGCCGTGGAGAAGTGGTTTACAAAGCCAGACGACGCTGTCCCGGCTCTGCTCTTCCCCCTGCAACAATTTTACTGCCTTTTACAACAAGGAACAATTGTTTCTTCCCTGTTTCGATCATACCTGAGAATGAGATGGTGAATCGCTCTGAACATGCTGAACAGATCGTGCTCTTTACTTCTCTTCTGCTCCAGTGCTTCTCTCTCTGAGAAAAGCTCAACTGTGACTCCTGTCTTGGTACTTGAAAATGACTCCTCTCTCTGCAGGTTTTGTTTTGTTTTGTTATTTTAGTGGGCTACATCACCACCACCGCTGGTGTGCTGAATCCTTGCGATACAAAGTTGATTGTATATGGACTTTGCGTGTCTCTTTCTACATAACTTTCGGGTCCAGTCTTGGCAAGTGCAAGGTGCATTATTGGAAGGGCCCTCCAATTTTAATACAGTTTAAAATTTTTAGTTTTTCATATAAGATAAACTAGTATTCTTAAATATGTTATATCAAGATTTTATGGGTGAAAAAAATGGAAGTACCACTAAGTAACTAATTTAATGTTACTCGTCTCATATTTTTCTTTATTGGTTCCCACTTTTCTCGTATGCTTTATATATATCCCTTATCAAAGAATCATTCCTCTTCAAAACAAGCATAATGCATATTTGTGCAGTTTGAACGCAGATCTGAATTAGTATGAAGGAGTTGAAAGTTTTTGAGATAGAAAAAAAATGTATTCATAAATTATGAAAATATATGGATGCATAGTTGTCGAACTTAAAAAATATGAGTCCATAGAGTTAGACATAATGATGTCATATTTTTATGTGTGGGATAAATGTGTGTAAGGAATGGAGATTCTGCAAAAAAAATTTGCATATTTTATGGTGACGGCTTAGTTCGCGAGGAGCAAAGTGGGGTTGATATGAGCCGTTGCCAGTATGTGACGGGCGAGTTGAGCTTACATAATACCTCATCCTTGGACGTGAAGTTATGGATTCTGAATCTATTCGGGAAGAGCTCTCGCGACGAAATGGTTTTAATTGAAGGACTGATTGTAAAAGAGATAGATAACAAGCCATACAGGATGCTGTGCGAAATAAAAGGGGAAAAATCTTGGAACTCTCATGTTTGAAGAGTGAAAGACTCCCATGGCGGACTGCTCGGCTAATTCACGATATATGTGCAATTCTGCAACATAGAACCAGCTGAGCGTAAAGTCGAGGGTGAGCCAAGCAACGTATCCGGTCCTATAATATTCAGGGCTAGCGAGTGGTCAGATGTATTCTACCATACTAGTATGGATGTGTGTGAGGTATTGGATTGCCTTCGATTAGTGTCCGACGAAGATGATTCGATAGACTCAGAGGCATCTGATGGCTCTGATGAGGATAATCCTGGTCCTCGCAGGAGTGGTTCGATCATTCCACATATGGTCAAGCTGTGCTGCCAACAGATCAGGGTTCCAGGTGGTCTTTCGAGCAAGGTGGCTGTCGATAATTCGGACTCGGGGTCTTTAGTCGAACTTATGCAAAATTTGTGAGTTATGAGGCCTTTCAGGGTGTCCCTCTGGGAAGGAATGATGAGCAATGTCGGATGGAACACAGAAGAGTTTTATACAGGTTCGGGTCCTCGATGGTGGGAGTAACAACTTACGTCCTGTTGGGATTTCACTATGTATGAAAAAAGGTTACAAAGTTGTGGAAAAGATCATCACAGGCGAAGATCTTTTCTGTGTAATTGTCTAAAACACAACTGAACTAGCCTATGAAAGCTTGAAGTCTTTTTGTGTTGAATTGTTGGGATCTCTGTCTGACCCTTTTTGTCTTGTGCATTCGCTCTCCCTTTTATACTGGTCGAAAGGGTGCCAATGCACAGCGGTTTTGAGCGGTTGCTCGGGTGCAGTTTGGATAACCGCACTTAACTTTCATGTAGGCTTAACATGTGCAATTAAGGGATAACCGCACGAGTTAACCTCCTGGCAGTTGTCTTCATACGTGGAAGAATCTTTGGGATCCTCGGGATATACTAGTTGTAGAGCTTAAGCAACCCCGAGTTGTCCTGGTCGAGAGTAGTCAATGTCCTTCTGACCGCACACTTGTCTTTCTGATCGCGCACTGTCTGCGACTTCCTGACCGCGTGCTATTTGCGGCCTCATGATCGCACAAAGCTTGCGACCATGTGTCCGCACTTCTCAAGCCATCTGAGATCATAGCAACGGACACTTGCCTGGTTCGAATCTGTCTTGAACCAGACGTGTCTTTGTTCTGGACTAGCTCGGGTAACAATCCTCGTCAGCTAGCCCCCAAATTTGAAGAGAATGAAGAAACATATTTACTTCAAATTTTACTCCTACATCGGATAAGTGACCCGACGCTTCAACTTCTCCACTTAGTGGCGCACTAAGTGTGACGGTTTATTTCCCGAGACGTGCTCTGGGTTGTTTTTGATAGGTAATGATAGCACCGCTGGATTGTTTTTTAACTCGAGATAAAACTGTAAATGTTTTAAGAACTCGAGGCATTCGAAAAACGAACCGTCACCCTGATGGCTATAAATATTGAAGCCTCTTAGCCCTAAAATTTCACATCTTTTTCTCAGCTAAGTCCTTTCCAAAGCTACTCCTTCCTCTCTTCGGTATCCACCTTAATGGCAGATCAAGACATCATTGAGATTGAAAGTGATGAAAAGGAAGTGGCACTTGATTTCGACCAGGACTTCCAGAAGGTAAGTCTTCTCTGGACCCCTTGGTTCAAGTTGCCATCTTGTGTTCTGATCATTTCCAAAAATGCTTTTTGGAAATTCACAGGTAACTGAAGAACTGGCTCCTCTAAGAAAGAAACCCAAAATTGACAAGGGATCCTCCAGTAGCGTTGCAGCTGTAGGTGCAAATACAAGGGATGCATCATTGCTCTCTCTTCCTTTGGCCCCTATAGTTCTTTCTATCCATGCAACACGGCAGGTTGAACCTCATCTCCACCTTTGGAGATCCATCATAATCCTTCAAAGCCTTCTCCTTCTTCTGATCAGCTTTCTTCATTGCGATCAAACGATCCCCATCTTTTGATGGGTTATCTATTTTCTGGTGGGAAGATTGCATTTCCGCGACTAGATAATCCTCAGTTTTTGTTGAGGAAGCAATCTTCTCGTGGGAAAGTTGTACTTTCACGACCCGATGGTTCCCGACTTTTGTCGGGTGATCTACTTTCTGGGGGAAACACTTCATCCTCTCACTTGCGAGGATTGGTAATTATTTTCATCTCTTCTACTGGTCGTTTTAGCTTATAAAACTAACACATTCATGTACAGGAGATGAAAATTTCGGAAGCCCCCCAGTGACCAGCCTGCTGAGATCCAACCTCCTTCCTTCGAACAGAATCTCCAGAAGGAGAAAGAGATTCTGGAGAAGAAGACCGAAGAGATGTCTTCGGCCATTCTGCACCTGGCAGAATATTTTGACATATCCCGCGAAGAGGCGCACCAATTCCGCTTGGAGAGGGACTACGCTAGGCAGCAGTGAGAACTCTCCGATACGATCAGGAATAGTAGTGCTTCTCTGATTCGGGATGATGTATATAGGCTTAGAGTAATTGCTAGTTCTTTTGGGGGGTCAGTGTAGATCCTACTGATGCCAACATGTTCCTAGGAGAACTTTGTAAACCTCTCTCGGATCAGGTCGATGCTTTGGTCACCTGTATCCCGTTTGTATGTAAAGACTGCCATAAATAAAAATTTCCTTTTCCTTATATACCTTGACTTCTCAAGAAGAATTACGCAAGAGTTAATTTGAATTAAAACTCTTTACAATATCTGTGCGAAAACATGGTCATAAAAAATGTCTTTTACAACCAAACATACACAGGTAAATCCGAAGTAACAAATCTTTCGATCATAAACGCATTAATGTGTTACATCGCGACCAGCATTGGTACTGCGATCAGAATTGAAACTACGATCAGATCAGAACTGTTATCGCGATTAGGACTGAAGTCACGATCAGAACTGTTATCGCGATTAGAACTGAAGTTGTGATAACATAATGCCTCGATCGAATGATAATCGTCTATATTGCGATTACATATTTGCAACGATCACATAATAGCATTGCGATCAACATACAAATTTTGAGGCGATCACAGAAATGCATTGTGATCAATACATGAAAATTAACTTACAAAAGACATGAAGGATGACTTCCTCTGAAAATCTTTGCAAAATTTTCATATTTTTATGTGCTCCCTAGCTCTCGAATTCGAAACGGAAGTTAATAAAAATATACTTTGTTTTGGATTCATTGTAGGAAGTGCATAACGGGTTTCTAGAGAGAAAGTACCCATTATGGGAAATGAATAAAGTATTCAACGAAGGGGTGCTTCGGGCATATAAAAGGAGTAGGTAGCTTCCTGAAGAAGCCACACCACCAGAAACCCTTCACTTGCTTTAGAACTTCTGCCGCACAAAACCCTCGTTTGCATTCCTCGTTTCCATCTCCTCCAGAGTTACTACCCTTCCTCTCAATCCTTCGTAAGAAATGGCGTCCTGGAGCCGATCCGTCCACCACACCGAAGAAAGCTTGGTGGCCCTTGAGAAGGAAGAGATTCTTCCTCCGCGGCTGCTGATCAACTGGCGGCCAGCGGAGAAAGATCAAGAATCCCCAATCGTCCAAGAGGGCGAGTTGGTGATCTTCGAGGAGTACCTGCGTTGCGGGTTCCGATTCTCCGAGAGCCAGTTCTTGAAGGGAATCTTGGAGCATTATGGGTTGGAGTTAGTGAATCTCCACCCAAATGCTGTTCTTATCTTGGCGATATTTCAGCACCTGTTCGAGGCTTTCGTTGGAGTGCTTCCGAGCGTGGAGCTTTTTCGACGCTTTTACTATTCGGCATGGTCGAAGAGCGCCAATGCCGCCGAATGCATCTACTTCTGGATAAGGGAGAAGAAAGAGTACCCCTTCCCACCCCTCCGAGATTCTGTACACGGGTGGTATCAGAAGTGGTTCTACTGCACCCCTCCATCGGAGAGCGGGCTGTGGTTTGAGAACTCCCGACCGAGAAGTCCAGTGAGTTGGATTCCTTTCCTGCTCTGAGCGCAGAGCAGAATAAGCAGGCCCAAGTTATTCTTCACTTTGTCCAGCAAGGGTTGACTGCGCGCGACATTATACGCGACTTTGTGAAGAATTGGATAAGCCCCCTGCGTGAAAGAGTTCATCCGGCTTGGAAAATCCAGTCCATGGCGGATAGTACCTTGGACTATAATAATGGTATGTCTTCTAGTCAACAAAACATATATTTTTACTGAAAAAATGTCGTATTTGTCAACATGCTTGTTTGCGACGCAGCTTTGCCTTTGTCCGAGATTGAAAAATGGACAAATTATCTCCTCAAGGGGTACAGTGCCGCTGTAGAGGGAACCAAGGGATCACCTCGCCCCCAGAGCCTAATCAATGCTGGCGATGATCTCAAGCAGGAGCGCCGAAAGGTATAGTCTTTCTTAACAAGCTCTGTTGCAGACCATTTGCTTGTCCTGTATTAACAATAATCATTTGGAATGATATAGCTTCTGGGAAAGTTTGCCGAGGCGACGCGTCCAAGCAAGGATGTTAGTCTCTTGGGAAAACCAGCTACGAAGAGGGTGAAGGGGATCTCTTCGAAGCGCGCGGCGAAGGAATCTGCTCCAAAAAAACCCAAGAAGATTCTGGGAGAGACCTCCTCGCACAAGAAACCCCTTACCGCGATAAGGACTGCGGTAAGATATTCTGTGCCTCCTGTAACCCCAGGTACGAGCAGAAATTATTTCTTCGTCGTACAGGGTGAAGGGAGTGAAAACGAGGAGGATGACATTCCTCGGATCCGTCACAAGAGGAAGACTATCGTCCCCCCTAGCAGTGAGGTCCTGTCTCTACCCGCAGGGGCAGAGATGAGTACGATGGGCCCCGCGACCACTGATAATCCCGTGGTCGCGCGTGAAACCCCAGTACCTGAAGCCCATGAAGCTTCAGGATTTGCAACACCTCCCCTTCGACAGAAGGGGTGATTGTGGTAAGATTTCTCACAATCCTGAATGTTGTCGTTTGTCTGTGCACACCCATTAAGTCATGTTGTGCTCATACAGGAAGAGGAAGATGATATTCCCCCCATCCACCGCCAAGTGACTCCCGCTAGTCCTGGGGCGGTGAGTACTCCACTCCAGTTGACAGGAGTAGGAATAAATGAACAGGAAACCGCGACCACTACCAACCTCATGGTCGCGGACGGAGTCCCAGCACCTTTGGTCCAAGAGACGCCAGGACCAATGGCTTCATCCCTACCGACTGAAAAAGTTACCCTGGTAAGGATTCTTACAGCTTTGGCCTTTACCATTCCTCATGTGTGCTCTTATAGATTTGCATACACACAGGAGAAAAGGACAAGGTCTTGTTTACGAAGAGGAAGACCAGGACAGATGACGACTGTCCTCTTTTCCTCAGGGAACCATCTTTGAAATCCCAGAAGTTGGTAGGATTTCGAGTAAGGTAGGAATCTCTCCTGTTTGGACAGGGTCGGATTACAGTGATCGACTGAAAAGATTCTAATCGGTGGTCCTTTTATTCTCTTAGGCGCAGAGATGCAGCGCCAAGCCCCCCAGTGATCTCGGCAAGTGTTGAAGCTACCGCGCTACCGAGGTCACGGGCGAGCAAAGTTCCATCCCTTCGGCCAGGGAAGTTCTCCGAGCCATTACACACGTGATGGCCGCAGAAGTCCAATCGCAGAGATTGGAATCTGCGACCCCAGCAATGGAGGAGGCTCAGCAGGAAAATTCATCTGCTGATCCTGCTGGGGACAAGGCGAGTCCGGCGACTCAGCCTTTAGTCGAACCGGAAGGTGGCTCGTTTAGGGAATATGTTGAGGTATGCTGATCATCCCTTGTGATTTTTAAGTTCGCATTTTGCATAGGAATATCCAGGTTTTGAAACTGATCCCCTTCCATGTCATAGGAACTGACTCGTATGGCAAGCAAGTCGATGGTTATAGCAAATAGCATCGAGATCGCGCAAGAAGAAACGAGTCGCCTGCAGCGGTAAGGAAGATGTTCCTTCATTTGCCTGAATGTAAGCCCTATCTTGAGAATTGTCTCTTTTGTCACAGAGAAAACGCCTTTTTGATCATGAGTCTCGCTGATCGGGAAGACCAGGAGTTCAGGGCCACTACCAAGATCTCCTTCCTGGAGACTGAACTCCAACAGATGCGGTCAAAGCTCTCCTGTAAGTATACTTCCGACTAGAGTGAATTGATTTTGTCATATGAACTTGTTTGTGATGGTCTCCTATCGCAGCGCGAGACGACCAAATAAGCCAGCTCGGCCAAGAGAAGAAAGATCTCCAGGCGATCATTGAGTTGCAAAACTCGAAAGTTGATTCTGTTTGCAAGGAGAACAAGGACTTAAGTGCGTCACTCTCAACCTGCAGCAGTGCTCAATGAGACATCTTCAAAAAACTGAAGATGGTGGCCGGTTTGCTGAGGGCTGATATGGTCGAAACCGAAAAGGACGACCTCAGCCTTAGCGACTGAGCCACAGTGATCGCGACCCAAGCAGAGTCACTTCTCGAGTATCTTCCTGAAGATACAAGGCGGCAAAAAGAGGCGATCTCACCATGGCCCAGATCTCGATCTGAATCCAGTGGTGGGGAAAGCAGAGGTCGAGAGTGAAGACCAACTTGAGGTCATAATGGAGGAAGTGAAACCTCTAGTAGAAGATCTCTTGAAAGAGCTTGGCCTAATGTAAATTCTGTAGCTGTACAGATACAATTTTTACAATGCAAATGTATGTATTATTTTTTGGAAGAAAGCACTTCTTTTTGTTTCATATTGCGACCATATTCCCCTAGCCCCCTCCTGTGATTATGTATACTGAATACTTAGTATTATAAGCACATGAAAAATATGGGTGCAACGACGACCAGGAATATCCGATCAAACCGACAGTCATGTTCGATACAATACCCGACCCTATTGCAAACCGGTAGCCACTCTGATGATCAAGGACATGCTAGCAAGCCCCGTGTGCATTGAGAAACGGCTTATTGAGGGGTGCCTTGTCTGGAAGTGATCACGAGATCGGCCAACGAATCCGATCAAGGTATTATATTGATACAACTATCGGCGATCAGCCCCCAAGCCAGACTCGTAACATATGGGAAAAAGGAATAATTAACACATGAAACAACTAAAAGTACTAATTTTGTCAAATCATGCTAATTGAAAAGGAAAAGGGTTAGAGAACTTACACGTAGAACTTGCATAGTTGATCGATGTTCCATATATTGGATAAGATCCGACCATCCTCCATCGCTAACCAGGCTGATCCTGGTCGCGGCACCGAGACAACAGTGTAGGGACCTTCCCATTGAGGGGAAAATTTATTGCGATTAGATTGGTTTTGTATTTTACGTAAAACCAGATCGCCCACGTGAAGACTACGTGATCGCACCCTTTTGTTATGATATTTGTGTAGAGCTTGCAAATACACCGCGAACTTGACCAGAGCTCGATCATGTTTTTCTTCTAGGAGGATTAGATCTTGTAATCGTTGTCTGTCCTAATCGACTTGCTCGAATCGATCTGTTCGGATAGAACCAATATTGATTTCCATGGGTAACACAGCCTCAACTCCGTATACCAGATGGAAAGGTGTCTCACCTGTGGCTTGACTAGAAGTAGTGCGTAGTGCCCACAGAACGGTATAGAGTTCATCTACCCAAGCCCCCGCGCGTGTCTTAAGGTGATCAAAAACACGCTTTTTGATGCCTTGCAATATTTGCCCGTTGGCATGTTCAACGACACCATTGCTCTGTGGATGAGCTACAGAGACAAAGCACACATTGGTTCCAATGTTGTCGCAATAGTCCAGAAAGAGACCGCTAGCGAACAGGGAACCATTGTCAGTAATGAGACGGTTTGGAACACCGAATCGAGTCACAATGTTCTTATGAAAGAACTTTTGTGCAGCAGCAGCCGTAATGTTGCGTACCGATTCGGCCTCAATCCACTTCGTAAACGTGTCAATGGCTACGAATAAGAACTTGTATCCACTGACTGCTTGTGGCATAGGACCAACAATATCCATCCCCCAGACCGCGAAGGGCCATGACAGAGGGATAGTTTGTAGAGCGTAGGCAGGCTGATGGACCTGTCTCGCCTGAAATTGACACTGAGGACATGTCTTGACGATACTCTTGGCATCATCGAGTGCCGAAGGCTAGTAAAATCCTTGTCGAAAAACTTTCCCAACCAGTGTTCGGAATGACGCGTGTACACCGCATACACCGTCATGAATTTCCTTCAAGAGGGATTTACTTTCCTCTTGGGATACACAACCCACGAATACTCCTTGAGTACTCTTTCTATACAAAACTCCTTCTATAAGTTTGTATAAGCGTGCTTTTCAAACTAACCGATAGCTCTCAGTTTCGTCATCGGGAAAGGTCCCGTGTTCGAGATAGACCCTCAATGGATGGATACAATCTCGTTCCTGTCCGAGGTTGGTAACGCAGACTGTTACCAGATCATCCTCGACCGTAGTCATGATCAAAGGATGTTCCAAGTGTTCGACGAACACTCCTGCCGGAGCGGATGTGCGTGAGGACCCAATTTTGGATAATTGGTCTGCGAGAATGTTGTCCTTTCACGGGATGTATTGAACTTCGAAATGACTGAAGTGTTTTTCCAATCTCCTCACTTCTCCCAGGTAATGAGGCATTGTCTCATCGGAGGTGCTGTACTCCTTATTTACCTGGTTTACGACCAGCTGTGAGTCTCCCCTCACCATTAATCGACGGACTCTGAGGAATTTTGCTGCTCGGACCCTGCAATAAAACCTTCATACTCTGCTACGTTGTTGGTCGCAACAAAGTGTAGTTTGATGACATGCTTAAGCTGTTCGCCCTGAGGCGTAACTAGGACCACGCCAGCCCTGAGTGTTGAAAACCACGAGAGCCGTCAAAATACATTGTCCAGTGATCGGGGCATTCCAATTCTTCAGGCGCCAGTACGGGCGGTTCAGGATTAGTCCATTCGACCACGAAGTCGGCTAGGACCTGAGACTTGACCGCGGTGCGGGGCGTGAAATGGATGTCTAACGCACCGAGTTCGACAGCCCGTTTGGCGATCCGACTAGATTTCTCTGGATTGCAGACAATGTCCCCCAATGGAAAAGATGAGGGCAGTGTAATCTTATGTGCTTGGAAGTAATGTCATAGCTTACGGGAAGCCATCAGTAGTGCGTAAAGTATCTTCTGGACCTCAGGGTATCGCTCGTTAGGACCGTGAAGTACTTCGCTTACGTAGTAGACAGTTTGCGCACACCCTCTCTTTCCGCGATCAGGACAACGCTGACCGTATGAGGTGTGGTCGCCAAGTAAAGGAGTAATGGTTCCTCTTTGTCAGGGGAAACCAAGACTGGCGGATTGGATAGATATGCTTTTACCTCCTTAAATGCCTTTTCGGCTTCATCGGACCAAGCAAAATTATGGTGTTTGCGCAGAGCTTTGAAGAAAGGTAGTCCCTTCTCGCCTAATCACGATATGAACTGGCTCAATGCCGCCATGCGACCTGCCAGGCGCTGAACATCCTTGATGGTCGAGGGAGACCTCATTTGTTCAATAGTCCTGATTTTTTCGGGATTAACCTCAATCCCTCTGAAAAAACAAGAAAACCAAGAAGTTTTCCAGATGAAACCCCGAAAGAACACTTCTCCGGGTTTAACTTTATCCCAAATCGATTCAAATTACAGAAGGTTTTAGCAAGATCGTCTAGATGAGACGAACTTTTAAAGCTTTTTACAACCAGGTCGTCTACATAAGCTTCAAGATTACGCCCCATCTGGGAAAGAAAGGTCTTTTGCATCAAGCGCTGATACGTGGAACCAGCGTTCTTGAGACCAAACGGTATTCTGACGTAGCAGTAGGTGCCGAATGGGGTGATGAAGGCAGTCTTCTCTTCATCTTCTTCTGCCATGCTAATTTGATGATATCCTGAGTAAGCGTCCAGAAAACTCATCAGTTCGCAACCCGCAGTAGAGTCGACCAGCTGATCGATGTGGGGAAGGGGAAAGTCATCTTTCAGACACGCACTATTTAGGCTGGTGTAGTCGACGCACATGCGCCACTTGCCATTTGACTTGCGGACCATGATTGGATTTGCAAGCCATTCCGGATGATCGACTTCTAGAATGAATCCGGCCTTTTGGAGTTTATCTAACTCCACTCGGATGGCTTCCTGCCGATCAACAGCAAAACGCCTGAGCTTTTGCTTTATTGGTCGCTGTCCAGGTCGAATTGCTAACCTGTACTCAATTACCTCCCTTGGGACACCGGGCATGTCGGATGGTTTCCACGCAAACACATCTGCGTTAGCTCAGAGGAAAGTAACGAGCTCGAGTTCCTATTTGTCATCCAAGCCTGATCCGACCCGAATCGTCTTGGATGGATCATCTGGGTACAACGGAACCAACTTTAATGTTTCATCTGGTCGAGGAGTGGCTTTGATCGTATCAGTGGACATTGTGGTGATCTGGGCTTCTCAGAGGGGAAGCTGATCTACCATCTCCAGGGATAACTGATTACACGTTAATGCCACATTGTGACTGCCTCGGACCACAATAACGCCCTTAGGGCCAGGCAACTTGCCACACTGGTAAGCATAGTGCATTGCCATCATGAACTTAGCAAGAGTTGGCCTGCCAAAGATTGCGTTATAAGCCGAATCACAATCAATTACATCAAAAGTAACTAATTCTGTTCGGAAGTTATTTGGTTCACCCTGCATAACCGGGAGTACCACCTGTCCCAATGGCATCATAGAGGGACCTGGAATTATCCCATAAAATGGATGAATTATGGGTTTGATTTTCGAACGAGGAATTTGCATCTCGTCGAGTGCCTTGACCAATAAAATGTCCAAGGAACTACCTCCGTCGATCAGGACCCTTTCGACTCTCGCATTACTGATAATTGGGGTTATGGCCAAAGGTAGCCTCAATGGTCGGATAAGCCCCACAGGGCAATCAAAGTGATCAAACGTCCAAGGAGTATCCGACCAACGGGGTACTGAGGTTCACCAAGGGGAGTCTCTGTTTGGTTCACCTCTTGATAAAAAGTTTTGAATTGTTGTTTAGAAACAAAAGAGGAGGAACCTCCAAAAATAACATTGACATGATTACGAGGTACCTGGTAGGACATCTCCTCGTCCCCGCTGGCGTCTCTTAGCCCATAGGTTTGTTCCTTTGGTGGCGAGGTCGGCATAGGTCCGATCCCCTGGTAGAAGTCATCCAACTGCTTCAACCAGCTCCGACAATTTTTGAGGTCGTGGCTTGCAGAATTGTAGAGTGGACACCACCTCTTGCGTTCCTGCGGGTTAGTCGACTTCTCTGGCTGGTCGGCGCTGCGACCACTAGAAGCAATCTTATTTTTAAACGAAGATTTGTTACCTTTGGTTGGTGGAGGTTTCTTTGCAACCACGACCTCTCGGTACTGTCCAGATCAACTCCTTTTTGATTTCTTCGACTTGCCGCCTGATGAAGATTCTGGCTTCTTGTTCGAATCCTCCATCTTCACGTCCTTGAGACCTGGTTGAGGCGGTAAGTTACTTTTATCCACCATCCGATTCCATTCGACGGCCTCGGCCGCGTCGGAATATCGATCAGCCATATCAAAGAGATCGGCTACTGATTGAGGAGGATGGATGAGTAGATCCTCGGTGAACCTCCGATATCGAATGGCGTGTTTCAACGCCCTTATAACGGAATTATCAGATATGTTCGGGATGGTATTTCTCACCCCGACAAATCTCTTGACAAACTAACGATTAGTTTCGGTCGATGTTTATCGCAGTCGATGGAGGTCATTTTCTTTTCCCGGCTTCTGATAGCAATTCTGGAAATTGTTGAGGATGGCATCGTACAACATTTCCCAGTTATAGATTGAACCCTCAGGCTGATTGAACAGCTTAGTTTTTGCCGGTCCCTCGAGAACGGTAGGCAAATAGTTGGCCATAACCCGGTCATCGCCACCTGCTGCCTGAATAGCAGTGATGTAAATTTGAAGGAACTCCGATGGATTCTGAGTTCCGTCAAATCTTTCTATGGCCCCCGGTTTGAACTTGTCTGGCCACACGACTGCACGAAGGCCGGCCGAGAAAGCTTTACAACCGACATAAGGACCATGAATAGACCTGCGACTTTCGACCTGATCTCGGGCGACCTCACGTGAAGGAGAGGTCACGCGTGGTCCCAAGCGGGAGTGTACAGGAATCCGTTCTCGCTCACGAGAGTTCCCCGCCCACCCGGCTTTGTCATGCCGAGACGGCACTGGTGGTGTACGACTCCGTCTACCAGAACCAGAGTTAGAGTATTCTCGGTCGTGGGAATGTGTCGCTGACCTGGAAGACGCCGTTGGGGTTACCTCAGATGCAACTTCGTCCAACCTCTCCGCCAGGATTCTGGCGAAAGCCGGTTTCTGCGCATCTGTGATCGTAGGAGGAAAATTACGCAGGACCTCTGCGATGGATCGAAGCCGACCGTGCGTGCTCCTCCTGGGCGCGCCAGGTGTCACAGTGTCTTCGTCCGCCGATAAACGTTCCGGGGGTAAAGATGGTGTTTGGTCGCATCTGCGACCACGTGATCGACGGGAGGAACTCAGAGCGGCATCGTAACAAGCTTGCGCATTTTGAAGAGCCCGAGGGCTGTTCTGCGAAGTTCGTTATCTTGTTGCTCACGATCTTGATCCTCCTTTTGTTTGCGTTCCTGTTCTTCCCTAGCAGCTCGCTGATCGGGAGTTTCTTCCGATAAAGCAGCGAATTGCCTAGGGAGCGAGGTCGCCGATGGAGAGAACTTCTCTGTTTGTTCTGAGTCGGACTCGAAATCAAAGAGACGGTGAAGTTTATCATGATCAAACCTACCCGAGCTAAATTCCTGGTCGACATCGCCCTTACCCTCAGCGGGGTCGTGCGATGAACCGGATTCAACCTCTAACGCAGTAGGATCCATAGTGGGTTTCGGTTCTGCGCCCATTGTCTCCTGGTTGATAGACATGACCTGAGTGGTCGAATCGACCTCCGGGTCTTCGCCTCCGGTTTCCTCCATTGGAACAGGATCGTTGGGGGAAGGCATCTGAATGTGAGCATAATCCTCGAGATTGAAGTCGTTCTCAGAATCATATGCTCCAGACATGGCTCACCGAACCTCCGGATAGAAATAAGAACGCCTTGAGAAAGGCCCCACGGTGGGCGCCAGCTGTCGACCATTCGGACTCGGGGTCCTTAATCGAACTTATGCAGAATTTGTGAGTTATGAGGCCTTTCAGGGTGTCCCTCCGGGAAGGAATGACGAGCAATGTCGGATGGAACACAGAAGAGTTTTATACAGGTTCGGGCCCTTGATGGTGGGAGTAACAGCCTACGTCCTGTTGGGATTGCACTATGTATGGAAAAAATGTTACAAAGTTGTGGAAAAGATCATCACAAGTGAAGATCTTTTCTGTGTAATTGTCTAAAACACAACTGAACTAGCCTATGAAAGCTTGAAGTCTTTTTGTGTTGAATCGCTGGGATCTCTGTCTGACCCTTTTTGTCTTGTGCATTCGCTCTCCCTTTTATACTGGTCGAAAGGGTGCCAATGCACAGCGGTTTTGAGCGGTTGCTCGGGTGCAGATTGGATAATCATACTTAACTTCCACGTAGGCTTAACACGTGCAATTAAGGGATAATCGCACGAGTTAACCTCCTGGTAGTTGTCTTCATACGTGGAAGAATCTTCGGGATCCTCGGGATATACTGGTTGTAGAGCTTAAGCAACCCCGAGTTGTCCTGGTCGAGAGTAGTCAATGTCCTTCTGACCGCACACTTGTTTTTCTGACCACGCACTGTCTGTGACCTCCTGTCAGCGCATCACTTACGGGCTCCTGACCTCGTGCTATCTGCGGCCTCATGATCGCACAAAGCCTGCGACCATGTGTCCGCGCTTCTCAAGCCATCTGAGATCATAGTAACGGACACTTACGAATCTGTCTTGAACCAGACATGTATTTGTTTTGGACTAGCTCGGGTAACAATCCTCGTCAGTGGTATACAAGTAGAGCAAGAGTGTCGACGATTCGGACTCGGAGTCCTCAGCCGAACTTATGCAGAATTTGTAATTGTGAGACCTTTCAAGATGACCCTTCGGGAAGGTATGCTGAACAATAGTGAACAGGAGCACAGAGAGTTTAGACAGGTTCGGGCCCTCGATGGTGGGAGTAAAAGCCCTACGTCCTGTTGAGATTTCACTAAGTGTGGTAAAAGGTTTACAAATGGAGGGAAAAGTCCTCAGAGGCGAGGATTTTCCCTGTAAGAGTGTACAAGGATAAGCCAAAGAAGGCTTACTAAAATGCTATATGAGGTGTGCCGTAGACTTGGCTAACTTGGATGATTTTGGGTTTTTTGATCTTCCGATCTCTCGGTTGATGTTTCGGATGATCCCCCCCCTCCTTGATGCTCCATGCCATCCTTTTGTACTGTTTGAAAGGCTGCCATGTAGAGGAAACTGCATCAAACGGTTGCACGGACGGTTGGATGCGGTTTTTTGGAACTGCTCTTAACCTCCACGCAGGTTAAACACGTGTTATTTACGGATAACTGTATGTGTTAACCTTATGACGGTTGATTCTCCACGTGTAGGAATCTTCGGGATACTTAGAATATCCTGTTGTACGGGCAACCGAAATAGATAAATCCCAAGTATCCTGATCGGCAGATGTTCTGACCGCGGGATATTGGCTGACCGCGCAATATCCCGAATGTGTAGTTCGCGTATAGCCTACGAACTTCTGATCGCGCAAGGCTTACGGTCTGACCGCGTAAAGCTGCGACCTGATCGCGTAAAGCTTGCAACCTCATGGTGATGCCCCTCAGAATAGCTTGAGTTCGCATCACCAGATACATGTCTGGTTCGAACTTGTCTTGAACCAAAAGTTTATTAGAAATGACCCGGGTGTCAATCCTCGTCAAAGAGTTTCAGAGAAAAGAAGATCTGAAGAATGCCGTGGCCAGATGGTCTCTTGCAATGAACCAGTAATATAGGGTTGTGAAGTCAAACCCCAACTTATATGTCGTTGCCTGTGTAACACCGGGCTGTCCATGGAAGGTTTGTGCCATACGGCTGAAGGATGACATCGGTTTTGTGGTGACAAGAGTTATCGTGCACACATGCATGCTTACGGAGGCACTGGACAAACACAGGAATATGACGTCCTCGTACGTCTATAACATCATCCAGCCGGCAGTGCGAGAGAACATTTCCATAATACCAAGAGAAATTATGAAGCAAGTGGTCGATAGGTGTGGATACACTATACGATACGCAAATGCGTGGAGAGCAAAACAAAGGGTCATTAAGGGCATGTTTAGCACATTCGACCATGCCTACAACAATGTAATGCGGTTGTTCCGTAACATCACTCAGACCAACCCAGGCACGTTTGTGGATGTCTTCGATCAGCCAGCTGTACGTCAAGATAGTAGCCCATAGAGAACACTCGAGTGCTCCGTCGATTGTTCTGGTCATATCGCCAGTGCATTGAAGCATTTGCTTATTGTCATCTAGTCATATGTGTGGATGGTACAAGGGCACGCTTCTCACACCGTCAATGGAGACATTGTCGGACCTTCTAGGTCGTCTAAGTGACGACAATCACCAAGAGTAACAAGTCTAACACTTCACTTGATCAAAACACAAAGCTTGAAAACATAATGATGCAAGTGCAAATGGCTCAATCACTTCTCTTCTCAAAGACTCTCAAGAATTTGACTCAATTCTTAGCTCTAGATGCAAGAGAGTGATTGCAAGAGGTTTGGCTAGCTTTTGCAAAGAATTTTTGAGTTGTTGGACCTCTAAAATGCTGGTCAAGTTGAGGTATATACAGCCCACACAATGAAACTAGCCGTTTGTAAGGAATTGAGCTATTTTTGTACAGACCGGACTTTGTCCGACCATGCCGGACAATGTCCGGGCAAAGTAAGTAAATAGTGACCGTTACACACAGTTGCAAACATGTCAGTTACCGTTCAACTACTTTTGTTAATGCCAGACAAATCATCTCTTATCTGGACAAAAGTCCCAAACAGATGCAAATGTCTCTGTGGTTCACTTTTAGAATTTTAGCCCGAGACAGGATTTGTACATGGCGGACAATGTCCGCTCACATTGGATAAATTCTGCTCAGCTCCAGACAGATATAGCCAGATGGATCCATTTGTCTCTGGTTTCATTTTACACACTGCTTAACAACTTTTCTATTAGCCGAACAATATCTGTTCATCACAGACAATGTTCGACCTATTCAAAACGAAAACAGGACTTAGAAATTTTCACTCAAAATCAATTTTGGACTATATGCAAATGTAATTTTGGTTTCAAAATAATGTGTTTGATCAAGATACTTGTGTTAAAACCCCTCTTAATAGTATGACCATCTAAAAATAGAAAATGTCAAAAAGAAGAAGCGTGCGTACTACTCCATATTTTTTATTTTGCCCTCATTCTGAATTTCTTCGTCGTCGTTGTCGTCCACGCTTTGAGAGGTTTTGATGGTCTTCAGTTTTCTCTTTTGTACCGTTTCTACCACGTCTTGATCTAAATCTCAATTAGAAGGGTCAGTCGCATGTATTTTGGGTGTCATTGATCACTAAAGCTCTAATTAGGGCTCAAGATTTAACAATATAAGATATGGAGGAGGATGAATTTTGGGTGAATTTTAGCTACTAGTCCCTTCTGTGTTTTCTTTATCTAAATCAAACTCACTAAACCAATTTACAAAACCAGCAGAGGATTATTATCTATAGGAAATTTTTTCAGAAATTTAAGACTTGGAGAATGAATGGTGTGAGATTTGTGAGTAAAATTGAAATAAAATAAGCTCAATTATATTCATATTTATAGGGAGAGGATGGTACAAGTATTTTGGATTCTTTTTAGATTTTTCTTGAATTTTTGGTAATTTTTTATTTTTTTCCCCGAAAATATTAAAATAATTGCAAAGTGTATTTTAACGGTTATATTCCAACGATAATTTTTTTAGTGGTTGACATGTGGGTCCCACCGATTAATTACGCCAGACGGCTATTTTTAAATGTATAACGCCATACCCACTAACATGTGGGTCCAAGTGTACGTTGGCTCTACTATCAACTGAATGTTCATATTTTTTTAGGTAAAAATAAAAAATTTGAATTCAAATCATACTGGAACAACAAAAACATCTCTTAAATTGATAGATGGAACAAAATCTTTTTGACCCAGTTGTTAATGAACTTGGGTCAATTATTGCATGGTGTGCGCGGCACGCGAGGCGAGCACAACCACGTCATTGGAACCCACTTGTTAGAGCGTGAAGTAGCAACAGCCTTGCCACGCGTTGTCATACAATTCGCGCGTCCGTGCAGGACCTATGTGACAGTGGGACGTCAGATGAAGTGGCTGCAATAGACTGATCCTATGCGAATTTTATAGGGATTTTGGCCTGGAAAAATTCAGCTCAAAATTAAGCCCACAACCACAAGAAAGCAGCATTTTGGGAGATCCATCGCAAATCTTCGGGCTCAAGTAATAGTTTTTTTTTTGTGACCTATTGGGCCATTAGCTTGTCATAATGCAACCGAAAGTATAAAAATAAATTTACATTTTTCTTCTATAGGATAAATTGAAAAAGGTCTAAGGCGCCTTCTTATTAAATATTTTAGATGGTTGTACAAAAGCTCACATGGAAAAGCTTATTCCAAATCACACAGAAAGGTGTATCTTTCATCTTCTACATGCAGTGAAGTGGATGACCTGCCGCTTGTTAATCAGACATACATCGCGTCAAGTCATCTTCAATTAACTCATTCAAACAACTAAACAGACTCTCGTGCTTGTCGTTTTATGCCACTAGCCCAATAGAAATTGACGTGCATGACTAACATGGTGGGCACTAGAAGTCTAGAAGGGTTCGTCGATGAGTCTCGCCAATCACTCTCTTGTAAGTGTGTCTTTTTGTAAACCTCTGAGAAAAATGACAGAAACATCATACATTGGGTTCCACATTGTAGATAAGGGTCTATACTTTGTAAAATATGATGGTTAAATGTTGAAGACAAAACCCTGACCACAGCATACGCAGGCACTCTTGACTGTCGATTGAACAATTCCTTTATTCTAATAGACTCTCTGAATATATACCGTAATAATATGAAAAAATTTATAACTTATTAGTCGCATCGTGTCCGTGTAAACTTATATTGAGTTAATTTTAAGATTTTATTACTTGTTTGTAAAAATTGATATAATTATTTTTCTTTTATAACTCTTAACAAAAGATTAATAAGAATTTTAATAAAAAAATTAATACAAATCTTAATAAACTACGAATATTAATATACGAGGAACCTGGGGAGAGTACTCCCTTCTAGTAAAAAAAAACAAAAATTGCAAGTCGCAATCTACAATCTGAAGAAATGTGAAGCAAGAAGCGTGAAGTGTACAACAATGTACTCCCTTATTTCCCAAAGTACGTAACGTGCACGCTTAATCATGTCGCCATAAAACTCGTCAACGCGCCTGCAAGTTCACCGGCTTCCCCACGGTGTACCCGCCGTCCACGACAAGGTTGTGCCCGGTCACGTACTTTGCCTCGTCCGACGCCAGGTACACTGCCGCCCTCGCGATGTCCTCCGGCTCCAGCACCGTCCCCTCCGTCTCGTTCAAATCCCTCTCCACCATCCGCTTCAGCTCCTCCTCGCTCGCCTCGGGGTACATCTGGGCCATCGTCCGCATTACTAACGGCGTCGCAATGCCATTCGGCGAGATGGCGTTCACCCGCACACCATGGCGCGCCAGCTCCCCCGCCACAGACCGGACCACGCCAATAACCGTGGCCTTCGAGATGCTGTACCCGAGTGGCCCCGACGAGCCGATCACCCCCGAGACACTGGCCGTGCAGAGGATGCACCCGCTGCTGCGCGGGACCATGACGCGCGCCGCGTGCTTGACACCCGCGACCACGGCCCGGGCGTTAGTCGCCATGGTGCGGTCGAAGTCAGCGAGGTCGAGCGATGAGATGGGGGTTGGCGGCATGGAGCCCGAGACGCCCGCGTTGTTGTGAAGGATGTCGAGGCGGCCGTGGCGGGTGACGGCGAGGTCGACAGCCCTGGCGATCTGTGCCTCGTTCGTTACGTCGCAATGTGTATACGCCGCGTCTGGACCAAGCTCGGCGGCGGTGGCACGGCCAAGGTCGTCCTGGATGTCGGCAAGGATGACCTTCGCACCGTTCTTTATAAACTCGGAGGCGGTCGCCTTGCCAATGCCACTTGCAGCGCCGGTAATGACGGCCACCTTTCCGGCCAACCTACATCTTCACGACAGACATTCATGTTTTGATCTTGCAACCTCATAAACTGAGCAAGAAAGCATTATTAAGCAACGAAAAAGAGAACCTTTGTGAGTTTGAAGCCGTGGAGAAGAGGTTGAAGTAGCCTGAGAAGGCTGGCCATGCAGCTCTGCTCTTCCCCCTACCATACGCACACACTTCAATTTTAGTGCTTCTTCTTACAAGATGCAATCAAATTAAGGCAGAAGCAAAATTGTTAATGATCACAAGAAGCAAAAGATAGACCTGAGAACGAGGTGCATTGCTCTGAATAGATTGTGTTCCTTCCCCCTGCTCCTGTGCTTCTCTCTGAGCAAAAGCTAATTGCTGGCTCCGTTAGGAGCTAAATACACTGGCCTCTTCAAATGCCACTATTCATTTATTAGTTCGGTCTCTTGTTTGTCCGGTTTGTAAACAATTTTCTATTTATAAGAAAATGTTCAAAATTGTTAGATTTCACATGTATGATTTCAGACGTGTAATAAAATGCATTGATAATCATCTATATAAGATCTGATAGTTTCAGAGACTTTTATATATGTAAGAAATTTCTTATATAATTTTAGTCTGGTTTCTAGCGGTGAAATAGTTTTGGACTTTGAAGCATGACAAATGAATTAACCCATTGGAAAGAGGATTTCTGGACTGGACGCTGATATTGTTAAAGAAGAGTGACACATTCACATAATGAGGTTGAGTCCAATGTAAAGATACTTTGAGAGGTGTTTCGATAGAATATTCTCAATATATTATGTGTTATATGTGTGAAACATCATCTGAAACACTAGTTATTCTAATACAAAGGTGTTTTGTGAGACATTTCGCACGAATCCACAAGTAAATTAAATTTTATTAGAATTTAAGTGGTTGTAGTCAAATAACAATAATTTTTAATTCAAAAATCAAATATTACGATGTTTAGTCTCTATATGATTATAACTAAAAGATCTATAACTTTCTCGGTATAATCAATATATAATTTGAACTAGATTAATATATAAATCAATAAAATTATAAATACTTTCGTCGCAATCGAGACAATAAAAAATAAAAAAATCTTGGACGTCAAAAAGCCTAGTCTCTCTCCTCCCTCACGCGAAAAAGGTTTTTTATTCTGGAGTGTCGGTGAAGCGTCGGTGTTGGACTTTGTCTGACAAGAAAGTCACTGCATGTTTACTTTCTTCGAAATTGTTGCATGTATTCAATTATTTATGTGACAAGCTTGAACTTTGTGCGTAGCTTCATATTGGTATACTCATTTCTGCTGTGATAAATTCCTACACAATGCCTTCACATTGTGTCAGTTAGTAAAGTTTTTTAATTCACTTGTAAAATTTTAGTAAACTGTAGCCTACAAAACATAGTTTTACTTGGGGTACCAAGCATCAGGATGAATCACAGCAATAGGTCACACACTTTAAACAAAAATTAACATAAGGCGGACTCCAACGACGACGGTAGCGGCGGCGAACGTCGACGGACGCGGAGGGAAGCTTGGTGGTTGCTCGGCGCGATGGGACACCCGCGTGGTACGGGGCGAAGCAGACGAACGGCGACGAAACGGCGAGCGCAGCGCCTGCGTTGGAGGAGAAGGAGACGCGATGCAACGCGTTTTGCGGGTCCCACCGAGAACAACACCAGCAAACCTTACCCGCAAAAACCTAGAACTGACAGGTGGGTCCAAAAATTGAAAAGGCCCACAAGTCATACACGGTGTGGTAGGTTGCAGTGTCAAAGAAATAAACAACGTGGGTCTCACGACAGCGAGTCCCGTGCCCGTGTCAGTGCGCACGTGAACCGAGTAAATCACTGCCCACGAAGCTGACAGATGGGTCCCAATTGTTTTGTCCCCACGCGTCAGCTGAAGTGTGTATTAATTTCGCGTCGCACTGATTTTGAACTGAGTGGGCCCACCTGTATAGTAAACCGCGTGAGTGCACAGCCTCGGTGAGTACGGCAACGCGCACGCGGTGCACTCAACTTAATGACCGGTGGGACCGAGATTTTTAGGGGCCACATGTCAGCGAAATGAGAGTAAAAAGAGCCGTTGAATTTGTTTAAATAACGAAATTTATTTCATACGCCCAGTTTTAGTGCCACAGACAATGACAGGTGGGGTCTATTTTTATTGGGCCCACATGTAAGCCACGATAAACCCTAGAAAATGACCGTTGAGGAGTTTTTTTGGCCGTGGCCTACCTGTCAGTGTCACAAAAAATGACAGTTAGAAAATAGCCGTTGATGATTTTTTAATGTTATTTGAGCTTAAAAATCACTAAAAATAGCAAAAAATTCCAAAAAATTTCCCAAAAATGACAGAAAAATTTGGCAGCCCTCTCCTATATAATGGGCATGTTGTTGAGCCATTTTCACACAAAATTCTCAAGCCATCTACAACAAGAGCCTTTCCAAATTGTTAGCTAATTTTTTATAAATCCGATATGGATTCTAATCCACCGGGCGGTTTCGTTAATTGGCTTGGTTCATCCTATTCTCTCGGCGAAAACACTGAAAGCCCAAACAACCAACAGCAACCCGGTTTTTCGCAGCCACAGTATCCCCCAAACTACCATCCATATCCACCAAATTACCATCCATATCCACCGAATTATTGTCCCTATGCACCACACAGCCATGCAAATCCTCCGCCGCCTCCACAGTATAGCCAGAATTTTCATTTTGTCGGTATGCCGCCGCCCTGTCCGCAGGTTTCTCCACCTCAACCACACTCTACGTCTATCTCGGACAACGGCACTCCAGATTCTGCTCCAGCCGATATGGCGGCCCGAGTCGCCATCGTTAAAAACAACACGGCTGATGCTGTCGACGCTGGCCGAAAAACAAAGCGCTTACCGTGGACCACTAATGACGACATAAAACTGGTAATAGTTTGATTTTCATACAGGAGTAGGGCAATGTATGTACGCACGACTTCATTATTCAATTTTTTCCGACCAATGCAGATTAGTTCGTGGCTCAACAATTAGCTCGATCCTATTGATGGAAACAATAGGAAGTGCGATATGTATTGGGCCAATGTTGCGGCGGCACACAACGAAACTGTGCCGAGAAGCAGGAGAAGGGAGACCAAACACTGTAAGGACCACTGGGAACGAAGTAACAAAAGGGTGGTCCAATTCAACGGTGTTTGGCTCCGACTGAAAGAAGTCTATGCCAGCGGTCGTTCGGACGACCAACTCATGGCGCAGGGCCTCGAGATGTACAAGACAGAGATGAGTCATCCATTCGTCTTGGATCATTGGTGGACGGCGGTTCGCGGTCAACCTAAGTGGTCTGCAGCTTATGTTGATGCTCCCAACAAAAGAAGCAGATTGTCCGAGTCGGGCACCTACACTTCATCGTCCAACAACGATGAAGTGCCACCAGCGGAGACACGGCCGGAAGGACGAGACGCTGCTAAGGCCAGGCGCAAGGGTAAGGGAAAGGTCGATGGCTCGCAGGATTCTACGGCGTCAACGAGAGCAGATCTCGATGCCTTCATCCAAAATGAATCCAACCGAGCCGAGAAGAGGAAGGACATACTCCGTATGTCAGATAACTTGCGCGACGTGGCGAAGGCGAAGGAAAGGTCCGCCTTGTATAAGGCGTACTGGAAAATGATGAGTCTCGACAAATCCATCTTCGACGATGCGCAAAAAGCGGAGTACGATGCAGGGCTGAAGATTCTAAGGGAGAAACTTAATGCTGGCGATGATTAGTTATTTTATTTTGAATTATCTCTTGTAGCCAACCATGTATCCTCTGTTATTAATCTATATATGATTTTCTATTTAATTTTACTCTGATATCCAACTATGGAATCTGGCCGTTGAAATATAGCCGTTGCAAAATAGACGTTCGAAAATTGTCGTTCAAATATAGCCATTGGAATATAGCCGTTGGACTCTTTGTCTATATATTCACCCCCTCCGCAAAACTTCTCTTCACTATCCAACTATCTTCTCAAACAGCGTAGCTCTTTAAAAACCCAGTTTCATTAGCCACTCACAAAATGTCTCCTAGCTCTAGTTCCAACACACATAGCTCCGAGGAGGATGCCATGAACCAAATTGAGGATTTCTTAGTGGAATTCATAGAGGAGGAGGAGGAGGAAGATCGTATCATCGCCGGTCTTTACGCCCGACTTGATGCTTCATCATCCCGCGGACGCCGCCGAAGCAGCAATAGGAGATATGTTGACAGAGATCGTGAAGAGGGGCATCAACGGCTCCTCGCCGACTACTTCTCCGAATATTCCGTCTACCCTGACAATATCTTCCGCCGGCGTTTTCGGATGGTGAGACCCCTCTTTCTCCGCATCGTTGAAGCTCTAGGTGGGTGGTCCCCCTACTTCACCGAAAGAAGGGATGCCACTAATTGCCGTGGACTCTCTCCTTTACAGAAGTGCACCGCAGCAATGCGTATGCTCACGTACGGTGGCCTCGCCGATGCCGTCGATGAGTACGTGCGGATTGGGGAGTCCACGGCGATTCAATGCTTGGAGCACTTCGTACAAGGTGTCATCGACATATTTGGCGACCAATATCTTCGCAGCCCCACCGTCGAGGATATCCACCGCCTACTGCAACAAGGAGAGTCCCGTGGCTTTCCAGGTATGCTGGGAAGCATTGATTGCATGCATTGGGAATGGAGAAATTGCCCCGTAGCATGGAAAGATCAATTCACCCGTGGAGATTATGGAGTCCCGACGATTATACTTGAAGCGGTAGCTTCGTATGATATCTGGATATGGCATGCTTTTTTTGGTGTTGCAGACTCCAACAACGACATCAATGTGCTGAACCAATCGCCCTTATTCACCGATGTGTTGAAAGGGCGGGCTCTTCATGTTCAGTACTCTGTCAACGGCCGATAGTACAACATGGGGTATTATCTCGCCAATGGTATATACCCGGAGTGGGCTGTCTTTGTGAAGACGATACCCCTCCCATAGACGGTGAAAGATCGGTTGTTTGCGCAACAGCAAGAAGGAGCGAGAAAAGATGTTGAGCGGGCTTTCGGAGTTCTACAGTCTCGATTTGCCATTGTGCACGGTGCGGCACGATTTTGGCGACAGTCAACTCTCACGAAGATCATGCGGGCTTGCGTCATCTTGCACAATATGATCATAGAGAACGAGCGCGACGACAATGCCGCCAACTATGACTACAATGATCATCCGGACACATTCACGGTACTACCACCTGTGATTCACACTGGGGGTACAACTTTTTTCGAAGATGTACTTCGAAGAAATACTGCCATCCGTGCTCAACCTACGCACACGCAACTCAAAAGAGACTTGATCGAGCACATTTGACAACGTTTCGGAGGAAACGCCGACGAGTAGCATCTTACCGGAATTTGTAGTAAGCATTTGTTTGCAAATTTAATTTTTTTGTATTTCACAATTATGCATGTACCGCTATTCGAATTTAAATATCTATTTTTTTTCAAGTGCAATTTTTAAATCCAAAATGTCGAATTTATTTTTTTTGTCGCAAATATCGAATTTAATTTCGTAGGTAATATATTAATATATTGGTAATATTGAATTTAGTGAATTAATACAAATTGTTAAATTGTATAGAGCCAAGCAAGAGCCAAGCCATTGGAGTGCTTGGCTCTTGCTTGGTGTTTGGTTGGTGGTTAGGAGTGTGGGGCCCACGCTAAGAGCCAAGCTGTTGGAGGCTTGGTGTTTGCTTGGTGCTTTGAGATGGTGCTCGCACACGTGGCGGGGAATATTCCGTTTAATAGCCAAACAAGAGCCAAGCCTGTTGGAGACAGTCTAAAATTACATATTTACATTATATGCGTCCCAAAAGCACAAAGACAACTATGTATAGATAACGATTCGAGTTAAGCAAACCAGCAAAGAATTAGTAATATGTTAATATTATTTAGGAAATTAAATTCGGTATTTCAGATAAAAAATAAAAAATAAATTTAATTTAAAAATTGCACTTGATGTAGAAATAATAGATCTTAAAATTCAAATAATGATACATGATATCTTTGCAAAATAAACTAAAGTTAAATTTGCAAAAAAAGTGTACTACAAAATCCGATAAGGTACTATTTGTTGATGTGTTCTCCGAAACGTTGTCAAATGTGTTCGATCAAATCTCTTTTTAGTTGCATGTGTGTAGACTGAGCACAGATGGCAGCATTTCTTGCAAGTACATCAGCAAATAAAGACGTATGCCCATTGTGAATCATAGACGGTACTACGATGGATGTGTCCAGATAATCATTGTAATCATAGTTCTCTTTATCGCAGTCGTGCTCGTTCTCTATTATTATGTTTTGTAAAATGATGCATGCTCGCATGATCTTGGTGAGGGTTGACTGTCACCAAAATTGTGCCGCACTGTGCACGATGCCAAACCGAGACTGTAGAACTCCAAAAACCAGCTCAACATCTTTTCTTGCTCCTTCTTGGTGTTGCGCAAACAACTGATTTTTTACTGTCTGTGGGAGCGGTATCGCCCTTTCAATACATCGGTGAACGAGAACGATTGTTTAACACATTGATGTCGTTGTTAGAGCTTGCAACACCAAAAAAAACATGCCATATCCAGATATCATAAGAAGCCACCACTTCAAGTATAATCGTCGGGACTCTATAATTTTCATGAGTGAATTGTCCCTTCCATACTACTGGGCAATTTTTTATTCTCAATGCATGCAATCAATACTTCTTAGCATACTCGGAAAGACATGGGCCTCTCTTTGTTGCAGCAGGTAGTGGATATCCTCGATGGTGGGCTGCGAAAATATTGGTCGTCAAACTTGTCGACGATACCTTGTACAAAATGTTCCAAGCATTGAATCGCTGTGGACTCCCCTATCCACACGTACTCATTGACGGTATCAGTAGGACCACCATACGTGAGCATATGCATTGCTGCGGTGCACTTTTGTAAATGAGAGAGTCCACGGTGATTAGTGGCATCCCTTCTTTCAGTGAACTAGGGAGACTACTCACCAAGAGTTTCGACAATGAAAAGAAAGAGGGATCTCCTCATCTGAAATCGCCGGTGGAAGATACTGTCGGGGTAAACAGAGAGTCGGAGAAGTAGTCCGCGATGAGTCGTTAATGGCCATCTTCGCGGTCTCTCTCAACATATCTCCTATTGTTGCGTCGGCAGCATCTGTGGGACGAAGAAGCATCGAACCGGGCGTAAAGACTGACGATAATACGATCTTTTAACTTCGCCTCCATAAAGTTCACTAAGAAATCCTCAATTTTGTTGATGACATCCTCCTCAGAGCTATGCGTGCTCGAACTAGAGCTAGATGAAATTTTGTGAGTGGCTACCGAAATTGAGTTTGTTAAGAGATGTGATGTTTGTGACTAGAAATAAAAATTTTGCAAGAATTTTGGAATGGCTTTGGATGTACATGGATGAAGATTGTAGTGTGAAAATGATATTATAACATGGCCTTTATATAGGAGAGAGTTAGAAAATTTCTGTGATTTTTTGGAACTTTGTATGATATTTATGCAAAAAAACATTAAAGATAGTTCCAACGGCTATTTGCTATGACTATAATCCAACAGGCATTTTTTTCTGACATTGATAGTGGGACCCACGGCTGATAATTTTCCAACAGTCATTTTTACTTCCAGTCACTTACAGGTGGGCCAGCGCAACATCAACCCTACCTGTCATTCCCTCTGAGTCAGCAACGAGCACCGTGTGCAACATTGTTCCCATTTTTAATTTCATCCAACAATCATTTTTTCCTTATTTCGATGACAGGTTAGCCCTAAAAATAGTGGACCCATCGATTAGTGAGTTAAAGTCGACCGCGTGGGCGTCGCCGACATAGACGAGGCTGGCGCACTCGTGCGTTTTAGGAGTTTGGTTGGCCCCACTTCTTTCGAACGTTGTGCGACGCAATGTAAATTAACTCAGTAACTAATATGTGGGGACACAAACTATGGGATCTAGTTGTGAGCTTCGTTGGTTGATTTGCTCGTAGTGTGCGTGTGCACTGAGACCGGCATGCTGATCATTGTTGTAGGTCCTACGCGATATTTCTCGGTGACACATGAACATAATACACACTGATTGATATGTGGGTCTTTTGATTTTTTGGACCCATACGTTAGATGTACTTTTTTGTGGGTACGATTAACTAGTTTATTTCTCAGTGGGACCCACAATGCGCATGAAGAAGCGCTCGTTTCATCTCCAACGCCGGCGATGCCCTCACCGCACGCTCGCCTGTTGCTTGCCTCCGCTCGAAATATGTGTGCGTCTCATCACATCGAACAAGTGACGAGTACACAGTTACCTCCGTCGAGGCACACTGATCGACACACACTGATGATCATACTGCTATTGGAGAGAGTCTCACACAACTAAGTTAGTCCTCTTTATTTGATAAAATAATAGAAAAGATGCGTTGAGTCTTGGCATATCTCACTGTATTGAAAAGGTTTTATTAACCCACAGTTTACCGAAATTACAAAAATGACTTTTTTAAGCGCGATAAGTCAATTATCGCGGTCTAAAACCACGATAGAAAGATTTATCAAACATTTTGCATTGCAACAAGCAAGATTCAAATCTTGACCAAAGACTAAGAGACCAACGCCTTAACCAGTTAGGTTAGGACATGTTATTGAGAGTTGTTGCAATTGGACATAGTAATACTTTTTTTTCCAATCACTTGTCAAAAAAGGGTTATAAATCTCGATCACTTCACCTTTCTACCAGATGACCACTCGACCGCTGGCTAGTTTCTGTCGCGGATGCCGTCGGGAAAAGGTCTTTGTCGCAGATGTCGTCGGGAAAAGACTTATGAGGCGCGATAAATCGTTCTGTTTTGGTTTTAGACCGCAATAATTGATTTATCACGCCGAAAAAATCATTTTTACAATTTCTATAAACTGTGAGTTATTTTTCAAATTTTTTTTTTACTTTGAGTTATTAATAAAAAAATCTCCACTGCATTTAGTGGATTGCATATGCAGTAGTAACAAGCTAGATAGAAAAGTTAGTATGGTCATTAAATAATTTTGAACACGTGATTCATATTTGATCCAGGATCATGCATGTGACCTTCGTGTTCCAAGAGAATACAATCTTGGAACGTCATGTCATGCTTGAATGCATGACTCTTGTTTTGTATTATTATGATAAATCTAATGCAAAAAATGTCTAAAAGATTAATCGGAGTAATATTTTATATCATAATTTGGGATGTGACGAATTATTTGAGACGTGGATCACTTCGATATATTGATTTTTGAAGAGAATTTTAAAGGAGAGGATAAAAAAATATTTATTTATTTATTAAAAAAGAGAAAAAATAATTAGACAATCACTTAACACATAAATTGAGACGGTATCAAATAAAATTAAAATTGCCAAACAGTGAACGCCCACTGAAGCATCTCTTGCCGAGCGGTGGAAATAAAAAATAAACTTTTTTTTTTCTCGGGCTGGGTGAAATGTCCCGTCGAGCAGTGGTGTTGACCGCAGCGTTAGCTTCCGGTCTACAAATCTTCTATTCTCACTAGCGGGGTGTTCACCTGCTGAGGAAATAAATTTATACATGATAAATTATTTTATGTATCAAAAAATAGATTTACAGATAATAAGATATTGTATTCAGAATTAAATGATTTTGTGCTAATCTGATCAGTTTTGAATTGCATGACCATGACTAGTTTTTGTCTTAATTTTGTCTAGACTTGATCAGTGTTGCACTGAAGGACTATGAACACAGTTTGAATTTTTTTGAATTGGTCGAGTACGACCAGAGTTTGGGCTAATATTTTTTGGAATGGACAACTATGACCAGGTTTGGTCAGATACGACCATTTTTTGAACTGGACGACCACCACTACGGCCTGTACTTACACGACCAGTTTTAAACTGCACGACCATGACCAGATCTTGTGCTGACAGTAAAAATATTGGTCGTGACAATAAACGAACTAATCAAAATATTGAAACAGATAATTGTGTGTGGCAACAAAATAGATTGGTCGCGCTAGCGTGGTTGTATCAGTACAAGGGTCAACAATAATTTTCTTTTTTGTGTTGGCAGTAAATTTCTGGTGTGATCTTCAAGATCCACTGGTCATCTTTATGTGTTTTGCATTGAACGACAATGACCAGATTTTGTGTTGATTCGACTAGATTTGCATTGAACGATCATGAATAGGGCTTGTGTTTTTTGAACTGGCGGAGCATGACCAGGGGTTAGTATGATACGATCATGACCAGATATATTTTGAGACGACCATTTTTGAACTCGATGACCATGAGCAGGGTTTATGCTTACACGACCAGTTTTGAACCAAATGATCATAGCATGTATTGTACCTATCCTCGTTATGATTTAAAATCTTGGTTGGGACAATACAAAAAAAAAACTTGGTCACACCCATGTGGCCGTATCAGTACAAGCGTTAATGACAATTTCCCTTTTTTGTGTTGGCAGTAATTTTCTGGTGTGATCTTCGATGTCCATTAGTCATTTTTTGTGTTTGGTTGAATCAGCAGATTTGTCTTTGTGTTGCACGTTCTTGTTATTGGTCGATGATTATATTTTGTGTCTAGTGACCTAGTAGATTTGCCTTTGTGTTGGATGCTGTTGATATTGGTCAATGATCATATTTTGGGACTGGTCGACTAGCAGATTTGTTTGTGTCGGTCGTGGTTGGCTGTGGTCGAATGAGGAGCTTTGCAAATTTCTGGCTTGATCTTGAAGTCCGCTGGTCGGTTTGTTATGTCTAGTTAAATAAGCGATTTTGTGCTTGATCGAACCAGTGTTGTGTTTTGTTGTGATGATCACATGGTTGGTATTTTTTGGTTGAATCGGTTGCGTTTTTGGACATGTCAGCCCTAAAAACTTGGTCACATTAGCCTAGTCAAATTGACGGTTTTGATGGTTCTGATGGTCGCATTTTAGTCTGTCTGGTCAAATCGTCTGTGTTTTTGGCTGATTCATCAGGCTTGATTTTGGACAAATGTGGGAAATAGTGTGTCTAATCGAATGTGGTTGTTGAGGAGAATGTGGGGACAACTTTTCAAAGGAGGAGGCTAACGTAGGGGCTTTTCAGGTGAAAATACCAGCTCATGCAAGGACTCCTGCTTTAGTTTTCTTAGTAACTTGACGACCCAAAGGTCAACAGCTCACTAAAAAGAACATCAAATCTACTAAAAATTTCACATATCTTATGGGTAGCAAGTGACAGTGGCAATGCAATTGATGCAAGCAGACTCAAACTTGTACCTCTAAAGTAAGCTAAAGGAAAGCTTGCATATTTTAGTTTGGTTCACCACTTTGTGGCTTAGGCCAGTTGCTCCTACCATGGAATTGTGTTCTTTTTAGTATTTTTTATCTTTTGGCATATCTTACTGATAGGTAAATAATAGATAAATGATACATTTTTACCAGTGAGTTAATTGAATAGATCTACTAACAACAAAATTGAACATAAAGATTAAGAAATCAACAAAATAAGGACACCAAAAGGGATTACTATCCTTGCCAACATACTTGGTTTTTATGCATGATTGATACTTAATTGGAGTCTTTTAGAATTTTTGTTTGGTCAGGCATATATAAGATTAGTTTGTTTGGTTGGTGATAGGCTAATACTCAATTTGAGTAACTGAAACTTTCTAGCATGCTAACTACAAGAACTAAACAATCAGTAGACAAGTTTTGAGTAGATTCTAAGCCAAACATCTTTCGATGAAGACATGAATCAAATAATCTCTAAATATTATAATAGAACAGATTAAACCATATGAAACAGATTATAGCCTAGTCAGAACGTAAAGAACATATAGAACATATGTTTTGATTTGTCCTATTATCTAACATAAATCAAAACATATATATTCGTAGGTTGGAACAAAATATTAACATGCATGGATCTAAGAACAAAAACTGAAACACTGGTATGGATCTAAGAACAAAAAAAAAATGCAAATAAACTTACTGAAACTCATGTATGTATCCAAGAACAAAATAAATAGTTGTTTGTTGAAATTATCTAGGAGTGATCAAAAGATGATCAAGAACACCTTCTAGTTCTGTCTGCTCCTGGTCTAAAGTAAGATCTGTTTTACTATCGGCAAATTGATTCTTATCACTTTCCAAGCTTCCACCATCAAGCTGTGTGGATTGAGGCAATTTCCTTGGATAAATTGATGTATTATCAGAAGAATCAACAGAAGCTTCATTAAGGTGACATGTTATACTGCAATTATCTGAAAGAACAGATGTGCATTTGGCCAATCTAATAGAACTTTGATTCATAAACTTTGATTCATCGACAGAATATAATGGAATCACTACATAGTAATTTTTTTACAGATTCAGAGACCTGGTTTGTAAAAATTAAAACCAATGTAAATAGAGACATCTGCGAGGGGGCCAATCTGCACTACTGGCTTGCAAACATATCCAATGAGCAAGAGAATAATAAACTTTAAACACAAAGGTCAATCCAGTCATGTAAATGAATTTGAACACTTCTATCAAAAGGGGGCCAAAAATTGAACACACGCAAAACATATTGGCCCAAAGCTTTCTTGCGGTTAGCTATCATCTTCCATGTACAATCACATCACACTCCATGCTGCTTTCGAATGCATCACTCCTCCTCTAGTACCATCAGCTTCCTGTCTACATTATCTTCTTTCTAAGCATTCATGGCCTTATTTTGTTAGACGAATTATGAGGAGATAAGATCAACTTTTGCTCCTCATTGGCTCATCAATTATGTAATTTATTTTAATTTTGTCAAAGAATGTACAAAAATTTTGTGAATATGCATGAAACTTACATAGGTTTCGTCAATATATTTGTATTTAATAATAGACAAACATAACTAATATAAGTATTGTCGAGTACAAAAATTTCTAAGTCGGACCTATGAAACCTAAATGGTTTCAATAAAAATCCAAAACCAGCAGGGACAAGTCTATATATCACTTATGCTCCTCACTGAGTCAGAAATTAGCTAGCTTTTGCTCAGACAGAAGCACAGGAGCAGGAAAGGACAGACTTCTGTTCAGTATGTTCAGGGCAATGCACCTCTTTCTCAGGTCTATCTTTACTTCTTGTAGCCATTTGCATCTTGTAAGAAGAAGCACTAAGATTGAAGTGTGTATATATATATAGCAGGGGGAAGAGCAGAGCTGCGTGGCCAACTTCCTCGGGCTTCGTCAACCACTTCTCCACGGCTTCGAACTCTGAAAGGTTCTCTTCTACTGTACACTTTTCTTCTCGTTAATTATGCTTTCTTGCTTAGTTTATGAGGTTGCCAAGATCGAAGCATGACCATGAGAATGCCGGTCCTGGAGCTGCAGGTTGGCCGGAAAGGTGGCCGTCATCACTGGCGCCGCAAGCGGCATCGGCAAAGCTACCGCCGCCGAGTTCGTCCGACATGGCGCGAAGGTCATTCTTTCCGACATCCAGGACGACCTTGGCCGCTCCGTTGCCGCCGAGCTTGGCCCGCAGGCGGCATATACCCGTTGCGATGTCACGGACGAGGCGCAGGTCGCCGCGGCCATCGACCTCGCCGTCGCGCGCCACGGCCGCCTAGACATCCTCCACAACAACGCCGGGATCGCGGGCTCGGCCGGGGGATCCGCCCTCTCCTCCCTTGACCTCGCTGTCTTCGACCGCACCATGGCGGTCAACGCTCGGGCCGTGGTCGCGGGCGTCAAGCACGCGGCGCGCGTCATGGTGCCGCGCCGCAGCGGGTGCATCCTATGCACGGCCAGTGTCGCGGGGATCCTCGGCTCGGCGGCACCACATGGGTACAGCATCTCGAAGGCGGCGGTCATCGGCGTGGTCCGGTCAGTGGCGGGGGAGCTGGCGCGCCACGGCGTGCGGGTTAATGCTATCTCGCCGTATTACATCCCGACGCCGTTGGTGATTCGCTATTTGGCCCAGATTTACCCCGAGGCGAGTGACGGGGAGCGGAAGCGGGCGTTGATGGATGTGAACGAGCTGGAGGGGGCGGTGCTGGAGCCGGAGGACATAGCGAGGGCGGCAGTGTACTTGGCGGCGGACGAGGCAAAGTACGTGACCGGGCACAACCTTGTTGTGGACGGCGGGTACTCCGTGGGGAAGCCGGTGAACTTGCAGGCGCCCTTAGGGGTTATGAAATCGATAAATAATACATGAGATGAGATCACAAGGTTGTATCACACTATCAGGTGCTTACCAGATGGAAGCACAGCCCTTGTCGTGCCTTAAAAAATAACGACAACCGATCCAACTATTTTCTATAGAGTTCGTAAAAAAAGTGGCCAAATCAAATCGAAATAACCGACAAATTCAATTATTTCAGCTAATTAAATTGAAAAAGTGCCCTAAAAAAATGAAATAGTTGAATAATCAAATTCATGTATGAATATTGAATTACATATATAAATTTAGTATATTTTAAGAATATATGACATATTTACATTGGTATGAATCACCGATTACAATTAGTGAAATATTATTAAGCTTTAATTTCAAATAATATAGTGCATTAGTAACATAATATATATATGTTCTTTGATGTATGTATTAGTCAATGACATATTTATTGGTCAATATCATGAAAATTATTTAATCTTTAGAAAATATCAAAACGGTTATTATTTTAAGAAAATAATATTTAATGATTAATGTGTAAAAATTTTAAAGCTAAAATTAATAATTCACCGACAAAATATTCACCATGCCTTCCACCTAATCCCCACGGTTCTGAAGGTCATGCGACTTCCTTTCTTCATATGAAACAGGCTGCACATCCTACTTCGGTTAACCGAAATGGTCACTACGGGTGTGCGCGGCGAGACAAACGAAGCTTGGTCAGTGAGGGGGTGACAGCGTCACAAGAGGAAGAGGTGGAGGAGGAGACAGCGGCGTCGCAAGCGAGAGGCGGAGTCCAAACAGTTGAGAAAAAGAAGCTTGACCCATCCAAAAATAAGAAAAGGACTAATTTTCATATTAGGTCCATCGATTTGTGTTGATCTCCGCCGTAAGTTTCTGCGTTCTCTATTTTTGCCAATTGGATCTCCTAATTTGTCAAAAGCAAAAGTAATAGTTAGAATGAGTCACATATTCATCTAGTAGGTCAAACTCCCCGAAGTGCTGAGTTTGAAAATAATAATATCATTTAAGAATTGATCTGCCCCTAAAAATGGTCTCTTCAGAAGTGTTGAGTTTTTAATTCATCCACAGGCAACCATGCCATCATGGACTCTGATTCGTCAACAAAATACGATCAAAGCACTAAATTGCTAACATTTACAAATAGAGAGTTGATTGTCAAAATAAAAAATAGACCAACAGATTATAGTGAAAACTAATGAATTTTTTTAAATAACTTAAAAAAAAGAAAATTATCAAAATAGTCCACAATTGTAGTTTTTGCATTTTTGACGTGTCATGTTAGCGTATCGCAGTTAGGAGCTATGACAAGACACTTGTCGCACTACAATTGGCTCAGAGTTGCTTATTGTGGGTGCGAACCACAACAAACAGTCAATCATATCTCCTGGCCACAACAAGCCAGCTTGAGCCTGCTTATTGCGGCTCAAAGCAGCGACAAACTGCTGCATGGGTATTCCAGCCATCGACACCTGTTGGTCTCCTCTCTCTCTCTTTCTTTTTTCTTTTTTTTTTTGTTCTCTGTTTCTCTCACAACAGCAACAGCAACAGCAACAACAACATCCTCTCTCCCCCTCACACAATTACTTTTTTCCCATTCAAATATCTTCAAATCATGTCGCAGTTGCAAGTTGGTGGAGTGACAAAAGTCCAACAAAACTCTTTAAAACAACATAAATTTCATTGAAATCTGACCATATTTTTGCTATTTTTCTCAATGACATAGTTAGTAATTAACAATATGATAGAAATAGTTGTTAGTTAAGGATAGCACCTAGAGTAGGTTAGAACATGACATTATGTAGTAGTTAATTTTTTTTAGATGAAGATGAATTTAGTTGCTTAATGGCTGTAGGGCATGAGATGGTTATGATTATGGTTTTGCTAGATTAGTCTAGAATATTAATCATTACAGTATATATTCTTTGTTTGTTGTTAATATGGTAGAAATATTTCTTCCATAAATTAGTTTAGGAATAATTGTTATAAATATTTTAGGACTTAATAACATAGTTTGTTAGGATTAGTTGTTAGAATATTTAACGAGTTCATTAGCAAATTTTAAGGATAATAGGTTATATTACAACTCGTTATAACAGTCATGCGACTTCTTATCTCCGTACGGAACTGGCCACACTGCACACCCCACTTCGGTTAACCGAAACGGTCACTGTGGGTGTGCACGGCGAAACAAAAGAAGCTTGGCCAGTGAGGGGGCGACAGCGTTGCAAGCGAGAGGCGGAGCCCAGACAGTTGACAAAAAGAACCTTGGCACATCCAAAAATAAGAAAAAGAGTAATTTTCATATTAGGACCATCTATTTGGAATTTTTTTTTATTAATAACTCAAAATAAAAAAATAATTTGAAAAATAACCCACAGTTTACCGAATTGCGAAACTAACCCGCCACCTCATCTAATCGTGCCTCACTACCGCGACAAGATGCAACCGACCACTTCTCACGCCTCACAACTGTGATAGATGCAACCGACCACTTCTTGAGGATCACGAGCGCGACAACATTATTTTCCTGAGCCCGTGCGCGACAAAAGCTGGTCGACAAGTCTTTTCACCTTCCCATCGGCGACGGTCTTTTCACCTTCTCATTGGCGACCGAAAGCTGGTCGACAGGTCTTTTCACCATCTGCGACCAAAAGCTGGTCTTTTTGTCGCATTACCCACGCGAGATAGTAACTTTTCTCCCATTTTCTCGCGAATTTTCATGTTTTCAGACAGGTTTTAACCCCCGACTTTGGTCACTCTCTCTTTCATTCCTTTTAGAGAACCTCTTCACACTTCTCTGCTTCAAAATTTTTGTGTTTGAACCAAATTTTCTTCAAACCTGGTCGTTGTTTGAAGTCAGTGCAGTTGAGAAAGTTGTAGCTCGAAGAAAGATCTTCTAAACGTGGTAAGTTTCGTTGAAATGTAATTATTTTTTGCTAATTTATGTGATTAGTAACTAAGTAGATGTTAAACGTTTATGTTTAAAATACCTCTTTTATATTTATCTAAGTATTTATAGTAGTTTAGTCACAGTTTTCTTCTGTTTTCTAAATTTTTCTTATGTTAAAGTCTTAGCATGAGGTGTCATTTGAGGTGGAAAGTTGGTGAAACTTGGCCAGTAGGTGAATGAGGGTATTTTGATCATTATACTATAGCATTATTAATTTTCTCAAGTTTAAAATGGTAATCTTACACTAATAAAGTCTAAAACTACATGCAAGGTCCTCTTTTTAATTTGTAAAAATTTGTGGGCTGCAAGGAAAAGTGAAGTTTTCTATAAAAGGGTATTTTGGTCAATTTACTATTCATTTAGTAAAATTTTAAGTGCATTTTAGTAATGGTTTAAGCATATAATCATGTCTTTATTATTTAATTCCAAAATTTTAATTATTGTTGAGGACTTCTTTGTAAAGGGTGTTTTTATAAATATTTCCTTTAGTTCAGGGATCATTTTGTAATAATAATTATGAGGTTTTTCACTGCACAGGCCTCCTTGCAATTTAATTTTTTTATTTTTATTTCATCGAGACTTTTCTTTTATATTAATAATTGGTTAAGAGACTTAATTGTGATTATTCTTTTCACAATTAGATTCTCAAATTAGTGAAACATTAGTAATTGGATTTATTTCAATTTTTCATGATTTTTAGAAATTTTTCTTGTACATTGTTTAACTTTAGGTTTTGAGATTTATTTTATCATTTTATGTGACACAAAAATTCTTTTAACATAATTCTAAATACGAGGGTTTACTTGAAATTTATTCAGAATTTCATTCAAAAATTTTACCTTTCCTATGTATGCCCAGAAAATAGAAAGCTTTTGTAAAGTGAAAAGGAATCAAAGGGTACTCCAAGGAAACATACGTTTTTTCAAGAATATCGTCATGTCTGTTTTGATTTTTGAAAATAGGCATTAATATTTTGTAAATATAAAAAATTATCCATAAAACAAATGTGTAAAAATTACAGATGAAGGAGAATGGAGCAACCCGAAAATTATCTGTAAATATATTGATTATGTTAACCATGTGATTTAAAAATCATAACATGTTTACTTATAATTGTTGCGTGAATATGTTTCGTAGGGAATGAAGCAACCCGAAAATTTCTGTATATTTTGTGGCGATGGTTTGATTCATGATGGACCAAACGGTGTAGATATGAGTCATTGCAAATATGTCATAGCCGATTTGAACATACATAACATATTTTTCACGAATCTTAAGTTATGGATACTTAGTTTGTTCGGCAAGAATGTAGAACATGAGGCAATTTAAGTAGGGGGCTCATTGTGAAGGAGACAGCCAACAGCCCACACTGGGTGTTGCGCGAACTGAAAGGGAACAACTCGTGAGAGTTGTTTGTGAGGAGAGTGAAGGACCCTGATGATAGTTTGGGCGGCCGGTTTGTAGTTTATGTCCAGTTCTGGGACCTAGAACTGTCGGAGGGTGATGTTGGAGCCGGCCCTAGTAGCGGCGCATGGGCAGGCGAAATGAATGCACCGATTCCGCCAACATTCAGGGCTAGTGATTGGTCAGAAGCTTTTTGCCACACACGTGTTGATGTGTGTGAGTTCTTGGAGGGTCTTGGAAGTGTGTCTGACGAAGATGATTTGACAGACTCTGAAGCATCTGAAGACTCTGACGAAGATCATTTCAGAACCTCCGAACAATGGATTGATAAATCTGGATTTAGTTCGGCAATGCTATCGAGGGACCAAAACTCAAGATGGTTTTTTGAGCAAAGTAGCATCCAGCAGGAGCAAGAGTTTCGAACGAAAGATAATGTGCAAAATGCCGTGGCTCGATGGTCTCTTGCACTCAACCGATAGTACAAAGTGGTGAAATCTACCCCCAGGTTATATGATGTTGCATGTCTTACACCAGACTGCCCATGGAGGGTTCGTGCCATGCAACCAAAGGATGACATTGGTTTTGTAGTCACGAGAGTTAACGCCCACACATGTGAGCTTAGTGAGGCATTGGACAACCATAGAAACATGACTGCGGCATATGTAAGCAGAAAGGACGTATCGACAATGCCAAGAGAGATCATCAAGCAAGCGGCAGATCGATGTGGCCATCATATCAACTACAACAAGGCATTAGAGCAAAGTAGAAAGCACTTGAGGACATGTACGGCACATACAAGGATGCATACAACATAGTAGTGCGGTTGCTTCGAAATGTTGCACTAACGAACCCAGGCACATTTGTGGATATGCTCGATCAGACAGTTGTTACCCCTGGATGGCAATACCATAGAGAACACAAGAGTTCTGCACCGTTTGTTCTGGGCATACTCGCAGTGCATAGAGGCATTTATATGGTGTCGACCAGTGTTATGTGTGGATGGCACATTTTGACTGGGAGGTACAAAGGGACACTACTGATTGTGGTTGCTGCAGATGCTAACAATCAATTACTTCCATTAGCATATGCAGTTGTAGAGGCCGAGAACACAAAAAGTTGGTTGTGGTTATTGGTGAACGTGAAGCGAGCGGTTGTAAAGGATTGTGAGAAGATCTACATTATTTCTGATCGACACAGAGGTTTGCGCAGAGCCATTGAGATAATGCAGGGCGCTCCTGATCCACCTTACAAGTGGGAGGACGTGGTGAGCCGTTGGTGCATGTGACACCTTGCAGCCAACCTCTTCACCAAATTCCGGCAGGGTTAAAGGACATCTTAGAGCCGGCAGGGTACAAGAAGTCATTTTGGGGGATGTTGCGGAGTGCATATGCAACAAGGCCATCTTATTACACAAGTCATGTTCGCATGTCATTGCTGCATGTGAGGCACTTGGTATAAGCCCATGTCCATACCTTAATGAGTTCTTCAGCCTTCATAACCTTCAACAAACTTGGAGTGGTATTTGGAGGGTCTTCATGAACGTTGGTGATTACAGAGTAATTCCATCTGGTGAGATCAGATGGATCCCAGCTTTCAACCTCAGGAGAAAGAGACCTGGTTGTTGGAAGACATGTCGCTTGCACAATTGCATGGATGAATAATAAAAGGCGAGCACTCGAGGTAGAAAATGCTCGATTTACATACCAGAAAGAATTGTCTACATGCACCCGACATATTCACCTAGTATTCACATATGTAATAGTGACGCGTCTTCCGAGTGATGTAATCATTCATGAGTTCTGTATTTTATCGTTATTTAATTTTTTCCAATATTATGATAGGCCTTTCTATTGGTTTGGATAGTGGATGTGTCCTCAGATCCTTTTTTAAGAAGAAAGAACACATCGCAAGTGCGCCTTTCTAATCAGGGGTTCATATTAGAAAGTGGAACCAAAAGCAGTTGAGTATCGAATGAATGGATACTCTGAGATAAAACGAGAAAAAGCAAAGAAGTTCTTTCCATATATGTTCTGATCACCAATTCATATTAGTTGTGCGTCAGCATTTGTTCGCATACCTGTTGGTAATGTTGCAGTCTACACACAGGTATACAGTTCACCCATGGTTCATTCCATTGGCGGAGAGCATTGTCGATGCCCAACCAGAGCATGTTCCCCAGTACAGCTGGGTTATGTCCGTGCTTTCTGCAACATACCAGGGATTGTGCGATGCGTGTGTCCGGACTGCACTAGAGTCCGTATTGTTGACATGCTCCCTCTTGCTGTAGCTATGGTCTTGGGAGCATTTTCCAATTGGTTGGCCACGCTAGGAGCGATCGGTGCATCTGTATCCCGAGCCTGGTGATGTCCATGATTGAGTGCAACGCCCAACCATGGGCACAAGATGGATGCACGGTCGACCGAGATGATCTGCAAACCAGGTTTGTCGGTGCTACGTCTTGCACCAGGGGATTTCGATCTACTCCATGAGTCGCGAGTCATATGGTGTCCGTGGACACCAGATTTCATTGAAAGCATTACACTGCATGGCATATCGATCATATGCACAGCGGGCAATAATTGTAGGATGACACGACATCATCTTGTATTCTCTCATATGGTGGAGCCGTACTACCCAAAGAGAGTGATGTGTCAGTTTAGATTATATCAGGACACCCCACCTTCAGAGAGAGAACGTGATAGGGATCTCCCTAAGGAGGTGCATGTAGGATCAAGGATGCCGACTAGAGGGGGGTGAATAGGAGGCTTTTAAAATTACTTTTCAATTAAGCAATTTTAAAGAATAATTGAGAGACCTAAATTATACAATGAGGCTTAAAAGCAATTTAATCAACTAGTTGCATTCAATCAAATGAACTATTCAATAAGACATGCAATAATGGTAAATATAGCAATTGTGTCAAGATGAATGTAGGCGTTATGAGGCCACCTTTGAGGAGTTTGCTGCGGCAAACAAGTTAAACTATGAGGAAATGAAGGAGGGGATCGATATGGAGGATGAGGATTACCTCCATGAGGACGACTGGCTCCAGTTTTATGAGCAGCCAAGAGGTAGACAGCGGATTGTACCTGGCACCGTTACAGGTCTCAAAGTCCTCCCTGCTGTAGTCAACAAGATCGTACGAGTCACGATCCATCCAAAGAGTGGAAACCGAGAAGCGGTCCGGGATTACTATTGGAACTTCATCGACCACATCCTCAAGAGTCATCGGATCAACATTGTCTCTTTTATATTGAAGACAATTGAGGATGTCTCAGCGACCACTCTGCCGAATCTCTACTTGCTGCTCCAGAAGACGAAGTTCCCTCGCGGTTCTTGTGATATCAGACATCTTAGCTATAAGCCGTTTAGTGTCAACCCGCGCGTCTTGGCTCAAGGCCATGGAGCACAGCATCAGCAGCAGCAGCAGCAGGCTCAGCCTATGCCTCCTCCTCCTCCACCTCAGGCACAGCAGGCAGCTCAGTCTAGCCAAGCCCCCGCCTGGTTTACACAGTTCCAGCAGCAGTTCCATCAGCCGATGATGGATCAGTTTGCTACTCTTTTCCAGGGGCTCGAGCTCGCTCGCTCGAACTTGGCGGCTTTGAATGATCAGTTCCAGACCTTCTCGTCGCGCCAGGATCAGTTCAAGCAGCGCTTCGACGCCTTCTCCGCTCACTTCTACACCCGTTTCCCTTAGACTCCTCCTCACCATCCTCCCGATGATGATGCTCCAGCCGATTCTTAGCTTTTATGGCAATTGATGCCAAAGGGGGAGAGGAGAGAATAGAAGAGTAGGAGAGATGATGAGAGATGAACCTTAAATGAAAACTTTTGGTGTAAAGTTTTCATTAACTTGTTTAAGTTGAATATCTCTTTTATGTGGATGACTTATGTTGGTTGACTCTTGTATGAGATTGTTACTACTTGATATATGAGACATGCTTATGTTATTTTCATATGACCTTGTGTTGATGATATCATGTTGTAGAATTGAATGTTGAATGTCTTATTTGTGATACTTCATGCTCATATAATGAATGATTTGAGATAGCATCTTATACACATGCTTGAACTCCACTAAAATACCAAAATTATCTTATTCATACTTTTAGGGGGAGTGTCTTATTTTTCGATGCTTATTGTAAAATTCCCTTTATGCTTAAAACTCCTTCATCTACTCTTTATGATTGTCATCAATTACCAAAAAGGGGGAGATTGTAGCTTCTAGGCCCCTAAAGAGTGTTTTAATAATTAATGACAACTACAAATGCTACACTAACGTTACCTGCCTAGTTGTGTCAAGAAGAGACTTAAAAGACAGGTTAATGAAAGGCGAAGAAAGAGCCTCATGATGAAGAAAGGGCATTGATCAAAAGGGCAAAGGTACGAAATAGGGTCTTTTCCATTTTTACCGGTCTAAGGTGTTTAGAGAAGAATTTTGACCGGATTTTAGGATAGTTGCCGTACTATTAAGAGGAGCATGTGGTGTATCACAAAATACTTCATCTATGTGCCACAAATCATAAAATCAACTTGCATTGCATACTAGAAGGTCATATACTTTGAAAATGCTTGTTTCAGCTCAATTCTGCTCAGCACTGTCTCAGTCGGTCTGACCGTCTGTTGGACCGGTCTGACCGAATTCACGGACTGACCGAATAGAACTCTCGGACTAACCGACGTTATGTCTAAGTATAGTGTATTCCTTTAAAAGGTCGGTCTGTCCGTAGTTGAGACCTAGGTCAGACTCCTGGAACTTCTTGATTTATCTTTCTGTTGTTTTTGAGCTATGACGATCTGACCGTTTGATTAGATCGGTCTGACCGAGAAATCGGTCTGACCGTGCTTTTGAACTACGGTCTGACCGTATGGCCGGTCTGTCCGTATTTTTCGGCCTGACCGTATAAAGTGTCCAGAAACTATGTCGTCTCTGGACAGTTTCGCGGTCTGACCGAAATAGGCTCCGGTCTGACCGTGTGTGTGCCTGACAAGGGCAGTTGAGCATTTATTGCGCCTGTTTAATGCCGTTGCAATTGCGGCGGTCTGACCGAACTTATACCTGCGGTCTGACCGCCAAGTGATCTTTTTCTCCCAACGGCCTGTAACGGCTATATTTATTGTGGAGGGTATATATACTCCCATGCACGACCCTGTTCATAACTTTTGGCATAATCTTGAGCATTGTCATCATTCTTGAGAGCTTAAGCTAGTTTCACACACTCTAGGGTTCAAATTCTCGAATTTGTGAGAGTGTGCATTTGAGATCTTCTAGTGCATTGCATTTAGATCATTAAATCAATCTTGTGGCACTAGAAGAAGGCTAAGTGATCATCACCGGCTTGTTACTCTTGGAGTTTGCCGGCTCCTAGACGGCTAGGAGAAAGGTTTTGGAGAGATCTTCAAGGAAGATTGTGAAGACTCCTCAAAACATCTTGTGAAAGGGTTGAGCACGCCTTTCCGGAGCGGTAAAGTGCATCCTTAGTGAAATCGAGGTTTGGATAACTCATCACACTAATCCGGCTCAAAATCTAGGTCACTTCTCGAGAGAAGGTTGACTAGATAGAGGAGCGGTTAGAGATTTGAGTTTGCCTCAACGTGGATTAGGGGTGATCGGCAAATCACCGAGACCACGGGATATATCCTTGTGTTGATATTGTGTTTTGTTCATCTTGTGTTATTTATTTGCTCTCATTATCTAAATTGTTTTTTTTATTAATAATTTGTTAAAATCGCCTATTCACCCTCCTCTAGTCGATATCCTAGATCCCTTTCACCTTGCCTCGCGCTCGACCGTCGTTCAGCTCCCCCATAACGCACGCGCGTCCAATTGCGCCGACGGACGTCGACCACGCCACCGCCGCCGTCGACGCGAGCCACTCCTCGCGCTCCCGTTGGAGACCACCTCACACTATGAGGTGCTTACTAGATGGAAGCACAGCCCTTGTCGTGCCGTAAAAAATAACGACAACCGATCCAACTATTTTGTATAGAGTTCGTAAGAAAAAGTGGCCAAATCAAATCGGAATAACCGACAAATTCAATTATTTCAGCGGTTTGGTTTGGTTTTTAATTTTAAAAAAAATGAAATAGTTGAATAATCAAATTCATGTATGAATATTGAATTACATATCTAAGTATATTTTAAGAATATATAACATATTTACATTGCTATGAATCACCAATTACAATTAGTGAAATATTATTGTGCTTTAATTTCAAATAATATAGTGCGTTAGTAACATAATACGTATATGTTCCTCGATGTATTTATTATTCAATGACATATTTATTAGTCAATATCATGAAAATTATCGTATCTTTAGAAAATATCAAAATTGTTATTATTTTTAGAAAATATTATTTAATGATTAATGTGTAAAAATTTTAAAACTAAAATTAATAATTCAACGGCAAAATTTTATAAAACCAATTGAATTAACAAAATATTCACCGTGCCTTCCACTTAGTCCCCATGGTTCTGAAATGGTAATGCGACTTCCTCTCTTCGTATGAAATAGGCCGCACCACACACCCCATTTCAGTTAATCGAAATGGCCACTGCGGGTGTGCACGGCGAGACAAAAGAAGCTTGGTCAGCGAGGGGGTGACAGCGTCACAAGAGGAGGAGGAGGCAGCGGCGTCGCAAGTGAGAGACGAAGCCCAAACAGTTGAGAAAAAGAAGTTTGGCCCATCCAAAAATAAGAAAACGACTAATGTTCATATTAGGTCCATCAATTTGTGGTCTTCGCCGTAAGTTTCTGTGTTCTCTATTTTTGTCAATTGGATCTCCTAATTTGTCAAAAGCAAAAGTAATAGTTAGAATGAGTCACATATTTATCTAGTAGGTCAAACTCCCCGAAGTGCTGAGTTTGAAAATAATAACATCATTTAAGAATTGATCTGCCCCTAAAAATGGTCTCTTCAGAAGTGTTGAGTTTTTAATTCATCCATAGTTGTTAAAGTTTGTCATGCTGTACCATATTTTCTATCTACACAGGCAGCCATGCCATCATAGACTCCGATTCGTCAAAAAAATACGATCATAGCACTAAATTGCTAACATTTTACAAATATAGAGACTTGATTGTCCAAATGAAAAATAGACCAACAGATTGCAGTGAAAACTAATGAATTACCAAAATAACCCACAATTGTAGGTTTTGCATTTTTGGCTTGTCACATCTGCGTATTGCAGTTATGAGTCTGACGTATTGCAGTTAGGAGTCGTGACAAGACACTTATCATGCTACAATTGATTCAGAGCTGCTTGTTGTAGGTTCTAATCATGACAAATAGCCAATCATGATTCCCAGCCACAACAAACAGCCTTGAGCCTGTTTGTTGCGGCTCAAAGCCGCGACAAACTGCTTTATGATATTTCAGCCACCCACACCTGTTAGTCCCCTCTCTCTTGCTTCTTTTTTTTTTTGTGTGTTCTCTGTCTCTCTTACAACAGAAACAGTAACATCTTCTCTCCCCCTCACACAATTACTTTTTTCCCATTCAAATATCTTCAAATCTTGTCCCAGTTTCAAGTTGGTGCAGTGACAAAAGTTTTAGTTCCAACGAAACTCTTTAAAACGAGATAAATTTCATCTCCGACCATATTTTTGCTATTTTTCTTAATGACATAGTTAGTAATTAACAATATAGTAGAAATAGTTGTTAGTTAAGGATATCACCTAGAGTAAGTTAAAACATGGCATTATGTAGTAGTTAATTTTTTTTAGATGAAAATGAATTTAGTGGCTTAATGGTCTAGGGCATGAGATGGCTATGGTTATACTAGATTAGTTTAGAATATTAATCATTATAATATATGTTCTTTGTTTGTTGTTAATATAGTAGGAATATTTCTTCCATAAATTAGTTAGGAATAATTGTCGTGAATATTTTAGGACTCAATAACATAGTTTGTTAGGATTAGTTGTTAGAATTTTTAACGAATTCGTTAGCAATTTTTAACGATAATAAGTTATATTACAACTCGCTGTTAGATAATTTAAGTACAGTAGGATTAATAATACAATTATTTATATAAATATCATAGTTATTTTAATATATAACATTGATTTTATAAAATATAAATTTTTTGTTTGAAAATAAAACATAAAATGGGGATATCTTGATATTCTTAAGAAAATTTGTTATAAATATCTAATGACAGTAGGATTAACGATATTGCAAAATATAAATATTTTTATTTGGAAAATTATATAAAAATATTTTAATAAGAAAACAATAAATATGTGAATAACTCAATTTAATTAAACTGGTTGTATATTTTGAAATTATATCTAATTGCATAAATGTTTTAGGAGTAAAATAACCAGAAAATTTCTTCATATTGGTTGGCATTGCACGCAAAGGTCATTAGTGTCGTATGGGGTTCACTTGTGCCATTCGTGCAGTGAACTTTAATGCTCAATGTCTCATGAGTGATATGAGTTATGGTCGTATAATTGATGTATTTGTCCCATATCAGATAGGGGGTGCCCACTTAGCATGAGATTTGCATGCTCCAACATGACTAGTGTTCGGCAGAGCACATCCTCCGCACACCCAATACTTTTGGTACATGGTCTGCTTGACACAGCACATTATCTACACGGGGGAGTGATATGTTGGAGACATCTACTAAAACAACTAGTCTTGTCCGATCATCATCAATGTATACTCATCAAGGTTAAGCAATGCAAATATGAGGGTCATCGATAGATCCTAGGCCAGGTGGTTATAATTTAGATGACAAAGTGGCATCAGAAAAGCCCAAGAAACCGCCTAGTAGAGTTTTAGTGGAACAGTTGACAGTAAATGAGCCTTAGGATCAGGGTGAGTTGTAGCAAATGAACTAGCAGTATACAAATCATTGGATGCCTCAACACCCAACAAGCATGATAGACAACTATACTGCAGGTAACCCTCAAACAAGCCGCTTTTTGAGTAGGAAGAGTATGGTCATGTTGGATATGAGGCGGTGTTACGTTTGAAGTCATTTGACTGTTGTCGAAATTGTAGAGTAAGCCATCAGACTCTCGCTCATTCTTAATAATCATATAACATATGTCTTCATGATTTTCGCGAGGGTTGAGCATTGCCAAAAGCGGGTAGGCCCATGGAGGATGGCAAAGCTGGATTGTAGAACTCAGAATGCTCGCTCCACGTCCTTCCTTGCTCCTTCTTGATGCTGCCAAAACAGTGTGAGTTTGTCTGTCTGAGGCAGGGATACCGTCTTCACAAAGGCAGCCCATTATGGGTATATACCCTCTGCTAGACAGTAGCCCATGTTATAGTCATGTCATTTGACGAAGTATTGTACTTGAGGAGCTCTCCTGCAAAACGTCAGTGAACAAGGAGATTGGTTCAACACATTTATATCATTGTTGGACCCCGAAACAAAAAAAGAAAGCCATATCTAAAGGTCCTGTGAGGCAACCGTTTTGAGTATAATGGTCGAGACTCCATAATTACCACGAGTAAATTGCCCTTTTCATAATACTGGGCAATTTCTCCATTTCCAGTCATGCAATCTATACTTCCAATCATTCCCGGAAAACCACGCGCCTCTCCTTATTGCAATAGGCGTTGTATGTCTTCGACGGTCAGACGTTGAAGATATTCCTCGCCGGACTTGTCGATCACTCCATCGACAAATTTCTATAAGCACTGGATTACTGTTGACTCCTCAATCCGTACGTATTCATTGACAGCATCGGCAGTAGAGTCATACATCAAGAAATGAATGACTGTTGTGCGAGCGATGACAATAGTTGGCCGGCGCACTGAGAAAATTGGGAGAAGACATCAAGGAGGCTGCTAACGCTTAGAAAAAAATATTTTTTCTTGATTTTTGTGTAACCAAATTATATAGAAATTTTGTTTCAATTTTTATATATTAATCTAGTTCAAATTATATCTTGATATATTTAAAAAATTGTAACTCTAAATTATCTTCGTATAGATATCAAAAATCACCTAAATTCGATTTTGAAATTAAAAATTATTTATGTTTTACTAAAATTACCAAAATTATAATAAATATCTAATTTACTTGTAGACCCGTACAAAGAGTCTCCTTCAGAAGTCTTTGCATTAGAGTGGTGAATATTTCTTACGTTTCACATGCATGACACAAAATATACATAAAATATTCTTTTAAGGAGTCTGTCCAAAAGTCTATGCAATATACTCAGTCTTACTCCCTTTCTACTTTTCTAGTTGTCATTTTAATAAAATACCACTAAATCTTTTTAGGTTTGAATACTAACATGCAAGAAGGTTCAAAAGTTAATGCCCAATCCTCGTCCATACGAGTTTTTTTTACTGTTAACCCGTATTTAAATATTAATTGCAGAACTGACCCACAGTTGTAAAAAATTGCAGAAATGGCCTGCCACGTCAACTTGTCGAGCTCTGGGAGCTCGACAAGCTGCAAGTCGCACGGGGAGCTACTAGTCGTGGCCGTGGAGCACGACTAGGACTTATCGTATCTGCAGAGTTCGACAAGGGTTTTCATAATATTTCACAAATAATAAATGTAAACTTATACATTGTTGATTTATTTGTAATCTGATTTCATAAATAAATGTAAACTTATATATTATACTCATCTAACAAGAGATTTGATAAAATACGACTTGATTTGATGATTTTCGATATAAACTGAAAATAGGGTACTTTAGGGTAAAATAAGATCTGAGTTTTGTCGATTTTGAATTATGGCCTTTAAAATGTGATTTTGTAATCTGCACAGAAGAGAAAATTGTATCAAATAGCATTTGAAAAAGATTTGCTGAAGAAATTTTGAATTTGGAATTAATCTGAAGATTTTAGCCTTTTTGGGTTTCTAGATATCAAATAAAGGACTAAATTACGATATAATTTGGACTGATATGTGAAAACGGCTTAGATGATACGATTTGGCTGCCAACTTTCTGGATTAAGGTATTGACATACCCATGATCATAATCCAAGAATAATCTGATCTGGATTAGGGCAAGATTTAGCTAAATCTGAGTTATGAGTATTTAGGGTAATTAGAATCCTGTTTTCGAAAACAGAATAGGATTGATAGATCTGAGATTTAGAGATGGAATTGAATCTGGCTTGTAAAGACTTTTATGTTTGGCAGTAACAAGATCAGTTCAACCCTAATCTATCTCAAACCCTAAAATATCAAAATCTATTCTGTGAACCCAAATCAAGATCAGTGGGGATTCGAACCCAGGTGGACAACGAGGTAGAAGAGAGTTCCCACCAGCTGGGCTAGGAGTTTTTCCCATCATACTGTACATACATAAATACATACATACTGTATAGATATATATATATATATATATACACATGCACATATATATATGTATATGTATATGTATATATATATCTATAGAAATATACGTAAGTATGTATCATATAATAAAAATATATAAGAAATCTAGTGAACTGCATGATTCATTTTGAATGTAACACACTGGAAAATAAAAGTGTTAGTACATGTCCGCTATGGGTTCGGACGACCCCTCTTATACCCATGCCCATGTCTATCTCTCTGAAAAGGCGATGGTGAGTACGGATCAGGTGGCACATGTGATCGCTGTCCAGCCGCGGTAGAAGGACCATGCCGCTCAGTACCTGCATGACCCTGAGATGGCTGTGTCGGTGGAGGGTGATCTTGGAGTTCGGTAGGCGTCAACTGATCCGGTTGGTAGTACTGATGTGCATGAGGGTCGTGCAACCCGAACATGTGCGAGATCCACTCCTGGTTGTCCTGCTGTGGTGCCACCCCACTGGGGTCGGCCCCCTGCGGAGCGTAGTACCCACGATCGTCATCCACATGCATGTGGTCGTGGGCGGGATCCCCCCAACTGTCCCAAGTAGACCTCCAAGGGATTGAGTATCTCTGTCCCTGGAGAGCCTGCTCAATATGAGCCTGGCCGCAATCCTCATCAGCCACAAACCGCTCTGCCAACGCTCTACTCGCATCGTCCCTGTCTTGACGACGAATGTCGTCCTCGTGTTGACGACGGATGCCGTCGTCGTCATCAGAGTCATCTGAATCGGGAGTGCGATGTGTCGACGGGCCCCCAATATGCAGATCTCTGCGTCGAGCACTGTGCATTGACGAGGAACGATGAAGCTGAGACGGGCCGGCGGACGTCCCTGGTATGTCACCTCCCCAGGTCGGCGATGTGTAACGATGACTGCGCCGTGCTGACGAAGTGCTCTGTCGAGCACCACCCAGGCTAGGCCGGGCTGACATCGGGCTGGGTGGCCGGGCCCCTCTCCGGTGTGGAACCGATGCATCTGTCTTTCGGCCACAAGTAGCGTCGAAGAAAATTCGTTGTGCTGCTACACGGATGGAATGTAGGACAGCATGCGCCATCGCCTTGAAGCGTGGAGGACCTTCCAAGCGAGACGACAGGTTTGCCGCTTGGCTGTCGATGCCCAACGCTAAGTCACCCTGCACATGCGAAACTCATGTGGGAACTATGGAAAAATAGATAAGATAAGAGACCAACATAAGTATCCAGCGAAGACGAACGTACCGAGCGATGTATCCGACCTGGGAAATGAACATCAAGGCCGAGTCGAAGACTGTCTTGATGTGATAGTTCTGTCGGCGATCGGGGGGCCGCACGAGCGAGTCGCGTGCGGGTGCGCGGCACGTACCACTGAAGATAGGCCTGGGACGTCCCAGGGTCATACGGCCGCTCCTCCACAACAACATCCGTGGCCGCGTGGTCCTCCCACTCGTCGACCCATTTGGAATTCTTGATCTGCCAGTTGTCAGAGTGCTTTCCTCTACGTGTTTGTCTGCAAAAGGTGACGCGATGCACATAAAGCAAAGAAATAAACAAATATGAGTGTGTACATGAGATATAGAAAATGTTCGAGGCATACACGTGAATCTGCCGCGGGAGATGGCGTTGTCGATTTCTTTCCGGGGGCGGTATCTGCTGATGTAGGCCGAATTGGCGCATCACCCTCTCCGGAAAATACGGCTCCACCACATGTGAGAACACCATGTGCCGGCGTGTAAGCCAGCAGTCCTGGCCCGCGGTGCAATGCGAGGAAATGCCATGCGGTGCAACCTGCGAGATGTGCTCCGGTGTCCATGGCCGCCATATGACGCGCGCGTCCGATAGGAGATCAAACTCTCCCAGGTACGCCAAGTAACAGCGGTGCATCTGTGATGATGACCACCTGGGCCGACCTCCCAGCCAACGGGCTCCCATGGTCGGCCGGTCCACCCAATCATCATAGTCGGCTGGCGCAACGTACGGATGGATGGGCCGCTGTAAACGCGGCCGACCAACGGGGAAGTGCTCCCATGACCACAGTTGCAGCAGTACAGGGCATGCGGAAAGCAACGATCCAGCTGCGGTCCTGCAGCATGCCTCGCAAAGGCCCCTGTACGTCGCGCACAACACTGCCATCGCCCAGTTGTAACGCGGCATGGCCCCTGCGTCGGCATCAACGATACTCTCGACCAGAGGAATGAACCACGTGTACACAGTGTCACCGTGCGTGGAAGGGAACAAAATATACTGCAGCGTCACCAGCAAGTACGCGAAGAGATGCTGGCGAACTACATCGGCGGGGGCATCATCGGGGCACTCACGGTAGCGCGCCAGAAATCGGTGGGGAACACCACGCCTGGATGCCGGGATCTCGTCGTCGTGGTTGGCGATGTTGAATCGGAGGTGCATCTGTGCGCGCCAATCCAGGCGTGCTGGCCTGGGGACGATGGGATGTCCACTGCCAGGTAAACCAAGCAGCATGCTCACATCCTCCAGCGTGACTGTCATCTCCCCCCAGCGGAAGTGGAAAGTGTGGGTCTCCGGACGCCATCGATCTACCAATGCGGTGATCAACGACCTGTCCAGTGTGAGATGCTGACCTATCTGCAGCATACGGGCGAACGGCAATAAACCTGCAGCCCGCAGGATGGGGATATAGCCCTGATGCAGAGGCCAGTACTCCAAGGGAGCACGGACTACCAGCGGCTCCAAGTCCCCGCCCTCGGACAAGATGCGGCCGCGATGGCCACGATCACATGTACTGCTCAGTAGCTCTGGAAGATCTCTATCTCCGCCAGCCATGCCTGTCAAAACATAAAACATGAACCATTATTGAAAGTAACATAACATACATCGGGAACCGTTATTGAAAGTATCATACCCATGGATAGCACACGACATGAAAGTAACATAACATGAATCATATTACAAGGTTTCAAACAGATTACAACAATCCAATGCAAATGATAAGCGTATTACAAAATTTATTACAAGGCTATGTCGATGGTCCGGGTGCATTCAAACAATCCTTCCTGCTATGTCCGGGTTGCCTACAGATCGAGTATTTCCTAGCTCGTGAGCTACCCCCCTGTGACCCATCCATGTCATTGTGTATTCGGCGTGTCTTCCGTCGCCCTGGACCCGTTCGCTTTAGATTTACATCTGGGATCCAGGTAGTCTCTCCAGCAGGGATAACTCTGTAGTCACCGAGCGTCATAAAAACTCTCCACACGCCACTCCACGTGTTTGAAAGGTTGTCAAGGCTGAAGTACTCCGAAAGGTAAGGCGCAGGGCTCACACCGAGCGCCGCACATGAAGCAAGGACATGAGAGCAGGGCTTGTGCAGTAGCTTCGGTTTGTTACATGAGCACTCAGCGACATCCCCAAGAATGACCTCGTGCACCCGTCCAGGTCTCAGTTGGCCGCTCACGTTCTTCTGCCGAAGGCGGACTTGAATGATTCGGTGCAGCCTGTTTATAACTGTCACCTCGTGCCGCTGGGACTTGTCTATGCGGGCAGTCAAGTACGACTGCACAACATCTGGCAAGGTTCTCATGGGATCGTCGACTAGCGTTTTGGCGGCTACACTTCTGTTGTTGAAGTACTCGGCTGTGCGGTACCATGTCATCTCCACTACAGCAGTCACCGGCAAACACCGGACTCCCTTCAACACATAATTGCACACCTCTGAAAGGTTCGTCGTCATTATCCCAAACCTTGCGCCATCTTCGTCGTGCAGCAAGGACCATTTCTCGATGTCCTTGTCCTGAATCCATTGCGAAAATTTGCTGACGTTCCCATCATCGGCAGCATTACTGGCCCTCCTCGTGGAGTACTTCACTGTCAGCGCCTCCAATTTGTCGAACACAGCCTGGAACTTCCTCGGTTGATTTTGCATGCACAGCCGCTTGAACAGATCCATGATCTGTTTACTGCGGAAGTGTGTGAAAAGGTTTGCTGCAATGTGCCGCATGCACCAACGGCTGCGCACGTCCTCCCATTTGTACGGAGCATCTGGGGCCCCGCGCATTACCTCAATGGCATGGAGCAGCCCTCGGTGGCGGTCCGATATGATGCACACCTTCTCTCGATCACCAACAACCGCCCGCTTCACGTTGACCAGAAACCACAACCAACTTTCCGAGTTTTCAGACTCGACGATGGCGTACGCCAATGGAAGCAGTTGGTCGTTAGCATCCGCAGCAACAGCAATGAGGAGACAGCCCTTGTACTTTCCAGTCAGGAACGTACCATCCACGCATATGACTGGACGACAATAAGCAAATGCCTCGATGCACTGGCGGTATGACCAGAATAATCGACGGAGTACCCGAGTGTTATGTATGGGGCTACCATCTCGACGTGTAGCTGACTGATCGAAGAAATCTAAAAATGTGCCTGGGTTGGTCTGAGCGATGTTGCGCAGCAACCGCATCACATTGTTGTAGCCGTGGTCGAATGTGCCGAACATGCCCTCAATTGCCTTCTGTTTTGCTCTCCAGGCCTTTCCATACCTTATAGTGTACCCACACCTATCGGCAACTTGCTTCATTATTTCTCTCGGCATTATCGAAATGTTCTCTCGCACAGCCGGCTGGATGATATTACCGACGTACGCCGACGTCAAGTTCCTGTGTCTGTCCAGCGCCTCCGTGAGCAGGCATGTGTGTGCGGTAACCCTTGTCACCACAAAACCGATGTCGTCCTTCGGCCGCATCGCACGAATCTTCCATGGGCAGCCTGCTGTTACACAGGCTGCGACAAAAAGGTTGGGGTTTGACTTGACGACCTTATATTGCCGGTTAATTGCGAGGGACCAGCTCGCCACGGCATTCTTCAGATCTTCCTTGCTTTGAAACTCCTGCTCTACTCGTAAGCCACCGTGCTCGAAAGACCACCTCGAACCCTGATCCGTTGGCAACACAGCTTGACTGTATGCTGAGTGATCTAGCCACTCCTGCGGAGGACCAGGAGTATCGTCATCAGAGCCATCGGATGCCTCTGAGTCCGTCGAATCATCTTCGTCGGACACTGATGGAAGGCAATCCAGTACCTCGCACACATCTACGCGAGTATGGCAGAATACATCCGACCACTCGCTAGCCCTGAATCTCGCAGGACCGGGCATGACGCTTGGCTCACCCTCCACCGCACTCTCGGCTGCTCGTACGTTGCAGAACTGCACATACATCGCGAACTGGCCGAGCAGTCCGCCATGGGGGTCTTCCACTCTTCGAATAAAAGAACTCCAAGATTTGTCCCCTTTAATTTCGCGCAGCACCCAGTATGGCTCATTATCTACCTCACGAACGATGAGCCTTTCGATTAGAGCCATTTCATTGCGGGGCCGCTTCCCGAACATATTCAGGATCCACAAATTCAGGTCTACAAATGAGGTGTTATGTACACTCAGCTCGCCCGTCACATACTGGCAACGGCTCATATCAACCCCGCTTTGCCCCTCGCGAATTATGCCGTCACCATAAAATATGGAAATTTTGTTCGGACTATCCATTCCCTACACACATTCATCTCACGCGTAAATAACATGACACCATTACACACATGCACATAGATCCTAAAACCATACATACACATATACATTTGAAAAACATAATTTATAAACATAGAGCATGCATACATGCATGTAATTGAAAATAGCCTAGTTTCATAATTTCTAAATACATACACATATATGTCCAAAACCTAATTTTTAGACATACAGTATGCATGTGCACAATTAAAAATAACCTAATTTTATATTTTCTATTGTGTGCACATAGTTTCTAAAACGAAATACACATACATTTAAAAACCCTATTTTTCCAAACATACACACATATATTTCTAAACATACAAACATATATTTAAAAACCCTATTTTTCCAAATATACACACATATATTTCTAAACATACAAACATATATTTAAAAACCCCTATTTTTCCAAACATACACACATATATTTAAAAACCCTATTTTTCCAAACATACACACATATATTTAAAAACCCTATTTTTCCAAACATACACACATATATTTCTAAACATACAAACATATATTTAAAAACCCTATTTTTCCAAACATACAAACATATATTTAAAAACTCTATTTTTCCAAACATACACACACATATATTTCTAAACATACACACATACATTTCAAAAACCAATTTTCCAAACATACAAACATATATTTAAAAACCCTATTTTTCCAAACATACACACATATATTTGTAAACATACACACATACATTTCAAAAACATATTTTCCAAACATACAAACATATATTTAATAACCCTATTTTTCCAAACATACACACACATATATTTCTAAATATACACACATACATTTCAAAAACCAATTTTCCAAACATACAAACATATATTCAAAAACCCTATTTTTCCAAACATACACACATATATTTCTAAACATACACACATACATTTCAAAAACCTATTTTCCAAACATACAAACATACATTTAAAAACCCTATTTTTCCAAACATACACACATATATTTCTAAAATCTATTTTTCAAACACACACATACATTTATAAACCCCTATTTTCAAACATATACACATTCATTTCCAAACATACATACACACATACATTTAAAAAAATCTATTTTACAAACATACATACAAATGCACATATTTCCTAAACATATTCCTAAAAACAACATAATATACATATAAACATAAATATAAACCCTAATCACGTCATTAGCAACATAATTAACAGAATCTTAAATGCATTTCGAAAAAAATTACTTCTTTTCGAAGAACTCGCAATTCTCTACAACTTTCTCTTCTACACCAAATAAATTTATCGGACGGATTTTGCTAGATCTAGGGTTCAAAAATAAAATGTGTATGTGTGTGTTCTTGCTGCTGCTGCTGTGTGTGTGAGTGAGGTACATGGCAGGGGAGGGGACCAAATAAATGGAGGGGGACCAGCAGCAACTTGTCGAGTTCTGGAAACTCGACAAGTTGCACAATATTACAATGTATACTTCTCTTATATCAGATAAGCTTCATAGCTCAGCTGGTGGGAGTTTTCAGCAGCAAACAACCGGCTCGGGTTCGAATCCCCGGTGCAGCACAAATATTTTTTCACTTGTCGCGGGTTGAAGGTTCGACAAGAACCAAGGAACATGTCGCATCTTCAAAGTTCGACAAGCGGGTGCAAGATTCCACACGCACAGTAGCACTTGTCGCGGATTCGAGATTCGACAGAAGCTTGTCGTGGTCGTGGGGCACGACAAACTCTAGTCGTGCTCCACGACCACGACTAGTGCTCCCCGTGCGACTACTCGCTTGTCGAGCTCTGGGAGCTCGACAAGCTGAGGTGGCAGCCCATTTTTGCAAATTTTCGCAACTGTGGGTTAATTTCGAAATTTTTTTTTAATTCTGGGTTAACAGTAAAAAAAAGTCTCGTCCATACTGGTTAAACTTTGTCATGTTGTATCATTTTTCTCCGTCCACACAAGAAGCCATCTTTTTAACTTATCATAGACTTTGATTCATCGACAAAATATTATAGAATTACTATATTGTAATTTTTTACAAATATAGGGAACTAATTTGTAAATATATATAAAAAAAACTGGGAGTTGCAGACTACAGTGAAAACCAGGACAAATGGATCATCTGCGGTAAGAACAAAGTTGCAGTGGACCCAGCACCTAAGCGCAACACAACTTCTTCCGGCCCAGTTTTTGACTTTTTTCCCAGCCCAGGTTGTGCAAGCACCGCCTCTCGCTTTTAATATCTAAAATAAAAGAATGTGGCTACTCGCCGGGCAAACACATCCACTGAGAAAACATATTGGCCCACAACATGTATTTTGACCTCCTAGCCATGAGCTAATCTATCACATGCCATGACTTATTTCCATGTGCTTTTGAATGCATAACTCTTCTTTTGTACTATCTGCTTCTGGTCCACTAACCTTCTTTCTAAGCATTAATTTATATCCCTATATATTTTAGACGAATTATGAGCATATAAAATCCAAAACCCGCAGGGACAAGTCTATATATAACTTCTGCTCCTCACTTGAGTCAGAAATTAGCTATCTTTTGCTCAGACCGAAGCACAGGAGCAGGAAAGGACAGAGTTCTGTTCAGTATGTTGAGGGCAATGCACCAACTTCTCAGGTCTATCTTTACTTCTTGTAGCCATTAACATAGCTTTCTCCTCTAACTTGTTTGCATCATGTAAGAAGAAGCACTAAGATTGAAGTGTGTATATATAGCAGGCCGAAGAGCAGAGCTGCGTGGCCAACTTCCTCGGGCTTCGTCAACCATTTCTCCACGGCTTCAAACTCTGAAAGGTTCTCTTCTACTGTACACTTTTCTTCTCGTTACTTAATTATGCTTCCTTGCTCAGTTTATGAGGTTGCCAAGATCGAAGCATGGCCATGAGAATGCCTGTCATGGAGCTGCAGGTTGGCCGGAAAGGTGGCCGTCATCACTGGCGCCGCAAGCGGCATCGGCAAAGCTACCGCCGCCGAGTTCGTCCGACACGGCGCGAAGGTCATTCTTTCCGACATCCAGGACGACCTTGGCCGCTCCGTTGCCGCCGAGCTTGGCCCGGAGGCGGCATATACCCGCTGCGATGTCACGGACGAGGCGCAGGTCGCCGCGGCCATCGACCTCGCCGTCGCGCGCCACGGCCGCCTAGACATCCTCCACAACAATGCCGGGATCATGGTCTCGGACGGGGGACCCGCCCTCTCCTCCCTTGACCTCGCTGTCTTCGACCGCACCATGGCGATCAACGCTCGGGCCGTGGTCGCGGGCGTCAAGCACGCGGCGCGCGTCATGGTGCCGCGCCGCAGCGGGTGCATCCTATGCACGGCCAGTGTCGTGGGGATCCTCGGCTCGCCGGCGCCACACGGGTACAGCATCTCGAAGGCGGCGGTCATCGGCGTGGTCCGGTCTGTGGCGGGGGAGCTGGCGCGCCACGGCGTGCGGGTGAATGCCATCTCGCCGTATGGCATCTCGACGCCGTTGGTGATGCGCTATTTTGCCCAGATTTACCCCGAGGCGAGTGACGAGGAGCGGAAGCGGGCGTTGATGGATCTGAACGAGCTGGAGGGGGCGGTGCTGGAGCCGGAGGACATTGCGAGGGCGGCTGTGTACTTGGCGTCGGACGAGGCAAAGTACGTGACCGGGCACAACCTTGTTGTGGACGGCGGGTACTCCGTGGGGAAGCCGGTGAACTTGCAGGCTCGCTGAGGGGTTATGAAATCGATAAATAATACATGAGATGAGATCACAAGGTTGTATCACACTATCAGGTGCTTACCAGATGGAAGCACAGCCCTTGTCGTGCCGTAAAAAATAACGACAACCGATCCAACTATTTCAGCTAATTCATTAGTGCCGTCTGCGGTTTACTAGTATCATTGGTGCAATGAACTTTAATGCTCGATGTCTCATGAGCGACATGCGACATGAGTTTTGGTCGTACAATTGATGTATTTGTCCCATATCAGATAGGGAATGCCCACTTAGCATGAGATTTACGCGCCCCAACATGACTAGTGTTCGACAGAGCATATCCTTGCAAGTCTCAATACTTTTGGTCTATGACCTGCTTGACACCGCACATTATCTATATGGGGGAGTGATATATTGAGGACATCTACTAAAACAACTCGTCTTCTCCGGTCATCATCAATGTATACTCATCGAGGTTGAGCACCACAAATATGAGAGTCATCGATAGATCCTAGGCCGGGTGGTTATAATTTAGATGACAAGGTGGACATCAGAACAACCCAAGAAACCACCTAGTAGAGTTTTGGTGGAACAGTTGACAGTAAATGAGCCTTAGGATCAGGATGAGTTGTAGCAAATGAGCTAGCAATATACAAATCTTGGAGTCTCAACACCCAACAAGCATGATAGACAACTATACTGCGGATAACCCTCAAACAAGCCACTCTTTGAGTAGAAAGAGTATGACCATGTCGGATATGAGGCTGTGTTATGTTTGAAATCCCTTGACTGTTGTCGAAATCGTAGAGTGGGCCATCAGATTCTCGCTCATCCTCAATAATTATATTGTGCAATATGACACATGCCTTCATGATTTTCACAAGGGTTGAACATTGCCAAAAACGGGCAGGGCCATAGAGGATAGCAAAGCTGGATTGTAGAACTCTCAAAATGCTCGCTCCACGTCCTTCCTCGCTCTTTCTTGATGCTGCGCAAAAAGTCTGAGTTTGCCTGTTTGAGGCAGGGGTGCCGTCTTCATAAAAGCAACTCATTCTGGATATATATCATCTGCTAGCTAGATAGTATATCCCATGTTATAGTCATGTCCATTGACGAAGTATTGTACTTGAGAAGTTCATCCTTGCAAAACGTCAGTGAACAAGGAGATTGGTTCAACACATTTATATCATTGTTGGACCCTGAAACAAAAAAAAAGAATGCCATATCTAAAGGTTCTGAGAAGCAACCACTTCGAGTATAATGGTTGGGACTCCATAACCAGCGCGAATAAATTGCACTTTCCATAATACTGGACAATTTCTCCATTCTCAGTGTATGCAGTCTATGCTTCCAACCATTCACAGAAAACCACGCGCATCTCCTTGTTGCAATAGGTACTGTATGTCTTTGACGGTCGGACATCGAAGATGTTCCTCGCTGAACTTGTCGATTACTCCATCAACAAATTTCTTCAAGCACTAGATTGCTGTTGACTCCCCAATCTGTATGTATTCATCGACAACATCGGCAGGAGAGTCATATGTCAACAAATGAATGGCCGCTGTGTGAGGGATGACCATAATTAGCCGGCGCACCGAGAAAATAATAATTTTGCCCATACGATGCATACGGATAGCCATATGGAAATGAAAGTGACAATGCATATGGAGGGGATGTGGATCTGGAGCAGCATGTGCATACTAAGGGCCGGGGGTACGGAGGATAACCAGACGGATAAGATGGTTGTGAGAAATGTGGATTATCAGGTAGATATGGTGGAGGATTTGGATTACCGGGTGTTTTCAGATTTTCTCTTGGTGTACCAAGAGAACTAATCCAGTTAATTAACAAAATCCTCAGGGGATTACTATCCATATCAAGTTCTAAAAAAAATTAGTGTACAAAATATGTGAAAGTAGTGTATGATGGTGTGAGATTTGTGAGATGGGTGTGACGAAATGAGTAAATGAGACCACTATTTATAGACAAATGTTGTGGTAATTTTATGTGAATTTGAGTGTATTTTTTGAAGATACATGAAACTCGCGTAGATTTTATCAATATATTTGTGCTTAATGATAAACAAATATAACTGATATGAGTGTTGTTAAGTACATATGAAATCTAAGAAAATTTCAAATTAGACCTACGAAACCTAAATGGGTTTCAATACAAATCATTGAAATCTACACAGTTTGAATACAAATCCACGAAATTTACTTTGATTCTGACAAAAAAATACACAAAACTTGAATGATTTCGATGAAAATGCATGAAATCTGCACATATTTCAATACATATACTCTTGTTTCATAATATACAAACATAACTACCACGAGTATTATCAAGTATATATGAAACATAAAAACTTTTCAAGATAGATAAAAAAAACCTAATATAGTTTCAACAAAATCATTGATACAAAATAAAAAATAAAAGAAAATTGTATGCGATAACTAGAGATCAAACCCAAAGTCAGGTGGTTGACAATCATGAGCTCTCACCAATATGATACAACATATTTAATGTTTAAAGTTTAAAGTATCTTGATGATTATATGAGTCTGCTCCACTAGTAAGGCTATACCGTTTTCCAATCATATACCGCTCCGTAGTTGCTTCCTAAGTTTATTAGATGAGTCAACACGGGCGCCCGGTCCGGCCGTATTAAATTTTTTTTTAAAAAAAAATAAGTGAGAGAAGACGTCAAGGAGGCTGCTAACGCTCTGAAAAAAATATTTATTTTTTCTTATTTTTGTGTGATCAAATTATATAGAAATTTTGTTTCAATATTTATATATTAATCTAGTTCAAATTATATCTTAATTATATTTACAACGTTTTAACTCTTTAAATTATCTTCATATAGATATCAAAAATAACTTAAAATCAATTTTGAAATTAAAAATTATTTATGTTTTACTAAAATCATATAAATTCTAATAAATATCTAATTTACTTGTAGACCCGTACGAAGAGTCTCTCTTAAAAACTTTTGCATTGAAATGGTAGATGTTTCTGACGTTTTACATGCGCGACATAGAATATACACAGAATAATCTTCGGAGGAGCCTATCCAAAAGTCTATACAGTAGACTCAAGCTTACTCCCTTTCTGCTTTTCTACTCGTCATTTTAGTAAAATACAACTAAATCTTTTTAGGTTTGAATACTAACGTGCAAGAAGGTACTGAGTTCAAAAGTTTATGCCCAATCCTCGTCCATACTGGTTAAACTTTGTTATGTTGTATCATTTTTCTCCGCGTGCTTTGTTATTTTTGACCTCCTAGCCATGAGCTAATCAATCACATGCCATGACTTATTTCCATGTGCTTTTGAATGCATAACTCTTCTTTTGTACTATCTGCTTCTGGTCCACTAACCTTCTTTCTAAGCATTAATTTATATCCCTATATATTTTAGACGAATTATGAGCATATAAAATCCAAAACCCGCAGGGACAAGTCTATATATAACTTCTGCTCCTCACTTGAGTCAGAAATTAGCTAGCTTTTGCTCAGACCGAAGCACAGGAGCAGGAAAGGACAGAGTTCTGTTCAGTATGTTGAGGGCAATGCACCACTTTCTCAGGTCTATCTTTACTTCTTGTAGCCATTAACATAGCTTTCTCCTCTAACTTGTTTGCATCATGTAAGAAGAAGCACTAAGATTGAAGTGTGTATATATAGCAGGCCGAAGAGCAGAGCTGCGTGGCCAACTTCCTCGGGCTTCGTCAACCATTTCTCCACGGCTTCAAACTCTGAAAGGTTCTCTTCTACTGTACACTTTTCTTCTCGTTACTTAATTATGCTTCCTTGCTCAGTTTATGAGGTTGCCAAGATCGAAGCATGACCATGAGAATGCCTGTCATGGAGCTGCAGGTTGGCCGGAAAGGTGGCCGTCATCACTGGCGCCGCAAGCGGCATCGGCAAAGCTACCGCCGCCGAGTTCGTCCGACACGGCGCGAAGGTCATTCTTTCCGACATCCAGGACGACCTTGGCCGCTCCGTTGCCGCCGAGCTTGGCCCGGAGGCGGCATATACCCGCTGCGATGTCACGGACGAGGCGCAGGTCGCCGCGGCCATCGACCTCGCCGTCGCGCGCCACGGCCGCCTAGACATCCTCCACAACAATGCCGGGATCATGGTCTCGGACGGGGGACCCGCCCTCTCCTCCCTTGACCTCGCTGTCTTCGACCGCACCATGGCGATCAACGCTCGGGCCGTGGTCGCGGGCGTCAAGCACGCGGCGCGCGTCATGGTGCCGCACCGCAGCGGGTGCATCCTATGCACGGCCAGTGTCGCGGGGATCCTCGGCTCGCCGGCGCCACACGGGTACAGCATCTCGAAGGCGGCGGTCATCGGCGTGGTCCGGTCTGTGGCGGGGGAGCTGGCGCGCCACGGTGTGCGGGTGAATGCCATCTCGCCGTTTGGCATCTCGACGCCGTTGGCGATGCGCTATTTGGCCCAGATTTACACCGAGGCGAGTGACGAGGAGCGGAAGCGGGCGGTGATGGATATGGGCGAGCTGGAGGGGGCGGTGCTGGAGCCGGAGGACATAGCGAGGGCGGCCGTGTACTTGGCGTCGGACGAGGCAAAGTACGTGACCGGGCACAACCTTGTCGTGGACGGCGGGTACTCCGTGGGGAAGCCGGTGAACTTGCAGGCTAGCTGAGGGGTTATGAAATCGATAAATAATACATGAGATGAGATCACAAGGTCGTATCACACTATCAGGTGCTTACTAGATGGAAGCACAGCCCTTTGTCGTGCCGTAAAAAATAACAACAACCGATCCAACTATTTTGTATAGAGCTCATGAGAAAACCTGGCCAAATCGAATCGAAATGACCGACAAATTCAATTATTCAGCTAATTCGGTTTGGTTTGGTGAAATATTATTATGCTTTAATTTCAAACAATATAGTGGTTAGTAACATAATATGTATATATTCTTCGATATATGTATTATTAAATGACATATTTATTGATCATTGTCATGAAAAATATCGTATCTTTAGAAAATATGAAAGATGTTATTATTTTTAGAAAATATTATTTAATGATTAATGTGTAAAAGTTTTAAAACTAAAATTAATAATTCAATGACAAAATTTTATAAAACAAATTGAATTAAATAAATATTCATCGTACCTTCCACCCATTTGAAACGGTCATGTGACTTTCTCTCTTAGTACAAAACAGGTTGCACAGCACACCCCACTTCGACTAACCAAAACGGTCAATGCGGGTGTGTGCCGCAAGACAAAAGAAGTTTGACCAGCGAGGGGGCGATGGCGTCACAAGGGGAGGAGGAGGCGGTGTCGCAAGCGATAGGCAAAGCCCAAACAGCTGAGTAAAAGAAGTTTGGCCCATCCAAAAATTAGGAAAAGAGTAATTTTCATATTAGGTCCATCAATTTGTGCGATCTCTCTCAGCAACATCCTCTCTCCCCCTCACACAATTACTTTTTTCCCATTCAAATATTTTCAAATCTTGTCGCAATTTTGAAGTTGGTGCAGTGACAAAATGTTGTAGTTCCAACAAAACTCTTTAAAACGAAATTTTGTCAAAATCCGACCATATTTTTGCTATTTTTCTTAATGACATAGTTAGTAATTAACGATATGGTAGAAATAGTTGTTAGTTAAGGATATCACCAAGAGTAGGTTAGAACATGGTATTATGTAGTTGTTCATTTTTTTTAGATGAAGATGAATTTAGTAATTGCTTAATGGTTGTAGGGCATGAGATGGTTATGGTTACGCTGGATTAGTTTAGAATATTAATCATTATAGTATATATTTTTTGTTTGTTGCTACTATGGTAGGAATGTTTCTTCCATAAATTAGTTTAGGAATAATTGTTGTGAATATTTTAGGACTCATTAACACAGTTTGCTAGGATTAGTTGTTAGAATTTTTAATGAGTTCGTTAGCAATTTTTAACGATACTAGGTTATATTACAACTCATTGTTAGAAACTTTAATTACAGTAGGATTAATAACACAATTATTTATATAATTATCATAGTTATTTTAATATATAATGTTGATATTGTAAAATATAAATTTTTTATTTGAAAATAAAATGTAAAACAGGCATATCTTGATATTCTTAGGAAAAGTTGTTAGAAATATCTAATGATAGTAGGATTAACGATATTGCAAAATATAAATCTTTTTATTTAGAAAATTATATAAATTTATTTTAATAAGAAAACAAGAGATATGTGAATAACACAATTTAATTAAACTGCTTGTATATTTTGAAATTATATCTAATTGCATAAAATAACCATAAAATTTCTGCATATTGGTTCGCATAGCACGCAAAGGTCATTAGTGCCATACGGGGTTCACTATCGCCATTCGTGCAGTGAACTTTAATGCTCAATGTCTCATGAGCGACATGAGTTATGGTCATACAATTGATGTATTTGTCCCATATTAGATAGGGGTGCCCACTTAGCATAAGATTTGCGTGCCCCAACATGACTAGTGTTTGACAAAACACATCCTCTACACGTCCCAATACTTTTGGTGCATGGCCTATTTCGATGTTGCTTCTAGGCCCTCAATCTTGATTTTGATGATAAATGACAATAAGTGTCTTGGACTAATATATTTGTTTTGAGTATAATCAATAAGATTAGGTGAAAATAAGAAACGTCAAATGGGAGTCGCAAGACGGAAGCTGCAAAGACCTAAGCACCATTTTCGTAAATTCTGCAAGTAATCTGGGAGGATCTGCAGGTCGCAGTCAAAAGTCGAAAGTCAAGGTCACAAGCGCACGGTCGCAATGTCGCCCAAAGTAGCGAGCCAAAGTCGCAAGACAAGGTCGCAAGTGCAAGGTCGCCAAGAAGAAAGTCGTAAAAATCTAAGGTAAATGCTTGTTTATTGTACCAGTCTCGGTGTTTGGAGTATTGACCGATTTATAGAAATTCTTTTTAGTTTTTAACTGTACTGTTAAGAGGGGTTGCGAAATCTCTTTTAGTTCCAGCAAAAACTGAAAAACTCTTAGATTATATGTTGCATTCACATTCATTCATATTCTTTGTCGAAATCTGAAAAAAAATATATAGATTTCAAAGAGGAATTGAAACTGGTCTTTTGAGCACTATTCATTCGACCAGAGGCCACTCGAACATTGTTCATTCGACTAGAGGTCACTCAAGTACTATTTATTGGACCAGACACTATTTATTTAACTAGGTACTATTTATTCGACCAGATATTCCAACAGCTATTTACTAGCCGTTAGAGGTCGAAACTGGCTGTTAACTATACTGATTTCCTTCCTTATTAACCACAATGGCTAGCTGAGAGGTTAGACTATAAATATAGGTGTTTTGAGCAGTATTCTCATCCATCTCAAGCTATATTCTCATATATATCTTCAAGCATCATCTCTCTATTCTTTCGAGCAATTTTATAAATAGTTTTTGAGCAGTTTCTGTTCACATTTTTGAGCAGTTTTATAAACAGTTTTTGAGCAATTTTATAAACAGTTTTTGAGCAGTTTCTGTTCACATTTTTAAGCAGTTTTATAAAAAGGTTTTGAGCAGTTTCTGTTCACATTTTCGAATAGTTTTGAAAACACTTTTGAGCAGATTTTCTATACTGTATTGAGCAGTTTTTAAAACACTTTTGAACAAATTTTCTCTATTATTTTTGAGCAAATTTCTAAATAGTTTTCAAGCAGTTTTTTAAACACTTTTTGAGAAGTTTTTCTAAAAAACCAAGAGATATATTTTGATGTATACTTGAACCCAAGTACTAAAATCTTGATCTTTTGAGCAAGTATCATTTTTTGTGATTGAGCATTCATTTATATCATTTGCATCCCTAGAAGTTTCTCGATATTTGTTGGGGATCAAGAGAAAAATCTCACAACTTGTTACTCTTGGTGATCGTCTTCACCTAGATGGTTTGGTGGCGTGGCCGTTGATCTCTGCATTGACGAAGCTTGTCGGAGAGGCTCGGTGTATTTGTGAGAGGTTTGGTGCTCACCTTTCCGGAGTGGAGAAGGAGCAATCCTAGTGGATAATAATATCCTTTGTGGATATTGAAACAAGACTCATTCATTTGAGTGCTTCAACGAGGAGTCAGGAAGATCAGACGAGTCTCTGAGACCTGGGGATACATCATTGTGTTTGTTTCTCTTTCTCTCATTCTTTTGAGCAGCCTAAATTGTTGAACTAATTCAATTTTTATTTGTACTTAGTTTATTTAAGCTTTAATCTTGCAAAAGTTGTTTTATTTGAAAAGATTTTAAAGTCTCCTATTCACCTCCCCCTCTAGTCGACATCCTCGATCATATAATCGATAGATCCTACGCCGGGTGGTTATAATTTAGATGACAAAGATGGACATCAGAAGAGCCTAAGAAACCGCCTTGTAGAGTTTTGGTGGAACAATTTGTTGATCGAAGGATGCCGACTAGAGGGGGTGAATAGGCGGTTTTTTCTAATTTTAATTTTGATTGAGTAGTTTACAACCTAAATTGCAATATCAATACACAAATGTATAGATAATGGCAAAAAGTAAGTTTTGCAATACTAAAGAGATAAGAACAATAATTCAATTTCTAGAAGTATCAAGCAAGTAATAGAAGTAACCGAAAGAGATCGAATTTTTCCCGAGGTTTCAGAAATTTGCCGATTTCCACTAATCCTCGTTGAAGCACTCTTCACTAGAGCTTTTGCTTCGATTCCACTAGAGGTAGCCCTTCTCCTCTCCGGATAGGCGAGCTCCAAACCTTTACGCCCAACCGCCGGGCCTCTCTGACACACACCGTCGATGGAGAGATCGCCGGACCTCCCGGGTCGTCTAGGTGACGGCAATCACCAAAAGTAATAAGCCTAGCACTTTGCTTGATCAACCTCAAAGCTTAAATAACAAGTATGCAAATGCAAATGGCTCAATTTCAAACTCTTTCAACTAGCTCTCAACACTTTGCTAAAGGATTTGCTTCAAATGCAAGAAGATGTGTATGAGAGGCTTTGCAAGCTGTTGCACTGAGTTTTGGAGATGAAAATCGTGTGTTTTCAGCTCCTCAAACAGTAGAGGTATATATAGTTTCAGAAAAACGATCGTTTTCAAGAAAATTGGGCGAAAGTTGTACTGGCCGGACATTGTCCGGCCATATCGGACAATATCCGATTAGTACAAAAAAATGACCGTTACTCACATGTTTTTCGATTGTCAGTAGCTGTTTAAACCATTTTGTGAAGGCCGGATAAAAGGGATTTGTCCGGACAAAAAGTCCGGACAAATAGATATGTCTCTGTTAACACTCACGTTTAACAGCTCACAAAGACATATACAGGCCGGACGAGAGGGATTTGTCCGGACAAATGGATATGTCTCTGTTGACACTTACCTTAACTTTTTGCTGAAAATATATAGGCCGGACATTGTCCGGCCACATCGGACAATGTTCGGCACGTCCCGGACAAAGCCCCCGGATGGATTCATTTATCTCTGGTGTTTGCAACAAAACTTGCCACAGGAAATGTACTGGCCGGACATTGTCCGGCCATTTCGGACAATGTCCAGCCAATATCGAACAGTTGCTCCAGACAAGTCTATTTGTCTCTGGTTTCATTTTGTAATTTGTAGAGGAAATTTGTATTGGCCGGACATTGTCCGGCCATTACAAACAATGTCCGACCAGTTCAAAACGAAAACAGGATTTCAGATTTTTACTCAATCTCAATTATGAACTACATGCATATGCAAATATGTTTTCAAAGACTTCAAGATTGATTAAATGACTTGTGCTAAAACCCCTCTTAATAGTACAACCATCTAAACTAGAAATTTTCAAAAAATAAAAAAGCTAGGTTTAGATACTTGTACTTTTGTCAGAATTTTTCGTAATTCTTCCTTCCTGAGGTCTCGATAATCTTGATTTGCACTTTTGTGATGCTCCCACCTCTTTTTAACCTGAATCTCAAATACATAGGTTAGTCACATATATTTCGGATGTCATTAATCACCGAAACCCTAATCAGGGCTCAAGATTCAACACAATTAACAATAAATGAGCCTTAGGATCAGGATGAGTTTTAGCAAATGAGCTAGCACTATACAAATCATTGGATGCCTCAACACCCAACAAGCATAATGGACAACTATACTGCGAGCAACCCTCAAACAAGTCGCTCTTTGAGTAGGAAGAGTATGGCATATATGCTCCATAGAGGATGAGGTTGAGTGAGCGATTTGTTTGAGGGCTTTGCATATAAGTTTCGATCGAGTCAGATCGTAGATGCTTTGCCACCTACATAGCCATCTCAACTATTAAGACACATATAGCATTACAGACCTTCTTCAGCTGTCATGTACCGATCACATGTCCCGCTGGATCTATATTTACCGTTGCTTTTTTAGAAAGATAGGCCAATGCATAAAAGAGGACAGCCAAATTCTTGGACAGTTATGCTAGTTTTGTACTTGGACAAAGTTATTTAATTAATTTTGATTTTGGAGCTATAGGAGTATGTACATTTGTAAACAATATCCACAACAAAGTTTCAATTTCGTATCCACAACATTACTTTGACGAGTGCGTTCGTTATGTTTTAGGGTTTGAGTGTAGCAAATTTGAAGCGATTTCGATAAAAAAAAAATGAAGTTAAAGCGATTCCTACATAGAGCACGCCATATTTTTAACACTTTTGTTTGTAATATTCAATTATTTCTCTTATTATTAAATAATTTTAACTTTTTTTAGAATTTTAAATTTTTTTCTCAGTTTGACAAATATTTCTAAATTTTACTAGTATTATTTCAATTTTTTCCTTCACTATTTGCATTATTAAACTATTTTTCTCCTCTAATTTTTAAAAAATTTAGAAATCATCCCCTATTTTTAAATGTAAAATTTGTTTCAATTATTACTAACAACATTTTTATTAACAGTACTTGTTTGCAATTTTAAAAAATTGCGGTCATTTTTGACTCTTTGAAAATACATTCGATTTGTCATTTTATATGTTTTTTTTTTCAAAATGTCGAAAATCCGCTTCAACAAGTATGTTTGTTACATTTGGGGACTCAAGTATACCAAATTTGAAATGATTCCGACAAATGACGAAGCCAAAACAATTCCCACAGTGAGCACTCCCTATTTTTAAAAGTTTTGTTTGCAATATTCAATTACTTCTCTGATTAAATTAAATAATTTTGAAACTTCTGTTTTAAAATTTTAAATATTTTCCCTCACTTTTACAAATATTTTTCAATTTTTATTAAACTATTTTCTTCTCTCATTTTTAAACAATTTCAAAATCATCTCCTATTTTTAACTGTAAAGTTTGCTTTCAATTATTACTAACAAAATTATTATTAACAGATTTACTAAATACATTCGCAACATTAACAATATTAACAATCACATGCCAACAATTACTAACTACATTATTAATGCAAATAGTTGTTACTATTATTACTAACAAAAACATTTTTACTAACAAACACATGCCAACAGTTACTAACAAACAGTTAAGAACTCAACATTATTATTAACTACATTAACAATAATAGCAAAAAAAGTTTAGATTTCAACAAAACTTATCTCATTTGGAAGAGCGTCAATTGATCTACAATTTTTACAATTGCACCAACTCAAAATTAAGACTAAATTTTAAGATATTTGGATTAAAAAAGAATGAAATGGTGGGGTGAAGAGACAAGATAGTAGAGGAGAGTGAGAGACTAGAGAGAGAGAGAAATATTTGAAGCAGTGTGGAATGACATAACTGCGACACTTTAGCGGTTTAGAACTACGACAAGCAATTTATCGTAGCTCAATGAGCAGCGACTGACTCACTGAGTCGCGAAAGACTGAGGTGGTAGATTAGACATACAATTTCGATCTGAATTAATTCCACAATTTCTATTACTTTGAGTTATTTACAAAAAATCACAAATCTCGGCATGTATTTTTGCCTGTCTCTCAAGAAGAAGTCTTCTCTCCGCTGGTTTTGGATCTTGGCACGTTCTCGGTTCTCACCCGTTTCAACTGTTGACCTGATCGATCGAGTGATTAAAAAAAATTGACAGCATGGGGGCATTCCGAGAATCGAACTCGGGACCTCTCGCACCCAAAGCGAGAATCATACCACTAGACCAAATGCCCTGTACTGAAAAAATTAACTGTACCAATTTTACTTATCTAAATTTAAGACAACATTTCTGCATGCTGCTATCTTTATGCATTTCGATTCAGATCTCAGTTCGAGTACTTACTTATAAGACAATGCGGTGATGCACTTATCAAGCAATACAGGTTAGTCCTTGTTGCATGCTTTAGATCACCAGCATCAGCTCAGGCTGGCATCAACATGAGTGGTAAAAAACCTCAGGATACAACTCAAGAAAGAAAACAAGGATGGCAAAGTTTTAACTGACATAGGAAGAGTTAGTAGTTGTTGTGGTTCTGACAGCAATTCTGCATGAACAGTGCTACAAGAAACGAGTACTAGGTTCTTATTCTTCAGAATGCCAAAATGTTTAAGTTTAACCGATGTATATTATGACTGAGTCTGACATTAGCTTAGACATCAGATAGTAATTGACCTGCTTGTGTTTGGCAAATCTAACAACAATTGGTGTGAGGTTCTTAATGTGTTATTTGACTTTGTGGCAGGCTGGCAACTGCTATGATCTGGAGATGTTTAGAAGATCTTATAAAAGTGCTTTAATTGCTGGCAGTCACTCCTTATAAAGTGTGATTTGGATTTAGAAATTCGTAAGAGCCTCATGAATCTCTCTTTTCAGAGTATGGGAATGTCGTTTGGGAAACTTGTTTGTAAATAAATGTTGGGATATGCCTCTATCTCCTAATTCTATTCTATCTCCTATCTCTTAATCATATTCTATCTCCTATTCCTTTTGACCTATAAATAGGCACCCCATGTACTCTGTAAATCTGAACCATTATAGTGATTTGTTTCTCTGTGGTTTTTTCCCTTTCACCTTGAAGGAGTTTTTCCACGTTAAATCTTGTGTCACTTTCCTAACAAGTGGTATCAGAGCTTTCATCCAACCACCCTGATTCACAGTTCCATATTTCGCAAAAATCTCAGCCGTCCACATAAAAAACCCTAGCCTTCCACAAATTTCCATCTAGCCGCCGCCGTCAATCGCACACACCGCCCAGCCGCTGGTGTTCCACGCAGCATCGCCCGCGTCTCCAGCCTCGCCGACGCCGCAACTCCCGTGACAACGCTGCGTCTCCTGCCGTCGACGCCGTGTACCACGTACTACGTACAATCTCGGCGCAGGAAACATAAATTATCTTTGGCTTTTTCAATTGGGAATTTGGACTTGTCACGTGATCTGCTATTTTCAGGGATTTTTCGATCTAAGTTCCTGATTTTCACTTTGTCATTATGACTGCAAAACTTGACATTGCAAAGTTTGATGGCAAGATCAGTTTTTCTATCTAGCAGGTACAGATGAAGGCTGTTCTCACACAGTTCGGTGTCTGGAAAGCTCTTCTGAAAAAACCAGACAAAGTGGATGAAAGTGAGTAGGAAGAACACGAACAGAAGACTTTGTCTGCCATGCAACTCAGCTTGTCTACAGATGTTCTACGCGAAGTCATTAAAGAGGAAACTGCCGCCTCCTTGTGGACAAAGTTGGAGACGTTATACATGAAGAAAAGTGATGAGGACATCCTTCGCATCAACGATCGATCAGAAAAACTTTGCTCTCAATCAGAAGAACTTTGTGCTCAACCAGAAAGGCTCGAGGTCACAGCATCCCTCAAGGTCGCAGCCAATCAAGCCTGAAGACACATGGTCGCAACCTGAGGACCATCCAGTCTGCCGATCAAGCATAATTGTTCAGCGACTTCAACCAAGTGCTAATTTCAGCACAGATGTCCAAGTAGGTCGTGTGAGTACTTGTTGGAAAGTTAATCGAAAGAGCTTTCCAACGCATTAAGAATCATCGAATTCTGACATCGTATGCAACCAGGAGACCCGAAACAATGGCAAGTGCACGAGGGGGAAGAGTCCTGTTTGGATCCGTGAAAAATAGCTCGGGATTTTCTTTTTATAGTTTGTTAGGATTCTATTATGTTTTAAATTAGTTTAGAATTCTGGTTTTAAACATTCTATCTTTTGTAAATACCACCCTCTATAAAAGAGAGGCATGGTCATAGTTTTGAGACAACCACGAATTGAATACACAAATATTTTCAGAGAAGTTTTTGCTCTTGTTCTAGGGTTTGTGCTCAGAAGCCACCACCTAGAATTGAGAGTTATTCTCTTTACCATTGTTCTTGTAATTTCTTCGTTGATTGTAGGAACAGTGCATCTACTTTTGCGTGGTCAAGTAGACAATGATCAAAGCGTGTGGTTGGGCGAATTCTTTTGTCGCATGTTGCTGTATTGAAAGTGGTTGGCGCCATCGGTTCGTCAGGTTACATGAATCAACGAGTTATCAACGATCCTACGTCGTGAAGATCGGGCACCCGTATCATCTTGGTATCAGAGCTTCGGTTTACACAGTAGGATTATTTATCCCTTAGTTTAGATCTGTTTTTAGCCTATACACCATAAAAAAAAAGCCAAAAAAAAAATTGACCTCATCCCTGGAGCCTTGATGAGGACATCCTTCGCACCACATTCAACGTTTCTGACCTTTCTTCGTCCTTCGATTCTACACTGTTGGACTCGATGACGAGTCCTTTTCAAGAAGGGGAGTATGATGAGGACATCATTCGCATCAACGATCGATCAGAAGAACTTTGCTCTCAATCAGAAGAACTCTGTGCTCGACCAGAAAGGCTCGAGGTCACAGCATCCCTCAAGGTCGCAGCCGATCAAGCCTGAAGACACATGGTCGCAACCTGAGGACCATCCAGTCTGCCGATCAAGCATAATTGTTCAGCGACTTCAACCAAGTGCTAATTTCAGCACAGATGTCCAAGTAGGTCGTGTGAGTACTTGTTGGAAAGGTAATTGAAAGAGCTTTCCAACGCATCAAGAATAATTGAATTCTGACATCGTATGCAACCAGGAGACCCGAAACAATGGCAAGTGCACGAGGGGGAAGAGTCATGTTCGGATCCGTGAAAAATAGCTCGGAATTTTCTTTTTATAGTTTGTTAGGATTCTATTATGTTTCAAATTAGTCTAAAATTCTGGTTTTAAACATTCTATCTTTTGTAAATACCACCCTCTATAAAAGAGAGGCATGGTCATAGTTTTGAGACAACCACGAATTGAATACACAAATATTTTCAGAGAAGTTTTTGCTCTTGTTCTAGAGTTTGTGCTCATAAGCCACCGCCTAGAATTGGGAGTTATTCTCTTTACCATTGTTCTTGTAATTTCTTCGTTGATTGCAGGAACAGTGCGTCTACTTTTGCGTGGTCAAGTAGACAACGATCAAAGTGTGTGGTTGGGCGAATTCTTTTGTCGCAGGTTGCTGTATTGACAGTGGTTGGCACCATCGGTTTCGTTAGATTACACGAATCAACGAGTTATCAACGATCCTACGTCGTGAAGATCGGGCACCCCGTATCAAAAAGTCTTGCCAACAAATTGCGCCTTAAAGAACATCTGTACACTATTCGCATGGCAGAAAGTACCTCGATTCAATCTCATCTCAATGAATTTAATTCTATCATTGTGGACCTTGAGAGTCTAGATGTGAAAATTGAGGATGAAGATAAGGCTATTTTGTTGGTTGTCTATTTGCCTGCTACCTTTAAACATTTTAAAGAAATTATGCTTTATAGTAGTTATAATACTCTCAGTTTTGAAAACGTTAAATCAAATTTGTTGTCTAAGGAGAAATTTGATGTTGAGTCTCATTCTAGTGGAAAGGGTGAGGGTTTAATTGTTAGAGGTCGATCTAATCAAACAAGCAGGTCAAATAGATCAACGTCTAGGTCTAAATCCAGAGGTCATAAATCCAACACCTTTTGCCGTTATTGTAAATCCAATACTCATGATATTTCTTAGTGTGATAAATTGAAAAGAAAAGAAGAGAAAAAGAAAACATATTTGGAAAAATCTGCTGAGGCTAGCATTGTTGATAGTGATAGTGGAGAAGCACTCATGGTCACCACTGATATTGAAAAACGCATATCTTGGGTTCTTGATTCAGCTTGCAACTTTCATATTTGCTCACATAAAGAGTGGTTTTCTGATTATACTCTTGCAACTGGTGCTGTTATCATTGGTGATGAGTCTCCAATTGAAATTGTTGGAATTGGTTCCGTTCAGATAAAAACTCATGATGGCACCTTTAATACTCTTACAAATGTTCGCCATGTCCCTAAAATGAGGAGGAATCTTATTTCTTTGGGCACCTTAGAAGCTATGGGTTATAAGTATACCGGTGACAATGGTGTTCTTAAGATTTCTCTTGGCAACCGTGTTATTTTAAATGCCAGTAGTGTGAACAACCTTTATTTCTTGCAAGGTTCCACAGTTACAGGTACTGCAGCTGTTTTTATTGCATCCAACACCTCTAATACCAAGCTGTGGCATATGCGCTTGAGTCATATGAGTGAAAAAGGTATGCATCTCTTGCACAAGAAAGGTCGTCTACATACTATTGACAAACTTGAGTTCTGTGAATATTGTGTTTTTGGAAAATAAAATAGGGTTAGTTTTGCTACTTCAACTCACCAGAGTAAAGGTATTCTTGATTATATTCATTCTGATCTTTGGGGTCGTTCTCCTCATCCTTCTATTGGAGGTTGTGAGTACTTTATTTCTTTCATTGATGATTTCTCTCGCAAAGTTTGGGTCTACTTCTTAAAGCATAAGAGTGATGCTTTTTCTACTTTCAAGTCTTGAAAAGCTTTGGTAGAAAATCAAACTGGCAGAAAAATTAAGAAATTGAGAACTGACAATGGGTTGGAATTTTGTAGTGGTGATTTTGATACATTTTGTGCTGATCATGGTATTGCTAGACATTTGACTGTTCCAGGTTCACCTCAGCAGAATGGGCGTGCAGAACGTATGAATCGCACTCTTCTGGAAAGGGCCCGTTGCATGCTATCCAATGCTGGCTTATGGGAAAAGCATGGCTTTTGGGCAGAGACTGTTGCTACAGCTGCTTACTTGATTAATCGCTCTCCCAATTCGGCGATTGATTTTCAGATTCCAGAAGAGGTATGGTCAGGTAAACCAGTTGATTATTCAAATCTGAAAATTTTTTGTTGTCCTGCATATGCTCATGTCAATGATGGAAAACTAGTGCCTAGAGCTAAAAAATGCATTTTTCTTGGCTATGGTTCTGGTGTCAAAGGGTATCGTTTATGGTATGCTGATTCTATGAAAGTGATCATTAGTCGTGATGTTAGTTTTGATGAAAGTTCCTTATGTTCCACTGGAGGTGTTTCTATTAGTGGTACCTTATCCACAATGCATCTGAAACTGTTATTCCTACAAGCAATCCAACTTTTGAGGTTGACGTACCTTTTCATGTTGATTCTACTGCTTGTTCTCCTACACAGTCAGTTTCTGATTCTCAGTCTCCTATTTCTAATGATCATTGCATTGCACGAGATAGACCTAGACGGACTACTCAATTGCCAGCTAGATATCGTGACACTAATGATATTGCCAATTATGTTTTCATTACTGCAAATGATACTAATGACATATTTGAGCCTTCTTCTTATTCAGAAGCTATCTCATGTGATAATTCCTCAAAGTGGTGCTATGAATGAAGAAATTGCGAGCCTTCACAAAAACCATACATGGGTTTTGGTAGAGCTTCTAAAAGGTAAAAAACCTTTAAAGTGCAAATGGCTTTATAAGAAAAAGGATGGACTTTCTGGAGTTGAACATACAAGGTGGAAAGGCCGGTTAGTGGTGAAAGGTTTTGAACGAAGGGAAGGTATTGACTTTAATGAGGTATTTTCTCCTGTTGTTCGTCACTCATCAATTCGGGTTATACTTGCTATTGTTGCTTTATTTGACTTAGAATTAGAGCAACTTGATGTTAAAATTGCTTTTCTTCATGGAGATTTAGAGGAGGAGATTTATATGACACAACCGGAAGGTTTTGCTGTTCCCGGTAAGGAGCATTTAGTTTGTTGTTTGAATAAATCCCTCTATGGTTTGAAACAAGCTCCAAGGCAGTGGTACAAGAGGTTTGACTCGTTCATGATTACTCATGGTTATTCTCAAAGCAATTATGATCATTGTATTTACTCTAAGCAGTTTCCAAATGAATCTTTTGTGTATCTACTGCTCTATGTTGATGATATGCTTATTGCTTCTCATGACAAGTATTTGGTTGCTCAGTTGAAGGCTCAACTTAGTCAGGAATTTGAGATGAAAGACCTTGGACCAGCAAAGAAAATTCTTGGAATGGAAATTCAGCGTGATCGCCAAGTTGGTACTTTATTTATATCTCAGAAAGGTTATATTGAGAAAGTTCTTGAAAGGTATAATCTCCGTAATTGCAAGCCTGTCTCTACACCATTTGCTTCACATTTTAAATTATCTTCAAGTCAATGTCCTACCAGTGAAGAAGACAAGGACTATATGTCTCATGTACCGTATTCCAATGCTATTGGCAATCTTATGTATGCTATGATATGTACAAGGCCTGACTTGTCTCATGCTGTTAGTGTGGTTAGCTGATTTATGCATAATCCTGGTAAGGAACATTGGAATGCAGTTAAGTGGATTCTTCGTTATTTGAAAGGTACTTCTGACTATGGCTTGATGTTTGAAAAGAAATTGGTGAAGTCAAACAATGTTATTGGGTTTGTTGATGCTGATTATACTAGTGATCTTGATAAGAGGAGGTCTATTACTGGCTATGTATTCTCTTTATGTGGTTCTGCAGTGAGTTGGAAAGCTTCATTACAATCTATAGCTGCTCTTTCTATTACTGAAGCAGAGTATGTCGCAGCTACGGAAGGTGTTAAAGAAGTTCTTTGGTTGTAAGGTCTGGTTTCTGAACTTGGTATTCCACAGGATGTCAATACTGTTTATTGTGATAGCCATAGTGCTATTTGTTTGACCAAAAATGATATGTATCATGTCAAGACCAAACACATTGATATCAAGTACCACTTTATCTGCGATGTTGTTGCTGAAGGCAAGATTGTTGTGGGAAAGATACATACTGATGATAATCCTGCAGACATGCTTACAAAGCCATTATCTAATACCAAGTTCAAGCATTGTCTTGACTTGGTTGGTATTTGCGGAGCTTGAAGATCTTCGGGTTTTATGAGAAACATTTCTTTCATAGATTTAGAGTCAAAGGGAGATTTGTTGAGATATGTCTCTATCTCCTAATTCTATTCTATCTCTTATCTCTTAATCCTATTCTATCTCCTATTTTTTTGGCCTATAAATAGGCACCCCATGTACTCTATAAATCTGAACCATTATAGTGATTTGTTTCTCCGTGGTTTTTTCCCTTTCACCTTGAAGGAGTCTTTCCACGTTAAATCCTGTGTCACTTTTCTAACAATAAAGTTCTGCAAATGTGGGCTGGTCTCCCTATTGATGTAGATGTTGTATCATTAAAGCAAATAGCATGACTTTTACATAACTTGGAGATTTTAGAGTGAACATGGTAATGCTTTCACTTTCTGCCTATGGATTTCCCTCTAATAGTCTAATGTAATCAAGTACTAGTTAGCTAGATGCACATGCTTTGCGAAGAAAATAAGATGATAAGTACTCTATATGATAGCTTGACGATTAAGACTTCGCTATTATACGAGAGGTTAACTTTCACCAAAACGGATTTAGTTTTGGAGATTTTCTAGAAAAATTAACACTCATTATCTTCGTTTTTTTTTAAAAAAAAAAAAGGAAATGAAGGACAAGCAAACAGTTCATTTGTCATTAGTCATTACACTATTGGTCACTCTCTTGCGCACCCACCAAATTTGCCAACCCACGAAGGCGTCAACACAAACTGACAGCGACCACATCTTCTTTTCTTTTTCAAAAAAAAAAAAACTCCTATTCATTTTTGTGAGGTCATGACAACAACCATAGACTAAAAGTATAGTTAAATAGTTAGAATATGTTGAAATTATAAATACTAGTTGATGTGCCTTCATATTAAATAGTTTTGATTCTATATCACAGAGAGTTTTTATCAATGACTTTAAAGAATAAATATAATTTTAATGTACGAATTCTCGACATAATATCTTTGTTTGTGTGGTGATATCTTTGTTTGTGTGTTGATGTATAACTGATTTGTAGTTGACAACAACAACCGGACATGCATGAAACAGCATTACTTCTTGATGTTTCTAACTTTCTATGCTGCAGATTACACCACCCCCACAAGTGAACTGAACTTTTTGACGCGAATCATGGTGAAGCGGCACGCGCGTCGTGGAAAAGAACGGGTGGAAAGTGAACAAGGAGAGCCGGTAAACCACATGAATTTTCAGTAGCGCGCAGCAAATGGAATGCCAAGGTGTTGTTGTGGCCGGACCATCCAAAATCCAAATTCGCTACATGCCCTAGGGAAGAAAGTGTGTGCCGCCGTCGCTTGTCCAGGACGAAACTAAAAAACTATTATAAAAAATCAACCAACAAAAAAAAAATGAATAGTAGGAGGAGAGACACATATAAATTTCTACATATTTTATACTATAAAAATTTGTGTAATAAAAAACCATCCATCTAGCATGAGGGTCAACCCTTGCTTGCCCCCTCTCTTCACCCTTGTGTCTGCCGTCTCCTCCTTGCTGTCAAAGGCAATTGATTGTATATTAACATCAGTACCTTCTGTCAACTAACTAGTAGTTTAACAAACCAGATTAGTGAAGAAAATATAAAGATATAATCAGTGGCAGATTCAGAAACTAAATTTCCTGAGCCCACATTGTTGGGAGGTGGGGTGGGGTGGGATGGGGTGGGATGGGGTGGGGTGGGTTTGCAAAAAGTGTAAACACCATCTATGTAATATCCCTTTATCTACAAAAACAAGCGCTTTCTACTTTATGCGGTCTCCAATGAGTAATTTTGGTTATTAATTAATAATATAATATGTTAGTAAAAATTATAAAAATATAATATTATGAAGATATTTTTGACTAAATCTAAATATTCATATATATATTAATGATCAATATTAAATAAGTTTGACTACGCGCAATCAATACCGATAAGTTTATGTGGACGGAGGGAGTAACACTTATATCTAGCACTAGATGAATTTAGATAATTTTAGAAGTTTAGGGGAGTGAATTTCTATAAGAAACTTAAACTCAAGGGATTGAAAGTAACAAATTACTAGTAGTATATCTAATAATAAGGGTGTACTTGTCCACCATGACTGGTAGATCTATTTGTTAGATTCTCTAGTGTAGAGATCTAGATGTTACATCCATCCAAATTTAGAGGTATTTATTAAAAAAAAAAAAAGACTCTTGCAACATGGGGTGTCAAAATGTCACTGACATATACCCTTTTTTCTAGATATTGATTTTTCTGAAATGATTGACTCTGCAATATAGTGCGAGAAGTACCAAAAGAGAGAAAGAAAAAAAGAAAAGAAAAGAACAAAAGGCAGGCACATGGATAGAGCCAAAGGAATGGACGTCATTTTGCTTCTGGAAGGAAGACCCCTCCATCCATGTCAAACCTTCTGGAAGGGCAAAAGGCCGGCAGTTAGCACTAGTCATCACCCCCATGACTTTATTCTACCACATATTATAATGCTTTGCTTATCCATCTAGAAATTCTAAACCCACCATGGCAAGATAGATACCTAATCTCATCTCAGCTGAAACACGCATCCATATGCAGGTCCCATCATCGGTTCAGAGAATATTTAAATGCATCCAGTTAGAAACTATTCCATCAGATTTTTTGCGGTGGATAATTTTCAAAAAATACTCCCTACACCAGACTCAACTACATGATATCATGGATACAAACTATAAAAAAGATTTCATGATATGCAGAATAGTTCATAATTGTGATTGGTTTCTATTTCCTAATCGAATTATACAAGAGAGTACTAAAATAGGTTGAAACTTTTTTTTTTTATTTTCATCTTCCTGTGAACATGTTGATGTGTCAGGATTTGGTTTCTAAGCGAGTTAGGTGGTTACCGACGGTAACAGCCCTTTATCTTTTTTTTTCAACACTTGATTGCCCGAGAAATACGTGTTTGATGGTTTATCATGTCTCTTTGAAAAAAAAAAGTGTGAGGAAAACTTGCAAAAGGGATATTTCTAGTGTAGCATCCTTAAAAAAACAACAATTTCACATATTTTAAACTCTAAATTAACATATTTAAGAGATTATTTGATTAAAAATCAACACTCAGCCGACAGAGGAGTGCAAAATAAGCACTCTGAGAGGATCCTCAACCCCTGCAATGCCCCAAAAAATTAGGGGCATAATTATTTAAATAAGTATAAGATAAAATGGTTTGTTGTTTAGTCCAACTTAATTATTTTTGTTGTTAGTAAATGATAGAATTGACACAAAATTGGGTTAAGTCTTTTTAGGTCAAAAACTTTTAGAATATATTATTTCAATCTCTTAACTTTTAAGATGACTATTTTATCGAAAAAAGATCCTCTGTCTTACTTAAAAAAGAGTGGAGGGTGTTTTCTTTAGAATCTGGACCATTCAATTAGAATTTAAATAGTTTAGCTCAATATGAAAAAGAATTTGAGGTTATTAACAATCTCACGAAAAATTATAAATTTCTTCTCTACCTTTCTACCTTGATCTAGACCGTTTCTTTTTATCTAATGATTCAGATGTAGAAAAAAGCATATATTTTTTTTCTAATGCAGAGGATACATATCCATTTCTGTCCCTTTTACTGAGTTAGTCTTCAAGATAGCTACAAGAATTAAGTACATAAACTTAATTTTAATCTCGGCACATGGTCCTGGTAGCTTCACCATTTTGCCGCCAATCAACTATCAACATTTTGCAGGTAGTAGCTTAATATATTGTGATAATTAAATGTTCTTTATGTATGGTTTAGAGTCAATTTTTAATTTAAGATATTTGGAATTTCTCGCTTGCTTTAATCTCAGATAAGCGAGGACAGATAAAGCACTCGGAGAAGCCCAACCGACATGCTCGTGTGGTTTCCACGCACTTGTCTGCGCCTGCATGTGCAGTTCACTATAAATACAAACAAATTTTCACCTCAATATGTCTATCCCTCCCTCCCTCTCGTCTCCGATGGCCACCGTTCACCCACAGCTCCGACCCCCTCCACCGCCAATCGCTCAACCACAGTACACACACCCAACAGTACCTCACACCGACATCGTCGCCGACAACTACAAGACCGAAAGCGTCGCAGAGTCATACCCCCTGGGGATGGTGGTCGACGCCGCTGCAAACGACGACGACGACGACGGTTGCAGCAGCTGCGTCGAAGGAGACGAATGGCACCATGATCAAGAACTCCAAGAAGGAGAAGGAGAAGAAGACGACGGCGACGGAGAAGAAGATGTTTGGAGGAAGCAGATAGCAGCAGAGTGCGTGCTTAGAATGGAGGAGGAGGATCCAAAGAGGCAGGAGGAGGACAAGAAGTTCTGGGAGGCCTGCCTGGCTTCAGGGTATCCATGAGAAAAAAACATGCCCATGCTGGGATGCATGCTTCAAGCGTATGTCTGTCTCTTGTTTTCTTGCACAGCACATGCAGTTAACAAATTTAATTTTTTTTGTGTTCCAAAATTAATTGTTGGGACGAATCCTGGTAAATCAAGTTGTGATAAATTTTATATTTATATAAAAGGAGTGCTACTTATATTGTTTTGTGAAATAGGTTTGGACTCAGTTTGGTGTGTAAAATGATGAAAAAAAAAAGGGTCATGTCAACAACAGGAAGGTTATGTATTAGAAAACTGAAATTTTTTTTTTGTATTCTTAATTAGTGATCAGAAAGAGTTAGCTATCTAGGTCCTTTCTGAACTTTTATAAAGTACCCATATACATGCGCATAAAATGGTAGGTTCTACAAATTGTAAAGTTCTTTCTTTCGTTCCTTCTGCTCCATACAAGAAATTGCATCAAATGGGATTCATTGCAAAGAATTTGCATCAAATGGGATTGCTTATTGTTGTATGCCGACTTGAGAAATGATCTCTAATTATTATTTAGTCTTGAAAGTAATTAGCAGCATAAAAAGAATTCTTGCTGAAACAAGATCAGAAGAACCGACACGGCGATAATTCGCCTTATTCTATTTCCTTGTGTGGTTCCATTTATATGATCATTTTCTAAGGCTAACCATTCAACTGGACCTTAGACAGCTTCTCTGAACTTTCTTCTGCACTTTCCAGCTTCTTGCCTGGATATGACCTTCCACTACCTGTGACAAGGTTCTTGATTGTTGTTTGGATGTCTTTGTCATCCAGTAGAGACTCCAATGTCACATGTATACCTGAAAAAGTTGGGAAGAAAGTTATATCCAACACAAAAGAAACATCGTTGGACTGAATTTGTAACGGAAATGCGAATCGCATATGAGACTCAACAGATGTCACTCTAACTTAGGATGTAATGCCACGGTGCCATACGGAGATGATGGTGTCCAGCAAATTTGCTTTTGGAGGTGATATTTACCTATTAGAAGTTGGCAAGGTAGCATTCTATAAAATATACACACAAATATTGGATGGTGACATGGTGTTGGTTGCATTGGACTATTCATATTTCCAAAGTTGCATTATACAGATGAATCCTCATATGTTAAAATTGAAAATTTGACTTCCAAACAACAACCGATGTCATTCCAACCAAACAAGAAATAATGAATTGTATGAGATCTTTGCTCGAGAAAAGGTATCATGTCAAGAATTTGCTTACAATTTATATGAGAGGAAAGGGAAATGGACATTTCACTTACGGAATCTCCAGTAGTGCTTTGGATTGGTGGGGTCATTGATTGTCTCCTCTGGTGCTGGTCTTGTGGTGTAATTGTCTTTCAGTGCAAGCAAGTCCTGATAAAGAACACCCAGTATGCACATCTGCTTACTTGAGTCGGAAAAACCTTGATTTATGAAAAGGTCATAGTTTTGTACCTGTAGTGGAAAGATCGCCCACATTGATGGAGCTTCAAAATGCTGCTGAACAATGAAGTGCACCACATCTGGGGTACAAGAAGATGGGGGCTCATCATTGCTACCAACTACATCTTTGTAGAAACGGCTTCTTCTTCCTTCATCTTCTTCCCACCAAGCACGTAATGTTGAGCAATCATGACAAGAGGGGGCGCAGACCTGAAAAATTATCCCCACACAATTGATCATCAAACTGATGTGACCTATCTAAATTAGCTTAGATTTAGTATTTACGTTGCAAGTTGTTTATATTTCTAACTGTAGCTCTGAGCATGATATTATTTATTTGAAAACCCACCGTCATATAGCTATACTGAGATGGAATACCAAATTCCAAGTTCGGTTCACTAGGCATTCTTTGAATACGCAACCCAATCAACCCGAGCTCTTGCATGACCTGAATGAAAATATTATAGGAAATGCTGTTATTCATGAAATTAGTCAGCAGAAGACAACCATTGACATGTTCAGGTAATGACGTCATACAGGATGAACACAAGCAGGGATAAGACCAAGATCTTCCCCACATGCCAACATATCTGATGAGTTCAAGAGGACAGGCAGGGTCTTTAGTGCATTCTGACGCCAGAGATTTTCTTGGCGTGCAAAATAGTAGTCATAGTATAACCTTCTGAGGACATTTTTGCTGTAACAAAAAAAGTGCACAATGAGAGGATGAATACTCCATATATACATCATTTTGGTTAACACGCATGACATAAACCAAGAGAAAACTGTTAGCAAGACTATGAAGTTGGATGCAAATTAATTTTATTTTCATGAAAAAAACTGGTTACTAAAGATGCATAATGCACAATATGAAGTATCTAGTACATTGTGCCTTGTCTCTTTCATTCAGTGTAGTCAGATGGTAGAACTAGAAAGAGAGACTTTTGAATGGAATAACCAAGTATAGCAGCAAAATGTTCTTTCACTATTACACTAAACAAACAGTTAACTAGCAAAATACTTGGTCAATAAAAACTAGCCTAAAAAAAAATTTATCAAGTAAATCACAAGGAAAGTTCACTCAAACCTGAACATGGAGAAGGTCTGAACTCTAGTTGAGAGAATTTACATTACCTATGTTCATCTAGATCCCTAAAATTTGAAGTATCTTCCAGATTGAAACGGGGATAAAATTTTGAGTCATCTTCAGGATCTCTGATAAGGACTATATTCTGCAGAGTAAACAGTAGAACTATATTTTAAACTGGTCTAAAAAATAGTTTTCCCTTGTTCCTAGCTTCAAGACACGGTGTATCCACAATAGTGTAAGCTAATTACGGACCTAACTTACCTGTAGTAGATCAAGCAGACCACGCCAAATAATGTCTTCTTTCTCCGGCCAGAGTGATTTTTCTGGGCTAGTTTTCAACTTTGCAAGAATCTTTTTCTCTGTGTTGCATTCCTCTTTGAACTGAAACAAGCAATAGCAGATAAGGAAACTTCAAAGGAAGCGTGTCACTAACTATAAATACATAAGTAGAATTTACCGCAGTGAAGTACACACATGCGAGATATTCAAAATAAAGAGATTTGCAATGCAGTTTTGAGGAGCAAAAATGTTCAAATAATATGAAAGGACATGATAAGTGATTGCATTACCTCATAACAAAGCTTTTGATATTCATTTAGAAAGTTCGATGCAATAACAGTCCAAAAGGATCCAAACTTCTCCTGAAACAGGATAGAAACATCATGCTAATGTCCTGATCTTTTCACTAACAAAAGTCTTAAGCATCAGGTTAAATAGAGAAACCTGCAACATTTCTTGACGAATGTATGGGCAGCTCAATCGATCAAAGTCCCATAATCCTTCACTCTCAAGCTCCCCCTAAAGTCAAATTAGAAACAAGTCATATCAACCTGCTATAGGCTTCCTTTACCCTTTACTTTGTGTAAAACCAACCTTACTAAGAGGAATTGAAGGTCTAAATTTCCCAAGTAAGCCTGTGGTTGCATGATCTGGAAGCTCCCATATTCTAAAGAAACCCAAAATGTGGTCTATCCTATATGCTGTGAAATATTTTGCCATCTGCAAAGTGATAATAGGAGATAAATATAATGAAAGTAAAGATGATCAACCAGCCAAACAATTTTTCTGTTAAATAACCTGTGTCAGTCGAGCTCGCCACCACTCATAATTATCCTTGGACATCTCCTCCCAGTTATATGTAGGAAAACCCCAGTTTTGTCCATTTTTGTCAAAATAATCTGGAGGTGCACCAGTAGAGGTATTCATGCGAAACAAGTTAGGGTATACCCATGTATCCACACTATTCCTATCAACACCAATAGGTAAATCTCCTTTTAGAATGACCTGTTTCTTCCTTGCATATGCAGCTGCCTCTGATAACTAATAAGTAGAATAAGTGTCATTGAACTTGAATACAGGCACAAGTATAAGTCTATAGGGAGTACAGAATGACAGTGATAACAATCAATACCTACTTGCATATGTAGATGGTACTGGATGTAGTAGTGAAAACGTATAACATCATGGTGCAAAGTACCTTCAGAAACAAGCTTGTCAAGCTGAAAGAAATTACAGAAAGAAGCCAGCTCTTAGAAATTATTCATATTTTCATATGAGCTCTCAGAAAGATCAAATGAAATGATAGAATTTCTTAATAACATGTAATTAGCAAGCCAAATCAATCCAAAAGGTCCCAGTATTAGTAGAGCATATCATTGCCAATACCTTCTCATTGGAAAAATGAGAAAAGCGCCCCCACTGGCTGTGATCTGATGTCTCGAAGAAGTCCCTCAAAAAGCAAAATGCTGCATATGGCTTCAACCATTCCTACACGGACATGGTATGATAGCTATTACACCACCCCCTTTGGAGTAGGCAATGACGTACCATACTTAGTCTGAGATTATACATAATAACCAAATAGCTAGAAAATAAACCTCATTTTCAGATAAGAACTGCTTGAACGAACTGGAACTTAGTATTTTGTCTTTATCCAAATCGAATATTTTTCTTGCAATTGACAATTTGGTGGCCATTGTTGCTTCATAGTCGACATCCTGTTTGCATGTGATTTTTCAATTAGGCAAATAATAGAGTGTTAGATTCCTACAAACAACTCCAAGAAAAATAATAAAAGATCTTTTAGTAGAGAATAAGATGGCATTGATAAAATTATATTAAGCATTCCTAGGCAATTATTTTTCAGTTCAGTACTGATTTTATTGAATGAAGTTAGAAAACTTGAGGACAAAGTGATTGCTAGGCCATAGAGGACTGAAATAGAGATTTTGAAAAGAATGCTCCTTATGGTTATATCAATATGTGATATAGGGAGACAATGAGACTACAATTTATTTATATGTTAACAATTGCGAGACCAAGGTCATTCTATTGCCAGGAACTTCTGATATATCAGTAAATGATCCAAATTCAAGAGTACACATGGCAAAGGAGCAACAGGGACATGAAGTACATCTAGCTGAAATGGCCACTCTGCTGCATTGTCCACATAATGACAATAAATACACTACCTTTTTGTCCAGTTGTTTCTTCGCCTGCAAAATCTCTTCCTGTTACAGTGTGCGAAATTGAGTACTGGATCAGATCAGGAACAACTCATTCAAGAGCATAGTGAAATGAGGAACCAATGTAGACATGGAGCACAAAGATTTTTAACAGAAAAGGGATAATGAAGGTACCTTAATATCCCCAGGAATGGCATCTGAAAGAGCTTGTACCCTCAGGTACAGCGGGTGTAATGCAAACACAGAAAGTGAGCTGTAAATAAACACATATAGGGCATCATTGTTGGTTAAACATAATTATTTCATACTTCTAGAAAGAGGACTATGATACATAGTGAAAAATCTGTAGCAATTTATGTTACCTGTATGGATATGAATCCCACCACATCCCATGAACTGAAGTATCATTAATAGGAAGGAGCTGAACAAGATGAAAGCCCGAAATGACTGCCCAGTCAACAAGTAGTTTAAGATCTGGGAATTCTCCAACACCAAGGTCCTCATTTGACCTAATTGAAAACATCGGTATAGCAACACCTGCACCTCTCCATGTTGATTCCTGGCAAAGCCAAATGAAACATTAGTTGCAGCCACTGGTTGTCTATGTCTCTATGATGCAAGTTGCATCCTCAGATTACTTGCCAAAGCATGAAGTCCAATGGTTCTTCCAAGTAAATTCTAGCACAGGTCCGGGCTTGCCTAGTGTTTAGGGTCGACCAGGCTTAGCACTAGAGGCCCAAGAACAAGTTCGTCTCAGCTTAGCCTGGTGCAATTATGTTTTGGCCCAGCAAAGAACACAGGTCTGGGCTGGCCTGGCTGCCTGACTGGGTGTACAAAACCGAGCTCAGACAGGCCCGGGACAACCAAAAAATAAAAAGGCATATCGGTGGTATGGCCTGACCCCAACCTAGCCCAGAAAATGCTCAGGTCTATTGCCCAGCATGTGTTACTGTATGATATTAATTGCTTATTTTTCAGGCTATAATGCACCATTGCATGGCCATCCTAGAAATGTCAAGAAGCTCCTGGCATGCTCTTTGGCAAGAAACCAGCAACTGCACATCATTGGCAATTTGGCATGTTCTTAGTCAACAACATTATGATTGCATACATTACCCGTAAAGCACCATCTGACAATATGATGTATCTAGATGGATTGGGTAGGGATAAATCCACATCAACCTCCCTGTTTGGACCAAACTCCAATGAAGAACTTTGCGCTTCGCTAATTTGATAGTATTTATATGTGGGGATATTATTAAGGACAGGACAGCGGTCAACAGCAGAAAAGATGAAACATTTATAAATAACAGCAGAAAGGTCCATATAATAAACAAAAGACTAAATGGAAATAGATTTTATTTGGCATAACCGCATAAGGATATTTCACTGGGAACTCAGCTTTTCGTAGCACACAATTTGCTTTCCAAAAGCAATCTCCAACATAGCTCATCTTGAGACCATCTTGATCTCGCCAATTTCCTAATTGAGGGTTACTACCAGTAACGACGACCTGAATTTTTTGTCATTTACAACAGTTAGGGACATCAGTGAGCAAATGTAACTCAATACTGCAATGGATAAGGATAGTTCAGTATATGGTGAATCAAAAGAAAGAAAATAAATTGTACGCATGATACTTACATTAGAGCCAGCTCCTAGTCGAGGGCAGCTAATAACAAACTGGGCGACAATATCTGTTCAATACAAAAAAAATTATAAAAGTGAGGCTTGTAAGAAAATGCTAATGTCAAGCCTCAAGGGTAACCTTTAATTAACAAAGGACATGTAAAACAACTGGCATGTTTACTCCTTGTATTTAACATGGAAAAAGATGATGCAGCATTTTCCCATTTTCAGTAAATATATACACCATAAATTATCAGATGTGGAGATTGCCATTTTGTTTCTTCAGTTCTCGTTTAAAAGAATACCTTCTGGATCCAAACTTTTATTCAGGGATGCAGACTCCAATTCTCTGTCACCATTTTCAGCTGCACTGAAAATGACATCCTTGAATGCACTTCTAAGGAAAAGAGCCTCAGAAGCATCCTGCATTGAAACCACAACCATTCATGAACCATGATATAAAATAAAAGGCATGTAGGACTTGAGTCTACCAAACAGGCTAAATGACTATATCAGTAGCAAGGTACCAACAATAGATACAAAACATTCAGATCAAAACATAAGAGCAAATATTGCTGTTAGTGATATATAAAGCGCATAAATGCAGCACATGAATGTACACTAACAAAAAAGAAGGAAAATATTAATAAATATATTGAAAGTTACTTAGTACCTGCCACCAGTCACGGATTTCAACCACCTCTCCTTTCTGAATGCCCTCTGGCAGTACTAATTTCCTTTTCTTCCCAGCCTCCCTTCTCAAAACATGCCGGTTTTCATCCACTACATAATAACTGTACTCACAGGTGAAGCCAGCTGCAACAGAAACTCGCCCGCACCAGATTAGCTCATTTCCTTGATGAACTGGACTCAAAGATAATCCCTGCTTGACATTCCAAGAGCCAAGCGCCGGCTCTGAGCCAGCAATGAGGAGACTCTGCCCCCATTGTGTATAATATGGTAATTTGAAAATCAAAGTTACTGTAGCTAGGGATTTCTTTCCAGACGCTGACACCGAATTCACCATGTCTTCCACTCAAAAGAACAACTGCAAAGTTTGCAGAGGTGTAACAAAGTTCCGTAACTCTTGTTGATGTTGTGAAAAAAGCAGAATTCTCGAAAATATGAGGTTAAGAAAAAGTAAAATTACAAACTGACCGCAAGTATGTAAAAATGGTCGATATAAAATTCAAAAAAAATTAGTTCTCTCACTTTCTTCTTTACTGCACATGCTTTCAGTAAACGTGGGACAGCTCAAACATTTCTTGAGTGCATCTCATTTGTACATACAACTGGACCCTATTGCAGCTTCCTTAACCACAACAAAATTTCATTCCAAAAGTGCTAGTCCTCGAGGTTATATTGTTTGCATCCTTGGGAAAAGAATTGTCCATCCATCATAGCAATGGACACCATTCCACAACTTCGAAATAAGATGAACCCATATCATTCCACCCTCCAAAATCGATCTCAGATCTCAAAAAGGAGTGATTCCACAACCCATGCACATGACCCTACACCTCCATTCTTCCTGTTTCCCTCCCTTCCCCTTTACATTTTTTCATAATTTTAATAAGGTGCGCAAGATTCAAGAATCAAGGCATTTCTTCCATTCTGCCTTTTTCATGGCGGGAGCAAGATTTAACTTTTAAGAACCAACAAATTCTCCAGATTCCCATATCTTATCCTCCACCTTTTGCCATGGTTAAGGTTATCAAGAACCAACAACCAGCAGCTCAGTACAACACATCACAACAAATCAAACACACATAACACAAAATAGAAATCAAGAAACAGAGGACGGGGGAATGGGAGTTACCTACCAATGGCGGCAATGGCGAACAAACGAGAAGGGAATCACCAACAGAACAAGAAGGGGGTGGAGAGAGAGTGAGATGATGGCGAGACGGCGAAGTTTACGACGGACAGTGAAGAGAGGCGAGCCTGTGAAAGCGTCACCTGCAACTGAAGTAATAGTAGCATAAAAAAGCCAACCTTTTTTGGTGTGTGTGCTCTCTTTGCTGCTTCCCTTTCTCTGGATCCGGATGGAACGCTTCCTCTGATTCTTTTTTGAGGTGGTGAGGAAGTTTGTGTGGTGGGAACACCTGGGAGCAGCCTCCAGAACCTTTTTCCGGGCGATTTTTCTGTGTTTATTTATTTTATAGTTTTCTGTATTTTTATAAGTTGTTGTGTTTTTATCATCTTTAACACAATAATCCAAAATCACAATCTTTTCTTTCTCAATTTAACTATAATTTACTATTATCGATATTTATTTAATTAACTAGTTACTATCATAAATTTGAATCATGATAGAGACTTGAATTTGTAATAGTCATATTATAAGCATGTAGACTATTTGAATCAAAGTAAGCATTTTGAACAGACTATCATAAATAAAAAAAAATTATCATAACCTTATTTGAAGTTCTAATCCATCGATAGCATTATTAGATTGTCCAAATATTGTATTTTTTTTAATCATTATTAACTGTATTGGATTTTAAAATATGATGACACTGTGTATCATGTGAGGATGACCCACAATTTAAATATTAGATTTACTGTAAAATTGTAAGTTGCAGTATTCTTTTGTGGGTTTTTTTAATATTTTTATCTCTTTTTGTCTGCTTTCGGGGATTTGTTTATTCGGAGAACGTGATACTAAACTGAGAGATGCATAGAATACAAGCATCGAATCTCAGCCATCTGATCTGAATCTCTGATTGCTGACAAATGAAACTGAAAATTTTCTTTAATAGCTATGGATCATATTGTGTCAGTACTGGTTTAGAATAAACATTTAGGAATGGCTTAGATCTGTGAGGTAAATTGAGTCTGTACTTTCGTTTAAAGTTTACTGTTGATACCACGTTCTTAGACAAACAAAATCATTAGAGATTTGCAGCTTATATATGCATGTCAAATCTTGACTTACCGAAACGTAAACATAAGCCTTTAGTGATTCAGTCTATTTTTACGAAATTTCAGTTAGCAAGCACATAAGCTATGTAAAGACAATGAGTAAGCATTCACTCCAAGCAAAACGCTTGTAGAACTGAAGTGATTGTTCAGCTTCCATACAGGGCCTACGGGGACAAAAAAAACTTAGCCGCAGCCATGTTTGGCGTCCTAAATTGCGCCACAGCATCCAACCGTGATCCACTGAAACGCAGGGTGAGAAAGCAGGGAACTTTCCAGCCTCAACACCTGAGCCACACAAATGGCCAGCAAGAACAACTACAAGATAGCAGAAACTAACAATAACAAGAGGAGGAAAAACTGAAGAGCAACAACAATGGCATTGACTTTTCCTAAGTGTTACCCTCTGCGGCTCAATTCTTCAGTGTCCTTTGCACCTCCTGCCTCCATAAGAACACCAGAAGTTGAAAGAATAGGAGGTGCAAGGAGGAGGCTGCAAACATGCTTTTGCTCTCAGTATGCCGAGACCGAGAAGCAATCGCCGCAACAGCTGGAGCGCCTCTTCTCCAATCTCAACAAGGCCACCATGAAGCATGAGCCTGGTAATGCGTGCTTGCAGGCCGTCTTCTTCTTCGCTGAAGTTTCTTGAGCAGAATTCTGCTCTTGAGTTGCACCATAATGGAATTGTGTGTGTTCTCTTTGGATCCAGGAAGTCTCACCAGTGCCATCTTCCTCGTGGCTGGCACAACGGTAAGTTGGTAATGTTCCTATTTCTTCTCCATGACTGATGAACATCAGGCTGTGGATAAAACTTGTTCAAGTACAGAAATGCACCAAGGGATCATTAGAGTTAGAAATTACAGAACTGCTTATCAGCTAATGTTTACACATCACGGACCACCTTAATACTGAAGAAAGTAATGTTGCAAACAAGTGCAAGAGAAATGAAGCTCATTTGGAAGCTTCTACAACTATGATATGAATCCAACCCGTAAGGCCGTACCGACATCAATCACACACATTACACTTGCAGCAGTAATTCAGAGTAAAAATAATAACCTAGATTATTTTAAGGATACAAATGCTTATGACAATATGTAGCCTAATTTTCTTCCTTTCTTGTTTCTCAACACATTGATTTCATAGGTAGGGGCAGGCATCCTTGCAATCCCTGCAGTCTCACAAGAAGCTGGGTTCTTGGCCTCAGCAGTTACATGCATTTTCTGCTGGATATATATGGTAATAGCATGTCATTGACTGGGTAAATTATCAAACCCATCCTGTTAGAGGTGACATGCAGTCAGAGAACCCTCTCAAAGGTAAATCCTTCTGCATTGTGCATACTTGGATAAATGTTTTCTTAACAAAAATTGTTTCAAACCTTAGTTTGTTGTGTCACCTTGCTACAGGACGGTTTGGTAGTTTGGCCCCATCTTCTGTCTAATTCATCAACTTCTTTACACCCTGACAGTTTATATTCCACATCACAATTTCCAGGTTGCAACAGGATTGTTAGTTGCTGAAGTAAATGTCAATACAATGTGTGAACTAGGATCTGGAGGTGTCTCATTGGTAGTTAACACATTACTCTTGTTCTGATTTTAGCAGTACTCAAAAATGAATCTGCAATCGTTTAGCTAAAAAGGGTGGCATATTTCCCCAAGAATTATCAGTCTTGCATATGCATCAGATTTCCATGTTGATAGAGCATATATAACATCCCCTATTCGGAATTAGTTATTAACAAATACCTTTGTATCATTTGGTCACATATTTCCTAGTTTTCAGTGGCACATAACAAATAGTCAATAGTTAGTGAGAAATACAATCATAAAATGCATTAGTGATTTTATTTTGAAGTTTGTTCCCTACACATTTTACATCCGTACTTTGATTGTTTCAAATGTCTTCCTGAAAACTCAAATGTTTTTTCAGGTATCAATGGCCATGCGCACTCTAGGAACATTTGGAGTAAATACAGCTTGGTATGATGAAATTAAAACGATTTCAGTTTATTTTTGTAAAAGTAAAAAGTAACAGCACTAAAAGACCAACATTACAGAACTACCATTTCATACTTACGAACTGGAGAAATTCTGACCTTGTTTCTATGTGCCTGCAGCCTGTCATATTTATTTATACATTATGCACTTCTTGTTGCATATGTTGCACGCTCTTCAGAGATCCTGACAAACTCATTGGGTATTCCATTGTATGACCACTTTTCTTGTTTATCAGGTTTATTTAACCTTTTATTCATTTATTTTATTTTTTGCCACCTTTTCTTGTAAAAATGTTGATTCGGCTAGCTAGTATTTCATATCATTGCACTCTGTATGTACTAAACAATCATCTGGCATTTATACAAGTTATTTCTTCCACATAATAAGTATGCCTGCATCTAGATTCTAGAATTCTTAGCAGTTATTAAACAGACACAAAGTATCATCTGTCATCATGTTGCATTTTAGTCAGCATTCGACTATGTCTTTTCATCAGCCAATGATGATGCTACTATGGCTACAGATGGGAAAGTGCTACTTTGTTTTCATTGGCTTTTGGAGGGATATGTTACTTTGGAAGGTAATGGTCAAATATTACTGTATCAGATAATGCACTCCTTCAAATAACAGAAATCGTAAAAATGTATGCATACTTTTCCTTAGTGTGTTTCATAATTTCGAGAGACTAAGACTAGTTGTTTAGTGCAGTTATCTAAAGATGTAGAGAACCACAAGGTCATGGGATTAAATCTCAAAAAATACACAAATAACCCAAACAATATTTAGTTAGACAATGCGGATGCCACACTAGTTGGACTAATAACGGTGGCGTGTTTCATAATCTTTTAGTGTTGTTAAACTTGGTGGTTCATCACAGTTAATATACAAGCTAGGTTTTGTGAAAGCCCCTAACCAAATATAACTCTCTCTCTCTCTCTCTCTCTCTCTCTCTCTCTCTCTCTCTCTCTCTCAAATTAAGAATCTGAGACATGAGAGTTTATGTGACCATTGAGACTCCCAAAAACTGGAAATATAATTTTTCCATGCAGAGAATTTCTGTGTTTAAATACTAAAGGAAAAGTCATAATTTATTTTGTTATACAATAAATTGGGATTATTGTTTTACTACTTCCCCAAGATATGATATGTGTTGCAACTAATTGTGATGATGAGTGCAGTCAGCGGTTCATCGGTGCAGTCAATGGACTTTTGGTGGTTGGAATCCTACTGTCCTTCACATCTCTTGTGGTAACTGCTACCATCTGTGCAACAAGTGATTAGCATTGATTTGTTAACATTTCAGCACTTCTCATATGTACTTTTACATGTATGATGTATCTGTTGTCATGAATGTTTGAAACATCTCTAGTTATGGCTATGATTGTATTGATGAATACTCATCAAGTAATTGGACAAAGCAGCTAAAAGACCATAGTTCCTGAAAAACAACTTGAAACCTAAATAGTTTGTTGTCAAATACCCTATCATATAGATAATAATGTCGCAACATAGTTAATTTAATACACATGTAGAGGGAACAACATGAGCGAAACATACTTAGCTACAGGTATGGTTTTTTAAGCTCCATGCTCATAGGCACAGATAGGCAGGTTATATTCAACAGGAAAGATAATAATATTTAGTGACTCCTTTTTTTATTGTATGTGTAAGATGAGCACATCAGTAGAAAATTTCTTTCGCATAAGGAACAACTTACAAAGATTATATTATGTCATTCATGCCATTGTTGTGACCTTCACAGGTGGTGGCAAGCGGAAACCTACAATGGAGTTCTCTTCTTGAAGCAAATTTTGCAGCCGCTCCGCAAAGCATACCAATAATAGCACTTTCGTTTGTATACCAGGTTATTTGTGCTTACCACATACAATTTGAAGAAATTAGTCTTCTTGGCACTGGACTGACCATTTCCTCAACAGAATGTAGTACCAGTTCTTTGCACAAATTTGGAGGGAGATCTGTCAAAAGTGAGGTAATGCCTAAATATTGAGTACAAAAGCTGTAGCAGCAAAAGAAAAAAAACATGAAAATTATAGGAGTTATTTTTAAAACAAGGGACATTACATGTTTTTTTGGGTTAAATTATTACCTTATTACTGTGTATTACTTTGGTAATTTCCAGAAGCATATGTATTATTCTTGTTGAGTGTTGCAGGACTTCCATTGTAGTAGGTACTGCCATCCCTCTTGCTTTGTTTCTCATTTGGGATGCTGTAATCCTGGGGACAATTCCAGGCCTAGAAGGAAGCAGCGCCATTACTGATCCATTAGAACAACTTAGAACAAACAATGGAACAGTGGGAGTGAGTTTTTTTTCTTTTTGTTCCTTATGGATATCTTGAATACCAACATTACACTTGGAGGTCTCCTCTCTTTTGCAGCCTATCGTTGAGGTATTCTCATTTCTGGCAATAGCCACATCATACATTGGATTTGTTCTAGGACTTTCAGACTTCCTAGCAGACTGTGAGTATCTTCTTCAGTTCTCAGCAATTAAGCTTGAGAGAAGCCTAAAGGAGAACCTCTCCAAATTTATTGGGAGAGACATCAAGTCATCAATGATTATTAAGTAATGTCAGAAAATGCCAGTCACTGTTGACTAGTTAATACAGCGTCTTATTTTTTTTTATCTCGTTTCTAAAATTTACAGTGCTTAAACAACCAAGTGGCCAGAGCAACCCTCTCCCATACCTTGTCACTTTGTTCCCTCCACTTGTTCTCGCATTGCTTGATCCAGAAATATTTTTCAAGGCATTGGACTTTGCAGGAACTTATGGAGGTAAGGTCCTTTTACAATATCTTTGGTAATTAATAATTCTATGCTAGATTCACATGGTATGATTATCTGTAATAATTCATAAATAGAAGTAAGAACATTCACATGGTTTGCAGAAAGATTAGATTTCTTGCTTCAATAGAACTCACCGGTTTCTTGTATCCTCTTCAGTTCTATTACTCTTTGGAGTTCTCCCTGCGGCTATGTCTTGGTCAGAGAGATACTCAGGTGACTTGCAAGCTCCAATATCCCCTTTAGTCCCAGGAGGAAAATTTACTCTCTCAGTTGTTGGGGGGGGTGCATTGCTCATCATTTTTTCAGAGATTTTCAAGGATGTAATGCAGTTTCAAGGATTACAATGAGCACTGGTGAAAAAATGCAAGAATACATAGGATTCCACTACAAACCCTTCAGCAGATTTTGTCACATTATTTCCAACGAGAAGTAGCATGAACATAGTCAAAAGCTAATCTAGGCAACGTTTATAACTTCAAATCTTTTTTAACTAATTTATACACAACTTCATTAAACTATTTTGCTGAGTTGAGTTCTACCAATTAAGTTTTGCAAGAGATGTGATACATGTGAGTTGTGTTAATTATTTTCAGTTATCTTCTATTATTTTTATTATTTAAATGACTATAGTAAAAGTATAAATCATACAAAGGCAGCCTGAAAAACATAAACAAACTTTCAGAGATTCTCAAAATGGTAAAAATAAATAAATAAATGGAGATCTAGATAGGGCCTCTTTTTTCGACCTTAGCTGTGGTTGGTACCACTTTTTTTTTGGTGGAAATCAAGAAAAGAATAATTAACTCATTAATTCATTCTGCAGTTTGTGATGTTTCTAATCTCATTTAGACCAACTATCGCAAACTTCTTTACAAGCAGTGCACATTCCGGTCACTCTGCATGATCATATTCTACTAGGAGTAAACAAGCTATGTCGACGAAAAATGGTGCTGTATAAATACTTGGAAATTAGAAAAATACCCAAGCAAGCAAACAAAGCATATAATGAGCAAAAATAATTTCAGACATTCAACCAGGATTTGAATGAACCTCTTATACCAAAATTGATTGCAAGAACATGTGTCCTCCTCTGAAATCGTGAAACTTGGCTCTATCACAATTTCCTAACAATAAATCTTGATTCTTGGAGACCAAGTTTGCAAATTTGCTGCAATCCATAAAAAGTGAAGATTATTCACAATCCTCGATCCTAGTTGCAGCATATGGGAGGTTTCCAATGAGCCCAAATGCCATTACCAGCTTCTCACTGTGATCCCCAAGTGCCTGCTCCCTCTCTTCATCTCCAATGTCTTCTGCAGTCTCCGCCATATCAACTTGTTGCCGCATCTTCCCCAGATCTCGACCAGTTCTGCATGACTGTCATCATATAATGGAGGGGGGCCTATGTCGACTCGAGAGCCGGCACGCTTAGCCGACATCACCAGACATGGCATAGCCATGGATCATGGAGTAGAACGAGCCCGTGTCCTGGTGCGGCATTTCGTCGAACACCTTGCAGGCGTCGGCGGGCCGCTAGGAGGGCTGTGGCACGGTACAACTCACTGGATGAAAGCATTATTGGGACGGGTGGAACCGTGCATGCTAAAGAATCACATGATGGTGGACAAAAATGCAGTGTAGTCTTAGTAAATCCAAATCAAAACCTGCATGGTTAGCTGCTTGATTGGGAGATTTGGGGGTGTTTGGTTATAACGACGAGGACGACAGCAACAGAAGTAACCACACACAGATGTCGCGTGCTATAGAACAGCGCGACACCGTTGTATACGACCAAATTGTGTGTCAAAAGTCAGAAATTTGGCCAAATTTATGTGGTTGACGGTGGACGAAGCTATCTTAAGATTTTGTGGCTATCTCTACTCTGATCATGAACCTAAAGATAGCCTAAGTAATTGTAGCATGCCTCTTGTATTGTGACAATCTGTAATCACCAACCAAACACGCCCTTAAACACAAATGCTAAGAAATGCAGTGCAAGCCAAACTAATAAAAGAACAGTGAGCAACTTTGGAGCATGTAATAACTCGATAGTTAAAAATCCTAAAACCATTTATTGTTGTACCAGAGGACACGTGTTTTTGAGTCCTTACCAGAGTAAATTAAATTTAAGATGAATTTTCTAGGGAGCGTCAACTCTGGTTGTCTAGCTCAAAACTAATGGGAAAAAAACAGCTAATTGCAGGTTGGGAACACATGTTGCATCGTCCAAACCTGAATACAGTGTACATTTGTTTCAGTGCTACACAAATGATTGCTCAAGAGTCGAGGAGGAAACAGCACAGTACCAGGAACTAAAATTAGCAAAAAGCACAGCCTAATCTACAAAATTGAGTCTATAATAATGAAGAAAGCTAAGATTTTATGCTGCTCCATTCAGTTTGCTATGTTCGATGCCAGAGGCAAAAAACGTCATGACGAACCACCAAACACCTGCAATGCCATGAAGCAGAATTAAGCGCTTGACAAGAGTATAAACGTCCAGATAAATTATCGTGAGGATCGCAAACTTACTCCGGCTAAAATATCTTTCGAGAGCTTTGTTTTAATTTTTGCGCCCTTCACCTCAACTGGTTTATTTTGAGGAATTGGACGAGCAACCTTCGTTTCAAGGATGTCATTGGACTCTGTTGCCTCAGTCTTCTGCTTCTGCTCAAAGGATTTCAGCAATTATAGAGAGTCTAATCTTCAAAGGAATTTCACACAAAACAGTACAAAGTAGGAAAGGCACATAATTGCTCAAGACAGATTTTATGATCAATATGACTCAGGTTGTGCATTTCATTTCTTTCTTGCTCGTATGAATTAAGGGAACATAGAGCACAACCAAAGGGGTAAACAACTGATAATAAGGATGCTGAATGGATGGTTAGTGCAACAACCAAGACAGGAAAGCAAAACATATCCATAGCAAAAGCATGAAGAGCAAATGAATATGAACCTTCTTTCTGCGCTCTTGAATAAATTTCAATGCACGAGATTTTTCAACATTAGACAAGTAGTGATCACGTTGTTTCTTTCCAGCTGATATCTCCATGTGTAATTTCTGCTCCCTGATATGAGTCTTCTCAACTGCATTATAATCCAAGAGTCATACAATCTAGAATGAGGTTTTATCATTAAGCAAAAAAATATTCGGCGTTATAGTCTTCACATACCTGTTTCACTAACCAGATCATCCCATTTGAACTTCCTCAAGTACTTTATGTTCCAGATGTCATAATAAAAGGAAGACCTCTTCTTCCCACCTAGTAAGAGAAGTCTTAACAGAGATTAGTTTCAACAGTTGCAAGATGGAAATAAGCACAGCTCGAAATACATAAGACCAAAAATACACTATGATTTCCAAGGGCATATTATGCCTCTTTAAACAGGTTAAGCAAGTTCATAAACTCAGTGCTTTTAAGGTAAAAAAAAAAAAAAGAGAGACAGAAAGAGGATGATTTCTCCATACATAAAACTGCTGAGGTATGACTGATAATAACATTGTGATGATAAAACAAAAATCTAGAACACACCTATTTGTTCACCATTAAGTAAACTTGCCACCCTCTTAGCAACACTTTTCTTTGCAAATTCCACCCACCTAGAAAGATTTTAGTAGCACAATGAGAACATAAGAAAACAATCTAATATTAATCAAAGAAACATTCTAATAGAGCAACAGAATGATATAAAAAATTTTAAGAATTCAGTGAAAATAGAAGACATTCTCTACCATGTTTACACAACTACTATAAGAAATGCAACAAAGCTAAGCATTCTATTAAGACATATATCTTAAAGGTAATGCATTTACTAGTGATGTCCAATATTAGCACATGCTGTGCCTTTTCACATAAAATTGAGAAAAGAACTAGCATGGTTCTTCAAAGCAACTTATTTTTATCCTTTTACTGTACCCTTCAGAATAAGCTTTTGCTCTAGAACCACCAGCTTGCTTGCGACGTCCTTGACCTGTGGAACATGCCATCAGTATGTAATACATCAGGTTATATTTTTAAATCTTAGAACAAAATCAACAAATACTGAAAATCTAATGCTATGCTGTATAAGCAATAGGACAGTCCAATGTCTGGTGATGATAGTGCTTTGTAGCATGTCTCACTTGATCAACTAAAAAAGACATTAAACTGGCAATTAATTGCTTCTCTAAACTCTGCCACTGTACTGTTTCTTGAATACGCAGTACATAGAAAAAAGAAACTACCCTTTTGTCAAAATTAATGAAAACATAACCCACTATTAGTGTTTTTCACATTATTATAGCAAGCCAAGGCATCTCGATATGACATGACGGGATTTACCTTCAGGTACGAGATATATCCTTTGCATCTCTCCATACTTGGAGAGCATCTGGCGGATATGTGATGGGTTCATGTGAGGAGGAATACGGCTCAAGTAACACACACCACGCTTGCCGATGCTGTCCAAATTCTCAGCCTTCCTCTTTCTCTTGTTCCCTGCTTCCATGCCTTTGCTTCCAGAACCTTCTTCCTCCTCAGGCATATTTTCGCCCTCCGAATAGTAATCGCTCTCAGTAGTCTCTGCCATGGCTCCTAATATAGAAAAAGTTCCACTCTTCAGAGGCAAAAGGAATTAACAATTTGAAGGTTGTGAACTGAACAATCTATCGTCATAATGCGAGTAGAAGCAAGCTAGGTACCACAGTAATGGAAAAAAAGGTCAAATCACCTAAATTTGCATTGCATATAATCTAACAATTAGAGCCTATAGAGTAAATAGACTATAGAAAGAAGACGCACTGTGTGGGTATGGCGGTGTGGGCGGAGAGGAGCGAAGCAGCCTGGGCCGCTCACAGGCTCTGCCTTGCGCGTGTTGCTCTCGGTGGATCGAGTGGCGTCTTGTGCTGCCGAGCTGTGCCGCTGGAGGAGCAACCGCACGAGCGGCAAAGGTCGGCGACGGCGAGATTAGCGCGATTAGGGCCCTCGTGTGACCACGGCCACCGCTCGGCTCGGGGAATCGTTAACGGACGCTAGCGAGTGGGTGTCGAGCCCTCGCGTCGAAGCCAAGGTCTACACGCAATTCGAGACGTGGAGATCGAGGAGGGAGGAGGAAGATCAGGGGTCGTCCGGTGGCTCGGACCGTCGATCGGGGGCCGAGGAGTGGTGAGGAGCTCCCGGCACGGCGACGAGGGGGTGAGAAGTAGGGTTTCAGGGCTGGTAGAAGGGTTGGGCCGGGGGTTACCAGGCCTGGTTCCGCGCCTGGCCCACTGGGAACAGACCGATGGGAATAGGGGCCGGCTGTGTCATTTTGGGTTGGAGATGGTCTAAGTGGTTTTTCACTTCGACGTCAGTGAGATATGATATCTAATTTTGGAAAACCAGGTAAATGGCATTTCTCTTTTGTCCTCTCTACTGTTATGAAAAACTTTTGATAAAAATTTCATCTTACTTCATTCTAAATTTTCCCCTTAAAAGTTATGGGCATAAGGTTCAGACCTGTTGACAAAAAGTGTAAACAGAAAAAAAAAAAAAAACAAAGTATTCTTTCTACATATGTTTGTGGTTGTAACTTTGCTACCGTCGAACGTATTTTACATACATGCATACTAACTTTTCTACATACAAAGTATTCTCGGCAGCACAAGACGCCACTCGATCCACCGAGAGCAACACGCGCAAAGCAGAGCCTGTGAGCGGCCCAGGCTGCTTCGCTCCTCTCCACCCACACTGCCATACCCACACAGTGCGTCTTCTTTCTATAGTCTATTTACTCTATAGGCTCTAATTGTGAGATTATATGCAATGCAAATTTAGGTGATTTGGCCTTTTTTTCCATTACTGTGGTACCTAGCTTGCTTCTACTCGCATTATGACGATAGATTGTTCAGTGTGACACAATTCAATTTGATCAGTTCACAACCTTCAAATTGTTAATTCCTTTTGCCTCTGAAGAGTGGAACTTTTTCTATATTAGGAGCCATGGCAGAGACTACTGAGAGCGATTAAAGTCCCTAGATTGGTAGCCAGATGAGAAAGAGAAGAACTAATCTGATGCTGGTGGAGAAACCAGATACTTGTATACATATACATAAACATAAACATATCTATTATCTATATATCATATACAACTATCTGATACTTGTATCAGAGAACAACAAAATGAAAAAAAAAAATCATAGAAGGCATAGAAACATCATAGAAACATGAACTTTGCTGTTCTACTGACATTTTGATCTGGTATAACAATGACAGTATTAATAGCTAAGTAATCACATAAACATAAACATATCTGGTATAAAAATTTTTGGATGGTGATCACATCATTCCCTTTTGAAATCAAGATTATTGTGGCAAAGTTCAGCTCTAACTTAAATCAAGTTCTATTGCTACTAGTGACAGAGCAAAATAACATGCAAAGATGATCTAATTGAAGAATAGAATCATCAGAGTGAAGAAATTGACCAGTTAACAAGTACTATTGCATCTTTAAACCAAACCCAGTAAAAAAATAATCATCCTCTAACTTGCAATAAACAATGGCAACAGAGAGGCAGCAAAACAATAGCAGCAAAGAACCAAAACCTACATACTAGTAATTCAAGGTTGTTGTTCATATGTTTCATATAGATTAGCTTTCAGTTCAAATAGAACCAAGTGTTCCAATTTAAGTACTGCATGTGAAGCAAAAGACTTAACTATGACATAGTACATTACTACTAATCAAACATCCCAACAGCAACTTTGCTGGTTCTTATAATGTGCTGAAAATAACAGATGAACACTTGGACACAAGCAAATGGATCTGCTGAAAAGAAGAGATGGGGAGAAGAATTGAAGATTGATATGTACCTGGATGAAAGATTTCCAAGCGCTTGTGTTCTTGCTCTGATCTGCTCCGATATGTGAAGATCTGTGAATATATGTGAAGATCTGAACAGAAGAAAATAACACGCAGATAGATCTATTGAAAAGAAGAGATGGAGAGAAGAGTTGGAGATTTCCTTGTACCTGGATCAAAGATTTCCAGGCGCGTGTGTTCTTGCTCTGATTTGCTCCGATTTGAGAGAGAAAACACCCCGTCACAGATCTCAGGCAGCACTGGCGCGACGCTACTCTCAGGCGGTCCTCCTCCCCGGTGTCGGCTAGATCTGCACGTTCAGTGCATACAAATCAAAAAATAGATCTGAGAAACCCTAGATATGAGAACCCTAGATCTGCGAAACCCTAGATGGGGAGGGGATGATCTCACCGGAGAGGGGTTGACGGCGTCGTGCGGGGAGGGTTAGGCGACGGAGTCGAGGCGCTGCGAGGGGAGGAGTAGCCGGCGGCGAGAGAGATCGCGAGAGAGATCGTGGGGAGGCGCCGTCGCGAGAGGGAGCAGCCGCGAGAGAGAGTGTGGGAAACAAAAATTGCCTCGACAGGCAATTATTTTTTCCCGGCCGATCCGGTGGGTTTGGGCCGGAATTTTTTCGTTACTAGCCCGACCCAAACACGATTTTTAGCTGACCCGAATTTAATTCTGGGTGGGATTTTTTTGCCGCCGGCAGCCCAATCCGGGACTATCCAAACAGGCCCTAAAAAGTTATGGGTATGAGGTTCAAACCTGTTGACAAAAAGTGTAAACAAAAAAAAAACAAAGTATTCTTTCTACATATGTTTATGGTTGTAACTTTGCTAGCGTCGAACGTATTTTACATACATGCATACTAATTTAATTAAAAAAAAGAATGGTTTATACATTCTTATCACCTTGTTTTTTTTCAAAGTTCATTTTGATCTCTCTACATTTAAAATAGATTAAATAGATCAATTTAATCAATTTGTTATTCTTATATATAAAATAATATATAATGACCATGAAGCAATACTACGTGGAGTTAATAAGCACTATGTAAAGCTAAGAGCACCCTTGTCCCGTCTATCTACTCGTTTTGATATCTCTTTCCCTTTTTGCCTTTATGTTTATCTTATCCACTTTCAACGTGATGTTAACCAATTTCACGTACTGTTAACTTAGGTATGCGCCATGATACATCCTTGTCGTGAATCGTCCAAATTAAGCCGATTTCAAAGTGAGTTAAATAATAAACTAGAGGGAGTAGAATGTATTTATTTGTCAACATAACCAGGTGGGGCAACAAATCAACTCAATTTGTTTCAAAAATCATGTGAATTAAGGTCAAATTGAGATAGAAATCAAGTTACGAATTTAATTCATGCTTGGCTCGTAACAAGCTCAACTTGATCTCAAGTTGATATGGACTAAATATGATAACAAATTTTTAAGATAAACTTATAATTTATAATTATAAAAGTAAAGATCCTAAATTATAATTTATTTGGGGCCACATGAGGCTATTGAATATAAAAAAAATTTAAAATAAAAGTTAAAATCCAAATTTAGTTATATCTACTGAAATTTAAATAAAAAGATATTTAGGAAATCCGAACTATGTCGAGTCAAAATTGAGAGAGTTCAAGTTATAAAAGATGCTCAAACTCGACTTATTTTTTTCAAGTTGATCTTCAACCGAGTTAAACCTGAGCGTCTCATGAGCCTCAATTTTTTCTTACGATCTTACCTTTGGTAGCATGAAAAGATTCTCCCTCCTGTTACAAAAAAGTAACATTTAAAATACATGTAGTCAAATTATTTTAATTTTGACTAACAAATTCTCTGTAAATATTTAGATTGACTGTGTAAAAATTAAATAATTAGATTTGTCTTGAAGTATATTTTTATTATATTGTAGTTTTATTAGATTTTATAAATATATTATAGTACAAATTAGTGATCAAAATTAAATTTTAGAGACACGTGGATATCTAAGACGTCGTATATATTGTTTTTGACCGGAGAACAATTGTAGCAAAAATGAGGCAAAAAAGAAACTCTACGTCCTACATAGCGACAAAAATTTTATGGAAAAAAAAACATAACGACAACAATCCAAATCGGAGTCCAAATCCAGCTGCGGTTCTTAGCAGCAGTTCTTGGAGGCCCAATCTACGAGCGGCAGAAGTGAGAGCAAGTGTATGGGCCTTGGAGGCCCATTAACCAAGTGAGGTGTCGTTTTGTTTTTCTAGAGTCGTAGGGTTGAAACATGGTGTTATAAATCATAAAACTTTGATTTTAAAGGAATCATAAAGTTCAAGGATAACATCTTATAATCTATATGATTGATTTTCTATTTGTGTTAATTTTATTTTTTATGATTTCACAAGTCCATTAATTTAAATAGATCACTAATCAGAATTATAGATCGTTAGATATTGATTTCAAAAAAATCGTAAATTTTAGTATAAATTTGATTTGTAAGACTAGACTTCACATAAATGCTGGTCACATGCTTGTCATGTTTTGAAGCCACGACATGTGCCTGTCATACTTATGACTAGCTGATGTGATGAGTTATTTTTATTAAAAATATGAAACATGAATTAGTTTTATAATTAGTTTCTGTCAAATGGTTTATTTATAGAAATGGTAGCCTATGTAGCATGAAAAATAGTTGAATTCAGGTAGATGGAACAAAATTAGGTAAAAAGAGAAATTCAGTAGTGGATATAGAAAAAATTAGGTGGGATTCTGCGCGTTGCCACAAGTATTAAGGAAGTAAATTATAGTTTTGATCGATGATTCGTTATGACTATTGAGATTATAAGGTCAAAATAATTTTATTGATATAAATAGACCGTCAACTAGAGTTATATATATGAGAAGATATCATACCATATTATATTTTGAGGTATATAAATTTGGTTGATGATCTGGTTATGTTGATTTAATCGTTTTCGATTTGTAATTTCATTGGTTTGTACGGATTGTTAGTCGGGATTATAGATCAAAAGGTATCAATTGTAGAAGAATTCGAAAGTTAAATTGTATTGAGACTGTCTGTGGTTTGGATGCTAATTGTTTATAATTTTCATAGCCACCGACTATGATCAGATTTTGTACACATACGATCAATTTTGAACTAAACAATCATGATTAGGTCTTGTACTAATCCATCTTATGCTTTGGAGCTGAAGTGCATACTCATATAATCTAGGAGGTATTTAGGATAGAGCGTGAGTTTCAAAAATAAAAATTGTGCAGTAGTTCTGATGACTCTCGTATTTGTGCTTATTTTCTAGATATTTTCCTCTCATTCATGCTCATTTTAGTCATGAAAATCATCAAATACTTAAATATAACTGTATTTGTTGTCGTTCGACCTCGACTGTGCATTTGTTTATTTTAATCGCAGGTCGACGCAATTTGGGTAACTTTTGGCTAAATGAAGGAGCTTCACTGACTGGATCTAGCCAGCGGATGATTCCGTATAAAAATACGCGTCGTTATGACGCATAAGAGCTGACCGCGTCTAAATCGGAGTCTCTGGGAGTCTAGAATAGCTAAACCTAACAGCCCAGACCTAATTACAATTCCTTGAAAACCTAAACCCTAATTGCAAATCGGCCAAAACACAAAGACTCCAAACCCTAACTCCGAGATATTCAATCGCTATTATTAAAAACTCCGAGGGCCATTTTGCAAAACAACCAAATCACTAAAATCGCCCTAGCCAAAAGTTACCGAAATTGCGTCGACCTACGATTAAAATAAACAAAATACACAGTCGAGGTTGAACGACAGCAAATACAACTATATTTGAGTATTTAATGATTTTCATGACTAAAATGAGTATGAATGAGGGGAAATATCTAGAAAATAAGCACAAATACGAGAGTTATCAAGTTCACCAGAGACAAATGAATATGTTCATGCACAACTTGTCTGATATGATTGGACAAAGTCCGATTTTACCGAACAATGTCTCGTTAGTACAGAAAATTGGTCGTGGTAGTAAAAATCTTGGTCGCACCATTAAAAAAATGATCAAATCGGTAAAACATAGACTTGGCCGTCACAGTGAAAATATTGGTCGTACCAGTAAAAGAGCTTATCGAATTAGTAAAACAGACACTTGGTCGTGATAGAAAAAAATCTTGGTCATATTGGTAAAAGAACTGATCATTTCAGAAAAGTCAAAACCATTCGTATTAGTCAAGACCTGGTCATGGTCGCTCACTTCAAAACTGGTCGCATCTGTAGAAGACTTATGAGTGTGAGTTTTAGAGAAAAAATTATGCATTGGTTCACCAAAGACAATTGAATCTTGGTCGCACCAGTAAAATCTTTGTCGTGCTAGTAAACATAGATTTGGTCATCATAGTGAAAATATTGGTCGAATTAGTAAAAGTGCTGATCGAATTAATAAAATAGATCTTGGTCGTATCGACAAAAGAACTAATTATTCCAATAAAGTCATAACTAGTCATATCAGTCCAAGATCTAGTCATGGTCACTAAGTTCAAACTGGTCGTAACAGTAATTTTTTTTGTATTGGCAGTAAATTTTTCAAAACTGGTTGTAACAGTAAAAGACCTGATCGAATTAGTACCTGTTTATTGGTCAAAACAATAAATTGATTCTGTGTTGGTATTAAGTTTTTGACCTCATTCTCGGTATTCAGTGGTCGAATCATGTGTTTTGTTTTTATGTTGGTCGCATTTTGTGTTTTTGGTCGAATTAGTAGATTTGTTTTTGTATTGGTTGTGTTTGGTTGAATTAGTGTTTTTTTATTATGGTCGCATTTTAGGGTTTTGGTCGAATCCACAGACTTGTTTTTGGTGGAATGTGGGAAACTGATGGCTAGTGAAAAATAGCTATATAGGAGGAGTATGTTCGACCGCCCAGATGAAACGTTCATACCGATCCAACGACCACGAATAAAGTGACGATGTCGCTCAATGTGGAGACAATGTTCAAATAATAGGCTGGGTAGTGAGTTTCACACGACTGACCCAGAAGAAGAAAAACGCTGATTCAACAGCCAGAAATGCGGTGATGACGTGGTCAAAAGTAGGATGAGTTTTGTTATTGCATTGTGTATATATATATATATATATATATATATATGATATGATGTCCATGGTACATAACGACAAAAATCCGAGGCCAAATCCAAGCGGCAAGCCATTTTAACAGCCCAGATTGATCTAATCCAACGGCTCAAATGCATCCCAGTCAAAACTCATAAATGAGCAACCTGAGAGGCCAATTGTCTTTCCTCCGCTTTCCCAAAACCCTAACATCCTCCCCCCCCCCCCCCCCCCCCCCCCCCCGAAAACCCCCAGCCTCCGCCGGCGCCGCCGCCAGCGAGATGGCGCTCTACCTGCTGTTCGAGTCAGCGTCGGGGTACGCTCTGTTCCACGCTTATGGCATCGACGAGATTGGGCAGAGCGTGAACGCCGTCCGCGCCTCCGTGCTGGACCTCAACCGCTTCGGCAAGGCCGTCAAGCTCGCCGCCTTCTCCCCCTTCTCCTCCGCCCTCGACGCCCTCAACCAGTGCAACGCCGTCTCCGAAGGTGAAGGCCAAGTTTGGCCTCGCTTTTGTTCTCCTAAGAGGTGCTGTTTTGATGTGATTTTGCGGTGTAGGGATCATGACCGATGAGCTGAGGAGCTTCCTGGAGCTCAACCTGCCCAAGGTGAAAGAGGGGAAGAAGGCTAAGTTTAGCCTCGGCGTTGTGGAGCCCAAGGTCGGGTCCCACATCTCAGAGTCAACTGGGATACCATGCCAGAGCAATGAGTTCGTCCAGGAGTTGCTCCGCGGCGTAAGGTTGCATTTTGATAGGTTCATCAGTGACCTCAAGGTAATGCATTTTTTTTCTATCGCACTTATTTGAATTCTATGTTTGATGTCATTTCTATACCAATTTGAGTTGGTATCGGGATATATCATATGTGGCATGCACAATCGTGCTGTGAATTCGATGTTATGTGTGTTATTGTGCACTTGTAAGTCATTGCTCAATATTTTCTTTGTACAAAATTTCATAATTGCATAAATGATGTTCTAGTCAAATCACACTTACGTAGCTTTGCATTAGAGATCGCAGAACTTTGGTCTGGGTATGTCCACGCTGTAGAGTTGATGAACTTTTCTTCAGGTTGCACGACTAGTTGGTTTGGCTAATAAGCCCTTTTCACAGTGTAAGTTTTCTTTGAGTATCATGTAGTTGAACTGCGGGGAACTTTGCAGGAAGGAGCATGCTTCTGCATTTTTTATCCACATTTTTATTAAGAGATCAAAGTTTTTAATCTGATTCATAGATAAATAAGTGAAATGATTGCGCTTATTTATTTTTTATGTTTGGTTGTAGCCATCTGACTTAGAGAAGGCTCAGCTAGGCCTGGGGCATAGCTATAGCAGGGCAAAGGTTAAGTTCAATGTGAATCGTGTGGATAACATGGTGATTCAAGCCATCTTTCTGTTGGATACACTTGATAAGGATATTAATTCCTTTTCCATGAGAGTGAGGTCTGTCCTTCATCTATGGTTTTATTTAAATGTTCAATGCTTCTGTTTATATCTTGTGACGATGCTTGAATCAACTCATGTTATTTTGAAAGTTGAAGTACAACACTGGAGTATATTTTAGATATTAATATTTACATTAATATTTCTTTTATTTTATTTCACCCTTTTTTTGCTTTAATTGATCCTCTCATAGTTTCTCTCTCTTTCTTAAAGATGCTAAGTTGTGGGTATGCAGTTGTGCTATTTTTGAGGTAACATGGTCAACCAAATAATAATTTGGTTGATTCGTATGCCTCCGCTGGAAGTAGGCAATCAACTTCTGTGTGTCAGTTTAGTTCTTATCATTTAATGGGTTCAAGCATATTTTGTTCATCCATCATCCACCTGTTGAAACTTTCCAGTTTTATTCTGTGTGCTAGGTCATGTTTCATGCTCTGTATTCACCTGCAAATTTTCACATGCATTTGATGAGCAAATGCATTTGCTTATTTTTCAGTTGCTTACATGCGTTATGTGATTTTGTTGCTGTTTCATTGATGTTCATATTATACCATTTTCATGAATTCTAATGGCGACAGCATTCAAAAATCTAGATTTTCTGCTGTGCACTAGGGTCTGTGAGTTTAAGTTATAATGTTTGTGTTGAAGTCTCAGGCCTGAAGTAATGTTGGATGTACTTATGGATAGGCCTCAAAATGTTCAAATATGCATTATCCATACTAGTTTGTGCTTGAATTTTGGTCCTAATCGCTTCAGACGGTGTAAAGTGTTTGGTAAGTTCAGTACTGATTGATGTATTTTTCACTGATTAGTGATTGTATTGTTGTTGTTCTTGGTTTGGCAGTCTATTTGCCTCTGTTTAGCACTATTCATTTAACTCATGAATCCTGTTAATCTTTCTTCTATTATTGTAAAACGTGAGAGAAATGATGATGATGGAGTACTAATTTTCTATCTTGCTAGTTGTATCAAATGAGTTAGGTTACAATCTTGTACATTGGCCCTTACATTTGCTATGTAATGCTTGTGATGGGTGTTTTGACAGTTTATTCTTTGAATCCTTCTCTGGTGTGATACCTTTGGAATGTTCTGTATAATGGTCACATGAATGTTAAACTGTTGCTTAACTATAATGCAGAGAATGGTATTCTTGGCATTTTCCCGAGCTTGTCAAAATTGTTAATGACAACTACCTCTATGCTAAGATTGCCAAGTTTGTGGTGAACAAATCTGATTTAGCAGAAAAAGACATCCCAGATTTAGCTGATCTAATTGGAGATGAGGACAAGGCAAAAGAAATTGTTGAAGCAGCAAAGGCGTCAATGGGTAACAAACAGATATGTCTATAATTGGTTTTGCTTCTTTGTAGTTGTAGTAGTAATTTTGTTGTGGTTTTCTTTATGGAGTTGTCTAAAGTGTTGGTGTCTGTTTTTTTTAAAAGCATGCACCACCTAATCCACACATCCCATCTAGATTTAATCTCCACTCTCCCTTCCACCACACTTATTCTTCTTTCTCCTCCTCCCGATCCCTCCGCCACCGTCATCGCCACCGCCCTCATCTTCTCCTCTGCTGGCTATCGTCGCTCGCGGCTGGTGGCGCTGCCGCTTGACCACTGTCTTTCTATCATTGTCTACCCCGCGGCCGCCACCTCCTACTGTCTTCACCCGTGGTTGATGGCACCATCGCTGCCTCGCTACTTTGCCTCTGCTCGCTGCCGCAGCTGCTGGAAAAACTAAGGAGTCGGTAAGTGAACTCTAGAGGCCTCAATGTAAGGAGAGGGTTTGATCCAAGTGTGAAAATAGGTGTATACAAGATAGGAAAAAACAAGTATATGCTCATTATCAATTCTCTTTATTTATTATTCATTTTGTGCTTCCAGGCCAGGATCTTTCACCAGTTGATTTGATCAATGTCCAGCAGTTTGCCCAAAGGGTTATGAATCTATCTGAATACCGTAAAAACCTTTATGAGTATCTTGTAACAAAGATGAATGATATTGCACCAAATTTGACATCATTAATTGGTGAAATTGTTGGAGCCCGATTAATCTCTCATGCTGGCAGTCTTTCAAATCTTGCCAAGTGTCCTGCCTCTACTCTTCAGATACTTGGGGCTGAAAAGGCCCTTTTCAGGTGTATTTATGAGGAGCACATGCTTTTTCAGTCTTTCTTGATTTCAAGTCATTTCTTTATTATCATAATAGTGTTTTTTATGTTTCTGGAATTTCTTGGTTACTTTGTCTATTGACTGCAGAGCTTTGAAAACTCGTGGGAATACACCAAAGTATGGCCTCATATTCCACTCGTCTTTTATTGGTCGTGCATCAGCCAGGAACAAGGGCAGAATAGCTCGATTCTTGGCAAACAAATGCTCCATGGCATCACGAATTGACTGTTATTCAGGTTAGGTACAAAAATTAGTTTCTAACCTTCCTAGATGTTGACTGCCTATTCTGAAAGTTGTTTGTCATTTAATATTGGACTTCAGAGTTGAATACCTCTATTTTTGGTAAGAAGCTGCGTGAACAAGTTGAGGAGAGATTGGACTTCTATGACAAGGGTGTTGCGCCTCGTAAGAACCTTGATGTGATGAAAGCTGCTATGGAGAGCGTGACAAATGCTGTCTCTGAGGATGGTGGGTCTAAAGGATGCACCTCTTGTATCATTGATCTCCCAATGTCTTCAGTTTCACTCTTTCCATTTTATAAATAAGTTGTGATTTACACTCTGCCTCAAAATGCCTTGTGCAGGTGACAAGAAGGCTGATGCATCTGCCAAGAAAAGTAAGAAAAAGAAGTCTATAGCTGAGGCAGATGGTGAAGCAATGGACCTGGATTTGCCCTCCAATGCTGCCGCTGGAGAAGCGGAACCTGAAACTGAGAAGAAGAAAAAGAAAAAGAAGCACAAGCTAGTGGAGCCACAGGATCAAGAGATGGCCACTGAACCTGCCAATGGTGATATTGAACAAAATGAAACTCCCAAGAAGAAGAAGAGCCGTGTGGTATCAGAAGATGGTGGGCCTAAAACTGAAGGGAAGAAGAAAAAGAAGAAAAAGTCCAAAACTGAGGAGGACGATGTGTAGTTATTCAACAGCTATTACTTCTAGATGTTTAAATTATCTTGGTTCTAGTTTATGTGAATTGGATATCATCTGTTCTCAACTACAAAATTTTACTCTTGTCTGCTGCTTTCGTATTTTGAGCATGACGTTTAGAATCTAGTGAGGCATGGACTAAAATGTTGAGGCTGAAGCACTTCTCAAGTTTTCATTCATTATTCCTATATTGTGATTGATATTTTGCAAACACTAAGGTAGCCTTGTTGCAGCATGGTGGTTTGAAATTATAGTATGGTGCATATAAATGGCTATTTAACGCAGATTGGCAATACATATTTTTTATATATTGTTGGTTGGGAAGAAATATTAAGGCTGCTATTCCCTGAGAATAGCTGTTTTTTGGGAATATCCAATTGATTATTCATTGAAGTTGAAAAATTAATTGTCGTCATATATTTTGCTGCTACACTGGAGTGGAGGAACAAAATTAAAAAACAGCATGGTTTGTTCTTGCTGTATGCGTAACTCATTTTAACATCAGGAATGGTAGAGTTGCCGTATGGTAGGAAACAAAACGAAGTGTGATACATGGAGCACGAAAACATATTGCGTTATTGCATGTACAGTTGCTATGAATGTTAATGGGTAACTGTAACAACTGGGAAGTCACTGCTGTTTCCGAGGTACTGCAAAATTGTGGTTGCTCTTCCCTTCTCGTGAGAGGTCTCGTAAAACCTGTTCAACTTCATGAACTACCCCTAGCCTTCTGAACCATCCTGCTAGTAGCTGAGATGGTTCTTCACCAATCTCGACACCGTTCTCCTCTAGCTCTATGAGGAATGCAAGTGCTCTTTCTAGTCTGTTATCCTTCTCATATGCGTGCAATATCAAAGCAACACATTTGTCACATGGTTTCAGTAATTCAGTTCCACGCTTCTCATATTCCCTATTACACTGACAGCTTTATCTATCTCATTGGAGAGGCCATAAGCATTCACTAGAAGCGCACAAAGCTTTGTATCAGGTACTATTCCTGCAAACTGTATGGTATCAAAAACTCTTTGAGCTCCATCTGAATCACCTTTGTATGAATAGGCTCTTAGCAAGGCCTTCTAAACTTCCTTTTCTGCATAAATCTCTTGATCCTCCATTTCTTTCATTAAACCCTCTGCTTTGCTGAACATGTCAGCTCTAATATAGGCCATGATCATTGAACCGTACGCACGCTTATTCAATGGTAGGCCAAGTAACTTGATCTTTTCAAATATTTCCTTCGCGTGGGTAAGATCACCAGTCTTACAGGTCAATCATTGCAGTCAGCATAACCTGATCACACGGGAAGTACCTGCTCTTTATGACGTGGAATGCATCCTCGGCTTTCTGCAAGAGCCCTTGCTTGCCATAACTGTGAACTAATTTGGTATAGTCTCAGACATTAGCTTCAAAAGAATCCTCCAACAGTGCATACTCCAATACCTATCAAACACACAGGCTCTTCACTAGGTAAATTCAATGGTAAACTTATTGATCATAGCTACCACTATTGCAAATGAGAATTTTGCATTAATATTTAGCCGATAGGATGTGAGTAATAAGAACCTGTTTCTTTATCAGGATAATATTTCCCTCGAATCTTTAGGTAATAATTATGCCAAGAATAATCATCTAAGGCTATTACAGCAGCAAGCAGAGCTGTTATGCAAGCTTTGCAAGCCAAGAGGGTAAAGTAAAGATCTTGTGTCACAAGCTAAAAGGCTAAATACCTATCATCTTTAGAAAAGTATGTCTTAGTTGTTCTTGTACTTTCATATGGATTTAATAAGTACAACAAGAATAGCATAGCATATGATTTTCATTTGCTTCAAAAATTTGTCAAGATTAAGACAATTCACAGACCTCAGCAAGAAGTGGAAGTGGGCTCTCCAAATACTTCAACTCATTCAAAACCACTAACCAATTTGCCCTCTTGGGCGTCATCGCTTTCACCCAAAATCCAAGAACCATATGAAGATTCTGATCCTGAGGAGACATGCAAATCATGCATGTCATCAGGGCCTTGCATTGATTGGACAACTTGGGTGACAGATTCCTAATCGCCTGCTTCTGCGACTCATCTAATTCCGACCCTAAATTATCTCATCTGAATCTTGGCGCTTCCTTTACCACCATCTCCTCAGCTTCTGCAGCACGAGTTTGTTCTTGCAAGGCATGGCGGCTGGGCATGCACGCACATTGGTAGGAGGATTTGATGGTGGTACTCGGCAGAGTGCCCGGTGAGTAGAAGGTTGCGAGAGTAAGTGGAGAAAGAGAGGTCATCGGAGGCTTGCCGGAGAGGAAGAGAAGCGGTGGAACTAAGGCGAATTTTTCTTTTAAGTTAACCAAAAAAATAATAATAAAATTACAAAATTAGTTCAATTAAAAAAAAAAAAATTGGACTTAAAGTCACTGGGTCAAACACAGAACTGGGCTTCAATCGTAAATCCAGTTCGTGACTAAAGAGTTGTCACAGATTATTGCCTTACTAGTTCAGTCCAATGCCATGTGGACCTTCAATCGAGTTATGGCTAGCGACTACAAATCTGTAGACTGGGTCAGCAAGACAATTTACCTATGCCAACACATTAGTTCTGAAATGGACTAGCGACTGAAACTCAGTTGCGTGTTTGACCCAACGATTGAAAACTAGGGATGACTATGGGGCGGGTTCAGAGCGGAGGTATAGTTCGCTCCCCTGCCCTCTCCCCGATAGTCAGTAATATATTTTTTCCAATAACTCAAAAACCATTTCAATAACAAATTGCAATAGCTCAAAAATCATTTCAAGGTTACTATAGTCAATGCATCACTCTTGGTTTCTCCATCTAAGAGCATCAAACAAAAGAAAAAAACCCAAGAGGAAAACAAAAAATAAATTGCTATGGATAGTTTGATTAGTTTAAACTCCAATGGTCAAATTCTAATGACTATATTGTTAGTGTCTGTAATTTGATACATTTCTTTTTTAGACCCTTTGTTTCTGATGAGGCCGGCGACGGTCGAAGGGGCCGGCGACGCAGCGAAGTGGTCGTTGAGGGGGTCGAGGGAGGCGCGGGCAACGAGGCCGCGAGGGTGGCAATGGCGAGGGCCAGGGCGAGGGCAACAACGGTGGAGAATAGAATAGATCTTGCGGGTAGTGGGTACGAGTTTGACACTTGACATACACTTCACACAACGCAGTTGACAGTAGTTTTCGGATCTGGCCGGGTTTTTGAGTTTGGGTATTGATTTTGCCAGATTCTAAAATACCCACGAGTATTGAATTTCTTTCATACCCTCCTCCACGGGTATTGATTTTTCTCAATATTCGCTCCCGCGGTCTCGGGTACCTACTGAGGACGGGTATTACCCACTACACTGTCATCCCTACTGAAAACCTAGTTATTTTTGAAATTTATCTTTTAATGGGTTATTTATAAAAAAAGAAAGGCCCATCTCAGAAGAAGAGGGAATCCAAGCCGTCTATCCTCGACGGCGCTGATCCAACAGCCCATAAAAATCTCCTCTATTCACCGGGAATATTCCTCACGAGGATCTCCCACTGAGAACTGGGTCCCACCCACGCGCGCCGCCATGTATAAATATGCGGTGGCTGGCAAGCTCGAGGGCTCCTCTGGATTTCTAGGGTTTGGGATTTAGCCGCAGCTCAGGCTTCGCCGAACCCCAGCCGTAGATCTCGCCGGACGCGATGGCCGTCACCTTCTCCGACCTCCACACCGCCGACGGTCTCAAAGCCCTCGAGAAGTTCCTCGCCGGCAAGACCTACATTTCCGGGTGAACTCAATTGTCCACTCCCTACTGGAATTAGATCTGTTAATTTGCAACGATTCGTTACGTACTTGTCACAGATCTTGTTTTACTCTTTTCAAATTTGGTAAATCTTGTGATTCGGATGTATACAATGTGTTGCAGGGATGTGATTAGCAAGGACGATATTAAGGTCTTTGCGGCGGTGCCATCGAAGCCTGGAGCTGAGTTCCCCAACGCTGCCCGTTGGTACGACACCGTTGCCTCTGCTGTTGCTTCAAGGTGATATTTTTATCGTTGCTGTTCATTCGTGTAGCTCTGCAGATGTTGTAGGTTGGCTGATTTATGTATGGTTGTGTAATTTGTCAATTCTGGTTGCAGATTTCCCGGCAAGGCTGCTGGTGTGAATCTGCCTGGAGCTGGTGCGGCCTCGGCCCCTTCCGCGGCTGCTCCTGCTGCTGAGGCTGCAGAGGTTCGCTCCCTGCGCCGTTCCTGCTACCTCTCTTCTGTTAATGATCCCTGTTATTAGTTCTACCTTTTGTGATTCTGTCAATAAACCATTATATATTGATATGGGTAGCGCTGCTTGTCTTAGTTCCATACACTTTATGCTACCTAGGAAACCTTACTAGAGGGAATAGCTTATAATAGAACCTTCAGTTCGCTTGTAATTACAACTCTTCCATCAGTTCAAAGGATATGACTGTGCTTTTAATAGTTAATATGCTTGCCATAATAAGCATGATGTTTTAAGCTTATGAATGTTTGCAAAATGTCATTATTCTGTTTGTGTAAATGTTTTTGACTGAAAACAGTATTAAGAAAATTTTTACTATTCATCCATCAGCTTTTCAGTACTCAGAAATATAACGTCGCTGACCTTGCATAGTTGTTAATGTACTTTTGATCCTCATATAGGATGCCGATGATGATGATTTGGATCTCTTTGGAGATGAGACTGAGGATGATAAGAAGGTTGCAGAGGAGCGTGCGGCTGCCAAAGCCTCTTCAAAGAAGAAAGAAAGTATGTTTATGTTTGTATTTCAAAGGTTAATGTATAGTGTTTACTGAACAAACAATCCATTATACTGCTTAGTTTAGAATTTTGTTGGTTAGATATGGTTTGTGTTCTAACATGAAGCATTTTAGGTGGAAAATCATCTGTCCTGTTGGATGTGAAGCCATGGGATGATGAGACGGACATGAAGAAGTTGGAGGAGGCTGTCCGCAGTGTTCAGATGGAGGGCCTCACTTGGGGAGCATGTGAGGAACTCGTTCTTTTCTGTGTCTTCTCTTTCTTTCTTAATGTTAGCTGTTGATTTTCCGGTTACTTGCAATTAACTTGTATCATCATGTTATATTGCAGCACAGCTTGTGCCTGTGGGTTATGGTATTAAGAAGATGCAGATCATGATGACAATTGTGGATGACCTTGTGTCGGTTGACAGCCTTATTGAGGAGCACCTTACCGTTGAGCCCATCAACGAATACGTTCAGAGCTGTGACATTGTTGCGTTCAACAAAATCTAAAAAAATGCAATTGATCAACATATTGCAATTTGCAATTGGGGTACTGGAGCCAGGATACGTTGCGAGAGCAGCATAGTTCTGAAAGTTCACTTATCCCATTTGGTTATTCACTTTGAGAAACGTCAGCGTGAGTTTTACTGTTGAGTGATGTTGGGTCATGATTATGTCTGCTATCGTCAAATAGTTGAAACAGTTGAGATGTTTGTCTTTCTTAATGCAAGTGACGCCGAAATTTTTGGACCGTTAATTTATTTGTATTATGTTTTCTCATGCTATTCCATTTGATCAAAATTTGGATGGTTCATTGTAAGTGCTAGGAGGTTTTGAATTCAAATCTCACGGAGGAGTAAAGAAGTTATGCAGTGTCATATCCGTACCGAAGATATGCAGCAAGTTTATGCATCATTACCATTATGCAATGTCGAAATTGTTGAATTGTGATCAAACGGTATGAGCGTTCGTGCCGTTCTCAAATGCAGGGGACTAGAATCCTTTGTGGTTTTCTGTTTGACTGACTACAAAGAAAGCTTCTCAAATCTGAAGGCGTTTAACAAGGTAGAATTGGTCTGTGAAATTTTGATTCCAGGTCCAGCCGATATGCATCCCTGAATGGTCCGTTTCCTTCTCCCTGCCAGACCTACTTTAAATTGGATTTACACCTTTTTATAGAAATTTGCATGAAAATTTGTAGAATTCATAAAAATTTAAAATAGTTTATCCATTTTAATATAAAATCTAGGGGATGTATCAGCTAAGAACTCTTTTTAAGATAAAAGTATGTGAATTCACATATGGATCATTCAATCAATGTATGAGAGATTATCATTAGATAGGTGGAGTTGCTAGTGTCGGCTGTTGCTACTGAAGTTGACAAAACTAGTGTTTAACAAAGTAGGTTTAGTGAATATGATTCATTTTTATATTGATTAGACGACTTGCATCGTTAGTTCATATGTTTCTGTTTAAAAAAAAGTTCTCACAGATACACCCCATGAAATTTAAAAAGGAATAATTTTATATAGTTATGATCGAAGTTGTCTGGAATAGGGATGATCCTTTCCTGCCTACCCGCCTGGTGAGTGTCTGGACCGTCAGGTGAGGCGTGCGGGTGGATGCTCTGTTGCGGACTTGTGGCTAAACCGAAAATAGTCATCAATGTGCAAGTAAAAGGATCTTTTTTATAAATAACCCATAAAAAAATAAATAATTACAAAAATAATCCACAGTTTTAAAATTTTACAGAAATAACCTACCACGTTAGAACTTGATAAGTTATATGTCACGTGGGAGGGACTTGTCGAGTGCCTAGGACTCGACAAGTCTCGCCTCGACCGCGACTAACGACCACCAAGGAGCACGAGCACCAGCTTGTCGAGTTCTGGATACTCAATAAGTCCTTCCAATAGTTTGTTGAGTTCTCAGAACTCGACAGATTGATATGACAAGTTATTTCTGTAAAATTTTAGAACTGTAGGTTATCTTTGTAATTATTTATTTTTTGTGGATTATTTATAAAAAAAACTCGCAAGTAAAAACGTGATCCCAGGAGGCCGGTCCAGCTGATCCCAACCCCTCAGTCCAGAGTGCACTTTTAGCCCACGGCGGAGTCGTCTCGGTTCGTCCCAGCCCGCGTGCGGTCCACAAAATCAGATCTCCAAAAAGAAACGCACGGACAGCACGACACCATAGTCCCCATCCAGTGCAGCCGCTGCCCAGGGCCCCAGGCCCCGCAACCTCACGGCCCAGGTGCACTTGCACGAGGCAGCCGCTTCTCTCACCTGTCACTTGTCAGACAGCACACAGGCCAAAAACAGTCCCCTTGGCTCCTCAAAATAACACTCTAATCCAACTCAAAAACTCCACGGTGCTTAATTAATGAGACAATATCAGCATTGACTACCATGACATACAAAGAAAAACATAACATGACGTACTAATATAATTAAACTTAGAACAAGAACAATATGGCTACAAGTTGTCCTTACTCAAGATGACATATTACAACTACACAAAATGCCACAACTGATAGTTTCAATACTAATCGTTGTTTCCACCAAAGAGCCTCTCACTAATAAACTTTAATGCCCTCTCATGCTCACTCTTCTGTAAATCATCGAAGATCCTAGTGTCAGCCAACAACAACTCTGTGTGCTCGTCGTACATTTTTGCTTCCATCTTCAGCTGTGCCACCCTCTCTAGTGCTTGGGCTGATTCAAGCTTCTCTTTTGAGAGCTGGAGTTGTGTATCTGTCATCTCCTTAGTCGAAGCCATGCACAGTGTATGAGCTTCTAGGAAGCGTTCAATGTCTTCTGAGGCCACAGTCGTTGAAGAAGCCAGTGCATTGCCTTTACTTTTCCTTCTCTCCTTTGCTGCCCTGCAAGCTTGTGGATGTGTTTCCTGAACTGCCACCTTGTCTGTGTCGTTGTCTTTACCTGTCCTCTCCTTCGCTGCCTTGCAACCTTCTGGATGTGTTTCCTCAATGGCCACCTCATCTGCGTCATTGTTGAATGAGGATGTATGGTTGCCCGCCTCAGACAACATGGTTCTTTTACCCGTATTGGTGTGGCTACTGGTGTACATACTCATCCACTTGCGATGGTCCCAAACTGCTTTCCACCAGTAGTCAAGGTAGAAATACTGGCCTGCTTCACTCTTGTACAATTCCCGAGTGTTGTCCATTAGCTGATCGTCAGACTGGCCACAAGCATGCACAGCCTTCGACCAGCATCAAATATTGTTGAAGTGGACAACCTTTTTATTGGTCCTATTCCAGTGGTCCTTGCAATGCTTTGTTTTTCTTCATCAATTCCTTGGACTGTTGTTGTTGTATGAGGCCACAACATTTGCCCAGTACATTTCACATTTATTGGAATTTCCGTTAATCGGATTAACGGAATTATTCAACCAAGCATTGATCTGCATGTTCCACCAGAAAAAAAATGTTAGAAAAATGTCCACTAGACCCAAACAATGTGGAAATAAAAAAAAAAAAGCACTCACTAGTTGTAGGCCGTCCTCCTTCGTCCATGGCAAGCGCTTGGCTGACCTCTCAGCTCCACCACTGTCATCATTGTCTTTGACAACAATGACCTGTGGTTTCTTCTCGTTTACTGAACATGGGGTGCCAGAATCCGACACTGATGCGGATATGCCTCGAGCTTATTGGAGGTGGTGCTGGAGGTGGAGGTGGGGTGGCGGCAAAAACTGAGGATAGTGCAATGGAACACCAAAACAATGATAAATGCAGTAGCATGCCCCATTCTGCAAATTTCCAGGCAGTTCAACTAAATGAATACTAGGAGTAGACTACAAGGAATTCTGAAATGTCTTACTGCGTCAAACAGACAAGTAATAAGACCTGAGTATGAACACAAGTGTAACCTCTACAATGTGGAACCTCCCCAAACTCAAATGTAAAGCTGCATAATTAAGTTTCGAACTATTATAAAATCTTACCAAGCAATAACTAGAAAATGCACATCATAACTGTGTATTCAACAGTTGATTTGTCCAACACAAGCTCATTTCCCTATAAGTATGTAGCACCAAATATAGAACAGAACTAGGTCCACAAGGGAAAAAATGCATCACCTTGGGGTCACTGATGAACCTATTGCAGTGGAGCCTTACGCCGCGGAGCAGCTCCTGGACAAACTCATTGCTCTGGCATGGTATCCCGGTGACCTCTGAGATGTGGGACCCGACCTTGGGCGGCATTACACCGAGGCTGAATTTGGCCTTCTTCCCTTCCTTCACCTTGGGCAGATTGAGCTCCAGGAAGCTCCTCAGCTCATTGGTGATGATCCCTGTACCCCAAAACCACATCAAAACAGCACCATTTGGAAGAACAGAACCGAGGGTTTGGATCGGAGTAAGACGAGTAGCCTTCGGAGACGGCCTTGCACTGGTTGAAGGCTTCGAGGGCGGAGGGGAAGGGGAAGAAAGCGGCGAGCTTGACGGTCCTGCCAAAGCGGTTGAGGTTCAGAACGAGCGCGCGGACGGCGTCCACGCCCTGCCCGATCTCGTCGATGCCATGCGCGTGGAACAGCGCGTAGCCCGACGCCGACTCAAACAGGAGGAACAGCGCCATCTCCTCGCCGGCGACAGCGCCGGCGCCGGAGGCTAGGGGTTTTCGCGGGACGGAGGCGAGGAGGCTAGGGATTTAGGAAATGGCAGGAAAGGAATGGATTTCTCGCGGGGCTTATTTCGGATATTGGGTTTTTGGTGGAGATGCGCCTGAGCCGTTGGTTTAGATCAGTGTGGGCTTGTTAAAATGGCTTTGTTTTCTATTTTTGTATTGCTACTACCAAAAATTTAATATCGGTCAACACATGATGGTCCAATTAGTATGATATCAAAATTATGAAAATTAATAATAGTATAGTAACAATGACGAACATTTTATATCAAATAACAAAAATATATTTCTACACATTTTTTCTTTCTTTCACATTTCTTAATAGATCCATTATATCCTAGGTGTTTCAAACTTTAAAAAAAATAGTTTTGTCTGTGTATATATATATTTTTAAAAAATTATATCATCTACACCATTAATTTAAGAACAAATCAATTTTTATTCTCCTTCTCTACATTTGTCGTTCTCCTCTCTTTATCGCTGCCACCACCTCAGCCTTACTGCTATAAAAATCTCCTTAACAACAACCAAGACCATCTGTCACCCCTTGTGCTTCTATTGTGACCACATACACAGAGGATGCAAATCAATGTCACTTACCTCCTTTTTCATCCACCAATGACAAATCTATGACTTTGTTATATGTGTGGGCATTTATAATTAGATAAAATTATCCTCTAAAATTTTCATGCTAGAGGGGGGTCAAATTTTTTAAAATTTTATAAATTTTGATGAACATTTTTATAAATATAAGGTACATTTTGCAAATTGACCCCATAACTTACATAATGGCTTGGATGTTGTCCTCTGCCCCTCCTCCTCGACGAGGTTACATGCCGCATAACTATCTCCCCGTATTGCCTCGCGTCAGCAATCTTCGCTGTCACTTGTGTCTTTCACCAGCTGCTGTTGACGATATTGAAGAAGGGATTATGTAAAACTTAAATATGCTAAATTAAAAGAAGCGAATTAATCTAATGACGAAGGAGGTGCATGCAAATATTTTGACCTTACCAGAACTAAAAAAAACTAGGCGCGCAGACAAAATTTTGATTGAAACTGTTTATAACAGCAAAGATAGGGGCCTCCAATTACGGGCTTTTAACAGTGGGAGGAATGGGCCTCCAATTGGGTTTGGGCCACAAGACGAAAGGCCCATATAATTCCAGTCCACTCTAAAGCCTGCGGGTTTCGTCTGCACAGGAGTCGCCAAGTCTGAGTCTCGGAGGGGTTAAGGCGACGGCGAGATGGCGGCGGGCAGCGGCGGGGCGGCGAGGCCGGAGGAAACCCTGAGGCCCTTCCAAGACAGAGCCGCCGAGGCCGAGGTGCGTGCCAGCGTGCTATCCACATGTTCTTTTGTGGTTGGAATTAGATTACGACATCTATCGGAAGTTGTTCTGGAGTTCTTGCGCTGTTCTTTGGCGACTGTAGGCTTGGTGTGTGGTGTGATGTGACCTTGGTCTTATTGTGTTAAGAATTGTTTATTTAGTGGGTTTAATCTGAACCAAAGTAGTGTTCATTTCTGAGTAGTTTCTTTTGGACTATGTTGTCATGGCAATAATTTCTTGGTTTCTGCTTGCAGAAGCCTGACCATATGACCAGATACATGACAAGGAGTAAAACTTGGAATGCCAATACTTGCGAAAATAAATCTCCATCTTAATCTGCACATATGGTTAAGGTTAAAATTCAACTCAAACATATTGGGGGAATGCAGAAGTTGCCAATGTGTATCTTATTTCAAAAAAGATACTGGATGTAAATTTCAGTTTGCTGTATACTGCGTATTAACGGGGGTTCTTAGAATTTCGATACATTCATCATTTTTTTACAAAATATTGTGTGTACTGATGCCTTGACTAGTGGGCATGGAAGTATTCTTTTAGTGCTTATACTAGTTTTGGAATGATTCATGTGCGAATTCGTCAGTGTTAATTGAAGACTGTATTTTTGAATGTAAAATACAGTTTGTCCAATACGGTCAATTTAACATTGTGATGTGTTTCTCGGAAAAAAGAAGACATTGTGATCTCAGATTGTTCATTCTGCCTGATTTGCCAAGGTTGATGTATTATCTACTAGCTGATGGATGTCCTATCAAGGGGTGTCTGTTGGTTTATCGAGGGGTGTCTGTTGGTTTCATAAGGTTATCTCCAATGCAAAATTCTCTGCCATATCAGCAAAGAACCTCCCGAAAAGTCTTTTGGTCTCCAATGCAAAGATTATTGGAAAAACTCTTCATAGAACCATGCCTAAAAAGGCTATCGAAGAGTCTCCCTCTCCTCCAATACAAGACTCTTCGGTGAGTGGGTTCTACTGCCTAAAAACACAAAACCAGTTGTGAACACTACAGACACATATCTAATGTGATTGACAGGTGGGCCAAAAAATATATGACCCAGTCAATGACTCGGGATGAAAAAAATACACAAATCGAACTGCAACGGTCGGATTAAAAAAAAATCTTTCTCAATGACATGCGGGTCCGACGAGCAGTTGCCCCACTAGTCAGTGACGATGCCTAGGATGAATTGAATTAAACGCGCGGCAGTGGTGGGACCCACCACTGTTGTCTCATTATCAGCTGAGTTTTCGTACGCCGTCGCTGACTTGTGGGACCCACTGCTTGCTGGCCCACCCATCGTTGACGCATATTTCGGTGTGTAAGTACGAGTTAAATTTTAAAAACTGACGCGTTGCAGTAGTGGTGGAGTCCATCATAAGTGTCTCGAGACTGTACATGACAGTTAGTTTTAGCCAATGACATGCGGGTCCCGCGATAGAATAGGCTCACCTGTTAGTCATTGTTTTTTGTTGTGAAGTGTCGTCTTGTTGGAACTTTGCGGGCCCCACAAAACACGTACACGTGCGCGTTTGACCAGCTCCAACGAAACTGTTTCGACCGGCACGTGCTCGGTGGGCCCGCAAACTTGCCCTCGCACGGCGACTGTGTGGTTGATCGTCACAGAATTTGCTCGCGCTTCGTGTGCGATGCTCGACTAGTCACTTTGATGGTCGCACGCCGCTCGAGGAGCCGATGTTGGAGACAGTCTAATAAGCATTAGCCATTTAGAGGAGGTGTTTTATCCTTTCCTAACTCCTAAATATTGCTGTTGTATCCATACTTCTGAGTTCTGATGTATTGGCCATCCACATGGAAGACAACAAATCGTGTTTATGCTGTGCTTGATTCAAAGTAGTTACATTAATGCTTAACTCATACATGTGGTTTTCTCAATATTTACTTTCTGTATCTCATGTTTAATCCCTTCACATTGTAGGCACGCTTAGCAAACCTGGAAGCCTTGCTGTTCAACAAAGGTAATTTGAAATTAGTTTTAGTACTTTATTGGTGCTTGCTTGCTTGAAGTTGAAGGTGATACAAATATCTCATTCCTTTTTTTGTGATTTATTAGATAGACTGAATAGTGAAAGTGAGACAAATTCATCTGCCACGAAAGATCTTCAGTCAAAACTTGATGCAGCTAATGCAAATTATCTTGCTGAAAAGGAGAAGGTAAGTAATTTCATTGAAATTTTCGGCGTCACCATCACATGTATGAGTAATTTCATTGAAATTTTAGTCATGCTACATTTCTACTGTATGACCATGATCTCTAACTAATCTCATATTTTCCTCTTATCGAGCCTTGCAGAACAAGAAGCTAGTCATCGAGAACGAGAAGCTTCAGTATCGTATCTCTCATCTTATCCGTGCATTGAAAGAGGTAGATTCAAGATAGACGTGATGTGAAGCTTAGTTCATCTGCTTCAGAACTAGTGGGTGATCCTGATTTGTGCTCATTGTTTCTTGTGCAAGCTGAAAATGAACTTTGAATTTAGCTAAAACCAGCGGTAATCTTGATGGTTGAAGTAATGCAACAATGAGAACAATATTTACATGATCCTGTATGATCGCATTACATTATAGTATTGCTGCTTTATTCACCCCAAATTAAGGTGCTGATTTCTAGCTCTCACCCCCTCCATTTTATGTGGAAACTTGTTGCTTATCGCTGAACTGTGGAAATGCATCAAGTTACGATATTGGACGGTTCACAAGATCTCAATTTAGCACGACAGTTTGTACAGTAAGAACATATACGCAGCTTCAGGTAAAATACAAAGGCGACATCTTTGTTTCTCTTATGTCTTGTAACCATGTCCTACTAGTTTGGCAATGCCGCCGGCCAGTTGATGTTGTGGACCTTGGTTGGGTGATTTGGCAGAATTGTGTCTTTAGAAACAACTTTCGTGTTGGAACTTGGGACGTTGCCCCGTTACTTGTGACTCACGTTATGCTCGTGAGCAACTATGGGAGCAATTGGCTAAAATTCAATCCCGCCCAACTCATAATACATCTTATAAAATAAAATTCAACTCAATTTAACCCAATCTACTTCTATTTCAATCTAATCCAATCTTAATCATTTAATATGGGTTGAATGTACATTCTATTTCCAACTTAAACATAGTCAACTCATTTAAAAGTTATGAAATATTAAGAGAGTGGGAGAGAAAAAAATATGAATTTAAATTATTTGTGGATTTCAATCTACATCAATCCAAATTTTTTCAACTCAATCTAATTTAATCCGACTATATTTTTAAGTCGACCATCCTAAAATTTTTCCCCATATTTTCTTCTGTTAATCTCAGCTATCTGTTTCTTATCTTTTTTTAGACCAGATTTTATTCCAACATATACTTTCTTTTCTTTCTACCAGGTATTTTCAACTTAGCAGATATTTTTCTCCTCTCTTACCGGATATTTTCCAATCCTTTCAACGGATAAATTCATTCTCAACAGATGAATTCCCACTCACCCATCATTGCATTCAACTGTGGGTGAAAGTCTATTTAGGTCAGGAGCCTTATGGCTGCAAGCATGAATGGGAAGACTATCAAGGAGAAAACTTTGAGTTTTAAGGTTGCAATCCTCAAGTCAAGTCTGTCTTTAGGGGGAAGGGAAGGTCCTGGTTTTGGTTGCAGTGTTTTGAATATTTGTTAAACTCAGTATGTGTGTGTTTTAGTAAAATTTGTTTGTGTATTATTATGTATTTGTGAGATGTATTATCTGTACATGTCTATGAATAACTGTTTCCTAGGCAATTATAAAAGAATCGGTAGTGCTTTCTTAACTTTCCCATTACTAAACCCACTAAAACTAAAGGGTCTGATACAATCCAGTTTGTTAACCCATCAAAAACCAATCAATTATAAATTCAATATATTTAACCTGTTTCAATCTAACCCATTACCACTCCTATATGCAACATTTGTCTTTAGAACGTACTTCCAAACTTTTTTTTAATGATTTTACCTATTTGATTGAAGAAACATAAAGGGATGAGTAAACTCCAGGTTCCTCTATTTTTCTTTTAAGTCCATTTTAGTCATCCTATTTTAAAAATATGTCTAATTAATTTATCTATTTTCAAGATCAATTAAATTGAGTTTTGACGCTGTGTTTTTTTTAAAAATAAATTGGCTATGATAGAGTGTGACAAATAATAATATAATAATATCATGTCGAGCTGCTAGAGAGGGAGAGGGGAATCTCAACAAAATAGTTTGAAGAGAGATATTACCTCCAGGTGCTAATAAGTAATAAGTAATAAGCTCAGCATAGCGTTGAATAAACTCCGAGCCATGCTCTGCCATCACCGTATATTGATTTGTTCGATGTTCTAAACATGACAAATACATCGGATTGAGCCAAATTCAAATGTAATTTAGTCTATTTTAAAAATAGATAGGCTAAATTGAGTCTAGAATAAAAATAGAGGGAAAAAAATATTTATCCCAAACATAAAATATAATTATCCATCAAAATCACTCCTTTTATTGCTACCAGCTAGCTAGAATTAATATATTCAAACTGTATTTGGACTATCTAGTATCCAACAGAGCAATGAGCACCTTCCAGAAATGTACGTGGCACCCCTACTGGGCCCTCCAGTATGTACTTATCCAAATCTAACCCAGAATCCCTGACAAGTTGGCCTATCCAAACAGCACCCACATGTCAGATAGACACCCCAAATCTCTGTGTCTCCCCGTCCCTCCCGTACACGCAAGGCACCACCCAGAAAGCAAGAGCGCGTGAGCTTTAAATGGCTTCGTCACTAACCACCGCCCCTACAGCCCTACTTCGAGCCGTAGCGAAACCCGCGAACCACTTGAGCTCGTGACCTTTTGCGGATCGAGAAGGCTAGGGTTTGGAGGGGTTTAGCCGAAGCAGCTAAGCGAGCAATTAGGCAGGTTTTGGAATTGGATGGTCGGCGGCCGCCGCCGCCGTCTCGGCCGGGAGTATAGCGTCGCCGGCGCCCATGGGCAGGTCGTTCCGGGACTCGCTCAAGGTGCTCGAGGCCGACATCCAGCACGCCAACTCACTGTGAGCTCACCCAATCCCTCCTCTGGTCTTTAACTCTTGAGTCCAAATTTGTTTCCCAGTTCTGCTTGTGCCGAGAGTGATTAGTTGCTGCTTTCCCGGCCCCAAATTGTTGAATTGGATGTGATGTTACTGGAGTTTGCTGTCTTAATTTGAGGTATGGAGTGAGATCTACCAGGATTAGACTTTGGGGTGTTGCGTGCACCGTGCGCGGCTGTAATTGTACTAGTTCTATTTGGTTTGATTGGTCTGCTGAGAGTGCTGTTAAACCTGCTTGGTGGGGCACTGGGGCTTGATTGGAAGGTTAAATTTTTTTTTTTGTTTGCTTATCTCTGCATACTGACTAGTGCTAGCTCTTGGCTTATGAGATATCTAAGATGGGAAGAACCTCCATAACTGTCCTCTAATGTGTTATTGGAATCCAGAAAGGACGGAACTAGCGTACTATTAGTTTTGCAGCCCTTGGAAGCATATATAGGTGCCAGTTGGCTGTTTCGTCCTTCATGGGTCTTGAGGCGCTGTTAAATGTTACCTTATAGTTGCCATCGTGAAATTCCTCAATTCTTGTCAGTGCCCTGCGGCTCTGCTGTGCATAGTGGCTCTTCATTGTTGCCATTGTGGATTTTGATTTCCTTTTCCTTTCAGGCATCATCATCTTGGTTATTGTCCACCAAAGACATGCTACATGCTGGTGTTAATATTATGTCAATCGGCCAACTAACTCGTCATCATGAAATTAATTATTTCCCTTGGTTCTGCATTTTCTATCCTAATTATATGAACATCTGTTCTGCTTTAACGATTTATGACTAAAGGTCCAGTACAATCACCATATGCACAGACTAAGGCACTGTGTTAGATTGTTATAGCTTTCGCCAAGCTTCAACTGATTGTGGCGCTGGTTGTGGCATTAACTTGAAAGAACATGTTGTCTATGCCATAACACTGTGCTGCATGCAACAATTCGTAGTTGTTGGAACTTGATGATTCCTAGTCTCATTCAAATTTCACTCAGCCAAGGAAATGGTCATTGACAAGTTGTCGAATGTTCAATTTATTGGCTGATGATTGACAAGCCAATGATCAATATTGTCATCTTGAAGGGAAAGTTCAAGGAAGAGTCCAAAATTGAACAAATGATGACAATGGCCAAGGACATCAAACTGAAGTTTTATCTCTTGTTTGATGTGGAGGCCAAACTGGCAATGTATTATTTGAAACATTGATTTCAATTTGCAAGACCTAAGAACTTTCAACTTTGATGTGTTATTTTTTGAGATGCATCGGAATCTACAATGACAAAGTTCTAGTTGTGTCTAAGAAAACAGTCTTGTAGAGTAGTAGAATGGAAGAAAAGACAACTACCATTCCCTTAAAGATCGTGAAAACATGGAATGTAGTTGTATCTAGGGTTTGAGTTTCTGGTGGTAACCGGCCATCCCGGCCTAGATCGGGAGATGTAAAACCAGCCAAAAATAGGGGTGTTAGAGTACTATGTTAGAAGATTGTATAAATTAGTGACTATACAAGTTTGGATAAAAATAGAAACTTGAAAAAAATGGCAAAAAAAAAAATCAAAAGTGGACCAGAATCGCCCGGACACTGGAACCGGCCTCCTGCCAAGTCCGATGATCAGCCACAAAACAGGAACCTGAACCCTGGTTGTATCTTCTTTTTATATATATCCAATGCAGGAAACAACAGAAATGCAAAAATTCGTAGTATGGTGAGGATATTGAAATTATGCTTTCCTCTTGTACCTTGAGATTTCATTGTTCAATATCTTGTTTTGTGGAATGCAGGGCTTCAGAATTTCGAGGGGAATATGATGGTGCCTGTCTGCAGATGAGAATGTCATATTGTCCGGCTGCACATTTGTTTCTTTTTCTTGTTCAGTGGACAGACTGTAGCCTTGCTGGTGCACTTGGGCTGTTAAGGATTCTCATTTATAAAGTTGAGATTGCTTCTGTTTTGTGTTGTAACCAGTTCCATATGTTCTGTTGGTCGCATCTAGTTACATTATAAGCTTGAATATGCAGGTTTATGCTGACGGAACAACCACCATGTCAACTCATGAAAGAAAAGCAAGTATTAGGGAATTCTATGGTATGGTGCATATCCTTCAAAAGTAATATTGTGTCTTAGCACTTTCTTTCTGTTTGATTCTTGGTTTTTTTCCTGGCAGCTGTCATATTTCCTTCTTTGATGCAATTACATGGAGGAATCAATGAGATGGAGGACAAGAGACAAAAGGCAGTCTGTGTAGAGAGGTACAGAAGAAGAGATGATGATCAGAAAATGACCATCTCAGAGATTGATGATGGATTAGAGGAGGACTGTGGCATTTGTATGGAGACAAACAACAAAGTTGTGCTTCCAACTTGTAGCCATGCTATGTGCATTAAATGCTATCGTGACTGGTACACATATTTCTCTTCCCTCTGCAATATTTGTAATGTTCACTGAAATCCCTTTTGTTCCTTTGACAATAAAGAACTTCCATTGCATTTAAGTTGATCATAGATGAAATGATATGCAAACAGCTGAGTGGAACATAAGAGAGCATTTAGAACCATTATGTTTTTATTCATTGGTATAATATATTTCAGATGGTTCCTTTATTAACTTATAATTCTGTTAAAGCCAGATTAAAAAGAAGAGCTGAATGGTTCATTTGGCCATTATTAGAAAGTTATTTGGCCTTCTTTTATGCTTGCATCATAAACTCTTTTGTACTCGGCATGGACTCTTGATCTAAGTATGACCTGAAGGAGTACCTTGCTTTGTTTGGTTGATGTAGGTTGCTTTGTTATACTGTTTCTCTACTACCAGATGATGTTTTTTTAGTTTATTGATCTTCATACTAGGCTAGGTTGGTTGCAAACTGTAACGGAAAAGCTCCTTGTGGACTAACATGTTCCTTTCAGCTGGTTTTCTCGATACCTCAAGTTAGCTGATCTTGCTTATAAAGTGAAGGACATTAAATCATTAAGGTGGTGTTATATCCAGATGTAGGCCCTTATTTTCTAAATTACAATGTTGGGTGCACATATTTCCTTGAGATAGGAATTCAGGAACGGATTTTGCAGACTTGAATAATAACAGGTTGATGTGACCTCAATTCGGAGAAGGCAATAGCCCATGCAGATCAAAGATCAGAGAAGCCAAAGGTAGATGCAAATTGCAAAAATATATGGTCAGGGCTGTGGGATGCCATGATCCATCTAATGGCTTAACTGGCCAGAATGAAGCGTAGCAAGGCCATTGCTGCCAGAGCTGGAAACTGAGCTTGCTTCTGTCAGTATGCCACTGGCTCTCTGTATTTGTTCTTTGGTGCTCCCATGTTTATGCTTTATGGTGCTTCTGTCAGTTTATGGAAATTGCAAGAACATGTCAAAGAAGAGTTCCATTGGAAAGATTTTTTGACCTAGTTTGCTTAGAATTTGCCATCCCCTGCTTCAGTTTGGATTTAGGTTTGGTCCAAAGTGAGAACCAAAGCCAACTGGGGTTTTACTAAGCTGGAACAGATCTGCACTATTGTGCATACCGGACCATGTAAAAGTTTGGTCTGAAATTGTTATATCGCTTGTGATGAGAAGCTTACTTGGAGCTCGGGGTACCTCTGTCCTAGTGTTGTGTAAATCAAACCCAACTTTTAGGTCTCTAGGCACTAATCTATTACTTTATTTTTGTGTTGATAATTAAATAGTGAGCTTAATTCACATAATGTTTCATGCTGCAATATGAATAGCCATAACATGCATTTGCATACCAGCTCGGACTGATCTTTGGTTGGAAATCCCATTAGGATCCAAACAAGGGTTGAGTTAACGGGAGAAATCCTTTTTGTTCTTGAAGACGTAGTTGTGGAGCTCTGTCATGTTTGTATTTTAGTGCCAATCTGATCCTGTATTGTACATAAAATAGTGTCTTCCTGCTTCTTAATTTGCTTTTATTATGCCCTGTTGTTTAAGCTTGGTGTAACTGCAGGCGATCAAGATCCCAGTCTTGTCCATTCTGTCGTGATAGTCTCAAGAGAGTCAACTCTGGCGACCTGTGGATATATACAGATAACAGGGACATAGTTGACATAGCAACAGTTAGAAGAGATAACCTGAGGCGGCTCTTCATCTACATAGACAAGTTGCCCACCATCATCCCCGAGTCTGTTTTCGATGCCTATGATTCCCATGTAAAGTGACTAGATGTACATTGTTCCAGTTCGTGTGCCAATTGTTTAAGTATGCACTGGTTTGTAACCATTGCGGAGCCCCCAGGCCACCGGTGCTGTGTGCTTCTAGAGCTGTAAGCAGCCTACCAGGGAGGCTTTTTATGTAAGGTATATATATATATATATGTATGTATGTATGTAGATTGTTCTCAGCTGTGTGTGTTGGTTTGTTTGAGTGGGTAGAAAAGAAAATTTCTGACGCTGTCAGTCTGTAAGCAAGTAATCTTTATTCTCTGTTAATAGCAATCCACCTATTTCAGGGGGAATGCCATTTTGTATACACAGCATATTTAATGTTGTGTAGTGTATGGTGTCATGCTATATTCTGTGGAGTATAAGAAAGTGTAGCTGCCTTGTATGATGCCATGTTTGTTACTCATCAACAACCATCGCCATCAGAAATGCACGGTTGACATGATAATTTGGGGGGTTGTATTTATGCATGGTGATTGACGATTCGGTTGGATGGAATTTTGTACACGCAAAACTGATTTCGGTACAAATTGAGGTCATTAATGCTGAAGGTTCAAATGAAGAGATGGAACCAGATTTTGTAAACGGTAGTGCTGATTGCTGAACTCTCAGTTGCTGAGTTGCTAGTACGCGATTCTGCCTTGTCTCCTAAGTATGTGTCTGCTTTGAAGAAAAGACAACATGTTTCCTTGTTTTTTCCCCAGTTTTCGAAAACATATTTGGTAAGTATTTGGTCCGTATGGGTGAAAAAGGATCATATGATGGTCAAATGAAATTCTACTTTATTTGGTCATATTTTCAAAATAAATCGAGATCAAATGGGTTCATGGGTCAAAGTGAAATTCTAAATTGTATTTGTCAAATGGATCTAGATCGAATTTTGGATATGCTGGGAGCTTTTAGGAAAAATAGGATAAAGTATTTTCTCTGTCTTCGAAGAGCACCCTCGAACATGATGGATTTTGGTTGGAATTGCATTTGTGACTTCTTTTATAACAGCGATCTAAAGAGTTTTCTCTGAAGACAGAACACCCCAAAAGAAGCATGAAAAAAATTATAGTCGGCAAAAAAAAAACTAACAGTATGAAACTATTGTAAAATTACAATACATATAATCTGAACATTGTCATGAGATACAGGATCACAATAGATGCACTATCTTGCAGTATTTACAGACTAGCTTGAGGCTTAGAAGGTGTGGTGCAGTGTGTTATTATTTCTATCTAAAAAAAAAATTATCGTATTTGATTTTTATGGCCTCTAATAAATAATTTTGATTAATACTTTTTATTATAATATATTAGTAAAAATTATAGAAATATAATATTATAAAAATATTTTTACGACGAATCTAACTATATTATTCACATACAATCAATTTAAATATTTATAAATATAATAGTGACCAAAGTTAAATAAAATTTAACTACATAAAAATCATCGCGACAAATTTTTGTAGATAGAGAGAATATCAATGAAAGCAAAAATTGCACAACCTCGTGATCACGGTTCTGAAGACAATTGAGAGACCAATAGCCACATTCTTTGTTATTTCCATGAAAGGAAAAAAATTAACACCGCTTTACTATTTTACCTAATTAAATTGAGGAATCATCTAATGCTCTTGTATTATTTTTAGGTTTCAACATTATCCAATGTTTTTTTAATTTTGAGAATGAGCTCAAAGTAGGACTTTGATGCATATATTTTTTTTAGTTTCAATATTATAAAAAAAAATTTCTCATCACACATATAAGTTTTGACATACAAATTTTATCATACACACAAAACTGACTTTAATTAACTCGATTCATTGGACTGTAGTCATTCCTTCCCACTTATTATCACTAAACTCCTCCAATTCGCACCCTATCTCATTGTGCACACTTCTCACATATCGTGATTATTGATATTGCTTATTCTTTGATTTTCACTCTCACTCATGTAGCCTCCTTTTATTGTTTCCCTCGCCTATTATCACCAACTCCTCGATGGATGGCGTCAGCACCACTTTACCACCCTTGTCACCCTTTTCCTATATTTTGCTTTTTTTTTTTTGTTTTACCCATATATCAAACTTATTATAAAAATTATCTTTCCACTAACACCATGAATTAGAAAAAAAAACAAACGAACCTATAACTTGAAGATTGTGTTTGGAAGTATAGCGTGTTCCTTAAAATCCGTTTAACATATCATTTTTAATTGTTGTTATTTAGTAATTATTGAAATAATAATAATGATATCTCATTAGATATATCAAATATCGTCATTAATCGTCACATTTCATAATACAACACAAAATTATACTGCACAATCATAATAATTTAGTACAAACTCAATAATAAAACTCACTAATAAAGGTGAGAATATTAAAAAGTGATTCAGGTGAACAGCTAACCAACAACCACAATGGGAGATAACCGTTCTGTTTAACCGGCATTCGATCGGAACTCTTATTTTGTCATCGATTTCCATAAAAGATTGCCATTTTCAAATCCAAATGTAGGCACTCTCTCTAAGCCAAAGTTTACTTTCCCTCCTAAAAACAACACACAGTTGCCCGTTTCCTTGCTATCACCCACACATCAGAAGGCAACGGAGGTCTTTTCCAAAAGTCTAGACCCAGATATAAACACGCACCTCGCCTCCCTTCGCTTCCCTTCCCCTCCCCCCCCACCCCCCCCCCCCCACACCTTCCCACGAACCAAAACAAACAAACGCAAACTTCCCACCCCCCCAAACCTCGCGACCCCCAAATCTGCCCTTCGATCCCACCCTAAACCCTCCAATCCCTTCCGATCCGCTTCAATTCGCGCTTCCCCGCCCCCCAAACCCTAGGAATTCCGCGACGTTTCTGGAATCTTCGAGGTGTTTCAGGGGGGGAGGGGTAAGGCATGGAGGAGCTGGTGGGGAGGGGGGTGAGGAAGGAGTTCCCGGGCTTCGGGTTCTACGCCGGCATCGTGGAGTCGTACGACGCGGAGGCCGGCTACTTCCGCGTGCTGTATGAGGATGGCGACTCGGAGGAGGTCGACCTCGAGGAGGTGGCCTCCATACTGGTCGGCCCGGAACTGCCGCCGCTTCCGGCGACGCCGCAGCCTCCTGGGGACGCCGCAGGGCGCCGCCCTAAGAAGCGGCGCCGCGGGGGCGAGGAGTCTTCGGAGGCTAACGGCTTGCTGCCTGTAGAAAATGGCGTATTAGAGGGCGTCGAGGCCGCGACGCCAGCGGAAAGGGTCCACCTTGACGTGAACGGGGAGGGGGGAACGGAGGAGAAAAAGCGGAAAGTTGGTCCTGGACCCGAGGCCGGCACTGTGCTGCGGAGGAGCGCGCGGCAAGCTAAAGCGGCGGAACTAGCGGCCCAGTTGGAGGCAGCAGCTGCTGCCGCCGCCGCCGCAGCCACTGCTGCCGCCGCCGCAGCCACTGGTACGCCACAGGAATCGGGGAGGAAGCGGCCCCGTGCAAATGGGAGCAGCCGGTGCCGGTCGGTCGCTAGGGATTTGGAGGAGGCTGCCCTGGAGAAGCTGCCGCCAATTCCGGAGCTGCCGCCGTCATCAAAGGGTCTGGATTTGGAGGGCCTCCCTGTTCTCGATCTCTTTCAAGTTTACTCTTGCTTGAGGTCATTTAGTAGACAGCTGTTCCTGAGCCCGTTTCAGTTGGAGACTTTTGTGGCTGCGCTGCGGTGTATGTATGTTAACCCTTTGATCGATTGGGTGCATTTCATGCTGTTGAGAGCTCTGAAGAGCCATCTGGAGGTTCTCTCCAACGAAGGAGAACCTTCGGCAATACACTGCATTAGGTAAAGGCCCTTGTTGTAACTAAGGTTATGTATGTGTAGATTATGAAAGACTCGTCCTTTATTTCTTTACTGTTATTTGTGTAGGAATCTTAACTGGGAGTTGTTAGACCTAGCAACTTGGCCTGTCTATCTTGCTGAGTACTTGCTAGCTCGAGGTTCAGAGTTGAGGTCTGGCATAAAGCTTACAGACTTAAAACTGTTGCATACGGAGTACTATAGGCAGTCTGCAGTGGTGAAACTTGAGCTTCTGCGCTCACTCTGTGATGATGTTCTGGAGATTGAAACTATACGGTCAGAAATTGGTTCGAGGATGGCTGAATCGGACCTAAACGATGAGGGTTGTAGAAGCACTGGTGTAGGAAGAAAAAGGAGGAGTTCTGTCAAGGTCCCTGCAGATTCTTCTCCCCCTCAAGAAGGCCCTGACGATATGGATGATGGTAACAGTGACGAATGCTATCTTTGTGGCATGGATGGTAACTTGTTATGCTGTGATGGCTGCCCTGCTGCATTTCATTCTAAATGTGTGGGGGTGGTGGAGGATCTATTACCTGAAGGTGATTGGTATTGTCCTGAGTGCTTGATAGAGAAGAATGATGGATCCAGAAGGTTGGTGAAGCCTAGCAGAGGAGCAGAGGTTTTGGGAATTGATCCACACAGTCGACTCTACTTTGGCAGCTGTGGCTATCTTTTGGTGTAAGTCATTGGAGAGACTTCTTTCTCTTTTTTCATGTAAATCATTTTAGAGTTCTTTGCTCTGGTGTGCATATTCTTAATGCTGCTATAGTCTCCTACTGGAGCTGTGGCCATCAAGTTAATCCTCTTTTTTCACCTGTCTAAATTTTGCAGTTTGCTTCTCCATTAAATATTTGTAAAAATTCAATTGTTGCACACGTTACCTTGCACTTATGCCTTTAACAAGTTTTTAGTCTAAATGCTCAACTTCTCTAGTTTGTATTAAAGATGTTGATTATTGAATGATTAATATTTCTTGCTGCATTGGTAAATACAAGGTGCTCTATGAACTTGCAGGACTGAGTCATGTGATGCAGCTGCTCCATGTCATTATTATGGTGAAATTGATCTTCATTCTCTTGTTTTGGTGTTAAAATCATGTCACCCTTCCTACAGTTCAATCATTAATGCAATATCTGCATTTTGGGGTATTGCCATTGAATCTTCTAATTTTAATGGTTGCTACAAGAATAACAAGGAACATGGTATCACGAATGCTGAGGAGACAGATTGCAAACACCTGTCACCCTTGGAACAAAACAGTGAACTTCATCAAGTTGAGATAGAACAGGACAGGTCTTGTCAACAATTGGGTTCTGAAAATTGTAGTACCTCAAATTCAGGTCAGTTGGATCAGGACGCCTCACACCAGACATCCACTTTGAAATCCCCATTCATGTCTGAAAATGGAAATGGAATTGCTTATGCTAAAAATTATGATGAAATATCTCAACAAATTTTCTCTAGTGCCAAGAATGATGGTAGTAATCCTCAAAAAGATGGCATTTCTTTAGATTTTAATGGTTTAGCTGTGGAGAATGGGAACAATCCGTTGCTTCAGAAAAAATCAACTGATTCTTTACTTCATTCAGACCCTGTGAGCTACATGAACTACTATAGTTTTGGTCAAATAGCAGCATCAGTTGCTGAAGAGTTAAAACACAAGTTGTCTGAAAGCAAGGAAGGAAAGAAACCTGCTGAAGATGCAGTTTTATTGCAGCTAAAATCAATATGTAAGAAGTATACTGGTACTTGTTCAATGTATCAAAAGCTATCTGTGGACCTGCTAAAAGAAAAATGTGGCTGGTGTAATTCCTGTCAAATAACTGGAGGCAGTGATTGCATTTTCAGAGTCACCAATGATAAGCTTGTCGAAAGTCCTAAACCACGACCTGTGGGCCTTCGGTCTGAAAAGAATAAGAAAAGTCATATTATTGCTGCTATTCATCACATTTTATCAATTGAAGAACAACTGAATGGTTTGCTGTCTGGTCCCTGGCAGAATCCACAATATAGTAATTTTTGGCGTAAGGCAGTTCTGAAGGCTTCCGATGTGCCGTCATTGAAGCAGCCTCTTCTTTTGGTATAACTTCTTGATTGTTTTGTTCTTATTAAAGCTTCTACATTCTATATCTACTAAAATTTTTTTGTGTTTATCTGCAAATATTCTGCAGCTAGAGTCCAATCTGCGCCATGTTGCTTATTCAGCGGAATGGCAAAAACCAGCAGATTCTGTTGAAGTGGTTGGTTCTGCAGCTCATATCTTGGTCCGTTCAGCTAATAAATCTAAAAGTGATGGAAGTGTTAGAAAGCAGGGGAGGAAATCATCTGCTGGGGAACTCAAAGTTGACTCTCGTGATGTTGGTGTTTATTGGTGGAGGGGTGGAACATTATCTCGTCAAGTGTTTCATTGGAAGAGGTTGCCTCAATTATTGGCCTACAGAGCTGGCCGGCAAGGTTGTATACTTGTATTTCCAAATTTTTAAACAGTTTCTAGATATGCTTTTCTGACCATCACATTTATACTAAACTTTGCTTGTTTGATATTTCTCAGCGGGGTGCAAGAAAATTCCCACCATATTTTATTATGATGGTTCAGAATTTGCCCGGAGGTGCAAATACATAGCTTGGGAAGCTGCTGTTGAAATGGCAGAAAATGTTGCTCAGCTCATTTTGCAGGTAATTTCTTCTGTTTGTTTAGAAGAGGAATCAGTAAAATTTGGTTGCTAAACAATTTTACATCATGCACCTTCAGATTAAAGAGCTTGAGTCGAATATCAAGTGGACTGAGATATTGGGGACTCATCTTTCTACACCAGCAACCAAGGAATCCCAGAAAATAGCAAAGCTTTTCAAGAAAGTAATAATTCGCAAAAAATACATAGATGGAACAGATGTGAAATATCTACTTGATTTTGGAAAGAGGGAGAACATTCCTCCTGTTGTTGCTAAACATGGGATAAAACTTGAGGAGCCCTCTAGTGAGAGGAACAGGTTCTGGTTAAATGAAGGCCATGTTCCGCTGAGCCTTTTGAAGGCATTTGAAGCCAGAACATTAACTCGCATACTGAAAAAGAAAGACGCCAATTATCACCCTGAGAAGATGAATGACTTAAAGTCGAAGAAACCAAAAAGATTGGCATTCACATACCTCCTAGAAAAAGAAAGAAATCTAGCCAGCAGGCTTTGTGGTCAGTGTAACAAAGAAGTAATCACAAGGTATGCAAATGGAAAAAGTGAATTTTGTTTTTTTTTGTTGTTAATGCAATATTACCTTGTAGTGTTTTCCCCTTAACTAGAATGACCTTTTTTACTTCAATTATCCACCGCAAACCTAGGCATTGACTAGTGAGTCTTATTTAATTGTTCCCCTGAACTTGATGGGGTCAGTCTGTGGACTGTTTGTTGTGATGACTTTGGATTGTTTGGTAGTCATGCCTCTGTTTGCATCAAAACAAAATATATATCTTGTTGTTGATAGGGCTTGCTTCTGCTATCAGAATGCCCTGTGCCAGCTGAATGGTCTAATAATTTGCTATGGTGAGCATGACCCTAAAGTCTTTTCCGTCTTCAGAATTGAGTTGAGCCATATAAGTCATTTCCTATTTGGGCGAGAAATTGACTATCTTTGTTTTGACCATGATGTTACTTTTCTGGGCAGTCCTGACTTTTGTAGTAGCTTGAAAGGAGACAATCTACGTTTACTTTATATACAGTTATACATATCCCGTGGCCCTTATTCCCATGGTCAGTGTTGCTGTTTGCTCACCTGGTTTGCTGATTCAATCCTTTGGTGCTGTGGTATTCGGCTCAACTGTCTCCAATGGCCTCTGATCATGTACCAGTGAACTCTTATAGGTTGCTGAAAACCTTTAGATCCAACTGTTTAATAGTGACTTATAACTGAGACTTCTTCTAATAGTTGTTATCAGCTAATATATGAAGACTTCTACATCATTGGACTTTGTTCTGTTAGATGTTACTGGTTCTGTAAAGCTTTTAGGACTTGTTTCAGTAGAATAGAATTGGGATCCTAACCCCCTGAAGTGTAGCTAATAGCTCAAGGGGATCTGAGATAAGACATGGGATGGCCCTCTTTTTAAATCCCTTTGGACTGGTTGTCCCCATCTATCCTAGTGGATTTAGTTCCTAGGGTGAAAGTTTCCTAAATTACCCAAACTGGGTCAGTGTTCTATAATCTTACTGTTTCTTGCTATCGGTTATTCAGTTCAAATTCTTCAATTTTTAAATCCATGTCCACAATTTCGAGCTTAGCTGATGATGCTATGTTGAAATTTAGGCCCCGTTTGGAAACACAGTGTATGAAAACCATGGCTTTGGAATTGTAATGCAACAAAAACCACAGTACTATGTAGTATTTCAAAACCACAGTTTTGAAGAAAACTATAAGTTGTTTGGATACACAGTTTTTTTCAAAGTTTTCAATTTCATGTTTAAATGAACTAGTTATTATTAGTTTAAAAAAACTAACTATTGGACAATTTCTATGGTGTTTGGATATCAAACTTTTCAAATTCTTTAAACATGAAGAATTAGAAGTTCAGAATCCAATTCCTTGCAACTTCAAACTTTTCAAATTCACAGTTTAACACTGAAGTTGCAACTTCAAATTTTGTTTTATGTCTGAGAAATTGCAACTTTTCAAATTTAACTTCAACACTGATGAATTTGAAAAGTTGAATTTTAGAGAATAACAGAGAAATTCAAATCCAAAACATTCTAAATAGCCATCATCCAAATCCTGCTACGGCCTCCTCGACTAGATGCAGGTGCTGCAACCGCACCCAACACGAATTTTAGTGGGCCGTGCTGACCTGGCACGAGGGATCGGGCCGTGTCGTGCCTCAAAAACCGGCCCATAGGCGGGCACGGCACGGCACAAAAAATCGGGCTGTGCTCGGGCTGGCACCGCCCGTTACACGGCGGGCCGGCCCGCCACGGCACGGCACGAAGCAGTCCAATAGCACGCGGGCTAGCCTGGCGAAAATCGGCCCATTATTATTTTGAAAAGCTTACAATAAAAAATTGTTTTCATATTTATTATTAAGTTTTATTCTCATTTATAATTTTTTAAAATTTGTTTGCAATTTTTTACTCTTATGTGTCAATTGTCATGTCCTCATGTATAATTTATTTTAAATTTGTAAGAATATGTTTGAATTTTCTATGATATTTTAATCTATGTTTTTTGTAATTTTTAGTTACTATTAAATTGTTAATCTGTTATACACCAAATGTTTTTCTCAATTTTTAAAATACTTTTCCTTTTTACTATTTTCTAATATTTAATTATTTATTTAGTTTTATAATAAATTTAATACGTTTAAAATTTAAAATTGAAATTATTGAATTTTTAATTCTAAATGACCGTGCCCGTGCCGGCCCGACACGCACTACGGCCCACAGGCTATTGGGTCATGCCGGGCCGCTCCACCGTGCAAATGGGCCAACTTGGCCCGGCATGACAGCCCATGGGTTGGCACGGGCATGGAACGAAAAAAACCTCCGGCCCGACGGGCCCGTGCCGTGCCGGGTCGGCACAGCCCAAGTTACATGTCTAGCTCGGAGGAAGGAGTGGTGGCGGCTTGGTGGCGTGGAGCAGCAGGCGTGCGACGGTGAATTCCAACACAACATGGTGAGTGTGGGTGCGCCATAAGGGAGGAGAGACGGTGCGGTCAAAGTTTTGGAGAAAACTTTGTACCAGAGCAAAGTTTGTAAAACTCCAAAAAAACTATGGTTTTGAAAAAACTACGGTTTTAAAAACCATAAAATACTTTGTAACCAAACAGTACCTTGGTTTTCAATACCACAGTTTCTTTCAAAACCATAATATTGAAGAAAAACTCCAAAAAAAACTTTGTTTCCAAACAGGACCTTAGTAATTACATTTGGTCTAGTATTTTTTGAAGTGGTTATTGACAGCATAAAGTGCTGTAGGTTCCAAAAGAGGCAATATGCAATTTCATAGTGCTATTGAGCAAAATGATTTCTTGTTTTCACGCCTATGTATGAGTTCAGAAGTTTTTTGACCACCTACACAGGCAATGTGCTGCCTGAGCACATAAGGAGCCATATTTGCATATATGTGTAGTTTATTTGCATCCCTACCGAGCATTGGACTATGAAACCAACTGTTTATTTTTTTTATCCATAACATCTGTTCCATTTTAGTTGCACATGTCTTTTCTTTTCTTTTTTTCTTTTGTAATTTGTTGCAGCTATTTTATCAACTTAGGCAAATATAGTTTGCTTGCACGTATTATTTGGTAACTACTGCGGTATGTATCAATTTGATCAATGTATTCCTTGAGCTCCTGTGTTTATGAAAAGATTTCTTACAAAATCTTTACAAAATCATATGGACTCATTGACAAGTGGACCCCACCAACAGGTGGAAATCAGGGGTCGTCTGCTAGTGTCTGTTCCGTACAGTTTAGTTAAGTTTTTGTGAGAAATCTTTGTGTGTGCACGATATTCGAATATTCCCCTGTATAGCATGCTAAATTTCTTTGGCAAGTGATTTGACTATTGCTCTTTTTCTTAACAGTGAGGCTGTGAACTGCCAATATTGTGAAGGTACGCACCTATACATATCAATATAGCATCTCAGTTTCTTGTTTTTATTATGTATGCCATAAGATCAATTACTTCTTATATAAAAAGTAGGACTATACTCTAATGCACACTTATTACATTGTACTCCCCCCGTTGCATTATGTAGGGTGTATTTTCCCTCAGCACAAGGATTAAGGAGCCTAAGAAAACGGCCAAACTACCCATAATAATATGCACTTAATACCCTTCCAATCTTCTTTTGCTAACAGCACTCAATATGCACATATGCTCCGCAATTAATTTCCCCACACCCTGACCCCCCATCACAGACATGTGTGCGTGCACACACACACATACACACTGCCGAGAGGAGCTTAATGGCCTCTATTCTTTTTACTCCTTTTACTGCTTAGGAAGAGAGGAAACATAATAAGGTCATAACAGGAAAAGTCTCAAAAATTTGCATCATCTACTGTGTGTGCTCTACATGTGCAACAAATCTGAGAAAACAATATGCCCTACATAATGCAATGGAGGGAGTACTTTCATTTATATTAGCAACAGATCTCATTTGAAGTGGTATTAACTATATTCCTAGTTGGACTTTTTTCCCCTGTTAGGGCCTGTTTGGACTTTGGATACCCTGAAATTCTTTTCAAATGAACACTTAAAACACTTGTAAATTTTGGAATACAAGGGATTCCCTTTCAATTCACTCGTGAACAAATCCATTTGTATAATACCACCATGCACATCTAATTACAAGTCCAACATCGAACCCTTGGGCATCCAAAATGAATTCCGATCAAATTGATAGGGCATGTTTGGACTTTGGATACCCTGAAATTCTTTTCAAACGAACATGAAAAACACTTGTAAATTTTGGAATACAAGGAATTCCCTTTCGATTCATTTGTAAACAAATCCATTTGTATAATACCACCATGCACATCTAATTACTAGTCCAACATCGAACCCTTGGCATCCAAAATGAATTCCTATCAAATTGATGATAAGAATAGTTTGTCAAAAAAATTCTGATGAGAAAAATCATGTTATGAATTTGCTACTCTTTTTTTTGGTTGGGCCAATAAATTTTTTCTGCGGATTGTTGGATGAGACAATCTCAGTTTGCCTTATGTCTTATGTGCTATAACGTATCCAAACCGGCACACACCCCCCCCCCCCCCCCCCCCCCTTCCCTTTTTTGTGCGTATCCATCATTCTTATCTTTTACTCTGATTTGGATTTCTTGGACTAACTAACTTTTCTTTATTCTGTGCAGCACTTTTTCATAAGAAACATTTCAAGGTTCCTAGAGGTGCTAGTTGTGCTGGTTATGTCTGCAACAAGTGCCTAGATGAAAAGTTCACTAAGGCGAAACCTCGGCGGAGAAAAATTATATTAAAGAAGGACTCTCCAAAAAAGAAGCAAAACAAGCAATCACAGAATGTCCTAACTAAAAGAAATCAGGTGGTTCTAAAACTCAAGAAGAAAATTGGTAGGAAGAAGGGTAAGCGTGGTCGGCCTAGAAAGAGTCCATCAAGTGTGTCCAAGAATGAACCATCAAATGTGCCCAAGGACAGACCGGTTAAACGTTTGTCAAAACGATTATATGATAAGTATATGAAAGGCGATTCTCAGTCTGATCGTGCAGTAAGCTGTCGTAAGAGGAGGAGAACTGCTTTGCATTATTCTTACTGGTTAGATGGTCTTCAATATACACAAAAACCAGATGATGAGCGGGCAACACTTTTCAGGAAAGAAAGAGTTCTGTTTCCATCCGAAAATGTGGAATGCTCTAAACTCAATCCAGTTTGTGGCCTGTGCAAGAAGAATTACAACAGAGAGGCTATTTATATTGGTTGCGAAAAATGTGAAGGTAAGCCAGACTTAATTAATTGCATGGTATATATCTTGGTATTCTTTGCAACTTCTACTGGTTGGCTTTAAAAGTTTGATCAGGGCTTCAGAATTTTATTTATTTTGGCCCTAATATGCTTTGAGTTTGGCCTTCTTTGAAACAACTATATTTTTCTTATGGAAATTATGCTTATTTTTGAGTTCTGCTTGCACGTGCAAAGGGGCGTCTTCTCCTTAGCCTAATGGTGCTTTATGTATCGGCGAGTCTACAGTTGGAACTTTTGTGTTGACTGTGCAATGACTTTTACTGCTTATATTGCATATATCATAATACTTTGTATGTACTCCTCTTTGCAGAATGGTACCATGGAGATACCTATTCAATTACTCCTGGGAATATCAATAATCTGATAGGTTTCAAGTGCCATAAATGTCGTCAGAGAAGCATACCTGTCTGTCAGTATTCACAAACTAATAAAATTCTTGAGGATCAATCATACAGAGAAGATGGTGTGAATGACTCTAGAGAGGATGAGGATCATAATGGTCTGAAAGAGATTGATGATCATTATAGTCTGAAAGAGCTTTATGATCACAACAGCCAGAGAGTGGTTATCGATCATGACACTCCGAAAGAGCTCCACGATCAGAGCAGTCCGAAAGAGCTCAGTGATCACTGCAGTCTGGAAGAGCTCAACGATCAGAGCAGTCCGAAAGAGCTTGATGATCACTGCAGTTCAAAAGAGCTTGACGATCAGAGCAGTCCGAAAGAGTTTGACGATCACAGCAGTTCAAAAGAGCTTGACGCTGACTGCAGTCCAAAAGAGCTCGACAATCACAGCAGTCCAGAAGAGCTCAACAATCAGAGCAGTCCGAAAGAGCTCGACAATCACTGCAGTCCGAAAGAGCTCGACGATCAGAGCAGTCCGAAAGAGATCGACGACCACAGCAGTCTGAAAGGGCTCGATCACAATAGTTCGAAAGAGCTCGATCGTAGTGAAGATAGTGAGTTTACTATTGGAGAGACACATACTGAGGGTTTTCTAGATGAGCGGTTCAACATTAGCATATCTGGCAAAGAAGCACTAATCATAACATCTGAAACTGGTTCAATAAAGGAATCTGTTGCTTTGCAATCTAAGGATCATTCCGAGGGGAATTCTGTGCCTGCTGAACATGAGATTGGTCTTCAGGTGGTGGTGACTTTGTAAGTTACTTTGTACCACCCAAAGGAAGTTGTGGCTCTGGCACTGTTTTCCCTCAACATTACTCTATTAACTTGTTGCTGCTCTGGTAGAAAATTCTGCGGTATAATTGCTCGCTATCAGACTGGCTCACTCAGCTTAGTATTATTTGTTCTATAGGATGACATTGATTATGCAACCTAAAGTCATAATCTATGAAAAAAAGCAATTTTTTGTGGATTCTACAAATCTCTAATTGTTCTTTCTGGGAAATATTCTGATCTGGCAAACCAAGCCTTGGAATACTTGACTATGACATTCACTAAGCATAATACCTGGGTGCAACTTTCCAGTATGGTGAAGTTATGATCTTTTCAGTAGGGCTGACATAGGGAATTGTCGAGTATCGTTTCCTTTCTGTTCTTCGCTCTTGCTGTCAACATTTGTGATTCATTTCCATTTAGCTGAGATTCATTGGGATGTCTTGCGCATTGCTGACGTTATGCAATGTGAGTATATCTTTTTTCCTCTATATTTTCCTATATCTTAATTATTGGTCCTTGAGTATTGAACACATTAGTTTTCAGTGCAATAATATGGTTCAAATAGCAGGCTGCCTGTACTTTTTTCCGTCATTATGTTTCTGTTATGGCAAAGGTTGACATATTAAGCTCTTTTTCTACTAAGTTAGCCATCACTTCTCAGTAAGAGGCAAGAAGTAATTATTATTTCATTTCAGTAAAAACATAATGCATAATGTTCGATTTAAGTTAGTGGATTCTGTCAGCATAAGGTATATATTAAGTTAGCTGGGAGCTTGCTCTTCCTATAAAAGATGAAGATAGAATATGGTATATAGCATGTGGAGGCTTCATGCTCTTTTGTTGTCCATAAGTCATTACCCCGAGTGTGCCAACACCAACACACACACACACGCACGCACCTTTGCAAAGATGCTTTATACAATATAGAGCAGTGAGGCTCATGAATGTTGTTTGCAAACACTTCAGTACTAGATTCTGCATGTTTCCCCTTCTCTTTCACCCAACTTTTCTTTTTTACTTTTTCATTAAAAAAATTGTTTAATGTTCGGATGGCAACCAGCTATTGTAGCTCAGCTTGCTCTTTCTCCATGCAAACAGGAAGTAGATGGAGATGGACAGGCAGTGGCTATTGCTATCAAGCATGCTTAAGCATTATGTCTTCATTATTCACTGCACTGCTGTCCCAGATAATTTATCAGCTTGACAAGGCGTATTCTAATGCTTCATTTTTTTTAGTTTGCTTACTTGCTAATCATCTAACAATCCATTGCAAACATCATTCTTATATGCTGCAAAGGAATTTGTAGTGACTTGCTATTAGATTTTGTATAGGATCTTATCAGGTTTCTAACTATAGGAAAATGATTGCCTTGATTTGGTGAATACAATGTCTGATATTGTACTTCTGTTTTATTCTAGTTTAGTGATGCCTGTATTGAAGGTTAACAATATTGTTAGATGCAAATTTAATTCTAAGATGAAGATTAGTTTTTTCTGGGTCTAAACCTTGCAAGTGCGCCCTGGTGTTCTGCTGCTGTCCAGCTATCAGGAAAGGAAAGCATCCTTCTTTTTTTTTTTTTTTTTTTCAAACTCCACTTCTAGGAGCGTTAGTGTGCTTATGAATTTGTTCTATTGACAGATGGGTCCGACACATAGGTTGCATCACAGGAGACCAACTTGCAATGCGTGATACAAACTGCACAAGAAATAATGTTTCCAGTTTACCAGTGCGTGTTCTGTCCAGTTTTCTATGCGGTGGGTAGGGTACTAGGGAATGTTTACTTTGTTACCCTATACTGGTCTCGTAGTTCTCGTGCTGAAGTCCTGAACAAAGAATTCAGGTGAGTAGTGCATAGGGGATGCCGAATGGTATTTATCTGCACCACGCCATGAAGCTTGAAGAAGCCATGGGCGGGAGCGGGACGATTGGGGCTTCGGCCGTGGGCCGACGCGGCCTGTTAGTTTTAAGTTTTAACCACGCGGCTGCTCAAACGTACTTCGCCGTCGTCAAGAGCACGCGGCGCGCGCGAACCAGCCTGCGGTGGCGGCGTGCTGCCCGCGGGGGGCGCAGGAGTCCCACCGTTTGGGCGCAAATCCAACGGGGTTTTAGCTCTTAGCTGTCGCTGCAGTTGTGTTTGATTCATTAAGTCGTGCTTTTTTTTTGTTTCATCTTGTGAAAAAAGAAAAGAAAAGAAAAATTCGTGCAAAAAATAAAAAAGGGAAAAGTGCACAAAAAATGTTCAGATGAAGATCATCAAGTGGAATCGTGTGCTATCATCTAGTAGTTGCAAACAAATTGTTAGTTTCAATTGTCATCTCCAAATCAGCAAAATCAACAACCTAGACTTGATTTATAACAATTATTGTTTAGTTATTGAGTCTGGGAAACACCGGGCTGGAGATGCAAATGCGGCTTTGAGTTGCACAAGAGAAATGGTGTCACATTTGGCACATGTTCTATTATACTAAGCCAAAATCATCCCTTATATCGGCATATGGCGTCACATAGATACAACATCCTGATGAACATGCTACCACCGTGTTTTCCAGAATGTGTTATTTTCGTCAAATTTTAGAAAAAACTTTCATATGCTATCCCTATTAAATTAGGTGGTTGACTCTTGCGTGTGTATAGATGGAGTTAAAAATTAGTGAAATTTTTTTTCTATGCCACTATAAAATTCTAAATTATGGTTTTTGAATTTGACTTAGTGGGTTAGACCTACATATCAGAAATACATAATATTTAAATTTTATAGTGACGTAAAAAAAATTCTCCCAAAATTAATTAATTGTAGTAGGTAGAGTTCATTTATACTTGTATTCATTAATGATATTTTTTGATATATTTTATTAAAATTATGATTATCTTAACAACCATAATTTGAAAAAGCGAAAACGAATGTAGTAACAAAGAATCGCTCTGATTGGAGCACTTTCAAAACAGAAACAAGATGGTCACAGCAACCACCTGATAGCCTGTTCTTTTGGGCCGTTGCCCATGTTTCTGGATCACCCACCAAGTCACCTTTTTGGGCCATTAGAACCAGAGAAAGCTGTGGTGTTGCGTGCTCCACTGGTTGCAAGTAGTTCAACACTCACTTGAAACCAACCTTAAGACTTTATTGCGCGTTATCGTGACCATCAGGGCAGATGCCACCCAAGTGCAAGCTCGGAGTGGGCAGAAATTATGTGGAAAATTTTGTAATGCGTTGAAAAAATTTCAAAATCACTAAATCTGGTATAAATAATTTTTGATGCGTGACATAAAACGGTACAAATTCGTCAGAAGGCCTCCTTGCTCCTCGATAATTTTCGTCTGTGGAAGCTAACACCTCACAAAATTCCAAGTCCAACACTACAAGGCAGCAAACCTCCGTGAGTACGAGTCTACGAGAGAGAGAGCGACCTACAGCTCTGCCTCTCGTACGTCGGTACCACCACACAACCAAGTAATGAATAATGATACAGTCACATGACTCCCGAGACGTGGAGTTATATCTTACTATGTGTGAGCCAATTAAAGCCGTTAGAGGATTGCTGGTCCGGTTGGTACGTCTCATCCCTTGCAAATTTAAGCCCTTCCCGATTGATGTGTTTGCATTCTAGACTACGAGTTTTTTTTTTAAATAACCCAGATTTAAAAAATAATTATGAAACTAACCCACAGTTGCGATAATTTACAGAAATGACCTGCCACGTCTCGACAAGCTGACGTGTCGCACAGTCAAGTGCTTGTCGTGGTCAGAAGGCACGACAAGCACTTGTCGAGTCCCTCGGCCACGACTAGCTGCAAGCGAAAAGAAATAATAGTGCGGGAACGAGGATTCGAACCCGGGCCGAGGACTTGCAAAGCTCCCACCAGCTGGGCTAAGACACTTATGTGATATATGAGCACTGCACATTTTAATATTGTGTAGCTTGTCGAGTTTCCAGAACTCGACAAGTTCTAGTCGTGTCTTCCGACCACGACAAGCATGTGTCCGTGCGACTTGCAGCTTGTCGAGTTCTGGGAGCTCGACAAGCTGACGTGGCAGACCATTTCTGTAAATTATCGCAACTGTGGGTTAATTTCGTAATTATTTTTTAAATCTAGGTTATTAGTAAAAAAAACTCTCTAGACTACAAGTTTATTTGTTTAATTACTCCTTCCGACAAAACAATTTGTTATTTTTTATTAATTCTACGCGATCTCTAAATATAATTTTGATCATTATTTTTTTATTATAATATATGACAAAAATTATAAAATTATTTTTTCTGAAAAATACGTTCGTACGACGAATCTAAATGGTTATAAACATATTAGTAGTAAGTTAGAAAAAATTGATTTTCTCTAATAAAAAAATAATAATCTTTTCAGATAGAAAGGAATAGATAAGCGGGTGGTGTTGTAGGCAGATACCTCAGAATAAATCACGCAACCGCCACACAAGTGGTCGTTATGCATTGGTATCCCTGCTTTTGGGAAGACATGGCGAGGTGCTATTGTATTATGCCTTCTTCTCACATCACATCCACCCCATAAAAAAACAACCTTTAAAATTCTTTTCAGTATTGTAGAATTATAAAGTAAGCATTGTAATATGATCCTGCTCTATAGAAATCTTGAGTACTGTAGCATTGGTACGTAATATTATATTTGATCGGACAGTTGGAGTACAAGAGAAAATTGCCATAGCGCATTGCTTGGTCTTGAAAGATAGGTTTGTTTATGTTTTTTTAACAACTTTTACAACCAAGTTTAAACTCTTCTTCCATTATATATATATATATATATATATATATATATATTAAGTGACATAAAAAAGTACTACTTTACTCTAATAACTATCTCATTCTATATTGGAGTGCAGTTGAGAGTGATTAGTATAGAAAAGGATAAGATGTATAAATACGAGATTAACACTAGTGCACTAAAAAGCGTAAATTGTGAAGTTTCAATATAGTTCGAATTTTATAATTATATTAAAATTTTTAAGTTTCAATATAGTTCAAATTTTATAACTTTGAAATTTGAAATATGAGTTTCAAATTTAAATTTCAAATCACAATACATGGAATTTTGAAATTTCAAATATTAAAATGTTAGATTTGAAATTTGAAGTATTCAAATTTCATGATTCCAACTTGAAACTTAAAAAAAAAAATCTAATAATCAAATCCTAAATTTGTAAATATGAAATCCAAAATTGAAAATTTAGAAATTAAATTTTGAAAATATCAAGTTTGAAATTTTAAATTTTAAATATCAGAGTTTGAAAACTCCCAATTTTGAAAATTTGGACTTGATTTTTATTAATAGGTTTGAAAAGTCTATTTTGAAATTGTTGATTGGAAATTTTTAAATATATCATGTAAATACAAGAGTCAAAATTACCAAACCTCTCTAATATGAGAAACCCACCCTTCAAGGTGGTAATTAGATTATGATAGTTTGTTCTAATCTAATTACAATAATAATCTTGTCTATCTAAAAAATAATAATAATCTTGAATTATCAGATTGGATTACTGCGTGGATTTGTCAAACAACGTAATCTTGTAGAATTATAGAAATATTATTAATAATTTTTAAAAGATTCCATGAACCAAAGGCAACCTTAGGAGTATTATTTTTTAGAGTAATTGCACTTTGTGTCCCTAAATTTACGCGGTTGTGTGACATGAGTCTCTAAACTTCAAATTTAGCTCGACAGGACTCTAAATTTGCTCAATAGTTTTATTTAAGTCCATTCGTCAGTTAACTAACAAAAAGTGATGCAACTTAAAACGACATAACACTTCTAAATTAATGTGACATACCACATTAATTTTCTTAGTATAGTATTGTGACATATGATATGCCATATCGGCTTTTCAATGATAGTATACACCGAGATAGAGATTGAAAATTTGATATTATTTTAATTAAATTCTAAGAAACTAGTATAAAGGAGATAACAGAAATTTAAGAATAAAAATGTGGAATGCTAAAATGCAAAATTTGCATGTAACTTCTAACATTTAGCTAATAAAACCACAAAATTTTTTAGTACAGATAAGTTTAAGATCTACCAAGCTAAATTTAAAATTGAGGAATTTAAATAATACAATTACCCATATTTAAAGACTGAGATACTCTAGGAAATAAAAATAACTGTTTTATCATCTAAATCTAATGATTCAGGGTATGTGGTACTTGTGGTCTAGATACTAGAAATACTAGAATTGTGGATCAAGTACCAATTTAAAAATAGAGAGGAAGGCTATATATATATAATTTTGCAATCTATGTTTCTTTTTTTTTCTTCTTTATCTTTACTAGTAGTAGTTATCATCTAGGATGAAATAGTTATTGTCCAAGAGAAAGCAATATCATATTTTCTAGCGAGAGAACATATTGTTAGGAGCAACGATGAACTTAGGAATTACATTAAATACATCATATAATTTGAACATGCAAACCTATCATGACAGATCTTATCACATACATAATTTATACACAATTTACTTAGTAATGCGACAAAAACTAGATGGCATCGTGCATAATTTTGATGGTCATTCTTGTCATTCCAATTGTCTCATACAAATAGTGATCCATAATTTACATGGTGATCAAGAGTCATGTATTGCATGATTTACTTAATATATGTATAATTTAAATATCATCCAAACACGTTTTTAATAGGCAATCCTCGTTCCCTATACATAATAAATTACACTAAAATCAAGTAACTGAGGAAATTTGCACAGTTAATTTATAACTTAGGGGTGATTTGGAACTTGAGAGGTAGTTGGAGGGAATAGAACGTGAGATATATTAGATTTTTTTATCACTAAAACATTTTTGAGTTGGATAATTTTGTGAGAGGTGATACCTCTTTATTTATTCGTTCCAAACACGATGAAATTCCTCTTAAAGACAGAGAGCACAAATGAGTGTTTGAGTAGTGAGAGAGGAGACAAGTGATTTTGGCACTCCAAGCAAATAAGACGATGCATTATCACGTTGCAGAGAACCTGGACTAGGTCAATTATGGGTGGGGGCTATAATGATTTGTGTTAGTACAGTCACTTAACTTAATGGGAAGCAGGGGTGAGGTGGCCCAAGAAAATTAAGTCCATGAGACGCTGTCATCTGCCTCGGCACATCCCATTTCACGCGGCCGAAAACGAGCGCTTTTTGTCCCATGTGCAACGCAGCTTCCTCTGCCATTCTCTGCCTCCTTATATTTATTGCAGACTATCTTACCACAACTATTTTTCTTTTTAAATAATCACATACATATTTAGATTTGTCTTTAAAATAAATCATATTTGTCAAATCTGTTTTATGAAAATTTAATGTTCAATAAATCTGACAACACTTATATTCAATGATCTAACAACTGATAATTCTTCATATATTTATCAGATGATTCAAATATGACTTCACATATTTTTATTTTTAAAGCGGTAGAGATGTCCCTACTTTTATAGTGCACAACTATCGTTTTGTTATTCCCTTCTTAAAAAAAAAAAGTTGTTTTTTGGGCATCACTTTGGTGCTTTATGATTACTACGTTCTCCGCATTTAACTTATGCAAAACACTGCGTGTGAATATATAGTAGTATATTTTTTTTCGGCAAAGGGATACTCCCTCTAATATAAAACCCAGGACCTATTCTGACCATGTAGAAGCATTAGGGAGCTCCAAATTTTGGAGATTTGTAAGTGAAAAATTCCTAATCCATCATTACTGAGATTGTTAAATGTTAGCGATTAGTCGCAAAGAGAGAACCAGGAAAGAAATAACAGTAGAAAGGAAAATTATCAATATACCTTATATCTACTAGGAAAACAAGTACTTTTTTATTTTCATTAAGAAAACACTGCGAGAACGCGAGATATAAATGTTCATGTTATCATAAGTACTTAACTACTACACTCCAAAGTGATCAAAGCCATCGTTTGTTTTTAATTTCAACGATGGTTTTCATACGGGCCACGGGGCCACTGTATAAAAAGCTTTCTATGCAATCTTTGCCCACCTGATAAATGTTTTTTTTTCTCTGAAAATGCTACTCTCTGCGGGATGGACACACAATTTTTTTATAGACCATCTTAATGGCTACGCAATTTTCGTCCATAGTAATGTGCACCGCAAAAGCCACCTAGCATCACTCTATTTTTCTAAGAAGGAAAAGATAGTACAATCTTTTCCCCCCCAAAAAAAAGTGCCATTGAGTATTAGATGAAAATTGTGTAGAAATTCCTTATATATAAGAAGGTTTTTGGTTTTATAATATTTTGTATAGATAATTTTGGAGATCTTTGTTACGAGTAAAGAACTTTTTACACAAATTTCGTGCCGAGTCATAGATTACTAACTAAACCATAAAAAACTATTAGTGATGTTGTCGTTATGAAGGACGCACTCCACTGGTTCCCTCGGTTCTAAATGCTCCCACGCTCCCAGATCTTCTGATATCGTGATCATGTTCCTATTCATTGGTTTTACCAATATAAATTTAGGAGGTGTTTGATTCATTAATTTTTAGTCTATATTTCTATTACTCGTAAAAAATATATATTATTTGATGTTTAGTTAGATTATTTTATGATCACAATACTCATGTTAAAAATACGTTCTTCTAAAATTTTAAATATATCAAGTTAAATGTATTTCTAACCTATTCCACACCACCTAACTAATTATGATTGTAATTATAATCTCAAACCCAACACCACACCACCTTACTTCCATGGACTATCGAGATTTAGATGGCACAAAATTAAGAAAAAAAATGATATCCGTATCAAATTAAGGGATTAATTTGCGTCACTATTAATGAAGGAGATCTTGAAAGAAATAGTTCAAACAATTCACTAAATACCTTCTCCGTATTCTTAGCTTTAGCTCCATACATCATTTTTAAGAAATAAAATACAATTACATGTCTTTATTACTTATAATTAATAAGATAAATATATTAATTTTATTTAAGTGATTAATGATCAAGTAGAATAATGATTATGATGTTATTTTTGAAAGGCGAGATAACATCTCACATTGAAAATAAAAAAGAATATTTTTTATATAAGTTTTGAATATGGAAGTAGTTTATTGTAGCCCACTATATCGTGAAAAAAAGAGCATATATTACGAAACGGATGAAGTTACATATATATTATTAACAACACTTAGTGGATATAGATGTCTCGTCTCGTCTAATTCAACCATCAATAATGCATTTCATCCATCAATACACGTCATGGCCAAAGGTTTTTCTTAATTAAATCATTGTCAACGAGTGTAGAAATTATAAATGCACAACAACAAAGTATAGTTCGCAATCAACACATGTTTTAAATCCATATTCATAAAAAAATTATGCTTTCTATTTAATTGCTTAATAGCAAGAAAACACCAATCCACCATTTGGAAGGACTCCTCTGGGAACAAAGAGTCGTGCTTTTGTAAACTAATGTACTACCTTCGGTATTTTTTACATGTCATTAAAATTTATAACTAAAAGAATATTATATTATTTCTCAAATAATACATCTACTATATTAATCATAAACAATAGAGGTATAATCCTACACTATTTCTCAAAAAACTATGTAAAAAAAATAAAAAATAAGTAAAAAAATGAATTGAGAGAGCATACACCTTAACGCAAATTGTATAGAGAATTTCCTATATATATATATATGAAGGATTTTGTAGTCATTGAATCTTATATGAACAATTCTAAATATATAGAATAGAATGCATCAGAGATTATCGACAAGTCTTTCCAATAATTTGTCGAGTTCTCAGAACTCGACAGGCTGATGTGGTAGGTTATTTCTGTAAAATTTTGGAACTGTAGATTATTTTGTAATTATTTATTTTTTGTGGATTATTTATAAAAAAAACTCTCAAATATCTTTGTGTTTGATTATAGATCATATTTCTAGTGGAGTTGATGGTTCGTTGGCATAATAGCGCATACACGCCCAAGTCCGAACATGCCACAGGAATAAGGACGAAATCAACACGAGTCTGGGTTAACGCGTCTAACGGGACGGTAGGTCCAAAGTCCGCTGTGGACGACTTGCGGTACACAGAAAGCAAGTCAACTCGTGTGAATCGTGCGAAATTTTCTACATTGAGCTTCAATTTAGTGAACTCACTAAATCTTAGTAACTCAATATGGTGGAAATAATAAAACTCTGTCATATTCTCCTATCATTTATATTATCTCAATTTTTATCTGGTGGATTTATACTGCTTTTTTGCTCAAATTTTATTTCCAAGGATTCGACCGTATGCTCGAATGTGTTTATTTTTTAAAAAAGTTTAAACACCTTTAGATATTGAATTTGAAACAAATAACTCGGATGTAAATTGAGGACAGATCCATGGTCGTTTTTCCTTAATTGTACAACATATCTTTTGTTTTTTCTTCCTAAATTTGAGCTACGCGACTAGCTAGAGCCTCGATTTAGAAAATATTTGTAATCATATGTCACAAAGACATATTTTAGTATCCTTAAAATTATAAACCTTTTCCAAGATGTGTCACACGTGTGTTTGGTATATGGAATTTCGGGAAAGTTACTTAACGTTTTGATGATTACAGGAGAAGCAGGCTTGAGTTTCTCTTCTTTCGTGGAAAAAAACGGCTGATAGCAACTCAAGTATAATTATATTATACAGTTCTGTCATATACGAAAAAAAAATTTGCTAAAAAGATCTCACTTGAGACCCTACTTATCCACCATCAAATTGGACAAAAAAACCCAAATCATTATCTCCTAAATTTTTTTTAAAGAGATAATGAAGAGTTGATTAGTACGGTTATATATAGGATAACATGATTACAGCATTAAATTCTAAATTATAATTAGTGAGAATTGATTCTTATTATTTAATCAAATAATTTGAATACCATAACAATTAGGCACCGGTTGACCAAATCAGTAATTTGTTTTTCTTACCATCGTCTAAAGTAAAATTTCGAGGCAATCAGAGGCAGCACGTAATTTTCCGGTCTTATCCGATGATGCTCATTGACTTATCTTGATGTCACCACCCAACTTGCATTAAAGAGCGTTTTACCGAATCAAATTGCAGTTAAATATGCAAAAGATGTGCCGGTTCCAGCTCACGACATTTTTCTTTTCTACCCGAAATGTTGGTCTCGATCTATAATTTTTGTATTTTTTTGTATTAATATTCCTACTATCTTGGCATATCAATTGTTTCATATTTTTAAGTGGGCATATACGATTTCATATCTTGAAGTCTTTATAGACATATTTTCTTTAAATTCACTTGAGTGTGACTTCACTTATGAACGATACAATAAATCATAATTAATAATTGATGTTAATATTCCTTAAAATCTAAATAAGAGGATCTGTTGCAGTTGTTGAAACAACCACAATAGAGAATTATGTGAGTTGTTGAACCATCTTACAATGCAATAGCAACCCAAATAAAAAGTTTAAGCTATTTTAGAGGCACACTTAACACATAAAGAAACCATCAATTCCTTATCCACAATTCTGATGATCTAAAAACTAATTTATGACCTAAAAATAATACAACAAAAAACCACTCTTTTACAATAACTTAAACAACCATAATAATATAGTAGAAAACTGCATGAGTCATGAATTATGGATCATTATAACACATAATAGTCAGTTCAAATCAAAATTCAAATTATAATTGAGCTTAGATAAATAAAAAATCACCATTTTCTTATCCTAGAGTGAGAATGTCATATCATCCAAGAACCAATTCTCGATCCAAAAGTGGTTGAAGGACTGAAGAGAAGATGGCAGATACACCGTGAAGAAGCCATATGAAGCATCCAATCCTATGTCCACAAACGATCCGGTCCAAGTCATGGTTAGCTTACTGGTCACGTACTGTGTGAAAAAACCGACCGACCAGTCGCCGTCGCCGTCCCAATAGAATCATCAACACCGAAGCTGCCCAGCCTCAGAAAATCCGATCCAGGTTGGCTCGGTGACCACTCCCCCACCCGTGCTATAAAATTCCCCCCCCCCCCCCTCCCCCTCCCCCCCGCACACACCAAACGGCCTAAAAACCCCCAAAAAACACCCACCCGGCCCTAAAAAACCCGACCATTTCCTCACCGCCGTGCAAAGATATTTGCCTTGTCCTATATCTTTTAAGAACTCTTCAGATCTGTGTGACTTGGTGTGTGATCTTGCTGCGAGATGAGCACGGTGGCCATGCCGACGTCGTCGCTGAACCCGAACGCGCCGCTGTTCATCCCGGCGGCGTTCCAGCGGGTGGAGGACTTCTCGCCGGAGTGGTGGGAGCTCGTCAAGACGACGGCGTGGTTCCGCGACCACTGGTTCCGTCAGCACCAGCAGCTCGAGGATGAGTGCTTCGAGGTGGATGACATCGCCAGTCTGCTCCCCGACGACTCCTTCGACCTCCTCGATATGGTCGACTCCGACGACCTCTTCTACCACCAAGAACCCGAGACCGAGCAACAGAAGCCATCTGGTACCCATCACATCTGAATTCTGAAATGATCGAGATAGGAATTTTGTTACAGTGAGCTAATTGGTGTGGGATTGGATGCAGGATTTGGGAGTGATGTGGACGCGGTGCTCAAGACTATGAGCCTGGCCTCGCCGAAGGGCGGGGCGGCGCGGCCGTGCAGGGATCAGCCCAGGTACGGCGAGAAGCCGCTGCAGCATGTCAGCCCGAAGAGCGGTGGCCGCCGCGTGATTCACCAGCCTCGCTAGGTTGGGGGTTCTGGTGATGATGCAGAGCTGATTCTGCCTTAGTGTTGTTGCTGCTTCTGCTGTGTGTGTAACCTTTGAGTTGTAGTCCGCTTCTCTGTATAGAACTGAAAAAAAAGATGGGGGAAAAATGCAGGTGTGTAGTGTTTCCCTTGTAGCTCTTGTTCAGGTCCAAATGTGTGAAAAAACAAAAAGAGGTTTGTAGAGTGTAACCTTTGTTAATGTTGGATATAAAGTGGCAAGCAGTCTAATGTTAGAACTTCAGAACTTCTCACCAAATTTCCTTGTTTCTTCTGCCCTGTTGGAGCTTGGTAGTATGGTTCTTCACTGCAGTGATGGTGATTTTGTTTGAATTTTCTTTATTCATAGCTAATGTTGTCAAGAACTCAAGAATTATGATCAGTATATTGCATATCTGGGTCTCTCTGATTCTTGACAAAAGATGAACAGTGAGAAGTCAGGTGTATGAAAGGTTTAAGTCTCTAAAATAGTAGTACTATGCAAAGTTATCCGTTCCACTGGTATAACAAACCATGCCCCAGCATTTTGAGGAAATGACGCATTCAGAACTAAATCAGAAGTTACCATTTGGAGTGCAGAGCAAGTTCTATGTGCAGGTGTACAATGAGCAATGTCTGCAATCTGCGTTACAATTTACAGGCATTTTGTTTGGGTGTCCGAAACTGTCTTTGAAGTGTCCAGATGCACATGCACATGACAAGCTGATATATATAGGTGTGATACTATATAAAGGTAATGAGTAACTAGTTGTCTTCTTGTATAGAGTTTAGTTCAGAGACAATTTTAGATCATACAGTGGCGAAACTTTAAAGGTAAACATTGTTAAAGCAAATCCAACGTACATGAATAGCATTATATTGAAGCTAAAAATATAAAGGGATGTTAGATAACTTGGCTGAATGGTTAGTGGTCTGCACGTCTCATACTTGCTGCAAAATGAGTATATACAATAAACCAACCACTTTTGCTTGATAATATAATTGAACTACATGTTTTGACTCGTTTTCTCCAATGCAACCGAACAGGACGGCGAAGAAAACTCCAGACTTTCTCATTACCATCAGTATGCGCCCACAGCTACCCTGAACTATGTTTTAACGCAGAAAGCCAATGGACGAAATCAATGGTGGAAAAGTGGCAAGTAACCACATCACTTCATTTTAGCTCTTGCCTTTACACAACTACTACTCAAGACGAGGAACATTTGGTTTAAAGACCTAATAAACTAGTTCAAATTCTGTGGGCACAAAATGTTTAGGTCAGAAGAAAGACTGGTACTTTGCAAACAAAACAAGAGCTCGCATCAGGTAACACCTGACTAGTAACTTCCCGAGTGCAACTTGTTTGTTCCATTTATGTTCTTCTATGTGGGATGCGGATCAGAATACGTAGCACAAATCATAGAGAATTATAAGTTATAGAGAAAAAAAATATAGAAAGACATATAAAAAGAACATACAAATTTCAACCCAACTTCGCAGGTATGTTGTGCTTTAAATGCATGACCTCATGAAAAAGATATGACACCATGAAGAGGAAACGCTTTCAAGCTTTCCAAACTGCTTAATGATGCTTGCAAGGCATTAACAGTAGTTACCCATGCCCAGCAACTCTTGGTATTTTCTCGAAGAAGACAGGGCACATGGCCATGCTGTAGACTATGTCTTCCATCCAACCCAGAGCTGTCCTCTCCAGTGTACCAAGCGAAGAGACACGATACATCAGGTTGTTGTCCCCATCTTTGTGTCTAATCCACGTAAGGCTAAAAGTGTAACCTGCATTAGAGGTGTTGAAAGTTATTCAACTCATATACCTAGTAGTAGTAGGACTGTGGTCCTCTAGCTGACAGAATGAACCTATTTAGCTCACATGCCATTGCTTGCATCCCCCCACAAGCCTGGCACATCTATGTGTGCAGGCAACAAAACATCAGATCTCCATGTAATTGTTCCGGTATTGAACCTTGCCATCTTTGGTCAAGGTTATCATCTGAACATGTAAACTTTGGTACCATATTCATGTAATCTCCAACTTCCAATTTTGAGCTACTATGCTGATGCTGGAAGGAAAGCGACCACAAAGATTTACAGGTATATTACTGCAGTATGATAGGGCAATGAGTTTACCATTTGGTTCACATGCACGGAATTAGGGCATGCAAGACCACTATAGCATCATTATCAGACAGACAATAGGCAACAAAAAATAGTCCAATTTCATCAATCAGTAAGAAAAAAATGTGTAGCAGAGAGGAAAAGTGTACAATATATCACAATAAAACAGCACATAAGAACTGAGATATAGATAACACAGTAACATCTCACGTTTGCTTTGGTGTCACACTAAGATTAGAAGTTGCATTTTACATAAACCTCAAAAATGGGCTAAACAAAAATACCCCTCTACCACTATGCGATAAAAACATATAAATAAAGACAGATAACTAGAATTCTTAACACAACGTTCTGCAGCTACATAACTATATTGACATGAAGATCATCAGACAATATATTAGTTGTTTAAGCAATATGCAAGGTGGATCAGCCACTGCCGCTCCAAACTCATACTTGTTTGTAGAACAGGACATATGCCTGGTCATGCAAAACCTTGCTCACACCAACAGGCATGACACAAGCATCATCAAATCGAAGCCACTGCCCTCCAGTATACCTCGCATCAGCAGTGTAATGCCCCTTTGATGGGTCCCTCCCATGATGAGTGACCGTTGCAACAAGCTCATATTTTCTACTCTGCACATGAAGAATAATAAGATGTTAGATCAAATGATTCAAATGCAAAAAATTCATATGTTCATCTATATCTGTGCAAACACACAAATTTGCCCACCAATCCTAAGAGATGCCCAAGGATGTACAGCTACAACCTAGTGCTTAATATGTGTTTAGAGAAATTACTTGACTAGAAGCATACATATCCAAAATGGGGGTAAAACAAGATGAGGTGGCTTGTACAGAACAAAAAACGGAACAATGAAAAGGATAAGACAAATCATCACAAATTAGAATAGCATATGCAGCAGATTATCACCTCTGATGATGGGGAGATCAGCAAATCACGACCAAGAACCAATTCAAGAGGGAAGTGGACTGGTTTGTGGAGCTTAGTACTCCCATGATTTCCATAGCTGAACCTCTTCAAGTGTAGTATCATTATCTTCGAAAGAGTGTGTATCTTGACAAATTTACTAGCACTCACCACCCCAGCCTGCAAGGTCAAGTTTGAGTTCAGTAGAATATATCTGATTAACCTAAGATAACCATTCCATTCTTCTTATGGAAGAATCATATCATGAAATTTCAGAAACTAATAACATAGAAAGAAAAAGGGGTTATAGTTCTACAACAGAAATTCAACACAGCAACTCTCAGCATAAGACTATTTATTTTGAAACTCAAAAGCGTTAAAGTGACAAGGCTGATCCATCTCTTTAAAAGAAAAGGCTGATACCCACATCTTCGAGAGAAAAGAAACAAGAAAATTGAAAGTTTGCAAGACTGCTAGAAATGCATTTGAAGCTAAAACAAATGAAATACTAGCATATGATCTAACGGTGTTGGTCTTTATAACTCATAAGTGGCCTCATGAGAGTAGTAAAAATGCATTACATGTGATGAACATAAGTCAAGAACTTGCCAAAGAGAAAGTTCATGTTACTGCAAAAGGATGACACAGTTTTTTATGCAAACTACCACTCAAGAGTGTAGGACAAATTGGAAAATAACTTTAGAAGTACAACAAAATTCAGAAGTTAGAAATTACTGGAAATAAATTCTAACAAGCTACCTTCCCAGCAGCTGTTCTGTACCCTTCCAGAGATTCAGAGGCAGAAAAAAGATGAAGTGCATCTTCAAGAGTCTGAACTGCATCTGGGAATATGTCAAGATGGAGCAGCAGGAAAGGCTGAACAGTGGCTGATGCTTTGTTGCCTGAAAGATGCACAAAACAACACATAGGTAGACAGGTACAACATGTGCAAAAAAGGTATAAAAGTAGGGTCCTATTCAGGCAAATGTTTTACACCACAGCTCATGATTTATCATATACAATTAATCATGATTTCATATCCAGGTGGGAGACCATGGAAGCATTTGTATCATCATTATTACCTTATGGCAAGTTTCGCACGGCAGCAGATATTCATGTTGAAATGTGGAAGAACTAGCTGATATAGTGATATATGACCTAGTTCAGACATTATATGAAACCAGCAGCATTATTTACTAATAGTGTTCTTTTATTATCAGCAAAATTTTAGCTGGAGCTAGTTCAATGGTGTGCCAATGATGATACCAATGCAGCTGATATCATGACAACATTACTGACTTTTTAGTAAGAATGAAGCAATTTGTATAAATTCTTTACTTAAGATAAAACATCTTTTTTTTTTGTGTGTGTGTCAATGCTTATGCATGTTTACTTATGCATGTCACATTGTCTGGCTCAAAATTCTCGTAAAAAAAAGGAAAATGAAGTGTGCTACATCTCAGCATGCATAAACCCACCTTGAGCTTTCACAATGCTTTGTAGTTGGCCACCAAAAATAGCACTTAGCTCAGAGGGCACAAAACTCTGAGTTCTCATGATCGCAGACTTGTTCTTCCGTCCAACAGTCTCCCAAGCATCATCATCAGCGGAAGAAACAATCATACCCTCCTTTGAATTTGAACCATTGCCATTGAGCTTCAATAGTTCATCATGCATTCTATCCACGACAAAGCTTAAAAACTCTTGTGCATCCTCTTGTCTGCAGAAGAACATAGTGTCATCAACTAAAACACAAAGCTTCATTCCACAGGGGAGAAACACTTATGCTGGACATTTACAATTACAGCAAGATGTCATATAGTCTTAACACATGTGACGCAATAAAATAATTATTTCTTCAGAATCAAGTTGAACCCACCTTTCTTCAGTTACATGGTCTTGAATCGATCACTTTCGCTTATAGGTGTTGCTTTCAATTTTGATATACTAAAACTGTTTTGATTAAAGCAGCACTAGAGCTAAATGTGTTGTATTATGTTCTTCCTTCCGATCTTGCTAGATGATGCAAACAGGATGGTTTCAATAGCATGATATGCAAACAGGATAGCAGAAACAGGATGCTTGATTAGCAGCCATAACAGTAAAATTATCAGTGTTTGAAATCACAACAGATATCAGTCACTTAACAGCATTCGCATTTTTAGCTTACAGCATGGTATTAGCTGAATGCACGACAGATAACTAAATGTTCAAACCAAAATCAGAACCCTGAGACAGAATTAGCATGCATTTACCTTGGCCTAGCAGATGTCCCAGCAGGCACATCTGGAGTGAAATTTCTCAAAACAGGATCAAACATGGAAGGATTAATTGATTTTGCAGCTATAATAGCAGACTTCTCATTTCTCTTTGTATTTGATTCATCAAGCACGTCGAATTGACAGATGAATTCAACAAATGCACTTAAAGTTGAGCATCCAACCTAAACAAGAAATGAGAATAGTCAGAACAAGTCACTGAAATAAAAATGGCAAAACATTAGAAGTGACTCCTTTGGATAATAGAACCTTGGGTATACTTCGGTTCCTCAGGTCTTGTAATAGCTGAACAAAAGGTGAGCAAGAAAGCAGCGCCTGCAAAGTCGCATTCAGGAAGCATACATTCCCTGTATTCATCAAGCCATGCGGAAGCAAGGGCTTGTTCTGAAGGGTTTTCTTATTTAACCTTGCCATTATTTCATCTACCGGAGTTGCAGCTATAGGTGCATCCGCAGCCAGGATGTTATGTTCAGCTGTATCCTTGATCAAACTGCTGCATTCAGTTATTTTAATCCCATCATGGTACACAGCTGAGCTAGCCTGCAGCACTGGACTACTGATGTTTTTGACAGGCACATGCGAGGCAACTGGATTTCCAGTCTCCTTTACATTCTTGAGGGCACCATTATTTGGGGAAACATTGGTTGTGGGGTATCCATTAGCCAGCACCGGCCCACCACCATTTGGTAAGCTAAAGGTTACATTATCCTTTTTATTACCACATGCATTATCCTTTGTAACAACTTTATTCTGACCATCTGCTGATGTTGCAGAACGAGCACTGCTCTTGGTGACAGGACTAGATCCTTTCTGTAAACTCAGAGACGAGAAATCCAGTGACCCAAACTGGAACTCAGCTGGTTCCCAGGTTTTGACTGCGCTTTTAGTAGCACTTTTACCTGGTTTCCCCTGGAACAACTTAATCTCATCTTCCGTGAAGGACCCAAATATCAACACCTGCATTATAGAAGCAAACATGAGATGAGGTAATCAGAACACTTCAGCAACTCAACAGGTAAAGAGCCGCAACAAACATGGCACATTCAACCCAAACATAAGTTGCAGTGCATGCGTGCGACAAATACAGTCTACACCAATGATCCATATTTTTGGGGCCCTTCCTATATATTTGGAGCTGCATCGACTTAAGAACTTGGTTCCAATTCCATTGCACTAAGAACCGTCAAGGCATGTGAGCGACAACAATTTAAGCATTGATCCACTAGTTCGCAGTAAAACGAGTTATCCGTGTTAACATTTATCAACAGCGCCCTTACTAAGTTACAGGCACACGTAGTAGCATTACATCAGCAAAGCAAGTACTCCAATACCACTTCGATGAGCCTTGACATAGCACCAGAAGCAGGACCAAAAATTAACCCACGCAAATAAGCGTAAATTAGCGCGACGCACCTTTTCGCCGCTCATCTCGCCCGCCATGACGACCCGCAGCACTCGCCGATGCGTGTGGAATCAACCTCCCGGAGACCCTCTAATCTATGCGTGTGGAAGCTTTGCAACCGAGGCCAGAGGAAGCAGAGGAGGCAGGTGGGAGACATGAAAGGAGTAGCGCGACCACGCGGCGGCAGTAGCCGGTCAGCGGACGCCGTAGTCGGCGCGGCCGGGCATGGAACGGCGGTGGTGGTGGCGGAGGCGGCCGGCGCGGGGCGGTCGGAGGCGACGGGGGAGGTGTAGGGTTTGGATTTGGTGTGGTTTTGGTTCTGGGGAGGTGGGACTTTGGGAGGTGTTCGGGAATTGGGAGGAAGGAGGCGGTTGCTTGGGTTGTGTGGGCTGGGCTTTAGAGTCCGTAGCCAATTCAGCCTGTTCTACTGGGAATTTGATTCGACTTCAAACCAATTCGTCACACATTGTTAGGCTCTATGCTCGTTTTCCTCCATTCTACCTTTCATTCTCTGTAATCTCAAATTTTCCAGAATTTTTTTTCCATAATAATATAATATATAATTTAGGATTACTGTATTCGCGTTTATATCGGGGTTGGGAATATTCGATTTAACACGGTGTGATACAGCAAGATTCTCCATAATTTCTGCTTGTTAGTTAATTTGTATATTGTAGCATCATTTATTAAAATTTGTTTCTTAGCCATACATCGGAGATATTTGGAGCAAAATAAAAAAATAAAATCAATACCAGTCGCATATTAAAATCACAGGATCCCATAATATAAGACACTCACCTATTAGATCTGTAGTATTTTTTCAATAAACTATCATAATCTTTGTTACAGGTAATATCATATTCCTGTTTTAAATTATATTATTATTTAACCACATAGAAATTCAATAAAATTATAATAATATTCTCTATAATCCTCAAACAAAATGATATACCAAATGCACTTTATATGAAAATACTTGGATGGACTACTAAAAGTAATGTCCAGTCGCTAGTAAAAAAAAAATCCCACATTCAAATAAAAAAAAAACTGATAGAATAAATGTAGAGAGGTGAGTCTCAAGTTAAGATATATTTGATTTATCTATTTTGGACTATCCCATTCTACATGAGGAGACACAAATCTTTTTCCTTTCTTTGGTCATGGTAACGTTTGTCGTTCTCCTCTTATCCACCTTTCACTAGAATTTATCGGTTGGCCATAAAGATTACGTGTTTTTTGTTTTGTCCTTCACAAAGAGAAGTCTGCTATTTAACAAACTTTTTGAGTTTATTATCATTCTTACGGAAGAAAAAAAATTGAATCTCAGGAGCGAAGCACAAGTGCTACTTAACTTTGGAATTTGACGGAATAGATCATTCTTTTTTTAATTAATGTGAGAATTTATAGTATACTTTTTCTATTAATTTAAGACTTTTTAGTATTATTTTTTTAGGTGGTCCAAAACTAATACGATACCTCTCATTTTACTGAAATTTATTATAGAATAGATTTTGAATTTTGATGGTTTGTTCGTTCATTCATATGAATTCATATTCAAGCATGCTCACCTTAAAAAATAATACCTGAAAAAATAGGACCTTTATTTCCCATTTTAGATGCCAAAGTTAAAGATTTTTTTAGGAATAATTTCTTTTATATAACTTATAGAAGTTATCAATTTATGGTTTATAAAGATGGTAATATGGGATCATATCTATATATAAGTGAGACATTCAGTAGAAGATATAAAATATTGGAATGTTGCAATGATATAAAAAAAATTTGCTCTAAATTTTTATTAAATAATCATTTAATTAAAAATTCCACAGTTAAGTAGCGGTGTGCTTCTCTCTTGAGATTGAATGGTTTTTCTTTTTTCTGCAAGAATGATAACAAGACAACAGACTTCTCTTGTGAAAGAGAACACAAAAGAGCTTTATCTTTGTGAAGGACAACTGTTGCATCACCTTGAAGGTGAGTCTTGATTTTGAGACCCCAAGAGGGCGAAAGAGAGTCAATTTGATTATTTTTGATGTAAAATGCATCAAATTGTCTTTGTTATGGATCACTACGAAGTGGTCTAGTTAAATTCTTCATAGAGTCAAATTTAGACAAAACTCACTCGTCTTGAATGGTCTTCAGATTTTTCTAACTCAACCCACATCTTACTCAGTCTAGTTTCAGCATTATATAATAGCAATACGGTGTGTTAAAAATGGTGTAGATTAAAAATTTTATTGTATTTCCACCATAGTTGAGAAGAGATATGTTACACTTTAGTTTCACAGAAGCACTATTTTTTTGTGGTTGTTTTCTAATGAATACAGGTAAAAGAATCTTTCGATTGGACAAAACAGGATTTAAAAACTTCTTTGAGATTCACCATATTTTTAAACAGTCTAAGAACTTTGAAACAAAGCGATTTGTTTGGATTGTTTGGTGATCCCTACCTTATTGAAATATTGTTTTCTAAAGCTTAAGAGATATCGATCAAATTTAGCCATTATTTATGTAGCAAAAATTTCTAACATGTCTTTAGAATTTTGTTGATTCTAGTTTTTTATCAATTCACTGCCAATTTTTGGGTGCTAAAATCGGAGGCCAGCACCAAATCTGATTGTGAATTGGTGGACCAAACAAGGACACCAGAAAACACCGCCAATTATTTTGGTTAATCTGGGAAAGATACAAGTCAAATACTATACTTGTAGTATTGTATCTAGAATTTTATATTTAAGAACAGGCTCACCCAAAAATACTCCATATTTCAGTCCATACATGGATTTTATATCAAGATGAATGCTTAGTTCTCATTTTTATTTAAAACTAAATCTCAAAACAGCTGATCCCAATATACATTTCCTGTTTTTCTTACATCAAAACATATGCTTAGTTGTAACTTTAATAAAATCTTATTTTTACTGAAAATGTTTACATGTCTTATCCAATTTGTGTTCTATATATTGAACATCTATTTCTGATTTCTGATTGATGTACATTCCTAAAAGACGATTACTAAGGATCCAATATCCAGAGACACAATTTTCCTCTGACAACCAGCAGCATACAAAGAGTCAAGTCCACCCAGAGGCAGAGGGTGCATCCGGCGTTTCATCAGCTTTAGGTCTTGTTTGGGGTGAGTAGCGATTGTTAGAGTGTTGAACTTAGGTGCAGCTTTGTCTGTTCTTAGTTCTTAGCACTACTTCTAGTTCTAGTGTAAATAGAGACTAATAACTAATATACTAGTTATAGAATGTTGTACGTTAGCTCCCCCCCCCCCCGGTTCATTGTATGTTGACTAATATGGGCAGCAGTGTAGGATTGCATCATTAATAATCTGTTTGAGATCTAGTTTTGATTTTCGTACTAGACTCGTTCAGATTCTAATATATGGAATAACGAGATCTTACTCGGAAATACTGAAACCCAAAAGTTGATCGAAAAACACAGTTCAAATAATTGCATAACTCTTTATTTCAAAGAGAACTTCGATGAATTATAAGTGTCTAAGGCTTAAATAAACTCTATGACTCTTCGATGATTTAAACTAGACCTATTACAAGTTATTTATAGTCCAATCATATGAGTACGTATCAGATTCAGTAACCTAAACGTATTAGACTCATATAACTAATTAATCCTAAACAGATAAACTTGGTTATATATATTCGGATCGGATTACAATTTCGACCAGAGAACCAATCCATGGTTGCGGACCAATCTATGGTCGCGAAACCTTTTCGATCACGGTTAAGGACGCAAAACCGTATGTGATCAGAACTTGAAGATTCTCTCGGATCAATTAACTATCTGTTTTTAAGCCTGACAAATAGATGTGATGTAACAACCCCTGAGTGGCAACCATCATGCTTAGCAGCGTGAGCATTGGCTTCAGCATCTGCTTATTCAGTTGAAGTCAACAATTCCATGACAACACGAAGAACTCGGATCTCGAGAATTGCCAGGAGGTTGACTTGATCCAGACTGGTGGTCGAACAATTGTCTCTGGCATCGTGCAACCTTTTCTCGCTTCAACCAACATGATAGAGATTAAGGTTGAAGGCACAGAAATTATTGTTGTGGATAGAAGTGTCCTTCGTCTTATACCGTGTGAGGATGCATTCATAGAATTCCACTTGTTCGACGTTGTAGATGCACTGTCAGGACTAGAGTCGAGTTTGAGTGAGTCCAGACTGGTTTGATTCGGGTTCAACAATGTACTCAACTCGGCTCAAAATATTCATGGGCTCAAAGTTAGGATCAAACTTGGTTCGAAGCAAGTTCGATTGAGCTCGTCCCCTCTCACTAAGGTGTGCTTCCTTAAACTTGCAAGAGAACAATCCACTATCTTATCCTCATCTCAATATTCTTTGAATAGTTGGACTTGGTAGGTGGCATTCTCCCGATCTTTCTTAACAGTAATAGTTTCAACCATCTAAATCTTGTTTATCAGTGTGTAGGATTAGACAAAAAGATCGAAACTCATAATCTATTTGAAATCGGCTTGAGCATTAAACAAGTCGAGTTTGAGTCTCAAGTGAAACTTGAGTCAAACCCAACCTTTCTGAGTTCGTTCAAACACGACTCGTTAGAACTCAAATCTTCTATTTGTAATGTACATTTTCGAGCTGAGTCCATTCGAACTCAAGTTGAGCCCACTCAAGCCTCACAAGCAATACAAATTTGGATTGCATTCACTTGCTATCGAGCCAGATTGAGTCGACCTCGTGCTCACTTGAGCTTGTTTCATACCGACTCTGATCCTAATTTTGAGCTTGTGAAAATTTCAAACTCAAGCCCAAGATTAAACCAGTCTGAGTTCACTCGAGCTTGACTTATTCCTAGTTCTATCAGTGCATCTACCCCATCAAACCAATGGAATTCTATGAAACCATCTGCGCATGGTGTAGGACGGAGAACACTTCTATCCACAATAATAATCTCGGTGCCTCCAACCTAAATATCTACTTTGTTGGTGGAAGTGAGAAAAGGCTACACGATGCCATGGACAATTGTTCTACCACCATCCTGGATCAACTCAACGTCATACCAATTCTCCAGATACAAGAGCAGTGGATCCAGGTTCGTCGTGTTGTTAAAGATAATAAACTCTGGTTGACTTGAGAAACAACTGTTTATTTGTACTGTCATCATCTGCCTGTGGGGCTTAAAAACAAATAGTTAATGATGTAATTCTGAACTCTACTCATATGAACAATAGTGGAACCATGCGGGTGCGCTACCATGCAATATACTAAACAATCAAACACATCCATAATCTATCAATTGAGACAAGTTAGAATTTATTTTATATTCAAATAAAACTGACTTCATTTGCGTAGTTAACACATAGGTATAGTTTCACACCAAAAGAATTTTAAAACCTCTTGGTGACCCTTTCTTGTCAATATCCTCGATCCACATATATTTTGTAATTTCACTTCAAAGTTTCAATATTCTTTAAAAAATCCCACCTATTGATTATTAATGTAAGTGTTTTTTTTTATATTGAGGGATTTAACTACATATCACTCAAAAATTATCATTAGTAAAATGTCATCATAATATCTCATTAATATATGAATCAAATATTTTATGAAACACAAATTTTAGTAATGCAGAGTCACTTTTCTTTTAATATATACTCCTATGTCCATTTTTCTAAAAAGAAAATGGGGAATCCAATGAAGTCCTTTTGGTGATATCAGATTTGTAGAATATTTGCGTGCGTTTAGGCTAAGTAAGCACGGGATTCTTCTAGACCTGTTTTTTATTGCTTGATGAATTGCTGTTAAATGTATCTTCGCGGACAACAGAAAATTTATTACACAGTTTACATTTGGATAATATTTGTCGTAACCTTCGTATGCACGCAAACTAAGGAATCATGAATACAAACAAAGAGAAAAAAAAAACAGTATTAAAATAAGATATTAATGAGTTGATGATAAGACCAAAAACATTTAATCACAAGACATCAACTTGTCCATCAACAAATATTGCGAAACAGTGTTTCTCAAGAAACTGGATTGGCATTATAAAATGGAGAGAGCACAGGATAATAGAAGGAAGTACACAAAGTGACAAACATGAACAGTACATAACTATCAGCAGAAGTCATACAAGAAAACAGTTGATCACGAGATGCATGATTTTGAGGTTAAAAAAGAAGAAGAAGAAAAGAAAGGAAGACGATATGAGAATTGCTGCTAAGGTTGCTTTGTTCCTCGAAGCAACTCTCCAAGTTCAAGAGACTCTAGAATCGGAGATGTCCCTGTTCTTCCAAGCTGAGATGGACCAGGAGGCAATATGCGCTGAAGAATTGGATGGATCTTGGTATATGTTTTTTTTTTTAAGATTCCATTATCTGGTAAGGTTCCAACAAGAGAAGTTTAATAATTAAGAAAAAGAGATGTTAGTAGTACAAATTATAAGTATGAGTACACTACCTAACTAATAATACAGCTTGAACAAGAAATGAAAACAAAATATTGAAATTGTAATGGTCTCATCTTCCTCCTCCGTTCTAACCACCCATTTTGTAATGGTCTCCTTTATTGCCACCTTCCAAGCTTCCCAATCTGGCATTTTTTGCCAGTATACAGCTTCATTTCTAATTTTCCACCAGTTCCACATGGTTGTTAACACTATATCAAGATATCTTGATATACTTATTTCTTCCATTAAGTTGTGTAGTACTGCACGTTAACTATTTACGTAGTTAAAACATAGTTAGTTTTACCCCAAAAGAATTTTAAGACATCATATTCAGCCCTTCTTGCCACGTATAATTTCTAGTTTCACTTCAGTGCTTCAATATTCGTTAAAAATCTCACCAATTAATTATGGACATGGCTTTAATAGTCGTAACTTTTATATACAAAAAAAAAATTTTAAGAAAAAATACAGTGGCCTAAAAAAAATGTGACTATCGAAAATAAAATAAGAAAATATGATAACATAAAATAAAAAAATATGACAACTTAAAATAAGAAAAAAAATGAAAATCTAAAATAAAAAAGATGAAGACCTAAAATAAGAAAATATTGCAATCTAAAAAAATATAGTAACTTAAATAAGAAAATGCGACAACATAAAAAACTAAAATAAAAAAAATGCAACAATCAAAAAACATACTACAATTTAAAAAAATGAGACAACTTAAAACAAGAAAATGAGGCAACATAAAAAAAAAATGCGACAACAAAAAAAAATGCGATAACTAAAAAGACGGCAACCTAAAAAAATGCGATAATCTAAAATCTATTGGATTAAGTAATGGCAATTAAATCAAGATCTAATTGTTGACATAAAAAATGTTGCTAACAAAAATTTTCCATTGTCCATTGCGATTAATTATTTATGTAAGTGTTCTATTTTTTATATTGAGGGATTTAGCTATATGCAGGTCAAACAATGTCATTAGTTAAAGGGAAATTTTTGTTTGCACTAATAAAAAAGAGTGTATTTTTGTTTCTGCCACTAAAAAGTCTGTCTTTCTTTTGTATCACTGTCATGTTAGCCCTGATTTTGTTTTTATCATAATTTTACAAAAAAATAATTATACCCTTGCCTAGGGAAGAACTATAATTCTTTTATAAAAACATACGGTATTTTTTTTGTAAATTATACTGTATTCTCAGTGTTTCAACAAAAAAAACAATTTTACAAACATACGATATAGAATATATCTTTTGTTATAATTTTACAAATTGACATGTTAGCACCATCTTCTGCTTCTTCTTCTCCGAACAGGTGTATAATTGTCTTTTTTGTAAAATTGTGATAAACAAAATAGAGATTGATGTGTCATTGGTAAAAAAAATGCCGATTTTTTTTCGTGGCAAAAATAAAAATATGCTTTTTTTGAGGAGTATTGACAAAATTTTCCCTTCTATGAAATAGTAAACAAGCAAATTTTGTTTCTAATATTACACGCATTGCACCACTTGCCTGTCACTTAATTGCGAAAGAACCGTCACTGCGACAATATCTAGTATTAAAATTCCAACAAAGCAGGAATGTATCGCTGAAAATTGGCTAATGCGTCTAAACCGAACCACACGTCTGCCGTAAGGCATCTGACAGATGAAAAGGATGAAAGGAGATGCTCTTTTACCTTCCAGAAGAAGGTTCCTTTAATTTCAAGAAAAATATACTTGTAAAGAATCTTATAAAAGAAAAACTTCACATGAAGGATAAACTATGATATAATGCACCTGGAATGTTTATCATGTTGATGAGAGAGTTGTGCTGAAATATCATACAACTGGACCGTGCAGAATGGTCGTCAACGGTTTGGCTGCAGCATGGCACGCATTCCCTTCAGAAGCTTGTGATGCATATCACTACCTGGTAATAGAAATTAAATATGAAGAGACTTTAAAGCAATATATATATATATATATATATATATATATATATATATATATATATATATATATATATATATATACTTCCAGCCATCATGGTTGACCTATTATGAGCTAAATGTAGCAGGAAGTAGTAGCAAGATGTAAGAATCAAGTGCATCCATGATAAAATAGAGCTGCAGGCCGAACATACAAAGTTTAACTCTTTGATTCTTTTTCTGTGGGAACAGCTTGCATTCAAATAACTTTGCAGTGAGAGAAACAACTGCAAACATTAATAGAAAGCTCTGTACATTGAAACTAAAAATGCAATAACTAAGTTAAAAAATGACATAAAATTTGATGATGTGGCAAGAAGTCGGTGTGGACTTTCTTTACCAGAGTGAGGAACAACCTCCTTACTTAGAACTGTAGCAGGGCACACCAAATGCTTCAACCATCACCATATCGTGATACTTCCTCTAAGAAGTTTTTGCATCTTAAAATAGACATGCACAAATAACACATATCTAACAGTTAGGCATCAAATTATGAGCATGTAATCTATAAAAGTTCATAGACACAGTAAAACAGGACATGTAGTACACTGGTACTACACCTGTAAGCGTGTTGCAAATCTTGCTGTAAGCATGAACTGAGTAATACTAATTTATTCAGAACCTCAAGACCTCTGATCGTCAACATCGATAATTGCGCACATCTGAACTCAGACACCAGATAGACAATCTACTAATATAATGTTCAAGTTATCCTCTGGTCCTCCCACAGTAACTACACCACTAAGGTGCTACTCAATCAGAAAGGACCACTGACATAAGCAGAGGGATTCTTAACATGAAGCTGCTTCTGGGCAGTAAACACTGCACACCTCTGAACTAAAACACCAAATAGTAAATCCAAAATAAAATGTTGTACTGCTTCTTCTGTGTCTGATAAGTGCTGAGGGCCCAGTGGGCTGCAAGCAAAAGAGTTCATCAAATAGCAGATTTTGCAAGCATACTATTAGGCAATGGAGAAGTCAAAACCTGACAATGGAGAAGAAATTTTGTTCAGAAAAGGTTCTATGTAGCTTCCTTTTTGCAAGAGTACAGAAGCAACTAAGGCGTACCTTTCAGAAGCATTACATCCTGATCCATCGTAAGGACTTTAGCCAAGTTTACAAATTTAGCCTAACAACATGCAAACGAGGGAAACTGGAAGAGCAGGTAGTCGGTAATCCTATGCTAGGGTTACAGCTGATTATTGGATATTTAATGTACTATAAAGCTTCTGAAGCCAAGAGAATATGATGTCAACCATAACCGAACCTGAACACAGCTGCCCTGCAGCGCAAACGTGCCCAAGAAAGTCCAGAATGTATGCTTTTGTACCAGAAGGATCAGGCAATAACACCCCACAACTGCAGGAGAACTATTATTGCAAACTTATGATTCCAAGAGTAGTGGCCATGTATTGTTAAGTTATTATGTCTGGTTCACAATAAATCCCAACATCGTACGAACTCACCCTCATATCCACCAGACAGCAAAATACATCTTCAAAGGTCGTCGAGTCAGGAAAGAAACAGATTACGCCATAAGATAGTTCGCATTATCACTTCTGCCCATTCAGAACCTGCTCGCCCATACATAGAATTCTGCCCTTCATAGGGTTTGAGCACACCAACCATTGTTGGGTCAGGCAAACCCATTTCTGGACCAATGAGAAGAAATGAGAGACACCATTGTAGCAAACTAGTAATGCGACGCCAACTTAGTCTGAAATGACAACACAGATAATCTTCCTGATAAAAGTCATTCTGTTTCAAAACATTCAAATAATTCATCAGCTGTGGGTAACAGTGTTCCTGAAATTAACAAATACAATATATTTGTTTTAATTCAATCAAGTTAAGAGTGATTGATACAGTTACACACATAAACATAAACCAACACCCTTGGCAGTTAATGCTATGATAACTCGGGGACAAATCCACATCCGACATGAAGATAATGATAAGGTCATAGGGGGTATTACGATAGCAAACAGAGACTTATAGGCAGTACATCTGCAAACGCAGAATATAACATTCACTTCAGGAGGGTTTTAACAATGGATTTCACATTGAGCTTCTTGAGGTCAGTGTAGGACTGACCACAACCAATGAACATAACTGGAGCTCCCGAAACGTACACCATGGAAAGTGCTGCTCCAACCTACATCACGTTTTCAGAAAAATGGCATTAAAATGTAGAAAAAGATAGCTTTCATAAAAATCTAGTAGAAATTTTCTTTTGAGTTCAGACCTTGTCATCGATAGTGTCAAACTTGGTGAGCAGGATACCATCAATCAGTCTAACAGTAGGAACAGTGGACAGGTCTGCTAATTTCTGTTCACAAATAAAATTGTTCAAAATAGTTAGTAATAAAATACAAAATTCCAAATGTGTGTTAGAAAGAATTGTTAATGCATCTGCCCTGTTAAGACTAGTACCTGGTTAAATTTTGTTAGTTGATCAACAGCATCATTTCCAACCAATGCTTCTCCAACAAATAAAACTAGATCAGGGTTATTGAGATTGATGAGCTTGGATAGTGCTCTCATGAGTGGCTCATTGTCCTGACAGTTTAAATAAACCAGAAAAAGAAATGTCAGTGCAGCTTTAGAGCAAGATGACCAGGAAAAATAAAGTCCAGAAAACAAATCACATAAAGATACTACAATGCATTGCAAATAAGCCACTTGACCAACCTGCATACGTCCAGCAGTGTCAACAAGAACAACATCTGATTTATTCCGACTGGCTTCCTGAATAGCTTCCTTTGCCACAATTGCTGGATCTTTTTCGTACCCTTTCTCAAATATAGGTATCTGTACACACAATACTGTCCATGTAAATTTTGATGATGTGAAAAAAACACACATAATATAGCTTAACAAGACAGCAGCAAGTCTTTATTAATGAAACCAACAACTTTTGGGGGATTTTCTTTTCTTGTGAAATGGAGGTGTTGGATAACATCCAGAGGAAAGACCACCCTTTATGCATTTATTATTTGCCACGTCACGCTACTGCAGGTACAGCTTATGCATATATTATTTGCTTGAGTAGAAGAAATCATTTGTTCGCTGGAGCCTGTGGCTATGGCACAAGCTCCACAGAAAGTAAATTATGATTGAAATCTCCTCTTGTATGATATCCTAAATCTACCATAAACAAGTGTAAAGGCCTCAAAAATTGATGCCACCACTACTAAAAACTGGGTAACAGCTAACACTATCACTTAAATATTTGATATAGGAGTTACGCCACTACCTGAAGCCTGCGGGCATGAGTTCGCAGCTGTTCAACAGCACCTGATCTGAAGGTGTCACATGCTGCGAGCGTTACACTGACGTTATGCTGAAGAAGCCAGTAAGCAACCTGTCCATTGTTAAGGTGAGATGAAGTGAGCAATTTATCGAGGTGCTGATTTTTTTTTCAATGGAGGGTGTTTGAAAAGACAAATACCTTTGCAAGATTGGTAGATTTGCCTACTCCATTCACTCCAACAAAAACAATGACATAAGGCTTCCCACGCTCCTTGGCAGCATGTACATCTCTTAATATGTCAATGGATCGTCTTGGGGTCAAAATGCGAAGAAGAGCCTCCTCCATTGCTGTCTGTAGATGGGACCATCAAACGAAGAGTATTACGAACCTATAAAATGTGCAGTTGAAGCTAAAAGGTGCAGAAATTCTAGGGACAATGTGTTAAAAACCTGAACAGTAGACGATATTCTTGTAAAGGATCCTAGCTTTTTGCCCTCAAGGCTAGCTGCTACAGATTCACAAAGCTTCTCTGCAATTTCCTCTGCCTGCATACAGTTGACCAATTCTCTTCACCGGCACAAATAAAAAAGCAAAAAGCAAAGAGCCTTTCTAAGCTCATGGAGTAAGAAGATTCTAAATAAATGCATACCACATTCTTGGTCATCAACCTATCCTTGAGAGCTTTCAAAGCAGGTTGCAGATCAGACTTCTCCAGCACATTATTACCAGCCATGCTGAGCACAGGAAAATACAAAATATTCTTGGCAAATCAGGTATTTGTAGAATGAGAAATCATAACAGGAAGATAAGTGCCTGATATTAACAGAATGCAAAATCAACAAAAAAAAAAAGCTATTATTTCATTGTTTATACAGGTGTTGGAGAGGAGTTCAAAGAAAAAGGTGCTTTGCTTGCCACCAGGGGGATGCGTGTTTACTAGAGGTACATTTGTCAATCTAGTTGCATTTGATGAATTTTTAATCTTCAACTTGAGCTGTCATTCTACATGCAGTCGTGCACATCTATTTTGGAGGTTTTGCATGGGACATGGTAACAATGCAGTGACATAGAATGTGGTAGAATCATCATAAAGTGGTTTTCCTACTGTGCCAGGTATACAGGTATCAAGTGAGTAAACTTGGGTGGCTCTGGCAAAACTTCCCTAATGCAGCCAGCTGATAATTAGATAACAATGGTTCAGAACCATGGGAGGTTTGAAAACTCTGTATTCTTTTCCTCTGTAAAACCATGTAAATAGAGGAAAATTGAAACATTCTTTTAATGTATGATCAATCTACTAATTATGGAGAACCAAACTAGAACTTATTTCAAAGCATGTTATTATGAGTATAGAAATTAGAGTAGCATGTTTTGATCCTAAGGTCCCAAGGTCCCAAGGCCAAAACCTAATTTATAAGCCCCCAATATTTCAAAATGTAAGGTAATCAAGAAAACAATGTGTTACAATTCAAAACAACCTACATGTATAATAAAAAGAACAAACAGCAAATTGGTAAACCAAGTAAATAGTGTATACATTATTAGGCTTGTAATTATGTGGAATGCATTAAGTACCTTTGGAACATTGAGGAGAACCATCCTTTCTTTTTGGGGCCATGTTTAGCACTTTCTTCCCCCTCTTCCTCCTCCTCACTATCACTGCTCACAACCTCATCCTTATCCATCATGCTCTCCCCCTGGAGTGCCACAACCTCTGTCACCTCATCCCCTCTCTCATCAGTTGGGTCTGTGAAATCTAGTTTCTTATTGGAAGGTGCATCATCCCAAACCCTATTTTTCTTCACATTCTTCTTAGGCTCGCCCGTCGCCACCTTCTTGGCTCCATTACCAACACCATCATTCTTCTTCACACCCTTGGACCGCAACTTCTGTAACTTATTTACATCAAAGGCCCCATCTTTGGGGTCTCCATTCTCTTTCCCTTTAACAACAACACCATGGGCACGAGAAGTCTCTTTAATACCATTCTCTTGCCCCTTTAAGCTACCATTAGCCAAAATGTGCTCCTTCCCAGAGTCACCATCAGAGTTGTCCTTCCCAGACTCACCCTTCTTCTTACCACCACCCTGAGAAGTGCCACGACTGCCTGCACCAGGCTTCTTGGCGGAAGTTGCCGGTGGGCGGGATACAACAGATTGTTTAGACTTCTTCATCTCTTCCGCACGTGCTTCAGCCTCAAGATGCAGCTGCCGGAATATCTCACCAAATTCATCATATGAAGGGCGCTTTGGATCATAAATTTGTGCAAACTCCTTGCGGACAGCTGCGAGTAGATCATCAATGTAAAGGAGATGGAGTATCCGCTGGTAGACCGCTACAAAGACGAGGCCGAGCTCGTTGTGGAAGGTCCACTTGAGTGCATACGACTCGTGCGAGTAGGTGGCCTCCGCGGAGCGCTCCTCTAGGAGGCACGATCGGATCAAAGCATCGATAGGCGAGCCCTTCAGGGCAGCACCACCAAGTGCCCGGCAAGACGACCACAAGATCAGGCCGCCGCGCGTGAAGATTAGCAACTCCTCCAACATCTTCACAAATCTGACCCATCCAAACCAAACATCCCATCAGCGTTTTGCAAATTTTGCATATAGGGATTTCAAAAATTATATGATACAAAGCAAACTAACAACCAAACAGATCGGAACGTGTTGGTTTTAAGTTTATCAAAGCATACAAGAAATGGATCAAATCTGGGTCTCCCACTTTCACAAAAAAAAAAAAAAAAAAAAGAAGCCAAATCGACAGATCACAAGTGGTTTTAAGACCATAAGATGCGCACAAAATCACATGAGCCTATGCGGATTTGCAAAAATTTTAACAGAATTGGGCTAACGAAACACTTACGATCTGGTCTGATGCGAGAAATCGTGAATCAGAGCAAAATCAAACCAAAAAAAATAAAGCTGTCTGCGAAATTATATCGCCGAGTTGTCTTGGGAACCCCTCAACGCGGATCCAAACAGCAGCGCGGTATCAAAAAAAAAATAGAAGAAACGTTTAGTTCACAATGTGAGGCGATTGGCGAAATCCTAAAAAAAAAAAGGGAAAAATTTGGGGTGTAATTTTATCAGGGAGGGGGCTATATAAGGCTATCCAACGCCGACGCCACCACGGTCTGCCAGATGGGTCCCGCACCAACACGACCGGACGGTCAAAGCAGCCCTGGTCGCGACTAGGACTGAAAATGAGCCGAGCTCGAGCAAGCCTAGGTAGACTCGGCTCGAGCTCGACTCGACAAAACTCAATAAAACTCGATAGAACTCGATTAACCTCTATACACAAATAAACTAAAATCCTCACCGGCCTCACGGCGGTCAAATCCTCTCCGGCCGCGCTGGCCCTCGCCGCCTCACGCGACCTCCGCCGCGCCGCCTCACGCGACCTCCGCCGCGCTGCCTCACGCGACACCTCACGCGCCGCTCCGCCGCGCCGCCTCACGCGACACCTCACGCGCCGCTCCGCCGCGCCGCCTCACGCGACCTCCGCCGCGCCTTACCCGGCCTCGGCCGCTCCTTACACCTCCGGCGTGAATGCGTGATAGATCTGGTGACAGAGTAAGAGAATTTGAGGGCTAGGGTTCAAGGTTTGGGATTGGGGATGGCCGGATGGGAATGACCGAATGCCCGAACAGGTGATGCGTTACTGGCCACATTAGCATCAATCTTTCCATTACGCCCTTTCCTCGTTCACTACGACTAATTGCACTCTCCTTTTCCCCGCCGTTTCCTTTCGGATCCGGGGCCTGGTTATCTCTGAGTCTTCTCAGGCTGAATCCAACCCGGACGCTAACGCCATCTGTATGTGGGCCCCACACGAAAAAAATTATTATTTTAATGGGAGGAGGAGAGAACGCGCTAAGGCTAAGTCCAACCCCAAGGTGCTTCGCGAGGCGCTTCAACAGAATATTCCTCAGTATATTCTGTGCCACGTGTGCGAAACGTCACCCCAAACATCCCCCTACTCCAATGCAAGGCGCTTCGCGAGGCGTCTTCTCCAAGCGTCTCTCTCTCCAATGCAAAGGCGCTTCGAGAGGCGCTTCGTGCGGGATCCGCATATATAATATGTATTAAAGATTATAATTACTAAAATGAATTTCGGATAATTCGAACACGGCCAAATAAAACATAAAAATTGTAAATAACATTAAAAAAATTCAAAATGTTTTTAAATTTTTTTATTTAATAAATGACACACGTAGAAATAAACAAGACACATACTAATTAAAATCCTAATACATTTTAAACTAAACTCCGCACAAAGTACTACATTTCGGTATCGTCGCCCCTGAAATGCTGCCAAATGTGCTCAATTAGATCCCGTTTCAGTTGCCGATGAGTTGGGCGAGCCCGGATTGCATCATTCTGAGCTAGCATATGTGCGAATATTGGCGGAGCACTCCCGTGGAGAATAGGCGGTGTAACGGTAGATGTCTCTTGGCTATCGTACGACGCATCGGTCGGGTCATGAGAGTGTCGCTCATCCTCGATTATCATGTTGTGTAGGATGACACACGCTTTCATAATATTGGCAAGGGTTGACCGTTGCCAAAATCGACCGGGGCCGCGGACAATAGCAAATCGAGTTTGCAAGACCCCAAAAGCTCGCTCCACATCTTTTCTTGCTCCTTCTTGCTGCTGTGCGAAAAACATGTGTTTCTCCGTTTGGGGCAAGGGAATGGTCTTCACGAAGACAGCCCATTCGGGGTAAATACCATCGGCTAAGTAGTACCCCATATTGTACTGTGTCCCATTAACAGAGTACTGAACAGCAGGAGCTCGGCCGGCCAACACATCCTTGAAAAGGGGGGATTGGTTTAGCACGTTGATGTCGTTGTTGGACCCGGCGACACCAAAGAAAGCATGCCATATCCACAGATCTTTGGACGCAACCGCTTCTAGTATTATTGTAGGGACTCCTTGATCACCGCGGGTGAATTGGCCCCTCCACGCAACTGGGCAATTGCGCCATTCCCAGTGCATGCAATCGATGCTTCCCAGCATCCCTGGGAAACCTCGCTCCTCTCCTTGCTGGAGCAGACGCCGGAGGTCGTCGACAGTAGGTTGACGAAGATATTCCTCCGCGAACCGATCAATGATTCCTTCGACGAAACGCTCCAGACACTCAATAGCCGTCGACTTTCCAATGCGTACATACTCATCGACGGCATCGGCGGGGGAGCCGTAGCACAACATGCGCAATGCCGCTGTACACTTCTGCAAGGGAGATAGCCCCTTTCTAAGGACGGCATCTCTCCTCTCATTGAAGTACGGGGACCACCCCCTAAGAGCTTCGACGATTCGCAGAAAGAGGGGTTTCCCCATTCGAAACCGTCTGCGAAACAAATACTCGGGGTAGACCGGAACGTCGGCGAAGTAGTCCGCGACTAGACGGCCATGACCGCCTTCGCGATCTCTATCGATGTACCTTCTGGTACCTCGTCGACGGCGGTGCGAGGTACCATCGTCTATGCTGGCTTGAAGGTCGTCAACAACGCGACGGTACAGGGGTTGGACCGTCAACCCACTCTGCACAAACGCCGCCACGAACTCTTCAACTTGGTTGATGGCTTCATCGTCGCCACTACTTGTGCTTGAGCTAGAGGACATTTTTTTTGAACAAGGCAATATATTTTGGACAAGGCAAGATATTTTGGACAAGGCAAGATGTTGTGAAGATGAAGGCTCCAAGGGTTCTGATATATAGGGAGAGAAGAGAATTAAGCACATGGGCCTCTTCCAACGGCTAAATACAAAGGCATCAATCACATGTGTTGGTTCCAACGGGTACAATCCAAAAGCATGCAACACATATCGATCACATGCCAAAAGCAACGGCTAAAATTCAAAAGTACCGATCACATACCAAAAGCAACGGCTAAATGCAAAGGCATCAATCACATGTGTTGGTTCCAACGGGTACAATCCAAAAGCATGCAACACATATCGATCACATGCCAAAAGCAACGGCTAAAATTCAAAAGTACCGATCACATGCCAAAAGCAACGGCTAAATACAAAGGCATCAATCACATGTGTTGGTTTCAACGGGTACAATCCAAAAGCATGCAACACATATCGATCACATGCCAAAAGCAACGGCTAAATACAAAGGCATCCATCACATGTGTTGGTTCCAACGGGTAGAATCCAAAAGCATGCAACACATATCGATCACATGCCAAAAGCAACGGCTAAAATTCAAACAGGTAAATCCAAAACGACTTAAATTAAATAATGCGAGTACAATTTTACAAAGGAAAAGTACATCATTCAAGCTACTACTTATTCTTCATTTCCTTAATCATGTCGTTCACGTACTCTAATGCGGCCTCATGCGCCTTCTTACGAGCATCCGAGAAATTGGATGTATCCCCCATAATCAGTTTCGTCAGCGACTTCATAAATGTGGCTTTTTCCTTGCTTTTGGCCATCTCTTGCAAATTCTCGGCTGCAGCAACGGCTTTGTCGGCCACCCTATCGAGGTCGGCATTGGCTTGGCCGATGCGCTGCAGGGTCTCCTCGTATGCCGAGGACGCCGAGGATGTTTCACTCATTTTTGTCTTACCCTTCCGCTTGTTCTTTGCGGCATCCCGCCCTTCCGGTCGTGGAAGCTCCACAGGTTCGTCGTCGTTGTTTGACGACGACGTGTGGGCACCTTCTTCGTTGAGGCGAGCTCTTTTGGAAGAGTCGAGGTAGCTTTGGCACCACTTCGGTTGACCACGCACGGCAGTCCACCAGTGCTCCAAGATGAAGGGATGACCCACCTCCTGCTTATACATGTCCCGTGCTTGAGACATTAATTGGTCGTCCGAACGACCACTGGCGTAGGCATCCCTCAACCTACAATAGATGCCATTGAAGTGAACAATTTTCTTATTGTTCTTCAGCCAATGGTCTTTGCAGTGCCTAACGTCCCGTCTGCGGTCGGGCGGACTGCTCCTGTTGTATGCCTCAGCGACCTTCGACCAATATACGTCGAACTTTTGGTAGTTCCCCTCCACCGGATCAAGAGAGTTATTAAACCATGCACTGATCTGGAGGACGAAAAATTCAACTTTTCAAAAACTAAGACAAACCCTGTGGACAAAAAATGTACCATACAAATATTTAATATTTAGATGAACACTCACAAGTCGCATGTCGTCCGGTTGTGACCAGTTCATTCGTTTACGCCGCTGTGCGGCGGTTCCTTCGCTTTTGCCGGCATCGTCGGCGTCCTCGCACTCGACCGGGCCCGTGCTATGCGGACTGCCGGTATCTGATACCGACGTGGAGCGGGAATTCTTTGCCGGTGCTTGCGGAGGCGACATTTCCGCGGGGATGGTCGGAGCTCCAACGAAATGAGGATTCTGACCGTAAGGGCCGTAGGGGGGTTGTGCGTACGGATGTGCATATGGATATGGTTGGCCGTATGGAGGGGGTGGGGCGTATGGTGGATAGCACATCGGATATGGTGGGGGAGGGGGCTGAAAATTGGCCGGATTTTGGCCGCTTGGCGCTTGGGGGCTCTCCTCATCGAAATTAGGCTCGCCAAACCAGTTCACATAACCGCGGGGGGGAGTGTTGGCCATCGGAAAATTTTCTGGGAAAAAACGGGTTGAACTTTGTTGGAAAAGTGTGTGGTTTGAACTTGTGTTGAGTGCAAATGAGCTGAAACTTGCTCCTATTTATAGCCAGGGGAGCACACAATTTTTCAGAATTTTTTGGTGATTTTTGGTGAATTTTTGGTATTTTTTATGAATTTCTAGGCTTAAAAACGAATAAATTATTTAAAACGGCTAGTTTTTAACGGCTATAAATAAAACGGCTATTTTTTGTCTCGCTGACAGGTGGGACCGGGGAGATTTATTGCGCAACGGCTAGTTTTCTGCGCCAAATAAACAGCCCCCTCACTGACAGGTGGGTCCCGCAGCAACCGGGCCCGCAAATCAGCGACCCTGACCAAAACCCCGCGTGTGCACCAAACTTCCCGCCTTTACTGCCACCACGCGTTTTGTGGGCCCCACCAAAACGCGTGGCGACAAACGCACCGTGCACCCACCTCGCTGACATGTGGGCCGTGACGCGCATTTGGGCCCATATGTCAGTGCACGCGATTAGCGAGTAGCAGCGCACGCGGGGGACAGCGGTGGGGCCCACAAACCGCGTCCCGGGGCGCCGCGTGTGCTCCAACGCGGGCGCCACGCGTGCGAGGCGTCGGTGGGCCCCACCTGTCAGACCGCGATTTTGCGACGCCAGCCGTGGCGTTCTCTCTCTCCTCGCGCGCGTTTTTTATTATTTTTTCCCCGTGGGGCCCGCATGTCAGAGCGCTGAAGCTGCGGCGTTGGACTTAGCCTAAGTAGGGCGTCGGGACGCTAGAGTTTTTGGTTTACTGTTTCCTCGGTTTGCCTGTTTCTTCGTATGAGCAAATTTTTGTTTCTTAATTTATGACTAATCTAGTTCAAATTAGATGTTAATTATATTAAGAAAGTTGTATATATTTAAACTATCTTCATTTAGTGACAAAATTTCATATATATTAGAATTTTAAATTAAAAATTATTGATGTTACTAAAATCACCTAAATTTAATTTATTCGTGAGTCCGTACGAAGCGCCTCGCGAAACTCCTTTGCATTGGAGTAGGGAGTTGTTTCAAGTGGTGCTTCGCACACGTGACATAGAATATACCGTAGAATATTCCGTTGAACCGCCTCGCGAAGCATTGATGGACTGGACTCAACCTCACGGGTACATGAATCACTGTCAAGTCTCCACTGTGCACCAAATTACAATTTGAGAGACATAGTTAGTAAAATATCAATTTCCTAACATTTCTTAATCAAGCGTAAAGATTCTATTAGTTTTGATTTTTCAATAATTAAGAGAACAACAGATACTTATTACTATGAGAAAAATACCTAAACATACTCAGATATTATTGAGTAAAAATATGTTTCTTCAATTAGTAAAAATATGTTTTTTTATGGGCCGAAACACTTTGACGGTCAATGCTTAGGCACGGGGCATCACTGTGCTAGCCTGACGCCGATAGGAACCACAGTACCACACCCTTGACCTTCCCACGCCCACTTATATAGCCCCCTCACCGATAAAATTAAGCCCCAAAATTTTCCTGTTTTTAAGGATGTTCGCTGGTGGCCTCACATTACAAACTAAACGTTTCTTCTATTTTTTGATACCACGTTGCTGTTTGGATCCGCATTTAGTTCGGTGGCTCCAACAACTACTTCCAGATTTGAGCGCATTACCGAGCCTGCAGCAATAGCAAACCAGTTTTATTTATATGGGACCATCCAAACATTTCCAAAGTTCCTACTGAAGTTTTTGCAAAGTTACTGTTGGTTACTAGAAAGGTGCTATGATTTATCACTTAATAACATTAATGCACTGATCATGATTGTCGATCATGACTTGTGTTTTATAAACAACATATTTCAATAATTTCCTATGATTTTGCAAGCGGTCCTTTTTCTCTAAGCAGTGTAACACAACAGCCTAACTTCATAGAATAGAGAGATTTGCCCACATGCTCCCAAGTGGTACATCATACAGGAATTGCATACGAATGTTTTTAACACCGCATGCATGCCATCTACACCAAGCTCGGCGTAACACCACAAAACAGATTCCAACTTGAATCCCAAAAACATGCAATTTAACACTTGTACTTCCAAAATCACGCTATCTAACACTTGATTTTACAGAATCTGGCGTTAAATACTAGTTTGTTGGCATGATTGGGGAAGTATTTGCATTAAAATTGAACGTTTTCAAAGAGCAAGCCTGAATAGACAAAAGCTAAGAAAAATACAGACAGGTGGGATGCTGCTTAGCAGTACTAAATATCAAATCCAGGGGCTATGCTTTGCAAACCACTAGAAAAGAACCAAACTTCAATACATGGTCTGCATACAAAAGAAAACCCAGGACTTGAACAAATAAGCAAGTACCTACAAATTCAAATGTTCACGTATATGCCTTTTGGCACATTCTGAAACAGCATACGTGCAGATTCAACTAGACCAGCCATTCCTAAAGCTAGCCCTCCTACGGCTCCAGAAATTACAAATCCAAAGGCAAAATAGGAGCTGTAAATAAGCCAAAAAAAAAAAAAAGAATAAGCATAGATGCATCATAAGTAAGCAAAAAAAATCATCTAAAAGTACCGCAGGCAGTATTTTAGAACAAAAACAGAATAAGCATCAATACAGGCCTCTAGCTTAGAAAGGTTCTATAGGTAAAACTTGCTAGCCCAACCTTCAAATCTGAATACTAATTTTGTTTTTTTTTCCTTGCAAATAGCTTTCAAACAACGCATCATCTTGTCAAATCTACTTCCACATAATGCACTACCATGTGAAGCAAAAATCACTGATCTCAAACTCATCAGTTGCAAGATATCACATCACTAGTATGGCAATTGCTACACATGAAAATACAACACTAATTAGCCAGTATTCAAATAGAAAGTAGTAGCGTTCTAAGTAAAACCAAAAAGTAAATGATTAACCAGTATTGTTCCAGGATTTCTAGAATTTTATTTCCAGAATTCTATTTCAAAAAACAACATATCATTCCAAAATAACCAAAGATACTAACACAATACTGTATCGACAAAGGATTCCAATTTATATCCACCAGTTACACCAACTAGTGGGGGAAAATCATACAGAGATAACTTGTCTGGTTTTGAAGTACAAGGTGTTATCTAGATTTTTGTAAAAATTGAGGTGGTAATATAGACTTCATCCAACAATAATAAAATATGGAAGAGCATACACAGTAAACTTTGCCAATACTGTACAAAGTGCAAAAGCAATGAACATCAAGAGTTTCAAGAAAATTAGAGCAAAGTAAATTTACTTCTCATCTCATCCTTCCAAACTAACTACACCGCCTGAATCAATACCTCACATCCAAATCTAATGCAGAAAGTTACAAATGGCATATACCGAAGGCCAAAAAGGTACCAAATGAAAGGAAAAGTTGCACGGTAAGCAACACTGTAAAAAGTAACGTATTTTTCTACCAGTTACTCCTATTGAAATACTTTGGGTTGTCAGTCCACAAATGTGTTGAGAAAAAGCAATCAACAGATGCAACAAATAGGCATGATTAAACCTATTTGTGAGTCCAAAAACATCCATCTCAGGGCAATCCAGGGAGATATAGGACCTTTTCCTCGTAAATCATTTGTACCATCCAGTTAAGATATATCTCAACCCAAAGCAGAATAGGCATGACAAACCCTGTCAAACATGAACATGAGTTAATATCTCAGATAACAATTAACACGCCAAGTCAGAATGGAGAATAGACGGCGACCAAAGTTCTTAGTACAAGATATTTAAATCTAGTCATCCATCAAAACAGATACTTGTGCATGGGGACTACAGGATCTCAAAGCAACACAAGGACACCAGAGTGTTGAGATATCAGAAAAATGCTCCATTTAAACCACCATTGGAACCAAAAAGCAGTCCATTTAACAAGCCTAAAGGAGTACAGTGATGCTAAATGGCTAGACTAGTACAATCAGTCCAGATGGAAAATTATATTGCTCACATTTCCTTGAGCTCTGATATGTTTGTGCCGAGTAATAGAAGCAGGTTAAGCAATTTATGCATAAGCAGGACATTTCCAACACAATCTAAAGTTGAAGATTGAGGACTGCTAATTTCATGTAACATTTATTGAAACAGAAAAAATTATTGACACCACCCTCACATGCAGGATTGCACGGCTCAATTAAAACTTCGAAAATTGAAGCCAAAATTTGTTGAATTTAACTGCAAATGATAACACTACAGCACCAAATACCATATGTAGCCATTAACAATACATATTAGACATCTCAACTGACATGGGCCAAGGAGGTCAGTTCTAATTTTACCTAGTGCTTGCTAAAATAGGTTTCCCTGCTGCTAAAGAAACAATGGAGTCAGTGCTAGTTGATTTCTGAATACAAATTTTGCAAGTGCCAAGAAAATGCAACATTTTTGCAGAATAATCAATTCAGAACCAGCTAGTTCATATATCTGCCAAAATTTAGAGGAAATGCAGCAAAATGAAAATGTACTGGCGTGCAACAAAGGAAATTATCAAGTGTTTCAATACCTGAAAGATAAGTAGTCTTATGCAAAGGGCCTTCTCTGAGCACCGCCCAAATAACCTAAGGAATATGTTAACAAGGTTCCCATCATTTGTACCAGTCAGAAGTCCTGTTTGAGGATCAAACCTACAAAAGCAAACACTTTTAGCAATTTGATAAAAAAAATTGTATTCGAATGAGTTTTCTTAATAATTTCAGATAAGAGAAATACAGAAGTACCTTGGCAACCTATGCCTCGGGCAAGGAACAAAGTGAAAGAGCTGTGGAAACACAAATGCAGAGAAGTAAGCTGACCAACCACCTAATCAACTAACAAAAGAAATTGTCTCGACAAAAAGTAAAAAAAAAATGAATTAAAGTGTGTTTCTCCAAACCTGTGGGCATGAGAAAAGGAAATTAAGAACTTGAGGTAAAAAGAAGACCAATAGTGTCTCACTGCAAACACAACAGCCATTAATTAGACAAAATAACCATATATAATTGTATGTAGTTAAAAACTAGCATATGCTATACATGTCAGAGGACGTGTATAAACTATTATTCCTAACACTACAAAAGTTTGCATTCATGTGGAGCTTTGCAGAACTGAATGGTAACCAAGGAGATATTATTCTTAATACATGTACATCACAATCAAGAGAGTTCTCCACTGTAGACAGTTGGCTTATCTAGATGTAGAAATTGAGATATGAACACCAGAGGTTCAATAAGCAACGTATTAAATGTTTATAAACCCAATCTTAAATCTAAAGAAAACTCTTCTGGTTATAGTCAACTCAAAACACCCCTGCATCCCACCATATCTCCCAACATCCAACTTCTGTCCACTTTAAATTTTTTTGAATTGCTCACCTTATTATTTTAGGTGCAGTGAGAAACTGAAAGGCAAAAAAGCTTGTACAGGAAAGACTATATTAGCATGCACTCAGAAGAAGGACGATTGGATGTGGTTGACTACAGAATGCACGCTGCTAATTGCATCATCATTCCATATCAAAATATAGTCCAGTGCAGACTAAGATGGCATGGTATTCTTGCTTGATATAATGAACCGATGAAACTTAAGGGAGATAATTGACGATATTTACCTGAAATGTCCCAAAATTCCTACCACAGCCATAGCCATTCCAGCAAAGTAGGTGTAGGTATCACCAACAAAAACCGAAGAAGGATACCTGATGCATACATGTACAACATGCTTGTTTTTAATAAATGAGTGAAAATTCTTTGATAGAAAATTGATACAGCATGCCACTCAAGGTCCTTACCAGTTAAATGCCAGCAAAGCCAACGAAGTGGTCAGCAGAGGTAGAACAAGATATATAGAAAATGCATGAGCTTGCTTATATTCAGGGTCCACAGAAGATCCTATTTGCATTATATTATGTACCAAAATCTGGAAAATGCTATATATCATCAATAGAGGAATGGTAGCCAAAGTTCATGTACTTTCACGAGTATTAAGGAATGTATTTTGTTCATACCGCAGCAGATATGACAACTGTTTGCCCAACTTCAAGGCCATTCAGGCCTGCGTGTATATTGATAGAATTTGTACAAAAAACTGCCAACATGCCCATGTAGATCTTGTATATCAGACCTGCAGGTCAAAGAAAAGGAAAGGTCAGAACAACTAATGTAAGAAAAGCAAATAAGAAAACCATACAACAGAATTTCTTATCAGTGTTGACTCATGCATCAGTTTCATTCATTCATTCATTTTACTTTTGGCAGTGTTAGAAACATTTAAAATAGCTCAATGGAATGAGTGCTGGAGGCAGATAATCATCAAGCATATGTAGCAGTCAGCATCCATACATCAAGCATAAAATATGGCCAATAAGGACATGTCATCACAGCATTGACATGAAATATCAGAAACTATCAACCTTTGAAGCAAATAAGTTGTTACTTGTTAGAAGTCTGTTCTGCAATTTTAAAGTCATCTGAATTCTGAATGATGATCAATGGGTATAGATAAAGTTGTATATGATATAAATGCAGTCAAGCATAGTCCATTGAACAGTAGCTCAACAATGTGGTAAAATAAACAGCATAACAGCCAATACAAACTAATTGCTACACTTGATATAATGTGTGTCAATACAAATAATTACTGATAATCTTATTCTATCTTAAGATTAAGTGTGGATGGCTAATAAATCCACATGAAAAGAGTGTTATAGTATAACCAGCTGATAAGACTCATTTGCCCATTATTTTAAAGTAAGGAATGCAACAATCTTCATGACTATTCATAAATGAAACAAAAAAAATCACCACTTCAAAAGTCCTAGCTTGATCTTGTGCGACTACTCAACAATAATGCTTCAAAGCAAGAAGATGCTCCTTCCAAAACCATGGACTTTTTTTGAGCATACTGCATACCTAACTCCAGAACTGCTACTCCAACATAAGGTATTAGAGGCTTTGCAATGCTGATGCTAGTACCACCAGCATATGCCATCAACAAAGGAAATGCTGCAATTGAGGGCAGTAGCAGTTTCCTGTTTTAATATAGATCATTCCAAAACCAATCTGTCAGAAATGAGAAAGTAATAGTACTACACAGTTGAAGTAATTCGAAAGACATTTCGGCAAAAACATACAGTCTCCAGGGAACATCAAGAACATCGTCCACAAATCCAAGAAGAATCATAAAGCAGATTGATGCCAATGCGGCATTATATTCAACAAGCCACTGCAACAAGAAAGTTAACAAAAGTAACTGAGAACACATGTTTTAGAACAAACAAGACAGTCCGAAGGCCAGGAAAAAATATATATTTTTGCTAATTGCATTCCATAATCAAGCATTTTGTCAAAATTAGGAATATCTGCTAGTGACTATCATACATGAGATAGGAGCAAGAAACATACATTGGAGTCCGCTGTGAAGTTGAAATATTGAAATATAATAGCAATGACCAAGTAGACAATCCCAATAACAATGCCCAGTGACTCAGGCCTGTAAAACAAATGCAAAGTTAATAAAACAAGAATGCAGATTCAACAAATTCTACATCTTCAGTTGGATCCTGTAAAATTTTTAGTGAATGGTACATAGTGGACTCAGGCGAGGTCAATGGAAGATTCAACAATTGGGCAGAAGACATTAAGATGATAACACTTTTTTGCTTCGACTAGCTAGTTCATTGGCTTTCAACAATTATTATGTCAGGTACTAAGTGGATAAAGTCTTTCACATAGACTAATGGACTGAGCAAACATAAGTGAAACTATATGAGAGATATTTTTGTAGACAAAAGAGCATGCTGCTCTGGTTTCACTGCAGAAAACTATATTGAGAGAAACCCAAAAAATGTCCCATACCACTTTTAATAGCGGCACTTCTGTTGTGATCTCGACCCAGTCTCAAAGACAATGCTGCCAAATATAGTTTGTGTATGCTCATCTAGGAGAAGCAAGCAAAAGTACAACAAGATTTCAACCATCTAAATTAACTAAGACCCTTCCATTCAAAAAGCTTACAGTGACTACCTTCACAATCTGCAATGATGGCATTAATTCAAACTAGCAGGCTAACACACTTCAGTTAAGCCGGATCGACTTCCACAAGCATCAATTACAGATAATCCCAAAAGCAACTGTAGTTTCTGAGTTTTCACACTGCAGCCCAACAAAGCCACCCCATTACTTTAGCCTCTGCAACTATGGCATCTCATCCCCAATGCAACAGACTTCTATTCAGCTAAAACTACTTATACTAAAGGGGAATTACCTATTCCAAAACAACCTCCAAAGTTAATACTCCCCGTACCAGAAGCAACAACGACATCTAACTCCCAATGATACACAATTCAATCAAGTCAAATTCACTTCTAAAGCGATCCAGTTTGCAACACTACACCTACAAAGTAAAAACACGCAAAAAATTTTCCTAAATTACTCGACGACTCACACTTTGACGGCGCCCTGGGGCGTGCCCCTCTTGTTGATGTCGTAGCCGAACATTTGGCGGCGGAGCAGGTACCGCGCGGCGATGGGGATGAGGTAGATCGCGGCGGCGAAGCCGCCGAGGCTTACGGCCGCGCAGATGGCGATGGAGCGCCGCAGATCGGCGTCGACGGGGTAGTGCACGAACGCAAGGTACGCGAACGGCGCGAGCGAGGCTGCCGCGGCAATGGCGGTCGCGCCCAGCTTCGGCGGCGCGAGAGTCGGCTTCTCCAACGCCGGAGGTGGCGGCGGCAGGATCTCGCCGGTGGCCTCGGCGGGGGCGGGGGCCGCGGCGTGCCCGCGGCGACGAGCCATGGGAGAGTGGTCGGGGGTTTGGTGAAGTGGTTCGCGAGGAGTTGTGGAGGTGGGTGTCGCTGTGGTCCGGAAGCCGGCGAGGCGGGTGGTGGAGTTGGGGACTTCGCTGGGCTTTTGTACATGTGGCCATCGGGTGACGTGGCCTGTCGTGATTGGTTGGGCTTACGTGTTCGGCGGGCTGTGGCGGCTGTGGCCACTGGCCAGTGGGAGGAGTGCGTGTGATGTCAGTGCCACGATACTACCCTGCAATTTCAGCCCCACATCTTGGATCTGACGGCTGACAAAGCAGGGATGTATTCAGTATATGTTAATAACTATATATGAAAAGAGATATAATGGGTGGGATATCGTAAGTTGATTTAGGATGGTGTTTAAGTTAGTGTGGAATAGAATAATTTAGGATTTTGTTTGATTGGAGAGATGAATTGATTTAAGATGAGATAAAATGGTGTTTGATTTAATAAGAGTGTTTTGAACACTTCCTTCCATTTGAGTGATAAAATTACTCTCAAATATCTCATATGTTTAAAGTAAACCAGTCTGTGATTTTTCTATGCTGATACATCATGTGTTAAGAAACTCATATGTGTGCTTATTGTTTCATTCTAATCTTTCTTTGTAGAATGTGATGATTTATGATCCCTATTTATAATCTGTGTTGGTTTTATTAGACATTATTAATACAGAAGGTGTTTATTTGATTCATATATTTTACCTAATATTTTAATTATATATAACAACAATATGCTGCTTGTTGTTTCGTAGAACTACACTGTAATCAAAGTACTGCAATCAAAATACATCGCAAATATACATCCACAAAATACATCAAGGCGGAATGTATTAAACCGCCCAAGTGGCTGTTTGCATGGGCTTACATGTTACTGGGGATCTGTAGTGGAATGGGCCTCCCTGCAGACCAAACCGCACAAGTGGCGACGCAAACAGCACAACTTTGTTTTTAAATGTGCCGAGTTGCCAAACTATTCAGTAATCTAAGTTCTCCTTTATTTTTAGCTTTTACACTAGTCTCTTGAGTTTTGCCAAAGAGTGTATATATATATATGTATATGTATATGTATGTTGGCAATTTTATATATATCTTTCTCACTTTTAAATTAAAACCCCTACAGAATCTATAATTTCTATAAAATTTATATAATCCTTTACTTAACATTATCACATATAGTAACAGTGGTTAGTGAGCGAGGATGAGCGGAAGAGAGGAGGCTAGCCATATCAACGTCATTCTCAGCATTGAGGGGAGGAGGATGAAGAGGAGGTAGTGGTGTGGAAGAGGAGAAGAATGAAGATTGTATATAGATTTTAAATTGATAGTATAGATGATATAAATTTTTCTTTTTAAAAAAAAAAAGAAAAGAAATAAGCACTTATCCCAGTAAAACTCTTTTCCTTCTCATGCTGATTCTGTCAGAAATTTCGATAGGGTGAGTAGGCTACGACTATGCACCTAAAATCGTATCAGGGATGGTAGTACATGGGTTTGGTGAAGTGGTTAGAGTTCCTGCAACAGGTTATAACGCAAATTGGACTGCTCGAGCAGAGCCGAGTAAGTTGAATACTCCCTCATTTTCTTTTACATGTTGTTTTGATTTTCGTTATGGTATTCAATATACAAATTTAATCATTAATTTTATATCATTAAAAATTATAATAATATAAAAATAATTTTGATGACAAATCTCCTAATATAATTAATATAGAGAACATTTAATTAGTCATCTTTTTGGGCAGACTACAATATTTTGCCTTTAGTGTCTTTCATCCACGTAAAACGATGTCGAGGAGTAGTGCAACAAAACAGTGATGGCTGTTTGGTAACTCGCACATATTTTGCCTTTAGTGTCTTTCATCCAGTTTTTTCTGTTGAAAGTTTTCAGACAGAATTTTGTCATACAAAAACACAACGTACTTTCCTAAAAAACAACAACTTACCGTCAGTATATGGTGACTGATGAGAACAGAGGCTCCCAACCCATGTTCAATGAGACGAGGAGCTAACTGTTTGATAAATCCTAACTATTTTGATAATTGGTCTATTGAGATTTCAACCTAAGATCATTTTTACTTATTTCAACTTATTTAACGGTTTTTGTGAAAAAGAAGTTATATGTCTAGAATAAATTTTGAAATAATTTGAACGTTTGTTCATAACTTCAATCTATATCTTTTTATATTAGAATTGAAACTGAAACTCAACCAAACACTATCTCAATCCCTTAAACTATTTGTTTGAAAATTTGTTGGGAAAAAAAGTTTTTGTCCGAGTAATTAAATTCAATAGCATACTAGGTTGCAAGTAATCCCAAGAGATTAGAAAAAGAAATCTGAATATCTCTCTCTTTTTTTTTTCTCGTTTTATGGTCTAGCTCCACGGTACATATACGAAAATTATTATCTTTATAATCTTGATATCAAGGATCATGCCCCACAGAACTTGATTCCTATGATTATATATGGAAGATTGAGGGATTGTTATCACATCGGAAGGATGAATGCCTTCGCCCTCAGTCCAAGGCAAAGGGTATGGAATGGTATGTCTTCAGTTCAGCCTGGCGTAGAGATTGGGCGAGCGTCGGTAAGCTGTTTTTAGTTGTAAAATATAAGATATATTCCAATCACACGTGGATTAAGAAAATATTAATTTTTTAAAAAAATATTAAGCGTAGTTGACTAAATTATCTTTATTTATAAATATTACGATAAGATTAAAAAAATACATATCTTAATTGACTCACACGTTCCACTGTTGTTGCTGATTGCGAGTCCCTTGTTTTGGCAATCAAGCAATGAAGGATTTTGCTGATGGTGAGGGCGAGTGGGGATTCAAGGATTTCGTTGCTTCCAACACCTTTGTGGATCCTTCAAATGGCTTCGTGAACAAAGACATGTGTTTTGGGTATCGCCCCGTGCACCACCATCATATCCGCAATGACTATACATGGGTGATCAGGAATTTTTGTATCATAAAATTTAAACATATTTTTCATCGACAAAATCGACGTTGCTGGCTGTTGCTGGTATGTTGCCCTCTCCCGAATCTCGATGCAATTTTGCCACGTTGTCCACTTCAAAATAGAGACAGAAATTGGGCTTATTGTTGCACAGTCACGAGATCCTCGCTTTATTTATGTAGAATTTTTTGAGTAAATGAATGTTTGGTTGACTACAGAATTTAACAAAATTTATTTATACATAATCTTTTGAGTAGTTAGGTGTTTGACTTGTTATTAAGTTGTATTATTGGGTCAAATTGACAGATACAACAATGAGATTTGGATGGTTGGGAATTAGGCAAGCTCATTAATGATTAATATAAATTAAGAATTTTTAGGATAAACTAATTTGGATTAAATATTATTATGGTAAATAAAAGTTATTCATATGTAATAAAAACAAACTAATAATTAAAAGTATTTTCATCTCATACATAACATACTTCTTTATGTTATGCAACACATGTAGTCAATCAAATCACATTTTATCTCAACATACATCACCTTATACACCTAATAAAATAATTCTAGTTGCACCCCTTTATCATGTTCGTACTAAACAAGTTATTTTCAGGTCACTCTATGTATGTCGGTGGTCGCGTTACATCTGGAATGACGGGCTCTTTCTGAGTCTTGACTCCATGGAACAGAAGAAGTCGTTGATTGTGAATTACCTGTTTCATGTCAAAAAGACTCAAAGGTATAGGCGTATAGCCAACCGGATTCGAGATTTGTGACGCATGTAAGTTTTTCCTATCTTTTTTTTTTTTTTTTGGTCTTTTGGAGGAATGTGTCTTGGATCTCACCAGACGTATAATCAGTTGGTTAACAAATCATCAGCAAATGTTGTTGCAAAAAGTTTACTTAAAATGTTGGTAGTTTTGTTGGAAAAAATGGTTTTTACCAAGTAGCATGTATATATTTTTTTTAATCTTATATACATATTTTTTAATTATCAGATCAAACTCCTCTCTTTAATGTAGCCCATCAAGAATTTCATTTGACCCTCTCTCTTATATCACCAGTGAGGCGGCATGCAAGATGTGGGCAATAGTGGTTGACGAGGAGGAAAAGATAGAAGGTAGGGGGTAAGCGGTGTTGATGCGAAGATTGATGTCAGTTGCCACAATGGGAGAGGGGGGAATGGTGGGGAGCTCTGGCATGGTCTGTCAGGGAGGAGGATGGCAAGGGTAGCCATCGAGAAGGGGGACATGTTGGGTAGGGTGAGTAGACAAAGGAAGAGGAAGTTTCGAGAGGTGGGTGGAGATTGAATGTATTTTTAAATTAATAGTATATATGGTATAAAATTTTTTGTAGAAAAACAGGTTCATGTACTCTAGATGCCCAAAAATATTGCAATGTGCTAATTAGAGTTTCATATATTTTGATTTCAAAACTGATAGTTGAGATTTAACATTAAGTTAATACTGAGTTATCTTTAATTTTGTTTTCATACTTTAACATTTCTATATAACTGTTGCAACATTGTTCACCGGTTAGCATTTTAGGTAAGGTTAGTTTAATTGTTTGATATTTTATTGTGAACTAAAATGCTGTCCTTTGGTTCAAGCAGCAGATACCAACGTAGTTGCTCCAGGAAAGTGCAATGGCCACTACTAGAGAATTCGGGTTGGTCCTTCGTGGAAGATACGTGCACTGTGAGAGTGCGCTTGACTCTACTAGGGAACACAGAAAACAAGCACAATGATGCAAGGACATTAATAAGCACAAATTAACCATTTTATCTTGTAGAACGAAATACCGGGTGGTCCTAACACAGATATTTGTATTTGGAGGCACTTACCAGGGTTGTAATAGTTATACTAAATTTTTGTAAACTGCTTTATACCTTATCTACACATTATGTCCGGCTGTCCGCTACAACTCTAGTCATCCAAATTTTAGATTTCTTATGTGACTGCATGACAAATTGAAACAAAATTCCCTTTGAACAGATCCAAATTTTCTTTCTAAGGACTGAGGTCAGCAAATTGAACCTCTCTCCATGAACCATGGCTGACAGCATGCTGTGGCTTTTCCTACAGCACACGAAAGCCTCCAAATCCTCCCTGGGTCATGCATATCTCGCCATACAAAAATTACTAAGATTGTCTGAGACATACTTCTAAAGAATAAAATACACTTTTGATCTCTTTTCAAAACTGGATACCCTTTAATCCCTAATAAGTTACCGGGCAATGGGCAGCTAACTCCCAAACTCGCCTGGGCCGAGATAAATTGAAACTACCTAGGCCGCCCGAACCCCATTCCACCTAGGCCCGTTTCAAATTTCCCGCTCGGCCCACTCCATTCTACCTAGGCCGCCCAAACTCGCCTGGCCGAAAGGAATTTACAACTTCCATGGCCATTTCAAATCGTGGCAACTTTACAAAAGCACGGATATTTAGTTTAATGGTGGATGTCATATGTCTTAGCATATTTAGTTTAGTTCTTGGAACATTTTTTTAGACAATTCTTGCAACATATTTCTGCCTCCGGTTCAAAAAACTTGTTGTTTTTTATGTGTCAATTATTTTTTTTAACTTTATTCACTAATATATTTATAAGTATTTAAATTATCTATAAAAAGTTAAATGAACATATTTGTCGTAAAATATACTTCCATGACCATTATAATTATATAAACTTTTACTACCAAATTTTAATAAAAGTTGAGGTCAAAATTGTATCTTAAAATGTATTTACAGTTTAAAGAATCACTGTGTTTTGGACCATGATGGTAACTCAATACTCCATCCGTTTTAAAAGAATGATTTTTTAGAGAATAAAATTTTTTACCAATGTAATTCTACATTTTTGAGAAAAAATATGATCTCATCTTCCAAAAATATTCTCACCAACCATTACTCCACTTAGGCTATTCCCAACACCGCCGCTTTCATCTTATGCGCGTGGGCTCCGCCATTAAAAAAATATTTTTACGGTCGAAGGAAGAGATAGAAGACGTTTGTTGAAGCGTCGGAAATTTTGCTCTGCATATAGGCCCGTCACAATTTTTTGTCTCGGTTTATGTGCGATCAAATTGCATATAATCTTTATTTCTTAATTTATGATTAATCTAGTTCAAATTAGATGTTGATTATATTGATAAGTTGTAGATTTTTAAATTATCTTCATATAGAGATCAAACATCGCATATATTCAATTTTTAAATTAAAAGTTATTGATATTTTATTAAAACTATCTAAATTTAATTTACTCGTTGACCTGTACGAAACGCCTTGAAGCGCCGGTGCATTGGAGTAGAGAGTGTTTTGAGTGGTGCTTCGCACACGTGGTACAGAATATATTGGAGAATATTCTGTTGAAACGTTTCACAAAGTGCCGATGCACTAGAGATAACCTTAATCATTAAATTACTTACAAACAAATAAAATATCTATCACATTAATTACAAGAATTAGGAATAATATAAAATTTTCTCTAATTTTTAAAAATTATGTATATAATTAAAATGACATTCTTTTAGGAACGAAGATTGTAGGTAGGTTTTATGGTGATGGGATCATTTTGTTCTAAAACATATCGAATTTCTCAATGTCTTACGGGAACAGCCTCTGTGTTCTAGTTGCTGCAACAGACAGCCGGAGCACACACACCCTTGTCCCCACATGTAAGTATCAGTTCTGTTCTGAAGCGGCACATCTGACGTGACGTACTCGCTTTTGGGCCACCCTATTAATAATAGTCTGGAGTTAGTAGAACTTGCAGTCTTCAAACTGTTTTCAGATCCCTTCTCGCCTTCATCTTCCTGTGCTAGAATTTTGGCGATGCAAGCATTCAGGTGCCATTAGGATGGCGATCGGGTGCTGCGCGTATGGGGTGGAAGAACACGACCGTCACTCGTCGAGTATTTTTATCAGTCACCTGCACTTATCACATATCTCAGGTATATATTTCGTCCATGCTTATCACCCGCCGAATATGGCTCGATGGGTACTCGTTACTCCAAAAATTTTGTATACTTCACGTCCAATAAACATTTTTTTAGACTATAACTATTATAATCTACAGTATTATATAATTAATAAATTACCATTACCAACTAAATGATTAAGATTTAAGAGTACAGTAATGACAATATAATAACACAAATACACATATGTAAATTTAAAAAATATTATAGTCAAATGCTATTGCATATATATATATATATATAAAAGACTATTTCGCGGATACTCTACCGGCAAACAGGCACGGGTGGGAAGAACATATCCATACCCGCTACCCGACTTGGGTTTAAAATTTTGCAATGAACATGACCACAGGCACAAAAATTAGAACATATCAAACTCTATTAGAGTAATTACCCACAGATTAACGAGTTAATGAGTAAAATTATCATTCCTAGGTGCCATGATCGTTTCATCTTTATTATTTTCTTCAGGAATGATGTACTTCTGTTGTGTTTTGATCCCATCGACAAGCAACATCTTGGATCGATCTGTTGTTTTGAACCAAGTTTTCCAAACCAAGTTTTCGATTGTTAACACCATCATGCAGTCTTGATTTTGTATAGTAGCTTGGCAGATCTTACGTCAACGCACGGCTATTCTTGTGGTTGCAGCTATAGAACTTGTTTGTAGCGTTCAACAAACATTTCTGGTTGGGGGAACTAGGGTGAGGTTTTTGGTTCAATACTCTTTTTTTAACCTGTAGGCATGGCATCATGGAGGAGACTAGGTTGCAAAGCTGTAGGCATTTTCCATCTTATGGAGTTATGTATTAGCTAAATATGCCTCTCTCAAACTAAACCCAACAATAGCTCAATGAAAACTCTACAGTAGACAGAATGAGCAGTAGATTGCCCCAGATTATAGTCGTATATTGAGCAGAATGAACACTACAAAAAATGAACACAGTAGTTTTCCCCACCAGTTTCTGCAAACAAAAAATATCTAAATCTCTGAATTAATGCACACCAGCATCTGCTTCTGCAGTTCCGCAGCACCAAGCCTCTGCTCATTTGCTGCAGCATGCTTCCACAAAGAAACCAGCAAGCAGTACTTCAAATATCAATTAGTGCAAGCAACTGGGCATGCCTAAGAACCATATGAAGCCACAAAGCGGTTAAAAGTTCAATTCCAACTCCATTTGGGAAAGAGTACATGTGTTTTCAAGTAGAATAGGCAATGATGTAATCAAAACAGTAAATCACAGATCTAAAATAGGAAACAGCACTGAGATGTCAAATGTTAAATTGGGTCCACAGCTAAAATTCATATCAGTTATATTTTCAGTGAATCTTGATCCAAACGCCTGCAACTAAGCCATTGAGTTTTGAAACAGCAAGCAGGGAACAATGGTGTATAAACAGTTGAGCATTCTTACACTAGACAGAATGAACACCAGACAAAATCTACGCGTCAGAATGAACACTAGCAAAGTGGAAGCATCTTAGATGGCATGGCATTGGAACTCAGCGAGTGACACGTGAGCAATAGAGTTGTGGTGCATGACATTGAAGGTTGACTTCAATCCTCCTAGAATATGCTCTTTTTTTGTGCTGAAGGCTAACTTCACTTGAAGAAAGAGATGCTGAATCCCGGTGCTCACGCTGGTGAGCATGCTAGTTGGCATTCAAAGACTGCTACGTCACGTCTGTTTCTTCTGCCATCATCTGTCTGTCGAGCATATGTCGGGTATAAGAACAGATATTTAATGGTGCAATTCTGCACTACTGCATATGAATAGTAGCAGAACCTGAAATTAGCGGGAGGGGGCTAACATACAACATATTAATCAACGTCACCAGAGAGTTTATTCTCTTTGGCAATACAATTAACCTGGATCCACTGCCTTTGTATCTGGAGGATGGCCAGGACGTCGAGGTGATCTAGGATGGTGGTAGAGAATTTGTCTATAGCATCGTGAAGCGCTTTCTGGCTTCCACCAACGGGGTCGAGATTAAACTTAATCAGCTATGCAAGTTGCAGTATACACCAAAACCGATGACGGCGGGGACACCAAGACTATCATTGCGGATAGTAGTGTTGTTCGTCGTACACCACTAACACCAGTACCACTACCACTTAGGCTGTCTCCAACAGGCTTGGTTCTTACTTGACTCTTAAACAGAATATTCCCTGCCACGTGTGCGAACACCATCCCAAAGCACCAAGCAAGCACCAAGCCTCCAACAGCTTGGCTCTTGCTTGGCTCTTAGCGTGGGCCCCACACTCCTAACCACCAACCAAACACCAAGCAAGAGCCAAGCACTCCAATGGCTTGGCTCTTGCTTGGCTCTATACAATTTAACAATTATATATTCAACGAATTTGTATTAATTCATTAAATTCAATATTACTAATATATTAATATATTACCTACGAAATTAAATTCGATATTTACGACAAAAAAAATAAATTCGACATTTTGAATTTAAAAATTGCACTTGAAAAAAAAATATATATTAAAATTCGAATAGCGGTACATGACATAATTGCGAAGTACAAAAAAATTAAATTTGCAAACAAATGCCTACTACAAAACAGGATCCAAATGCTACTCGTCGGTGTTTCCTCCGAAACGTTGCCAAATGTGCTCGATCAAGTCTCTTTTGAGTTGTGTGTGCGTGGGTTGAGCACGGATGGCAGTATTTCTTCGAAGTACATCTTCGAATAAAGGTGTACCCCCAGAGTGAATCACAGGCATTACTACCGTGGATGTGTCCGAATGATCATTGTAGTCATAGTTGGCGGCATTGTCGTCGCGCTCGTTCTCTATGATCATATTGTGCAAGATCACGCAAGCCCGCATGATCTTCGCGAGAGTTGACTGTCGCCAAAATCGTGCCGCACCGTGCACGATGGCAAATCGAGACTGTAGAACTCCGAAAGCCCGCTCAACATCTTTTCTCGCTCCTTCTTGCTGTTGTGCAAACAACCGATCTTTCACCGTCTGTGGGAGGGGTATCGTCTTCACAAAGACAGCCCACTCCGGGTATATACCATCGGCGAGATAATACCCCATGTTGTACTGTCGGCCGTTGACAGAGTACTGAACATGAGGAGCCCGCCCTTTCAACACATCGGTGAATAAGGGCGATTGGTTTAGCACATTGATGTCGTTGTTGGAGCCTGCAACACCAAAAAAAGCATGCCATATCCAGAGATCATACGAAGCTACCGCTTCAAGTATAATCGTCGGGACTCCATGATCTCCACGAGTGAATTGACCTTTCCATGCTACGGGACAATTTCTCCATTCCCAGTGCATGCAATCAATGCTTCCTAGCATACCTGGAAAGCCACGGGACTCTCCTTGTTGCAGTAGGCGGTGGGTATCGTCGACGGTGGGGCTGCGAAGATATTGGTCGCCAAATATGTCGATGACACCCTGTACGAAGTGCTCCAAGCATTGAATCGCCGTGGACTCCCCAATCCGCACGTACTCATCGACGGCATCGGCGGGGCCACCGTACGTGAGCATACGCATTGCTGCAGTGCACTTCTGTAAAGGGGAGAGTCCACGGCGATTAGTGGCATCCCTTCTTTCGGTGAAGTAGGGGGACCACCCACCTAGAGCTTCAACGATGCGGAGAAAGAGGGGTCTCGCCATCCGAAAACGCCGGCGGAAGGTATTGTCAGGGTAGACGGAATATTCGGCGAAGTAGTCGGTGAGGAGCCGTTGATGCCCTTCTTCGCGATCTCTGTCAATATATCTCCTATTGCTGCTTCGGCGGCGTCCGCGGGATGATGAAGCATCAAGTCGGGCGTAAAGACCGGCGATGATACGATCTTCCTCCTCCTCTTCCTCTATGAATTCCACTAAGAAATCCTCAATTTGGTTCATGGCATCCTCCTCGGAGCTATGTGTGCTGGAACTAGAGCTAGAAGACATTTTGTGAGTGGCTAATGAAACTGGGTTTTTAAGGAGCTACGCCGTTTGAGATGATAGTTGGATAGTGAAGAGAAGTTTTGCGGAGGAGGTGAATATATAGACAAAGAGTCCAACGGCTATATTTGAACGGCTATATTTCGAACGTCTATATTCCAACGTCTATATTCCAACGGCTATATTTGAACGGCTATATTCCAACGGCTATATTTCGAACGTCTATTTTGCAACGGCTATATTCCAACGGCCAGATTCCATAGTTGGATATCAGAGTAAAATTAAGTAGAAAATCATATATAGATTAATAACAGAGGATACATGGTTGGCTACAAGAGATAATTCAAAATAAAATAACTAATCATCGCCAGCATTAAGTTTGTCCCTTAGAATCTTCAGCCCTGCATCGTACTCCGCTTTTTGCGCATCGTCGAAGATGGATTTGTCGAGACTCATCATTTTCGTGTACGCCTTATACAAGGCGGATCTTTCCTTCGCCTTCGCTAGGGCGCGCAAGTTATCTGACATACGGAGTATGTCCTTCCTCTTCTCGGCTCGGTTGGGTTCATTTTGGATGAAGGCATCGAGATCTGCTCTCGCTGCCGACGTAGAATCCTGCGAGTCATCAACCTTTCCCTTACCTCTGCGCTTCGCCTTAGCAGAGTCTCGTCCTTCGGGCCGTGTCTGCGCTGGTGGCACGTCATCGTTGTTGGACGATGACGTGTATGTGCCCGACTCGGACAATCTGGTTCTTTTGTTGGGAGGATCAACATAAGCTGCGGACCACTTAGGTTGACCACGAACCGCCGTCCACCAATGATCCAACACAAACGGATGACCCATCTCCGTCTTGTACATCTCGCGGGCCTGCGCCATGAGTTGGTCGTCCGAACGACCGCTGGCATAGACTTCATTGAGGCGGAGCCAAACACCGTTGAATTGGACCACCTTTTTGTTGGTTCGTTGCCAGTGATCCTTACAGTGTTTGGTCTCTCTTCTCCGACTAGGCGGCACCGTTTCGTTGTATGCCGCTGCTACGTTGGCCCAGTACATGTCGCACTTTCTATTGTTTCCATCAATAGAATCGAGCGAATTGTTGAGCCAAGAGCTAATCTGTATGTAGTACAAAAAATTTTAATATCAAGGTTGAGCGTAAATATGTGTCTTTCATAATACTCTTGTATGAAAAATAAAATTATTACCAGTTTGACGTCGTCATCGGTGCACCACGGTAAGCGCTTCGTCTTTTGGCCACCGTGCACACCAACATTAGTGTTTGGCTCATCGATGCGAACTCGGGTCGGCATATTGGCTGGAGCAGAGTCTGGAGTGCCGTTGTCGGAGACAGACGTAGAGTGCGGTTGAGGTGGGGAAAACTGGGGGCATGTTGGTGGCGTGCCGACAAAATGATAATTTTGGCTATACTGTGGCGGTGGTGGAATTGCGTGGCCGTGTGGTGGATACGGACGATAATTTTGGCTGTACTGTGGATACGGCTGGTAATTCGGTGGATACGGCTGATAATTCGGTAGATACGGCTGGTAAGTCGGTGGCTGTGAAAAACCGGGCTGCGGTTCGGTGTTTGGATTTTCGGTGTTTTCGCTGGGAGTATGGGAAGAGCCAAGCCAGTTAACGAAACCGCCCGGTGGAGTCGAATCCATGTCGGATTTGTAAAAAAATTTGCGAGGATTTCGAATAGCCTTTGTTGTGGATGGATGAAAAATTTTGTGTCAAAATAGGTCAACAACATGCCCTATATATAGGAGAGGGCAGGGGAAATTTTCTGTGAATTTTTGGAATTTTTTTGGAATTTTTTGCTATTTTTTACGAATTTTTAGCCCAAAAAACATTAAATTAATCTCTAACGGCTATTTTATAACGGCTAAAATACAACGGATATATTTTGTGCGGCTGACAGGTGGGCCACGGCCAAAAAGAATTCGCAACGGCTTCAATTTGTAAAAGCACTCACTGACATGCGGGACCATACGAATCTGGGGCCACATGTCATGCACGGGGGGTCAAATTACTGCTACAGTTCACGCGGTTGCGTGTTTTTTCCAAACAAACCGACGCTTTATTGTTTTATCTCACTGACTGATGGGACCTACACATTTCTGACCCCACATGTCAGTGAGTTCAGCTGGGTTTCGTGCGCGTGAGTGACGCCAGCGAGGCTGGCGCACTCACTCGTTTTACGCGCTGGTGGGCCCCACGGCTTAATTGTTTCCACGCGTTTACCTAATACTCTGTCACTGACGTGTGGGCTCGTTCTTCTTGGGGACCCACCTGTCAGTATTAAGTTCACGCAGGTTGAGTTCGTCTCCGGGTTTCTTCGTGGGGCCCGCAAAGCGCGTTTTATCGCGCCTTCGTCTTCTCCAACGTCGCTGTTTCTCTCGCCGCGCACTCGACCGGCGTTGATCTCCCTCCGTAGCACGCGTGCGTCAAATCGCGCCGGGGAAACGTCGAGCACGCGGACGCCGCCGTCGACGCGAGCCTCTCCTCGCGCTCCCGTTGGAGACAGCCTTATAGATGAAGCCGCAATATTCCACCTGTTTGGCGTGGTAGATGCTGTGCTAAACAAGAACTAGGTAGTCGGGGCGATTGTTGTTGGTGTGACAGATCAAGATAATGCTATCTATCGAGTGCAAATATTCAAAGAATATGGGGAGGAGTATGAGACAGTGGACTGCTCTAAACTGAGGAAGTATACTTTAGTGCAAGTGGGAGACCATACATTGACAGGGATGAGGTTGATTGGTCTAGTGACGTTGATTAGCTAGATTGGTCTAGTTGGGAATATGAAGGCGGAAATTACTCATGCGCTTTGGAGGCACCACATTGTTGTTGAATTCTTTGACATGGATGGACTCTCAAAATAGAAGGGTTAGGAAGATCATTATCGAAGTGGTTTTTGGTTGTGTACATTGTGGAGTAGATTGGAGCAGAAAGAGGTGTGCTAAAGTTTCTCATTCGGAGAAGTTTGAAATTGCGGAGTATCACTCCTATGTGCCGAGTTATACTGCTTTCACTCTTTTTTCAGGTGGTGGCTTCGATTCTAATTGGATTATAGGCAGAAAACTGGCCTGATGAGCAACTGTTTATTTTGTATCTGCTGGTGGTATTTGTGTTTTCTGTTGTGACATCATAGTCTGTGGATTGATGTTTTCTCAGCCAAAAACAATGAGACAATTATTCATGTGGAGACTGCTATCTTATCTTGGTATTGGAACAAGCATGTCACTCCTAAGCTGGCAAATCATAGTCGGACGGGCAAAGCTATTAGAGAAAAGAAAACAGGAAAAGAAACCGACGCGAGGTAATATAATACTAGTACTTAATTATCCTAAAAAAAAAACTTGAATCCTTACAGTATCATAGAGGCAATGCAATAATAGTGTATAATTATCTGTAAGAAAAACTTCAGTCCTAACAGAATTATGTCTATTGAAGCAGGCGGAGATGGTCGGCAGCAGCGGTCATGCACCACAACTCTGTTGCTCACCTGTCATTCGCCGAGTTCCGATGCCATGCCGTCCTTATCCTTCCAATTGACAATGCTTCCACTTTGCTAGTGCTCATTCTAACGCGTAGATTTTGTCTAATGTTTATTCCGTCAGTGTTAGAGAGATCATCAAGCATGGTAGTAGATTGTTGCATAAGACAACGGTCACGAGGTCTAGAAAAAAATATGAGAGTTATTTAAAATTGTCAATCTCTTGTACTCTATTGAGATTGTGTTTAAGAGATTATAATTTTCTTTATTTTTTTCCTCACATTATTGCTTCTTCATTATTATTCAGGTTTTTTCTATTAGAACTCTCTATTCTCATTTTTGCTAGTGTGTGTTCGTATCTCGCGTAATTAGATATAATCAGAGGTCAAAACTTCCGCTGTTCCTAACACATTTCATGTAGTTTCCTTCATGCATTGCATGTTTGCATATGCATCTGGCATGAGACTAATTAGCAAATTAATCTGTGATGTGCATCCAGCAAATTACTTCCATCATTTCACAATATTAGTCTAAATTCACTATACACACAAACTAAAAAATTTTAATTAACAAACACAAATATAATAACATATTTGATGAGTTCTCAAGTCTAAAAATATAGAGTGCAATTTACTGTATCAAGAACGCATTTGCACCGCAGTGCATGGGGTGGTCCACTCCCTGGTCCCAAGGTATAACTCAAGTAGTGTCTCTCCAGAAGCACGATTGCACACTGACAAGCATCACCAAATTTAGAGATGGTTTAATGAACCAGGGATCATATATGTTCTTACTGTTAAGTTAATGTAATTCTTAGATACAAGGTTCAAACTTAATTAATGAAAAAAGGAAGAAAAAAATCGATGCTACTTTTTTCATGCAAGCATTTCGCAGAGTTATTCTTTATACACATTTTGTGTGACTAATTAACAAATCCTTGATGTGCATAGATCCAGCAAATTAACAATTAATATCGACGTGATCACGGAAGTAACAATGAGACATTGTTTATGCCTGAATGATAAGGAGAACCACTAAGGTGCATCAAGGGTTGGCTAGCATTTCAATTGGCTCCTCTAATCTGCCACCACCAAGAATTAATGGAGCACACTGATTTGTAGAGCTAGCTGCAGTACTCTGAAACATCCCCAGACGTGTTTGAAATACACAGTTGATATGATAGCAATTAATACATTTCAATTAGCGTTTCTTATAAGGCAGAAAAAGAAAATACCAACACAAGGATTTGTTGCATGCATGCATGTATGTGTCTTGGTAAATTTTTTTTCTCTTGTTGTACTTTAAACTGGAAAAAAAAAATTATCAAGACTGTCCTCATTTAATTGGATTCTCCTCTCCGTTCTCGAATTAACGTACTCTACATCCTGTTCCGGTGAGGGTCTGAAGACCCTTCCCCTCCGAACCACCTCGCCGGTTGTTTGATTGGATGTCTTATTTTGACAGTTGTACATGTGTGCTGGTTCGTGTGCTTGTGTGTTTCCTTCCATTGTTCCATACATGGGCTTTGTCAATTAGGTCGCATTTTTTTTAAAAAAAACTATCTTTTACCAAATAAATTAATTGGGTTTCTATATTACTTGTTCAAATATAAATTGTATGTCTAATTTTTGGGTGATTGAGGGGATACATCATAGAACAATAAATCAAAGAACATGTCTGGAAGAATTATGGTGTACGGCTTTAAATGTCACATAGGACTTGATTGTATCCCTTTCTATAAAGAGGGACGTAAATACTACACTGACAAAAGAAAAAACTTATATAAATTAACTAAAAAAATCAGGATTTGTGATGAAAATTGAAACGATCAGGGAAAGAAGTTTTAGGTGCTAGGTAAATGGTAGTCCAACTGCATCTGCTTCTTTAATTAAAAACCAAGAACAGAGATTATGGTTTGTAAAACAATTTCCTCAAAAAGATTTATTTAATGATAATTGTGTCACCTCTAAATTATCTTCCACATCCAAGTACAAGTCGAATAGGTTTTAGATTAACTATACAAGCTAGCGTGATCATCACAATTAATGCAAGCTTTCTAGCCAGATGTATTGGACTTTTTGCGCATGGCTTGTACAATTGTCAACTGTGTAAGTCTTTTTTATATCAACTTGTCTTAACTGGATCCATCAATGAGAAATGCTACATGTTGGAGATCGTGCTCTTAACGTTGAGTTATAGTTGACTTAATTAATGAAATGAGTGCAACGCTCTAGACTAACAAAAGAAAATTTGGCGTGATTGACTAATAAATTAACTCTTGCTTGATACGTTATTATATATGTTCTCTTTTTGTGTGTTATTATGTATTCTCTTCTCTATCCCTATGATTTATAGATTTTTATAGAAACACAAGTGGGTATATAATGAGAAAAAACAAGTCGCGCCGTGAGAATTAATGGAGACCATCCATCAAATGCCCCACCCATCAAGAATCAGTAGTCCATCATCAGACGTGCTTGGAAACACTCTCTATCACAAACAAAAAATATAGTTCAGAGGAAGAAATGTTAATGATAACAATTAACGTTTGTCGCATGGTGAAATAAGAATATACCAACATGAACATAACGATCAACAAATGGTGTAGAACATGATGAGCATTAATTAGCTTGCATTTCTGTTGTTAAAATAATATACTACGATTTAACAAACAGAAGAGGGCAATGATCCATCCATCTCCTATTGCTAGCTATATATACGCATTCAGGTGTGCTGTTCTTCACACAGCATTACAATTTAGCTATAGTACGTACTCAATTTTCCCTGATACATGACGAAGCCATTAAGTATGGCTGCCTCTACTGGCTGCCTCATTGTTCTATTCCTTACGGCAAGCTGGCTGGCTGTCAGCTTGCCTGATACGGGGGCTACGGTGATATCGTCGCCGTTGGAAGCCGCCGGTGATGGGAAAGTTCCTTCTCCCCTCAAATTTCTGTTCGACACATCTCAGCTTCTCGATAGTGCAGGGCCGCATGGAGGACCAACGTATGTGCAACAGCTCACCAACTTGGTTGTGAAGTTGCCTCGAGTGCCGATGAATGTGCTGCAGTTCATCAAGATGCTTCCAATACCGGCTGGAGTACCGATGAATATGCATCAGCTCTCCGACATGCTTGCAAAGTTTCTTGGAGTACCAACGAATGTGCAACCACTTTGGGAGGTGTTTGCAAAGTTTATTGGAGAGCCAAATAATTTGCAACCGCTCTCCGAGTTACTTGGAAAGTTTTTTGGAGTACAAAAAAATGTACAACAAATCTCCGAGCTAATTCCAGAATTTCTTGGAGAACCAAAGAATTTACAAGGACTCTCGGAGGTGCTTGCAAAGCTTTTTCGAGAACCAAAGAATGTGCAGCGGCTCTCTGAGTTGCTTTCACAGTTTCTTGAAGAACCAAACAGTATGCAATTGTTCTCCGAGTTAATTCGCAATTATCTCGCAGAACCAAACAATGCGCAACAACTCTCCGAGTTACTTGAAATGTTTTTTGGAGAACCAAAAAATATGCAAGAACTCTTAGATTTGCTTGCAACGTTTCATGGAGAATCAAAGCATGTGCAACAGCTCTCCGAGTTGCTCACAAAGTTTCGAGAACCAAATAATGTGGAAAAACTCTCGAAGTTGCTTGCACAGTTTTTTGGAGAACTAAAGAATGTGCAAGAAGAGCTCTCAAAGTTTCTTGCAGAGTTTTTTGGAGAATCAAAGAATCTACAACAACTCTCTAACTTGCTTGCAAAACTTCTTGGAGGACCAAATAATGTGCAACGGCTCTTTGAGTTGCTTGCAACGTTTATTGGTGAACCCCAAAATATGCAAGAGCTCTCAGAATTACTTGCAAAATTTCTTAGTGAACCACATACTATACAACAACTTGCCGAGTTGCTTGTAAATATACTCAAAGAACCAACAAATGTGCAACAACTATCCGAGTTGGTTGCAAACTTTCTGGGAAAACCAAACAATGTGCAAGTGCTCAATGAGTTACTTGCAAAGTTTATTGGAGAATCAATTAATTCACAACAATTCTTCAAATTGCTCGCAAAGTTGGCTGCTTCGATGCTATTTTCATAAGAAAATTAAGGTTCTCCCGAGCTGCTTTGAACAGCTAATCATCTCACCCTAATGAGTCGTCGCAACCATTTGTTGGTACTGCTTGCGTACGTTTGTTCCATGCATGCATGGGTCACTGGTCCTTAAGTTCTTATGGTGATTTTTTTAATTCTTTTTGGTATACCTCAAAACCACCATTTGTCTTTTATAGAGTGTTATTGGAAGTTACCATACTGTACGTATCTGTTGGTTTGTGTGCTTGAGAAATTTAGTAAATATATATTTGTGTATTTTCTTCCATAGTACAATGTGCTATTTTTTTTTAGATAATTGTTAGCTTGTTTTCTCACATAATTTTAACCTTCCACACCTCTCTACACATTCTTCTTTATTAAAAACAAGTTGAAAACTCCCCGCAATTGCACAGATAATCTGATAATCAATATATAAATTTATAATATCAACATATAGTTATATTATAATCTATGAATTAGAATCTCCATATATAAGCATTAGTCATATTAATTATAGAGTCCTGAAAATATCTTATTGATATACGTCATTACAATATGTGGTGACAATCATTTTTTTCTTCTGATTAATGCTAAAAAACCATCTAATTAATATGCACCATTGTAAATTCAAAGTCATCAAATATAATCCTAAAAGCATTGATTTACTTCATTATAAATTAATGGACTTGTTGATCGAAGAATGCCGACTAGAGAGGGGTGAATAGGCGGTTTTTTTACTTTTAATTTTGATTGAGTAGTTTACAATCTAAATTGTAATATCAATACACAAATGATATTGATGATGGCACAAAGTAAGTTTTGCAATTACTAAAGAGACAAGAACAATAATTCGATTTCTAGAAGTATGAAGCAAGTAATAGAAGTAACCGAAAGAGATCGAATTTTTCCCGAAGTCTCGAAAATTTGCCGATTTCCACTAATTCTCGTTGAAGTACTCTTCACTAGAGCTTTTGCTTCGATTCCACTAGGGGTAGTCCTTCTCTCTGGCTAGTCGAGCTTCGAGCCTTTATACCCAACCACAGGGCCTCTCTGACACATACCGTCGATGGAGATATCGTCGGACTTCCCGGGTCGTCTAGGTGACGGCAATCACCAAGAGTAATAAGCCTAGCACTTTGCTTGATCAACCTCAAAGTTTGAATGACAACTATGCAAATGCAAATGGCTCAATTTCAAACTCTCTCAACTAGCTCTCAATACTTTGCTAAAGGATTTGTTTCAAATGCAAGAAGATGTGTATGAAAGGCTTTGCAAGCTGTTGCACTGAGTTTTGGAGATGAAAATCGTGTGTGTACAGCTCCTCAAACAGTAAAGGTATATATAGTTTCAGAAAAACGGTCGGTTTCAAGAAAACTGGGTGAAAGTTGTACTGGCCGGACATTGTCCGGACATATCGGACAATGTCCGGTCAGTACAAAAAAATGACCGTTACTCACGTGTTTTTCGATTGTCAGTAGCCGTTTAAACCATTTTGTGATGGCCGGACGAAAGGGATTTGTCCGGACAAAAAGTCCGGGCAAATGGATATGTCTCTGTTAACACTCACGTTTAACAGCTCACAAAACATATACAGGCCGGACGAGAGGGATTTGTCCGGACAAAAAGTTCAGACAAATGGATGTCTCTGTTAACACTTGCCTTAACACCTCACAGAGAATATAATGTCCGGCCACATCGGACAATTAATGTCCGGCACATCCCGGACAAAAGCCCCAGGCGGATTCATTTATCTCTGGTGTTTGCACTTGCCACAGGAAATGTACTGGTCGGACATTGTCCGGCCTATATCGGACAGTTGCTCTGGACAAGTCTATTTGTCTCTGGTTTCGTTTTGCAATTTTTAGAGGAAGTTTGTATTGGCCGGACATTGTCCGGCCATTACAGACAATATCCGGTCAGTTCAAAACGAAAACAGGATTTCAGATTTTTACTGAATCTCAATTATGAACTAGATGCATATGCAAATATATTTCCAAAGACTTCAAGATTGATCAAATGACTTATGCTAAAACCTCTCTTAATAGTACGGCCATTTAAATTAGAAATTCTCAAAAATAAAAATACTAGGTTTAGATACTTGTACTTTTGTCAGAATTTTCGTCATTCTTGCTTCATGAGGTCTCGATAATCTTGATTTGCACTTTTGTGATGCTTCCACCTCTTTTTAACCTGAGTCTCAAATATATAGGTTAGTCGCATATATTATGGATGTCATTAATCACCGAAACTCTAATTAGGACTCAAGATTCAACAAGACTCACTAAATATATGATCTGATGCAGATTTTTTACTTTTTTAATATTCTGAACATATATAACAAAACACCACATAAGGATAAAGTACCACAAAAACTCACGTGGAGTAAAAATAGTAAACAACAATATATAATTTGTACGCAGTTGGAGCCCAAACTCAATCATAAATAAGATTAGGATCCTATACGATTATTGAGCAAAGATTAAAAATCTAATAAAGCACCTTAGCACCTGATAAGGATGATAGACAAGAAAGCTCGTATAGAGGAGAAAGAAATTAATGCTCAGTAGAACTAACAAAGTGAGCACTAATTTATAAAATTGCATTGATTGTACTATCAAAGCCTTGGGATAATACAAAGGTGGGTGGTGAATAATAATAGAAATCAATATAGACCTGGTGTGAAAAAGAATTATAGGACATACTGTTACTGTATAACTAAAAAACAAAAGACAAACTATTGTGCACCTAAATCAACATGCATAGCAGAGTGTGCTCTATCTTTCCTTAAGATCAAAAGTGACATGTGAAGAGAAGAAATTGGTACAGTTGACATGATGTGAAGGACCAAGGTTGATAGGAAAGGGGCATCCGTAATTTGCCGGCCGTGATATATATAGCATAGGATTCATCTATTTGAATTTGAAAGGTATTGTAGAATTGATTCAAGATTGACAATTATTTGTGTTTGGAAACCAATTTTCTAACAGATAGAATTTGTTTCATACATGATTTATATGTATTTGTTGTTCGATGCTTTCTTTTTTGATATTATTGCTTTTTTTCCTTTCTTTCTATTATTTTGATACTGTTGCTTTTGCTGGGATCACAATTGTCTAAGATATTTAATAAGTTTGAATAGCATATCTTTTAAGAATTTTTTCTATAAATAACTCAAAATAAAAAAATAATTACGAAAATGACCCACAGTTTGCCGAAATTATCAAAATAACTTGATTAGATGCGATGAGTTAATTATCGTGACTGTAATATGCGCCAGAAACCGTAAACTCTCGAAAAATATGTTTCCATCTTTTTTATTTTGAAAATATGGCAGAAAATATATTTTTCCTCTTTTTTATTTTGAAAATGCAACAGAAAACAAAAAATCAATTTCTTGTGAGTACTAGTGGTCGAGTGTCTGTGGTCGAAGGTCATCATGGAAGTGGTTGTAGGTTGAAATGAGGATGATCGTCGCAGTTAGAATGATAAAAAAATGATTAATCGATCACGATCAAAATCAATAAAATTACATCACGACTTCTTTCAATCACTTCTACTCGAATGTTGCATGTGCACGTTTGTTGAAGGGCAGGTCATGGATTCCAGTAAAACTGGAGCCAAGAGAGAAAATGTTGAGGGAAAGTGTGTGCTGTATTGTTGGTTGCTGGTCGGCTTGACTTAGTGGGCTTGCGAAGCCAACCGGCCCATAAATTAATACTAGCCACCCATATAGTGGGCTAGTGGCAGCCTTGTTACAGTTATCACTTAATTACATTAGTGACAGTAATTAATTAGTAAGTAGGCCATGCATGCATGTACGTAATTTAATTGGTATGCTCATGGAAAGTTAGTAACTTCAGTTAGGATCGAGAAAGGTTTGACTTGTCAACTCCGTCTCCTTTTTCACCAACTAGTTAATTGCACGGTAATTATATAGCTAAACTTTGCAACCAATTGCTACATTTTCTTGGGAGATGTATTTGGCCTTTTGCACATGGAGTATACAATAGTACATCTATATAAGTCTATTTTACATTAGCATGACTTAACTTGGTGCGTCAGTGAGTCATGCTATATAATTAAAGCCTAGTCATTGTAAACTTTTTCTCCAACCAAATTAATAAAATGAATGCAACGCTGTATACAAACAAAAGGAATTTGGTATATTATTATTGAAATATTCTATTAGCAGATATATGGTCTTTTTATCGTCTTTCACAAAGTATAAGGAGGTAGAGGTATAATTTACGAGATATAGAAGTATCACTTGCAATCTAACTATTAGTTTAGAAAGAGTGATAAATATTATACATATTAAATAAATCATTCATAAAAAAGATAAGATTTGAAATTCAAACTGGACTCAACAAAATCCAAATGATCCATCCAGCAAACAAATTTGTGCCATGGCACCATCTTGAAGGCCAAAAGTGAGCTCATCTCAAACATGATTAATTATATAGTTTGGATGCTAGATCTCATCTCAAATAAATTCAAAACAGAAGTATTTAATTTAATCTCAAATTTGTGCCATCGAGTCACTGAGGTTCCGCCCATCAACTAGCTGCTGAGGTTCCAGCAGATTGTGCTAGATGAGTGAGGACAATGGTTGCCACGGGGAGGATGAGGGTTACGTGAGATGGAAATGAGATGAGCGGTTTCTTAGGATGGTTTTGTGGGAGATTTTTTTAATGAGATTTCCAACAAAAAAATATCTTGTGAAATTACGTTTATACCCATTCAATTGATAAATATCCTCTTTAAAATTCATATCTGACAGTGAAGGTACAATGAGATATTTGTAAATTTCAATCATTAAATTGATTAAATTGAAAGATTCAAAATAATTTGAAGGGGTGCAACAAATCTTGTGGAAACAATAAAAGGATGTAAAAAAAAGAAATTGTGTCAACTTCCTGGCGCAGTGACACCCATGCATCTAAAAGAAAATTGTGTCAATCTCGTGGAAACAATAAAAGAAAATTGATTACATTAAAATATGTGGAGTCCATTCTTCAGACGTGGTTGGTAATACTTTCTTGATGGCAACAAGCAACAAATATAGCACAATTTAATGGGGGGAAATGTTAATATAATGAGCAGTAGTTTCATTAGAAGCAGTGGTGAATTTAAGTTCCTGTTTTTCGTGTCTTCGATTTAATTATGGGACAAACTGAAATCAGGATAAGACAGACAAACCGTGCTCTTAGCCTAATCAAGAGTGGGGCTGAAGCTGTCCCGCAAAGGCAAACACTAGCCCAAGCTCTATGGTCAGTTTTGTGTGCACAAACGACGCACAGGCACACACTTTATTGAAGCATGCGTACTCGAGTCTTAATTTGATTTCCACTAAAATTGATCTTTTCTACTCCAAACAGACGAGCACTTATCCTTATGAACCCATCTCTTGGCCTCTCCAATAATCCCCGAAGCCGTTTAGATGATGAGGACCGTCTAGACTAATAAGCCCAAAACTTTCACTTAACAACCCTCAAGTATCAAGAACCTCGGGCAAATGCACTGCGCAAAAACAAAATTGCACTCTAATGTCTCTCTGGGAGCAAGACCGTGCATACACTGACTAGCATCACCAAACTTCGAAATCGTTTAATGCCCCAGAGATCCTTTTCTTGATGTGCATCCTGGAAACGGTATCAATGTGATATGCCTCGCATTGTACGATAACGACAGAAAAGTACATGAGATCACATAATTAGCAAAGAGATTGTTAATATATGAATGATAAGGGTAGCCACTAAGGTGCATCAAGGGCTGGGCAGCATTTCAGAGTTTCGGATATTATGGCGAGCTGTCTAAAATCTCAATTATCTCATCAAATCACCCACCATCAAGAATTAGTGGAGTCCATTATTCATCAGACGTGCTTGGGAATACTTTCTTCATCATAGCAAGAAATAAATACATAACTCGATTTAAAGGAATAAAATGTTAATAAGAAAACAATTAGTGTTTGTCACAAGGCAAAAGAGAAAATACCAACACAAGGATTGCAATCACCGATACGATCAACAGGATCTCAAATGGTGTTAAAATATAACGAACCGTACTAGCAATTAGCTAGCTAGCTTGCATTTGTACTGTCACAATAATATTATCACAAAACAAAAGCGAGCAATTATACATCTCCTGTTGCTAGCTATATATACACGCATCACGGTGTGTTGTTCCTCCCCACACTGCATTACAAACCATACTACGTTTCAGATACATACGTAGGAGTATACACACACAAGCAATTAGGAATGGCTGCCTCCACGAGCTGCCTCCTCGCTCTGCTCCTTGCGGCCATCTGCCTGGCTGGCTGTCAGACGGCGAATTCGGCGCCGAATCAGAGCGCTGACATATCTCAGCTTCTCGGAGCTAATATACCTCAAATTTTAAAGAATGTGAATCCGGCGATCATCCTCCCCTTGCTTCCAAAGTTGCCTGAAGTACTAGATATGCTTCGAAAGTCGCCTGGAGTACTAAATGAGCTTCCAAAGTTGCTTGAAGTACTAGATAAGCTTCGAAAGTCGCCTGTAGTACTAAATGCGCTTCCAAAGTTGCTTGCGGGACCAGGAGGTCCGAGACGGCTGGTCGGTTTGCTTCAAAAGTTGTTTCTAGAACCAAACAAGCTGCAAGAGCTCTCCAAGGTTCTCCCAGTGTTGATGAAGAAGAATCTTACGGAGCTGCAAGCAGGGAAAAAGGATCTCCTGGGTTTGCTTGAACAGTTCATTTCCAACTCCAAGATGCCCTCAAACTAGAGTGACGAGTCGTCGTCGCAACCATTTACGTTCTGCGTGCATGCATGGGTCGCTATCCGTCAAGTCCTTGTGGTGATCTTTCCTTTTTTCTTTTTTTTGGTTGTTCTTGTTATACCTCAAAAGCATGCATGTAGGTTGTTTCTTTCGGATGACTTTTGTTGGAAGCTGTTGTATTTGTTGGTTTGTGTGCTTGCGAGATACAGTAATAAATTTTTGCTTTGTTTGTTTTCAATTGAGTCATACTTTTTTAAGTCTTTTTCTCAAATTAATTAATTGAATTTTCATATTACTTGTTCAAATATAAACCTAAATACACTTTTAGTCTCTATTTTCTCTTCACACTTATTTTTGTCTCTCTATTTTCAAACCGGATATTTTTAGTTACAATAAATTACTTTAATATTGATTTTAGTTCCCCTAAACGCTAATTCCTCCACGAGAGCTGCCACAGCTTACCATCAACATGATTGAAAAGTTGTTTGGAGGATCGAAGATTAACCTGCAACTGATCTCTGGCGTCCGCCATAAGTTGCTTGGGTCACCTGGAGAAAAAGGTCCTCTTGGTGGTTCTAGGAAAAAGGACAAGGGAAGATCATCCCAATGGTTAGTGGAGGAGGACTGGACGACAAAGTCATCTGATCAATAGTTCGTGAAGGGTTGGCCAGTAGGGTAGGAGGACAAAATTAAACTCAATTGTGAGGCATTTCCTCTCTGGGACCAGCTTCAATAGTGTTTCATATATATTCTTTGAATTTTGTTAATGACATGTACCAATTTTTTTTTTATCTTGTACATACTTTTCTACATCTTGGATTCTCTCTTCTTAGATAAAGTCCTCTAAAATTTACTTAATCCTTCCTTAGTTTCTCCAACAGCGGTGATCCGACAAAGTGGCATGCGGTAGCGCCGCCGACTATAGGGGGGTCATGACTGTAGGGAAAGAAAAAGGTGGTAGAGAAAGAGAGAGGAAAGTGACGTGGTAAGAAGGTAGTGGCACCACCAGCAGTGGGTGGGTGGGTAGGTGGGTGAGGTGGGGAGAAGATGGGGGATGCGGCGGCGGTGGCAAAGATGAGTGGAGAGGAAAGAGGAAAATGAGGAGAAGAGATAGATGTGGAGATGAAATTAAGTTTTAAGGATGGTTTTGGTTGTTTGAACCAATCATCCTAGTTGGAATGGAAATGGATGGGATGGGTGAAGTATTATGGAATGGTCTAAAAGATATATTTGGTTGGTGTGGAATAAGGTGTTTTTGAAATTTGTTTGGTTGGTGGGATGAATTAATCCATGATAAGATAGTTAATAATGAATTAAGATTAGTTACCACTAATTAACGCTAATTATTACTAACATAATTCTAATTACCGCCAATCATCACAAACATAACATTAATTACTACTAACTTAATACTGAGCACTGCTAACTATAGCTAATTACTACTAATTTAACATTAATTACCGCTAACCATCACTAACATAACACTAATCAATGCAACATAACACTAATTACCACTAATCACCACAAATATAACACTAATCACCAATTAAAAAATGAGAGATAGATTGGTTCGGCATATTAAGAGAATATTTCTCTTTTTCGGATAATCTCATTTAAGATGGATGTTCCAAAACAAAAATAACCAAACACGTACACTTCTCTTATGTTGTATGGGATCGTTTAAAGATATGTAATTAAACAAGTTTTTTTTATAATTAACTCAGAAAAAAAAACAAATACAAAAGTGACCCACAGTTGCAAGATTTTACACAATTGGAGCGCCACATCAGCTTGTCGAATCCCCAGAACACGACAAGATAGTTGTCGAGCTTAAAGAACCTGTCGAATCCCCATAACGCGACCACTACTATGCGCGACCACGACCGTATCTTGTCGAGTTTCCAGCACTCGACAAGAGCTAATTGACCACTACCGCATCTTGTCGAGTTCTGGAAACTCGACAAGTCACAGCATATTACAAACCTCAGTGTCTTTAAAGCAGTAACAAGCCGTAGCCTAGCTGGTTAATTCGTTCCTTCCCATCTCGTTTGCCCGAGTTTGAATCCTCGTTGTTGCGCTTAATTTTTCCTTGCTTGTTGAGTTCTAGGCCTTCGACAAGTTAGTCTATATTAAAAAACCCAGTACCTTTAGAGTAGCAAAAAGCAGTCGCGTTTTGGGGATTTGACACGTTCTTTACACTGACAACCACCCTGTCGTGCTCTGGGGATTCGACAGGCTAATGTGTCGCCCCAGTTGTGTAAAATCTTACAATTGTGGGTCACTTTTGTATTTATTTTTTTAATCCAGATTAATTATAAAAAAAAGCCGTAATTAAACACATCCTAAGTGGTTTAAGAAGTGCATTTTTTTTTAAAAAATACTGCCCGCATATTTTTTTATTGAGCGCGTGCAGCACCCATGGTTGCAATTAATGTTGTTCTTGGCCCGGCCTGGCCTAAACTGGCTCGGCGATCTCAGGCTCTATTTTAGTGGCGGTCCAGGCGAGATGTGTTCAAGTCTAGAGTTAGGGTGGGTCGTCCCTTTGCCAAGACCAATCCAACTATAATTTAAGTCGGCTCAGACGTGTGCTCCCCATTAGCTCCTTCGGACCAAGTTGTGTTCAGGGAAATTGCCCCCCGAACCAGGTGCAGAATCGCATTGCACAGGCCTACCTAGCACTAAGTTAGACTTAACCCAGTCGACACTCAAGAGTGAGTGAGGACACCAAACTAGCATGTTTAGAAATTAAAAAGATTAACTAAAATCACACACAATTGCATGACTAATTTTTGTATAATTTAAATTTTATTTGTATTTTATAGAGATATATCTTCTTTTAATACTATAATAAAGAAAAAGTTGGTTTTGAATACAACTTTTCACACGAATTTGTATTCATTATAGATAAAATTAGTTATAGACATAATTTTTTAATGATGAGTCTATACTATTATAAATATAATGAATGCAACAAATCTTCTTTTTACTAATTAATGTAGGAATTTCTGGTATGTTTTTTTTTTAATTTATTTGAGAATTTTTATGTCGATCTAGAATTAATGTAATACTTTTAATATCATCCAAATTCATTATATAACTAGCTGAAATCCCATAAATTGCGTATTTAGTTTCTATATGATTTAAAATTTTTGACGTAAAACTACAGTGATATAATTGATTTTTGATATGATTTTTTTTATGAATATATATCATAATAGAGATAAGTTATTTTTAGATATGATTTTTCAGATGATAAATTATATAATGTTATAGATATAACAAATGGAATTGATTTTTTTTATCGATTAATATGAGAATTTCTATTTTTTAAAATTTATTTGAGAATTTCTAGTATTTTTATATTGATCCAAAATTAACGTGCTACTTCAAATATCATTAAAATTTACTATATAAAATAATTGGTAGATAGATGCAATCAAGATATCCGAGGTTGTTGACAAAACTGAACCGAACCATACTGAAATTACGCATTTAGATTCATTATTTGATCAGATCTTTGACAGGAGCACATCATATTGGACATTTCTATTAAACATTTAACTTCTTTGTGGCCTATACAAACTTGGAGCAGCAGATTGAACCTACAATGTAAGCCTTTTCTCAGCATCCTTGAATATCTCTTTGAGAGATTTCTTCACCCCAGCATCAGCAAACACAAAGTCGATAGCACTTTGAGCTAGCTGAAACATTTCAGCCTTGCTAAGACCTAAGAAAAGTATCCATTATATTTAGTAATTAGCATCAGCACGCAAATCTTGCTAGAATGAGAAATAAATACAATTTCCATTTTAAAAAAAAACCTACCAAAGGTAGATGCAACAAGGTAGTACTCGTTTGAGAGGCTTGTGGAGAACAAGCCAGTATCATCTGTGCACAAGGATAATGGATGCTTTGCATTGTAGAGATCGACTACATAAATTCAGCACCAGAAAATGTTTTAAGAATTATGATGCAATTTTTTGACAAAGATTTCAGGACAAACCAAAGTGATGAAGCTCTATAGCGGGTGTACGTCCTGTCCTAACATTGGAAGTTAAACATATCTCGACCTGCATAAATTTATCTTGGAGGTAAGCATACTTGTCATAAAATTGAAGTGAGACCTAATGAAAATGCAGAATGGTCACCGGAATCTTTAATGATTTGAGCTTCTTCCATTCTTCATCCTCGAGGCAACAGACATGGCCCAACCTCTGAGGGCAGAAGTCCAGCATTGCTTGGATTTCCTTCCTGTTTGCTACCTATTGTCAGTAGGTTTTGACAATGAAATAGTTGGTCAAATAATATAAGGCACGATTTGCAAATGGTGCTGCAAGCAAATAATGAAAAAAAGAAGGAAAGGGTGGAGCAAAGTATGTTTTCACTGAATTATATTACCAGACCTCTCCACAATGAATTGTAACGGAAAGTCCTAGCTCTTTAGCATGTTCTAGGGCAGGCAAGTAGGTCTCCCTGCATAAACAATGCAGACACCAAGGAATATGAGCTTAGAAAAATTTAGCCTGCTACCATTTAGTTCGGGCCAGATGAAATTATTTTTACCATTCCCCCACAACTGGATTTCCAGAAAGATCAATGCCAACAACGCCTAAACCCTTCATTTCCATGGCTAAATTAACCTGGCAAAGGTGGTAACCGATATATTATGTTCCTTTAATTATTCATAAAATAAACTGAAATAGAAAATCTTTTTTTTTAACATACAGTATCCAATGCAGCTGAAGTTGTCTCACGACGGTCAATACTTAGGAGGAGCCTAACATATATCTTCTTTTTCTTTGTGACACTACCCGCCTCACTTGTAGGTGTACAAGTAATTTCTGTTTTTAAGTTAGAATCTAATAAAACAATGTCAACAGCATCAACAGCTCTAAGACCATTAATAACTGCATTCATGTAAGAGCGCTTGGTCATCCCTCTGGCTTCATTATTCTAAGGGAGAAAAAGGCAAAACAGACCACATCACATAGTTCCACATAGCCCCATAAAATGGTAAGAGAATATGCAAGAAACCACCTAAAAGTAGTACCTTAGGAGTTGTTCTTATTTCTAAATACACAACATTCTCAGCAGCGAAATCTTCCACAACCTGTTGATACAACCCCAAATAATGTACCAAACAAATGTAGTGTACAGCAATAGATAACAACACGAAATTAAAATGAATCAGTGTACCTCCTTAGTGATCCTTGTTACAGTATCATGGTCAGTGGTGAGTATATGGTACAAATCAAATAGATGGAAACACTCCGGGAGGGATCTACCATCTGTTTCGAGCTCAAAAGGCAGAGTTAAGAAGACAAGACAATTCAGGTCTCAGAAAACCTTGCAACAGACAAATACAGGTACCAAGTACCACATCAGATTTATATATTTGTTAAAAGAAAGATCGCTGATTAAAATATGTGGTTTGCATTTTCTGTTCATAATATATTCTGATATGACTTAGATTAAGGAATAGCACTAAAATACTGTATGGACACTTACTCTTCATGATTACATCCTTGACATCTTCAAACACAATGACTCCTTTGTCACCTAGCTGTTTTGCAAGTTCTCTATTCAATAAATCACAAAAAGAAGGATGAGAGAATTTCTGAGAATTAGACAAGAGTTTTTAATATAATTGCCACTACTAGACCAAGCCATTTTTTGTCATCATAGGGGTTGATCTAAAATGCTGAATCAGATAACAAACCAGGGTCCTTACACCATAAATCACAGAAGCTTTACACCATAAAAAATTATTCAACTACATTCTAAATCAGTTTCTACTGTTTTACTTGCTGAAGACAAAAGAAGTTATTGCTTCTTAAAATCATGTTAAAACTGCTAATGGTATAAGCCAATTCTTGTGTACATAAGAACATGCGGTCTTAACACCTAGGAAGCATCTTTCACAGTATGCACATGGCCCCAAATCCAATCCAAGAGTAACATAGTACATTTAGTGCTCTTGACTATTTGTTCAGAGTCCAACATGTGCTAGATGGATATGTGCCCAAAAGACTGATAGTTGGATTGATGGATGCAGACAATTTAGGGCAAACGAAAAAGAAGAAATACATGACAATATACTGAAAACTGAAAAGACAAACATGTCAAACTAATATTATCTGTGGGCTCTCCATGATATCTCTTGCTTTTGTCCATAAAGTAACCAAGATTACAAAAGAAACTGCTAGCAACAATGGGAAAAGAGAAACACCGCAGACTCAAGCCATATAAAAATATAACACCACACTCGAGCAGACAAACGTCAACTACGAAACAAAGAATCCATTTATTAACAGTTAACACCAAAAAAAGATGTAACTCTCAAACCTATCTTCTGGTGCCTGCCTGGATCCTAATGAGGTCATTTTCGTAGAGGACAAGTTACATGTAAACTGAAAGCTCCATTTAAAAAAGTAAACGAACCAAAATAAATTCTCCTACATCAACATTACAATACTTTGCCACAAATCACATCTTTGCAAACCACTGTACATTAGCCTGTTCTTGTTTCTTGGCCATACTTACTAGAAAGTAGAAATCCAACTCTTTACAATTATACAGTTTTCAGAAAGCTCCAATTGCTGAATTCATGTACATGCGTAACTTCAAATCATCAAATTTCCAACAATTTTCCTGTCCCAAACTAGTCTAACATACTAATCTTGGCACAGATGCTGCCCAAGAATGCGCAGTAACGACTCAATATTCAACTCATCTTCCAAGAAAATCACTGACCCAGACTCGAATTGCGCTAAAATTTATTGGGGTTTTCGTTTCTAGAATCAAATCAAGAAACCAATCTAAGAAATCAAGAACGGCCAGACAGGGCAGGGCGAGGGAGGGAGGGAGTAGTGAGTACTGACAGGAGAGTGGAGTCGCGGACGGAGCCGTTGAGGTGGGCGTGGAGCTCCACCTTGGGGAGCGCGACGCACCACTCCCTCAGCTCCTTCTCCATCTCTGCCTTCCTCTCCATCGCCTCTCTCTCTCTCTCTTTCTCTGTGTGTGAGCGTGTTGTCTCGTGTTCTTTTGTCACTTTGCCTGCATATCTTCTGGTGTAGTCTTGAGTGTGTGTCTGTGTGTATGCGCGATGAACGGGTATATATAGCATCCTCGGGGAATTCCAGATCAGCTGCTTTGTTTTGCGTACCAAGATTTTTCAACTTTTTTAAAGCAAATTGCACAAGGAGCCTTAAATTTGCCTATTAGGTACTTAAATACTGCGGCTTTAAACTTGAATTTTAGAGCAGATCGAAGTAAAATCAACCTGAGACAAGGTTTGAATTTAAGATTTGAAAGTGAAATCAGACTAGATCTAGTCCGGTACAGGTGCTCATAATTTCAGGTTTGAGCAATGCCCACCTGTCTCATATTTTGCATAGATTTTTTTTAAATAGATATATATCTAAATTTGTTTGATATGACACTTAGATTTATTCATCAATTAAATAACTAATAAATGGCACAGTAGGTCACATTAGGGTCACTGAACTTTCTTAATTGTCATATTTAGATCATTAAATTTGATTCTTACCTAAATTCAGCTAACCATTTTCTATTTTTAGCAACAGAAGGACCCCATGCACCCCTCGACACCGTGTCCACTGTTTTAGAAGTTATTTGATCGGTAACTTGAGTAATATGATTAGTGGTAAGATATACATGAAAGTTGTAAAAACTATTGATATTTCTTGATATTTTTTGTCAAGCGAGATATATCTAAAATTAAGTTGTTTAGTTAGTGTCTCAATAATAAGTGTCAGACATGTCTAGTGTTGAGTGTCTAACAATAATAGTGAAAAATCATGATAGTGAATAAGGGGGTGAATTAGTTTTACAAAATAAATTCTCATAAAACAAGTAAAAAAAATAAGAAAAGATATAAAGATGTTAGAATTGATCGAATATCTCAAATATAGTTATCCTCAATCATAACACTATCTCTCTTGATATCTAAAAATCTTCATATACAAAAACAAAAAGAGAAATAAAAAAACAATAAACTGCAAATATTTAAACAATCAATTGCAAGTATTTAAACAACCAATTGCGAGTATTTAAACAAGTATATACAAAAATTTAAATAATTAAGAAAGAGAGAAGATTTAACTGCTTATAAAATATTCAAGAACCAAAAAAAGAATTAAGAATACAAAAGTTTCAAAAATTAAGTTCAATAGTCAACAAATACTCTCTGAAAGGAATGGGAAGCTTTCCATAGCATAAAGACTCACTCCACATCTAGGATAGTCTCTACAACCCATGTGAGACTAATCCTAACTGGTGGAGGTTTGAGCCTAAAGCCCATTTAACTCAACTCCTAATCACTCATTTTACAATATTCGGAATTACAGAATTTTCTGTACATCAGACACTAAAACAAACATAACTTCATCATCCGAACTCCAATTTTGACATTCTTTGATCCATTGGAAAGCTAACTTTAAACTCTACAACTTTTATGGGATTAAGTCTCAATCAACACAGAATTATCTCTCAAGTAGGGTTTTTTTGCATAACCTTCCATACGAAATCTATAAACCCTCTCAATGACTTTTTCAGACATTGTGAGCACCACCTGCTCACAATAATGTCTCCACGTGTCCACCTTAATAACGATTGGCTCGCCTCCAACCGGGAAGTCTATCCCATTTTGGACCCCGACTGACAACCTCCACACTTCCACCGATTAGAGCCACTTCGAACATCTTGGTGCAATACGGCTCTATGTATTTGGTGTAGCAACGTTCAGCGTCTCCGCAAGTCTGTAGTGCCTCCAACATATTCTGAACTCATCGAGTCTATGGTTCATTCATGAGAGCAACTCTGATGGTCTAACCTCATCGCAAGCACACCATAACTTTAGAATATCTAAAACTTACATCACAACCAAAAGAACCCATCCATAACACTGTTCGCACATAATGACAACATAAATAAACACAAAAAGATATATCTAATTCAAAGTATTGTCAAATCACAAATCACATAAGTTTAAATAATCACATGGATTTATAATTTTGCATGCATAAATAGTACTAACAAAGCATGGTTTGATGTATCACACATGGAATGAAACAACATTTGTCATATATTCTAGGCATGTTCTATGCCACACAATTTGAAGTCAAGAGATGAACTAAAGATCTCTAACTTTAAGGCCAACAAACCCACACCACCAACAACAGGAACAACCAACGTGGTTACAGTGTGTGCCAACACCAGTCCATATCATACCCCGTTGTGCTTGCTTTGTGCACGAACACTAATCCGTATGACAAACCTTGTAGAGAAATAGCTCACCGTTCAGCTACTAAACTTCATAGTTTGTGCTTTATTAGCCCAAAACTGATCTTGGTTGGTAGGCCAACACTGAGGAAGAAAATAGCTGGATTGTTTGTCTCCATTCTTCAGGGCCCATGAGGTGAGCACTGAAGTTACTAGGCCCTAGGCACATGGCAAGACAGAAATAGATGACAAGAGCATGAAAGACAATAAAGATTTGGAGAATTTAAGAAGACAGCAGGCATAAAGTTGGCAGAAGAAGAAACAAACGGATTCAACATTGACCAACAATGCATTACATGGATCTGTCATAAAAGGAAATGTTGAATAAATTGACCAGTAATCTATTTCAATTCGAATATGACATGAACTCGGTATGGTAGGTTACAATTTTTCCATGTAAGAGACATTTCAAGATTTTAGATGCACACACATACTAAGAAGCAAGAGCAACCATTAGTACAAACTAGGGATAAATTTTGTTAAATCATGGCAATTGTATAAGGCATGGATGTGGAAGGCTTAGGTTATTTCTCAAAGTTGGTAACAACTAACAAGACGCATACTAAGGATGCCTTTGACAATTCATTAAACAAAGTCAGGGAATCCCAAAAGCATTATCTTCACAGATTTGGCATGTTGGCATCTTGTGTTATTTAACCGTTGTATTCAATCACCAGACAGATTTTTTTGTTAAAAAGAAAACTTGACAGAATAAGATCTCTTCTTGTACACCCTTCCCCTTCAGTTCTAGCCAGGTTAAGTAGACTGATGAGAAGAATACAAGTTGTAAAGTTCGTACCTCACCTTATTGGACATGAAAGAATCTTGTGAAGTAGACATCCAAAATAATCCTCGTCCAGTAGAATATTTTGCCAGCTTTACAGCGTATCCCACAAGTCATGGCTGAAAGATATTCGAGATTTTTAAAGTAAACACAGAATAATGGTATCTATAGTACAAAAAATTTAATCAGCATATAGTGTATGAGATTACACAGATCCACCAAGCACTTGCTTTTGTTGCTTCCATAGGCTCATAAAAGTTTGACTAGTATCCTTTGGAGCTGCACTATGGCAACTGGTCCATCATTTCCTTGATTTTTTTCAGGATCCTGGTCTCAACCACCAAATCAACAAATTTTGAGGTCTTCTGTGACAAACCATGGTTTTTTTTTCCATTCCATATAATTTAACTAGTTTCATCAATTCCTCACTCTGAAGAGTCACCGCCAGTCTATTTCTTTGTACACTTAGACATCAATCTCACCTATCTGGGCTATTTTTGTAGAAAATGACTTACCTGGTATCTACCAACAATCCAAGAAAACTGAAAAGAATGGGGCACTTGTTTCAGCTTTACATTGATATCTCCGTCAGTTGTCACTGTGATGCTTTACAGTTTTTATGTTTCCGCATCATTCCTAAGAATTGGTCTAGTTACAGATCTTAGCCGCAAACAAAAAAACAACACCCCAATTTCAGATCCACCAACTAGAAACAGGCATAAATTGGTCTCAGATTCACAACTAAATTGTCTTCTGACATGGTGTGGTCCTAGATCTGCTACAGTAAACAACAACAAGCCTTTAACATATTCAGGTTGATCTACAATTACATCTCTGACATGTTCTGCAGTTAATAACAACAGGGAAGTAGAACCCAGCATGACTATGTGCCCTTGACTAGGAAACAGCGAAATATGAAGTTGCCGACAACAGGATACACATGCACCTGTTATTTAGCAGTGGTAGTGAGATACCCATATTTTAGCAGCTGTGGTGCAGTCCTGATCTACGTTGCAAGTTGCAACACAGCAGAAAAGAATGTGCTGCCTGCCCTCCTCCAGGAGAGTAGAGAATATTGCAGGCCACAAATTTTTCCTTTTTTTTCTCTTTTGAGAGAAAGCAAAAGTTTTGCATTTCTATTAAGAAGTAAGGGAGGGCATTAATGTTGAGTTGGAGAGCCTAGTCAACCAGTCTCATCTACAAAACATCATCTTACAAGTAAACTTTAAATTGCCTCTTACTGCTAATTTCCATCTCATCCTGTCAGCCCTTGGAGTTTCTATTTCATCCTATCAGCTCTTGGAGTTTCTTTTCATCCTATCAGAGACCACACCTTTTTCATCCAGAATAAAAATTGACAGCTTTTTTTTAAAAAAATGACATGCATTAAGTCAGTGATTGCATATGTTCTTTCTCCTGATAATAGGTTTCACATATTATTAGAAGGTCCACAGCCAGTGGGAAACTAGTTTATGTCACATGGTCACAACAGGTAACTCAGATATGGAGCAACGATTAGACCATACTGGTAACCAGTCTCTCCATAATACTAGTGGTTTATCTATTTTAAATAAAACTTTGATCATTGAAATAGAAGTTACCCCATAACTGCTTGAAAATAAGCTTTACTTGGAAACAGCAATAATTTGCGTGTAGTAGGTAGTTATCATCTAAACAAAGAAGGATCTTTTGTGCTAGTCAAGACTCAAGAGGTCGAATTATTGTACAATCAAATTCGACTTCACACAGTAAATCTATGGAATAAAAGGGTTGTGCTATTATTGCTTTAGCACAATTTGGACATCCTAAAAATGTAGAGAGCTAAAACCGTGTGCTGACAACCTATTTCACCTCCCGTCAGTAGCAGCAATTAATGGGACATGTAGAAACAGCAGAAGAAACAAGAACAGGAGCTGAAAAGCACACCTGGATGCAGCTCACAAGAATCGACTCTTGAGTTACTGGATCCAGTTCAACCACCTATACTGTTTGAAAGATGACCAATTATTGATGCCAAGACTTCATCTCCATTTTCAAAAGGAGCAAGCAGTAGAAAAGGACAATCGTATCATCATAAACAAACAACAACAACAACGAGAATAACCCAAAAAAAAAAAAAAGAGCTGTTCCAATAGTCTTGTACTTTCCTGATAAGAGGAAAAAACAGAGGAACAGTGTTTCCACAGTATTTTCCAGTGAGGTTCATCTCCATTTTCCTGTTGAGTCACCAAAAGAAATGGAAATAAGAGCCATTGTCTTGTAAGAAGCATACTTTATGCAAATTAACAACAATTGAACCAGTTGATCTACTCTTAATATGTTCACTACGGTCAATCAGTCTCATCACATCTCAGGTCTGCAAAATATAAACCTCAAATATATGACAGCTTCTGGAGGGCAGCTTGTGACAATACATATGAGTAGTTTGCAGTTATTTTCTACCTATACTTAACCATGTACTAGTTCAACTATTGATGTTTCTGTCTTAAGGCTACAGCATGTCAGCTTGTCGTATTTACTAAGAGCATCAAAACTAGAAAGACTACCAATGAAACAGCAGGGTCTCTCAAAATCATGAAAGAGGCAACGAAAGATTTTTCAGAAGTTAAATAATTAGTACGGAAGGAGTAATTAGAGAGGAAAATGAAATGAAGCACAGAAACAAACAAAAAAAGAAAGGACTTTCTATTTCTTCTACCCAGCTTATCCATCCTTCCTTCTGGCAACTTCATCCATGTACCTAATTCCCTTTCCCTTGTATGGTTCAGGTGGCCTCCACATCTGTATAGTAGCAGCAAACAGACCAATCGAACATTTGTCGTATCTGATCACAATGATCCTGGTGTTCTCTTCCACCTTAACTTTCGGTCAACCAGCCAAACAGCCCGGAAGACTCAAGATTCATCACAAGGTCTTCCCCTTAAAACATTGCACAGTACCGAACCCCGAGTAGTTGAAGCTGCCTCTTGAATGATTTTCACATATCCACAACCATGCTGTCTGTCAGGGTTCAGCATTGAAAATTCGCACATGTCTTGTGAGAACAAAGTAAAAGGAAGACCATGGGAAAAACATAAAATGAATTCTCTAAAAGGCTGTGCATTTTATAATTGCCATTCATCAATTTTACCTGAAAAGGCTGTGCATGCAACCTGCCTTTTGGTTTCCATGGTCTTGGAGACTTTCCACTGATCACATTCTTCTCTCACAATTTTCACCTTGTGTGGGATAACTCCTTCATAACCCCCCCAGCAGACTCTTAACTTCCAAAATCTGGTCCTCTAATGTGATTTTTAAAATTTGATAGAACTTTAATCAGCTTTGTTCAAATTCTTAATTCCACCACTTCTCTTACAAGACCAACTCTACCAGTAGGGATGACATGAAGACAAGTCTCTTGTGTCTCACCAAGAAAGCCTGTTCTCCATTTGCTGATCCGTCACAGATAAGAAAAGAACTCTGTCAAAATCTTCATATTGTGATGCAGAAAAAGAGTTCAGACTTGTAAGAGAACAAGTCTGAACAAAGCAAACAAGACAAAGCACCTGTTTATCCATCTAAAAATTAGCAGAGCATGCTTCTTCATACCAAAAGTCAATAAAATTCCTGCTTGAAAGTGGTGGCAAGCCTCACTCATTCTTCCTTGCTCAGTTTCCCATAAGTAAGACAATCAGCTAACTCAATTAAAGCTTTTAGCAAGTAAAAATTGGAGTTACTTGTATGCATTAGTTATCCCATGATGGCGATCAAAGGAACAACTCCACGATTCCCTCTTACATCATATATTAGCATTTAGTCGAAGTCCTTGTGACATTGAGCTAATTGAACAGATAAAATTAAAATTGCTCCACACCATGGACTATTTACTAATGTGCTTGGAAGCACAAACAGTATGCTAATTACAGCATAGAACGGATTGGTGCTCTCCTTTGAGCTAGTTGCATCTACAGCTATAGCATCAAAAAAAAAAAAAAGCGGAACACACATATCACTTACCATCTTTCTATGCGAGTCCTAATTCCTAAACATGCCTCGGTTGCAGCAAACTTCCTCTAAATACTCAAGAGTGGGTGATACAGGAGAGGAGACGGGAGGAGGCGTGCCAAGAGGAGAGGGACGCCATGGTGGAGCTTGCAGGAGGAGCCACCTGCCGCCTCGGCCTCGGCTCCGGCTCGTCGTGCGCGCCCTCCATTGCCGTCTCTGCTCGTGGCGTCTGATTCGTATGTGAGGTAAGGTCTGCATGGTTGGGCCTGTGCCAAGACAAGCGGTTACTTTAGCCCATGCGGAGTTGCAGGCCGTTCACGGGCTCAGTGGTTTGCTGGGCCAACCCAGTCTCTGTTCCAAAGGAAGCATGCTTCTGAATATGTTTATATATCAGAAGATATATAGTCCACTGTACCGGGCAAGAGGTCAACCGGTTTTCAATACCGCCTCTTTCAACCGCTCAGACATCCATCCCTGCGCTCGCTCTCCCTGCCTGCCTGCCTGCCTTGGCTTTCATAGGAGTAGGACAAACTTTTGTTCATAAAAAAAGTTATGTTTGTTGGTTTTTAAGTATAGTTATGCAATTTAGGGGCTCTATTATATCCCAATGATACAGTTTTCTTTCTCTATTTTTTGCAAATCTAGTTTCTTTTTTTCTTTTTTTTTTTTAGAATATGCCAATATGATCTTAATGAGGTGTGGGACTTTGCATCTGACATTTGTTACGTTTTCTCTACGGAAGCCTGCATATGAATCAATACACGACATATTTCACTCAGCATCTTAGTTGTAAAATGTTATCATGTTTGCAAATATGATTTCTACAAACTCATATTAAATTTATTTTATTCAAAATTTGTAATACTCATCTTAAAATGACGACTATAAATATCATAAACTCCTTTCGGTCAAAAAGAATGTCATTTTTTAATTGTAAAACGTCAAATTTTTTTATTTTGACCATTAATAAATTTATAAATATTTTGATTGGGTATAATACAATTATATGAGCATATTTGTCATAAAATTTTTCATATTGTTATAATTTCTAATTTTTATTAATAAATTATAGTAACAAATAATAATCAAAATTGCATCTTGAATACAACATACAGTCAAAAAAACAATATTCTTTTTGGATTGGAGGAAGTACTAAACATATGTCAAATTTCTTCTAAAATAATTAGCAATTTGTGCTTTTTGGGTTGGTATCACTATAAGACATTTTAAGTAAAACAATAATGAGAAAAACATAGTAATTTAACTATAGTTGATAAAATAATTTAGATTTTTGAAAACTTAGAGGATATACCGTTCAAAATATATCACCTGATATTCAAGATCCGATATGTATGGAGCGAACCGATATAAACTTGATATCCGGTTTTTAAATGTTGAATGGAAGTGTACGGTGGAGCGCACCATCCGCGGCGCCAGCGGTGATTGACGGCGGCTGCGTACGGCGGACGGTGGAGTTTTGTCCTCTGTGGGGTGGATTTAACTAATTTAGACTGTTTATCATGATCAAAATCCTATTAAATGGAAGGCAATAGTTTAGTTTTTCGACATTATCATTGTCGCTTTCTGACGGAAGACAGAACTCTATGCTCTCATTGGTTGCATGAACGTCATTAACCAAGGAGTCAAGGGGACGCACGAAAAAGAATATAAAGGTGAGCTATACCATGTGTAATCCTATACACATTAATTGTACCACAAATTTTCTTTAGAATCCCTTTTAAAAAATCAATAGAATCTTTTTTTTATTATTGAAGAGATTAGACCTCTGTTTATACTAAGGAAACCAAAGACACAGCAATTTTCTACAGAATATGAGTATAACTATAAGATGCATGTCATTTCAGATTTAAGATAACTTTACATGTGGACCATTACAAATGGTGTAGATTTGTTTTTTTATGTGTGGTAAGAAAATTTTATCATGCATAGTACTTCACTTGTACTATATGCAACTCATAATCTAGGGGAATTTACCTAATATCCTTCTACATTTTTAACAATTTTACACGTTTAACCCCCCTTTTTTTTGGATTATGGCATTGTATTTTAATCATTTTGTCAATATGGTTCATCTATGTCTTCAATAATAGGGTCTACTTGTTAGTGTGAAGCGGATGCTTCTCTCAGATGTGGAAAGTGGTAACAGTAGGGCCCTATAATGGCAAACACAGCTAGGATAATTTTATCTTTTTAGCAAAACATGAGTGGGGTAATCTAGTGAAGTGAAGATTAAAGAAAGGCTTGTTAAGACACCTAGAGTCCATTTCACGCTTTATTGTCAAAACTAAATGATAAAATTGGCAAAAGAGCCATATTGAGGATATATATAGTATTATATTTTCTCTATTATAAAATATAAGATATATTTTGGTTACACATATTAAAAAAATTTTAAACTCAAGAAAATATTGATATAAATAACTAAAGTATCTTTTATTTATTAATGTCTTCAAAATAAGAAAGAAAATATTAATGTGAAGATTAATCATAAATATTATAGAGAGTGGAGAAATAAATAAGGGCAAAATGGCAAATATAATAATAAATTTGTCGACGATTGGAACCCAGGGTTCCTAATCGAACTTACATGAATTTAGTTTGTTTAATAAGAAGACAATCATCACAATCACCAAGAGGAATCACAGTAGTTATAAATTTAATGACACATAGTTTATACAAGTTTGAGTCCTCGAAATCTGAGTAATAAATCTACCTCCTGTTATGTTTCACTATCAATAAAATGAAATACAGAGAGAATTTGCTATAAAATCTAACAAGTCTTCTCTTAATCTCATGATCTAAAAGGTTTCTGTCTTTCGACCTGTCGACTTTTTCCTCTCCCATTCTCCTCCGAATTGGTCATCTTTTTATACTTATCGAAAGGGTGCCAACAGAAGAAAATTGGGCAGTTGCTACGTGTAGTTACAGATTACTACACGTTTATCTTCATTTTCTCGACGGTTGTGATTCACAATTTATAGATAACCGTATATTCATTTTTATCCACATGATGGTTTAATATATCAATGATAAAGGAAGTTGCATTTCACTGAGAAGAAGGATGACAGACAATTATAACTGATGGCAGCATGACCATATAATCCTCATGTTGTGGTTGGTAGGTCTCGACCATACTCCGATTTTAACATAACTCCTCAATAATTATGGTCGTGTATTGACTATGACCACATCTTGATATTGCTTTTACGACCAGCATGATTGTGGAAAGGTACCTCCACGATCACGGCACCCGTAGACATGTAAGAGTATATATCCTATGACCATAAACATTAAGATTGTAGGCGACAGTACTCGCAATGGATTATGTCCAGAAAATATTGGACTACCCCATAATCTTTCTCCTAGGTCTCTACGACCATGGTGAGGCATATAAATAATTCTAGTCTCTTTCGACCACGGAATGGCATGGGCGACTAACTCGGATAATAATTTCAATCAAAATTCATATGCACATCTAACATTTTCCAACAAGATTGAGAAAATTATATGCATTATATTGTGCAATGGAGTGAGTATAATATATGAGTTTTGAATTTTTAAAAAGCCTTTCTTTTTATGATTGTATAATCTAAACAATGTTGTTCATCAATTTGAGACATCTAATAGTCAATATTTTTAAGTTTGTCCAGTCTCTATAACATAAAATCACATATTAAACATCCACAAAATTAACTACTCAATTCTAACTATAAGAGTATAAAGATGTGTTAATTAATTTCCCATAATTTAAGATAGGTGTGTGCAAAAACTCACCGAATAAAAATAATAGGGCCGAATTGAATTGAATTAACCAAATTTTTTGGCAATTTGGTATTCGGGTTTTTATTTTCAAAAACCAAAAATCTTGCAAAATCAAAATAACTAAACTGAGAAAACCGAAATAACAAAGCCTACCAAATTATCTTTTGTTGCCCCAATAAATTACATATTATTTTAATTAGTATACTATTTACAATGATAAAATTACAATTTAGTTGAATAAAGAGTATAAATAGTATAATACTTGCATTTGTTATTATAATATGTGGTAACTTAAACTTTACTTTCAAAATTGTTATATTATCTACATGTAAAAATTATATTTGATAAATTTGATATTACCAAATCGAACCGAATTTTATTTGATATTTATTGATACCAAACTAAATTATAATTTGATTAATTTAGTATTAATTTTACATGACCAAAATTTTAAAAAACCAAAATAACCAAAAATACCCATCATATAAGATCTAGAATTTGAAACGGAGTATCGAATTGGCACATGTTTTCACCGTTTTCTTAAAAAGGGTAGTATTAAAGAAACGGGGTCCTCATCCCGAAACCAGCGCTTCCTTTCCCCTCACATCCTCTTCTCCTCCTCAACCCTCGACGATGGGATCTTCCGTTGCGGTGGTGGTCGTGCCGTTTCCAGCGCAGGGCCACCTGAACCAGCTCCTGCACCTGTCCTTGCTGCTCGCGTCGCGGGGGTCCCCCGTGCACTACGCCGCGCCCGGACCGCACCTCCGGCAGGCGCAGGCGCGCGCGCACGGCTGGGACGCGGACGCCCTCCTCGCTCTCCACTTCCACGCCCTCGACATTCCCGCGTACGCCTCCCCTCCCCCGGACTCCACCGGCTCCTCGCCGCTCTTCCCGGCGCACATGCAGCCGCTGTTCGAGGCCTTCTGCTCCGGCGCGCGGGGCCCGCTCGCCGCCCTCCTCGATGGGCTGGCCGCATCCCATCGCCGGGTCGTCGTCGTGCACGACCGCCTCGCCGCCTTCGCGGCGGTCGAGGCCGCGCGACTGCCCAACGGCGAGGCGTTCGGGGTGCACTGCCTGGCCGCCTCGTACAACATCGGGTGGGCTGACGCCGGGCACCGCCTCCTGAGCGAGCACGGCATGGCCTTCCCCCCCGCCGACGAATGCATGACCAATGAGTTCGTGGAGCTGGCCAAGAGGATGGGTAAGGAGCGGCGGCGTGCCCCCGGCGTCGGGATGGTCGTGAACACGTGCCGCGCGATCGAGGGCGAGTTCCTCGACGCGCTCGCTGAGTATCCTTCCTCCGACGGCCATAAGCTGTTTACCGTTGGGCCTCTGAACCCACTCCTCCCCGACTCGAGCGCACGGGCACCGGAGCAGCGACAGCGGCACGATTGCCTGGACTGGCTCGACAAGCAACCGCCGGCGTCGGTGCTTTACATATCGTTCGGCACGACGTCCACGCTCCGTGGGGAGCAAATAGGGGAGTTGGCCGCCGCGCTGCGTGGTGGCAACCAGCGGTTCATCTGGGTTCTGCGTGACGCTGACCGCGCCTACATGTGCGAGGAGCCGGAGGCCGCCGGCTCTCGCCGGTGGCCCGAGAAGGTAATGTCCAAGCTCGATCAAGAAATGGCCCAAGGGGTGGGCGTGGTGATCACCGGGTGGGCGCCGCAGCTGGAGATCCTAGCGCACGGCGCCACGGCGGCGTTCGTGAGCCACTGCGGGTGGAACTCGACCGTCGAGAGCCTGAGCCACGGGAAGCCCATACTGGCATGGCCCTTGCACAGCGACCAGCCGTGGAACGCCGAGCTAGTGTGCAAGTACCTCAAGGCCGGCATCCTCGTGCGGCCGTGGGAGCAGCGCGGGGAGATCATACCTGCAAAGACCATCCTGAAGGTGATCAATAAGGTGATGGTCTCCGATGACGGGGCCGCGATGCGGCGGCGAGCGGAGGCACTCGGGGAGGCCGTTCGGGCCTCCGTGTCCGAGGGCGGGTCGTCTCGCAGAGACCTGGAGGACTTCGTTGCTTACGTGACGAGGTGATCGAGTTGTGGTTAGCTGCATGGAGCTGTCTATTGGTAATTAGTGCTTTTGAGCAATTTTTTTTATCTGAATTTTAATGGCAAAATTTGAGGAGAAAGGCTGTACTGTCCACTGAATTCTAAGCCGCCCTGCTTCGCGTTCATGGCATTGATTGGGATCTTAGCACATGATAAGCGAGCTGTATGCTTTACTAACTACAGACCACTCTGCAAGGTAAAAACCGCAACTAACTACTAACTATTGCTAGTAAATTCACATTGATGATTAAGAAAATTTCAAAACAACCTAAGTAAAATTCATAATTTAAAAATGTTAGCTGATTTGACCAACGACTAGAGCAATCGGACGAAGTGGGGGAAGCATGGAATGGTTGGAAATGGAGGTAGATTCAAGGAAGCTGAAGGCTAAAGCTGTCGGATCGAAAAAACATTGCACCACCAACACAGTTTGGCCGGGGAAACCAGAATTTTTTCTTTTCATTCAACTTGAAAATTGTTTTTACTATTAGACAAAAACTTTTCTTTACTTTCAAATTCTGTTCCAGTACAATTTAATTTGAAAAATTGAACTAAAACTTTTAAATTTTTTTGAGATTGATATCTTTTGATTTATAATTTTGATTAACGATTCATTTCAACTGGCGTAACTGTGAGTCCAAACGATCATATCAACATAATTAGATCGTCAATCAAACTTATATATTGTAAGATATAATATGATATAATGTTTGTTATGTATAACACCAATTGATAATTCGTTTGTGTCAATTTGATCGTTTTGATTTTATAATTTCAATAATCAAAATGGATCGTCAATCAAAAATATAATTTAAAAAATATAGATGACAAAAAATTTCAAAATTTGTTCACAAAATAGTGTAAGGCTCGTCGAGGTACGGAAGCTCAGCAAGGGCGTGGTGGAAGGTTATTTTTTGAAAATTCCTTTTGTCAGGTTATTTTCAAAAAATATTCTCCTTATTTGTAACCTTTCACTCATTGTTACTACAAGTTCGCCATTCACGTATTCCTCTCTAACGGCACAACTGCAAATAAAATAAAAATAAAAAACTAAGTCACGATTGAAGTGCCATAAAAAAAGAGATCGGAATAGCCGAATAGGTAACATAGAAATGTTTTTTAATCAAATTTAGTTTCTCTTTTGATATCAACCAATAAATCCTAATCTAATAGTCATTAGTTTGATTTAATAGATTTTATATTATCATATTTTCTTATTTTAGATTGTGGTATTTTATGTTTCCACATTTTCTTATTTTAAGATTGTCATATTTTTTAAGATATCGCATTTTTTTATTATAATTTTTTTGACTTTTTATAGTTAAATTTATCATATTTTCTCATTTTATGTTGTCGCATATAATCATTTTAGATTGTCTTTTTTTTATTTTGTGTTGTCGTATTTTTTTTAACTTGTCGCATTTCATAGTTAAGATTGTCGCACTTTTATCAATTTATTTGTCGTATTTTCTTATTTTAAGTTCTCACTTTTTAAAGTTAAGATTGATGCTTTTTATTTTTAGATTGTTGCATTTTTTCAAAAAAAAATTATATAAAAGTTGCAAACAGCTTAGTGATTTTTTTTTATCAAATAGTCAATGATAAAGAAAAATTTCAAAAATATACTCCAAATCATTTTATTTCAAGGAATAGACCCAGATTGGGTAAATAGCCTAATACCACAGGTCAAAAAGTTAGACATTACGTAGTAACATCATTACTTGTGGTGTTACTAGATCCCGTACTACCACGTAAGAAAGATGGACTCACTAAATTAGTAGTCTGGTAATGCCATAACTCATGGTGTTACTAGTGTTGAGGTCTAGTATCATGTGCTATGGTGTACCTCCCGTAATTAACCATTTCAGTCAAAATTTGGTAGTAAGTAATACTAGCTGCTCAAATCGTTTTGCTTGTGGTGTTATATCTCAATGGATAGCCCAACCAGTTATGACATTACATTTGAGTGTTTGATGTTATTGTCTGTGGTGTTCACAAATCTGGCTGAAAATCGCTAAGTGTGGACATATAACATTATAGCCTGTGGTATTAGATCTTATATAAATAATGACATGGGTTGTGGCATTAACAAACTGCTCACATGTGTAGTTTATCTTTCTTATGTGCCAGTGTGTTTGATGATGACGCCTATGATGTTGCGCTGTTTAATTTAATGCCTCGACTCGTGATGTTAGACTATCTTCCAATCTAGGTCCATTTTATTAAAAAAATGATTTAAAGTTCATTTTCAAAATTTTCTTTTAAATTGATTATTTAATAAAAAAAAGTTCGCATCTTACCCATGTCCAAACAAGTTTCATGCTTTTTTTTCTTGAGGTAATGTTATACCTTTAGGCTCTCTTCAACGGCGTCATGACGGCCGGCGGCGTGGACGGGCCTGATCGCGTGGTTAACGGGTGTTTGGTGTGATGGGACGCTCGCGTGCTTCAGGCGCAACCGAGCGGCGTGCGAGGAGTGCGTTGCCCTTGAAGACGAAGCGGACGCTTCGTTACGTGGCTCACATTTCTCACACAGAATTAAACTAGATGAACGTATTCACCAAAACTTAAATCTGACATGTGGGTCCAGCCAATAAAAGGCCCACCTGTCAGTCTTTAGGTTGTAGGTGCTTGCGTAAACAGTTTATTATCGCGTGAGCCCCACGATAATGAGTAGCATGCATGTGTCAATGCGCACACGCACTGCGCGAAATTATACCCGTGCAACAGATAGCTACATCGCACAGTTCCAGTACCCACATGTTAGACACTGGGTCAACAAAAGGCTCGTCACACAACGCACGAGGAAAGTGGGGCCCACCCAGCTCATAAAGCGTGTGAAATGCGTTGCTTCATTGTCGTTGCCCATGCACACGCATTCGATTGACAGTGGTAGATTGGTGGGTCCCCTACTTATCGGGCCCACCTGTCAGTAATATATATAAGAAAAATGACCATTGGTTAAATTAAAAAAATAAGTAAATTACTGCTCACGCTCTCTTTTTTTGCACTCAAGGATAATGACAGGTAAGTATGATACTATGTTGGCTCACCTGTAAGTGACTGAAACAAAAACTAAGTGTTGGATTTATTTAAAAATTGTAATAAAGTTTCTCTTCTTTGTTTTGTACACAGAGAATGACAGTTGGGGTCCATGTGGTGTTTGGCCCACTTGTCATTGTCTGGAAATTGTTTTTGTATGGAAATAAAGTTGGAAAAGTTATCAGTAGTAGGTCCCACCTGTCAGTGGTAGAAAAATTGCTGTTATATTATAGATGTTACAAATAGCCGTTCGAGTTATTTTTTATGGACTTTTACCTTAAAAATTCATTAAAAATAGCACAAAATCATAAAAAATTCCAAAAAATTGCAGAAAATTTTCCCACTCCCTCCTCTATAAATATCATGTTGTTTTATCATTTCACGCAACAATATTCATCCATTTAGTTCCAAAGTCATTCCAAAATTTTTGCAAACTTTTTTAAAATCCCATATGGATTATAATTCATGTGGTAGTTTCGTAAATTGGCTGAACTCTTTCCAATCTTCCGGTGAAAACACGAAAAATCCTAACAACCAACAACAATCCAATTTTCCGCAGCCGCCATATCCTCCAAACTACTATCCATACTCACCAAATTATACTCTCTATCCACCGCATGGCCACGAATTTCCGCAACCTCCCTAATATGGGAAAATTTTTCATTTTGTGGGTATGCTGCCGAATTATCCGACACTCTCTCCACCACAGCCGCACTCTACGTCGGCGTCCAACAATGACACTCCAAATTCTGCTCCAACTGATCTGGCGGCGCGAGTAGTCATGGACGACGACCACGCAATTGATGTCGTTAATGCTAGACGAAAGACGTAGCGTTTATCATGGTCGACAGACGACGACATAAAACTGGTAATAATTTTATTTCCGTAGATAAGTACTTTGAGGGTAATGTATTTATGGACGACTACATTATTCCTTTTTTGTTGACAACATGTAGATTAGCGCCGGGCTCAACAGTTCGCTCTATCCTATTGATGGAAACAATAGAAAGTATGATATGTACTAGGCGAATGTAGCAGTTATGAACAACGAGACGATCCCAAGAAACAGGAGAAGGGAGACCAAACACTATAAGCATTATTGGCAACAAAGCAACAAAAAAATAGTCCAATTCAATGGTGTTTAGCTCCAACTCAAGAAAGTCTATGCTAGCAGTCATTTTGACGACCAACTCATGGAGTAGGCCTGCGAAATGTTCAAGGCGGAGATGGGTCATCTATTCATCTTGGTTCACTGGTGGACGACAGCTCGCGGTCAACCTAAGTGTTCCACAATCTATGTTGATGCTGCCAACAAAAAAAGCAAATTATCTCAGTCGAGCACCTACACGTCATCATCCAACAATGATGATATACCACCAGTGGAGACACGGCCTGAAGGACGAGATGCTGCTAAGACGAAGTGCAAAGGTAAAAACAAAATTGATGCAACGTAGGATTTTATGGCGGCAATGAAGCGATCTTGATGCCTTCATCAACACTCGACCTGACAGGGCTGAAGAGAGGAAGAATGCAATTCGTGTCTCAGACTCCTTGCGTAACCTGGGGAAGTCGAAGGAAAAAGTTATCTTGTACAAAGCGTATTGAAAAATGATGGCCTTCAACAGATCCACCTTCGACGATGCTCAGAAAGAGGAGCATGCGATGGGCATGAAGATGTTAAGAGAGAAACTTAATACCATAGATGACAAAGATTAATTATTTCATTTTCAATTAACCTTAGTAGCCAACCATGTATCTTTTTTATTAATCTATTAATTTTTAATTAATTTATGTGTCTTTCTATTAATCAGTGCCTGAATTAAATTTAGAAACTCAACTTCAGTAGCCACTCACAGAATGTCATCTAACTCTAGTTCGAGCACACATAGTTTTAAGGAGATGCCATCAATAAAATGGAACATTTCTCGGTGGACTTTATGGAGGAAGATTAATTAGAAGATAGTATTATCGCCGGTCTTTATGTCCGATTTGATGCTTCTTTGTCCTGCGGATGCCGCCGATGCAACAATAGGAGATATATTGATAGAGACCACGAAGATGACCATCAACAACTCGTCGCGGACTACTTCTCCAACTCTTCGGTCTACCCGACATTATTTTCCGCCGGAGATTTCAAATGAGGAGACCCCTCTTTGTTCGCATTGTCGAAACTCTCGGTGAGTGGTCTTCCTATTTCACTAAAAGAAGATGACACTAATCGTAGGGGACTCGCTCATTTACAAAAATGCAATGCAACAATGCGTATGCTGACGTATGGTGATCTCGCAAATGTCGTTGATGAGTATGTGCGGATAAAGGAGTCCACAACAATTCAATACTTGGAGCACTTCGTAGAAGGTATCATCGACAAGTTTGGCGACCAATATCTTTGTGGCCCAACCGTCGAGAATGTCCACCTCATGCTGCAATAAGGAGAGGTTCGTAGATTTCCGGGTATACTCGGAAGCATTGATTGCATGCACGGAGCATAAATAAATTGACTAGTATTATGTAAGAGACAATTTACTTGTGTAGATTATGGAGTCTCAATGATTATACTTAAAGCACTGGCCTTTTATGACTTCTGTATATGACATATTTTTTTGGTGTTTCTGGCTCCAACAATAATATCAATGTGATAAACCAATTGCCCTTATTCACCGATGTATTGAAAGAGCGAGCTCTTGAAGTTCCTTTCAATGTCAATGGCCAACAATACAACATGAGATATACGATAGTATATATCTGAAGTGAACTGTCTTTGTGAAGACGATATTGCTCCTACAGATAGTGAAGGATAGGTTATTTGCGCAACACTAAGGAGAAAGAAAAAAATGTTAAGTGAGTTTTTGGAGTCATATAGTTTCAGTTTGCCATCGTGCATGGTACGACACGATTTTGTCGATAGTCAACCCTCATCAAAATTATGTGAGCATGCATTATCTTGCACAATATGATTATAGAGAATGAGCGCGACTACGATGTCGACAACTTTGATTACAATGATTATTTGGGCACATAGACAATAGTATTGCCTGTGATATATAGTGATCATATGCCTTTATTCACTGATGTACTTGCAATAAACGCTGTCATTCGTGCTCAGTCTACTTACACGCAACTAAAAAAGGGCTTAATCAAACACATTTGGCAACGTTTCGAAGGAGAACACATCAACGAGTACTATCTTATTGTATTTTGTAGTAAAGCAAAATTAGGTTATTGTTATCTTTCGATATTCGAATGTAGTAGACTTTTTTACAAATATAATTTTAGTTTATTTCACAATGATGTCATGTATTACTATTTGAATTTTAAAATATATAATTTTTACGTTAAGTGCAGTTTTTGAATTAAATTTCATTATTTACTATTTTGTGTCGGAAATACCAAATTTAATTCCCTAAAATAATATTAATATATTATTAATACTAAAATTAATGAATGCATACAAATTCATTAAATATATAATTGTCAAATCACATAGTACCAAACCATCGGAGCTTGACTCTTGTTTAAAAGTTGATTGACTTTAATGAATGTGTGGCCCACGCTAAGAATTAAGTAAGAGTTATTGGAGACTTATTTTTGTGTCGTTCTTTGAGATTATTTCACACATGTGACAGAAAATATTTTTTTAAGAATAAAAAAGAGCCAAATCGTTGGAGAGAGCATTAAAAAAAGAAAAGTACACTTCATAAATTACATTTCCATACTTATAATCTTAGACCATCTCAAATAGGATATACAAACTGATGCGTAGTTTAAAATTTGTACATTCACCTCCCCTTCAACTGCTCCAAACCTCCAACAAACTCATATCTCGATTGCTATTTTAAGTATTGCTGTAAAGAATTGGTAAATTTAGGTGTTCTCTTTTCTCTACTTATATGGTTTTGAGATTTGGAGATACTGTTGGAGAGCGTAGAAATATAAAGAGATAATCTTTTTAGAGAAATATGTATATAGAGATATAGAGATGCAATTTTAGATATTTACTGTGAGAATGTCTTATCTAGCTCCACGAGCGCCAGCAACCACCAAAAACCCAACCCCAAAACCGCAGCACGCCGGCACGCCACCACCAACTCCCAGCCGCCGGCGACCAAAACAATGTCAAAGCCGGCGGCCTCCTTCGCCTCCCTCCTCCCGCAGCTATGGCCCCGCCCCTTACAACCTCCGCCTCTCCTCTCCCGCGCCCTCTCCTCTCCCCTCCTCTCCAGCCACCTCACCCTCCTCCGCCGCCGCCCCCTCCTCAACAGCACCACACTCCCTGCCGCCGCCTCCGTGGCAGTTTCCACGGCCGCCGCCGAAGCCCCGAGCACACTGTAAGCTCCTCCCCACCGACCTTTTGCTCTGTACGGTCTGTACATGTGATTTTTGCTAGTTACAAGCTGATGGTCTTGTGATACAGGTATCCAGTGTATGATAGGCTTGTGCCATGCCCCTTACAAGACGATCCCCCAAGAATCGAGCATCTCGTTGCCATGAAAGATGAGATAGCTGCTGATTTCATCTCCAGATCTCTCAGCCTCCCTCCTCTGTAAGTACTCATGATCACATACTCGTGGTTGGCATCATCAATTCAAATGAACTGGTTGGTATGAGAGTAAGTGAGTAATAATGTGTGTGTGAAGGTATGTTGCAGATCTTATTAAATTTGGGGCTGTCTACTACGCTCTAGTCGCCCCGCAGCCGCCTCCGAATGCTTCTCCGGAGCATTTTCGCATCTTCAAGGAGGTGACTGAGCCTTCGGTCCTGAGACAGAGGGTGTCTATTAAAGGGAAGACGGTAAGAGAGGCGCAGAAGACGTTTAGAGTGATGGACCCCAACCAATGCCTTGAAGCTGGCACCTATCTGCGGGTTCATGTGCATCCGAAACGGTTCCCCAGGTAAAATTGAACCTTCTCTTTGTTCCATGGGAAAAGATTGCTAATTTGCTATCAGGATAGTTTTCTTTAGCTTTGTAGTGAACTGACTCATAATGGTATTTAACAATCCTACTATAATCAATTTAGATCATAAATGAACCGATCAGCTTGGATGCTTTAATTTCTGTTTTTATGTAATTTCATCAGGTGTTATGAAATTGACTGGAAGTCCAGGGTAATAGCAGTCACGGATACCTACATTGTGCTCGATAAACCAGCTGCAACCTCGGTATGTTTTTTTTGTTCTTTTTTATTTCTTGGCATTCATGGCTTCATGAACTCTTTCATATATAAAAACATTGAATATGTTTCTTCAAGATTAATAATCTGGTTTGTTTTTGTATACTAACTAGGCTGTCAAATTTGTCTTTGACTAAGCAATGTATTTACCTCACCAGAAGGTTAGTTCACAAAAATTGAAATATACAAAATCCACCAATGGAGGATAAAACACAAGAAGACCAGGGGTTATTCATGTGTGAAGAGGGGGGTGTTAAGGAAGGCTCTAAACAGGGAATTGTATTTCTGCTTCAGATCTTCTAAATCATACTAATGTTCTGGATGAATTATCAAATTGTAGGTGGGAGGAGCAACTGATAACATTGAAGAATCATGTGCGACATTTACTTCTCGTGCATTAGGATTAGAGACACCTTTGATGACTACTCATCAAATTGACAATTGCTCGGAAGGCTGGTTTGTCTTTTATCGTCATACTTCTATAACTAGACTAGCTCAAATGTTGAATATGAGTAACTGATATCATCTTTTTCTTTTTCTTAAAAAAAAAATCAAACTTTGCAGTGTGGTGTTGTCTAAAACCAAGGATTTTTGCTCTGTTTTCCATGGATTGATAAGGGTACATCACGAAATTGCTGTCTATAACACCACATGTTTTTATACCATGGACCTCTAGTGATGATGTAATCTTTTCATTCTGTAACAGGAAAAACAGGTTAAGAAAGTTTATCTTGGACTTACTGCCGCACCTGTGTCTACGGGAATACTTACACATTATATGCGTCCTGTTAATCGTGCTCCTAGATTAGTTTCAGAAGGTAACCCTTGATTTGCAATTTGTTGTTTCTACCAGTTCATCTGATATTCCTTTCATGGTTGGTTGTCAGATGGAAATGTTGAGTTGACTAAAGCAAATGTATTTGGGTTCCCAGATATATTAGTTTTTGGATGAAAGTTGTTGACATAAATTTTTGTTTAACTATATATACATGGTGGTACTGACTACTGAGGTCTCAACCATGTACATGGTGGTACTGAGCTCTCAACCATATATATACATAGTGATGCTGAGGTCTTAAATGCTGATATGTTACTGAGCAGAGGATGAAATGTGAGGACTTAATGTGTCATGGACTCATGGTTGAGTAGATTTTGATTAGCAAGGATGCTGCATACTCATGTGACCTGACTGGTTGCATCTAAACTAGTCTGGTATTGGCTTATTGTTCTCTGGGTCTTGTATGTTTTATTAGGCATGTGTATATCTGTGTATATGCAATCCTTGCATTACTAGATTAATGTTTTTCTTGTACTTAACTAGATCATATAGGAGGATGGCATCTTTGTCAGATGGAGATATTGGAGTGTAGGAAGCTCCCATGGCCAAACTCTTTGATCAGGAAAGTCTACAATGTTGACAACTGTGGGTGGCCTCAACAGGAAGCTGCCTATGAATGTAAAATCAATCTCTTAACAGGGAAAACTCATCAGGTATCATATCTGTTTTTCTTGATGACTTTTTAGTGCTAATTCTTTTTGGTATGGAAGGTTCATTGCTTGTGATGTCAATCATATGAAAAGGGTGCTGTCAAAAGCTTCATTTTTTCTCCTATTGCACAATCTCAAAGATTCAACGTAACAAACTCATGGCTAATGATAGGATACTTTGATGCTAGGCACTGTTTGCCTTTTTTCCGCTTTTCAGAGTTTGATCAAGCAGGACGTGAATATGGATGGTGTGGGTTAGTTGTTTTGTGGGTCAACTAGACAATTTACACAAATGCTTCATTCAGTCTGAATTGGTGTTGGAACTTTTTCTTTCTTGAAGCATACAAAAAATGAACACCAATGTCGTTGGCTCAGTGCTTAAGCTAAATCTACCGTTGTTTCTTCATTATCTTGCATCATAAGTTTCACCACCCAGTCGTGTTTTTGAGTTGAATGAGTTTTCAATATCCAAGTGTTTCATTGATTTATCAAGGTCGGCCATCCTTGCCTGGAATGTGTTTACATATCAAGACAGAATCTAATTTGTTATGGCATTATATGTAGATAAGGGCGCAACTAGCTGCTATTGGCGCTCCAATCATAGGTGATTCTGCATACATGCGTGCAGCAATGGCAGCAATGCCTACTCCAAGCATAAACCCATTTGGTAGAGGGGGCAAGAATTACGACAGCGAAGAGGAAAAGGCAGCTGCTATTGAAGCCTGGATCGCTTGTCATGGAAAGGAACCAAAATCGATAATTGGCCTGCAAGCATCCGAGATCTCATGGGATTATGAAGGTGTGCACCATTCTTATAAGGCCGGGGTTCCATGGTGGCAGCAAGATGCGGTGGAATCTGACTTGATCTGAACAACAAAATCTGGAATTTCAACCCTGAAGTACAATACATTGAACTAGCTGACTCGATTTACACATCGTCTGATGGAGAAAAGGTTTATAAGCTTATGTTGGCTGCCAAGGGCAGAGAAAGACGGCCAAAGCTGGTTTGTTTAGCTGATGTGTCTCATTCGTGTCGGGACAAATGTGTGAAGGTTTGCATGTTCTGTTTTTGTCTGTTTTTCTATGTATTTTTCTATAACATATAAGTTTTCATGATCTATACCAAATATTATGACCCACAAATGAAACATAGAAAGAGTACAAGCTTCATACAAATGTGAAAAATTTTGGTAGGTGTATTATATGTTGTAAGACAAATGTGTGTGGCAGACTTGAAGGTTTGTCTGGCTTTGAGTTTGTACTAGGTGACCATTTTTCTTATCTTTTCCTTTTCTTTGAAGAAAAAATGACTAGTTGTAGTGTGAGCTTGTATAAAAAAAAAAAAGGCCCAAATTGGTTGTGGGTCTTCCAGAACAAAACGGCTCACGTTTCAAGGCAATATTACCAGTACTGATGGTTGCAGTTGCGGACTAAATTGATTGCAATTTTGTACCAGCGCCATGTCGTGATTAGTACTATAGATCAACACATCCAGCAAACAAAACCTTGATGAGTATCTAGGTTTTGCATGTTTTTTTATGTGTTTCTCTCTCTATGATACACGGATTTAATAATCAACTCCAAATTTCCTGACCCACTGATCAGAGATAAAAGTGCAAATAGGCATATGAGGAGCAAGTCATGCTTCTTAGTTAATGGGTAAGTTGCACTAAGTCGCTTAGCTTTAAAAAATAAAAAACAGGCCCTAATTCTCTCAAGGGATACAGCAGGTGGTGTTTGGTTCATGTTTTAATAGAAGTTATTTGGCTTTCGTCAGGATCTCAATAAATTGGGATCTCGATAAACTGAGACAATGTTTAGATTGTGATATCAGATTTCAGTTTTGTCCTAAAATTTGGCTCAAAATGTATCGCATGACGCACCAAAACATGAGCCTCAAGCGAGGCAATACCTTATGAGTGGAGAAACTAATCTAATAAATCAGTAAAAAAACATGATTTAAAAAATTTAACAAAAGTGAGAAATTTTTAAGGCAAGATACTTTTTAAAACAAAAGCAACACTAAAAAGCCGGAATAGCATATCTGCGGAAGCATATATGGTTTCTCTGACGAAAGGAGGCACATGCGTGAGTGCGTGACACTAGTCCAGCGGAACACCACACGCAGCGCCTGCGCCATCTCCGAATCAGGTTTTCCCCGACTGTTGTACGGGGAACCCGAAAAATTTAGTTCTACCTGTAGTGAAAAAACAATTAAAGCTTTATTTACAACGTGTTGGAGTGGAAATACTGTGCTTCCTTAAGGTTTAAGATTCGGATGAGACCCTTCATGCATAAAAATTAATATATCATTAAGATCTTTTTTATTGGGTTTCAGTTCCTGGTGTCTGGTCTTTAGACGGAGGGAGCTGACAAACAAAATGAAACAATTCTATATTATAGTTTGCTTTAAAATTGAAACCAATTTATTTAGGAAAATTGGAACCTCCAAAAGATAGCTTCAAGGCTCTAAAGCCAACGTAAATAATTTGTCTTTAGAAATTGTACAAGATTACAATAGTTTTGCTATTTAAAATTTACTATTTTTTATGGACATGAATATCAATCATGAAATTTAAGTGGAGTAATTATAGCTCTGAGTTAAACAATTTATGTCTTAGGTTCAGGTTTAACCAACTCTTGTACGAAGTACCAGCGACATTTAGCTCTCCCTGCAGTGAAAAAACATTTAAGGTCCATTTGCATCAAGTTGGGAGTTGGCATAATGTGCTTCATAACACTTTCAAGTTTTGGATGAGACGCTTCAGGTATGAAATTTAATACTTAGGGCAATGACCTATTTTTCTAGCGGTTGGTGTCTTGATGGACCTTGTGTTGTGTCCTGCCATCAAATGCATCATTTTATAATCATGTTTCAGGTTTTTCCCCTCTAAGAGATTATCAATCTCTGAAGCTCATGGGCTGTTTATGAGGATTTAAATCCTTTCCGAAGCTGGTTTCTTAGCAACGTTGTGAGAGAGAGGCTTTGACTTTCCAACACACAAAAAAAGGGCTTTAACTAACCTAAAAGGACATTTTAACCGTCTTTTTTTGGAAAGTTTAAATTTGTGGTAGTTCTAAAGCGAAATTGAAACTTTTTCAACTATAATTTTTAATAAGATCTCCACACATATAAGAAATTTTTCGTACGAAAAACACTCATTAAAATAATAATCTCATAAAAAACACAGGAGAAAACAAAATTACAAAAATGATTACAGTCGCCAACCCAATTGGCGACTCAGCCCATAAAACACGCTGTCGCTAGCCCGGTTGGCAACTAACGCAAGCTAGATCTCTGTCTCCAGTCAGGTTGGCGACTTAGGCCTTATATAACCACCAGAGATGGCGACTAAGAGGCGTTGCCGAAAAAAAATTCATTTGCTCAGCAGGAAAAGAGAGAGGGGAGGAAAATAGAAGAGGAGAGAAGGAGAAAAGGAGGAAAGGGAAGAATAAGAAAAGAAAAAAGATAATTTTTTTAAACTTTTCTAATTAGATCTATTTTAGAAATTAGTTTTAAATACATATATGCTTTATAAATTAAATTTAGAATACATATATGCTTTAGAAATTAGTTTTAAATACATATCTGCTTTATAAATTAAATTTAAAATACAGATATGCTTTAGAAATTAGTTTTAAATACATATCTACTTTAGAAATTTAGTTTAGAATATAGATCTGCTTTAGAAATTCGTGGAAAATGTGTTAATGATTTAGATATGTTGTACGATACGTAGATCTGAGGTATATGTGCTGTCAAAAATTTGTTGATAACCTAGATATGTTGTGCGAAACTAACTTAGATGTGATGTGTACGTAAAATAATTTAGATCTGTTGTATAATATTGTGTATTTATAAATATGATGTGTATATAATATTATGGATGTGTTGTGTATTAAATTGCACCTATAACAAATTAGATTATTTGAAAAATAAAGCAAAAATTAATTTTGATTTTTTGTCGTAGACAATGTCAGAAACAAGAATAGTGTATGTTTTTCACGATGAACAAGTAATCAGAAACGGACCACATGGGGATGACCTATGTAGCTGTCACTGTGTAGACATGGAACTGAATGATCTCAGTGTAGTTAATTTTGAGGACTTTAAGACCCGAGTCGTGGACATACTAAATATCGACCCATCTTTACACAAAATTGTCATAGAAACGTTGGTGCCTGTTGGTGAAACAGATAGTTGAAAATTATGTAAATTTAAAGGTGATCGGTCTTGGGGTTCTCTAGTTAGGAGAGTGTTAAATCTCATTCATGGCCCAGATGATTGCGTGCTGTATGTAACGGTACTAAATATAGAACCGGCGGAAGAGGTACCCGAGCCATTCATTGATCCAACAATAGCACAGGATTCTGTCGGTGTCCCGAACACAGGATTCGTGAGTAGGCATTTCTGGCCTGGGGACGAGGCTTACGCCGACGAAGGTGAAGACGAGGGTATGCAATACTCAGGCAGCGAAGGTTCGGAGGTGGATGCAGACTATGTGGATTCGTCAAGCCAAGAAGATTATCGTGGGATGGGACCTCCGCAACAATGGTTAGATCCAAATGGTTTTGATCATGCACGAATCCACGATGATCGCAGTTCGGACTCGGCATCAGATGAGCAAAGATTAATTTTAGGGCAACATTTCCGAAGCAAGAAGGAAGCTAAGTAAGGCGTGGCGATATGGTCCATTGCACTACGTCGCTCTTTCAAGGTGGATAGAACAAAACCGCTTCTGTACGCAGTGAAGTGCACGGTGGAGGGATGTAGATTTTATGTTCGTATTGCCCGGTACAAGGATAGTGAGCACTTTGTTGTTTCGAGAATCACCAAACATGACTGTTCGGTTACAGAAGCCTCACGGAGCCACAGGAATATATCATCTGCTTTTGTGGCAAATGTAATTTTGTCGAACCTTCATGCAAATCTGGACATGGCACCAAAAGAAATTGTCGCTCAAATCACCGACACATTCGGATACAGCATTCAGTATGGCAAGGCATGGAGAGCGAAACAACTTGGCCTTGAAATGTTATTTGGATCTTTCTATGATTCATATAACTCCGTGCCCAGACTGATATAGAATCATCGATACCAACCCTGGCACTGTAATGGGCATGGTTCATAGGCCAATTGTGAGCACAAACGATGACATAGTGCATGGAGCGGAGTACATGGAGCGTATATTCTGGTCATTCGGGCAGGCAATCTCTGTATTCAAGTACATGCGGCTAGTACTTTGCGTGGATGGCACATTTTTAACTGGGAAGTACAAGGGAACTTTAATGACAACTGTTTGCGCAGATGCAAACAATCAGCTACTTCCGATGGCGTACACCATCGTAGCACAGATAGCTGGGTGTGGTTCCTTACAAATATGAAACAAGCTGTTGTGAAGGATAAATGAAATGTATGCATCATCCATGATAGACACAAGGGACTGTTGAGTGCCATTAGTTCATGTTGTGCACAGAGGACCCGCAGTACAGATGGAATAATTTGATAAGCCGGTGGTGCAAATGACATCTTGCGGCGAACTTTTTCACTCATTACAGAAACACAGGACTGATGAAAAAGTTCAAGTGGTTGTTTGATCAGAACTAGGGCCATAAGTTCCAACAAATTTGGGATGAGCTAGAAAAAGATACCTCGGACCTAGCTAAAGCTCAAAGATCTGAGGCAAGCAGTTCGCAACAAGCGGAAGATGAAGAAAATGTCGTGGGAACTTCAGATGGGCCGATACGTCGCAGCTGGAGATCAAGAATAAAGAAATTTAGTGAATGGATTGGTGACAAAGCTCCAAAGAAATGGTCACTACTGCACGATGAGGGAGGAGCTAGATACAAAATAATGACAACCAATATGGCGGAGGTGTACAACTTTGTGTTGAGAGGGGTGCGAGGTCTTCCGCTCACCAGAATTGTGGAATTTACATGGCATCGTACTGCTAAATACTTCCATGAGAGGGGTACAACTGCAAGAGCACTATTTGTGGTCACACCATCAAAATATCCTCACGAAGTGCAGAGGTACTTAGAAATGAAAGTCGCGGCCGCTCAGAAACACTCAACATAGTGCATTCCAAACAGCAGAAGGCAAAGTTGGGTTGTTTATCTGAAGAGTAAGAACGTAGGGGGAGGATACAGGCGGCCGATCAGAAAACCAGGTGTCATTTTCGAAGACAGCGTCAAGTGCACTTGTAACAAGCCAACTTTGTTGCATAAACCGTGCTCCCATGTGATGGCAGCGTGTGCGCAAGACAACAAGTCGAGCAAGACATATATATCACTTTACTATGACGCGCGGTTCCTCGCTAAAACATGGACTGCAGACTTCGAGGTCTGGGGCACTCAGGAGCACTACAGAGAGCTGTCGCGTAGAGCAGGAGAGATACTGTATGTTCCACCACCACACCTGGAGCGGAGAGGCCCTGGACGATGACGGAGACTTCGAATCAGCAATAACATGGATAATGCAGAATGCGATGAGTTGCGAAAGTGCGCTATTTGTCAACAACCTGGGCACATGAGGAGGACATGTCCTAATACATTCGGATCGCACCGAACGTGAATCAACTAGCAATGTTGTGCAATACGTATTCACTCCTCTCACGTATTTTGTGTTTGTTTTTTCACTCATTTCATATGATGTACTAACTCAATGTTCGTTGTTGTAGACATGGCTCATGATCGTAGACAGCTTCATGAGTTACTGGACCAGTACTACCATAATCGTCATCGAACTCGAGCCCTTAGGTCTGGAGAGGAGTTTCAGCCGTTCCGCCTATGATCGCCCGACACGGCTTGGCCTCTCGATGGGAAATACATCGCACGGCTGAGGGCGGTGGGACTGCTTCCTTTTGTCAGGACGATCACCAGAGCAGAGTCTTTCAGGCATGATCGACCACTGGTTTCTGCTCTGACGGACAGATGGAGACCTAGGGCACACACATTTCACTTCCAATGGGGGGAGATGACCATCACGCTGGAGGATGTGGCGATGCTATTCGGCCTGCCAATTCACGGACAGGCTTGAGCACCACCACCCACTCCTGCCGGATGGGATGTCACATTCACACAGAGGTTTCACCCCCTGCCTCTGGGATATGAGCCTTTCCACCATGACGTGGGAGTTCCTGCAGCTTGGCTCGCTCATTTCCGGATACGCCCGGTGGATGCTGATGAGTGGAGAGTCCGCCGACACTTTGAGGCGTACCTATTTCACCTGTTTGGTGGCTTCATGTTCACTAGTACGCTTATTCATGGTACATGCACGTATCTTTTACTTGCTGCATTTAAATCTTATATTCTGTTTGTTTTTGTTTGCAGGTACGCATGACGACACGGTGGACCGTTGGCTTGTTCCATTGGCGCAGATGCTTGCAAACACGACGATTGAGCAGATTCCACAAATCAGCTGGGGGTCGGCGGTTCTGTGTGCGACATACCGAGTGTTGTGCAACTCCTACGTTCTGTTGAATCTTGAGTCCTAATTAGGGTTTTGGTGATTAATGACATCAAAAATACATAGAACTAACCTCTATATTTGAGACTCAGGTTAAGGAGAGGTGGAAGCGACACAAAAGCGCAAAATCAAGATTGTCAAGACCTCTTGAAGTGTGGATGGCGACGAAGTTCGGCATAAATGCAAAATACTGAGTAATATGCGCGTTTTCTTCTGAAAATTTCTAGTTTAGATAGTCGTACTATTAAGAGGGGTTTCAGCACATGTTGCTTAATCAAACTCAATGTTTTGGAAGAAAATTTGCACTTGCATTTAGCCACAAATCCTTTCTTTTTTACTAAATTTGTGAAGTCCTGTTTTCGTTTTGCACAGGCTGGACATTGTCTGTGATAGCTGGACAATGTATGGCCAGTACATAATTCTCTTAGCTCTTGCAAAGCGAAACCAGAGACAAAGAAATCTGTACGGTGCTTTTGTCCAGTATAGGCCGGACATTGTCCGGCCAGTACATATCTCGTGAACTGATTGAAAACACTAGAGACATTTGAAACCGTCCGGGGGCTTTTGTCCGAGACGGGCCGGACATTATCCGGCATGTATAAAACTTGTGAGCCTTAATCGAACAAGTAAACAGAGACATATACATATATCTGGGGTTTTTGTCCGAACAAAAGGTATCTGTCCGGCCTTCACAAAATGTGTTTAAACGGTAACTGACACGCATGCCGTTGTGAGTAACGGTCACTATTGATTTGTACAGATCGGACGTTGTTCGATATGGTCGGACAATGTCCGACCTGTACAACTTTCGCCCTGTTTCTTGCAAACGGCTAATTTCTTTGAAGCTATATAAACCCTTCGACCTTGGTAGCTTCTTTGTAATTCATTTATCTCAAAAACTCTGTGCAAAAACTTGCCAAACCTCTCACACTTACTCTCTTGCATTTGGAGCAAAATCTTTGAGTAAATTATTGAGAGAAAATTGAGTAGAGTTGCATTTGAGCCATTTACACTTGCATTCTTGGTTTTCAAGTTTTGTGTTTGATCCAGTGAAGTGCTAGCCTTATTACTTTTGGTGATTGCTGTCACCTAGACGACCTGGAAGGTCCGGCGACCTCTCCATCGACAGTGTGTGTCAGAAAGGCATGGCGGTTGGGTGTAAAGGCTCGGAGCTCGCCTATCCGGAGAGAAGGGCTACCTCTAGTGAAATCGAAGCAAAATCTCTTGTGTAGAGTGCTTCAACGAGGATTAGTGGAAATCGGCAAATTTTCGATACCTCGGGATAAACTCGATCTCGTTTGGTCATTTCTGTTGCTTGCTTCATATTTCTAGAAATTACGATATTGTGTTTTGTCACTCTAGGATTGCAAAACTTAATTTATGTCTTCATCTAGATTATTTGTGGGTTGTTAACGCAATCTAGGATATAAGTTATTCATGAAAGTTAAAATTTGTAAAACCGCCTATTCACCCCCCCAGTCGGCATCCTTTGATCAACACGTTCGTCGTGCTCGGTAGGCGGTTATGGCTGGGTGTCCTCTGCTTATTCTGCTGTGGTTGTACGAGCACTTTCCTGTAGGACGACTGGTCGGCATCGATGTGCCCGTGCCTCTGCCGGAGGGGTACCCGCCCAGGGATGCGGAGGACGAGATCGATCGCCCGACCATGGGGGATCGTTGGTTGCAGCATGAGTTGCAATGGGCCACCGTCTAGGTGCATGCATGCTACGTGGCATATAGCGACGAGCTGGAGCTACTCCATTCCTCGCATGTTGTCTGGAGGGCCTGGACGGCCACCTACGTTGAGAGCACAGTTGCACGCGGGATCTCATCGGCATGTACGGGGGATCGGGACTTATGGCTCACCCGATGTGTTCTTGTCTTCAGCCATATGTTGGAGGTATATGCTCCATGGAGGGTGATGCGACAATTTGGCTTGTTCCAGCCGGTCCCTCCTATCGACGCTGCACACCGGTTGTCGCACGCCCATCACGAGTAAGCGCGCGATCATCTTTGCACATAGTACTTCACCTCCACGAAAATACTTAAGACTTTTGTTTTTCCTACAGGCAAACTTGTAAGGGCAAGAAGGCTTTCACTTGGGAGGATCGGCAGGCTTTGTACACTAGTCACTAGGAGCAGACAGCAGGGATAGATCTAGTTGCGAGGAGAGGCCATACGATCCGAGGACATATGACGACTACCTCCGATAGTACATCCCTCGCACCATTGCTCGCATTGCCCCATCAGCTCCAACACCTGTCGAAATCCCTGCCCTGAGAGTGCAGGAGACATACGATCCACACCACGTATCCCGTGTGCACCGCCAGGTACACACATATACTCCATTTCTTGCTTGTTATTGTTATTGCCGCTTACCATTGTGTTGTGGTCTTGTAGGATGACGGCCTCTGTGCGATTACCTCCACCACGCAGCCGCTACTCCATCGGGACGAGGCACGTCTACCTATCACACCCGAGGAGTACAAGAAGGCCATCGCTTTCATTCATCGAGTCGCAACCCGGCTGTTGCGGGAGAGTTCCACCACTTCGTCGACATTTGTTGCACCTCCTCCGCCAATGGCCCCTCCCATTCAGACGCCGTCGCAGTCGGTCGCTCATCCGCCCGACGCAACCGGGCCCTCAGGTACGGCCATCGACCCCCCAATTTATCTCGGTGCGCCCTCGACCCGTTCTTACCGTTCAGGTGTTCCACCTCACGTGGATGTGGCGTTGCGCGGTGGTGTACGGATCTCTGAGGGTACCCCTGCGCGCCCTTTGAGCTCCAATTCCAGCCTGGGGTTCGACATCACGTTCGACCTGGACGACGAGTACATCACCACGTCACAGCGTACGGTGGACGAGCATGCCGGTACGTCCTCGTCTGCTCCATCCACACCGTCCAGTAGGCACCCGCCCTGCATTCCGCCTCAGTCCGTCCATGCCGACCCGGACATGGTCCTCAACCCTGCATACGCGGACTACGTTGACATGTTGCAGAGGGGAGACGACACCCGCCAGAGCCAACATCAGTTGGCGTCCACACAGCTTGGTGATGCGCCTTCGCCGTCGCAGGACCCTCCTGATACAGGGCTCGATCGGGCGAGCGCCCAACCACCACCCCATCGACAGCCATCATAGAGGACGGTGCGGGGACGCACCACCTTCTCACTCTCACCGTTTTAGCGGGATCGGCCTCGTCATCCGAAGAGGGGGCGACATTAGTTTTTTTTCCAAATTTCTTACTCTATGAATGAAACATGATTTTTGTTTGCATGTATGTATGAAACATGGTTTTTCTACGATTCAGCCTTTCTACTTTTCAGTCTTTTTTACGTTCAGTTCTCACTTTTAGTAACCCGACAAATTAAATCAACCACGAAACATACGAATTAATCAACCCAACCCATCGCGACTCTTTTTCTCCCTGACTGGGCGGGCTGGGGTGGTTCAACATGCCTTTCTATGTTTTACCTGCAATTATTGTTTTTATTTGGGTTATTCATACATAAAAAACACCCTTATAGACTATTTTACACATAACAAAAACCACATGGGTTATTTTTGAAACAATCAAAACCACACTGGTTATTTTAGAAACAACATAAAACAAAAAATGTTATTTTACAAATAAATTTGTCTACAATGGTGGGGAGCCCTAAGTCGCCAACCCGGATGGCGACTGATGACGTGGCCGTAAGTCGCCACTCGGGCTGGCGACTTAGGGCTGCGCACATTCAGTCGCCACTCAGGTTGGTGAATGTGGACATTTTTGTAATTTTGTTTTTTCCTGTGTTTTTATGAGATTATTATTTTAATGAGTGTTTTTCGTACGAAAATTTCCACAAATTAGATAAAACCCTCACAAGTTAGATGCTACTTGAACCCCTACAATTAACTTATGACAATATCATTTGGCACTTGCTTAGCAAGTCCCTTTACATGTTAGTTTGTAACATTTCTACTTACAGCTCTTTTCATTATAGAAAAAACTCCTGCCATCAATTTTTTGCCAAATTTAAATTGTAGACATAAAAAAAAAGTTTGAAAACAACCGGCGACGAATACTGAAAATTTTGAAAAAAGTCATTGGGCGCTTTTGGAAGCTAAAGTGAAAGTTGTAGAAAGCCGAGAGACAAAGTTAAAGCTTGTTCGAAACGGCCTATACCCTAACCCAGAAGCAAAGACGTCACTTTTCAAAAGGAAGGAGTGAGGATGACTGAATCCATCCATAAAGCTGTCAAGGAAATGAAGTTCGTTCTCTTGGCTCTTCTTTGTGCGGTTCAGATATTCAATACTGATGAAAGGGAAGGACGTCAGACATACATTAGAGTAGAGAACACAGTCTAGATAGGCCCACTTAGAGGTTGCACCCTCAGCCTTTATCTAAAAGGCACAACAATGCAACAAAATGATATGGAAGGGCTCAAAAGCAAGAAAAGGTTTGTAAGTCTTCGCGGACTGCTTTTGTCTCGACTAGGGATGTGAATCAAAGATCACTGACGCAGTAATGAATGACTGAAAAACGCCTCATGGCCAATCAATGGATGGTGAGACAGAGGCAGAGTGAGTAGCGGGGCATGTGGCATTTGAGGTGAAGACTCAGTCATATGGTAGTTTACCATTCAGCAGCAGCAGCAAGTGTCCAAACAATTAGCAGATCCCGATAAACAAAAGATGCTTAGCTCCGCACAATATAAGGATTGACACACTTCGGAAAGAACATCAAATCATAATCAAGAAACATCTCGAAGCATTAGTTGAAGACGGCTAGTCGAACATCGCTTTGACTAGGTGTTGAGAGTTTTTTATTAGCATATAGGTCTAATGTAATTACCATTTATATCATGTAAAACATCACGTTATATATTTTTAGATAAATAACTATAAAAAAATCAAAACTATAATTTTGCAGAGTGGTCTAGATCGGGTTGAGACGGCCTAAGTTGGTCTATGTGTCATGACTGAAATTTGAACCGGCCATCATTGATGGCTTAAGACCTTCTCTAAGAGATGCCGCAAAACACTGTTCACACGAAAAAAATGCCACTGTACGCGCCGTTTGGGTTTGCCCGCTACTCCAACAGGCGACGCATCCCTGCTCCCGTCGATGCATATGCTATAGAGAAGACGCAAATATCCACATTCTCTCTCGATTGGTATCCTCTCCCCACTCGCCGCTGCGACGCCGGTTCCCCACGACACCGGTTCCCCTCGCCGCGGCTCCCCTCGACGCCGGTTCCCCGCACTCCTCTCGACGCCGGTTCCCCGCGCCTTCGCTCCCCGCGCCGACTCTCCTCCCGCGCCTGCAACGCGCCTCCCCCGCGACGCCGTTTCCCCACGCCGCGCCTCCCCTCTCCTCCCGCGACGCCGGTTCTTGTGGTTTTTACCCAATTCTTGCTTGTTTCTTGGTCATTTCGTTGGTTGCAAGCAAATTCTTGCCTTTTTTGCTTTCTCCAATCTTTTTTTCTTCATTGTGGACTGAAGAGAATTTTTGGTTGTCTGCTCTGCCTCTACCCTGCGCCGTAGCTTCCCCGCGACGCCGGTTGCCGGCTCTGCCTCTACCCCGTGCCGCCGATCCGCCGCTCCCCCGCGCGATAAAATGGATGACAATTATTTTTTGTGAATAGAGAGTGACATTTGAAAATTCTTGTTGGAGTTTATTAAAAAATATGGATGGAATATTTTTAAGGAGGTATGTATATGGGGATATAGAGATCCGATTTTAAGTTTTGTTGTTGGAAGATGACTAAGAGAACCAAACCCGGTATAACCACGAAGCTTAGCCCGTCTAACCTGCAAAAAAAAAAAAAAAAAATCAAACAAAGCCGCGCAGGAACAGGTGTAAACTGAGCTCCCGGCCCATCTATGTCGCCAAGCCTGGACGTGTACACTTTCAATACGATAGGTTCGAATTTTGAACTACACCAAACCCTGTTTAAAGCCTTGAGAGGCCATCTATCTTCATGGACCATCTCTCCAGAAATTACGAACGCCGCGATGGTAGTACACTCAGTAACACACTGACACTCCGGGCCCAGTTCCTTCATGACCCCACACGGCATCCACTGAAACGCACTATACCCTCCCGCAGCGCCGAGCAACCCAATCGCCAGTCTTACGCGTCACTTCCCCATTGGCCCCACCAAAGAAAATTAGGGGTGTCCAGAAACCCAAACACACGGCCAGAAGTAAATAAAAATAAAAGAGCCCCTCAAAAATACCTCAAATCCCAAAGGCCACACCAAAACTCCAAAACAAAAAGGAGACCGAGAGAGAGAGAAAAAACTTATCTGCCCCTAATCTCCCTTACTCCCTTGTGATAGATAACCTCCTCTCTACACCCCACCCCCTCTCGGCGCCGCCGCCGCCGCCACCCACCCCTCGCCGTCGCCGAGAGGCTCGTCTCCGGCGATCGCCGCCGTGGTACCCCTGGCCACCGCCGGCGATCCAATTTTTTTGAAAAAATCGCAAAAATACCCCGAAAAACCACCAAAAATTCCCTTATTTTTTTTTGAAATAAATCACACGGTTATTTCCCCTCCCTCCCATCCGCCGCCCTCCTCGCGGCCGCCGGCGACAGCGATCGCGTCCGGCTATAAATACTCCCGCCGAGTCGACCCCATATCCTCTCGGTTTAATACTTCGCCTATATCGTTGGGTCTGAGCTCTCGTCGTCCTCCTCACGTCAGTCACCGCACGAGGTGCGTCTCCCCGACACCTCGCGGTTTTGGCAAAATTTTTTATGGAAGTTTAGCATATAGGGCTCGGTTTGGCCCCCGGGCGGCTTGATTTGAGTGGCTGGGCGCGCCGCACGCCCGATCCGCGCAGGGTTGGCTCGATCTGGCCGCCGCCGGCGCCGATCTGCTCGGCGGCGGACCTATCGGTTGGGATTTAGTGTCTCGGAATCCAATTCGATTCCGCCCGTTCAAAGCTGCTCGCCAAGGTCCTATGCTGCTCCCGCCGCTCTATTTCGATGAGAGTTGGATAGAGTTTTCTAGTTTGATCCATTTCGTGCAGAAGCCATCGAGACCATCTGTTTGGGGCCCAAAGGCATAGGACAAATTAGGTTTCGAGTTGGATTTCTTGGGTGGTTGCTTCAAAATTCTAATTGCTCAGTTTATGGCGTTAGATGTTGGTTATGAGCTACTCAAGTGGAGTTCTAAATTGGCTTCCTTTGATGAACTGCAGGGAGAGTGTGTAGATTGCTGAGGGTGTCATATTCTGCATGTGCTGTTATAAGCTGTGATGGCATTCTTCAGCAACTCTGGGAGCAGGACAGACTCGGGAGGGTACAACTTGAACGAGAAAGCCGAGGACGAAGGTGCATATGAGTCAGTTGGGGACAGGGATGTCGACTTGAACTCTAGGCAGTGGAACTTGAATGAGAAGGCTGAGGATGCATACCACAGTGAGGACGATCAGTATGTAGCTGGGCATCCACGGAGTCTGAACTCTGCTGAGAATGTGTCTGGGCAGCCTGCACGGGGAACAGGTGGCCCGTCTGGAAAATGGGGTAAGAACTTTTGGAAGGATTGTGAGCCCACAGATGCTCCAAAGGAAGAGCCGTCATATAGTGACAGGGGAATTGAGGATGCATCTATGGGTAACTCACCTGATGACTTGGATGGTAGTGGAGAGGATGAAGAGCTGAACAGAGGACACGGTGAGGTGCCAGCTGAGGAAATGCTTTCTGATGATTATTATGAGCAGGATGGCGAGGAGCAGAGTGATTCATTGCATCGTGGTGGAATGAGCCACCCTAGCTGTTCCACTTCTAGGGTTGCAGCAAAGTCTGTCTCCTCGAGGCAAAAGAAGAAGCCGGCAAAGTATAATGCTTATGCTGATGAAGATGACGATGAGTATAATGATGAGGATGACGACGACGACGACGCCGATGGTATAGTTGTAAATGATGCCTTATGTACTTTGCAAAATAACTACTGTATTCTTACAAGTTCAACATGCTGCTTTTTTTGCAGCTGTAATTTGTCCTGTACAGTTTATCATTGATTTGACAATTTTTTTCATCATTTTGTGCAGAAGATGATCCAGATGATGTTGATTTTGAACCTGACAGTGAAACAGACAAGGCTGCTGACAAGGTCATTATGTTCAGATATTGCTCAGTATAACATGGCATATAATTTCAAAAAATTACATCATCATCCTATTGGTTTGGTTCGCTGGTGTAGTGACTGTTGCAAAAGTGTTTATAATTATATCATAGAATACACAGTGCTGCCAACGTATATGGTTGTTTAGTATTTTGTCCTGAATCTGAATTTTGTTGACTGGAATAGTGAACATGAATTGTGTTGACAGATTGGACTACTATTAGTGTTTGATAACCTTTTTCTTGAAGCAAGGGGAAAAACAGTGGTCAAGTTCTAAATGAAGGAACTCCATTGTATTTGAAATATATTTTTTCAAAGAAAAAGAAAAACTACACCAAAATCACTTGAAGCAACAGATAAGAAATATCTTGAAAGCTGGAGTTAAGACTGACAATATGCATAAATAAAATATATCAATTTCTATTCAAGCAAGAGTTGATTCAAATGAGAGTTTTGGGGAAAAATATATTGCTTTTTTTTTCTGCTTTTCTCATAGAAGGTAATACAATGTATTTTGTAAGAAAAGATGGTGTAAGAAATAGCAAACCTCTTTTTATCTTGTGACATGTAGAACCTTGTCCCATGCCTTAAAGACTTCTTCATATGCTTTTTCTCGCCTCTGAGCTCTTATTTTTTCCTTGTTCTGGTGGTTTCAATCGCTAAAGGCTGACAGGTCCTATAGTAACTAAACAATTGCCCCTGTCAACATCATCAAATACAGTTATAATCAGAATCCTTTGAGTTGTTAAATATGAGTTCATCCCTTTATTCAAGATTTTGATTGCATTCTCATGTACTTCCCATTTTCTTGTGTAAAGTTATGACAAAATTTATCACACACTATATAATGCATTATTTTGGAACGCTTATGATATATGGACTATTAACATTTGATGAGGAGATTTCACTTTTTGAATGATTCCTAATAACGTTGGTCTCTAGGTTTGTTATTAGGACTTTATGTCTGATTTGCATTGTTTTGATTTTCTTCAGAAATGCTGATGTTTTCTTTGCCTATAATTAACTCAAAATTCTTCACGTCATTATATTATTTCCATCACAATTATATTGTTATCAGTCTAAGCTTAGCTAGTGGAGCTTACATCCTGATGCTCTCTTTTGCTTCAGTTTACTCTGTTTGTAACATTTGGATGAATTACAGGATAAATTTGTGGATAGTGAGAATTCTGATGAAGATGATGATGATGAGGAGCTTGAGCTCTCAGATAATGATGAAGATGAAGATGATTTTGTTGAGAATAAAAGGCAATCTAAGCGCATCAAGGTTGGAGGAACTAAAAATTCAAAAGGAAGAAAGCCTCCCATGCAGGGCCAACGTAAAAGAGGGATGTCTTTCACAGATGAGGAATATTCATCAGGAAAAGACTCGGATGTGCCCAATTATAATGATTTCAGCCACCGATCAAAGAAAACTGATAAGTTGCATCATAAAACTTTGGGCCGCCAAGATGCTTTCTCAAATGCCAATTCTCATAACGAGCTTCGAACTTCTGGGAGGAGGACAGTGCGAAAGATCTCATATGCTGAAAGCGAAGAAAGTGACAATAGCAATGATGAAAAGTCGATTAAACAACAAAAGGTGATAGTTTCAACATGTATTAAATTTGTGAAAGAAGCATTTATTTCACTGACGAAACAGAACATGTGAGAACTGAATAACTACTGTTGTTCTCAAGTATGTGTTGTTCCGTCTGATGTATGGAAGTCATATAGGTGCTTCTTGTTGATGATACGGTTAGCTGTTCTACGGGTATTGTAGGCTGTCTCTGGTTTTCAAAAAAATTTCCTAATTTTGTTACATTGCTATAGACAAATAACATTATGTTTCTTTCAAAAAAAGTAAACATTATGTTAGTTGGCTTTATTATTATTATTATTATGTAGTTGCTTGAATTTACCTGGCCTGTCTGTTACAGAAATAAATTCTTATGTTATGATCACAAAATTAGATCCTCTGTCCACTATCTAGGTCTTGAAGGAGGAGCCAGAAGAGGAAGATGGAGAAACAATTGAAAGGGTGCTTTGGCACCAGGCAAAGGGTGTTGCTGAAGAGGCACTGAGGAATAACCAGTCAAACCAACCTAATGTGCTGAGCATAACATCAGACTTCGATCAACAGTGGGATGATGTAGAGTTTTATATAAAATGGAAAGGCCAGTCTTACCTACATTGTCAGTGGAAGACATTATCTGAGCTCCAAAGTGTAAGGCTTTATGGACTTGCCGCTTGGCGTTTATCTCTATCTGTAAAAGATGTCCTTACACTCTATATGCTATATATCTTGTCCTTTGGTTCTCTGTAGATCTGCTTCAAATTACCTTTTAAATGGCAGGTTAGTGGATTTAAAAAGGTTTTAAACTACATGAAAAGAGTCACCGAAGAACAGAAGTACAAGAGGTCTCTATCACGTGAAGAGGTAAAATAATTTCCATCTTTGTTTTGTGCTGTGTACCTTCTTTGTCAGAAGTAATAAAACATAATTGTTGCATCTTTGTAATAGAGAGCTGTTAGCTAATCATAAGCTAAACCTGAAAAATGAAAAAGAAATGTTTGTGCATTCTCAAGGGAACCTGCTTTCTTTATTTCCTATGTCATGGTTTGCTGAATTCACTGACAACTAAGTGAACTCCAGACAAAATTGTTTCATGAAGTTCAATTAAGCTGGCTAAATATTAGGTTTGCATTCTTGGTTTGTCTTGTAATTGATTGTGCAACGAGTAAAATTATTTGTGATAATTTAGTGGCCTAAGATTATGCCATTGGTTTTACATAGCTGTTCCCCTCAATATTGGCCTTGTATTTTGCTAATTCGTCATATATCAGGTTGAAGTGCATGATGTGAGCAAGGAAATGGAGTTGGATCTTCTTAAGCAATATAGCCAGGTTTCATATGATGTTTTAACTTACATTATTTACTTTTCATTGTTCCATTCACATCAGGTCTAAGTTTACAATCTTCAGGTTGAGCGAATATTTGCTGATAAGGTCAGCAAAGTTGATGGAGATGATCTGGCGCCAGAATATTTGGTCAAGTGGCAAGGACTTCCTTATGCGGAGTCAACCTGGTAATTTCTATAACCTGGTAATTTCTACTTCTGTTGACATAAATGAACATATCGCAATAATCTCCCAGGTGTGACATTTTTCATGTCATTGTTGTAGCTGTATATACTTGAACCATATGTATGATAATTTCTGTGGTGGCTACTGTAGCCTTGTTTTTCTGTTGTACAACAATGCTGTCGTTGCTGAATTAATAGGCATTAATATTACCAATTCTCTGTACATCAGTTCAACAGTCCTTATTTTTGGTGTTCTGTTGCAGGGAAAAAGACACAGATATCGAATTTGCTCAAGATGCAATAGATGAATACAGGGTAGGCATCTTTTGTGTCTAATCCACGTAAACTTTTGTGAATGTAATTCTATTGTTGCTTAGGAGCAAATGGGCATAAGATCCTTTCTTGATTGGGTTTGCATAAAATTATAGGTCCGTGAAGTTGCCACAGCCGTACTGGGAAAAACTGTTGATTTCCAAAGGAAGAAAAGCAAAGGCAAGTTCCCTGCATAAATTTGATGTGCTTGCTTGCTTGATTATATGGTAAACTCTGCTTAGGTTTTGGCTGGATTCGATTTTATTGTATATTTGCTTCAAGCGGAGAATGGGTTTTCATGTACCAACAGAATAGAGGAATAGCATGAAATGTCATTTCCTTCCGTATTTTTGTGTGTGTGTGTGTGTGTGAGAGAGAGAGAGAGAGAGAGAGAGAGAGGGAGACGAGAGAGGGGGGGGGGGGTTGGAATTCTTTTTGTGAGGTGTAGTGCAGCGAAGTTTGGAATTGCTTGTGTTGAATTTTTTGGGTTCCACACCATAGTTTACCCACTTTGCTTGCCTTAAATTGAGTTTAGCTATAAACTCACTGGAACTTTGGTTAGTGCTGCAGCAGCTTATAATGTAATGCTTTCCTTTATGAGGCACAGTATCCTTTTACCATTGCCAACAAACTTTTGCTTTTCTTCAGTTTAATTTAATGAGTAAGTTTGTGTTTGTTCAGCTAGTTTGCGGAGGCTTGATGACCAACCAGAATGGCTAAAAGGAGGTAAACTCCGTGATTATCAGCTTGAAGGCCTGAACTTTCTTGTTAATGGGTATGCCAGTAAATCCGTAGTTCTGTTAATGCACACAAGTCGCTTGCCAACTTATGCCATTACTTTTACATTGAGTTGTAAAACAGGTGGAGAAATGATACAAATGTTATTCTTGCTGATGAGATGGGTCTTGGTAAAACTATTCAATCAGTTTCAATGCTTGGCTTCCTTAAGGTAATTTTTCTACCCGTTGAAAATTGCTAAACTCCTCTTATCTGTCATTGTGTTAATTTACTATGATTTTTTTATGATGTTTGTCTTGCAGAATGGTCAAGAAATCAATGGTCCTTTTCTTGTTGTTGTACCACTGTCAACATTGTCAAATTGGGCAAGAGAATTTCGGAAGTGGCTGCCTGAGATGAATGTTGTGGTTTATGTGGGAAATCGTGCTAGCAGAGAGGTGATGTTTACTTGCGAAATCTGATCTGCTTTCTGTGAAGTGCTAATGCAACCCATAAAGCTGTTACCGGATCACGGCAAGAAGGATCATTGTTTAAAGTTTTGCAATTTTTAAATTTGATAAAAATAACCAATATTAATTGGCAAATTTGTCATTGCAGGAAATTAACTTATATTGTATCTATACTACTATTTTATTTGATCTGTAGAATTTGGTTTGCTATCACAGTGGTGTTTTTCTCTATTTCCTAGTTATTTGAAACTTGGATTTGGCTTAAAATGATCTGTAGAATTTGGCTTGTTATCATGCACTGGTTTTTCTCTATTTTGTAGCTATTTTATGCTAGGTTTTGGCTTAATATGATCTGTGGAATTTGGCTTGCTATCAATATCTTGTAATATCCTTGACATTATGTTACATTTCTATGGCAGATCTGTCAACAGTATGAGTTTTTTACAGACAAGAAGGGTGGGAGACATGTAAAATTTGATTCATTGATAACTACATATGAGGTGATACTGAAAGACAAAGCTGTTCTGTCAAAGATCAAATGGAACTATCTTATGGTTGATGAAGCTCACCGGTTGAAGAACTGTGAAGCGTCACTATATACAACTCTTTTGGTATGGAAAAATCCTTTTGAACCAAGCATACAAGCTTTTTATCAGATAATTGCTAGACAAATGTAATAATAAGTGTATCTCCTTGCTCAGGAATTTAGCACTAAGAATAAGCTACTTATCACTGGCACCCCATTGCAGAATAGTGTTGAAGAGCTGTGGTATGATCATTTTCCATTGAACTATGCTAAAGAAATTTTATGTATATATTTGTGTTGGTGCATTTATGTATGCTGCATGGCCTGCTTAGTTCTTTAGTTATAGTATAGATATCAGTGATTGGCTGATTGCTTGTTTGTGATGTTACTTTAACCTTACATATGAGATATGATAAGTTTGCTTGTTTAATTGACTTGTTTGATTCCCCTGTATTATTCTTTGGTTGGATTCATGCATGTAATTATGCATGCTAGATTTGTAAACACTTCCATTAAGTATGCTAATCAGTAAATTTGATAATTAAGATGTTAGTGTTCAAAGAATTGCCTTCTGCATATTTTTTGTTTCTCGTGTTGTGGGCCTTGTGGCTAGAATTTTGTTCACCTACCTGTCATATCTATTGGTTCAAGAATCTCTTTTATCCGTTTTATTTTTTTTTTATGGAAATATATTTAAAGTTCCCTCTCCCCCTCTTTGGTTCATTGTGAAAATGTGTCTTAAGAATTTCGGTTTGGAGAAAGTGTAGTCTTCTGTCATATATTACTTTGACTTCTATTCCATTCATAGCTGTTTTTTCTTACATTTCTTGTTCTTTTCTGCCACTGATATTGAGCTGCTATTTTTTTCATAGGGCACTTCTCCATTTTCTTGATCCGGCCAAATTTAACAGCAAGGATATTTTTGTTGACCGATACAAGAACTTGAGTTCGTTTAATGAAACTGAGGTAACTTATTTTGAGGCAACTTTGTTTGGACCCAAAAGTTGCGCTGAGTTCATAAATGTCTTGTACCATTGCATGCCTTCATTTGCTTACACATAAATTTCTTCTTTTCTTTTGTAGCTTGCCAATCTTCACAAGGAATTGAGGCCTCATATTTTAAGGAGAGTTATAAAAGATGTTGAGAAATCATTGCCTCCAAAAATTGAGCGGATCCTTCGTGTTGAAATGTCTCCCCTACAGAAACAGTAAGTGCATTTTACTAATTTAATGCTGGTAGTGTTTTTTTCCTCATAACAATAGATCTTTTTCAACAAATATTTTACTAGGTATTACAAGTGGATTTTAGAGCGGAATTTTCAGAATCTGAACAAAGGAGTTCGTGGGAATCAGGTTTTTTTATACCTAGACCAATTCTTTTGACTCTGGCTATTATTCTGCAGATATGCTTTCCACAGTTTGCTATCTTATTTTGTCTGCCAATGCTTTTCTTTGAGAATTTAACTTGGCTATTTTATTTTCAGGTTTCACTCTTAAATATTGTTGTTGAGTTGAAAAAGTGTTGCAACCATCCATTTTTGTTTGAAAGTGCTGATCATGGTTATGGTGGAGATAGCATCAGTGATCGCAGTAAAGTTGAGCGCATTGTCATGAGTAGTGGGAAACTAGTCTTGTTGGACAAGCTATTGGTAAGATTGCGGGAGACCAATCATCGTGTGCTTATATTCTCTCAGGTTGGTATTTGCAGTTGCCTAGGCATTTGACATCACTGTATGTTCCATCTACAATTTTTGACACAATTGGCAATTCAAGTTCTATTACCAAAACAATCCACACTTGCAAAACTTGAATCAGTATCGAAAATCATTTTAATGTGGTACTGCTAAAAGACAAGGTAAGAAAAGTCGGCCTAATTTACATGTACCTTCTGGAGATCACATCTGGGAGTCATATGTACCAACACAATCCTAACCTTCTGAGGAAACCTGTGTGGGTTCTTGCTTGTGTAGAACTTATAGATCTGGTGTGTTTGCTCACACTAGTACAGGGTTTTACTCATTTGGAAAATTCAATGCCACCAGAAGTGGGCTTTTGTTGTGTCCTATGGCAGTGTATTGGAGGAAACATCGGATTGTTTATTTATTACGCGGAAGCAACTACACCTTGTATGACTGCTTTGTGCTAACATGCAGATGGTTAGGATGTTGGACATCCTTGCGGAGTACCTATCGCTTCGAGGATTCCAGTTTCAGAGACTTGATGGTAGTACAAGAGCAGATCTTCGTCACCAGGCCATGGAGCATTTTAATGCACCTGGAAGTGATGACTTCTGTTTTCTTCTGTCAACACGTGCCGGTGGGCTTGGTATTAATCTTGCTACAGCAGATACAGTGATAATATTTGATTCTGATTGGAATCCTCAAAATGATCTTCAGGTTCTCTATTCCTACAAAAGCATCTCTCTCTCTCTCTCTACATGTGCGTGCACGTGCATGTGTGATTGCAGCATTTTATGTTACTCAAAATTTTCTTATCTTACTGTTTCTTTTTTATGCCTGAACTCATGCTAGGCAATGAGTAGGGCACATAGGATTGGGCAACAAGAAACAGTCAACATTTATCGTTTTGTCACATGCAAAAGTGTTGAAGAGGATATATTGGAACGTGCAAAGAAAAAGATGGTGACCAGACTGACTTGCTTCATATATGTATTTTTTTGTAGGACAAATGATCTTATTTCCATTTGAAATTTCAGGTTCTTGATCACCTAGTGATTCAGAAGCTAAATGCTGAGGGCAGGCTTGAGAAGAAAGAATCTAAAAAAGGCGGCTCCATGTTTGACAAGGTAGATTTTTGTATTAGATGTCTAGTTTTCTTGGGCCAGAGTTTGGAATGGAAATCTGTTTTTTGTGTACAGAATTTCAGAAATTGTGGTTTTGCCTGGTTTAAAAGATATATTTGTATGTTTGAAATCTAGCTATGTCGGTATTTTTACTGGATTGCAATGGTTGGTTGAAACCATAAGCAACTGATAGCTAAAGCAAATTTTTTCATCTATAGCTTCTAAAAATATTGTAAACTGGCCTGTCAGAGTACTTGCAACTAGGGGTGGTAAGGAGTTGTGTTGAAATGGGTTAAAAGGGTTTGGTTTAAAATGGGTTGACTTTGGATGGGTTGGGAAATAAAATAGGGTTGGATTGGGTTGGGTTAGCTTCAAAATATGGGTGGATTGGATTGGGTTTGGATGGAAAATTTTAGGTTGAAATGGGTCCAACCCATGGGTTGAACCCATAAATCAATTTGGGGGTCCTTATTCTTTCCCCCTCCACCCCCTTAGATAATTAAATATCTTTTGGAATGGGTGAACTGGGAAATGGATGGAATGGATGGAAACTCATATTGGGGGAAAGTGCTGGGATTGAGTTGGTTTGGATTGGGTTTTAGAAGATATATTGTGGGTTAAATGAGTGTCGGATTTTAGTTTTTATTGAAAAGGGATGTGTTGTTTAATCAGAAAAGAGGGAGGGGGGGGGGGGGGGGGGGTGGATTGGATTTCAAACAATCATTAATCATCTTCAATGTATTAGGGCACACATGATTAAACTTTAGGAAATTGCATCCCAGGAGCCCTTTATTCCTCCCCCAGTTCTCGTTTCTACTTTCCTTTACTCTTCTGACAGAAGCATATACCATTTGGCAGAATGAACTTTCAGCCATATTAAGGTTTGGAGCAGAGGAGTTGTTCAAAGAAGATAAGAATGATGAGGAAACCAAGAGGAATCTTGAAAGCATGGACATTGATGAAATTCTTGAGAGAGCTGAGAAAGTTGAAACAAAGGGTGCTGAAGGGGAGGCAGGGAATGAGCTTCTCAATGCTTTCAAGGCAAGTGATGTCTACTACCTTCTAAAGCATTTTGTTCCGTATTGAGATTTTTTTTCTTATATTATGCTTTTGTATAGGTTGCCAATTTTTCCAGTGGTGAAGATGATGCCACATTCTGGAGCAGATTGATACAGCCAGATGCTGCAGATCCAGTGCATGTATTTATTTTGAACTGTTTTTTTCTGTTTCTAATCTTCTTTTCCACCTTTTAACACTTGCTTCATTAATTGCACCCCCATTAAATTGATCTTTGAGATTTGTCAATTGATACATTCTGTAGGAAACTTTAGCACCTCGTGCTGCACGAAATAACAAGAGCTATGTTGAAGATCACCAACTCGAAAAAAATAGCAACAGGAAAAGGCGGGGAGTTGAGGCATCAGAAAAGACAAGGAGGCGTTCTAGCAGAACAGTGGACACTTTTGTTTCATTGCCATTGGTTGATGGAGCAGTTGCTCAAGTACGAGAGTGGTCCTTTGGCAACATACCAAAGAAAGATGCTTCCCGTTTTATTCGGGCGGTAATGTGCTCCTGATTTCAACATATCTGTTTCTTTCACTTTGCTGATTGTGATTATATTTTCAAATGGTCAGAAGCAGCTGTTATATCCGTTTATACCTCAGTCAATAAGTTGTCATTGCCTTTTCTTTTGAGTTGATAGTTGATGATATTTCTAACTTTGCTAGTTTGTTATATTTTTTGCTGTTAGTTTGTTTCTCTCATTTTGTGTTTGGTATCAGATGTGTAAGCAGCATAGTCTATTGGTTTTTGAAGTCAGTTCTTCTGGTTTAGTTATATTCTTCTGCTATTTTAGTTTCTAACTTTCAGTTAGTTAGATATCCGAAATGTAACTGTCATAATCAAAGGATTCTTGGAAAATGATTATACAGCATAATGTGGATGATCCAGTTGTTCATTGGCATGTAAAAGAAATATGGAGTTTGTTTTATTCTGATTCGAGTGGCATGTAAATATCAAGTGCATCAAAATTTCAGGAAGGCATAAAAAGGTTGTTGAAGTGACACTGCTTTTGCAAGTTTTTCCAAGCTGAATTTCATATTAGTAATGGTAGTATTTCTGTGTTGTGACTTTCTGAACTTTCTGATGACACTTCATTATTCTGATTAGTGATCTCGATTGCATTCACATGGTTTTGATGCTATATGTTGTCTTTCCAACTTTACCAATCTCACTCTGACATGTGAACCTTTTAGGTTAAAAAGTTCGGAAACCCAAGCCAAGTAGGCTTGATTGTGGCTGAGGTTGGTGGTGTAATAGAAAAGGCTCCTTATGAAGCACAAATTGAGCTGTTTGATTTGCTTATTGATGGCTGTCATGAAGCTGTAAAAGAGAATACTGATGTCAAGGTAGGACTCATTTATGATGTTATTTCCAAGCTGAATTCATATTAAATTGAATTCATTTTACTTCGAATGTAGGGCACGGTGTTGGACTTTTTTGGTGTAGCAGTAAAGGCTTATGAATTGTTAGCTCGTGTTGAAGAGCTTCAGCATTTGGCCAAGCGCATTGCACGTTACAAAGATCCAATTAGACAATTCAGGATGCAATCACCTTACAAAAAGCCACAGTGGTCAAAAAGCTGTGGATGGAGTGATGGTAATTGCTATGCAACATGATCTTTCTTATAAATGTCTATGATAGTACAGCTCTTATGGTTCTTTTTGTCTGCTTAGCTGATGATGCAAAATTGATGATTGGAATTCATTGGTATGGCTACGGAAATTGGGAGAAAATAAGGTTGGATCCAAAGCTTGGTCTAACAACAAAAATTGCACCAGCAACACTTGGTGAAAGAGAGACCTTTTTACCCCGTGCACCTAACTTGGATAACCGAGCTAGTGCTCTCCTGCAAAAGGTACTTTTCCTTATCTTGCTTTTTGAATATTTTTCAGGGTACATTGGATACAACTCTGTACTATTATTTACCCTCTTCGAAATCTGTCTTTGTGGGTGTAGCATTTATATTCAGTAAGTGACATTCTTTGAAGTGCAGCTCATTGGTTTTTTTGGCTGGTTATATATATGTGGACACACACACACACACACACACACACACAGGAAATGTGGTTTTTTTGTGTAGGAGATGCTATTTTTGGCAAAAATACAGAATTGAAACTTGCTTTACATACTGGATGGTATTCAAATATCTAGTTTATTTCATGGTTGGATATTAGCCTGCCAGATGTGATTAGTTATTCACGGATAAATGGCAGCTAAATCCTCTTGTGTACTTGTTATCCAAATTGTTGAAGTTTTAATTCATTATAAATCTCCAACTTTGGGTATCACTTGAATTGGGGTGGATGTGCACCAGTGTCTTTTCAGTAGCTGTAGCTTGACAATTTAAAACTTGAATCCGGATTCACTCTAAATGCCTATTTGAATGGAGCAGGGTTGGGATTTTACACCCCCGAATGGAAAGCTAATGCGAAGGAATTCTAAAAAAAAAAAAAAAGAAAAGAAGGGAACATAGCGGCTTGTTCTATCTAATTCATTGGAATTATGTGTGTCTGAAGTTTCGTTGTGGATTGGGATTGTGTTTCTGGGATTTTTTTTGAAAAAAATATATCCAGGGAAAGGCCTCTTTTGATAGTGTAGATTTGGGTTTCCAAACCTTGTTTAGAGCTAAACCGAGGGGATTGGGAAAAATTACAGGGGGACTTTTTTCTAATTTCCCAGGGTTAGTTATGTTGAAAATATGTCCTGAATTTAGTTCCTTGGTGTAAACTTTTCCAAATTTCACGAACAGATCTAAGCCAATTTAGTACTGTTCTTAACATTTCACTGTCCATTATAGTTTCTGAGAGGGATGGTTGAGACTTCAGAGTTGTATTTCTACTAGGAAATTCTCTCTATCTCCCCCATCATGTCATTGTCCTCAGCGCAAAAATAGGGGAAGAGAAAGAACATAAAATTGATGCTTGGTGTTGAATTCTGCAAGTCCAAAATTTTCTAATTCCAAGTATTATCAGCTTTCACATTTGTTTACTTGCTCTAACAAGTACTAAATTTCTAGGAGTTTGCTCGGCTGAGTGGGAAAAGCTCAAAAGTTAAGGGCAATGCTCGTCAAACACTGAATAATGACAGCAACAATGTATCACGATCCTTAAGAGGCCGGCAAAAGGATGTGAAAATGAAAGATGGATTTGCCAAAGATGAGAATAAGACAAACAAAGATGAATTTCAGAAACGCAAGATGGTCGAAGCTGAAGCAAGAGAGGAAGGTGAAATTTCAGAGTCTGAAGCAGAGACTAAATATCGTCTGGACAAGGAGGAAAAGTGGCAGGAATGGTGTTCTGAAGTCATGGATGAGGAGCAGGACACATTGAAACGCTTAGATAGACTACAGAATACAAGCTTAAATCTCCCAAAAGAAAAGGTTTTTGCACTATCAATGAATAGACTATTCTCAAAATTTTCCACCTACCTTATCTCACCTCTTGTTGTTAATACTATATTCAGGTTCTTTCAAGAATTCGCAAGTACCTCCAAATAATTGGGAGCAAAATTGAACGGATTGTCCAGCAACACAGGGAATCTTACAAGCAATCTCGTAAGTAACTTGTTTCCTTTTGCAATGTAATTCTTGAAACAGAACTATATGATTTTTATGATATTGGGAAAAAAAACTTCAGAGACTTACACTGGATACATCCTGTAGTACCTTGTCAAAAGAATTGTATTGGTTGCAGGTATGACGATGAGGTTATGGAATTATGTAGCAACCTTCTCAAATATGTCTGGGGAGCAATTGCATGATCTCTATTTGAAACTTAGTCAGGACCAAGCAGAAGCTGGAGTAGGTCCATCGCATGGTGGCAATTTTGCATCAGTTCCTCCAAGCAGGGGAAGTAATTCAAATCAGTTTTTGCTCCCTAAAAACCAGAGGTCAACAAGGTCTTTCCAATACGCTTCAGATTCCTTCAATAATGGTGAGAACACTGGGAACTCAGAAGCTTGGAAGCGCCGGAGGAGAGCTGACTCTGATAATCAATTCGACACCCAGCCTTTATATCAGCCTCCCCCAATTGTGGCAAATGGGAATAGATTGCAGGAATCTAGCAGTTCTGCTGGTATTCTAGGTTGGGGTCCAGTGGATATGAGACGATATGGCAATGAAAGACCAAAGCGGGGTGTACATCCTGGTCGTTTCCCTGGGCATGGGCCTTTGCTGTAGCCGAAGTAGTCCAAGTGAACAGCCTTGTTTTTTGGAGCAGCGTTGTTCTCAAAGAATCATCAGCTTTCAACACTGGTAGAAATGTGAAACCAGAATTGTGGGATTCTTTTTGGGCGAGAAAAATAAGTGTCAACCCAGATATGGATCGTAAATTTGGTCTGAGCCTCAAAAAGAAATGCCAGAAACTGCTTTGAAGGTGCTAGTACTCTTAACAGATGTACACAAAAGATTCTTCTGACAAACAAAAGAAATTTGTGGACCTTGTGAAACTGCCAAGAGGGAAGAATCTTGAAAATTTTGTCGGTTGAGTTTAATGTCTAATAGAGGAACATTTCAGTTGATGGGATCTTTAAGAAAGTCCATGTCAACAATGATCTATAGTTCGACTTCAAATACATGTATGATCTTTTACATTGCAATATAACGAATTATGCTTTAAGTTGTCATGTTCCTTTTTTTCGTGTTTCTTGGCAAACTATTCTATGTCATTGTGTGTTATATTGATGTAACAATAATCAAAGAAACACATCTATACTCTCAGTTCCAAGGGTGACTACAAAGGAGGTGATGAGCCCAGAAGGATAGGTTGACATATTGGTTTGATTTGACTGATGTAAATAGATGAATATGCACCTTTATACTATAGGTAGATGTTTATATTACTTCCACAGGTTGTTTCTGATAAGATGCAAAATGTAAATGGGACTACGGAGGAGCTAAAACCTGGTGAGTTCGCCATGAATTCTTTTGAAAAATTATTGCTTTGTGCCTCGTAAGTTCTTTTCATATCCTACATTTGGTGGTTAACCGTTGTTGTTTAATCCTAATCTCTTGGTGCAGGCGAATCTCTGAGGATGCTTGTCTGACTTGACAGCATGTGTTGGTATGATCTTTCTGATTAATTCACTTACTAACTAGTGCTGGTGCCTCTAGTCGTGCATGTAATACTACAATTCATTTCCATGTATTTCTTGCTGGAAATCACTGTCACAAGCTGGGTAAAAATTTTCTTTCAACCTTTTTGCTGAACCAGGCTACTTCACGGTAATGATGTTTGACCCAAGTCACACCAAACAAGGCGGCGGCATGATTGCACTATCAAGCACCAGTCCAGATTGTCAGGCGATCTGCTCTCTGTTGGTCTAGTCGGAATTAACATGTTGCGATGCTGGAATATGCTAATGGACCTTTACCTGGTGTTCTTTTCCCATGGAATGGCTTGCCATTACTCGGTGTGTATCTCATGTGGAATGTGTGAGTATGCACTCCCGTGATGACTTAGGTATTCCTGGCCCTATGATTGTAGTTGTGAAATGACTCAGATCTTAACTACATGCTTTTTATAAAAAGGGTAATCATTTAGGAGTTGCTTATCATTGTATTCTGATTCTACCGATCCTATTAGTTAACATAAATTATTTAACGGAATGGCAATAAAAAAATGTTTTTTTTTATTTTTTTAGGTTTTTTTTAAAATTTTAAGTTTGTCACATTTTTGTATTTTATGTTGTATTTTTTCATTTTAGGTTGTGTTATTTTTTATTTTTAGTTGTCACAAAATTGTCAATTTTTTATTTTAAGTAGACATTTTCTTATTTTATTGTTGTTGTAATTTCTCATTTTAGATTGTTCCACTTTTAATTTGTAGGTTGTTGATTTTGTTAATTTAAGTTAGTTGCATTTTTTAGTTAAGATTCTATTTTATAATTTTAGTATGTTTTTCTGGTTAAGGTTATTGTATTTTTTTTAGAATTTTTTTTATGTAAGAGTATGTTTATTTAGAATTTATTATTAATTTATTATGTTTTTGTATATGCCACTATATTATACTTTCAACCGCTCATGTATCATTATTTGGTTATTTTTTATCATAATGACCAAGATACCCTTCATACTTGAAAATTTATGTAATTTGTGTGATCATTGATGGACCAAAGGAAAAGGAAAGTCAGCAGGACGATTTGAAAATGCTAGTGAACATACCTGCCCATTCTCTATGCAGGAAAGTTTGTAATTTCAAAATAAAAAGTTAAGGTCCAATTAGGAAACAAAGTTTTTTTTAAAATTTTTGTCTAATAATGTGGTTTTGAAAGAAACTATAGTATTGAAAATCAAGTCCATGTTTGGTTACAAAGTATTTTATTATTTTTGAAACCATGTTTCCTCAAAATATTGGTTTTTTCTCAATTTTGCAAACTTAGCTCCGGTACAAAATTTTTGAAAAAACCTTACCACGAGCTCTCTCTTGTACTCTTTCTCTCTCCATTCACAGTACTCTCTTTCTCTGACGAATCATCGGCGATCGCGCAGAGGGGAGCGCACGGAGGCCCCACCGGTTGCTGCTCCCTCCTTCGTCGGCGGCCGTGCATGGGTTCGTTGCCGGTTGCCCCTTCCTCCTCTCGTTAGCGTCTGTGCACGGGGGTGCACAGAGGTCGAGAAGGTGGGCGGCAGAGGCGGGGGGAGAGGATCTGCTCACAGAAGTTGTAGAGCCCGTCGAAGATGGGACATTCTTCACCGATGTTGAACCGCTTCAGCGCGTGGATTTGGTCCTGTTGTGTCTCCGGCGTCACCGACCGGAGGAAAAGGCCACGTAGTCGTCGGTGTGGAAGCGGCAGAGGTCGTGGTCGCGCGTTGGGTGCGGCCGCAAGCACCTGCATTTGGTCGAGGAGGCCGTAGCGCGCGAGCAGCGAGTGGGTCATGCGGATGTCGCACCTCACCGGTGTGGGCACGACGCGCGAGCTCGTGCGCATCACGGCGCTACTATAGGCGAGCTTCAGCGAGGTGATTGCGTCGTTCTTGGCCTTACACGGCATGCAACATGGTGATGTTTTAGATTTGGATGGTGGCTATTTAGAATGTTTTGGATTTGGATCTCTCTTATTTTTCAAAATTAAAGTTTCTCTGTTGTTCTTGCTTTCCTGTTTTACTGAGAATAGAATTCCTGTTATGTATGAGATGGATATAAGTATGTGAGCATGAACCAGGATGCCTATATGTGAATGTTGAACTGAGAATCTTGTGTTCTGAATTTCTAATGCTAATTTGAAGTTGAATTGTGAATTTAAAAAATTTGAAATTGCAAGGAATTGGAAACAAAGTTTGGAACTGTGAAGTTGCAGGTTCATCAGTGTTGAATTGAAGTTGAATTTGAAAAGTTGCAATTTCTTAGACATGGAACAAAATTTGAAGTTGCAAGTTCAGTGTTAAACTGTGAATTTGAAAAGTTTGAAGTTGGAAGGAATTGTATTCTGAACTTCTAATGCTTCATGTCTAAGAGATTTGAAAATTTTGATATCCAAACACCCGTAGAAATTGTCCAATGGCTAGTTTTTTTAAACCCATAACAACTAGTTCATTTAAACACCAAACTGAAACTTTAAAAAAAATTGTGTATCTAAACACTTTAAAAAACTATAATTTTTTTAAAAACTGTGTTTTTGAAATACTACAAAATACTGTAATAATCTAAGATTGGAGAAAGAAGATATAAGAGGGACTTATGGAGAATGTGGTCAGAAATCCATCATGGTTTTCAAATATTGTATTGAAGTTGATTTTAGTGTAGTGGTAAAGTCACTAGGTGTTAAGCTAGAGGTTTTGAGTTCAACTCCGAGTTTAAACTTTTGGTTGAAAAGTTAGTTTAAAAGTCTTTTAATTTTTAAAGCCTTTCAATACTCCAAAATCAACTAAATAAGAAAGGTTTAAACTTCTAAATCTAAAGGGATATTTGGAATTATGTAAAAATATAATGTGGTAAATGGTCAATAGTGACATGTAATATTGAAAATACAAGTTAGAATACACATATGGAAGTGTCAAAAGTTTAATGATAGATTCTAAATAAGTATGTTTTTTAAAGACATATACAAAATCCTTCTTTAATTAAATATTGTTTTCAATTTTAACAGGAGCAAATTAATTTTGTAGTGTGTTGTCAGGAATTTATGTATGGGATGTGGGTTCTGGGGTTGTTGTGTGTTATGTTTTCGTGGGAAAAGATAGTTGTAGAAGATATTTGTAATATCCAGTAAATATTATTATGTTTTAGAAAAATATTTAAGAGAGTTAAATATTAAAATATCATAAATTTTGAAAAGTAATGCAATTTCCTCTGATATCACAATGTCGGCTTACATAATTCAGAATTCCTGGCCGCATGGACTATCGGATAAGGTGTGTGTGCCTTTAACTGAAGTTACTGAACAAACAAAGGGTACGCAAAAGTAGTGTTTAGGTGCGATAGCCAAATCTAGTTACGTTCGTGTAACCAACTCTAAAGAAGCCGAAGGCGACCATTACCATTCGTTTTTGCACAACAAACTCCACTAAGGTCTCAAGATGAATACGAGGACATCTGATTTGTCCACTTCTACATGTCTTCTTAATTTATTTGCAATAGTTTCTTATTTTTGATACTTTTTTGGAGATATCTTTCACTATACAAGTACCAAGTCTACAACAGACTTTTTAATAGGCAGCGGGTGAATCAAATAAGGGTCCTAATGGAGACATAAAATCAGAAGCGCTTTCTTTGGTGGTGCCCAGAGCAAGCTGTCTAACGTTGTGGAGCTTAATACATATAAAACTCAAGATATTTCCCCGTTCATTGAAAGGTGAAAGGGACGAGTGATGATTAGTGCCTTCCATTCCTGCTTGCTTGCCTCCAAGTTCCAAGCCTCCCCTTCTGTTTGGAGCCCTGAAAGATTCAGCTTCTCCAAGAGAATATGGGAAAGATTCAGGTCTAGCAGCTGGAGATCTTGGCCATTCCCCATCCATGTAATCTATTCTCTTCATAATTCTTGATTTTTTTTACCTGTAATTCCTGTTTTAGTTGATGATTTAGAAATAACTCGCATATGCAAGATCAATGATCAAATTTAGAATCCATAGTTCACATATTGCATATATATAGGAAATTCCTTAAACAAATTAATTCTACTTAATTATGCAAGATTATTAACCCAAATATAGATTGTCTGCAGCACACAATATTTGTTAACAGTTTTTTATTTTCTTGTTTTCGAAGAGTGTGAATCAAAAAAATTTGCTTTTGAAGAGTTATCCCTTATTTATGGGAAGAACTTGTTCTGAGTTAATGAGGAAGGGAAGGCTTAAGTGGAGCTCACAGTGATCATAAGAGTTACAAGACGGCCAAACTGTAATGTTTGCAGAAGGAAGGCAATCTCTTTGTAATCTCTACCGATCTTGATGGTGCAATGGAGGATGGAGGCGTGCATCGTGGAGATGATATGGCTGCTGCTCAGCGGCTGGCTCTCCACCTGCCTCGCCCTCGCCGACGACATCGCGCACGCCCTCAGGAGCAGTGACATCTCCATGTGAGAAGGGGTGCCTTCTCGCAAAGGGGGTGGCAGTGGCCAGCCCGGGCGACTGTTTACCAAAAACACAGGTCGCTGCTCGTCTGTATGCATCGATCATGAGCCTTTGAGGCTTCTCAGTCAGGTGGTAATGCGTGTGAATGTGTGTGCGTGTGTGTTTTCTGAATTCTGATTGATATGTGCATATTTAGTAGTCTCCAGCTCACATAACCGATCCATGAAAGAATTAAGTTGGGTTTTAACTAGTCGCCTGCAAAATGTGTGCGTGTGTGTGATCATGCAAAGTGTGCTTTTGTGTGGCATGTAACCAAACTTTTGATAGCATTTCTCCACTGTGATTTGATCGGTTTTTCTGTCTAGTCTAAATATCGATCTCTGAAAGTTGTTTCTGCAGCTTTCCATGTCTAATTCGCCTGGTTAAATGATCCTTTAACGAAAATAACTATTACTAAGGCGGTAAGGCCGGGTCATTAGCTTGTAAAACGTACTCAGGAGAAAAATCATTCGGACCATTTATTTAGTAATATACGTGGTTTGCGTATCGCAACGTCTAGAATTTTCCTGAGTTCCCTTGTGTATAGAATTTTCCTGAGCTACCACTACTGGCCAACTGACCATCCATCCGTATGCCTCACTATGATTAGGACGCTTTGCTTCACGCCCTGCCATGTCTGATTTGTAAATTGTACGAAACTAGTCTAGAAATCAAACTTGTATTTTTGTTATCTCTTGAAAAATCATATCCGAAATTTTACTCATGAGTATCTATAAAAAAATTTGACATTCCTAATTAATTTATCATCAACCAAACAAATTCTCAAAAATCTAGAGAAGGGATGGATATACTTAAAAAGCATTCACCGTGCTCGTGGGTTGTCGGCAGCACGTGCCGACGCCAACGGGGTTGATGGTGGACTAGCCGTCGATTGGTCCAAGAGGGCAAACTCTGCAGCTGCACCGTGCATCCAAATCCATAACCGCACAAGGTAAATCTTCAAACACTAGACATAGGCCCAGACATGTCCCTCCGAATCTAGTTCATAGCGGTAATTATGTACCTAAAATATCTTACATGATTTTTGCAAAGAAGATATTGTGAGAAATAGTAGATACGAGTGCATTTTGTTTTTCTGTTTTTTTGCCGGCTTTATGTGAGAATAAATGGTGGGTTGTTAGTGGATCGTCTACATGGCCCATGCCCAAGGTAACATACTATTAAGATGTCAAGGGGCCGACTATGATGGCGTGTCCTTGATTAGACGTCAGCCTTATCAGTCCACTAATGAGCTGTCAAAGGGCATAATTCGGCACGCTGCTTACTAGGTTGTAAATGGGCTTCCTATGGGCCGACGTACCACCTTACTGAGCCGGAAAATGGCCGACTTCAGCACACTATTGGTCCGTTAATAAGCCTCCATTGGGCCGCTTCAGCATGTTAATGGGCCGCATGTCAGTACGCTGCTGGCGGGTAATGGGCTGTTATTGGGCCTACGGCAGCTTCTCATGAACACTAATGGGGCGCTATTGGGTTGTCATTGGGCCACAATTGCAGCATATAACAGGCTGACGTCATCATTTTGATGTACCTTTGCTAGGCCGACATCAGCATGTTAGTGGGCTGTTATTGGGCCAATGCCGGCATATTGAGGTCCAAGGTGAACTTGTTAACAGGCTGTTATTGGGCCGACATTAGTATACTAATACTAATGGGACACTAGTGGGCTGTCCTTGGGGCAGCTTCAACATATTTGTTGATAAACACCTGACCCGAGGTCATCATGTCATGGGCTGAAGTGAATGGTATCAAATATCAGTGGGCTGTTACTGGCCCACTGATCATAATGGGCTACCATGCTATTAGGCCGACGTCAGCATGTTAATTAGCGCAACATCAGCACGTTAGTGGGCTGCTAGTGGACCATATCAATCGACGTTTAGTGGGTCGCTATAAGGTGATCGGCCTTTTATGGTGCAGTTGGGCTTTGATGGACCCTAAGATATGCTCAGAGGATTCGAGCAAGGGTGTTAGACTGTCAGTCACATCCACAAATTACTTCACGCCTAGATGTGGTAATAAAAATGGGTTGGATTAAAATAGATTAAATTGGTTGGGTTTACAACGAATTGATTTTGGATTGGATCAATTAAGTTGAATTTGGATTGGATTAGACTAAATTAGCTCAAATTAAGGATTGGATTGGATAGAAAATTTTTAGATTGAAATTGGTGTCAACCTGAGCTCAACCCAATAAATCAGGCCATTAACAAGACCATCAGCTCCTTCACAACTCCACTCCTTGCGGTCCTCACCACAGCCCACAGGCCTAAGCCCAGTAGCCCATTGCTTCATGCCTTCACAAGGACCACAACTCCATGCCTCCACGCCTCTTGCCTCCACTGCTTCACGCCTCCACGAGGGTATAAGGTCCATGACCATGAGCTCCTCCCGGTGCGGCCCCTCCTACGTGCCTACTCTACTCAGCCCCTCCTCTGATCCTCCCGACATCGGCATGGTTGCAACTACTCCTCCGTTCTCGCACATCGCCACCTCCTCACTGGCTCATTCACAATGGTCAAAACTAGATTATTATTTTGTCACGTTTCAGTTGGTGAGACACGTCGAGACGAATCGACTTCTCCTGCATTTTTTATTTCCAATTAGATTTAGTAAGACACATTTTACCCGGTTTTTGTCCCTCTAGAGAGAATGACATGCTTGTCTACTACGATGACTCCATTCACTTGCGTAATCATGTTTTAGGTAATATCAGTAGACTTTTTAGGAAGTCTTGAAACTCTCTAGAACCATAAATACTTGAATTTCTTATATGCACAAAAGATTGATCGATTGCATTTCAGAACAAAGAAGGTTTAATAAAATTCTGATTAGTTCAATTCTAGTTTATACATATACAGGTGAATTATAAATTTTGATTAGTCTATTTGTGATCTCATATATAAGTAAAACACCAGAGATGAAATACTTGGAGTTTTTTTACTAATAACCCAGATTTAAAAAATAATTACGAAACTAACCCACAGTTGCGAGAATTTATAGAAATGGCTTGCCACATAAGCATGTCGAGCTCCCAGAGCTCGACAAGGTGCATATCGCACGGGAACCATCTGGTCGTGGTCGGAAGGCACGACTAGAGGCTTGTCGTGTCCCTGGACCATGACAAGCGCTTGTCGAGTTGCTCGACCATGACAAGCCACGAGCACAGCTTGTCGTGCTGTGAGGACTCGACAAGCGACCACACTGCGCTGGCGAACACTGGTCGTGAACTGAGCTACTCCGCTGGTCGCAAACAGTAGACGAGGTCGTGTACAGGTCGAGCCGGGGACTTGATTGCAGGATTTCTGATTGAATTCTGGACTGATTTGTAATCTGATTTCACCGATGAGTATAAACTTATACCTTATACTCATCTAGCAAGAGATTTGATAAAATCTGGCTTGATTTGATGATTTTCGATATAAACTGAAAATAGGGTACTTTAGGGTAAAATAAGATCTGAGTTTTGTCGATTTCCAATTCTGGCCTTTAAGATGTGATTTTGTAATCTGGACAGAAGAGAAAATTGTATCAAATAGCATTTGAAAGAGATTTTCTGAAGAAATTCTGAATTTGGAGTTAATCTGAAGATTTTAGCCTTTTTGGGTTTTCAGATATCAGATAAAGGACTAAATTGCGATATAATTTGGACTGATATGTGAAAAAGGCTTAGATGATATGATTTTGCTGCCAACTTTCTGGATTAAGGTATTGACATACCCATGATCATAATCCAAGAATAATCTGATCTGGATTAGGTCAAGATTTAGCTAATCTGAGTTCTGAGTATTTAGGGTAATTAGAATAGTAATTAGAATCCTGTTTTCGAAAACAGAATAGGATTGATAGATCTGAGAGTTAGAGATGGAATTGAATCTGGCTTCTGAAGACTTTTATGTTTAGCAGTAATAAGATCAGTTTAACCCTAATCTATCTCAAACCCTAAAATCTCAAAATCTATCATGTGAACCCAAATCAAGATCAGTGGGGATTCGAACCCAGATGGACAACGAGGTAGAAGAGAGTTTCCACCAGCTGGGTTAGGAGTTTTAATTGTTTTAGTACTACAGGAGTTTGTATATGGACGTATATGTATGTATATGTATGTATGTCTAGGTATGTATGTATATGTATGTATGTCTAGGTATGTATGTATGTATGTATATAAACATATATATGTATATGTAAGTATATGTATGTATGTATATATATGTATATATATCTATATAGTATGTATGTATTTATGTATGTACATACATACATACGTACTGTATATATATATATATACGCACATTTATATATGTATATGTATATATATCTATACAAATATATGTATGTGTATATATATATATATATGTATGTATGTATGTATATACATATAATAAAAATATATAAGAAATCTAGTTAACTGCATGATTCATTTTGAATGTAACACACTGGAAAATAAAAATGTTAGTACATGTTCGCTATGGGTTCGGACGACCCCTCTTATGCCCATATCTATCTCTCTGAAAAGGCGATGGTGAGTACGGATCAGGTGGCACATGTGATCGCCGCCCAGCCGCGGTAGAAAGACCATACCGCTCAGTACCTGCATGACCCTGAGATGGCTGTGTCGGTGGAGGGTGATCTTCGAGCTCGCTAGGCGCCAACTCATCCGGTTGGTAGTACTGATGTGCATGAGGGTCGTGCAACCCTAACATGCTCGAGACCCAGTCGTCGTTGTCCCGCTGTTGTGCCACCCAACTGGGCTCGGCCTCCTGCGGAGCGTAGTACTCACGATTGTCACGCACATCCATGTGGTCGTGGGCGGGCTCCCCCCAACTCTCCCAGGTAGACCCCCCAGGGACTGAGTGTCTCTGTCCCTGGGCCGCCTGCTCAATATGAGCCTGGTCCCAATCTTCGTCAGCCGCAAGCCGCTTTGCCAACGCCCTACTCGCATTGTCCCTGTCTTGACGACGGATGTCGTCCTCATCATCAGAGTCATCTGAATTGGGAGTACGATGTCTCGACGGGCCCCCAATATGCAAATCTCTGCGTCGACAACTGTGCATTGACGAGGAACGACGAAGCCGAGACGGGCCGGCGGACGTCCCCGGTATGTCACTTCCCCAGGTCGACGATGTGTCACAATGACTGCGCCGTGCTGACGAAGTGCTCTGTCGAGCACCACCCAGGTTAGGCCGGGCTGACATCGGGCTAGGTGGCCGGGCCCCTCTCCGGTGCGGAACTGATGCATCTGTCTTTCAGCCACAAGTTACGTCGAAGAAGAGTCGTTGTGCTGCTATACGGATGGAATGTAGGGCAGCACGCGCCATCGTCTTGAAGCGTCGTCCTCCTTGCTAGCCAGACGACAGGTTTGCCGCCTGCCTGTCGATGGCCAACGCTAAGTCAGCCTGCACATGCGAAACTCATATGGGAACTATGGAAAAATAGATAAGATAAGAAACCAACATAAGTATCCAGCGAAGACGAACGTACCGAGCGATGTATCCGGCCTGGGAAATGAACATCAAGGCCGAGTCGAAGACTGTCTTGATGTGATAGTTCTGTCGGCGAAGGGGGGCCGCACGAGCGAGTCGCGTGCGGGTGCGCGGCACGTACCACTGAAGATAGGCCTGGTACATCCCAGGGTCATACGGCCGCTCCTCCACAACAACATCCGTCGCTGCGTGGTCCTCCCACTCGTCGACCCATTTGGAATTCTTGATCTGCCAGTTGTCGAAGTGTTTTCCTCTACGTGTTTGTCTGCAAAAGGTGACGCAATGCACATAAAGCAAAGAAATAAACAAATATGAGTGCGTACATGAGATATAGAAAATGTTTGAGGCATACACGTGAATCTCCCGCAGGAGATGGCGCTGTCGATTTCTTTCCGGGGGCGGTATCTGCTGATGTAGCCTGAATTGGTGCATCACCCTCTCCGGAAAATACGGCTCCACCACATGTGAGAACACCATGTGCCAGCGTGTAAGCCAGCAGTCCTGGCCCACGGTGCAATGCGAGGAAATGCCATGCGGTGCAACCTGGGAGATGTGCTCCGGTGTCCATGGTCTCCATATGACGCGCGCGTCCGATAGGAGATCAAACTCTCCCAGGTACGCCAAGTAACAGCGGTGAATCTGTGACGATGACCACCTCGGCCGACCTCCCAGCCAACGGGCTCCCATGGTCGGCCGATCCACCCAATCCTCGTAGTCCGTTGGCGCACCGTACGGATGGATGGGCCATTGTAAACGTGGACGACCAACGGGGAAGTGCTCCTATGACCACAACTGCAGCAGTACAGGGCATGCGGACAGCAATGATCCAGCTACGGTCCTGCAACATGCCTTGCAAAGCCTCCTGTACGTCGCGCACAACACTGCCATCGCCCAGTTGTAACGCGGCATGGCCCCTGCGTCAGCATCGACGATACTCTCGACCAGAGGAATGAACCACGTGTACACAGTGTCACCGTGTGTGGAAGGGAACAAAATATACTGCAGCGTTACCAGCAGGTAGGCGAAGAGATGCTGCCGAACTACATCGGCGGGGGCATCATTGGGACACTCACGGTAGCGCGCCAGAAATCGGTGGGGGACACCACGCCTGGATGCCGGGATCTCGTCAGCATGGTTAGCAATGTTGAATCAGAGGTGCATCTGTGCGTGCCAATCTAGGCGTGCTGGCCGGGGGACGATGGGATGTCCACTGCCAGGTAAACCAAGCAGCATGCTCACATCCTCCAGCGTAACTGTCATCTCCCCCCAGCGGAAGTGGAAAGTGTGGGTCTCCGGACGCCATCGATCTACCAATGCAGTGATCAACGACCTGTCCAGTGTGAGATGTTGACCTATCTGTAGCATACGGGCAAACGGCAATAAACTTGCATCCTGTAGGATGGGGATATAACCCTCATGCAGAGGCCAGTACTCCAAGGGAGCACGGACTACCAGCGGCTCCAAGTCCCCGCCCTCGGACAAGATGCGGCCGCGATGTCCACGATCACATGTACTGCTCAGCAGTTCTGGAAGATCTCTATCCCCGCCAGCCATGCCTGTCAAAACATAAAACAGGAACCATTATTGAAAGTAACATAACATACAACGGGAACCGTTATTGAAAGTATCATACCCATGGATAACACACGACATGAAAGTAACATAACATAAATCATATTACAAGGTTTCGTACAGATTACAACAATCCAATGCAAATGATAAGCATATTACAAAGTTTATTACAAGGCTAGGTCGATGGTCCGGGTGCATTCAAACAATCCTTCTTGCTATGTCCGGGCTGCCTACAGATCGAGCATTTCCTAGCTCGTGAGCTATCCCCCTGTGACTCATCCATGTCGTTGTGTATTCGACGTGTCTTCCGTCGCCCTGGACCCGTTCGCTTTAGATTTACATCTGGGATCCAGGTAGTCTCGCCAGCAGGGATAACTCTGTAGTCACCGAGCGTCATAAGAACTCTCCACACGCCACTCCACATGTTTGAAAGGTTGTCAAGGCTGAAGTACTCCGAAAGGTAAGGCGCAGGGCTTACACCGAGCGCCGCACATGAAGCAAGGACATGAGAGCAGGGTTTGTGCAGTAGCTTCGGTTTGTTACATGAGCACTCAGCGACATCCCCAAGAATGACCTTGTGCACCCGTCCAAGCCTCAGTTGGCTGCTCACGTTCTTCTGTCGAAGGCGGACTTGAATGATTCGGTGCAGTCAGTTTATAACTGTCACCTCGTGCCGCTGGGCTTTGTCTACGCAAGCAGTCAAGTATGACTGCACAACATCTGGCAAGGTTCTCATGGGTTCGTCGACTAGCGTTTTGGCGGCTACACTTCTGTTGTTGAAGTACTCGGCTGTGCGGTACCATGTCATCTCCACTACAGCAGTCACCGGCAAACACCGGACTCCCTTCAACACATAGTTGCACACCTCTGAAAAGTTCGTCGTCATTATCCCAAACCTTGCGCCATCTTCGTCATGCAGCAAGGATCATTTCTCAATGTCCTTGTCCTGAATCCATTGGGAGAATTTGCTTACGTTCACATCATCGGCAGCATTGCTGGCCCTCCTCGTGGAGTACTTCACTGTCAGAGCCTCCAATTTGTCGAACACAGCCTGGAACTTCCTTAGTTGATTTTGCATGCACAGCCGCTTGAACAGATCCATGATCTGTTTACTGCGGAAGTGTGTGAAAATGTTTGCTGTAATATGCCGCATGCACCAACGGCTGCGCACATCCTCCCATTTGTACGGAGCATTTGGGGCCCCGCGCATTACCTCAATGGCATGGAGCAGCCCTCGGTGGCGGTCCGATATGATACACACCTCTCGATCACCAACAACCGCCCGCTTCACGTTGACCAGAAACCACAACCAACTTTCTGAGTTTTCAAACTCGACGATCGCGTACGCCAATGGAAGTAATTGGTCGTTAGCATCCGCAGCAACAGCAATGAGAAGGCTGCCCTTGTACTTTCCGGTCAGGAACGTACCATCCACGCATATGACCAGACGACAATAAGCAAATGTCTCGATGCACTGGCGGTATGACCAGAACAATCGACGGAGTACCCGACTGTTCTATATGGGGCTACCATCTCGACGTGTAGCTGGCTGATCGAAGAAATCTAAAAATGTGCCTGGGTTGGTCTGAGCGATGTTGCGCAACAACCGCGTCACATTGTTGTAGGCGTGGTCGAATGTGCCGAACATGCCCTCAATTGCCTTCTGTTTTGCTCTCTAGGCCTTTGCATACCGTATAGTGTACCCACACCTATCGGCAACTTGCTTCATTATTTCTCTCGGCATTATCGAAATGTTCTCTCGCACGGCCGGCTGGATGATATTACCGACGTACGCCAACGTCAGGTTCCTGTGTCTGTCCAGCGCCTCCGTGAGCAGGCATGTGTGTGCGGTAACTCTTGTCACCACAAAACCGATATCGTCCTTCGGCCGCATCGCACGAATCTTCCATGGGCAGCCTGCTGTTACACAGATTGCGACAAAAAGGTTGGGGTTTGACTTGACGACCTTATATTGCCGGTTAATTGCGAGGGACCAGCTTGCCACGGCATTATTTAGATCTTCTTTGCTTTGAAACTCTTGTTCTACTTGTAAGCCACCGTGCTCGAAAGACCACCTCGAACCCTGATCCCTTGGCAACACAGCTTGACTGTATGCTGAGTGATCTAGCCACTCCTGCGGGGGACCAGGAGTATCGTCATCAGAGCCATCGGATGCCTCCGAGTCCGTCGAATCATCTTCGTCGGACACTGATGGAAGGCAATCCAGTACCTCGCACACATCTACACGAGTATGGCAGAATACATCCGATCACTCGCTAGCCCTGAATCTCGCAGGACTGGGCATGACGCTTGGCTCACCCTCCACTGCACACTCGGCTGCTCGTACGTTGCAGAACTGCACATACATCGCGAACTGGCCAAGCACTCCGCCATGGGGGTCTTCCACTCTTCGAATATAAGAACTCCAAGATTTGCCCCCTTTAATTTCGCGCAACATCCAGTATGACTCATTATCTACCTCACGAACGATGAGCCCTTCAATTAGAGCCATTTCATCACGAGGCCGCTTCCCGAACATATTCAGGATCCACAAATTCAGCTCTAGAAATGAGGTGTTATGTACGCTCAGCTCACCCGTCACATACTGGCAACGGCTCATATCAACCCCGCTTTGCCCCTCGCGAATTATGCCGTCACCATAAAATATGCAAATTTTTTTCGGACTCTCCATTCCCTACACACATTCATCTTACGCATAAATAACATGATACCATTACACACATGCACATAGTTTCTAAAACCATACATACACATATACATTTGAAAAACATAATTTCTAAATATAGAGCATGCATGCATGCATGTAATTGAAAATAACCTAGTTTCATAATTTCTAGATACTTACACATATATATTTTACAAAACCTAATTCTTAGACATAGAGTATGCATGTGCACAATTAAAAATAACCTAATTTTATATTTTCTACAAACATACACACATGCACATAGTTTCTAAAACCATACACATATACATTTGAAAAACATAATTTCTAAACATAGAGTATGCATGCATGCATGTGAAAATAACCTAGTTTCATAATTTCTAAATACATACGCATATATATTTTACAAAACCTAATTTTTAGACATAGAGTATGCATGTGCACAATTAAAAATAACCTAATTTTATATTTTCTACAAACATACACACATGCACATAGTTTCTAAAACCATACACATATACATTTCAAAAACATAATTTCTAAACATAGAGCATGCATGCATGCATGTAATTGAAAATAATCTAGTTTCATAATTTCTAGATACTTACTCATATATATTTTACAAAACCTAATTCTTAGACATAGAGTATGCATGTGCACAATTAAAAATAACCTAATTTTATATTTTCTACAAACATACACACATGCACATAGTTTCTAAAACGATATACACATACATTTGAAAAATATAATTTCCAAATATACACACATACATTTCAAAAACCTATTTTTCAAACATACACACATACATTTATAAAAACCCTATTTTCCAAACATATACACATACATTTCAAAAACCTATTTTTCAAACATACACACATACATTTATAAAACCCTATTTTTCAAACATACACACATATATTTCTAAACATACACACATACATTTCAAAAACCTATTTTCCAAACATACAAACATACATTTAAAAACCCTATTTTTCCAAACATACACACATATATTTCAAAAATATATTTTCCAAACACACACACATACATTTATAAAACCCTATTTTCCAAACATATATACATACATATCCAAACATACACACATACATTTCAAAAAACCTATTTTACAAACATTCATACACATGCACATGCACATATTTCCTAAACATATTCCTAAAAACATAATATTTACTCTTGTATACACATAAACATAAATATAAACCCTAATCACGTCATTAGCAACATAATTAACAGAATCTTAAATGTATTTCGAAAAAAATTACCTCTTTTCGAAGAGCTCGCAATTCTCTACAAATTTCTCTTCTACACTGAATAAATTTATCGGACGGATTTTGCTAAATCTAGGGTGGAAGATATGAGATGAAGTGTGTGTGTGCTGCTGCTGCTTCAAATGAATGAGTGTGTGTGAGTGAGTTGAGCGCAGGGGACCAGAGAAGAATAAAGAGGGAACCAGTAGCTTGTCGAGTTCTGGAAACTCGACAAGCTGCACAATATTAAAATGTGCAGTGCCCTTATATCAAATAAGTTTCTTAGCCCAGTTGGTGGGAGTCCTCGGTTGCAAAGTACTTGGCTCGGGTTCGAATCCCCGCTCCCGCAATAATTCTTTTTCACTTGTCGAGTCTTCACAGCACGACAAGCCTTGTCGTGGTCGAGTGGCTCGACAAGCAGCAGCCAAGCTCTTGTCGTAGTCGAGGGACACGACAAGGGTCTAGTCGTGCCTTCCGACCACGATCAGATGGTTCCCGTGCGATATGCACCTTGTCGAGTTCTGGGAGCTCGACATGCTTACGTGGCAGGTCATTTCTATAAATTCTCGTAACTGTGGATTAGTTTTGTAATTATTTTTTAAATCTGGGTTATTAATAAAAAAAACTCGAAACACTTGAGGATGGTTCTCAAATGCCGGCTTTTGGTGAGGTTGTTCTGGATGTTTAATTGCTACCCAACAGTGGTCATTGTTTATGCTCATAGTTGGTGTATGGAAAAGAAGTATTTTGGTTCAGTAGGTGTGGGAACGATAAATTTTCTTCGTGAAGTTTCAATTCAACGCCATGTTTAGATGCCTGTTAAAATTGATGTACACATTTGCTTGCTTTGGTAGTTAGACCGATAATGAGGCATTCAGGATGTTGTGATAGTAGAACAGCTCCATTAATTTGCTGAAGTATCTTAATTTGCTGAAAGTTGATTAAAATAAAACACTGTGTATCATATTTTCAGAAGATGAATTATGTAAGTTCTGTTGAAATCCTTCCATCAAAATTGATTGATAGAAGAGCACGAACATTCTATAGGATGAAATCTGGCCTCTACTCTTAATTTTATTTTATTTTTTGCCATCAAGTGTTTTGTACACTCAGTACTACTGTAGGGTGTGGATTTGTTCTCTCGTTGATATTACTCTCTAGTTAGTTCTGGTAGTTTTACTTGGTTGTTATGTTGTTTATGAGGAAACTAAGAAGTATTTCCTTTTGTGAATTCTTGCTAAACTCTTTTATGATATTACACTCTTGTTGAACTCTGTTATGTTATTTATGAGAAAACGAGGAAGAATTTTGTGAAAAAAGAAGTGTTTTGTACACTGCACTTTTCTTTATTTGTTATGAATGAATGGTGATGGTTGTGTTGGACATGAACACAAGGAAATATAGTATTCATTATCATTCGATAGTTCACTCTTCCTAGTTTGATTTTTAAATCTAGTCTTATTTTCCCTTTTGGAATAAATGTAAGGTAGGTAGGTAGACAGAATTTTTTAGGCTCCAGATTAGTCACTCATTTTTTACAAACGTTTTGCCATACGGAGGCAAAACATATTTTTTAGAGGCTCCTAATAGTTGTACAGAATTTTACAAATATTTTGCAATAAGTGCAGATGGCTCCTAATACAGTGGAGGCAACTGGTATTGACTGGGAAAGAAAATCGTTATTGAATTGTATTCATATTTTAGAAAAAGATTGAGTTAGGTTGGATTGGATTATATTAAATATTAAAATATGTTATGTGGGTTGGATGAGAATTAAATTTAAATTTTATTAAAAATAATTAAATTAACTCTAGATTCGATTTCCACCCATTACCACCCGACACAGCCCTGCTGCTCCATTCAAGCCTCACGGCTCGAGCTATAGCCGTATGCACACGAACCGCTGCTACTGGTCCATCCTCGCCGTCTGGCCTCACGAACGACGCAAAGCTTTTCATTCATTCTCTTTACTCTGCTTTTAAGAGATGAATACGATACTCCATTTTTAACATTAATGCACACAAATATCCAAAATTTCGTGGACATCGATGCATTTATTCCGCTAAAGATCAGATATTTTCTTAAGCTTATCCGACCTCCTTACACAACAATAGATGCATTTACTCCCAAATGAGTGCATTCTTACACTCCAACGAATTAGACACAGTTGTAAAGGCAACAATAGATGACTCTTTTAAGTCAACTAAAGAACTCATAATTTATCAAAAATCATTTCCTAAAGTGTGCCACACACATGCGCTGCATGTTGTAGTTCCAAAATTTCGGACACTTCTGCGAAGTGTTTTTTTTTCTTTTTCCTAAAAAGTATTAACGTATCAAAAGAACAGCTCTATTTACGAAAACTAATTCAGAAGTCATGAAAGGAAAAGATTTCCCAAGTGATAAATCCCATGTTTTCCTCTTCATCTTCTTCTTGATTTCTTTGAATTTTTTGATTTACCGGATACAAGAACATGTTTCTCAACATCTTCCTCGTCATCATCTGTCTTTCTCCGCTTCTTGTTGCCACCACTTTCCTTCAAGCTCTGAAAGAACAAACAATGGCAATAATAAGCTGGATACAAAGACATGAAGAATTTACCGTATCAGAAAAAACTTAAGTAACAGACTCTCAAAGCCACTACAAAAACAAGGGCGACTATCATCATTCAAACTTTATGGATAATTGATACCAATGGCAGATAATACAAACTGGAATGACCCAAAACCCTAGACTGATAATTGATACTAATGGCAGATAATACATACCGTCAATGCGTATCTCTTTGCATCAGATACACGCTCAAGAAGTATCATGACCTCAGCTTGATCTGGTTTGTGCTCAGGAAGTTTTCTGCCTGTGGAAATGGATGGTGACAGGTAGAACAGAATATGATGGCTTGTACACGGTTACACATAGGAAAAGACAAACAAGAGAAAAACCCCTTACCAAGGAGCTGCTCAATCCTCACATACCACTCCAGCTCATACTGACTAACCAACGATACAGCATATCCTGATCGACCTGCACGTGCAGTCCTACCTACACGATGGACATAATCCTGCATTGCGTGCAGAAGATTTCAAACCACAAACACTAAACAACCGTACAATCTTTTGCAGCGTAGTGTACCCAATACAAGTATTGTAGGGAACTTTGACATGCAACAAGCATTGAAAGAAGTAAAATAGGGACCTTAGAATTCATTGGAATATCATAATTAATAACCACATCAACTCCTTGAATGTCAAGACCTCGGCTTGCCACATCTGTGCAAATAAGAATATTGCAATCTCTAGCTTTGAACCTGTTTAAAGCACCGAGTCTCTTATCCTGAGCAAAAAAATAAACAAAGAAGTCACGAATGGCAGCATTATTTACGGAAATATAAAGTCAACATAACATATTTCACTTCTGCATCCTAAAAAAATTAGTTAATTGAATAAAGGATAAAGTACTTTTCAAAAAAAAAAAACCTGACTCATTTGACCGCTGATGGACATAGCTTTAAATCCGAGATTTCTTAGCATGAGTGCTAGGAGCCTTGTTGACTCACAAGTGCGCACAAATATCATGATCATTCTTCCTTGGAACTCACCCAGAATATGAACAAGATAACAATCCTGAAATTGACCAAACAACAAGAAAATTCAGAGAACAGTAACGGAATTGCCATTGCAGTATGGTTAAAAGGAGGGGTGAAAGCCATCCCTTCAGACCACAATGAATCAACTGGCAACTCTTCAAAACTAGTGGCTTTATAGCTATAATAGAACAAGAGATCACATTTCACCCCTGCTAAAATGCAAGAGCATGCACATATCATATCTGCCATGTATCATTGTTGAGGGGCAATGTAGCAGGATGATAGGTTCAGCTTAGGAAATTCTCAAGTATATGTTATAGAAAACATGTTACATGTTAGCTGCTTTTTAAGCTACAAATTATATATGAATAGCAACACTACCAACAAAGGAGCCGTATGTGCAGTAATGCAGACATGGACATCATAAGGTAATACAATCGGAAAATGAATAATAAATAGGCAGCATTCTGTGACAGTGCAAAAAACTTATGAAACATATGAGCTTAAATCACATGGCATAGAAAAACTTATAACTGGCAAGTTTAATAACAACAATACATCGCCACCCAATGACATGGGCACAGATCCAAGAACATGAGTGAAAAGGTGACCTTGTACGTTGCAGGAAAAAAACAATATTCTTGTTTAAGTGTATCCACTGTAGAATATTTCAACGCTGCTTCAAGCTGGACCAAAAAAGAAAAATGATATCAATTGACCAAGAATAACAAGGAAGATCAAAAGGCCCCTAATTAATGCTTTGCTTATGAAATAGGTGAAGGTAAAAATAGAATGGCACCTTCACAGGATTCCTGAGACAAGCACGTTGCAATTTATTGACCTGCAGAGAAAGATCACAAATTGTTGTAAATGAAACTGTATTCATTATTAGAGTGAAACAAAGAGAGCAAAGATCACAAATTATTGTAAATGAAACACCATTTATAAAGTTGAACTTGAACTTGACCATGATCATGATATCTATGGCTACTAAAGTTTAAGGAGGGATGGATGTATTTAAAAAAACGAGTTCCGGATATACATAAGGTACTTGATAATCAAAACAAAATGCCAATTGCCAATCATTCAAAAAGAATTTGAGAACCCAACCACTGATGTGTTTAATCCTTTTTAATCTGCAAAATCAGAAGAGTCATAAAATCTGTTTTTCTCTTTTTGTTTTACATAAATCATAATATGTGTTTTTCTTTTTGACGGAAATCATCATAAACACTGTAGTTTCCTACTTCACCAACCTTTTGATCAAGATGGCCATATCAATACAATATCTGTAACATAGTTCATGCATGCAACTATGCAAGTTGTTAACTTCTGATATTGTGTTTAGTCCTTTAGAATCTGTAACGTCAAAAGAATAATAAATCTGTAGTATCCTACTTCACCAACCTTTTTGGTCATAGTAGCTGAAAAAAGAAATGTTCTCCGTTCTTTAGGAATAACCTTCAGAATATCGTCAAGAGCTTTCTCAAACTCCACATTAAGTAGCTTATCAGCTTCATCCAACACCTAGCAACATAAAGCATAGACCATGCAGAATAGTGATTAAATTTACAGTTAGTAGGCATAAAATATCATGACAATATGTAACTTGGAAGAAAACTCCAAAAAGAAATCACATGCATTATCAGCTTCATCCAACACCTAGCAACATAAAGCATAGACCATCCAGAATAGTGATTAAATTTGCAGTTAGTAGGCATAAAATATCATTGCAATATGTAACTTGGAAGAAAACTCCAAAAAGAAATCACATGCATTCCACCACTTGACAATGCAGTTTGAAAGATAGCATTGCTAATTCATGTTTGAGACGCAAGACACTAAGGGGGTGTTTGGCTTGAGAAATGTCTCTTCCAAAATCATCCGCTCCTTTTATGTTTTTGTTTGGTTAATAGAATGGAATGATCTTGTTCTAACACCAACCCAATCCACAAGTGGAGTTGAATAAAAAATGTGAAATGGGATCATGTAACCAATTTTGTAGATGAACCCATTCTATCGTAAGTTGGGATGGACCTATTGTAGCATGGGATGGCTCCCCAAACCAAACACCCCCTAATATTCAACTTTTTATTAGTACCAAAGACATTGTACAAAAGTAATTAAACAATATTTCAAAGATAGTCCTTCAAGTGAATGCAATAATTGAATAACATAGTTTGATAGCTTCATACACAATATAAGGTGTGTAACTTTCCTTACAGGGGAATTTGACATAAAAAATGTCATTAACAAAAAAAAACTCAAAAAATGGGTGCAGTGTAATTTAAGCTGAAAATTCAAAGCTAATAAGATGATTCCGAACTCAAAGGTACTCAATGGAATACATATAATACAAAACAGCCGGAAGAACAACAAATTACGTGAATACATACCAAGTATTTCAATTTATTCAGGCTGAATCCTTTTGTATCTGTCAAATGATCCAAAAGACGCCCAGGGGTCCCCACCTAAATTTGAAGGAAACAATAAAGAAAACAAATTAAGCCATGATTAAAGGAAAATATTAGGTGATACCGGCACTATATCACTAAAAGTTAGTAACAGCAAAGTAAATACAATACTTTCCCTGACAAAAATGATAAAAAACTTATGAGATCCAGTGTCATGGGTGGCTACACAAGTTTACATATATCAGTCCATGCTTGTGAAGTTGACTCTGTCTAATAATCAAAGAAATTATGACACTACATCTTAGCTTTGATGCACGAGGAGCAGATGAGTAGTAAATAATCTTTTGATGATGAAATTGTCCTAGATTCAATTTCTGGCGATGGACACACCACAAAAGTTTTCTTCGGAAATGTGCAGTGAGCATACTGACTTCTTAGATCACATACAATGATTGAAAACATCCAGAAACAAAATGTTAATGCTAAGTCAATCAAATAGTCATATGGTAAACAGGAAACAAAGAAGCCTCAGCTTTCCCACATTAAAACTCATTCTTGTACATGCCTATAAAATTGACTGCAGGCAAATAGATTTTAGTATTTTACTAAGGCTAACAGCATTACTTGCACATTCACAACACAACACGTACACACCATTGATCTTTCAACATAAGGAAGGGTGGGGAAATTCATCGCATCAACTTTACTCACCACAATATGTGGACGCTTTGCAAGGGATCTTACTTGCTGCATACGATCGACTCCTCCAACAAGCTGGTGAAAGAAATTATATTATGAACCAATAGTGATTAAAACTGTAAGATAACCCTCAGTCTAAATATGATATAAAAAAACTAATTTTGAGCAGAGCGTTGATCACTCAGGAACATATTGCTGCTTTTAGTTGAACACGCAAAACACATTGCATAGAATACTGATCAGAAGTAATCATTTTTGTGGAGTAAAAACATAACTAACATTACTCTGTTGGAAGGAAGACTCCAGAAAAGAGTTTGAGTTGGAATGGATCAATATTAGCTCACACAGCAATCAAGTAAATAGATGTGAATTACATATATCATCTTAAAACTATAGGGATCATGTGTGCATGAGTTCAGAATCTGTAGAGCAGTTGACTCTTGCCATTGCACCCCACCATCCAGCAGAACGATGGTTAATTTCAACAATCAAACTGTTGTATTTGAATTAAGCTAGGAATATTCAAATGTGGTTCGGCCAAGGTTATCACAGTCCCCACATTTCATCAATGAAGTGGAATTGTGGAAATTATTATCTCCCAAGCCTCTAGTATACAACATCCAACATTCCAACATATAGCAGCTAAGCTGAACCAGCAATTATCAAACCTCTACACTCCCAATTGCCAAAACAATAGGAGAGACACTAGCGAGAGCATGAACATAAATCCAAAAAATGTAAACTTTATCGAGTCTATACTAGTTATTTACAATGTGCACCCCAGTGAGATGCTAAATGCTTGATACAATTCCCACTTGCACCACTCACCACATGCGCCCATTCAGATGCTACATACTTGCAAAGCCATTACCATGCTCCATAGAATTGCTAAAATATCCATAGGAAAAATTATGTAACTCACCACAGAGCAAACCACGCCAATCGCCGACCCAAGTGCCTCAAACTGCTCCGCAATCTGAATTGCCAACTCCCTGCATCACCACAAAGCAAGCAACAAAACAAAACTGCATCATAAGGAAGCAACACACTCCCCACTCAAGAAACAGAGCACGATCACCAAACCAGCATCCCAACCTGGTGGGCGACAGCACGCAGGCGAAGAAAGGTTGGCGGTGCTCCATCAGCGACTGCAGGATCGGCAGCGCGAAGGCTCCCGTCTTGCCGGAGCCCGTCTGCGCAAGCCCAATCACGTCCCTCCCTACACAAACCAAAAAAAGAAATGGAGATTGCTATATGGTTAGTGCTTGGTGGCAATTGCGCGTACTGTGCTTACCTTGGAGGGCGTAGGGAATGGACTCCGACTGGATCTTGGTGGGCTCCTTCCAGCCCATGAGGTCGCAGACGGCCACCAGCTCCGGGCACACGCCCAGCTCCGCGAAAGTTGACGGCTGCGGCGCCGGAGCGTCGACGCCCGCGGCCTCCTCTGCCATGGCTTCGGTGGTGTCTCTGCTCGACGGTGAGGAGGATTGGAGGGGGGACGGAGGCGCGATTGGGAGGGGAGAGGAGGGGGAGAGCATCGGAGATGTCATGGCGGCGGCTAGGGTTTGCACGGAGGATTTTATTGTGTGTGTACATGAGGAGTATCTGCTTGTGTGGATACATTGATTTTATATCTACAGGGCTCTCATATATTTCTTCTCGACACTCTAAGTAAATAACCATAAAAAATTTTACAAAAATTTAAAATTATAGATATAAAATCAATCTATCATCTCAAAAAAATTCAAATTTAAATTTAATCTACACAAGGAGAAAAAAAAGACAAATTCAACTTAAAAATAAATCCGAAATAAAAAAAGATAAAAATTAATTCATTGAAATTTATTATTTTTTCTTCTAATATAAATCGATTATAAAGTTGAAATTTTATAGGCTACTTGGCCAACCTAATGTATACATTCTCTAATTGTTATAGAATTTTTCATAACTATTTATATGATTTTCTATATAAGATACACGAAAACACCGAATATGTAGGATTCAATAGATACTTACCCCATATATGCATATGAAAATGATTTTATACTTCTAGTTATATTTACTCATAACATTGAAATACACGATATATATTTTTTAGTTATAGTCTTTATACTGTCTTAGTTATGTATAATACTTTTAATGAAATATAGTATATATTTTATAAATTATAAAATATAGTTTTCATAAATTACATACTATATATATATATATATATATTTAACAAAACATTACATTAACATTCTACCATAAGACATTCGAATACTTTATCGATGATATAATCGATATTAAGTCTCAACACTGACTAAACCTAACTATAATGAAAATTGAAATATTCGAATTACTAGATAAAGGACTCTTATCCCACTACACTAGTTATTCAACAACACAGCTGGGAACCCTGTGACGAACACATGAGACTCTCGTCAATGTTTGTCGGGTGGCAATCTGATACTTTATTTTTATTTTTATTTTTCTTTTCTTTTGCAGGATCGCCCACTTCTAGACTATGACATCACATGCTCTACTCCCTCCACGTCGCCTCTCTATCCATCAGGTAATTTGTTAATGTTTCTTTTTTCACATTGAGGGCGATGTTTCTTTATTTATTCAGTTTGAGAGGAAATATTAGCAATTATTTGTCTTCCAAAAAAAAATCTTATGCCATTAAGGGGGAACTTAGTGAATTGAATTTAGTATATCGCAGTTATATCATTCAGATATTTGATCAATATTAACTCATTTAAATTTTAAATGCTTGTGTACATTGCTATTTAATTTTTATCATAAAGAATTATACTTGTTTCTTTAAAATCGATTATTGCGTTATCTGCACTTAAGATTTTAATAAATTATAACTTAAATTTGACATTCTAAATGTTGTTGCCTGTTATGCCTTTGAAATCTTGTTGTCATCTTTTCAAACAAAAAATAGAGCAAAAGTATATGCAATCTTCCGAGAGGAGGTGATAATGAATCATCGATCAACTAGTTTCAAGGAAGGTGTGCTTAGTTAAAAATAATAAAAAAATTACATGCGACCCGCTGCGGGAGGGGATAATGAATCATCGATCAGTTAGTTTCAAGTAAGGTGTATTGGAAAAAGGAGCTGTAGTTTCTAGGTTCCTAAAGAGTGTTTTGGTAATTAATGACATTTACAAATGTTGAACTAACGTTACCTGTTAAGTTGTGTCAAAAACAAACTCAAAAGACAGGATAATGAAAGGCAAAGAAAGAGCTACATGATGAAGAAAGGACATTGAGCAAAAAGACAAAGATACGAAATAGGGTCCTTTTTCCCTTTTACCAGTCTAAGGTGATTAGAGGAAAATTGTGACCGGATTATAGGATAGTCGCCGTACTATTAAGAGGAGCATGTGGTGTATCACTGCATAGTCCATCTATATGCCACTAGTCATAAAAACAACTTGCATTGCATACTAGAAGGTCATATTCTTTGAAAATGTATTTTTTCCATTCAATTCAGCCAAACTCAGTCTCAGTCGGTCTGACCGATTGTTAGCCGGTCTGACCGAATAAACGGTCTGACCGAATGTTGTTTCGGACTGACCGACGGTTATGTTAAAGTGTGTTTTCTTTCTTAAAGAAGTCGGTCTGTCCGTAGTTAAACCCTAAGTCAGACTCCTGGAACTTCATGATCTCATTTTCTAGAACTTGATGTGTTAAGGCAGTCTGACCGATTGTTTGTCCGGTCTGACTGCTAAAACGGTCTGACCGAGTTTTTGTACTACGGTTTGACCGTGTGGCCGGTCTGTCTGAAGTTCTCGGCCTGATCGTAAATCGTGTCCAGAAACCATGTCGTCTCTGGAAGGTTTCACGGTCTGACCGCCATTGGCTCCGGTCTGACCGTGAGAGTGCCCGACAAGGGCAGGTGAGCATTTATTGCGCCTGTTTAATGCCGTTGCAATTGCGGCGGTCTGATCGGGCTTATACTTGCAGTCTGACCGCCAAGTGATCTTTTTCTCCCAACGGCTTGTAATGGCTATATTTATTGTGGGGGTATATATACATCCATGCATTGTCCTGTTCATAACTTTTGACTTATTTGTGAACATTGCCATCATCTTTGAGAGCTAAAACAAGTTTCATACACTCTAGTGTTCAATTTCTTGAATTTGAGAGAGTGTGCATTTGAGATCTTCTAGTGCATTGCATTTAGATCACTAAATCAACCTTGTGGCACTAGAAGAGCGATAAGTGATCATCACCGGCTTGTTACTCTTGGAGTTTGCCGGCTCCTAGACGGCTAGGAGAAAGGTTTTGGAGAGTTCTTCGAGGAAGATTGTGAAGAAGCCTCAAAACATCTTGTGAAAGGGTCGAGCACGCCTTGCCGGAGCAGTAAAGTGCATCAATAGTGGAATCGAGGTTTGGATAACTCATCACACTAATCCGGCTCGAGATCTAGGTCACTTCTTGAGAGGAGGTCGACTAGATAGAGGAGCGGTTAGAAATTTGAGTTTGCCTCAACGTGGAATAGGGGTGATCAGCAAATCACCGAGACCACGGGATATATCCTTGTGTTAAATTGCTTGTTGTTCGTCTTGTTTTAGCTACTTGTTCTCATTTATTGTTAATTACTTGATTAGTTGATAATTTGTCAAAATCGCCTATTCACCCCCTCTAGTCGATATCCTAGATCCCTTTCAATTGGTATCAGAGCTTAGACTCCATATTTAGAGGATTTAACCATCCCGGAGTAGGATAAAGATGGCTAGTGAGAATCGGATTAATATTGGCAAACCACCACTCTTTGATGGATCAAACTATACCTATTGGAAAACTAGAATGATGGTCTATCTTAAAGCATGGGTGGAAAAATTTGGAAAGTGGTGGATGAGGGCTTCACAATTCTAGATGATGATGACATGACTAACCTAAATAGAGAAAATGCCTTAGCAAATGCTCAAGCCATGAATGTTCTTTATAGTGCTTTAAATCTAGGTAAATTTAATATAATTTGTAAACTTGAAACGGCTCATGATATTTGGAGAAATCTTATGGATATTCATGAAGGAACCTCAATGATCAAGGATGCTAAATTATTTATCCATAAGGGACAATTTGAAAAGTTTGCTATGTTGCCCAATGAGGATGTCTCAGAGATGTTCAACTGATTAAATAGCATAGTAAATGAGCTAAAAGGGCTTGGTATGGATGTCACAAATGTGGAGTTTTGTCATAAATTTCTTAGAGTTTTACCTTCAAATTTACACTATTGTGACCTTACTTGTACGATCTAATTTGAAGAGTATGACTCCTTTGGAGGTCTTGTGTGAAATTCTCACTCATGACATATTTAAGAAATCCCAAAAAGAGGTGCAAGATGAGATTTCCGACTCCAAGAAGAAGAACGTAGCACTCAAAGTTCAAGCCTCCAAAAAGGAAGATAATGAAGAAGAAAGCGATGAGAGAGACACCGATGAGGAAATGGCTCTCTTCGTGAGAAGGTTCAAGCGGTTCATGAAAAAGAGATATCAAGGAAAGTCCTTCAAGAAAGGACAATCATCCAAAAGGAACCCATTTGAAAAAAAAAAAAGATGTTTTGATTGCGGTGAAAAGGGCCATATCTCCGCACAATGCAAAACCAAGGAAGAAGAAAAATCGGTGAAAAAGAAGAAGTACGAAAAGGAAGGAGAAAGCAAGAAGAAGTTTTTCAAAAAATATTACAAGAAAAAGAAGGACGGACAAGCATGCTTCATTGAATGGGATTCGGATGCTTCAAGTTCCGATTCAGAAGATGAAGATGAAGCATCACCTAAAGGACTCACCGGAGTAGCTATCAAAGAAGGTCCATCTCTATTCTCCACTCCTCATTGCCTCATGGTTAAATGAGAATCTAAGGTATCATGTGACGAAGATGAATACACTTATGATGATCTAGTTGAGATGATCACCGGTTTTGATGACTATATGAGTAAAGAAAAAAAAAATTCAAGGAATTGAAGAAGAGATACAAATTAAACTCTTCAAAATTCCTATGAGGAGCTAAAAATATCTCAAGAGAGTCACAAAGAAACTCATGAGATGCTTAAGGAAGCTCATGACTCATTAATTACTCATAAAGCCAACAAAACGGGTAATGACATAGGCATCACGTGCAATATTTTAAATGACTTGCCTATGATATCCACTTCTAGCATATCTACATCTTGTGAAGATTTAATTGAATTACCTTCTAGACCTAAAGTTGATGACAATGTGCTTAGTCTTGAAAACAATGAACTTAAAGACAAAATTGAAAAACTAACAAATGATTTAGCTAAATGCTATGTCGGAGAATCAAAATTAAGACATCTACTAGATAGTCAAAGGTTTTCCTTAAGAAAAGAAGGACTAGGTTACATTCCTAAAAAGGGGAAACATGCATTTCTCCCATCTAAAACCGTATTTGTAAAAGAAAAGGGATATTGCAACAAATGTAAAAGTTTAGGTCATATCGAGAAAAATTGTCATGCTAGCAAAAGTAACTCATCTCTTATATTTAACTCTTGCTATGTTTTGAAGAAAATGAACAATGACGATGTTAAAGCCAAATTTGTTGAAATCCCTATAATTGGTGCCAAAAAGAAAGTCATTTGGGTCCCAAAATCCTTGGCAACTAACCTCCAAGGACCCAAAAGGATTTGGGTACTTAAAAGGATCTAACTTTGTTTTGTAGGTAAATTACAAGGCCGAGGACAACATTGGATGCTCGATAGTGGATGCACTCAACATATGACCGGTAATCACAATATGTTCTCCTCTCTAAATAACGAAGGTGCGGAGTATGACAAGATCACATTTGGAGACAATAGCAAAGGAAAGGTAAAAGGTTTAGGTAAAATTGCCATCTCAAACGACCTCTCCATCTCTAATGTATTGCTTGTCGAATCTCTTAACTTCAATCTCTTATCCGTAGCTCAACTTTGTGATCTTGGATTTATATGTGCTTTTTATCCAAAAGAAGTGATTATCACTAGTATTGATGATAATAGGTTGATCTTCAAAGGTTTTATACATGGTAACCTCTATTTAGTTGATTTCAATTCAAATGATGCAAATCTCGGTATATGCTTGTTAACTAAATCATCTAAAGGTTGGCTATGGCATAGAAGGCTTGGACATGTTGGAATGAAACAACTAAATAAATTAGTTAAACATGATTTAGTTGTTGGATTAAAAGATGTAAAGTTTGAAAAAGATAAATTATGTAGCGCTTGCCAAGCCGGAAAACAACTTACAAATTCACATCCAACCAAAAGCACAATGTCGATTTCTAATCCACTTGAGTTATTGCACATGGATTTATTTGGTCCAACTACTTTTGTTAGCATTGGTGGCAATAGTTATTGTCTTGTCATTGTAGATGATTTCTCGAGATATACGTGGATATTCTTTTTACATGATAAGTCAATTGTATTTAACACTTTCAAAAGTTTTGCTCAAAGGGCCGAAAATGAATTTAGTTTCAAGATCAAGAAAGTGAGAAGTGACAATGGCTCCAAATTCAAGAATACCAAGGTTGAAAACTGGTGTGATGATAAGGGCATCAAACATGAGTTTTCGGCCACATATACACCGGAGCAAAATGGAGTAGTCGAACGAAAGAACCGGACATTGATAGACATGGCAAGATCCATACTTTCAGAGTGCAATGTTTCATACACCTTTTGGACCGAAGCAATCAACACCGCATGCCATGCATCGAATCGACTTTATTGTCATCGGCTACTAAAGAAAACTCCTTACGAGCTTCTCATCGGAAGGAAACCAAACATTTCCTACTTCCGAGTGTTTGGATGTAAGTGCTATATCCTGCGAAAAGGTACACGCTTATCTAAATTTCAAAGTAAATATGATATAGGATTTTTATTAGGATACTCATCAAATAGCACAGCATATCGTGTCTACAACCAAAACTCCGGTTTGGTTGAAGAGACACATGATGTAGAATTTGATGAGACTAAATGCTCTCAAGAGGAGCAAGACAACTTGGATGATGTAGGTAATGAAGGGTTAAGGGTGGCGATGAAGAACATGACCATTGGGGATATCAAGCCGAAAGAAGATAGTGATCAAGATGAAGATCCATCCACTCAATCTATCTTCTCTTCGTCAACACCTCAACATGAAGATCAAATAGTTGAAGTGGTTAATGTGGAAGACTCGCCTCAACAACAACCGGAAGTAACGTCTACCTCTACTTCACAAAACCCGGTTGATCATCCAAGAATTCATCACTCAATTTCTAAGAATCACCCCATCGATCAAATTGTTGGTGATTTGCATAAGGGTGTTCAAACTCGTTCTCGTCTTGCTTCATTTTGTGAAAATTTCTCCTTTGTTTCCTCTTTTGAGCCCACACATGTAGATGAAGCTTTAAAAGATCTGGATTGGGTGAATGCTATGCATGAAGAATTAAACAACTTCACCCGCAACAATATTTGGGAATTGGTCGAAGAACCAAATCCGGATGAACACAATGCCATCGGAACCAAATGGATTTTTAAGAACAAGCAAGATGCAAACGGAGTGGTAGTAAGGAACAAAACAAGATTGGTGGCCCAAGGATATACTCAAGTTGAAGGTTTGGACTTCGGTGAAACCTTTGCTCCCATAGCTAGACTTGAAGCTATTAGAATCTTGCTTGCCTTTGCCTCGTCTCATAATATTAGACTTTATCAAATGGATGTCAAAAGTGCATTTTTAAATGGAAAAATTAATGAATTAGTGTTTGTCAAACAACCTCCAGGATTTGAAGATCCTACAAAACCAAATCATGTGTATAAACTCTCCAAGGCTCTTTATGGTCTTAAACAAGCACCTCGTGCTTAGTATGAAAGACTTAGAGACTTCTTAAATTCAAAAAGCTTTAAAATTGGGAAAGTTGATACTACCTTATTTACTAAGAAAATTGGAAATGATTTCTTTGTATGTCAAATTTATGTTGATGACATGATATTTGGATCTACTAACCAAGACTTTTGCGAGGAATTTGATAACATAATGTCCAGGGAATTTGAGATGTCCTTGATAGGTGAACTAAGTTTCTTCCTCGGACTACAAATTAAACAACTCAAGGAAGGAACTTTTGTCAGTCAAAGCAAATATGTGAAGGACCTGCTCAAGAAGTTCGGACTTGAAGAAGCAAAGCCAATCAAAACACCAATGGCCACAAACGGTCACCTTGTCTCTGACGAAGGAGGTAAACCGGTAGACTCAAAGCGTTATAGATCTATGATTTGTAGTTTACTGTATCTAACTGCTTCTAGGCCCGATATCATGTTTAGTGTTTGTATGTGTGCAAGATTTCAAGCTGCTCCTAAAAAAAGTCATTTAATGGTCGTTAAGCGCATTTTGAGGTATCTAAAATATTCATCTAGTATAGAGTTGTGGTATCCAAAAGGTGCTAAATTTGAATTAGTTGGATATTCTGATTCTGACTATGCAGGATGTAAAGTGGATAGAAAAAGCACCTCTGACAGTTGTCAACTATTAGGAAGATCTTTAGTCTCTTAGTCCTCCAAGAAACAAAACTCAGTAGCTCTATCAACCGCCGAAGCGAAATATGTTTCCGCGAGTAATTGTTGTGCACAATTGCTTTGGATGAGGCAAACTTTGTTGGACTATGGGATAAAATTTGAAAAAGTGCCTCTTTTGTGTGATAATGAGAGTGCAGTGAAGATAGCTACAAATCCAGTTCAACACTCTCGGACCAAGCATATAGATATCCGACACCACTTCCTTAGAGATTATGTTAATAAAGGTGATGTGTTGGTGGATAATGTGAGAACCGAAGATCAATTAGCGGATATATTCACTAAGCCCTTAGATGAAAACCATTTTTGTAAACTTCGAAATGAGCTTAATGTCATTGATATATCAAATGTGGCTTCAAAGGTTGAACCCATATTGGTTGTGCTTGAATTGTCACTTGATTGCATGAAATTCTCATTTTAGAGTATTTTAGGCATTTTTATTGGCAATTGAGTAAATATTAGTCTCAAACATGCTAATTTGTAAGATGGATACTTCCCCTTTTTGGTGATATTGTCTATATCTTACTTATAGTTATCGTATATATACTTCTCACCTTATAACTGAATTTCTCATGAGCATCAATCAATCAAATTCCCCAAGTTTTTTAGTTCTTCCAGCTGTCTGACCGAATACCTATTGCGGTCTGACCGAATGCATCTCCAGAGAGTATTTCAAAATCTCTTCTTACAGCGGCCTGACCAGTCTCTTGCCTACGGTCTGACCGAACTTACTCGACCAGAGACCTTTTATCCCGAATCCCTGTCCTTTTAACTCTCCTTCACTTTTGTCTCTTTCACGTGCGCCCCAAAATCTTTTGAAATTTTCTTCTCCGGTCAAACCCAAGCGAAGCACGGACAACCGTTGGTCAAGATCTCCTCCAAACTATGTCTTCTAGGTATACTTCTCAGATTCTTCGTTTTTATCAAATAGTTTCCTCTTTATTTTGGGATTTAGGGAAAATTTGATGAATCTCGTTTAAATCTGTTCAAAATCTAAAATTGATTCATCCTCTTGATGCACTAATTGTTTACACTCGTTTATCTATCCACATTGCACCCTAAAAGCGTCTGAATCCCAAAAATCTCCTCAAACCCTAACTCTACGGTTGCGCCGGTCTGACCGACCCCAGTTCCGGTTTGACTGACAGCAACAGCAGAGCCAGGGTTTGCTGATCTGTTATCTCGATTCACTTCATACGTTCTTACCTCTTAGTATCTTATCTGCTTTATATCTTGCAAATCTTCTAGTGGTTGAGGTCCTCAAGGAAATGTCTCCGTCCGGACCAATAAGAAGAAATTGGCGAAGCGGCCAAAAAGAGCTCAACCTTCGAGCAGTAGCGACACTCAGGATGATGATTGGGTGCCCTCGCCCGGAGACTCAGAAACGGAACAATCTTCTCACCGTGGCGGCTCCGAGCACATGGGCATGGATGTTGAGAGTGAGGACGATGAGATAAACGTCCATGCCTATCAAGGACCTAAGAAGAATTGGACGTCAAACGACTATACAAAGGCTAGGACCACCTACGCCTACAACCATGAGAATGACGCCACTACTCCTCACTTCCACACGATGACACAGCAGGATGCATTCTATGGACATCTGATCCACAAGAATATCTTCGAACACAAATGGATCGAATGGGCTTATGTGGTGAATCAGCCCATCATGGCTCCTTTGGTTCAGATCTTCAAAGAGATTGGGCTGTATGATTTTGTGGAGCATAAGTGCCCATGGAACGCCACAGCCATCCGTCAGTTCTATGCTACCATCGAGATCATTTGGGCGGAACAAAAGATCATGTGGATGACTCGGTCTAGGAGATATGAGGCTTCTTTTGAGGAGTTTGCTGCGGCAAATAAAATAAACTATGAAGAAATGAAGGAAGGCATAAATATGGAGGATGAGGATTACCTTCATGAGGATGATTGGCTCCAGTTCTATGAGCAGCCGGGAGGTGCACAGAGGATCGTACCTGGCACGGTTACAGGTCTTAAAGTCCTCCCAACTGTAGTCAACAAAATTATCCGAGCCACGATCCATCCAAAGAGTGGAAATCGAGAAGCTATCCATGACTACTACTGGAACTTCATCGACCACATCCTCAAACGTCATCGGATCAACATTGTCACTTTCATTTTGAAGACGATTGAGGATGTCTAGGTAACCACTCTTCCAAATCTATACTTTGCTCCTTATATCATGACTCTGCTGCTCCAAAAGACGAAGTTTCCTTGCGGATCCTGCGATATCAGACATCTCGGCTATAAGCCGTTTAGTGTCAATCCGCGCATCTTAGCTCGAGGCCGTGGAGCACAGCCTCAGCAGCAGCAGCAGCAGGCTTCGGATATGCCTCCTCCACCTCAGCCACAGGCTCAGCAGCCAGCACAGCAGAGTCAAGCCCCCACCTGGTTTTCTCAGTTCCAGCAACAGTTCCATCAGCCGATGATGGATCAGTTTGCTACACTTCTCCAGGGGCTTGAGCTCACACGCTCGGACTTGGCGGCTCTAAATGATCAATTCCAGACTTTTTCGTTGCGCCAAGATCAGTTCGAGCAGCGCTTCGACGCCTTCTCAGCTCACTTATACTCGAGATTCCCTCAGACTCCTCCATTCAACCCTCCAGATGATGATGCTCCCGCCGATTCGTAGCTTTTCTGGCAATTGATGCCAAAGGGGGAGAAGATGTTTTGATGTAAAGCTCTAGATGAATGATGTTGTTTTGATAACTATATCTGTGATACTTTGTGATGCTTTGAATGAATGATGTTGTTTTTGAATTTATGTTGTTTTTGACCTATGTGGTGTGATGTTTTGAATGCCCTAATGTGGATGTTGATTGGATAACACTCTTGTGATACTTCTAGTTATATTGAGAATGAATTGAGATATCCTCTTATATACATGCTTGAACTCCACCTGAAGGCCAAAATTTTCATAATCATCTATTTAGGGGAAGTATGTCTTTTAATGCTCAAAATTCAATCATTTACATCTAATGTTGTCATCAATTATCAAAAAGGGGGAGATTGTAGCTTCTAGGCCCCTAAAGAGTGTTTTGGTAATTAATGACATTTACAAATATTGAACTAACGTTACCTGTTAAGTTGTGTCAAGAACAAATTCAAAAGACAGGATAATGAAAGGCAAAGAAAGAGCTACATGATGAAGAAAGGACATTGAGCAAAAAGGTAAAGGTACGGAATAGGGTCCTTTTTCCCTTTTACCGGTCTAAGGTGATTAGGGGAGAATTGTGACCGGATTATAGGATAGTCACCGTACTATTAAGAGGAGCATGTGGTGTATCACTGCATAGTTCATCTATGTGCCACTAGTCATAAAAACAACTTGCATTGTATACTAGAAGGTCATATTCTTTGAAAATGTATTTTTTCCATTCAATTCAGCCAAACTCAGTCTCAGCCGGTCTGACCGATTGTTAGCCGGTCTGACCAAATGTTGTTTCGTACTGACCGACGGTTATGTTAAAGTGTGTTTTCTTTCTTAAAGAAGTCGGTCTGTCCGTAATTAAACCCTAAGTCAGACTCCTGGAACTTCATGATCTCATTTTCTGGAACTTGATGTGTTAAGGCGGTCTGACCGATTGTTTGTCCGGTCTGACCGCTAAAACGGTCTAACCGAGTTTTTGTACTACGGTCTAACTGTGTGGCCGGTCTGTCTGAAGTTTTCGGCCTGATCGTAAATCGTGTCCAGAAACCATGTTGGAAGCACTACTACATAATTGCTTTTCACTATCGGTTTAAAATCGTCTCTACTATCGGTTCTCTTACCGCTAGTGATCGGCACGATAGAAAAAACGTAGCACAACTCTATCGGTTGCAAACCGATAGTAAAATACCTATATTCCAACATTCACTAATCGTGAATGATAATTTCTTCTATCGGCTCAGTGAACTCAACCGATAGTGATGTTAGATTTCTTGTAACGGTTCTACACTGGAAACCGATAGTACTGTTAGTTTTCCTATCGGTTAGTTACTTGACACGGTTAGTAATGGAAACTTTCTTCTATCGGTTGTAGGATATGAACCGATAGTATTACAAAGGATTATTAACAGATACAACAATACAGAGAGACACACATTGGACAGATTGAATCTAATTATTCAGAAATTGAATTTATTCACAAATACACTAATACAAAGATATACACATGCATTGGATAGATTGGATCTAATTATTCACATATTAGGTTTATTCACAAATACACCAATACAAGTACACACATACACCAATTAACACATTCAATGTATATTACACAAGTCATTTACGATCGATCGTTGATAGCCACTTCATCCATCATATATTGAGCCCAAATTTGTCGCATCTGCTCCAATTGAGGCAACTCGTATTGGTCTTTCAATATGGCGCTCTGCATGCTTGTATGAAGTTAGGAAACTGATTTCATTTCAATTACTCTTTCCTAAAGAATACCTGGTTCTAATCGCGTTCAGTATCAATTTAAGAAACTGACACGAGGGGCAAGAACAATTTTAATCGGGTTGGTCAAGAACACTTACAGTTCGTGGAGTGGCCTACGATGGCGCGATGCAGTGACCGGCGGCTGTGAAGAACCCAAATGCGAGCGGCAATGGTGGTGCAGGAGCGAAAAAGGGGACGTCGGGGAGGCTAGGGTTTTCCGCGTGCGAATAGAGACTTATTTGGAAATGTGTTTGGTTGGACTGGAGGGAAAACTCCCGCGCGTTTAACCCATTATAAGGAAGTTTATCTTTACTATCGGTTCGTACACTAATAACCGATAGTAAAAATGTAATTTTACTATCGGTTCAAAAACACAACCGTTAGTGAACTTTCCTCTCTTCTAAAGGTCCCCATTGTTTCTTTTACTATCGGTTGAATAAACAAACCGATAGTAAAAGTTCATCTTTACTATCGGTTCGTACACTAATAACCGATAGTAAAGATGAACTTTTACTATCAGTTCAAAAACACAACCGTTAGTGAACTTTCCTCTCTTCTAAAGGCCCCCATTGTTTCTTTTACTATCGGTTGAATAAACAAACCGATAGTAAAAGTTCATCTTTACTATCGGTTCGTACACTAATAACCGATAGTAAAAGTTTATCTTTAATATCGGTTGGTACAGTACGAACCGATAGTATAAAGTGAGCAATTTTACTATCTGTTACGAATGAAAAACCGATAGTACTATTTTAATATATTATATCGGTTGGTACAGTAATAACCGATAGTATAAAGTGCGTAATTTTACTATCAGTTAAAAATGAAAAACCGATAGTACTATTTAATATATTATATCGGTTTGTACAGTCATAACCGATAGTATAAAGTGCGTAATTTTACTATCAGTTAAAAATGGAAAACCGATAGTACTATTTAATATATTATATCGGTTTGTACAGTAATGACCGATAGTAAAAAGTTTTTGCATTTCACTAACGTTGGACTAGTGTGTAACCGATAGTAAAATGCTTCTTTTCCGCCGCTGTCGTCCTATTCTATCGGATTTTTCCCAGATTGCTTATAACCGTTAGAAAATATGGGTTAGTGGAATGCACTTCTGTAGTAGTGAAGGTTTCACGATCTGACCGCCATTGGCTCCGGTCTGACCGTGAGAGTGCCCGACAAGGGCAGGTGAGCATTTATTGCGCCTGTTTAATGCCATTGCAATTGCGGCGGTCTGACCGGGCTTATACCTGCGGTCTGACAGCCAAGTGATCTTTTTTCTTCCAACGGCTTGTAACGGCTATATTTATTGTGGGAGGTATATATACTCCCATGCATTGTCCTGTTCATAACTTTTGGCTTATTTGTGAACATTGCCATCATCTTTGAGAGCTAAAACAAGTTTCATACACTCTAGTGTTCAATTTCTTGAATTTGAGAGGGTGTGCATTTGAGATCTTCTAGTGCATTGCATTTAGATCACTAAATCAACCTTGTGGCACTAGAAGAGCGATAAGTGATCATCACCGGCTTGTTACTCTTGGAGTTTGCCGGCTCCTAGACGGCTAGGAGAAAGGTTTTGGAGAGTTCTTCAAGGAAGATTGTGAAGAAGCCTCAAAACATCTTGTGAAAGGGTCGAGCACGCCTTGCCGGAGCGGTAAAGTGCATCAATAGTGGAATCGAGGTTTGGATAACTCATCACATTAATCCGCCTCGAGATTTAGGTCATTTCTTGAGAGGAAGTCGACTAGATAGAGGAACGGTTAGAAATTTGAGTTTGCCTCAATGTGGAATAGGGGTGATCGGCAAATCACCAAGACCACGGAATATATCCTTGTGTTAAATTGCTTGTTGTTCGTCTTGTTTTAGCTACTTGTTCTCATTTATTGTTAATTGCTTGATTAGTTGATAATTTGTCAAAATTGCCTATTCACCCCCCTTTAGTCGATATCCTAGATCCCTTTAAGGAGCGCATGCAAACCACCGGGGGAGACAGTGATGAATCGTCAATCTCTAGTTTCAGGTAAGGTGTATTTTAAAAAAGAGAGCATATGACTCATTAGGGGAGGCGGTGATGAACCGTCGATCAGTTTGTTTTAAAGAAGGTGCGCTCCAAAAAAGTGTAGCTATGACATTTGTATTTTCTCTTTGTGGGGACAACATGAAAGATTAGGTATAACTAGTAAAGTGTTAATATTGAACAAAATGGCAAATGATTTAGTTCAATTTTTTCTATTTCAGGCTTAGAGTTGTGTTGAGGAATAAGATCCCCAACAATAATTATCCACGTATCAACAGCTCGGAGTAACCGTTTTACATGTCACTCCAAAGTAAAGAAAAGAGAAGAGAGATGCGGAGGATTTATGTGAGTTGGGGTCCCACGGAGGGACTTTAGTCCCGTTGGTATCTCCCTAATTTATAGTCAGTCGAGAGTCTTCTCCTTGGGTGGGGGTTCCAAGACACACATAGGTTTCTTAAGTTTGTATTATCTCAAATAATAAGTTATGTTTCAAATGGTGAGATACCAAGAGTATTTATAACCCAAAAAAGAAGAAAAAAAGTCCTCAGTACCTGCATGGGGACCGTCGAATGAAGGGCGCAATTGTATTTCCACCGCCAAACTCACTAGATGATGGACAAGTGGCATCGCAAGCCCCATGCCTTGGGAATTCAATCTAATTCTAATGGACGCGCCGAGCCCACGCATCAGGCCAAGCCTCCTATGGACTCAGGGTCTCGAAAGGACACAAGTCATCGGGGACTCGGGGTCCTCGAGTGGACACGGATCATCAGGGACTTGGTACCCCCGGGAAGTGGTAGTTTGCCAGGGACATGGGTCCTCGGCCAGACAAGGATCACCAGGGACTCAAGATCCCCGAGAAGCGATAACCCGCCAAAGGTGTTAGGTTTTTAGGCGGGCAAGAATCACTGGGGACACAGGTTCCCTGGGGAGCTATGGGCCGCTAGGGGTGCTAGGTCTCTTAGCTCCTCAGGGTCACTGGGGCACGGAACCCCGAGTGGACAAGGATCGTTGGGGACACAAGGTCCCCTGGGGCTTGTGGGTCACTGGCAATTCCTGGGTGCCCGCGAGCTTCCGGGACAACGATGCAATGCTTCCCCAACAAGTTAATATTTTGTAAACTTGTATTTGAGTTTAAATTTCTGGGATCAATTATCATACTCCGTGATATACTCATGAATGCTAAAATTAGTCCATGCATCAATTTCTTGATATTAGTTTGTTCTTATCTGACTTTTTGGAACTTTTTTTCTCATATTTTGTTTGAGGACAAATAAAATTCTAGCTTGGGAATCTTGACATGCATAAATTTTATGAAACCCCGAGTTAGCATTCATTTCATTTCCGAAGTTGTTTCAAAACTTAAAATTATTTGTGTTGTAATCATTAGTTGGATAAAATTGTTGTTAGAAAGTGTTTCCAATTTGTTTTAAGGCAAAACACAATGAATTAAAATGAATCTGGACAAAATATGCGAAGAAACAGGATTGAAAATGAGCTCTTTAAAGTGAATCCAAGAAGACCAGAGTTCGACATGAATCATGCCCATACCCCTGCCCATTTCTGACCATGAAATACACACACACAAAAAAAGTGATGAAATGTGGCAACATAGATTGGCACGAGCGGCGGCACGCCCATACTCAGAACCAAGCACGAATCGTGTTGTACCCGTGCCCAGCTCGGCCACACACAAACCAAAAAGCAATTGCCAAGGTTGTTTCTTTTTGGAGCACGAGGATTGAGGACATATTTGTAAGGATTGTTTAGGTGTATTCTAGACTATAAATAAGGAGTAATTGGACCCAAAATTCATCTAAAAAATTTAGTTTTCTCAGGTGTTTGGAAGAGAATTAGGAGGATATCAAATTTGAGTACATTCAAAATAAGTAAAATTTCATCAAAATAACATTGTAACGTTCTCCTCGACATCATGAAATTACCGGTTCAGACAGATCGCGAATCAGAACTACGAATTGAAAGTTATCAGTTTCTAAAGTTGGAGTATATGGCTGATTCTGTACAATTCCATACAATTTCATATGGATTCCGTACGGATTTTCTTCTAGATTAGTTTTCAAAATCATATCATATTAGTATTTCCTAATTTAAGTCAAAGTTCTAGTTCTAATTTGTTTCAAAATCATAGTTTTATTAAGAGTTAATGTTTTATTTTATTTCTTTGTTTTAGAACTATAAATATGTACCTTAAACTCACTTTTGAGGCATGACTAAGAATTTAATATTTGATTAACACTAAGAAATAAAAATTAATATTAATCAATGCTAATTATTGTTAATAACCACTAATTGATACTAATTACCACTAATAGTGCATGATTAACGAAACTTGTATGAATTCATGCAAACAAAAATGACCATATCTTACCATATAGAATATTATAAGAATACTTTAAGATCTTGCATCTCCTCATCTTGCATTGTTTCATCCCATATGTGCAACTAAATAGAAAGATATCCTTTCATCTCGCATGAACTCATAGAAAGACAAACTTGTATGGATAAACAAACACTACCTATATCACTCAACATCTGCAAAAACATCACAGCACCTTCAACTCTGTTCCAGCAATGCTAAAATTGATAGGTCTCAATGTTGAGGTGTTGGTCTGTTTCCTGCTCATTGGGCAATCTTCTTATTTGTGAGGACTGCATCTTACCTGCTTCACAAGTACAATGGGTACTACCGTGTGTTTCCTAATGGTTGCTTGGGCTAATCCTTGTTGTCCCCTTGCTGTTCGTCAATCATGACCTATTTTTTGTATGTGGGAAGGACATACCTTCCTAATCATGACTCACAAATCAACTTTAGCCCAATACTTCTTAATCAAGCTTGTCATTCCCTTCTACGCTATTTAGTTCAAGTCCTCGTACAAATTTGTTTGATCTAGAATTTATCTGAGATACATATATACGTTGTTTGTTTAGTACTCAACATTTCTACCATGCTCCACCTAACCATGGGTAGGCATGCCTGAATTTTCATGCAGAATTGAAGTATTTGACACTCTTAGATATATATGGCCACTCATTTATCTATTTCCAATCACTCAGAAAATCAGAATATCAATCAAAACAACTGAGTCTCCATCATGCCTCATCAATCAATAATCCTTTGATACTATAGATAATTTTCACACACATCTCATAGTGACAAACAAACTGAGTGGATCAAAAGTGATGCATTGTATTTGATCGTACAGCGAAGCATGAACGAGAAGATCAGAGATCAGGTTCAGTGGCACAAGAGAATTCAGTGTCAAGTAACAATGATGTTGACCTGTAATGAGCTTAATGAGCACCAAACAAATAATGGAGGCATGGAGCACCATAAATGATTGTGCACAGTTAGTACAGTTGATGAAAGCTATAAAGAAACTTAGTTCAGTTCATGTGTCACTAGAAAATTTTGTGCTATTATTACTTGGACCTATGGTAGCTAGCAGTGCACCGGCTCCAATATTTTGAGGCTTCTAGGCGAAAAAAAAAGTTTAGGTCTTAAAAATATGAATATGTGATTATGTCGATGGCAAAAGGGTGAAACCAAAAGGTGAACACAGGGAGGGTGAAAGTTGGTGGTGGTTGGCAAATGACCTAGGTCAATGAGCATAAACGATAGATTTTGTCCTTTTGACTCACCATTTGGAATCAGTTAAAGAGAGGAAGAGAAGATAGAAGGTGAAGAAATTTTTTACAACAAAATAAAAATATTGACTAACTAACTGCTTCTATGACTCATTGACCAGGGAAGAAACATAGATAGAGAACACGAAGAGATTGTGAATGTGGAGAAAATGATGAGGTTGAAACGTGGGTTGTCGACTTGCTTGCTATCTCGATTATGCGGTGATGCATAAGCATGAGGTATCATTGAATGTACGATTATATTGTATCTAAAATATTGAGAATTTTGGACTTATTTTGCACCTGCACCGACAATGCATTATTTCTCTTATATATGTGTCAATTGAACGATTGGTTGCCTCGATCAGATCACTTATCCAAAAAAACATAGGCAGCTGAAAATTCGCTTTATTATTCGGTTGAAGTGCTATTTCCTTAGCACAAATCGAAAATCAATAGTTTTGCTAGGACAATCATTCAGAGGGACCATGCTTTGTATTATGATATTATCTAGTGCTAACTTAAGACGAAAGATTTGGGAAAGAAAGGGCACTTCATCTGTGTGTAGGCTAAGTGCCATGAACTACCACTTGCTCTAGAAAACTAACGTGTGATTTGATCTATTTCTTTTGAGATTTTTTGTGACTTTACTTACAAGTAAGACTCCATTTTGTAATAGTGCCAATACCAAACCTATTGCTTACTCTTCCCATAAGCTATGCCTCTCCTCTCTTAGCAAGAAAATGTTTATCCTTTCCTACTTTCAATTTGAAATGGAGATGTTTTTTTAAACTATGTTCTTAGTAGCTACTATATTGACAACATATGTCTTATCTTTATCCTATCTCTTAATCCACACACAAACTAACATAATATTTCAATGAAATACATATGAAAATAGATGAGATAGAAAGTTACATTCACGACATCTCTTTGTGTGAGTATATATTCTAACCGTCTAAATTAAATATGTTAGTGTTGAATGGAGATGTTTGGTTTGCAGAGGAAAGGCATATATATATACTTGATTTTGCCAATCCTTATTGTTTTTGCAATTTGATCCAACTGGAAGTTTTCAATATGATACTTAAGTTTTCAAAATTAAAGAGATGCAACAGTGGATCGAACCCCCCTATTTGAACCCTCTTTATTCCTAAGGTCATCTTTTAAGTAAACCTGAACAAGATTCGCCCATCCGAGCTTGATGGGGCTTATTCTAGCTGCAACCTATGATATATTTGACCCAAGACATCCACAAATCAAAAGGACGTCTTGACTTGAATAGAGTTATGTAGCTCAACCATATTCACATGATTAGATCAGCTCAGAATCTAATTGATTTGATGTAATTCGATTTTTTCTTAATCTAATCTGAGTAAGTCCGAACATAAAGATGCTCATACTAAATGTGCTCAAGTTAGCATACAAAGTCAAAAATGTCATTTTAATAAGCTAATAGCATCAGTGAAATTTTTTCAAAATTAAAGCTGTAGATTGAAGTCTATAAATTGTTGAAAATACTTATGAGTTATCGGGCATTATACCATTTTTTTCTCAAGAGTTTACCGTATTTCCAGCTGCTGTAGTAAGTCTTTTTTTTTTTCTCGCTTTGGAGCGATGACAACGTGGGACGAACGTAACGCGCTGACCGCGTGAAACGTCCCAAAGGGGCAAAAAAAAAAAAAAAAAAAAAAAAAGAGGTGTCTGGCTGTGGTATTTTCTCCCTTTTTTTTTGGTGTTAATTAGGTATTGTACGTCAATTTTGTGGGCGTTGTCCCCGCGCAATCGCGCATACGGTTTCAGATATTCTTGGTTTCTTACCCCTTAAGACTTGGCAAATGGGAAAAAAAAAACCTTTGACCTTGTCTAAATTGTTAATTTTATTCATTTATCCGGAAAAAACATTATTTAAATATTGATTGGAGAAAACTCAACGAGCTAACTTTTATTAAAAACAGCTTGGACACCATATCGTGAGAGGCCCAATAAAGGGTTACTTGTGGTAGTCAGATCCAACCATAGTATTACGCATATTAGATTGTTAGTGATTGTATGTGGTTGAAGTTTAAAATAAAAGAGTAAGAATTATTAATTTAATTATTAAATCGAATTTAAACAGTACAAATCAAAATAGACTGTATCACTCAAACTAAAATAAAATAATTTTTAATGATCGATCAGAATCGTCCCGATACTAATGCAACAATAAGAATTGTTAGTTCTTCATCTTCTATTTTAAAATTAGTTTTTTTTTATACATTTCATAGTTAGAGGTACATTCATTCCTTTGTTATGTTAAGTTTTGCAGGCAAATGGATTTAGAAAAGAAAATATAGTTCTCTAAAAGAAAGATAAAATGACAGCCACCCCTTACAAAATCAAGGACATTCCTTCCCATTGGACAAAGTCACTCCAACAAAATAACACAAATCATCCAACACCCACTAACCATTTCCTATTTCCTCACAACTCCCAAAGCAGAAAATAACAACCAACACAACCAACCAAATTAACAAAATGCTCCAATTTTAATTACTCCCACAGGAAACAAAAGAGAGAACAGAAATGTAACAAAACTACAAGAACACCAGAAAAAAGTTGAATTAAAGCATCCTCTCCTTCTTGTTCAAACTTAAAGCAGTCTCAATAAATTAATTAATCAATCAATTAATTCCCCAAAAGATTACTACCATTAACTCAACACCAAGAAAAACTAAACAAAATAACATAAAAACTGATAACCTCATAAGAAAATATAAATACAGCATTAAACCTCACCTTCTCCTCTAATTCCATTCCTCTCCTTTCTTTCCCCTTTCCTCTTTCTTCCTCACCAGGTAACCATCGTAGGCTTGTACCATCACCTGTGGCATCGGCGGCGAGAGATGGAGGACGGCGGCGGCGGCTGTGCCAAGAAGTCGTTCCACTTCGCACGGTCGCTGACGTACCACCACCACCAGGGGCACCGGCTGCTGCCGCCGGTGGCGAGGTGGCGGCGGCAGCAGCTCACCGACGAGCCACGGGCGCGGCCGCAGGCGGTGGTGCTCTACACGACGTCGCTGCGCGGCGTTCGGCGCACGTTCGCGGACTGCTGCGCGGTGCGCGCCATCCTGCGCGGCTTCCGTGTGGCCGTCGACGAGCGCGACGTGTCCATGGACGCCGCCTTCCGCCGCGAGCTGCAGTCCCTGCTCGCCGCGCGCGGCCGCGCCTTCTCTCTCCCGCAGCTCCTCATCGGCGGCCACCTCGTCGGCGCCGCCGACGAGGTCCGGCAGCTGCACGAGGCTGGCGAGCTCCGCCGCCTCCTCGAGGGCGCCGCCGGCCAGGACCCCGCCTTTGTCTGCGACGCCTGCGGCGGCGTCCGCTTCGTTCCCTGCCTAGCCTGTGCAGGCGGCCGCAAGGTGTTCATCGAGGAAGAAGACCGTGTCCGCCGCTGCGGCGACTGCAACGAGAACGGCTTGGTACGATGCCCTAATTGCTGTTCTTGATCGCTACATATGCCAACTTTTTCTTTCCATTCCGCGATGCTAATTAAAAGATTAGAGGTGGTAGAATCAAGAAAGGAGGCACCTTTCGGAAAAAAAAAATGGTGTGAGATTTGTGTGTATCCGATCATTTGGGGATTGGATTTGGTGTTTGGGAAGAAGAACGAATGGGTTCTTTGGCCCGTAAAATTTGCCATGTGGTGATGGCAATGAAGAATAAGAATTGGGGCTTGTGTGTATGTAATGTAATGTAATGTATGGGAGATTTGGCACTCGAATTAGTTGAATCAATGTAAATATTTGAGCGTGGGAATTGGATGATCATTGTGTGTGTGTGTGTGTTGTTCTTTGTTTTCCTCTTCTCTTTCTTTGTTTGAATTAATCTTGTAGATTGTTTGATTTATTTCTTCATGAATAGGTAGCTATACATTTGTGCAGCTCTGTGGTCTGTTAGATGATCCAAGCATATAGCTCATTCCTAGCTTGGATCTTCTTTTGTATGGAAAACTGTAACCATGTTGCTCTTGTGTTTTTCCAACTTACAAGAGCTTCTTTATTCCTTTATGGAATTACTGTAATCCTGTATATAGCTTTGCAACCTGTAGTCTCCCACATCAAGTTGTCAATAACGGTTGGATTCTTTTCTGAACATATTCAGAAGAACTTTTGCTTAATGCAACTGGGAGGGTTGCTTCTTGTAAGATTTATTACACTTGCAGAATTCTGACCTGCTCGTATATTGTCTTTCACTGTTTTTGAGAGAAGGCGGGATCATGAACATGATTTTTTTTCCCCGACATAATGGGCATAGAAAAGTACAAAGAATCAAGGGATTGGATTTGCATTTGAAGAAATCATGAGAGTGAAAGTTGAATACTGTAAATGTGTGTGTTCCCCTTATTAGTTTGTGCCACTGAAATTGAAAACGCGATCGACCCAATTGCTGAAAAATATATTCAAACTCTCCTTACAATTCTAGCATGCGAATACTAACTCGTGAACAAATTCTATACTTCATCTCTGTTGATTGAGAGATGCAGCCAATAAATTTGGTGATAACTTGCCAGTGGAAAGTTTGGAGTCTTTGGACCTGGTCACCTGGTTGAACAGTGTGTTGTCATCTGATGGAAGTTAGGAGTTCGTTGAGTACATGTTGTCATGTTGATGGTATATTGTACACATGAGATGGAAGGAGTTAAAGCCCAAAATAAACTTTTTCCTATAGTTATTTGTCAGCATCATCACATTGAGTTTTCTTTTTCTTTTCTTTTCAAGGAGGCGTATTACTCCTGTAAAGAGTTTCTTTTCGACCATACTGTGTCATAGCTGTTCCAGGTGGTGATTATCTAATCAAAATAGCTGACCCTAATAAAGAAAGAGAGAAAAACTCTTGGAAAGAGCTTTATATAGAACCGTCAATCTCATTCTCATCCATGGTCCAATGACTTGGATTGCCATCTATTTTGTATGAATTGCCTTCTATTTTGTTGATGAGCTAAGGGTTTTGTTTGGATTTGACCTGTATATTAATCTATTTAAGATTCCCCCCATTCTGACCATTGAATTATGTCTGGATCATACTATTAAGGCTCACTTTAGTTTTGTTTATTAGGAACCGTGCTGACATAACCTTTTATTTTCCTTACCTTCTCCTTATATCGTTCACTAATCATACTGCATGCATGTGTTCTGTATATTTGGTTGCGTAGTGTAATCACACAAATGAATGCTGATAAATTTTCAAGGACTGTAGCTACTCTTCTGATTTTTTTTAAGAAAGGGTTCCACCCCTATTTCCATTATGGAAACATAAGCAAAAGCTACTACAGGTAATAGGTTTCTTTTTACAACCCATGAGCAACACCTGCCCAGAAACAGTCTGAAACTACTGAAAATTACTGGGCACAAGAAGGCCAGCATTTTCCAGAACACAGCAACTACATAGAACCTAGCCACATCAAGCATCTAAGTAAGATGACTAATAGTTACAGCAAAACAGCAGTTTTTCTACCAACAGCCATTTTTACCACCTGTTACTACCAAAAAGAAACAGCCTAAATTAGCACAACAAAAGGTTCAGATTCTTCATCAGTGGATGACAACCATGGCGAACTTGGCCTTCTCACCGCTCTGAACCGGAGTTTGAGTCAGTCGCAGCATCTTAGCACCTTGCTTCAGAAGCATCTTCGTTTCTTTTCCGATGTAAACCTCTGCCCCATAAGAAAGGAAAACACTAATCTTGAATACCACTTCACCTGGATCAACAAGCTTTATTTGATTAAAACAAACATCATTTCGGATGGTTACTCTTCTGATTTGATTCAAAGTACTTGAATATGATGCTGGAGTCCATGTTTTCTTGATCTCAAGGGCATTGGAAGTCACCCATTCTCAGTATGATGTATTGCAAGTTTGATGTTGGTGCAGATCTGATGTTGAGTTCATGTAGATTTGATACTCGTGCTACTTAAGATGGGTGTAAATGGTTTTGCATAAGAAAATCAGTCGGAGCAGGTACCAGCAGAATCCGCGAGCTTTCGCTTTGTTGCGCAGGAAAAGCATGCTCTACAGCCACCCGAGGGAGCACATGGTTAGGCTGGCCGCAACGCTAGGAGATGAACGGGCGCGCACTGGTCGAAGGCACCGTCGACCACGGGCGAGAGGAGCTTCAAACAGTGACGCGGAGCCCGTGCACGCGGCTGTGGCGCGGTCGTGGTCGTGGTGGGCCCCACCGAGCGCGCGCAGCTCGAACGCACGCGTTGCGAGTGGTCGTGGTCGCGCGGTGCATTTATTGCACGTGGTTTGTGGGGCCCGCTACAGTAACGCGGTTGCAAAATTCGTGTTTTCCCGTGATACCGCGTGCACGCACACTCACCGAATGACGTGTGGGGTCCCATATTTGTCGGGTCTACCTGTAAGTGACCGTTCTCCAATGCAACGGTCCGATTTTTATTTTTACGGGTTATTTAATAATCCAACGGTCGGTTTTGTCACGGGCCCATCTGTCAGTGGCTGTATTTTTGTCCGTTGGATTTTTAGCCGTTGGAAATTCTCTTGTTACGCATTATTTAATTGTTTTTGCATTAAAAAATTACCAAAAATTCCCAGAAATTCCCAGAAAATTCAGAAAAATTGTAAAAAATTCTCAAAAAATCACAGATGGCTGTCTATAAATAGAGGCTTCATATGCTTGCTTCTCCACACTCATTTCACACATCTTACTTCATTTTACACATACTTTTCACACACTTTGTGCACTGAAATTAGGTTTTAGTTCTCGATATGGATAGTAATCCTCCTGAGGGTTTCGTAAACTGGCTTAGCTCTCCTAATTTAGCTGGGAAAAATCCAGAAATAGCAGGTAATTCAAATCCTCCACCATATCCACCCGCTAATCTCCATTTACCACACCCATCTTATCCGTTCGGATATCCTATCTACCCTCCCAGCCCACAGTATGCACATGCTCCTCCATATTCCCATCCCCCCGCATATGTACCGCCGCACTCATTTCCACAAGGTCATCTATATACACCGTACGGGCCGAACTATCATTTTGTCGGTGGCCCAACTTCGTATGGTCCTCCCTTCCCACCAGCAGGCCTCGGGCAAAATCTGAGATCCCCATCCCCCCCAGACATGGGTACGCCACAATCTACGCCGGAGCTCAGAGCGGACGATGACGACGACCATGGTCCCTCGGGTCCGGCTGGGTGCAGGCGGTTGCTTTGGCAACCGGCCGACGATGTTCGACTTGTGAGTATTCCATTTTTACATTAAGATATTGTGGAAGGAATTATTTTGACATTTTGCTCGATTTTATTTGAGAGTTACATGACACCTTTTATAATTTGGTTGCACAGATAAGTGCGTGGTTGAACAACTCGCCGGACCCAATCGATAGGAGCAGCAAAAAGTTCGATACGTACTGGGCAAGTGTGGCTGCGGCGTACAACGCGAGCAGCCCATGAAATTGTAGAAGGGAGGTCAAGCATTGTAAAGACCACTGGCTCCAGACTAACAGAAAAGTTATCCAGTTTAATAGTTGTTGGTGCAGGCTAAAGGAAGTGTACGCTAGTGGTCGTTCAGACGACCAACTAATGACACAAGCCCGTGAGCTGTACAGGAGCGAGATGGGGCAAGCATTCACTCTGGACCACTGGTGGACGAATGTTCGGGACCAACCTAAATGGAACCGAACATATGTCGACACTGGTAAAAGAGCACGGCTGAGCGAGGATGGTACGCACACATCGTCCTCGTCCAATCCAGATGAGCTGCTCGTGGAGGAGACGCGCCCAGAAGGTCGCGACCGCCAAGGAGAAGCGCAAGGGGAAAGGCAAACAGAAATCTCCCTTGGGCAACACGTCCGCGCAAGAAGACCTACAAGCCTTCGTCAAGGCTAATATTGAGCGCGTCGAGGCAACAGACCGTGCGGCCTCCACTCTGAGCAAACACGACCAGCTCAACCAGAAACTGGTCCTTGCAAGATCTTTCACAAAGCTGGTCACCACGGACAAATCCAACTTCATCGACGAGGAAATGAAGGATCATACAGAAGCATTGAAGTTTGTAAAAAATTTGATCCGGGAAGCCAACCTAGACAAGGATGAGTAGTGTAGTGTAGCATTTTATTTTCGATGTGTCGTTGTACACATATGTATCCTTCTTTTCTGCAATTGAAATATGTTTGGAAAATATCGGTTGGACTCATGTTTGAAAAATAGCCATTTGACTCATGTGTTTGAAAACTAGTCATTTGACTAATGTGATTAAAAACTAGCCGTTGGACTCATCTGTTTTGAAAGTAGCCGTTCGACTCATGTGTTCGAAAAATAGCCATTGCACTCATCTTTTTGGAAAATAGCCGTTGGAGTTTGAAAAATAGTTGTTGGGATATTAGACCTGGCCTATATAAACCGAATCGACGGTGCACATATTTCTCATCCCCACCAATACTCCTCACTGCCAAATCCCTCTGATTAAAATCCCTCTCCCTCAAATATGTCGTCCAGCTCTGGTTCAAACTCATACAGTGAAGATGAAGAGTCCGTAAATAGCTTACGGAGTGGTCCTTGCGGGGTTCGTCAACTCAGATCCCGCCATGGTGGAGTTAGAAGAGCGTGTACTTGCCGGTATACAAGCAAGGCTGCAGGCTTCTACCTCGCGCCGTCATCGCCGCGGTGGCAGACGATACATTAACAGGGACCGTGAAACCGGCCATATCCGTCTCATGGCGGACTACTTCTGCGAAGATCCGGTGTACCCCGACCACCTGTTTCGTCGGAGGTTCCGGATGAGCAGACCCCTTTTTCTACGTATTGTCGGATCTCTTGGTGAGTGGTCCACATTTTTCACTGAGAGAGTATATGCCGTTAACCACCGAGGGTTGTCTCCATTACAGAAGTGCACAGCGGCCATCCGTTTGTTGACCTACGGCTCTCCTGCCGATGCTGTCGACGAGTACGTATGGATTGGTGAGTCCACAGCAATCCAATGCTTGAAGAAATTCGTCGACGGAGTGATCGACAACTTCGGCGAGGAATATCTTCGACGCCCGACCGTTGAAGACATGCAGCGCCTATTGCAACAAGGAAAGGCGCGCGGGTTTCCGGGAATGCTTGTAAGCATAGACTACATGCACTGGGAATGGAGAAATTGCTCAGTAGCATGGAAAGGGCAATTTACTCGCGGCGATTACGGAGTCCCAACCATTATACTCAAAGCGGTCGCCTCTCAGGACCTTTGGATATAGCATGCCTTCTTCGGTATTGCCGGCTCCAATAATGATACAAATGTGTTGAACCAATCCCCCTTGTTCGCCGATGTTTTGCAGGGACGAGCTCCTCAAGTGCAATACTTCGTTAATGGGCACGAGTACAACATGGGATACTATCTAGCAGATGGTATATACCCAGAGTGGGCTGCCTTCGTGAAGACGATACCCCTGCAGCAGACAGACAAACACAGATTGTTTGCGCAGCATCAAGAAGGAGCGAGGAAGGATGTGGAGCGAGCATTTGGAGTTCTACAATCCCGCTTTGCCATCCTGCATGGCCCCGCCCACTTTTGGCAACGCTCAACTCTCGCTAAAATCATCAGGGCATGTGTCATACTACACAATATGATTGTTGAGAATGAGCGAGATTTTGACGGGCCACTCTACGACTTTGAAGACAGCCAAGGGACTTCGAACGTAACACCGCCTAATATCCAACATGGCGGTACAGTTGCTTTCACTAATGCGATCCAGAGAAGCACCGACATTCGGGCTCAACCGATGCATGCAGCACTCAAAATAATTTGATTGAACACATTTGGGAGCATTTTGGAGGTGTCCACGGAAATTAATCGCTATATATCACTTTTCTAGTGTTTTTAATTTGCACGTCAATGTTAAATTTCAAATTTCAAAACCGATGCATGTATGTAATGTCGTACGTTTAATGTTATGTCCAACTGTCGAATTTAATAAAATTATTTATTTTCGTCGTACCGAATTTAATAAAAATATTTATTTTCGTTATGCCGAATTTTTGATCCGCAAATTATATTTTTAAATGTTGAAAATATTGTTGTATAATTTTTAATTTATTTATATAGATTATGTAATTATTAATATGATGGTAAAACCGAAATTATATATTTAATACGTGGGGTCCACCTAAGAGTCTCTCCAAGAGACTTTGCGTTGGAGAGGGAGGTTTTTGGAGGAGTGGTCTCGCGAAGAACCTCTCGAAGAGTCTATGCATTAGAGAAGAAGAAATGATTGGTTCAGACTCTTCGCTAACATGGCAGAGAATATTCTCCTGAAGAGCCTGTCAAGAAGGAGTTAGGATTGGAGACAGTCTTAAGCGGCTGCAGCGAAAGTGCATTTTTTGGTGTCCCGCGGGGCAAAAAGAGCCAATTGTTGCCCGCTAAACGGCCGCCGCCCAGCTTTTTTGTTTGCCGAAGAGAGCTGCTTCCGCCGATCATATATCCACCCCGGAATAGGCCCTAGCCCATGCTTATTAAGCGCGCTGCCGCCGCACGCCCGCCGCGTGCCTTAAACTGCCGCTTTAGTTGTCTGTGCGTCTAGTGACGTGATTTGATGTATGATTAATATGTATAATAATAATTTTCGGCGAGGATTAAGATCAATTAAAGATTATTAAGATAACATAAAGGTTATTAAAGTGCATGGCATGTACTAGTTTTAGTAGTATTTTTTTTGCCTCATAAATTTCTCATTTGCATCATCTTACAATTAATCAATATCTCTGTTCAATATGTATTACTTCATGACTCATATAACCTACCAAGCATCATTTTATTGCATTTCCACATCTTGATCCAGTGGTAAAAACAAAGGGAGAGCAGCAGATAGACAGGATCTAGAACCTCTATGCTATATGCACGTGCTATATTTGCATCACTATTTTAACATATAAAGATTAAAGTATATAAAAAGTATCAATTAGTACGCAATGATCCAGTACTTATTCTTTGACACGATAAGTTTTTTTGTTCTATCCGTAGTTCCATATTCTCACTCATACGAGCCTGGCTCGAGCCCACGGAGATAACCAATGGCACTCTAAGGAACTGCGGGCCAGGCTAATGCGCTTGCATGGGCTACCCCTATCTCCGGTCCACCGGGACGCGCGGGAAGCAGGATTGGCGACTAACCGAAGAACCAACTCGTCTCTCCTCCACCTCTCGTTCTTGTTCTCGACCTCCCTTGCGCGGCTAGGATTGCCTAACATCTTAAACACGGTGTAGCCGAAGATTTGACGGCGACGACGGTTAACTCTAGTGACGGACCCCGGCGGCACACGACGCGCACGCGAAACGGCCGCGTCCTTGTGCAGCCGACTGGTTGCTCAGGGGCCGCGCGCCTAAGGTTTTAAGCTCCCCATCTTTGCACTTAACCGTAGTTAAATTGGGAGAATTTACCCGCTATATCCATCACTCCTGTAGTCCAAATTATCTACTTGTGAAATTTTAAATTTCAACTTGTCATGCACAAGAAAAAAAACCCGTATACATCTAAAAAAAGTTACTAATTTTATGATGAGACCCACAGTACTGAGATTATGAGTGTGCTCAACCGCTAATACCACATCAGAAACATGGTGAGCTGATCTAGATTCAAAGTCTCATTCAGACGGGGCCTACATCATTTACATTTCATGAGTTGCCAATAAATTCGCCTATAGTAGTGGCCACAATGGTCAACTCTTAAACAAGCCCAAAGCAAAAAGGAGATTTGCCTTCAGTTCTTCGACATCAGTAGCCCAAAGCAAAAAAGAGATTTACAAGTGATTGATCTCAGAATCACCTGCTAAAGCACAGCTCAATTCATTTTCGGCCTATGATTCATGGCGCAGAAACAGAAAGATGCATTTCACCAGTGCATTTCACTGCTCCTTCCAAATTCTGCCAGTGACCCGCAGTTTGAGCTCCTTCCTGTCACCACCGGAGAAGAACAAGGCCATGTTCCGCTGGATAATGAGCCCATCATAGCTGTCCCGAACTTTCCGGTGGCTATCCCTGATGCTCCGAGGTACCCCTTGCCAGACCATCTTACGCCCATTGCCTCCAACCTCCAGGCTGTAGCTGTAGTTCTTAGCCTCTGTGTCGTCTCCCATGAACCTGAGGAAGGCAATGTAAACAGGTGCCATGCCCAACTGGAACGCCTCAAAATGCAAGCAGAAGTACTGGCCAAAACAGCTGAAAACCTAGAGGAAGATACTAAAATTAGTTACTGTATGCTTCCTTCAATGGAAAAGCAAACAAAGGGGTAAACATGAGTTATAGTTGGATTGGGCTGGCAGAAAATAGCGAGATGGTAGCAGCAAGACATCAATTGAACTGTCATCGCACCATGCACACCATTTTCTTGCCAAGAAGCCGGTGCAACTGCAAATGTTTACTATCTTCATAGTCACAATGTGGTGTGATGAGAAGCCTGACTGTATTAGTTATACTGATGGATACATAACATGCTTTGGGAACAATCAGAACTCACAAGTCTACATAAATTATTCTAGAAGCATGATCTTTGTAATGTGTTTGGCAAAAGAAAGGTGCAAGGAGAATTCCATATAACTTAAACAAAGGTGAGAAATACCGTAAGCATCCAAGTGGCATTCTCAACTTCATGAGGATTTGATTTGACATAGCGATGGTTGAAGGTGCTTCCATTGTGCATGTCAACCTTGTGATCGTCTTTCAAGTGACTTACTAAATATGGAACGTCACCGACAACTGTGCATTCAGATCCAGCATACGGGCAACTGTAGGGCCTATATTGGCACTGTGACTCATGCTTTAGCTTGCAATAGTAAGGATATATGCCCAAACACCCAAAGTTCTGGTACTTGCATGGAAGTTCTAGAGATGCAGCCACCTTCTCCAGAGCTAGGCATCTTATGTTACCCAGTTCATGCCTGCAAGTCGGGCAGCGATTGTGAACCCTCGGCTTGCATCCAGAACACAGAGTATGCCCATTGGAGCACTGCATACACATATGTGAAAAAGTAGTCAAAGAATGTTCATACAAATTCAACTTGCCTTTTGGGACTTAAGAATATGCAATATTAGTTCAATCTTGAAATCATAATTGGTATGCTAAACCCTCCTAGAATAATCATTTTGCAAGAAAATAAACAATCTACAGGAAAGAACTGACCCCACAACGAATAAAAGGAAATATTTTCTGCATTTAGCACTGTCTAAAATGAATCCAATATCTCTATATTATTCACTACCCAAATCCTTACTGGATCCCATAGTGACATCTGGATGACATATTAGAAGTTTAGATCAAGGCCAGTTCAATGCAAGCATATGCTTTAGATAAATGTAATGGAAAGTTCAGTAACAAGGCATACCTGATGAATTGGGGGATACATGGCATTCAAACACACAGGGCATTCAAGCAGTTCACGCACGCTACTAGAAACTGCCATGTTTGGTTTTGGCAAATGCTGAATATGATCACCAACTAGTTCAGTAACATCCAACAATTCCTCATTCTTTGGAGGGTCAATAACCTCAGCATGGGCATCATCAAGATAAGCGGCTGATGCCATAGGCAAACCCTAGAGATGGTAGGGTCCTGCTAGAGTAAAAGGCACAAATATTTGAAATCGACATAGAGTTAACAAGATAGAAGAACATATGGAAATGCATTTCATTATTCAGAAAAATCATGGCCTAATCAAAACATCTCCCTTTTTGTTTGGAATACACAAAACTCTCTCTTTATTTGTACTGGTACATATGCTAAGTACTCAGGCAATCATGATATAATCACACACCATTTAAAGGTTTTCAAAGAACCATAATGGAGCATAAATCATGAGGGCGCATGGGTTTGGACCTCACATGAAGCTTTTAAGGTTTGACCAGGTAAGCCTTCTTACTACATACACAACAAACATATCACAAGTGCCCTGGTGCATGCTTGGTTTGTATCATTGTACGCTCAGGGTTTTTGGTGTACATTTTAACGATAAGATAATTGAAGTTCAGGTTAACTTTTTTTTTTAATGAAAAGTCCAATCCATCTGAGTCAAATTTTTTTTTAGATGTACACCCTTGTTTTCTTCAAAAGTAACGCTATTGTAATAAATAGTACACAAATGCAATAAAATCTGCAAACAACATATCACTTCCCCGAATCCATAGGTGTAAACCGAAACTGCGAGCACCGTAGCACTTCCCCAAATATATCACATAAAACAAATCTTTAGTCAGCTAATCTAGGTACAACTGCTAAACTAATAGCAAAGCACATAAGTTGTAAAATGAAGAGGAAAGTTGGTAGTGGAAGCAAATAATGGATGGAGTGGTAGAACAGAAAAAGGAGACAAAAAGGTGGCATTTGGTTTGCATCAACCTCCACTACACATTGCATTCCTCCTAAAACAGAATCTGTTTATAGTTGCATGAACCACCAAAACATGAGGAGCAGTTCATCACTTGAAATTTGTTAGCCCCACCGTAAAGACTAAAGAATTAGTAAACGTGTCCTAACTAGAATAATAGCCTGGGACTACATGCACAACAATCCAACAGAGATAGATAGATACAGCTTTAGTAATAATTCAACCCACATCACGGCTCCAAGAAATAAGTTAGCACGACCTGAGCCTAGTCCATCAAACTTTAAAAGTACCCATAGTGATATTTCACCACATCATCTTGTGCTCAATTCCCTAATGCCGTAGTAAAACTGAAGAACAAATCCAAGCTTGATCTTTTATATAGCTAACAATCTCAAGCCCGCGCATATTGTTAGAACTTTAGAAACAAAGATTCACAAATGTGTGACCAAGAGGTAACAATGCAGTGGATTAAACCAACTAAAGCTCAAAATTTTGGTAATCAAAACACACGCCAATGGCCAACAAAAAACTAACAAATACAGCAAAGAAATCAGCAAAGCTCGACATGAACAAATCCCATTTTACCATGCAACAGGCAGTCCAAAAAAGCCACAAAATTCCCAAATGAGATCAAGCAAAAATAACCCTAATCCGCAGCCATCACGCGCATACGAGACTCCTACATTCCCCATCTCTCGCCCGCATTAGAGCAAAACCGAACAAAACACCCCAGGAACACATCAAAATCCCCGAAAAATCCAACCTTTAGCTCAAAAATCCCCCGAAAAAACACACACAAGAAAAACCGAACACCTCGCAGTACCTCTGGGGGTGGAGGAATCAGAAATGGAGACCAAATTAGAGGCTTTGATCTCGGTTGCTTGGGTTTGGGTGCCTTCTCACCACGGTGAAAGGCTCGAGAGTGGAGGAGAGGGAGAGAGAGGCAAGTAGGCAACAGAATTCGAATTAAAGCCTCTCTCTCTCTCTCTCTCTCCCTTGGAGTTCTCGGAAAATTGTGAATGGTTTTTTCACCTCTTCTCGGGGTTTGGATGGAGTGCTTTCATTAATAGGTTGAAGGAGCGTATGGCCGTTTACACTGCCAAGCTGGGCCTGCAGTATACAGTAATCGATGGTAAAAAAAATATTTTCTGAAAGAAATAACAGCTCAAAATCCCCCGTAGCGTAATTTATGTTATTCTACCTCCGATTTTAAATATGTGTTATTTTTAATTGTAACTAATTAAAATCCTGTGCAAGATTAGTCTCTGTATAATTTAAAATTTTACCTATATTTTATAGAAATGTTCTTTTTAAATACTCCAATAGGGATATAGTTATTCTTTAATACAATATTTCACATGAATTTATATCATAATAATTAGATAAAATTTTTCAGATGATGAATGTATATCAATATAAAAGATAATAAATAAAATAGATTTTTTCTTTCTCCTGATTAATGTAAGAATTTCTAGTAATTTTCTTTTTTGTATGATTATTGTGAGCATTTTAAGTAATTTTTATATAAGATAAAAATTAATACAGTATTTTTAATATCGTCAGAATTTATTATACAATAGATTATCAAGAAAATTATACTTTTAATAATACATATCCAACAATACCCCTAGTAAATACATGTGAAAATTAATTTCAACTAGCCAAATTACCTGCGTAGTTGTGTAGCTAGTTCCAATATAATTCTAAATTTCACTAACACATTTAATATGATGATGAAAAGTAATCTATATTATTGGACAATTTTTTTATCATTATAAAATTTCAATATTTTATATTTGCAATTGAATTTTTTATTCATATGTGAGTCCGATCTCACTTTATTAATCTTACAAATCATAATTTCAGAATTTTTTTGCAAAAGTATAAAAGAAAATTTTCCAATATTTATTATATGGTGATAAGATTAATCTAATATAATAATGAAGATAAACTATAAAAAAACAAAATTTCAAAAGTTATTGATCATCTAGAAGTAATTACCTCTCAAGTGTCTAACTACGTGGTTCTATAAAAAAACCGTCCGTAACCAAAATTGATATAAAGAAATAAATTCTAATCTGAAGTGTACTCGATCAGTAAAGGAACTAAAGATTAAAAAGATGAAAGGAACAAAAAATAATATAAATACTTCACATAAGATGTGATGTGATTGCTTTTAAATCTAAATTAGAGTTATCTCTAATAATCCAGTCATCTTTTAATGCAAAATTATAGATATATTGTCATATTCATATAGCATTATTCAATCAATTTTTTCCAGATTGACTACTACTACAAAACAATGAGTTTTTTAAAAAATAGAAATAAATAGATAGATTGATAGGCAAATAGATAAATACATGAGAGAGAAGGGAGGGGCCGCTTTTGATCTAGCGAGTACATGCCTCCATGAGGCCTCACCTAAGGTTCTTACATCCTTTTTTTTTATCTCTTTTTCACTGGGGTTGGGAATTTGAGCATGCATATATCGATTTATAGTTTGCACATAAGAAGACGCATTGCTGTTCTTCTTCTTTATAAAAACAATATTAAAAGAAATCTAAACTATACTTATTGGTCGGAATGAAAATAAAACAAAAACGAATAGGATTTTTTTCGGAAATTTTTCTTTTTGTTTTTGGCGGGGGGTTTTATTGGTCGGACGGGATTCGTTTGGACCAATTTTTTTTCTTTGGACGTGACTTTTTGGCCGATTTTTTTGTGTGGTTTTGAGCAGGATTCTTAAAGATTAAAAAGTTAATCTTTTGGTTAGGTTGCATAATATTCATAAAGAGATTTTTTTTTCTATCTTAACTAGTTCTAAATTATGTGAGAAAGTAATATTTGAATAGAACCCTTTGTGATTTAATCGAAACTCCATGTTATTGTGTAATTAGTCTGTATATGATTGAATTTTTTATGTTTTATAGAAATATGTTCTTTTTTAATATTATAATATAATCAAAGTTGTTTTTGAATCATGACTTTATATCTTGATAGAAATATAATTAATTTTGGATACAATTTTTTAAATAATAAATCTATATCATTATAAATATGATGATGAAATACATCTTTTCTTTTTTTGCTAGTTAATGTAGGAATTTCTAATAATTTTAATTTTTTTCTAGGATTAATGTGGGGATTTTAAGTATTTTTATATGAGGGTCATAATTAGTGCGACAAAAAGATCGAAACTTGCGAGGTATTCTAGCCCGGATCAAAAATTCACTCGGTTCGAGCTCTTAATGAGCCGAGCTCGAGTCTGAGGTGAAACTCAAGTGAGAATTTGAGTCGAACCCAAATCTTCTCAAACTCACTCAAACTCGACTCATTAAAACTCGAATTACATGCCCCCATTCCACCATCCCCAACCTAGCCCTCAAATCCTCAAAGCGAGCTTAGGCCACCAAATCTATCACGGCGAAGGCGTAACGAGCGGTGGCGTGGGTTCTCAGCGGCGCGGCGAAGATTGTGTGAGGCAATGCGGCCAAAACTGTGTGAGGCGGCGAGGAAGGAAGAAGAGGCGGCGGCGGCATGCGTGTAGGAGGAGGCGGTGGGGAAGGGGGAGGAGGCGGCAGTGGCGCGTGTGGAGGAGGAGGAGGAGGGGAGGGAGAGGAGGCGGCGGGGAAAGGGGAGTAGGCGACAACGACAGTCGGCCGTCCGGAGAAAACACTCTATTCTCGGAGGACAACGACGAGGAGGCGCTGGCGCCGGTGCCTGCTCCAGCGTCTGCGGCAATAGCCGTGCCTATCTCTGTGATGATGAAATCTTTTGTGTTAAAAAAATATTTTGTAGACCCATTTATAGGTCGAGCTGAGCTCGAACTCTATCGAACTTGCTTCGAGTCGAGTCCGAGGCTGGTTCTAAGCTCGTTTATATTTCGAGCCGAACCCAGTACACTATCGAGCTCGAGTCGAGTCTGTCTGGGCTCGCTTGAGTTCGGCTCGTTTCCAGCCCTAGTCAGAATTAATGTGATGTTTCTAATACCACCAGAATTTATTACATAATAACTAGTCAAAATTCTACACAATTGTATGGTTAGTCTTTATATGGTTTAGCTTTAGGGATATATGCTAAATGTATGCTCTCTTTTAGTACTATAATATAGAAAGTTGGCTTCAAATACGATTTTCATATGAATCTGTACCTTAATAAAGATAGAGTTAGTTTTAGATATGATTTTTGAGATAATAAATATATACTATTATAAATATAATAAATGGAATAGATCTTTTATTTTTTTACAGATTAATGTGAGAATTTCTAATAGAAAGAATAATGTGAAAATTTTGAGTATTTTTTATGAATGGTCAAAATTAATATAGTGTTTTGAATATCACCAGAATTTATTATATAATAGATAAATAAATTACACATGTACACAAGACACACAAGTTCTAACTACCTAGTTTTATAGATGTAGTATGAGAAAATTTATCTAGAATTCATAAAATGACACATATTTCAAAATAGATGTACTATTACATAATAAAAGTTTGGGATTTTGTTATAACACATTGTTGTCTTATTAATATATATGAGGTTAGATCTTATATTTTAACCTCAAATCCAGTATATTATAACAAACCCCAATTTTATAATATTCTCTAGCAAATTTTTTACTTGTGCGTTCGACTACGACTTTTTTTGCCATTTCAAAATATAACATCCATTTTCAGTTTTTATTGTTTCACAATATAAAAATCTTTTCTTTGCAACCAAGTGCGCACTCAATGAGTTTTTTTACTCCTATTGGCTATTAAGCAATTACCCCACGCTCGAATATTAACTACATTACTTTATAATTTGTGTAATTTAGTTTCTAGAAATTATAGAATCACTAATCTAATGGTAGAAGAAAAGATCAAACAGAGTGATTAATTATCTTTATTTTTTTAATATTACCTCTTTTTAATCTGTAGAAAAAACGGGCTTATATTTTGAAATTTGTAGATTGCTATAGGTTATAAGGATTGTCCATTTATTTTTAAGTTCAACCATAGCTAGCACTTAATTAAATGATTGTCTTGTCGCCTTGTATGTTGGAATGTCAATGGGAGAAAAAGAAGAAGGATGACGATAAGAGGTGCGTTCCTTGTTGAATCAACCACAAAATCAGGAGACTAATGGTTAGTATAGGGGACAAGTTAGGATTTTCGCCATTAATCTCAACAATAAAGTGTAATTTGACATGGAGTATCATGTCTCACCCAAATTTTAATGCCACCCTCCTCTCATGGATCAATGGAACTGCATTTAATTAAGATGGGAAACTGTAAAATTGTTTATGCAAAATCACACCCTTGAGTGATCACAGATTCACAGTAGCAATGAAACTGTCTAGAATGGCAATAGTAGTATAGTGCCAAGGATGGTTATCAAGAATAGTTCATCCATATGCCTCTGTAAAAAAAAATAGCAAATTATTTTATACCACTATAAAATTTTATAATTTTTAAATGTATAACTGATATAAGAATTCGACTCACTTTTGTTAGTCTTATAATGCAAAAATATAAAAATTGTTAGTTCGTTGCATGCTTGTTAATTAAATATTCTAAATTGAAGACCATGTAATAGGTCGGCGTTTTAACTAATTTGTTTTTTTTAAGAAGAAAAAGAACTTTGCTTTTGCTGCCTAATTGTCCAAGTCATCTGAACTGGCAGATTTAAGGTAACTGAAAAGAAAAAAAATCTCTTCTTCTCATTGGGTTGAGTAAAACTAGAATTTCTGAAGGCCAGCCTTGGCAATTCTAGAAACAAATGGCCAGCTTTAGCAGAGGGCAAATTCAAATCTGATTATTTTTCTTTTTTTTGGAAATTTGAATTCTTCAAGCTCGTCGCCCCATGAATCAAACAGCAGTAGTTAAGCAAAGAAATTACTACTTTTGTTTTCAGATATGTACTTTTTTTTTCAAATTATGATTATCAAAAATCATTTTTTTTTTGTTTGAGAGATTAAGACAAGTTGATTTGCATAGTTATTTTAAAGACATAGAAAACCATGGTAATCATATTTTTAACAAAACATATAAAGAACATTTAAAGTAAATATATGTGTAGATTAACTTTATCTACTATAGTTAATAAGTTTTAATTTCAATTACATATGCACACAAGATGTAACAACTTAATTTAATAAGGATAATGTAGAAAGATTTGTTAGAATCATAATGTGTCAAATATTCATGAAAAATAAGATGTGAAAAAAAGTAACACAGAAGTAGTAAAAAAATGACATGAAATCAGATTGGTTTTAATGTAGTATAATTAATTACTTGACCAGAACTATACACGTGAAATGTTTACTGGTCCGGAGGTCTTAACATTACCGTTGCGCCCAGTTTGAACTGGTAGTGACAAGCAGTTAAGAAGAACATACTCTAGTTTAAAAACATAATAAAATTTTACTCCGCAGTTGTTTCTCAAATAATAATGACACGAGTCACTAGAACGGATCCAAGCTTCGTTTTTGAACAGTAAGTAGCAGTTGATGTACTAACTTTTATCTGGTTTTTTATGAGAATTTTTCTGTACTTATTGCTGCATTGATAGTTACTATTAACTTTTGGTTTGCGAACTATTGTACGCAAGTACCACGATGTTCCGTAGACCGTAGTACGTACCATAAGTAAAGTTACAGCAATTGATGTGTAGATTTAATTACCTAGTAATCATACGGAGCTATGGTTCATGAACATGTTTCCGAAGCACATTATCTATAAAGCAGTGTGCCTCCGATATCCCCGCAAAATATAGCTCTATGCGAAATTTATTATCTTTATTTTCAAGTAGTTATTATTTTTATCAACTTACCCTTATTTACTTATCTGTTATACAATACAAATCATATTCTATTTTTATTTACTTTTTAACTCTATTTAATATTTAATATATTTATGATTAATTTCTTACAATAACATTCTTTCTGAAACAATCTTTTATAGTAATATTCTCTCTCATCTTCAAAGTAAAATGAATAAGATAATTAATGTTTTATTAAACTCAAAAAATTTTTAATCCTTGTTCTATGTAAGATAGGAGTACACAATAGGAGGTATAATACATGAAAATCACCATGTACTGCTAACCAATGGTCCGAGCTACCGATCCATCCAACAGGGAAAATTGATTAGGGACAGCACATTTGCTACCGACACTTTCAGTCTTTCACAGTTCACTTGAAGTAAAAAGCAACATGTCCCTTGTTGAATCAAATGTCAAGTACTTGATCATAAGTTACAACGAACAGGAGAGAGCCAAATACGAGTTTACTAAACACAGGGTGATACAGATTTGAGCGCTTAGTTTACATGCATTTCTACTTCTCTCCTACTTCGAACCAAAAGAACACGGAGCTGCGAGAATAGATGGCCCGCACACGCTGCAGAGCCAGGGTTCCATTGGTCCTCACGGCCTTTGCACCTCCTTCGATCCGAGTGCGAACAACTGTTACACCATGTCCTTGATCCTTGAGCGATGAGAACGAATTATACTCGATTGCTGTGCTGATTATAGGGAAGGACAGATAATCCAAAGGGTTTTGCTCACACTGCAGCAGGCATCCTTCAATGGTTAGTTTGCCACTTCGGTGGAGCAAGCAGCATCCGAGCTCCGCTCTTATAGTCAGATTGGCAATCTTGCATGTGGATAGGAACTCCAATGCACTGCTCAGGTAGTTCAATGCAAGAAACAACTGAGAGAGGCAAGGCGAGAAGAAAAACAGCAAGCTAACATAGGAAAATATATGATCACATAACAGTTTGGCATCTCACAATCTTCCCCAAGCAAACCAGACTTGCATTGCTAGGTCGGTTTGCTGGTGAAAGCCAAGGACCTCACAACTATAAACTGTAAACCCCTTAATTCTGCTGGCAGGTCTAAATCACCTCAGCTCGAAATATAGTTGATCTTAAAACAAATTCAACGCAAGCATATCTAGATAGCTTTACTTTTCCACCACTTGCCACACCACGTAAATCATCAAAATATGTTGTCAGTTATACAGAAAAAGCTGCAACACTTGCAACAGGAACCAAGTGACCAGAGCTTCAGCCTGCTCGATGGAAGATTGGCAGGAAGCATGGTGTGAGACTCCTATGTAAAGAATAGCAGAAGGGAGGTTTTACAAATAGCTCATAGGCAACGAGGATCTACTATGGTAATATCTAGCCATGGCAGCATAATATCAGAATCATAAAAGTGACATGTTATATTGTCACCAGATAAAAACAGAACAGCAGTGAAAACAGTTAAGTTCACAAAACCAGTTTGCAACAAACGAAAAGGAACATACTTGTCAGAGCCACGTGAACAGGTTAGTACAGTATCGTCAGGAAGATCACCTCCGCCAATCTGATGAATCAGCAAATAACAAGCACAAGTTCATGAATACAACATAACACCCAGAAAAAGTGTTGCACAAGGATCTATTTCATCAGAGCAAAGCTCTACTAAAGATAATTACAAACACGCATTGCTCAACTTACAATGCAAAGAGGTTTTTTTATTTGGATGTTACACGCAGCATGGGTACCACCAGCAGCAATGAGAATAGTGTCGCCAGGCCTTCAAGAAAATAGAAGTACATTTACACATGACATTCTCCACTCACAGAGAAACATGTGAGAAAATAACTCACCTGGCAGCAGAAATAGCAGCCTCGAGATTTGGATACACTCCAGGCTCAATTACATCTTTGATTGGCCTCTCCACACGCAACCAAAGCCTTGGGTGACATGCAAGGAATCGCCATCTGTGGCAAACAAGGGCGGTGTTATACCTATCTGCAGGTCAACAATAACATGCTAAAGAAAGCTCATCTTAAAGCATATAAGCAGCAACAAGATAAAATTACACAGACAGGATCACAACAATAAATGAGAGGTAATGTAGAGGTGTTGACAGCCCGGGAAACACAAGGCATACTAACAAGTTAAAGTTGCCCCAATCTCTTAAACTATAATGTGCGGACACCAATTTCTTAAAATGTAATGTGCAGAACTGCAGACATACAAACAAACCAAAACCCAACATTACTAGACTCACAAAAATAAGAAATTCCCAAAACGTATATGTTGAACCAAACAAAATAATGCAAAACTCCACTTATTTGCATTGCAATGACAATACCATCAAATTGTTTGTTTTAGATGGAACCACTAATAAACTAACAGAAATGTTAGAACCATGCAAAATGAAGTCTTGATGCAATCATACATGTCAAAATCAAAATTTGATCCATCCCAATTCCCATCCCTCACACATGTCAATCTAACCAAAATTTCCCCAATCTCTACATATTTTCTTCTAAAGGGCACAAACTATTGTCCGGTTCAACCAACGTTGATGTAAGCACCATGTCGAAAATGCAGTCTCGATGCAATGAAGACTGTGAAACTCCAACGTTCCATCAATCCAGTCCCCAATTTTTCTACATATTTGCATTCAAAGGCGTAACAGTATTCTCCACTCGACCACTACGTGGGCACTTCGCCAATAAGACAAACACAACTCCAAAATGTAACCTTGATAGTTGATACCCAAAACAAGGTGACAAATCTATTTCTGATCCATTCCCTCCCCAATAGCCATAAATCCCCCTCCTTCACACGCATCAGACCTCTAAAGCTTCCCCGATCCACAAATCTGCCGAACGGCTGCATCAAACTATGATCCAATACAACAAACCATCCAAAATCCAATCTTTTCCCTTATTAAACCGGCCAAAATCCAGCTTTGACCCATCCTCTCCACCCCCAAAACCTCAAACCGTCACACAACGAACAAACGCTCCCACAACACTCCAATTTCCATCAATTTTTTTTTCTTAAACATACCAGTGCGAGAATAAAACTGGTCATTTAGAATAAGAAAGCGAGCGAATCGGACCAGGGATAGGGCTGAGGAAGCTAAAGATATGCATGAGGCAGCCGTCGTCCAGGCTGTTCACCGGCGAACTCAACATCTCCGCCTGCGACGCCTCCCGCCCCCGCTTCACCATTCTTCTCCCTCTCCCTCTGCCTTCTGCGGCAGGCGGTTGGTCGGCGGCGAGAGCACGGAGGCGTTAATTTGGGATATCTTTCATCTAGTGATATTTCTTTCTGGGCCCTACTTGGCAGGGCTGCCTCCTCTTGCCACGTTGCACTCGTACGGCTGATCGGGCCGCTTCCTTGCCGCCACGTCGGCTCCTCCTCTCCATCACATTTGTCCACGTAGCCTTCAATTTTTGGTGCCCCAATGATATGGGCCCGGCCCACGCCAAATCTGGTTGGGCTGGACCTAAGTCAGCCCCAGAGAAGCCCACCGGCTCAGAGCGGGGAAATTTCCTTGCAGTGTTTCTGAAAATTATAGTTGTGGGGCTAACACTGCATCTATGTATATCAGTAAGTCAAGTAACAAATATAAAATATCAAAATTTTATTATGACAAAAAAAAATTGCCCGTCACATATTTGTAGTTAGATGCAATTAGAATTGGACAAAAAGATCAAAACTCGTGAACTATCCAGGATTAGCTTCAAAATTGATTCAGATCAGGATCAATTCGAGCATTAAACGAGCCAATGTCGACTCTAAAGTGAAACTCGAGTCAAGCTCGAGCCCTTCCGAGCTCGCTTAAACTCAATTCATTAAAACTCAATCATCTATTTGTATTGTACATTTTTTAGTCGAACTCATTTGAGATCGAGCTGAGCCCATTCAAACTTCACAAGTAATACAAATTTAAATTGCATTCATTGTCTATTGAGCCAAACTCGAACTCAGTCAAGCTTACTTTGAGCTAATCCCGATCTTGACTCCGAACTCGTAAAAACTTCGAGCCGAGTTTAAGTTGAGTCTAATATACTGACGAACTTGAGTCGAGTCAACATAGACTCACTCGAATTCAGTTCATTTCCAGTCCTAAATACTATCATTAGAATTGCAAATGGATATAAATAGTGTGCGAGATGGAAGAACATATCTGCTATCCACTGGGTATGTTCGGGTTCATCCATTGTGAACATATCCACCAGTTAGCACCCATGTGGTACCCACTTGTACGCTACCAAACGAGTAACCGAATATCCAAGTGGAGAGTTTGACCCAAATACCGAAAGATGGAGGATACTCGCTAGCTCTGGATAATCTTTATGATCTTAGCAAGTTTAATTGCCATTAGTTTGCTACCATGTGCTGATAAAAATTAAAAAAACTTGTGGCTGTAGGTAAGTTTTACTCAGGTGATGGCACGAAATATAAAATATACGAGATTATAGGTGCTAAAAGGACATGCTTTTCTTACCTTATTCTAGCTTTAATTTTATATTTTCTCCCCCCTTTTCTCCATCTTTTGGTTGTTTTCCACTTGCATTAGCTTTCTCCTCCATTTTTTTTTAATTCAAGAGAGAAAAATGGAAGCTTTTTTAAACATAGAATGCAAGAAAAGCAAAGAGGTTCCATTTTGCAAATACAATGTTGAGAAGTGTTATACTCGTGTGACACATATATGATAAATTAAGTATAGTGCCATGGCTTTTCTAAAGATGTACTACTACTACTTAGATAAATATATCCGATAATTAGTGTGAACATGGGTTCCACTTAAGCCTCACAGCTCTGCTCCTATTCACAACACTAAGTCCTCACTGATGCCTTTCCCTCTATATAATCCTCCTTGCCTGCACATTCTTGCATCACCATCAATTCCCCAAGAGCATAAATGTCCACCGTTGCCGTCACAAGCCCGCTCCCGTCCGCCACCGACGACGCCGAGAGCCTGAGGAAGGCACTCCAAGGTAATGCATGCATTGCATGCAGCCATGGACACAACATCACACACATGATATGGTGTCACACAGGACTGTCTTGCCTATTTCTTGTTTGCTGTTGCTGTCGCTGTTGCTGTCGTTGTTGTTGCATGGCTTGTTTGTGCCAAGATTGTGACTGGAACAATGATCTCTTCTTGTTGTTGGTCTGGTGCATAGGATGGAGGGCTGATAAGAAGGCTTTGATCGGGATACTGGGCAGGAGAACGGTGGCACAGCGAGCTGCGATACGCCGTGCTTATGCCTTCCTGTACAGGGAGTCCCTCCTCAACTGCTTCCGCTACAAGCTCTCCCACCATTGCCTCCTCTCCGTCGATTTCTGGGTACTTGCAACGTCGCGCATTACTGGAAAAAAAGTGCTCTAATACTCAATTGGAACATCCAATGTGCAACTTTCAGTTGCTCACTGAAATAATAGAGAACGATGTTTAAATGAATTGCATGAAAAATTTAGCCCAATATAATCAACAATTGCTCCTTCCAATCTTAGTGAGTTTGTTTTGTTTCTCAGAAAGCAATTATCTTGTGGACAATGGACCCAGAAGAAAGAGATGCAAACCTTGTACACGAAGCCTTGAAGAAGAATGACGATATTTATACATCGGTGTTGATCGAAGTCTCGTGCGCTTCCACTCCGGACCATCTCATGGCCATCAGGCGCACCTACCGTTCCCTCTTCGGGAGCTCCATTGAAGAAGATGTTGCATCTTGTTCTGCATTCCAAGAACCACTGAAGAAGGTAAAGATACTGAAAGCTCAGTCACAATACCTTTTACTGCTTAGATATGCTAATAATGGAGAATTCCATATTCTGCAGCTGCTGGTGAGCCTTGTGAGCTCCTACCGTTACGCCGGAGAGTATGTTGACATGGACGTCGCGAAACTGGAGGCAGCTCAGTTATCAGAAGCCATCAGAAAGAAGCAACTGCAGAGTGATGAAGTCATACGGATTGTTACTACTCGGAACAAGTCTCAGCTGAGAGCAACATTTCAGCATTATAAAGAAGAAAAAGGAAATGACTTCGTTGAGGTACTATTGTGAGCCTATGACATATGCATGTATCCAATAATAACACTTATTTCAAATCCAATAGAAGGCGAAAAAACAGGAAATTTTATCATTTTATCTGATGGAAGTGAGGTATCAATTTGTAAGCAAATTTGTGAAACATCCATGATTATATTGTATGCTTACACATATTCTTTCAGGATATCAATAACCATTGCAGTAGCCAGTTTGCCAAGATGCTGAAAGGTGCTGTCTGGTGCTTGACATCTCCTGAAAAGTACTTTGCAGAGGTAAGAAGCTGACAGATTAGATATGAATGTGATATATACACATGAAGCTATCTTTCTTGTCAGGATTGCTTACATTCTATGTTCTTCAGGTTATCAGGCATTCGATCTTGGGCTTGGGAACATATGAGGACACGCTCACCAGGGTAATCGTGTCCCGGGCAGAAATCGACATGAAGCGGATCAAAGAAGAATACAAGAAGAGGTACAAGACCACTGTAACTTGCGACATCGTCGGTGATACCTCCTTTGGCTACAAGAATATCTTGCTGACCTTGGTAGGGAGTGAAGACTGAAGAGCCATGCTCCTGGTCTGCAATACAACATGTAGATTTTATGCATGTATGGAACAAATAAAAAGTTAAGATGCCAGGTCCAAGAAATATGGGTCCTTTTGTCAGTTGGTAAGAAGTTGAGTTGTTCTCTCTCGGTCTGTAATCCGTCATGTGTTCAGTGGGCTCTAGCTGTCAGTGAGTCAGACAGAAATATATAGGGTGTGTTTGGTTGCCAGTATGAGACATAAGTTAACTTGTATCAGTGGGACAAATTGGATAAAACAAACTGTGAGATACAGTAGAGATATTGTTTATTTGGCTGAATTTCTAAGTCTTGGATGAATATTGAATTTGTTTGATTAATTGTATTAGAGACTGATTCTGGTTGATGGATTAATGAGATGTTTGATTAATTGTATGGGTTTGTACGTGGTTATCTTAGTTGTAGGATGTGGTAAGATTACCCATCTTCATTTAAAGAGAGGGGATAGAGATTTGGTTAAGTGTTGGATGATATAAGTGTGTGAGTGTATTGTAACGTAAATTTTTTTTGGAATATTTAAATTTAATTACGACATAATAATGTTAAAACAATGATAGCAAAGGTTACAATATTCACGGACCAATTTTATAATTCCACTAACTTTAATCAACACAGTCAATGTTCAACACATATTACAAATTGAATTAGAGATAGATTGAAATGAGCCTTCAATTCCTCTGATTTTTTCACACCTATATTTCCCACAAACAGGTTTTGAATCACAGGCTTAACACAGGTCAGAAAAATAATCATATTAAACATTTATAAAAACACAAGAGATTCAAATTTATCTACATCACAGGCACACAAGAATTTCTCATAATTTTACATTAGTTCAGCAGTAAATTAAACAATCAAATCAGCTTCACAACATAGTTCCACACTCAACAATCAACAAAAGATTAGTTCAATAAATGAAACATAGGGAACATACGGCTGGGATTGATACATTTAGCATCACAATTCCATTAGTGTAATGCAATCTATCATCAAACAATTATACATTCAACTCATACTTGAACTCAATTCATTTCAAATTGACCCACTTCAGTACAATCAAAGAGGAAACAAAGATGAACTAAAATTTAAACCTAACAACAGCATTGGACTAATGCAACAATTCATAATGATCACTGATTTAATTCAAGATGGATGAGAATATTAGAATTGAAAAGAACCTCTAGCATCTCATTTCTTCCATAGCATTTCAGTTTCTCAAATATGCACAGAGTAACCCTGAAGATTGATTTGAACATTGGAGACAAAATAATAACACAATATGCAAATTTATTTAATCAATTGCTTCACAAAGCTAAGGAACACAAAGATAACTAAAATTGATCCTCCAATATCTCATTTTTTAATCAATGCACAGATGATAACACAAAGATAAGACCAATATGAGTTAAGCTTATACTAATCTATTTACTCAACTTTATACATAGATCATTATGAACACAGAGAAGCTCAAAAACATACTAAACCAGGGTATTCATAATCAAATATTATACAAATCAATAAAGAGTTGTAAAGATCATTATATCTCATACATCATAGTGTCTCAGTTCATCAAGCATTGGAGAATAGGGGAGTGAAAAGAGTTTGTCACCAATTCTTACTACTGGAGCTCCCTAGAGTTGAGGTCAATGTCACCAAGTCGAGGAAGCTAGCCGGGTTTGTTGTCGAGGTCATGGAAGATGGTTGTGGCCGTTGCCCAATGAAGTGGAGGTAGTCATCATGGGTGGAGTGAGTGGTGGTTGAGGTCGTCGATGAGGGTCATCATAGAGGTAGTCGCAGTAGTTGTTGTGGTGGCGACGCAGAGATGGAGAGGCAGAGGCGGAGGCGAAGATGAAAGAAAATTAATCAAATGTTATCAAAAATCATTCAACTGAAGAATAAAACACGAAAATTTGCTTACCTCGTTCACAGTCTCTGTTGTGTGTCGCCAATAATGAGATCCAACGGGGAAAAAAATAGCGACGAGGTTTGGAGCGACGCAGCACAGCGTTTGCGGGGAAGAGGCGGAGGTGGCCCTAATACTGAAAAGTGGAGGTGCGCGACATGATGAGAGATGTGGAGGCGCGAAGGGAGATAGAGACGGAGGAGGGAGGTAACCTTAATGCGTGCGACCAGACAACAGAGGGTGCGAGGAAACAAATGCCTCTTGCATCTTCACGGGCCAGGCTGAGAAAAATTAGTGGCTCTCGCGTTTTCCAGGGCCAGACTCCAGGAGAGAAAATGCACCGCATGGACCAGACCCAAATTATGTGTACAAGCATTCAAACACAAAAAAATTACATCTCAGGACCATACTGACCCCTCATACAACCATCCAAACACACCCATAAAGTCTACATATGTGATGTGTGAGACATCATAAATAACATCCAAGTTTCCCCAAGTTTCCCTTCCTAATCTTCTTCCAACTTTCCAAACTTCCATACCTTTCTTCTTCCTCTAACTCTTTTTTCAGGCCCTGGAAACTTCTAGAAGGAAAACCTTGCTGATCCTAGTGCCTGTTACCGCAAGGGTGGTGACATTAGACCACACAAGATTGACAGTACCAAAGCTTAGAATATACAAGGAAGCACGAGGACTTTCGTCATAATCTCTATCTTCATGTTAAGACTTCAGATAAAATTCTCACGTTGTGTGCTAACAAAGCCCGTTGAGTCTCTACCAGTGAAAAGGACTGAAAAAGAAGGGGTAAAGCAAAGAGACATTCTCAAGTACAACACTAAGATTTACATCTGTGAACAAGCAAACATGTAAATTTTTACGCCCATGTTATTCGCTTCACTTTATAAGAAAGCTTCATTTCTTCCGAGATGCAGAAGCAGCAGCAATGGTTCCACCAACAACAAGTCCCACAACTCCAAAGGCACCAGTGACAATAGCCACGCCAATCATACCATCTGCATTCAAACACCAGCTGTTGATGTTAGATCATCCTAATGCACCCAGGCTGGACACAATAGAAAAATGGTACACTGAAAAGGTAAGAGGTTATCCCATCCTCTAAATCTCCGAAGTTGTCCGGTTCCGGAGGTTGGTCAATTTCCAGTAACCAGCTGGTTTCCTGCCTTTCCCATCAGGGCTCACAAAAAATGGTTTTTGAATATTTTGTTTCACCAAGAACCAGAAATCCTGGCCAGAAACTGATCAATTGTTCCTTTTTAGGCTAGCAAACAGAAGACATGAGATCAAACTCATAAATCATTCATGTGTAAATCCAAGCTTTAGATGACCTCCATTGGCAGAAGCAAGAGGGGCTTCTCGACAGAACATTTCAACAGCAGATGTTAGGTCAAATGCCCAGTGTAAGCATTTCCTCTGCGCTAGCATATTTGGTATTTATTGTACTTCATGTTTCTAGCCCAACAATGGAAAACATGTTAAATGTGATCTTTTTACCTCTTCTGGTTTTATCTTCCACAAGCTTTTGCAATGTCAGAGCCTGTCTCCAATCAGGTTGAATCTAGCAAACAAGATTGAAATGCATCATACATTAAGATCCAAGCATTAACCTCAGAAAGCTTCAAAATAAGTTAACAAGGCAATTCATTGTCAAAGGCAATGGAGTACCAAAAAATTTTAACACAAAACTCTTTCAATATCAAAGAGAAAATGGGTAATGTTCAACAGTATTGGCAAGGAAGGACCTTCATCGTAGTTATGGAACAATTCTACAAAATCTATATCATTTTTCAAATATAGTTACACTGCCAAAACACTTCATGCAACTGTATTTCGACGCAACTGTATTTGGACATAATCATGTTTTAGGCAGAAGTTCTGATTTGCCATTTTTGAAACTAAAGACGACTTGTCTACTATTCAGATTAAATTTTAATGATTTAGCAGTTAAAACCAAACAAATTTCTTGACATCACTTAAAAAGTACCATCTAATAGCAATGACTAGGCCTAGGAATGAGCTCAATAAGCTCAGGGCTAGATGGGTGGGTAGATTTATGGCTAAGTTTTGAGTGTTCAAATGAACTTTAAAATGAAAAGGATTGGATTGAGCCTTAACAATAAGGGAAAATTTCATCTTTACCATTGAAAAGTGCTTATTTTTATATCTATCATTGAAAATTTGACTCTTTCTTATTTACCATTAAAACGTACACTGTTATTTTGTATTTTTCATTGTTATTTGGTCAACTGTTAATCAATGGAGAAAATAATATTTTTGCCCCTAAGTGACATTTTTACTCCTATAAATAAAGCAAATATACCTGTACGAAGGATTGTAAAAATTCTTGTATTTCAGATAAGTAATACTCTTGTATGAAAAATGTATTTTGTTCATAAATATATCTTTACAAGGGTAAAAGCATCATCTGCTTTGTTGACTAACAGTTGACTAAATGGTGATGACAAATACAAAATACCGGTGTACATTTCAGTAGTAAATAAGAAAAAGAGCCAATTTTTCAGTGGTAGATACAAAAATACACACACTTCTCCAATGGCATGCACAAAATTTTCCTTACCAATAAAAGGGTTAGACTGGGAACTGACCCAGAGTTAGAAAAAGAGCTCAAGTCATGCATTAAGAAAAAAGTCTTAACAATTTGTGAGATAGTGAGATTGTTTTATTTTTAGATTGCATTCTAGAAAAGTCATAAGCTAAAAATAATAAAGACTCAACAGCTAATAGTATGAAGCAATATTTGGACCAGTCCAAAGGGCTAAAATGCGCCAAGGGGTTAGGAGGGTTAGGTTAGGGCTTTTTCTTTGGAGGGGTTGGGTTAGGTTGGACTCTAATTTAGTTTAACAGGACTGAGCTAGTCCCTAGAATTTGTGGGTTGGGCTGAGTTATGGTTGGGCATTGGCCCCTTCCTAGGCCCAGCAATGAGAATGATGCAATAGCTATGGTAATAACAGCAAAAGTACTGATAGAAAATATACTAAACAAAGTATTAAAAGAAGGATACAGAAGGACAAGTGCATAGGAATGAAATATGGACGAACCTCCAAGCATCTCTCCAAAAGCTGTCGACTTCTCGAATAATCCCTAGTTCTCTAGTGTCCAACCGCCAGTAGATACAGCTTCTCCCTTGTTTGCAATGGGCTGCTAGAACTATCCAAAGAAGCTGCCACCATAGATAACATGAGTGCTACCCCTTGGTGAAAGTAGGAACATCAAGATGGAAAATGCACAAAAGTTCAACACAGCAGCAAAGCACTCCGGCAGATAGGACTAGACCGAGACTAGGATGGTGCTGCAAAGATTGACTGATTAGAGTTACTGATCATGAATTATTGTCTTGCAATTTATTGAGAAATTGACACTCAGTTGAGATTCAGGTTCAGCAAGCTGGGTATTAAAGAAGCTTCTAAATACTTCAGAGTTCAGACAGAGAAATGTTAACAAAAGAAAAAATTTTGGAATGAAATGACCAAGGAGAATCGAAGGTTATCTCAATTATTCAAAATTTGCAGATTACTCAAATAATCAATTTCCATTCCATCAGCAATGAGCACATGCAAACACTATAAATGCACGAATACACTACCTTGAAGCATTCCGATTCCACGGTTCACATCATCGGGTTGCTTGGAGTGAACAAGAGCCCAGGACAGCCTCATGAGGCTCTCATTTTTCTGTGCTTCGCCACCAGCCTCAGCAACATCTCTCTCACAACCCTGGTTAAAGGAACAAAGGCTTGCATGGTCAGTATAGTTTATAGATTGACTAAAGGACATAGTATAACTGTAACACAGCCTGCATTCCACAAGAAATGAATTAGAGCAGAGGAATCCATGATCGAATAGGGCACAATTGGTAAAAAATTATCCTAGTCAGACAATAGCAAGGGTGTGCAAACAAAAGAAGAAAACGAATTGGATAAGACCAAAGCTACAAGCGATAGGGCTTTAGCTGACGACTAAATCTCGAAGTCTCAAATTTGCACGAACGGAGTCTCAGATTCCACACATCTTAACATAATTCACCCATAAACTAAGAACTAACACGATAACCATAGCATCCGACCATAAATTCTCTGAGAGTTTCTCCACACTTCACCAAAATTAACCGACTTTTCCAGGATTCGCAGCACTACCCGCGCAAATCGCGATCCTTCGCAGTAAAAGAAGCAAAAAGAAGGATTGGAAGCATCCATAGAGCTTAACAGCCAGCGTTTTACAGGTGCTTACGGCGATGATGTCGCGGTCGCACCAGGGGAGATGTGTCATTCTAGTCCTAAAGTTGAAATTTAATTTAATAAGTCCTTAAAGTCACTCATTTGTATCATTTAGATCGATTCATCAATTAAATTAACAAAAAGATAATATAATTTAATGATATAATACTTCTATATTAACATGACATGCCATAATAATTTTTCAAACATAACATTATGTCATGTTATATATCATATCTATCTTTTGAAGATATGTCATATTAAAATAGAGTGAAAATATTATATTATTTTGATTAAAATACTTAGAAATTAGTATAAAGAATATGATAAAAGTTTAAGAATACGAAATTTGTGGTGCTAAAATTGAAAATTTGGATTTATTTTTAACATTTTAACTAACAAAATGATGAAATTGATTAATATAGATAAGTTTAGAAGCCAATATTAATTAAGAGAGACAAATTTAGAGACCCATTAAACCAAAATTTCAGGTTTAAAAATCCAAAAAATACATATGCACAAACTTAGAGACTCAGAGTATAATTTTTTTTATTAAAGTTTAACTTATACTAAAGTCTAAAATTATATGAGATTTATAAATTGAATTTAGATTTAAACAAACAAATACTACAGTTAGTATTAAAAAATGCTACAGTTTATTTGTAGGTTTTTGGGATAAGATTAAACCTTGTTTTCGCTTAAAAGTTAAAAAAACTAGACAATTACTTGCGGATGATTTTTTTCCCGAAGGTTTAAAGAAAGAGTAAATTGTACCTTAGATTTCTAAATTATATTTAAGTTTCACTTATTGGAGAGAGGAATCCAATTGACAGCTTTGTTTTGGATCTAGCCATCTATTTTGTAGGAATAAATGAAAAATTCTTTCCAAAAAGTATTTTCCAAAAAAAATATACTCTGACATAAATTCGGAATTAAAAAAGGGAGAAATAAAAAATCTTTTAATGTATTTTCCAAAAATACTTTCAGAAAAATTCAAATTAAAAATGGTAATAAAAAATTATTTCTAAAAAATTATTTTTGAAAAATATACTTTGATATAATTTAAAATAAAAAATCAGAATCAAATTATCTAATATTAAAATAAAATTGTACAAAATAAAAATGTAAACAATTAATTCCAAAAATAAAAAATTAAGAGATAAAAATAGCAACTTTAGCTTAAAAATTTTAAATTAAATAGTCAAATTAGAATAGATATGGAATCTGTATGTTTAGTAAGATCGTACATCCAAAAGGTATCTCCAAGAAGAAAGATATATATATATATATATATATATATATATATATATATATATATATATATATATGTATATATATATATAAGAATTAAGTTCTGAATTATTGAAGATGTATCATGTATTGGTCTCTAATCAGTGTTTAAAGATATTTAATACTACAAAAGAATATTTATTGGTCTCTAATCAGTGTTTAAATATATTTAATACTACAAACGAATATTTTTACGGATATATACAGACTCATCGGAGATAAATCCAACCACAATTCATCAAAAGCCATCAAAACGTGGAAGATCAAGAAGCCGTTTTTTTTTCCCAGAGTTTTTGAGTTTTGTTAAATTTATTTGCGTAAACTAATCATCAAAATTGCTGATGAAGTCTGTTGAGTTTCTTGATATTTTAATTGTAATAATCATACATGTATTTAACTAGTATTCTCTATGATGATTCTTCTGAAATTTTTTTATGTGACTGTCTTAAGATAATTTTAAAGAATTTACTAGTAGTAGAAGAAGAGATTTTTACTATTAAGTCTGTATAAATTCAATACACTTTTTTTGTCTTATCTTCACATATAACAGGTTCATGTGCTCTTTTTATTATAACCTATAAGATATAAATCCACATGGGATGTATCAGGTACTAGACTTGCTATGATATCTCGGTATATGACAATTTTAAATTTTTGATTTTTAAGTTTGATGTTAAATACAACTCTAATATATATTGAAATAATTAGCTCGTAAGAATATATGGATTGATGATTATTAAGTGAGAATAGAGGTAGGAAATGTCCTCTTAAAAACTATGGAGGCTATAATCGCGAGTGAAAAAAAAGGGAAGGCGTACTTTGCTTGCTGGACTGGACTCCATCCGGCCATCCGGGTATATGCCACGTGGCGACCTGCGCGGCTGGGCCCCCTCCTCCCGAAAACTCACGCCTCCCGCTCCGAATTTCGAAACACCTACACGTCTTCCCCCCTCCCAACTCCACCCCGAAAATACACACACACACACGCACGCACGAGAGGAACTCAAAACCCTCCACTCTCCTCACCTCAGCTTCCGAGGAGAGATGGCTCCGGCCTTCGTCTTCCCCTCCACCCTGCGAGATCTCGAGAGGGACTCCGATGGTGACGACGATGGCGAGCCCTCCCTTCGCCCGCTGCACCCCGTCGCCGTCTCCTCCTTCCGCGCCGCCGACCTCGAGGAGTTCGTCAAAGGTGACAAAACAAACCCCTCACCTCCATAGCTACACTCCCAACTTCACCGCAACAGCCTAGTAAATTGCCTCGAGCTTAACCTAAATCGAGAAATTGGAGCTGCAGACTTGTCTCAACTTCGTATGTTTTTTGTTTTTTAAGGCAATATTTGCTAGCCTTTTAGCTCCAGGGCACTGGTTCGCATAAATTTCACCACCATGCATTTTATTTTTAAATGGAGGGTTTTGTAAACTTCGGTGCTCGCCAATGTTTGGAGCCCTAATACAATGGTAGTTTTGAACTTTTTTTGAAATTTGCGTGTGTAAAATCTCATTTGAATGGAGGATTTTTGATCTAATTCGTGCAAAAATTTTAATATTTTGGAGTCCCCAAACACTAGCTCCTGTGATGGAACACTTCTCATGAACTTTTTGAGCTCCTTCTCAAATTTTAGGGAAATGGATAGCTCTAATAGTCTTTTTTATAAATCTAAAGCATAAGATCTGACTGCAGTGTTTTGTGGGCCAATAGGATTTGGAGCATATGGTTCTGTCAAACTTTTTATTGCCAGAAAGTATTGTATCACACTTATGACCACATTTTTAAAATTGAGTTAGTTTGTGCAAATTTAGTAGATTTTTCTGGCCATAAACTTAGCACTCATCTCCTCACCTCTTGGTATCCTCAATTCCCTTACTGAATTTTTTTTTCCAGAGCTGCTGAATGTCAAAGTTTGTTGAAATGGTACTTTTTTTTGTGGTTGTTGTTTATGAAACATCTCAAAATCTGAGTTTTAATTTTAAATTGTTTTGGATCTAATTTATGTTCAATTGGATGAAAGTTAACGCTTCACTTGTCAAAGCCATGAGTAATGCCCTGAACGACTGAAAAAAAAATCCACATCCATTTGCCCTCCCATATAACGTTTCAACTGATCTTGAGCTAACATATGTTTAATCGAAATGGCAGCATGCTTATGGCTTGAATTTTAATTTTTTGTGAGCTAGCTCACATTTAATTTGGTGGAAGTTGTGTCGGATTTATTTTCTCAAATACTTGGTTGTCTTATAGTCTCCTTTGTCAATAGTGCAACATTGATAAATTGCCAGTCCATATGCATGTTGCTAATTTATACCCCATCGTGAGAGATGTAATGACCGTGTTGGGTTCTTAGGCTACTATTACTTTGCATAATGGAAATACCACCTTTTGCCTTGAATATCATACTTTCGCTATTCTTGAGCTAAGTCGTTAGTTCCTGACTGTTCAACTTGGTGGAATGTGTGTATGGCTATTTATTTTTCTGATGGAAAACTTTAGAGGAAATATTGTTATCTTGTGAAATGGCATTAAGACTCTCTTCAGTATGGGACTAACTCTTTCTTTTTGTATGCCTTAAAATAAAGGTGCATCGTTTGATCTGTCTGACAAGGAACTCTTCTGCATTGAGGAACAAGATGTATTTGACCGCATCTACTCCCTTGTGCGTGATTTCACTTCCCTGCCCCCAGCACTCAAGTTTAACCTCGTTGAGACACTCCGCTCCAACCTCAGTGTACTTCTTCCCAATATTGACTCCCTTTCACGGGCTTCCATGTCGTCCCCGTATGATGGGATCCCAATTGCCGACCGCATTGCCTCCCACCGCAATGCCCTCAAGATCTACTCGTTTTTTCTCCTCTCCATTGTCCTTGCCGAGGAATCTAAAGCAGAGAGTGGTGCAGGGACTAAGGTAAAACTTGTGCAGAACCTAGGATTTAGATTATTTGCATTCCATCTTGTTTTCAAGTTAATTCTACCATGAGGATTTAGGTGACAGCACAAGGTCGGAAGAAGAATCCTGTATATGCATGGAATTGGGAGGCACTAAGAGGTCGGATCATGAATCTGATTGCTAATTCTCTTGAAGTTAACCTTTCATTACTGTTTGGTCCGGGCGGTGTTGACGAACGTTATCTCTCTTTTGTTTCAAAGTAAATCCTGGAAACTGACCATGGTATACCTTTCAGTACTTCATTTTCCTGTTTTGACTCTTTCTCATTGATGGATGGCTCCAGGTCTACTTTTGTTCTGTATGAGAATCAGAATTTGTTAAGAGAGGAAGAAGCAAGAAATGGTTTAGGCCGGATAGTTGGAGTAATTGCTACAAAGCATCAAAGAATTTCTCAAACTAGTGCATCTATCTTGCATTTAATCCACAAATTTGATTTCACTGTCCCTCATCTTGCTGAAGCAGTTACTGCTGCAGAGAAAAGGTTCAGTGATGGAAGCCTTGCAATTTCCCTGATTAGGGAAATTGGTCGTACTGATCCTAAAGATTATGCAAGAGATGGTGCAGGTGCTGACAATGTTGGGAGATTCCTTGTAGAACTTGCAGACCGCTTGCCAAAGCTCATGTCAACCAACATTGGTGTTCTGGTACCTCATTTTGGTGGGGACTCCTACAAGATTAGAAATTCTCTTGTTGGTGTGTTGGGCAAGCTGGCTGCGAAGGCTTTCAAAGACGTCGAAGGAGATGCAAGTGCTCAATCCCTACGGCTCCGAAGTAAGCAGGCTATGCTAGAGATTTTGATTGAGCGTTGCCGGGATGTGTCAGCATACACAAGGAGTCGTGTGCTTCAGGTATGGGCAGAGCTGTGTGAAGAAAATGCTATTTCAATTGGCCTGTGGAATGAAGTGGCATCAGTTGCTTCTGGGAGGCTGGAGGATAAGACTGCAATCGTGAGAAAATCAGCGCTACAACTTCTCATCACAATGCTGCAACACAACCCTTTTGGGCCTCAACTTAGAACTGCAACCTTTGAGGCAACTCTAGAAAAGTACAAGGAGAAACTGCAAGTAATGGAGCCTTCATGTCCAGCTGAAGATGAAGTTGAGAATGATCCTTCTCTGGGTGAAGTGGTTGTGGGGCAGGAGGAGAGTGTCAGTGACAGTTGTTTGCCTTTTAGTCAAGAGCAGAAGGAACAAGATGCTACCATGGCAGATATTACAAACTTGGAACAGATCAGAGCTTTAGTTGCATCACTTGAGGCTGGTCTGCGGTTTGCAAAGTGTATAACCTCATTAATGCCAACCCTGGTTCAGCTATTGGCATCGCCTTCAGCCACTGATGTTGAGAACACCATTCTATTACTAATGAGATGCAGACAGTTTCAGATTGAAGGCTCAGAAGAAGCACTTCGGAAAATGTTGCCTTTGGTAATGACCCAGGAAGTCTTATTGGTTTGTGGACATGAGTTTCTGTCATCATTTTCATTATCTCTTTGTTTTTACAGGTATTTTCTCAGGACAAGTCGATATATGAAGCAGTGGAAAGTGCCTTCATCACCATATACACTAGAAGAAGTCCAATCGAAACAGCTAAAAGTTTGTTAAGCCTTGCAGTTGACTGTAGCATTGGTGATCTTGCTGCTCTGGAGAGCTTAGTTAGTTCATTGGTTTCAAAAGAAGAAATTTCATCCAGCACGGTGCGCCCTTTCCCCTTGAAAGTTTGTTGTTAGCAGCCTTTTGAATGTGACTGTCGACACTTTTAATTGCTGGCAGTGCTGAATGCCTCTGTTGCTAAATAGTTACATGTGCATTGTCATGTGTGCTAAAGTCATACTGCATACATACTTGTACCATTTCCTTCTAGCAAATGATATTTTAGAAGTGGAACATACGTTAACAGGTGGGCAGTTAATTGACTGCAGTGTTTTTCAAAAATGAAATAACTAGGATACTTGGCTATTTTCTGGGAATTGTGCTCTCAGCCCCTCCTCTCCTTATTTATTTGACAATCAGTTTGGTAAGACACTGGATCCAATTCAAGAAAAAAAAATCTGTCGTGAATTTTGTCAAGAAGTTATACTAAAGCTAGAAATCCAATTAGCTGTGGGACTGTGGCTATTGATAGCGGGGGCATTTTCTTTGTCAGCTGTGCTTTTCTGGATGATATCTAAAGCTGAAGTTCTGAATAAATTCATTCAATAAAGTGCTACTGTTTCCATTTGGTGAACATTGTTATCTTATGTTGCTCTGCTGGGACATAAATAACCTTTCTTGGTTCAACCACTTCCTCCAGGTATCAGCTCTGTGGGATTATTTTTGCTTTAACATCAACGGGGTGAGGCCAGTGCAAAGCAGAGGAGCTTTATCAATTCTTTGTATGGCAGCAAAATCATCTCCCAGCATTTTGGGTACCCACTTGCAGGATATTATTGACATTGGGTTTGGACGCTGGGCTAAGGAAGAGCCTTTGCTTGCTAGAACTGCATGTCTTGCTCTACATAGATTATCTGAGGAAGACAAGGGCAAATTAATAAGTACCAGTAGTAGAGTATTTCCTGCATTGCAAAGCTTGATAACTAGCTTCTCGCTTCCTGAGAAAATATGGTATGGAGCTGCAGATAAAGCCATAAATACCATCTATAGCTTACATCCCACACCTGAGGTCTTCAGTGCTGAGATTGCAAAGAGGTCCCTCAATTCTATATTTGGTAGTTTAGGCAAGGATGATGTGTCAAACGGCGATGGAACTGAAAATATTGCCTTCCTCTCATCGGTACCAGCTGCAAAGCTGGGTAGATTTCTTTTTGTCATTAGTCATATAGCACTAAATCATTTGGTTTATATCGAGTCTTCAGTTAGGAAGATTCAGAAACAGAAAGGAAAGAATGGCAAGTCACAGTCTACTACTGAGGATATTCATGCTGATGCCTCTAAAAGTTCAGAGGTAATCCCTACTTGGCTGCTACATTTTGAACTTTCAGCTTGACTTGGTATTGTTTAGTGCAAGTTCTATTAGTTTATATAATAAAACAAAGAATCCTTATAGGACGTCTCATTAGCATTGCTTATTGTGCCTTGTGTGATGGTGGCAGGCACAAGGCATAAATGCAGAGTTAGGACTTGGTGCAACAATAGATTTTGCCATTGAGTCACTTGCTGAAAGGGCAGAAAAGGAGATCGTTTCTTGTTCTGAAAGAAATCTTATTGGACACTGTGGACCATTTCTCACAAAACTCTGCAAGAACTTGACTTTGCTTCAAAAGGTTTTTTTAAGTGCCTGAGCTTTCCTCCTTTATTTCTGGTTTCTTGTTTGTTGTATTTGCTTTCCTGTAAAGACTTTCTAAATATTTTATTTTATCTTTTTTGAATGTAGTTCCCAGAGTTACAGGCTTCTGCAATGCTTGCTCTTTGTAGACTAATGATCATTGATGCAGAATTTTGGTAAGTAATTCATGTCACTCTACCGCACCAGTTCAATATTCTGGTTGTGTACTCTTTTATGTGCATCTAATGACAGCATGCCACCTCAAATACCCAATTTTCAGTGAAGCAAATCTTCAGATCCTATTTACTGTTGCTGAAACTGCATCATCAGAAATTGTCCGATCCAACTGCACTATAGCGCTTGGTGATTTAGCAGTTCGCTTTCCAAACCTCTTAGAACCTTGGACAGAGTACATATATGCTCGATTGCGAGATCCCTCGACATCTGTGAGGAAGAATGCTGTGCTGGTCATTTCTCATCTCATATTGAATGATATGATGAAGGTCAGGGTCTCCCTCCACCCCTTCCTCCATCCTAATTACTGTTTAAACAATGAGCTATTCTTTTTGCAGGTGAAGGGCTATATAAATGAAATGGCTGCAAGAATAGAAGATGAAGATGAGAGGATCTCAAGTCTGGCAAAGCTGTTCTTCCATGAGTTGTCGAAGAAAGGTATAGCTAAGATGTGTTAGTTTAGACAGTTGGCTCTCTGTTGATAATATTGGTCGATTTGCACCTAATGTTCTTTTTTGGTGTATCTGAAGGAAGCAATCCAATTTATAATCTTCTTCCGGATATCCTGGGCAGATTGTGCAGCCAACAGCTCAAGGAAGAAACATTTTGCAACATTATGCAATTCCTGATTAGCTCTATTAAAAAGGTCAGATGCATTACCTTTTTTAGCCCTTAATGTACCTAATGTTTACTTGTATCTGAATATATCCATTTATAACTTATTGTGATCTCAGGATAAACAAATGGAGGCTCTTGTGGAGAAGCTCTGCAATAGGTTTGCTGGTGTAAATGGTATCATACTTATGACCATGCAATCTAAATATTTTGGTGATTCTATTCATTGATGTGTTTTCCCCCTTTATGGCTGACCAATTATCCTGTTTTTGTTTTCAAGAAGTCATAAGATAAATAATTTGAATCGGGAGAAGAAACACAAAGTAATTAAGGAAAATGAGGGTGTATGTCAGAAACTCATAATATTGTGATTCAACATTTTTTCCCCTTTTCTGTAACCGTGTAGTTTCTAAGACATGTCAACTCATTTGATTGTTTCGTTCCAATTTTTCAATCAATGTTGTCTTGAGAGTTGAGACCATTGCACTATAGTGTATCTGCTGTTTTGACATTTCAAGAAATGTACATTGGGCCTACCCCTTTCTCAGATGTTTGATTCGTTCTTTTCTTGTGGTTCAGATGTTAGACAGTGGGAGTACATCTCATATTGCCTTTCTCAGCTAACCTTCACTGAGAAGGGTTTGAAGAAACTTATTGATAATTTCAAGACTTTTGAGCATGTATTGTCCGAAGATTCTGTGATGAATCACTTCAGAAGCATAATTGCAAAGGTTGGAAACATAGGCTATATATGCATAACTCTCTTTGCTTTTGTTTAATAAAGCAAAACTAAATTTGTGAACTCTTCTATGTATTCACTAATCTATGATAATTCCTCTCACAACCAGTGCAAGAAATTTGCAAAACCAGAACTAAAAGTTTGCATTGAGGAGTTTGAGGAGAAACTTAGCAAGGTTCATCATGAAAAGAAAGAACAAGAGGCCACAACCAGAAATGCTGAGGCACACAAACAGAGAGTTGTTTCTCTGGATGGATATTTGGTGAATAAGAAAGGTAGACAGAATGATGGCAATATTGCTGAAGGTAAGCAGTGTTATTGTTGTTTTTTTTTTTAAATAAAATTTTCCATTCAGTATGCTGATCCTATATGTTGTAAGAGTTGATTGATTAGCACATGTGGTTATTTGTGCATATCAATCTGTCATGTGTTTATTGTGAACTCAAATCTGCAGTTATTTCTTTTCTGATTATGGTCTAAATTGATGTTTATGAGCCTATGCACTTGAGAGAGTTCACAGTACACAAGTTTATCTGGATGTCTGTCCTTGACAGTAGAAACTAGTGATGTAGTTGATCCTTCAGTGGACAACAATGCTGACGATAAGGAGAACCAGCCAGCATCCAGCGAGAATACGAGTTTGGAGGGAAGTCACACATTGACTACAGTTACAGAATCAGAAGGAGATGGCACAGAAGTTCAATCGTTAAACTCTGTTCACAAAGGTAACCTATGGCTCTAATGCTGATATGTGTAATACCTATCCAATCTCTTGAGGAGTTTGTTCTGTATATACAGGTATGTCAAGAGCAAAGATGAAGAAAACCAGAGATCCTGCTTTAGAAGACTCAGCAGACAGTGCTCCAGTAAGGCGCTCGACCCGCTCAAGTAGAAGGTGCCCGTTTCCATCCTTTTGTACCCCAATCTTCATATGTCTCATGTTGCATGTTATTTCTTTGTCGTACTGTCTGATATTAGTTAAGTCATCGTTTTTTCTTAAATCTCCAGCCATGATTTACCAAATAGAAATACACCTGTTGACAAAATTTGCAGACAAGGAAGATGACGCTTCAATATGGCCTAATTTAGAAGAACCACTCAAGTGTAATATGGATCAGATGGCAATTCTTTTCGTGCAGGATGATCCCGCCTTGAGATCTTGAAATTCTGAAGCCAACATGGTCGACGCTCGTCTCAATCTGGACCTCTACTTCCAATGTTTAAACTTATGTGGAGGTGTTCTGTTGTACCATAATGTTTATTGATCTCCTTTGTCCCAAGAAACTGGGGACAATGTGCTGATGTATGTTTATTCTAAGGAGCACTTGTTATTTTGTATTGGTGGTTGTCTGCAATCGATGGTCTGGTGCGCTTTCCGTGGTATTTTTTTTTCTCCATGTTTTAATTAACAAGATAGATGCCTTTTTCTAAATGAAAGCAATATATATTCATGTAGCCACATAATTTCACATAAATCTTCTGTAAACGAAAAAGATGACCACACAAACATGTCAACTCACTGGTGACTGCAATGTGAAACTAATGTCATGGTCAGAACTATTCCTCGCGGCGACGTTGCAGCGTGGTGCAAGTGCCAGCAAGATAGAAAGAGATGCAGGCCAATAATGGATGGGGCCCCAGAAAGGCCACGCCCGGAGCACCCCAGCCATGACTCCCATGAAAGCTGGAACTTGCAGGCTATTGTTTCCCCAGAGTAGCAATAGGTGAGACTACTTGCCTGGAAAGATTATAGGATTAAATCCTAGTATTACTAAGTTAATATTTAAAATAATCGTATTAACTCACATGTTTATAGTACGGAATTTAAAACCATAACATAGATATGTTAGGATTTGAACCCTCGTCATCATCGAATGCCTTACCAATGGATTACAATTGACTGTTTGCCCTCTCCTAGTGACTGATGCTTCACTGACTGCACCACTCAACAATCTTTTTCTTTTCTCTATCTTTTGCGATTGATGACATCCACATACGCTTTCTCCTCCGATAATTTGATTGCAAGGTTCAGTCGTGATGCTGATTCAAACGAGTGTGCTCCTCCTCACGTTCCCGGCTTGTCCCAACCACTTGTTCGAATGGACGCTGTTTTTTCTGAATTTACGACGCAAGTTTATGTTAAATCAAGCCGAAGACTCATTAGTTATCTCTGCCGAAACATGAATCGTAAAAACTGTATTTCTTGTTGTGCGCTTTGCAAAAACAACTCCATCGGTTGTAAAATATGTCATACATATTTTTTTAAAATTTTTTGGTATTACATAATTGGTTGAAATTTGTATCATCTGCTTCATTACTAATTCAATCATCATTGAACTCTCCAGATGAGGAGGGGGTTTCTTAAAAGGAAATATTTTCCAACTTTCCTTAAAAACAACATGACAAAGTTCGTTAATAGACAGCACAATGCACACCGATTAAACTTGAAGAGATCAACTCTCAATCTAGAAAAATAATAAACACTATCTAAAGTTAGAATTTCTGAGAAAATTCTAAGAAACTCAGAATATCTCATTAGACTTTCTAAGGTCCATCTTCGTCTCGAGATCAACCTCCGAAAGTTAGTGCATGGTTCTGAGTGTGTCACACGGCCGGGAAACGCTGTTTCTTCTCAAATGGAGAAAATCCATCAACCAAAGAGAAACCAAAATCAAATTAAAGTAACTCCTATTACTTCTCGCTCCGTCCACACTCAAACTTGCAAGTTATTTTTTTTACCAACTAATTTTTCAAGCCTATTAAACTCAGTTTCTGGTAAAAACCGCAACTAGGTGATCCGGTGATTTTTTTTTTTCAACTTTCTTTCCCCATTAACTTAATTCACAACCGTGCCGGATACAACTTTGTGGTGTTCTTACAGGTTAATTTTATTAGTGTGATAGGAGTGGACCGTGCATTACCGTATGTATGCGCAATATTTAAACAGGTAGCTAGAATATATGACAGAATGAAAGCTCGCCTATCTTTAGGTTCTGCGTAGAGATGTGCATATGGAACTCAAAAGGCTGACGCCACCAAAAAGATCCGGTGTATAATACATTGTTTTAACTAACTTGTTAATTCAAGGGTGTATGATAGTTCAGTGGTAAATATCATTCATTGTTCTATGAGAAATTATGGACTTAGTAAAATTGGATCATAGTGTTCTTGTTATCATACTAGATTATACTAGCGTTACTGGAGATGAGTATTGGGTACCGTGTGAAATTGAGGAAAATGTTAAAATGGTCTGTTGACCTTATTCTGTGAAACAAAGTAGACCAACACAAGTCACAAACAACAAGATAATAATAGATTTGTATCATTTGTCATATATTTTAGAGAACAAAAGACACATATATATCAATCTAGATCATTTAGATTCTAATTGTATATGATTAAGATTATAAGAAAGGCAATATCTGTTTTCTTTTTCTTCCTCACGTTGCTAGGGAATGGTGCTAAATTTTTGGAAATCGTTAATTTTTGAAAAAAATATCTGGATCTATTTTTAAGGATTTCTAGATTTATATATTAGAGATAAAAGAGATAAAGTTCTCTAGAGAGAAAACACAAGTTACTAGCTAGGATATGGAATAATTTATTTATTTTCTTTCACTAATGTGTCATAGGTGTAACACCAGCAGCATGGGCCAAGATACGTTTCAAATAATACATGCCAAAGAACCAAAAATATACTGATATCGTCCTTCTATAAATTAAACATGCAATGTATAATAAGTTTTGTTTGCCATCACAACGTTATAACTTAGAAGCCAAACACGCAGATACAAAGAGTAACTATATTAGTTTAGGAAACAGTTTAAATCTTCGCCAAAATTTAAATGATTTATGTCGACATCCGCTCTTAATTGAATCATACTGCAAGAAATAAATAATGAGTTGAAACAACACAAGTACACTAGGTTCCACCTCGTTACTACCTTTAGTCGTAGACAGATTCAACGATCGGAGATTATAAGTTAAAGAGGTTGTGACAAGAGAGTTGCGTTTGAGTAGACATGCAACACTAATTCCCTGATACTTGTTTTGGCCCGAACTTTTCACGTATATAGCCTAATTAAAGTTTAATCGCACCATATGATTATTGAAACAATATATTGGAAAGGTCTTCAAAAAATTATAATGGGAAAGTTGGTTTTGAACAAAAGCAAATAAACCCACACAAAATTGCTTTCCATCCTCATGCAAAAACAAAACAAAGTTAATGCACTTACATTTAACATTTTCCTAAAAGCACAATTACATTTAACAGTATCAAAGGAAAAAATATCAACATTTAGATTTTAAAACGGGAGAGAATAAATTTGTTCACTGTCATAATATATTGAGATTTGATTTAAATATTTTTTCGGCATATGATATAGAGAAACATTTTTCATTACATTATTCATGAATACTCAGCTAAATAACTCCCAGAAAAGAAAAGAAAAATCTTTTAAAAAGAGACTTATCCATACTGGAAAGATGAGAAAAATGTCGCAAAACGGTTACACAAACACAGAATTGGAACTCGAGATTCCAAAATACCAACTAGAAACGGAAGCCGCCGTCTCCACGCCACCTCTCACTCTGGCCTCCTCTTATAAAACCATCACGCCCCCCACACACCTACACATACACTTCCCTCTCCACTAGGCGGAGGCTGACGCTGGGCCCCGCGACCTGACATCTGCGGCTGTGGCAATGGCGGTCGCGCGGCTGCGCGCGGCTGCGGCGAGGCGGTGGTTCAGCACGGCGGCTGCTGCGGCGGAGGCGGAGGCGAGCGGCGCGAGGTGGGAGGTGATGGGCGCGCGGGAGTACTACGACTACCGGAAGGCCATGTACGGTGACATCACCCACAAGGCTATCCTCGTCGACGCTGCCGGCACGCTCCTCGCTCCCACCGAGCCCATGGCCCAGGTCGTCCTCCGTCGACCCACATCTCATCTGCGCTTGTGTTGGTTTGTGTGACGCGGAGGTCTCTTAAGAGATGCAAAATTGCCTCGAGGGCTTAGATGCTTGCAGCTTTCCGTGTGTTCTATCATTTCTGTGTGGTTCTCGCGGTGAGGCAATGTGTGATTCGTTTTGTTATTAGAGATAGATTTGGGTTGCGGGGCATGGATGGATTCGTTTGTGCAATGGGAGAATTTGGGGTGTGCGCGCGCGCGCGTGATGAGTTAATGTGTATGTATAGGTTTTGATTTGAAGTTTTGTGCTTGTTTTTGTTCAGGTGTACAGGGCTGTTGGGGAGAAGTATGGGGTGAAATACTCTGAGGGTGAGATCCTGATGAGGTACCGGCGGGCTTATGCGCAACCATGGGATAGATCACGGCTGAGGTACAAATTTTTTAGCTTTGCTTTGAATGCTATTTAGATAGATCTCAATGTGAGATTTACATGTGATTTTGCTATATACTTGCTGTCTTTTCATGGTTTTGTTCTTGTGCAGCGCTGAATTGGTTGGAAAATAGCATCTTGGACATAATTTCATCCCCTGTGATTGCATTACATTGTGTGTATGCGTGTGTGTGGAAAATCTGTCATGGTCGTCGTGCAATGTACATGAGACCATGGCATGCAAACTGGTCTACTGTCTTAGGATTTGTGCTCCATTTCACAGTAGTTTGATCTTCTAAAACTGTCAACATGGAAGTTGTTTCCTCTACTCAAGCAACAACGAATTTGGTAATGTAGGCACATGCACATGTGCACAACATATCACACATATGTACCAGCACACAAAAATTGGAAAATATGAACTTTCAGCCGTTGTACAGAAATGCAAAAGTTGTAAATAAAATGATCTCTGTCTCTCAATGCGAGGTAAATTGCAATTTTAGAGCACTTCTACTTAAAGAAAATATAAGTTAGATAAATGTGTCATTAGAATGCTTGACGCATCCTTCTTTAATGTAAGGACTGCTAGGAGAATGTTGTGCTGATGTGTTTCAGATCTAGATCCCATAAATGGACATGCTTCCAAAATTCTGTGAGTGCCCGGTCCCTTCCAATTACTGGCTGGAATATCATCAAGACAAATGTTCTTAAACAGGAATGTGCTGGTCTTTGGTGATACTCGGGAAAAAAACAGCAATTCTTAAGTTTCTGGTGATACTAAGCAAATAGTGACAATTGCTGATATGGTTCTGTGTGCTTTGTTTGCGCTCAAAACCAGTAAGCAATATAAACTTATTAAGTGGTCTCGTTTTTACTGGGGAAAATCATCTCCAAATAATTTCCTTCAATTTACTTTGGATGATGGTGGTTCATGGGCGGTACAGATGCATTTATTTTCGCTGATTTGTTGCTCATCTTGCCTGTGCATTTCTGTCCCTCCTTGAATTGTTATGATCGTTAAGACCTCTAGACTCATGCTGCTACTTGGACTGATAGTTTTCTTAGTATATATAAATCAAATTGGTAGATTTTACAACACCTTGGTTGAGTTCCTATTTTCAAATATGTTTGAACATGTTCAGGTATGTGGATGATGGAAGACCCTTTTGGCGATATATAGTCAGTTCTTCTACGGGCTGCTCGGATTTACAATACTTTGAGGAACTATATCATTACTATATGACCGAAAAGGTAAGATAAATTGTGTAGCCAAAATTTTATAGAGCCTTTTGTTGGTTAGACCTTATAAAAAGGCTTTTCTGTTTGCCAGGCTTGGCGGCTCTGTGATCCTGACGCTGAACATGTCTTCAAAGCATTAAGAAAGGCTGGTGTAAAAACAGCTGTCGTGTCCAACTTTGATACCCGTCTCCGGCCAGTTTTACAGGCTCTGAAATGTGATCACTGGTTTGATGCAGTTGCTGTCTCTGCCGAGGTGGGGTGACTACACTGATCTGTTCATTACTTCGATTTTCCATTTTCTAAATATTCTGAAGATCGCTGGTTTAGCTAAGCCTATTAGGGAAGATCATCCCCTTTTAGATACTGTACTTGTAGTTGCAAATTTGCATGTTTGTGTTGTATTCTGTATACTATATCTATATACCAATCCATACGTCTAGCTTTAGCTATTGTTTTCCTGTTATGCTACTGGTCGTTGTTGTTAGGTTACGGCAATCTTCTCTGTTAAACTCCTTTCTCTGGATCCTCAACAGGTTTCAGCAGAAAAGCCGAACCCAACAATATTTTTGAAGGCCTGTGAGTTGTTAGGCGTGAAGCCTGAAGAAGCCGTACATATTGGTGATGACCGCAGGAACGATTTATGGGGAGCTAGGGATGCAGGCTGTGATGCCTGGCTTTGGGGCAGTGATGTTTACTCTTTCAAGGAGGTATTTTTATCTTTTCTGCTCTGACGCTTTGAACATTATAAACTAACAAATGTTGTTGTCTTGGCAAATAGTGCCCCATTCATGCCATCTAGCATTTCTGGTATCACATCACTAAAGGCTTTGCCTTGATAAAGACCGGGCAGTTCTATACCGCAAATCATCATGAGTAAATGATGCTTAGATTTTTCTTTCCATTTCTTTTGGTGCTTTATTTTCTCGAACAATTGTGTTGTAGTCCTTGATCCAGAAATCCTCCGCTACTGTTTTCTATCTGCATCATTTTTCAGATGCTTACGTTTGTTCAAATCGGCATATTCATTGCGCAGGTCGCAGAAAGGATCGGAGTTGAGGTCTGAATCTGATGGGTTGCTTGCTGAATGCTGAGGCTCCTGAGCTGCAGTAGAAGGTTGGAAGGGGTGTTGCCTTGTTGTACAAAATGGCGACCTATCCGTCTTGCTCGGGGCGTCTGTTGTACATATTTTCAGAAAATAACTGAACTGTGGTGTCTCAGACAACTTTTCCCTAGTAATATGGGTGTAGCGACGCGGTACAACACCTTAGTATTGTTGGAATAATTTTTATGCATGTATTGCACATTTAAAATATAAAATACGTCGTAGCCTAGTGGTGAGTGCGTATGACTATATCCAAGTGAGCTGTGTTTTATCCTCAAATATGACATGCTTTTTTCTTTAATTTTATATGCATTTGTGTTAAAACCATTGGTTTCAGTTATTGAAACCTAAAACTTATGAACCTGAGTCTGAAATCTGTAATGAACCGAAATTTAAAATATATAACTTGAAAATTGAAATTCGAAATCATGAAATTTATTGTATTGAATAGAAAAGGAAAAATCTAACTGAAACTTAAAACATATGAATCTGAAAATTGAAACCTGAAAACCAATTGTATTGAGTAAAAAAGGAAATATAAGAAACTTCACATCCCAAAGAACACTCAGTAATCTTGCAATTACTAATATAAAGTTTGAACCAACCGAGTTAATAAGTTGGTTAAAAAATTAAATGGAAACAAATATAAGACAATGTCTTATACCATTAATTGACTAACCAACAGAATACTGCTCATTAGCAATTCCCTAGTAATATTTGTTAGTCTTCCTGCCTCGCCTCTTGGTTGCGTGTTTTGAATTGTTTAATCCATCGAGGTAATGGCTTGAATGTGCTCGCTGCTCACAGTTGAGGGCAAGTGTGATGACTGGCTGCTTGTCGTGTAGGCCTAAGCATACAGTGTAAAGTGGTCAAATGTGATTACTTGTTAGCGTTTATAATCAAATGAACAATAATTCTTTTCTTAATAATTGGATGGCTTCGATCTTGACTTCATATTTTTTTTCATTTCACAGACCTAGCAAGTGAAAACCTACCTTAAAATGATTCGATTTGTCCCTAGTGGAATTTCGCACGCACTAGATTGTGTTATCCAGATTTGATGTACATGAGAATTTGTAAGATTTATCTCCATCTGACAATTGGAATTTGTGTAACAAACATACAGTGGGTAGTTGGGTGCGTGCAATTTTGGAGACAGTACCGTCAAGGTTCATGTCAATATCATTATTTTCTTTTTTTTAAGGACCTCATAAGCTGTTTAGTTTGGTGAGCACATCCTAACAAATGGTAAGATAAACAGTACCATATACTCAAATAATCAATTTTGGTGATATTATGTGGGCACTAATATGATTAAAATATGTGTTCGTGTAAAATGAGATAGTAGATTCGACTCTCGATTCGTTTTATTTTCATGTGTGTATTTAAGTGGGTCTCCTGTTGATGTGTGTGCGGTGGAGTTGGGTTTGATTGGGGCGTGTGTTGTCAACAAAACATATATTATACTATCGGTAATACAATTTATACAAAAAATAAAATTGTAATTTCTATAGTATGTAAACCAATAAATTTATTTCAATAAATTTTCAATAAGAAATAGTTCAAAATCCAAAAGGGTTGTCTCGAGAGCAATTGTGCCTGTTTTTCTTAAAAAACTTACATCTTTTCTTAAAAAAATTTACATCATCTATGCCATATATCCAAAATATAGATTCAATCACCACCTTCCACTAGTACAGAAATGCAGTCTACTAACCCCTATCTTCTATCGGTTATTAGCGAAACAGCACAAAACCGATAGAAAATGTGCCTCGCGGGCAAAAAAGCCCGACGGATGTATTTTCCCTATCGGTTTCTAAGAAACTTACCGATAGAATAAATAGTATGATTTACTCTAGCGGTGATGAACATATTTGCCGTTAGAAGAGATGCATAAGTACTGACGGAAGAATGTTGTGCGCCGATAGGACTGGTCGACTTCAACAACTAGACTTATTCTATCGCTACTGTATGAATATACCGACAGAATATATTAAAAGTTCCTATCGGCAATATGTAGTTCGCCGATAGAATAGTTGACCTTCTACAAATATTTTTATTCTATCGGTAATGGATTCTTTTACCATTAGAATATATAGAAAATTGCTTAGAACTGTTCGTCTTCTAATAGTTTTATTCTATCGGTAATGCATGTTTATACCGGTAGAATATTGCACAAAATATCTTAGAACTGTTGGCCTTCTACACTAGTAATATTCTATCGGTAGTGTACGTACAGACCGATAGAGTATGTACAAAAATTCCTATCGGTAATATTTGTTGTGCCGATAGAACCATTCGGTTTCTACAGATGTTTTTATTACTAACGGTATTCTGTTTTCTTACCGATAGAAAATATATAATTGTATAAATACACGGGTATGTCTCTTTCATTCTCACAGTTCATCTGGGCTCGTAGTCCTAACCCGTAAGCTCCATGGACGGCCGGCGCACCTCTACAGGGGACCGCTGCACCTCCGCACCTCCATCGACGCCCTCTAGACGTCGGCATCCCAAGGAAGGTACGTAAAATTTCTGCAATATTGTTAGATTATTCTAATCCGATTATGGCAATAATTCTGCTTTTTTTGTATCCTTCATTTTGATGTGTCTTCTTTTCAATATGATTATGATCTGTTCAGGTCCTTGGATGATGCTCGTGAGGGGCAACGTATTTCACGGTTCTTCATCGCAGTACGCTGCCTACGTTGGCTTGTTGGCGAAAGAAAAGGTGAAGATCACCGTCGAGAGCTGGAAGGACGTGAAGGGCGAGATCTTGGTTGGCTCGGTCGAGAAGATGCTTAAGCCCGGCGTGTTTCTCAAATCAGGACCTATAGAAAGCATCTTACATGTTTTTCCATGCACCAGCTTGTGGCCAGATGCTTACCTGCTTGGAGAAGAAGAATTGTTGTTATTTGCACAGCCATTCTACACCATCACTACACAGAACAACATCTTGGAAGGTAGGTTCTTTTTGTTAATGGAGTTGAGTTGAGTTGAGTTGATCGAGTTTGAGTCCGAGGAAATCACCATTACGTACAAATGTATGTCGACGGCAGTTCCAGCTCCTCGGGCGTCTTCGAACTGAACTCCTATGGTTAAGTCCAATGTGGTTCAGACATTTGCTGTTTTGGATGAATGGATTTGTGATGTATCAGGTCTAACTTGTAGTCGGTAGTTGCATTGTGGCAACCTGCAAAGGTTCCCTTTTATGTAAAATGCATGTATGGGCCAGTGGGTCCTCGTCGTGATCTGTTGTTAATTTCAGACGTGGCTTTTGTAATATACATCGAATGTGTGAATTGTTGTATTTGTATATTGTTGTATATTTGTGTATCAAGTATTGCTAATTGGGACATGAACTTGAATGTGCAGGGAGCATTTGTGTATTTAATTGTATTGGTAGGTAGGTGTGTATTTGTACTGCTGTTTCAGACATGCACTTCAATTTGTGAACTGGCATGTGTATGTTTGTACCTGAATTTGTATTGGTGAACTGGCATGTGTATGTTTGTACCTGAATTTGTGAACTGGCATGTGTAATTTCTTTGGCAAGATGAAGTCCCAACTACCTACGAAAAGTATTTTTGTGTCTCCTAGTTAATCCACAAATTAGCATTTCTTGAAATATATTGCTTTATCTTCTAGTTAAGATCCGTTTGATGTAAGATCTGTTTGATGTTACATTGATATGATTCCTTGAATGTGAGAAATGGCATGTGCATGTTTGTCCCAGTTTGGTAACAGTACCTCCTCTAACGGTAAGTACACATATTTACCGATAGGAAAATATATATATTTGTTCAGTCATGCATATTCTAACGGTAAATACACATATTTACCGATAGGAAGCACATATATTTGTTCAGTCACGCATATTCTAACGGAAATGCACATATTTACCGATAGAAAAATACATATATTTGTTCAGTCATGCATATTCTAACGGTAAATACACATATTTACCGATAGGAAACACATATATTTGTTTAGTCATGCATATTCTAACGGTAAATGTACATATTTACCGATAGAAAAATACATATATTTGTTCAGTCATGCATATTCTAACGGTAAATACACATATTTACCGATAGGAAGCACATATATTTGTTTAGTCATGCATATTCTAACGGTAAATGCACATATTTACCGATAGAAAAATACATATATTTGCTCAGTAATGTATATTCTCTAACGGTATGTGTGTGTTTTTACCGATAGAATATGTGAGCGGCAAATTACCTAAGTTAGTCTGACGGTTATTTCATGTATTTACCGTTAGAAAAATGTCCATTATAAGGAAAACCCCAGTCGACCATTGCTGAGCTGCTCTTTAATTTGTTCTGTTGCACTCTGTGTCCCTCTGTTTGTGACGAAAGTTCCAGCTACACTGCTAGGGTGATCAGCGCAGGCTGGAGGGAAGTTGATTGCGCCCCTCTCTTTAAGGTATGCTTAATCGTCGACACCTATCTCTCTCTCCCTCTAGATCTCCCTTCCTCTCTACTTGCAAGCTAGCTGTATTGTGTAGTTCCAAGTTTGTAGCTCTAAGCTTGGGAGCTTGGTAGCTGGAAATGCGTCATGTTTTAGGAGCTAACTAGCTTGTATTGTGTAGTTAGCTAGGTTAATTAGTGTTAATTTCGTCAGGCTAGGGTTCAACACATGTATCTGTTGTAAGAGGCTGTACATGTACATATACATAACTTAATCGGGCAGGTTTCATGCATGGCTTACTCGTTAAATTTTGTTAATTGTAGATGGACAGGAAATATTGGATGTATGGAATAAAACGTACTACTCTTGAATATTTGGATGGTGTGAATGAGTTTATTAAATTTGCTGAGCAACAAAAGGAGAGGAAGGGAGAGAAAAATATGCTCTGTCCTTGTACAGATTATATGAACTTGAAGAGGTTTAGCAACTCTGATCAAATTAAGAGTCATTTGATTCGTCGTGGTTTTAACGCGCGATACACCCGTTGGATATGGCATGGCGAAGATCTTGAGGAAACAAGTACCACTACTACCAATCAGCACGACTCGGATGTGGATTGCAATAATATCGATGATCATCCCAATTTTGGTAATGTTAATTCCGATGTGCACGTAGATGATGATGATGACAATCTAGATGAGATGTTACGTGATGTAGAGGAAGATTACAACGAAAATGACTTCTGTGAATTTGAGAAACTGATTGCTGACTCTGAGAAGCCTCTGTTCCCTGGATGTGCAACATTTACAAAACTGTCTTCTGTGCTGAGATTATATAACTTGAAGGCAGGAAACGGTTGGAGTGATAAGAGTTTCACGGCACTATTAGATCTTCTAGCGGACATGCTTCCAGAGGGAAATGAGTTGCCAAGATCTACTTACCAAGCCAAAAAACTGTTGTGTCCGTTGGGAATGGAAATCGAAAGAATACACGCATGCCCAAATGATTGTGTGTTGTACCGTAACGAGTACTCCAGGTTGCATGTTTGTCCAAGATGCGGCGCATCGAGGTATACGCGTAGGGACCGGATTGACAGTGAACGTCACGAGGTAAGGAAAGGGCCCCCGGCAAAAACTGTGTGGTACTTGCCTGTGATACCTAGATTGAAGCGGCTGTTTGCAAATCCGAAAGTCGCGAAGCACTTGCGTTGGCATGCTGAAGCCAGGAAACAAGACGGAAAACTGAGACACCCAGCTGATTCTATTCAATGGAGAAACATCAACAGAACATTTGCTGAGTTCGGCGGCGAACTTAGGAATGTAAGGTTCGGGCTGAGTACAGATGGTATGAACCCACATGGTAATATGAGCAGCCGGCACAGCACTTGGCAGGTTCTTTTATGCATCTACAATCTTCCTCCTTGGTTATGCATGAAGCGCAAGTACATCATGATGGCGTTACTAATCTCAGGACCCAGACAACCCGGAAATGATATTGACGTGTTTCTAGCACCTTTAATCGAGGACTTACAGAAATTGTGGAGCGAGGGTGTGCAGGTGTGGGATGCATACAAGAAAGAGAATTTCATCTTGCGGGCCCTGATATTTTGCACCATAAATGATTTTCCTGCCTACGGAAATTTGTCGGGGTATAGTACGAAAGGAGCCAAGGCTTGTCCTATTTGCCTAGATGAAACTGAGAGCATATGGCTGCGAAACTGCCGGAAAACAGTGTACATGGGTCACCGCAGGTTTCTTCCGGTGCATCACACGTACCGTAAGAAGAGGAAATCATTTAACGGGAAGCCTGAGAAGGGATCAGCTCCAGTGTTTCTGACCGGTAAGGAGATTTACTCACGCGTGAACGACATCAAAGTTGAGTTCGGTAAGCATTCTAAACCTCGAGAAAAAAATGTTTGGAAGAAGAGATCGATTCTCTGGGATCTACCGTACTGGGAGCACTTACAAGTTCGACATTGCATTGACGTCATGCATGTAGAGAAAAATGTCTGTGACAGTTTGATTGGTTTGTTGTTGAACATTCCGGGAAAGACAAAGGATGGTGTGAAAGCTCGTCGTGACATGGTGGAAATGGGGATAAGGACTGAGCTTGCACCTTTAGAGAATGGAAAGCATACATACCTCCCCCCGGCCTACTACACGTTGTCCAAGAGCGAAAAAACAGAACTCTGTCGGTGCCTGCACGGTGTTAAAGTTCCATGTGGGTACTCCGCGAACTTGAAAAAACTTGTGTCTATGAAGGACCTAAGACTGGTTGGCATGAAGTCCCACGACTGTCATGTCTTGAGAGACAATCACAAACCTATGTTATTTCTTCAACGCAATATCTTCCAAGGTAAGTACGTGCACTCGTACTATAAGTTCACTACCTCCATTTGTGGAGCTTAATGAGAAGATTTTTCTGATATGAATATTTGGCGCAACTGTGTCCTCGTAGGTAATCGATCCCGATGGACTGGACGCTTTGCAACGCGACGTGGTTACAACTCTTTGTCAGCTCGAGATGTATTTCCCTCCATCCTTTTTTGATGTTATGGTCCATCTGATTGTTCACCTTATCAGAGAAATTAAGTTTTGTGGACCTGTGTGCCTGCGCTACATGTATCCATTTGAGAGATTTATGGGTGTATTGAAGGGATACGTAAGGACTCGTCGTCGACCCGAGGGGAGTATCATGGATGGTTATGCCGCCGAGGAGGTGATTGAATTTTGCACAGATTATATGGCCGGGGTTGACCCAATTGGTGTTCCTAGGTCCCGACACGAGGGTAGGCTTGAGGGAATTGGAACGATTGGATTCAAAGCTATCGTCCCCGCTCGTGATGTGTACGCAAAATCACATTTTTGGGTCTTACAACACATGACGGAGGTCGAGCCATACATACACGAGCACAAGGTAATGTTACGGTCACAGAATCCTTCGAAGTCAGACGTTTGGGTAAGCAGAGAACATAACAGGAAATTTGCTGAGTGGATCCAAGAAAGAGTCACGCGAGCTGCCGAGGGCTCCGTAAGTGAAACTGTGACATGGTTGGCTAGAGGCCCAAGATTCACTGTAGGGACTTGGCAGGGGTACGACATCAATGGGTATTCATTTTACACAAGAGCTCAAGACGCCAAGAGTAGCACGCAATGTAGCGGAGTGACACTGTTTGCTATTTCCGAGGATGCCAGGTCAGTAAGGGCGCTGAACTCATATTACGGTGTTATTGACGAAATATGGGAGCTCGATTACGGATTACTTAAGATTCCCCTGTTTCGATGCCAATGGGTCGAAATCCCTCGAGGTGTTCAAGTTGACAGTTACGGGTTTACTCTCGTCAATCTTGGTAGAGTCGGACACCAAGACGATCCATTCATACTTGCAAAGCAAGCCACACAGGTATTCTACATCGTTGACCCGGCCAATCCAAACTTGCATGTTGTCCTCCACAGCAAGAGACGTATTGTTGGGGTCGAAGATGTTGTCGACGAAGAGGAGTATAACCAATTCGATGAAATACCTCCATTTTTAGAGGACATTCAATCTATCCGTACTGAAGATATCGACGAAACAACGTATCTGCGAGATGACCACGAAGAAGGATTATGGGTTGAGAACCATTGATGATTAATTTCTATTTCAGGGATAAATGCCAAGCAAACAGCCCACAAGTTCTGCAGCAAGGTGAGGAACTTATCATTAATACATCAGGCAGTACATTTTTCTTTAGAATTTAATGATAAGCTAGTTCACAGCATTAATACATCTCAATTTTACTCCACAGCATGAGTTCTAACATGTACAGTACCTTTATCCTGTAAATATTTAATTCTTCCCTTCAAATAGCACTTGCAAAAATCTCATCGCAGCCTCTTCAAAAATCCCTTTTTTCTGACGGTATTTTGTTATTTATACCGATAGAGAAGGACATCTTCTCTCAGGCACTTCAAAACGTTTTCTATCGGTATTGTTCTATTTTACCGTTAGAATAAATTCATTTGTCTCACGGTATTTGTTGTCTGACGGTTTTTTCCTGTTTTTACCGATAGAAGAATACTCTGCCGCTTCGAATTCTCAACCGTGTCGCCATGCGTCGCCTTGGAAACTCTATAAGTACCTCGCCATGCGTCGCGGTATTTTGTTGTTTTTCTAATTCTCGAACGGTTGGACTCCTCATCTTCTCTTTCACAATGGCAACCTCCATGGGATCGTCATCCACGGCCTCCCCGGTAAGAACTCTAAATGTCCTCGGTTTACCCCTGTATTGTTAATCCATGTTCAGTTCATTCTTGACCTGTTGATTTGCACAGGGAATGGTAGCCGTGGAAGACACTGCCAAAGTGAAGGCTGACCTGAGGGCCCTCCAGGAGGAGCACAAGCTCCTTACAGACAAGCACACTCAGCTACGGCTTGACCTTGACGATCTCTTCCAGCGCATTAAGCGCATGAAGACGGATGGTGACAATGCTAGGGCGAGGACGAGGCGTCTTCGCGAGGAGAAGAAAGCCGCGGATATGACCATCGCTGGCTGCGGTTTGACTATGAAGGATACCATAGCGAAGCTGACGGAGGTCGCAGGCCTTCTTGACGCGGTAGTAGTTGATCCTAGGGACAACTTGTCGCTAGAGGAGTCCTGCGTCCTGGCTGCAAGTCTAACTGACTCTATTCTACATGCAGCCAGGGCTAAGACCACCCCTTGACCTAGCATTTTGGGTTTTATTTTTTATGTAAGTGGTAAAACAACAATGAATGAACAATTTCTTTTTATGTCAATTTTCCAATTTTCCGGCTATCTTCCCTCTTTCTTTAACATTCTGCAGCTTTCAACCACGGTCTGTTTGATGTTAAATTGTGTACATTTTCATAACTCTGACGGTATTTTGTTGTTTTTACCGATAGAAAAAGGGCACACAAATCTCAAGCACTTAATCAAAAAAATTTTCTGAGGAAAATTGGGCTCACGGGATTTTTTTGTTTATACCGATAGAAAAGGGCACCTTTTCATTACTCTCACGGTATTTTGTTGTTTTTACCGATAGAAAAATGGCACCCAATCTCAAGCACTTTAAAAAAATTTTCTGTGGAAAATTGGTCTCACGGGATTTTATTGTTTATACCGATAGAAAAATGCAATCACTAATTCGAATATTTTTCCGGGAAATTTACTTTTTCTATCGGTATTATTTTGTTGTTTCGATAGAAAATTACATAAGTCTATCGGTATCATTTTGTTATACCGATAGAAAAGTTCCTCCGCTACTTTATTTCTCGTACACGGCCCTTTAGTTTCCCTCCACTCGAACAGTTCCACCTTAGAGCACTGCGTCTCTTCGAGAGCGAAGAAAACCCCAACCTCCGCCGTGAGCACTCACTTCCTCTCTCCCACACGACGATCGCCGGCTGGACACTGGTTCGTCACTGCCACCGGTTCTTATTTTCGTCCTTCGCCCGCCGCTGCTGCGTTCTACACTGCCTCTGCATCACCAGAACTGATCGCCGCCGTAAATACCCTAATTCGTCGTTCTATTTCCAGCATCTTCTTTATTTGATCCTAGTGTTTTGCACGTACTAATTCTTGGAATTTTGCAATTACACTATGGTTCCCTATTGTGTTGGCTTATGTACATTCCGCAGGCAATGTTGATTTTAATTAGGGTTTACATAATATGTTCCAGTGCTGTAATGAACCTGTTTTGAGATTTTAACTTCTCTATACTGCTGTATGTGTGATCAATTGTATCCAACTGCCATGTAATGCAGATTATATGTTGGAGGTGTTCTTACACATATTCTATCGGCAGCTCATGTGTTTACCGATAGAAAATTTTCTGCACAAGTAGTAAAACTTAATTTGGATCTGGAAGGACATGAGCCATGCAATGTACTAGTTTGGTTGGGAATTTTTACTCACTTCGTATGAATATATGGCAATGTGGATGGGTCTTCGATGTATATGTTTCAAATGCCTATATACATGACTTTTCCCAACCTAATAGCTGTGAAGTCCTGATGACTCACATACAGGCTAGGCTAAAGATTATGCACAGTAGCACTTAGATGCTTGTGTGCATATTTACGTGTGAAATAATAATGCTGGCCCATGAATATTAGTGTAGCAAATCATCGAGAATGTTATGTGATGACAGTGAATGGTGGCTTGTCAACAAAATTCCATATGTAGAGAACATTGTTATGTTCTATCGGTATCTCACGTGTTTGCCGATAGAAAAATTGTCTTGTGTGGAGGTAATTGTTATGGTCTATCGGCAGCTCATGTGTTTACCGATAGAAAATATTTCTGAAGAGTTCAGTAAGTAATTTATGCATGTCTTTCTTTTTGTATTATTTTCCCTTTTGCCGCCCTAGTTAGTCTCCAGTCCTGGGCTGAGTTATGGAAGTCCAAGGCGAATTAATTGCCATATATATGGTTTGTTGAAGGTTTTGTAGGGGAAGACATGTCGTCGTCTTCATCGGATGGTACTAGTGGTTCGACTAGGGCCAACCCCATCGTAACTACTGAAGATGGGGCTGTTACATCCCAGCGCAAGAGGGTGGGGCGAGGCGCGACGACGTTGGGGCGTTTGGCCAAACGCACTGATCTTTCTTGTGAGTTCAACCAATTTGGGAGGCCGATTGGAAAGAATGCTGGGAGGTACGCGGCCTACGTTGGGCTGTTGGCGAAAGAAAGGGTGAAGATCACCGTCCAGAGCTGGAAGGACGTGACGGCGGACGAGAGGGATAGGTTGTGGGCGGAAGTGAAGGTTAAATGAACTGAAATCGCTGAACTCTTTCGTAATCACGTTCTCTTGGCTTATACTAAAGTTTAACTAACTCGTGATTAATTGTATGCATTTTTCGGAAACAGGCTAAGTGGAACATCCCCGACGATACACCTAGGACTGCCTGCTTGAAGGACATGAACGGAACATGGAAAACCTTTAAGAGCTGGCTCGTCAGTAACTTCCTAGCTGCGGGGAAATCTCCTTGCGAGAAGTACCCCTTCATATCGGAGGAGGTATGGGAGGAATTCACCAAGCAGAAGGGGACTGAGGAGTTCAAGGCCCTTAGCGAGAAGAATAGGGCGATCCAGAAGAGGAACGACCACCCGCATCGGCTCGGATCCCGGGGCTATGCGGGGAAGGAGGAACAGTGGAAGAAGGAAGACGAACAAAATCCTGTCATGGACACCCCTGAGTTGCCGCTCTCCGAGATCAGGGATGAGAGGTGCAAGCGATGGTGGAGGGGGAGGGGGTCCGTGTCGTCCACGGGGTCTGTGCAGTTCGCAACCCCTGGGGACGCCGACGTTGTGAGGCGAATGGTAAGTTGGCTAACCTCGTAAACTGTGTGCGCACAAGTGTATATAAGGCAATTTGTCTCACAAGGTACCTTCAAATGTAACAGATCTCTTTTGAGGACGCAGCGGAGGGATTGTTTACCCCGCAGAGGGAGAACGACATCCTCACCTGAGCTCTAGGAAATAAGGAGCATCCCAGGCGGACACGGGCCGTGGGAGCCATTGTGTCGTGGAAGGCCGGTTTCGTAGATCCGGCTCCACCGAGGAAGAAGGCCCGCACCTGGAAGGAAAAGGAAGCTGACCTCTCCGATAAGATACGGGCTGAGGTACGGGAGGAGATACGGGCGGAGATGCGGGCTGAGATACGGGCTGAGGTACAGTCTGAGGTGCAGACCGAGGTCGCACAAATGAGGGAAGAGTTTGCACGGTTGAGGGAAACATTGCTGGCCAAGAGTTTAGATGCGGATCCCCAGGACGACGGTACCCCGCGGGGTCGGATAAGCAGTTGCGCTTCGAAGGTACTCGCGGATCCAGTGGATCTACTTGAGGTACTGCAAGCCTTCATCTGTGCACTTAAGTTGATGCCACTCCCATTCTGTTAGAGTTGTTTCGCTAACCTATTTTAATTGTTACAAATTTGCAGGGGCCGGAGGGCTGCATCCTACAGAATCACGTAGGCGCCGGGCAGGAAGTGGTTGGACACGGCTTCGTATATCCGTCTGGGCCGGATGTCCGGGTCCACTGTGTACCTCTGCGGTTGGGTTTCGCAAAGGTACAGGTGGACATGGCCATGCCGGGCTACAACGATTCTCCGTTGCCAGTCCCAACAGAGGAACTGCAGACACTTACCGAGGCAGTGGGCTCCTACGTACAGTGGCCCAAGAAGTGTCTTGTAATACAACCGGTAAATCCTACACATTTTAGATTACATCCTACTCAGTACACTCAACTTGCATAATCTAACATACGTGCTCATTAATTGAAGTGGCCTGCCGCGGGGCTACCAGGGGACTGCGCCCCCAGCTCGGGGCATGAGGGCCGATCTCGTGCGAACCTGGACACATCAAAGACGGCCTCGACCCCACCCAGCGCATCCACGCCTCCACCTCGGAAGAAAGCCGCCATCACCTCGCCCTTGCCTTCGAAGGTACGCGCTCAGTCCCCGGCAAAAGGCAAGGGCGGCAAAGGCAAGGGCAAAGGGCGACAGGGACTGCCGCGGACGTTCACGAACGCGCTCCCACTCCTGTCGGAGGCATCTTTGCGGAAATTGGATCGATCAACCAGAGACCTCCACGACTGGTACCTACATCGAGCTCGACGCAGCCTGAACTTCTTAGTTCCCTACAGGCCTGGGCAGTTCCACCATGAGCCCGGGACTATATCCGTGGCACACGAGGATCTGTTCGACCTCTACAACTGGCGGGAGCTCGATATGTCCATCATACGGACTGGAGTCCTGTGAGTTTGCTGATGCTATGTATTGCTGTTTTCTAACTCTGTTTGCTAACTCTGCATTAATGTTGCAGTTCATTTGAATACTGAGTAACTTTCTGTGAAATTAATATTAATCTCGTCCTTCGCATGCAGGTGCATGTACAGGCTAGCATCGGAGGCTGCGTGTGACAAGGTGGGTTTCCTCGACCCAGAGAAAATAAGCCTCACGATGCTAGAGCAGGACGCCGCGCACGCTGAGCAGTACATATCCAGCGCGCTGATGGCGCAGCAGGACAGGGACTTCATTCTGGTGCCGTACCACCAAAGGTTAGTGCATTTCGTACTAATTTAACTCAATCTTGTATGTTACACCTGAGATGTACTTTGAGCTAGCGGTACTCTTTTACGTACAATGCAGGGGCCACTGGATCCTCATCGTGATCTGTCCGCCGAGGAACGAGGTGTACTACCTCGATTCGATGCGTGACAAATTATCGATCGATGGAATATGTGCTCAAGGGGAATATGGGGGCGTAAGTAACTTATATGTTTGATTTAAATTTTGACCTCACTAGCTAATGATAATACATTAACCGGCAATACTAACTGAAATGCAGGGCTTTTGATAAATATGTGTCCGCTGGAGGGAGGCATGCCGCACCGCAGGGCTCCCTACTAGCTTGGAAAGAATATGAGGTACTCACGAGACTTTTTGTTTATGCTTAATTAGTTTATGGAAACAATATATAGCTAACATGTATTCGCATATGCAATTATCTCAGTGCCATCAGCAGCCGCAATCGTGGGAATGCGGGTTTTATGTGCTGCGCTACATGTACGACCTAGTGCAGACAAACTTTTCCCGATTCCCCCAGGTAAGCATCGATAGCTAACTCAAATTTCAAAAATGGGTGTCACGTTCTAAATTAGGATCGAAGTTAGTTACTCAGTATGCACACATGCTTGCAGATCGCCATGTCGAAAGACCAATATGAAAATGCAAAGATTATATATCTTCGACAAATCTGGGCACAATATGTCATGGAGGAAGTAGCACCCAACCATCCAGCATGACAATTTTCTCCTTTTGGTGTACTCTGCATAGACTGTTCATATACATGTGAATAAATATATATATGTGAATAAATGTCCACATTGGATTGCAATCTGTATTTGTCCATACATATGTGAATAAATGTGAATAATTGCCTAATGTGTGAATTTGTTCTGTGAATTTACCTTGCATCTGTACTGTATTGTGTATCCAATCTATACTGTATTGCATCTGTACTGTATATGTGAATGTACTGTATTGTGATGCAAATAAAGTACTGTATATGTGATTGCTCTATCGGTAAATTCATCAACAACCGAGAGACTACTGTCCTTTTTTCTATCGGTACAATCAAAATTAACCGTTAGAAGAGTTTGACCTTTCTTGCCGGTGAACTCATACATATCCGATAGAGTACTAAGCTTTTTTCTGTCGGTAATCTTGTAGTTAACCGTTAGAATAGTGGTACTTTTCAATCGCTATTGACGAGTTTTCTATCGGTAAACTTGTAATATGCCGATAGAATAGTGTGAGTTTTCCTGTCGGTAATCTTGTAGTTAACCGTTAGAATAGTGGTACTTTTCAATCCGCTAGCGACGAGTTTTCTATCGGTACACTCCTAATATGCCGATAGAGTACTAAGCTTTTTTCTGTCGGTAATCTTGTAGTTAACCGTTAGAATAGTGGTACTTTTCGAACTGCTGGACGTAAGAATACGACGGGTTTTCTATCGGTAGATTCATAATATGCCGATAGAATAGTGAACTTCTTCTGTCGGTTATTTACCGATAGAAAATGTCCAGTCTTGTTCTATCGTGTCTATCTCTATCGGTACAAAAACCGATAGTAGAAGGGTTTTTTTTACCGATAGAAGACTGCATTTCTGTACTAGTGTTCACTCTCCCCCATAATTTTCTTCTTATTCCTCCTCCTCATCCTTGTGCCTTGCCAGTTTGCCACCGTAGCCACCCCAACCTACCCCACCCTCACATGCCTCAACACCCCTGGTGGCCGTCAGTGAGCATATTGATCCCACCCATACAACCAACGATGTTGTCCTTTTTTTCCTCATCGGCGCCTCCTGCCTCCTTGTCTCATATTCTTTTTCTTTTTTGCTTGCCATTGCTGCCTACAGGCAATGCCTCTACCGCGTCGCATCATTATCACTATGATCACTGCCTCCTCTATCGCCCATCTTCCCCGCCGAATGTAACTACCCACCGATGCCACCTACAGCTGATAGCACCTTTGCTATCACCCAACGCCAACCATTGCGGCTAGAGATGTTAAAGAGAGGCTGGGTTAATCATAGAGAGACTAAATCTAAAAAAGGGGTTTTGATCCAACAACAACAGAGGATGGTGTATGTAAAATAAAAAAAAAAAATAGGTATATCTACCTTAGCAAAAATCAAATCTAAGTCCAAACTTTTCTTTTCGAAAAAAAAATTGTAGGAACAAATCCTATAATTTTCTAATAAAAATTGCGGATGTCCTGTATCATTACCTTCTTAAATTCTTCCTAGCTTTGTGGAGCGATCTTGATACAACCCTAGCTTCTTCGTGGAAAGAATGTCACATGCAGCTATATCTTAAGCAATTTGATGTTCTTAAAGATTAATGTGATAGTGTAACTTCGACTTATGTTGATACCAAGAAATGTTTTTCAACCATAAGTGCTTGTTAATCCAATTTAATTTAGATTGAGATCTATACAAAATTTCAGACAATTACAACATGTGTACCTGTGATCTATACAAAACTTCAGAAAGTACTCCAAATTGCTTCAGCCAAACAACACAAGCACTACTATAAACGAGAAGGTTGTTGCATGCAAGCATGCACGGAACCTATCTTTCTCCCTTGCCCAACCCCAACAACCTCACCGGTGACAGCCTCCGGGGGCTCACCACCACCAACGTCCGCCCCTTGAACTCCTTGATCGTCTCGAGCCGCGGAGACCATGGTCGCCCCCTCGTCGCGCCCACCAGCTGCTCGTAGTGCTTCCTCAGCTCCGGCGTGCTACAAAGAGCTCCTCCACCAACCCCCTCTCCACGGTCACTACCGCATGCCCTCCTCCCCGTGACGGCCTTCACCAAGAACTCCGGCGTGATCTTAATCACTGTCCTGCCGTCGTCGTCCTTGACGTACTCGAACGGGCTCCTCTCGCCTCCCGCGAGCGACACGGCCGACGACGGGCCTGCGGCCTTATCGTAACACAGCGCGGCCAGCGACGCCGCGGTGACCGCGTCCCGCCCCTGCGGGAGGCGCTCGAAGGGAACGACGAGGTACGTGCGCCCCGCGTCGAGTCGGTCCTCGATGTCGAGTACCGGCACGGGGCGGGCGATGCAGAACCCATCGGCTCGGCACACTACGCTGCCGGCGAACTCCAGCATGACCTCCCCCGCCATCCGCCCGGGCTCGGCCTCCCGCGTCTCGCCGCCCCAGAGCACTAGCCGCGCAGCGCGCCGCCGCCGCAGCCTCTGGCAGCGCTTCGGCAGGCAGAGGCATCGCAATAGGCCATTGGCCATGGCACGCAAAGAGTAGTAGTACTTACGTGGGTAGTGGCTAGGTAAAAAGTGTAGTTGCTTATATAGATAAGCTATTAGGGTTTGACATGTATGGTCTGCAGTGGTGCAGCCATGCAGGGAACTGGTGGCCGTTGACATTTAGTCGGTGGTCAAAGTCTGCGGCGTTTTACGCATGCTGCTCGAGAGGAATAGTCACGGGGAAGCACTTTTTCCTTATTTTTAGAGTAGTGACTGGTTGGGAGTTGAGAGATAGATGGCTATGGTTAATGTTCGCAAGTTGATAAGGGATTTGAGACGTCGGTGCTTCGTCAAATCCCAATTGTAACAGTAATCCAGTACGTATGCGTGCAAGTGGCGGGGGTTGGAAAGGACGGCGGTTGCATCTTGCATGGCGTTGGGTACCGGAGTGCGTGTAGTTGCCGTGTTGGTGAGGAAACATGTAAGTACCTGCAGGTGAGGTTGTCATATATACTGACAAGCTACTGTCCAGTAGACGTACTAGTGTATATGTGGGGAGGGGCTTCTCTACATCTGAGGAACTACTGTATACAAGAAGTATTGTGGTGTTCTTCCACACAAAAAATCTATCACATATAATATTTTATTCCTTACTGATTTGCTGTTGTTCATTATTTTTTCTTCTTGATTGCACAACATCGACCTTTTTCCTGTCTCGTTCAATCTACGTTGTTTGCGGTCGTGATTGTACCACCTCGATGAGTTGTTGGCTTACACGTTCACCTTTCTGATTGGCCCCGTCTTAATTTTCTCAAGTTTGTTCGATCGTCTACTTTACTATCTATGATTCACCCGCGTGCAACGGTAAGTGAGCTGCATAATGCTACTTTCCAACGCGTTGCACGCAGACTGTTCGATCGCTTGTTTGTATGATTTTTAAAACCAACACACAGTTTCTCTCACTATCCTCTGAAGCTAACTCGAATGGATGGTCGACATATGCCAGCAAATAAATAAAAAAGAAATTCCGCTGCGCGTTTGCTGCTTCATGTGCTGTCGACGCGTGTTCCTACAGGGAAAAAAAAAATTTGTGCTGGGACAGCAAGCGGCCGTCTCCCTTGGGAGACAACCTAAGAATTAAAGATATGTTGGGAATTATGAATCTGGATAGTACCGTGTGAGGCCCGTCCCAAGCCCAATACCCATAACCAGCGATTCCCGATAACACAACAAACGAATCCTCCCATGATGGCCCCGCCGCTGCCCGTGTGATCGCCTTTGCCATCATCGATCGTGTCGCGACAAGCCCCCCACGATGATGGAGATCACCTTCGCTGTCGTGCTCTTCCTGTTCGGCGCCCTCGGTGTCGTTACCGGCTTCTTCATGGCTGCCAACCACGTCCTTCTCCGTTGGTCTTTTTTGCATCTAGGACCTTGGCGTATGGACTTACACGTGTGACTTGCACGATTGTTGGGAGATCATCCACTAGTTGTGAAGAGCAGGATGCAATGCCTCGTCATTGAAAAGCGTGATGCAGCGCCGCCAGTGCCGTTGTCCGTTGGTTAGGATGCTGCCTGTCACGGCGGAGTAAGGTTACAGAGACCTGGGAGATAGGGGTGCTCTTGTGTCAACTTCGTCTTGGGCCTGTGGGTTGGTCCAACAAAGTACGATTTCACCCCCTAATTGTAAATACCTGTACAAATTTTAAGATTTGTGCAAACATTTTATGGAAAAACACTAGAGCACTTCCCATTATATATATTTTCAGCGGCTTGATTGTCTAATGCACACTCCAGATTAGTATTTTAAATATCTCAAAATTTTGAAAACACAAAACAATGTTATTTTTTATGAAAAGACCAACCATGACTGTTATTATTAAATCCAACAAATAAAAATACATATAGTATCTATGTAATACCTGCTTCAATTCAGAAGGATTGGTTCTATATACATATAGTTTATACCACTTTGTGGCACATATGATTCGACTCTAGTTCGAGAGAGAGTTTTTTCGTTTTTGATTGGAATCCACATTTCAAAAAAAAAAAATTCAACACGAACCGTCCTCCTTTACATTAAATTTGTCTGGAATGTGAAGCTTGGATTTTTTATTTTCTGGGAGGCTTGATAAATAATATAACTTTATGGTCTAGATCCATCCTTCTTGTCCACAAAAAATTTATATGCATCCTCCATGTTATTAAAAAAAAATATATAAATATATCTTAAAAATAAGTATTGTTTAATTGCATGTACTTAATATTTTTATATATCTGTATAAATCTTTCCCTACCATATGATCTGCTTTTCTTCTTTTTGGTTGTTTGATTTTCTCAATTTTGAATTCACATGTTCTCCACTTTAAATCTTTAGATAATAATAGCAAATAAATGATAGGTAATAAAGTAGTGAGACGGTAACGGTGTCGCTATCTAGAGGTGAAGGTAATAGTAGTCGGTAAGAGATATGAGATTGGTGGTGTAGGAGACGAATTGGCTCTATTTGCCATGGTTAGTGGATGTATGTAGAGGAGAAGAGTTGGAATAGAGGAGATGGATCTATCAAGAACTATGATTAAATGTAGGATCGAAGGCAGAATAGAGGACGAGGGAAAGGAGGACAAAGGAGAGATGTTGTGGGTTACTTCGTGAGCTAGTTGCATCCATTTTTAGAATGCATGAATCACACATCCTAATTTTGCACCAGATTTAACTGCTGCATTGATCGAAATATATATTTATAAAACTCATTGATCGAAATATTCGAGGGGATATATTCATGGAAAAAGAAAAATGAAAAAAAATATTCAACTAGCTCAAGGTCAGTTCCACGCCGTTACACTAATCAATGGTCGTATACTCCTAACTGTTTTGTAATTAAACACGCAAAACTAAGTCAAAACTACTTATATGCATCAGCGTCATCATTGGACAAATTGCTGCGGCATTTGAAATCTTCGTTCCTATATATGATCGGATAAAAAAAATGTTCTAACCCGTGATTTGCTTCATATATATAGGTCATATAAGCATGATATAAGAAGAAACTTGGTACGACAAAATTAATGCTTCACGAGATTAACTAAAAAATAGTATGAGTCTTGCTGGTGTGTATTTCTTGTTTGACAAAATATGGAATGTCGAACACTTGACTGTGATTGTCCATTTCTTGCTGGAGCGTAGTTTACAGCCTCTGTCTTTAAATAATATCACATTTAATTTTTATATAGATAATTTTAACTACTAATATACGCATGATTTTGCATCGATCACATAAAAATAATATAAATCTCTTGCTTGACAAATCAATTATAGTCACCAATCTGACTTCATTGGGTTAAATTATTATTTACACCATATTTCACTATAGAAAATGCTTGAGGGACTACAAATTTTTTACATTTTTTAAAGGCAATCCGTACTATCAATTACTTCTCACATCTATACTTACCAAAGGTAAAGTATACATCATATAATCTCCATATTAGTGATGTGGACGCCATGTCGGCCCTTGGAAAAGGGAGTAGAAAAACGAGAAACTTTATCTTTCGCATAACATGGCACGGTTCATATATATTTCATATGACGAGCGGCAGGTCGGGTCAAGGACTTCATACACGTAAGCTTGATCCTGTGTAGAAATATGTAACAATGTTTATGACCTGGTCTTTTTGTTGGCATTTTATTTCTTTACATTGAAATAAGTAATCATAAGTTTTTTTGCTTTGTAGGGTGATCGAAATGTTCTTTTTGTATGACTGGTGATTCTGATAACACGATCTTAATAAAATAAGATCTTCTTATATAAAGTTCTGTAAATCTCTAGAACTGTTTAATTTTAAATGAACGGATCATATAAATTTAAATATATTTTTATAAATTGTATAAGTGGATTAGTCATATTGTCTCAATCAGATGACTTCTAAAGATTACGGAAGAAAATCCGTGTTGATTTTTGTTCGGATTTTTTTGCAAGTTCGTCAGTACTACTGTACCACCACTAGCTTAAATTAATGCTTAGTTTGACTGAGAAGTACAAAAGACCGAAGATAATACAAAATCAGTGTAGATTTCAAGGGTTGACAATAATTGAGTTTGACAAAATCCTATCTAATGACTTCGGGGCTCACAACATTTATATTGACTAAGATTTTATACTTTCCAGAATTTAAAATGTTACACTTGTTCATTTCCAATATATATTACATGTCCATAGGTCATTCGATTAACAAGTACTTATACTAATGACACCATAATAAACAAGCCAATTTATGATGACATACTTGATAATTCTATACTAATAAAATCATTTGTTTACTTGTTAAATGTCTAGATTTTAGTTTCCTTAAAAAGCTCAAAACAACCTTGAAATATAAATAATAAAATTTAATCGTCTCTTTTTGTTAGACTATTTTTTTTGAACCATGTTTATTCAAATTATGTTAATAGTAATTCAACTATTCAACAATAATCATCTCGCAACAAACACCAAAAAAGTGCCACTTTAATTATAAATATCATTGACTATGAGTAGGACACATGACAACAAAACTTTCAACGTTATTTTGCTAAATTCTTAATTTTGGTGGTGATATAAAACTAATTGTAAAAAAGAAAAAACGCTACTGCATGAAAAAAACGAAGCCCAATTGAAGCCCAAAAAAGGGTCCAACTTAATTGGGCCTAGCTTCCATGCGTGTAGGAGCAAGCCGCGAACTACAGTTACGCCCCACCGCCACAGCGAGATCGCAGCAGCAAGCGGCCGCGGCGCCGGGTACAGACAGCACAGCATCCCTCGTCGTGGTGATGGGCGTGGAATCAGCGCAGCCAGCCTTCGCCGAGGCAGCCGCCGCCTCGGCCGCCTCGGCCGCCTCGGCCGCCGAGCAGGCCCAGGCCCTCATCGACGTAAGCCGAAATTCCCCTCTTCTTCCGCCTCCTCGTTAGACAGCGATCACTTCACCATCCTTTGTGGGAGTTTAATGGTGTGTACCGTGTTCTTTGGCCAGGCCGCTCGGTACGATGACCTAGAAGACATCGTTAGCCTGTTCTCTGCAGGTGTTTCTCTGGATTCCAAGGATTCCCAAGGGCGCACAGGTTTATTAATTCTCCAAACTCCTCTTCCGCCTGGTCCTAAAAAAATCTCTCTTTTTCTGCATGAATTACTCTCCTTTTGTTGCTTTTTGAGTATTCAGAAGTCTACTATGTAGACCTCATCGTTAAAAAAAAAAAAGGAAAGAAGTAGACTATATGATGAGAGAATATGCTTGATAACTAGATTATTGGGTGGATTATAATGTGTTCAAAATTTTAAATGCATTATAATTTCTTTGCCACCACTGAAAGGTATGATATTGGTATTGTTTCTAAGGAAACAGTGGTCATCCCTCTTTTCTAACAAAGAAAAGAAAAGAAAAAACAGTGGAGTCCTGTGATGCGTTTTCAATTATTCTTATCAAGATGCATATATAAATTGACTCTTTGACCTGTTAAAGTTTATAAGTTCATTTGAAGATCAAAGATGGACTTGATGACTAATTATGTCAAATCTTTCCCCTCCTCGTTTATAGACTGTTTGTGCTATTGCTTGTTAACTTATTTTCCCATTAATGTTAGCGCTTCATATGGCTTGTGGCAATGGGCATCTCGCTGTCGTGGAATACCTGATTCAAAACAGCGCGGTAAGGAAACTACTTTGTTGTGACCATTTACTATATCGAACCAGATCATAGATCATTTCATGCTTTGCATTGAAGTTATTTCTACCAAATGCTTGAAGTTATTTCTTAGATTAAAGTGAATTTGCATGCTTTCTCAGATAGTTTGTTCAGATGTTTTATTAGTATAATGATCGTGTTCTTGGAATGCAGAATGTTAACGCCACAAACTTGGAAAAGAACACGCCTCTTCATTGGGCCTGCCTCAATGGACATATAGAGGTAAAATAGCTGCTATGTTGTACTAGTGATCTTTTTTCTTGTACCCAAATAAATACTTTATTGGGTCACTGTTTCTGAAAATAACCTAACCAGGTAATCAAGGCTTTGATATGTGCTGGGGCTAGCGTAAGTGCACTTAACAGGTATTTAAAGCTCTATCTTAAGAACTGAGAATTTTGTGCACATAAGTCCTATTTTTGGGAATGTACCATTAGTTTTTTGTGAGTAAGGCGTGTGTTGCTGATTTGTGTTAATTGTGATTTTACAGCCATGAAAAAACCCCAATGGATGAGGCAGTAACCAAGGGCAAGATGGAGGTGATTGATGCAATCAGTGCAGCAGTAGCTCAGGCAGAGCTTGATGGCGTCACCGTTTCCTGAAGAGCCTAGATCACTATCTTGGCTCTTTAAGCAATGGATGATATGCACTCTTGTACACATCTTCAGCTAGTACTGTTTCTATTTGTCGGTGTCATCTATATGACTCTGATGATGACATGCTACTGTAGGACAGTAGAACTTGAGCCTTGAACCCTTAGTTAATTATCATCTGTGTTCACAATTGCATGTTAGTGTTGATGACATGAAACTGTGGACATGAGAATCTACTGTTATAATCCACCTGCAACAGAGATAGCATGTAATGGATATCAGGTTTTCAGTGCTGAGAATGACATTGTTTTCTTCTATAATATTGTAAAAAGCATGTAAGTCCTCTTATATTACTGTTCGTGTCTCCTAGAATCCTAGTTAAGCTCCTTTTGCAATGAGTTGGAATTTGCGGTTGTGGTGGTGGTTGTGTGGTGTTTGATTTCAGTCAAATCTTTTTGGTACTTGGTATGTTTTGCAATGTAGTGGAATTTTTACTTCTATTATAATGCCCATGCTTGGGTATTGCCTGGTTTGTTAGGTTACATGCCATGAACTCTAGTTAGGGCGTGTTAGAAGCGGTTTGTCTGGACTTTAGGTTCTAGTTGAAATTGGGTCAAAGTGGGACTTCGGCTTAAATCTATGAAAACCATGAACTATAGTCATGTGGGTGATGGATATTGAGCATTCTTTTTGGGCCAAATCTGTGAACTTTAGTTTTGGGCCTCTGGGAAAGCCCACAGGCCGTCACCCTTGTTAGGATGATCCATACACGCGAAATTCCTCAGTATTTGCTTTAATGCTGTCCAGACTCCAGACTCTAGAGGCTGCTACGATGGTGTTTTGTTGGCGGCATGGCTTCTAGTTAGTCTCTTTAAGTGTGGAGTTTTTCATAGGGAGGGTTGTTTAGTTGCCTGGCCTGCACAAATTCTTGAGATGCAAAGTGGGAGTGAGCTTGTCTAATCTCATTAGGTGATTAAACAAGTAATTAAGACGGACTAAAAGTTTTGGTGATGTCTCTCCCTTTCTTTCCTTATATATCTACCCAGTACATGCATCGCTCGTCAACCAAATTTGGCCCTCCAAACTTATAATGTCAAACAATCTCAGATTTATACAGTCAACCAAATGCGACTTAGATATTATGTCTTACTATTTTGTCACATTGTTTCTTTTAGATGCGTGTGCATATTGATAGTTTCTCCTTGCAGCTAGAGCCTGGAAAGCAAAGAGGGGACAAAAAATTGATAAGGTAAACTTTACAGTGGACGCATTTCAAAAGATTGATGGCCACTACTGAGCACTCATCACGTCACGTGATGAGGTCATTATACTGTTGAAGGGCGAAAATTGTGCAGGCCTCTCTCTCTATCTCTCTCTCTCTCTCTATATATATATATATATATATATATATATATATATATATATATATATATACATATAAACAAGATTTCAGAGTTATTGGATTTTGTATGAATAATTTAGATATATCGTATCTTACACATTTAGAACGGTCTTTGTAACATCCAAATATTTTAAATACTTTCCTATCAGTAAGAAACTTCCTATAAAATTTCCGTCCCGTCGAATGATGGGTCGTTTTTTAGATTAGTGTCATGGCCAAAGCTTCGTACAAAGGAAACCTAAGGATACTTAGGATAGGCCTCCGTCCTTTAACTCTATTCATATAACTAGGAGACAAGAGTTATACAGAATCGTTTCTCTAAAATACAGCATCTTTTTTTGTCTGATTGTATAATGAATGATTCAGATAATATATTTTATATATCTCAAAAATTAATAAATACATGAAAAATAATAATTATTTATAAAAAATAATTACGTTGTTGTTTAACTCAATAGATGGGTCCGTCACTCGTGCATACTACTTTAACTCTATAAATGGTGCTCGCTGCCATGCAGCCTTTGTTACTACAGGACCTGATACGAGAGGGGAGGGTCATGGTGTAGGAAGAATTCACGAGGCCAGGCGGGTAAAGATATTTATAGGGATAGAGCTAGCCTGTGTACCACTGATTTCAACACTTTTAACAATGTGCCTATGATAAATACTATTTTTATTCTCAAATATATATTATTTTTTTCAATATATGATTAATAAGACAATCATATTATGAATAAAATAAATCAAAAATATTTTTAATAAATACATATATAAATTAACTTTATATATTATAATTAATAAATTTTTAACTTCAATTACACATGTGTATAAAGATTCAACCACCCAAATTAATATGGACAATGAGAAAATGTTTATTTAGAATTTATAAAATAGTACATATTTATGGAAAAAAAGATTTGAAAGTGATACATATTTGAGAATGGAGGTAGTACTAGTTGAATGTAATTAGGGTGCATATCTATTCTTTAAAGTTATTTTTTATCTTTTCGCATGCATTAATCTTCCTCCTTTCTCGTCTGCAACCATAGTCATCCGCGCCTCCACCACGACAGTCAGCTGTGCATGCAGCTAATAGTGGCAACGCTACTTGCCCGCCATGATATGAAGAAGAGGACACGTGAATTTAAAAAGAGTTAGATTCAATAGTGAGAGAATATTGATTCAATGACGAACAAGCTATATATATATAATTTGGCAAAAAAAAAACATTCTGCTTAGTGAAAGTCTAAATAATTTAGTTAGTTTGCATAGTAACACTTGGTTTTACCACGTAGTGTCAGGTTTTTAAACAGAAGCGTCTTGTATGCGTGGTTCTCTCTGTTTTTTTTTTTCATTTTTGGACGATTTTTTTTGCGCTCATTTGATGTGCATGGAACAATAGCTTTCGCAGAAAATTGTTGTTGTTGCACTGGGTACAAACCAGCCACGTTCACACCAAGTCATCTTGTTTATGCTCTATGGACATCCCATTTCATCAAGTTTTAGCAGAATTTTGGAACAGACGAAAAGCCTAACGAACATGACGTCTCACGAATTGAAGTTTAGGGACCATGCATGCACTGTCCTGTTCAATGTTTGTTGAATTAGTTTTAGCCTCGGAGCTTCCAAAAGTCTGCACAACTCCATAATGCACGCATGCATCAAACGACCATTTGGGACCTAATTTGATGCAAGAGAGGTGATTTCACGTATTTTGACTCGAAAAGCAGGAATACATCGGTATGAAATAATTAAGAAAAAGATTATAAGATTTAGTCTCATAAAATTGTTTGTGACTCACCTAAATTAAAAGTTGAGATTTACCATAACCATTTAATATGGATCACATGATATAGTTTCGAATTCTAACTTCTAAGGAGGGATAGATCCAACATACTTTATGAAGTGCTATCTGATTTTCTAATTAGTGAATCATATAATTTATTATTGAGAACCGGATATAATTACTTAATAAAAAAACACAACTCCTTAATACGAGTTGAATTTGCAGCTTTCAAGAGGCAATGTATCCAACATGTTTTACAAAATGCTCAGCATCAGAGATCCACTTTTTAAATATTGAAACACGTAATATATGACTTGAGATACGAATATAACTTGTTATATAGAATGCACACCTACCCAATAGGCCAATACTATTCCGAGTTCCTGACTTTGAAGAGGCAATAGATCCAACATGCTTTACGAAGTGCTCAGGCTTGAGAGACAGAGACTGAAGCACTTGCTTGCCACCCATAACGCACGTACGAGGCGAGAGTACTAACTGCATGGCTGCATGGTTGCATGCCACACATGCATACGTGCCAGGCGACACGTGCACATGGATGCTGATCAGATACAGCAAGGTGATCGATCCCATCTACATATGTGATCGATCCGTGCATGCAAAGCAGCTTGGTTTGGTTCTGAGCACACCTAAGGCTGGCCTGGAGCTACACATGGTTGCATACTGTTGTGCTGCGTGTGTGTGATAATGGTGTTGCTCTTTACAGTTCCTGTGGTTACTGCAGCCATATGCACTCTATGTATGGAGGCCGTCTTAATTTGCATAGCTTGTTTTAATTGCATAGCTAGCTGTTGCATGCAGCCAGCTACTTATAGTTCTAGCTATCCAGGCTGGTAATTTATCGCGCGCGCGCGAGTATATGTGGGTCAGACTTCATAGGCAGAGCCTCGGAGGCTTAAGCTTATTCCAAAGGTGTTAAAGTACACATCCTTAAGCCCTAGCATGGATGTGACTAGAAAATGAACAAAAGTTGCATCAATATAATAGCTGACGGCTGCCGACACCGCCTAGAGTGATCGTGCTGTGGGTAATAATCCCCCCGGTTCAAAATAAATATTATTTTTTTTATTGCGCACAGTTTTTAAAATTATAATATAATTTTGATTTTTTACTATTAGTTTTTGTTTATTACAATATGTTAGTAAAAATTTATAAAATTATGAAAGTATCCCCCACACAAGTATGCTCATATAATTTCTCATAATCATTCTAAATATTTATAAATATATTAGTAATCAAAATTAGAAAAAATTGACCTACAACAGGTATCTTGGATCGGAGGGAATACTAACTATAGGACATAACATGTCTATATGAATGAATGTTAAGAATATGTTTGGTTTAGCTTTAGCTGAATGATTTATACGCGACAAACAAATGATTTGTTTCTAGAAAATAATAGAAACCTTGTATAAGCTGAAATTCGTAAGGAAAGTTCGTAGGGAAGCCGAAGCTATATACAGTTATATACAAACAGGTCTATTCATCGGAGAAGCCTCGTTTTGGCTAAGCAAAAACATAATTACATGGAAATATTGGCTCCAAACAAAAACATATGATGGTTTAAATAATTTTTTTTTTAATGTTTTCACCCTCTCCTATTCTCCAATGGTAAGAGCCTAGGCTGGGAAGCTGGGATATGCTGGGAGATTTTTGGTCGTTCCTTGGTACCAAGTACCAACAGTTGTTTGGAGTACATCTTAAATTTTCAAACTGAAGCGTTGACTAATATTTTTTTGACTATGGAAGCTTATATATTAATGGTTGACCCAATATCACATTATTGCCAAAGCAAGCACAAATTTAACCCAGAGGGACAAAGTCTCCAAGTATAATAAAGTACACAGGTAAAGCTGGCTCAACGTGTCAGTGCTGATCACGTCGATGGCCCATCTTCCCTTGGAAGAATTCATCGATCGGTCGATCCACCCGTTCCTAGCTGTGTATGATAATTGTCCAACTATAAGCGCTTCACTTAATCTCATGCTTAATTTCATGGTAGATTCTATCATGCTTTGTCCCAACTAGGGTTCCAAAAATCAGAGCTGAAGTGATTTTTGTTTTCAGCTGATTTATCGATAACACAAACAGATCTTATAATTCTTTTTTCTAAAAAATCATAAATTGAATAGAATCAGCTCGAATAGTATGTAAGTCGAGATAAGTTATAGTAAAAAACTTGTTAGAATTCAATATTCAGTACTGCTCACCGGAGTGGTTTGACAGGTTATCACCGATCGATAACCAGTTCTTTTGTATTTCCCTTGAAATTACATGATTAATTAGGAGATTAAACATGTCGTGTTGACGTTGCATGTGTCATATGAAAGGAGGCAGGCGTGCATACATTTGAGGACCACAAATATTAAGGGGAGCAAGAGAATAACTGCAATTGTTCTGCCATGCACGTTACGTTGCACGGTGGAGGCGTCGACACGCGGGCCCAGCTGAACTGTGCATCCCCGACATATATAGGCATCAATGGCTCCCGAGTCTCGACGTACATATATAATCTATCTCAAGTTTGAGCTGCTTCCTCCGTGAGATATCGCATAGAAAGCCTACCACGTAGGTTGTTTATGGGCACAGGTACATGCTTACATACTTCGTTGTAGGCAAAACGAGTCGGTGTGAGCCATTACTACTTCATATCTGGTTCATTGGAGAAGCCACTCCACGTCACCTCATTTGCATAAACTGTAAGCTAATACTAAAATCTTTTTCAGACAAGATTTGAATATTATGGCATATATGATCTGGGTCACAATTTGCAACACGCTTTATCCTTACCAAGTGTAAGGTGTGAGACTATAAAAGATAATTCTGATAAGATTTAAAATTTTTTAGTATTTCAACATGATAAACTAAATTAGTATTCTTAATTATGTCTTGTACTAACGTGTTAGTCGATAAAAAAAACTGAAAAATACAAGTGAGTAGCCAATCTAGTGTTCCTATATCATATTTTCCCTTATTGATTCCTAATTTTCTTTCTCAACAAATCATACCTTTTATAGGAAATGAGCCCTCAAAACAATCACTATTCACTGGTCATTACTCTCATATTCCTGTATCCTCTACGTTCCATTTATTCTTCCTCTTTTAAGTTACATCTAAATAATAAAACAAAAAGATCAAATATATCACTTATGTTTGAACTAATAATCCTGGCCCTCCACTAATCTATTTCCAATTTTCCGCATCCCTATTCTCATAGCTCTGGTCTTTCACTATCAACCAACTTTCGATACATAATAAATAGTAACTCATGTACCGTGATAACTACAAATTTTTTAAGTATAGTTTATTGTCTATTTTTATTTCCGTGCAACGGATTTCAAATGTTTGGGCTAGCACCGGTTTGCAAAGGCATGCTAAAATCTTTCAAACTCCTACATGCACGTAAATACCATTAACACTTCAGCATGACACTGATGACATTGTTGTCCAAGTTCACGGTATCCAGTCTGGAACTTTGCAAGGTGTCACAAATACTTGAAAATAAAAAGCTTAGGCAAGAAGAGTAGGCAACAATATTCATGTAACATGTCGGGTGGTCACTTTTGTTTTGGTGCAGTAGGATTGTGCTCTAAACTTGTTTGTTGGCCACGTACGTATCGGCACGCAGACGTGGGATCCATTCCCCAAGTTTAAGGGCCACCAATTAACTAATTAAGAACCAATATATATACTGAGAGGGACCAAAAAGTATAGGCTGTCTGTCTCATACTCCTACATTCTTTGCTTAATCATGGGACTAACTTTACATTGCAATATCTATAGACCAGACATCCAATTAAATGCCTCTGCACGATACTGTCACCAAAATGAGATGACATTGAGATAATTATCATGGCATACATAGAAATGTATATGCGCATTGACCTCTAATGATTTTTCCTAATAAAGAGGATAATGTATTGATGGTACCACTACAATGGGGAATGTATATGAAGAAACTATTTTTAAAATAGAAAAATAAAAAAAATATGATTGTCATATTTGATTTGATGAATGTTGAAGATCACGACACATAGCCCATATCACTGAAAGGATGAATGATAAAAGAGTAAAAGTGTTAGATGTTGATGGTTTTTAGTGATAGATCAAAACCATTTGTGTTTGATCTAACAATCAAGATTGCTAATTCTCTTTCTTTTGTTTTAAAAAAGAAAAATGACTCCTATTTGTATGACTATGATGTAATTTGTAGTCTGCTTCGATTAAGAATGAAATCAGAGTTTATGCTCTTTTCTTAAAAGGTTGAGGTTTGTATGGTCTTTGTTGTGTTCTATATCATATGACTTGTGAAGTTATGTGATATGCACTAAGTGTTATAATCTACGTCTCGTAAAAAGAAATACAGACGAACACATATTAAGAGAAAATATGTATGTCATCCTCTTCTTAAAAAAAACATAGTCCTATTTGATACATTCCCCATTTCCATATCCTCATAATTATTTAACTTTTTTTCTTGCTCTATTACTTCACTTTATATTACTCTCTCCATTCTTAAAAGAATATCATTTTAGTTTGGTACAAGTTTTTAAAAAGTAACGTACTCTTAATAGTTATAATTAATATGATAAGTGTGTTGTTTGTATGTAAATAATTAATAATTAAGTAGAATAATGATATAAAGGTATTATGTAAGATGAGGTTATATTTTATGTTAAAAATATAGGACAATATTTTTATATTATAAATTTTGCTCAATAAAACAGTTTTTTTTTTTAAAGAACGGAGAGTAGTGTTCAGGACGCACCGCATGCTGACGGGGGGAAACTAGGATAAGTGGGGAAGATATCAGCTGTGGGCCCCAACAAAATCCTACAAAGGGTCCCCACCCTAGTAACCAATAAAAAGGGAGATCATCTTAATCTGTTCTCTCTTTTCAACACTTAATAGAAATTAGGAAGCAAAGGACAAGCAACAAGGATATGGCCCAATTAACTCCAAAGAGAGTGATTTAAAAGTATTAAACCACCTTTTATTGCCTAGTTGGTTATGATGGCCCTAGTGTGCTTTGTTGGCCATTAACCCAATCCTTGGGGCCTACCAATCACAATATTGTTGCACACTCAATCCCTTCCTTTGTGTGCTATATATCTTCTCACACATGACGCAAGTTAGGTGATGGAGAGAGAAATCATAGTTTCAAGCTTCAACTAGGGAAGATTGTATCAGCATAAAGTGGGAGTAGGAGCAGAAGGATTTGATGACATTGTTAGGACCATGGTCTAAACAAAACTGCTTTCTATTAAGATAAGTCTTGGGGTTAGGTTGTCTCAACACATGTTTTGTATGTGACTATTGGAAGGAGACAAATTTTTTTTAGTACAGATCCTTTTTCAAAAATTTTCCATGTTGACATGTAGACGACCATGATTTACCTATGTTTGTTTCTAGCGTTTTGTTAGTTGTTCGTCCCGCCAGCCTTTTGGATCGTGTCCAAAGTTGACCTGATTTCTTCTACATGTCCGGATTAATACTAATGGCTTATGTATTGGACTTAGAAGTTGTTTTGAAATACTATATACGTCTTCAGTATGTATATTAAAATTGTATTTATCTAAAACCATCAATACCAGACATCTTCGATATAGAATTAAAAAGACCTAAAAGTTTTCTTATTTTTTGAGCCAATGACACTGTTATACCTTGGCCAAGTTTGATGCCCCGAGTAGCACTTGAGCATGGTTCAATCCTATATATAGAGTTTAGAGTGGATCCATTATCTGAATGTATATATAATATTTGCAAAGTCAGTATACATAATTTCAGGACTTACAAAAATGTTGGTGCTAACACATGTTTGGAATGGAAGCACCTGATTGACGTACCAGTTAGGTACGTCATAGCCGACAAATTGACAAATTTGAAGGTTTAAATATTACAATACATCTCTCTCCGGCCAGTAGAGAGAGGGGGGGGAGGAGGAGAATGTTAAGGCATGCAAGTGAGAAAGGGAGAGGGTGGCAGGAGGCATTGAGGGGACAAAGGGAATCGACGTGGAGCCCCAGTCCGCAGCCATGTAGGTTGTGGCCACGGCATGGTGCCCTGTTCTTGAGTACTACCGTTTCCTCACTTACCCAGTACTCTTGACAACGATCACCCATCTTTCCCTGTTTTCCACAACCCCCCACTCCCTTCAACTTCAATCTCTAATGGAGACTCGCATTAATTACTACTATTCTACCTGTTTCAAAATATAAAGATTTGTTTGGAATATATACATTTTCTTTTAATTTTTAATAGGTTATTTTTTTTCGTCTAATATTCTTGTGTTTCAAATATGGTATAAGTAGTAGTTTACTAGGGAGTCTGTTTGGTTAGCTTTTAGTCGAGAGAAGTTAAAGCCAAGACCAACCACGTGCCTTCTCACAAGGGCATTTCCAAGAAACTCAAGTCTTCCATTAAAGAGAAGATGAAGTGAGGATGAAATAGTTTTTGTGACTTCTTACCCCACCTCTTTATAATCTCATAACTCAAATTTTCACAAAACAAGTTTTCTGAATTTCTCTATTATAAACTCGAATATTTGACTCCTTAGAAAAGTTGTTGCTAACACAAATAGATCTTATCTGCCAATATATTCTAAGAAAAAACTAGAAAAAAAACTATCTTAAATACATAAATATAAAATTGGTTTAATGAATGGATTTATATTATAAGACGATACAACTTGGTAAAAATATGTCTATTCTGCGAAATGGAGAAACTATCTGCCAAAACACAATATTATGCATGTGTGGATTTTTATCAGTCGACAACCAACTCACTGTTCGATTAACGGCTGCCCGACATCAATGAAGAACCAAAATGATCTATGTAAGAACTTTTTGTTAAAACTGAATTTGCTATTTTTAAAGCTAATTTATGAACGAGTTACCTATATAGTTTTTTTTATTTTTGAAGTAAAGAGATAACACTTGGATTTGTAGTAAGGGAAGAACTTGCATTGGGTCCTTGCTTAAGATTAATTCACGTTGAAACATGAAGAGATCTAGTAGGAGTAGCAACTAACAACGCTTTAGAGAGGCAATTAATTTAAAAGAGCTGGTAGCTTTAGGCATTCCAGCTGGAGACTGACTTTTGCGTAGTGATAACATGACAGAATAGGAAACAAATTATGACATGTACCCCGTAATGTCTACCGCGTCACCGAAAATTAAGAACTCGCTAAAAAAATTACTAGTAGCACTTCACGTGTAAGCTTCTCATGATGATGCACTGTCCTCTCGCAATCACAGGCCAACTCTAAAAATCGTCGTAGTACTGTGGTAATAGTGTAGTATACCCTATTTATGGTAGAGTTAACCTTGACCCGAGTAAATATCATTCCCGTCGTACACGAGGAGATAGCTTCGGTTTCGAATTGCTATGATATGGCAATACATGCTGTAACAAAATATTTTGTTAAAAAAATTGTTTTTGAAAAGTTGTTGAAGTAAAGTTTCTATCAGTTTCGTAAAACAGATGGTTGGTCTTAGTTCTACATCGTGATTTGTTGGCAATCTGTTGAGCCACAGATAGTTTGAAATAAGAGATTTTATTATTAGTTCTATCGTGATTAAGAAAAAATATGTTAGATTCTGTTTTCACAAAATCATTATTTTTGATTGTTGCTTTATAACAAATTTAGTTAAAAGTACCTCCCAAATAGATAGATTAAGCAAAACAACTTGGAAACCTTTTTTTTTTTATGCACCACACTCTCGAATATAACCATAGAATAGAAATCAGAAATAATATAGGCAACACGATACCCAACATAACCCATACTACGGTAGAGGATATGAGAGTACATTAAGCCAATAAGGTTCATCTTCCCCGTAACCTGAGGTGGTGTTGGCAATGGACAACATCGACGTTAGAACAAGGAAGACGAGAACTAGACTTGAGTATCTTCAATGCCAAACTACGTTTTTCCTGTATTGATTTTCTATGCTCCCGCTTAACCCTAAAAGAAGATAGTTAGGTGAGCTAACTAGACTCATTCATTTTGACGGGCCAAATCGTTCTAAGGTGAGATAATACTCAACTTGCTAGAAATACTAAACTCGACTCAACTCTAAAACCCTACTAAATTGGGTCGGGGCAAAAATATCCAGGTCTAAAGAGGATACGACGAAGAAGAGAACATCTAAGGGGCATCGAGGCGATGACAGTGATGTCGAAGACAAGAAGAATTTCGATCTGCAAGATTGCAAGGGAAGTCAGCGACAACAGCGAGGGGAGTATCTAGGTGAATGAGACACCCATGGCTGGAGGGCTCCGTAGAACTCATACGTAGATGCGGTGATGGACATTATCCAATCCCTACCAAAAGCTCAGTGGGACACACCAAATGTTACAAATTATTTGATGAAGGCTTCCGAGTTGGCCGAGTCCGTCCGGTGGATCAAAGTGTGATTCTTTGGTTGTCCGAAAAGGATGGCACATACTTTTAGGGATCACCTGATCACATTTTTATTTTGATTTCTGAGGATTTGTTTGGTTTCACACCTTCAACTTTAGAGTGTAGAGTGAGTTTCAGAGTTTTTATTGTTGTTGGTTTCTCTCCAGTCGATCTCACACTCCATTATGGATTTGTGGGGTGTGTTTGATCTTTTCAGTTTTTTTAGTTTAATTGTTTAGGTTTTTGTGTAATTTTTTGTTTGGAAAAATGAAACCATACAAACAAACTACAATTAGGTTCAGTTTGGTGAAAGACATAAAAAAAATTCGGTTCGGTTAATTTGATTTTCGCACCCCATAAAAATATTGATGTTTTTAATATATATGTAAAGGAAAATACATATGTTACACTATTTATACTTTTGCAACCTAAATTTTACTTGATAACATCATAAAGTTTCGATTAACATACAAGTTAGAAAAGTATGGTGTCTAATTGTCTATTGAAAGTGTGAAAGGTAATTCGCTATATTCATTTTTTTCTCAGATAATTCTAGTTTTTTTTTAAAAAAATTAAATTCTTATCCTAATAACCATAAATCTTGATCAATTTCAATATGTTAGATCAGTCGGTTTCTACATATTTTTTATTACTTAACAGGTGGTGTTTGGGGTGGTGGTGGTGGTGGTGGTGGTGGGGAAGGGGAAGGGGGAGGGGAATGGGAATTGGATATCATATGATGTAAACAACGGATAAGGCAGGCCCTACTTTCACCCTACTTCCATGTACCGAAAAGAGAGCCCAAAAAATTGATGATACAATGCGACAGGTTAAACTTTTGCCTTTTTTGAATTTTGAGATTGACACTTGGTGCTTCTCTAGAAATTATTCAATACCAGATTCATATTTTCTATCTTAAAATATATATATATTTTTTTGATTTAGATAATTGGATCATGAACTAACAATCTAGATCAACGTGGATGAGAAATTTAAAATTTCTCATGAGATAATTAATCACATAAAATTTTTGTCATATCAATCTAAATCATTCAAATTTTAATTAAACAATTGAGATTTAAAAAAACATTCTCTAACTTTTCTTAAATAAAGCAAAATATCTCAATCCCCACTTGGCTTTTTATTGATTTAGAGATCTTTTTTCCTGCTCCGATTTCACTCTACAGTACACTTTTCCACGTACTTTGAAAGCGTCAGGGGCTGAAAAAAGCGATTAATTAATTCATACCGCCAGTGGAACTTCAATTTTCAGACACTGATAGAACAACACCGAGCATTGGAATATAGTTGGTCAGAATATTACCTAAGAGTTACAAATAAAAAAAATATGATTAAGTCATCAAATCTCACCAACAACAAATAATCTATGCACATACAATACAAGATTTAAATCCATTATATACATGTACTGAGATTTAAATAATTGTCTGTAATAATCATGGTGTTTCATGAGTTGGACTACAGCTAGTTGGTAACTGTTATTTTAGTTTTGTTGGGATTTAAGTACAGTTTTTTTTCCACATATTTTCATAGGATTGAGACTAAAAAGGTGATTCATTAAGTTGAATTGCCGGTGGAGAGGGAACCAACATAGTTTTTGCTGGAAAATTATTTAATATTATTGTAAGAGTTTTGAAATTATGATTTGAAAGGTCGAGAAAGTTAATCAGACTCATATATTAATGAGTATTTACCATAAAATCATGATAACTTTTTCCAGACTATTTCATCATGTATGAGTTTCTACAAAACAAACAAATGTTTGTCTTTGAACAGCACATGAGGTTAAATTCATGACATTTTCCCTTTGGATTTTTTTTAACTTCCAGTGGGGATCCAAATCATTGCTATTAAGACAAAAATAAATGTGATTTCTGCATAGATAGCTGCACATTGTACTTCCCACTATGGCTAAAAATTGCTAATGGAAATGGTTGTTGCTGTGCCTGTACATGGTCCTGAGAAAACAACAAGTTAACCACCTTAGGGGTGGTACGATCTTCTGAATTGAGTCTATGTTTTGGCAGAGAAATATTTTATGCAAATTCTAACCATGATGCGTTTCATTTATGCCAAAATGTATGTTGCAGCATCGGGGATTTCTTAAGTTGTTTCCTGGACACTATTGAGTGAAAATATATGATGTGCCTTTCAGAATATGTCAATCACTAGATCAAGATTTGAATAATTAAAATTAAAGTTGAGAGAAATCTAAATATTTTACAATAAATTTAAATTTCAAGTGTCTCAATTGTCCACGCCGTTCGTTAAACAGTTTATTTGTGATGAAATCACTTTTCTTAACAATTCTTATGTGCTTTTTGACTTTGAAGGATTTGAATCCCAAAAATTGATATTCATACACTTATTAAGACCAATGAAGGTTAGAGCAACAATTGTCGCTTTTTTATATATTTATGAGTAAACTGTACTTCGGGTCTTTAAACTTGTGTGGTTGTGTCTCTTAAATCTCTAAACCTCAAATTTATCTTAAAAGATCCCTGAACTTGCTCAATCATTCATCTAAGTCCATCTATCAGTTCAATTTATCGAAAATAATGCATCTTTGTGATATAACACTTCTAAAATGATGTAACATGCCACATCAATTTTTTTAACATATTATTATGTTGCCTACCATACCACATCAGTTCATTGATAACATTGCACACTGAAGTGGAGACTGAATTTTGATCAAATACTTAAAAATTACTATAAAAAAGACGATAACAAGAAATAACAAAATATGTGGTGCTAAGACACAAAATTAGCACTTAATTTCAATACATAACTGATAGAATAACAAAATTAACTAATGTTGACGAGTTTAGAGACCAAATTGATTATAAGACAAATTTAGAGACATGTGAGATTAAATTTAAAGTTTAAAATCTAAGTAATATAACCGCATAAGTTTAAAGATTCCGAACACAATTTACTCTATACTTATTTTGGACTACCTAAAAGAGTAAACCTTAATTAGTAAATGCTCCAATGCACCAATGACAAATAGTTTTGCTAGGAGTTAAAAAAACAGTAAACTCATGTGTTCCACCCTAAATATTTCTGTGAAACTATTATTACTTACATAAATAAAACTTTCATATGTAAGAAGGTCTTAATAAAAAACATCTGCAAAAAGGTAGAACAAGGTGTTCAAAAGGATACCTTATAACAAATAATTATAATACAATCCATCTATGCTTCTATTTTCTGAAAATATGAACAATTCTTTAATTTGAAAAAATTCTTTTGTCACCACTTTATGTTGTGCATGACATAGGACTTTTTTTCTTTTATATTTTCTCATCTCGAACTTCATAGAGAAGTTAAAGAGGAGTTTCTTTAACTCTAGAGGACTAGATCCACGTAGAGAATTTGATTCAAGAGTAGAGAAATATATATAAGATAAAAAATATAGATATCCACCTATTAACAATTCTTATAAGTATTTCTTGGAGGGATTGAAGTGGTATATTTGAACAATAGAATGCAAAGCATCCATACAATAATGCAAGGACATTGTTGTTGTGTATAACCACGCAAGATTGCAAGAATGTTCGGTTGACCATACTTGTGCTCACCAAGGAATATTTTATATAAATAACTTTTTAAAAAAATCTAAATGTGACATGTGACATCAGGAGTGCTGCAAATTTCTCTGTCTGTGAGTCCACTGCACTCCCAAAGTGCAGCAAGGACAATTTTCATTTTTTTATTAATTCAAATTTAAAGTTTTGTAAAAACAAGTTAAATTCTTCCAGTATTGTTATCTTTTGATTTATAATTTGTATTGACAATTCATTTGAACCAGAAGAATCGTAAAACCAAAATGATCATATTGACACAAACAGATTACCAATCATAACTATATATCACAAGATATCATATATTGTTATATTTTGAAATATATAAGTCCGGTTGATGATCAGTTTATATCAGTCTAATCTTTTTGGCCTTACTGTTATACTGGTTCAAATGGATTGTCAATACGAATTTTAGATCAAAAGATATTAGTCCTGAAAGAGTAAAAAATTTTAGTATAATTTAATCTCAAAGTTCGAGTTAAATTCTCGTATAACTTTGAGATTAAATTTTTTATTCTTCCAAGACTAATATCTTTTGATCTATAATTCAGATTAATAATCCATTTGAACCAGTGTAATGATAAGGTCAAAACGATCAGATCGACATAAAAAGATCATCATCCAGACTTATATATCTCAAGATATAACAATATATGATATCTTGTGATATATATTCTGGTTGATAATTCTCAATTTGATTATTTTGACATCACGATTTAACTGGTTTAAATGGATTGACAATTCAAATTATAAATTAAAAGATTTGATGTTGGAAGAATTGAAATTTTCCTTACAAAACTTTGAATTTGAATATATAAAAAAAATTGAAAGTTGTCTCTTCCGCACTCTGCTAGTGCGGTAGACTCTTGGTTATACTGAATTGTCTTGTGGGGTAAAGAGATTTATCGCACTCCTACTACCACATGTCATGTCTAGATTAACTACACATCTAAAAAGAATTATTTTTACAAATTTTTGAAATATTAGGTCATATTTGTCATTTTTTTCTAAAAAGATAATTTATATAAAAATATTAATATTCTTTTTCCTCTCAATTTTATATTTCAAGCCCTACCCATCCGTCGCTCATGAACTGGGCGGATGGGAAACAGTTATATTGCAATATATGGGGCGTTCGGTTGGTGCCAATATACAATCAATTGTCATTGTTTAATTGGTTGTCAAAATTTAATTGTCCAACACAAGTTATATTGAATTTAATGTATTAATTAGTTCAGCGTTTTAAGTTATTCAAAAAATGGTCACCTACTCATTTTTCAATAATTCTCATCATATCTAGACTCCACCAAATCTCGTATTTAAGATTTTTGAGTTCTAATATCATATTGAGTTTTATACATTAATTAATTCACTCAAAATTTTAAGTTATTAAGGAAAATTAGTTAATCTACTCATACCAATTAACTTTTGTCAGTTTTGGTCACCTTTGTTTGTCAAATTAATTGATGTCTCTATTTGTACATGGAAATTATTTTGACTAGTCAATTCCTCTTTTTATATAACAAGTGAACCCCATATTAACCGTCAACTGAGAACAATTCAAACAATTCTAATAACTAATTTTATCATACTACACATTTGATCGCGACCAATTGTTGGTGGAGACAAAACAAGCATACCCTACAGTTGATATCTCACGAAGAACAGGTCAAGTTGTCCACCGGCCAAACTAAAATAGGCGTGAGAGGTCCCAGCAAACTGCAGCCTGCAGGCGAGGACGCCTCCTTAAGAAATGAAGATTATTTGCACGCATGACCGTGGTTGGTTTACTTCATCTGTGATGGCAATTATTTCGGGTGCTCATGGATGTGAGGGTGTTAACATTTCTGGCTCATGAGTGCGATACTACTGCAATAATGACTTGTGGCACAGGTTATTATTTGCCCTCTTGGATGTGCAACTTTGCTAACATAATTGCTGATGATTTTGTAGATAATTTTAGAGTGTTATTAGCTGAGCTTAATTTTCTCTAATAAAAAACTGCATCTTTTTATCCTAGGGAAGAAAGATAGATAGCGTCTTAGAATCTTATCCGCTCAATAGAAATTTGAGTTGTCTACATTTATATTAAAAAGTAATTGGGGCAAGTAATCTTCTTGCGATCTAATTATCTAAACAGAGAGAAAAATATATGTCTTTTCTTCTTTGGGGCATAGGATGTAGATCCCTCCAATAAATATTTGTTAAGATTTTAACTTATAAACTCAATAAATTCTCTTCTATTGGCATCAACATATTGGGAGTTTCTAATTTCAAAGTATATAAACTTATTAAATAAGTCCTAAAATAAATTAGATATTTGATCTTAACTCCAATTTATAAGCCCATAAATTTAAAAAGAAACTCAACTGATCACTGCATGTCAGCTAACAGAGCTTAAAATCATGGCTCATTATATAATTTGAGGCCTTGATGAATTAAAGATGACTTAAATTATCATTATTCTGAATAGGAAATGTTAGTTATCCTTAATTAGATAACGAGTTACACCAACCTTTTTTTCCATGGATCTTTCTTGGGAAGGTGAGTGAATCTGTCCATGTGGTTATGTTAAGAAGCGTATTATCTGGATTTTGTTGGTTCTTTTTCTGCCACCAGTACATTGAATATTATTATCATAAAATCTTAGCTATGCATTAGGTTTGCTCAAAGTCAACATAAGCTAATGGAGATCTGTATCTTTAAATGCCAAACTCAAAGGACAAAAAGTGCATGCCTTACATAACATAAAATTAGAAAAGAAAAAACAACTAATAATAAGATGACCAATGAGCTCCCATACAAGATAGACAAATTTTACTTTAAGATAACTTATTAAAAAAATTTCAAAAATGGTCTACTCAATTTTTTTTTGCAAAACTAGCCTTTCATTGCGCAGCCCAATCAGTGATTGAAGACATGACAACACACCCGACCATATGTGACAGTAGTGCACGTATGATAGGTTTTTAACTGCTGGCTCATTCAGCGACTGAATCAGTGCACTACTGCACATCTACTCAGATGTGCCACCATGTCTTCAGTCGCTGATTGAGATTGTTATTGAAATCCAGTTTTGTAAATTTCTTTTCCACTTGACTATTTTTAAAATTAATTATTTTTCATGAGCTATCAAAAACAAAATCCAAGATAGGCAAGTCCCTGATCACTGAAAGAACTTGTACCTCAAAGAATAGTATAATTCTACGGTTTCACATGAGAAGGTGATAAAATCTTCCTAAATTGTTATCATGATTGTGTTCTATTTGATTATTAATTATTTGGATAAACATAACATACTATACGTATTTCATTAATATATTTGTGAGGCTAAAACGACAATAAGGGAACAAATATAGCCATTGCTCTTGAAGACTTTATCCAACTACCGATAAAAGGGATTCTTCAGGACCATGCATGGCATGATAAGATTACTTCACCTGAATCATGCTAAACCAGAAAGCAAAAACCCAAAGGAGGCCAGAACGTGGTAGGAAGAAGACAAGGCAGGTAAGCAGAGGGAGCCCAGCTTTTACCATTCCTCATACTGTTAGGGCCCTGGGGCTCTTAGCCAACTCAGGAGCAAGACTCGGAGCCCACCACCTCACACTTTCCCACAAACAGACAGCCCTCCAAATTAAGCCTAAAAATTAATTAATTTACTACTCCATCTAATTAGTTACTAAAACAAAACAAATATAAAAGAAAATGTATGACACGAGAACCAAAATCTCCAACCCTCTCGACAAACGTCCCTTTCCTGTTTCTCCCCTTCCTTTTCAACAAAAAAAACTACCATGTTTTCTAAATATATGTCATAAAATTGTGCTTACTCTATAAACTGGTCAATAGTACCTTTTCATAATCTGATATCATAACCATTAAGCAATTTTTCCAATAACATTGCAACAGCTCAGGTACCATGTAAAATTTTGGTATAGAAATTTAGAACACATAACGCCTTTTTTTTTTTAAACATTAGAAAATGACTAAGTAACTCCTTTATTGTTTATTAAGCAGTTTTTGATCTATTTCTACGAGAATTTTATGAGTCAAATTTAAAATTCTAATTTAATCTATTATATAATAAATTTTGATAATATTAGAATCACTATATTTATTCTTGTCTCACATAAAAAATATTCAAAATTCTCATATTAATCATAAAAAAAATTACTAAAAAATTCCACATTAATCAGAAAAAATAAAAAATGATTACATTCATTATACAGATCATGTAGGAAATAATATGCAAAACTAACACTATCTTTATTATAATACAGATTAATTTGAAAATTATATTCAAAATCAACTCTATATTTAATATAATATTAAAAAAGAACATCTCTATATAGACTAGTCACCCAATTATTATAAGATCATTTTTAATTTCAACTAATTAATTCTTCCTCCTCAAACATGAGGTAATAACAGCTATCCAACCTCTCCACAAAATCATCAATATGACAAAAAAAAAAGGAAAAATAAAGAAACCCCAAATAAAAAAAAACAAATAACTACCAATTAAAAGAAAAACTCCCTTCAAGGCTTCCACCACCACCACCACCACCCTTCCATTCCTTTCCCTCCCCCACCCCTTGACCCCAACACATTTCTTTCCTTGCGTGTATCCCCTGCCATTGCCGCTCCGTCGCAGCAATGCCACCGTGGAGGGCGCGCGCGCGCGGCCTCCGGTGCTGCTAGATCTGCAGCCACGTGTAAGAAGCCCACCGGCCAAGAACTGAGGCCGGGAACTCGAGCAGCAGCAAGAACGCGCGGGGGAGATAGGTGGGGGCGGCAAATGCACGAGTACACCCGCACCAGGGCGTGGGAGGTGACCGTGCGCAAGGTGCAGCAGCAGCAGCCGCCGCCGGGGGGGAGGCGCCGGGTGACCCCGATGTCGACCGCGGACGACTCCGAGACGGCGTCCTCGTCGGCATCGTCCACGGGGGGCTCCCCGACGTCGTCCGCTGAGCGGCAGTACGTGGAGCGGGGGCTCCCCAACGGCGACTTCTACACGGGGCAGTGGCGCGGGGGCGCGCCACACGGGATGGGGAAATATTTGTGGACGGACGGGTGCATGTACGAGGGGGAGTGGCGGCACGGGAAGGCGACGGGGCGGGGCAAGTTCTCGTGGCCATCGGGCGCGACGTACGAGGGCGAGTTCAAGGACGGGTTCATGGACGGCACCGGCACCTACACTGGCGCGGCCGGCGACACCTACCGCGGCGCCTGGTCCATGAACCTCAAGCACGGCCATGGCAAGAAGAGCTACGCCAACGGTGACCAGTACGACGGCGAGTGGCGCGCGGGGCTGCAGGACGGCTCCGGCCGCTACGTCTGGCGCAACGGCACCGAGTACACGGGCCAGTGGCGCGCCGGCCTCATCCACGGCCGCGGCTCCCTCGCCTGGTCCAATGGCAACCGCTACGACGGCGGGTGGGAGGACGGCTGCCCGCGCGGCCAGGGTACCTTCCTCTGGGCCGACGGCAGCCTCTACGTCGGGTTCTGGGCGCGTGACAGCCCCACCGGTATTGTGCAGCAGAAGGGCCTGTACTACCCGTCCGCGGCGGCCTCCTCCCCCACCGCCCGCGACCCGCGCGACGTGTTCGCCAGGGACTTGCCGTCCTTCATGGGCGGCAACACCGAGTCGGCGTCGTTGCAGAGGTCGCTGAACTGGTCCGGGCACAGGCCGGCCAATGGGCGGCCGAGCTCGGCGTCCGGCCTGAGCAACAGCTCCGGCGGGGACAGGAAATACGACAAGATATGCATTTGGGATTCAGACGGGGACATCACTTGCGACATTGTGGATGGCGCCGCCGTGGGGGACGATGGGTCGGCCGGCCGGGGGAGCGTGAGGACGGAGGACGGCGGGGAGGGGAGGGGGCTGCCACCGCCGTCGCCGGAGCCCCACGTCGCCAGGTGGGTGCCGCCTCGGGAGGTGAAGCGGCAGGGGGAGATCATCGCCAAGGGGCACAAGAACTACGAGCTCATGCTCAACTTACAGCTCGGGATCAGGTGCGTCATGCGTGCGTTTCTTTGGTCTGGAATTTGAGATGGTTCTTGCTGCGTGTTTGGATTAGGCCTTTTGATTGGCTCCGATGAACTCGTACGAATATGTTGTTGCTTCCATTCGCCTGATTCAAAACATCTAAATTGGACATCCCACGCAATGCCGGAGAAATTTGCATTGGATTTGATATTTTGCTGAGTTAGGAAATTTAATTAGGCATCAGGCAATAGGGAGTTTCCATGGTTTTTTTGGAAGAGTTTTTGTTCCCCTGTAGAACTTGTGATTCCTAAGAAATGGTGATTTTTGAAGAATGGTATGTCTTCAAAGATTTCTTGTTTCCCTCCTTTGGTATGATTCTAATAAATTTGAATTAAAATTTTCATGCTTTGATGTTGAAACATCAAATAGCTGAAAGCTGTAGTATAGGTTGGTAATCTGATTTTGGTGATTTAATAGAGGCTTTGCCCCGTTGTGAGAAAACAGGATGGCATTCACCTAATACTGTTCAGTTGATAACTTCTTGAACTCATTGAGGAAAGGCAGATCTAGTTCCTTTTGCTCTAAGCAGCTTTCTTTCTAACATCTGAACATAAATTACATTCGTTTATCCTTAACTAAGATGTCTGGACACAGGCATGCAGTAGGAAAGCAAGGTCCGATTATACTAGACCTGAAATCATCAGCTTTCGACCCAAAGGAAAAAGTATGGACAAGGTTCCCTCCAGAAGGCTCAAAATACACCCCTCCGCACAATTCTTGTGATTTCAGATGGAAGGATTACTGCCCACAGGTGTTCCGGTTGGTCATCACTCCCATGATAAAGATTTATATATTATACTCATTCTCTGGTGCTATCATGCTCATCAACATACCATTTGTTCCGAACTGAATCACAGGACGCTGCGCAAGTTGTTCAAGGTTGATGCAGCAGACTATATGTTATCCCTTTGTGGAACTGAGGCTCTGCGGGAGCTCTCGTCTCCTGGTAAGAGTGGAAGCTTCTTTTACCTAACAAATGATGATCGGTACATGATAAAGACAATGAAGAAATCTGAAGTAAAGGTTTGTGCTTTGTGGTTCTGGTTGTCCAAAGGCTTTACAAACTTCATAGAATGCCAGAAGTTTTATTCTTAATGTAAGGAACACTTGTTACCATACAGATGCTTCTGAAGATGCTACCGGCCTACTACAATCATGTCCGTGCATTTGAGAATACTCTAGTGACCAAGTTTTTTGGTCTGCACTGTGTCAAGTTAGCTGGGGCTAACCAGAAGAAGGTTAGAGAAGAGTCTTGACTGTATATTTCATCTCCATGCCTTACTATGTTTCTATATAAATACCTTATTTCCGAGGTGTATTACTTCTGCCCTGATTTTCTGTTTGCTGCTGTACTACTACCCAGGTTCGTTTTGTCATAATGGGAAATCTATTCTGCTCTGATTATTCTATTCATAGGCGTTTTGATCTGAAAGGCTCATCCCTCGGCCGTACAACTGACAAACCACAGACAGAGATTGATCAGTATACAACTCTGAAAGACCTCGATCTTAACTTTATCTTTAGATTGCAGAAACAATGGTTTCAAGAGTTCCAAAGGTGCAAACATATTTTGCCTTATACTCTCATATCCTGTGTGAGTTTAGTACCAATCAGAAATCGGTGGCATTTTTGTTTCTCATGCTAACGTAGAGGTTACATATGTTTAACCAGGCAAGTGGACAGGGATTGCGATTTCCTCGAGCAGGAGAAGATTATGGATTACAGTCTCTTGGTGGGTGTACATTTTAGAGATAAGAGAGAGAAAGTTCTGACTGAAGGTTGGTTGGAAAACTCAAAGCACCTTAGCAAGTCTTTAACATTGTTATTTTATGCCTTACGAAGTACTCTATTTTGTTGAAGGTTCAACTGACTATGATGTCAACAAAATAACACCTCGTCTTTCAAGAGGAGACACAGGCCAGCTTCTTACTGATCCAAACAGGTAAATAGTCACTCAATTAAAATGTCAAATTAGGGCTTCAGATATACATATCAGAACAAGTAATAATTAGCCTATGAATAAACCCTTCTGGTGTTTGTCGTTTTTCTTCTTTAAATGTTCATCTGAATATGGTGAGTGGACAGGTGGTCCAAGATCAAACTTGGGGCAAATATGCCTGTAAGAGCTGAACTGACTGCCCGAAAGAGTGAATGTGAATTGCAGCTTATTGGAGAGCCAACAGGGGAGTTCTATGATGTTATATTGTATTTTGGGATTATAGACATACTTCAAGATTATGATATCAGCAAAAAACTTGAGCACGCATACAAGTCTTTCCAGTATGACCCAACATCGATATCAGCTGTAGATCCAAGACAGTATTCCAGACGATTCAAAGATTTCATATACAAAGCATTTCAAGAAGATAGGCTAGACAGCTGAGACCAATTCCATACAGAAAATTGAGAACTAGCACAGCCATGGAAGTGCAGATAAACTTTGAACTGTCAAAAGCTCAAGTTGTGCACAGTGCAGTGGGGTGTTTGATGTCCCTACTTGTACATTGTCAGTTGACTGTACCAGAATGGATGACTGCAGCTTCAGTGGAAGCCACAGGATGGCGGAGTTGCTCGAACCCCTCCTCTTGGTCTTCCAGAGACTTGCCACGCTCTCTCGTAAATACAAATAGCTTTATACATACATATATAGAGTTCACTAATATTTTCTAGTGTAGGCGATGTTAACTTAATGATTCAACTTACAGATAGAAAAAATTGTAACCACAAGCGCGCAAGCCGGTCCAGAGTTGTAAAAATGTTTTTACCTGAGGGTAGCATGTATGAGGTACCATTCTTTTGTAACTGTCTTGATTGATGCTTCCAACACATCCAGAGGAAATTCTGGGATTTTCTGCTGCATGTACATGATATTTTTGGACATATCAGTGATGCCTCATTTTTGTTCTCCTTTCCTGAGCTTAAATCATCATGTCTTGGCTGTTTGCCAACTTCCAATGATGCAATACTGAGATGGGGCCAACTGAAACTTAGTGGCAGCTGAGACATCGGCATTTGGTGTGCTTTTATAGTCATCTTGTGATGATGGCTATCTGCATTGAGCCAAAACACAAAGGGAGCAACCTTACACATTTTGTGTAACTTGCTTGCCTGCAATGACAAGGACAGGTTCAGCAGCCAGGGTTTTAACCTGTTGGTTATGTATCTGATGTAAAACAGGTGAAACAGCATTGCTCGCAATCAGCTTACCAACAAGACGGCTCCATGGCTTATTTGCTGATGCAGACTCGAGAATTTTAATCTCTATATAAAATAGTTAGTTGCATTGACAGTTTCAGATTTCAGATATGCATGTCATGCTTGCCACTTTCAGTAGCAATCATGTGTGAAGAGCCGATAGATCATTTTCGGTGTTCCTCCTAGAACAATGATTGGTTAATATGTGAGGTTTGGTGAAACCAACCACTTGACATGGATCCAAGTTCTTGAAAGGAATCCTACACCAAACAACTTTTGAGCATTCTTGTCAGGTGAAAAATATCCAGGTTCTATTTTATTCTTGTAGTTAATGGCATTCTCAGCTGATTCTTGTTGCAGTTACATGACTGTCACCTTCTTAATATAATAAACAGAAGTGATAAAAAATTTGAGCAAGAGCTGAAAAAATCAGACACTAACAAACAGAAGTAGTAAAAAATTTGAGCAAAGACTAAAAAGATCAGACAGCTATGCCCCAAAAAAATTTTTAATGTGTTGTTGAGGAGTTGTGGCCGGCAACTATCTACGACGAACCTTCTATTGTACGCAGGAGCAATGCTGATTGGGCACCTAGGATTCCATGATAATAAAAAGATTAAAAAAGGCAAAAGAAGAGATAGTTAAATACACAAGAGTTGCATCCATCGCCTGATCAACTCGTGGCAAAGCCTAATTTGCAGAGAGAACTTTCACATATCTTCATAAACAAAAATATTACTACATTTTAGTACTCATGTAAATACTCCATCCAAATTTTTTACTTATCGTTTGATACATCTATAAATCAAACTTTTAAAATTTTAATCAATAATATATAAAAAATATTAAAATTCACTACATAAAAATTATATTAGTTGAACAATGATTGTGTTCTGTGCATGTTTTCTACTTGAAATCTTCTAAGAACTCCCTTAAATGTGAGACTATGTTGAGAATTGTCCGATTATATATCCAAATCATAATATGTCAAGTGAAATTTGTCTCGTAAGAAAAATATATGCGCTTACCTACATTTATTAGAATACTCTCATTTTTTTTCTTACTATAAAATAAAAATAAAAAATGCAATGGCTATGGTACAAATATTGTACTTTCACTTGTCTATTGTAAGAGTTGTAAATATCTTAACTACATCTAAATTTGTTTATATATAAGAGTTGTGAATATTGACTACACCTAAATATTTTTATATGAGTCTTAGCTATACTCAAATAAAAATGCTCACCCAAGTGTACCTTTTCTTTTTGTTTGAAGGCATACCATACAGAGTACATCATCTTACAGCTACCAACTAGTTGTATTCTTGTATTCTTCCTTTTATATCACACATTTGTCATCAGTGCCACAACTCAAAGCTCACGGCCTGCGAGCACTATGATAAAAGGAAGCAAGCAATAGAAAACAAACGAGAGAAAATGTTGGTGCACATAAGGGAAATAAGTTCGCTGAAGAATTGATGCATTATGATATAATCATGTTAAGTGTTGGAGTCTCATATGTACCTATGTTTACTCTAAGTTGCCAAAAAGATTCATCACTATAATAAAAAAATTGTGAATGCAAAATTCAATTGATCTATGTAACATTATCGTCATTAATAATTATGTAACACCACGATGGTCAATTATCGACAAATATTTTAAATTTGGCCAAATGCTCTAAATTGGGTGTGAAAATTACCAAATTTGACTAAAATTACCCAAATACAGGCAGTATGTCAAAATTTTGCTCCAACCCAAACAAAAGCCTATTTTCTATAACACCATCTAATAATGCAGGAAAGAGATTGCGGCAGATAGTGCCTCCTGGACCTGATTCGGAAGCTACAACATGCAACGATAGGAATTACAACGTGACATTGTACCTTTCGTACAGCTGCTGTTTAGTCGTAACGAGAAACTTTTGCTTTTTTGACCCATACTGTTTGGCATTTGAAGATGGAACGCATAGTACTCGTACTTACTTTTTTTCACCCCCAAGGTTAAGTGGTGAAAAGAAAAGTTACACCGTTGGTTGGACTCTTTGAAGCACGCAGTAAAGTCGGGAACACATTGGGCAATGCTTTGCCGACTTTTTATCCTTTTGTATGGCGAAAGTTTCGCACAAGATACAGATAGCCACGATGCAATGATTGAACGTTGATGTTGTCACCATTTTTTTTAAAAAAAACTCCAGGTTTACATGAATTTGGTTAAAGTTTATGATGTGTAACTCTAATTTGTTTGTTGTATGTTCGCTATATAATAATCGGATGATTGGTTAAAATCATTTTTTTCATTCTCAAGGAAAAAAGAAAAGAAAATCAAGGTTTACATTAATCTGGTTAAAGTTTACGATGAATGACTCTAATTTGCCTGTTATATGTTCTTAATATAATAATGGGATGATTGGTCAAAACCATTTTTTTTCTTTCTCAAAAGAACAAGAAACGAAAGTCGAGGTATACATGAATCCAGTTGAATATGATGAGTGACTCTGATTTATATGTCATATATTTACAATGTGCACAACCTCTATTCTAATTTTTAGAAACCTGCTCCAGACTCGAGAGTCAAAAGGATTCGGGGTAAAAGGAAGCCACGCTGACAGAAACCTTTCGCAAAACCCACTTACTTCCTTTTTTTCTAATTATCTTTGCATATCCTTCTCTTCTGGGCCGTAGTGACGGCCCAACACAAGAAAGGATGCTGTGGCGCCGAGAGAGGCTCCAAGGGCCGGCCCAAATCCCAATTGATGATTTAGGGGCAAATGGCCCAAATGAATATAAACATGTCCAAACTGGATGGGTTTGGAGTTCATTTGAGCTGAGGTGAACGCCAGCCATTTGAATTTGGATATCGAATTTGCTCCCCCCTACAAAATACAAAGCTACAAACTGAAAGAAAATTTACTCGGAGGCTTCAGATCCAACTGAAATCCCTCTAAAATATGGTGTTTTTACGTATCACCGATGGCAAAATTGACGCCCCGAGGTTTCTCGCTGACATCCCTCTCTCTTCTTTTATTTTCTTGTATCTACTATCTGCTGTCTTTTCATGCCCTGTAGTTCGTACCATTTCTCAAATATGTATACAGTTTCAATCTTTCAGGTGGTATTGAGCACAATCTTTTGCAGTATATATAAGTAATTAACACAAGACACCGAACAATAATCTCAAATTTGTCAAAACAAAACCGTTCTTTCGACAGTGAGAAAACAAATCACTATGCAACCAATTAGCTTAGCTGAATTGCCCCAGCTAGCCTCTGAAATGAAAAACTGGAATACATGCAGATCAAGTACACTTCTAAACCCCAAAGCCCCAGACCACAGGTAAGCTGCAGGTTCACCCGAGAAACCTGTCGCAAGTACTAGCAAACGCATCATGCGAGTTCGACAAAACACACCCAGATCGATCTAGACGCCTACTACCCTACAAAAACCAACACCTACACCAATAATGATGGCCCTACGACGACATGGTGCACGCGGACATGCTAAGCGGCGGTGCACCGCTCGCGGGCGAAGCCGACGCGGCCGTTGGGCACGTCGAACAGCACGCGGTGGTTCTGCTGCTGCATGCTGGCGATGACGTTGAGCACCGTGTTCACACCGTCCGGCGCGGCGGCCATCGCGAGGCAGCTGGTGGTGCCGTACGTGCTATGTATCACCACGTTCTCCTCGGGCAGCGTCACCTGCATGCCGTCGAATAGCAGCGTCACGGGCGGCCACGCTACCGTGGTGTTGTAGCACGTGTCGAAGCCACCGAGTGAGGACACGGGCGCCGCGACGCGGTGCTGGACCTCGTCGCGCAGCGCCTCGTAAGCCGGCGTCACGAGCCGGGTGAACATCGTGCCCGAGTCGATCACCGTGCCGGCCCCGGTCGCCGCGTCGAACGCCAGCGCGGATGACGGGATAGACACCACCTTCTTTCCCACGCGGATGCCAGTCATGTTGACGTAGTACAGCGACGACCGGTGCGGGTTGGCGAGAAGCGGCGTCGTCTTGATGCGCTGGGGCTGGCCCTTGTGGCCCAGCCTTAGCGTCCCGGAAAAGTTCATGGACTTGAAGCTTGGGAGGCAGTAGGAGAAGGTTGCTCCATACATGTCTTTGGTTTGAGAAAGGAAGGACAGTGGCCCACGGCCGAGCCCGAGGAGGCCTTGCGGCGGTGCGGCGGTGCCGGTCGCCCTCTGCAAGCAGCCGAAGGTGTAGCTCTTGACAACGTCATTGGCCACGGCGAGGGAGTCTTGGGACAGTCCGGCTTGGAGGCTGGAGTCTGCATACGACAGGCTGAAGCCACAGGATTTGCTGTTCGGTGGGCACGTTGGGTTCGGCACTTGCCCGCACTGCGGCGAGCCGCACGGCACCGGGTGGTACGTGGTGGAGGCGGTCGGGTTGAAAGGGGACGACGTGGGGCAGCCGGCGCAGCCGGAGCACGGGATCCACGCCGCGTCGTTGCTGGTGTCGACCGCGAGGAGCAGCTGTTGCGGCGGGGTGCCTAGGCGGGCGCGCACAACGTACGTCGGCGTCTGCAGCAGCTGCCTCCCGGACGCGATGGGCGCGAACGCGCGCCCTGGCGCGACCGCCAGCGAGTCCAGGTACAACAGCCGCGAAGCGTCGCGCGCCGTCTGGTCCGCGAGGAAGCCCGCCCACGACGGCGCCGCGGCTCCCGACCCCAGAGGCGAGCACGGACCGAACGCTTGCGACAGATGCAGCGTCCCCCCCGAGTCTGGCGGCGTCGCCGGACACGACGGGTGCGACGATGCGCCGAGCGTGAGCATTAGAATTAATGCAACACTGCAGAGCAATACAGCCATCTCTAACCTGTGAAGCATGTAGGACATTGGAAACTGGAGGTGTCGGAATGGAGTAGTGGTACCGTAAGTCTGTGACTATATAGCGTGAAAGAACAGTGTAACTTGTGAGCTGTGACGCAAAACTACACAGCTAGTGTCTGTGCCATGGCGCGCCCGTGAGGTTTTACATGGATGTATCAGGCAGGACCCAGCAAGTTCGTCGTGCATGCCTGCATGGCTCGTCGGGGACCAGATGCGGCTGCTCGTGACATGAGGTTGTGGTTTTGGCCAATAGATGCATCTCACGTAAGGCTGGATTCTACGTGGAGGGATTCTATTGGCTTAGATGGCTGTCGGGTGCATTGGAGGGAAAATTTTTGGTTCCTGGCCACAGGAGCCCTGTCTTCGCATGGAAGGTGCCCATGTGGCATGTGGGTCTTGTTCGAATACTCCATAGACCTGGTCTATAGACTGAGGACTTGTTGAGAGAGCATGCTGCTGAGATGGGTGTATGGATGGATGTGATCATAGACTTGGTCTACAAATCGTTTGTCAAAGGTGGAAAAAAGTACTCTCACTTTAGACAAAATATTCTTTGTCGTGCAAAAGAATCCCATTTGAGAATGAGAATGAGCAGTAACAGCCTTGGTTAGAGACACAATTAGATCTGCAAGATGATTTGTAGTGTCCATGCAAAACGCTTCGTTCACGGACTTCCAAACACTAACTAATAATGTATTGTTTCCTGTTCTTCTCTACATACTTGACTTCCCGAGAAATCTGTTTGAGTCTTAAAAATTTTTTTCTAACAAAATAAACACTAAATTAATTCATTTTGATTTGTGATAGACTAATCAAACATTTTTAGATAAGTTCTAGGCTGGTGAGGACGCAAAAAAAGAAAACCCTAGACAAGTGACATGCCATTTTTTTTTTGTGTTGCTCGCTGCAATTATCCTAAGCTTGTACCGTATGTATCTCACGGGTGCATGAGAAATGACCATATGGGTTGCACCGACAGGTGGGCCAGTGCGAGTCGTTGACCTCACCTGTGGGCAGTATAACAAACAAAGATTACGAAAGATTTGAAGCGTACGTGAAGCTGTACTGGACTTGTTGATGCGGCTAGAGAAGTAGAAGTGGTAAGATAGAATTATTATTGGTCGGCTTCACCGTCTTCTTGGGGCTCGGGCGATGTCTCTTTCTGCTTGTTCTGGGCATCGGCAGGGTATTCCCTTAGCATCCAGCCTGCAGCTTCACATGGAACCTGCATGCATGCAATGCAAATGGTCCTTCAGATTTGGAGGGTGGCATCGGCTGTCCATTAGTCCATCCACTGCAAGATTGCATGTTTTTTTGCTTGGGAATCTGGCATTTGGCGTTGGATATGTAGCCGCGATGGAAGGAGAACATGAGAACATTTTGGTATCTTTTTATCCGGCTAAATTCTGAATTTGACCAGGGAACTTGCACGGTTATACCGAGAATATATCAATGGAGCAAAAAAATATGTTATATATATACAAATCTTTTTCTTAAAAAAAGAATAGTTTAACGCACTGTACTAGCGAGAGTGTTGCTATATGTATTGAATCTAAATGTTGAAAATTACACAAATTAGTTTATGTGTCTTCTATTGATTAAAAAATAAAAAATGTGTTAGATAGTTATAATTCCATATCAATGAATGATATATATTGGTGAATTTAGATTATACATACAATTTCAGTCTCGGATAGTATCTATCGGACTAGCAACTCGTCATTTAACCAAAAAAAACAATAAAAACAAAAACACAAAAAAAGGCCAATGCATCGGCCGCCGGACTACGTAAAAAGGCCTTTGGTTGAACCAAAAAAATAGGCCCAATATTAACGGGCCAGCCCATGTATTTTTCAGTCTCGTGGCCTGCAGAGCCAACAAATGTTGATGTTTCTCGTGACGCTAGAGGTAGATACTCTGCCGGTACACCACAAATGCAAGGCTAGAGGGGGTCCGAGTTTCTACGTAGTATCTCACCTTAAGCAACAACATCTGAGAAAGTAGGCATGTTCTACCCTGTAATCTTCATGAGTAGAGAGCACTACGTGTCTATTTAGCTGTGCCAATAACTGCAGCCCAGTATAGCAGTAGTTGCTACAACACTTATAAATATGTAATTTCTTGATCAGATGATTCAGACTGTGTTTAACGTTGTTGCTTCTCTACACGTGAACTCGGACCGCTCCACTATATTTAGTGCAGCTGACTGAGCAGTGGGCACATGAACGATGACACAATTGTCTCACATTGAAGTGGCATGCAAAATAATGAAGCGACCTCTGACAAAGCTTCATTAGCTTCAATACATTGGCTCACTGTGGACCAAACTAATCCGAACTGATATTGTAAAATTTTCTTGCCTAAGAACTCAAGAAGAATGCACTCGAAGTTATATATAGCACCTTTTTCTCTAACAATTTTAGTCAATTAGAAGGGCAAAGGAACTTAGATGAAGTATCTTTTCCATCAGCCTCCTCAGCTTTTTCTTTTCTGTATTAATCTTTCGCTTACATAGAGCTCGCAAAGTTAAACAAGCTTAGTGGAGACATTATTATTCTTCGTCCATCTGAAGTTTTCTCAACAAGTGTATGGCCACGCCGAAGTGATGCACGATTACATTAAGAAGCTATTATAACCAAACATGACATGAAACCAAGCGTCAGCGAACAAATATATAACGGAGCCTGCCCATATCCGTTAAATTTAATCCCTCTTGTCCGATATCTTACTGGACAATGAAATTCTATAAAAATATAACCCAAATATGGTAATGGAAATCTAGCACAACCATTTCGCTCAAACAAAAAAGAAGGTATAAGTGACAAGAAGTCCCTAATTAACTTACTCGAACCAAGTTATGATAAGCTTCAGCAGTAATCAAGCAGAAAATTCTTCACAAGGTACTGGAGTCATCATGTTTTTTGACTTTTATAATACAGAACCGTTCTAATTCCACAGGGGAATTCAATCAAATCACACACATGTCAAGCATCTGTGTGATGTTGCCAAGCAAACCACTTGCATAATAGCCCAAGTTTCTTCACTGCCTAACATTGGAGCAGGTGGCAACAATACGTCTAAACCCCAGAGACAGGTACTTCATTATGACGTCCATCTGTTTTACCCTCAATTTTAAAGACGACATCTCCGAATTTTGATGGGTTTAAATTGTAAATCTACTAGATAAGACAAAAAGAATCAGTGGAGAAGGCAACTTACGCAAGGCAGCTTTCTCCTCCTGTTGTTTGTACTCCTAATTATCTTTAGTAATGATGAACAACGTTGATTTTCCACTAAGCCTTACTCCAACGGCGACGGCAGCGGCGGCTCGCGTCGACGGCGGCGGAAAACTTCTCGGCGTTTGCTCGGCGCGAGGTGACGTCCGCATTCTTCGGGATGAGGCGAACGGGAGGTGAGGTCGCGGCGAGGACGCGCCCCCGTTGGAGAAGACGAAGACGCGAACGGCAGCGCTCCGCGGGCCCCACCGAGACGACGAACGGCGACACATACCCGAATAAATAACGCTCTGACATGTGGGACCAGTGAATAAAAGGCCCCACATGTCATTCATTGGGTGCAGCTTTCAACGGTGCAGAGATTTTGTAGCGTGGGCCCCACGCGCACGTATATCGTGCCGGTGTCAGTCCCCGCACGCACCGCACCAAACCTTGAAAACCTCGCTGACATATGGGCTCCATGAGACACGTCCCCACACGTCATAGGGGGGTAAAGAGTAAAGCCGCGTCGCACGCGGTTTAAATACGCGTGGGGCCCGCCACTCGGGAGTGCGCCGCGTGGATGACGTCGGCGACGCGTGTTTGTTTAGCTGGAGTCACTGATCCGTGGGGCCAGGAAAATTGATGGCCCACCTGCCATTGAATGGTGTATACGAATTAACCGTACAAGTAATAACCGCATACATGTTTAATGAAATATTTATATACCTAATTAATTACAGCCGTAGAGGCTTACATGTGGGGTCGGATTTATGATGGCCCACCTGTCAGCGAGTGAATTAGAAAAAAGAGTCGTTGAGGAGAGAATAAATGCGGGCCCCACCTGTCAGCCTCAGAAAAAATAGCCGTTTTTTTTCAGCCGTTTAAAAATAGCCGTTGGAGTGCTTTATAATTCATTTTTGTCCTAAAAATCATAAAAAATTCCAAAAAATTCCAAAAAAATCACAAAAAATCACTGAATTTTTTCTCAGCTCTCCCCTATATAAAGACATGCTATTTCACCATTTTCACTCACACTTCTTCATCCATCCACACCCAAAACCCCTCCAAAATTAGTACAAAAATTTCACATGGATTCTAATCCACCTGGCTGTTTCGTTAATTGGCTTGGCTCTTCCCAATCTCCCGGCGAAAACACTGAAACCCCGAACACCCAACAACAACCCGGTTTTTCGCAGCCACCGACCTACCAGCCGTATCCACCGAATTACCAAGCGTATCCACCGAATTACCAGCCATATCCACAATACAGCCAAAATTTTTGTCCATATCCACCACACGGCCATGCAATTCCACCGCCCCCACAATATAGCCAAAATTTTCATTTTGTCGGCATGCCACCGACATGTCCGCAGTTTTCCCCACCTCAACCGTACTCTACGTCTGTCTCCGAGAACGGTACTCCAGACTATGCTCCGGCCGACATCGATGACACCAACACCAGAGCTGCTGTGGATGCTGGCCGAAAGCCGAAGCGCTTACCGTGGTCCAACGATGACGATATAAAACTGGTAACATTTTGAATTTTCATACACAAGTGCTACGAAAGAAATATATTTAGGTCAACTTCGATATCCAAATTTTTTTAACTACATGCAGATAAGCTCTTGGCTCAACAATTTGCTCGATCCTATTGATGGAAACAATAGGAAGTGCGATATGTACTGGGGCAACATAGCAGCGGCATACAACGACACAGTGCCGGCAAGTAGGAGAAGGGAGACAAAACACTGTAAGGACCACTGGCAACGAACCAATAAAAAGGTGGTTCAATTCAACGGTGTTTAGCTCCGACTTAAGGAAGTCTATGCCAGCGGTCGTTCAGACGACCAACTCATGATGCAGGGCCGCGAGATGTACAAGACGGAGATGGGTCATCCGTTTGTATTGGATCATTGGTGGACGGCGGTTCACGGTCAACCTAAGTGGTCCGCAGCTTATGTTGATCCTCCCAACAAAAGAAGCAGATTGTCCGAGTCGGGCACATACACTTCATCGTCCAACAACGATGACGTGCCACCAGCGCAGACACGGCCGGAAGGACGAGACGCTGCTAAGGCCAGGCGCAAGGGTAAGGGAAAGGTCGATGGCTCGCAGGATTCTATGGCGTCAACGAGAGCAGATCTCGATGCCTTCATCCAAAATGAACCCAACCGAGCCGAGAAGAGGAAGGACATACTCCGTATGTCAGATAACTTGCGCGATGTGGCGAAGGCGAAGGAAAGGTCCGCCTTGTATAAGGCGTACTGGAAAATGATGAGTCTCGACAAATCCATTTTCGACGATGCGCAAAAAGCAGAGTACGATGCAGGGCTGAAGATTCTAAGAGAGAAACTTAATGCTGGCGATGATTAGTTATTTTATTTTGAATTATCTCTTGTAGCCAACCATGTATCCTCTGTTATTAATCTATATATGATTTTCTATTTAATTTTACTCTGATATCCAACTATGGAATTTGGCCGTTGGAATATAGCCGTTGGAAAATAGACGTTCGAAAATTGTCGTTCAAATATAGCCGTTGGACTCTTTGTCTATATATTCACCCCCTCCGCAAAACTTCTCTTCACTATCCAACTATCTTCTCAAACGACGTAGCTCTTTAAAAACCCAGTTTCATTAGCCACTCACAAAATGTCTTCTAGCTTTAGTTCTAACACACATAGCTCCGAGGAGAATGCCATGAACCAAATTGAGGATTTCTTAGTGGAATTCATAGAGGAGGAGGAGGAGGAAGATCGTATCATAGCCGGTCTTTACGCCCGACTTGATGCTTCATCATCCCGCGGACGCCGCCGAAGCAGCAATAGGAGATATGTTGACAGAGATCGCGAAGAGGGGCATCAACGGCTCCTCGCCGACTATTTCTCTGAATATTCCGTCTGCCCTGACAATATCTTCCGCCGGCGTTTTCGGATGGCGAGACCCCTCTTTCTCCGCATCGTTGAAGCTCTAGGTGGGTGGTCCTCCTACTTCACCGAAAGAAGGGATGCCACTAATCGTCGTGGACTCTCCCCTTTACAGAAGTGCACCGCAGCAATGCGTATGCTCACGTACGGTGGCCCCGCCGATGCCGTCGATGAGTACGTGCGGATTGGGGAGTCCACGGCGATTCAATGCTTGGAGCACTTCGTATAAGGTGTCACCGACATATTTGGCGACCAATATCTTTGCAGCCCCACCGTCGAGGATACCCACCGCCTACTGCAACAAGGAGAGTCCCATGGCTTTCCAAGTATGCTGGGAAGCATTGATTGCATGCACTGGGAATGGAGAAATTGCCCCGTAGCATAGAAAGGTCAATTCACTCGTGGAGATTATGGAGTCCCGACGATTATACTTGAATCGGTAGCTTCGTATGATCTCTGGATATGGCATGCTTTTTTTGGTGTTGCAGGCTCCAACAACGACATCAATGTGCTAAATCAATCGCCCTTATTCACCGATGTGTTGAAAGGGCGGGCTCCTCATGTTCAGTACTCTGTCAACGGCCGACAGTACAACATGGGGTATTATCTCGCCGATGGTATATATCCGGAGTGGGCTGTCTTTGTGAAGACGATACCCCTCCCACAGACGGTGAAAGATCGGTTGTTTGCGCAACAGCAAGAAGGAGCGAGAAAAGATGTTGAGCGGGCTTTCGGAGTTCTATAGTCTCGATTTGCCATCGTGCACGGTGCCGCACGATTTTGGCGACAGTCAACTCTCACGAAGATCATGCGGGCTTGCGTCATCTTGCACAATATGATCATAGAGAACGAGCGCGACGACAATGCCGCCAACTATGACTACAATGATCATCCGGACACATCCACAATAGTACCGCCTGTGATTCACACTGGGGGTACACCTTTATTCAAAGATGTACTTCGAAGAAATACTGCCATCCGTGCTCAACCTACGCATACGCAACTCAAAAGAGACTTGATCGAGTACATTTGGCAACGTTTCGGATGAAACGCCGACGAGTAGCATCTTACCGGATTTTGTAGTAGGCATTTGTTTGCAAATTTAATTTTTTTGTATTTCGCAATTATGTCATGTACCGCTATTCGAATTTTAATATCTATTTTTTTTTCAAGTGCAATTTTTAAATCCAAAATGTCGAATTTATTTTTTTTGTCGCAAATATCGAATTTAATTTCGTAGGTAATATATTAATATATTGATAATATTGAATTTAATGAATTAATACAAATTCGTTGAATATATAATTGTTAAATTGTATAGAGCCAAGCAAGAGTCAAGCCATTGGAGTGCTTGGCTCTTGTTTGGTGTTTGGTTGGTGGTTAGGAGTGTGGGACCCATGCTAAGAGCCAAGCAAGAGCCAAACTGTTGGAGGCTTGGTGCTTGCTTGGTGTTTTGAGATGGTGTTTGCACACGTGGCAGAAAATATTCTATTTAAGAGTCAAATAAGAGTCAAGCCTGTTGGAGATAGCCTAATGCTATACCAATGTTCCATTCATGAGAAGCTGCATGAAGATACAGGACGTAGCCACGGCAATTGTATGAACAAAATTTGAATAAAGATAAAGAGATTGTAATAAGTATATTATGCGACAAGCAGCAAAAGTTTTTTTTTTTTTGACCTCAATTTTTTTTTTGAAGCTAGGTGTATTGACTTTCCAATAACACATAGTCCTACTGTCGCATGCATGACGTACATATGAAGATGTTTGGTGCCCTTGTTGATTTACATGTAATTAAACGTAACCACGGATGTTACATGTGATTAGTGGCGGATTAAGATAGCAACTAGAATTATTATATCACGTAGGTAGAGATTCCAATTCTAAACAATGTTTGAACTTTGATAGGGACTCGCGGAAGGAAAGGATCTTTTATAATGTATTATTAAAGTCGTTCTGAAATAAAGTTTTTTGTAAGGAAAATCAAAAGGGATAGAGTTTATTGGTTGGGTAATACTAATAACACAACACTCATCTCTTACCGACAACATTATTTTGATATCTTTTATATTTATCTTATAGCAACCCACTGCTTGCTTTGTCAATTAGACTTTCTCCAACAGAATTGGATCTCTATATCCTCATATACATATCTCCCTAAAAAGATTTCATACCTATATTTCGACTCTCTCCAACAGAATTTCTAAACCCAAAAACATATAGGTAGAGGAGAGAGAATATCTAAATTTACTAATTCTCTGCAGTAATATCTAAAATAGGAATCGAGATAGGTATTCTGTTGGAGCAAGAAATGTATTACTAATACCTAAATTTTAAGCTATCAATCTTTTTAGCTATTCTGTTGGACAAGGTCTTACATGTCTTTTATCTTATCACTAACACATATTATCATCGCCACCTTATGAAACAAAACAAGTGGCATCTCTGCAGTTTTTTATTATCACTAACCATCTTTACATCTTTACAGGAGAAAAAAAAAACAACACTACACCTCATCCCCATATTGACCAGCTACAGAAGAACCACCAATAATACATATCCAAAGGCATAAACAACAAAAAAAAACCTCTTTAAAAAAAAAAAACAGCCACCACACAGCCGCAGGCGGGCCCAAAAAACAAGCAGGCCCCACAAAAAAAAAAACTGACCCAGCAAACCAAACCCAAACTCAAAACCCTCTCCCCATCTCTCTCTCTCTCTCTCTCTGACTCTCTACCCAGCCGCAACAAGCAGCTCCATTTATTCGGCAGCTTTTGGCTGATATGATTCGGGATTACACCTCACCTCACCTCACATCTCGTTCGGCCGCCTGCCTCCGCAGCATTGTCATCTCTTTCTCTCCGTGCTCCCGAGAGGCAGACGTGAGATCGAGGAGACGGACGCGGTCGCGGTCGGCGTCGTCTCTCTCTCCTCCCTATCCTTCCCATTCGCTTCGTCTCCACACGATCTCCGCTTGTCGGCTTCCCCCCCCCCGAGTAATATTATATCACACTATCCCAACCCCACTTGTGCTGCTAGTTTAGTGGTAGGGCTTGCGCCTCACCAGATCACCACCACCCACCACCAACCATGGCCACGCTCCCCCGCGCGGCGCCACTGCCACCCGGCGCGCTCCTATCGCCCCGCCGCGCGCCGCTCCTCGCCGGCCGCGCCGCGGCACGGCGCCTGCGCTCGCGCGGGCCCAGCGCCCCGGCGCTCGCCGCCGCGCGCCGCAGCTGGTCTGCCGCCGCCGCCTCCTCCGTCCGTGCCGTGCTCGACGTCGGCCGCCGGGACTCGCCGAAGCCGGAGCAGAAGGTACGCGCGCTTGCTTCAGCTCCTCGATTCTCCCCCCACGTTTCGTGCGTGCTCTGTGTGTGTGCGCGCGCCCGCGCCAGCCCCCCGTGACGAGGCGGTGGGGTTGGTGACGATCGGGTTGCTCTCGTGAATCGTGCGGGGAGTGTGGCTACGATTGGATTGGTTTGTAACTTGTGAGTTTGGATGGAAGAGATGGTGATTTATTTATTTATTTTTTTGGGAACTGATGTTGTGAGCCTGTTACTCCTTTTGTTGTTCGGTGCTTCTTATGCTTCTAGCAGTTGTATGATTGCCGATTTCATTGGCTAGTTGGAGAAAGCAGCAGTTCGGATTGTTCTGCCATCTACTGGTTTCTGTGCATGATAAGTTTTATCTGTTGGAGCAAACGTTGCTCGTGCTAGTTTGTATTCTCTAGTTGATCGTGATAGATTGGAGATTGTCTACGAGTTGTCACTTTTGCTTTATTCCTTTCAATGAGTTTATATTTTTTAAAAAATATATAGTGCGGCCAGCGAGCAAACTACATCAAATGCAGGTAGTAATAAACAACTGCATTGCTATTGGTAGATTAGTCTTGCCTAAATCAATATGGAATGGATAGGTGACAGCTGTGTTGTGATGGTAGGTACTCATGACGCCAAAGTTTTAGTGAGCTTGGCGGAATAATTTTTATCGAACTAAATTTCCATGGCCCTGCTAACTCTCAAGATTATGTAAGTTCGGAGATAGTGGCTCTCTTTCCGCTGGGGTTTGTTTTGGATGAGCTCTGACAAGTATCACATTGTAATTCATGTATTGTGTTTCACATGCGTTGACTTTAGGAATCATTTTTATCAGGTTGCAGATTTGAATGATATTATATCAGAACGTGGAGCTTGTGGTGTTGGATTTGTTGCGAACTTGAGAAATGTACCTTCTTTCAACATTGTCCGGGATGCTCTTAATGCTCTCGGGTGCATGGAGCATCGCGGAGGTTGTGGAGCAGACAATGACTCTGGTGATGGGGCTGGCTTGATGACGGCCATCCCGTGGGACTTGTTCAATGACTGGGCCAGCAACAATGGGCTAGCTTCCTTTGACGGGACAAATACAGGTGTTGGCATGGTTTTCCTTCCAAAAGACGAGAAGTCTGCTGAAGAAGCAAAAGCTGGTAATGTGCCCCAATGCTTCAGCACAATGCACTTTCCACATCTGGGAGCATTTCATGTCTTCAGTGTGGCTTGACAATTTTTGTGCATACTCGGAGCAGTTCTATGTACTTCTCTTTGTTGCAGTAATCTTGCTACTGTTGCTTTTTGGAACTTTCATGCTGTCGTACTACACATGCCTATGTCATCTTGGTAAAAAAAACCCTTAATTTGCAACTTAATTTTGTTGCTCCACCATGTTTCTGTATGGGAAGTTTTGCATTAGCAATCCACTATGGATTTTGTATGAGCGGCCATCACCTGCCAAAAAGTTAGTTTCAGTTTCTAGTGTGCTACAATTTGCCTATAAGAGCATAATTGTTTTAAAACATTGGCATGCACATGTGCTGCAGAAGTAAAATTGTTCTGTTATGATGTCTTTTGTTCTTTGTTAGGTATAAGGTTATGTTTTGTTTTGAAAAATGCATCCTTATGTATGGTAGGTACCGCAGTTGCCAATGATTGTGCTTCTGCATTATATGAAAGTGGTATCATATTGTTTTTGCAGTTGTTGCGAAGGTTTTCTCAGATGAAGGACTGGAGGTTCTTGGGTGGAGATCTGTTCCTTTTAATATATCGGTGGTAGGTCGTTATGCAAAAGAAACCATGCCTAATATACAACAAGTATTTGTGAAAGTTGCAAAAGAAGATAACAGTGATGACATAGAGAGAGAATTATACATCTGCCGAAAGTTGATTGAGCGGGCTGCAAATTCTGTCAGTTGGGCAGATGAGCTTTATTTCTGCTCTTTGTCAGGTAGAACTGTAGTCTACAAGGGAATGCTTCGATCTGAGGTTCTTGGCCAATTCTACTTGGACCTTCAGAATGAGCTCTACAAATCTCCTTTTGCCATATATCATCGAAGATACAGTACAAATACAACCCCTAGATGGCCTCTTGCACAACCAATGAGATTACTTGGACATAACGGAGAGATTAATACAATACAGGTTTACATTGACTTCCTCAGACTACATGTTCGCCTATTATTTTTTCTTGTTCACTTGGCTTTTAGTTTCTTTCTATGATGCTCACCACATGATTGACATTAAAGGCTAAACTAACCTTATTGGACATTACTTTTTCTTTTGAGTCATTCTTGGACATTACTTACAGTGGTCTTTTTTGTTTGTAGGGGAACTTTAACTGGATGCGATCACGGGAAGCCACCCTCCAGTCTCCTGTTTGGCGAGGTCGTGAGCATGAGATACGCCCATTTGGCGACCCTAAAGCATCTGATTCAGCAAACCTTGACAATGCTGCTGAAGTAAGACTATACACATCTCAGATTGTATTATAGGTGCTGCATTAGGCTACTTACTAGCACATCTTTTGTTTACGTCATTCACATAATTTTGCTTTCTGTTGTGGTGCTTTCTTTTTGCTGTTTTTTTTGTGGGAATTCTTTTTTATGTTGCTATACTTATGCTTGTGTTCTAGTCAGAATTACTGGTGGAAATAATTCTTTTTGTCCTTGTAGAATGCTTCAAGTCATTCTCCTTAACTTGCTTAACAAACATAATGCTGAATAACACATACATCTTTTAGGAGTTCAGTGAAATAATCACTTTGGCATGGAAGAAACTAGTAATATACACAAAAGCTGTTGCAAAATTGGTTTATCTTGTAATCTTGACTATTTTGTTGTATGCCAACTAACAAGGATCAGTGAAATAATCACTTTGGCATGGAAGAAACTAGTGATATACACAAAAGCTTTTGCAAAATTGGTTTATCTTGTAATCTTGACTATTTTGTCGTATGCCAATCAACAAGGATGTGTGATAAGCTGAGAGCTAATGTTGGAGATTATGATGTCATGCAATCTAAAAATCATTCTATGAAGGAAAAGCATGATTCCCAGATCAAACTGCATTAGGCCATTTGCACTTACTGTTTGCACTTGACTGCCTACCTTCTACTTTTTGATCACTCACCACCTGAACTTCTTATTTTTGGCTAGCTGTTGCTTGGCCTCTTGTTTGAACTAGGAAACTAACAAAAATTTGAAATTTCTAGTGCATAATAAACTACTCCTCTAGTTGGATCTATTTTATATTTTGTCTATTTTGTTGGTTTGACTTGAGTTTGTCAATTAATATCCATGGTATTGTGATGTAAAGTTTTGGTCTGCTGCATATAAGACAACTTCATTCTTCAGTCTTAAAAAGTGATTAATTCTTTCTTAAAAAAAAAGTGATTAATTCTGGTATCATATGTTTACCGTGGATGCACCTCAGGTCCACAATGAAGCTAGTGTGTTGCAGAGCTACATTTTGTATTTTCTTCGAAGTGAATGCATCTTTGTAGAGTTAATTCATAATATAAAAGTTTTATCCAATTCGAAGATGCTAGCAAGCATAAAATGTTGTGAGCTATTTTGAAACAAGAAGTTTGAAATTTTGATTAAGTTTGAGATTTTTTGCATTTCGAATTTTTTTTTTTTGAATAAAGGAGTGATACTATTTCTAATTATGAAGTACTATACTATGATTATTATCTTCTGTTATTTATCAACAGGCAGATTTATGCTTGTGGACATTAGTTGAAAATGTACCGCAATAAAGCTGAGTTATTTCTAAGCAACACAATTCCTAACTGATCTAATTTCATCGTGCATTACCTTAAATATTTTGAATGCGCAGGAAGCCCCCACATTATTTTAGCAACTTTACCTTAAATATTGCAGCTGTTATTGTTAACTCATCACATCCTTTCTTGTACTACTAGTTACTACTAAGAAGTGGTAGAAGCCCCGCTGAAGCTCTTATGATTCTTGTCCCTGAGGCATATAAGAACCATCCAACATTGTCTATAAAATATCCTGAGGTAATGGACAAATGAATAAATCTCATGCTCATGTGGACACATGGGGCTCCTTTGTATTAATTGATGAAAAGAATTCTATCCAAGTGAAGCTTGTCTTAATTTGTGTATTAGGTAATTGATTTTTATGACTACTACAAAGGACAAATGGAGGCTTGGGATGGACCCGCTTTACTCTTATTTAGGTAAGCTCAGTTCTGTGTCTCTCTGCAATGGGTTCTCTTTCCTTTTCTTTTGTTATTTGAGTATCTGATATGAAGTGTAGTTTTCTTGTCCAGTTTGGTCAAACTTCTCATGCACTTTCAGCCTTTACTTCCTTTTCACTTATATCACCTAAATGCCTGAAATAACATATACAATTCATAGGCATTTCATTGTGAAGAGATAGAATCACAGAGATGACCTTGAGTTGTTCTTTCAATTAGCAGCAAACTAGGTCTGACTGTTGGCAGTTATTTTGGCTGTAGAGGTGAAAACCTTTTGAGTATTGCCATGGTCCTTCTCAGGATGAAGAGTTCTATATTGATTTAATTCCGTGAAAGGACATAAAATTCCCCACAGGGGGAAAAATAATGTACAACATAACCATAGATAAACCAAAAGGTGTCGTGAAAGGCATCATTGAATTGTTTGGGAAGTTTTCCATTACTGCCAGTGGTTTTATACTTTTGAGATGAATATCATGCATAAGATAGTCTAATGCTGCTTTCACTGCCCAGATGATTATGTCCTACAACGTTGGATGATATTGTTCAAACAGAATGTGTTGTGTTCATTTTTTTTTTTTGTATTTTTATCTCTAGTGATGGGAGGACTGTAGGAGCTTGCCTTGATCGAAATGGGCTTCGTCCTGCACGTTATTGGAGAACATCGGATGATTTTGTTTATGTCGCATCTGAGGTAGGTTCTATTCTTCTGTATAAAATTGTTTGATCAGTGACAATGTCATCAGAGAAATGTTGTTTTTCTCATTCCATGTAGTGAAATATTGTTTGTGAACTTAAAATTGGAGCATATGGTTTATCTGCCAATAACTTATTGCAGATATACTGACACCCTTCTATACCAAATTGAAGAGTTCAGATGTCACAAGCTAAACTAAATGATAACATTCAGTAAGTATTGTGTCCATTTGCTAAAATGTAACTGTTGTAGCTAAGATAGGTATTAGGAGAAAATCTCATTCCTATTTGAATGTTATGCATATGCTTATGCGTGCGTGTCAAGTGTCAAACTTTAACAAATCCACATGGTTTGTTCTTCTTCTTGCCCGTTTGCGTACAAAAAGTTTATGCTACTATGCCATATAAATGGTGTCAACCTTTGTTGAGTTTTGTTCAACATCTTAATTATGTCATTTTTGTGGTAGACCCTTCCACTTGGAGATAGTAAGTAGTTTAACATCATGATCTATAAGTAAGTTTCTTAAGCTGAATTTCTCGACTTGTTCTCTCATCTATAAAGTCTGTAGAATAAATTTGCATGCATTTTTTCTTGCATAATAGTGCACGTGCAGTATCAGGATACCAAGTTTTTGTGTCTCTGAATAAACTTCTCTCACACCTTTTTATTCTATAGATGCTGTGTTATACTCGTTAAGATATTACCATATATGGTATTTCATAAAGCTGTTAATTACCATAGATGATATTTCTTAAAAGCGTTTAGTTACCATATGTGATCATAAAGCTGTTAGTTACCAGAGATACTATAAGAAAGTGTTAATTGCTATAGATGCTGTCTTAGGCTCATATTTTGGCAAGTCTAAGTTATACTTCTTTTGTTTAGATAACAAATTACGTTCTAGTTTTAAGCATATCTTGGGCAGTTGAACCATGATTCTTCAGTTCTATGTTATTACCTATCAAAGTATGTGCCATTAGTTGATGAAGATTTGAAATTTGGATTTCGAAGTGTTCTTTTTCTGTACAGTTGCCGATATTTCATGTTATAGCTTGTAAACTCATGGACTAGCTTTGTCAATCATAACCTACAGGTTGGTGTTGTACCAATGGATGAGTCAAAGGTAATAACGAAAGGAAGATTAGGTCCTGGAATGATGATAACAGTTGACCTACAGACTGGCCAGGTTAGACTAGAAATAAGACAATCTTCCCCCCTTTTCCCCTTCAACTAGTGCATATTCAAATGTAGATTCTAAACCTCATGAATCATCCTAGGTATTTGAAAACACTGAAGTGAAGAAGAGCGTGGCTTCAGCAAACCCTTACAGAACTTGGTTGCAAGAAAATATGCGTTCAATAAAACCTGTCAACTTCCAGTCTTCTGTTGCTATGGACAACGAGACAGTTTTGAGACACCAACAGTAAGAATCCATCAGAGATGGTTCTGTTGATCCTGAACATTATTTTTTATTCTTTCTTATACGTGTTCTTGTTGTGGAGCTTTGTGTGCACCCGCCTTTGCATGCACACATGTGCCTGTGTGATGTTCTGTCTGGTGCCTGTGCTGAAAAAGTTGTGGGTTGACCATTTCACTAAAATATATAGTCTATCATTCCTTGCATTGCAACATTACTTTGCTGTATCCAGAGCAATCAAAAGTGGTCCAGAAACTGATGGTATTGGTATCTAACGTTTTGAAGGTCCTTTTTTTGCAGTATACTCAATTCGCGTCAAACAAATGCAAATGAGCATAAGAATTAGGGAAATCTTTGATGGTCACTCAGGCCTGATGTTAATTTAAGCTTACTTCCTTTTGTTTAGGGCATTTGGTTATTCAAGTGAAGATGTGCAAATGGTAATTGAAGCAATGGCTTCACAAGGGAAGGAGCCAACATTTTGTATGGGTGACGACATTCCATTAGCTGTGTTATCACGAAAGCCACACATGATCTATGATTATTTCAAGCAACGGTTTGCACAGGTCAGTACATTCTTGTAGATTTGATGTCAGTGAAGTTTGTGAGCCCTTTAAAAGTGTTATGCCAATTTGATTGCTTTATTATTGAAATTATTTATATTATGTGCTCGAGTAATATTTTTCTCCATTCTAGTAACAATGGTTCAAATCTAGTTATTAAAGAGTGCTCCTTTAATACTCTTAAATGGCTGCAAAATATCAGGACTCCTCGGCTCAAGTTTCTTTTGAAAAATGTTGTCAGATTTGTGTTATAAATACAGGAGGTTTTGATTTGCTATGCTTTTAAATTTGTTCCTTGGAAGCCTCATTTGCATTAAAACCCTGCTGAAGGAGGTTTAGGTTTGCTATACTTTTAAAACACAGCTGCAGAGACATTTCAGATATTTCATATTCTTTGTAAGCTTTAGATATTTCTTGTCATGTGGTGAATTTCATCTAGAGACTAGCACAACAAGCATCTAGGAAAAAAAAAATCTTAACTCTCATTCTCAAGATTCGAGGCTATTTTGCAACACTGGAAAATTCTACTTCACCTTCAATCTCATTCAATCCATAAGCATACTTAAAAAGTATGGCCTTTCATATATTGTAAAATTTAATGTGGCTGCTCCAAGTCTCCAATCATCCGTAGCAAGTATATTGGCCACATGCTCTCTTTAATTTGCTAATTGTTGAAGGGAAAACCAGCAATCATCTATCCCTAATAGTGTGTATTTCATTAGTTCTTCAGTTATATAAGTCACAAATAGTCTTTCAACTGTTACTTGACATAACGAAGGCCTGTTCTCTGTGGAATGTAATATTGCATTTTGGATAGATAATAGCATGATCATTGAAAGTCCTCCTATCTGGTTTGGCTTCTGATGGGCATAATGTATTTGATCCCATTTCTAGGTTACTAATCCTGCAATTGATCCTCTTAGAGAAGGTTTAGTTATGTCTCTTGAAGTAAATATTGGTAAGCGAGGAAATATCCTGGAGGTTGGCCCTGAAAATGCTGATCAGGTAAGTTACTTTTGAAGGTAATAATTTACATTATATTCTTGGGTAGTATAAAACCATCTTGGGGACTTTCCAGGTTATCCTATCAAGTCCTGTGCTGAACGAAGGTGAATTGGATCTACTATTGAAGGATGAAAATTTGAAGCCCAAAGTACTATCAACATACTTTGATATCCGTAAAGGTTTAGATGGCTCCCTTAATAAGACAATTAAGGCTCTTTGTGAAGAGGCTGATGCTGCTGTCCGGAATGGTTCTCAACTTCTTGTGCTTTCTGATCGTTCCGAAGCACTTGTGAGTAGATTTTTAAATTTCAATATGCTAGCACGGTATTTATTCAAAGGCTGTTATGTTTTCTGATTCTTGGAGATCGAAAACAGTCTTCATTTACGTCCTTGGTTACATGCTCAAATATTTTGAAATTGTCTTTCAGATCTTTGTTTTTATATGCACTTTTGAAACTTCTATTATTTCTGTGGTTCACTTGTAGTCAAGAAGCAAGTAAACTTTCTTAGTGAATGGGAACATGATATTGAGAGGTACATCCAGAGAGTAACTAAGTTTTGTTCCTAGATGTCCTGCTTACTAGATCTATGTTCATGTTACCATTCATTTCACTGTTTACTTGTGTAATCATCCATTTGTCAGGAACATTATTCACTAGGATAATAGCAACAATATAATACTAGAGATACCAAATGCTGCTATCCTAGGCACAGATACATTTTATGCAATCAACCAAAGGAATTGGACAGCACAATGTTCTATGTTCCTGTGTTCCTGTGTTCTCATCACAATTTAGGAACTTTAAAAAGCAAGAAAGAAAAGATGAAAATAGGAAGTTTCACAGATTCCTGCAGATGTTATTCCAACTTCAGATGGCCCTAGAAGGGTAACTTCCTTTTTTCCAGCACTGTTTTACACCTTCCTTTTTCGCCTCACCTCTTCCATTATCTACCTGCAAGCGTTATTAATGGAAACTACCTACCTTTGTGAACCAAGTGTGTACCTCATCAACATGGCTGGCAATGCTGTTCGTATCTAATCATATGAATTCTTGTTTTAAATTGTCTGGTTTTGTGACAAGACAATGCTAGTTGTAGTTTTACTAATGATGCATCGTACAAGCCTAAAGTTCCCTGTAGACTTTATAAATGGGTCACTTGGTAATTTACTTAATTTTGTTATTGTTCTTAGACCAAAAATGAGTCTTTATTTTTGATCAAATCAGACTATTGATAGTACGATATTAGATATTATTGAATTTGGATTGTACCCTTTGGTTTTTTGTAGGAAGCAACTCAGCCTGCCATACCAATACTTCTAGCTGTTGGTGCCGTCCACCAGCATTTGATTCAAAATGGCCTCAGGATGTCTGCTTCTATTGTTGCTGACACTGCTCAGTGTTTTAGCACCCATCAGTTTGCATGCTTGATTGGATATGGAGCCAGGTATTAATTTATTGTTAATATTGATTTCTTTCAATTACTGCTGCATATATTTGCTCTGCTTGGCGTTTTCATCCTCCATAGAAGCATGTGTATCAGTATATGTTACTGATATGAATTTACTTATAAAGGGTTAGTGTGACCCTTAAATACAGAAAGTCATATCATAATGCAGTTGATCTATCATGATATAAATCGTCCCAATTTCAATTGTCACTTGCTAGCATCTAAAATTGAATGTATCTCTTTGCATATCTGATAAACATGTTTTGCAATATGTGTTTCTGATTTTCTGTTCTTTATGTTGTGTCTATCCAGTTTTATCCATTGTAAAGCCACCTATAATTTTTTTTTTCTAGAAGTAGCATGAACTTAATGCTATGTAATTGAGGTATTAATAAAGCTGACTGTAATTTTTTTGGTTACTCAGATGAATGTACCATAACAGTTTGCTAGTATTCTTTAATAACCGATGTAGACTTCAAGTGTAGACAGTGCTTGCATCAAAATCCTTCTATTTGAGACTAGAATCAATCGGTGGGAGCACATGCATTAGGACATACAGCAAGTGCATGAAATCCTCATAGTATGATAGCTCACTGGTAGTCTTCAGCAATCAGTTTAGAATTTAACTATAGACAGTGCTTGCATTAAAATCCTTCCATTTGAGAATAGGAGTAATTGGTCGGAGTGTTGGAGCACATACCTTAGGGCATACAGCAACTGCATGACATACAAAACTAATTCTCGTATAATATTTAGAACAATACCCCACAGATAATGCCTACCTGGGAGTCTGACACTGGACTTCTGTCAAGACATCTGGGAATTTCACCTGTTGGAACTAAAAGTGTTTTGCCTTGCATCAACATCTAGATTATATGTAAAGACAATATAATTATTGATAAAATTAGGTGTAATTATGTTTTCCTTTCTATCCTGTAATATTTGGTTGTACTCTTGCTCCAAGAAATCGTGTAGTATTCAAGTTTGGTCATATCATCCTATCAGCTTACTGTATTTACTTATATTCGCTTCTCTTGTTGCATGTCAGTGCTGTATGCCCATATCTGGCATTAGAAACATGCCGACAGTGGAGGCTGAGCAACAAAACTGTTAATTTGATGCGAAACGGTAAGATGCCCACAGTGACCATCGAGCAGGCTCAAAGAAACTTTATCAAGGTATGATTTTTTATGGCTGTGAAAAGTATGCTGCATGTTATTCCCCTTCTGCCACTATGAAACTCTGGGACATCATCCAATCCAATTCTACATTGGAGACCTTAGGATCTTCTCAGGTTAAGGTTTTGTTCTGATTTGTGGATGGGTTCCCCCCTGTTGGGTGCATTATTTTTTGAGTTAACTTAGTTTTCAAGAATAAGAACTACATCTTTGCTTTCAGATATATTATTGATTGGAAAATTTTTAGTGTGTTTAATTGATATTTGTTTTCAGGCAGTAAAATCTGGTCTGCTCAAGATACTTTCCAAAATGGGCATCTCATTGCTCTCGAGGTCTGTCTATTTTTGTCATCCAATGAAACAGAATTATGCTATCGTTAGTATAAACTACTTTTACAATTGTTTAATGGTTCACATTTTTTGCGTAGTTATTGTGGAGCACAGATATTTGAAATTTATGGACTTGGTCAAGAAATAGTTGATCTTGCTTTCTGTGGAAGTGTATCAAAAATTGGAGGGCTCACCCTTGATGAGGTAATTGAACTCTTTATCAATAGAATAGTTCTTTACCATGTTGTGGCACACTGCTTCAATCTTCTTGAATGCCATATTGTCATATAGATGGTGCAGTTGATATGCTTGTCTTACAAAGATCATTTATTTTACATTTGATTTTCCTGGTGTACTGTTTATTTAGAAGTTTTTGAAACCTGTAATTATCACATATGAGTTCATCTAAACTCTTTGGTTTAGGGGAACTTACTGTAGACACTTGCTCAGCTGCCCCACAAAGTGGAATTCTTAACACTCCTTAGGAATTGCAGGATTATAATGACAAGTCTTCTTACCATGTTGCTGATTAACCTAGCCAAGTTAAAACTTGAATATGGATTAGTCAGTTGCTGCATGTGCAATCCCATATCCATACATGTGTCATTACTGATATGGGCATCACACTTGCTGTTGAATCAACAGAGAGTCACTGGTTGTGATATGTCTTTGTTCTAAGTACTGTTTATGTCTTCTATTACTGTTACACTATCCCCCAACTCTACTTTTCCTTTCCTTTTGTTTGTAAAGCTGGCTAGGGAAACATTATCATTCTGGGTGAAGGCATTCTCAGAAGATACTGCAAAGAGACTGGAAAATTTTGGATTCATTCAATCCAGACCTGGAGGTACAATCTATTTCGTTGACTGTTGCAAAAGTTTTGTTTATAGACAAAAGGACAGGATAACCCCTGTTTCATTACAAAAGGGGTTTGGATGAAAGAAATTCTTTTAATGTTCAGAGCTTGGGATGAAAGTTCTTTTGATGGGCATTGGGTCCCATAGCGATAGCGGTTCACCAATCCTGAGCATATTATTTATTTCTCCACTCCATCTCTACCATCAACATACATGATACTGTTGTCTAGTAGCTTCATGTATTTAATTATCTTATTACAAGGATTTACTAGTACTAAACCGTTCTAGTTTAGACTGATATTACCCTTTTGTAGTTGCTGCTGAAGCAATTGCTTTTTAGGTAAGAAGATTATCGAATTATGAAATATTATCTCAACGTTTAGTATTGAAAGATGATTCTTTCCTTCCTGAATAGGTGAATATCATGGAAATAATCCTGAGATGTCGAAGCTACTGCACAAAGCAGTCCGTGGAAAAAGTGATAATGCGTATACCGTCTACCAACAACACCTTGCAAATCGTCCTGTCAATGTTAGTAGTGCTTCATCCTTACATTCCAGGAGGTGAATATGTAGATTTTGCTATCACTTTTGGTTCACTGTATCGTTTATACTGCAGGTTCTTCGAGATCTTCTTGAATTTAAGAGTGATCGTTCACCTATTCCTATTGGCAAAGTTGAGCCTGCAACCTCCATTGCTGAGCGTTTTTGTACAGGTGGAATGTCCCTAGGAGCTATTTCAAGAGAAACACATGAAGCTATTGCAATAGCAATGAATAGATTAGGTGGGAAATCTAACTCAGGAGAAGGTGGTGAGGTGAGTGAGATATTTTTTCATGAGATGAATAGTAATGTCAAACAGCCAAAGTGGAGCTAGTCATCTACCACATTGAATTGCATATGGGATTTCTCATTTTGCAGGATCCAATCCGCTGGAATCCCCTTACAGATGTTGTTGATGGGTATTCCCCAACACTTCCTCATCTCAAGGGTCTTCAGAATGGAGATACTGCCACAAGTGCAATTAAGCAGGTGGAGCATCAGTGTTCTCTTTCTTGTCCTCCTTTTTTTTGTTGGTGTTGTTATTGTTGTGTCCGCCTTAGTTTTGCACTTTACCATGACTGTCTTAGGTTTAGGTTTTCTATGGATGAGAATGTTTTTATGTATATTCATAATGCAGGACAGGTTTACAGGCACATCTATAATGGTTATCTAACTAATCCTTGCCATCACTGTGGGAAGCAGGATTTATCTAGATCTTGTTGAGATTTCATGCTTTAGAGCATTGTTCGGAAAACCGTCACTAACCATGTGTTTACTGCTGATTACTGCGCATTCCAATGCTGGCATTAGCGAACCTTTCCAGTTTAGATGTTAGGGGAAAAAAGCCTAGAGCTCGTCCGACCCGGCATCATTCATGAGCTGCCCGTTCAATTGTCCCTCGGAGACATGGTTGAGATGCTTATACCAAGTTTTTTTTTTTGGTTGGGTGGGTGGGTTGGGGGGGTGGGGTGGCGGGCTAAACATCAAAGCCAACCCAGCCAGAACCGGGTCAGTTACTGTCAGTAATTGACTGGGAATTGGTACTGTTTTTCATTGTTATTAGAGAATTGAAGCCTATAATATCCTTGATTTGGTGGTGGTGCGTGTATATCTTTCAGTTAGTGAATTTAATCTATAACATCTTTTTTTACAGGTTGCATCTGGGCGCTTTGGGGTTACACCAACATTTCTAGTAAATGCTGAGCAAATTGAGATTAAGATTGCACAAGGTGCAAAGCCTGGTGAAGGTGGTCAACTTCCCGGGAAAAAAGTCAGTGCATACATTGCCAGATTGAGAAACTCTAAACCTGGAGTTCCTCTTATATCTCCACCTCCACACCATGACATATATTCTATTGAGGATCTTGCACAGTTAATTTTTGACCTTCATCAGGTATGTCTCTACAACTCATGACTTTATTCCTTTCTACAAACCATGGGCGATAGAGAACTGCCAGATTTAAACAATAGCTCTTGTGCCAGACTTATAATAGGAGCCCTTCTATTACTTATTGATGTGATGGTGAGTTGGTGGCTGCTGAGTAGGGGAAAGAGTGTCAGCTAGTAATGCAATTTAATGCCTTCAATGCAACTTACCGTTACAATAAATGTTGCTTAAGTTTTAGTTTGTCACTTTCTTGAGAAAATTAATGGCATTCCTTCATACTAATCCAGACATTAATTGATATCTGACCGAACAGATCAACCCTCAAGCAAAGGTGTCTGTAAAGCTTGTGGCTGAAGCAGGAATTGGAACAGTAGCTTCTGGAGTATCCAAGGGAAATGCTGACATAATCCAGGTTCATTGATCTCTTTTAATAACTCATTGATTTTTTATGCTTTCATTGTAACTGATCTGCTTTTGCATAAACTGGGTACAGTTGAATGATAATGTACTGTTTTATATTCTTAACTCTTTGCTGTGTGTTTCATTATTTAGGCCTCTTGCGATTGCATCAGTTAAATGCTATTTCTTACTACACGCACTGGCATTTGTTCTATGAGTCTGACACTCCCAGTGATACAGTTTTTTCCCGGTGTAGTTTGTCTCTGGTTAAATTAGGAAACTGTGCTTCGTTTATTCCTGTGATATTGGTGGTTGTGTTTCAAGATCTGCTAAAGTTCTGCTGATCCTGCATTAGTTGCTAACAAACACCTATATTTAGTGAAAAATTTATACATTATTGAGGCATTTTTGTAAAACTTATCAGAAATTTACTATATTTTGCCAAAATCTCAGCACTGCAGCACATCCTGGTGTTAGGAATTTAAGATGATAATTTCAACTCAATTTGATTAATAGTAAAGAGTCATATATACACCAAGAAGGAGTAGTCTCCAAGAAAGGAATAACGTAGAGTATAATATTAATAACCTATACAATAGGGATCTGACAGCGGAAGTGGCGGACCAAAAAGAGAGGTGGACGCCGGCGATGTATTCACGTCAGCGGTTAGAGGTGGATGTTGGCGAGACGTCGACAACAATGAACGCCAGTGGGAGATTGGAAAGTCTAAACCTAACTTTGCTCTAATACCATATTAGGAATTTAAGATGATAATTCTAACTCAATTTTGTTAATGATAAAGAGAGGCATATATACATCAAAGAGGAGTAGTCTCCAAGGAAGGAATAAAGTAATGGTGTAATAGTAATAACATATACAATAGTCTATATACTTTAACACCTAGTAGGCGGTAGATGGTTGCTTCTGGAACATATCATAAGCTTGGCCACTACTTGCCTATATGCTGAACCAATGACATAAATGCATTAGACCTGAGAAACTCTTTGCTCCAAAATTATTGGACTATTGCAGCATTTGGTATAAGCTATGTTATCTCTTGTTCTAGGAATCTAGTTGCTTGCGAGTGGTTTTGTCCATAGTCTACTGTACTCATGGGTGAATCTGAGATTTCAATGCTACTTGTTTTGGTCATTTCAATAATCATTTTGTGACACAGATATCAGGTCATGATGGGGGTACTGGAGCTAGCCCAATTAGCTCAATCAAACATGCTGGGGGTCCATGGGAACTTGGTCTTACAGAAACACATCAGGTTTCCCTACATTAAGTTGCTTGCTATAATCAACATTCTTTTATTATTAAATCTTTTTCTGTATTCTAAAGTTAGTTAGCTTCCTGCAGACACTCATACAAAATGGGTTGAGAGAGAGAGTAATACTCAGAGTGGATGGTGGATTCAGGAGTGGCCTAGATGTCCTTATGGCTGCAGCTATGGGTGCTGATGAATATGGTTTTGGTTCTGTAGCTATGATAGCTACAGGATGTGTTATGGCACGCATTTGCCACACAAACAATTGCCCAGTTGGAGTTGCTAGTCAGGTGGTAACAGCACAAGTTCTTTACCCTTCCTATTGCTGGATCATCTTATTTACATTATATGCATCTGCAGAGAGAAGAACTTCGTGCTAGGTTTCCTGGTGTTCCTGGTGATCTTGTTAACTATTTCCTATTTGTTGCTGAGGAGGTATGGAATTACTGACATTAGTAATGTTGTCTGTAGTAGCTTTGTCCCATTATGACTCGTATTTAAGTAATTATTCTTAACTTATCCAGGTAAGAGCCACATTGGCCCAATTGGGTTATGAAAAGCTGGATGATATAATTGGGCGAACAGATTTGCTGCAACAAAAACACATTTCTTTGGTGAAAACACAACACATTGATCTCGGGTACCTCTTATTGGTATGGAATCGACATCATTTTCCTTCAGGCTATTGACCTCTCATCCATATGCTTGTTTTATGATAATCATCGTTGTTATATCAGAATGTTGGATTACCAGAATGGAACAGCTCTCAGATAAGGAGCCAGGATGTCCACACAAATGGTCCTGTTCTTGATGAGATAATCCTCTCAGATCCTGAGGTAAATTTGTTTATAGCTTTCTTTGTTACATGGGGTAGTTTAAATAATGACTATGCTCTCAAGCTGATTTCTGTACAATCAATAGAAAGAGTTAATGACTTTTGTATTTTCTGTTCTTGAAACTAGAATTATAACATTTATGATCTCTCACCGTAATTCTAGTTTAATATGAAGTCTAGGAGATCTTGGGAGCCAAGTCCTGTTCTATGTTGCTTAATACATGCAGTGTACTTAGATGATCTAATTTGCAGATATCTGATGCAATTGATAATGAGAAGGATGTTAGCAAAACATTCCAAATTTATAATGTTGATAGAGCTGTCTGTGGTCGAGTTGCGGGTGTCATTGCCAAAAAGTACGGGGACACAGGTTTTGCAGGGCAGCTCAGCATTACGTACGTCGACCTCTCTTCTGCATCTTGGTGCCCCTTTGGCTTTTCAAATGAAAAGGTAGAAGCATAATTTTTTTTTTTTACATCTCAGGTTCACCGGAAGTGCTGGACAGTCCTTTGGTTGTTTTCTGACTCCTGGAATGAATATTCGGCTGGTTGGGGAGGCCAATGATTATGTTGGAAAGGTACTAAAAATTAACTCTTCAGAAAAATATCAAAATTTTGTCCAACCAGCTTTCTGAAAAACATACTTCGATTCTTGCAGGGTATGGCTGGTGGAGAGCTGGTAGTAGTTCCTGTAGATAATACAGGATTTGTTCCTGAGGATGCTACTATAGTCGGAAACACTTGTCTGTATGGAGCTACTGGTGGTCAAGTATTTGTAAGAGGCAAGGCAGGAGAAAGATTTGCTGTTAGAAACTCTCTTGGTCAAGCAGTGGTTGAGGGCACTGGCGATCATTGTTGTGAGTACATGACTGGTGGCTGCGTAGTTGTACTTGGGAAGTAAGTACAAGTACAACCTGGAGAATTCTCATTTTGGAAATTAGTTTACTTTGTGTTAAACTCTTAATATGTTCACCTTTCTTAACCAACAGAGTTGGGAGGAATGTTGCAGCTGGAATGACTGGTGGCATTGCCTATATTCTAGATGAGGATGATTCTCTCATTTCGAAGGTTGGTCATAAATATCTAGTTTCACTTGCTCTGTAATATGCATCTAAATGTCACTGGACCCTGAGCTGTTTAATTTTCTAACTATTCCATATTTTCTTCTGTTAACTTTTTATGTTTAGCATTGACACAAAACCAAATGACATGTTTGCCATATAAATTTTTCATTAAGTACAGAGAATAATGACCAAAGAGATTTGGGAAACAAGCCTTTGCATTGTTTTGATATTGTAGGGCAAAGTCTTGTTGTTTCTTTTGCATACCTTTTCAACTTTTTCTTACACAAGCTTTGCCGCATATAACTGAAATAGTTCTGATTTTGAAAGTCATGCTACAAGGATGATTTACAATGCACCATATGTCTTGACTTTAAATCTCAATGTTTTCATTGCCGTGTTATAATATTTGCAAGTTCACTGGCCATGCATACATGTGCATTTTCAGTTCTGTTGAGTTTTCAACAACTTGTTGGTGTTCTGATAGGTTAACAAAGAGATTGTCAAGATTCAGAGAGTGAATGCTCCAGCCGGACAGATGCAGCTGAAGGGCTTGATCGAGGCTTATGTTGTAAGTAGATCTCTTTCCTGAATGTTTAATATTTGACTATTTCTGCATTTTACTAATTTGAAAGTTGCTTTTATAAAAGGAAAAAACGGGAAGTGAGAAGGGTGCCACAATCTTGAGGGAATGGGAGGCATATTTGCCATTATTCTGGCAACTGGTACCGCCTAGTGAAGAAGACTCACCTGAAGCTTGTGTTGAGTTTGAAAGAGTACTTGCTAGGCAAGCAACTACACTACAATCTGCTTGAGCATTTCAATATTTGCGAGTGACCCGGTAAGCCAACAGAAAGGTGTTCTTTCTTAATACTTGCAAAGTGAATTCCTTGGGCAACATCAAGAAAAAAAAAGTTTTGGGCACAAAGCTTACAATCTTGTGGAAGCGTTTCCTTTGGCATCTTTTTGTGAGGTGGAAACACTTTTCGGAGATCCATCGAAGATTCTTCTCAACCGCTTGCACCCTAGGTATCCTGTAAATTTGGTTCGTTGATGCTAGGTTGTGCAAGGCATTGTTAAATTATTACAATCTTGTATAGTGATTCTTGTCTTGTGTATAATTATCTTTTTGGTTCTGGACACATTAGTTCTTACATTTATAGGTGTCCGTTGTACATGCAAGTTCCATGTGCTTATAGTACCTTACAGAATAAAGTGCAAGAATAAGTAGGATTTATAAGGTTGCTTAACGAGTGACCTGTTCACATGCCCCTTTCGTTTCATCAGTTTAGGATTGAATCTGATGTTTTATGTGTTGAGTTTTGCAGTCATTAGCACTTTTTATGAAGCCATTAGCAATTTGATTATATTCGTGGTAGGTGGATGGAGCAGTTGATTACAACACTGTGACAAACTGTCAATGATGATATGCAATGCAGAGGGTAGAAAATTAATGCTAACGTTAAAAAAAATATCGGATAGAAAACCTCACGGGCGCTAAAAAATGCCAAAAATTTTGGTCTCATTTTAAAGAATGACATGTCTCAGCTGCGCGTAATACATTAAAATTTTTTTTAAGAAAATACAATAATTTAAAATAAAAAAGTCATAAATCAAAATGATAACATATAACAATATAAAAATAGAAAATACGATAACAAAAATAGAAGCTAAAAAAAAATACTCCAGTGACATTTCAAGGATTGCAACATGAAACACCGAGTCATTTTTTTTAAGAACTTAGCTAGGGAATTTATTTATTTTTTCAATTGTGCATGTGCTTTTTTTTTTTTCCCTTCATTGGATCAACTCTCACCTTTAGATCTAATTTTTTGTTTCACTTGTCCTTAGTTTTACCATTGAAGGGTGGTGGCCCACCAAAGGCCAGTGCTGGTGTTGAGGTAGCACCGGTGGCTGCCTGGCTGGGACTGGGAGGGGCACACGTGGATGATGATATGGTCCCCAAGGTGAGTTAGGGCTAGCAATCGGATCGGGTCATTATAGGCCGCAGCCTGGTCCTTCTTGTGCTAGCGGCCGTGCAGGGTCGAGATTGTGAGTCTATTGGGCGGCCCATCATAGTCGAGATCCAGCATGTGGGCCGAGCAGAGCACGCCCAGGCCTAGCCCCAGCGCAACACAATAATGGCAGAAAAAAAATACTAACTTTGAAATCATTTGTTACTATTAAAGAGGATAGCTAGTAGTCTTGCATAAGGCTGAGTCCAGTGCAAAGGTGCTTCGCGAGGCGTTTCAACAGAATATTCTGCAGCATATTCTGTGCCACGTGTGCGAAGCACCATCTCTAGCACCCCCCCCCTCTCCAATGCACCGGCGCTTCGCGAGGCGCTTCGCGAGGCGCCATCTCTAGCGCCTCCTACTCCAATGCAAAGGCGCTTCGAGAGGCGCTTCGTACGGGGCCCACGTATATAATATGTATTAAAGATTATCAAATTGCTAAAATAAAATTCGGATAATTCGAACACAACGAAATAAAAGACAAAAATTATAAATAACATTAAAAAAGTTTAAATTTTTTTTTAAAATTTTTTATTTAAGAAATGGCACAGATGGAATTAAACAAGACACATACTTAATTAAATTTCGAATACATTTCAAAGAAGACTTCGCACAAACTACTACTCGTCGGTATCATCACCCCCGAAACGCTGCCAAATATGGTCGACAAGATCCCGTTTTAGTTGTAGATGCACTAGACGAGCGCGGATTGCATCGTTTTGAGCTAGCATATGTTCGAAAATTGGCGGAGCACTCCTGTGGAGAGTAGACGGTGTTACGGTAGATGTCCCTTGGCTATCGTACGACTCATCGGTCGGGTCATGAGAGTGCCGCTCATCCTCGATTATCATGTTGTGGAGGATGACACACGCTTTCATGATATTGGCAAGAGTTGATCGTTGCCAAAATCGACCGGGCCCGTGGACAATAGCAAATCGACTCTGCAAAACCCCAAAGGCTCGCTCCACATCCTTTCTTACCCCCTCTTGATGTTGTGCGAACAACCGTTGTTTGTTCGTTTGTGGCAAGGGTATGGTCTTCACGAAGACAGCCCATTCGGGGTAAATACCGTCGGCCAAGTAGTACCCCATATTGTAATCTGTTCCATTAACAAAGTACTGAACAGCAGGAGTTTGGCCGCGCAACACATCCGTGAAAAGGGGGATTGGTTCAGCACGTTGATGTCATTGTTGGATCCGGCGACACCAAAGAAAGCATGCCATATCCACAGGTCTTTGGACGCGACCGCTTCAAGTATTATTGTAGGGACTCCTTGACCACCACGGGTGAATTGGCCCCTCCACGCAACTGGGCAATTGCGCCATTCCCAGTGCATGCAATCGATGCTTCCCAGCATCCCTGGGAAACCTCGGTTCTCTCCTTGCTGGAGCAGACGCCGGAGGTCATCGACAGTAGGTTGACGAAGATATTCCTCCGCGAAGCAATCAATGATTCCTTCGACAAAACGCCCCAGGCACTCAATAGCCGTCGACTTTCCAATGCGTACATACTCATCGACGGCATCTGCGGGGGAGCCGTAGCACAACATGCGCAATGCCGCCGTGCACTTTTGCAAGGGAGATAGCCCCTTTCGATGGAGAGCATCTCTCCTCTCACTGAAGTATGGAGACCACTCTCCAAGAGCTTCGACGATTCGCAGAAAGAGAGGTCTCCCCATTCGGAATCGTCTGCGGAACAAGTATCCGGGGTAGACCGGAACATCGGCGAAGTAGTCCGCGACAAGACGATCATGACCGCCTTCGCGATCTCTATCGATGTATCTTCTGCTATCTCGTCGACGGCGGTGCGAGGTACCATCGCCCATGTTGGCTTGAAGGTCTTCAAGAACGCGACGGTGGAGGGTTTGCACCGTCACGAACTCCGCCACGAACTCTTCCACTTGGTTGATGGCTTCATCGTCGGCACTACTTGTGCTTGAGCTAGACAACATTTTTTGGGAGTAGGCAAGATCTCTTGGTGGTCGAAGAAGAGAGGCCTCGGTTGTGAAGATGTGATTACTGAGTTTTGAAGATGAGGGCTCGAGGGGTTCCGATATATAGGGGGAGAAGCAAATCACATGCAGCGGTTCTAACGGCTACACTCCAAAAGCATCCAGCAGATGTGCGAGTTCCAACAGCTAAATCCAAAAGCACCCATCACATGCGTCGGTTCCAACGGCTATATTCCAAAAGTATCAAGCAGATGTGTCAGTTCTAACGGCTACACTCCAAAAGCATCCAGCAGATGTGCCAGTTCCAACAGCTAAATTCCAAAAGCACCCATCACATGCGTCGGTTCCTACGGCTACATTCCAAAAGTATCAAGCAGATGTGTCAGTTCCAACGGCTACATTCCAAAATTATCGAGCACATGCCACAGTTCCAACAGCTAAATCCAAAACGACTTAAATTAATAATGCGAGTACAATTTTAGAAAGGAAAAGTACATCGTTCAAGCTACTACTTATTCTTCATTTCCTTAATCATGTCGTTCACATACTCTAATGCGGCCTCATGCGCCTTCTTACGAGCATCCGAGAAATTAGATGTATCCCCCATAATCAGTTTCGTCAACGACTTCATAAATGTGGCTTTTTCCTTGCTCTTGGCCATCTCTTGCAAATTTTCGGCTGCAGCAACGGCTTTATTGGCCACCCTATCGAGGTCGGCATTGGCTTGGCCGATGCGGTGCAGGGTCTCCTCGTACACCGAGGATGTTTCACTCATTTTTGTCTTACCCTTCCGCTTGTTCTTTGCCGCATCCCGCCCTTCCGGTCGTGGAAGCTCGATAGGTTCATCGTCATTGTTTGATGATGACGTGTGGGCACCTTCTTCGTTGAGGCGAGCTCGTTTGGAAGAATCGAGGTAGCTTCGGCATCACTTCGGTTGACCGCGTACGGCACTCCACCAGTGCTCCAAGATGAAGGGATGACCCACCTCCTGCCTATACATGTCCCGCGCTCGAGACATCAATTGGTCGTCTGAACGGCCACTGGCGTAGGCATCCCTCAACCTGCAATAGATGCCATTGAAGTGAACAATTTTTTTATTGCTCTTTTGCCAATGGTCTTTGCAGTGCCTGAGGTCCCATTTTCGATCGGGCGGACTGCTCGCATTGTACGCGTCAGTGACCTTCGACCAATACATGTCGAACTTTTGGTTGTTCCCCTCGACCGGGTCCAGAGAGTTATTCAACCATGCACTGATCTAGAGGACGAAAAATTCAAATTTTGGAAAAGTAAGTAAGATAAAAACCGAGGAGCAAAAATCTACAATGCCAATATATAATATTCAGATGAACACTCACAAGCCGCATGTCGTCCTGTTGTGACCAGTTCAATCGTGTACGTCGCCGTGCAGCGGTTCGTTCGCCTTTGTTAGCATCGTTGTCGTCGTCGAGCACGTCCGGGGCTGTGCTATGCGGACTTCCAGTATCTGATACAGATGTGGAGCGGGAATTCTTTGCCGGTACTTGTGGAGGCGACATTTCCGCGGGGATGGTCGGAGCTCCGACGAAATGAGGATTTTGGCCGTAAGGGCCGTAAGGGGGCTGTGCGTATGGATGTGCATACGGATATGGTTGGCCGTATGGAGGGGGTGGGCCGTATGGTGGATAGCACATCGGGTATGGCGGGGGAGGAGGCTGAAAACTGGGCGGATTTGACTGTTTGGTGCTTGGGAGTTCTCCTCATCGAAATTGGGCTCACCAAACCAATTGACATAACCGCCGGGGGGAGTGTTGGCCATCGGGAAATTTTCTGGAAAAAATTTGAGCAAAGAGAGGGAGAAAATGTGTGCTTGTGCTTGTGTTTGGTGCAAATGAGCTGAAATTTGCTCATATTTATAGCCACACGAGCATACAATTTTTCTGCAAATTTTTGTGATTTTTTGTGATTTTTTGATATTTTTTATGAATTTTTTGGCTCACAAATGAATAAAAAATTCAAACGGCTAATTTTAACGGCTATTTATCAAACAGCTATTTATTTGTGTCACTGATGTGTGGGACCAGCCGGGAAAACGAGGCAACGACTATTTTTAGCCAAGAAAAACCAACCCTCAGGCTGACATGTGGGGCCGAGAATTAGCCGGGCCCACCCATCAGTGGCACAGAGGAAAACCAGCGCGGGTACACGAAGCACGACAAACACGCGGCTTTACGCGTCACCACGCGTTTTGTGGGCCCCACCAAAACGCGTGGTGCACTATCGTACCGCACGCACTGCCGCCGACATGTGGGCCTAAACAATAATTGGGGCCCAATTGTCAGTGCGTGTGCTGCTTGGGTACGGGAAACGGCCACGCGCGACAGGTGGGGCCCACAAAACGCGTCTCGGGGCGTCACGTGGCCTCCAACGCGGGACGCTTCGGCTCGGTGGCGTCGGCGGGCCCACCTGTCAGACCTTATTTTCCACCGCTTCGCCTGGCGTCCTCTCTCTCCTCGCGCGATTTTTTTATTAATTTTTTGCGGTGGGCCCCGCTTGTCAGACTTCGTTAGCGGCGGGGTTGGACTTAGCCTAATAGAGCTTATTTAGCGTCTAAGGCTAAGTTCAATATTGTGGTGTCTGTTTGAGCACTTCAAAAGAATATTCTCAGCATATTCTATATCACGCTTGTGAAACACTGTTCGAAACACCCACCACTCCCATACAAAGACACCTGAAGAGATTTCTTGCACGGGCTCGAGCAAATTAAATGTTTATTAAATTTTAGGTGATTTTAGTAAAACATAAATAATTTTTAATTTCAAAATCGAATATAAATGATGTTTGGTCTTTATATGAAAATAATTCAAAAATCTACAATTCTCTCAATATAATTTGTTCGCACAAAAATTGAGAAAAAAAATTCCCAGCATCCACTGCCCTCATGAGGCGCCCTTTCCCTCCTCCCGCACGTGAAAAAAGAATTTTTTAATCGCAGGTGCAGGTCGAAACTCCGCCTAATTGTACTTGGTAGACCATGTGGACTAGAGTCTAGCTGGCATAAGGCGCCTATCTGGCATAATGGAAAGGTAATTTTTTTAATTTTATTTTCTGGTGCCCGGCCGGCCCGGCGGGCCCATGTACCGGGTGGGGCCTCCCCGGCTAGCTGTTGGGCTGGGATGGTATGGCCCAGGCCTATGACCCAACAGCCTGTGCCAGACTAACCTGGCATGGCCCAATTGCCACTTCTAGGGTGGGTGATCGACGTGGAGTGATGGGGAGGAGGAATAGAAAAAAGAGGTTCCTTTCAAACTAGTAACCTCCTTTTAAAATACCTTCGAAAATATTTGGGACAAGAACATTCTGAAAAATGCCTCCAGAGACCTACTACGAATATTTTGCTGTTGGAATTTATAAATAGGAATATGGATTGCACTTTATCACGGCATTTTAGAACAGTGATTTTTCCTCAATTTTCACAAGTATTATCAACACCTACTAAAATTTTTTTTAGTAATACTGAGGATTGTTATTTATGGGGGGGAACCATATCCTAAGATGAATACAGTACGCACAGAGCTGCCATAAGACAGGAACTAGGACACCATGATACGTTCATTTTTTTCAGATGGGTGAACAGTAACCAGATGAGACCAGAACGATGTGTACAGGTAAAAAAAAAACTCGGCTTGTCCCGGAGGAAATGAAACTTCCATAGATTCTCAGTGGAGTAGACTGTAGACATAAACAAGAGCTTTTCCATCAAAACCTGTTCCTTTTTCTTTCACCTGTTTGCAATAGATCTACATGAGATTACCTAGAAGGAAAGAGAATCATCCTTCCAAAGCAATTCGCAAAAGAATACCTCCCAAAAATACATATATATTGCAAAAAACACTGGGAAACTAGTATCAACCATGCCCCCTTACCTCGTTACATACAGCAGAACAACATCACACTCGAAAGTGGGCTGCTCCATACAACAGGATCAAATGAAACAGAAAGAAAAGAAAAACAAATATACATTCTCACTAGCAGCTTCTACAAATGATACAACTGCTCAAGGCGCATCTTTTATCATGTGTAGCATGAAAAAAGAAAACAAACGGGGAAAGATTCTTTACCAAGAATATACAAACATGGTGGAATGGGGAGAACCTTCTACCTTGGACTACTCCAAGGAGACGAAGACTTGTACGGCAACCCATGAGATGCAGATCCATGCCCTAAATCAAGACTATGGAGCTGTTCCATTAATTGTGACCTCCGTTCTTTGAAGAAATCTAGTCTGGTCGATAGTTCAACTAAAGTGGAGGACGGCACTGATGGTTGCGTCCCATATTCAACACCCTGTTACAACAACAAAGTGTAAAATACTAAGCCTAAAAACAAAAAGGGTTGAATGTTCTTTTTAACAGTACTGTGATAGTAAGATGCAGTGGTTTCCCTTACCTCGCTTAATTTTGGGGTGTTTGCAGGCATAGAACTGTTCTCTGTTGGCATGCTTGTTGATGCCTCTCTTGATTCATTGGAAGATGCATCTAAGGAATGCTTGCGGGAGAAGGGCCTTGAAGAACCATAAGATAGCACATGCTGCTTGATGTTCCTCCAATTTGATGCACCCACCAAGCTCTCCTGTTAGAATTTTCTTGTATCTTATTATTGGTGGATGCCAATGCAAGCTTCACATCATATTACATTAGAACACTACTCATTGGTGGATTCGTTTTCCTTTAAATTTGGGGGGTTCAAACACACCGAAAGCATAACTATGCCCCAAATTATAGGTTGATCCCTAAAACCTAGACATGATCAGGGCTTAAGTTATGGGGTTGGACCAAAATGGTGAATAATTATGATGCATGAAATCATTTGCGGCCTTCGTAAATTTTGGCAGAACCTGTGGGGAACTATGTGTGCCATACAGATGAATGGAATCTAGAACCAGTAATACAGCTGTGGATGACACAACCAGGCATATGTAAACCTTAAGAAATATACAGGACAAGCAACATGTGGCTTTAGATTCTTTTGTCACTTTTGTTGCTTACCACCTGCTGGTGCACTAGCCAATCAGCCATTGCCAATTACCATTTACCAGTATTGTCTATTTTTACAACTGAAATAGATCATACATTTTTATATTATAAAAGTGTGATGAATTATGAAGTTGGTGTCAGCTAAGTTGCTGGAGTTTGAATGCCACAGCTTTATGTGTTACACATAAAAAACAGCAGATTAAAGGAAATTTTCTCAGCAAACCTCATTCCTCTGCTTCTTCTCTTGATTACAGAAAGCAAGGTTCATATCAAACCCTGGTTGAACAAAGTTCCTGGTGCCAACAAAATATTTGCAGGGTTATTATAATATGAAAAGATAATTAGGGGGGCATAATAAATACAAGCATATGATGAACAGATGATTTGAACTAGTACAATGACTGCAGAAACATTAATTGCAGCAAAATAAGTGACAACGATGCCTATAATCTAGCTTAAAGAAATGACTTATCTAGGATCAATGAAACTGTTAACGACTATGCCATTCAATTGTGAGAGTTGCAGAAATACTAAAATGGCTGGCATCAGATACACAAAATGTCATTGTCAGAACAAATAAATTACAACTAGATAAACATACACAGTTAAAAGAATCTACCAAAAGGGCTTGTTTGCTCATGTTTAGGTTTATCACATAAGATATTGAGATGGCTTACTGGGTTTATTTTGTTTGGGTGAGTGGGGAGATCTTTGGTGGGCTGGGCTGGGCTGGGTCCCAGGGACACAAATGTTCCTCAATTCTGCATATATAGCTGGGCCGAGTCAGGCCGCCCAAAAATAATTTTATAGAAAAGCCTGACCTGGCCTAAAATGCTATCAGGCCTAGATAATGGAATATTTTACACAGTTATCACATATTTGGATGTGTGGACATGCGGTCCTAAGACAACTAAAATAAAGGATAATTATGAGCTTTACAAAAGTTATTGTCTTACTGCTGTGAAATATGACTTGGAAGATGCTGATAACGATCATTTGTGTCTACAAAAGAGCCATATTGGTGTTGACGCTGTTGATTGAGTTGGAGATGAAGCTCTGCAACCTTCTGCTTCAACCTTGCAACATCAGCTTCTGCAAGAGCAATCTCCTCAAGCTCTGCCCTTGTCTTAAGTAAAAGAAGCAAAAGGAAAAATGAGACTCCATAAAATAAACCCAGCATGTGTTAATAACATTAATGATCAGCATATTTAAAATTTGGGATTTTTGATTACATGTCACTCCAAAGAGTTGCATATCCAAAATACCACTCAAAAGATTGGGGTTTTTAATATGCCACTCCAAAGAGTGACATAATTATCATTTATCACACCACCATAATTGACATTATTTTCTATTCTTTTAGCAAGTTTCCCCACACGAAATGACCGTTTTGACCCTAAACTCAAACAAGGTTCAGCTCAACCAAGTCCAGGATGCATGCTAAAGTTGCAGATGTACACAGCTAGGGCAACAAGAGGAAGAAGGTTTGGGGGCTTTGGTCGCAATGGATCAGGTCGGGTGGCCAAACAGGGTTTAGCTCAACCCTGGTTGCGCTTAGGGGCAAAACAGTCATTTGTGTGGGAAAAAATGCTAAAAAAATAGAAAATAATATTTAATATGGTAGAATGACAAATGATAATTATTTCACTTTTTGGAACTGTATACTAAAAACACCAACCTTTTGAGTGGTATTTTCAGATATGCCACTCTTTGAAGTGGCATATAATCAAAAATCCTAACAAACTTTAAATTGGGGTTACCTTTGAGTCCATAGCACGTGAATTCGAAAATTGTCCAGAAGACATGCTTAATCCAACCTCCAACGCAGCTCTAAGATCCCTCTCCGCCTGTAGCTGCTCTTGCAACCTTGACACCTGAAGGTATAAACAATAGTGACCAAATAAACTATCTTCAAAGTGCAGCAAACAGCTTTTTCAAAAGAGTGCTACAGGCGCTTATTAACTGTCATATGGGAAATTATTGCATAATAATGGCATCAACAAAATAAAACCTAACGACAATATAAACAACAACAGGTTAATTGCCAATATATAATGGAAGCAAGAAATGAAGAAATAGATTATAAGATAAAAGAATATAGCATACATCCTGTTCCAGAGCCAAACGACGCTCGTGTAGTGCTTGTTTTCTTCTTTCCAAACTTGCTTGTAGAATTGCATTACCTCTGGCCTGAGAAGCATTTCCTATTAGTTCCCAAGAATCCCATAAATCAAAAGTCTTGATTATATCTGTACCATTTCTTTTGCTACCTCTTTTGCAATTCTGATCTGTAGATCATTCTTTGTAGTCTCAAGCCTTTGGATAGCAAGCCTGAGATTTATTTGCATAGTAAGAATATTCAGCATAAAATCAATTAATATCTGACTAGTCAGTTCCAATAAAAAGGTTGAAAGCTACATAACAAGGATGTTCCATCATATCAACATCAGACAATAGTGGCAAAGACCATCATGCAGCTAACAATTTTCTCACTAGGTTCATTGTATAACAATCTTACTGTTATTCACCAGATGAAACAATCATTTAAGTATGTGAGCCTAATAATCTAAATGATCAGAAGCTTACTCTTCTTCACCAGATGAACCAACTAATTCCGACTGGTGGCTCTTTCTTGCCTGCATGAATCATACATGAAAATCATAATGCCAAATGCTACTTTTGACAATTACTGAAACAATTCCAAGAATAACTCTTGCTAAAGCAGCATATTTCTGGTAATGATGTCCTGAAGAGAACCATGAGTTTCTTTAAAAAATTACAAAACTATAACTTAATGGGCACAAAAGTTACTTGCAAATGTATTGTAAACAAAAATGAATGGTGGAAGAAGACAAAATTTTAGACCTCCCACTTACATTATTCCGTCCCCAAATGTTGCCACGTTTCACATGCGGCTGAGATCCATTAGGTTTGCTGGAGTGACTGTCTACAGAATATTCAGCTCCATGACCAGGTAAAGAAATTCCTGCATCCAAAGAAGAAAGAATCTCTCCCATTGACAATGGAGTCTCCTGACTGGACATCAGATTTGATGGAACGTTTTCATTTGGCGACCTATTGACATTAGCTGAACCATTTTCAGTTAAATAATTTTGTGGAGCATTGTTTAAGTCCACTTTTGCTTCCAAAGCCTTATCCTCTACAGAGTGTTCAGTGTCTGAATCATCACCATGGACGACCTGTTGGCCACATTACAATGAGTAAGAAATCAAGTACATCATTAAGATAATGGCTATTTAAATTTTTCCTCAGTTATCTTAAAGCTACGAAAAGCCCATATATGGTTGGTATAGCACCAGCAATCACTATAGAGTAGAAACTTCAGAGTATGAAGGATATCAAACCTTGTAGTCATAGAGGTCACCGCCAGTATATACACTGCTTTCACTCAATTTTCCACTAAGTATACGCTCCGCACCATCTTCATCATCCATTTCTTGGTCTACATCATTTTCTGCATCATGAAATCCATTATCCTTGACATCCATAGTTCCATCTTCAGTTGATTCTTCACTTCCACTATCTTCAATTTGAGAATCAGGTGACAGGGAACATCTAAGAATGTGCTCATCCTGTAAAATGATGTACGAATAATCAGAAGACATGGTGCCTGCTTTATTTTAGTTATCACGCACAACTCTACAAGAAGCCAGGCAAACAAAAGGTGCATGCAGATGAAACAAGATGCAACACTTGGGAGACAGATGGAAGGCCAAATTATGCAATGGTACTATAAAGTGACATGTTTCTGAGCTGCCTCGCTAAAAAATGTAACTAACTATACATGTGTGAACAGAAAAACATTACCATGATGTCATGATAATAAGCATATCCGTAAAGTGATAAAATGCCAAAATCATTTGATCAATGAATCAGCCAAGGATAGTGCCCAGAAATCCAGAATAATATTATGATACGGAACATATAACCACTCAAAGAGCAACAGGGTAATCAAAACTGGACAGCATCAAAGAAACTTACATCAAATATACTATTATATTCCTCTAAGAGAGTGGTGACAATGGCTTGAGCACTGTTAGCAGCATTTGCAGCGGCAATAAGCTGAGCAGAATTGTCTCCATTCATATCAAAGTCATCTTCCATCTCACATTCACCAGCCAGAAGTGGACGCAACAACAGAGGAGCCATACAAGCAGCAACTGCCGATGGAGTCATTCGATTCTCAGCAGTATGAGAAGCAACTGTGTGCATCATTCTCAAAATTCTGCAAATCAGAAGTTTTATGATGAGATAGAAGAATTAGCTTATGCAAACCAAGAAATGGATAAAAAATGGTCCTGCAAGCAATTTGATCATTAAGCTCAGGTATCAACATAGATTTAAGATCTCTTTGATTTTGTTATTTCAAATTATGAACTATAATCAAGGCAAATGTTTCAAATATATGCTTAGTTTGGGCAGGAGCTAGATCTTACAAGGTACAATTCCAGATGATATTCCAGCAGGTGAAACACAACTCAGGCAGAGATAGGTAGAGAGAATACACAATCACAGGGCATTTGGATAAGAGATTTAAAGGGATGTGATTAGCGGGAAATTGGTTTCTCCAATCAACCAGTTCTTGAGTATGATGGAATTATATATGGAAGCATATTATACTCAGATCTTACATCAGTGGACTTACCAAGTTACAAACAGTATGCAATTTGCAACCTAGCACTGTTCATATAAGCAGGATATGAATGGAACCCCTCATTACACACAAAAGGATTATAGCTAAAAGCACCCATGATAGTCACAGTTTCCCATGCAAGTGGCATTTACAAGACAAAAATGAAATGCGCAAGTTGGCTTGTCAGTAAACACTATTCACCTGTAAATCAATGAGATATGTGACTTTCAGGCTGAAAGTTTCAGGATACATTAGTATCCCACAAGAGGTCATATATGGACGAGAGACATTTCAGTAGCCCTAGATATCATCACATCAGATATTCACATGCAAAACATTGCTAGACTAACCTTTGTAGCAACCGCCGATTAGGCTCAGGAAATGTCTCAGATATTGCTGCACGCATAGCATTTATCCGAGATTCCTTGCTTTCCAGCCCTAGGCAAGTAGAAGAAAAAAGAAAAAAAAATTGTCAATAAAGTAAAAAGCAAAGAATATTGATTGTTTGAGTTCTGTAAATGTTTCTTAAAAAGTATATTGAATATGGCGTGTTTAGTTGAGATTAAATTTCTCAAATAAACTGGTTTATTGGAGCTTCAGCTAAGCTCAATAAGCTCCTTTCCACCAGTTTTAACTTATTTGGGGTTTTTAGTTCCAATGTGGTTTATATTTATGGAATAAGCCGCGAAATAAACTGGGTGTTTGACAATAATTTCAGCTTATAATCCCATAAGGTGAAGGTGAAGGTGAAGCTCGGCTAGACATCTCCTGTATGTTCAACTAAGAACAAATAACCTTAATCAATGACCACAACAGGAGCATGCCTTGACCAGATAGAAAAGCCTACAGAACATTGGAGAGACATAACTACAAAGTTGGGAGATAACAATTCTCCAAGCCTCCTTAAAAGAGGATAAACTAAATGGATATTAAGAGATAGCTGAAAGAATCACTTTTGTCGCCCCAATTTTCAAGTCAGGTCCTTTTTAGGACTTGAACTTTTCGAGGGCATTATTTTGGTCCCTCAACTTTGGGGGCGGGTACCATTTTGGTCAGTCCCATTAAAAATTTGTAAGACTAGAGTCTCCAAGTCACTAACAAGTGATGCCTACCTGTCAATTGGCCCCCACTAGCCAGTAACTCAAACGACTTGATTTGGATTTGCACACAAAGTTGAGGGACCAAAATGGTGCCTCAGAAAAGAGATATTCTTTGCCTTCCATCTCTTGGCATCATATGCCAATGGATTTTTCCAAATGAGGTGGGGATGTAAATGAAAAGGTTGTCCTCAATAGTAAAAGGATATGAGTACGGGATCACAATGCAACCCCCATGCCTGTCCCCGCACCACTTTTGAGTATGGATGTGTAGTTATATATATAGAAAGAGAAAGCTCCAAATACTTTTCTTATATCTGATGTTTCTGTGATTTATAGCAATTAACACATTGCAAATACTTTCAGTACCCAGTAGACAAACAAACTCAATTATATTTATTCACAGTTTTGCTAAGGTTATGAGAAAAATGGTAATTTCATTTACTCCCCCAACAGGGCTCTGTTTCACCACAAAATTCCCAGGAGGATAGAGGTATCAGATGGGGCTGAACTCATGCCATCCATCGCCATCCCTAACTAAATTGAAGGCCACTGGAACAATTTTTACATGACTTACTACAGGTCAACCAAGGAAGAATATTTAGTTTAGAATGAATAGAGCACTTACGAAAAGCTTCCAATAATGCTGTGCAGCAGGAAGCAGGCACTGGAGAAGACGGTAGCTCTCGAAGAACATGCTGCAGAGATGTGTTTCCATGAATACAGTGATGAGGAGAAAAAAATATTCAAACTATGGCATCCATGAAGTTTTCTAATAACAGGAATAATAGAAAGGTACCTTTACACAGTCACCAACAACATGAGCATCCTCATCTAGTGCAAACTCAGTTTTTCCTGATACAAACACAAACAAGTACAGCAGTTAATTATAGGCATGTGCAGAAGGCACCCAGCACAACCAAGCCATGAACACCACCAATTAAATCATACTGTTTCAAAAATGAGCTAAGAAAACGCATAAACCTTCCTCATATTCTTGCAATCTCCTGTCGACCTCCTCCACATCTGCAGCCTGACGCAAAATTCCTTCCACCTTTATTCCTGCAAGAAAATATTTATGTTCCTTGTTGAATAATTTTATATTGATTTTAGCATACCAAAGGATAATGTCCACAGGTTCTATAATTTTGTGGTAGTTAGCACTTTTTATCCATACCATATTTCTCAAGAAATCGCAAAGCTTTTTCAAGAAAAGAAGGGCTGCCATCAATATCTTCAAGTGCAAGCAGAATTGGCCTGCCAACAACTAATGATTTGATAGGTCTCTTCTCTCTCCCTGCAGTCAATTCAGGAAAGGCATGAGAAAAGAACAAAAGGGTTCTTAAGTTAACAAGAAAAAGTAAGTCATATTATAATGTAAAGGAACCAACAATTTCGAATAGCTCCTTCATATACATCTGCCGTGTCATTACGAAATATTCCATTATGCCCCATCACAAGAGCTGCATTTGGAGCCTGTGCAAGAGCTTCTTCCAATGCTGTTTTCCACTCAAATAGATCTTCAGATGTTTCTGCCTGTGTTTTATTTACATTTATAAGCAGAGATAAAAGGCATAAAACAAAATCATAAGGACTATTATTTAGCTTTTTGTGTTTGCCCAAAAATAGTCCAATTGTTTAAAGGAACCACTATACCTTGAGGGTGAAAGCGCGACCATCACGACCATCTGGAAAAAGGACGGTCAGCAGTTTTTTGTCTTCCCTCACTACCACGCTGCAAATGAATAGTATTGTTATAACAAGAGAACAAGAAACAAAATAGCAGTCATCTAAAAAGACACATACATAATTGAGAAGCATCTTCAGTACAATATTTCATTGTGTAAAATATACCAAAAGAAGAAGGAAAAATAAAAAGAACCATTTGTTTCATGGAACATATACCTTCCAGAATTATTCAAGTCAATCCCCCCCAAGGTTACGTTCACTTCACCACCCCTCTGAGGCAATGTACTCTACAATGCCAAGAAAATGTACTCATCAAGAAGTGAGAACAAAGTGCTCCTAATATAACATGTAAATTGAACGAATGAGAATAAAAGCAAAAATATGAAGATAACAAATAGCTCAATTAAGCATCCTTTTTGGAGTAACATGGGACGAGAACAAGAATAAGCCATTCTATGCAGCTATGAATTCAAGCATTGCCCACAATTGGATACTTTTAGCAATGGAACACACAAAGTTGGCTGAATCATGAAGAAAATAAAAAAAGCTCGTGCAAACAAAGGAAGCAAGAAACACTATCGGCAGAACAAGAAAGCTATAAAAATATAATAATTTTATCCTGCTGTGCAAGGCTATTATTCAGCACAAGGCTCGAACACTACATACTAGTACATGATTATGATCTTAGTATACATGCATAATTGTGTCAAACGCTGAAACAAGATTGAAACATCGAATTTGCATAAAGGCTGCAATCCAGATACAAGATAAAAGTGTCAAATTAGAAGGTGTTTTGAACTATTAGAGCAACCAGCTGAATCAAATATAGCAGGTTCATTTGTCTGCAGAATTTGCCTTGCAAGTTATGTAGAGGATTCAACCCAGCTGAGCGCATTTCCCCAAACAATAGAAATGGAAAAGGATAAAGATACTAACAGGGTCACTCTTGAAGAAAACTAGAGATGTTCGAGTGAGGATGAACCAACGTTTTTTCCATGACTTCCATCCAATTCCTGAAAATAATAGAGGCAAAATTTTATCAGATAAAAAGAAGCAAAGCAACATTATCAGCAGAAATTCTTTAAAATGGACAAATGACTAAATTCATGCACATAATCAATCATTATCCATTAGTTAAACAATTTGGTGTTTTTTCCATCCTTTTCAATGCTAATTTCTCTTATCGTCACAAACAAAAAAGAGGAAAAAAGAAAGAAAAGAAAGCCGCCAATATTACCTTGAACAACAGTATTAAAAGCAAATGGAAATGCTTAAAATGGGCAGTTATGAACATTTGCAAATATATTAAGTCAAAGAACTTTATTTTTTTAGGGAAAGTGAAAGAACATTGTTATGGTTAAACAAAAAAAGTTAAAATGTGTAGCGCAAATAGTTTTTACCTTTGGATGATATGAAGAGAGGGCCACTTTTAAACACCTGGTAAGAATGCCATTATGATGTCAGATTTGTAGCACTAATAGTGGATATGAAGTAACAGAGAAAATGCAATATGTTGTCTCATCCAGAAGTCTTGGTCCAAATTCTGGATCATGCTTTCGTTTAAATTGATAGGAAATAATATGGTATGCAACTAGGTGTTTAGTTTACTGAGATTAGAGTGCATTTTTGAAATCTAGTTCAAGCAGTCGCCCATCATACTATGGAAAGAAATATTAATATTTAAACTTCCTGATATGAATCTAATTGAACCAGTGCAAACATAACCCTCTCGATTGCCTTCTTTCTCCCTTCCTTCTAAGTCTACATCAGCATCTTCTCTTACGATTTTCCTAATCACCACGACTACTACATAAACACACACAGAGGCCACCGCACCCAAAAGAACACTGCACGTCTTCATCATGCCTCCAAGCTCCCAAGTCTCTCTCCACCATCTTCTTGCTAGTTACAGTCCACCTCAAAACCCAGACACCACCACTCGACCTGCCAAAACCTCACTCAGTATCCTTATACATCTCACAGTGAGATTGAATAAAGCCACCGCCCAGTTTCAACATTAGAATGACCCTCGGCAACACCTCCAGCCCCACATCATGTCCAATGAAGCCTCCACAAATCCTTCTATCCACGCCTTCATGTTAAAAGCCAGTACGCCAGACCAAATCTAAGCTGCTTTGTAGCAACCCAACAGTGACTGGATCCTCAAAAACACTCAAACTGCCGCCAATCCAACAGCAGCGCAGCAACAGAACCCCATGCAAGCTCGCACCTCCAAATCTAATACCACCACGCTGCATTGCTCGCTCGCGCAGCTCAAACCCCAGAATTCTACAGCCAAACACCGAAAGCAAAGCACCTCGCGGCAGCGGCAGCATCAGATACCAAAACCACACCAAACTCCAACCCACCACGGCCTCCGCACGCAACCGAGGAATCCGACAGGAGGAAGGCACACCCACCGTGTTCCCACTCGCCGACGCCGACGCCGCGCTGCAGCGCGGCCCGCGGTCGAACGCGGCCCCGGCCGCCGGCGCCGACGACATCCCCCTCGCCGCCGCCCCAGCCTCAGATCGTCCGCATGGAACAGCAACCTCCACCGCCGCAGCAACCGAGGCGCCTACCACATCAAAACCAGCCGCATTGGATCTCCAGGGCCCAATACCACGGCCGCGCGTAGCGCCACCGATCTAGCGTGCGGTGGAAGGATTGGGGAAAGGGGATTAGGCGGTGGTTAGGATTTGGGTTTTGGGTAGTCTGGGAGGTGGAGGTGGGCGTGGGCGTGTGGGTGCGCTGCTTGCTGCGGAGCGAAAGCGACAGGTATTACACATATACACACCCTGCGGCAATTCCTATCGCTCTCGCGGTCTCGCTGGGCCTCGCTCTTACAGCTGCGCATGGCTTGGACTTTGGAGTCATTTGGGAGTCCACTTGGGAGCTTGCTCCGAAAGCTTCTCGGATTCCTAAGCGCTGTCCGATTAATTTAAACTCAAAGCCCCTTTGTATCTCACCTTCTCCTCGTCTCTCAGTTTGGTTTTGCTAAATTTTATACAAACATCACACCTTGTCCTTTCGAAATGCGAGGATTTGTCTTTGTCGGAGTATCTCTTTCAAGTGTTTTTTTTTCTTTTGCCCGACGGTATTGGCAATGCTTGTAAGGTTATGTGAGATAGTGATAGTGTAAGAATTTTGGGTAGACCCATTATAGAAGGAAGAATTAACATATGAGTACAGAGGTGGAGGTTAGTGCTAATTCTAATGGACAATAATATTTCTTTCTGTTTTAGTAACTATATACAATTATGTAAATAAAAATAAAAACTTATATTGCATGATAAGATGAAAATCTACTAGTTTGACCCTATCTAAATCATTAATATTTAACTATCATACATGGCTTTCTCTAATTTTTCTTTCAAGCTCCCTTACCGAGTGAGTGTTGAGAGATTTTGAAGAGATATATATTGTTTAAATTTTTTTAATATATGCAATTTTATTGCGTGTGTTTGGGTGTAGGGCGTGAGTAGGTGTGACTCAAAGAGAGAGATTAGGTGTAAGGTAGAAAAAACGAGGCAGGTAAAAAATATGGATTTGTTAATTTGTTGGTTGAGTGGTGAGCTGATCTTGCTTTGGTTGTGTTCTCTTTCCTCCTTTTTGCTTTTTATGTTTTTCTCTTTTTTTTTTCTTCACCTGCCACAGTGTCAAGTGGGAGGATTGATCCTTTCAAGGTTGGCCATCTATGTGCAGGACCACTGCTTTGGAGGGGTTATGGTTTTTGGTTTGGTGTCACAAACTCACAATTTATTTATTTATTTTTGCTTTAAGTTTTGTTCAAATAAGTTGTTTGGATTATGATAGAATATTCTTTTTGCTTCGTACGTAATATGAATGTGAGGTAAACCGATTCTTTTTTTGAAAGTTTGAGTGATGACTATCGAGTTTGATTGCTAAAGAGGGATGAACTACTATGTAATGAATTATATATGACATCGAATTTTTTTTTTTGTTGGGACAACATTATAAGATTTCACTGACTAAAGCAATATTAAAGGTGCCTGTTATTGCAATAAAAATTGGTTCCAGTTTGTCTTTAAGATTGGCATGGACATACTCAATAGGCTTTAAATACTTTGAGGTACCTAAAAGCTAAGTCAATGGTAGCAATTATTTTTTAATCTAGTGTGAGAAAAGTTGTTATTTACAGTACCGTATAGTTTCCATTTTGTCTTGTTTGACTGCAAGATCGAATGATTATTTTTCTTGAAAATTTACGTGCTTTGTTGAGAATTTTTTTTTTTGCAAAATCCGTGTTATGTTTTGAATATATAAATGTATGTAATAGTACATTCAGTGATGTGAGACAACTATTTTTATAGGTTCATGTAGGCCAAAATACTCTGAAAGATAACAAGTCCTTAATAGCATTCCCTTACTCGTAATAACTTATCTTAGACAAACAGATGTATTAGGATCGACCAAGTCATCTTGATAAGTGAATATAAGTTAAATTGTTTAGCTCACTATATGGGTGGCTGATGGATGGGCTGACACTGTATTTAGATGCTATTATCACATAATACAAGTTGCAACCTTCAATTATATCCAAGGAAATCAGTCAAAGTTAAGCATTGACAAGATTTAGCTTTAAAATATGTTTGACTGACTTTAAATTTCTCCGTTAAATTGTCTTATTTGGGCTTCAGTTTATATACCGATAAATCTCTTTTCATCAGGTTTAATTTTTTTTAGAACTTCTAGTTCAAGAGGTTTATTGTAAGTAAGTCTTTAAATAAGTTGGATGTTTATCCACATTTTCAGTTTATAAATTCATAAATTCAAGTTGAAGTTTGACCAATTACCATTGAACAGCAATAGTTGATATTTAACAACTTTAGATAGTGGCTAATATATATAAAAGTACTTAAGAAGTACTATCGATGAGACATAAGATTATATAATTGCTAATTGCATGTAGTAAATGAGAGGGTGCAAAATGATGTCATCCGACCTAGTTAGTTGCCTTTTTCTCCCACCCATTTCACATAAATTCATGTAACCATCCACACTTGCATTTTCCATAACTAAACACAATTGCAAACATCACATATCACACCAAATCAGACAAAAAAAAATAGACTCATATGTGCAATTACCCAGCCGTTTAAACACGTTGTTTGAAACTTCATCAGAACTTAATACAAAAAAAATGGCACAGTGTTTTCGTAAAGGCAGGTAAAAATACTGTTTTTTTACTGTAAAATGTAAAATCATTGCAGATATGATGGCGATCGATACCGCAATCATTATCACATCATCTTATACGTAGGCGTATAACACCACTACAGTTAGACAGGGTGAAAAAGTGAGTACCAGTGTGGTACTGCACTTTTGGTTAAAAAATTTTGCCTTTTGCTACAAAACAGAGACATGGTACATTCACATGCTGATAGGCATGGGCTCGTTCTTGTCACTTTCATCATATTCAGGAATAAGCGACATCTAGCTTTGCATAAAAAAACAAACTTTCAGACATTTCATGCGTCCATGCAACTAAAAGCTTTCCTGAGAAAGTTCAAAGATATCCCATCTGGCTGAATTGTCAACTACTATACAATCAACCATCACTGATTACTGTTGCTTAGTAGGATTTACAAGTCAGATCTCAAATGTATTTTCCAACCATTATTTTAAAAAAAAGATAAATAAACTTTTAGTTTCTCTTTTTCTTCTTGACTCTATTTAATCTCTCTATTTTAAAATAGATCAAATTGATCTCTCTATATTTGAGATCAATCTCATTTTGATCCCTCCATTATGTTTTGAACAAAAAATGATATATATTAATGTGAAATACTATCTATATCTAAATTAATACCACGTAGAGCTACTTACATCACATAGAAAGAGAGAAGATTGAGAATGTGAGTGGGGGAGGGGGAGAGATGTTAGTGGAAGTGAGTGAAGAGATAGATTAGTTATGTTTGGTGCTAATTTGTGTATCATAACACTAAATTAGTTTTATACTATGTCTTATCATCATTTTATGTTCTTTTACATTAAAAAGTATTATGAATGGACTAAATTGAGTTGAACATAAATAGATTAATTTGACTTATTTAAAATAGATGGATAATAATAAATTTGAAAGGAAAGTGGATGAATAAAAAGTCCACCATCCAAAAAAGAATTCTACAAAATTTGAGTCATGCACTTCTTTATATAGCAAGAAAAAAATATCTTTATCGATCAGGAGGGATAACAATCCATCAATAGTACATCAAACAAGCAGTAAAATGTGAAATCAGAGGATCTAATGCATAATGATTCATGATGGCTAGTTGGCTACCTTGTAAAGCAACCTTTACATGGGCATGAGCTACCTTATGGCTGTTGCTTAAGCAAGCTGTACTACAATTAAAAGATGGCTTCGAGCCTTCGTTACAAAGAAAGGGGCTAGGCGGCTAGCAATAGAGGTTTGTTTTACGAGGGTGGGTAATACAATCTTAACTCGATGTTACGTGAATTTGGAAAGGCTAAAAGCCTAAATTGCATTTTGGTCGCTTTTACTTTACACTATGACTTATTTGATCTTTCTATTTAAAAATAATTTATCTATTTTTAAAATTATATCATTTAGTTTATAAATGGTTTCATGAGTATTTTTTTATGACATGAATTTTTATATATTGTTGATTGTTGATATAAGAATATGAGAAATATGAGTTTGAGGAGAATGACAATAAGATCCACCATAGCTTTTTTCCTTCTTTGCCTCGTCCTACTTGCCGTTGTCATGGTCATTACGGTGATGGTGTGGCAAAAAGCATTCTAATTGGATATTGAGCATCGGCACAAGTGTGAGAGCACCGTCCGTGATGTCAAGGGTAGCATTCATGCTGATGTGTGAGGCTAACATTCTATTGAAAGGGATATGTGTTGGTTTTGTGTTTTTAATCTGTTTATGTGGTAATAAATTATTATATAATTTTATAGACATAAAATTATATCATCAAAACAGCTCATAAAATAATTATAGATCGAAATATATGAGGTTTTGAAAAATAGAGAGACAAATTTAAATTATTTTGAATCAGTAAGACCAAAGTAAGTGCCGGGAATTACCCATTTGGAAAATCACTTTTAAGCCTATTGCTAATTAGACCTATGGCTTATCTGCTAACAATCGCGTCTTCAAACTAAAGTTACGTACGATCAAATAATACGTCTTCAGCTCGGCATCAAGTAAAGATGGTACTACGCCATCGTACTCGCTTCACGTAACCCCCCGAAGCCACTACTGGCCACCAGAAAGCGGCAAAAATATTTTTGGGGTAAAAAAAATGACAGAGAAAACGCTAAAACCCTAGCTCTCCACGAATGGTCGTCCCCCTCCGCCCACCACCATGCTGCTCCGCCGCCTTCTCCTCTCCTCCAGTCACCTCCGCCTCCGCCTCCAAACACTAACCACCACCACCACCACCTCCTCCTCTTCTCTACTGTCCCTTCCCCTCCACTTCCGCTTCCACCCCACCCCCTTCCCCTCCCGCTTCCTCTCCCCTCGACTCCTCTCCACCTCCGACCGCGACGGCGACGACAACAACAAGCCATGGTCCTTCACGAAGGACGCTGGCGATCCGGATCCCTTCGCTCATGAAGACCCCGCCGCTGCCGGAGCCGGCGAGGTGCCATTGGAATCGGACGCCGCCGGCGAGGACCAGTGGGCGAAGGGCGCGGAGGACGGCGAGACGGGCGACGTGTTCGAGGAGATCTACAAGGATGCTGCGGAGGCTCCCGCGGCGGGACAGGCGGCTCCGGCCGGAGGCGACGAGCTGTGGACGCTGGGGGGAGAGGAGGAGGAGAAGGACGATCCGTTCTCGGCGGCAGTGCTCGGGGAGGAGGGAGTTGAGGGGATTGGCGGCGAGGATGGTGGCCTTGAGCTCGATGCAGGCGGAGACGATGAGGAGGAGACGCAGCGGCAGGAGAGGAGAGCGAGAGAGCAAGAGCTGATGGAGACCCTCAAAGGTGATCATCTAGAAGTTATGTTTCATTATATTCTCCTTTCTCAGTACTGTAGTAACAAGCAATTTGGGAGCATGAAATGGTTCTGTTTATGTGTGTAGGATTAGTTAGGTAACTGACGGAGTAGCGTAATTTGAAACTCTGGGATCATATTCCATGCATGCACTACATTGTTGCGTTAGAAATGGAAACTGCAAGTATCAATTAGATGTTGGTTACTTATGTGGGGATTAGCTGGTTAGGTGTGTATAGTTGATTGAGAGGTTGCGAGCTACATTGCATCAGCTAACTGTTTTAGGCTATCGCCCATTTCAATGTAGCTCATATTGTATGGAAAATTTTAGTCTGTTTCCATTCTCCAATTGTGCTTTGCTTTGTTTAAGGCCATTTAGGCACGTTGCAAACTAGCCAAATGTTAAAGTAGCACAGAAATGGTCATACGGTTTAGTTACCACTTCTGATGATCTATGTGCTATGGTTGATCAAATATTTTAGTGTGATTTTGGTTGCTTTTGATATTATTGATTTCTTAATTTTTATTTCTGGTTTGGGACAGTACTTTGTGAAGGGTTCTAAGTAAACACTGCATATCATAATGTTTTATATGTGCTGTGTTGATAAACCATTTTCATTTGCAGGTCCAAACCGTGCATTCGGTGATCTCATTGCAGCCTCTGGGATTACAGAGGATATGATTGACAGTTTGATCCTCTTGAAGGATGTCAGAGGTATTGAGGGATTGCCTCCGCTAAGTGAAATACAAGATAAAGCTATCCAGAAGTTAAATGCAACATCAAGCAGAGCTGAAGTAGAACGGAAAAAGCAAGAGGACATTGCTAAGGCACGTGTAAGACAAGTTGATGAGAAAGGAAGAGCTTATGGAACCGGGAGAAGGAAATGCAGTATTGCACGTGTTTGGATTCAGCCTGGTGATGGGAAGTTCACTGTCAATGACAAGGAGTTTGATGCTTACTTCCCGATCCTTGACCATCGAGCAGAACTTCTTCGTCCGTTTACTGTGACCAAGACTTTGGGGCTTTGGAATGTAACATGTACTGTAAAAGGTGGTGGTGTCTCAGGTCAGTGTTCCTAGTTCTGTAATATTCTGTTGCACACCTTTCTCCGAATAGACTAGGAATTTTGATTTTTAATGTTAATATGAAAACAATGCTCTATGATCATTGTGAGGTAGATATGCAAAAGTGTTTAGCATGCAACAACAGAAATTCATATATTCATCTTTTACTGTATAATAGTTTCCTCTCCTGTATGGATTTGTGAAACTGTATGTGCGTGATATGATTATATTCTGCATACACTTAGCATAATATTGCACAAATGTGCATTTTCTTAGTTTTCTGTGAATGCCAGCATGAGAAATTTGAAAATAATCTTTCTCCAATTATTTTGGTAGGAGCTAAGAGCTGGATCATGGAGGTTACTACAAATTTTCCTTTTTTATATGTAAAGATCCTAAAATGGAAGAAAGATTTTCCTACTTGCCTGCTCAAATTCGAAATCTACTTATTTCTCTTCAAAGCATTACTTTGTAGCACTTCTCTGCAGGATTCTGTAGCTTTTGTTTAACTAGTGAAATAGAATGTTCAGTCTCTTGTGGTAATTTATTTTTGCCAACCATTTATGAATAACATGACCTAATTAAAATTTAATTCTAGATATATCTTGATATAAGCTAACTTGAGATTCATGAAATTCTGTAGTGACCTTTTTTTTTTCTCTAAAGAGTATCTGATTATAATTGATGCCATAATTCTTATGGTTGTGAGTTTTAGCTGATTGTTACAGATTATTGAGCATTTATGTTTAGGACCCGCCTGCATAGTGCTTAATCTATGCACTCCAGCTTTTCTACCACTGGTTAGGCACAATCATTAGTTGAGAAGCCACTCTTTTAGAGCACTGAATTATCACTCCCATATTGAGGATCTTTGCTTCAAGTGCAGGGCAAGTCGGAGCTATACGTCTAGGTATCAGCAGGGCCTTGCAGAATTGGGAACCAGGACTTCGTCCATATCTCAAAGCAGGTAAAGGCGGATAAACTTTATTGTAATTGATTCTAGATTAGCTGCACGATTTCTTGTTGGATGATGGTTGAGATAATGAGCATTTTCCCCTGTGATTTGAACATTTTTTCCTTTCTAGCAACCATTTAGTCAGAGCGGATGCTGTTACATTGTTATAGAATATAGATCTTTCTAGAATTCGGAGCAGTGGACTTCTATCTTGCTATCTTGTTGCATTTATATATGGTTATCCTCCAAAAATACTGATAATTGTTTCTTTGCACTGAACAGCTGGATATTTAACGAGAGATGCACGTGTAGTTGAAAGGAAAAAGCCTGGGAAGGCAAAAGCAAGAAAGAGCTTCCAATGGGTCAAGCGGTAACAGGTAAATTTATCTTGCTTTTAATTGTTTTCAAATGTCAAGAAGGATGATTTGGGATGCTTTTGTCATAATGCTTCTGGGCTATGCATAAAATCACTGTAGTTGTGCCTGGTCTGCTCCCTTTTGTGAGTCGACGGATGGGTTATTTTTTGCGGAAGGTCCTTTTGAGCTTTGTACACATCAGCGCCAGCTTGTACCAATCATGGTGATCATGAGACAGTAGACCTTCAAGTGAAGAAAGTTTTCTATTTTTTTTAACAACGTTGCAAAATTGGGCCAGAAATATCATTTGACCAAATCAAGATGCAGAAATTACTTTGCTGTGAGCTTTTAATAAAGCCGACTGTGCCTGTCGCCTCCAATGTAACTTGATCTCCGTCTTACTAAAATTATTATTTTAGTTTCTTCGGGCTGTATGGTTGCCTCAACTAATGGTGTCCCATTTCTTATATCCAGGTTCATTCATGATTCATGTCTATTTCTCCGTGTATGCCACTATGCCTGTGCATGTACCACAGGAAAGAGTGTTTCTGTTTAGGGGTAATTAATGGTCTGTGGCCAGTTTGTCAGCATGGTTTTTATTGCATCAAATGAAATCTTAATTCCAAAGGCATGGAGAAAGTATTCTTCATCTGTCTATGCATTGTTTAAGATGAGCCTTGAATTGCTGAACCACTGCTGCCAACGCAGACGATGTGATCAAACAAAACCCTGGAAAATAGCAGAGGTGAAGTGAATGTTTTACTTGGAATGAGCGGTTACTTGGTGCCTTCAAGTCACTTCTGGAAATGAAAAATGCTATGCTAGTATCTACTATATGGCCCTTTCTCTTCGGCTACAGTATCAGAATATGATCAACATTTCCGATTCTTCAAAAACATCTGAAGTTAATTAAGCCCTCTTGTCTGGTGTTTTACCGAATAATGGAATTCTAAATTAAAAAAGAAAAACTCTGAAGGTGTCTGGTTGAGACTTCTGAGCTGCTTGGGAGAAGAATGATTTGATATGCTCTGGAACTGGAAGGCGGCTGTATTTTATTGCGTTAGACTATTGCGTCTTGTATTAATCAAACGCGTACCAAAAAGAACATTGTAAGGCTAGCTCCAACAACGACGGCAGCGTCGGCTCGTGTCGACGGCGGCGGATGTTTGGCCGGTGTTTGCTCGACGTGAGGTGACGTGCGCGTGCTCGGGGACGAGGCAGATGCAAGGCGAGCTTGCGGCGAGGACGCGGCGCCGTTGGAGAAGACGAAGATGTGAATTGACGCGCCTCGCGGGCCCCACCGACAACACGGACGGTGAACTCTACCCGCGTAAAAAATATTCTGACATGTGGGACCAGAGAATAAAAGAGCCCACCTGTCATTGATTGAAGGCACGGTTTAAACGTCGCACTTAATATCCAACGTGGGCCCCACGCCCACGTTTCCCGTGCCAGTCTCAGTTCCCACATGAGCCATTTCACTGACGTGTGGGCCCCATGGGACGCGGCCCCACACGTCATATGGGGTGGAAAGGTACAGTCACGTCGCATGTCATTTAAAACCGTGTGGGGCCCACCACTTGCTGTTGTGCCGCGTTGCTGATGTTGGCGATGTGTACGCACGTTAACTCCAGCCGATGACACGTGGGGCCGGGAAATGTAGTGGCCCACCAGTCAGTGAGTTTTGTGAATTAAATGGCCGTATAAGTAATAACTGCACGCAATTTAATTGAAATAAATATGTACACACGGTTTTAAGCCGCAGAGACTTACAGGTGGGGTCAATTTATGGATGGCCTACTTGTAAGTGAAGGTGGACTCAAAACACACGGTTTTAAATGCAAAAAAGGGGAAGGTACCACCTGTCAGTTGCTGAAAATTTAACCATTTAATTTCAACCGTTGAAAAATAGCTGTTAGATCATTTTTTAATTCATTTGAGCTCTAAAAAATCATAAAAAATTCCAAAAAATAACAAAAAATCACTGTTTTATTTTCCAACTCTCCCCTATATAAAGACATGTTGTTTCACTAGTTTCACTCACATTTGTTCATCTATCCACACCCAAAACTACTCCGAAATTGTTGCAAAAATTTCTGAAAATTCCACATGGATTCAAATCCACCTGGCAGTTTCATTAACTGGCTTAGCTCTACCCAATCTCCCGGCGAAAACACCGAAAACCCAAACACTCAACAACAACTCGGTTTTTCGCAGCCACCGACTTACCAGCCGTATCCACCAAATTACCAGCCATATCCGCCGACTTACCAACCGTATCCACAGTACAACCAAAATTATCATCCTTATCTACCTCAGGGCCACACAATTCCACCGCCCCCACAGTACAGCCAAAATTTTCATTTTGTCGGTATGCCGCCGAGCTGTACATAGTTTTCTCCACCTCAACCACACTCTGCGTCTGTTTCCGACAATGGCACTCCAGACTCTGGTCCACCCGATCTGGCGGCTCGAGTTGTCATCGATGACACCAACACCAATGCTGCCGTCGACGCTAGCCGGAAGACGAAGCGCTTACCGTGGTCCACCGATGATGACATAAAACTGGTAAGTCCGTGATTTTCGTACAGCATCAAGAGGAAAATGCATTTACATTCGATATTTCTCATTCAATATTTTTTATAATACACGGATTAGTTCCTGGCTTAGCAATTCGCTCGATCCCATTGATGGAAACAATAGGAAGTGCGATATGTACTGGGCAAATGTCGCAGCGGCATTCAACGAGACGGTCCCGACAAACAGGAGAAGAGAGACCAAACACTGCAAGGACCACTGGCAACGGTGCAATAAAAAAGTGGTCCAATTCAATGGTGTTTGGCTCCGACTGAAAGATGTCTACCCTAGCGGTCGTTCGGACGACCAACTCATAGCACAGGCCCGTGAGATGTACAAGACGGAGATGGGTCATCCGTTCGTCTTGGATCACCGGTGGACGGCAGTTCGCGGGCAACCTAAGTGGTCCGTCGTCTACGTTGATGCCGCTAACAAAAGAAGCATGTTGTCTGAGTCTGGCACCTACACGTCATCGTCCAACAACGATGATGTGTCACCAGTAGAGACATGGCCAGAAGGACGAGACACCGCTAAGGCGAAGCGCAAAGGTAAGAGCAAAATTGATGCAGCACAGGATTCAACGGCGGCAATGCAAGAGGATCTTGATGCCTTCATCAACTATCACCATGACCGTGCCGAAAAAAGGAAGGACGCAGTTCGTGTGTCCGAGTCATTGCGCAGCCTAGGGAAGTCGAAGGAGAAGTCTACCTTGTACAAGGCATACTCGAGAATGATGGGTATCGACAAATCCACCATGGACAACGCTTAGAGAGAGGAGTATACGGCGGGCATGAAGATGATAAGAGATAAACTTAAAGCCCTGGAGGACGAAGATTAGTTATGATGTTTTGAATTTACTTTGGATAGTCAACCATGTATGTTTCTTTGTTAATCTATGTACGGTGCTTTATTAATTAATGCATGAATTAAATTTAGCATTATTGTTAGAATATGACCGTTAGAATATAGTCGTTTGAATATAGTCGTTGGAATATAGCCGTTTGAAACTAACCATTGGAACTAACCCGTTTGAATATAGCCGTTGGACTCTTTGTGTATATATTCAACCCTCTGAAAACGTTCTCCTCACAATCTAACTTCTTTTGCAAAACAGCATAGCACTTCGCAAACTCACCTTCATTGCCACTCACAAAATGTTGTCTAACTCTTGTTTGAGCACAAACAGCCCTGAGGAGGATGCCATTAGCAAAATAGAAGATTTCTTGATGGACTTTGTGAAGGAGGAAGAGGAGGAAGATCATATTATCGCCGGTCTGTACGCCCGATTTGATGCTACTTCCTCCCATGGACGTCGCCGATGCAGCAGTAGAAGATATGTTGAGAGAGACCGCGAAGATGGTCATCTACGACTCGTCGCGGACTACTTCTCCGACTCTCCGGTCTACCCCGACGGTATATTCCGTCGGCGATTTCAGATGAGGAGACCCCTCTTTGTTCGTATTGTCGAAGCGCTTGGTGAGTGGTCCCCTTATTTCACTCAAAGAAGGGATGCCACTAATCGCCGTGGACTCTCCCGTTTACAGAAGTGCACCGTAGCGATGTGTATGCTAATATATGGTGGCTCCGCTGATGCCATCGACGAGTACGTGCGGATAGGGGAGTCCACAGAGATTGAATGTTTGGAGCACTTCGTGCAAGGCGTCATCGACAAGTTTGGCGAGCAATATCTTCGCAGCCCCACCGTCGAGGATATCCACCACTTGCTGCAACAAGCAGAGGCTCGTGGCTTTCCAGGTATACTGGGAAGTATTCATTGCATGCACTGGGAATAGAGAAATTGCCCAGTAGTATGGAAGGGACAATTTACGCGTGGAGATTATGGAGTCGCCACGATCATACTTGAAGCGGTGGCTTCTTACGATCTCTGGATATGGCATGCTTTTTTTGGTGTGGCAGACTTCAACAATGACATCAATGTACTGAATCAATCACCATTGTTTACTGATGTAATGAAAGGGCAAGCCCCTCGTGTTGAGTACAATGTCAATGGTCGGCAGTACAACATGGGGTATTATCTCGCCGACGGTATATACTCGGAGTGGGGCTGTCTTTGTAAAGACGGTACCGCTCCCGCAGACGGCGAAAATCCGTTTGTTCGCACAACATCAAGAAGGAGCAAGAAAGGATGTTGAGCGGGTTTTTGGAGTCATGCAGTCTCGGTTCGTCATTGTGCACGGTGCGGCAAGATTTTGGAGACAGTCAACCCTCGCGAAGATCATGCGGCCTTGCGTCATCTTACACAACATGATCATAGAGGAAAAATGCGACGGCAATGCCGAGAACTATGACTACAACAATAATCCGGACACATCCACGGTAGTATCGCTTGTGATCCACACTGGGGGTACGCCTTTATTCGAAGATGTACTTCGAAGAAATGCTGCCATCCGAGCTCAACCTACGCACATGCAACTCAAAAGAGACTTGATCGAGCACATTTGGCAACGTTTCGGAGGAAACGCCGACGAGTAGCATCTTACCGGATTTTGTAGTAGGCATTTGTTTGCAAATTTAATTTTTGTGTGTTTCGCAATTATGCCATGTACCACTATTTGAATTTTAATATCTATTTTTTTTGTCAAGTGCAATTTTTAAATCCAAAATATCGAATTTATTTTTTTGTCGCAAATGTCGAATTTAATTTCGTAAGTAATATGTTAATATATTGCTAATATTGAAATTCATGAATTAATACAAATTCGTTGAATATATAATTGTTAAATTGTATAGAGCCAAGCAAGAGCCAAGCCATTGGAGTACTTGGCTCTTGCTTGGTGTTTGCTTGGTGGTTAGGAGTGTGGGGCCCACGCTAAGAGTCAAGCAAGAACCAAGCTGTTGGAGACTTGGTGCTTGCTTGGTGCTTTGAGATGGTGCTCGCTGATGTGGCAGAGAATATGCCGTTTAAGAGCCAAGCAAGAGCCTCCACTGTTAGAGACAGTCTAAGACGGCCACATTTTATATGATTGATACGCATGGAACTACCTGGCTCAGCATGTATTGTCCTATAAGGGCATGTTTGGGTATATAGTATTTAAAATTATGGTTTTAGAATTATCATACAATTAAAATCACAATATTTCGTAATACTACAAAATCACAATTTTTGAGAAAATTACAGTTTTTATAGGTGTTTAGATATACATTTTTTTTCAAAATTTTCAGTTTGATGTATAAATGAACAGAAAATTTAAAAAAAGATCATTGGACAATTTCTACAGGTGTTTGGGTATCATAGTTTTTAGTATAATATTTGATTCAAATAATTATATATAGACAAATTATATTCAACAATTTTATACCATACTCTTTTGCAAATTATATTTAATAGTTTTTAGTATAATATTTTATTCAACAAATTACTATAGCAAATTATTTTCTGTAGCAAAAACAGGGGGAGCGGATGACATTCAGTATACAATTTTATTCCCTTTGGCTGGTGTTCAGAGCGTGTGGTGGCAGTGGGCAGCGTGGCCTTCATCGGCGACAATCTAGCTAGCGATTGGGGTCGGGTCTAGGGCCGTGGCGCTAGGGGACCCCACCAACCTCGATGGCGTCGACATTGATAGTGCTCATTGGCCGGCGGTTGGGATTCAACAGTGACATTCACTGGTTAAACACAATCGGCGATGGAGAAGACGACAACGATGAAAATTGATCTAAGGGTCTACTGAGGAGTTTCTATGGTATCAGTGGAGTGTAACAGTAGTGGCCGTCTCTACGACGACTTCGCCGGAGCTTTTCTCCACAGTGCGCCTGTGGAAACAGGATAGATTTAAAACTTCGTCGGTGTTTTAATTTTTCCCACTCCAACACCTCGTCGTTGCTTGAGAAGAAATGCCAAAATTCTTCGTCATGCGGCCATTGAACTTCACCGAATTTGGTGGGGAGGTAGCTAGGGTGGTAACAAGAACGATGGTACAACCAATTTGGCCAACGGTTAACTAAATCAACAAAGCGGAGTTTGGTTCACTTGCAGTCGTAGCTCATGCTTCTAGAGCTCGCCGCCGGTGGAAAATCTCGCCGTTGCAGCTTGCTAAGGGTCTCTAACACTAGTCCTGGGGTCTGATGCAACAATAACCGAGAACTTGATGAAAAACATTCGCTGGCGCGGACGATGGGCACCTTGTTCGTTGACTCGAGGGAGAGGTTGACCAACGCCGCGGCCGCAATGGGGCGCGCGACGTGGCGGGGGAGCAGAAGCACACGGCAGAGCGCCGCGAGCAGCCGCAATATGCAGAGCACACCTGTGATCAAAGTTTTAAGCCAAAATTCTGTACAAGATCAAAATTTGCAAAACTGAAAAAAAAACCATGATTTAAAAAATTATAAAATATTTTATAATTAAACAGGATCTTGATTTTTAATACCACAGTTTCTTTCAAAATCACAATATTAAACAAAAATTTCAAAAAAAATTTTATTTTCAAAGAGGGCGTAACTCTTTTCTGTTACCAAATTACACAAGTTAGGCCATGCTACACCTACACCTTGGAAACTAACAATTGGATTATCACTTGCCATCGTTGTCTAAGCGGCAAGAGTTAATTTAGCTTTTTACAATACGTAAGATTCTTTTTCAGATTGCGTTGCATATCTTGCGTGGCAAAATAAGAATTTAACTACAATATCTGACACCGAACTTTCTTATCAAGACTAGACTTCAATTTATCCATGCGATTAAGGATCTATAGGTTCTTGAGTTCACTTTCCCTGAGTGAGAAAAACATCAAACATTAATTTACAATTTTACCTCACCTGTATGTATATGTCTCCAAACTTTTCACTCGTGTATATTTAATTTTCAACTTCCATTCTTGATCAAACAAACACTCAAGGAAAAACAAAAACCATATGGTCAGTTTTGCCAAATTTTTTATTAATAAGCCAAACAATAATTAATTAAATAACTAAGCCAATTAAACCAGAATTTATGCATCTAAGCTTCTTGATGGCTTAGAGGCATAGTTAGCTGTCCGTAGCAAAAAAAAAAAAATTCACTAGCTTTGTTAGAGGTACATAAAATGAATGAATCTTTAATTTTGCTAGAGTTTGGTCATGAATTTTATACCCCACCAACACACCTACAATCCTCGTCCTGTTCGTTATTTCACCTCTTCGTCTTCTAGTTATTTTGCCGCCGCTCCAATTGGAGATACAAAGATATGCTTAACAAAACCCTAAATTTGCAATCAAAGTTTTATCATAGAAAACTATTTCCAATTGAAGAGACTCCGATAAATTCTTTGAAGAATATTCTATGTCACACGTGTAAAAAATCTTTCATATAGTCGAACACTATTTTTGAGAGATATTTTTAAAGGAGGGAAAAAATATATAATTTATTTGTTAGAAAAGAAAGAAAAATACTCGTAAGTAAATCGAAATCTAGCGAAATCACACAAATCATGCCGATGCTTGGTGAACCACTGCCTCTCTCCTCTAGCGTGTGTACACAATAATTTTTTTTTGTCTTGCCAGTGCGCCAATGGAACACCTCCATTGGAGACCGACTAAGAGAATATTACGCTGACACATGCATCAATTTTTTTGTTCTTCTTCCTCTCTAAAACACAACATAAATTATTGCAATTTAATACTAAATCATGTTTGTTTGGGTTCTGTCCTGATCTATCGTAGGAGTCCGACTAACAAGTTGTCAAATTAAAAATTTTTAAGTTTCTCACTACCGTAAGTCTCAATTTACTCAAAACGCGACATAATTCGAGTCAAAAAGTTCAGGTAGCTCATCACAATCAATCAGCCAAAGTTCTTAGACACTTCTCGGTGCGTCACCCAATCAAAGAAGAAAAAAAACTACCGAACTTACGAGGAGAAGAGTGTGACAACGGAGCAAACGACCAAAACTGTACTAGTTACAAAAGAAGCGAGGAGTGTTCGTACTAGAAGAACCACAAAATAATGCGTATCTCACTAAGCTACCGGTCTTCCCTCTCCCTTCTCGCACACTTTCCACCAACTCCCCAACCGCACGACTCCACCGTCTCCTACCCCTCCTCGCCTCTAGGTGTTATAGAGGCTAAACGCTAGGGTTCCCAGCTCGCCGGCGCGGCGATGTCGGGGGCGGAGGCGGCGGGCAGTGCCTCTTACTGGCTCCGATGGCAGGTCTTCGTCTGCGCCGCCATCCTCTGCCTACCTGCGGTTGCTGCTGCGGCGCTGCTGCCGCGACTGCGGCGGGCGGCAGCGCCCCTCCTCGCCGCCGACCTGTGGGTCCCCTGCTGGGCTCGACTACACCCGGGCTGGCTCCTCGGATATCGCGCCTTCGCCCTTGCTGCCGCCGTCGTGCTGCTCCTCCGCCTTCTCCTCGCTCACGGCCTCGCCGTCTTCTACTTCTACACCCAGTATACCTCCTCCCTGTCTGCAATTACTCAATTCCACCTTTTGCTTCCTTTTTCTCCTCTTAATTTCCATATATGGACAAGAGTAAGATTCGTGTGTACACTATGCCACAATCTTTGCGATGTGTATCATGTGTGTATCTCTCTGTAATGTGGTAGAAGTTAGCATATCCTAGTGTAAATTGTTCAATGGGCGCTTCTACATGCTTGAACTGCTGGTGTTGCATGAGGATAGTATGATACCACTCAAGAATAGACCATTGAATTTGACTGTTCAATAGGTTGTCATGGCGGCTAGGCGAGTCACGGCACCTTGGAACCGAACCGCGTGGACACTTACACGACAATTAGGCATCAAGTATAATGCATAAAACTCCTCAGCACAGCACATAAAAAAAGAAGGATCACAAACAAGTAGGCGTCATGTGCTGACTCTTGCACCCAAATCTATGACCTAACCCACCCCTCCTCTGGCTCATTCCTTCGATTTCTTCGAAGATGTAGCAGGGGCGAAGTTGCAACTGCGACGGATCACAAACGCTGGACGTGATGGCTCGCGATGACAGAGCACAGAGGCGGCCACTTGATCTAGACCAGGTGAGGTGAGGGGACATGGTCTCGGAGTCCTGCTTACTGGATGCCTAGGCAATGCCATGACAACTATGATGTTAATAATTTGTTCTGTCACAAGTGTAAAGTTATTGTTTCACTGAAACCGGGGTACTGTACCATTTCTCTAATAAGTGTAAAGCTACCTCCTTTCGGGGCTTGGAGTGGCAATTTCATGTCTGGGTGTCCATTGGGCATATCTTTATAACAATTTGGCCATGCTAGGATGTGGAAGATCTACTGTTACTTTGTTGCCTGCCGGTTTTTAAGTTGCATATTTCTCAGGTTTGAGTGTTTAGGCTTAGTTTCTATAATTTCTCCTCATTTCGTGGAGTGTAAAATGTTTTAGGTTCTTTGTGTTATGTGTCCTCCTGACCTCGATTTTCTTCCTGAAATGAATTTGCAGGTGGACTTTTGCGTTAGTCACTATATATTTTGTGGTATGTTCACTGATTACCTGTGATTTGTTTATGGACGTTATCTTTCCGATAGTTGTCTTACCAATTCATAATTTTTGCCATGCAAAGAAGTTTAGTTATATAGGAGGCCAAATACCAAATCATCCAACTTTTTTTTTTTTTGTATTTTGTTTGTGCATGTTATTTTAGTTTGCATACCTTTGATGCATCAACTAATTTATTCTGTGTTATGTTTAGTTTGCCACTGCTGTATCTGCTCATGGATGCTGGGTTTACTCAAAGAGAAGTTTGAGAAAAGTTGAGGAATCCAATGGATTTCTTAATGGGGATGTTGAAAATGGTGGTCCTTCCACTTCAATTTCCAGATCAAGGAAAAAAGACATGGACAACACGATGAGCTATTATGAACAAATTGCAAATGATGAAAGAGCTGGATTCTGGGGACGTTGCATGCAAGTCATCTACCAGGTTTAAGTTATATATTTTTTATCTCATCTTTTTGAAATTGCATATATAATGAATTTATGTATAAACTTGTTTTTCAGTAATCTTTTCCGTTTAAATGCTAATGGATATAAGGCATGCATTATATAGCATTTGATGATCAGTTTCTGCATCATATATGTATATTCAGTGAATGTACTGCACGACGGCAAGTTTGTTTAGTTTATTAAGTTGCTTGGAAATGTGCAGTGGGCATTAGAACCCTAGCTTTTATGCTATTCATGGGGTGACATGTGATTCAACAGTCAACTCAATTTTTCTTTTGGTACCATTTTGAACCTTCTTTCCTAGTTCCTAGAGTTCATTCATTTGCAATTCAGATTTGGAGCTTCTGCCTGCTAATGAAAAAACTGAGTTATCCTTAATATATTGCTGTTTTCTGATGAATTTGGTCATTTTACAGATTAGTGCAGGTGCGACAATGTTAACTGATGTTACATTTTGGGGCCTCCTTGTACCATTCTTTTACCGTGACAAGTTTGGTTTTGCCATGGTATGTAAACATTCCAAGATGTACATGTTATTTTTGTTTCTGCTTGAAGTAAGAGTAAAACACAAACAAACCTCAATTGCCCATGCTCTTCTATTTTTTGTGGTTGATATATTTTTTTTCTCAGCGATTCATGGACTAGATTAGGACAACTTTTGAGTTATGTGCCTTGTATATGTCATATGTCCTTTTGTATTTCTATGGTGCATAAGAGGAATCACCAACTATATTGAATCATAAAAACTACTAAACCATGGTTCAAATCCTAAAGTCAAATATTGCCTTGAACATATAAGGCCTGAGTGGTTGTTTGCAAAAATCTTACTTGGCTCAATGGGATAGGCTTGATTAGTCAGAACAGAATAAAGAGATGCAATTAGGGTTTGTTTGGTCGGTTGCACGAATTGATGCGGATTGAGATGAAATGTTGTTTGGTTGTTAGTATGAGTGATGCAAGTGAAATGTATAAAATGAAAAATATTATCAAGAATTATTAATTTGTTTATATTATACCTAAATATCCCTCAATATGCTTTAAACATTTTTAATTTACCTCAAACTATTCTAAAAATCTTTATTATAGTTTTATCACCCTCCCAATGACTTGATTAAGAGAGCCTGACCTATGTGCGAAACTTAATTTGAGCTTCTTTATGAGTTTGGTTCAATTCATACATTTTGCATCACTCAGATTGGCTCACTGGTGCAAATTAATCAACTAAACACCTATTTGTTTTAAAATTTTACATGGATGAAAGTAGACTGGGTTGATGCGGCAACCCAATCAGCCTTATAGCATGTCAATAAACAGTCCCGCCAGTCAGATTACGTAGTTTCTTTAGCAATTGTGAACCATGTTTTAGATGGCTGGCCAAATAAAAGCTTATTTTTTTATTTATATCCAGTTCTTTTTAAACTTCATTTAAACTTTGATTCCTTGAACTTCAACTGAAGCCATTGTGGAGGTGAGCCTAAGCAAATAACAGAAGCTTCTCCCTATCATAATATACAAGAAAGAGCAGTTGAATTGTTCGCATACAGATAATAATAATAGTCACCTTTTGCTATCTTTAGTTATGCCAAATTTAATGTCTTTGCAGACAAGGTCTTCTCTAGCATTTTGCTCATGTTATGCATCAAATTTTCTGGCAGGTCACAGATGGCATGCACTCCCTCAATGCTGTTTTTCTTCTTATAGACACGGTTCTCAATAATATGGTAAAATAATATTGAGTAATTTTCATCATTTGGCCTCTTGTTATCTCAAATGTTTTATACAGCTCTCTTTTCCACAATAAAAAATGTTGAATTGGCATCTTATGCGGTATATCAAGTTTATGTACCGGTGTAGAATATAGCAAAGGAAGAAAATCACCCTATATAACTTAGTTTCCACAAATATTTTTTTTCTCAGCAAGTTTACACTAAAAATAAAATATTTTTTATTTTTGTACATGGAGACAAATATACATCTCTTTCTTTTGTTAATTTAGGCATATCTAATGCATTATAATGAGATAATATTCATTAAGATCAAAGTACATTGTTGATTTTCACTTAGAATATTGTCGCTTGATGTATATTCATACGGCTTTTCAAGATCTTCTATGCTAGATGAAGTACATTTTGTAAAACAATATTTGATCAAGTCAGAAAATCTTATAATAATTTGACATGGGACCACTTACTTTTTTTTATCCCCATATTTAGAGAGATGGAATGAATCTGAATTTGAGATACAAAAATAAAGAATTTATCTTTTCACACCTATGAGAGTTATATTAAGTATGATACTCTCGACTTGGTGTACTATGTGGTATAACAATTCAGTATTTTTTGTATTGTGAGAGATGACGGAGGAAAGCTATTTAAAACAATAACAATAAAAAGAAGAGTTGATTGTCAGAACTGAAAAAAAAAAAAAGAAATTGTATGGAACATTTAAGATAAAAGAGGGATTAGTGGGAAAATTACTTAATAATATTTAGAACTTACTGCTTATGCCTTTTTAAGAGGATACTGTTATATCCTTTGTGCTGGTTGGTTCAATCACTTTACATTTGTGTGGTTTTCAGCCTTTTCCCTGGTACCGGATGGCATTTTTTGTATTTTGGAGCTTCTCCTATGTAACCTTCCAGTGGGTCCTTCATGCTTGTGGCTTATCCTGGTAAGTTTTTCTCCCAACTGTTTGTTTCACAAAATTAAGTTGAGTACCTTGAGAGTTCGGTTTAGCATTTTAAGAAACAGATGCATCATGCATGTTTCTTTCAGTGTAAAATGTGCATTCAAAAAGGATGCAGAATTGTTATCTGCCTCTCTTAAAATTCCGTTGGAATTATAACAGAAAACTAGTACTTTGTAGAATGCTGTAATACATCATGCATATGCTCTTCCGTGTCATATTCCGTGTGCATGTGATGTGACACAATTTATTTAGGAAATTTCGTACTTTCTTTGACAGAAAAAGAACAAATCGTGCTCCTTTTTTTTGAATGAGAAGTTCTGTAATTAGGAAAGTGTATCTCAATTCTTTCTAAACCATGTTACAATTTTCATTCCGCCCGAGCTGTATGCATTTGGATACGAGCTCATCTAGCTACAAAAAACCCTTGAATTGTTCATGTAGTTTTGAAGGTGTAATTTGGCTACAATTTTCTTCAGGTGGCCTTACCCATTTCTCGACCTTTCCTCTCCTGGGGCTCCTCTATGGTATGTGCCTCTGGCACCTCCATTTGCACTTGTTATCCATCAACCAATTAGCCTTGCTTACAACAATGTTAATCTGGTGCAGGTACCTCGCCATGGCTATTGCTCATATCCCTTGCTTCTCTCTGTTTTGGTTAATTGTCAAGGCGAAGCACACTTACTTCCCGAGGCTTTTCCCGCATGCTTATGTGAGGACACATTAGTCCCTGCTTCTAACTTTGCACCATACGTGCAGGTAGGATATCTGTACAAATATGTCTAGTAATTATTGCCATATCTTCTAGGTATAAATTGGTCTTGTATAGTACCGAAAATCAATGACCCTCGTGGGAGAGCTAAATTACAAAGCCCAGGAAGATTAATATTTTGATCAATGAAATACATTAGGTGATTGTAACACATCCAATGCACTTGTCCCCCTTCTCTTGTTTCCATTTTTCCTTTTTCTTTTTTTTTTTTGAATTATTCTTTCTTGTTTACTTGGCTTTATATGTGCCTCATGAATCATATATCCATGTCACGTGATCGAGCCATCGAGGCCCTCAGGGAGAACATGCTAGATGTCACCAAAACAGTTCGAACCTTGTATTTTGGGGCAACGGGATCCTCTACACTAAAAAAATCTACTGCAGAGAAATTACGATGTTTTTTTAATGGTTTGATTTTACAACAAGACGGGTTCTAGATTCAGTAGACAAAAAAATTAAAAAACACAAAATATTATGTTATTATAAAAGAATCAATTTGGCTTATTATTTTGATCATAGATAAAAAAACATATAATAATTATATAGCAACTGCACTATTATAGAGAATCCGGTTACGTATTCAGGTATACTGTATGTGAGCGTTGCATTTATTGAATGAAACTTTAAACAGGCTATATATGACACTGGGACAGTTTAAACCGGCTGTATATGAACTTTTTCATCGGACCATCCCAAACAGAAATTTAGAGCGAAGAAAAATTTCCTCAGGAATGTTTCAAACAGGGCCTTAATGCTTTGACATGATTTTCGCTAATCAACTGCTACGGGAAAAGGGAGTGTTTTCCCGAGTGATGCTTCATGAAAATTCTTTTCATCAGGGGTCGGGCATTAGAGATCACAAATTCCTAAGATTGTAAGACAAACACAGGAATTCAGTTCAGTTCGATTAGCAGTTTCACATTCAAGTTGCAAGTAGCAATCGAACACGTAATTGCACCGAACTCTGAAATCCCGCAATTACACACTTGTATCTAGGAGTTTCAGCAGTCCAGCTCCATATAATTATATACCTCCATATGAACAAAGTGGCCATGACACCAACGAAACTGCAAGCTTAGAATGAATCACGACCTTGACGTGCAGCAAGAATGTAGCAATGTTTTATGGGCGAGTTCGAGAGTGCCCACGTTTCAACAGGCTTAGCAATGCAGGACAAGAAAGTATGCATGCAGTATAAGTTTCATCTGTTTCTCTCAAGATTGCATCAGTTTCATCACTGAAAGAGGCAAATTGAAGCGAACACGTGTAAGCTATATTCACAGCAAAATCTCAAGTTTCTGATCAAATACTATAATATCTAAAGAGCCAGGCAACATTAGTTCCCCGCATGCCAACCAGAGAGTTTACACTATGCACAATACTATCACCTCAAATCTCCTATTAGTATAGCAGCAGCAGCGGAAAAATGCATTTGCTCTCCTCACAATCTTTGCTTCTGATTGCCTGCCGGCCTGCCCGAAGACGACGCGATCCTCTTCACAAAATCGCCAAATGTGTCGGCAAAATTCGGCCCGCCGGACTGCATCCTCACCAAGTTCGCCCGGTAAGGTATAAGTATCGTCTTGAGCCCTACAAACACATCAAAGCACCAAAGTTTATGTATACTGTATACACATGCATTGCAAGCATTAGTCCAAGAGCAACCAATAAAGGACGCTTTGGCTCGGCTCGGGACGCGGCAACTCACCGGCGATGCACATGGCGCGGTAGAGGGCGGCGGCGGCGGCGCCGTCGCGGGCGGGGGTGTGGCGGCTGCCCTCGAGGCAGCGGAGGAAGGCGATGTCGGCCTTGAGGAGGCGTGCCTGGTCGTGAGTGTCGTAGGCCATGTCGTGGCAGTAGCAGCAGAAGTCGAGGTGGTCGACGGGGCGGCGGTCCCAGAGCACGGAGCCCGCCTCCTTCCCGCTCGACCAGTTGGGCCCGCAGTAGTGCCCGTACCGCGGGAACATCCGCGACAACCACGCCCTCGCGCCTCCGTGCCACGGCAGCTGCGCCACGTACGGCCGGAACAGCGGCACCGCGCACCCCACCATCTGCCTCTCCTCCTCCACCACCGCCACCACCTCCTCCCTCCGCGTCGCGGCCGGGGACTTCTGCGGGGCCTGACGCTGGAGGCGGGGGAGGAGGGAGGAGAGGAGGGAGATGAGGGGACGGCGGTTGGGTGGGGCTGTGGGACCCATCGGTGGAGGTGGGGTTGGGGTGGGGTGCGGGCGGAAGAGGAGGGCGGGGTTGAGGCGGGGAGGTGGTTTGGAGGAGGGGGGGGGGGAGGCGACCTCCATTGTGGCGGTGGTGGCTGCGGGCCTGCGGCGCGGGGGAATTTTCGGGCGGTTCTGGCGATTCGGTTGTTTGGTTTGCTCTATTTTTTGTATAGGGTATAGGTGGGGCCGTGCGGTGTTTTCGTTGAGGAGGGGGATTGGGTGGTTAGCCTGGTCTGGATGGGGGGGATAAACGGGAGGATCTGGAGGTGGATGCCTGTCGATATGGGTTGGCGTGTCGGATGGGTGCGGCGTGGGGAGGCTGACACGGGGGAGCGTGACTCGCCGGTTGGCGTCTAGCCGTCTGCTTTGTTTGCGTTGGGACTTGAAAACTTGGAATTGTGCAATCCGGTTAATCAATCAGCCTGCCCGTCTCCGCTTTTTTAAGCGGTGGTGAGGGGGTGCAGATGTAGCGGAGAAGGCACGAGGACTCGGGATGAGTGTGAAGGGGAGATGGGTCATTCAGGAGGAGGAGGTTAGGAGAGGGATTACGAAACTATGCTCTAACAGCTCAACAGTCGACACAGCGTATTGACCACATATGGTAATTGGGTGCCGCAAGCAAAGTCTGGTAGAGTATACTTGTCACTCATCGGGTATTTTTGTTTATCGCTCGCGTCCACTACAAGTCGTGGGTGAAGAATTCACTCATGTCTATCACATATGATGAATCATTCTCTGTTGAGTACTCAATTATTTGATTAAAAAGTGAAGAAAAATGTTTGAAACATATATAATAGCAATAACAAATAAGTATTGTTATTTAATTTTATTAATAAAAAGAATATAGTAATTTTGATTTGTTAGAGTTAGTTTATATGATATGTCTTTTTAACTCTATATGTTTATATTATATTCACATTTTATTTAGTGAATAGCCGGTGAGTAAATGGGTATGGATGATAATGGAACATATCTAAATCTATTACTTGTTTTGGGTTTAATTTTTTTTTTGTTGTAAACGCACCCACAAACATAAAAATTAGAACATATCTATCTCTATTTGCATAAATACCCACCGATAAATGGTAAATGGGTAGAATTCGCTAGTACATATATGTTCACAGCATTTCTAATTTGGAGCTAACTCTCATTATTTAGTTATATCAAGACATTAACAGTTGGCTCACCTTAAGTGTGATATTTGGATTGTTTAGCAAAATATGCTTCCTCTATTTCTATTTAATGATATTCTATCTTTCTTATTTTATTACTAAATAAATATCATTCTATAATTTCGAGATAAATTTGTACAACACTTTTTATTTACCCTTCATTTAACATTTCAAAATGACTGATATATGATTTGGAGAGTAGAAAAAGATACTAATAAAGTATATTGAATGAGTTTATTATTATTTTTTCACTTTGTGTCTTTTTCTAATGCTAAAAACAAAAATAATATCTATTTTGAAACATAATGAGTAATGGAGTCAAAATCCTATTAGGCTCTCTCCAACAGCGGTGGTCGAGGCGGCGCGCGTTGGCGGCAGCGAACGGGTGCTCGCCGCTTGCTCGGCGTGATGAGACGCGTGCATTTTTCGAGAGGAGGCGAGTGGGAGGCGAGATCGCGGCGAGCGCAACGCCGGCGTTGGAGGAGGAAGAAGACGCTTCTTCACGGGCACTGTGGGCCCCACTGAGAAATAAAGCAATAAATCGTACTCGGTAAAAAATAAATCTGACAGGTGAGCTCACAAAACAAACGGGCTCACATGTCAGTGATAAGTGTTTACGGTGCGCGCATGAAACAAAACCGGAGGCGTGAGGCCCACAACTGCCGCCGTGCGTGTTGTCAAAAAGTGTGGCACTGATCCACGCGTTAGCCACTGTCACTGACAAGTGGGTCTACGAAACAAACGGCTCCACATGTCAGTTCGTGGGTCAAATCTGTTTCCGTCGCACTCGAGCGAAGCACGTGAGCCCTACCTGACGCGGTTTACGCATGAGTGTGCCAGCCTCTTTTTTTCACGTATGCGTGTGGTTTCAAGCTTGATTCACTAACGTGTGGGTCCAGTGACGGTTGATCCCAGTTGTCAGTGAAACATAGTATTTTGCTATGCCGTTTTAGTAGAATGAATTTTTTTGGTGGGGCCCACTGTCAGTGATACGAAAATTTTAATAAATTTATATATTTATTTGTGAAATAATTTAGAGCCAAATTGTTGGAGGTTTGATTTTTGTTTGACTCTTTGGGATTATTTTCATATACGTGACAGGGAATATTCTGTTTAAGAACTAAGTTAAAGTCGAGATGATTGGAGATAGTCTTAACTGGTATTGGTTGGTTCATTCTTGGATTTTCTGCTATTTTGTGTTTATGTGATAAAATAGGTGAACTAACATACTAATTCATGAAAAAAACCTAAAATAAGGGTAATCTTTTGTTATCAGCTTCCTAATAGATTGCTAATTAGCAAACTATGTTGATCTGTACATGTTATTAAGATAAAAAACTATTTGAACGCTAACATGGATTTCACTTCCTGAGCTTCATACTCTAGCCATGTACATTCTGTCCGGGTTCTAACCGGAACACAAAGACCATGGCTACTCTCACTTCGGCCAACTGTGTCCTGGTCTCGTTGCGAATGCATCGCACATTATTTAGTCCCTCGAATATTAATAGTGCCGTGCGTAACCCCGTATTGAGAAGACAACAATCAGCAGGGACCAAATACTCCAGTATTTGTACGACAAAGAATATATTTTGTGCAATTGACTAAACAAAGAGCGATCGGTGAACTTGCTCTGAGATATCGCATTACACCGGCTAATCTGAAAATTTCACCAAAAATTGGCCACCAATGCGGCACCTCAAAAGGAATAAGTGTGGGAAGAGAGAACTATAACACTTCAAAAACTTGAAACGAACATTGGGAGTTCAGTAGCTCATTTGTTCGACTCAATAAACTCCCGATATTCCTTCTTCATTTTCACTCCAGAGACAGTCCTGCAGATGCCAATATTAACGAAGATGAGAAGTGACGCTCGGAATGTAACCAAGCTAGCAAAGTAAACATGGCATACCTGAGCATTTCTTTGTTCTTAAAAAATTGCACACACGGTGTTCCCATAATGCCTGCAGCTTCTGCTATTTCGGGATCTTCTTCAATGTCAATTTCAACTAAATGAACACTCTTATCAAACTCGTCTATCACCTGAAATAAAGTATTCCTTTTAGCAAGGCAGCAAACACATACACAGCATAGTAACAGCAGGTCTGTTACATGCGAGGAAAGTAACCATTTATCTTGCTTACGAGTAATAGTTTGTAAGCACTAGAATACCATATCCCAGGTTTGCTTACAAATGATAGAAAATAGTATCTGGAATTGAAAGAAAAGACAGTATGCTGAAATGCAGGCATAGAACAATGCATCATCTATCAGGTGATTCATCTGGTTGGTCTCAAATGATAACGGTCTTTGTGCACAATGTGTTGGACTTTACAAGAATAATGCATCAAGGTGGTAGAAAATTCAGCAGCTGACCTTGCTTAAAATTGGTTTTAAGGTTCTGCAGGGACCACAGGTGGGAGAAGTATATAAAACACACAGTAGCCTTGGGCTCTCATGATATAATTTGCGGAGTGCATACTGCAAAAGACAAGCTCAGGATCAGCTTCGACACAGATGCTTAGACTAAAAATGGGCCTAACTGTCCATAAATTTTTCGTGATGTACCTGTCCCCTGTGTTTCGTCAGGGAAAAGTCAAAGCCCATCTGAACATCTCTGTCTGTAATCTCTTTCTTAATTTCTTCAGGAACAGGCTGCAATTTAACAAATATATCAGAACAAGCACTTCATGTTGTGAGCTTCATTGGTTGTTGTAAAGATAACTGAAGAGAGAAAAGGAGGATGAAGGTGCAAAAGGTTTGTATGGATGATTTAAGAGTAATATATATCTGGTTTTGTTCACTTCCAAATCAGTGCTAATATATGATGACCAGGAAATTCATACACATTCAATATAGTTCCATGGCAATGATAACACATGGTGACATGGAAATCCTAAAGTGAAGTGAATATGGAAAAGATCTTCAACATAAGCCACTGCAAATAGCCACAAGATCCACATAGCAGTGATTATAGGCATACAAATTAGAGAATCACCTTCCTCTATTAAAATAACAATGAGGGACAAACAAATTTAACATGGCACATATGTTGATTGCAACAAGAAAACCAGGGTGTCTAAAAAAACAATACCTGGTGAAATTCGATAAGAAGATCATTGGAAACTAAGTATCTTTCAACTGACAAAGCAGCTATGCATCCAGATCCAGCTGCAGTGATGGCTTGCCTCCATTCATGATCCTGCGTGTACATATAAAAAAGCATAAAAAACCAAACTAGTGACACAAATGGCATACAAGATAGTGATGGATATGATCCTGAGAGAGAGAGAGAGACCTGTACGTCACCGGCAGCAAAGACACCATCAACTGAAGTTTTTGCTGTACCATCTTTGACCAAAATGTACCCAGCATTATCAAGTTCAATTTGACCTTGTAACAACTGACTGTTTGGAGTATGCCCTATGCCATAAAATAGACCTTTCACCTCAAGAGTTGATTCTTCTCCTGTATCACTTCTCTTCAGTAGAATACCAGACATCTGGCCTTTGGTATTGCTGACAACATCCACAGCTTCTGTATTGAAATGTACTGTTATGTTTGGATTGTTGAGTACTCTGAAACATTCGCCATAATTAACCTGTTAACCAAACATCCAGGGAATTGAAGTTTTATTTCATTAATACTTGATGTAACTGAAGAGCAGCTAACATTCCTTCAAAGCACACAGCAAGCTCATCTAAATTGTATCCACAAAAAAGTTCCAAGCAATGATAATCCTCAGTGTCTATACAAATTCTTTCAGTGATGGACACATTTTGTTCAATAGAAAAAAGAAATTTCTCAAGAACAAGTACTTTATCTTTGGACACATTGATTCTCAAGAGCATGAGCCTCTAATTTCTAAATAAGTCATACTTGTTACAAAATCATCCTGGAAATATCACATTACCTTCTAGAGAATTGCTGCCGATCTTAAAGCAACTTGAAAAAAAACGATAGAATTTTGTACAGTGAATTACTGACTAATTTGCACATCAAGTTGACCACTAAAACAACCAAATATTGTGAAGTGAACACTGAAGCACTAAACAACAAAAATTCAACTCAAATCATGCAAGCTAGTGAATGAGGGGGAAAAAGAACAAAAAGTACATCTTTATATCCTTCACTAGCAGAAAAGTAACATTTAACAAGCAATCCTCCTACATCCAGAAACTATCACCAAGTACCAAAGCCCAAAAATAAATGTCAAATGCTGACCATCCATGGACTAGATGTTTACATAAACAGAATAAAGTTTTAAGTATTACCATATTGCAAACTGAGCTGTTCTTGGGAAAATAATTTAATATGACTTACCGGTCTTGCATAGCTTTGGATGCTTGTAGTTGATTCCTTCGAACAAGTAAATGAACATGACGGGCATATTTGGTTAAATACAATGCCTCCTCTGTAGCTGTATCACCACCTCCAACGACCGCAAGAACTTGCCCCTTAAACAATGGTGATGCTCCATCACATATTGCACATGCACTAATACCTCTACTCCAAAATTCATCTTCACGAGGCAATCGAAGGCGCTTAGCATTAGCTCCAGTTGCAATGATTAGACTATAGCACTTCACCTAAATATGAGAATGCCATAAGGAACACAGAAATCATCCATTGAAGAATATGATAAGAGAAAAGCTACCAATCCTATCAAGAAAATCATCAGTAGGAACAGGGAGTCAAGAATAAATCAAACAAAGCTCTGATGCTAAGGTGGCAAAAACTAAAACTAAAATAGAAATCCCAGTGATGTGAGCACTAGTTCTAGGATGAATAAATGGCATCAAACCTGGGAGAAGTTTGTACTGTCAAGAACCATATCACTTAAAACGTTAATATTTGCATCTGATTACTATATAGACCATCAAAGCTTCAAAAGAGACAAACAAAAGCTAGAGCTGCTCACTAAGTTTAGTTAAGTCCACAGCTAAGTAAACCACAGAGAACACTAAAACGCTCCAGGGATGAAAAGTCTACTCTTCATTTTTTATTAAACCCTAGCCAACACCATAAGGTGGAAATAAGACTGAATAATCAACAGTCCTATCATACGCATAATACAGCTACCTCGTGATAAATGTTGCTCCAGAACGAACTTTTACATGACAAGAAGAAAATTATGGTGCGTACCTCGCGTTCGCTGCTACGAATAACAAATGGGCTGCTCTTTACATTCACGAATTCAACATCCTCTTGAAAAAGCTCTGCACCCCACCTCTCCGCTTGTCTCCGCATTCTGGTTTAATTCAAGATCCCATTAAAACAAGCAAACATAACACTATCAAATTGAATAAGTAGAATAATGAACATTTACCTGTCCATAAGATCAGGCCCAGTGATGCCATCTGGGAACCCAGGAAAATTTTCCACCTCAGTCGTGGTCATCAGCTGCCCTCCCGGCACACCACCCACTTGGTAACCTTCGAACACAACAGGCTTCAGGTTTGCCCGAGCTGCGTAAATCGCAGCAGTGTACCCGGCCGGACCAGAACCAATGATAACCAAATTCTCCACTCCCTTGTTGAGATCTGCACGAACGAAAAAAAAGAAAAAAGAAGGAAATCTTGATTCAGCTTGGTAGTTCCCTTAGTAGCAACACAGCATAAATTCTTCAATGTGACAACGCGTGCTAACTCCTACGATGAGAAAGATCCAGAACAAATCGCACTTGCAATTAGTTGCCACGAAACAATTAAAAGAAAGCTGAAGCATCGGAAGCAGAGGAGAGACTGACCAGAGGAAGGGGAGGCGGGGGACTCCTCGGCCACCGCGGCGGGGGGGGCGGCGCGCAGCGGATTCGACGGCCGAGGAGAGGCGGCTGCAGAGAGGGAGCTGCAGGACGGGAGAGAGCCGCGGCGGCGGGAGGACGGCGGGGCAGCCGAGAGGACGGCGGTCACGGCGACGCGCGTGACCGCCATTGGCGAGGGGAAGAACGGGACGTGGGAGAGGAAGAGGAGGGCTAGGACGCGGTGGTTGGTTTTATTGGAGGATGGAAGCGGAGGGTGTGGAATAGAAGTGGAGTGGATAGATGGGGTGGGTCAGGCTATCTGCAAAGAAGAAACCTCCTAGGAGGTGTTTACCGCCTCCATGTCAGCAACCGGTTTTTTAGAATTTTTTTATACAACCTATGTGCCAATCTAAATCTTTAATCGGACTTCATCGTACCCACGGAATCCATATTTTTTTATTCTTCATTTATTTTAAATTACCACATTGAATTTATTAATTCAGATGAATAAAATTAAATTATCAAATTAATTAATATTAATTAAATTCTATTAATCGAACAATATTATTAATCTAACAACATTGAGCTAACTAATTAATACTAACATTAGTTAATAAGATTACTTATTGTGAACAAAATAAACTCTCACAATACCAAAAATCAGAGAAGTTAATAAATTGAAATATCCATACATCTTAATCAATCTAATATAGTATGGGAATATGTGTAAAATATAAATAATTTTATTGCAATTAATTTTTATCAACATCAAAAAGCATGCCAAGTATGCTTAATAAGATCAGACTAAAGATGATAAAGCACATATCGATTATGAATATCATTAGTATATCAGTGAATTGTGATACCGAAACTTCAACTAATCAAATTATGAGCGCGGTTGATAGTCTATCATCGTAGATGATGTCAACATTGTCTTGGTACGAGTCACATTTATCCTCGACTATCATGTTGTATAGTATGATGCAAACATACATGATATCGGAAATTATATTTCAGTTTTATGCACGTGCCAAACCACATGGCAAAACGATTATGCAGAATTTCGAATGTTCGTTCGACGTCTTTTTGAGTTTTTTCTTGAACCTGCACAAATAACCGATGTTTCAAATTCTAGAGTAGTGGATTGTTTTCACAAACATCACGCATAGCTAATACCTACTTTTGAAGAGGAGAAAGACCTCACCTATTTATAACATCAATTTTTTGTATGAAGTAAGGTGACCACTAACCATGAGTTTATATAATACACTTAAAAAGATGTCTTCTCATTTAGAATCTTCGGGGGAACAACATATTATTGAAAAAATAATCCGCATATAAACGAGAAGCACCATCTTCACGACCTCTTGCAATATATGTTTGGATCATTTTTGTCCGCTCTCGCAATATATGCTTAAGACCGCTAAGTGGCTTTTTTTTTTCTCTCTCCACGCTAGCGGCTAGGTAGCTACTTTAGAGCAACGTTGCAGTTAGTCTAAGGGAGGAAGCGGAAAAGATCCAGGTATGTATGGACTATAGCGGAAACTTATTCATTGATTCGTTCACCCAGGTATGTATGGGCTATAGCGGAAACTTATTCATTGATTCGTTCATTGTTTCTACCCCTACAATTGTCTTTTTCAGCAACAAGCTTTCAAGTTGTCTGTATCATGTAGGTAGTTCTCGTCTCTTCTCTTCCTTCTTTGTATTTTTGTTTCCTTTCTAAACATAATTTTCTCTTATAGGCTATTTACTTGATGTCCACACTAAACAAGTTTAATTCATACCCTACCTAGAAGCTGCTTGGAGTTTATTTGTTTTCGGTCCTTACATGGTCATCACATTTATCTGGACTAGCTTGGCTTGGCTTGACAGCACAGCTGGAGGAGCTGGTCTAAGTGAGGTGCTCGTTTTCTGAGTGCTTGTGCACAGTCGTGCTACTTCATGTACTCCCTGTTGTTTCCGATCCATGCTTCAACCATCACTGCTTTTCTTTTGTCACGCCCAATCCATGCCACCACCGTGCCCAATTTGTGTCACATCCCTAATTTGTGTTTGATGTCTGTCACATCATATCTGATTTATGTTATCATTCTCGACTAGTGTACCACGATTATTCTCTCTCACTATATTCACCCCTCATAGATGATAGAAAGAAAGAAATAATAAATTATATTAAAATATTTTAAGAAATTACTATTCATTCCTTGTAGTGTATATGTATTTTCTATTTTACACTTCAATCATTATCATAGCATACTTTCATTTTATTTTTTTTATTTTATCCTTTTTAGAAAATGTAGGTAGTAATAAAAGAGTATCTCATGTATGCCTGACTAAATAAATACACTCAAATTCTAGATAACTCGCAGATATGTTTGAAAGTATTGATGTGAATATCAATCAAATAAATTGCTTAGAGTTTGGTCAAACTCTGTTTTTTTTATCGAATTAGTTGAACTTCAACTTCACATTAACTACTGATTTCCTATAGAAAATAATAACGATGGAATAGTACAAGTGAGAAATCTTCACTTCTGTTGAAATAACAAGTGTTGGAAGCCTGAATTGCAAGCTCAGCTATGGTTTTGGAGAAGGTTGATATTTTGACACCTGATACAGTACTTATAATTTGATATGATACACTAGTAATTGTCGTACACTCGAGTTAGGATCCGAACTACAACGTGAACACGCATATGGTTTGTACAAAACTTAAAACTTCTTTGGATTAGATGAACTGATAATTTCGCTTTCAAATTTTGTTCAAGTTGTTTAGACAAGGGTGCGATTAATGCACCATACTCATAATCTTATACGCCTGACAATTCTTTTTTATAATTATTATACCTCTTGCCTGGTAGCTTATGGGATAATGTAATTTTCAATAAAAATAAAACTTTCTAATAAACTGACATATCAGAACTTCAATTTATAAATATGACAAACCATTATTTCCACTTAGTGGGGTTTTTGTTCAAAAATAATGACTCAAAGTGGAATAAATCTTGAAAAAAACAACCACCTTGAAAAATGACTCAAAAAATGATTTATTAGAACTTCAATATATGATCAATTTCAATTTATAAATCTATAAACTTAAGTTCCACCAAAAACTCTTTAACTTCTCGTAAAGAATTTAGTATTAAGTTTCTCATAAAATCCGGGAAAGGGGTTTAAATGTTTTTCAACTATCAACTTTTCCTGATCTAAATCGAGTAGATTTTTCATAACTCTGATAAAGTAACTTATTTTTAGATAATTTCGGTAAAAAGAATTTAGGATATGTTTGATCGAGTTTAAGTTTGTTGGTTTATTGGAATTTCAGCATATAAGTTTAATAAGACAACTCTTATTGGTTTCATCTTATTTAAAATTTCTAATTCAAAAAGATCTTTGTTTATAGAATATAAACATAAATTAAAACTAGGACTCAAACAAACACCACTTTAATCTAATGGAGTAAAAAGTTAAAGTTTCAAGCAGGCATTCAACGGCTAACCCTATGAAGTCGCACTCGCACACCATCCAAACAAAATCCCCCAATGGAGTGGTCCGAAAACATAGAGTTTGCTGCACTAAACGAGAGAAAAGAAGGGCAAACCGGTTAGACCAAACCGCCATCCTGGCCTGTTGCACCAATCATCACTGATCACAACGACGGCCATCGCCGCCTCACCGCAAAAAGCCATGGCGACCCCAAGGCGCGAGCCTGGGGAGCCCGCGGACGCGCGTGCGCAGCCCCGCGTGGAGCTGGAGCTTCCGCTGAACCAATCGCCCGACGCGGAGGCAGGCTTCGACCTGGAGGCGGCCGTGTGCAGCCACGGGCTGTTCATGATGTCGCCCAACCGCTGGGACCCGGCCTCCCGCGCGCTCCTCCGCCCGCTCCGGCTCGCCTCCTCCCCCTCCACTTCTCTCCTCGCCCGCGTCTCCCACCATCCCGACCGCCCCTCCTCTTCCCTCCTCGTCTCCGTCCTCGGCGCCTCCTCCCTCTCCCCCCTCGACCAACGCTCCATCGTCGTACGTACACTGTACCCATCAATCCATCGTAAAGGATAAAAAACGGAGACGCATTTGCTGAAGTGATGTTTCTTTTTTGGGTCGGCAGGATCAGGTGCGGAGAATGCTGCGGTTGTCCGAGGAGGGCGAGAGGGCGGTGGAGGAGTTCCGGTCGATGCACGCGGCGGCGAGGGAGGTGGGGTTCGGCCGCATCTTCCGCTCGCCGACGCTGTTCGAGGACATGGTCAAGTGCATCCTCCTCTGCAATTGCCAGTTCGGTCTCCCTCTCCCTTCTCTGTGCATGTGAATTTTTGTCACAAGAAAGTTTAGTTTTTATGCGATAGGTATTGCAAGTGATGTTGATATGAACTGGAGTAGCTTCATTCTTGCATTTTGGCAACATATCTATACAACAATTCTATTGTATTGCAGATGGGGAAGATCCTTGTCAATGGCTAGTGCACTCTGTGAGCTTCAATCGGAGCTGAAATTTCCAAGAAGTACTGAAGATTTTCAGTCAAGGACACCTCCAATTAGGGAATATAAGAGGAAGCACAGTAATAAGCAGAAAATTCAAGTCAAGCTAGAAACCATATTTGCAGAGGATAAGTTAGAGTGCTTGGAGGATCCAGAACTAGCAATTAATGTCAACAATAACATGGTACATTTGAAAACAAATGAAAATTTGTCTAGCTTATCCTCAGTTGCTAGTGAAACAAGCAGCAAATGTGACTCCTTAAGTCCTTCGGAGCTTAGCTTGAGCAATGCTCCTTACTCTGAAGATTGTATTGGAGATTTCCCTATTCCAGAAGAGTTGGCAACTCTTGATGAAAGCTTTTTAGCGAAGCGTTGTAAACTAGGATATCGAGCAAAGAAAATTTTAAGGCTTGCATGCAGCATTGTAGAAGGAAAGGTATGTCTGCAAAGGTTTGAAGACATACGCACACAGTTCGTACCATCCACAGAAGAGCTATCTGCCATCCCATCCGCCTATGAGAAACTGGATAAAGAGCTATCCACTATCTCTGGATTTGGCCCTTTTACTCGTGCCAACGTTCTCATGTGTATGGGATTTTTCCACAAGATCCCTGCTGATACTGAGACAATTAGGCATTTAAAACAGGTATTTGTTTTTCCTACAATCTTGCCTCATGATTTAGCGATGGGCTGATACAGGTCATGTATATCTGAAATTCATTGCAGTTTCATAAAAGGGCGAGTACCATTAGATCTGTTCATAAGGATTTGCATACCATCTATGGCAAGTATGCACCATTCCAGTTCTTGGCATACTGGTACTTCTTTTTCTGATACTTTTTGGTAATTCTACGACATGTTTTTTGTTGCATGGTAATTCCCATTTGTTGATGTTTTGGTCTGCAACAGGTTCGAGTTGTGGGGCTTCTACGATAAGAAATTTGGGAAGATTAGTGAGATGGAACAATCCGACTATAAGCTATTTACTGCAAGCTATTTGAAGAAAAGAAAGGCCAGATAGGGATAGCTAGCAATTCAGACACTAGGCTTTCTTTTGACATTATTATCCCAAGATCAACTTGCAACAGCATAGAAGTGTTCTTTTGGAATCTGTTGTAATTGCTGTCTCGTGCTACTATTTATCGGTATGTTTCAACATTACCTGTTAATGATTATTAAATACTTCTAGGTTTATTTCTCTGATGTACCTTTGCATACAACTGCTACTCAATCTTGAGCATAGGTCAAATCTCATGTCGATCTAAAAATTGACTCAATTTTGTTTGAAAATGTAAATAAGAATTGAGTTTTGCTAATTTACAGGTATTTTTTTTTTCTTTGCACACATCTCTCTGCACCTTTAGATCAAACTCATTTTTTTTAGATCTAGTATATTTAAGATTCACCTAATTTTCTCCTTAACTTCTCCGACAATGGTAGATGGAGGCGGAGCGGCGAGGTAGTGATGGCAACGCCTGCTGCATGTGGAGGCAATGGGAGGTGATGTCTATGGGAGAGCTGCATGTGGAGGCAATGGGAGGTGATGTCTATGGGAGAGGAGGGGATGACGATTGAGAGGGAGGCCGTGGTGGTGCCATCAGTTGTAGGCGGCAGTAACAGTAGAAAGGGAGGAGAGCAGGAGGGTAAATGGAGGAGGAGGAGGAGGAGACCAGAGAAGAAGGAGGGAGAGATTAGGAATAAGATGAGGTGAGATAGAGTGGAGATTGGATCTAGATTTAGATATGTGGTCTGAATAATATAAATTTTTTAAGAAAAAAACATGTATTTGCTCTCAAGTTAGCCCGATAAGAATCAACAAATTTGCACCAATCACCTGCCTCTAGTCCCATTTGAAAAGATAGAAAGAGTTAAGCTGTTGTTGAGTATAACTGGACTCCCAATCAAATAAGATTTGTCCATTGATTATGGGGAATATTTATACATCAAAAGATGTCAAAAGATAACAGACGTTATTATTGTTCAAGACAGCATAGCGAGCTGCAAGTCCGGCACTACTGGAGCTGGGTACTCTCAACTCCTCTTTGGAACAGAATTGATCCGATAAGAACTGCAATTCCAGTTATTGCAATTGTGAAGAGTAGTTGCTTGTGTTGTGGACCACGAGCTGGTTGTGCCGGCCGTGCTGGTGCAGGAGCACGCACTTCTCTTTCAAGCATCGTATTGTCACTGAAATTTGAAGCATCACATGATACGCTTAGTAGATTGATAATACTTCATGTTTATTAGTTGCTATGAACAACCAACTTCTGTTTTATGTTAGATGATGAAAACAAAAAAGACAAACAATCCACTCATATCAGGTTCTTTAATTGTCCAACCAAGTATTGCGCTAATCTGAGAAACTTAGCAGCATGCAAATGATGCTTTGAAGTCCCAAGGGTATCAGATGATAGAATCATTATTTTGACTTAAAACAAATGACTTATTTTGTTGAGAACTATAATAGAAAGAATAAGCAACACTAATCTAAACTGGATGTTATATTGAATCATGCCAAGCTTAAATGAATGAGAAAGCATTCCACATCACTCACAATTTACGAGAAAAAGGCTTCAATGCTATTACCTTGAAGATTCTGCAGCGCCGTTTGAGTTTGTATGGAACTGGATTTCATGCCCAATCCATTCACGGAGCCTGATGTACTTCCTGCAAATTTGACAATATTCTGTTCGATTTCCACATACATCCTGTATTTTATAACGAGTACAATTAGAACAGATATAAAATATACTTCAACAGTAAGTTTTCAAAGCAACAGCTTGATTTGAGTTACATATATTATACCTGATGCTCAAAATGGTCAACAGCAGGCAATTCAAACTCACAATATTCACATGCAACCATCCTTTGTGGGCACTGTTCGCCTTTATGAAGATCCCATATCTCACGTTCTACAGATTGTTTGCAAAGTGAGCAATTCACCTGTGTTAATACGATAGTCAGTGGTGCTGCAAATAAATCAACAATACAGTGATTCCAAAAATCCTAGACCATATGGGTATATATTTCATTCTTCTGCATTAGCTCTATTGGTGACAAAAGAAGAAAGTTGTCTATTGCAAGCATATAAAGAAACCAATTGATGGTTGAGAAAATAGTTTATTTTGCTGCCATATTGGTTCATACATCACATTTTGGTCATTGTAATTGCTGCAATTAAATTAAACTCCAAGCAATTGTACATGATGCAAGATTCTCTATTTAATTTATGTTGCTGTGCACAGCACCATGGACTGCGGAAAGATCACCAGAACAAACAAACAATGCAAATATTCTAGAAATCTCAAACATCAAATTTTGGATAAGAGTGGAGACATACCGGTGCATGGTTTTCATCGTAATGTTTATCCATATGCTTCGTCGGAACCATGTCTCCGCAATGCTCACACTTTTGAAGGTTGCGAGCACAGTGTGCAGCATGCAATTCAATGTTTGAGGGTGGAATCTCTCGCTGACTAAAGAATATGCAGCTAATTAAATTTGGTAATTCGCATCCAGAAAACATGTTCCTGAACAGTATTAATCACACTACTACTAGTAAGTAGTCATGCATCGCATAAAACTGGACTGAGTCATTCTGTACATGTAATCAGCAAATCATACTACCACCAGTAAACCTTCTATCTAACCTAAGACCTTCTCCAATAACTCCCTTAAAAAAATTGATAGCCTAAAATTTAAGTATCAGTAATACCTTTTTTACTCCAACAGAATACCTATTACTGTAGAGAATTGATAAATTTAGATATTCTATTTAGATATTCTCTCTCCTCTAACGTTTAGAGATTCTGTTGGAGAGAATAGAAATATAGGTATGGAATCTTTTTAGAGAGATATGTATATGAGGATATAGAGATCTGATTCTGTTGGAGAAGGTCTAACATAGCATTGTCCTAGAATAGCCTAAATTCAGGATATCTCATGCCTCTTTAGGCCAAAAAAACCAATCCTTAATCTCCTATATCTGAACCAAGAACAGCTGTCGGCGCTGTTGAGAGAAAGAAAGCCTCCTCAATCTCCCCATGTGCCCAAACAAACAATCGAACCGATCAGCTCAACTCAGATCCAATTCACACAATCAAGAACCGAAGAACTACATCTATCATATCAACAACATGCCTCTCGCGCAACGTAACAAGAGAAAAGAACCAAGAAACGTAAGGAAAGAGACTGGAAACATTACCAGTGGGCGCAGGTGGAGGTGGTGATGGTGGGATCAGACTCAGCAACCGACATGGCTTGCAAATTCGGAAGGATCAATTCACCTCCCGGCCCCCCGAGATCCAATTCCAGCCTTTGCACTCTCCCAATCGAGCCCAATCCAACACAAACCGCGTGGAATCAGCCTGAGTGGTTTCGATGTAGGAACAGGTGATGGAAAGAGATGGCGAGTTTGGAGAAACGAAGAGAGAAAGAAGCAAAAATTTGAGCAGGGAAGTGATGATTTATGGAGAGGGGAAGCGTCAAGCGTGGCGTGCCATAATTCACCGCGGAACGACGCCCGGCGCCTGGGGCCCACCTGTCAATGTTTTATGAATGCTAGTTTATGAGCGGGCCCTACCTTGTGACTTGAGCGTTACGAACAATGTAAGGAAGGGTAAGACCTGAGCGAATCTGGCTCGGCCCGTGGCGATCTCAAAATAGATCTGGCTTGGTCCGTGGCAATCTATTGGGTCTGATCTGGGCTAGCCCAGATGGCCCAGATGTAACCGAACTTTTAGGCCCAGCCTACCAACGTTTGGGAGTGCAGCGACTAACCCTATTTACGATATTATTTTTGGTTGTCGTTATTTGTAATTAATAAAATAATAATAATATTTAATTAGATATGATAAATATTTTCAATAATCATCATATTTTATCATATTTTATAGCACAACACCTCTTAAATTTGGTAATTGAAAATCTGCAACCCAAAATAATTCAAAAATAATAATTATGCTCAATTGTAAGGCCAGCGATAATAATCAAACGGTCAAGATGATGTTTCTAACTAAACCTGACCAGAATAAAAAACTCAATTCTCTATTTAGAAAAAAAAGTCTTCTTTCCTCCTTTATAAAATATAATGTATTCCAATCTTACTGTAAACATGTACATATAATTTTTTTTTTTTTTTTTTTTTCTATTCCATCCTTATTTTATTTCCCTACATTAGTGCACCCTCTTTTTCCAATTTTTTTTTTTGCTAAATAACCTATTTAAAAGAAAATTTTGAAAAATAAAACCTATATCACTTTATTTCTATAAAATAGATCCAAGAAATTTAGGAAATCTAAAACCACCAGACAAGGTGTTAGGATCTTTAATGTAACACTATGATGGAGTTATACCCTATTCATATGTCACGTAGAAATACTTTTGTCTATGATAAAAGAAGAAGAACTAATGTCATAAATCATGATAGTAACTATAGGACATCTAACACTATATATCATAATATTAATATTGATTTTAAGTAAAACATGAGAAACAAAACTGATGCTGTGGGAATCAGCGTTAGTGTTAGGGCGCGTAACGCCACGTCTCATGGTACTGGCCGCGAGCATGCAGGCACAACATGAAACATGTATGCATCAACCAGAAGCAGAAATGCATGCAAAGCTTTTGCCTGAGCTCATCTCGTGCATTATATACTTCACCAACAATTTGTGCTTCTGCTCGACTGCTCCACGCATGCATGGCTTTGAATTTGACCTGCGTTGGCTCTGGCTGCAGGCTCATCTGGTGGATGCATGGTCGCGTGTCCAACGCCACGAGGCGTGGTGTAACGCTCCCAAACACTAATGCCACAGCCAACAGTACACCATAATATATGACATTAGATATAACATAATTAGCACCATGAATGATACGTGACGTTAGTCATTCTCTGACTAGAATGCTAACTTCACAACCTTTGACGTTATATTAAAGACACTCACATCTCATGTAGTAGCAGTGGTGAAAGATACTACGAGGGCAGGCAGGATCTAACCTCCTCATACTGGATATACATCTTTTAAATACATAATTTTTATCATATAAAATATATAAAAATTCTATTCGATCCCAACTATTCATTATTTAGTAGCTGACGTCTCTCATAATAATTTTTTGATTCCGCTCCTGTCGGGTAGTGTTAGTCTCCTAAAATTTATTGGGTTTATTTCATAAAAATAATGTGGTATAGAGTTCATTTTTCAATTTTTGTTAAAAATTGGTTATCTACTAAAAACATTCTCTTTTTCCACAAGACATTTGAGTGAGATAAAATTAATACTTCTTTTTTATGGTTCTGTTAAACTTGGTACCATCTTAATTTTTATACTTGGTGAAAACATATTTTATATTTTACAATGAAAGGTGTATTTAGTATTCCGCGGCCACAAAAATACGGTCAATTATGGTCATGACTCATGAATTCCAGCAGTTCAAGCTGCGATGGTGCATTCCGCCAAAACATGTCCCTGCCATTAAAACTTGACAGGTGAAACGGCCCAACAAAGCAGTAGTGCTAGTAACGTATAGCGGCCCAACAACTTCTTTCACAACTTATTTGTACTTATCCTCCGTCTAGCTGACTCACTAAGCTCGACGTAGACGAACCAATGCTTGGTTTGCAAAGAGAACTGCACGAACCATGAAATTATTGGAAAAACTGCTCGAACTTGCAGAAATGTGTACAAATTCCCACAACTTTTTGCTCGAGTATTTGAAGGTATAACACATGAATCAGTGTACTGTTCTGTTTGGCAGTTGTCCAAATCCAGGCGTGTGAGGCTTCATGGCCACGTATGAAGCAAGCTTTATCTCCACTAGCAAAAGTTGAGTTGAACGTGTCAACCAACTAAAATGACCACCGCCTGCCAATTGATGTGACACATCGAGCACACCTGCAGTAATCACACAATGAAAATTATCTCTTATCAAGCCATACAATCGACACCAACACGGACGAGAACTACACTTTTGCAAGATATATATTCCATAAGAAATCAATATTCAAGATAGAGATTAAAAAATTGAGATGTTCAAAACTTCTCACAGCTCCCAGAACATATAATCACGCAACAGGATAGCAAAATCTTAACAAATAACCATCGTCCAAATTGTAATGACTTCTTTATTGAGTATATATGCACATCAAATTAAGACTGTAAACCAGCAGCACAAGTACAGCAATCCACATATGCAAAGAATGGGTCAGATCAAGTCAGTGCAACAAAAAAAAAAATGGAAAAACTATGGCATATGTTGTAGTTGGTTAACCGAACGAGTCAAACTAATTAATCACAGGCTTAATGCTCTTGGCCGCCGCTGCCGCCTGGCGACCAAGTACTGGTAAGCTCTCACCAGCTCCTTCCTGAACCGTACCAAGTCCAGCCTGACGTTTTGCCGGTCCAAGTACACCTTCTTGGTCACGTCCCACCCCTGCTTCCCCACGCCGGCCGGGTCGGTGAGCACGGGGTCGCCGGTGGGGTACTCCCGGTACAGCGAGCTCTCGTCAGGGAGTATCTTGTAGGCCACGTACCGCAGACCGAGGCGAGCGGCGGGCTCGCCGTAGTACGCGCCGGCGGCCCAGTCCGTGCCGAGGGGCACCACCTGTATGAACACCTTCCCGGGGCGCATGAACAAGAAGTGAGTCATGGCCGCGCCGTGCACCCCCACCATGGCGTCGCTGCCGTTGAGCTCCCGGTATATCTTGCAGAGTTCTGTGGTGCGCTCCGGACGGAGCACGCGCACGTCGAAGCCGACGTCCGCAGCGATCGCGACCACGTCGGCCTCGTTCTCGATGACGCGGGACCCTGTTCTTGACACGATCACCAGCCTGGGCTTGTTTGTAGGGTTCTGTTTGGGGGGCGCGAGTGGCGCGGGGATGGTGGTGGCGTGCTTGCGGGCGAAGCGGCGCTCTTGGCGATAGAGGAAGCGGATGCGGCCGCGGTAGGCCTCGTCGAGGAGCCTGCGGAAGTCGCGGATAGACTTGCCGCCGGGGGTTTTTGCCGGGTCCACGGTGAGCTCGCCGTGGATACGAAGGCCGGCGATGACCTCGGGGAAGCAGTGGACGCGGCGGTCGGCGGAGTAGTCGACGGGTGGGAAAGCCGAGATGCGGGAGACCACGTCGCCGTACTTGGTCATCCACCAGGGGTGGTACTCTAGGATGACGAGCACCACGCGGCGTCGGAAGTGGCGCGACGTGATGAACAGCGGCAGGATGCCATCGTTGAACTCGTGGTACACGTTGCCCGTGTAACCCCCCGTGGAGAACACCACCGCCGGCACGTCGTGCTGCACGTCGCATCGCGCGGCGTCGCCCGGGGAGACGCGGCGGAGTCGCACCTCGTCGATGGTCGCCATGACGTTCGTCTCCCACTTGCGCGTGTACGGCCGTATCCGCTCCTCCTCCTGCCCCGACGAGTTCGCGGACACGATCAGGAAGGACCCAGACTCCGAGTGCATGCGCACGTCGCCGCGCGCAAAGCAGATGTCCGCGCGCGTGGACGTGCGGTCGCAGCAGAGGCTGTCGCTGCCCATCCCAGAGCACGGCGGGGCCGCCGCGCCCCGCGCGGCCCCTACGCCGTCGCCGCCGCTTTCATCGCTGTGCATGAAGGGGAAAAACGCGACGACGGCCATGCCGAGGGTGGTGACGGAGAGCAAGGACAGGACGAGCATGGCGAAGAGGCGGCGCAGGCTGGGATGCTTCGCTTGCACCGGCTTGCCGTTCTTGCCGCTATTACCGTTGCCGCCGCAGTCGTGATAGTAGTACATGACGCGGCGGCCGGGCGCACCGCCCTTGGGCGGCGAGACCTTGCATGAGAGCTCGTGCTCTTGGTCGCCCTTTCTGAGCTGTAAGATGTAGATCCTGTGTTGTTGCACCATCTTTGAAGGAGAGAGAGAGAGAGAAGAGGAGGTTTTGGGTTTTGGTCCTTTGGATTTGTGACTTGTGGGAGCGTGGAGAGCGAACAAGGGAGCTATAAATGGCTCTGCAGAAGAGTATTAAAAAAACTAGTAGCGGTTATTAGATGCTTAAGCTAATGCTACAGAAACACAGCCACCATGACAGCGGATTTGTGTCATCTATCACTTCATTCAAACAGTGCAAGTATCATATTTTTATGAGATACTTATCAGAATTCAGAATAGCGATAGGCGATTAAGACTTTTAAAGGAACCTTTGGTAGTTAAGTTTAAATTTATAAATCGTAGGTGCAGAGGGTTTAAATTTATTTTAGGTTTTTAATTCAAAACGGACCTCAACCTAAAAAAGAGTCTAAAATTTAAATTTTTTATTTGGTCTAATTTCAACTTATATAAGAAACATAAACCCAAATAAACTAGATCAATCTCTAAAACATGTCATTACTCTCAATTTAAAGTTTATATGGACTTATTTTTTTATCGAACAACTCATATATTTGAAGGAGACGCAAATACTGCAGTTCAAGTTAAAAAGAATAGATAACCTCTATATACGCCTTTACTTGTCTGAAAGATAAAAGACCATAAAATCATTAATGTTTTTAGTTTTTCTCCAAGTTTATTTTCTTATTTATGATGAGAGAGAAAAGGCTGAGCAATTAATTATTTTTCTTAATAGAGATAGTATGGTCTAACTTTTATTTGCTTTCATTAATTTCATGTCTTCTTAATTTTTTCTGCACATTGGCATCAAGTCTTATACTATAAAATGGATTGAATATTGTTTGCGTTGCACTTGTGTGGGTTTAGCCGTTGCTTGGGAGACAGGGGCAGTCTGAGTTGGCATGCTAGGCTGGATGGTGGTTCGGCAAGCAGATCCTCTACGACAACAATGTAGCTGGTGCCCTATATTTCTATATTTATTGGGTCAAACAATAATAGTTTGATTCTTTTATAATAAATTAATAATGTTTTCATTTTCTAATTTTTTATCCACTCAATTTAGATCATCTATAATAAACTCAAACAACTACAAATATATATGGTAACTATCTTGCGACAAGTTCTTTACTATAGAGGATGCTGTTGTGGGTGGTTTGAGCATTGGGTAGGGGCCATGGGGAATTGTTTTTGGAGGGGTTCTAAGCCATCTCAGTCGATTTGACCAAGCAACTGACCAATGGCATGTTCTCCAAAGCTAACACCAAGACGAAAAATCTTTGGGTCCATTCAAAAAAGAAGAGGAAATAGTGTATGGATCGAGTAGTATAATTTCATGTCATAATGCAATGAGTAATTAAGAAGGTGGATCCTAAGTAACATCACTATAATAAACAACAGTGTGCTTACAGAGCAAGCTAATCTTAAAATGAAATTACCTAAGCTACCTTAGGTTTATTTGGGGAGCTAGCTTCAGGTTAAAGCTGGAAAAAATTCAAAATATCCAAACAAGTTTTATTAGTGCTGATAGAGGAAATTCAGTTTTCCAAGCTTTTGTGGGATGAAATGAACCTCACAATGTCAAAATGTCAAAAAGAGCAGAATATGTCACCAAAATTTAAAATATATACGGAACATGTTAGTTGCAACATCAGTGGAGGGGGCATTTGATCAATTTTTTTTTTTGCAAACTTTATAAGCTATTAATAACAAAGTTTGCAAGCTGTTTTTGAGCTCTGATCTAGGAAGGCCACTGGTCCAAGAAACTATGTTCAAACTTCTGCTTAGAGAAACTAATCTCTCCAAAGTGGCACTTGATCCACTGCTAGATAAAATGATAAATTACGAGCTACTCGGTAATTAGCTGGTCAGTTTAACTCAGATTTAGCTGAGACCCACCTCCATTAGCTCAAAAAAAAACCCTATCCCAAGTCATAAATTTACTTTTATACTAAAATATGTACATGGCTCCAAAATGGAAGAGCTCACGAAAAGCACCAATCTTTTGTCTACTTTGTGAACATTTGACTTGTTAAGTGTCCTCTAATGCAAACTTTTAGGGAAAGAAAGCAATGAGGTACACTTTTCGTGAGCTAACTTTCTACTGCAACTTAATAATATGCATGTATCCTATGAAACTGACAAATGAGGTAGCATTCCGTGCCCCTTTTTGTTAGATCCAACTAATTAAGCTAGCTTCGAGCCAGCTTGCTATACTTTCCCTCCACGTAATCTCTTCTCGACTAGGAGGCCACTTCAGGGTTTATTTGCTTCAAGACCCAGTTAGAATTAAAATGAACCTTCTGAGCTATTCCGCATGAAAATATAAGTAGTTTTTTGGTTGATGTTATCAAATTGTCTCGACTCAAATAATGTATTCCTGCATGATACGCTCAATATGGATGTTTTGCATGAAGCAAAGTTGGTTTACTTTAATTAACACATCATTTATTATCTTTCTATTAGTGTCACCAGCACTAATCCATCATGTCCCATCTTTTATGGAATTGTATTCTCCCTTTTTTAGTCTTGATATATGGTTATGTTTTTTTATTTATATTAATCATTGGATAGAAGATGTCGTCGGTTGATGCAGTAGAGAAATTGGAGATTAGTAATCTTCTGAGAATTTTTTAATGTCTCACTCGTCTTGACTCAGAGTATTCATTTCTGATTAAACGACTAGAACAATGAAAAAAATACGTATTTTTTAACTCAAAGATGGAGAATATATATGAATCCCTTTTATGGGATATCAAATCAAATAAATCTCAAATTTGAGGCATACCTCTCAACATAAACATCCTTTCAAGATAAAGAAAAGGCGTAACATATGTCTCATAACGAAGCACTACTAGGAAACAAATTGAACAACTTCCAAGATAAAGTGTTCACCAAATAAAATTTGTGATGAGGCGTCACTGGCTATTTTTTTGACTTCTAGCAAGTAGTTTGCCTCTAACATAATTTTTAAAAATATGATTCAACATAATGTAATGGCTTCTTTTAAGAATCAAAGGAACACATGCGAACGGAGGAAGAAGTTCTAGCACGCTAGGGACATCCAGTTGATATAAATTCTATACATCTAAACCCTAAGTTTACGTTGATTTCGACTTTTTACTATCTAAAATCACAAATTATTCGTATTGCCTTCATTGAGTGAACAAAAATAGTGATAGAAAGTATTTTCTATCTATTTCAAAGTAAAATAAATTGATTTGAATGAATTTGAGCCGAATACACTAAGAATACAAAATTGAAAAAAACTCGTGAAGCCAAAAATGCAAACCAAGTGAAGCTAGAAGCTAACCAAGCTCAACACAGGGACAGGTATGGGTGTGCCCCGCGTGAGCGAGGCTTGTGCCCGTGCTCGTGCCCGTGCTCGGCTTGGGTTCCCTCCACATGAGTTGCACCAAAGATAGAGATGGGCTCAAGTCTCGGCATACCCTATGCCTAGTACGAGCACAGGGCGTGCTCAATCCTATGTCCGTGTCGGGTCTTTTTAGCCATGAAAGGAATTTGTGTCTATTTAAATTATTTCGAGATAGTGTTTAACACAATTAAGTCTTGTAATATTTTAGGACTTTTAAGCTATAAATAAACTAGAATTTGATCTCATTAGATCATCCAAAAAAATTAAGTTTTAGTTCCTCCTTTCAATTTAGGTTTTAGATTAGTCTAGTTTTAATTTTTAATTGAGTTTTATAACATCCGTCTGAACGACCATTCTTCATCATTAATTTATTTGGTCCATTTTAATTTTGTATTGATTGTTGATTTTTCTTATTGATTTGCATAAATAAGTTCCCTTTAAGATTAGGGATAACCTAATATGGAGGACAACAATTTTGTCGTGGGTTTGTTCTAAATGTTGTCCAGTTAATTATTTTAATTTTTATACTCTAACCGTAAATTTGTGCTTCACTTGCGGTATCGTTCGTACTCCATGAGACGATCGGTATTTATACACTAAGATAACACGCCAACACCGTGTCTTAGTGATTAAATCTAAAGTTTGAAAAGAGTTTTGTACTCTATTAAGTTAGAGCAACATATATGATCTTCCGGAATTGTTGTTTAGTTTTCAAGCCATCAACGTAATTCATTCCATTGAGAATTCCGATAATTAATTTATCGATTTATTGCCTTTGTCAAAAATCGTACTCAAAAGTGATGGAATTCCTAAAACCCTAGATTTTTTCCATCTCATTTCTTAACCCCTAGTTTAGTAGTTTAGTAGTTTAGTCTTAGGTCTCCAATAAACTCCAGACAATTTTTACTTTTATATTAGTAGTTTAGATCCAATAGAATTTTACACTTATTCTCTATGGAATCGATTCTTAATTACTCAGCAATAAGTCATTTGCTTGTGGTATAATAAAACACATATTTCTAAGGTGTGTCATTAGTCCACACTAACACTCAGATTTTTGTCCTTCTTTCATCTAAAAAGATTAATTTAGTTAATATGACTGGTTTTCTAGACATCATATACCATACTTTTTTATACTAAATTTTTAATATAGGACTAGTACGTGAAGTTTTTTTTTTTTGTTAAAATCCTGGAGGGTAGCGGTAATCACCTAATTAGTTATGCTCTTGGAATATTAGTTAAATTCGTGTTGTTTACTTATGGTAGACATTAACAAGAGCTAGTTTTTGGTAATGCATACCATCAATTGGTTGCTAAAATCGTTATGAAAAGACTACAAGGTTAGTTGTTTGTGGTCTCATGGGAATGGTTGGTTAGGCCACCAAGAGAGATAGAGACCAAGCTGGATGTTGTTGCCAGGCACGGGGCACCAAGTAGTAGTAGTAGTGCAGCAGAAGGAAGGCTAGCTAAGGTGATAGAGAGAAAGCTGAAGGCGAAAAGAGGATAAGGACTACCACGAGAGCCATGGCCAAATTGCGAGGATCTGACTGTGACGTCCCATGTCTTCACTCCCGTGTGGTTGTTATTGTGTCACTCCGCTATGTTGCGTGTGTGCCACCGCCGCCCCAATGCAATCCATCCAATATTTTAGAGATAAATACAATCGTGGTCTTTGTTTCACCACCCATCGTGTATTTTAAAACATAAATACGATCTTCTTTTACCTTATGGTTTAATATGATCCCTTCTTTAAAATTTATCAGAATTGTTCGTTTATTTTAGGGATATGTTAAATTTGACCCTTATAGTATATTTTTTAATATAAATTAATAATATATAGTGATAATGGATGCAATATAAAACTCATTCAACACTATTTAGAGCTAACTGACATTAAGCGGATCCACCCCACCCCCTCCCTTACATTGGCATCTCTTCTTTGTCTTTCTACCTAACTGTACAGTATTGATTAACTCTATATAACACTAATTTAGTTTTATATTATATTTCATCATCTATCATTTTCAATCTAAAGACATAGTGATGAGATTAAAATAAATCATTTTCATGAACAGAATAACTACTTTGATCTATTTAAAATAAAGAGACTAAAACAAATCGGCAAAAAAACATAGAAAGAGATGCAAAACACATTTATATTTGTTTTAGATGGACAACCTTTAAAATGTCATGTTGCTCCTGTGGCTGAAGAGAGATCAGATTGTGACCTTCGATACAAGTATCAGTAACTATCACAGAACCATTTCATGGTATTTTCCGGAAGATGGGTGCAGTTCTGGCCTCCCAGCGACAACGGCTGGCTTTTGACCCCTTCTCGAAGTAACCAGAGAATCACTCAAATTTTAATTAAAACCAGTTGCTTGAGAGTCACCGGATAAGGTTAGTAGTCTTTCGATGCTTCTTTGGCTCCCAACGTTATATTTGTACTTGTAGATCATGAACCAGTTTAATTCTGTACAAATATTGCTTTGCTTACAAATGAATTTGATTAATTATACCGAATATTTATAGTACACAATAGTTGAAGATAGATACGATATTCCAAACAGACTTTAGAAGAATCACCCGTCAATCGATTTATATAGAAACTTTTTTATGTTTGTCTACATCATATTTGATGAAGGGATGTTTTTTTTTTCAAAATTTCATAAATGCAAGCATAATGCATTTTGGGTTGGGGCTTGTTTGGCCAAAGTTTCGCTTTAATTTTTGAATTTATAAATTGAAGTTATAGTCAAACATATAATTTATTTTAGAACTTATCCTATAAACTAATTTTTTTTAAACTAGATATTTCAAATGAGCTAGAACTCGTAAATGAATTATTATTAGATTTATAAAGTGAAGCTCCAATAAACTAGTTTACTAGATAAGTTTAAGTTTGATCACACACGCAGTGGGTGCTATGTATGTTGACAAATTATCTTTACTAAAATAAGTGATGTAGTAAAGATAATTTGTCATAAAATAAGTGATTTTTTTACCATTTCAAGATATTATCTCTATTTTCAAATAGTTGTTGTTTTGTCATCAAACACTAGAAATATTTAAAATATGAAAAAAAATAACCAAAGTAATCATATTTAATACATCTTACTAAAAGATTATCCATATCTCAACACACGTATGTCTTCTTAATATTACCTCCATTCTCAAATATATGTCACTTCAATTTTTTTCCATAAATATGTGTCATTTTATGAATTCTTATGCAAACTTTCTCACACTACACCTATTAAAATGGGTGGTTGTGATTTATGTGCCTTTTATGCATGTGTAATTCAAGTTAATTTGCATATGTATTTATTAGGAGTGTTCTTGGTATGTGTTATTAAAAATATGATTGTCTTGGTAATCACAATTTAAAAACATGACATATATTTGAGAATGAAGATAGTATTGGTAGTCAAACTTCTTAAAAATGTAAACTTTTATTATTAAAGTAAGGACATAGATAAAAAAAGATATACAAATATGCCTCGAATTTATAGGATGACATCTATGAAACAGAGGGAGTAGTATGTAATGCCCATGTTCATGTTTTCATTAGAAAGTTACTCCCTCTGATCCACAAAGAATGTTGTTTCTTGATTGTATTTAGTCTTCAAAATACAATTTTGACCATTACTTTTTACTATATTATGTAATAAAAATTTTAAAAATTATAATATTGTAAAGTATTTTTATTAAAAATATGCTCATATAATTTTCTCATAGCTAATCTAAATATTTATAAATATATTTGTGGTTAAAGTTAAAAAAATCTGACTTTTTCATTGGACCGGGGAGTATACGGATAGAGATTGGTGAGAAAGGAAAGAATAAAATCCAAAGAAAGTATAATTAATAGACAAAAAATTAGTAATTTCACATAATTTATTAATTTATAAAATTATTAATAAAATTAATTATTTCTAATGATAAGACTATTATTCTACACACTTTTTGGTGTGTGGGGGGTGGGGCAACACTATAAAAGAATTTGTGTCTAGGTGTAGGACAGAAATATTTCATTGACAAGTAAAACATTAGATCTATATATTAGTTTTATTATTGTCTTGTAGTAATGTTTTACTATTGTAATCACTTCTGGCTAATTTTTTTTTACGATGCATTGAACAAAGTTTGAAAGCGAGCCTTATATTAATGCGCGAACACTTTACCAAACTTAACCAATCGTGGTTACAAATAAATTGGGAAACCCCCAAGGCCCCAACCTTGACATGACACGAGTCCTAATATGTGCGAGAATGACATGGCATCAACTAGTCCTGGAGGATAAGTTGGAGAAATCAATCGTGAGAGGTACATGATAAGGATGCAATGTCACGCTGGTCCTAACATAGCAACACAAAAGCCAATGATCATGTCATCATGAAGGGCGTTACCCACTTCTGTGCTACGATTATTTAGTGGAATATTTTGCTCTAAAAATACCAACTTATAATCAATTAACTAGCGGGTGCTGCTACAAATAAAAAAATGATTTTGTATATACATTTTTTTTCACTTGATTTTATTAATGAGGAATGGCACAGGTGCCTTCTTAAATAATAGTATTGTATAAATGCTCACCTAAAAGAGCTTTTGAAACCTTAATACTCTTTTTTTATTAATATGATAAAAAGAATGTTTAGAGGTTTATAATGTCATATTATTTGTTCTTTTAAAGAAAATTTCTCAAGTATCCATCTGTGGGTTAAACTCCTAATCTCCTTCCATCCAATTATTCAAAAGACTTTTACACTGGGTGTGTAGGTCTCCTAAGTTGTATTATTATAAAAATACTCATCCTAACAAAAAAAAATATCATAAATACCCATGTAAGAAAGTTTAGTGTGAATCATACTCATGACCTCATATGAAAGAATTTTTTCTCTGTGGGGATGCACTTTTACCTTTCTATCCTTATTCAAACCGGGACGCTATTTCTTGTGCCATTCGTTCCCAAACCTTATGTATGATTTGTCTCTATTTTATCATGGCCACCGCATTGCCATCTATCGGAAAAACCTACCGGTCGTCGCGTCAAGAGAGACTGACCTTATCTTGGCCGACCCTTGACGCTAGATTTTTAACACCCCATTTCACAGTAAAATTAATTGTATTTTAAAAAATTACATGATATCGCACCATGCAAATGAAACCAAATTGGATAACAAACAACTAATCCAATGTTAATGCATATGTATATCGGAATTGCATATTTTCACATAATAAAATATTAATACTTATTTCTTTTATTTATAAATATATATCGTTTTAGATTTCACTTCTTATTTATAAATATATGTTGTTTTACGATTTCAAGGAGAATGTCTCACATTCTTTCTTTTGTGTCCTTCTATTCTAGAAAACTTATCTAATTATAAATAATAATTTATATAGAGTTTAATAAAACTAGATTGATAATCTCAAACATCCTCCTAATTCATATATATATATATATATATTTATTTATTTATTTATTGTGTGCGTGGATTGCATAGAAATACGTGGAGATTGGTTTGACGATTAACCTAGGAATTTAAACATATATACCCTCTCATGGAACCATTGCCTCGATCTGGCCTCGAGTCTAGACGACGACGACGAGATGACAGACTGGTGGACATGAGTGGGTGGATTTTGACGGGAGTCCAGCACAAAAACAAACTACAAAGCCATGGGTGTGGACACCTTGACGTGTGTGAGGTGACTGCGTGACTTGATCTACGCTTCTGCGTGTGAGGGAGACCTACAGACCAAGTCTAAACGTCTCTCTAAACATACATTTTATCATGTTAGTCATAAAAAAGAGTACTAAAGGTTTCTAAAACTCTTTTAGATGAACATTTATAATTTTTTTATATTAAAATGAGCATCTATGCAATACTATGATTCAAGAAGGACACCTACATTTAAAGATACCAGAAATTCCCTGAACTTTCCTTTCTTTTTTTCCCTCACATTCCCATCAAGATGTTAAGGAAAATGCTTCGAACAACAAATATTTATAGTGGCATTTATTTGAAATTTGGTACTTTCGAAAAGTGTAAGTGCCATTTTGACTTGAGTTCAAACTCTTTAACCTTGTTAAAGAGGCATTCCGGAAGAATTTTTTTGTTTGTTTTTAAGTGTATAAATTAATTATGTGATTTTTGATCGCATTTCCAAATTTTCGTGTTTGCCATATACCCATTTTCCCCTTAATCAGTATTACTAAAATTTGGACCATCCTCATGTGAATACGTGATATAAGTCGGTCTCTATTTATTAAACTTGACTTAATCTGTACTCGTCTAATGACAGAGGATCGAGTCTTTACTGTGAGAACCGTCTCGCCAGTCTTGGCTTGTGTAAGTGTACAACGGTGACGCGCTTGCCCTGCATCTTGGCTAACTGATTGGAAGCATGCATAGATGATGAGCACTGATAACTAATTATTAGTTAATTATCCAGCCAAACTCATAGCTACCAGCTATGAAGTATTGAAGTATATATGAGGATCATTTCATAGCTTGTTATCGTACAAGAGGTCATATATTAGAATCCTCACTGGGACAGGTGTGTGTGTTATAGGGTTTACTTGAACGAGGCAAAGAGCAACCTCCAATCATTTAGCTTAAAACTTAAAAAAAAAAAAAAGAAAAAAAAACTGGAATGGGAATTCTTTATTATGTACGTAGATACTGAAGTTAGCAATGAATTTTTTTTTTTTGTTTCCAATCAACAATAATTGAACATGCATGGTTGGTGTTCTAAACCCTTTTCCCCTATTTTAAGAGAACCTTTTAGGATCGAGAGATCTTCCCTTTTTTTAACACACCTTTTGCCTTTCTGGCCAGTCTTTTGGCTTGGGGCATGCCTTCTGATCAAATGAAGTACAACAGTTCTTAGCTATAATATGGGGATCCATGAGTCGTCAATTTGAGTTGCCGGAAGACATTTTTTAAAGACTTCCAATGTGAAATTTGTGGTTTGATACTTTTGAGAGCAGAAATACTTGTGTAAAATCTGTATATCAAAATTATATATTTTTTAAATCTATTAATATTACTTGTACGGAAGCTTTTTTATTTCTTTTTAATCAATCATATTGAAATATGTCAACTAGTCTAATACTCTTACAATTCTAGTACTTGAATTTGCTGATTTAGTATGTACAGCAACACTTTTTTTTAGAGAGACATGCAACACATGATTCCATCACTCAATACAATGCATCAAAAGCTTCCAATACCATCGTTAATGCCACGTAGCCTTTGCTTAGGTGATATAAAGCAAGAGGTGACTTTTCACACAGCTAAGTAAGCAGGGCAGTTAACTTGCTTTCTGAGGAAACACAGGTTAATACATTGCTATAAAGAAAACCTCTAAGTAGAGCACTCGCCGACATTTCCAAGCATGAAAAGAGGTACATTTTCAACTTGCAAGCAGCTTAGAACTGAATCATGTTTCGAAAGAAGATAGCAAACAATTATCGAAACTTGTAATTGGTGCACTTGCCCCGTTCCAAGAACCAGCACACAAAAACACACACGCCTCTCACACCACCCCCCCCCCCCCCCTTCTTTCTATACCTAGATTATTAGATATAAGCAGTCGCATCAAATATAGATATTTATACTTGTGGAGGCATATCAAGTAAGAATGTCCCTTAAAATAGGAACGTAAGTTCTTAATATAAAATTTATCCAATATACGTGAAAATGAATCACATTTGTCAAATTTATATTATTGGATATTAGTATTGTCAATTTGTCAAAAAAATTAGCATGGTAAATATCCTATAATCAATTGAATGATAATCTTTCTCATGTTAATCAAACGACTCAAATAAATAATTATTTGGTACATATTAGTCTCTTAACTCATTTCTTTAGGAGCTATCTAGTTTTGCTTTATGGGAACATAGGATCACTTCTGCATATTTTACAATGCAAGGACCACTCTGTGTGCAATGCATAAGCAATGATTTGATATTTATTACTGAAACTTGGTGTGTCCTAGGGAGGAAACCTGAATTTTCGTGATCCATTTGCTGTCGTACATGGCCTACTATAATTTACCCATCTTGCTCCTTTGTGTAGCCCCCTCTCTCTGCAACTTTTCTCAATTAGAGTACTTGGGCTTCTTGGTGGTCAGATGTATGCGTAGATGTTTCACTGGAATAGAGCTGTACCCTAACCATTGCTCCAGGTTGCTGCATGTGGTGTTCATGTACCATCCATCTGTTATTCATCTTCAGGCTGCATGCTTGGTATCTATCCGATCTGAAATGAACGGTCGATCTTAATCATCTGTATCTGATTACCAGACGTTTAGAACAGTCTTTCAACCAATACCAAGAACAGAAAGTTTTCTATCTGATTTTTATCCCAATGTTAACTACTCATCGTACCTGGCTGTGAGTGCTTGATCCAGGACGGCATCACTGGAGCACTTTTGTTGCAAGCAACCAAGTAGGTGCTAAAATATTGGCTGCATCATTTGCTCGTAACATGCTTACCGTTTGCCAGTCAGAGGCTAAGTAGTACTGCAGGTGTGGTGGGGGCGGGACCGGTGGTTGAAGTAATAGTCTAGTGGTGTACAGCTTGGAGCTGAGATATATTTATCCCTGTGACCCTGTGAGGTTGTGATCCAAGAAGCAGTTGGGTAGTGTTGTACTATGCTAGTTGGATTTGGATTGGCCTAAACCTAATTAGATCGAGCCGACCTAATATATATTGTTTACCACTAATAGATTGTTTGTCTTGCTTGAACATTGAGTTTTTGTGTGAGATGATGGATTCATAAAATTCAATACGATGTCAAATTAGGAGGTTTCAAGTTCAAAATACATCAGACCCATTTATTGAAAGAAAATAATAAAATATATAATCATGTTTGGTCATACTAATCAGAAAATGTTAATGTATAAATAAATTGATTGTTTAGTGCATGACACTCAAAAGGAACTGTATACATCATTTTGCACACCTAAATGTTAATTGGGAGTAGATTGGATTGCATCAAGTGCTAATAATGGCAGGAATCAAATTAATTTACTATTTTTGTTTGGACGTTCTTGGGGTTATTAATAAATTCGTATTAGCTGTTTGGTCCCCAACTTTTGGATAGGTAGGATACTTGAAACTACCGGGCACCTTTCTGTGTTTTAGTGGGGGCTAGCTTCTGGTTCCTGCGATCTACGTACTAGATTCTTATTTTTTTTTTTCTTTGCAGACTCTTGATTTGTGTAAGTGAGACCATCCTACAACTGAACTGTGGCAGCACAAGCAATAAGGCTGTTCCAGAACTTGTATTTACAAGCAAAATGCTGTCATGTACCCCCCCAAAAAAAATTCTTCCATAGAATATAGAACACAATGGTAATTCTATGTTCCTTTCCTTTACCTAGGTCCGATAATTCAGTCAAACCATTATAATCAGGTTGTGCTAGCTTTCCGCCCTTCGACTAGTTTCCAGTAGCCGAACAATAATCAACTTAATAGAATTATAGGAGAATTTTTTTCAATTATTTTATTTGGTTAGCAATTGTCTGAGCACTTCAATATTATGAGTTTTTAGTCTGTTTCTTATACTCCTATATGACCAATGGTGAACCAAGGTTAGAAGTCACATAGTTATTTTTTGGCAAAATAGTCTAATCATACGTTGATATACAACTTGAACAGTAACTTCACACCACGTCCGGCCACATCGACGCCGCATTCCTCGCCATTCGATCGGCATCTTCAGTTCATCCGCGTCGTCCACATGGAGCCGCTATCTCACCCACGTCATCACCGCGTTTCCGGCCGTCCGATTGACCTTTTTGTTTCATCTGGGCCGGCCTAGTGGAACGCACTACTCGGCTTGTGAGCTACTGTTTGAATGCTGTGTTCACGTTGAGTCACATCGTCCCTTCGTTCGTAGCCATTTGATTGGCACGTTCGCTTCATCTGGCGGTCAAACGTACTCCCCTACAAACCAGTTGTTTCCCACATTCGAACAAAACCAAGTCTCATGATTCGACAACAACCCAAATTCGATCAGACACATTGTTTCACACTGTCCAGTTGTGTTGTTCCCATATTCGACCACAACCAAGACCGCCGATTTAACAAACACCCAAATTCAACTAGACACACACTGTTTCACACATTCGCCTAAAACCAAGCCTACTGAATCGACCAAAAACGCAAATGATTTGACCAAAAGAACCAAAATGTGACCATTAGAAAAAACAAATCCGTTGATTCGACCAGACTGGTGCGACCAAGTTTTTTTACTACCACATCCAAAAACACAAACGATGCGACCATCACAAAAAACAAAACGCTGGTTCGATCAAGAACAAAAATGTTGAATCGACCTGACACAAAATACTACTAGCACAAAACCTTGCATTTATGCCGGAGACGTCACCAGTGCTATGGGCTTTGGGTTATGTAGATCAAAAATGATGAATGGGATTGTGGCACTCCACTTGTCGCCAATGCGGAAGGATGCCGTCAAAAAGAATGGAACGCTGCTGTAACACCCCTGTTTTTGCTAAACCCTAAAATAGCCAAAATCCACATCTGGACCCCAAATCCTAATCTGCTTCAGCCATTCCCTTCTAAATGCTGTTCAAAACATTTTTCCCTTCGGGACCATCTCCAAAATCTCACCCTAAAGCTGAGTTTCAAGCCTTGCTATTTTAAAACCCTAATTACCCTATTTTACCCTAAACTGTTTTCCCCAATTTTGTCGAAACCCTTCAGATCTTGCCCGATCTTACCAAACTTTGGCCAGATAAGTTCTATTAATCTTTTGCAACTTAGCTGCGAAATCAGATTTCAGATCGGACCTCAGATCTCCAAATTTGCAAACAGGCCCAAGTCCTATTCAAATTATCCTCACAGAACAGCCCCTGGAACAAGTTTCAGAATTTACAAACCGGCCCAAACATTATTTTCAGGTCCTTTCGACCAGCCCCTGGTCGTTGCCACGACCAGTGCTCGAGCCACCATTGCCGCGCTGTGTTCTCGCCGTGCTTGCTCGCCGCCGGCCACCGTTTCTGTCACCTGTGCTCGTGAGTTGCTGTGCCACCCCGTGCGCACGTGCCAGCAGTGCGTCGCCTTGCCCAGCGGATAAACGGCCGCGCTCCCGAGCTTTGTTTTCGCGCGCGCTCTCGTTGCCGTGGCAGTTGCATGCGTGTACGTGTCATTGCCGGAGCCTTGCTGTTGCCTCCGCATCTGCGCCGTTCCAGGCGAAGTCCCAAGGCAACTGGCAAAGCTGCAGCACCGCCTGAAGCGCGATCACGTCGCCGTCGCCGTCGTTGCGCCTGCGCCCGACAAGTTTCTTCCCGGCGCAAGCAACCGCTGTCGCGTTTCCCTCGCAAGCTCCGTCCCCGTGCCTATTTAAACCCCCCCTCAGTGCTGTGAAGAAGCACAACCTCAAGACTTAGCCAAATTTCCAGCTTCTCGCCGTTTTCGCTTTCTTCTCCGGCGAGCCAGTGAAAGAGCTCACGGTGCTAGCCCTTTCCACAGCCCCTCTCTTCAATCCAGGTTCACCAGTGAGTTCCCCTCGCTCCCCTCTCTGTGTCATAGCAACCAATTGCACCAGATCGATCCCCATCGCCGGTGATCGCCGGATTCCCGATTTGCCCTGTTCCCCCAATGCCGTTCGATTCAGCCCAAATTAACTCTCAATCCTGTAGAAGAAGTTGATCAGTAAGCTTAGTAGAGCAAGCCTGTAGAACCAGAATCCCCAATTAAGCTCAAATCGAAGAAATCCCAAATTTGAACCTCGGTCGTTCGCCGGACTTCGGCGCCAAGCTTCTCCGGCCGATATCCAATGAAATTAACCTCTCCAGTAGCTTTGTTGTGCCCTAGAGATCATCCCCAAGCTTGGAATTGAGCTCTTTCGCCCTGTATCAAAAATACCCAAGCTCCAGTGTCGTCTTCTCCAGCGCCGGTCGCCGGAATTTGTTCCCGGCCGATCCAGCCGACACCACCTTGTCCCTTAGCTTCGCCTCACTTCCCTGAGCAATTTCTTCCACTAGCTCGACACCTGGATCTGCCTAGATTGTGAGTTATGCCTATGCCAAGATCACTGTCCAGTAACTCAGTTCATGTCCAGGCCACCGTGGTTCATCGCCGGATTTGGCCACCCTCCGGCCACTTTCAGCCCTTGTGCCTGTTGAGTATATTGTTCCTGTTAGTAATGCCTACCTCCTAGACAAAGTGGTGCATCAATTGGAGCCCTGGATCAAAAGTTAAGCCATGCCCTAGTTTCTGGCCATGTCCAGCACTATGTCAGTGCATGTCAGCCACTGGCATTAGCCTTGTTTGACCCCTTCTGGTTGAGCAATTGAAATGCCACCTTGTCCTTTAGATTCCTGGAGTTGTGTTCTACAACTTTCTCTACTATCACTTCTCCAGAAAACCATCCCAAGACTAGTTTCCAGTTATGCCAAAGCCATGAACTGAATGTCGACCCTTCGACGTTCAATCCTTTTTAGCCGTTTCTTCGACCAGAGCCCTTGTGACCTTGCCCTAACTTTTTTTCCCTGCATGCATGACTTATTTACTTAATACTTTCTATAGAAACTATTTTCAGTATGCTTATGTGGTATGTGTTTGTGTGTTGTCTGATTGCCGCAGAGTCAGAAGCTGAAGGAGCGGAAGAAGTCTTTGAAGATCCGTCTGAGTTTTTAGACCCCACATTGCAAGGCAAGCCTCATTCATTTGATCATGTCTCACCCAATATTTTCATATGAAGTATATTCACTGTTTCTTACTATGCATGTTTAGTTGAAATACAAGTTATGTTTGAATGACATGAGTAGATATTCCCTAATGAATCATGAAACTCTTTTTGTTATTGAACCTTCTTATGTATGCTTTTGTCACCCTATGACTCATATACTGAATATCCACATTAAACTTGAAATGGTCAAATGCATGAGAAGTTATAATGAAAACCGTTTTGACAAGAAAACTGATAAAAGGGATCAGTAGTGAGGATTGGATTGTATGGAGAGGGTGCGGTGCGCACCAGGGTATGTGAATGTTCCTCACTATTGGTTCATAAGGACAAGAACCTTGTGCTGTGTCTCTATACAAATTGTAAACGTACCAACCACTTGCCTGATATGGGACAGGCACAACTCAGTAGCTTTTTGGTATTAGCAGTTCCCTGCATGGTTTGACGATCTGGTTTCTCGCGTGGAAACTGGAAGGCCAAGGTTCGGCCATGAGTGATGTGAGCCAGAAAAATGATGAGAGAAAAAGGCGTGAAAGAAGGAAGGCGCCCTAGACCTGATTAAGCCGTGAGCGGCTGTAATCTTAAATGGTCGTATGTCTCGCGTGGACATAGACTAAGGCTATGTGTCCTGAGGGAACATAGACCAGAGAGGCTAGGAAGTAAGGCAGTGGGGAAGACCCACAACGGTACTTGAGACTTAATTGTCTATCTACCGGGCAGGGATACTGTTAATACTGAACTGTAAAGCGTTGCGTGATCTCGGCCTTGTCACATGTGTAAAAGTCACATGAAGCTGATCCGACTTGAAAGCCGAGTGAACCAGTGGATTTAAAAAGAGGTACACCTTTGCAAAGTGTAAAAGAAGTATCAGATACTCTGTACTCCCAGGTTCAGGAGTCTTTTCGTAGTGGATGTTATCCATGGGTTATAGCACAAGTAATGTTTTGGAATGTTTTCATAATGCGGTTAACAAAGTAGTAACTCATGGGAGACCACTACATCTAATGTTTTTATTGAAAACCTGTTTAATGTTTAAAGTACTATTTTCATGACAAAGTACTGTTTTATTAAACAAATAACTTGGAAATTTATATATCTCTATCCATATGAAACTAAAACCCTTGAATCATATGTTTCACCCTCATATAAGTACAATTACTATAATCCCCGGAATGAGTGTTGCTGAGCACCAAGTGCTCACCCTTGCATTTACTTCCAACTGTAGAAGAGGGATTCGAGGATCCCGATTCCTTCAGTTATGAGTTCCCGGCAGAAGATGGAAATGCCCCGGACGAGCCCACGTTCTAGAAGGATTGCGCACCAAGTCAAGTCAGATGTGGGAGGAGCCACTCCAATCCCGCTGCGGATGGAAATCAAGCTTTTCGTTGTTGCCTTGTGCTTTATGCAGTGTGTTCGGTACTTGGATACCGACTCTGGTTCTGACAAACTTGTTATTTTCTTAGCAACTCTACTCAGCGCCATTTTTGGTGCTTTGGTTATGTAATATTGGCCATGTTGGCCTGATACTTGTTTAATGTTATTACTATGCTTGTCTGGTTTGAAGCTCATATGTCATCCTGCTGTGTGTAACCTACCTGGGCGGTTACCAAGGTGATCCTCAAATGGGGGTCTCACAGCTGCTTTGCTTTGCTGGATGCGTCGGATACCATATAAGAAGCTCGCTCTTTACCCGATCATTCAAACATTTTGTGGGCGGCGCACTTGCTCTATTTTTGCTACGCAATAGAAGCCTGCTCATGCTGCTTCGGCCGCGCTTTTTCGCCTTCTCTTCTCTCTGCAATCAGAGGTCCCAAACGACGCTTCAGTTGTGAAACATGAAAAACTGGGTGAAGTTAAGCATCAGTAGGTAGATTGAGGCGATAAGCAACTTTGCCAATTCTCTCCAAAACAGTAAAGGTTCCATAGAACAGAAAAAACCAACTAGCGGATCTCGAGAATCAAACCAGAAATTTACAAATATCCCCATTCGACCACAATCAAACAAGACCAACACAAACAAATTTGCTAGACGACCAATCACAAAATATGATAATCGACCAACAGCAAGAACATCCAACACAAAGACAAATCTGCTAATTTGATCAGACAAAGAAAACTACCAGTGGACCTCGAAGATCACGCTAGAAAATTACTGTTAACGTTTGTAGTGATACGACCACTCATGCACGATTAAGTTTTTTTAAGGTCACGTCCAACTATTTGTTTCAATTATTCGATCAGTTCTTTTACTATCATGACCAATATTTTTACTGTCAATACAAAATCTGATCATGATCGCTCTATTTAAAACTGGTCGTGTAAATACAAGTCCTGGTCATGATTGTCCAGTCCAAAAAATGATTGTATCAGAACAAGTTTAGTTGTGGTCGTCCATTTCAAAACTGGTCGTCTTAGCACAAGTCCCTGATCGTGCTCGTTCAGTTCAAAAAATGCAAGTCCTATTTATGGTTGTTCAGTGCAAAACTGGTCGAATCAGAACAAAACATGATCATGATTGTGCATTTCAAAACTGGTCATATCAACAAACACTAAACAAAACATTATCATGGTTGTGCACTTCAAAATTAGTCAGATCAGTAGACACTAAGCATGATCTAGACATGATCATTCAGTTCTGGATACAATACTTTATCGTCTATAAATCTATTTTCTTAATACCCGCGGCATCGCGCGAGGGCCCACCTAATTTTATTGATATTTGTATCAGTTTATAAATTTTAAAAATTTTAAAGGAATATACCCACTACAATATATGGATTTTAAAGGATAAACTTATTAAGCTTTAGCTAAATCTATAGGATATAAATCCTGGATCCATAGAAGTTGCAACATTGAGATACGAGGATGACCTTGTATAGACTTGATAGAAATTGAAAGTCGAGAACAAGACTTCCTCTCTGTGCCTCTACCAACATCATTATTGGAGTCTACCCTATTTGATGGTCCCTTTCAGCAGGTACACCAACATGGATGAGGAGAAAGAAGGCGGCTGAGCACACGGAATGGTGGGGTCATGGCATGGGAATCCTCAAAGGGGCAGGGGGATTTGCAAGCAATTAAGAAGTGCATTAGTAAAACACAGACAGGCTGAAGGCCAGGTTTAAGTACGGGCAAGTTGGCCTATTGTCGAACTGGCACGGCACATGGAGTGAGAAGGGTGCTTTGTTTGTGGGAACTGGATGGATTAGCACTCCACCGGAACAACGTGGGAGGAGGGGGTTTATTGAACAGGAGCACGCGAGCCCGAGCCCGGGAGAGGGTGGCATGTGACGGCCAACCTTGACGAGGTAACCCCCAGAGGGAGGGTGATTAGTTGACGGTTGACCCGGGCACGTTTGCAAATTTAATTGCCACCGCTTCTCCCAAAGTCAAATGGCTGGAACCTGGTTAACTGAATGTGTTTGAAATGACCGGAAGAGAGAGAGAGAGGGGAGGAGAGGATGGTGTAAAAAATTAGGAAGCGGGTAAATTCCCAAATTTCATTGCTTTATAGATAACGTAGTAGTTTCTTTATTTTAACTCTTAAGCTATTTACATGATTTACAGTTTTAACGATAGCCCAGTACCAACTTTCCCTTCTTCTAAGAAGACATACAACATAGCAACACCAAAATGACCCAACTTCTCAATTTCTTGGATGATTTCTTCACCACTCGTTGCACGGTATAATACATTCACATAATAATATCTCATGAGATCACGAAATATTGAACTGATCCTGATCCCAGAAATGAAAAATCGAAACCGTTCTGCGCCCTCCAGCCAAAACGAGATTATGAGAAAGATGATGATGCTCTGGTGAATGTCTACTGTAATCACTGTGTAGTAGTAAATAATAAAATTCGCACGCTTGAAGCACATAATCAGCTCGATTGGCAAGCGGTACACACGGGAGTAAAACCCAATGAAGAAAACTCATTCAAGAAGAGTTTATTGATTCCTATTCGTAAATGCAAAATAACCAAGCCGATGTCCTCTGTATTTGTTATCTAGAATAATTTTAAATGTCCAAACTTATCAATTCTAACTGAAAAGAATAAAAGAAAATAGGCCAGCTATAAAACAGACTTAAGTGGCCTCTTACAATTAATTTTCAAAACCAAAAACAACACAAGAACTAGATCATCTCAAAAAGAAAATGTAAAAAACCTAACAAAAGGGCAAGGCACCCGAATAACAGACCACTTTCAACGACAAGCTTCGGTAGAATTGGCAGGAGAGCACACCGGAGGCAAGGTCACACACTTCTGTGCAGGTGAAACCTCGAAATTGCTTGCAGTAAACATATTTAACAAGAAGCAGGCACAGAGTATACAGAATTATCGGTAGAAGATGACCACAGGTTTCTATCACATTCTGAAATTCTGCCTTGTCTTGATCATACGCTTCAATGCTGCAAGCCAAAAGTTACACTCGTCCCAGTCACTTGTTGTCAGCAGTACCTGCCATCAGAGCATAGTTTGTTGACAATTAGGTTCAAAAGCAATTATATGAATCAGCAGATACTAATCAGAAGAAGACAATTAAAAGGGATGTATTAGAAAGAGAAAAAATGAAGGAAAGCCAAATAATAGAATAAGAGAAGGAAATTGTGGCATAAGAGTTAGCATATATTACAATTGAGCCAATGCTGAAAGTAGAATTTATGCATCTCCAATATAGCAGCACATATGTGTGATTTGATGTACCCAATGCACAGACTTGTAATATCAAATGAAAGAACGATGAAGCAACTGAAAACTAATGGAAAGAACTTGAAAACCGACCAGTGCCAGGTAACTGTGGAGCTTAGTATATGTGGCACCTACTATAATTCTACAATATGCTGAGGAGTTTGAGTCGACAAACAGGAAGAATGCCACAAAATCATCTTTATAAATGCAGATTTGACAACATCAATACATACTAGTACCAATGCTGCAATTGCTCCCTTGCATGACAAACGTGAGGCAATAAGAATAATGATACCACTAGTTTCATAGCCACGCTAACAAAGCTAGATGCAACATGAATAAAAGGGAACCATGCACACTCGATGCAAACTTGACTTCCAATGGCATCAAGTGCAAAATCCTCCTATCCAGGCATTTAGTTGTTCATTTCAGTCATAGATAGAGGATTCAAATGTAAAATGCACTAGAGAGCCCAGACCCAACATATAAAGTTGACACAGGCACATGCAAAGGACAGTTCTGATTTTAACTAGGAACAAAGATTCAGCAAGTGATATGTCCAATCAACAGCAAAGAAAGAATTATACAAAAAGCATAAAACCAGGCATGATGTATGACCAGGACATTGTAGCACTTGTTTCACACAGAAGGACATGAATTTGTTTTCACCAACTAAATGTAAAATGATTAGGTGTGGTAAGACAATTAGTGAAGTCTACCTGGAGGTGCATCGCAGCAGCAAAATCACTTCTATCAAGTGCAGTGCACAGCTGAATGAGTTTTGATGAAACATTTGGAGAGATATCCCCAGTATTGAGTTTTGCAAACAATGCCCCAATCTTCCTTGAGTTATCTTCAATTTCACGTTTTTTTGCTGGATTTGCTTGCGGTCCTCCAAGAGCTCTATGTGTCTCATCAAATAGTCTGGTCAGTGTTGCAATAACAGGTCTCAGCTCAGCTGCAAAAGAAAATTAGACAAGTCAGCACCAAATATAACATGTTTCATTACCACCAAAGCAAATAGAAAGAGTTGCTTCCTAACACCATAAGTTGAATTTTCATTCGAATTAACTGACAACATTCTTTTGACTCCATTGAATGCCAAAATATTTCACCTAGCAAAATATGGTAGTGACCTTTCATAAAACCTGGATAGTAGGCAAAAAGAAACTTGCTAAAACTGTAGATATGGTTGTCAAATCTTGTCAGTGTTACACTTTACTAAAGCAAGAAATCACCAAGCAGTCTGCCAATAAACAGATAGAAGTCTTGCATCAGCTTTCCACGCACCAGACACATTTGATGTATCGACTGTCTGCACCGTTGGTGGAGGTGCAGGAGGGGCAGCAAGCTGTGCCTGTGCCTGTGTTGGACTTGAAGGCTGTCCAGGGCTCAAACCTTGATTGTTTGATGGCATAAACCTGGATGTTGGGTTAGTTGGACCACCATGGGGAAACTTCTGACTGGGGGTTGTTCCTGATAGAGAGGCACTGGCACCCTGAGAGGGGGCTGGTTGACCAGCCTGGTATTGAACAGGTGATCTAAACTGATGGTATGGGGCAGATTGTCCAGGCTGGAATTGGGTGGGAGGTCCAGTCTGATATGGAGCTGATGGTCCAGAAGGATATGGCGGATTCACAGCACCCTGATTGGAGCACAGAGATCACTTAGCAATTGATATTACATGAAACATGAGGTAAAACTTTACAACAACATTTTACACACCGCATAGAGCTGAGAACCCAAGGTGTTCGGTTGCTTATATTGCTCCGGGTTTTTAAGACCTGGTAAGCTTGTGGGAGTAAAGGTCTTTACTGTTTGCTGCGGCACGGGTGCTGGAACTGAATTTAGCTGTCCAAGGAGAAATTTATAAACAAAATGTAGCAGAAAACAACAATGTTGAATGAAATTTACATATAGACTAAAGCAATATTGAAACATCCCCAGGGGAATAAACAAAGCAAGCAAATATTATAGGATGAAAAGCAAACCAAGCACTGAACTAACTTTATATGAGTAAATATACAAACTATAAGGATGAGATTATGGCATTATGATCATAGAAGAAATGTACTAAACAACTTTAGCCAAAGTGTTAAATAAGAAATATCTATAATCCTCCTGGTTTCAAAATAGTAATTACCCATCTTTGTTAAGATATTACACATAACAATAGTCCTACGTCTACAGATAGATCATTCACCCTAGCATGGCGTGGATATATGCTTCATAGCTCTTCTTCCCCAGTTACTGCATACCCCATCGCCATACAATTGGCCTTCTCCAGTGCACAATTGGCCTCAGTTAATTCTCATTCAACATACTAAAGACGAAAACTTGCATGAAAATTTATCCTGAATTCTGAGAAAAAAAATCTTCCTGAATCATTAAATACCTGGGAGCCAGCTAGTGTGCTTGTTGGGACAAACTGAGTTGGTTGAGGTTGATATGTGTTGCCATATCCTCCATAGGCTGAATTAGGCTGCTGCTGGTAAGCATCCGCATATGTATTGTTTGGAACATTATATGGCTGAGGGACCTGCAGCTCATAACAGTCACCAAATGCATCTCTCTTGCATACACAATTCTTATTTTATTTTAAAATCTTAGAAGGCATAAATTATTTGGGAAATTTAATAGAATATAAAGATAATACCTGGTAAACATTCTGGGAAGGGTCTAAGGCACTGTAACTCGGTTGATTTGTGAGGTAGGGGGAACTGTTACCACTGCTCTCAGGAACCAAACTCCTGGCAGCATCATTCTCTGGAAAACATAATTCCCATCAACATTGAAAAGTAAAAAATTCAAGTGCAATTACATCTGTGTAACTTGCTAAAACTTTAAGATACCAACAGGATCATTTAAACTCTGAGGTCCTCTCAAACTAATTCAATAACAAATCTTTGTAGTAAACACGCACAGGCATAAAAGAATGCTTTTCAGCAACTTTACATCAACAGAGAGCTCCATTCATTGTAAAACTAAGCATAAACAAAAGTAAAAACAGCATAATTTGCTAGATCCAGAATTTCAGATTTTAACCTGTGACATGTAACCAAAAAAATGTAATGCTGATATGCAAGTTTGAGGTGCGTCCATCTACAATTGGCGTGCCTTCCAAAAGATATGGAAAGCAATGGCTTGCCAAAAGCTGAATGTAAGCTACTTAAACTTTTGATATTAAATACCAAAAAGAAAAATTTAAGACACCATATTTCAATACTCAGGATTTGTGTTACTAGACAAACCAAATGGAACCAGAATGAACCAACCTTAGCTTGCAGAGAATGCTTGGAAGCAAATAAAGAACCAACACTCTGGTGAACTACAGAACTTTCCAACGAAAGTAGCAAATACTAGACTTTATAATTGATGCACTCACAGCGTAATGGCAAGGAATAAAGATAAATCGATACAAAATGTACAGAACTGAAAGTAGCAAATATTAGACTTTAAAATTGATGTACTCGCAGCAGGATGGCAAGAAATAAAGATAAATTAAATGCAAGATGTATAGAAAAATTTTGAACCAATAAAAAACAGCACAGATAACACAATTACTAAGCTCTGTAAGTGCCACCTTCTGTGGAAAATGCAATTCTTTCTCTCAGTATTGCTAGCTCAAGTGAATGCTCATCCGATCCCAACAGCTTTAAGTACTCCACCGCAGTTTTAAGAAGACCTTGACTAGCCAGCAGTTCAGCATAATTCTCAACAAGTTTAGATAGTGAGGCACTAAATCTCTTATGCCCTGTAGCAAGGGCAAGAGTGAGGGTCTTCTCCATTAAATCCTGCAGTCATATGTTACTCAATTAGGCTTGTTTGACGCTCCTGTCAAACAAACAAACTTTAAATGTTCAAAAGTACCTGAAGAAGATCAACATAAGTCTTCCCGCCATCTTCAGACTTTAAGTTGCGAGACCAGATCTCCACAGTTTTGTCAATATTTCCAGCACAAATATAACAGAGAGTGGCAGCAAGTGTATCTCCAACATTTAGAAGCCTTGATGCAAGAGTGTCACATAAAACAGTCCATTCCTCTTTCTGGGAAAACTGTTAAAAGTTACAAGTCATGTTAGCTCAAAAATACAAGCTCATACAGGCTACTGAGTAGTCTAGTAATCTACCAACAAAGAAATGGTACATTAGACTTAAGTCAGGATCTATCAGTAACAGTCAATACATGGAGAATATTATAATAATAAATAAGATATAATGCCACTTCAGGCCAACAATTGATATTACAATGGAGAGAATTCTTAGTAAAAGAAAATGATCATATCTGGTCTCTCATCTTTATGTCCAAAAAATTTATAAAAAAAAAAAACCAACAACAACAACTAGCATGTTGATTGAACAGGAAAAATGGAGTTGCAACCAAAAAAAAAAAAGAAATGAACTTACTGTGCACAGTAGTGCAAGTGTTTCCTTCCATGCATCGAGTGGCCAAGTACTGACAAAACCCATTAGATCATTGCCCACCATAGCGGAAACAACCTGAGTTTGAACAAATAGAAAAATAAATCACATAATGCAAGAACAAATATTCCAGTCAGAACAAGCACAGAAATTCAATGAACAACAAAAAATAGAACCAAACCTTTAGATAGGGTGAGATACTATTCTTAAGATAATGATTGCGTGTGCTTTCCCATAGAGCAGAACTCCCAGCATGGGCAATAACCAAAGCATCAGCCATACGATTTGCAGCAAGGCACTGACTGACTGCTCCTTTGTAGTCCCCAACTACCAATGCATGTTGAATACTTTTATCTATCGATGTATTGGATGTCACAACTTGTTCAGCTGTTGCCTGATCCACCTGTTGACCATTTGTGGGAAATGATTCCTTAGGCAAGCTAGTCTCACAAGGTTGAGGATTGTTGAAAAAATCCTCCCCATTGTCAACAAGAAATTGAGCATCTGTATTATCAGTCAGCGCATTATCAAGATTCAGTGAATCTGCCAATGTTTTGCTCAGTTCATCAGTTGAGTTTTCAGTCGCTTCTGGGGGTACATTGAAGCCAAGATGACCAAGTAATTTTGTCCTTGCAGTACCCTCATCCTCAAACATCACCCTTAAGAAGCCCCATGTTTCTTTATCCTCTTCAGATCTATCCAAACATGTGCAGCATAGATTTAGTGCACGTCTAAAGATTAGAGAATGTTCTGCTTACAAATTGGAACATACAAGGATTCTTGTGATTTTTTGTCACACAAAGCACGAAGTGAACTTTTCTCCCCATTCTGTATAGCAGCTTCAAATTCAGTTGACCGGCTTACTAGATTCTGCTCCATTACCAAATTATGTACATGCACCTAGAAGAGGAACAGATGCCTTAAAATAGAGGAAGCTGAAAGGAAGCACATGACAAGGCAACGATCATGTTAGTTTACCTCAGAAATAGTGACCTGTCCACCTTGCATGGGTGCTGCTGGGTGGAAAGAAACCAGTTTACCTCCAAAGCCAAAAGATGCACCCATTGGGCATTTCAACCATTTTGGAGCTGGAGCCCTTGAACGTGCTGAAGATAAACAAACTGGTCGTTAAAGAAATCATATCCCACAAAATATTACGCACTCTTAGAAAATTAATAACATTGAACGAGCATAGAGATAGTTTAGTTGGTCTTTCATGTTCATTGTTTACGGATCAAGAGAGGTCAAGAGATCTAATCCTCAAGTCACTTGAGCAACTTTTCTCAAGCAAAATGAGATCAATTCAGGTTGCTCAGGTTGTTCCCTAGTACTAAGCAACAGTATGTCCATAACAGTTACCACAACATAGTTTGCAAAAAGCAAACCCATCCAGAATTAACAAGCATCATAGACCTATAAACATACCTGATATTAGATATAGAAATTATTGCAAAATATGGTGCTCTACTTTTGTTGTAAAATGAAGAGTAGCAACACCAACTTGGTAGACATGTCATTTGCTGATGTTAATACCTAATAGCTATAAATTTACAAAATCAAAGGCAACCTAACTCATCACTATCTCCTTATATCACAAAGCTAAACAAGAGGCAGCATGATAATTTACCTGGGGCACCCACAGCACCTTCCCCAGCTGCATACCGGCCAGAGAACTAAAAAGTGAAGAAATTTAGAGAACAGAACAAGCTGTTTCTGGCAAACATGCAAGTAGTAGCAGAATTACAGGAACCTAAATACACTATAAGCAATTCAGAAAAAAGTCATTCCAATAGCAAAATAATGGAGAATATAAACATGGAACATGCAATCAACAAGAGCATTTATACTCAAAGGGTGCCGCAGTAGGTTGTAGATCCAGTGAAGCAATATGGTGAAACGGTAATACCTAACAGAGTGATCTTTAAGATGAAGGGCTATTACTTAGTATTATCTCAGGGAGAAATAAGACTTGTAAAGTGTAATGAACAAATACTATCTGATGTTCCAGTAGGATCATTCATCCAAAAGCGCCATAATATTTACTGATTGTAAATAGATATAAAAAATGGAGTACAATTGGTTAGATCCACTCATGCTCAAATTAAACTAAAGCTAAATTTGGTGTAACACAGGGATTACTTTGTCATAGAACCTTATTGAGTCGGCTAACACATTTATGCTTACTTAAGGCCAATTACCTGAAAGCAGTACCCTCTGGTTTCAGTTTGTAAATCAAATATCCATATACCGAACTTCAATGCATTTCATATCATGAATAAGCATAAACTCGAATTAGACATCAAACTAATAACTAAGATAGCCATCTAAGTACTTGTTTGACCTAGAATGTTTAATGAACAGTAGCTTATCATAAAAAAAAGCTCACAGCCTGTTGGTCTGGTGGCGGCTTCTCCAAGAAGCCAGCTTTTAAGGCTTATGGTGGAGAAGCCCAAAAGATTGACTTTAGATAAGCCTGGAAAACTATTTGGTAAGAAATTTGGCTTATGGACTTATAAGGAGGTGTGGATGGGGGTGAAAAGCCGCAGAAGCTACTCCACTCTTGCTTGGCTTCTCTTCAATGGAGGACTTTAGCTTCTAAGAGAAGCCCCTATGAGAAGCTACCAATTTGACCCTGGCTTCGAGTTCTCTTGGCCAAAAGTTGAGGCCGAAGCTAGGCCATGAAGTCCCTTAATCTAGGGCCAAACAACTAGCTTATTTTCAGGCTTGAGCGCCATTCCACAAAAGAAAAGGCTTGAGCTAGTGGAGGTTGGTTTAACAGCTTGTGAATTTGCAAGGGCTTAAGCTGGGTTTACCCAAACAACTTATACGACTTATCAAGTACATACCTTATTGGGTTAGATGCTATAAGCTACTTCTATGCCATAAACCCAATAAAGCTACCTTTATAAGATAAATTTACGCTAGGCCGGAGGTCCCAAGTATCATCGAACCTTAGTTTCACAATGTAAAAAAATCTGCAAACCAAAAGAAATTATACAACACTATCAAGCCAGGAAGAGTAAGATTGCACACTGAGGTGGTATATTGGGACAATCTAGACAAGGTCTCCACAAGATGATAGCAGTACAACTTTCCACAATAAATGAGCAAAAACGCATAGCAAAGACAAATGATGGTAGTATCTCCAGGCTACATTAAGAACTATTGAACAACGCAAATCAAAGTTCAATATCTATTCAGTTGCATCACCTCTAAATTGTATATGCCAATTTTCACATCATATGAGGATGCTGATATAACTCCTGGAATTTTTTGGTACCAGTGAATGTCAAAGTTCCCATTGGCACTTGCTGGTAGCTCAGTGACTATCTGTAACAAAAGAAAACATAAGAAGCAGAGCATTGTTAAAATCAATAACCTTATTGCAACACATTAGCAAAACAGATCACTGAATTTTAGATTTCAGATGTTATTATGATAATATACCTCTCCACTGACAGTATCCCAGCATATCGTTCTATTGTCTTTAGAGCAAGTAAGCAAGAATGAACTATCATAGGGGCACCATGACATAGCAATGACACCTGGTTGACAGCAGAACCACAAATAAAATAAGAAAGGAGTAAACCAAAAATTATAATGTGCGTGCTCATGTGCAATGGACCGAAGGAAATGAGAGAGAGAGAGTAACCTTTTGAGTGTCCCACAAATTCTCTTACTGGTGAAATTGTTTTCCTCACATCCCAAACCTAGGAAAAAGATATACAGCCAACATGATATATTAAAAGACCTCCACAAAAAATAAAAATCTGATTTTGAATCTATATTGAATAGACCAGCAACTCTGCCATTGCCCTTTTCTTCAAAAGCAGTAGCACTACTAGAATTAGAACAAGCAACTTTATGAGAGTTAATAAATGCAGAAACAATTATGTTTCATTTATTCTAGCCATGAACTGCTAGAATCAACAACATAGAAAGAAGGCCGGTCAACAAGAAAAAAATGAACAATAGGAAAGTAGAGAAAAGTAATGGGCAATTACTCTCAGAGAAGGAGAGTCATCATCATCTGATGCAACAATTAGATGGGTGGACATGTCCGGGTTCCATTGGAGAACAGAGCATTTCCTTCTATTTGAGTCTGAAAAGCTGCTTAAAACAGCAGCGAATTTTAATAACACGATGAATCGAAGACATCTATACAATGGAAAACAGTGTATAAAAGTAATTTGGACGATCAAAAGCAATTACCTGGTCAAGGGTTTCTGGCTTCTTAAGTCCCAAACAACTGCAAGAGTGATAGATTATACTATGAGATACACCAATATAAAGTGGAAAGGGTTATAACAGATAGGGAAAAGGCAAACAACCAACAAAAGTTTCATTTACCTGTCATCTCATTTCTAGAAGTCGATGCTAGTATATGCTGGAACTTGGGATTCCAGGATACATAAGAGATTTCAGTTTGAGCACTGGAGCCAACGCTCTACAGAAATTAGAACAACCATAAACTGTGGTTAGAAGTTGAGCAATGGAAAGCTAGAGGAAAAAAGGTGAGTTAAATAGATTTGGAAAGTAGATTTTAGTAATATCTAGTCATTTCTCATAACAATTTTGGGATGCTTACTCATCCATGTGCTTCATAGACAGGAAAAAAAAAATGACGCAAAAACATCATTGACTAGTCAAAAAAATATGACAAGAGAAAGTGGAAAATGTTCATAATAATGCACCCAAATTTAGGCAAATAATATGACAGATAATATACATTTGATCATCTCAACACTGTCCACGAGTGGATTGATTTGTGAAACCATTAAAATGATTTGTAGTCTTTAACTTAGCCAAGCATGATATGATGACTTACTGTTTTGCCAACATCACCTATTTCTCTCCCCACATAAGTTCGAATGATCCAGGACAGAGAGTAGCCACACACACCTCCATAATTGTCGGGGAAACGCTAAGCTAGCGTCCCGAGGTCCACGAACTACCTGGGGGACCCCATGGCCCCCAATGGGCGTTGTCCACCCGAGGGCCCCGAGCCTACTTTTTCCCCGAGGACCCCTACGTTCCCAGCGGCCATCCCCACCAAGGGACTCCCGAAGCCTCGTCGAGTCCCTTGTTTATCGGGGATTTTCATGCCCCCGGTGGTTGTTGCTCGCCCAAGGGACCCCAGCCCCCGGCGGGTCCTTGCTTCCCAGGGGTTTCCGTGCCCCCAGTGGTCGTCACTTGCCGCGGGCTCCGAGTCCCCAGTGGGTCCTTTTTTCTCGGCGACCCTAATACCCTAGGTGATTGTTACCCGTTTGGGAGTCTTACCTCCCATAAGGGCCCGCTATGTGGGCCCGACTTATCAGACCTAATTGGATCAAGTCCCTAAGCACCATGCCGCGACACCACATGCCAACCATCCAGCAAGCTCTAGACAGCCAAAAGACAATCTCACCCCTCATCCAACGGTCTCCCTGAAGGACACTAATGACCTTTGACTTCTTTTTGGGGCTACAAATACCCCCAAGTACTCCCCATTTGTAAGATGATCTCATTATTGAAAAAAATCAATACAACCACTTAACTTCTCAGAATGCCTTGATATCCTCTCCCCTCGGAGAGGATTTCCAACTGACCCAAGGTCAGGTGCGCTCCAACAGGAGTGTTTGTGACACGTGAATCTCTCTTGTTGGGGAGTCTTATCCCTCAATAATTGGTGTTGTCCATAGGGAACATGGCATAATCTAGCTTCGTCATGACCACACAAAAGATCTAGGACACTTCCCTCAAGTTTGCGGTGTGGTGGCATGTATGGGGATGGAGGGGGCTTCTCCCACACCTCCGGAGCGGCGTCCGCTGCCGCAAGCATCAATGAAACTCTCCCCGCTGCTACCCAGGGGCAGCTCAACACACCGGAGGGGGGGCCAGCCCTTCAGGAGGCTCGGCTAATGCACAACCACTCAGGGGAGACCCCCATTGGTCCTACACCCTTGACCCTTGGGGGTGCCGGGCCATCTACAGCGCTGGTGCTCGTCACCGTGGAAGACCCCATCCTGAAAACCCTTATTGAGGACCAGGCCAAGACTGGGCACTGGTAGTTCTGCTCATAGCGGACTCAATTTCAAGATGAAATCACTACTTGACCAAATGGCTGTTCAACAAATTTTTTCTCATCCAAATTAAATACAAAATTAAATATGGTATACTCATGCTTGGATATATAAACACTTATGCTAGTTGCTAAACAACATAGCACCACTCTTTCTGAAAATCTCACCCACACTACAAATGCTACAGGCCACACACTCCACTCCAATCTACAGCCAACGCCATGGAAAAGCAACATTAACATGAGAGTTTTATAAATCACGAATCCCACAAGCTACCAATAAGGTTGCAATCCTCTACTACGAGAACAAAAGCTACAAAATGTGTGCCAAAATGCTGATACCTTGAGTGGCGGGAACACCACCGGCTCGGAGGGGTTCTTCAGATCCCAGATGCAAATCTCCCCCTCATCAGCCCCCGATGCGAGCAGGTTTGGCGAGAGCTCGCTAAACTCCAATCCGCGAACCTACGCAACAAACACATCAACACACAAGGCAAACCCCCACCAAAACCATACAAAATTTTAACCAGGCAGCCTCGCGCACCCACCGGCCCCGTGTGCTTCTCGAGCCGCGCCACGATCGCATCGTCCCCTTGCCCCTCCGACCTGCAGCAACGGCAATCACAACAACAATTCGATCAAAACACGAGCAGATCTCGGGGGTGGAAGAGGTGCGAGGGGCGGATCGGTACCTAATCATGGAGAGGGGATTCCAGATGGCGACGGAGCCGTCGCCCAGGCCTCCGGCGAGGAGACCGAGGGAGAAGGAGTCTTCGCCTCCCGAGGCGGCGGGCTTGGACCAGGAGAGGCGGTTGAAGCGGTCGGGGGAGGGGGCGGAGGTGATGAGGGGGAGGTCAGTGGAGTCGGACTGGAAGTCGAGGCGGAAGATGTCGATGTTGGCCGACGTGGAGAACAGCATGTCGACGGCGCCGCTCATCGTGCCGGCGGCGAGGTATGGCGCGTCCGGCGCTAGCGCCGTCAGCGCCGCCCTCTGCGCGCTCTTAATGCACGCCATCTCCGGCGATCGCGCAGATCTAGGGGCCCCTCTCGCTCGCGCGCGCGCGCTCGCTCTGAGGCGTTATTACTTGGGAATTGAGGTAATGGTAGTATTTTTCGGCGATCTAAGAGAGTAGCCAAGGAGAGGTGGTGGTGCAGTGTGAGGGCCTGAGGAGGTGGAGGCTTGGGATCGATTTGGTGCGGGATCTGATTTGGTTGAGCTGGAGGGCTTGGTGCGCGTCATTGGAGTGATCTGGGCTGTTGGTTTGCTTGGCTCGGAATCTGTGGACGGTTGGATTTGGAGAAGTTTTTGTTTGAATAAATTGATTCAGTATTTCATAGGTTTGTCATGTCATTATTAGAAAACGGGAAACACGTGGATAATAAATGTTTAAATAACTAACTATCTTCGAATAAGAGCCAATATCAAGCGGCAAGTTTTATATAGTTTAAAACCTATCTCTTTTTAGTTAAAAGTTTTTTTCGAATTCAATCTTTAACTCTCACATTATAAGTGTGATATTGTAAGTGTTTAACTGATAATTAGTTGACAAAAAAATCACTTGTCAAAACTATTGAAGGGTGTAAAATAAACTAGTGACGATGTGTCAACAACTCATCCACCCATAAAATTGTATGGCCTCTAAGTAAAATTATTATAGCATACACTATTGATATTTTGAATGGAACAATTATTAGTTCATGTTTTTTTTTCCGAAAAACCTTACTTAGAAACTATATACTACGAACACTAACCTCTGAAAAAATGGGTAGAACATTATTTAACTATTTATATGTGAGTTATATAAATATACTATTCCCGAAGACTGACAACATAGATCAATTTCATCGTGTTGAATTGTTTAATCTATATCCTTTCACAAAACTAACCAACTTCGTTTTTAACACTTTAGATTTAGCAGTGTTTTGAAAGTTGAGAGATCGAAACAAAAAATTGCATGATTAATTGCCTATGTTACTTCCTTCTGGGGCCGAAGTATATTATAATCTCATTGGGGCGAAGTATATTATAATCTCACTACTCTCTGACAAGTATGCTTAATCAAAATAAGTCAACTTAAGATCTAGCCCAACTTGTCTTAATTGGGTTTGAATTTGTCAATTTTAAGCCAGACACATTCTTAAATCTGACCTAACTAAAATATTATAGTAATGAGTGATGCTGGAACAAACGCTACAACTACTGGAAGTGCATTACCTAACAGGAAAAAAACCAAGGCACCAAAGAAGAAAACTTTGAATATTTAGAATCACTATAAAGAGATTGATGTTTAAAAAAAATCGATAACAAGATTGTGGTTAAAGTAATGGCAAAGTGCAACCACTATAAAGCTATGTTTTCTCGTGACAGCAAATTTGGTACATCATATTTGAGAAAATATTACAAAATACAGCATGATAAATCTACTAATCAAAATCTTCTTAGATTTGCAAAAATAGGAGATGAAAGCACTTTGCAAACATGGAAATATAATGAAGAATTTAATATCTACAAATATCATCTTGCAATTATCATGCATGAGTATCTATTTAAATCTGCTAGTCAGAATCTTCTTAGATTTGCAAAAGTAAGAGAGGAAAGTATTTCACAATCATGGAAGTATAATGAAAAATTAGTATCCACAAATATCATCTTACAATCATCATACATGACTATCCATTTAATTTCTCAGAGTATGAATACACTAATAACTTCATAACATCATCGTACCCTACATTCCCTATAAAGTGCTGACATACTACTAAAAAGAAGATATCTGGCATTTTTACAGAAGAAAAGAAAAAAATACATGCTCTTCTTTCATCCTTTAAGTGTCGAGTAAGTTGCACAATGGATCTTTGAACTTCAAATCAAAAGAAAGGATATTTGTGTGTCATTTGTCATTTTATTGATAATGACTGAAAATTTCAAAAATAGATCATAAACCTCATGCATTTGGGAGGAAGTCACCCAGGGGAAAATTTAAATAGCACATTTGTGAATAATATGATAAATTAGAATATTGTTGACAAATTGTTTATTTTGACTGTAACTAATACTTCATCAAATAAAATTTGTGTTGACACTGTTATATGAATCCTTGATGCTCAGGATTCGTTGATTTGTAATGATAAATTATTTCATGTGAGATGTGTTATTTATATTATTAATTTTGTACCAAAAAATAGATTAAAAATAGTCAAATATATTCGACTGATATCCGAACCGTTTACACCACTAGCTGTACTACCAACTAGCATAGCACTCTAGCGATCTGTGACACATGTCGTAGCGCCTTCAGTTCTGAGCCTCTGATGATGGCATTGCGAGATGCACGGCCACGACCCAAAGACCACTGCTCAACTGTCTCCGAGCATGGCGGCATGCACAAGTGAGGTGGGATGCACCCTCGTGCGCAATACATGCACAAAGCGTCTCGGATGCAGTAAGCATGCCATGCCATCTCCGCCGAACGAGTGCCGCGCCGACCTCCAGGGAGACGGCGCTACCGAATCCCCAGATTGCTGTGGCATGCCTCCTCACTTGACACCTACCAACTCAACGCAAAGCCGTATGACCAACGTGGCGGCTCGAACAACAAGACACGTACCACACACCACCGAGGAAGCACAAAACGAGTTACAACTTAAAAACCGTGCGTCTTCTACCAACGATCGAGCAGAGTGAAAACTTGCGAGGATGGGAGAAGTGGTGAAAGGGGAAACGGACCAGCAGCATGAGGGTAGCCGGAGCTACCGTGGTCTCGTCAACACTGCAGCCTCCGAGAAGCTCTACGAGGACGTGCCGCCGATGCCGCTCATGGCGCTCAACCACATCTCCCGCCTCTGCAAGTCCGTCGACGCCTCCGTCCAGTTCTACGTCAAGGCGCTCGGCTTCGTGCTCATCCACCGCCCTCCCGCCCTCGACTTCACCGGCGCTTGGTACGTGCACTTAACCGCACGCACCGGTTGACAACCTATGTTTTCTATATCAATGCTGTGCAAAAATTCTGGTCTTGCTGTGATCTTCGTACGTATGTACATGAATTTAGGCTGTTTAACTATGGAGTTGGGATCCATCTCGTCCAGAGAGATGACGCATGGAAGGCCCCCGACGTCAAACCCGGCAATTTGAACCCCATGGACAGCCACATTTCTTTTCAGGTATGTTAATGTACGGACGTTCCAAGTGTATGTGACATGCACGTCACATGATGTTTTTTGTTGCAGTGTGAGGACATGAGTGCGATGGAGAGAAGGCTGAGGGAGATGAGGATAAGGCATATGAAGAGGACGATTAACGAGGAGGAAGGGTCGCCCATCGACCAGATATTCTTCAAGGACCCCGACGGGTTCATGATCGAGATCTGCAACTGCGAGAACCTGGAGGTCGTCCCGGCCGGAGCGCTTGGCCGCATCCGGCTGCCGCTCGACCGCCACAACCCGCCGCTTCGGATGGACAACGACGACTAGAGAAGAACGTCGTCTGGTCCATCAATGGAACCACTTCCTGAGCATTTTATTATGGGCTAGTAGGCTTTACTATGAAGTTTCAACTTGCTTTCAAAAACCGTGTGGGCTTTCTGGAGGCCCATGTATTTTTCGCTCTTAGGACTGGATCTATTTGGACCTTCTGACCATTCCATCGCGAACTCTGTTGATTCTATTGTCTCAGCGGAGCATATGGGGTCCACTTGCCTTTCTTTCTTTTTTTTTTTTTGTAAATCAGTGAGGTTTGTTTGGGTGTGAATTGAAATTGGCTTGAGAAATTTCAATTCTAATTCTTGTGTAATTAGAATCAATTGGAATTGAACTAATTCTATATTTTATTTGGTGGATATTCAACATCTGAAATTACATGATTCCATGTTATTCTATGTCAAGCATCAAATTCAAATCTAATGTTTAAATTCACAATCATATTAAAATTCAAGATTAAATTCAAATGCAAAATTTTCAAAATATTAAAATTTCTAAATTCAAATTTAAATTCAGATTTCACATTGAAATTTGATTTTGTCTTTAATTTAGACTTAAAATAAAATAAAGACATGTACTCAAAATTTTTATATATAAAAAATTTCTTATGAAAAAAATGTGATTTATTTAAACTAAAAATACAATAATTAAAAATAAAAAATATGACAACTTCAAAAAATACAACTTAAAATGAGAAATTTGATAACTTAAAATAAAGTGACAACCTAAAAAATTATGACAATCGAATATAAAAAAATACAACTAAAAAAGTTACAAAAAGATTAAATTGTGGTCAGATAAAGATCATAAAAAATAACATTAAAGTTGATAAAAAAATTTTTAGGCATTCCAATAAAATAAAACTAAAATTTTCAAATTTTATTTTATGTGAAATTAAAATAATAATAAGAATTTACCGACTTGTGAAATTAAAATTTAAATTTCAAATTCAAATTCAAATTTGAAATATGATTTTGAATTTGATATCAGAATTCAAAATTTAAATTTAAATCTGAATCTTAGTTTATAGTAAATAGTGAGATATTATAAAGTGCATTTATGTATGTATGAATTCAAATTCTTTGCGGTAAAGATAGGAATTCATCCGATTACGTTGTAAATTACATGGAATTAGACAAGGAATTCCAATTCCGATTTTTAGTGTATATCAAAACATCAGATATTCATACCTAGCCCGGAATCCAATTTCTAAATTTCAGGCCTAATTCCAACAACTAAACGGGGCCAAGGAATTTTTTTTTATGTTGGAATTTGGAATAGCTAATTAATCAGATTTTACCGACAACAATTAATTCATACATATGCAACATAGGACTTAACTTAGTGCTTGTTTGGTCTAACTTAGTTCAAATTATAAGATGACTTATATTTATAAGTTCAATAAATTAGCTGAAGAGGGTTTAAACTTATCTGGGATTTATAGTTCAAACTAAATTTCTACTTAAAGGATAAGCTCGAATTTAAACCCCCATTTGACTCGGTTTAAGTTTATATGATAAATTGAAATTATGATAAATTAGGCCCAACTTGTAGGCTTGTCTAGTTTTCGCCAAAGCATCGGAGTGCCGCCTAATAACAGATCCGAAACTTATATTCTAAAGGGTCAATTGTATCTTATCTTTTAAAATTTGCATATTTATTTTTATGATGAATTCTTTCAAAATCTTTAGATTATTATGGATTTTAACACTAAAATCAATAAAAGTTGGGTTATATTGCAAAAATCTCTTTCGATGGATCAAACAAGTATCAATGTGCATCCGCTATTGTCAATATCTTATTAATTAAACTACAACTAATTAATCAATTATAGATTTGCTTGGAAAGATAATTATGACATGCACACTGAGGACCATTTTGGAACATTTGGAACAGAAGGCCCACTTTTGCGCATAATGGATTGAAGTGTTAGGAGGAGAAGCTGCACCTTAACTCCTTTTAAGTGGTGGAGAAGTGGTCAACTGCGGGGGCAAGACGAAGGTGTTCCCAGCTAACCCCCAGTTAGTAGTTAATGGCGGTGATGGACCATGTGATATGACCAAATGACTGATGAGACTTCGACACCCACGAAAGCTACTCAAAGTTTCAGTTAAAGCCTTGCAGATCGAGGCCACACAAACATAGGAGATATGATTACGGCTGGAAACGAGTCGAGTTTGAGCGAGTCTAGACAGGTTCGACTCGAACTCGATAGTGTATTAGACTTGATTCGGGCTCGACTTGAAATATTAATGAGCTTACAATCAGGCTTAGGTTCAGTTCAACAAAACTCAACAAAACTCGATTAAGCTCGATAGAACTCGATTAGACTCTATACACATATAAACGCTCCGCCGCACCACCTCAGATGGGCTCCACGCCTCCACCGCGACGCCTCACGCGCTGCTCCGCCTCGCGGCCTCACGCCGTGTCCTCCGCCGCACCGCCTCACGTGATGCTCCGCCACGCCGCCTCACGTGCCGCTCCACCACACCGCTCACGCGACCTCCGCAGCGACGCCTCACGCGCTACTTCGCCGCACTACTCACGCAACCTCCGCTGCTTCACAATGCCGCCTCACCCGGCCTTGGCCGCTCCTTACACCTCCGCTGAATGCGTGATAGATCTGTGGTGGTAGAGGATTTGAGTGCTAGGGTTTAACTGTTCAAGGTTGGGGATTGGATTGGGGGATGGGAAATTGGGAAGGCCCGATGGAGTTATGGTCTGGACTCTGGAGAGGTGCGGAACTGCGGATTGTGTGAGGCCCGTGACTCTGTGAGGCCGTGTCCTCAACCCAATGCCTGAAAAAATCAAGATAATTTGAGTTTTAACGAGCCGAGCTCGAACAAGATCAGGAAGACTTGGGCTCGGCTCGAATGTTCATTCGAGTTTCACCTCAGCCTTGAGTTCGCCTCGTTAAAGGCTCAAGCCAAGTTTCGATCCGATCCCAAATAAATCGCGAGTTTCAATCTTTTTGTCCAGCTCTAGGCATGATCTGTTGCTTCAATCAAAGATTTCGGTAGCTCCATCAACGGCTGGTAGGCGACCGCATTGGCATGATATTATTTGGTTTTTATTCTTGTCAAAAAACAAAAAAGTATGATTTGCATTCTACTTAGAACTTGTTTGAATATGTTTACTTCTTTTTTATTGTATTTGGATAAGTCACATTTGAAATCTTTCTTAGACATGTGTTGCAAATCTCGTGTACTTAAAATTGAATGTTTGAGAAAATAAGACATATTTGACTAGTGTATCATTAATGAAATAAGTTAATTTTATACATACTTACAAATTAGATAAAATTCAAGATTCTAAATAAATCTTAGATATGCCTATAAATAAAGATGCGAACCACACACTCTCGTAGACCTGCTTGAGACGACGGAAATGAATCATCATTAAAGATTAGTTGGCCACGGTAGTAGGGTCTTGTCACAGTTTAATTTGATCATTTAGCAAACAAGCACATATTAGAACTTTTTGTCCGGGGTAATTTGTTTTAAAAAAATTCAGCAAATAATTTAGAGCTAAAGAAAATTGCAAAAATGTATTATTTTAAAATCAAAAAAAATTTCTTTTTCATTTGGCTTATTTACACAAAAAGTTATTTTTCTACGAGTTGTTGTGAGTCACTAGTCACTTGTTGCCATCCAGATTTCGATTGATTAGTCGTTAACTAGAATGTTAATAAGTGATTGGTGACTGAAACGTGACTTAAGTCGACAATTAGAACGGCGGTTGATGTCATTTTTGTAATTCTTTTAGTTCTAGTTTATTTGCTAACTTTTTTTAAAAGAATTATCTATACAAAAAATCTCATAGATTATACCACTTGCAGATGGATCCACTCAGACTATATATAGAGGAATAAGCAAGCCTTGGATCTGGTTCAATTCTCTTAGGATAGATTATCTTGTTCGAAAGTTATCGTGGACACACTAGAATGTATCTGGTTCAAAAGTCATTATAGACCAATCAGAATAAAAAATGAGTTAAGACATTTTAGTTGGACCAGTGGAGCATAAATATTGTAGTCCTCCAACCCGGAAGATCATATAGAATTTGATCAAAATTGAGTAGACTAAGAACACATTCAATTACATGTGAGTCTATCACTGTAGTTCTCTTATCTCTTCATCATTTTTTTTGTGACTATTAACACCACCCTCAGTACTAGTGTCACTCGACAATCTAACCACCTTTGCTACTTGGTCTTAACGTCTTCCACTACTCTCTTCCCAAGTGCACTTTTATTATCACTATCCATGTCATTGCCATCTTAGCGACAGTGAATGATGAGTTTTGAGATGATAAGCGACAAGATCCACATGATATAAATTTTTGAAGTACTTCAATGTAATGAATCATAAGTTATATGATTACAGTTTTCAACTCCAAAAAAAAAAAAAAAGGTTCAGTTCTCGGCAGGAAGCTTCCAATGTCATGAGCGACAGCCAAACGGACAAAGAGAGGCAACTTTACATGACATTATGAGGACGGTGACGATAAGAAAAACTTAGCAGTTAGCTCTGACGGAATACACGGCGTAGAAAGCGAAAAGGTTCAGGTCTGTTCCGCAACAGAAAGTGGCTCCAAGAAACTGTTTTCACAAATTGTCACGTCGTGCAATGTAACAAAACAAGCTTTTCGCGTCTCGATACGTACAACTTTGCATTCAGCAGGATGGCCGCCGATTTAGACCCATGCGAATGATTAACTGAAACAGCTTGTGGCTTGTGGCATCAAGCATGTAGCTTTCTTTCGAAGAATTTATCATTATACTAATTTTTTTTGTTTGTCAATAAAAATAACAATTTTTAGATTTGATAGTCAGATATAAAACAGATTGTTGAATTTGATAATTTAATCTAAAATAGACACACTCAAACGAAAACATCAAATATGTGTAATTTGATGAATTACAATAACAAGTACATCCAATCACTAAAAACATATAATAATAGATGAATATAAATGAAAATAGAGAGAAAATATATGTTCTTTTTTATTACACTGAATTTTTTTTTACACAAGCTATCCATATATGGAGAGATAAGATAGAAAAATCATAAAGATCTTTTAATAATATCCATATAAAGATAAAGATTTTCATAAGACTATCTCCAACACAAAGATTTTTGGAGAAACTTCAAAAGTCTCCTTTTCTAATATAAGACTCTTTAGGAAATTTTTCGGTGGATTTCACTACCTAAAAACACAAATCTAGCTGTGAACATTACAGTCACATATTTAATATGATTGACAGATGGGCCAAAAAAATATGAGACCCACCTATCAGTGACTCGGGATGAAAAAATAAGTAAATCGAATTGTAATAATCAATTTTTTTTAAAAAAGAACTTTTCTCAATGATATGCGGCCCCGATGAGCAGTTGCCTCACCAGTCAGTGACGGTGTGTAAAGTGAATTGAATTAAACGCGCGGAAGTGGTGAGACTCACTGCTGTTGCCTCATTATCAACTGAGTTTTCGTCCGTCGTCGCTGACTTGTGGGACCCACTACTTGCTGGACCCACTTGTCATTGACGCATGTTTCGATGTATGAGTATAAGTTAAATTTTAAAAGTTGACGCGTTGCAGTAGTAGTGAGGTTGACCGTACGTGCCTCGGGATCGTACATGATAGTTAGTTTTAGTCAATGACATGTGGGTCCTGCGATAAAATAGACCCATCTGTTAATCATTCTTTTTTGTTGTGAAGTGTCCATTTTATCGAAACTTTGTAAGCCCCACAAAACGCGTACGTACGCATCTTCGACTAGCTCCACCGGAGCCACTTCACGCGGCGCGCGCTCAGTAAGGCTCGCAAACTTGCCCTCGCGCGGCGACCACTTATTCAAGCATTGTGAAATTTACTCGCACATCGTGTGAGACACTCGACCAACCATTTTGATGGGCGCACACTGCTCGAGCAGCTGGCGTTGGAGATAGCTTAACAACCTAGTTATATGTAGGCCAGAGAACTTTTCCCATCACCTCTCGGAAAGGGAGGTTTGTAAGAAATCTTCTTAGTCTACTGCCAATCAATGACCACATATAAGAATCTCAATTTTAGATAAGAGTCTAAAAGATGGCCTCATTGGTTAGTGCATCATTCTACGCCCGCCACCGCCACCCCCCCCGAATATGTGCTTGATGACGCGACCTGCCCCAATTATACACACACATCCACTATTTGATGTCGACCCTAATTAGACATCAGTTGAGGCCACACAGGCCGGCATTGCCCCTTGTCACGGTCTGCTCCATGCCTCTATAGACTCTTAGCTTGTACTCTTTTTTTTTAGAACAGATAACATTTAAGTCTTATTTAATCAGATTTTAAATCTATTTTTTATCATAAAAAAATTATAATCATATAATTCTAATTTTGAATAGATTCGAAGTCGGAGTTTTGAAAATATTTCACAAAAAAAAACTTTGGTTTATGTATTCTAAAGTTTCAAATAACATTTATACCTATTAATAAAATATAATATTAATTGTAATCAATAACATAGTTGTTAATTATTTTGAATTTTATAGATATGTTACAAACTTTAAAGCTTGAGCTGCTATTTGAGTATTTGAAATCCTACTCTAATTTTCTAATGTGAAGATTGTTCTAGTTCTATCTTGATTGCAGAGAAGTCAGCAACTAAAATCGTCTCGTTTAACCAAGTTTCTCAAAGTTTAATTCAAAAATTAAGAGTCAAAGATCGGCCAAACTGTACCAGATATAATGTATGTGAAATTATGTGAAATGTTGCAAATACACATGCTTTACTCACTCAAATAATGACGCATTAATGAACACTAGAAATTATTTTAATTGAAGTGCAATACTTTTGGACAAACTACACGGACAACTCTTTATTTAACGAAAATTTTAGTTTAATATAGAATGTTAAAAGTGCACTGTTGACCCGGTTCAGGTCTAAAATCACAAGATAGTTTGCTAATTGGAAACTTGCCAAACCAAATTAACAATGACATGGCTAGAGTGCAAGAGACAAAAGAACTGTCATCTATCCTTTCCCGGCCCACAGAGGGAAAAAGCCGTTCAAACCATGAGGTATATTCCTCTAGTTGCTTTTTGTGGGCAAAAACATTGTATTTGATTATCTAGAAGAAATCAACCTCACTATGATTGATATCCAGTGCAATAGTGATAATGACATTGTTGCTTTCCACAAAGTGTGTCCACAAATTGGTACACAACTGGGCTTAACTAGTCAAGTATAAATCCGCTATACTACAATCTCTATAATGATGTGTTGGCAATCCTAAAAATTTTCACTACAAGTCTCTATTTTTATTTTTTTTCAGTTAGATTCATCTTCTTCAATTTTGGCATCTAAATCCCTCTGTTTCAAAAGACAACAATTAAGTAACTCTTTTCATTTTCCATGAGATGAATTGTTATAACTAACTAATGAAAAGTAACGTGGCAACAACAATAAACTATGAAAGAGGATACACTCCTGCTAGTTGACGGGTTTAAATATCAAATCCACGCACCACAAAAAAGTAGCAAAGTTATGTTTTATAGGGAAATTAAGTTGTGGTTAGAACAATCTCAACAAACTCCTTAGTTTATCATGTTGGATAGGTGGACTTGGTCCTGGTTGACCATATCACTCACCACTCAAACAATTTTCATAGTTCATCTCATGGTAGATACAGAAGGGATCTCATTGCATTTTTTTAAAAAAAATAGGGACTCAATACTAAAATCGAGAAAAAGTCTCAATTGAAGAAATTGTGAAAATGAAGAGGCTTATGGTGAAAATTTGTCATGTCTCTGTTGTATATGTTTGTGTTTTTTTCACTATATTGTTTTTTCTCTATGATTTTATATGTGTGGTGCTCTTTGATTGGCACCTAAGAGTCTTGCATGTAATCTAAACTCATATTATAGGTTTTACCATACTTTTTTCTTTAGCTTGATGATTTTTTTTGAAGTAAAATCTAGCTTGATTCTTATAACATTGATACTTTTTAGTAATTTTATTTTTTCATTTATAGTTACATGAATGTTTTTAACAAATAGAGGTGTTTTGGACTGCACATATTATTCAACTTTTCATATGTAATTTCAAATTTCAATTCCTCTTGATCTCATCAAATAGTTTCTATTATTTCGTTAACAATTACAATTCACTACCAGTAAAAAAAAAAGTAAATAATAAACTCTCGTCATAAAATTAACAAGTAAACACCGACAGGAGCAGCATTTTCCTATTTCAATTTTAGTCTTCAAAAGTTCCTTTTTGCCGATTAGATATTTCTTTTGAACTTTCAACATTACATCAATCAAGTCCTCGTCTACCAAGAAAAAATTCGTAATGGCTTCGGATGGAATTCCTTCCTAACCCAACCGAATTCATGATGCATGATTAATTTTACACTACAATCTGATTTAAAAAAAAACATATTATCACCCAACTCTAAGTAAAAAGATACAGAGTTTCTTTCGAAACAAATAGACTATTCAAAGATTAAAACTGAAACAATGTAAGACATGTCTTTTGATCTAGAAAATAAGATATTCAAATTCAAAATTTTGTAATGCAGACAACTCACAAGAAGATTCCTACAACACACGCTTCTCTATCAAATAATGGTATATTTATTGTCAACTATTAATATTCTAGTGGGTGTGACATCTGAATTATATGTCTAAGTGACTAGTTAAATATTGAGGGATTATTTGTGTTGAGATTTGTTCTCATGAATTGACGGTTTCATGTACTAATGATCTGTGTTTAGTATGAACGCGATCAGTTACCAGCGTGTGGCATACTGGCATGTGGCTAGTGGATGCTTTCTTCTTAGAATGGGAATGCCGCCACCAATTCTTGCCTGTCACTTGTCCCATGCCAAAATTTGAAATTTTTTCGCATATATACACACACATATATCCTCCAATCTGCCCGTCTAATTCCATAACTACCGGATAGAACAGTACCGTCACACACTTAACCAAATTAACACATTATGAAGAGCAAATCCACTAGTACTAGTACCCTACTGCTCCTGTTGCAATGCCTTGTGCTCATCTCCGGCACAGCCGCGGCGAAGGCCCGGGCGCGGCAGGGGGACTACCTGGACAGGCTCCGGCGGTCGCCGTCGTGGGAGGCCGACACGATGGTCGTGTCGGCTAGCAAGTCGGCGCCTCTACGGCTGCACGCCGACACGGCGCCCGTCGTGCCGAAGGAGGCCGACCGCGTGACCAGCCTGCCGGGCCAGCCGCACGAGGGCGTCGACTTCGCGCAGTACGCCGGGTACGTCACTGTCGATGCCGGCAAGGGGCGGGCGCTGTTTTACTACCTCGCCGAGGCCGTCGGCGGCAAGTCGGCGTCCAAGCCCCTCCTCCTCTGGCTCAATGGAGGTACTGCATAACTAGTTGCACAAAATTCTGTGCATGTATGCATGTAACATTTGTAACATTTGGCACATGTCACGTTGTGTGACTAGGCCCTGGGTGCTCGTCGTTCGGATACGGCGCCATGGAGGAGCTCGGCCCGTTCCGTGTCATGAGCGACGGCAAGACGCTGTATCGCAACCCCTACTCATGGAACCACGGTACACATATACATACACACGCATATACACATGCCAGGACATACAATTTTGGAAGTTGGAAGTAGTTAGCGAATTACTGGTGCTTCGATTGCGCAGTGGCGAACGTGCTGTTCTTGGAGAGCCCGGCCGGGGTGGGGTACTCGTACTCGAACACGACGTCGGACTACGGCCGGAGCGGCGACAACCAGACGGCGGAGGACGCGCACGCCTTCCTGATGAACTGGATGGAGCGCTTCCCGGAGTATAAGGGCCGCGACTTCTACGTGGCCGGCGAGAGCTACGCCGGCCACTACGTGCCGCAGCTCGCCCACGCCATACTCAGCCGCCACGGCGCCGCCGGCAAGTCCTCTCCCATCAACCTCAAAGGCATCTTGGTACGTCCGTACAAGTGGTCTTTAATGCACTAGGTATTGCTCTTTTTAAGGCACTAACGTGTGTGTGTGTTAGATTGGCAACGCGGTGATCAATGACGGGTCAGACACAAAGGGGATGTACGACTTCTTCTGGACGCACGCGCTCATCTCGGACGAGACGATGAAAGGCATCAACGAGCACTGCAACTTCACGGACGCCGCCAAATCGAGCCCGCTCTGCGAACAGGCCACTGATCAGGCCGACGCGAATCTCGAGGACATCGACATATACAACATATACGCGCCCATGTGCAACTCCTCCGGCGTCACCCCCCACCCCATCCCATACTCGGTTAGTGACATTCACTTTTATCCCATCTTTCTCACAATTTTGTTCAAGATAAGCAAGAAATTTATGATTTTTGACTAGACAGTTGTGATTATATAAAAGCCATCCTGTCTTTTGTTCTATAGGCCAGGAAATATAAATCCCTTTCGCACGCTAGTGTTTCACTAATGACTAGCTAAATAATTAGGCTTGAAAGCCAAGTTAACTTGGGTTACAAGTGAGTACTCTTTATTAATTTCCAGATGGAAAAGTTCGATCCGTGTACGGATAATTACGTGGAGGCCTACCTAAACGACCCCAAGGTGCAGGAGGCGCTGCACGCGAACGTCACAAGGCTTAACCACCCGTGGTCACCCTGCAGGTACGCAGTACTATGTACTAACTACATCAGCAGCAGCAGAAAAAAATTTACTGAGTACTAATACTACCAATCTGTAGCCTCTCCGACAACTCGAGTTAAGAACCTAGTATGCGTGCAGTCCCCAGAGAACCTAGTAAATGTTTCATGCAAATTGTTGCATGCATGGACCGCATCTAGCTCGCATCAGTCTGCAGACTCATGATTACATTACTACAGAATTCAATTGAAGCTGAACTGATCGATCAGAACAGGTAGGTGCGTCATGACACACACATATTATTAACCAACCATGATTTATTTCATGCGTGTTGGAATTATGCATGTAACAATATGATAAGTTCTTTTGTGCACGGTAGGTGTAGCACATGAAAGTAGGCAGCGCGAAAAGCACGGTAGGTGATCCTTCAAACTTGTAGCAATTAGTTTTCTCAAAGGGCACGAAAGAAATGACTCGATTGATTAGTTGGCAATGTCCTGTTTATTGGAAAGTGCTCTCCAACATTTGTTCTATTAGTTAACAAAGGAGAAGGCAAGGAAAGCATGGAGGTAGCTTGCATTTGACTTGATCAACCCAGCATGATCCGATACGGCGAGTTGCATTTATTCCATGCTGTTGGATTCTTTTATATACACGTCTTACATGGTAGTAACATGCATGACCAACTATTTTGTAAGTAGTTGTCTCGGAAACTATCGATTGCAAAGAAACTGATCGATCCATCTGCAAACAGATGCGTCTAGAAGATTGGGGGGCTGTTAATTTGTTTTCTTGTCTAAGTTGGTCACACTTTTTTAGGTAAGTTTGATTTTTTATGATTCACATATGCAATTGACATGTCATATTTTCTTATCACCTTAACCTATTTATCACAGATATATTTTTACCAAATTTTTATCACAGTTGTAATAGTCATTCTAGACATGTTGATTTGTGACCTAACTTTGCACTATCTTACCTTGCCAAAATTTTGGCATGCTCCAAATTTGGCTATCAATTTCTTTGCCTCAACTTCGACAACTTTTAATAAGAAAATGAATTAGAGGTTAGACAATTTTATTGGCATGATAAAATTTTGATAACAAATTAAAAACTAACAAAATTTGATTAATATTACTAATTTTTGGTGGGGAAATCTGGGGTGAATTATGGTTCTAAATCAAACATCTCTTTATTCACCACAAAAAGTGTGATGCACTACGACAATGATAAAAAAATATGATAATATTTGATATCAAATCAAACAACACATATTATTATTATTATTTTCTTTCAAATTGATCATGATATAACACGAGGGATTAATCATATTTTCAGTGAAGTATTGACACACTGGATCGATAGCCCTTCGACAGTCTTACCTATAATCAGGGAGCTCTTGTCCAGTGACATCAGAGTCTGGGTGTACAGGTATCTATCAGCTAACTTCCAAATACTTTCACATTGATGCAGCAATCCAATCTGGTACTCCAAACTTGTGGTGCACATGGAAATCTCAATAACATGTCACTGATCTCTAATTGCAGTGGAGATATTGATGGAAGAGTGCCTGTCACTTCCAGTAGATATTCTGTCAACCTACTCAAACTTCCTGTAGCTGCTTCATGGAGGCAATGGTTTAGCAGCACTCAGGTGCTCATACTTTACTCTTTTCCTCCAATCTGTTCACTTTGCAATGACAAGTAAACATGAAAACACAATAATTTGTATCCAACATAGACAAACAACTTCTCTTGGATACTGAGAGTACTAGTTATTATTAGGATTTGGCAAAATTACAGTTTGTTCAATCCTATGAACTCAGGGTGTTGCAGAGGTAGGCGGATACATCGTGCAGTTCAAGGGCAACCTCAGCCTTGTAACCGTAAGAGGAGCAGGTCATGAGGTCCCCAGCTACCAGCCGCAGCGAGCGCTTGTGCTTGTTCAGTATTTCCTCACGGGCAAACCGCTACCTGATTGCCAAACATGCAACGAGAATTAGCAGAATATTTCATATAATAAATAGTACAACAGCAGCATGATCACAAGTTGATTCAAGAAATTATTGTGTCCGTTTTATTAATCTGCACTTTGAGAAATTAAAGCATGAACTGATAAAACTAGAAAGGAAAACACAGGCCTGAGATGTTTTTATACAGATCAGAGTGTACAACCAAAGTTTCCAGATCTAAATATTGATTTCCAAGAGGGGAAGATGCAAAACTTCAATTTGCACAACTAAATTTACAGAATTTAGAGGTTCATACCGAAACAGGGAGTGCTGAATCACAGAAAATGGTGAAATCTGAAAATTGTCATAGTCAAGGCGGTGTGGGGAATAATTGCCCATACATCAGCAACACTTGCAGAACAATACGTGTCATGAATGTTTCAAGCAAATCTTTTATACTGACGACAATGTACTATAGATTCAGAATAGGTTGCCCAACGGCACAAGTACACTCCCTCAAACTGCTGATCGTACTTCAGTTCCACAATCACAAATACATCCTTCAAAAATTCAATTGTCTCTTTCTGCATTGCACAATAGATGAAAACAAAGGCTCCACAGGACAACTTTCTTTCCTGCAAAGAAGCCCACAATGTTGCTGTGCTTTCCCACACAACCCAAAAAAAAACCAGTGGTAGCACAATACAGTGAGTTGCTGATTCATACAAGATCAGTTAAATATACATACATGCAACAGCATGTGTTCTATCTTCGGATGGCCAGAATGGTGGCATCATCACATTGTCTAATCTCGTACAACTCACGCAATGCATGAGACTTGCGAGAGATGAATCAGCCTGAAGTTCACTCTGTCGTTTGTGTTTCTATGTAGTTTACAGTTGGAGAATCTACCCCTGTTAATCCTTGCATCTTTTTGCACACGTAGATGAAGTGGGAGTCAGGATCTTCTGGAACAAAGCCAGCAGGCAGTCTACACTTCTCTGTCAGTGCAACAGGATCCAAGATAGACCTTCTTGACTTGCCCTTGAATCCAGGCCTCGCTGCAATACATTAATAGTTTTCTGAGAAACTAAGGATCATTAATATTTAAACAGTCGTATGATAAATTTACAAAAGAATAGTGTAGAAAACAAATATCATTTAATAGGATTTGTGCCATGCCAGGGAAATGAAATATAAATGAAGAGAAAAGTTGCCCTCATAGACTAAACTTATCGTCAGAGAACAACAAAATAAATTGAAGCTATAATTCTATACATACGCATAATGTATAGTATAATTTTCCATTGGCACCCTGGTTGGTTCAAATGTGGAACTCTTACTGATGGATCACCATAAGTTATCTAGCATAACAGACGTGTAGCTTCATCAGAATAATCGACATCAGGGGGTCAAATAAGATCATGAACTGAATTCAGAACAAATTTATTGAAGTGCCAACCAACATAAAGACTCCTCCTGGTTTAAGAAGCCTGCAATCAAAAGGTACCACTGATTAGTCTGCAGACATAGTGAAATTTAGGAGCCATCTTGCTTTGAATAAGAATGAGAGTGATACTTCAATGGGGGAGCAAGATATTAAACCTGTCCACTTCAAGAACCATCTGAGCCGCACTGAGAGGAGCATCTACGCCACACTATGAAAGCAGCTAGACAGTAATTTTGAAGAAGTACCGAAACAAGCAAAAAAAATACTATGATATAGGTTTCCCACTTACCATCAGAGAGTCTAGAGTACCTAAGGAAAATGCACAACAATGAATAAGTGGTATTACACATGCGCATTATGAATTGGTAGAAAATCATAGTAGGATCTAATACCTTTATCAATGGCACAATCAAATGATTCATCAGGAAATATGCTCATATCCCTGACATCTATTTGCATGTCTGTGGGTCCTAAGGAGATCAATTGATGACAGCTTACATTTCAGCTGTGGAACGTTGAAGTAGCTAAGGATAAGAGAAAGAAACAGTAACTAAGGATACATTTCAGCTGTGGAACATTGAAGTATTTCTTTTTCATCATTGCAATTACAACCGAAGAAATGTCAATGTTCATTATCTCCATGTAGCCATCATCAACCATATCCTCCGACATAACTACAAACAACACAACAGGAAAATGAAGAAAGAATTAGCATAAATAGTATAATGTGAATTGTGAAGAAAAGAATGCATCATTCACATATTTGGAATTTTAAAACATTCAGGAGCTTATAATTAAGAAGGACAAGTCAAATTATATCCAGAAAAGAAAAGGGGAAAAAACTAAGCTAATACGGTTGTACTGCCAACATGTTAACATATATACAAAGAGCGCAACCTATAAGGCACAACAGGGTGCATGACATTTGTAAAACCATGAAAATAAAACATAACCGTTGCAGGCACTGATAAATACTGGAAGGAAGGCATAAAACTTCAAGTTACTATAGAACTACCCTGATCAAAGATTAACCACATAGTTGGATCCAGAGTCCAGACCCCTTTAGTTCACTTTGAACCCGGTGGATTTCATTCGATCTCATCGATTCATTCCGGATTTGACATATAGGATCTAATCATCGTTTTGAAGTAAATTCTTTATTTCGAAAACTCTTAGCCTCTCCCAGGCGCAACTCAATGCTTGTTCCAGGTATGTGTGTCTCTATAGTCCTTGCACAAGAATCCGAAGACAAAGTGCTGCCACCCAACACACTGATTGCTTGCATAATGCACATGACGTGGCCAGCAAGATTTAGCCATTTCCAACATGCCTCCTTCTAGCCTTCTAATAAACATACGAAGCCTTGCAAAGCCAAGTACCCACTTGAGCAACAGACTAATGTGCAATGAACCGCAAGCTACGTCACCACGTGAGCTTAGAGAATGACATTATATGACAACAAAATGGCATAAACAGCAAACGTAAATGCAGCCAAATCATGAGCTAATGATTTTTTTAAAAAAGCCACCAAGTTAAGGCGGCTCTACTGAAACAGTGATTTCTATTCAACTGACAAGTCTATGCTATGCAAAGATAGATACTCACAGATTCCAACTAGTCCCAAAGATCACCATCCGTGAATTGCCCCAATTCACACACAAAAATTACTGTTAGGCATGCCATTGAATGATAAAAAGAGAAAGATAGAAACTTTCTACTTTTGGAAAAGCAAAAATAACATTTCAGACTCCTCTACTATCACAATTATCATAATTTGTATAATAAATCACTCTATTTGAAATTGAAGTAGATAAATCTTTGTATTATTCGAATATGAGAATTAGACCCCTCAGTCTATTTTTCATTGGCACGGGGAGTTAGTTATGAGAATCAACACCTGAGACCTTCATATCAATTATTTTAATATAATTAATAGAGAAATGGGAGTATTATTATAATTACTGTAATTTGAAGTAGAGTTTGATTGCACGTGATAGTACTACTTTTCCTTTGGAAAAAGGAGCACAGGAACACAGCAGGAATAGAACTAAACAAGCAAACGTAGACGCTTGAATCCACCTCACCTCACTCTGAAAAAGTCCAATGGGTTATAGCAAGCAGAAGTTTATAAAGAATCACACAATAGAACAATGGAGTGGAAAGGTAGGGTCGTGGTGTGCGTACGTGCGGAGCCGCAGCCAATCATGAGGAGGCGGGAGGCGGCGGGGACGAAGCGGCGGACGAACGGGCGGAGCGCGGAGTAGCGCTGGTACCAGTCGTATGGCGCGCCGCCCTCCTCCACGTACCGCGCGTCCCAGTACTCCGCCTCGCCGTAGCTGAACCCCCTGCTGCTGTTGCCACCGCTGCCGCTGGTCTTGTCGGGCCCCGCCTCCATGTCGTCGTTGGCCGCCTCGGACGGCGGCGGCGGCGACGACATCACCGGGGAGGGGCTGGGGCGTGGGTGGTGGAGTTTGGGAGGGAGAGGATAGGAATTAGGTGGGGGTGGGAGGAGCATCGGTTTCGGTGCTTGCGCTTGGGACCAGCCGGCACAACACGTCGCCGTCTTCGCCTGCCGGTTTGCCTTTTGCTTTTATTGTTCTTTACAAAAAATTTTGGGCTTTTTCTTTTACTTTTCTACTCTCTTTTTCTTGTTTTTGTTCTTGTTTTGTTTGATGTTGAAACTGTATTTTTGAGTGATTTTTAGACCCCGAGTATTTTAATTGCTTAGGCTAAGTACGGGCCGCCGATTCAATAAAATGCCTAATGATATTGGTTGACTAGTGTTCCATCCAGCCTATACTAATATGCTAGTCGAGGCGATTGAGTCTAGTTATATTTGGATTGAGCAAATTTTAGTATATTAAATTCAAAAAATCAGATTTAGTGAGAATTGGATTAGGTTTTTTAATATTAGAGGGTTTCAAGCTGGTTTAAGAAAATTCTAGACCTAATTCTAACATTGAGTTGAGCCGAAACAAATTTGATTAAGTTTGAACGAGTCCATTTATATTTAGGTTTACTACATATTTGTATTGATCTTCACCAGATCTATTTTTTTAATCGGAAAATCTCGTTTGTTAAAGAGTTGCGATGGAGTCCTACTATCATGTTGTATTAGTAAAATCAACATTTTAAATGAGCAAGCTGTCTTTGTGGTGAACTAAAGCAATACAAGAACATTATAAGCATTTATGTCTCTTCAAAATGGTCTCAAGTCAGTATTTTAACAATGATTTTCTGGTCAAATCTACTCATGGTAAGATAAGTTTGTCATACCATATTAATTATGCTATTTTGTCTACACAAGCATCGGCATTGTTACAGCCACTGATTCATCAAGAAAAACAAGACAGAAGGATCTATGGTCCAGATCAATAGAAAAATGGGGACCAATTGACAAACGAAAAAACATGGACATGCAGTGCAAATCAATATAAAGATAGGGACATATAGTGAAAATTACTTATATATTATTAGATTAACTAGCGTGATGTACTTGTTTAGATGTTTAGATTAAATGCTGGTTAGTAATGTTTTAAAAGCGATGTCTTGTTTCTAAGCATATTAGTTGATGTGACGGGGGTATCGGCCAACTTGGAGAGGCGGGCTCGTGGTCGTTTTTTTCAAAGCTCGCTAACAATTTTTTTTTCTTTTACAAAATCATGTCGCATTAAAGTTTGTCGTTGATAGTTTGTAACGATTTCACACAAACTTGATTCGGACATGTAGCGAGTTACACCCTCGAGGGAAATATGAGTTAGACCGATTTTTCGATGTACAACAGAAAACAAATGAAATTTATTATATAACATTGCAAAAGTCTGTATCTATGTATTATAGTTATGCCATTATAAAACATGAAAACCAATGGAATTTTTTAAGAGCAGCCTTGTTTTGTATTAGCATATTCTGATTTCATATTAGCATTAAAAAGTAAGCTTCCACTTTTCATAGTGGCATAGCCATGATATCCAATTTTGCAATAGTATCAAGGAATTCAAATTTTTTTAAATCAAATTGAGTCCATTAAAGGCATTTATTCTCAATATTGAAGCGATGAAGTTAGCTATGTTTGTTGCTTAGAATAAAACGAGCTGATCTAGCATAAGAAACATACCATCAATTATTTTGATGTTTGACCGTGTCAATGGGTAGTTAAATTGTATTTATAATTTATATTTAAGTACTTAGATACATATGTGTTAAGTAGTTGAACATTAATCTCAATCAAAAATTACATAATTAATAGTTAGAAAATGAGTCTCATACATTTTATGAGACCTGGTCAAATAATTTTTTTTAGGGAATGTACTTTTCCTTGTTTCTCCTCTTCCAAATCCACGACATGATCATGCCTTGCAGCCAAGTCCCGGTCACTGCGGTCATCATGTATACAAGTAATAGAAATTTCAAAAATAGGCCCTATGAAAAAAAATATTGCACAACTGGTATTCAGTCGCAAACCATGTCCAGCGACAGAACTTCAATTACTGAATGATTCAGTGATAGAACTACGTGGCACATACACATACACTTAGGTGGCATCAGGCACATGCTATTTCAATCGCTAAACAGTTCTGCGACTAAAATTCCCGCAACTTTCAATCGCTGATTCAGCGACTGAAATAGCTATTTAACTGCTTTGCAACGGCCCTTTGGGCCTTTCCACGTGAAAAAAACAAAAGAGAAGATAAGAGAGGAGAAGAAAAGAAGAAAAGAAAAAAAAAAGAAAGGGAGAGGAAGAAGGAAAGACAAATTCGCAAGTATTTTGGGTTTTGCTCATCGTATTTGGAGGTAGAATTTCTGGAACACCTAAACTGTAGAAAAATTTAAATTTTTGCATCACTCTAAGATTTAGTGTAGATAGAAAAATTTAAAAGTTCGCAACACTATTGGTTTATGAACAACTATATATATTGGTAAAAACTAATTGATGGAGCTCTTAAGGTTATTTTCTAGTTAGTATGAGAATTTTGGATGGTTTGTAATTTGTGGTAGATGCAGACCTAGGGTTTAGGACGATATCTTGTAATCAATAAATTCGATCGACGATCCATTTGAATAGTATAATTCTGAGAACGAAACAAACCGATTAACACAAATGATTATGAACCAATCAGTTTTTGTGACAAGATAGAATGGAAAATTTTAAAGTTTTGCATAACCATTTGTGTTGTTTCACCGAGATCTCTCTTTCGGGAAATTGGCCCCTTTTCGTGTTGCGGGCGTGTCAGTATACATAAGTATACAAATAAAAGGGTAGATAATGCATAATCTTAAGAAATACTATAATTTATTAATTCTGAAAAAAATTACAAGTTATAAGTTCTTTTGAGATTTACAATCTCTCATTGTGCCAAAGGAAATATATATTGGCTTTAGGGGATTGTATGATTCATGGTTCTTCAGGTTTTTAGAAAAGATCCTAGTTAATTACATCTACAGAACAAGTTTATAGAAAACTTCTGATTAAGCTATACTGATGGTCGTCGTCTTCAAACGTCAAAATAACTTTGCCCTTGAATGAATAAATGTAATGTATATGCTCATGCATGCAAGTATACAAATCCATAGCCTCATCAGTTTATGGTGTTATCACAAAATATGGTCTTTGCCTCGTCGGTGCCCGGCCAGGGAGTTGTTCGGCCTTGTCAGTCACGAATAAATGGATGCCTTCGCCTCATCAGTATCCGGCATGAATGGTGTTCGGCTTCGTTAGTTACGGACAAAAAGCGTGTTGCATTTGCTTCATCAGTACCCAGCAACATGTAAACTATGAATAGAATGACTTGTGATAACACTTTTGACTTCCTCAGTATCAGGAAAAGTATATTGCATGGTAGACAGTCTATTGAAATATCCATCAAGGACTTAGTAGGATATTGGCTTGAAACTTGGAGGAATAGTTTCAGGACAAATCCTCGATTGTTTATCAAAATTTGATATCAATCGGACCGTTGGATTAGAAACTATCTTCATTACATTACTCATACGTAAAGCTGGAATTCAGCAATACAGAGTTATTTGTAATGGTCTTGATGATATTATGAACCTCTGATCAAGGTGAAATTTGGAAGAATAGTTTCAAAAGTCATTTGGATTTGGGGTCGATTGGATTTTTAGATCAGAAGTTATCATCGATGTTCTCTCGTGCGGGAAGCAGAATTTTCTTTTGATCAGAAAATTTCCTCTGGTCGAATTGGACATTTAGAGTTTTCTGATTGACATGAAATTTGGTGGGGAGGTTTCTTATCGAGTCCTATGTACACCATAAAAATTTGGGATCTATTGGACTTCTGGATGAGAAGTTATCATCGATCTATCTCCCATTAGACAAAGTGAACAAGCTTTTGGACAGAGCATTTCTTTTGGTCAAATCACCTTAGGGACCTTTGATTGATATGGAAATTGGTGGAGAGGTTTCTCATAGAGTCCTCTATTCACTATAAAAATTTGGGGTCGATCTGACTTCTGAATGAGAAATTATCATCGATCTATCTCCCATGAGACAAAGTGAACAAGTTTCTAGACAGAGTATCTCTTTTGGTAATTGCATCTTAGAGGTCTTTGATTGACTTGAAAATTGGTGTAGAGGTTGCTCATAGAGTCCTCTGGTCACTATAAAATTTGGGGTCGATCGAATTTCTAGATTAGAAGTTATCATCGATCTCCTCCTGTGGAACAAGTTCGATCATATTTTGATCAAGTTGCTGTTATTTGGTCTTTGGCTGGAAATACTTGTCGGTTTTGACTGAAAACACAATTGAAGATCAGATCGAATATTGATACAATCAACTGCTCGAAAATATATATTCCAGGAATTTCGATTAAAAAGCGATCTGGATCTTGATCGGATGTGATCAGATCGAATGCTAATGCAATATACTGCTTGAAAATATATTCGAGGAATTTTGATGCAAAAGCAATTTGGATCTTGATAGGATGTGATCAGATTGAATGCTAATCAGATCTACTACTCGAAAATATATTTGAGGAACTTCGATCGAAAAGCAATCTGGATCTTGATCGGATGTGATCAGATCGAATGCTAATCATATCTACTATTTGAAATAGATTCGAGGAACTTCGATCGAAAAACAATTTGGATCTTGATCGGATGCGATCAGATCGAATGCTAATCATATCTACTCCTCGAAATAGATTCGAGGAATTACAATCGAAAAGCAATTTGGATCTTGATCGGATATGATCAGATCGAATGCTAATCATATCTACTGCTCAAAAATAGATTCAAGGAACTTCGATCGAAAAGCAATTTGGATCTTGATCGAATGTGATCAGGTCGAATGCTAATTACATCTACTGCTTGAAATAGATTCGAGGAACTTCGATTGAAAAGTAATCCTGGATCTTGATCGGATATGATCAGATCGAATGCTAATCAGATCTAGTGCTTGAAAATAGATTCAAAGAACTTCGATCGAAAAGCAATGTGGACCTTGATCGGATGCATGTGATTAGATGGAATGCTGATGCGATCTACTGCTCGAAAATACATTCGAGGAACTTTGATGCAAAAGCAATTTGGATCTTGATCGGATGTGATCAGATCAAATGCTTATCAGATCTATTGATCGAAAATATATTCGAGGAACTTTGATCGAAAATCAATGTAGATCTTGATCGGATGTGATCAGATCGAATGCTAATCAAATTTACTACTCGAACTAGGTTCGAGGAACTTCGATCGAAAAGCGATTCTGGATCTTGATCGAATGTGATCACATTGAATGCTAATCATATCTACTGCTCGAACTGGATTCGAGGAACTTCGATCGAAAAACTATTTTGGATCTTAATCGGATGTGATTAGATCAAATGCTAATCAGATCTACTGCTCGAACTAGGTTCGAGGAACTTCGATTGAAAAGAGATTCTTGATATTGATCAGATCGAATGCTAATCAGATCTACTGCTCGAACTAGGTTCGAGGAACTTCGATCGAAAAGCGATTCTGGATCTTGATCGGATGTGATTAGATCGAATGCTAATCGGATCTACTGCTTGAACTGGATTCGAGGAACTTCAATCGAAAAGCAATTCTGGATCTTGATCGGATGTGATCAGATCGAATGCTAATCAGATCTACTGCTCGAAATAGATTCGAGGAACTTCGATCGAAAAGCCATCTAGATCTTGATCAGATGTGATCAGATTGAATGCTAATCAGATCTACTGCTCGAAATAGATTCGAGGAGCTTCGATCGAAAAGCAATCTGGATCAGATCGAGGCACTTGTCAACTCAAGTCTCCCTTGTGCAATTGACCATATTGCTTCATAGTTGGGCTCAGGCAGACACTAATGAACAGGCCTTTACCTTTGATATGATGTATGATGAATGCTATACTTATGATAAGCACTCACCCATAATCATCTTCAGAGAGGACAAGGAGAAAAGCTTCTGTTCTTCATGTCGTCTTCTGGCCCGTTTGCACCTCTGCCCTGCACCTCTGTCAGTGTCTCTTGAAAAAAAAGGTTAACATCCTCTCTCTATTTATAGAAGTTCCAGGTTGGTTGCAACCATCCAACAACCAAAGATATTTAGCGGATTTGAATTCGAATAGGAGATATATTTCTTATTTAAATAAACAAAAGGATGAAGATAGAAATTATCCTTTTTTTAATTTGAATAGGAGATAAACTTCTGCTATTTAAATAAAAGAAAAAGTTAGAGATAAGTCCTGTTCGAACTCGGGTTGCATGTCGGTTTGACTAGTCTAATTTTGACCAGTTTGTTGACCATGTTTGACTAGTCCAATTTTGACATTTTTTGACTAGGTTTGACCAGTTTGTTTACCAGATTTGACCAGTGTAATTTTGACCAATTTTTTTATCATCATTTTTTACAGCCCAAATATATGTGTATTTTTATTTGTCCTTTTGGTCATATGAAATTTTTCTAATAATTTTTTATTACAAAAATTCATTGAACAAGTGTTAAGAAAGAAAGAAAAATTTAAAGTTGTTCTTTAATGTAGAGTTTAAAATTCCATGATTAGTTCAGGTATATGCTTATTATTTTATCGTTATGTACACATAACACGCAAAATTTTATAGAATAGTTCATGAAATAGCTGACAAGGTTTGTGTGTACTGTGAGACCCCCATTTGAGGATCACCTTGGTAACCGCCCAGGTAGGTTACACACAGCAGGATGTCACATGAGCTCCAAACCACACAAGCATAGTAATATCATTAAGCAAGTATCAGGCCAACATGACCAATATTACATAGCCAAAGCACCGAAAATGGCGCTAAGTAGAGTTGCTAAGAAAATGACTAGTTTATCAGAACCAGAATCGGCATCCAAGTACCGAACACACAACATAAAGCACAAAGCAACGACAAAAAGCTTGATTTCCATCCGCAGCGGGGTTGGAGGGGCTTCTCCCACATCTGACTTGATTTGGTGCGCAATCCTTCTAGAACGTGGGCTCGCCCGGGGTGCTTCCATCTTCAGGTGGGTACTCATAACTGAAAGAATCAGGATCCTCGAATCCCTCTTCTACAGTTGGATAAAAATGCAAGGGTGAGCACTTGGTGCTCAGCAATACTCATTCCAGGGATTAATGCAATTGTACTTACATGAGGGTGGAACATAAGATTCCGGGGTTTAGTTTCATATGGATAGAGACATATAGATTTCCAAGTCATTTGTTCAGTAAAACAGTACTTTGTCATGAAAATGATACTTTAAACATTAAACAGGTTTTCAATAAAACATTAGATGTAGTGGTCTCCCATGAGTCACTACTTTGTTAACCGTATTATGAAAACATTCCAAACATTACTTGTGCTATAACCCATGGATAACATCCACTATGAAAAGACTCCTGAACCTGGGAGTACAGAGTATCTGATACTTCTTTTACACTTTGCAAAGGTGTACCTCTTTTTAAATCCACTGGTTCACTCGGCTTTCAAGTCGGATCAGCTCCATGTGACTTATACACATGTGACAAGGCCGAGATCACACAACGCTTTTACATTTCAGTATTAACAGTATCCCTGCCCGGTAAATAGACAGTTAAGTCTCAAGTACCGTTGTGGGTCTTCCCCACTGCCTTACTTCCTAGCCTCTCTGGTCTATGTTCCCTCAGGACACATAGCCTTGGTCTATGTCCACGCGAGACATACGACCATTTAAGATTACAACCGCTCACGGCTTAATCAGGTCTAGGGCGCCTTCCTTCTTTTACGTATTTTCCTCTCATCATTTTTCTGACTCACATCACTCATGGCCGACCCTTGGCCTTCCAGTTTCCACGCGAGAAACCAGATCGTCAAACCATGCAGGAACTGCTAATACCAAAAAGCTACTGAGTTGCGCCTGTCCCATACCAGGCAAGTGGTTGGTACGTTTACAATTCGTATAGAGACACAGCACAAGGTTCTTGTCCTTATGAACCACTAGTGAGGAGCATTCACATTCCCTGGTGCGCACCGCACCCTCTCCATACAATCCAATCCTCACTACTGATCCCTTTTATCAGTTTTCTTGACAAAACGGTTTTCGTTATAACTCCTCATGTATTTGACCATTTCAAGTTTAATGTGAATATTCAGTATATGAGTTCTAGGGTGACAAAAGCATATATACGAAGGTTCAATAACAAAAAGGGGTTTCATGATTCATTAGGGAATATCTACTCATGTCATTCAAACATAACTTGTATCTCAAATAAGCGTGCATAGTAAGAAACAGTGAATATACTTCATATGAAAATATTGGGTGAGACATGGTCAAAGGAATGAGGCTTGCCTTGCAATGTTGGGTCTAAATACTCAGACGGATCTTCAAAGACTTCTTCCGCTCCTTCAGCTTCTGACTCTGCGGCAATCAACCAACACACAAACACATACCATAAGCATACAGAAAATAGTTTCCATAGAAATTATTAAGTAAATAAGTCATGCATACAGGGGAAAAGGTTAGGGCAAGGTCACAAGGGCTCTGGTCGAAGAAACGGCTAAAAAGGATTGAACGTCGAAGGGTCGACATTCAGTTCATGACTTTGGCATGGCTTCAAACTAGTCTTAGGATGGTTTTCTGGAGAAGTGATAGAAGGGAAAGATGTAGAACACAACTCCAGGAATCTAGGGGACAAGGTGGCATTTCAATTGCTCAACCAGAAGGGGTCAAACCAGGCTAATGCCAGTGGCTGACATAGTGCTGGACATGGCCAGAAACTAGGGCATGGCTTAACTTTTGATCCAGGGCTCCAATTGATGCAACACTTTGTCTGGGAGGTAGGCATTACTAACAGGAATAAAATACTCAACAGGCACAAGAGCTGAAAGTGGCCGGAGGGTGGCCAAATCTGGTGAGAAAACACGGTGGCCTGGACATGAACTGAGCTACTGGACAGTGATCTTGGCAAAGGCATAACTCACAATCTAGGCAGATCCAGGTGTCGAGCTAGTGGAAGAAATTACTCAGGGAGGTGAGGTGAAGCTAAGGGACAAGGTTTCAGGGGCTAGATCGGCCGGGAAATAATTCCGGCGACCAGCGCTGGAGAAGACGACACTGGAGATTGGGGATTTTTGCTACAAGGCGATTGAACTCAATTCTTTGCTCAGGGAGTGAAAGGGTGGAGTTTAGAAGCTACTGGTGCAGTCAATTTGGTCGGAGAATGACCGGAGAAGCTTGGCGCCGAAGTCCGGCGAACGGCCGATGTTCCAAAATGGGATTTCTTCGATTTGAGCACGATTGGCGATTTGGGTTCCACAGGCTTGCTAAGAAATAGCTAAGGATCAATTTCTACTACTGGGACGAGAGCTAATTCGGGATGAAATGGTTAGCATTGGGGAAACAGGGCAAATGGGCCTTTCCGGCGATCGCCGGCGTTAGGGATCGATCTGGTGCAATTGGCTGCTATGACACAGAGAGGGGAAAGAGGGGAACTCACTGGTGAACCTGGATTGAAGAGAGGGGCTGTGAAATGGGCTGGCACCGTGAGCTCACTCACTGGCTCGCCGGAGAAGAAGGTGAAAACGGCGAGAGTTCTGGAAAAATGGCTAAGTCCTGAGATGAGGCTTAAGCACCGTACTGGAGGGTTTAAATAGGCACGGGGACGGAGCTTGCGAGGGAAAACACGACAGCGGTTGCTTGCGCCGGGGAGAAATTTGTCGGGCGCAGGCGCAACGACGGCGACGGCGATGTGATACGCTTCAGGCGGTGCTGCAGCTTTGCCAGTTGCATTGGAACTTCGTCCGGGACGGCGCAGATGCGGAGGCGACAATGTAGCTCCGGCAACGACACGTACACGCATGCAATTGCCACGGCAACGGGAGCGCGCGCGCGAAACGCTACTGGAGCGCGGCCGTTTAACCGCTGGGCAAGGCGACGCACTGTGCTGGCACGTGCGCACGGGGTGGCACAGCAGCTCACGGGTACAAGCGACAAGAAGCGGTGGCCGGCGGCGAGCAAACGTGGCGAAAACACGGCGCGGCAACGGCGAAGACGCGCTGGTCGTGGGCAACGACCAGGTACTGGTCGAATGGACCTGAAAAGAAGTTTGGGCCGTTCTGTAATTTTTGAAACTTGCTCCAGGGACTGTTCTGTGAGGAAAATTTGAATAGAACTTGGGCCTGATTGCAAATTTGGAGATCTGAGGGTCCGATCTGAAATCTGATTTCGCAGATAAGTTGCATAAAATTATTAGAACTTATCCGGCCAAAGTTTGGTACGATCGGGTAAGATCTGAAGAGTTTCGACAAAATTGGGGAAAACAGTTTAGGGTAAAATAGGGTAATTAGGGTTTTAAAATGGGAAGGGTTGAAACTCAGCTTTAGGATGAGATTTTGGAGGTGATCCCGAAGGGAAAAATGTTCTGAACAACATTTAGAAGGGAATGGCTGAAGCAGATTAGGGTTTGGGGTCAAGATGTGGATTTTGGCTATTTTGGGGTTTGGCAAAACAGGGGTGTTACATGTACTATGGAGACGATATAGTTTGTGATGGATTGTATGCTGATGATTTGAGTGGTTGATCCACTATTGATGTCTTTTGAGAACTTAAAAATATAGATGGCAGACTTGTTATTACTAAATCCTACAACATAAATTATTCGTTTAGAGGATATTTTGCTTGGATGAAATGGGTGGGTTCTTAGAAGGTTGAAAGATGATAAGTTATGGCGTTCATTTGTGAGGATAGTAAAGACCCCAGCAATAGAATAAAACTGTTCATACTTTATGTTCAAGTATCTATCATAGTGAGTTCGGAAGGTAGCCATTCAATTGAAAGGGAAAACAGTACCGCAGTTGTTGGTAGTAATGTGGGGGCAAATACTATAATTGGGCCTATTAATAGAGGAGTCATTCATATCGTTGACAATGTTACCTCAAACGTAGCAATGTGTTCATTTTCAACCTGCATTGGTTATTAGAATCAACATGTAGATCTAGCTGATAATCTACTAGAGTTAAAGGACAATTTCCATGAGGAGGAGTACACTGACCCATCCAACATGTATGATGAAGTGCCTGAGGAACCCTCTAACAAACATGGCTCTCTTAGTAACTGGATTGACCCGTTATCTCTGAGCTTAGTTGTGGTTCTAGAAGATCAGAACTTGAGATTGACGAGGATTGATACCCGAGCTAGATCAAATAAATGCACGACTGGTTCAGGACAGATTTGAACCAGACGTGTGCCTGTTGATGCGAACTCAAGTTACTTCAAGAGGCGCAAGCATGTGATCACAAGCTTTACGCGATCAGACCGTAGACAGTGCGCGGTCAGGAATTCGTATGCGATACGTGAACAGAAGACTGCAGATGGCGCGTGGTCACGTAATAATAAGCAACGCGCGGTCAGAACACCTTCGACCAGAGAACGCGGGATTGTTCTGTCCCAACAACAAGGATATCCTGAGTATCCCGAAGATCCCTCCACGCGTGGAGACAACCGTCAGGAGGTTAATACGTGCGGTTATACATGAATAACACGTGTTAAACCTACGTGGAGGTTAAAGGCAGTTGCCAAAACTACATTCAAGCAACTGTTCGATGCCGTTATGCCTTGGCACCCTTTCGACCAGTATAAAAGGGTAATCCAATGCATCAGACAAGGGCAGCACATGAGAGCGCATCAGATCAAATCAGATCGCACCAGATCGAGATATCAAGCAATCTAAAACACTCAAAGGATCATAAGACAATAGTCTAATTTAGTTAGATTTCATAAGCCTTCTCGGCATTGTCTTATATAAACATACAAGAAAGATCTTCATCTGTGAAGATACTTTTCCTAGCTTTGTAACTCTTTTTACTACATATAGTGAAATCCCAACCGGACGTAGGGCTATTATTCCCACCATCGAGGGCCCAAATCTGTATAAATCTTTCTGTGCTCTAGTTATCACTGATTCATCCTACCTTCCCGGAGGGACACCCTGAAAGGTTTCACAACCTACAAATTATGCATAAGTTCGGTTAAGGACCCCGAATCCGAATCGTCGACAGAGATGGTCATTTAATTCACAGACCGTACAACTTGGGTAGCTGTTCATGACAAAAAAGATACAAAGAAAGACATCACTACATGGGTCATCTCACTTAACAGGCCTTTTCAAGTCACTAAGTCAAATCCTGATCTGTAGGCTGTAAGTGCCTAACTGATAATTGTCCGTGATATGTTCGTGTCTCCCAACTGTAGGATTAGGTTTTCTTTTGTGTTACCAGAGTGGCAAACCATAGATGTTTGGTGCAGGGAATGTTACCACAACACAGAAATATCACTTATGTCTTTGTTTCTAGTCTTATTCTCTTGATTATAAAGGAGAATACAACAATACAAAGAGATCATCGCACATGCGGCAGAAAAATATGGGTACAAAATAAACATGGAAAGGTGTGGAGAGTGAAATAGAAGATGTTGGAGGAGTTATTTGGCACATTTGTGGAAGTATATAACTTAATATCGAGACTACTCAAACAGATTGCTCATGCCAACCCAGGCACGAATTTTGAAATCATGGACACCCCAGCTCTTGACTCGGATGGTTGTACCATACCCGACTGTATGGTGCTTAGATGATTCTTCTGGGCATTCCATCAGTGTATTGAGTTCTTTCAGTACATGAGACCGGTGTTCTGTATCGATGGCACCTTTTTTATGGGGAAGTATGAGGCACCCTGCTGACCAACGTGGCAACCGACATCAATGATCAATTGTTGCTTATAGCGTATGCAATCGTTTAGGGGGGGAATTATAGCATTTGGCTGTGGTTTTTGGGAAAATTGAAGAATAAGGTCGTGAAAGACCTTGAGCGTATGTGCATAATACATGATAAAAACATGAGAATGCTAAGTGCCATTGGAGTACATGAAGGATGGCTTGGACCTATCATTACAACAAAAGAATGTGCAAAATCGTTGGTACTCTCATTATCTTAGTGTAAATTTTCATATACGTTTCAAGTGTAAGCAATGATGGTAATATTTAAGAAGCTGGCTAGACAGAACCTTTTAATGAAATGAATCTCAACTCGAAAAATTCAAACTTTTCATGGTTTTTACTTGATTTGTCATTTTTGTTTCTCAAAATTGATGAGTGATATGAGGAGATAGTTTATATGCAGATATCGAGGTGATACTAAAGTGGATACTTTTTGGACCTATGACAATACTGGCAGGATGTATATATATTGCGATCAAGAAGATGAGAGGGAGAAATATAATTACATATTATTGCTAGACTCCGAGTGGAATGAAACAAAAAAAAAATACTATAAATACTCTTCTACTTGAACTGGACAATCGAATCAAGTAATGCTCTGACAATTGATTACTTTTGCTGCTATAGAACTGATTCCACTTGTTCATACAATTGCCACCAACGTATGTAACTTTATTTTTTTTTCTACTCAAATGTTAATAACAAGTTGTATATTCTTAATTTAGTATTCAAGATAAACTCTAAGTGGCCCTAACTCTAATCATAGCACGAGGTTGTCTTTATTGTGAGACCGAATAGTGTTGGAAGACGGACGATCACAAATTAATTCGCCATAAAACAATTATCATTGTTAAAAAATTCAACTGGGTCTAAGTATGAACCGTCATTTTTTTTGAATGTTTTATTAAAAGTCGTTAGTTTACTTAAGTTTTATTTACTCAAAAATGTGTTCTCTCCATTTATGATAATATATCTATGTTTTTGCTATTTCTTTTAGATTTTTTTTTCAATTTTTGTTTTTGTAAGAGTTCGATAAAATATAGAAAGCTTTCGGTCACCAACCCAGTTGCGCATGATCAATGATGCAAGATGACAGCGTTTTGGCTGGGTAAATTCTTGGCACATCCATTTGACAAACATAAGTTATTGCATCCACAGGAACAGGAAATGTAAGTGCCCTGAAATGCAGAAAATTTCATGCTTCAAGAGACCAACAGTCTTGGGCAGAATGTTCGTACATCCTTTTTATTGCTGCAGTCAAATCTGATCTCACACTATTAGAAGGATTGATCCTTCCATACAGAAATGACGATTACATTCTGCTATTAGTACACACCAATTCCATGCAGTGCTACAAATCCTGAGGAAATGTGCTGTTTTTTACAACTTGGTGCAAGAACAAGTCTTGCAATACAGCTTACTCACCCTTGTGAAGATTGTGCAGGATGTACAACGAAGCAGACGACAAGAATATGCAGATGGCGTAGCTAAGGAGGTCCATCCCAGTAGTTATCTGCACCATCTTGCTCCTCTCAAACATCTTCACCAGAAGAATCATCACAATGACATGCCCTACTTTCGTCTTCAGCTCATCAAGAGAGCTAATCTTCATCCACTTTGGTCTCTCCTGTTACAAGAACAAAAAGAACAATTATTTCAGCTTTCTATTGTGCATTTCTGTGGAAAGTTCTGATCAGATCAACTGCAAAGATGATAAATACAGACATCAAGCCAGGACTAGGAAGTATTTTCTGGTCAGATCAACTGCAAAGATGGTAAGACTGACTAAATTGTCTATAGGCTAAAGGAGTTTGTCTCTGATTTAACCAGTTCAAGGAATAGCAAACAGAAGAAACCACATTATTTGAGACCAAATGCCAATGAGTGGTGAGTCCAGCTAGATTGGAAGCTCATCAGTAAAACTTGCACAGTGGTTGGAATTGATAAGAATGACTGCCTTAACCTTCAAAGCAAACATCCCAAACAAGGATGATCCCTTCAGAGCACGATCAGAAGCAGAAGGTTCGTCAGGACCAGCATTGCTGATGAATAGCCCATACAGACCCATCCCAAATATCAACATGACTGTTCCAGCAAGATATACATCTGAAAGAACAGGTAAAAGTTCCATACAAGAGTTAGTGTAAATAACAATGCATTAATTCAATTACATCTGATTCTTGGCAACTGATGAAGACTCATTTTGTAACACCATTGAGATCAACTATCAATGATCAGAACTTAAAGTGTTAAACTAATCGGGCAAGGTGGCACATATGCCATTGTTCATGTCGACTGAGTTTGTAAATTTAGGATTGTGTAAGGTCAAGTAGTCGGGAGAATATCTCACCAATAGCCTCAACGAGACGGAGGACCATCTGCCCTGAGTGAACTCCTTTCACGCAGCTCGTCCAATAAACCTTGTATGCCTCGTTTATGTACACACAACCCTGATCAAGAATAGAATTTAGTACATCTACAAATATAATCGCTCGGCTGAGAGCTGTCACACAGACACACACACACACAGATATACATATGTTTCAGTTGATTTGCTTTTCCACATATGTCGACCACTTATGTCGACCACGTCAGTGATCAAGAAAGCTCAATCAAAGACGTCTACATACTTAACACAAGGCCATTATGCTATCCAGCCAATGTCATTTCATACACAAATTTATTGCACTACTTCGATGGCATTAATTTAATGAAAGTAACTCTTGGAAAGGATTAATCTGCCTAATTAAGAACTCATGGACAAGCTAAAACGATCTGACTTACATTCAGGAAGCAGAGGAGGGAACCCGCCAGCGACCCTGCAACCGCCAGAAGGGCCAAAAAACGGAAGTCGAAGATCACCTAGCAAAAGCCACCATTAGACTACAACAAGGCTAAGCATAGAGTAAATTGCATCAAAAGTTCTCAAATTTATACGATAGCGTCACTTAAGTCCTTAAAACTTCAGTTTTAGCTTTTTACTATGTCATTGCACTCGCGTGATTGATGGGAAAAATGACGTGACAAAGACTTAAATAGCACAAATTAAGTTTAGGGACTAAGTGACTCAATTGAACAATCCTAAAGATTCCATTATTGCTTGCCATTTGTCACATTACTTTTATAGACGGACCCTAAGTGCACAATTATACAAGATGATGGACCTATCAAACTAAAGTTGAAGTTTAAGAATCTATGTCCTACAAAAGCACAAATTCATACATGGTTGACCAGGACCTTCCATGCAATTTATTCCCAACTCCTAAGCATACATAAATCCATCGTATGAGAAGCTTCAAACGAACAAGCAAGAAAGCAACCATACCCTCTCAACCATGGACTCCACGATGGGGGTAGTCGTGCCGCCGCTGTGCTTTCCGACGAGGCTGTGGTCAAGAGCTTTAGCAGCGGAAGAGCCATCAGAATCCAAAAACGCATCGGCGGTGGTCGCGCCGCCGGCCGAAGAGGAAGCCACAGCCACGAACCGACGGCGGCAAGAGAGCGCGCAAGCAGCACCACCCCACGTTTGCGCTCGCTGGAGCTGGAGCCGGAGTTGTGGAGAGGCGTGGATTGGAGCGAGGCAATGGTGAACCAGGAGAGCCATGGCGTTGGAAATCTTGGGATTATTCTGCAGATGCTTGATCTGAACTCTGAAGCTACAGTTCACTGGTTTTTTTAAGTGAAGTCCAAATGAGATATTTTTTTTATCACGTAAGGTTGGCGGAGTCGCTGTACGCCCCGGGTTTATCTGGTTTTGGAGCCCACCGGCCACCGGTGGCGTCGCGCGTGAAACACACCACAGTTTTTGAGCTTTGAAGGGGAGGTGTTCATTTGAGAAATTCGGTTTATTTTTCAGTTTTTTGGTATTTTTTAATTTTCAGTATTGTAAATTGAATATCATATTTATTAAACAATATTTCGGTTTGATATCAATAAATACCAAATTAATTAGGTATGGTACCAGTAAATATTAAACTTACCAAATTAACGCAAACCTATCTAACATCTTTAATTTATAATTTAAAATACCATATAATAACATAGTATTAGAGATTCAAAATGATCAATAAGTAAAATTAAACAACAAACAACATTATACCATTAAAAATTCACAGATTAACACTCGACAATAATATTATTGCTTCACGTTGTGGAGTAGACAGTTAGCCAATTAGATACTTAGTTGGGGATGGGATTTTTATTTTTGAATGTTTTCGGTTTCGATTTTTTTTTTTGCGGTAAATACCGAAACACATCAAATACCATAAATGACATAATCACCCATTTGAATGGAACATTGTATACCATATAAACCAAAAATTTCAATTTGATTTAATTTTTTCAGTTCATCGGTACGGGACAAAATTACACACTCTAACGAGTTACATGAGAAACAGTAACACTGTCTCCCATTGAAGGCTTTTTTTATCGGATGGTCCTCGACCGTTAAATTTGTGTAGTTCATGTTAATTTGACAGTTACAGATCAGGTTTTTATAAAAGACAATTGTCTCATTCGTTTTCCACAGTGCTTGGCACGACCTACCACACAATCATACAGCAGCTATTGACGGGAAATCGATAGGATTGGTTAGATGTGTCCAGCATTTTCCAACAGGCATGAAGTGATCACACAAGTATGTAATGCTAAACATGCAGGATGGTGATAGCTCGAGTTCTGAATAGGGTATTGGTAGTGTGAAAACTCACTTGCGAAGAATGCAGTGAGATTCCACCGACGCTTGCCCATCTATTTATTTATGCAGGACGTGTCAATCTTGAATAAAGAATAGATTGTCTATTTTTATTCAATAGTTTGACTACTGAATTTTGGATGAACTGATTAAAATATGTTTGAACTAAAGTGACGAGGATCTATTTGACTTAACCTTGGAGCTACCGAAAAATTTAGTTGGTCCAAATAAGGTGCTAATTAGTTTTTTTAAAAAAGCAAACGCTAGTTGAGTTGTTCCACGGCTCCCACAAACAAGAACTCTATTTTTTTTATTTCTAAAATAACGAAGAACAAGAGCAACAGAAAGCGAAGAAGAGTAGTTCTGTACTTGTTGCTGCGCTACTTTATTGGGCCAAGCCTATCTATGCCCACTTAATACGCCATAACCCATACGGCGTCTGCAACAGGCGGCAAATATACAGCCCAAATCATCTGATTGTTGGACACTTGGACTTAAACCACGCAGGCTGAATCCTGAATAGCCGCAGAAACGGCCCAGCCTGTTACCTTGGCCTAGAGATCAGGCCCTGGACGGCCACAGAATCGGAAAAGTGGGCTGCATTTTGCGTAGCCCAAGAATCGGCTCGTCCAGCTACCTTGTCCGGACCTTAGCCGCTTATGCCTTCTGTCTGCAAGTGCAACAACACCTGTTGACCACATGAATGCAGATTGCAGGGTTACCTCAAACTCTAAAAAGGAAGTTTCAAGCAGAGGCACGGTTGAACTGCAATACATGGGATTCGAATCCATCTTCTACACAGAGGTTACTGCAGGAAACCTCACATACTATATGCTAAAAGATTCTTATTTTCAGACTTGGTCTAACAGAATTTTCTTTGTAACACAATAGCCTGTGTCGCCAAAAGACAATTACAACTCTGGATGAATGTGGCTAATTGGCTTCTCTAATATAAAGGCCAAGGTTCATCATACTTCAGCTACTAAACCGCGATGTAATATCTTAGCAGAGATCTACCGATCACGAGTCATGACCAACTGAAATCGACCAAGATTCATAAAACGAAACGGGCCAAAATCGAAACCACTGGCAATGCATCTCGCAATGCAGGACCCAACCCACAAAACTTTCCCTCAACTTAGGCACAAATAGCAAACTTTGTCCGCACCTGCCGTTCACGCACCAAAAGTTGGCACGAATATCGAGGACGCCCCTCACTTGAGGCGCAGGTCGGCGCCACGCGCAAGTGGCGAACAGCGACCGCGAGTTATCCACCCGCCTCATCACCTCCCTCCGGTCGCGCGCGCCCAGGAAATCCCACCGGACCAATCAGCGCCCAGTAATCACCGATCGCAATCCAGCCCCCTCCCTGCCCCACCGTCCCTTGTACCCCTAAAGCATTGCCGACGTGTCCTCGCTTCGAGCCACCAAATCCTCCAAGCCCCCCTTAGCTCTAGTCTCTCACTAAGTACTCCCCCAGCTTCCCCTGCTTCAGAGTTCAGGGGGGGCACCACAAGCAAGAACACAGGGCCACCTCTAAGAGAAAGGTGCTGCTTCTCAAAAGCACCGCTTCGTTATTAGTAATTTAGTAGTGTGTTGCTATTAGAGTGGGTTGTTTTGTATCAAGATGTCGTCTTTAGTGTCGACGCCATTTGCTACGGCCACGGGGGTGCAGAAGTTGGGGGCGCCGCTCCACTCCTTCCTCGTGAGCCGCCGGCGCTTGCCAGGCGTCGCGCGGACGATACGGTGCGCGGTGTTGGGCAACGGGCTGTTCACGCAGACGAAGCCCGACGTGCGGCGGGTGGTGCCCCCCGAGGACGACGCGGCGCCGCGCCGGCTGCCGAGGGTGAAGGTCGTGTACGTGGTTCTTGAGGCGCAGTACCAGTCGTCGGTGACGGCGGCCGTGCTGCAGCTCAACGCCGACCCGCGTCGCGCTACGGTGTTCGAGGTCGTCGGGTACCTCGTCGAGGAGCTCCGCGACGAGGAGACGTACAGGACGTTCTGCGACGACCTCGCCGATGCCAATGTGTTTATCGGGTCGCTCATCTTCGTCGAGGAGCTGGCGCTGAAGGTGAAAGCCGCCGTCGAGAAGGAGCGCGACCGGATGAACGCCGTGCTCGTGTTCCCGTCAATGCCGGAGGTGATGCGCCTAAACAAGCTCGGCTCCTTCAGCATGTCGCAGCTGGGGCAGTCCAAGAGCCCGTTCTTCCAGCTCTTCAAGCGCAAGAAGCAGTCCGGCGGCTTCGCCGAGAGCATGCTGAAGCTGGTGCGCACGCTGCCGAAGGTGCTCAAGTACTTGCCGTCCGACAAGGCGCAGGACGCGCGCCTGTACATCCTTAGCCTCCAGTTTTGGCTCGGCGGCTCGCCGGACAACCTCCAGAACTTCCTCAAGATGATCGCCGTGTCCTACGTCCCGGCGCTCAAGGGCGCCGACATCAAGTACCACGACCCCGTGCTCTACCTCGACGCAGGCATCTGGCACCCGCTCGCCCCGACCATGTACGATGACGTCAAGGAGTACCTCAACTGGTATGGGACACGCCGGGATGTGAATGAGAAGCTGAAGGAACCGAACGCACCAGTGATCGGGCTAGTCCTCCAGAGGAGCCACATTGTCACTGGAGATGACGGCCACTACGTTGCGGTGATCATGGAGTTGGAGGCGAGGGGCGCGAAGGTGATACCAATCTTCGCCGGTGGACTTGATTTCTCAGGACCTGCTGAGCGGTACCTTGTTGATCCAATCACCGGGAAGCCATTCGTGAATGCGGTGGTGTCGCTGACCGGGTTCGCGCTCGTGGGCGGGCCGGCAAGGCAGGACCACCCCCGGGCGATTGCCGCACTGCAGAAGCTCGACGTGCCATACATTGTTGCGCTGCCGCTTGTGTTCCAGACGACGGAGGAGTGGCTGAACAGCACCCTAGGACTGCACCCAATTCAGGTGGCGCTGCAGGTCGCTCTCCCCGAGCTTGACGGTGGAATGGAGCCCATTGTGTTCGCTGGCCGCGACCCACGAACAGGCAAGCTATTCCTTCCTCCTGATCTGCTGTGCTTACAGTACAGTTGGTAGTTTCTGACATACTCTGTACTCGAAGCTAAGTTGGAAATGTTGTTTCTTGCGTTTGATGCAGGGAAATCACATGCATTGCATAAGAGGGTGGAGCAGCTCTGCACGAGAGCAATCAGATGGGCAGAACTGAAGAGGAAAACCAAGGTATAGAACTGCTCATTTAATTTGTCAACCACTCTTTCATCTCGTACCCTTCATCCCTTGAAGAATTTATCATTTACAAAAGCTTCAGAAAGAATGATGGGTTAAGGTTAAATAGCTGATTACTTACTACTTTAATGCATGTATAGTGGGACATGTACTGCATATGATCACATGCAGTTCGATCCAAAGAAACAACGGATTGCATGATTTAGGTTTTCAAATGAGTAGCCCTAATCCTTCAAATAAAGCAATAGACCATGTAAGGGTAAAATTCAAAACTTCGATTGCAAAATATTAAATTCTGATTATCTGACCTATTTTCCACTTTCATGGCATTCCTCCTTGGGCCAGAATACTTTTTTCTTAGTTCTTATGTATGGGATTGAAAAAAAATAATTACCCTTTTGTTTGTATGTTGCAGGAGGAGAAGAAACTGGCAATCACTGTCTTCAGCTTCCCACCAGACAAGGGAAATGTTGGGAGTGCGGCATACCTGAATGTCTTCAACTCCATCTACTCTGTCCTCCGAGATCTCAAGAAGGAAGGATACAACATTGACGGTCTCCCCGACTCACCTGAGACCCTAATTGAGGAGGTCATCCACGATAAGGAGGCCCAGTTCAGCAGCCCCAACCTCAATGTTGCTTACCGCATGAATGTGCGTGAGTACCAGGCACTCACTCCTTATGCCCCCATGCTGGAGGAGAACTGGGGCAAACCACCTGGGCACCTCAACTCTGATGGCGAAAACCTCCTTGTCTATGGAAAGCAGTATGGCAATGTCTTCATTGGAGTGCAACCAACCTTTGGTTATGAAGGTGACCCGATGCGGCTCCTGTTCTCAAAATCTGCCAGCCCTCACCATGGCTTTGCAGCATACTACACCTTTGTCGAGAAGATCTTCGAGGCAGATGCTGTTCTCCACTTCGGCACACACGGATCTCTTGAGTTCATGCCCGGGAAACAGGTTGGGATGAGTGATGCCTGCTACCCCGACAGTCTCATTGGCAACATTCCTAACATCTATTACTATGCGGCAAACAACCCATCAGAAGCAACCATTGCCAAGCGCCGAAGCTACGCAAACACAATAAGCTATCTGACACCTCCAGCTGAGAATGCTGGTCTATACAAGGGGCTCAAGCAGCTGTCCGAGCTCATCTCATCTTACCAATCCCTGAAGGACACAGGCCGTGGACCACAGATTGTGAGCTCAATCATCAGTACTGCAAAACAGTGTAACCTTGACAAGGATGTGAGCCTACCAGATGAAGGCGAGGAGCTCAAGCCCGAGGAACGCGACCTGGTAGTTGGAAAGGTGTATGCGAAGATCATGGAAATAGAATCACGGCTCCTACCATGTGGGCTCCATGTGATCGGTGAGCCCCCAAGTGCCATCGAGGCTGTCGCTACCTTGGTGAACATTGCTGCTCTTGACCGCCCAGAGGATGGCATATACTCACTGCCCAGCATACTTGCTGAAACTGTGGGCAGGGACATTGAAGATGTCTACAGGGGAAGTGACAAGGGCATACTGGCTGATGTTGAGCTCCTGAGGCAGATAACTGAAGCTTCACGTGGTGCAATCACTGCCTTTGTTGAGCAGACCACAAACAAGAAAGGGCAAGTTGTCGATGTTGCAAACAAACTGAGTGTCATGCTTGGTTTTGGTCTCATGGAGCCATGGGTGCAGTACTTGTCCAAGACCCAGTTCATCAGGACAGATAGAGATAAGTTGAGGACCTTGTTTGCATTCTTGGGAGAGTGCTTGAAGCTGGTTGTAGCAGACAATGAGGTGGGCAGCTTGAAGCTTGCCCTCGAGGGAAGCTATGTTGAGCCTGGGCCTGGTGGTGATCCAATAAGGAACCCAAAGGTGCTGCCAACAGGGAAGAACATCCATGCTCTTGACCCTCAGGCAATTCCAACTGCAGCTGCCATGAAGAGTGCCAAAATTGTCGTAGACCGTCTGCTGGCTCGGCAAAAATCTGACAATGATGGCAAGTATCCTGAGACAGTGGCACTTGTCTTGTGGGGCACTGATAACATCAAGACCTATGGTGAGTCGCTGGCCCAGGTGATGTGGATGATTGGTGTCCGCCCAGTTGCTGACACCTTCGGCCGTGTCAATCGTGTGGAAACTGTCAGCCTTGAGGAGCTTGGACGTCCCAGGATAGATGTCGTCGTCAATTGCTCTGGTGTTTTCAGAGATCTCTTCATTAACCAGGTACTAAGACTGCTACAACCTTGATTTATGTATACTAGCAAGGATAATGGAATTTATTGTTGAACTGATACTTGCGAAACATGTCTGATGCAGATGAATCTGCTGGACCGGGCTGTGAAGATGGTCGCTGAGCTGGATGAGCCAGAAGAGATGAACTATGTGCGCAAGCATGCCCAGGAGCAGGCAAAGGAGCTTGGTGTTTCACTGAGAGAGGCCGCAACCCGGGTGTTCTCGAATGCATCAGGGTCTTACTCATCAAATGTAAACCTAGCAGTGGAGAATGCATCATGGAGTGATGAGAAGCAGCTCCAGGATATGTACCTTAGTCGCAAATCCTTTGCATTTGACAGTGATGCTCCAGGGGCAGGCATGCGAGAAAAACGACAGGCATTTGAGCTAGCTCTAGCAACAGCAGATGCCACATTTCAGAACCTGGACTCATCAGAGATCTCACTGACAGATGTGAGCCATTACTTTGACTCAGACCCAACAAAACTGGTGCAGGGTCTGCGGAAGGATGGGCGTGCACCTGCATCATACATTGCAGACACAACCACGGCCAATGCACAGGTGCGGACGCTGTCAGAGACAGTGCGTCTTGATGCACGGACAAAGCTCCTTAACCCTAAGTGGTATGAGGGGATGATGAAAAGTGGCTATGAGGGAGTAAGGGAGATAGAGAAGCGGCTAACAAATACTGTTGGATGGAGTGCAACATCTGGGCAAGTCGATAATTGGGTTTATGAGGAGGCAAATGCCACATTTATTGAAGATGAGGCTATGAGGAAGAGGCTAATGGACACCAACCCTAATTCATTCAGGAAGCTGGTTCAAACCTTTCTGGAAGCCAGTGGCAGAGGGTACTGGGAGACATCAGAGGAGAACTTGGAGAGACTTAGGGAACTCTACTCAGAGGTGGAAGACAAGATTGAAGGAATCGACCGGTGAATTCAATCAATTAATTCCTTCATTCCATGGAGAATAATGAATTCTTCTGTCTCATTGATTTGAGACTTGTAAAATTTGTGTAATTTTAAAAGTTGTAATGTGACATAAAAGAGGATATGATGTTCAACAAAGAGGGTTCCTGTGAATGAAGATAAGAGGCATGGTTAAGTTCTTCTCTTCTTTGAAAGGTTTGTTACTTTGTTATTTATTGTGCATTTTCTTAACACTACTTGTGATATAGTGATATAGAATACAGTATATGTATAACTATTATAAAAGAAATAACAGATAGTTTTAGTATTTACTTTCCAATTTCACATTTCTGGTACTATGTTCAAAAAAAATGAACATTTTATTTTAAAATGTTAATTGTGCTGGACTACCAATGAGCCAAAAAATGGCAATGCATTAGTATTTGAATTAACATGGCAAACACACCATAGAAAGGTTCTATCATCTGATTGTACATGTAAGATGAGATCAAGTAACACTAAATTATCCTCTTACTCAAGAAGAATGTTGTTAAAATATAACTTACATCTGAAAGGGAGCAATAAAGCACAGTTTTTGTTTTGTTCTCCTTTCCCAACCGGCCGAAGTATACAGTTTTCGTGTACTCATAGTAACAGGTCAAACCAATTCCATAAGAAGAGGATCTCCTGAAGCCATGACTCTGATTAGCTTTACAAAATCCATCTCATTCTGAACCTTCATAGGGTACACTGCATGTGCTTCAGCAGTGTATATTGTTGAGAATGTGGCGTTAGATGGCAGGTTTGTCCTATAAACAAGTTTTGCCAGAGCTTTGGATTCAAAATTGCTTGGCAAATCCATGGAAAGGAATAACATCGGGACTGCAATACTGTGATGAATATCTAAGCTTCCAATAACTCCAACAAGATACGAGAAATCACCAATGTGCCGTCGAGGAATGTAGAATATCTCACTGCTGCAACGAATGATCTTATCTTCACCTATGCTTCTTCTGTAATTTGCTTGGTAATGAAATGGAAAAATGGCCACCACTTTTTTGACCATATCTCCTTGGTGCACAAACCATTCAACTTTATTACCATGTAGATGAACATCTGACCATGATTCCTTCACCTGGGTATGGACAAGATTATTTTAATGAGACCTCATTGGCAATATGTGAATTGCTAATTTACTATATTTCACATATAGGATTTGGAATCTGGGAGAAGGATATGCACCTGGTTGGTAATCCATAACTTAGCCTTATCAGCTTCCAAGAGGTTCCAATAATTAAGGACCACATGATCCTGAAGGAACAAAAATCCTTCAGCACCTGCAAACCAATCAAAGACCTTCGGCAAGTACCTGTAATCAGAACTAATCAGAAGAAAATAAAGCAGTCACATAGTTTGGATATTGAAAGCAAACGAGGCCTCACTGGATGCTGAAACCAGAAAGAGTTAATGAACTGAGTACAGAAAGATTTATTCTTTGGTAGGATAAAAGATCAAGCTAATTCCACTCACTTGTAGGCTTGGCCCAAGTTGCTGAATTCCACAGCAAGATCTGAATTCCCTTGCTCTGACAATATGACCACTGCCCGAAATATTCGACCATAGAGCAACCTCCACTCAAGTGCAACCCGGTCCACAGGCCCAGTACAATGCACAATAAGCACAACATTGCCAAAATGCTTCCTCCACCTTATGAGATTGCCAATCTCAGTGCTCACTTCCCCGATTTCCTCCACCCCGAGGTGCACAGAAGGTAATTTCTTGGGGACAAACCCCTTCTTGTCTCCATGCCCAATGGCTGCCCTTGGACGGTCAATCTCCAATGACATCAGCCTTGGTTGCCGGTACCCAATAGCTACCAAATCTTGCAGCCAAGCAGCCATGAACTGCAAATCCTTTGCGCCCCAGAACCCCTCCTCTGCGATTGCATAGCTCAAATCAAGTATCCGATCGAAAAGCGTCCGCTTGTTTGACCGCCACTCCATAAGGAACCTTATCAACCTCCCTACGTTGACATGGAGATCCTTCTCATCGGCAAACAGGTGAGCATGGACATCATCTACACGGTACACAGTTGGCGGGTAGACCGCCAAATACCCCCCAATCTCCCACAATATCCTCTGCACCCAATACCCACGTATGATATCCGCTGCCATTGGGCTCACAGACACTGGCAATGCAAGCCCCCAGAACGCCGGTGGGTGGAACAATGTATTCAGTGAGCTCATCGGAACCATGACACCCTGAGGAAGAGCAACCTTGAGCGCGCCCACATCAAAGCGGACATCAAACGCGTCCATCTCCGACGACTTCCGAGTAAAATAGAACACCGCATCAACATCTGGGAGGCCATTACACAGCCCCTGCTGTATGAACTGCCGGCCACCGAACACCTCCGTGTAGAACTCCTCCGCCCCCACCTCCCCTGCCTTCTCCAGTGGCAGGCCCCGCGGCCAAACTGACGGCTGCCCGAAGTGCACGTAGGGGTTAACAACCGTACGGTTCGGATCAGCATGGCTGTACTGCAACAGCACGGTGTCCCCAAGGTGCTGATCCAGATCAACATCAAAATGTCTGGTCAGGTTGTTGTCCGCGATGGCGTTGCGCGCGTCCGCGTCGTAGATGACACGCGCGCCGCGCTGTACGGCGAAGAGGTAGCCAGCCACCTTGCGCGCCTGGCCGCGCGAGGGGAGGAAAGCTAGGGAGCGGAACCCGAGGCGGGCCTGGTCGGCGAGCGTGAGCAGCGCGGCGCCCGGGTGGGACCAGCCCGCGGGCGTCGCATCATCCGCGACGGCGAGGAGGTGCCACCCAGGAACAGCGGCGAGAGGGCGGTGGTGGGGGTGGGTGGGGGAGGCGGAGAAGATGATCCAGTGGGTGCCGCGGAGGGAGGGGAGTGGGGAGGTGGGGAGGGCGGGGAGAGGGGCGATGCGGGACCAGGCGATGGAAGGGTATTGGAGGCGGGAGGAAGCGAGGCAGGGGGCGGCGGGAGAGGCTGCGCCGGAGAGGAGGAGGAGGAGGAAGGGCGCGGCCGCGAGGGCCGCGAGGAGGAGGTAGAGGAGCGGCTTGGAGGTGGAGGCGGGGGAATGGTGGGGTAGCATTTGGGTGGGGCGTGGAATTTTTGCTGCTGGGTTAGGTGAGTTGATACTTTGTTACTTTGTTAGTGGTGTACTGGTGTGGGAGTCAACTCCCCGCCAACCGCGACGGACGCACGGCCGGAGTGGTTACGCCGGCGAGACTACCGGACGGCGTGGACTTGGTATTTTGGGATGGGCTTTTACCCTTTTTTTCTCTCTTTTGGACCAATGGGCCTTTGGCGGACTAGACAGTGCAATGCTATAGACTATGGACGTGAAAGCAAAAGGTGGTCTGTTCAATCTGTTCAATCCTTTTCGTTCGTCTATTTTTTCGCAAAATCTCATTTTTAGTTTTTATATTTTCAAAACAATCAAATGGATTATTCTACTCTGTGAACTGAATTAAAGTATCCATTTTGATTAAAAATTTAATTTAGAAAATGACGTAACATGTATGTATGTTAATATGGTGGATTAAGACCTTCCAACAGGCATATCTAAACCATCTAGGCTTCTGCATCACCACTTATCTTTGACAAAGTGGTGCAAGAATAAGTTTATATAACTCCAATGTTTGACAAATTAGAAGCTTAATTGATGTGGCATCTTATCTATCCTTCCAGTCATGAAACATACATGTTGCATCATATTTTTAAATTAAGTTGTTAACCAAAAATGTTTACTTTACCCAATTTACAAAATAGATAGACTAACTTGACCGCTTCGGAAGTAGAAGGACTGTAATGAGTTTTTGAGTAAAATAGAGGACCAAAAGTGACATTTACCTTTTTTTTTAGTGGATTGGGAGTTGAATTTATCATCTCTTTATATATGAAACACACACTCTAGTCATCTGGGTGCATATATGAATGCAATGTAAAAAATTGATAATTTCCTTATATTCTTTTTACTTTTTTTATTTCTCTTTTTCAAAGAATTTCGGCCTACATTTTAAAGCATTCTATATGTAGTGTTAGTCTAGTATATGAAAAATGGAATTTTTTAAATAATCCAAAGTAGAAAGAAAATTATGAAAATAATCCACGATTTAACAAAATTGGCCCATGTTAGTGTTTCACAACCCAGAACCACAACAGAAGCTAGCTGAGCTGCGATAGAAGTTTTTGTCTCGACTCTAAGCTGCGATAGAAAGCACTACACCCCTTGGCCAGCTCTGGTCCCCTCTCTTCTGAAATAAATTTCTCTGTTTCTCAAAACCACTTCACCATACATTTTTCTTCTTTCCCCTGATATCTTTGAAATCAGTTGAAATCTAGTTGTGATTTCAAATTGGTGTTGTTGCGAAAGTTGCAAATCCGACGAAACTCTTCCAAACAAGCTAATTTGTTGAAATCCAATGTGTTATGAATATACCTTTCTCTAATGGATGTCCATGATCAATACAACATAAATATTATAACTCCTATACTATTAAAATAATAACCAACTATCCCCACCATATAATAAAAATCATAACGTCTCATATTATAGATTATGTAACTCTAAGACATCAATTTTGTAAAACTCCAAATTACTTTATTTATCCTAGCTGCTATAAATAAGAGAATTTTGTATATTTTAGATGACATAACAAGATAATAAGAATTCTATCATTCTCTCAGTTATCTCTACATTTTCTCTTTGTTCTATATTTTTAGTTGACAATCATATTTTTCATAACACAGTGAAGCTTTTGCTAATTTTTTGTTAATAACATAATTAGTAATTAAGTAGATGATAAAAGTATATGTGGATTACTATATCACCCTAGGGTAGGATAAAGAGCATGACATTGTGTAGCAATTACATTTTTTGTGGATAAATATTTATTTAGTTGGTTAATGACTGTATGTTATGGTCATGATTAGTTTAGATAGCTAAACATATTATTGTAGAAAATGTTGACAACACTAACTGCATGTATACAAGGAAAATATTTTTTATGTTATTGGTGTTAGTTAAAATAGTTGTATAATTTAAGACTTTTTTAGCACTTTGTTAGTTTAAAATTTTTTGTAAAATAGTAGTGCCAATCTTTTAATTTAACATTTTCTTGATGTTAATGAAAATAGTTGTACAGTATTTGTGTTATACATAGTTTAAGAATATTTTTATCAAGAAAATGAAAAAGAATAGAATCTTGTCTTTTTTTTACGGGTTTTGATTTGTTTTAATCTTTACATTTATGCATTTGTTTGTAAAAAAATAATCAGATGAAGGAATAGGAGAGCACTTCTAATTTGGTCAGTAAGAAAATATTTGTAAATGTAAAAATATATTTGTAGTTGGATGTTATTTTTTTTATACTTTTAATTTGGTCAGTATTTTTCTATTCTTTGTAACATCCATATGATATGTTATTTGGTATTATTGTAGAACTATTAAACCGATATTTGCATATAAAGTGACTTGACAGAGGGATACATGGAAAATATATTTGTATGCTAATTATATTAATTAAAATGGTTATATATTTGTATGCTTTGAGGAAGAACAACTATTGAGAGAAGTGTTGCATCTAGGTCATTATGACTGATTTTGATGACTAATGAAAACAAGTGTTTCAGACTAATTGTGTTTTGAGATATTTGATACAAAACTTTGTTGGGAAGACGTGCAAGCTGATTGAGATGAATTCAACATGAAAAAGAAAAAGCACATGGCAAAGATTAAAAATGCAAAGGACTTGAGGTAATATCTATTTTTATTTTGACCGATCTCGGTGTTTGGAGTTTGATCGGTTTAGAAAATTATTTCTTAGTTTTAACTGTAATATAAAGAGGGGTTGCAAGTCATCTATACATTTCCAGCATAAACCTAGAAACTACTAGGTCACTGCATTGCATTCTTTTCGGTTGGATTTGTTTTAAAAAAGATTTGGTTTTTCAGATAAGTTTTTGACAGCAGAAGAGTTTTTGCATTTTATAGAAAGATATAGGCAGATCTGGCTTTTTTCTTCTGTTGACAAAAAGATAGTTCTTTATATTATCTTTCAAACGAGGTATAAATTAAAAGTTATGGTTGTTTCTATTCATGTTGACTATCAGTTTGCTATACTGAATGTCAGTTTGAATGTCAGTCTGTTTAAACTGACAATTGTCTAGAGAGCATGTTTTTTGAGCTAAATTTTTTTTATCTAACTGCCAGTATGCATTTCGACCTCGAGCTGATTGTTTTGGGTTTCTGTTTTATCTGGTCGTTTTTGTGGTCGATACTTACTGTTAGTATGTGATACTGACTGTCAGTATTGTTGGATCTAGGTAGATCTTAGTATCTAGCTTTTGATGATTAATGACGATTTGGATAAATTCATGATGATCAAATTTAATCTAGAGAATGTCAGTTTTGGTGATCAAATGACAACTTAGATAAATCCTGATTTAGCACAAGTAAATTGAATTGATTATCGGTAAACCCTGAATTGGATGTTTTCCTCGGTTGCGGGTTTGATATTGATGCATATGTAGAGGATGAGCTCTGTGGTTGCATCAAGCTTATGAAAATTGGTTAATTGAGATGTGATATGTTAAATCCTGAGGTTGATGACTCCAGTTATGAATTTGATATCGATACATATGTTGAGGGAGAGCTCATCACTTTGGCCATTTTGATTTGATTGATCTCATGTCATGAGTAGTATATATCATGTGCGTATGTGTTTATCATCTACGATCTATATGATTGTATTCTATCTCATACTCATTTGCTACCCGTTGAATATGGTTGCGTCATTTCATTGGAAAGAGAAACTGTCGAGCTAACTCCTGTGTGGAGTAGTTTTTCTGGTGGTGATTAATGACGACCTATATTTGAGACTAATACTGTGTATTGAGTATACGTATTGTAGTCTCAGTTTGATTGCAGGCTAAAAGTGAGCAAGGACGTGAGGAGGATGAAGACGATATGAAACATCCCGAGTAAGGTCAAGCTTAGCAAGGACGAGCTTTGCGAAGACAGGCGTCAAGCGGTCAAGCTTCGCGTGGTCAAGCTTAGCGGGATCGAGCTTTGCGATGATGAGCGTCTAGCGATCGAACTTCACGAGGTCAAACTCCACCTAAGGTAAAATCCAAGATTAAGGATTGTTTTCTTAGGGTTTTACCAGTCTCGGTGTTTGGAGACAAACCGGGTTTATAGGTTTCTTTTTACTAGTTTGAGCGTACTATTAAGAGGGGTCGGAAACTAGTAGCTTGAATCTATCTAGTGCGGAAGCTCAGATGCATTCATATCATCTTGCACTAGTGTCTTGCATTGCTAGTGAGTCTAAGTGTAGTTCATGTGCAATAGAGTAAATGTTTTGAAAACTGCACTTAGTCTTGATCGCCAGCTATTTAAATTGGTTTATTTATCTAGAGCTGGTCGTGATTGTATTTGCATATTTTGATCGTATTAGTGTTGATACATGGTCGTGATTGTGTTGCTTGTTTGGCGGTTTTCTGTTTAGGATTTGGGCGCAGTCGTAGGAGTTGGGACTGGTCGTACCAGTCTTCGGCTCGCTTGCGTACGCTCGACCAAACCCTATCGACCACCTATTTTTGATCGGATGTCAGACCTGTGTGGTCGTGGTCGTTGCTGAGTGACAGCAATCAAATCCACGAGAAAACGGCAAATCTGTATGTGCAAATACTCTAAATTGCATTTGATATGATTTTTGAATTGGACATTTTGACAGCAGGAAAGTTTCTAGAAGTTTGTAGACATTTTTAGGTCTTGCTCCTGTTTACAAAATTGTACAGCTCTCAGTTATCTTTCCAACAACCTAAAAATCATCTCAATCGGATCTCTGAATCAAAAGTTATGCTTGTTTTACTGTCAGTGTGCAGTGGCCGAACTTTGTCCGGGCATGGCCGGACATTGTCTAGCCTGTACAAATTTTTTCAGCCTTTTGCTGAGTGTAAACAGAGACATATCCATCCATCCGGGGCTATCTGTCCGAAGTGGCCGGACATTGTCTGATATGGCCAGACAATGTCCAGCCTGTACAAATTTTGTAAGCCCAGAAATGAAACAGAGACAAATGCATCCGTCCGAGGCATTTGTCCGTCATGGGCGGACTTTATCCGAAATGGCCGGACATTGTCCGGCTTTTACAGAAAAATCGTCCAACGGTAACTGACACATTGCAACGGCTGTTTTCGTTGAACTGGGCAGACACTGTCTGAAGTGGCCGGGCAATGTCCGGCCTGTACAACTTTTGGCCCGGTTTTTTACAAACGGCTAATTTTTCGTTGAGGCTATATATACTTCGTGTTTGGCTTCATTTTTGGGTGCTCAAGAAGTTCATACAACAGCTGAAAACCTAGCCAATTGATTTCCATTTGAGTTATTGCATTTATAGGCTAGAATTGAGCTCAAATCTTGAGTAGATTTGAGAGAGAGCTTGAGGGAGATTGTGTGAGTGTTTTAGTGCACTTCATCTCCATTAGATTGCTAGTGCTAGAGTGTTGAGTATCTCATTTGCATCATTGAGTTTCTAGCACGTGGTTGGTTCAAGTGAAAGCGCATCCGACTTGTTACTCTTGGCGATCGCCTTCGCCTAGACGGTGCCGGAGGAGAGATGAGATCTCTCTAATTGAAGTTTGTTGGAGAGGCCGGCAAAAGATTGTGAAAGGTGTGTTGCTCGCCTATCCGGTGTGGAGAAAGAGCAACCCTAGTGAGATATCCTTCGTGGATATAGAAGCGAGGCTCCGAGCGAGCGCTTCAACGAGGAGTAGGGAAGACCGGGCGAGTCTCCAAGACCTCGGTAAAAATATTGTGTCAATTGCGTAATTCTTATTTGCTTTATATTCATCTTGACACAATTGCTTATATCACTATCGTTGCTGTGGGCCCCTCGTTAGAGGGAACCTGATACAAATGCCCAGGTAATTTGTGCACAGGAGTTGAGACCTCAGAACATTCAACAGCATTTACATACATACATTAGCATAGCGTACGGGGTCATCCAGACCCATATTACATTAATCGACGTGTGCGGAACCACGTCATATAAGAGTAGCAAGATCAGTTAGAAGCTAAACCCGAAACAGGATTCGAGCCAGAATATAAACAACCAAAGTGCATCAGCAAAGCAGAGGGGAACATCTTCCTCATCCAGCAAAGCGTGAAGCAGGGCGAAACCCACATCGCTCTTACTGAGGTTAGGTGACCCTTCAGGCGCTTGGATCTCCTGGAACTTTGTCGGGGTCTTCTTGTGCCGGTTCGATTCCAGAGTCTATGAAATCCATTGATTCATCCTCTGTACTTATTGGATCAGCAAGGGTGAGCATACAAAGCTCAGCAAGTTCCCGCATAAGGAAATATTGTATGTAGTTATTGACAACAACAAGCTCTATGGTTCCCATACCTAATGAAATTTTATTGAAAACAGAGATATTTTAGTACTTTGGAAAGTCTCCCTGAATCTGGGGTTTTAATTCTCAAAGTAATTTATCAAAACTGTACATATGTATACTTTTCACAGAGTCAGGCTAAACTCCCATGAGTCGCCATGGTTTGATCTCATTTTAAAGAATTTATCAATACTAATCATGCTGCAACAACGAGGGACCACCCCACTACGACCAGGCTCCAGAAAACCCGGGAGCACGGAGTATTCGAATACCTTTTTACACTCTGCAGAGGTGTACCACTGTACCCACCACGAAAACTCAACTTAAATGTCGGATCAGCTCCCTGCGACTTATACGCAGGTGATCAGGCTGAACTTACACAACAGTTTACTGACCCATTGTTAATAATTTCCTGCCCGATACATAGACAATACCGGCCCCATTATCAAGGTAGGTACTCCCTACAACATGATACATGGCAAGCACGCGTAAGGTCCTCATTATCGTTGTGGGTCCTCCCCACTGCTTTTTCTTCTAGCCTTGGGTCTATGAGGTCCTCCTCTGGACGCATAGAATTCCCACTTCCGGGTTCGATCGCGCACGACTCGAGAGCCAGGCTAGGGCGACTTCCTTCTTACGCCTTATCCTCTCTACCCCTCACACCACTCATGGCCCTCTGTGGCCCACCAATTTCCACTCGGGAAACCGGATCGACAACCATTGCAGGAAATGATTAACTTTAGGTGAGTCATGACATTGTGCCTGTCCCATACCAGGCGGGTGGTTAGCACGTTTTCAGGTCGCTTAGAAGCACAGCACGACGATCCCATCCTTATGGACCCTTAGCGAGGCTTTCACAAACCCACCGCGCACACAGCGCCAACCTTCCAAACCAACCCTCGCTAGTAGTCCCTATTTCTTTTACATAAAATGATCTTTAGAAATAGTTTGCTCACGCTTCTGCCTTCCTCTTTTCTTTTACACATTTATTAGTATAGACATATATTTCCATGGGTACATATTTCCTCTTAAGGTAGTGTGTATATGAATACACACATATGTTCTACACTTTTTCTCCTAAGGTGACAAGGCAAAGTAAATTGTTATGAAACAAGGGGGGTCTGCAAAATAGGACTATCTACTCACATCATTTCTCAACATATACTTTTATCAAAACTATCTATGCATACATGCGTAGATACCAAATTCTAAATAATTAAATGCATATAAAATAATAGACGCAATATGTTCAAAGGAGGGAAACTTGCCTTGCCAAGTAGTATTGCCGTAGTCTGCGGGTTCTTCTGTTTCCTCTTCCGCGTAATCGAAGTCTTGATCTTCAAATACAGGCACATACACAAGGTATTACAATCAACTTACAAAATACGACAACTATGCTCACATAAAATAATAATGCGCTACACTGGAACGGCTTCTGATTTCTGAACTGAATTAGGGTTTGGGCTTTGGATTTCCAAGGGTTGATTTGTGCTAGTTTAGGATGGCTAAGAAGAGTAGTAAATAAGACTCTTAGGGTCGACGGACATTGGACGTCAAAAGGGCGACGTTCGGGTCACGTCCGAACTTAACCTAAAAGCCGAGAAGTGAGTTAAGGGGTCTAGGTAATTCTGAATGAGATGAAAATTGGACAGTAGGTGCATTAGACTAAGGCGAAGCTATTTGACAAAGTGGGACAAGCAGAAAAGGCTTAGGTTTTCTAGAATTCACATAAAGGTCCAGGACACAGCAATTTCTATGCCATTGTACTGCTAGAATTAGGGTTTGTGTGTCCTGAGCAATTGGTTCATGCATTTGAAGGCAAACTATGTCAAACATGTAGGCTTAAGTGTCAGGAGGTGTCTGGCCGGAGGGTTTGGCCGGGGATGGCCGGAGTTGGCCAGAATTTGAATGCCAAGGTGGCTGTTTTGAACAGAAGTTAGGGCAGAGCAATTGGAGCAGTTAGGGTTGATCAATTTAGAAATTGATCACATATCCTTGCTCCTGGGAGTGTGGAGATCACTACTGGTACACTGGGTTGTCTAGTGGTTGCGGTTGGAGGCTCGCCGGAGTAGATGGCCGGAGCTCACGGCTGGGGATTTGGGGGTTTTTAATTGGCTATTTGAAAGTCAAAATTAACTAGCTGGGGTGATCAAACATACTCTAAGGAGCAATTCTCCTCACTAGCACGGGTTCTAAATCTCTTTGGATCGGGCTGAATTTTGCAAAACAGAGCTAAATGGAAAACCGGTGATAGCCGGAGTTAGAGAAGAAATGAACTCGATTCTAAGCTCATGAACCATCTAGAGAGTAAGAGGAATATGTTGGTGGCTTCAATTTGGAGAAAAACCCACCGGAGAGTGCTGTCACCGAGAAGGCTGAAGGTGGAGCTCGGGGAAGACGATGAACAGTGGTTTTTCTTGCGTTTGCTGTGTGGGTGAGGTGAAGAGATAATGTGCCCTGGCTTTTATAGCCTCTAGATGCTGTGGGGAAGGTACTGGCCGAGGGAGGGCGCAACTGGGCGCGTGTGCGACGACAACCGGAGGCGAGGACGGTTGCGATGGGACGGTGCACCGGCGTGAAGGTCGAAGAACGTGGCTACAGCTCGGGCAAAGGACAGCTGTGGCACGCTCATCCAATGCCGGCGCTGGACGTGGCTGAGATGCACAGGAACGGCGACTTTTGCGCGCGGCCAGGTGTTGCTGTGTTCGGTGGTGGACACGACGGGACGAGGCACGGCGATCTGGGGGTTCTTGAGGCGTCGTCGTTGGCGTGGACAGGTGGCGGAGCTCGCAGGGCACGTGAGGCGCACACGGGGCGGTGCCGGCGGAGAGGGGACGCGGTGGCGCGGCACGGCGCAGTGCGGTGGCGCACGGGCGGCACGCAGGGCGTGCACGCGGCACGAGCACGGGCACGGTACAGTGCCGTGCACTGTACACTGTGTTTTGTTCCAGGGGTATTTTGGGCATTTTCAGGATTTAGGGATCCAAATGCAAATCCGACTTTTCCGAGGGCTAGATAAAATTATCACATACTCATTCCAATTGAGTATGCGCGAAAATGAGAAGATTTGGCAGGGTTTCGGGTAAAACGAAAACAGGGTTGAGTAAAACTGGTACTTTCGTTTTTGGATTTTTCCAACGGCTGAAACTCTGATTCCCGTCGCGAATTTGGAAACGTTTCTAAAGGACGATGCGTATCAAATAGCGATATGGACGTATAGGAGAAGATGGATCTCGATTCGGATTTCAAACGGAGATTTTAGATTTTTTGGGTCTCCTAGAAGCAGTCGTTTTCGATTTTGAGAAAGAATCGGCCGATTTGGGATATTCCGATACGAGGGGATCTTAGAGCACATCGCGCTTATATTGGTTATGGTTTGGGTCCTTTCAGGGTCAGGTGGTGCAAGGTGCGTGTGATAAGGCGATGCTCAGAAAATGAAAATAGGGCAAAAATCAGGGATGTTACAGTTGCATGTATTGTTAAATATTTCATATGGTTGAATGAAATTAGTTGATTAAATTGTTTTAAGCCTCATTGTACAATCTAGTTCAATCGATTATCTTGTTGAAATTACTTAGCACTATGACAATTGATTACCCTTTACAGTTACAAAATTGACTCCACTTATTCATGCGACTGTCACACTCATATATAATTTTTTTTTTCATTTCTACTGAAATATTAAGAAATTATGTAATCTTTACTTGACCTTCACAACCTTTACCCTAGATCTCTAATGTTTGCATCGTATGCATTGTATCTTTCCTTTCGTTTCATGCCCTGCAAGTTAAAAAGTAGCCTATTTTTATATCATTTTGACTCACCTATCTAATCCTTCAATCATATGCAAAACAATCATATCTGATGTTTTGGTCAAATCTTTTCTAACCCTATTGTGCATTTCTACTACCACTTAAAGTCATCTTTTTTTTGGCTGCTAAGCAATACAATATCAAGTATTATTGCATTGAAAAAGAAAGGAATTGATAAACACAATTCAATTCCAAATTTATTTCTTTCAGTGAAAATAATAGTAATATGCATTGGTTGAAACTATACCTTTATTTTTACCTATAGCATATGACTAACAGTTTCGTCCACAACTTAACACTATTACCATTAAATCCTATCAAATTTCATATGCCAATGTCACAAATTATGGGCGATATAAAGGGTTCAAACCTTTACATTGACCCTTCCCATTAGATATATTCATATATTATATTATTTATCATATTACATAATATATCTAACCTAGCCACAGGAAAAACAACATTCAATAACTATAGAAATAACAAATATGTTTTGTTGAGTGCTAAAATTTTCGAAGACAAGTTGTGGTCATCATCAATTACATGGCATGACCAAAATTTTCATTATAAAAATATGTTTGGTTAATAGCTTGTAGAGCCATTCAAAAAATAGTCAATAATTCTTGGCTTATATTCAGTTGGCACTGAGTAATAAGATAAGCATAGTATTGATGGGATCGAAGCGGTTTTGGCTGCCAGAGATCAGGCGAGCAAATCATGCCATAGATTTGACAAGAAAACTTGAAGAATAGGTTGTCCATCGTGACCAAACTTCTTGGCTAGCCAATTTTTTGTCACAATGCAAATGGCAGCAAAAAATTATTGGTATTACCAAATTTTGGCTTGTTTGTGTGCAATAATAAATTCAGATTCATGAGCTTTCTACCATGCCTCCCAATCGCAACAACTGCTCTGTCGCACTAAAACAGATCATTTTAACAAATTTGTTCAATGTGGGTTATTTTTATTTTTTTTACTTTGAATTATTTAAAAAAAACCATGAAAAATGCAACACCAAAAGAATGAGATAATTTGGATGATTTTTTTAAAATAACCCATTAAATAAATTATTTACAAAACTAACCTAAAATTTGAAAAAATAACAAAAATAACTTTTAGTCGCTAGACTCAAAGAACAATTGAGTTTCGATCGCTTATTGAGCCAACAACTGAAGGCTGGTTATTGAAGACTGAGGTGACTTTGTACTGAGCCAGTGATGCAGCTGGGCTACACCAACTCTTCAATCGCTGATCCAATAAGCGATTGAAGTCTTGTCGTTTTTTTGATCCAATGATTGAAAGTTATTTTTGTTATTTTTCAAAATTTTAGGTTATTTTTGAAATTAATTTTTTATAGATTATTTCAAAAAAAAAATTCAAAAATTTGTGGGCATAAACACAATTTTTTAACTTTTAAGAGCTGCATACAAACACAACCTTCTTTCACTCAGACCTAAAGGGAAGTCAGAAGTGAGTTCAATAAGAACCATGCTCGCACAAGGACTTGTTCAAGGATCATGCTATCCTGCTCAAAGCCCTCAATCGGATGATTGAAAATTTGAAAGCCGAGTTCTCCGTTACAGAAATATCAGGACAATCCTCATTGTAGCCTTTTTTTTTTTTTTTTTTTCTGTTGAAGTCATTGCAGAACAATCCCCTTAAATTCCACCCATTAGTGAGACCCATCTCCGGCCTCTTAATGATTTTTTATTTTAGTTTATGGGTTTGTTTTATTCATACTTTTAATTTGTCTAACTAATATTTAATTATGTCTTATTAATTTGACTTTTGTTAGGTAGGAGATTAAAACTTAATCATGACTCAAGAATGGATAGTTTTTATGTGCTTTTTGACCAAGTTTTTGACAAAGATGAGTGAAGAAATCTTTAACCCCAAATTATTTGCCAATTTTTCCTACTCCGTGGATTACAAATTGATTTTTAAAATTTTAACTAGTCAAATATTAGTTATAAATTGGATTGCTACTATATGTTTTTTTGTCACACCCCACATTTAATCATGATTAATTTTTAGCATGACAATATGAGGTACATACTAAACATTCTTACGTCAAAATTACACATACATTTTCAAAGCTAGATAACATCTGTATGTGATATGGAACCATGTCTAACACATGTTTTTACAAACTCAAAGAAAATGTCATCCGCATATACAATTTGGAGATATAAAGTCAGCACTTGCTTTGGAGTTTGTGAAAATTGCAATTATTTAAAAAAAATCATCTACTATCTCTACCCACATGTCAGTCCCTTCAATTCCCCTACCTCTGTGAAGTCCAAACACAGCATCCCGGAAAATTCAAACGAGCAGGAGCCACGCACGCCCCCCACACGCTCGAAAATGCAAAAAGCCTGCTTCCTCGGCTCCTCCCAGATCCCCAGCCTGCTTCTCCAGACCAACTCAAACTACTATATAAATCCCATCAAATCGCAAACCCAACCCACCCACGACCTCCATTGCCGGCGAGGCGGCGACATGAGAGCACCAACTCCCGCTGCAGCCTCCCCCACCTCCGGCGAGCTCGCCGCCGCCGCGGCCCTCCTCCTCCTCCCCAACTCCTCCCCCGCTCCACCCACACCTTCACCCCCACCTGCTCCTATCCTCAGGTATGTCTACACCTACGTTCCTCACCTCACACCCCACGCACAGCTCTGTCCAATTTGCTAACCATTTGACGTGCCTCTCGGCTTTGCAGCGACGAGCTTTCCTCCTACTCGACCTCCTCTTCCTCATGCTCTGATGCCTCGGCGAGGTCGTGCGTCTCCGATTTGACGCTACGTGGCCGCCCGGCCGACCCTCTCCGCGTGCTCGCCGTCGTCGCTTCCCTCCGCCGCATCGACCCCAAGGTAAATTGCTAACTGGTAACTACCCGTCGTCTGTTCTGTACTAATGGCTCTGCTTTTTGTGTGACGCGTGTTCTAGGTGCTCTCAAAGGCGACGAGGGCGCTGTTCCAGGGTGAGGAGGCCAAGAAGCGGAAGGGCGTGTGGATCGAGATCGACGACGAGGAAGAGGAGAGCGAGAGGGGCAGCGCGGTGGCCAGCGAGGAGAGCACGATGACGGCCTCCGCGTCCGGGGGCTCCACGGCCACGTCAGGGAGAAGCCGCCGGTCGAGGCTGGCCAGTGGCGGAAGTGGTGGGAGGCTGTGGCGGCGGGCGAAGGCGATCCTGGATTGGCTGTCGCAGCCGCACGCGGCGCCGACCACGGAGATGGCCATCCGCGATGCCGTCGGCGACAACGCCGACACCAGCAGGGCGCTGCGCTGGTGAGTAGCACGCTCTCTCTAATTACTATTTGCTGTGGATTTTGAAATCGTTGTTTGATTGGTGTATGTGTGTCTTGACAGGCTGATGAAGCAGCGAGATGGCTGCATCAGTGTGTGGCGTGCGGGAGCCGGTGGCCGCATGGATCCGTATGTGTACATGGTATGTGAAATCTGCTTGAAATGTTTGAATTGGAATTTTGAATGTTAAGTTTCTAAAATCTGATGACCTGGTGAATGAAGCTTGTTTACAGTAACTTGGATTTTTTTTTTTTTTTTTTGAAAATGCAGCCGCTTGGAAAATTTGAAAATGGATTGGTAAGGCTCAATGTCAGTGTGCCAATTTGGATGGCTTTAGTGGTGCAATTAGAACTTTGCGGTGATTGGAATTTGAATCAGTAGGGCCCAACGTCCTAGTGATCACTGATCAAAAATGACTTTTCAAATCTGGAAGGCATTATATGGATCAAATTATTAGCTTGCTAGTCTCAGCGTCTGTGGTGAGCAAGGAACTTGCAAATCTGAAAGCCACCTTGCTTTCAAACGGTGCAAAATTGAGTTTTTGGTGATTATAGAGATCAACTTAGTAGCCTTTTTTAGCCGGCGAGTAATCGCTGTGATCAAACTCACACTTTCCTTTTTCTAACTTAGAAGATACTGTAGTAACCAAATTCACAAGGTGCACTTCTACTTTGCTCATGCATGCTGTAGTAACCAAACCCCAGCCTTTCCGCTCACTAACTTTTGGATCAACTTTCAGGTTGCTGGCCGGCACAGTGAAGTTTACTTGCACTAGATTGTGTTAACGGTGGTGGAATTATAATTGTAAAGCTATGAGGGAGAATTACAGGATTGGAGTTTGGAGAGTACTCATTAATTGCTACCTCTTGCTGTCTTAGGTTGCAGTTTTGCCTTTCTATAGATTAGGAGACGAATATAAATCAAAGTTGTCATGACAGCAAGAGCTGTTAAAGCACTGGTAAAGATATGCTCTTGGGTGGACAGATAGATATATAGAAGTGAATATGTAGCAATCAGGTGATCGTGCATTTGTAATATAGATATGTTGGAACTGATACAATTGAATATAAGATGCCAAAATGTGTAATTCTGATCTTTCTGTCAGCGGTCAGATATATATATATGTTCATTGTTGTTGAGTTGGAGCATCCTCTGATGATAGAAGAATTACTTTCTGTGTTTTTCATTATGGGTATATTTGTGATGTTGCATTGTTACTGAGGTATGAGTGGAAAGAGATCGCGTTATTTGCATTTGTATTGCAGAAACTAACAATTACGGTTCCTGACATAGCTACAAATCTCACTATTTATTATTTGCATTGTTGCTTAAAGCTAAACTGTGACTGCTATTACGGACATACAGTAGAGTAAATTTTGGCTAAACAACTAAAGCAACCTGCGCTCTTGCCTGCAAGATTAGTTCCTTTTCTTGTTGGAGATCATGTTCTTGAACCAGAAAGCTGAGTCCTTGGGGTACCTCTTCAGTGTCTTGAAGTCCACATAGACGATGCCAAATCGCGAAGTGTACCCTAGCCTCCACTCAAAGTTGTCAAGTAGTGACCATGCAAAGAAACCAATCACATTGGCGCCATCATCTATCGATTTCTTGAGCTCGGTCATGTAGTCTCGGTAGTATTGGATCCTCACTGTGTCATGCACGCCTTGTGTGATGCTGACATTACCAGGTTGGTCCATTCCTATTGACAAATAATATTGATCAAAATAAGTCCCCACCCTTTCCTCTCCTTGTTTATAAGGAGAATAATTGTAACATTTTTCAAAGAAGCAGTCGTCAAGTTGATTCATCAGTACCACTTTCAGAAAGTATCATTGTAGGGTTTCCATATGTTTCCTTAACATAAGTCACTGCTTTGTTGATTCCCCATGGTACAATGTAAAGCCAGTCGGAATTTGCCTGCATAAACTCGATGAATTTATGATTACATTATTCAATAAAAAATGAACTTTTCGTAACAGTAAATCTAGTACTTACATGACCTCCAATTGGCACACCATTTCGTTCATCTGCAGAGACACATGACTACATGAGTCGTGGATCACAATTCACAACAGTAAAAGAAAGTGATATATCAGAACTCAGAAGGATTTGGGGCTGCAGAACTCACAAACAAACGAGACATGCCAGTCATCCTGGTAACTGACTGGCATCAGGTTCCATGCGCCAGGGTCCTTCATATAGTAAGAGGTGTACTGGTTGATACCTACATAGTCTGTGGAGCCTTTCACCATTCGGGACTCTTCGTCGGTGAAAGCTGGTAGCCTTTCCTTCACAAGCCCAAGCATGGAGAATGGATACCGACCATAAACAATGGGGTCAAGGAACCTGCAAAGAGATCGCATTGTCACCATATTGTGCAAGTGCCACAACTGGAGTAAATTTGGATTCCAAAGCAATGTTTCAGATTTTGACCATCCAAGATGGAAGTCCCTGGCCCTCTGCGCTGCAGCTCGGTCGGCATTGCTGTCAGTAAGAGGTTCGTACCATACAAAATCCAAGAGAATTCCGATCTTCCCCCTTTGGTAAAGCTGAACATTCAAAGAATTGACCTAATTAATTGTATTGCATATTTTCTCAATAGCAGGTGACTACCAATTTGCAGTAAACCACATACGAACAAACTATATGTGCAGTGACAATTTTTTGGAAAACATATGAAATGAACACATGCCAAGTATTAGTGCTGACCAGAATTGCGGTTTTACTTCAGCATATCTGCAGACTGACGAATCTGACTAATATTGCAAAACTGAGCTAAAATATAACTATTCAGTTATCTGGACAGTCAAAACTTGATACAGCATTATGGAACATACAAGTGGTTAAAGCACACATGTGTTTTACAGGACTATTCAAACTGATGAGGCATGAACGGAACTGCCATTTCATTATTTACCTGATACTTCTCGCGGTATCGCTTCACTGCAGCGGCATGAGAAAGGATTAGATGGTGTGCAACAAGGTATGGCTCTGTTGTGGAGTTCCCTCCGGCAGCGCACTGAGAACACCGTCCTGGTGCATGGAAGCCATCGTCGTACCCTAGAGCAGCGACAACCCTCGGTTCGTTGAACGTAAACCAGTTCTTCACCCTATCCCCAAACGTCTGGAAGCAGAAATCCGCATAGTCCGCAAACGCCTCCCTGCGTGTTACAACACACAATTGAGTCGAGAAGATACTTCAGTCAAATATGAAATTTGAAGGCCGTCATACAGCATTGGGAATGCTTACACAATATTTGGACTGAGCCAGCCTAGGTACTGCTCATGGAGTGCCAGTGGGAGGTCATAGTGATAGAGATTTGCATACGGAGTGATGCCTAATCCACCATAAGAAGCCCAAATCAAGAACTCTAATATAGAAAAAAAAACAAATTCTATTGCTTATGGATAAGTCGTATCGAAAATTTACCCTTCTGAACCATGTAATCTATGAGCCTGTTGTAGTAATCCACTCCTTCCTGGTTCACCTTCCCAGTTCCATCTGATAAATTTGACATTACAACTCTACATTATAAATGTCCTCTTTTTTAGAACAAGAGAACTAGCAAGTTCTTGTAAAGGATAGTCACAAACTTGGGAAAATCCGAGACCAGGAAATCGAGAACCGATACGCATCGAAGCCCATGTTCTTCATTATGTTCACATCTTCCTACACAAAAATAAACAGCCTTCATATATCAGAACACCAAGAAAACACCACAGCTTGGAACAACAGAAAAACCATGGTAATAAGAACATGCTTGTATGTATACACACCTTATACTTATGGTACTCGTCCGTCGTCACATCAGCAGTGGCATTTTTAGGAATCATCCCTGCTCCGACACAAGAACACAAACAGTATCATTAGCATACTGTACATGGAAAACAAACACACACACATGGTTATTGAATTCACCTGTGATAGTGAACAAAAACATGTACTAAGCTCTATTATTTTACCTGGTATATTTATGAAAGCGTCCCAGATACTAGGACCTCGCCCTCCCTGCTTCGCCATCCCCTCCACTTGGTACGCCGACGCGGCCGTGCCGAACAAGAACCCCTTTGGGAAGGCGTGCCGGCCGAGGCCGCCGGTGTTGTAGATCTCCGGGTTGAGCCAGTAGCATTGTGCTATGGGCAGTGTCATTAGCACATGGGCTAGTACTAGTAGTGGTAGTATTGACTTCATGTTTGAGTGTGTGCAAGTGCAATCCACAAAGGAACTAACTAGGCAATTCCGGAGCAAAAGCCTGGCCAACAGAGGCTTTATAATGGAAGGAAGCGTCTGAGACGCGGAAAATTAGAGTTAATGGATGTTACCATTGAGTTGTTAGAATCATATTTACTTTTAGTTTGTATCTATGTCTTTCTACCTCCAAACCTTAGACTTAGTTGTTTTTATAATCTATGTGCTTCGTGATGAACTAACTGACCTCTATCGTTTATCTTTACCCATTGTTACTCTGTGGTGTAGCAGATGGATAGCAACAGCTGAATTCATCAAAAAAAATTTCTTTGTTTCTATTCAGATGTTTTGCATGTACTTTAGTTAAGTTTGTGTCGTAATAATATCTTGAGATGCTTGGTTCACTTTTTAAGAGAAAAAATTGGAGAACTATAATATACTGTGTTTCAACCAGATTATTTATTGAGATAAAATTTTCATTGATTAATTTTCAATCGTGCATATAAAAAGATAAGATTTAATTTAAACAATACATATCATCTACAACTAAGTTTGTTAGAAATTGATTTATGTTTGTTATTAAAATTTATTTTCTATTTAAATTCCAACAAACTGAGGCTATAAATATGGAGTTATATGCATGATTCGAGTATATCAACTACACTGTATTCTTCAAGATAATATTGTTATATAGGATGGACTTGACATGTCGAACTTTATAAAAATATGCTTGTTCTTTTTTTGTATTTTTTATTCATTGTAGATCTAATTTTATGGTTTCAATTAGCCATCCAATCCTAACATTGGTCCATTGCCACTATTTCGAAAGGCACCATACAATATAATCTCATACAGGCCACTAAACGATTAGATGATGTTATTTGATTCGCATTGACTAATATAGTCTCATGTAGAGGTGTGACATGAATGTCTCGTGGTCATGACATTGAAAAATCACAAAAAAAAATAGATAGTTAGTAAAATCTAGGTTCAAATGGGAATATTTGGTAAAAATATTTAGGATAAAGTGGAGCTTTTTTAAAAGTCTGGAATTTTTTTTACTATAGTACTAAAATATGTGTGATTTTATATAATTTCCTATATGACTATTTCATTTATATTTTTTTGGAACGAAACCTAAAAGTCTAAACTGACTATCGCTGGCATGCACCATATGATTGGAGCATGTTTAGGGTGCCATATCTGTTTTGCGTAAAATCACTTTGGATAAAAGTTTGTAAAGAGTGGAACTCTGGAGATCACAACAATAAAGAATAAGAGATGTGTCTATCACCAAAATTGGAGCTTGCTATATGTACGTAAGGCTGAGTTCAACGGGAGGTTTGCATGGTCTACATGAGGGCCCATGTCAAGAAAAATATTTAAAAAATCAGATGAGGAGATAGGAGACGCTTCACCTGGCGTCTTCCTTCTGCATGCAGGTCTGTCTCTTTTTTTTTGCCCTCAGTTTATGTGTGATCAAATTGTATATAATCTTTGTTTCTTAATTTATGATTAATCTAGTTCAAATTAGATGTTGATTATATTAAAAAAGTTGTAGATTTTTAAATTATCTTTATATATATACCAAACATCACATGTATTCAATTTTTAAATTAAGAATTATTGATGTTCTACTAAAATCATATAAATTTAATTTACTCGTTGATCCATACGAAACATCTCGCGAAACGATTTTGCATTGGAGAAGAGGGTGTTTCGAGTAGTGTTTCACACACGTGGTACAGAATATATTAAAGAATATTCCGTTGAAACGCTTCGTGAAACACTGATATATTGGACTCAGCCTAAAAGTGATGGACATCGGAAATGCGTGGAAGTTTGAGCCCTCTTTTCTCTATCGGGGGAGGCGTCACCCTTTCGGTGCTGTGCTTTTGGGCGTACAAGACTACAAGAGGCCTGGCGTCACGCCGTCGCGTTGCCGAACGCCCTTTAATTTGAGCTTTGTATGGTTGCGCGCCTTGCACCGTCGAGGTGTTCTTTTGCTTGGGTTTCGCCCGAAAAGTGGCGAAACCGCCACGTCAGCATGCGATCCGTCTGTGCTTGCTTTTCTCAGTCTTTTGCAATGAAATATATCTTGTACTGTATTTGGATTGTTTTGTCTTATCCACGGCTTCTCTAAAGAAACCATTTTTAAGATATATGGTGGAAAATCTCAAAAAAAAAAAAACTCATTTATGTGTTTAGTTACATAAGTTGTTTGTTAGTCAAATATTTAGCTTAGCTAAATTTGTGTTTGAAACTAAATAAACCACAGAATCAGGAGAAGTTGGATTGAATGGACTACAATTGAATTTTTTTTTATAAATAATCTATTAAAAAATAAATTTCAAAAATAACCCAATACCATAAGTAATATCAATATTGGTTTTCAATCACTGGGCTAAATATGTAACTGGAGTTCAGAGTTCACTCACTAGTCCAGTTCGCGATTAATATGTTGATACATGCAAATTGTCTTACTAGTCCAGTCTATGAGTTTTCAATTGTTGATTCATATAGTGACTAAAGGTCTGCATGACATTGGGTTGGACCAGTGAGACTCTTTAATCGCGAACTGGTCATCGATTGAAATGCAGTCACATATATGTATTGGGCTATTTTTGTAATATTTTTTTATTGGATTAACTTTAAAAAAGATCATACAACTACTCGCCCCAAAAAAGTCAAAGCTGCCATAGAAATCGTGCGAAAATTTGAGAATTTATTTTATAAATAACCTAAGAAAAAAATAATTTCAAAAATAACTCAAAACTTTAAAAAATTTCAAAAATGACCTTCAGTCGCGAGCCTGCGGACGCGACTAACCTTCAATCGCTATCCGGGTTCGCGAGATCGAGACTAAAAAGTTACATGATTAGCGGATTTCAATCGCGAGCCCGATTCGTGACAAAAACTCCACAAATATATTCAATATTGTTGGAGGTGGGATTCAAACCTAGGTCACACATGTGAGGGGCTTAGGTCATTACCAGTTAGGCTGTTATTTGATAGTATTCCTATACTAGTCCTTTAAGAAAGAATAGTCACAAATAAATATATTTGATATTGTTGGAGACAGAATTCAAACCCTGGTCTCGCGCGTGCGAGTCTCGCATCTCAATCAGTTAAGCTATGTTTGATTTCATAAATAAATGTACCAGTTAGACTACTCTTGTACTAGTTAGGCTACTTTGGGCTCGCGACATGCGCTAGCCCGTGGGTTATGCCACGCATTCAGTCGTGAATCGGGATAGCGACTGAAGGATATTTTTGAAATTTTTTAAAGTATTGAGTTATTTTTGAAATTATTTTTTTTTCTTGGATTATTCATAAAAAAAATTCAAAATTTGATTGTCTATCCTGGACTTTACTCTGCCTCGACGAGAAGTAGAAGTAGTGACAAATATGCCCTTAATAACAAAGGTTGGGTAAATTTCACAACCGCGCGCAATGCACACATTCTGATGCGCATATGTGATTTTAGTCGTGAAGCATGTGGCAACTATAATAGGTGAACCTTCGTCCGCAACATTGTAAGGAAAAAAACAAATATTGAGCTGGCTAATTGCAATGCCGAGTTGCCGACACTCGTGGATAATATGTTGAATTTGTTGACATTGGTGTCCCAATTCTACAAGTTCTCAGACATCACCACGTGCTCCAGTACTACACTAGCCCAACAATTCTTTTGCTGCATATAATAGTCATAAAAAACAAAAGAGATTGCATATTTGCGTGAAATAAAATTCACGAATCAGTACAATTTCAATCTTATATTTTGTGGAAGCGATTTCTGTGAGAGCCACTCATTTATAAGATCTAACTAAATAGAGTTAAATTTTAATCCTGATCACGAATAGATTGAAGTCCATAAGTGCAAAATCTACCCAGCCTATGATTCCGGAAGTGACCAAAGCCCACCTTGAATCGAAACATTGGGCTGTCGCTCGATGGGCCTTTCAAGTATTCCCCAATCCACTTGCATTTTTGACAACATTTTGACCTGCGAAAAGCGAGTTCATCTCAAGTTCAGGAGCTCCACCACAGTAGATGGGTGCAGCTCAATAAAAAATGCATACGAAATGTAGAAAATATCACCCCAAAAAAAAGAGTTTGATCTAATTAGGACACGTGCCATGTCAAAATCGATATATATATGAGTCCTACTGGTAGAAACCGGCCATTACACAATTATAGCCGTCTGATCTGACTGATAATTCCGAAAACAAGATTAGGTGTATAATCCCATCCAGGAAATGGCACCATCAGTCTTTTAATTCCGATGAGTTAGACCTGAGCTGGCCCTGCTTAATAGCAGCCCAAGAGAAAAAGAAAAATAAAAAAAAAGCTGATCTGACCCTGACGCCTTGTCTAGTGTACATGGCTGCAATTGTCTACGGTTGCTTTGATTAAGATAGCTTAGTTCGTCGTTCTGTTGCCTACTAGCCGCATCCTAAAGCAGCCATGTATGGCCTAAATTTAATTTAGCCTACATATATATCTTCTGTATATGTCGAACCACATCTCTATATCTTTCCATGACGATATCAACATAACTATCACCATACAAGTCATTGTCGACGAATGGTATGACAATTAAGTTATTATTACGCGTATCAGACGATAAAAACTACTAGTTGATGGTTGATGGGCCTCCGCGCCCTTCATTACTAAATTTGTGACACATATTCCCATCAATGGTAGTCAGTCATCCATTCAGGTTTATCCATTTGAGAATACCTTTACAGTTGGGACACACTTATAAGTTCCTTGTCCAACTAATCAACCATCCTTCACAAATTACAATAGACCATCCCAATGGATACATAACCAGATCAATGTAAAATTGCTTTAATTGACGATGGCTCAACTCTCTTATGACTCTCCTAGCCTCGCCACATGAACCTCCACCAATTTCTCATAAATTATATCGATTAGATTTTAAACTCAGGATTTCTAATTTTGATACTTTGTTAGGTTTTCTTTGATAACTAATTTATCCAAACACTTAAACTATTAAAGAAAAGGCTTGTAATCTAGTCATACTTCAATGTTAACTATATCAAAAAGGCATATTTTAGATTATTTTTAAGCATTTTTATGATTGATTGAAGCACCTAGAAAATGGTACTTCTAAGGAGTTAAGAAGTAAGCCTAAAAGAGACATAATATCATTTGTATGAAAAACTATAAAATTTCTTGTGAACACTTATTAACCTTTGATGGCAGATGCTGTACCTATTTGTACTCGTTTTATAGGAGTTTTGTGAGGATTATTGTAGAAACAAGTGAGCGACGGCAGCGGTAACAAAAAACAGAAAAGATGGTGAAACAATGGAAAGAGAAGAGATGGTACAGCGGCAACAGGCAGGGCAAAGGAAAGGAAAACACAGAGAAAGAAAGGAGGGGAGAAGGCCTGTGCATGGAGTCCATCCGCACAGTGCCTGGGCGCGCCACATGCATGGAGGGAACGAGCACCTGCAACTTACCAAGCACTACCAACCAAACGCACTTCCCCTCCACCACACCGCCGCGATCCAAAGGAAAGCAAAGCAAAGTGCCCGTGGCATCGCCCAGCCAACTCGCCCAGGGGCCGCGCCTTACTGACTTTGTTAATGCATAGCAATGCTCAGCTAAATACCAAGCATCACATGATTCACATCACTCATTAACTACTATAATCATGGTTTTTAAAATATATTGTAATCCTTCTAAAAGGCACTTTTTGAACATATCGAGTGGCATTATTTGAGTGCTCTTTTGAAGCGTTTCTTCTACATGCAACACTATCAGTCTGAAAGTATGAGGCCTTTTCGATAAACATGACAATACAAAGTGATTTCTTTAGATGATCTGCTTTTTTGCATCTGTTTGTTTAGTGAAATAACTTCCAATCTCCCTTTTTCAGAAGGCAAAGTAGTGAGACTGCACTGCACACAGATGCGTTAGGCATGTTTGAAATGTATAAAATACAACCCTTTAGTGTAATTTGTGCGATTCTATGTCTTATGTAATTGAAAAAAAAAGAAGTTAATATGTACGGATCGTTTGGCTTAAAAAAATAATAATAAAAAGTGATGGACCGATATATCAACACAACTTTTGTGTACATCAAGCCATCAATAAGAATTGCCATCATGATAAATCATCTTATATTTTTGGCAGGCGGGTAACTAAAAACTACTAGCGTAAAAGAACAGACCTCGCACAACTAGTTGCTGACATGCCCGGGCAAAAAGGCCCAAGAGGACGACGTGGCATCGTGGTCCCATGCTCCAAAGGTGGCAGGTCCACGTGGACCGGATGCAGAGGCGAAGCCCTCCATGTAAAACGCCAATTATTTGGTTCGTTCCCTCTATAAATTATTTGGTCTAAAATCCATCTAGGATGTATTTAAATGTTGTTTAGTTAATATCCATAACAATTTAATCATATATCATTTGGCCTCATGTAAACTTGCTTTACTTTCTCACACACTCAAAAATTTTTGAGTGTTTGGCACTCATATATATGCCAACTCCCATTCACTCATAAATTGATGATATCAACCAAACAATCCGAACTAAGATATATCTCAACACTCACCAAGTGAGAATGTCTATAGTTTACATCACTTTAAACATATCTCACATCCAATCATATTACTCAACGAGCTCAAAAGTAACCTTTAAAAACTTAGTTCAGAGCCTGTCTGAAATTTGTGTGGAGATTATTTGGCTTACATCTTACTAAAAATATTTGTCCTGAAACGTATCTGGAGATTATTTGACTCATATTCTTACTGTGTCTAGAAAACATACGCTTGAAGATTTATTTAGATATATATGAGAACCTCAAACACTAAAAAAAAATTGAACATAAGAGAAAATCAAATGTACTGACCCACAGGTGGACATATCTACAAACATGGCATATGGGCGAGGACTCGAAAACATCAGCCTTAAAAGCCCATGTCTCCGTTGCTCTGCGTGCTCAACGTGTAGCAAAACCAAAGAGCCCAGTCCACCACCAGACCACAACACAGCCGCCTCTGACACGTCTGACGAGGACAGAGAAAGACCACCCCACTAAACATTAAAAAAAAAACAGATTACACCACAAAACCCCTTTACCCGCGCACTGACACGACGACCCCACCCACCCTGTCACTCACACAGAGTCAGATACGTAAGCGAAAAGGCCACACCAACGGTCACAGATTGGGCTCATCAAGTGCCCGAAACCGAACCCAACCCAACCCAACCAAATCATCTTTTCTTCTCCCATACCACCACTTGTTCGCCATTACGCCAAGAAAGCAAAAATAGGCTGCAATTGAGCTCTCCGGGAGCAACGCCACCGCCACGTGCGAGTCATGGGCGCCGCCGATAATACCGTAAGCTCCTAAACCTCTCCTTCTTGCCATTTCTTGCGGTCTTTCATGGGTTCTTGGTTGCGTGTGCGCTGTTCATGTAGGCGCCGAAGCAAGAAGAGGTGGAGGTGGTGGAGAGGGGGAGGGGGAAGGGCCAGGAGGAGGCGAAGGAGAAGGAGGTGAAGGTGTTGCTCGTGGATGAGCCGCCGGCGGCGGGGGTGGCGAGGCTGCAGACGCAGCGGCCGGTGGCGCCGATACAGGTCACGTCGCTGGCGCCGCCGCCTTCCGTGCAGGTGGTCTCCGGCGGCGGGGAGGCGGCGGCCGATGTGGCGACCTACCAGCCCGTCGAGACCACACCGCAGGTAAGAACTGTTAATTTTTTTTATTGGGTTGAATGGAATGGGTTATAGTAAAAGCGTGGTCTTTTTATGACATGTGGGGTGATTGACTGTATTGGGCTGGATGGTGCGCAAAACAATAATTTTCTTTGGTCCTATTGCATCATTCTGTGGAAATGACTCAAATGAGCATTAGAAAATTTGTAGTTATAAATATCTTGGCATTGCCTATTTCTTTGATTCTTATTTAAAATTAATCAACAGCGAAAGACCGAATTTATGTACCATCTTTTACAATTGCATTGAAGATTGAAAGAAAAAGGAAAAAAGGACAACCTTTACTTATCTACAGAAGTTGTTGAGTTGTTTCAACTTTCAATCATGCAGGCGCCTAACGTAGCACACAGCATCAAGCAAATAATGCATGATGCGAATATGAACAACTAGTAGTTTTGTAAATGGAAAATTTAGTTCTATACCACTAAAAAATATGCTCTTTTAACAAAATACCGCTCAAACTATTTTGCTTAGTAAAATATCTCGAAGCATCCTTCCGATAGCAAAAATAACACTATCAGGTTACCAAAGTAATTTTGGACGTTTTTTTGCCCCTATTCCTTCTCCTTCCTCTCTCCCATTTTGGTTGGCTTCCATTGCTCCTCTCCCACAGAGCTACAAGCTTTGTTCTTTCGATCTTTTCCCCTCCAAATTTCTCCTCGATCAGCTAAAATTTCATCTCAATTCCATCGTTTCTTGCTAGATCGGATCCTCCCGATCAAATCCCATATCTCAATTCCCCACCTCGTGGTTTGATTCGCTCGAATTTTGCCCAAACCTCCAAGAATGAGCAAATCTCACTGAGATTGCAGCACCGGTTGCTAGATTTGAGTGTTGCGATTGAAACACAGGCCGAAAGATCAAGTTTTGGTTGGATTTTTGGTGAATTTTTTGGTTTTTCTAACCTGGAGAAGCTTGTTCTTGGAGGCTATGGCCTCGCTGCGAACGACGGCACGGCGAAATCTCTGAGCTTTATGAAGATCGCCACACACCTGCGCTGGTCCTGCTTCCTCCTCTCCTTCTTTGTCGTCTTCCTTTACTGGTTTTATGTGATCTCATAACTAGCCCCCAAATCCAAATCCACCTTCTTCTTACTATTCTTTTTAGTTTGTTTTTGTTTTTGTTTCTTGACGTTTTGCAATCATCAGCGATGGCTTACGGCGTTCGGCGGCGATCGCCGCAAGAACAAAACCTCACTCCAATGCGAAATGTGGTCTGCTCTAACCGGTTCGGCTAGACCAAATTCTATTGGATCAAAAGGCAAAGTTAGCATTTTAAAAAGTTTTAATTCAAAAAAGTTGAAAAAGCAAATGGTGCTCGAAGTGGTATTTTTACCAATAGAGAGACGCTCTAATGGTATTTTACTAAATGAAATTATTTAAGTGGTATCTATTATATAATAAATTTTAGTCATGTTAATTTTGATCTCACATAAAAAAAAATATTCTAAATTTTAATATTAATATTAAAATAATTGCTATAAATTTTTATATTAATAAAAAAAATATTTTATTAATTATATTTATAACAGATTAAATTTATCATTTTAGACATCATATCTAAAATTATCTTTATCTTTATTACGATACATATTTATTTGAAATATACATGTGTGTGAGAGATAGATTTGAACTAATATTGCTAAAAAAAATTCATTTCAGTGGTAGGGAACTAAATTTCCATTAAAAAAACTAAGTACTCAACCTACAATGAAAAAGAAAAGAGGAGGTAGGGTTTGACACGATTTCTTATTCAAGCTGTATAACGTACTGTTATAATTAATTAAGAAGTAACTTGTAAGCTAATATCTCCTTAAGAATTTAGAATCGAATCTCCAACTCTCCACTAGAGCATAAATCTGAATTTACAATTCGATCCGTAGGCGCCTGGCTACTCAACCCATTTAGCTTAGTACTAAACTAAGCTTCAACTCGTAAGGAGGTAATTAATCCAACTGGGCTAATAATTTGGCCGGAGCAGGTCCCGCTCCCGTCGCTCAACTCGCGGGTCTACACCAACCGCATCTCGCTGTTCCTCTTCCTCCTCCACCTCGTCGCGGCCGCCCTCGCTATCGCGTTCTTCATCTTCAAGGTCATCCAGGACATCGTCCAGAACCCGCGGTCGCGCAATGCACGCCGCGAGCGTAGTCTCCTGCGCCACTGGCTGCTCCCGCTGGAGGGCGCCGTCGTGCTCAGCATCGTGCTTGCATTCTCATGGCAGAAGGCGGTGCGCACCTGGCCGCAGTTCATGGTCCCCGTCATTCTCTGGTCCAGCTTCGGCATCACGATGGCGGCAGGCGCCATGCTTATGTGCTTCTCCATGCCGGCCACCGTCGGCCTCGGCGCCGCATTGATCGTGTTCTCGATCGGCACCGGTCTGTACGCGTGTTGGGTCACCCGTCGCGTCAGTTTCACGGCCGAAGTGTTCGCCCGTGCCATGAGTCCGGTCAGCCAGTTCCGCGGGCTGAACGGCCCGGCGTACCTGATGGTCGCGGCGGGGTTCTTGTGGATATCAGTGTGGTGCTTGGGGGTGATCGGCGCGCTAAGCTTCGACTTTTCGGGGCTGACCATCTTGGCGATGGTGCTGAGCGTTGCATGGACGGCGGAGGTGATGCGGAACGTGACGAACCTGACGGTGAGCCGCGTCATCGCTCTGTACTACCTCCGCGGCATGAAGTCGAGCGTGCAGTTCAGCTTCCAGCGCGCGCTGTCCTTCAACCTCGGCAGTGCCTGCCTTGGCTCGCTCTTCGTCCCCACCATCGAGGCCCTGCGCATCCTCGCGCGCGGCCTCAACTTGCTGGAAGGCGAGGACGAGTTCATGTTCTCCTGCGCCCACTGCTGCCTCCACGTTATGAACTCTATCTTTCAGTACGGCAACAGCTGGGCCTTCGTCCATGTACGCATTACCTCTTCATCCTGTTTCCTCTGTCGTACAGTTGTAATGCGGCAATCAATACTGACTGTTCTCTGCTCTGTGAAGATTGCGGCGTACGGGAGGGGGTTTGTGCAGGCGTCGCTGAGCACGTGGAGGCAGTTCGACGGGCTGCCGGGGATGGCCCCGCTGGTGGACGCGGACATCACGAGCTCGGTGTGCTTCCTAACAGGCGTGACGAGCGGCGCGCTCTGCGTCGCGCTGGGGGGCTCCTGGGCCTTCGCCACGCACAAGCACTACACCGCCACCATCTCGCTCGTCTCCTTCTACGTCGGCTACCTCATGGTACGTACAATAACCTCGTCTCGTCAAGAAAAGCCATTTCTTTTGTGTGTTCGTATCTGCCATTTCTGTCCATAATGTTCTTGGGACGTGCCGTGCTCGTCTCTGCCGCAGACAAGGATTGGCATGGCGTTGCCGCAGGCGTGCGTGGGGTGCTACTACGTGTGCTACGCGGAGAGCCCCGGGTCGAGGCTGTTCCACTCCGACTTGACCATACCGAACCGGCTCAAGCAGATGCGGGAAGGCCGCGACACGGTCGCGCCGACGCCGCGGTTCCCACACCGGCGCACCGGCCCATGATTCACATGGCCGTTCTTACGGTTGGCTCATCGACCTCTCACCTTCCACATGCGAGAACATTGATTGAGCTAGTAAATCGGGATCAGATCGGACCGGTTGGGCTGAGATTGTTCGGATCGTTTGAGTTGACCGGGTGATCCGAGAAACGAGATGACTTCCAAATTCCAATTGACTTGCTATCGCGTAAATGGAAGGCAAATTGGGTTAAATAATTCCTGGAGGAGGAATTATTTAATCAATTAAGCTGAAGATTGGGAACCTAACCAGCCAATGATGGTTCTGCTTTTTCTTCTAATTGCTAATAGGCTAGGTTTTTCTTTACATCTTTTAGTCGTGTTGTAAATTTTATGTATTTTTCTTTCTTTTTTTTTCAGTATAAATGAGGAAGCCTGAATATTTCAGGCATGTAAACAAAATTTACTTACTTTTATAGGAACTTCTGTAAATATTTTGTTTCTGGCCTTTTTGGCTTTTGGAATTAGGACTTTTTGTGTGCTGTACATCTATATACTGTGATGGCTATGGAGAAGGTCTCGTAGTTGAGGGAGAGAGAATATCTGGAACCAAAACACATGGTGGGAGCATTAACAGTACAGAGGTGGATTCTTGCAATGATGGAAGGGACATAGCCAGATTGGAGTATTGGATGGTTAAACATGTCACATCTATAGGGTTTGGTTAGTGCGGTATGTTGAAACAGCTAAGTTTCGTTGGAATATCTTGCAATTTCTGGATGTCTATTATGCTTTTCAAATGAACCAGGATCGTTGGATGATTTCAAAAGTGATGAGGAAATATTTTGAGAACAAACATCCCTCATCGTGCATCTTTTTATCATGCATATACAACCACCAAACCATGGATTGTCTATTCATTTTGGATGAGTTCATGCAGGATGCGTAACCAAACTACTCCTACATGTTCTACCAAGCATGCAAGGAGAGGATAAATAGTAAAGTTCACCATCAATTTCGTCAATAACACAAAAATTATAATTTTGTCTCAATTTCTTTTAATTTTACACTTTAAGTTCCACGATGTGTACAATAATTGTAATCAAGTCTCTATCTACTAAGTTTCATAAATAGTGTTAATAGAAAATATTTAAAGAAGTAGTAACATATAAAAATTCAAGGAATAATGAAATATCATATATAAAAGAGTACAATTTTCTCATCAATTTTGTACTAGAAAATTATAAAGTATTTTTCTATGAGGCATATCCATAAAAATAAAAAGAATTCATTTCAAAATTTGAATTTATAGAAGTGTTTATTAATGAGTAATTTTGTAGTATAGGTTTTTTTCATTTTTCTTATCTTTCTATACTTCATAGTTTATATGGTTTTCGTGGTTGATTAGGATTGAGACATTTAATTATCGGATTTTGCTGATGTTAGTTTTTCAACATTAAACTAAGTAATGATTGATAGTTTTAATCACCTTAAAGTCATTAATCAATTAATGGTTTCAATCAATTCTAGACTATTAATTTAATCAATAGTTTCAACCAGCTTCAAGACTATTGTCAAAACTAAATTCAAACTCAGTCGAGAACTCGACCAAAATTTGCTCAATAAAACTCCTCTAGAAATTTTGGAGAAAGTTTCCCAACTGCAACACACGAACCATTCAAAGGATTATCGCGTATAGGAAATTACCTCGTGGCTTCTCAGCAACCATCCAGCAGTTATCCAATAACATGGTGGAAATGTCTCCATCCAATGGGTGGGTTATTCATTAACTACTGAGTAATTATTATCAATCCCTTCATACAAACTGTCCTTTGAAAAATATAAATAGCAAAAGTGTTGTAGGGAAAGGGGAGATCTTTTGAATGTTCAATTGATTCACATGTTTCCAATAAATACATCATATAAGACATTAGATTATTACTCAATCAGGTTGAAGGTCTGAACCTGCCTAAAAAACTCTCTGGTGTTTTTTTATTGTTTGTCGTGGTATTGCGAATACCCCGACAGGTTTTGAGAACGATCCTAGCGAAGATCACGCGGCGCGGGTTGACCGGATGACCGGTCCTCCCCCGCCGGATAAGCACAAGAAATGACATGAGGATTTATACAGGTTCGGGTCCCGGTGGGGGCCCTAGTCCTGTCGACGCGCTCCCGACCGGAGTCGGCTGGGGAGGCTCTCTCCGGGGGAGAGGCTTCCGGAGCATGCCTGTGAGTGTAGCTATTCCAATAGAAGTGATTCGATCCCTTACAACAAAGGGGTACAAGGGCTATTTATAGCCCCAAAAAGAAGCAAAAAACCTAAACTACCCCGGAAGCCACCGTCGGATTGAAGGGTAGGACCGTCCTTCTTCCGGTCAAACACCTTGGATGCTTGACAGGTAGTCGCTAGTTCCCGAGGCGCTCCTCGCGTGACCTGCACGTGACAAACAATTCGAGACTTTACCTTTAGGAGGGCGATGAGGTCCGGGACGGCGCCGAAGGCCATGTCCCGGGGGCCAAATGGCAGCGCCCGGGGAGAACCCAGAGGCTACGTCCCCGAGCCAATGGCGGCGCCCGGGACGGCGCCGGAGGCCAGGTCCCGGGGGCCAAAAGGCGGCACCTGGGGAGGGGCCGGAGGCCACATCCCCCGGCCAATGACGGCGCCCGGGACAGCGCCGGAGGCCAGGTCCCGGGGGCCAAAATGCGGCCCCCGGGGAGGGGCCGGAGGCCACGTCCCCGGGCCAATGGCGGCGCCCGGGACGACGCCGGAGGCCAGGTCCCGGGGGGCCAAAAGGCGGCTCCCGGGGAGGCCCCGGAGGCCACATCCCCGGGCCAATGGCGGCGCCCGGGAGGGCACTGGAGGCCACGTCCCGAGGGCCAAAAGGCGGCGCCCGGGGAGGGACCGGAGACCACGTCTCCGGGCCAATGGCGGCGTCCGGGAGGGCACCGGAGGCCACGTCCCGGGGGCCAAATGGCGGCGCCCGGGGAGGGGCCGGAGGCCACATCCCCGGGCCAATGGCGGCGCCCGGGATGGCGCCGGAGGCTACGTCTCGGGAGCCAAAAGGCGGCGCCCCGGGAGGGGCCGGGGGCCGCGTCCCCGGGCAAATGTGACGCAACTTACCTGGACTTAGTCCCGCGGAGATTTCTCCCAACATTGTTTATTTCATAAGATCAGCAATTAACTCTATGATCGTAGACAATAGTATACTTTTTTTATTATACAAGATAATTTTGAGTTTCTAAATTGTTTTATGATTTTGTGATTATTTTAATTTCTTAATGTTTCTTGATGCTGTTTAGTTTTTAGTTTTGGACATACTTTGTATTTTTTTGAATATTTTCTCTAACTATTGTTGATATTTTTTGTGAAGCATCTTGGATTTCTGGATTTTTAGTACTTTTTAAAAATGTTTTTTTAATATTATTTGTAGAAGTTGATAGGTAGTGACTTAATTATAATTTTTGAGTATAATATGAGACTTTGGGTGAAAAATTAAAAAAGTGTGACAAAATTAAAATTGGGAGTAAAAGAGGAGATTTTGGACATGTTTAGGCGTGCCATATGAATAGTAGTGCTGACAACCTAACAAGGACGGAAAAAGACAGGAAGGACTAGGCGGGTCAATGGATCTTAAAGCCTTTGAAGGATATTTAATTGGTAATCTAATATAGAAAATTGCAACTTTATTTTTGGAGAAGGTGAGGGAGAATTTATAAAGAAGATCCGGGGTTGGTTTTACGTCCATAATCCTTTGAGATCAATGCTGATCTGAAGGATCCTGCAATGTTAACACGTACATATTCAGGATAAACATCATTGTGGATCATCTTGCAAGGTGTATTGAATGTTATGACCTATACTAGCTTATAGACTTGGTCCATTCATGGTGTCCATCCATCTCAACCATACAAAAACAAAGGAAAAGAAAAAAGAGGGCCCTGTAGGCGCACCATCGCTTTTGGGCAAATCTTCTATCTTTCCAGGTGCTCTTTGGTTGGAAGTGATAATGGTAATGGATTTTAGTATATATTAGAAATAGGGATAAAATAAGTAAATATAAAATATATTTGGTTAAGTGAAAAATAGAATATAGTGGGATGTTTTTAGAATACATACAAGTGAAATGTATTTGAAAAATATATTATAGTATATTTTGAATATATATATATATATATATATATTTATTGTGATTATATAGTATTTTAATTAATAAAATATTCTTAATTAGTAAAACCGGTGAAGCCACGACATTGCGCCATCTCACCCATAGATATTAAACATTTTTTTTCCCTGAGCCGTTGTTTGTGGAATATTCAGATAAGCCTAGGAAACTTTTATCTCGTGACGCACGCACGCACTCGCCTCGTGACCCAAATCTATCCCTCGACAAGATGACGCCATGGCTTTTACATATTTTATTTTTCTCTTTTGTCCTCTATTTCTTATTAGATCAAGACATTTCACCAACGTTATATGCATGTTCTCTAGTTGATCTGATTATTTTTCATTTCACATTGTGCTTACGATCGTGTTGTTTGGACTTTGCACTATGGACAGACACTTGATATAAATGAAAACTTACGATAGCCATTTTGTGAGAAATTCTCAATGGCGTGAAAATATTTTTATACTTGTACCAACTAAGATATTTTACATTTTCTTTGAGGCTGAAAAAATGACAAAAAATATCATTCGCACTTGGAGCTTAAACTAATCTAAACTAAAACCTACATAGACGACGACTAATATTTCTCCAGCTTTGTTGCTTTTGTTGAACCGTGATACTCCACAAACTATGATATTTTAAACTGAAGGATGGAACGTGTTGGTCATGCCGGGGCAATACATACCAGCCAAATATAACATGTTGGCCGCAGAGACAAAACAAGAATATTACCACAATAGAGTGAATTAGTAAATAATAAATAACTACAATGTTTAAGTGAAAATTTTTTATATATTTTATATGATAAAAAATTTGTGTACAAAAGAAGTGTGCAGGGCCATGCTCATATTGTTAATTTCTAATTTAACGATGGATTAGATGGAGAGAAAGACATATGTCTTTTTTTTTCTTTTTTGAGGCAGTGGATATGAGGCTCTCTCCAACGGAGGCTCCTTCACCGACTCGCGTCAATGGTCTCGACCGCTTGCTCGATGTTTGCTTAGCGTGTTGACTCGCGTGTTCTTCTGGCGGAGGCGAGCGGGAGGCGAACTCGCGGCGAGCGCAGCGCCGATGTTGGAGGAGGAAGAAGACACTTCTTCACGCGTATGGCGGCCCCACCGAGAAATAAACTAGCTAACCGTATCCGCAAAAAAATAAATCTGACAAGTGGGTTCACGGAACAAATGGCTCCACTGTTAGTGAAAGATGTTTACAGTGTTTGCGTGAAACGAAACTTAAGGCGTGAGACCTACAACTGGTCTAGTGCGCGTTGTCAAAAATTGTGACACCAATACATGCGTTAACCACTATCACTGACAAGTGGATCTACAGAACAAATGACCCCACATGTCAGTTAGAGAGTCAGATCTGTTTCCGTCGCACACGAGCGAGGCGCATGGGCCCCACCTGACGCGTAACCGCGTGAGTGCGCCAATCTCGATTTTTTCGTGCACACGTACTATTTCAAACTTGAGTCACTGATGTGTGAACCCAGTGACGATTGACCCCACCTGCAAGTGAAACATTACATTTTGCGCTGCCATGTTAGTAATAGGAAAATTTTTGGTGGGGCCCACCTGTCGGTGATATGAAAATTCTAATAAGTTTTAATATTTATTTGTAAAATCATTAAGAGTCCAATAAGAATCAAGTAAGAGTCAAATTGTTGGAGATTTGATTTTTGCTTGAGTCTCTGGCACACGTGACAGAGAATATTCTGTTTAAGAGTCAAGTAAGAGTTAAGAGGGTTAAAGATAGCCTGAGTACACAAATAATTTACGTGAGACATTTGGTTTGGAATTATATTCATAGGTGTAATGGGTTTTAAAAACTAATGGAGATGAAGATGGAGGCAGAATATATTAGAGATACATTCAACTTGAATGTATTGGAATTTCTTTATAAGATTCAATTTTTTTAGAAACTTATAGGTTTATTTACTCGGTATGGCCAATGAAAAAATATATTTTTTAGCTTATTAATTTTTATTTTTGATGCCAACGGTTTCATCTTGATTTAATAGTCATCACTTAATCCAATAAATTTTATGTTAGTCACATTTTTTATATTAAGTTTTCGCTTTTTTTGTTTTCGTATTTTTTTGGGTTTCCATATTTTTTATTTTAAAATGTCAAATTTCTTTTATTAAGTTGTCATATTTTTTTATTTTAGATTGACGTATTTTTTTATTTTAAGTTATCATATTTTTCTTATTTTAAATTATCATATTTTATTATTTTAGATCATCATATTTTTTTAAGTCGTCATTTTTTTAAAATGTAAAAATTGTGAGTGTCGTAGCTATGGCCTTATTTATTTATTTAATTTGAGAAATAGAAACTTATAAGTTTATAGAGAAGGTGACTTCTGATTGGGCCGCCAAATGGGTTTTGGTTCGGCCCGTATAAAGATTCTGGGCCGACGAAGTTATTTGTAGTATTTCCCGTCGTATTTAAATTAAACCCAGCAAGACAGTTTCGGCCTCGCGCGAACGACTCTGCAGGGGAAGCCTCGCTGCCGCCTCCGCCGCCGCTTCCATCTCGCCGGCTCCCCCAAATTCTCTTCCGCTCGGGCCCCCGTACCCCCGGATACCGCCGACTGGCGAGGAGGGTTTCATCCGCGCTGCCTCCGCTCCAGTCGCTGCGTCGTCATCAACTGGTACTCATCTGCCCTCCGTCAGCCGACGTCGCCGCACTAGGGTAGGAGGTGAGAAAGAAGGGTAGTGTGACATCCAGTGAAGGGAAGAAGGTAAATTTCGCGGTCCAATGTAATGTGTGATGGTACGTTTAGCAAAAGTGGTGTTTTTTTTTTTGTAAAATCAAAATTCTTTCTTATCCAAACTCTCTAAAAATATGTCAATGAACAAATCTGAATCCCAGATGGTTCCCTTTCTTTTCTTTTTCTTTTTTTTTTTGTCATACAAAACTTATCAGGGTTTTAATCTGAACTCTGCAAAGATCAGGTCGGCGATCCTACTGCGATAGAGGAAAAGCGAGGAAATCGGAAGAGGGGGACTTGTGTCAGAGCTCTTGACACAACATTAAGCCTTCAGCATTATGGAGTCCAAAATTGTACACAGCCATGTAAGATTTTTTTTCCCTTTCTTTTTTGTTCACAGTCTTGTATTTTTTTTTTTTTGGTGCTATTTACTATGCTATGCATTTTGTGCTTGTTGCTTGGAGTTCAATAGATGTAACTCTTTTGTTGTATCAATGGGAAGATGAAGCTAAGCTCAGCATGTTGAGTGATGATATTTTAATCTCTATCTTAGGGAGAGTCAGTGTAGGCACGGCTAAGGGCCAGAACCCTGTGACAAAGTGGAAGCACCTCCCATGGTTGCTCCCTCAACTCAGCATAGATGTCCAGGACTTCCTTTGTGGCCAACGCTCCAACCCTGCCGTGGCGAAAAACCTGGATGAAGCAATGGCAGCTTTAACCAAAGCAACCAGCAGCTTCTTGGCTGCCTGGATGCACCATTACAAGTCCGTGCATTAGGCACTTTTTGATTGGCAATTACTCGGGCGAGATTGGCCAGTTAGTGAAGCTATCGACAATGGGGTCGTAAAAGATGTGGACATTGTGATTGGGGTCGACAAGATCCCCTATGGACATTAGCAATGAGGAAATGCGACAGCATGGGCAGAGCGTGAATGGCTTTTTCGGTGCATATCCTAGTGTGTTTGGTTGCCTCACAAGGCTCTCTCTGCATAATGTGACCTTTAGGGCATCAGACATGCATCATCTCCTATTTGACTGCTGCAAGCAACTGCAATATCTCTGTTTCTTCCACCGTGATGTTGTTTACCGTTCAGTATTGAAGATTGATGCGCCCAACTCAAAACTGAGTGTTCTGGATTTCCACACATGCTGCTTTGAAAGAATCGAGTTGCTCTCCTTTCCAAAACTGGTTGAGCTCCTTTGTGATTCTTGGATCTCTTGCACCACCCCCTTGTCTTTTGGTTGTGTTCCGTGCTTAAGGAACTACACCTCTTTTGTGCTGCGATAAATTTTCGGCCAATATTGAAGTTAAGTGAGGTTCTACATGGTACCAAAGACATACATAATGTGACGTTGGATTTCCAAGGAGAGAGGGTAATTAATATTCATTTGACAATTGTTTTGTTGTTTTCAAACACTCTAGGAGCATGCCAAGGAGCTTTCTAGATGTGAAATTCTCGTGTCACTGCATCTTTCTTTAAGCCGTATCATTTATTTCAAGCAACTGTTCTTATATACCTGATGGTATTTCATGGCCTGGGTCGGTCACTTTATCTATATCTCCATATGCCCCCAATGTTGGGCTGATAATTAGCCCATTTTGTTGCAGAGGCTACTGCTTCTCATAAAGTTGCATGACAAGCTTTTACGTTTGACATTGTCAATAGTACCAGAAAAGTAAACAAGCGATGAAGGAAAAAAAAAGGTTTGGGATAGGTTCGAGTTTATCTATAAAACCCTTTTGACATGTTATGATAAGACATAAAGCTTACTTTGACATGTCCAATTATTTATGGTTTGTAATTAGAAATTGGGTGATTTAGTTTTATAGTATTGTAAAAATTGAAATTTAATAAAATATTATTGAGCCTCTTAAAAACATATGAGTTTGCATCTCATATATCAATCGTATGATATTTTTGTTAATGTGGTTATGTAGTGGCAACTGGTGTTGAAGGCTTGAAGCAGCCGGTGCTCCTGATTAATCAGCCACTCGTTTTGTGTGATGGTTCCATGGTTTGCTCCGTTTGTCCACTCTACCCGTGATGGGCCGGACAAAAAGCTGTGCCCTCAATCTCATGGTCCAAGAAAGGACTGCATGCAAGTATACAATGCACCCTACGGTTGAGTCCTTTGACAAGGCATATCCGGGCTTGGATAAATCAAAGTCGGGTTTAGTAGAAGGTTTTCGTTCAAAATTTATTCTATGAACTAAAATCTTTTTTGAATTTGAATCTGAATATGACTTAATGATTTTTTTAGGTTTATAAGTTTATGCCGCCTTATTTAGAGAAGAAGCTAAATCAGGTCACACACGTCTAGACCCAATGTGTACACGTCTGTATTTCACATGATAGAATTCTACATTACAATACGGAGTAGTACTGTACTACTACTGATCATGTCACACTAATTACAATTTGCAATAAGAGATACAAGACTGGAATCAGGAAGATTTGTGCCTTTGTAGTGTTCCCAATCAAATTGTACATTTTGCCATTATAAGATCCTTTCTGGTTAGCCAGATGTTGTCACTTGCCACTCCAGAGTGTGCAAAGCAGCCGTGGCACTCTCTGGCCCACCCGCGGCAGCACATGGCGTGCTGGCGATTCGTCCCAAAGAAAAGCTTTAAAGGCGCCTCAAATTGGCATGGGTTTCAGTGTGATGCTACTGTTGTTGCTACACTGGTGCGTGTGCGGGGCCGGGGCTTTGGCTACTGCGTTGTGGAATGAATGTGGCTGGATCCCTTGCGCCGTGCGGTGTGGTGCGGTGCCATCCATAAATTAATGAACACGCCAACTTGTCTGTTTCACATTTATTTAGTGTGTGCGAATTTATGGGTATGCCGCTCCGAGCCAGTAAAATTTGTAAAGGGTATGTAATAAGAAGTGCCTGGTATATGGGCCAGATAATTTTATAGGCACGACTAAGCTGTTTATGATTTTCATACACAAATAATTTCTAAAAAAATATGACAATCTAAAATAAAAAAAATTGATAATCTAAAAATGATAAAATACAACAACTTTATTTAATAAAATACCATGATTTAAAATAAAAAAATATAATAACCTAAAAATAAAAAAAGAGACAATTAAAATTAGGAAATGTGAATAAAATAGAAAAATACGACAAGATTAACTCAGAAAATGTGACAATGTGACAACGTAAAATAAGAAAGTGTGACAATATAAAGTAAAAAATGCGACAACAAAAATGGAGCAAAGAAGATAAAAACTCTTTTTTATAGCCATTCTGTAATTTTATATTTAACTTTTTGGTGAAATTTAGTGTACAAACAAGAGTAATATTGAGGGATTGTTTGAGTTGTGTCCTCGACATTCCTAGGAGCCATGCGATCAAAGTTAATGGCTTGGCTCCTGCCTCCTAGACTCGGAAGACTCCATCTCCAAAGCTCTAGTGATTTGTTAACGATCCACCAATGAAGTTTCGTCAACGAAGCTCCAATCATTGTCCATTGTCAAGGAAGCTCCATCACTGCTGTCAAGTTTCCACAGACTACAACAATCTTGGAACTCCACCAATGATCCGTCGCTAAGTAAGCTCTACTTGTTGGTGCCACTCAATTGCCGATTGTTCTGGCCATCGTAGGTGATGCTGTTGTTGTGCCGCTAATCATCCTCATCATTACAAGCTTCGTCATTGATAAACCTCGATCTCCTTAGCCATGGTGCGATTGCCACTTTGCCGACAACCGCTGGTTGTTGCCGTCGCTCATCGTAGTTTGCCACCACCTCCGCTAACTACCGTGCCCCAATGGTAGAGAGTAAATTTGATTTAAATATTTTAAATAGTTAGTATTTATGCTCTAAAACATATTTTGGGTTTTATGCTTTGTATGTATGAAAGTGTTTCTAAATTATGTTTTTGTGTCTGAACTAGCATACCAGTCAAACACTTTAACAAAAACTTGTCTATTTATGAAGGTTTCAAGACTGATAAGATAAGATGAGACACTAAGGAAACACCCACATGAGACTTAAGAGTCATGCACTTCATAGCCACAGAAGATCTGGAAGTCATTCATGTCCGGGCAGCGGTGGGCTTGGCTGGCCAGACAGAAAAGGCATCCCAGTCCAGCTCGGATGAGCGCATGATCCTTTTAATCAACCAAATGTATAAAAGATAGGAGTATATGTGGAGGAATCAAAAGAAATGGTAAATTCATGCAAAATTAAGAATATGGCTTAAAATCTCATCAAGTACACGCCTCTTGCTATTCACATCGCAAATGATTTCTTATCGATTTGATTGGCCAATTTCAATGTGAATATCTGGAACAAAAATCTTTTTTATGAGTTTTGTTGTAATAGGAATATAGCACATATCTTGCATGCATATTTTCAAGAGCAAATTGCATTGCATCTACATGTCATTTCAAGGTTTTGAATAAATTGGTATATATAGTTTGAAAATTGCCTAGAACACATTTCTGTGGTGTAAAATTGTTGTTCCCGTAGCGTCTCACATTGTTTTTTTTAATTATTTCAGGTAGAGAAAGGGAGAACAAAACACTCCAACAAATTAAAAAATATATAGTACACATTAATATTAAACAAGGGCGATTGACAAAAAAAAAAATGCACGAAGGTAGGATGGGCACAATAACTGCAAACTATATGCACGAATGTACTTGTTTTGAAAATATTAAAACGATAGGAGGGTCCAGTATAATTTACTCTATTTTCCAAACCATGATAGTTACATTTTGAAAACGCCACCAACCACTCCCTGGTCGTTGTAATCCTCGTTCAATTTGTTCACCTGGCCCGCCATCATGGTGGTGTTCAATCTGTTCCTCTCCCGTAGTGTCAGATTTAATTTAATTGAAAAGGCGATGGTTGCTGATTTTGATCTATACGCAAGTTTCATTGAGTCTCATAAGTTAACAAATATAATAGTCACAAGAAAGTGCCATACTACCTAAACCTTTTGATAAACAAAAAAAAAAAAGAAATCTAATAGATCAAACGGTATCCGAGATTTCTTCACACATTTAAATAAGTGTTCAGTCGAGTTCTAGATTTAATTTCTTTTAGAATTGAGTTCTTTTCGAATTAAAAATCCTCAATAAATTAAAATTAGTGAAATTTTATTTTTATCAACTACATACTAGATGAAACTATTTATCGAAAAAATTTAAACTCATCGAATAAGCCGATGACTTAAAACTCGGCCTGTGCCAAGTGCTTAAGTTATAAAAAAATTGATGTGGTCAAGGAAAACAGAAAATTTAAAAAATCAGGGACCATGCTATGACCGCCACATGGCAGAAATCCATTGGGCCGTTTCCATGATTTAGTGGGCCCGCTAGAAAAAAAGTTGGCTCTGGTCGGTGTGTGGGTCGGACTGCCCCTTAGCGGACTTTTCTCAGTCCGGACTTGGTTCACGGAAATTATCAAATTATTTTTTAATTTTTTATGTAAGGCCCAATATATATTGTAGACTAATAAGTGGTAGTATTTTGAGGTTAAAACAAAAAAAATGGAGAAAGCCAAATTATGGCTAATTGACATATCTTTTGATCTCCTTCCGTTTTCTTCACCTAACAAGTTATATATTATAACCAATGATTTAACTTTTAAAATCTCACAAAAAATTACTTCCCATTTTGTACAGAATACAATAAGAATAAAGATTAAGAAAACTATAAGAATTAGTACAACAATAAGAAAATAATTAAATTATTCTTATAAATAATAGTGCTAACTGTGAAGAGGAGGGAATGCTTTTATAGTGGGCTGTGAAGAGAGAAGAAAAAATAAAAAAAATAGAGAAAACAACTAAATAGAAGAATAAATTAACCTTTATTTGCCGCTCTAAGTTGGGTCTTATGGAAAACGTGAAATAAACTGATTTTTGATAGATTTCTGGTCCGAATGAAGTTTTTTACAATTTTATTATGTGCTTGCAAAGGTGGGATCGGATGCTGCGGGGAAAAGGGATGGAGCTAATGAGGTTTGCATGACACAACTAAAAGCTACCTAGGACTGAGTGCAACATGTTTGTCCACTTTAGTTGATAACATGTGAAGTTTATGAGTTGGGTTTTTGCTTTGTTTTATGTTGATTTTTGTTAGTTGTAAAGAGGGATCAATTTATGTTTTATTTTAAGTCTAATATGAAGTATGTACCATTAGGTCATGGAATCTTTAGGCGTGATCTGGATGTTTAAATTTTGTATATATTTTATTGGTTTCCATGAAACCCGAGTTTACCCCTTTGTTCTAAAAAATATAGAAAACATTGCTGATGTATATGCAGCTTGATGTTCAACAATAAGTAAAAATAAATTAGAGGCCAATAATTCTTTATAATTTAAATATAACTAATTGTTTCAAAATGTTGCTCGTTTTGGGGTTTGGCACATGAATCAAACATGATATAGAACATGCAGTATAGTATTGTGCCTGTCTAATATACAGGAATTTCATAAAGAAGAGTAAATCTTATCTTTCCTCCTAAATTTTTGTATGTATCAAACATGGCTTTATACTTGCCAAATTTAAAAGGGACGAGATAAATGTTGAGGAGGATATTAAATGATGAAACAAAAGTTTTGAGGGTTATAGAGGGAAAGCTTATGGCATGACACATTTGCTATAAAATATACAATGAATTGTATTAAAGAAAAGGGCTAAGATGATTTATATAGTGGAAATGGAATAGACAATATTTTATTCCAAACTAAACTCTAGTGTGTACTACTATTAAAAGAACCGACCAATTTATGTCAAAATCAAAATAAAACAAACTCGCAACCAACATCTCCAAAAGAAAAGGAAGGAAAAAAAAATCGCAAGCAACGAAGGAAATATTCGATGCAGCAAAATTTGCGTGAGAACTCACACGCACAAGCGTGTACGACGTGCAAATTCGCGGACCTAGGAGGGGTCTATCTGCAAAAAGTTTACCCCCCATCATCCGTTTCCTTGCTTCCCCAATGTCTACCACCTTTTCCTGCTCACTACTACACCTCTCTCTAACGCCATTGGCCCATTAATTCCTTCGCTCTCTGTATAAATGGGGCGTTACTTAAGACAGCAGAACGATTAGATCTATTCCACAGAGAGAGGGCAATCATAGCGCAGCGCTTGCTTTAAGTATCGCCTCTGCTTTTGCCACCTCCATCGAGCTGTTCGCTTCCCAATTTTAATTTCCTTTTTAGTTCCCCGTCGCGTCGATCATTTTATTTGCTTATCACTCGGTTAGATCCTTCGCAGGTATCGCTCGTCTCCCCGATCGATCAAAAATTTGCTCCTTTTTTGTTCTTTTGGTTTTGGATTTCGATTTGGGTTTTTTGATAGATCTAGTGCTTTCGGTTTTGTTTGGATTGGCGATTCAGTGTGTTATTGGTTTCGATTCGGATTCCATTGTTGCGTTGGTGTATTTGGTGTCGTCGTGTGCGAAACCGCCTTAATTTTCTTAGATTGCATCCGATTTGTGCATTTTGGGTTGGTGTGAGGAGTGGTGATTTAACGATCTCCAGAAAAGGGTCCCAACTGTGCCGATCTAGAAAAAATTGCTTGTTTTGCCAATGGTGATCCGTTGGGTAGTTTCGATCGTTTGGCGGCCCCAAAAGTATCAGTGGTGAGTGAGTGGCTCGTGTTGGTGTAGCTACAGCTGGTCCAAATCGGTGTAGCTGGGAGGTTGGTGACAATGTGTAGCACTTTTACATGACAAGAGTAATTGCTGATCTCAATGATCTGGTAACGCAGCTGGTGGTCGCCATTTGAAGTACATACGATAAGTCTTGCATAGTTGTGTGCATGCGGGTGTGAATATTCTATGACGTTGAGGGGCTGATCTCATGTTGCATTGGCTGCACAATGCAAATGCAAATGCAATGTGCACCAACGTAGCAATCTAGTTCTGTACCAATTGCCAATCCAGCATATACCACATACTGAATATGATGCCCCAAGACAGTAAATTGGATAAGGTTTATGTAGTTATTACTGTCTGACCAAAGATTGTTGTGCTTGTTTAGTGGCTGATGGGTTTTTAAGATCCCAACTAGGTTATTCAGTGTGTTTCTTGCTATGGTTGGTGTTCCTGGAATGTGTTTCCAATGTTCATGTTACCAGATGGCTTAGGGATTAGGAGTCTGGCACACCTTCTACATGAGTGACAGTGTTTAGACCAATGTTGGGAAGGGGTGTGCATGATGTTGCGTTTTGGAAGATAGTGCTTATTTACTTGCAGAGTTTGTGTTATCACTAGAGTGTTTGGCGTGGTTGTTACATTAAGCTTGTAATGCTAGGGGGTACCACTTTGATAATCTAATTTGGCTTATATAAATGAAACAATTCGGGGTATTTTTTTAATGTACCTTGGTTTCTACAAAATGTGGTTTACACTGCTGATGATAATTTGAACCAATATGCTTCTTTGGGTCATTTCTTTGTTATCATTAAATTCAAAGAAGGTTCATCTGCATAGATACAGTCCTTATGATCAATAGGAAGTGATAGCTGATAAATTTTGGCAATGTTCTTTTTAGATTATACAATGTCATTCATTTCAATGATAAACTATGAGAAAAATAATTCAATCTTGTGTTGACCATACGGAAATAGGTTGTATTAGCTGATATGTATCAGGTAGATGGCCAAATGGGGGGGGGGGGGGGGGGGGGGGGGGGGGATACTTGTGACAGAACTGCTACATTATGGAACCTACTGAACTTGCTTGGTCGCTATCATGATAGCTCGTGCTAACAAAAGTCTGAACAACTTTTGTGACAGCATAGGTGTTTAATGCTCAATGTCAGCCACTAAAGTGCTGGATCCTGCTTTTCAAGGAGCTGGCCAAAAAGTGTATCCTTCCGCAGATGTTGTGAAGCAGGCTCAGCCTGTTTTAGCGAATTTTTTGATGAAAATCTTGATCTTTGATAGAGCCTCCTTTGTTCTTTAATATTGCAAAGCAAGACCTTCCTTGTCCTTTTTATGCTTTGTGCCCCTTAACAGCATTCAGTGGGACAGAAATATGGCGGATTGAAGATTTTAAGCCAGTTCCTTTGCCAAAATCAGATTATGGGAAATTCTACTGTGGCGATTCATACATAGTTTTGCAGGTGATTGTTTCATCTCTTCTGTCTCTTAGCTGCATGTTTTAATTTTCTTTCCACAATGCAATAATATGTACGTGGTTTCTACATCTTTTCTAGACGACTTGTACTAAAGGCGGTGCTTATCTTTATGACATCCACTTCTGGATTGGGAAGGATTCAAGTCAAGTATATTCTTTATGACCTAAGGTTTTTCTTTCCGAAAAAAATGCCATTTTCAACCCTCCTTGTGACTTGATACTTGACATGTCATCATACAGGATGAATCTGGGACTGCAGCAATCAAGACAGTCGAACTTGATACCATCCTTGGGGGTCGTGCAGTTCAGCATAGGGAACTCCAAGGTTATGAATCTGATAAGTTCCTATCATACTTCAAGCCCTGCATTATACCTTTGGAAGGAGGTTTTGCCTCTGGGTTTAAAAAGCCTGAAGAGGAAAAGTTCGAAACACGGTTATATATCTGCAGAGGGAAGAGAGCTATTAGAGTTAAAGAGGTGCAGAACATTTCATCCTCTTGTTCCCTATCTTTTTCAAATTTTGAATCAGTCATTCTATGTCTACATTAACTTGATGTCTTCCATATTCAGGTTCCCTTTGCTCGTTCATCATTAAACCATGACGATGTGTTTATCTTAGATACTGAAAAGAAAATATTTCAATTCAATGGTGCTAACTCCAATATCCAAGAAAGGGCCAAAGCATTGGAAGTGATCCAACACTTAAAGGAGAAGTACCATGATGGAGTGTGTGATGTTGCAATTGTTGGTGAGAGAATAACAATTGAACTTCACATTTGTACCATATGACACCCACTACACCCTTTTCTCAACTCATGCTATTCATTTTTACGTTGTTAGATGATGGAAAATTACAAGCGGAATCAGACTCAGGTGAATTCTGGGTGCTTTTTGGAGGTTTTGCACCAATTGGGAAAAAAACTGTAAGCGATGATGATGTTGTTCTTGAAACTACCTCACCAAAACTCTACAGGTATTTACTTTTGCCAGTGCACAGGATGTTTCAATTGGTTGTCTTGAACTTGTGCTTTTTACTATCTATGTCTTTCCAAAAACACTTGCACCAGAAAAGCTGCTGCTCTGTATGGTGTTTTTAAGTGTTTTTATTACTGTTCACAGCTGCACCTTGTTAGAAAAATTGTGTGCTAACTGGTTAATGCATGGAACAGATCTAAATTAAGAAACTTTTTAGTAATTTACGGCTGAAGTTCTAGTAACTTTTCAAGTTCAGTAGTGCTTCTTTTTTTTTTAAAAAAAAAGAAAAATACTTCAGACATTATATTCTATAGATGGCTTAGAATAGATGAATACTTCTTGCTTTCTAGCTTGTTTATTTGCTTCAATTGCATCTTGTATGTGTAAAAACGTTTATTTCTAGTACATTTTTACCTTGGATGGACCTGTTACCAGCACATGGGTCAACCCTTTGGGCATCCCGTTTTCTTTAGAAAAAGATGTATCTCTGATTCATTTAAAATTCTTTAAAATTAGTTTATCTCTATGCCTTTGCTTGTTCAATCATGGGCAAATATCATCTTCAAAATCTTCGAAGTTCCATATGTTTTAATAGTTTGGTAGTGCTTTGGATCAGTTTGTTCTGGTACTTGGTAGTGGTATAATATGGGCTGAATGGCCAGCACACTTTTAGCTTGGTCCCCAGAGCCTATTGCGATGTCTTTGGGTCTGACACGCCCCTACGGCCCAACACATGCTAACCTTACCCTGTAGTTCTTCAGTGTCCCCCGTGTCTGTTTTCCATATTGTTACAGTTTCAGATTCTCTTCTTGCAGTATCAATGATGGTCAATTGAAGCAGGAAGACACTGCTCTTACAAAAGCAATGCTTGAGAACACCAAATGCTTTTTACTTGACTGTGGTGCTGAGATATTTGTATGGGTTGGTCGGGTAACACAAGTGGAGGATAGAAAAGCTGCCAGTAAAGCAGTTGAGGTAAACCCACAATCTATCTTTTCCTGTCACTTTTTCTTGTTTTCTTTTTTCATATATGCAATCCTGTGATCGTTTTGCCTCTTCTAGGAATTCATCATTAATCAAAAAAGACCTAAGACAACGAGAATTACTCAAGTGATTCAAGGTTATGAGAGTCATGCATTCAAGTCCAAGTTTGAATCATGGCCAGCAGGTAATGCAGCAGGGAGTTCTGGTGCCGAGGAAGGCAGAGGAAAAGTTGCAGGTAATCTATTTCTTTACTAGGATAATGAAATTTCATCCCTTTGATCATCAGTGATGATGTTGGTGTTTCTTCTAGCTTTGTTGAAGCAACAAGGAGTTGATGTCAAGGGAGCTGCAAAAAGTAGCACTCCAGTAAATGAGGAAGTTCCTCCTTTGCTTGAAGGAGGTGGAAAACTTGAGGTTCTGTCCATCATATATCCCACTCTACAAGCTGCAATGTCTATAACAAGTAAAAATGAAAGGCATTAATGGAAATAAATTGTGCATATTTCAGGTTTGGTGCATAGACGGCAATGCTAAGACTGCACTACCAAAAGAGGAGATTGGAAAATTTTACAGTGGAGACTGTTATATCATTCTCTATACCTATCATTCGGGTGACAAGAAAGAGGAATACTATCTCACATACTGGATTGGGAAGGATAGCATGGTGGTAATAATAATTAGAATTTTGCTAAGCTTAATAGTCTAACTATTTTGGTTCTCATCCCATGTCTTAATGCTTTGCTCATAGTTTGTCAGTGTGATAACCTCTTTGTGTTGGTGATGTGGTGTTTGTTGCTTTGTTGGAGTATTTACTGATATCCTAATATGGATTTAGCCAAAACCTATTTCTATCTTTTTGCCAAGTTTTTTTTTTTTTTGTGTTTTCTTCCATGTGCCATTAATATTAGCTCATGTGACAAATTATTGTGGTATTAGTTGGTCCCATTTTTTTCAAAAACGTTGTACAGCAATAGGATTCATGATGCAATCCTGTAAGTGAGCTGGCATATATGCTTACTCTTTGGTTTATTTCATGCAGGAAGATCAAGTGATGGCATCTCAATCAGCTAATACAATGTGGAATTCATTGAAAGGAAGGCCTGTTATGGTACCGCATTTTATTACATAAACGCCTAAAATATTTAGTTCATAAAAGAAGGGTTTGATTTGTTATTAGTGGTGTTGTAGGGTCGTATTTATCAAGGGAAGGAGCCACCACAATTTATTGCTCTTTTTCAGCCCATGGTTATCTTTAAGGTACAATTATTACTCACTTCTACTTGCTTTTTTTATTCTGTAAAGGATGCATCAGTCCAGCTCTGCAAATCTGAATAGTATTTTTTAATGTCACTTGGAATATTACCTGCTTAGTATATTTGACGATCATGCAGGGTGGAATAAGCACTGGATTCCAGAAGTTCGCAGAAGAAAAGGGCATGACCAATGAAACTTATTCTGCAGAAGGCATTGCTCTAATTCGGATATCTGGGACATTGATCCATAACAATAAAACGCTTCAAGTTGATGCGGTAGTACCTAGCTCTATATCTTGTGCTTGTTGATATTTGGGATGGGGATGGAACTTTTTGTTTGTTGAAGCATAGAAGCATGTTTATTGGTGACTACTGTGTATTTTCAAAATGTTGACCTTTGTACAAACTTCTAAGAATAAGCATATTACTGAAATTCTAGATACATCCATGTGAAATATATAATGAATGCATGATCTTAGTGTGGTAATTTAAATAGCTTAACTCCCAAATGATTGATGGACTCAAATTTGGTAGTGCACGATGCCTTTGAGACACAACTAATATGGAGTACGAGCTGAGGGTAATAAGTAGCACAAAACTATTACATATGTTCTTACAATGTTGAAATTCTATTATTTCTTTCTTGAACTTATCATCAGTTTATATTATAGGTGGCCACATCTTTAAGCTCCACAGATTGTTTTGTCTTACAATCTGGAAACGCAATGTTTACATGGCTTGGCAATTCAAGTACTTATGAACAACAACAGTGGGCTGCAAAAGTTGCTGAGTTCTTGAAGGTATGAGTTCACACATATCTCAAAACATCAATTCAAATCTTTATACCTTTTTTTTTTCTCTGTTGTTTCTAAGTCAATTGCATCTAGTAGAATATTGGAGCATGAGTAATGATACCAGCACAGTTGCTGACTAATACAAATAATTTGGTTGCTATATCCTTCTAGAATACTTTCACTTAAAACTTTTGAAATTGCCAAAGAACTGACTAATCCCAACTAATCCTTACTAAGATTTGGTATTTCCAATCTTACAGCCTGGTGTTGCAGTGAAACATTGTAAAGAGGGGACTGAGAGTTCTGCTTTCTGGTTTGCTCTTGGTGGAAAGCAGAACTATACAAACAGAAATGCTACTCAGGAGATTGTTGTTAGAGAACCTCACTTGTATGCTTTCTCATTTAAGAATGGTCAGTAAGAATCAAAATCTTATTTCCACCCTTTTCCCGTCTTGCTATATTACACTATCCATATTATGCAAGTCTTTAGCCTAATTATGTTTTATTTGCTTTGATTTCATTCATGGTTACACAATTACCATTTATCAGGGAGCCTGGAGGTTGGTTTTCTTACTCTAATTTCTGATGAATCAATCTGGCATCTAGCAATTCAGGGTATCAAAACTCAAGCTTGTGTTCTTTTCATTAGGTTACCGAGATCTTCAATTTTTCGCAAGATGATTTATTGACTGAAGACATGATGATACTTGACACACATGGTGAGGTCTTTGTTTGGATTGGTCAGTGTGTGGACTCAAAAGAGAAACAGAAGGCATTTGAAATTGGTCAGGTATGACCTGATGATGTCTTAAACATGTTTTTTTGTTGTGCTGTTTCATCGCTGTTTTGTAATCTATATGATGATGACTGTTTTGTCCCCAGAAATACATGGAACATGCATTGTCTTTTGAAGGTCTTTCTTCTGATGTACCGCTTTATAAAGTTATAGAAGGGAATGAGCCATGCTTCTTCAAGACATACTTTTCTTGGGACAACTCAAAATCTGTGGTATGCTGTAAGATATTTTATTGCTTTTAAATCTTTCATCTTTAGTTGTATTTTTAATTTTATTGTTTTCTCTATCATCTACTTCTATGTGCAAGCATATGCTTTGCATGGTTGTATTTAATCTCTAAAATTGATTACTGAAAACCTGTTTCATTTTTCTGGTGTTAGTTTCTTCCTACTAGCTGTTTGATATGTCCGCTTGCGCTAACATGTTATACCTGTCACTTGGCTGAACATGTTTCTGGTGATGTTCCTTGTTTCACAGCTAAAACTTGTGGACCAGGTTGACAGCTGTAAAGCGCGGACCATACTTACTGAAACAGATTATGTGTAGGCTAGGATACTGATGTACATGCTACTTGGTTATTGGGCATAGTCTTAACATGAAATACTGATCAAAGTCCTGCCTGATGTTGCACTAACAGGTTATACCTGTCACTTGGCTGAACATGTTTCTAGTGATGTTCCTTGTTTCACAGCTAAACCTTGTGGACCAGGTTGACAGCTGTAAAGCGCGGACCATACTTACTGAAACAGATTATGTGTAGGCTAGGATACTTATGTACATGCTACGTGGTTATTGGGCATATTCTTAACATGAAATACTGATCAAAGTCCTGCCTGATGTTGTTCCCTGCATGTTGGGGCTGATAAAACAAACCCAGGGGAGCTGATTGGCTTTTTACTTTTTTGAGTTTTGACTGGCTGATTGGGATTGTCAATAGAAACCCAAGGAGGTATATGAGGAGGTTAGACAGAAAACTTCTAAAGTTTCAAAGTTGCAATAGGAGTGCAGAACTATAATGTGTGTGGTGTCAGTGTCATGTAAAAGAAATCATTTATTGATCCTATAACAGCACTAGGGGGTGGGGTGATGATATATAGTCTTTGATTTGATCTATTGTATATACCTTGTTTATTTGTGTTTCCCTAGACATAGACCTTTTTCCTCTCTCCATGTTCTCTTATACTTGCCTGTGCTACTGCCCATATTGTCATCTGTGCTAGCATTTGTTCAGATTGCATGGTAACAATTTTAATGCTTGGAACAGGCTCATGGTAATTCATTTCAAAAGAAACTTTCACTTCTTTTTGGATTGCGTTCGGAGGTAAGTTTGTTACTGAATTCTTAAAGATAGGAAATTTGGTTTTGTATACATGTTTTTTACTTTAAGCAACATTTAATGGAAAGTTTGGACATTAACATGTCGGGTTGCCAAATTGCTTTTACAGAATAAACTCAGCATTTGGCCAACCAATCACGTCATAGAATATTAGACATTCAAAGAAAATATCTGGAAATGTAAATTCTTTGGATTCAATTTTCAGCAATTTTCAACATAATCCCGTTTGCAGAGCACATCTAAGAGCTCTGGTAATGGTGGACCCACTCAAAGGGCATCTGCATTGGCTGCTCTATCATCTGCATTCAATCCATCTTCCCAACTAAAGCAGGTAATCATTAAACAGTTCTTTTAAGAATTATCAGTAGAACTGCTGATGTGACTAGCGACTAAATCCTGTGATTTTTTCAGTCTAACGAGAGGCCTAAAAGCTCAGGTGATGGTGGACCTACTCAGCGCGCTTCAGCACTGGCTGCCTTATCCACTGCATTTAATCCTTCCTCAAAACCCAAAACCGCAGCTCCATCACGTTCAGGTCAAAGTTCTCAAAGAGCAGCTGCAGTTGCTGCTCTATCATCTGTTCTGACTGCTGAGCAAGCTGGATCTTCCGAAAATCTCCGATCTCCCAAGACAGCCACAATAGCAACAAATAAGACTGGTAGAAATGCTTTCCTTTTGCAGTTTCTTGTCTTTTTAAGAGATGATGATGACAAATCATGGAGTTATCTGGAAAGCCCCCCTCTAGTAACATTAAGTAATATTGAACATTTTGGGCAATCTGCTTCATTTCCTGTTTCTCCAATATGTTTTCATCAAGAAGTTGCGTTCCTTTTCACCTTGAAACACCAGATGCATGTCAACTGTGTTTTACTTTTATTAGTTGGTTAATTTTTGGGTAGTGATAGTGCTATCTTTGTATATGGATGACTAGCAAGAATCATAGATGAAGACCCTTGCAGAGTTGCAGCTATATTCTTTCATTGTTTAACACCTTTGATCAATGCAGATGTTGAGAAAGCTGAAATAACTCCCTCTGATGCATCTCCTCAGTCTGAAGCTGGGGAGTCCTCAGAATTTCAGAGAGAGAAAGATGCTGCAGGAGATGGGGTGTCATCTGAGGGTGATAGTGCAGAACCTGAGGCATCAGAGGAACAAACCACTGTTGAGAATGTTGGTGAAGCAACATTTAGCTATGACCGCTTGATATCTAAATCTACTGATCCTGTTCGTGGGATCGATTACAAACGCAGAGAGGTTTGTTCTTAAGCACTGCCTTCTTGAAGATAAAGAGTTTCCACTTTGTGTTTGTCTTTTGTGCCTCACAGGAGTTTGAACACTTCTGGAACTCTTTTATGTTTTTCATTTCTATAATTATAAACAAGATGCCAAACCATTTTACTGGAGGTCAGCTATTCTTTTTTATTGGGTAGTATTTTCTTGTATCACAATGTGTGAATTTGAAGTTGCTTCTGTGTTTGTTTCTTGCTAAATGCAAATATATAAATGCTGGAAATTTTTAGATAGACCTTTCAAAAAGCAGATAATATATTTAAACTTGATAAGTTTGTTTAGGGTTTCCTATATTCTGTTGTTTTTTGTGAATTAATGTTGACTCCTGTATCTATGTGTTTGCTTGCACATTTGACTTACTAAAGGAAATGGTTAAATGTTACATATTTTCTTGATAGACTTCTCAATAAGAGGTAAAGATAGCTAAACAACAGCGAGCTATTTCCTTGAGTCTTGATGCACCTAGGACTAGCAATTCTTTCTGATACATTAAATTTTTCAATGAACAAAAGTCAACAGAGTTGTTTGTTAGTTTTATGCATTTACCATGATTAAGCCTTATAGGCTGCAGCCAATGCTGATGATTTTGTTCTATTGTATTCAACGAGCTAAGAGTTTTATTGCCATTGGTTTTCTCTGGTCAAAGCATATGAACGATTTTACTATTATCTGTTGGTTTTGCTTAGTGTGACTGGTTTTCTCTGTTCAACGCTGTTGGTTTTTACTAATCTTCTGTTCATGTTTAAGTCACTTGGAGATTAGGTTGGATTTGAAGGAAGCTATGTTCAAGTGAATATTAATTGACTTGCTCTGTTGTTTCCATAGGCATACTTATCAGATAGTGAGTTCCAGACTGTCTTCGGTATGACTAAAGAGTCATTCTACAAGCAGCCAAGATGGAAGCAAGAATTGCAGAAAAGAAAAGCTGATCTTTTCTAGAACATGTCTTGAGAATAAATGCTTGTGCCCGGTGTCTACTATAAAATGGAGATCATACTATTACTAGTCCTCTGTCATCAGTCACGAGAGCTCATCGGTCCTTCATCCTTTAGTCGTTTTCTGTGGACAGCTGCTGGTGGCATGCTCAGTTGGTTTTGCAAGTTTTATAGGGCATTCTTTTATTTGTACATGGTCTGCATTGTGCTACTTCCACGATCTCAGTATGCTCAGCTTGTTCTTGTCATTGCCCATATGTGTTTATTTTTCTCGGTTTGTTACATATGGGTGCTCCCTAGTTAGATTTGTAAGGTCATCCTGTATTTGCCATTAAGATGTATCATACGTATTCGTGTTCACCTGTTTTAGTTGTGCCGTTGATTGACTATTACTTGAAACCTCGTTTAAATTCCTCAGGTGGTTCAAATAAGTTGTAGTGGCCTGTAGAATTTTTTTGTTGTTGTTGTCTCTGTAAAAGGAATGTACATTGGATTGTTTAGTGCCCTGTATGTTTGCTTCAGTTTTCATTGAAGATCTGAAGGTTGCTTTTGTTCCCAAAATGATTTTTTTGTACTTTTCATTTACTCTAGTTACTGCTTTACATTGAACGCCCCTGAGATTTTGCATCATATGGTGACCGGTTGCGAGGCCTGTTTGCTCTAGTTGCCGCCTCCCTAAGAAGTCAGTTTTGGTTTTAGGGATTATGTTGGAGAAGGAAAAGAAAAGGTTTTTTAGATAAATTTGGGAAACTATTTGGTAAGAAATTAGGTTTATGAGTTCTGAGGGTGAGTGGGAGTGAGAAGTCATGTAAGCTACTCTAGAAGTTACTTGTTTGGTCTTTGAATTTGTTTTTTCTTGTTGAGAAATCAACGAGCTTTTGGTTTCAATGAAGCCAAGAATGGTCTGATCCCCTTGGTTCAAAAAAAAAAATCGTTATACTATCACATGCAAAGGTATTATAAGTATTTTCACTCATTAAAAACGTCAATGATTGATGTTTTATAATAAATTAATTTTTTTTGTATGTTTTTTAATTTTTTGTCACCTCAATTTGACCTAACTATTTTAGGATCGAATGACTAAAAAACATACCATATCTTTCCTGAATAATTACTCTATTTTAGATCTATTATACAGGATCACATTCCTAATTTTTATGTGTTAAATCTTTTGAGTTGGACATCCTAGAATTAATCGAATGACCCTAATAGCTTTTGTTTTTTGAGGCGCTAAGTAGAGTTGGCTAGAGCACAATCTAAAACTAGAACATTTGGTTAGACCGTAGATGAGCCTATATTTAAGAGACGTAGACACTAAAAATAAATAGAGCGTTGGCTAGACGCCCCTTGTGCGAGATGAACAATGTCTGAACCTCAGAAACCTCAGGAGAGGCAAGCATTGTGATTTGTTAAAAGACGACTCTTAAGTGGATAGCTGCAAACAAGCTAATTCTGGTGTTCATCGCACTAGTGACGGCACGATCGAACCAGACACCGCATATAGCGACCCAGAAGGAAGCAGCCAGCCAAACGAGTATCCCTCCGGCAGCACGTGATGACAGGGACGTTTAGCCGGCCTGTCCGTTCTACCCCCAGCATCTGCAAGCGCATTAACAAAACGAAACAGACTAGTCAAAACCACAGAGGCACAACAATGGCATCCCATGCCCAACTCCTCCTCACCCTCCTCTCACTTCTCGTTTGCCTCCACGCGGCCAGGAGCACGCCCAACACCAACGCCGTCACGGTGCTGTGCAACAGCGAGTCGTACGGCCCCGGGGACCCCTTCTCGACGAGCCTGGCCTACGTGCTGTCCGAGCTGCTGGCCGACACGCCGGCCCGCGCCGGCCGCGACATGTACAATATCTCCCCGTATCCAACCGCGTTCGCTTACGGCCACGCGTCGTGCCGCGCCGGCCTGTCGCGCGCCGACTGCGTGAGCTGCCTCCGGTCGGCGGCGAGCCAGATGGCCAGCAGCTGCCCGGACCGCATCGGCGCGAGGGCCGTCCTCGTGGACTGCAGCGTGCGCTACGAGCAGTACGCTTTTGTGGATTAGGTGGCCATGGCGCTGCTTGATTGCTGCTCGCCTGTGTGTAGTAGTAGCTCGCTAGCCTCGTTGTGTCGTTTGTTTCTGATTTCTGCTCTTGTTTTGTAAGTTCGTATGTTCCCATTTCAGTGGTTACGATGAGCATATGTTGCTTCCAAGGATATGATGCAGCTGTGGACTGTGGGATGCTGCAGTTACAAATCATTATTTGGAAAATACATTCTTGGAAATGTTTCGTGTTAATGCATGGACGAAAAGCAAGTTAATTATCTTGTGTGTTTGTCTTTCATGAACTGAGTCCATTTCAGAAATTTCGCCAATGCCTTGCTAAGAGTGCTTATATATTAATAGAAATATAGATCCTGAAGCATCCGTGGTTAGTTACGGATTGATGCAGATCATCTTGCAGTTTTATTGTAAGCACTTTATCAGCGAAGAGCCAATTTGACTGGAGTTTATGGGCCAAAATGAACAACTTTAAGAAGCACAGCTACCCATCCTTGTGATTTTTTCACCAAAACTTCCCAGTGTAGCGCCCAAATCCTCATTCGTCACATTGCCATCCGACCTTTCAGTTTTAACTTTTAGCAGCTGAAGTTTGTGTTAACTATATGACTTATTATTATTGAGTTCCATATACTAATTAGTTTATCAAAAAATTTAATATAACGAACAAATCTACTTACACATCAGCATTTCTCACAAACTAGTTTGAGTCTACTATATGGACTTGATATAAACCTGTGACCTAGTTCATACTTAGGACTCTAACCTCACTAATAGACATTTCAATTATTTTTTTATAAATTGTTATACTCAAGTCAAACTCAAGACCTTTTTCTTTAATATCATAATCAATTGACAAATTGTTCGGTCCTTAAGATTATTTTGAACCGTCCAATAAATTTGATCTAATGGTCTATATGAGTTGGTTACCCATGACACTGGTTATTTGATACCACTAGAAATAAAATAGATATTAATAAATATCTATAATAAACGAACACGGAGGAAATTTTATAGAAGAAAAAAGAAGTTGAGAAGTAGAGATGGGTTAGTTATTGATAATATATTTTGCTTTATACAATATTATCATTGAGAAATGCACGGTTAGATTTAATAGAGATACTAATACCTCCTGTACCTTCTATAGGACTAAATCAAATCTCTATTCAGTTTTATGTATAGATCAATTCACCAAAAACTTTAAATAGTTGAAAAAAATAAACACCATTGTTCCATTGAAATCACACGAATTGGATCAAGCAAACCAAAGGTGAATTTTTTTTTTCCAAATAACCCTTTAAAAAAAATTACAAAACTAACCCCTAACTTTTTAAATTTGCAAAACAGGCTCTCAGTCGCGAAGAACCGCAGGCGACTGTCTTCAGTCGCTAGCCCGGCTAGCGACTGAAGACGTGGCACGGCACAATTGCCCCATTGGCACCCGTGCCGTGCTAGCCAGGTTTCAATCGCTAGCCGGGCTAGCGACTGAAACCTGGTTTATAACTCCCAGCCGTCCCTCTCACAGTACAGCGCAGTTCATTTTTCCGAAATTTCCCAGAAATTACTAAAATCTGTTTACAGAGAAGGAAGAGAAGAAAGAGGAGCAGAAAATTTTTTTCGGAGATTCTTCAAATCTGTTCACTGAGGTATATTTTTTTAACTCGTATATTTAAATTAATTAGATCGTAAACTCGTAGTATTTATATATGATTTAGAATGATTGTTAGGGTTAGTGTAATTGTTAGGGTTAGTGTGATGGTAAATGCGTGAATGTGATGAAACAAAATTTAGAGTTAGGGTTAGTGTATGTTCGCAGATTAGGGTTAGGGTTAGTGTATGTTCGCAGATTAGGGTTAGGGTTAGGGTTAGTGTATGTTCGCAGATTAAAAAATTTGAAGAACCACTAAAAAATGTGATGTTTTTCAAATTTGAATTTTATTAGTATGCACGTAGATTAAAATATTTGTTAATATGTAGATGAAAACATTTGTGATTATGTATATTAAAATAATTGTTATTATTAGGGTTAGGGTTCACCGCTGTCGCTTCTTTTAATTGGGGTTAGGGCTGTCGCCCTCACTGTCTTGGCCTTTCCCGTACGGGTTTAGAGCGAGAGGGGTTATTTTTTTAGGGTTGTAGGGAAACATCGTGTTCCCCAATAGCGACTGAAACGGTATTTAAACACCGTGCGTCGCTTTCACACAGTACGGCCATTTCATTTTTCCGGAAATTCTGAAATTAGTAGAGAGAAAAAGAGAAGAGAAGGAAGAGGAGGAGAGGAGAAGAGAAGAGAAGAGAAGAGTTGGTTTTTTTGTTAGATTTAGGGGTAGGGTTGTCAATCAGTTAGGGTTAGGGTTAGGAATCGCGGCCTCATTGTCGTAGTCATCACCGCTGTCGCCCTCACCGTGTTGGCCTTTCCCGCACGGGTTTAGAGGGAGAGGAGTTATCTTTTTTAGGGTTGTAGGGAAAATCGTGTTCCCCAATAGCGACTGAAACGGTATTTAAACACCGTGCATCGCTTTCACACAGTACGGCCATTTCATTTTTCCGAAAATTCTGAAATTAGCAGAGAGAAAAAGAGAAGAGAAGGAAGAGGAGGAGAGGAGAAGAGAAGAGAAGGGGTTTTTTTTGTTAGATTTAGGGATAGGGTTGTCAATCAGTTAGGGTTAGGGTTAGGAATCGCGGCCTCATTGTCGTAGTCATCACCGCTGTCGCCCTCACCGTGTTGGCCTTTCCCGCATGGGTTTAGAGGGAGGGGAAATTTCTGTTGTTTGAAAAATCATGTTTTTTGTAGTACAATGAGCAATGTGGGTTCTCTAATTATACACTCTTGTACAACTATGGAGCAACCCAGTACTGTTTACGTTTATTACGAAGCCGGTGTAATCCGTAATGGACCAAACGGTGATGATCTTGGTGGTTGTATGTATGTTTGCGGTCAAATGAGACAACCACAGTCAATGTCTTTCAATGATTTGAAGATGTGGTTAGTTGACCTGTTACAACTCAATGTTGCGACGGATAATCTAAAGGTGGAAGGCATGGTTCCGGATGGAAACAAATGGGTGCTGAAGAGACTGAAAGGTGACAAATCATGGGGTTCGTTTGGACGAATTGTGACAAATCCATGCTATGCTGTCGGAACCATCATACTGTACGTTGAAATGTTAGTACATAGTTCGGAGGGCAGCCATTCAGTTGAAAGAGAAAGCACTAATATCTGTACCGGAGGTCGCAATGGCGGTGGCGATGTCGATACTGGTGCAGGTGGCAGTACCAATGCCAGTGCAACTGGCAGTGTACCTAACAAAACTGGTGTAGGAAATACAACTCAATTTGGTGGCCATCAAGTAGATGCAGCTGAAGAATTACCAGAATTGGAGGAGAATTTTAATGAAGAGGAGTATACTGATCCGTCGGAAATGTACGAATCTCCTGTTGAACCCACGGAACAGCATAATCCTATGAGTGAGTGGACTGATCCATCATCCTTGAATAACGCTGTGGTTCGTGATGAGCTGGGTTCGCGATGGTCTTATAATGAATCAACCATCCAGCTTGGACAGTTGTTTCGGAATAAAAAGGATGCAAAGAAAGCCATAACTGCCTGGGCTGTCTCACTAAATAGGCCATTTCGGGTGGTCAAATCAAATTCGAGCCTGTGGACTGTGAGGTGCTTAATCCAGAATTGTCCATGGTACGTACGTGTCTGGCGGCCACGAGATGACCCTTCCTTTCGGGTGACCAGAGTTGACGACCACGGATGTCTGTCTGAGGGCATGGTGCAGCATCATAGAAATATCACTTCCAGTTTTGTTGCCAGTCTGATACTGTCAATAGTGAAGGCAAATACGACAATAACACCGAAAGTGATAATTGCACATGTTGCGGAGAAGTACGGTTATAATATCAAGTACGCAAAGGCATGGAGGGCTAAACAGAAGACGCTGGAGGAGCTTTTTGGTACATATGTTGAGGCATACAACTTAATACCGAGGCTGTTGTGGCGGATATGCGAGGCAAATCCAGGCACAGTCACCGCAATTGTTGATACGCCGGCAATCGGCTCCGAGGGTGCTATGATTCCTGGGTGCATGGTACTGCGGAGATTTTTCTGGGCATTCCAACAGTGCGTTGCATCGTTCAGGTATATGAGACCCGTGCTTTGCATTGACGGAACATTTTTGACTGGTAAATACCAGGGAACTCTGCTGACTGCCGTGGCTGTTGATGCCAATGACCAGTTTCTCTCCATAGCATATGCCGTGGTCGAGGGGGAGAACTATAGCAGTTGGCTGTGGTTCTTGAGCACTTTGAAGAATGAGGTTGTGAAAGACTGGGAGCGCGTGTGCCTGATTCATGATCTAAATGGAGGAATGCTGAGTGCGATGGAGTACATGCAATCGGGAGAGCATCTATCGCTGAGTTGGGATGATTTGCAGAGTCGTTGGTGCTTACGACATCTTGGCGCGAATTTTCACAGTCGTTTCAAGAGCAAGCGCCTGATGGTCGTGTTCAAACGGCTTGCCAAACAGAACCAACAGTCAAAGTTTCACGGCGACTTGAAGATCGCGGCGATACTGGCACAGGAAGCCGCCGGGGTCGTCTCAGTTTCAGTCAGTGGATTCAGCCCAAACCAATGGAGAAGTGGGCGTTGCTTCACGACACAGGTGGGGCTCGGTACGGAATCATGACGACAAATCTGGCCGAGGTGTACAACTTCGTCCTCAAAGGTGTGCGATGCTTACCACTCACTGCAATAGTTGAAATGACATTCTATCGCACAGTAGCGTACTACGACAGCAGGGGTTTGGCGGCATCAAGGCTTTTGCATGACCCCTTAGCACACTGGCCCAAAAAGATCAATGATTACCTCGAATTTCGGACAAGGAAATCGTTGACACATGATGTCACAGTACTGAGTCGCTTGCACGGGAAGTACGAGGTTTGGCTAAGGCACAGACATGTCCGTGGCATACTACGGGCTGGTCGGGTCCACGAATGTCGAATTTCAAATGCAGATGCCCAATGCACATGCAACAAGCCTCAACTGCTGCACATTCCTTGCTCGCATGTCATCGCTGCCTGCTCTGTTCCTGGGATCGATCCGGCGCGGTACATCTCAACCTATTATACTCTGCAGTACCTGTGGAAGACCTGGGATGGTGTCTTCAATGGGTTTGCGGTGGGGGAAAGCTATCGACAACTATCCACGAAAAATGCCATCACGTGGATTCCAGACAAGAGGCTCCTCGTAGGCCATGTCGGCCGACGTCGATCCAGGAGGATAAATAACGATATGGATGCAGCGGAGCGTGAAGATGACGTACGTAGATGCAGCGCTTGCCGGCAGCCTGGTCACAGAAGTGATCGATGCCCGCGGGTGACAGGCGCATTGTCTTCGTCGCAAAACTAAATGTTGTATTATTTTAAGTACTTAATGTTTTGTCGTGAGTTGTACTAAATTTCCATATATCAGTTGTACTTAATTTCCCTAATGTCTTCTCGTGAATTTTTGTAAGCACTACTGAATGTTTGTTTATGTACTCAATGTTTCAACTTCTCAACCAATATGTGACAACTGCAGGTATGGCGGACGACCATCAGCTTCCCGATCTGATTTCACAGCACCATCAGGAGCGTCACCGTGCTCGACGCCTTCTACAGGGCATCGTTCTCCCAGCTCTGCGTATGAGGACACCGCGTGAGATGTGGCCTCTAGATGAGCGGTTCGCGCCTTATTTGCTCGAGGCCGGACTGTTGCCTTTCGCTCGCATGGTGGATCGGGCGAGGCGATTTCCTTTCGACCGAGCCCTCATTACTGCGCTTGTGGATCGGTGGAGGCCCGAGACGCACCCGAGACGCACACGTTCCACTTCAGTTTTGGCGAGCTCACTATCACGCTGCATGACGTCAGCATGCTACTTGGCCTGCCTATCCGCGGGGAGATATATGTCCCAGCGGCCACCGAGAGAGCTGCATGGCGCCTAGATTTCCTACAGTGCTTCGAGGGAGTAGGGCCAGTGGGGGGGTTTGCGCAGGACGCGGGAGTTCCCCAGAGTTACCTTCGCGTAGTGCGCGATGCTGCGCTCCCCTTGGCCGCTCCAGAGGAGGTCTTCAGGCGCCACCTTGAGGCGTATTTGCTGTACCTGTTTGGGTGGTTGCTGTTCCCTGGCACCCACAGAGACATCTGCGAGCGGCAGTACGTTCAGCTCGCCAGGAGTATTGCCGACTCGGCCCTGGGCCACGTGCCGAGGTTCAGTTTCGGATCCGCCGTGCTCTGCCACACCTACAGGGGGTTGTGCGACGCCACGAGCAGAGCCCAGGTCAGCTCTCTTTTCTCTGGGTGCGCCATCCTCTTGCAGATGTGGTCGTACGAGCATTTCCCCATTGGTCGACCGCTGGTTCTGCGGGATCAGTTCGCATTAGTCGGGGATGGGAGAGACGGCCCCGTGATGGGATGGAGGTGGGCTAGGCTGAGTTTGAGGTGGGCCAAAGATCAGGCGCATCTCTGTTATCCTTCGTACGCCACAGACTTCGATCTGCTTCTCGACGACAGCGTCATCTGGGATCCGTGGACCACCGCAAACCTCCAATCCGTCGCTCCAGCCGGCCTTTCTTCTTTTTGTACGCAGGATGATGTGTACTGGCGCACCCAGGTTCTGCTCGTCTTCTCGCACATGGTTGAGGGTTACTCGCCTGAGCGAGTTATGTGCCAGATTGGCCTACGCCAGGTTGTCCCCGTGCCGCCTCCTCGACAGATCCCGCACCATATCCACGAGTACGTCAAATATGCATTACATTCACATGTTATTTTATACATAATTTCCATCACGAACTAATTGCTTTATCCGCAGGCAATCCAGGAAGGGTCGAGTGAGGGACGATTTCGTTTGTCGACAGCAGCCTTATGTGCAGCAGTGGATGGATTGGGCCCACACACGCACGGGCGAGGAGCACAGGCCGTACAGCCACGACATCCATTTTTCCTATCTGTCCTGGTACCGACCTCGCACGATCTACCGATTGACGGGCTATCCACCCGTTGCGCCTGATGAGGCCATCCCTCCCGCCACCATCGATGACGGCTACGACCGACGCCTAACTGGGAGAATCCACTCTTCTGTGAGTTCCTTAGCTCTTTGAAACCTTACTTTCACATGGCTTGTCGTTCTATAATTGCATTAATTCGTGTGCACAGCTAGACATCCTCGGCGGCATCTCTACTGGTGCACGGGACATGATGGTCAGGTCCCGCCTCGAACCCACCATGCCCAGCGACGATGTGTACGCATATTGTTCAGAGGTCGAGCGGCGGGTCGATCAGATTTTGGTCGGTTTCAGAGTGCTGCTGCCACCTCACTTGACCGTGATTCCCCCACCATCACCGTCGGCGCCAGGTCCTTCGTCACATGTGCCACCAGCGGACCGTCCGTCGTCGTCGCGCCCTCCACCATTGCACACGGGTTTCGTGCCTGCCGACAGCTCTTCGGATGAAGAGCTCGATACTCCTCCATGGCACCAGCCTCTCGACCAGGCACAGCAGCATCCTACACAGCCGACACATCTGCTTCCTAGCTTCCTTCCCGATGCTCCGCCGCCTACGCAGCCGACACAGCCTTCCCAGTCTACGCCAGCTGCGCAGACACCACCAGTGAGGAGGCGGCGCGTCAGGGATCGTCAGCCCCCCTCTCGGTACACACCATCAGAGTATCAGCCCCCCCCACAGAGGGGCAGGAGGGGGCACTAGTCCGATGTAGGCTTTTCTCAGACTGTTCAGTTTTCGTACATTTTTGTTAGGTTTCCAACTTTTTGGGGTTTTATGTTTTCTGCTGTTCTACTTTTGTATGACTTTGTGTTTCTGCTTTTCAGCTTTTACCTATTCATCTGATGCTCGTTTTCGTATGATTAGTCTTTTCGACTTTTGCACCTACCATCTTTTGCGCCGAGACGTCTAGTTTCGTACAAATGCGTCGAACCAACGAGACAAAACTAGGTATCAAAAGCACGGTATAAATGCGAAATTAGTATGTACTTGTACGGTCCCGATGGCAAAACTTTGTCGTCTTACTCCTTTTCGCAAATCAGCCTAGAATTATCGCGGCTTATACCTTTTTAAGATTTTCCGCGGAACCTAAAAAGGCTAAAACCCACATCTCATCCCCAAACTTCGATCTAATTCAAGGTGTATCTCCCATTCACTATTCTGACCAAGTTTCCCTTCTGTAAGATTTTCAAAATCTCATCCGACGCCTTAGTTTCAAGTCTCGCCATTTTTCGAAATTCTAATTACTCTAAAGTACCCTGTTTTCGAATTATCCCAAAATCATCAAATCTTGCCAAATTTCATTCAAACTTCTGCTGAATACGCTCCTGAAATAAAGTTACACTTGTGTGTGAGATTAGATCTCAAATCAGCCCTCCCAATTTCAGAATTTACAAACAAGTCCTACTTCTTAAACGAAATCATCACAAAGTCTTCCGATCGCGACCACGGGGCAAAAGGGACAGGATGTGAATTTCCCAGGTTTCAGTCGCTAGCCGGACTAGCGACTGAAACCTGGCTGGCACGGCACGGGTGCCAGCGGGGCAATTGTGCCGTGCCACGTCTTCAGTCGCTAGCCGGGCTAGCGACTGAAGACAGTCGCCTGCGGTTCTTCGCGACTGAGAGTCTGTTTTACAAATTTAAAAAGTTAGGTGTTAGTTTTGTAATTTTTTTTTAAAGGGTTATTTCGAAAAAAAATTCACCAAAGGTAGAAACATAAATTGTTACTGCAGTTTCATAAAAAAATGCCGTATACAAACAATCGAACATGACTAGTTGAGGAGCAGGGCCAAAATTTGCCTCGTCTGCTCACACAACTCAACCGATCCATGATTTTGGCAAATGCCAAGCGCAACGCTAACACCAGCTAAAAAAAAATCACGAAAACCTCTTGAGGATGAGAGCGTAGAGGAGCTCATTCCACGCGTCCGGCACGCCGGGCAGGCACCAGTGGCTGCAGTCTGCCCTTTGGTGGCCCGCCGTCCTCGACGACGGGCTGACGTTGTACACCGACGGGTGGCCGTCTTTCCTTTGAGCCGTCATCAAGGTGACGTTCAGCACTTGCAACTTCGGCGTTGTGTTGGGTTTGGACACTTCAAAAGCCGGGTTCAAAAGTCCAGGCCATTGTTGCAGTGAGATTTTGGAGGCGTTCAGCTCCGGCATGGTCTCCATGGCACAACCTCCGCTGTTGGTAGCCCTGCACAGCACACAACAGAAGCAAAATAATCTTAGAAACGTCATACAGTAGCATGTACCGAATTATTTGCAAGTAGCAAAGCCTGGTAACCTGCACCAGGGTTTGAACTGTGGCGGTAACCGGCGATCCCGGTCGAGGTCCCAGGCCAGGTTTTTGAAACCCAGCCGATACGAGGGGTATTTATATGTTATCTTGCTGGATTATAAAAAATAGTAATTATTTAAGCCAGCCAGGTAGAACCAAAAAATTAAGAAAATATAAAGAAAAAAAATCAAGTGAGTCGGAAAAAACCAGAAACCTACCAGTTCCTAACTTATTGGCTTATTGGAAGAGAACGGGAATTGAAAAATTCTAAGAAAGACGTGCACAGCAAAGTAATGACTAATGGGGCAGCAGTTTTTGCCCATTTGTAATGTGCGCAACAGAATGAACAAGCAATAGTATCTGCTCATTTGTACCAAATACTAAGTACTAACCTTAGGTGTGCTGGAGAATATGCTCGGAAAACGACTAGGGTTTTTTTGGCGTTAACCTCCTTCTCAACCCAGTTGTGGAGTGTGTTGATTGCTTTTTGGTAGGCGCTCTCGGTGGTCATGTCCAGCCGCAGCTTCTTGCCTTCCTGGAAGTAGCATCCTCTTTACAAAGATAATAAGCATTTTATGAAGTCCATGATAGCAAGAGATTTAGTTCTCTTTCATCAACTTTAGTTTATTGAGAGTTTTTAATTTAAAAGAGATTTAAATTTATTAAATAAGTTTTGAAATAAATTAAATATTTCATCTTGAAAAAAAATTAATGAGTAGAGTCTCACGTGACACTCATCATCTTTATTCTTGAATAAACATGTTTTGCATTAATCAGATGATTGATGAGTAGAATCTCATGAGAGATCTTTCAATCTTAATTTTAATTTATAAACCTACAAACTTAAGTTGAAACTCCACCCAGCGTCTACTTAACAAAAACAAAAATGATATGTTGATATATAAATTCTAACAAGTGTAACTACACATACAATCAGATAATGGACAATAGAGAGTACAAGTACAACTAAGGCTACAAAACTTACCCTGCGAGAAGCCTCTCATGGTTCCACCAATGGCCAGTGTTAAAGACCAGGATATCCGCATCCTTCCATCGGGGCGCCCTCGCATCCATGACACCCAACTGAAGCGTCGAGTTCACGTACTTTGGCGCGCGGCGCGGCGGGCGGCTTCGCCGGACCAAGTACGGCGATCGGTAATGCTCCACGGTGCAGTTGAAGTTGCTGAACTTGAAAGAGAGAAAGCCCTTGTGCTTGGTTATGGGGTTTCCGTTCTCCTCATATATTGAGCTCATGTTGGTGACAGCTGATGAGAGCATGCATAGAAGAGACTCCCATTGGTTCCTTCCGATGGAGTCGCCGACGAAAACGAGGCGACGGTTTCGGAGTATCTCGAGTAACTTGTTGGGACCAAACCTGGAAATGAGCAATGTGGTGAAGTGCTTAAATGATAGATGTGAGGATTTGATTAGTGTGTTGTAGGGAGTGTTGGGAAGGCAAGGTGAAAAAGATGTAAATATAAGTGATGTTGTCAAGTGTCGAGAAAAAGTCAATATCGGCTAATTAATAATTCGTCACTGATAAACAAACATTTTTTTTGAAAATGCCATTAATTCTAGAAAGAATATATATAGTGGCATACACAATAAAATTTCTTCTGAAAATAATATTTTGACAAGAGAGTATCTGGTATGTTCAGAATCTTTTTTAATCCTACTAATAACCGACTAGTTAGTTGATTATTTATGGTATTTTTGACATACGAAGTTTTCTAGTGGAGAAAAAATTGTATATCATTTGCCTTCACGCACTAGTTTAACAAATGAGGCATTTGTTCACTTATGATTCTTGTGTTGATCTTAAAGTACATTATATGTTGTGGCATAAAATTTACAAACAATATTAAAGAAGGCAATACATACAACAAATTAAGGTCCATGTATATATCCACACACATGCGTCATGCATATATGCGTCCACGTGCTCACAAACCAACACACCTTGGAACCCTGCATTGCTCGGGCTGCCACCTCCACTTGGTGTACGCCTCGTCCGGCCGGCCGTTCTCCCCGCACCGGAACCCCTCGTCGACGAACGGACACCGCCTCGATTCGTACAGCGGGTACCGCTCGTCCAGCACCCACTCCCCGTCGACGAACATCCGGTGATCATCGCCGCAGTACTCGCCGTCTGCGGCGTTTTCAACGCCGCTCCTCCTCACCAGCGGGCCATCAATGCCTCCAGCAGCACTACTACTAGTCAGCCTCGCCGCCGCGCCGAACCCCGAGGAGACGACGAGAAGCAGCGAAAGGGACGAGAGGAGGGCGCAAGCGCCCCACAGTATGATCTGGTTGCTCTGCTTCCCTCTCCTCCTCCCGCTGGCCATCTCCATCGCTTATGCTCTTGCTCGTAGTGGCGTGGCATCATACGTGGAGAGTTTGGAGGACTAGTTCTTGTGATTGGTTGTTGTTGTTGTTGTTGTTGTTGCTGTGTGTGTAAGAGGTGGTTTTGTTCTCTTGTTCTTGGATGCAGTGGAAGGGCGGCAATGGCTAAGAGAGCATGAAGAACCGACGTGTTGATGAGTAGAACTAAGTGCAAGTTTCGTCGAGGCCAATGAAACAATGGGTACGGTTAAAAACTTTGTGTATTATACCTATTGAAAACTGCAAGAAAGAGGTCTATATTTCCTATTTCGTGAGGTGGACATGCCATTAATATACCAGAAAAATTGAAGTGACCCTCACCAAAAAACTGGCTTACGTACGCTTGTATATTCTTTTTTTTTAATTTATGTATCTTCTTGTGTCTTTTTTATATATTATTTAATCTTGATTTATATGATTACTTTTTATAGATTATCATTCTCTTTATTTTCAAATAAATGTTGTTTTGATATTTAATATAAAAAATAAAACATTAAGTAAATTAACTATAATAATTTTATTGAATATAATATCTTGTTCGATTAGATATTGATTATATTGATATTAAATAAAAAGATATATAAAAAAAATCAACTATTTAAAAATAAAATTAGAAGATTAAAATCGAGCGTTACGTGCTAACACATACAGCCGGAGCTTCCCGTCATGGCGCTTCATCACGCGTCCTTCCACCGCACGCGACGGGATAAGATTTCCATTTCCTTCGGAAAAGAGCACAACATTTCCTTGAGCCTTCCAACTTCCCTGGGAATGGGCCAAGCCCAGTTCTATTCGGTCCGATCTATTAACTTTTAGTGTCTACAATTTTAAATCAACCCTATTGAATTAAATTGAGTTAGAGTCCAATTCAATTTAAATTCCCCAAACAAAAAATCCTAACCCAATTCTGATCTGTTTCATCTTTTAGATCGACCCAAAAATTACTCCTGTTCCAACCATCAATCTTTATTGTTGTTAACTCATGATTTTTTTAAAATGCAAACAAAAAACAATTACAACCCCACTGTTTTTTATAAATTGTTAAGGCATTTTTTTTACCCATGAGTTGAACTTTTTTTTAACCCATGTTCCAATTCAAGTACTCAGCCCAATCCAGCATGAGCCAACCTACACCAGTCTTTTTGTTACTAAGGTCTAATCCAACTCAATTTTTTTCATTTTAAAACTCATTTGAACTTTTCAAAATTTAGTCTATAAATCCACCCATCAATTTGGAGTGAGTACATTTCTAGGTCTACTTCCGAATGGAATATTTATAGGTCGTGGAAATCGAAAAAGTTAAAAGATTGCGTGTTTGGAGAGGAATGCTTTTCTGCGTATTTAGACATTCAAAAATACTCCATCTGTTATACTATATAGGTTAATATTTTTGAAAATTATCGTTTCACAATATAAGTCTATAAGTGAAAATAATAACATTTTATTATATTTCTTTCTATTTTATCTCTCTATAGATACTCCAATCTCTCTATTTTCAATAGAGAGAAAATAAACAATTAATTATTTCTATTGATGATATAATGTATTTTAATTAGAGATAACATGCTTTATTTTATATTTCTTTTCACTTTATTTTTATAAACTTTTTGTTTGTACTCATAGTAAATTTGAATTAATATTCTAAAACAGAGAGTATCAGACATAAGATCCAAAATTCGTATGGAGTGGATGTGGACATCCACTCAGCCCAAAGCAAGTGCAAATTCACCTACACCTCTTCTCTGGGTAGGAAAGGGTCGATATCCGGTATCCAGTATTTAATGATGCAACGTCACCCGCTTAGTTTATTAAACTAGCCAGAAATGGTCAACAAAAAATAATGTTATTTTTTAATTATACACTGTCTCTAAAATAAAAGTTTAACAATTTATTTTTATTTAATAAAAATTTATAATATTATAATAAATAATTTTTATGACAAATATATTTATATATATCTAATCTAAATGTTTATAAATATATTATACATCAAAATTAATTTTTTTTTAACTTTTTTATTAAAAAAATAACATTATTTTTGAATTGGATAGAGTAATATTTCAAACCCTGACATGTTACGACAACAATACGATGATGGCTGTATTAAATGGGTGACAGGTACTTCGAAAACCTGCCATTTTCAGAACATTTTTGTCATCTGAGATTGTTTTGCGTTTATCAGAATTGAATTTTGGATAACGGGGCAGGTAACCAGACATAAAGGGTGTGTTTGATTGTACGTGATGGATCATGTCATGCATCATAAGATGGGGTAGGTGTTTGGTTGTCTTCGCCCTGCACCATTCCATGTATCATGTCTCATTCCAAAACAGGGAATGTTCCCTCAATATGCTGCACCATTCTATTCCTCAATTTTGTAGGTATAGTTTCGTCTGTCACCAAAATTACTACGCACGTGTTGAGAAAAAAACACGCCTCACACCCTCTTTCTCTTCGTCACTAGTGCCGCCGTTCCCGAGCGGGAGAGGGCTGACGCGGGAGGCGGTGATCCGTTGCGGGAGGCAGCGATCGACACAGGAGAGGCAACGGCCGACGTGGGCGGCGACGATTTGTTGCGGGAGGTGACGACCGGCGCGGGCAGTGGCGATCAGCGCGGGAGGTGGTGATCCATTGCGAGAGGCGACGGTCGGTGTGAGCAGCGGCGATTCGTTGCGGGAGGCTTTCTTCTCCCTAATTTGCTCCAAATTCCCTCTAAATCCCCTTTTCCTCACCTCCAGTTGGCTCTGGCGACTGGGCATTGCTGGTGGCGGGCATCCCTTCATCTTCCTCGCATCCCCTGCTGCCTCCATCCAAGATATACTGCTTCCTTCTTCCGCAGCCTGTCCTTGAGCACTATTGAATTCAATTGGCATCTAAGTTGCTTTGTTCTTCTCTTCTATGTTCTGATTGTGCTTTGTTAGGGAACCAATAATCCTGGAGGCTTGAGTTCTAGTGATTTCATCTTTCGTCCTTGTATCTTTTATTGCTATTGAGTTAAGATATTTAGAGATAACCTTACCATTTCAATGGAGAAGGTCAACATAGTACTTTAGCTACATAACCAAATATTATTTCATCTCATGCTGGACCAACTCATCTATCCAACCAAACAAAATTCTGGACCATTCCACACTAACCAAACACCTATCTTAGACCAACTCGTGACACACCACTGATCCCATCCTTTTTCATCCCATGACGGATGGTTCGTCTAAGCAACCAAACGGACCTAAAGCAAATGTCTAGCCTGCTTCGTAGCCAGCTTGGCAGAACGTATCATATTTTGGACTACTATATTTTGCACTGTATCGTTAAATTAGAAATTAATTATCTAGATTAAAATAGTGAAGTTTGTAATTTCTCATTAGATAATTAATAATTTTAATTTTTGTAATACATCAATCTAATTATTTAAATTTTGATTGGGTAGTTTAGATTTAAAAAAGACATCCTTTGTCTTTTAATGAGCAAATTTCACTAACACTACCCACTACAACACAAAATTTGTAATTTCATTCATTTTTTTTAATTTTGCATTAAAAATCTTTCACACCTAGAAGAACTACAATCAAGTCTCTATCAATTAAATTCTTTAAATAGAGCTAATAGAAATTATTTCAATATATAAAAAAAAACAATATTCGTATGAAAATTCAAAATAGAATCAAATAATAGATACATTCGTGAAAATATTATAAATCTACAAAGTCTCTAAAAAAACTAATGATAGACATATATAAAAAACTGTAATTCTCTCGTCAATTTTTATATTAGAAAATTTTGAACAACTTTTATTCAAAACATATCCATTAAAATAAGAACAATTCATTTGAAAATTTTAATTTGTAAAATTTTTTATTTATGAGCAATTATTTAGTTATTTTCTGTTATGTTTAGCACTATTTTCTTTTTTTAGGATTTTTATTCTTTGCACTTTTAATAGTTTTCATGGTATATTTATTATTTTATAAGATAATTTTTGAATTTATATATTTTTATTTCATGATTGTATGAATATTTTGGTTTCTTGTTGCTTTGTACTTACTAATTTTCTACTTACTTTTCTTTTTTGAATATTTTTCATAACTATAAAATATATTTTTTGTTATTTTCTGAAGTACTATGGATTTTTTAATTTTGTATTTTTAAAAAAATTGGTTTTCAATTAATATTATTTATGAAAATTTATGGATAGAAACTAGATTGCAATACTTAAATACAATGTGAGATTTTGAGTATAAAATTGAAAGAAGTCAAAGAAAATTGTGAAATTTACTCGCTTTTTTTTTTTAAAAAAAAAGATAAGAGCCAAATCCCTTGGTCTAAAAGCGTAGCATAATGATCGATTTCAAATACAGTATTTTGTACACTGACGGCTTAACATCTTGTCAGTTATTGATCGTTTTAGCCTTTAAAGCCCATGTGACGCTTGACAACTTTAAAACATATACGTAACGCCTAAGAGTAAAACTTTGCTTACCAGCCATGAGTAGAGCTGTAAACAAAACAAATTGAGCTTATAATCAGATTCAACACATTATCTTTCTTTCTTTTTTGCCCTTTTACCGCCCGATTGAGGTTAAGCTGGGATAAGAATGCTACAGCCTCAAACAAGACGAACAGTTACTTCCTCGGAAGAAAAGAAAAGACGTACAGTTTGTGCTAAAGATTCAACAGCCAAAGAATGTACATGTAAACAACAGCTTTACTTCTCATGATCTTCATTTGAGGGGTCAATCTTGATTACAAGAGGTTGCTGCAGATCTGAGGGCGAGGATACCACTGGGAGTTGTGGAGCTCCTACAGTGACCTCTCCATTCTCAGCCAATGCCTTCTCTAAAGATGACTTTGCAACTCTTGTGACACATATTATCAAGATAACTGCAGAAGTACCACAAAGAAAAAGAACTTGTAAGTACAATGTGTGGGAGGAAATAGCCTTGATCTTAAGAAAATTGAGCACAAACTAGTCGACCCGAAATAATGCAAGAAAGAAATACACTCAATTTTATTTCAGCAAAAAGACTAGGATTACAGATATAATTTCTCATAAAGCATAATGATTGGCCAAGATCAAGATAATTTTAAGTGTCATAATGATTGGCCAAGGTCAAGATTGTTTCTAAGCGTTGCACAGTACAATAGAAATTCATTGAGATGAGTGGCATGCCTAGAGTTCTGACTTCTGAGTTCTGACAGCAGTTTTATTTGGCTTTCACTCAATAAGGCTCCTCTGATTACTTTGTTCAATAGAACTCCACATTTGCAATTATTGTCAGTTTTGTTGAAGCTAACAAGATGGCAACCACTGGATAAAATGGTGGAAAGGCAAGCCTTAAGAATTCTCTAAATCAATTATCCATATTCAGAACAAGTCCTTTACAGAAAAATAAGGTGATAATGGAAGTCTCCAATCTCTGTAGTGTTTTTTCAAGTAGGTAAGTAGGTGCGTTAATTGAAACAAAAGGCATTTCTAACCTCCAAAATGTTCCCTGATTCTAGGTTGATAACAAGGATATACAGTGGATAAATATTTGTCACTAACCAATCATCTCTGCAGTCTTTCAATTTCAGCAAACCATTGTGCAACAGAGGTAACTTAAAAGGAAAAAAGAAAAAAGATTTGGCATTGTGTTTTTGGGTGGGTGTGGGGTAGGGTTACAGAATAGCACTTACCAGACATTATGAAACCAGATATTATGAGAATCTGGAGAAAAAACCAAGGATAAATGTTAGCAAAAGTCACTAAAAATTTATAATGGTACCACATTTCCAAAGACAGCGAGAAACAACTCAAAGGAGATGAGTCATTGGAAAGCAGGAACATATGGTGATAATGCTGTAAATAAAATAGTAATTCTTCCTCTGCACATTCATTTCTTGACCATAAAGAACTTTTCTTGTATGCACTTGTTTGTGTACATTATATGCTCTAGGTTCATATCACATGAGAACTCTCTTAAAAATGGGAGAATGCAAACTCATGATCCGATCCGTTCATTCAACATGGGAATGAATCACGTTCGTTGTATCTATGCCATGGACTACCGGCAATGCTAGCTTCCATTAGGACACTAAATCAAATGGATGAGAACCCTCTCCCATGCTAAGCAAATGACTTAGATCACGAGTTTGTGTTCTCCAATTTCAAAGGGAATTCTCACCTAATACATCCTTTCCTTTCCTATCCCATCTTAAACTATTATGAAATGTTGAAAACTGCGTTCTTTTCCAGTGCCACCAAGCAAATCAAATACATTTAACCTAAACACATATTACAATATACCACTCTAACAAAGAAGTACTAGCCACTGTAAAAAAAAAAATTTGTCCTTGTATACAAATCAAGCATTTCACTATCCTTGTTGAAATGTACAAGTGAAATCGAATAAAAAGATAATTGTGATCATCTCGAGGTCTTCTTGCCTGTAAATTAACTTACTTTTGCAGACTTGCACTGCATCTGGAAACATTTGATCAAACTATAAATGGCTTATACCCTAAACGTAGTTCATGGAAAAGTTTAACGCAACCAAGACAAATGAGTGGCAACATCAACAATTCTTTCGTTGTCTAGGCAGACACTATCTATGAACTAATAGTTAATGAAACAACCAAATATTTTCACAACATTAAGGTAAGCAGATGGTACAAAGCTTACCCATCGAGTAGTTGAGATCTCACTCCACCCATGTGTCACATCAGATAGATCTTTTAGCGTTGTTCCAACATACACCAAAGCGAGAGTGATCGGCTGGCAAATTAAATATAGATTAAACAATAAAATCGCAATTATTTAATATCAGCACCTTCAGTAGACGGCAATAGAAAAAGCAGCAAGTTAGCCAATCATGGAGAGTACTCTGTTATCAATGATCAAGTTTTGTGCATACATATGTTGATACATTCTACAGAATCAAGAATCAGTTTCCAAAGGGGCATAACATTTTAAGGAAATTAAAGAAGTTTAAGGCGGCAAATCGTATGCAAAAGCTAGATTATTCAACTAAAACAGGAACTTGAAGCATACCATCATTCCCAACCATGAAGCCAACATATATTCTCCAATGCCAACAGGAGTGACAGATAATAGGTAATTCAACATGTTAAATGGAAGTAAGGGTACAAGCCTGAGCAACAACACAATCTGCATACAGAATGAGAAAATTTGTTAGATATATTGTTATACGTAAGTGTTTTCCAACAACATACCATGCCAAGACTCAAAACTGTCAAAAAAGAAATATGCAATATAAGTATCAGCAGCAATAAACCCCAAAATTCAAGAAGCTGTCCATTTGTAATTACATGAATGAAACAGTCTTGCTTGCTAGATGGGCATTATTTTATATATATTGCAGGTTTCCAATGTCTTCTTTTTGACAGGTTCTTAGCAATTATCATGTTGAACAGAAATACTATTTTGCATACAGCTATATCCTCCAGATTGCAAGAGATTACCTTGAAGCCAGACCTCTGGATGGCAATAGCTACTGCCTGAAACTTGGGGTAATCTCTGCATTTGGAGAGAACATAAGGCCTGCCAATCTGCAAAAGTACCATAACACTAGAACATTTAAAAATAGTAAAAAATACAAATGTAGGATTGATAAAACTAACTAAAGCAATCAAATTACAGAGCAAAACAGCCCTTGAAAGATCTGCTGGAGAGGACGTAATGGTCCAAGGGAACAGGGGATATATAGAACAGATCATTTTAATGTAATTACAGTTGAAACACAGTGCAAACTCTATCTTAGATGCAAAAAAGTTGACTTCTGATTAATACCAGGACTTGCAGCATCTACTTGAGAATCAATATACAGGACTTACGATCTTGTCAAAGTTAAGAGCTCATCTTGCTCAAATTTGTGAAAATAAGAAGCTTCTTTAGCATCATCAATAAGCTCAAGACCTCAAGTTTTTCTCCAGCCTGTAATGATCTGATGATAGAAAATAGGCAGCACCAAAACGAGCAAATTCTACTACGGAGTTGTTATTTATGAGCTATAAAAGTGTCATGGTATATCACCTATAACAAACCGTACAAAGGTCCATGTTGTATGTCCAAAAAAAGTTTGATGGTCTTTCAAATACTTAGTTAGCCTCATTATCATAGCTCAAACCACCAACTCATTCAAATTCTGAGAACACAAATTGAAAGTCTGCTACAAGTCCAAGAAAAAGTTCAACTTCAGCATAATCGACATTCCACAACCAACATCACAGTATACTTTGGTCCTTACTCGAATTCTTTAGTGCACGTCAGCATACCATTAAATTGTGCTTATTAATAGGCAGAGACAACGGTTCCAAAATAATAGAAGTTGTGTGCACCCACTTTATAACATCTAAGAGAACAAGTTTGCTTGCCATCTATTATGAAGTGTAAATGACAGTTTAATTTAGAAAGGCATTAAAAATTATCCTTACAGTTCTACCAAGTAAAAATGCAGCAGTTGCACCGATAGTTGCTCCGATGGAATCAGCAACAAATCCAACAGGCAGGCCAAACAGATAACCCCCTCCAAGCTAGGAAGTAGATAATGCATGTCAGTAAACCAATGAAATACCCACAGAATATTCTTATCATCTTATGTCAAATAAACAGAACAGCACAGCTAGTATGCTTACTGTAAGTATTGATGCTGGAACAGCTAATACTGTCAAAGGGATGTAAGCAAGGGCCCTGTAATATATAGCACGGAGATCATTAACGTCAAACCTCAAATGTGCTATTTAGAAGAACCACAATTTCAATCTTGAGAGTAACTCTAGCAACAAGATTAACTACGAACAACAAAATCAACAAAGTACTCAATAAAGTCATAATGTAGAGTAACAATATTTCAGCTCTGTGAAAATTCACTGTACATCAAGTACCAAGTGTGTAACGCAACCAGTTGCAGGTCTGGTCGAATAATAACCTATATCCTTTTCCTTTTCTCATAGTGACATGGGCAATGTCTAAGTATTGGAGGGGAGATAGGAGGAGAAAAATATTGTGTACAATATACCAATCTTGTTAGGTGCCAGAGAGTTAAATACTTACAATACCAAAGGACCCCATGGACCTAAGTTCTCCTTGATCCAAACCAGAAACTCCTTCAAAATCTGTCAATGTTACAGGTAGTTTGTAGTGAATACACAAAGGAATGAAAGAGAAAAGAACTCTCGAAGAATACTGATTTGATAGTCCTAATGTCGTAATTTGTAAAACTCTAACCGATCTATCAGAGTTAAGGAACTATGGTCAAACAGATACACAATAAAAATTCACTAGAGATTATTTCTAAAAAGATTACACACCAGACAAATCCGAGAGACAGAAGAAAGTTAAATATTAACCCCGGTAACTGGACCATGATAGATTACCCCTCGCTGAACTGTATTGCTAAACAGGAAATGTATTTCGGTTTGGAGTACAATTTGGAAAGGCCGCCACTTCCTCACATGCACCAACAACCATATAATATGGAATGGCCAGTCTACATAAATCTACACACTTGGGGACGTAATCGACATAGCCAATCAGTAGCTCCATTTGGAAGCAAATTTCCACCCACATGACACAATATGAAACCAAATGAATCACTAGCTTTGCACAAATCTGCCAACACTATGGATAATAATAAGCCGATGCGTGTAATGATGATTCATGAGCTCAAACAGATCTACATTTTGACGACACTACTCTTTTCAGGCCGTATATAGCGCGATGCGTCACATCAATGATCTATCAGGTAGGAAATCCGACATCTTTTTTTAAAAGTGAAAAAACGCCAATTCGATGGGAAGGCGCGCACCTTCTCGACTGGGAGGGTGAACAGCGCGACGCCGACGGCCACCAGTAGGACGGCGGCGACAGCGACGCGGATGGCCGAGGGCCACGACACTGCCATGGACGCGAGCAGCCTGCGCCTCCAGGGCCGGAGCCGGCAATCCTCACCCTCCTCCCCGTCCTCCGTGCCGTCCGCCCAGCCCCCCGCCCTCCCGCGCGCTCGCAGCCCCACCGCCGCGCCTCCCGCCGCCCCGGCCAGATTTGCCCAGATCTGCCCGCTTTGCCCCCGCTCCTCTGCCCTCGCCTACGCGATCTCGCCCCAGGAACTCATCGATCGAACGCCCTGTGCGCGCGCGAGATGTGGCGCTGGATCTGGGGCGATGGAGGCAATACGTCGAGCACTTCTCGGGTGTCGTGTAGAAATCTTTGATTTTTTTTTTTGGGGGGGTGGGGGTGGTGGCCGTGGGCGAACGCTTCTCGTGTTGCTTGCTTGCTTGTTGCTTCCACCTACCGTTCCGACTTCGCCGCGTGCGGCAAGCGCCCACCACCGACTAAGTGATGTGACCAGTCTCGGATCTTACGCCACCGTGCCAAAGGAATTTGATCCGATTGTGTCATTGTGTGAGGGTAGATACTGGCGCGTGGGGCCTGCTGAATACGAAATGCATTCAGCTTTCACACTTTAAACGGAATGCTATAGTTGTATAGCAACCAACCACGTCCAAATTGTACGATTATTTGGGATTATGTTTTAATTTAAATTATTTGATATATGATCAGATGATCTAGATTTGTTATAAATTATTCATTACAATTGTATTTATTATTGACTAGTTATAACTAACTATTATGTATAGAACTGAACATTAAAAAATGATATATATTTTTTTTTTTGATTTGAATCGCTTAATCAGTTAATCTTTTCTTTTCTAATTGAGTTATTCTAAAACTAAGATTGAAAAATTGAAGAACAGATTCGATATGACTCAGCTATTTAAAATTTTTGTTTTGTTCTTTTGTTTGAAGTCAATTCGGTTCATAGACGAATTGAATTGTCTGTGTACTGATTGGCATGGTTACATGAGCACTTGATTGAACAAATTCTGTTCATGAACAAATTCATTCATCTCTCGTTAATACTATTTACTATCAGATATTGTAGCAAATTTTGAGAAACTAAAACGAACAAATATAATACTTTTACTTATATTATTTGAAGCTTCAACAAAAGTGAGTTTATTTCAATGAGAAAAATCCATAAAAAATAACAAATTTAATTTTTGACAAGAGTACTGGACTTCCCAGATGAACCCACGTAGAATATAGACACTCCAGAACCATGTTTTTTTGTGCTGAGTTTTGGATCTGTTCGTCTTGTGTGTGATGGGTGGTTGTCTACTTGTATTCAGTTGGTCGGTGCTGTGGTGAAGCTTGAAATAGCCTTATTTGACGGTTGATGCTTGCAAACTCCTCTCGTTCAGCCTCTTGTCGCTCGGCTGGCCGCCAGCTCCAACACGTGTGGAAGTTTTTTTTTTATAAGTAACAAAAAAAATAATTAAAAAAATAACTCACAGTTACTATATTTTACAAAAATAACTCATTACGTCAACTTATTGAGTTCTAAAGACTCGATAAGTGCTTGTCAAATGCGCAATTCTCGAACGCAACAAGCGGCTTGTCTGAGTCTCTAGGACTTAACACGTTGACATGACAGACTATTTTTGTAAAATATGATAATTAGGAGTCATTTTTGCATTTAATTTTTTTTCTGAATTATTTATTAAAAAAATTGCCGTGTCGAGGCGGCCGCCAAAGGGCACAAGTGCACAATACGCGCCGCTCTCCGCTCCTCTGGCTGGACGTCGAGCCCGAACTCTTCTGCCGCTAAACGTCACGTCGCGCGACTTAGTACGTGCAACTCGGGTCGGTGGACGCGCGCGGCGCTTACGTCCAGCAGCAGTTGACGTTGGCACGCGGACTACGTGCCCCACTACCGTGCATGCACGGCGGCGTGCATCAGGTAGCCGGAGATGGACTCGTCATGCGTGCCTTCGTGCCGAGCACGGCCCCGGCGGTCGCCGCGCGTCAATGAGATTCTTTCTCGGTTTGTCCGATTTCTAGTCATTTTGAGAGCACCTTACCATGACAAAGATATATTGGCGTGTGTGGTGATCTATCATTGACTTGGTCAAATCTCTATTTAATTTATTCAGGTCTTTTTGACTTGGAAAATTAAGGCTGGCTGGCTGGCTGTTAAAAAACTGTTACATAGGTTGACTTGGCGTTGTAAGGCTCGGTGCATATATGTGGCATTTGCTCGTTCACATCAAATTTGTAACTAAACACGACCTAGCAATATATGACTCTGCATGCACTCATTATGACCTGTTTGGAAGTCCTCGGCCAAACGAGTATTTCACGATATCTCCCTAATAACCCTATGCTTTAAATCTTTGGCAATTTCGATCTCATATCAATTTCTATCACAAGCCCATCGAGTGCATATACAGAAGTTAACTCAAATTAATTATTTGGCACGAAGTGATATACTTCTGCAGGGCACTCACAAAATCAACTACTAAACTTGTATAATGTACGAGTACAAAAACAAATAGTACCCAAATATGGATTATTTTGCAAATGAGATAACAGAACAACACAAGTACACATTTTCTTATTAGCGTTGGTTCTCAAAACCATGCATGCGTGCATACAAAGACGTACGTCTATCTCGACAGTAGTGTTCTTTTCGAACATACATTAAATATTAGGAAGTTCTAGCTCTAGCCCAAAAGAGGCCAATAACACAGAGTATACTACATCATATATCTAGTTATAGTTAACGACTAGACTCTTTTTTTTCTTTTTTTACATTGTTTTTGTATGCTTACCCGACAAACACAAACTTAAATATACTGATCATAAGAGGGCAAAAGACCATACTTCGTGCATGGCCAGGAAGTATGTATCACAGACACAAGTATCTGCAATGGCATTAACTTTAGTACTCCTCATGCATGCCGCGTGCCCTAGATACCACCGCACCTGTAGGTGAAATTGCAGGAGCTCCCCACCCTCAAGGTGTACGAGTGCTGCGGCTTGACGAGGAATGGCGGGAGGCGGAGCAGCGCCTCGCACACGCAGCCCTCCTCAATCTCCGTCAGCCACCGGCAGCAGTCCCTGAACGCACGATGCTCCTCGTCGTCGTGGTGGTGGTGATGGTGGTCGCCATCATCGCCGCCGTCACCATCATCACCACCGTCGCCGTCATCGCCATCATCACCGTCATCGCCGTCACCGACGTTCCCGTCACGGTGGCGGTCACCGCGCCTTGCGCGGCCACGGCCCCGATGGCCGCCGCCTCGGGTGTGGTTGCCACGGCGGCTGCTGCTGCTGTTGCCGCGGTCGTCGTCAGCCAGAGTCCCAATGGTGACCGAGACGTGGCCATGGTGATAGCGTTCGTTTTCGTCATCACCATCGTCGCCACCATCTCCGTCGCCACCATCATCGCCACCGTCGCCATCGTCATCACCGCCTTCATCGTCTTCGCCGCCGTCGTGGTGCTCCTCAGGACTGGAAGGCGGCAGGATGGAGCACGCTTGGCTTGCGATGGCGAACTGACTGAGACAGAACGCTTTCGGCTGCGAAATGGCGAGCACGTACAGCGAAGGGAGGAAGAGGACGGCGGCAAGTATCGCCACGTGAAGTGTCGATACCGCCATGGACAAGAAGCCGTTAGCTAGATGTAGTTTAGTTGTTCTTGGATAGATGGTACGTGTGCATGGTTACCACTACTTATAGAGGCATCGGTGTACAGTTAAGCGTGGGGTTTTTCTTTGCATGGTTGCCGTTTGGTGAAAGAATGGGAGTAGGAGAGAGGGTGAGTGAGGTGTAGGTGCTTCATGGTAATGGCATGAGCGTTTGGTGAGTTTGGTCATGGCCTAAAATTTGCTTACTTGTATAGTTAGAGAGAGGTTAGCAGCTCTTTGTGTGAGTGACTTCCTTTACCTACCCCTTTGTCTTCTTTTTTTGCCTTCGGTGATCAGATATATATGTGTGTGAGTGACTTCTTGTTTTACTTTACGTTAATTGTATAGATTTTCCAGGATAATTATATGCATATCCAAAACCAGAATGAACATCTAGCCTGAGTTTTTCACGTTTCCAGCAACCATCGAGCTCTTTACCGAGTCGGACGGTGAAAGATTTAAATAGAAAGTTTCTTTTATCCAAGAGATGGTGAGAGATGACCTTCACCATTTGATCATAAGTAACAAAGAATTCATATAGGTTAAATCCACACAAAGGTTATAAACAAAACCCGCAAATATGCTGCATTGATTTGACTATTCAATTTTTATTTTGATAGTTTGATTGACAATCCTATACCATCTTTTTCATAATAAAAAATTTTCTATCAAATTTTTATCTCTGATTTTACATATGGCACATTTGATGTGACTATCATGAAAAGTGTGTTAAGAAAGAAATAAACGGCTCTACTAACTTAATTTGTCTGAAAAATAAAGAACATCATTCATTAATTATTTCATAACAAAATAAGACCGTAGTTTAACGCTCAACAATATAGCATATATCTAACTGTTTTATTTAAATGTGTGCGCTTTTAGCTATGACAAATTAAACAATGCAACCACACAAAAACAATTTCTCTTGAAAAAAAAACCTTCGCACAACAAAATTTCTTGCAAATATTTTACAAAATCTGATCCACACTCTTAATAATCACTCACAACCAATCGTACCATTCGTATACACCATCTAACTTGATTTTGTAAGAATTTTATAAGAATTTATTTATTTTTTCGCAAGTATAGCATTGCTAAAAGAAATTGTAAAAAAAAAACTCGGGTCCAAATTGCTGTGGGCACACGCAAACAATTGATCGATCTTCCTGCAGGCCTGCTAGCTATGGCTGCTGGTACAGACAGTCACTGTCGTTGATGAAACTGATGCTAACGAATCTGATAATCTCTTCCGAGCTCAGATGCTTCTCCCATGGCACTCGCATGGCCGTGTTGGATCCTGGCCCTTAGCAACCCACCTCTGCAAGTGTCACCTATGGCCTGAATAGATTTACATAAGCAATGTGGTTATAGTGTGTGTATATATATAACGGATCGGAACCTGAGGTTTTCTTGTCGAATTTATGTAAAAATGAGATAGGTAATAAAAGGAGCTAATCAGACAAGTATCAAGATATTCAAGATATCTATTTATCTAAGATACATGAATTTATTTAGATCCGGACTCTCATAACTGAGTAATGACACTACTCCAGTATAATTATATGTATAGTTACATATAATTCTTTGTCAAGTTCAGTTTTTCAAAAGAACTTTATGTAATTATATGCAATTCTAAACAGTTTTAGAGTTGTATTTTATATAATTTTTTTAAAACTTATAAAATTAATCTATATCATTATAATTTGATTTCATCAACTAATGAATGACTATTTTTTCTTTTTTTTTAATTTTTGATTAATATGAGAATTTTTAGCTTTCATTGTAATTGACTAAGTGTGATGTCTTAGTGAATATAGTGCCTCCAATATCACTTGTCTTTATTTTATATTAGTTAATTGACTTATGATCCATTTGAGATCGCATACAATGTGTATCAAAAAAGCTATTAGTACTTCATTGCATAAGCCGTTAACGAATGAAAAAATTGAAATCCAATGAAGATCTTTTAGATCACTATAATGTCAAACATGGTTTTAGTTTAGTTTCTAGGAAGTATGTAACAATATATGTAGCTTACATGTTAGCTATATTAGCATGATATTATATATTGGTATATAATCAATTAACAAATGACAATATTTATGTGTTAGATGGAAGTATTTTTAGAACGCGCTGCAATGCCAATCTCGAACCTTGCTTAATTGGTTTAGTTTCTTGGGTAGTATTTATGTATGTATGTATGTATGTATGTATGTATGCATACATGCCTGCATGCGTGTATGGGTGTATGCCTGTGTGCATGTAGCTTACAAGTTGGGCCAAGCACGCCAAGCTTGCTATCCTTGGGGCGCGACGATGTCGCTCATGGACGTCTGGTAGAAGACGACGGTGGCGTACTGGTTCCAGGCGCGGCCGAGGTATTGCCGGCCCGTCCCCTGCAGCGTGCAGGCCTTGAACACGAGCCTGCCAGGGCTGGCGGCGCTGGTCCTCGCGTGCGCCGTCACCCATCCCCGCTGCGGCACGCGCGGCATGTTCGACCGGAGAGTACAGCCATGCATGCCATAATTGATCAAACATCGATCACAATATTACGAAACATCTCGTTCTTGTGTACTTTGTCAGGACTGACGTGCGTGCGTGCATGCATGTACGGTGTACCTCATAGATGGACTGGCCAAAGCCGAAGATGAAGTCGACGGCGCCTTCGACGACGCAGCGGCTGAAGTAGTGGCGGCCGATGTAGTCGCAGAGGGTGTCCTGGTAGCTGCAGAAGCCGCAGCCGTAGAAGGAGCTCCTGTCGCCTCCTACCAACGCCGCCACCGCCTGCTCCTCCCTGTTACTCCTGTTCACGTCATACGAGTTCTGCATGCATGCCGAAGCATTATATATGCACAACTTAGCATATACCACCATCTTTCTCAGATAATTGTCGCTCTAATTTTTTGTCGACAACTTTGATGATAAATATCTACATTGCTATGGCCACATAGAAATCATGAGTAAATTCATTGTTTTCATAATATAATTTTTAATAATTTTTATTGATATATTAGAATAGAAATTTATGGACAAAATTGTTTACACAAATTTAAAATAATAATTATTCAAGAACAGAAATAATATGTTTGAGAACAAAGTACAGTCAGATCGAAATGTTTGTTGATGTTGTTGTTGTTGTGTCGTTCTTCTCCAAATTGAAGACACGAAACATTTCTTGATTTGCAGAAACGAACGGTACTGGCTAAGGTTGGCATGCAATTATATGAGATTAATTCGTGAAATTAAACAGACTGCAGATTGCATGCTTGCACCGGTGATTCGCTCAATCTATCACTTAATTGGTACACTAGATATGTATATGAAAGTTTTTATCACGTGAGAACTCTTAATAAAATAGAAGAATGCAAAATTTTGACCTTAATCGTCTGATCAACACGAGTTTTTTCATCTATTTGATCATTTAAAACTAACACCGTTAATATGACGATATCTATGATGTGATTTTGAGAAAAACGATTAATTTTATGCTGATAAATTCACTGGTCTCTTATTTTGTGAGTAGTTATTAACATGATACGCCTCACTAGATGGTTATTGTATATTCGTATCTTGAACACTATGTTTCGGGCAACAAAATCATTGGCCAGGACAGTGAACGTGGCGCTCTGAAACGTGGACGAAGTGTTGATCGCGTTGGTGTCGTTGTTCACTATTTGGTCCATGGTAGAAATCGCATGCGCGTTCCAACTTGTCTCCACCGCCCGGTAGCCTTCACCCTCCAGCAAAATGTGTCCTTTGGGCTTCGGAATGGTAACCTTCTCGCTGTAATCCAATCAACATGCATGCGCATTTGTTAAGCATCAAGAAGGATTGATCTATATCCATCAGAGTTCCTCCTAAACCCCATTAGATGGACTTCACGCAATCTCATTTCTTCTTTTCGGATTCAATTATCAGGATATAATTTCATAACTACACATAATTTCTTATTCGAAGAACTTTGAAAACTCACTGAATGTTAAATCTAAAACAAATGGTACAGATACAAAATGATTGCTATATACAGGAGGCAGAGACAGATTGTGTTGTACATATTGCTCCTACAACCAGTACGTATGAAGAGTAGGGATTGTTCTCACTTGAAGACTTTGTTCTTGATCGTATACGGACTACCAGTTTTGATCAAATGGTTGAGGACTGAAATCCCCATATGACAACGGTTCCTATAGAAATAAATTTCGGCTAGAATATATGAATAAATATACGGACCTGTAGACCCCTTGCTTGACATGAATCCTGATCCACCCACTGTTGCCATCAGGGACCGAGTTGATCGCTTCCTGCACCGTCGTAAAATCGCCTAGTCCTCCCGTATCCATGGTGATGGTCTTCGAGACTGGCAGAGATGCCTGAGCCAAGCTACACAGCTGGAGCAGCAGAAAGATAAGTGAGACAAAATGGAAGAAGCAAAAGTTCTGCATTGTTGCATATATGGTTTAGTAGATGTTGCGAAACATTAGAATTCACAACATGCATGTATGTATATATATCAACAGATGTGGAGGTGCAGCCACCATGGTATGAAAATCTGGCACGGTTTTCTTGCCCACCGGAAAATTTTCTTTCCTTATCAGTTATATACATCATTGTTAGGTGCATCTCTTGCAAGATTATAAGAGGTCAACTTCGTGGATGATCAGTTACTTATTTCCATTAATGGATCATCTAGTAAATGTTGGCGTATCCATTTTGCAGATGTGTTCACGATTTTCTTCACTGAATTTTTGTGCATGGCGCGCGATCTACCACTGGATTATAAATCCTTCTGTAGGTACCACTGAATTTTTTTTTTGGTCTACTGCTATTTGTGACTATACCTGTGCTAAGTGACCGAACATGGGCATCTTCGTTCGCACAGGGGCATATTCCACATTCAGTTGCATACAACAAGTGGCAAATCCAAAATTGGGCTGTTCTTTTTGTGGCGTATTCCAAATATTTATAATTTTCTCTATATCAAAAAGATGTATACTAGATCCTAAACCTTGAGAGTCCTAAATAGCCAAGAGGATACCTAAATTAATCCTAATAACAACAAAAAATAACCCACATAATATGAGGATTGATAGCATTTAAATCTTGACATTCAACTAGACAAGCGAAAGGCAAATTACCAACCAGGTCACAGGGCGACTCGATTTCTACGGAGACCCGCAATAGAGAAATAAAATATGGCAAATAATAATAGATAATGTTTTTTTTGCAGTTTGCTAGCTTATATGCTATGGAAATGTTACAAATTCGGAGGCACAGTACTAATGAGCGAACATTTGGTATATGAGTATAAAATTCAGATTGATACAACAGTGCAAGATTCTGCTCGGTGAGTCTGTTACTGGTGCAAAATGATTTCATAAACTTTTGGCTTTGTACCATGCGGTCAAGCAATTTCAGTCAAGGTATGTGAAATAACAACTGAGCAAGCAAAGAGATAAATAACATGTATGTAAATAAATAAATAACGGGGATCTTCCGAATGAGATAATATTGTTAAACTAACAACATAATCTATGGCTAACTAGATTAATACACCACAGCCTATCTATATGGTACACCTCTTTGCATGGTTGGACTGCCTTCCACTTCTGAATTTGCGGAACAAGGTTAAGATACATATGTACAGAGAGGCTGGTTCGATCTCTCATTTTCCAGTAGGATTACATGCCAATCCTAGTTATAGACTGATATGTTCGCAATTTGCCCATGGCCAAAAAACCCAAACCTGTAAAATCCGGTCAGATAAAACAGAAAACGCAAACATTTGGTGTACTTAGGAATTAAGATAAAGGAGTTCTCAAAAGTTAGACCAAAACAAACAAATAAGTGATGTACCATTAAATGTTGCCGGAGGTTATATCCTGGTGTCCAGTAACCATGTGCTGCCATAACAAGAGTTGATAATCGGGCTTCGCTCTATTATCATGAAAAGGAAATGTGTAGAAACTAAGATGCAATGAAGCTGCTGTTGTTTGCACTTTTCTGAGAATATTATGCCAAGTCAGTTATATGGTTCCCTAAAAAGTTATTGTGAGGGGTACCACAGATGAGGCCCAGCACAGTTGTTTCCAGGGTTAAAGAAATGCAAAGCTTTTGCTCCCGAGTGCCATCATCTACGATATTTATCATAATTGTGTCTTCCATGCCTCCTCCAACCTGATTTTTCAGTGAATTATACAAATTCAGCTTGCCAAGTTGTTAAAAGAGTCGTGAAAACAACACAAAACAAAAACATCTGGCATGGACAAGGCGTAAGCTATAGAACACAGAGGTGTTGCTTTGAAATGGTGAGGGGCAAATGAATGTGACTACTATAAGGGCAAAATAGAAGACAAAGTAGCATACCTCCATGGGAAACTGGAGGCTCCTCCAATGAGTGCCTGGAGGGAGGATGATACTTGGATATCCTAGGGGGCACAGACCACCCAGGGCAAGGAACTGGTGGAGGATCTGGTGGCCGTCGATAGTGCAATGGGCCGGGTGATGCTTCAAAATGGTCTGGAATTGGGGTTCCTGGATAATTTTAAAGAAAGTTTCAGTCAAAATAATGAAGTGAACTGGATATTGGGTGGAACAAACTTCATCATATATTGCACAGAAGTTTGTCTCATAATAAAAACTGTTCATGGGTTAAAAATAGAAGAGAAATATACCTGGTGGAAAGGGTGGAGGAAACCTTCCTCCATGGACGACCTCATGGTGCATTGGTCCCTCAATAGCTCTATCATCAAAGTGACACTCTCTATCATCAAAGTGATGCCCTCTATCATTAAAGTGATGTCTCCTATCATGTCCCTGATGTCCTCTATCTTGTCCATTGTATCGATATCTCCCAGAATACGAGGAACAATTGTTACTCCAAGGTTGTGTTCTTTGTTGGGGTTCCAATGGAATGTATGGGAATTGATTTGGAACTGGTGGAGGGGGTGGTGGCTGCAAATGGTGTTGGTATGCCTCATTAGGTAGCGGTGCAGTTGGTTGTTGGTGATAGTTATTTCCATGATGTGGTGCTGGGTGGCCAGAGAAATCACCATGTGATCTGGGAGTATTGAGTGGTGGCAGTGGTACCTGATTTGGATGCCCCACATATCCAGAATTATAGAATGACGGAGGTTGTGATGGAGTTATGCAAGGATCCATGCTACCTTGGTGTTCTGCAACAGAATGAGGGTGTTGACACTGAAAATTCTGTGAAGAAACATGAAGGACTCATTAAATTTATCGTCAAATTAAATTCATGGCCGTCTTTTTGCACAAACAAGAGAATGTACTACATACATAGGTGGCTCTTGGAGGACGTGGCTCGACTGGATCTACTGCCACATGGAATGTTGCTTTCACCTGTGAACCTTGAGTGACAGGAAGGGGTGGGTGTGGGATAGGTGGAGGCGATGATGGCAATGGGGGAGGAGATGGGGGTCTATCATCAGGTAAGGGAGGAATGGAATTAAGAAGCTGATTTGTTGCTTTACACAGAGTATCAGTTTGCCCTGGTTGATTTGTGGAGCTAGCTCCAGCTTCAGATGGTGGAGCAACGTCTTCCATCTCAAGCTCGCCATCAACTTCTTCCAGGATGCGCCGGTGCTTATCCAAAGGCAACTGAGATGCCTCGCTCTCATAAGTACCCGTAACTTCATGTTCAGGAGTAACAGCTTCAAAACTCCTTTCCTCAGAGAGACTTCCTTCCTCATCTTCAAGTAGTTTTGTGCAAATTAAGTTTGGAAGATGAAAACCAGTATTGCTGTGAAGAATAATAAATCATAAAACTTTGAGAAAAGTAAACAGATAATATTTTAGCACAGAAAGATGATACAGCATAGTTCAACATGCATAACTGTCATTTGTTACCTATGCAAAATAGAACACATGTAACCAAACCATGTCCAGTTAATAAAAAAAGGAGAACACCAGGCAATTGGTTTCTAGATGCATCATATAGTGCAGCCTGTAATATGTCACATGCTTCAGCCAGGCAACCAAGAAGCTGACAGGGCGACAATGCAAATTTTCCACAGCATATAGCAATAAAATCAATGAACCAACAAAGCAAAATAAACCTCAGCAATATATTTAACCTTAAAAACTGGTTCTTACAATGGGAAAATAGAGACAAACCTTCCATACTCATCAACAAGCATTCCTTCATTCTCCCGCAAAGGGTCGTTTAGAGCTCTCTCAGTCATTGATGGGCGACGAGAACTTCCAAACGATGCCTCATTAAGAACTTCAAGTTCTCTAATATGATGGCGAACAATGTACTCTGGAAAGGTTTTCCTCTCAAGCCAGAGCTTCAAAACCTGATTGCCAAGACACACAGACAGATGAAGAAGAGGAATGCTAAACTTGTCATCTGTTCTAATCAGGGCATTGAAAGCACTTGCCTTAAGACATTGCCTTCGATTCTCCCACGCAGAATTTCCAGGAGGTGCAGAAGCATATAGTAACTGTGGTAGGACTGCCTGGATAAGAGAAGGGTACACATCCCTTGCTCCACCTACAACATTTCTAACAGTATTCTAAATCTCGTCCATTCAAAACAGAGAGCAGTATGGGAATGTGGTATAGATACCTCTCTGACTGCGACAGCTTTGGATTATTGAATCCACGAGAAAGAACAAGTCGACCCTTTTATACAAATTGGATTCCTTTTCCAAGTGTTCCAGAATAATATCAATTACCTAATCAAACAAAACAGCAGAATCAAAATACATCAACATCAGAAAACTTGAACCACAGCAATTGGTTACACCACAGGCCATAAAAGAACATATAGTTTTTTACTTGGTAAAGGCTGAAGGCAGCATATGTAGTTCCATATTGAAATGAAATTTCTCAACTTTTGAGCTTAAAACTAAAAAATGAAGCAACAGCTGTAGGAATAGCACCTATCCTTTCCTAATTTCAAGCTTGTGTTATAGGTTGCCACACCATATTCAAGAAATTACTAAGTGGGTTGACGATCTCTGAGATGAGAAGCAAACTGCTTATTCCTCATAGTAGAAAATTAATAGCAGTTTTTAGTTGGCAGAGTAGATAACATCACAATCAGCCTAAGTAAAAGAAAATGAAAACGGATACTTGTCAGTCCACCCATGAACAGCATGCTTGTAAAAGCAAAGTGAACAGAGTATGCATGGTCAAACCTCCCCAGCAATAGCATGTTTAGCACATTCCATAGCCAGACATGTTGCACAGGCTATACTTTCTTTTGTTCTTGTCAGTGTACCAAGGAAAGCTTCAAATGACCTCCTTGCTTCTCTAGCTTCATCATGACCTGCTAATGTATTGAAGCCCTTATGTCGCACATTATCAAAAGCAGTCCTGCCACCATTCTGTTGAGGATGAGCCCTATCTGTTGCAGAGGTAGACCTTATCATATGATTTGAAGGTGAAATCTGGCTGCCCGATCCTTCCTTGAGTGAAGGTGTATTCACTAAAGCTTCAGAAATAACCTTGGAATCTAGAAAATTGTCTGTGAAGGAAGATGATATAGTGAATCTCCGAGCTTGCATGGCAGCAATTAGTTCTTTCATAGGCATCGAGTCTGGAGACAAACTCGTATCCTTTAGGTTCATTCTATTATTGAGTTCTTTCAGTGCCAAAGCTGATAAAGCATGCCTACAAGATAAAACCAGAAAAATATAATCATGCCTGTCCAGATTATTATCTTAAGAACATTAGCAGTGACTCTGGAAGATACAAAATAGCAATATAAAAAATAATAAAGAAGGAAGAAATTTATTTTTGCTCGATTTCTTATCAACAATAGTCTATATAACAGTCTCCAACTCTCTGTAAACATCATGTCGATTATGTTTCACAGCTGGATCAAAGAAATTTTTTTTGCATCGCTTAAGAGTAGCTTTTTCAGCAGATTTCCCTAGAAGTTCGAATTACTTGGGAAATCACAAATCAGACATATACTTACAGCAGTGCCTTGTTCTAACTTTTGGGTTTTCAATTGAGGTGGTTGGTCTACCTCATACAAGATCAAAAACAATTTTTTGAGCGCAGTATACCAGAGATGATTAAATAGGTTTTGCAATTCCTTTTGTAATTCAATGACAGACTTCGCATGGTTGGAATCTAAGCCTTCCTATTCTTTTACAGCCTAAAGGCCTTAAACCAATAAATTTCTCTGGTACTTAAATAACAAATGTTGTTAGAACGTGGAACAGGTGCAGATAATAGTTTCGATGATGCCTTCAAATTGCTGTCCTCTGGCAGAGTTTGGTTCGACATTGGGTTCTCTGCCTAAGAACAAGATTGCACAGGAGCATGTGAATGAAGAAAATTACTGCTAACTGATTGTTCGTTTTGCCCTCAAAAAGAAAAAAGATAATTCATCCTAAAAAGAGTAATGGTTTATGCTCTATCTGTACACCACATTCAAATGAACATCTTGACATCATATCGATGCAATATCACAAGACATAACTGGAACTATGACTAAGGAGTGACAGCTGAGCCGGATTAGAAGAATGTCACCAACAAGCAAATCAAGCTGTTCCATGATATTTCATCCTTGTAACAGATGTTGATGAAGAGTCCATCTGAGATTACATAAACCTAATGGATTAAAATAATGATATATGATGTCATCCGCAGTTGCTAGTAGATATAAGAAGCCTGTTTTCTGGCTAGAATGAAAATTGCTAACTTACATTAGCAAGCATGCTGCAACAATAGGATCTAACCATTTATCTACTATCTGGGCCAATTTATATTTGGATGATTGGGTATTTGGACTATAAAAGCTTAATGCACATCCCAATTCAAGTTGAATGTACAATTTGCACCTACCTTCGGTGATCTATTTTTTATATGGAGTGAATAACCACTAACCAGATAAGCCTGACAAGGAAACTAGCCCCCTACACTCCCACACCCTCATCGGGGCTTGACCAGCCATAGACAATGTAGAAACCCTTTCCCCTAGTTTTTGCATTCTTTATGTACTAGATACAGGCCAGTAAATAGTAAATACCCAATACATAGCAATCAGTAAATCAATTTTGCAACTGCCTCTTGAAAAAAGATCATTTTTAAATAAATAACAATCCACTACCTAAAAAGATTTGGGAATAGGAACATCATTAAAATGGAAAACACATCACTCCAAAGATTGTTGGCTTGTTGCAATAAGTTGACTACAATGTACAATTAGCAAGGTAGACAAATAGTCCTACATGATTACCAAAGGGTATTTTCTTTGACAGGAAAATAGAAGGCTTACACTTCAAAGGATCGGGTGCTTGCATCGGATTGAATACTAGAAGATTTAGTAACCAATGAAGAGGTGCTACTTCTATTACCCACATTAATTATTGATTCGGCTAAAGCAGTCTCGCCATGTGGGATATAATTATAGACCCCATTAGTATCTGAGACAACCACCTTTGTTTTGCTAACTGGTGCAGCAGATCCATTAACATTTTTGCCAACATCATAAGCAGAGCAGTCAATTGGTTTCATGCGTTCATTTTCACTTGCCTTCTCCAAAGATGAACGTAGTTGATCAAGCACAGAGTGTGGAACATCAATAGCAGGCTTGTTCAACTCCATGGAATGGGTTGGAGCTTTTCCACAAACAACATCGTCAATTTTAGCACAAACAAACAGTTGACCATTGTTTTCTCTGTCCATGTGGGTTTCTTCACAAACTCTTTCTATCAGCAGATTATGACTGTCATCCTTCTTCCTTTCTGAAGGAGAGGGTGCATTATGATTTGATATAATTGGTTGTGGGGTGCGCTTTTGGCTTGTTGGGGTATGTAAAGAATGTGTACTCAAACATATTTCAGGTCTTCTAGTTATTGCATATCTTTTGGGGCTTTTGACAAGCATGTCTGCAGATTTGTTAGAAGGGGAACTTGCTGCTGAAGTCATGCAACCTTTCAGAATCAACTCATCCAACGCGGTCAGTTCAGACACATTACTAATGGTTCCAGCTGCATTAGCAGACATAGCTTCTAAGGCACGATGAAGACGTTTTGATGGAGGCAAAGCAGCTTCCACATCAAATGTTAAAACCTTCGGTTTGTATTCTTTATTCTTCCAAGCGGGGTGAACTTCTCCTGATGGCACAGGCAGGTCTACTTTGGGTGAAGGATTCGAAACATTCCTTATGTCAGGAGGCATCCCATCTGTGGAATGATCCTTTCCAGATATTGCAGGTGAGTCATGTTTATCACGTTGATCTGCACATGAAGCCAGCCTTGTTTTGTTAGAAACATCAGGCTCATCAACCATTGAGTCCTCTAGCAGAGGTCTTCCCATCCGGACCCTTGCCCTTTTGACCAATGGTAAGTGTTCGTCACCATCTGACTTGTTGACTTCAATCCTTGAATTTGAAGAATTTACAAGGTTTCTACTTGACTCATGCCGCAATTCTTCATCCTTATCTGATGCTGCACAATCCATAGAATAATCAGGATGACTTATATCTGCCTTTCTCTTTCTCTTAAAAATTACTGTTGTGTTCATGGGAAGATTGTACATTTCATTCAATTTGATTTCTTTCTCCATGGCTCCACATACTTCACTGTTACAAGTACTTTGTACCTTGGTAGTAAAACTTGAGTTTTTATCATCATTACTGATCCCGGATGTTCCAGGTTGATTGCGGGTGCCTTGATTGGAACACAATAAAACATCATCCTTTGTAGCAGATGGGGAATATTCCTGCTGGTCATCTGGACTCAAATCAACAGAAGCCAAACTAGTATCAGTTGGCAGCCCAGCAGGATTCTGAATTGTTTTTATTTCAACACTTAATAAATTTCTTGACACCCTTAGTGATGCAAATCTACCATGACCGGAAGAACTCTGTTGCTGTGCATCACTTTGCCTCTTATTCATTGAGAATGAACCAGTACGCAAAGGATTATGCCTAGGTTTATCAAGCATAGATACTTTTTCAATAGGCTCATCAGGTGTAGAATTCATAACACAGTGCTCACCCTCTATCGAAGCAATATAAGGTTCATAAGTACTAACCATGTTGTGACCGCTGGAAGAGACAGAATGACCCTCTAGTTTGTCATTAGCCAGGTTGGTTCTGTCCTTGAGATCTTCACTATGCACACTGCTATTACTATTGGCAATATTTTGTACATCTGGTCTCACATTACTGCAACTAAGCTTATCATTATCCTTTTTCTTCAAAGATTCATAAATCTTAACTATTTCATTAACTGCTCGAACAAAATCTGCCCCTTTACCCTGTCGTTTAACAAGTAGAGATTTCTTTTTCTCTTCAGTGAATGCCTGAAGATCAGCATAGTTGCAGAAAGCACTATAATATAAAGAATTAACATTAGACACAAATAGAAAGCACTGCAGTATAAAGAACTAATGTCAGACACACATATTAGATATTCAGAGGATTAAGCATTGATGTACAGGTACTAAAAGCCGTGTAAATATGACAGCTAACAAAAGTGTATATATGTAGAGAAATGCATAACTTCAATGCAAATAAAGGAAGTTAACATTGAGATGGAGAACCATGCTTATCATCATGAAAGAATATCTGACAAATTAGTAATACACATCATGTTTTATTGCATTTTATGTAACTCGGATATGACCTGAGTACTAGCAGCAAACTCGTGATGAGAATCTCAAAAGACGGCTAGAAAGAGAAGATAATTAATACAAGCAGATGATGCAACAAATAGAAGTATATAAGTTCAGAACAAAAGAAACATATGAGAAAAATATGCATCAGTCAATAAAAATGTAAACAAAAAAAATATTAAATCCAGAGTACAACTCACATCTGTTTAGTTCCATAAAAGTAGACCAGCAACTTCTTTTTAGCCGAAGAAAGGCCCCACTGCTGTGGCTCGCTAATCTGACAACATTATGGAAATTCATGAATTGAAGTACTTATGATGATACAATATCTCTTTTGATCCAAATTCTGAACAAATGTTGCATGCCCAAAAGAATAGCAATTCCTAGTAAACAAACCAGACCTAGGAGTAGGAAAAAGAGAGTCGGAAAGCCTACAAAGCAGCCTCATCCAAGAAATTCTAGCTTAATGGTAAAAGGGAAACACCCCCAAAAGGGAGTGAAAAAAATCCAGTCAACTAGGAATGTACTTCCTTGAAACAAGGATAACGGAAAGCAGACACAGGGTTTGAGAACCTTACCGCAGGGGCACACCACAACAAACAGTTAAAAGGGAAAACATATGATCCAATGAAGTGCAGACAAACAGTCAGTTACCACAGGGGCACACCATAAAGCAGTCAGTTAAGCCACAAGACATGAACCCAATGACAAAAAATAACATGTACAGAAAGGTGTACTGAAACAGTACAAAAAACCAATATTGGATATCATTGGAAGAAACCTAAACAATGCAGAAATAAGCAAGTCTTAATCGCTAAAGAGCAGGAAAAAAGGAGTTTGTCTATCATTTATCTGTTAATTAGGACAACAGGTAAACATCAAAGCTAGCAATAGAAGAGAAGGATATATTCGTCTCAAAAAGCTAATTAACATAATATAAGTAAATGATACTCTCCCAAACCCTAGATAACAAACGAACACATGAAACCCTTAAAACAAATTACCACAGAAAAAAAAAAGATAAGCACATCACCTATACAAACATCTCATGATCTATGTTAGCACAAGCGAAATCCATATCACCAAAAAGGCCAGAATGCCAATGCTGACAAATTGCACCAAAAATCCTCGAGGGCGTGTCCAATTTAGTAGAGATAACAAGATGTGCCATTTTATGCTGAATAATGTCATTTTCTCATCATATCCAAGAAAAGTTACAACATGACAACACCAGGGCTAATGAAACTTAAGGATGTGGCACCTACACATACGAAGAAGAGCCAAAGAGTCATGTTTCAACTTTATTACCATCTCCATAAACAAAAACCCAACAGGCTCTGCCACATCTGCGCACCCATCAATTACCTCTAGGATGCTCCAATTGCCAAGGAGGCCAAATCATAGTAAGAAACCAGTGTGAGAGCATCAAAATTAACAAAATCAACAACAAAGAACAATTTGATGCTTCCTAACCTATCCATATCCCTATGAAAACTGAACAAGTTTGTTGCATAAATTCATATCTAATGTATAGGATGTAAAAACCAAAGTGTCAGAGGCAGACACACTAAATAAACCTCAGAAGAACAGGAACTAATTAACTACAGCTCAACGTTACTACAAAATTACAGTAACATAGCTTTATTCCACAAAAGAGAGCGTCCTCCAACCAGCCTTGGCCACCACTACCACCACAACTCCCGCCCCCCCACCCAACCCCCCCAACACACACACAGAGAAAACACCCCACCCACCCAAAAATAAAATAAAATAAAAAATAAAAAAATAAAACCCTTTGTCCTGTACATTGTATGCACCTATGTAACAACCAAGCATGCTCACCATGGATCACCCAAATCCGACCCAATCACCAAACCCCACAGAGCCTGGTTGCTACTAGGCCAAATCTCAACAGCAACAAATCAGCCACTCAGAATAATAACAATTAATCCGCATAAATAGCAAAAACTATACTTTTCGTGGAAGAGCAACCCATCTCAAACTAAATACGCCAAGTCACACTAACAGCACCACTAAACCACAAATTATCTGAGACTAAGAAAATACAGTCCAAATCACTGTAAGAAATTACGCAAAAACCTGAAATTTAGTAAAAATCAGCACAACAGAGTAAATAAAATCCCACTTTTCTCGCCCAAGCAAACCCACACTCGTCACTACAATCCCCGAATCCAACGTTACCCCGGCCACTACGAGAGCCACAGATCAGAGAGAACAAGCTGCCGCTTCCACTTACCATGGCCGGCCACGCCGGGAAGCCCTTCATCTTGGCGAGCACGAGGTCGCCCACCTTCCACTGCGCCGCCGCAGCAGCAGCCGCGGAGGCGGCGGCCGCAGCCGCCGCGCGCTTCCTCCTCGCCGGCGCCATCGCACACCCTCCCACCCACCACCACTAAAACCGACCAAAAGGAGCCTCTGTTAGGCTCAGCGTCTGGGGCGGCGGCTCCGCCTACTGCAGCGTGCGATGGAGGCGGCGGCGCTTCCAGTCTTCTCCTCGGCGGCGGCGAGGGAGGAAGGAGGCATGGATAGGAAGTTGTCGTGCGGCTTTGCTTTAAGATTTTTTTTTAGAAAAACTTTTTATTTTTCGGTGTTCTTTTCTGTGATCATATTTGTGTGTTTGTTTTGGTTTTGTGCTGGGTAGTTAGTTTGGTAGGAAGGAGAGCGTGAGGGGATGGAGTAGTGACACTGTGGAGTGGGGCCATGACGTTATGTGGACGGAATGGTGTGCTCATCTCTCATGTGGTGAGAGCTATGGCGGCTTGATGACGTGCGACGACCTGAGGCTACGGCGAACGCGCCCGTACGCGCGGCCCTTCGCGACACCCGTGAGAAAAAATACAAATTATTGCCCTTAGCCGTAGGCAGACGACTTTCAAAACAACAGACATTCCTCAATTTTTTTATTTTTTTATTATCTATCTCCTTAATATAAATATTGAGTTAATCTTTTATTACTTTTTCTCTTTTAACAAATAAATAAATATTTTTATTATTCTCTTTTTTAAAAATATTCTCAAGAAATTAGCATATTTGAGTGACCAATGCTCTGAGTAGTTGTTCATACAACTGACATAAAATATTTTTTTAAAGAGTCTTTTAATACACCATTTATATTAGACTTAGTCTAAAAGAAGATTGAGCAGTGGTTTATAATTTATATTTTTATTGGGCAAAAATCTCTATACCTAGGCTGATATTAGTTAAATGCAACAAGCATTGTAGGTGCAATGCATTCTTGCGCTGATTTGGCCGATTTTTTAGGTAAAACAAAGTGATGGGGTAATTGGATTTTCTTCATTGATTATTTCACTCAAAAAATTTAAATTGTTAATGAACATTAAAAAATTAAACTATTAATAAATGATAAACAATATACTCATATTTCAACACTCCTCACATAACACACATTTAACCTCAGACTAAATCTACTATATTGACTCAATTTCGACCAAAGACCTAGTTCACATGCAGAATCTTCGTAATCTCCATCTGGCACTTTAATCACCATGATTATACTTATAACCTCTAACTCCCCACTCATATTAAATTTCATACACAGATATTTTTATTATGATATTACATAAAATGACTTAAAAAAAATAATCTATTCATATTCATATTCCAACAAGGATAGTTATAATACCTCAATGTTTAGGGTGGCTTAAGGTTAAACGGTTGAGAAAATGTAAATCCTCTTAGTAGCAATCGTCATGTCACATTATCCAACATATGCAAGTCTTTGTTATAATAACGCAATCAAAAGAACGTCCAACGAAGATTACCTAACATCTCCTTACATCATTTTGTCCTATAAACATCTATCACTTGGAAAAAAAAAAAAGCAACAAAATTTTACCGAGACAGGCAATGGAGCAACGCAGCCTGGGAGGTCATGCATGCAACTATTTTGTCCTAAGAAACATCATGCAACTGTGCTTTCCTACGTCCCGCTTCACCATCCTCATGTCTGTAAACAGCTTATAAGACGATAACACGTGAAACAATGGGGAAACGAGCCACTCCGCCAGGAAGGCTGCTCAAAAGCGCACTAAAGCCTGAAGATGAACCATCCTCCAGAGAATCACTTAACACAACACTCGGATTTCACAATTTGCAAAGCTCATTGCAAAAAGAATCAGACATTTTCGGAAACATCATGTGATGTGCCCTCGGAACTTCTGACTGCAGCCAGCTTCTCAGCTAATCTTTGCTCCAGTGCCCTTTGACCCCTTTCTCTGCAGTGAAATCAACAACAAAGTGTCATTTGAGGGTAACAAGTAATCATGTATGCACCTCGCAACACGGCAGTTAATATTTAGCCACATTTGATGAAGAAAACACAAACACCAAATACAGCCAATACTGCCAGTATAAACCAACATTCAGAACACCACAAACAATAAGAACAAATGAGGTGTCAACTCCACTTTGACTCTGCAAGCTCAGATGCAGTACTGCAGAGCAAAGAAAGCAATAGCACAAAGGTTTGAACATGGACTGGATGGTGTAAGTGGAAAAGTAATGTTCTGATTAGAGAAAGTCACAGAAAGTCTGCACCTTCTCCTGTTTGCCTCAATAGAGTCTGTACAAGGCAATGGTGAGCCATCTAATGTCTGACCCCTGGCTTCAGATCTTTCAGATCTTCCACAAAGAAGCCTATGGAATATAGAAGCTACTGGGTCGAGGATTGGTCTGCATGTTTTGATAAATCAGTCAGAAGACACTTTAATAAACTACAGACAACCAAGGTCTTTTTTGCGAAAATGAGAACAATCATGGTCTTATAAGAGGGAAAAATGTACCACCTTAAAAATTCAGGGAAGAAGCTTGAGAAAGAGAATTCCTCACTTGGGTCTCCCTTCAGGCCTGTTTCTAGCCTCTTTTGGAAATAACGCAGGTAAATCCAACTCATATAAATTCCAAATAGTAAAATTGGGATGTAAGATACCAATTCCTTGACGAAGAAGCTTACAACAACTGAGACCAGTGCAACAAGAGATGGAATCCACTGAGTAAACAGCAAAACAATAGATGTCAGAAAACCCATTTAGACAAGGAAATTGGATGAATCTCACAATAGCTGTGCATATAAACCTTTCCCTTAATCTTTAGCACAAAAAGATTAAGCTCCTGATCTGGTAAAAGTTGCTTGATGCCCACCAGGAGTCCTGACAGAACTCCATAAAATCCAGAAAGGGGAGTATAGCTGAAAAATCAAATAGTAGGAACATCAGTTTATCTGGGAAAGTACAGGAGTATATTCGGTAGCCAGGATATCAGGCAAGTTACCATAACTAAATCATTAGAGTGCAGAAAATCAGAAGACCTATTACAGAAGATCAGAAAAATTCAAAGCTGGAGAAATAGAAACAAATTGCTGCTCCTGTTTCAAATAATTCAAGCATGGAAGTGCAGAGTTATCCCAGATTATAATTAATTATTTAATTATCGTAGTCCAAATTTATCCTAGCGTTTCTATCTGGCAAAGTCATATGTCAATCTACTTAAAGAGCTGCATTATGTTGATAAAACCTAAGTACCACAATGCAGCAGTGTTTGTGTCAAAATGAAGACGCTTTGCATAATCAAGTGGGCACGACAAGAGACATCAAAATACTTGTAAATTAGCATAGAAATATGATACTTACAGGTAGCTCTCTTGCTGTGTTACATAGTACAACGCAATAGCAGTTATGAAGACACATACAGAAGTTGAAAAATTAACAATAAAAATGAACTTAGATAACTCCTTGGCACCCCACAAAGGCTCCAACAACTTCCCAAATAAAAGTAGGCCAATTATGCTGATAATCACCTGAAAGGACATTGTTCATGTCAGTTGACAGAGCTCAATTCAATAGATATGGTCATAACAAACATGAGACGGTGAGGGATAGTGTACTTGACTAGAAAACTAGGGTCTTTTAGAAGGCGAATCTACCAGTCTGACAAGTTTTTTGTTTGGCATGCAAACAGAGCAAATAGAACAAGCTGATCAGATAATTCAGAGTCACAGGGGGAAAAGTAGCAGCCAATGAAGGAGAATAGAAGGCTTTGCCATTTTCTGTAAATGTTATGGATTTGGGTGTTGAACAAGGCATCTGGACTAAATTAATTTTCAATGCAGACTTTTCTTGTGTCTATTGATAGTCATGCTGCTAAAATTTGTTTTCTAATTTTCAACTACTGTCATGACAATCTTTGGTTTATAGTGATAATTGTTACATGCCCGGATGTCCATATCCATGCATCACACCACGAAATATTACATGTACAGATATACCAATGTAATTTTCAATTATATTTTCTTCTACCTCTTTCTTGTACTGGTTTATATACAACGTAGCTATAATGAAATAAGTCTCAGCATGGGCATCATTCCACAGTTTCTCTACTTAACATGCTACCAAACATCAAAGGAAAAAGGTGCCAAATTCTTCTTGTCTCATTTACTAAATTTTCCAGCCATGTTGATCAGCTAAAGGAAGCCAAACTGCCTTGGTGAACTCAAGACAGGCGGAGCAGGTGAACAAGTGCGAGTATAGCTCATTGTGTGCAAATCCATGAAATACAATGCACATTAGTTTTAACAGAAGTACATCCCACCAATATGACAATGGATATTCTGTTTCCACTCAATTACCTTGCTGAAATCTTGGTCAGCAGAAATGAAGATAAATTAAACATAGTGGTGTTCCATTCTATTTGAATCCAGCTTAATGTTTCTTTTTAACATAAATCACTTCCAACCAGATAGATAATGGTCATCCATGTCTACTACTCCAAACCAAATATTTTCCAGTATTGTTACCAACTTGAAGCTAGTGCTTCATAACCACCCAACTAAAACCTTTTCCTTGGATAGATCATAGATGTGTAAGCCAGAGAGATCTGGTCTTTCATATGACAGTAGACAAATTAGCAAATGGACATGTAATTGGCATCACAACTGACTTATAAAGGCAACTGAAGCTGTCATAACACTATTCTTCTTTATTTTGGGGGTCAACTTCACTTTCATAGGGCTTCCTATAGAAAATTTTTTTTGCAGGGTGCAAAGATGATTATGAGGCAGACAAATGAGCAAATCAAAATACTCTGAATAAATGATAGGGAGGAAGAATTTACTCCTGGAATAGTTTTCTCAACATAACCAGCAGTTATCAAATTCCAAGCAAAAGGGATTGTCCTGTAGGAAAAATAAATTAGCTAAGGAGTAAGGAATTACAAACATTCATCCAGAACATCAATTCTCCCCAAAATGGAATCTAGATTTTTCATGAGAAGTTTGTTAAAAGATTCAAGTTAGAGAAGGGGGACATGCTGAAGTCACAGTTAATAATTACATCTAGTATGTCTGTTCTTTATTCAGAAAACCACAGATAGGTTAATTTCATAGGTAAGCGGAAGAAGTAGCATAACTTTTATGCATGAGATGGAAAGCTGAATCCAATCTATGATGACACCAACACGTCTCTAATCTAACACTGCAATTCAGAACCACATAAAAACAGGTTCCGCACACAAAATGTATCGCATATATTACAGATTATTGCCACCACAAGAACTTGCGTTTACAAGTAGAACTCAAAATGGATGTGCCCAGTAGTTGGAATAGTTCTCATATATCAGTTGGCAGCAGCAGAATTGAGGAAGGGCAGAAACATTTCTTCTTGAAGGCATGTTACAAGTCCATGCCCCCATAAAAATTTGTGTTTTACAACTAGAATTCAAACAAACACAAAAGCTCAATAAACAAACAGCTAAGCTGCTAAATATTAGTGAGTAGCAGCACAGTGACTCTAGAGGAGCACAGATGCATTTTCCTCCAAGGGTAAACAAAAGCCTAAGCTCAGTAAACAAGATTTCAAAATTAAGTCAAGTTTTGTTCAGTGGAGTTAAAATTAGACAGTGGGACTTCATTTTTTTTTAATTCAGGACTTAATTGTTCAAATGTGCAATAAAGATTATCGGTATTTACTAGGACCTCTATGCATGACGATTTCAGTTGCTACCTTGAGGGAATAAGTGCAAGATAGGTAACAGCTGATGGAAACAACTGGAGCAATATGTGCCCGAGAAGTAATATCACAGCAAGGCCCTTACACAACTTTGTGTATCCTGTGAAAAAGCTCCCACCCTGCACTTGTTTAAAAAAATACAGGATGTATCAGTTACAGTAGATGGCAGTCATGTGACAGGAATTTTACAATACTCATGTCTCATTATTCCACTTGCAATTTAATTTCTAGCCATCAGCTAGAAGGGTGCAATCCACAGAAATATTTAAGTTCATTACTACATATTCGGAGCTAAGAAACAAGCAACAATCCACAGCTTTTTTTTTTTTTTTTTTTTGAGCGGAGCAGCAACCCACAGCTAAGCCACATGGAATTGTACAGGAAAAAAACTGTGAAGTGCTAACCCAAGGATACTAAAGCAAGCACACTTAAAATCAGAATCTCTCTTATGAATGACATCATACTGAATTATTTCGGTGCAAAAAGAACTAATAGAGAAAATAATTATCCAATGCCAAAGTGAGATCCAATCTATCCACTGTGCTCGCACAAAAAAAATAGCAAACATCTTATTCCTCGTCTAGGGTTTTGCGCCGACCTCTCCTGGAATTGGAGTATCACAAACAACGTGGCAGGGACGCAAAATTATTCTAGAACGCGAATCAGATAACATAGCATAAGAGGCATCCAATTCGAAGGATCTGGAAGCACTCGAATCCCCAGATCTAGAGAGAGAGAGAGAGAGAGAGAGAGAGAGAGCCAGAGAGGTGGTACCCCGGAGGGATGAGAGGGCGGAGGAAGGGAGCTGCTCATCATCGTAGCGATGCCTGCTCGAAGAGATCCACAGATCCTAATCGCCGCTCGTGCTGTTGTTGCAGCGATTTATCACTCGGGAGCTGCGCACCTCTGTAGTTCGTGGATCGCAAATGGAAGCCTCTACAATGTGTGAGAGGGAGAGGGAGTGGAGGGGAAGCAAACTGGTTGCTGCGTCCTTGGTATTAACTTTTTGTGGGTTTGGATTGCACTTTTTGTGGGGTCCAGTTTATTTCTTTTCCTTTTTGAAATCTGGTATATTAAGAGGGTATTTGGAGATAATTGAGAATGGGGCATGAAAATTTGATGGTGAAAATTGTAGGGTTGGGATATTCTTTTATTTAAATTCATCCTCTTGACTGGAACGATAAATCTGCATGGATTAGTCGTCTGCCACGTCTTAAGTTGTAGCGAAGGATTGGATCTAACTTCATTAGGGGTCATCTTGTTTTTTCTTTTCCAATTATCATGTGCAAGGAATCATCACCAAAAGTTACTGAAGCCGAAGCAGTTCCAGATGGCATTTGCACCACACCAATTGGAAATGGCTGCTAAAGCAACGGTCAATAAATCAAACCACAACAAAAGCAAACGAAACAAAACAAATGATTCAACTGATACATTTCGTTTCATTTCATCATTTCAATTCAATACAGACAACTGACTCGACAAAGCTGACCTAGCACAAAGTCACTTAGCAAATACGTACTGCGCCCTTACTCCATTTCATCAACATTGTACCGATTCACCTTTGCCTCGCCAACTTATGATCACAAGCTGCAAAGCACCAGACTTTGCAGCAACGTAATTCGAATACACTAGTCAGTAGAATATATATTAGCAATAGGTCGCTCCAGAGCAGCATGGTATATGATAGGGAGACGAGGGAGAAACAAATATGAAGATAAAGTGGCACAAACACTACAACAGACATGATATGGCACCACAAAAGCACTTTGATTGAGAAACTTTACACCGATATGAGACAAGAAACTCATGGTAGGATTATCATGCAGCTGTTAAATTCTTTGCTTCACACGCCTTCCATTGGCATCGCCACCATCAAGGACTTCATTTGCATATAGGCAGGGGCTGACGGAGTGCTCTCCTACCTTGGCCACATACTCTAGAAGCTCAGTCAGAAGGGACGGGCAGCTCTGCTGCAAATAGTCAAACCCATCGGTTTGCATAACAGCTGCACAAGAGAAGAATATGGTTAAGCAGATACTTAAGATCCAAAGTGACTATCCTAGTTTTATCCATCATACAGGTGACATCATGTAAGACACAAGTAATAGTCAATTTGCAGAATATGCTGCATAGACCCAACAGAAGAAAATAGCTAGCATGATGGTTCCAGGGGGCCATACTAACCAAGCAACAAAAAGGCTAGCAATACATGAAGCTGTCTCCAAAGTTTTGAAAACTAGTACTGGAATGGATACTGCTAGGTGGCTGATACATTACACAAGCCATTTTAGCTAATGTTGAAGGCAGCCCATGACACAAATAGGAACTTGCCAAAAATATGGTGGTAAACAGTTGACTTTGGCACTTGCCCGTTTCCGACAAGTTCTGAACTCATCTTTTTTTTCTTTTTCAAGAACAACAATGTGTTTACATGCAAGACTAACATTAAAATTGGGAAGTGACACCTTAAGTTGTCAATGGCTCACAAAAGATCTAAGTGCTAAACTAGCCAGTTAACCAAGTACCAATCTTGAAGGATTGAACTACTTACTGGTCAGATTTTGTTCATGGCTGCGTGACTTGTGTCTAAACAAATTCAAACAGCATTATTGATGTCTCCAAGCACTGAAATTCTAAATTTGGTCCTAATTCTCTTTCCTAAATATCATACTTTGTGTTCATTGGGGTCTCAATTCTCGGGGATGCTTCAAATCATAGTAAAATTGGAAATGGCTGTGCAATAAGGATTCAATTCTGACAGGACAGACGTCAAATTGTAACTCATGATATTGTCACCATGATAACAATATAATATCTGGTACAAAATACCATAAGACCTTGATGCATCATATGCATCTCCATTGCAATACAATAGTATGCCAGAATAACCAAAAAAAACCTAGTTCTACATGTGATAATATATAGAACCACTGTGATCCTGGACTAGGTTGGCCTTTTCACATGCAAAAAAATCATTCATAGAAATTAGAACAGCCATATTATCAATTCCACCAGAACAAACTTACTGAAGCTATCAGGTTCTAAGAAAACATAAATATCAACATTCAGTCAAGACAAATTTCAAAAATATTCTACTTACCTTTCAAATTCTCAGGCAAAGCCACGAATTTCAAGCAAACAGTTTTTAGCTGATAACAGTGGTGCTGTTCAGCCAGCGCCAAAGTGTTTGCAACTGTGTTTATTGCAACATCCTCACATAGTTTGACTTCACAAAGCAATTTCAGTCTCTCCAATGCATAACAGTCTGCAGCTGCAAGTAAATGCTGAGCCATCAAAGTGGACACCCATGTTGTATTCAGACCGGTAAGCTCTTCAATGTCAGGCAACTCATCCCAGTACATGAAATGCAGTAAGGCCTGCAAAATATGATGTGCATAAACTCAGATTGATCAATACTGGAATATTAATGAGCAAGGAGAAAAATATACACCATGTGTTCCACCAGGGCTAAGAGACTGCAATTTTTAGTAAATGTATAGTAGACCAGGACCCTTCTTTAACACTGAATAAACTACAGCTGGTAGGTGAGAAACAGTGCCAACAGCAAATTGCAGCACTGAATAGCCTAAAGAATGGCCGCCAAACCATGCAGCACTAGTAATCATCAGACTGAATATCAATAATATACTCCGCTTTGTTTGCTCGGTCAGATACCACAAATATGCCAATCAAAGAATTATGCAGCCTTATGCATGCTTGAACTCTGGAAATGTAAGTTGAGATGTAACTACAATATTGTGACATGTTCCATATTCTATGCTGTACATTCCAACACTGCTACACACTTCAACGGTGCTGTTTTCACAGAAATAAATTCCTATCACTATCAACGGTAACGACATAATGTAAAGATGGTAACAAGGGTACAATTGTCTCAAAAGCATTGTCATACTAATAAAAACAAAGAGACTATACTACAAAACAGATAAATTGAACAAAGTAAACAAGGAATGGGGAAAACCTTGAAGACTGGAGCCTCCATGTCTTCGATTTTTATGCATGTCATGTTTTTATCCTTCATTGGACCAAACAGCTGGGCCCTGAAAACTGGTGACCGAGCTGCAAGAACAACCTTGTGAGCAGGAAACATCTCCCCATCAACTTCGAAGGTAATGTCAGTTCTCCCACTTGCCAGTAGCTGGCCAATATGCTGAGACATGTTGGAGGGTGGCACTGGTATTGTGTATTGCTTTGGTCCTTCAGTATGTGATTTAACAACACCAACAGTGCAATTTACCAAAAGGCAATCATCTTTAAGATAATCTGATGTTTCCAAGGCAGACCGTTTGAAGAAACGCTTGTAACCCCTGCATGATGCACACAAAGATGAGTAACTAATTATAACTAGTGTCGGTCTGCAGCATCCAGGGCAAGATAACCCCTGCATGATGCACACAAAGATGAGTAACTTATTATAACTAGTGTCAGTCTGCAGCATCCAGGGCAAGATTACCAGAATGTTCAAATACTAAATCAAAAAAACTGCCACATAGCATGAAATGATGAGGAAATAACAATTGCAAGAAAACATCACATAGACAAAACTGGGAAGAAAAGTATTTATATGAACAACAAACAAGCGCACACTATGTTGACGGAGATCAACATAGTGCTAGTTGCATCTTGTGGACATCAAGGTAACACAGTCCAACATTTGCATACCTACTCACATCTAAATGGAAACACATTCCATTGATTTATATACAACAAAGCATCCACAAATACTACTAAACTACTTTAAAGAAGCAGCCAAAACCACACCTAAGTCTATCTTTCTAGATTTCAGTACCCACCAACCAAATAAGCAATCGATGCCCAATCCAAAAACATATGCTCACCACATGCCATACAGCACCTGAGTACATGGTAATTCAATTTTAAAAATCAACAGATTTAACAATTCAAGTGCAGCACAATCTACCAACTTATGCCCTAACAAGCATGGACAAACAGAACTTCAAGTGTTCTTATTTCATGTGGCAATCTCATCATGGTCCAATCAACACAAACGATATGCTCAAAAATCAAATGATACAGCTGTCGATCATATAACAGAAGTCACAAGGCACAATTGCACATCAATGTGACTAGGTATGCAAACATGAGTATTTATGACCCCATGAACGGGCTAATACCATGCCTATATTGCTCTATTCATTTGATCCAGGTGATAACAATTAATTTAGAGGATTACCACCGATCCTGCCATTTAACATAATGGGAGACTCATCGCAATTGCACATTCAAGGAGAAAGAACTTCTATGATAAATATATTAACAGCAATCGGCAAACACAACTAAGTGCTTCAAGCTACAAAAGCAAAAGAAGCCTACTCAACAAACTAAATCATCATCGGTGGTAACACTCACCCACCACATGTTATATGAGGTATGTGAGCAGATAACAACTCCAACCCCAAAACATCAACAGATTAGCAGCTGTCTTCACTAACTCAGTATTAAAAAATCAGTAAACACAACAAAAAGACTATTACATCCTAAAAAAAGTATTAATCAACACAGCATACAAATCACAATAACAAGTCAGCAAGTCAGCTCATACAATCAACAGGGACAAATCAACATACTCACACCACATGCTCTGAAATTACACAAGCAGGCAGCAACTTGAACCCCAAACAACCAGAGTAGCATTTTCTCTTAGCATCTTGCATAAAAAGCACCCATTTCACTAATTCACACAAACGAATATCCCTAAACACAACTAAATAGCTAAATCCTACGGAATAAGCTAAAAAAATTGAAACCACTATAGTTTCCATGGCCATTTAACCAAGTTATCCCATCAAACCAGCAAAAACAAACCTAGGAAATCAGCACACGCTCAGTATCACTCAAGAAATTAGCACGCCAAGCCCGGAAAGTTAACGTACCAGCAATTCCCTTAATAATATGCACTAAATGTAACCTTTCAGTCATTATCACATGAGAACATCCCTAAACACAACAAAAATATCAAAGAAGGAAAGCTACAACCTAAATCTCAATTGCTCAAATTCCCCGCATCCATCGAACTGACACCAGCAGACCAAAGCATTCAGCACATATAGAACATTCCTACGTCACAGAACAAGGCGAAGCAACTCACCACATGCTGCCGCGGTACTTGAGCGTATAGGGGCCACCCTCAAGCGACCTCCCGAAGTGGGTGTGCACCTTGTGCTGTCCCTTGCCGCTCTGGTCGACGAGAGTGAGCTCGAAGAGCGCGCGCACGTCGGTGCCCTCGCTGGCCAGTGCTATAAACAGCGAGACGTACGAGGCGCCGTCCTCGGGGCTCTTCCCGTCAGGGTAGAAGTATATCGCCCACTCATACCCTCCCACGGCGAACGACTCGGACGCGATGTACTTCCCCACCCCGATCCCCTTCGACAGCGAGTACCCCGTAATCTTAAAATGGTGGGACCCGTTCACCGTCTCCGTTACCGACGTCGACGCCGTCTCCACCGGCGCCGCCGGGGCCACGGACGAGGAGGGGGAGGCTGCAGTGGAGACGATCGGCGGGAAGAGCCGTCCTACGGCCGCTGCGGGGGACGATGAAGGGCCGCCGCGGCAGGCACGGCCAGCGCCCATCGACGGCGATATCGTGCTAGCGTTTGGGCGCGCGGCGCGGGATACGGGGGAAATTTTGCGCGAATTGCACGGATCGGAAGCGATCGGCGATGGAAGGGTCGGATTTTTTGGAGGAGATTTGGGGAGTGGAGGAGACGATGGGGATTTGGGGGAAATGGTAAGGAGGAGGAAGTGTTTGGTTTGGTTTGGGCTTTTGGTTCGGGTTGGTTGGGTTTGGCGAGTAATAAAAATGGATGGAAGTCAGGCACGGGGTTTGGTTAGACGACTCGAGTTGTGGACTTGTAGCAGTCTATTCCTACAGGTAACCGTTGGTAAAGTCGTAAAAAGATGTGTGAATTGTTTGATAAATAAAAGGGCACAAATGAGATATATAAAGATGTATGTTGTAATTTAATGAATTGTTGTGTAACACGTATTTTGATCAGAAACATAGATAATAATTAAAGAACGCACGAAACATAGAGAGAAACAGAAGTTTTTTTATTTGATTGATTCTCTCTTTACACATTTACACAATATATATATAAGAAATATATGAAACAATCTTATAGGTATGCGAATTTGTTTATAAATAATCTAAAAAACAATTGCAGAAATGACCCACAATTGTGAAATTTTGTAAAAATATACCAATACGTCAGTTTGTCGAGTTCTGGAAACTCGACAGCGACTTGTCATGCCGCGACTGGCTCCCATTGGCTTGCCCAGCCGCTGCAGAAGGACTGTTGCATCTAGACCTTTATGCCTAACTTGATTTTGATGATTAATAAAAACAAGTGTTTTAGACTAATTATGTTTTTGAGCTATTTGATACAGAGCTGTGTTGGGAAGACATGCAAGATGATCAAGATGAACCCAACGTGAAAAAGAGATAAAGTACAAGTCGCATAGTACAAAGATGAGATGCAATACGCGAGATTCAAGTTGCAAAGGACTTGAGGTAAAATGAGTTTTATTTTTCCGATCTTGGTGTTTGGAGTCTGATCGGTTTAGAATTTTATTCTTAGTTTTAACCGTACTATAAAGAGGGGTTGCACGTTCTCTCTACATTTCCAGCATAAACCGAGAAACTATTAGGTCACTGTATTTCATTCTTTTCGATTTGATTTGATTTGGTTTTTCAGATGATTTTTGGGCAATAGAAGTTTTTTTTCATTTTCTAGAAAGATCTAGGCAGATCTGGCTTTTACTTTTGTTGACAAAAATATAGCTCTTTAAATTATCTTTCAAACGAGCTATAAAACTCTTAAATAGGATCTCTAGATTAAAAGTTATGACTATTTTTATTCACACTGACTGTCAGCATGTGATGCTGACTGTCAGCATGAAATGTCAGTTTTCTTTGCTGCCATTTGTCCAAAGAGCGTGTTTTTTGAGCTAAAATTTTTTTACTTACGTTAACTGTCAGCATGTGTTGCTGACTATCAGCATGAGTTTCGACCTCGAGTTGGTTGTTTGAGAGTTTGTTTTAACTGATCGTTTTTGTGGTCGATGCTAACTGTCAGCATGAGCGACTTCTTTCCATATGTGACCACAAACGGCTAACTAAGTTTTATCCGTGATTTTTGTCGAGCTGTGGTTATGGACGCTAACTGTCAACATGTATTGCTGACTGTCAGTATGTGCTGTTTTGTTTCCTTTTTCAACCTCAAACGGCTAGCTGAGTTTTCTCCGAGATTTACTTCGTACTGATCGTGACCTATGCTAACTGTCAGCATGTCATGCTGACTGTCAGCATGCACTGTCACTTCTCAGCTCGTGCACACCAAGCAGCCTCATATTCATATACACATTTGGGCTTTAGTTCTTAACACAAAAATCTTGATCTTTTGATCAAGTCGTGAGTTTTGTGATCCACCGAGTGTTCTGTTCACATCATTTGCATACTTAGAGTTTCTCGCTGCGTGTTGGAGGTCTAGATAAAACCTTGAGCTTATTACTCTTGGTGAACGCCCTCACCTAGACGGTTTGGTGGCGTGGCCATTGATCTCTCCTGTTCGAAGAATGTCGGAGAGGCTCGGTGTGATTGTAAAAGGCATCGATGCTCGTCTTTCCGGAGTGGACAAGGAGCAACCACTAGTGAGAAATATCTTCCATGGATATTGAAGCAAGAATCATTCATTTGAGTGCTTCAACGAGGAGTAGGGGAGATCGGGCGAATCTCCGAGACCTCAGAAAAAATCCTTGTGTTTGTCTCTCTCTCTTCCTTTTAATTGTGCTATATTGATTTTGTTCTTATTCTTTGCAAAAGTTGTTTTTTATTGAAAAGTTTTAAAGCCTCCTATTCACCCCCTCTAGTCGGCATCCTCGATCCTACAAGGACCATACTGCTCCATGTGCCCGTACGCCTTAAATGGTTGTGTCGGTAGAGGAGGATCTCTGAGTTGGCTCGGCCCTAGCTTATCCGGTGGGTAGTATTCATACGCATGAGAGTCATGCACCCCTAGCATGGTTGAGACCCAATTGTTATTGTCTCGTTGTTGTGCTACCCACTTAGTCTTGCCCCCCTGCGAAGCGTATATATCGTGTTGGCCCTGTTGAAAACTCGGGTAGTCAAAGGGCTACCCCCAACTTGACTGCGAAGGCATCCAAAGTAATGTGTGCCTCTGGGCCATTTGCTCAAGCTGAGTTTAGTCCCAAAACTCATTGGCTGCTAGCCGCTCCGCCAATACCTTACCAGCAACCTCCTGGATTCATCGGATGTCATCCTTGTCGTTCGAGTCATCTAATCATCTCCAGGCGACGTGGGATGTTTGGCCGAGCCTCCTATCTGCATATCTCCGTGTCGATAAGTGTACATCGATGCTGAGCGCGGGAGACGAGATGGGCCAACAAATGTACCTGGTACATCACTTTCCCAAGTTAACGATGTGCTGTGCGGAGTGGGCCGCGCACCAGAGGTACTGAGGCGTGCAGATGATGTGTTCTGTCAAGCACCCAGTCAGGCTAGGCCTAGCCGACCTCGGGCTAGGTGGCTGACCCTGTCTCTTTTGTGCCATAGATGTGTCTGTTCTTCAATCGCAGCTTAGGTTTGAGATGAGTTGCCGCACTCCAATGTTGATGCAATGTAAAGCGCCACCCACCTCTGTCCGACACCAACGTAGTAGTCGAGCAAGGCCAGACAATAAGAACCTCGTCTACCTCTCGGTGACTGTTGCTATGTCAACCTGTACATATGAAATTATTGTACATCAGAAAAAAGAGTTAAGAGTTTAACAAAAGAAGAAATATAACACGAACGTACTGAACGGTGGACTCGGCTCGGCCACTCAACATCAAACCCTGATCGCAGATTGTCTTGCTACGATAAATGTGTCAACGTAGGTGTGGGCGCACGAGAAAGTCTCATATGGGTGCACAACACATACCAGTGAAGACAAGTTTGGTATGTCACGGGGTAGTACAATCAATCCTCCACAACAACATCCGTCTCCGCATGATCCATCCACTCTCACACCCATTTTGCATTCCTGTGTTGCCAGTTCGAAGTGCTTCCCTTTTCTCATTTGCCTAAAAAATTAATGTAATGTACATAAATATGAAGAAATAAATTTACACTATGTATATGAAATATGGCAGATGTATGGACGCGCATGTGGATCTACTATGGAAGATGTCTTTATCGATCTCTATCTGGAGGTGGTATCTCCTGATGTAACCCGAATTGTCGCATCAGCCTCTCCCAAAAGTAAGGCTCCACCATATATGAGAAAACTAGATAGCAACACGTCATCCAGCAATCGTGCCTTGCAGTGCACTGCATGGAAATGCCATGTGGCCCAACCTGTCCTATGAGTTCCAGTGTCGTCCATGATCTCCATATAACACATGTAACCTACAGGAGATCGAACTCTTCTTGGTACGAAACATAACACCAGTGAACCTGAGATGTCGACCACCTCGGCGGACCTCCCAAACAATGGGCTTCCATGATAGGTCGGTCAACCCAATTATTAAAATCCGCTGTTATAGCATATGGATGAATGGGTCGGTCCAAACGAGGTTAAACGACGGGGAAGTGCTCCCATGACCAAAGTTGGAGCAATATGGGACATGCAGACGGCAACGACCCCGGCGAGGTCCTTACACATGCCTCACACAATCCCCTGTAGGTGGCACATAATATTTTCATAGCCCAATTGTATTGTGGTATGGCCCTTGGGTACATATCGACTATGCTCTCTACTAAGGGAATAAACCATGTGCAGACTGTGTAGTCGTGTGTAGATGGGAATAGAGCATACTGTAATATGACAAGCAGGTACTCAAACGTCGTATGACATCATCCGGGGCATCAGGTGGGCACTCACAGTAACATGTAAAAAATCTATGAGGGACATTACGTTTTGATGCCAGGATGTCATCACCTTGGTGCTCAATGTTGAATCGGAGGTGCATAAGTGTGTGCCAATTTGCAGGCCCCGGTGGGGAAACGATGGAATATCTGCTAGCAGATAGACCAAGGAGCATAATCACATCCTCCAATGTGACTATCATTTCCCCAGTAGAAATAGAATGTATGTATTTCAGGATGCATCGATCTACCAATGCAGTGATCAACGACTTATCTAGCATAAGCCCATTACCGATCTATAGTATACGAGCAAATGACAATAAACCTACATCCCTAAGGATGGGATGTATCTCTGATGAAGAGGCCAATATTCCTGGGACCCCGCACTATAAGCAACTCGAGGTCTCATCCCTATGATAACATGCGGCTGTGATGGCCATGATCATATCTACTGGTAAGTAGTTCTGGAAGCTCTCTAAACTTTTAACCGTTAGTACAAAATTTATAACATAAAATACGCCATGAAGATAACACACAATATGGAATGTTCAATATTACATATGAATTACAAATAACATAATATAATAACACACAATATAGAATGTTTGATACTACATATGAATAACATATAACATTATAAACTAAGTCGATGGTCTAGGTGCATTCAAGTAGTCCTTCTTGGTATGACTGAGTTGTTTACAGATTGAGCATTTTCTAGCTCGGGTGCTATGATGTGTGTACTTATTAAACTCACGAACATGTCTTGTGTATAACATATAAAAATTGTAAAACAAACAGTAATACATTCAAATCAAATAGGTCGGTCTTTTTTTTATGTGTACATTATTTTATATACAAAACTAGAGGAATAAGACTCTAAATAAAATTAAATCACATCTAAAAAACAACCATATTACAAAATTTTTTGTAGTAACTACAATACAATTCTTTCCCATCTATGGTTTGCTTCACTACGTTAAGTGATTTTTTTTAGTTCAATGTGCATGCAAAATTACATAATGTCTCTAACATGCAAAATCTGTCTCAAAAAACCTAGACTAAAAAACATCTGTAAGTTCTAAGGTAATGCCTAATTTAAAATTTTTGTCGCCCTAAAAATATATTTTTTTAGTCATTATTATTTCGACTACAAATAACCTAGCTCTTGAAAAAAATATTCGTTTTAAATTATTTTAGATCTCATAATCTATTATGTGTGTTGTTATTATTTCATGCAAAATTTATATAAGAGTCTCCAAATTAATCTAGTAGTCGCACTACTATGTTCTAACTACTTTTCCTGCAAAAACTACCGTCACTAACATACAATTACCTCTTACATGATTAATATCACTAATGATATTATTAGTTCTCTTATTTTATCTACATTTCTCCTGTTCTCATATTTGAGTCTAACTACGACATATTTTTTCACCCAGTCAAACATTAAACTAAGTAATTTTTATCTTTTTTTCGATGTACACACATACATGAACCTCAAACATGGTTTACATCACTAATAACATCATTAATATAGTCATTAACAAAAATATGGTTGCATGTAAATGAAATTTACCTTATTTTGAAGCGTTTTCCTCGAACTATAATTTTGATAATTGCACCAACTGAATATTAAGACTAAATATTAATATATTTCTATTTAAAGAAAACTAACTATATTTAAATGCATAAGAATCATTTCTTTCTATATGCAAATATATACTATTCATAAACAAAGATTTAACCTACAAAAAATCAGCATGTCCTCTAAATTATAGAGACATTAAAACCCTAAATGATCTAAATTATGATGTGATTAACCAAATATTTAACAAAAAATTAACTTATTTTAAAGAGCTCACAATCTCTACAACTTTAATTTTTTGCACCAAACGAAATTAACGACTAAATTATGATAGATCTAAGGTTTAAAAATCTAAATGTTTGAGAGGGAGAGATGAAGTGTTCTTGGGTGAGAGAGAGAGAGGGAGAGGAGACTTGAGTCGGAGCAGGGGTTTAGTGGCTTGTTGAGTGTTGGAGGCTTAATAACTCGCTTGTCGTGGTTCGGAGATGCGACAAGCGGCTTGTCGTGTTTCCAGCGCTCGACAAGCTATTGGGAGTCAGTCATGGTATGACACGCCGCTGTCGAGTTTTCAGAACTTGACAAATTGATGTGGCGGTGCATTTTTTGTAAAATTTCGCAATTGTGGGTCATTTCTGTAATTATTTTTTAAAGTTATTTATAAAAAAAGTCAAAGGTATGCAAATAGGATAATTCTAGGGGTACTTTGGTAATATGCACTTAAAGATATTTAGAACAATGTGTACATTGTTTCATAGATAAAAATGAACAAACAAGATACATAAAGATGCTTAGATTGTTTGATAGATAAAAGAAAGCAAACAGGATATATGCAGTCGAAACATACTAGAGTAGGAGAAATACTATGCTTAATTGTGTATGAATATGATATGAATAATTCTTTACAAAATTATTATGAATATTGGTGAATATATGATGCCATTTCTAAAAAAATTAACCTCTCTTATGTGCTGGGTCATCTTTGTAGCATTAAGGATGTTGACTAGGGGGTGGTGAATAGGAGACTTTAAAAACTTTTCGACTAAAACAATTTTTGCAAGATATAAAAGAAAACCAAGTTTCACAAAAATGTCTAAAACTATCTAAGATCAAGTTGCATCAACAAGATAGAAAATGAAATACAATATGCAACAAAGAGTAAGCGGAAACAAATAAGTCAAGACAAATATAAAGTGTGCAAGAGATAAACAAGTGACACAATAATTTTTATCGAGGTCTTGGAGACTCGCCCGGTCTCTCCTACTTTTCGTTGAAGCGCTCACACATGAGCCTCACTTCTATATCCATGAAAGATATCTCCAGTCGGATTGCTCCTTCTCCACTCTGGATAGGCTAGCACCAATGCCTTTCACAAGTCTTTGTCGGCCTCTCTGACAAACTCCAGTGGAGAAATCGCGACTCTCCAACAACCGTCTAGGATATGACGATCGCCAAAAGTAATAAGTCGTACACCTTCACTTGAATGAATCAAGTGCTAGAAACTTAAATGATGCAAACGAATGCCCACACTCTAGCACTAGCTTGCACAATGATGGGTGATGTGCACTAAGCACTCTTAGCATCTCACTATTCAATGAATTTTACAAAAATTCATTAGAAAAGTCCTATATGACCAAAAGGCTAAAATAAAAATACAAGTATATTTTGTCTGAAAAAAAGATAAAAAAAACTAGGACAAAAACTCCACTGGTCAAAAAACTGGTCAAAATTGAACTGGTCAAACATGGTCAAACCCAGTCAAACTGACATACAACCCGAGTTCAAATTGGATTTATCTCTAATTTAAATAACAAAAATATAAATCCTATTCAAATTAAAAAAAGGAGATAATCTCTCTCTTTATCTTTTTGTAACAAAGTGTATCTCCTATTCAAATTCAAAAAGGAGATAATCTCCCTTTTTATCCTTTTGTTTATTTAAATAACAAAGTATATCTCCTATTCGAATTCAAATCCCCTAAAAATCTTTAGTTGTTGGATGGTTGTAACCAACCTGGAGCCTCTATAAATAGAGAGGGGGTGCTAACCTTTTTTCACAGGCACGGGAGGAACAAGACAGAAGCAGGTGCAGGGCAGAGGTGCAAACAGGCCAAAAGATGACGTGAAGACCAGAAGCTCTTCTCCTTGTCCCCTCTAAAGATGATTATGGGTGAGTGCTTATCATAAGCATAACATACATCATTCATCATATCAGAGGTAGAGGCCTGTTCGTTGGTGCTTACCCGAGCCGGACTATGAAGCAATATTGAAGATTATGGTTCATTGCACAAAGAAGGCTTGAGTTAGCAAGTGCCTCGATCAGATCCAAAATTGCTTTTTGATCAAAGTTCCTCGAACTCAGTTCGAGCAGTAGTTTTGATTAGCATTCGATCTGATCACATCCGATCAAGATCCACATTGCTTTTCGATCGAAGTTCCTCGAACTCAGTTTGAGCAGTAGATCTTATTAGCATTCGATCTGATCACATCCGATCAAGATCCACATTGCTTTTCGATCGAAGTTCCTCGAACTCAGTTCGAGCAGTAGATCTGATTAGCATTCGATCTGATCACATCCGATCTGATCCACATTGCTTTTCGATCGAAGTTCCTCGAACTCGATTCGAGTAGTAGATCTGATTAGCATTTGGTCTGATCACATCCGATCAAGATCCACATTGCTTTTCGATTGAAGTTCCTCGAACTCAGTTCGAACAGTAGATCTGATTAGTATTTGGTCTGATCACATCCGATCTAATCCAGAATCTCTTTTCGATCAAAGTTCCTCGAACCCAGTTCAAGTAGTAGATCTGATTAGCATTCGATCTGATTACATCCGATCAAGATTCATAATTGCTTTTCGATCGAAGTTCCTCGAACTCAGTTCGAGTAGTAGATCTGATTAGCATTCGATCTGATCACATCCGATCAAGATCCACATTGCTTTTTGATTGAAGTTCCTCGAATATATATTTTCGAGCAGTTGATCGCACCAGTATTCTATTTGATCTTCAATTGCGTTTTCAATAAAAACCGACAAGTATTTTTGGCCAAAGACCAAATAACTGCAGCTTGATTGAAATCAAGTGTGTTTTCGGTCAAAACCGAGTATTTTCAGGCAAAGACTTGAAAACAACAATCTGATCTTACTTGTTCCATGGGAGAATATCAATGATAACTTCTAATCCAGAAGTCCGATCGATCCCTAATTTTTATGGTGAACAGAGAACTCTATGAGAAAACTCTCTACCAAGTTTCAAGTCAATCAGAAATCTCTAAGGTGCAATTTGACCAAAGGAGATGCTCTATTTAGAAACTTATTCACTTTGTCCTACGGCAGAAGATCGATGATAACTTCTGATCCAAAAGTCCGATCGACCCCAAATTTTTATGGGGAATAGTAGGTTCATACTGAAACTATTTCTTCAAGTTTCACCTTGATCAGATGTTCAAAATATCATCAAAACCATTGCAAATAGCTATGTCTTGCTAAATTCCAGCTTAACGTACAAGCAATGCAATGAAGATAGTTTTTAATCCGACAGTCTGATTGATCTCAAATTTTGATGAACAATCGAGGATTCGTCCAGAAACTATTCCTTCAAGCTTTAAACCTATCATAAGTCAGAAAAGCTCTCATCCAAGTAGCCGAATGAGAGCTAATGACCAATTGTGCACAAAGACGTCAATCAAGTTGAAATCTTACTAAGTTTTGATGGATATTCCAATGGGCTGTCTACCATGCAACATGCTTTTTCTTAAGCTAAGGAAGTCGAAGATGTTATCACAAGTCATCCATCCATAATTTACATGTTGCTGGGTACTGATGAAGCAAAGACAACATGTTTTTTGTCCGTGACTGACGAAGCCGGACACCATTCATGCCAGGTATTGATGAGGCGAATGCATCCATTTGTTCACGATCGACGAGGCCGAACAACTCTCTGGTTGGGCACCGACGAGGCGAAGGCCGCATCTTGTGATAACACCATAGACTGACGAGGTTATGAATTTGCATACTTGCATGCATGGACATACGCATTGCATTTATTCATTCAAGGGCAAAGTTATTTTGAAGCTTGAAGACGGCGACCATCAGCACAGCTTAATCAGAGGTTTTCTGTGGACTTATTCTGCAGATGTAATTAACCATGAGCTTTTCAAAAGACCTGAGGAACCATGAACCATGCAATCTCCTGAAGCAAAGATATACTTTCCTTTGGTGCATTGAGTGATTGTAAATCCCAAAAGGGACTTGTAACTTCTAATTCTTTTTAGGATTAATAAAGTACAGTGTTTCCTAAGATTGTGCATTCTCTACTCTTTTATTTGTATACTTATGTATACTGGCACGTCCGCACTACGAAAAAGGGACCAATTTCCCGGAAGAGGGATCTTCCCTGCGAAACACTCACAAAAGCTCTAAGTCAAGAAATGAAGCTAATCTTTTATGAATATAATTTGTATGTTCAAAGATACAATGATCTTACTAAAGATATGAAACAAGATGCCAAAGATCTTCTCTTGACCACCAACAAACACCGAGAACTTGGGCTCAAGTGTAAATGATGCAAATGATTTTTCTTGGAGGATCTCTCACAAACTCACTAGATGATTTTTGATCAAAAGATCAAGACTTTTGCACTACAATACTTGGGCTCAAGTGTATATGAAAAAAAGCTCAGAGAGATGACAAAAACATGCTCACAACTCATATATAGCCCACAGCACTCAACTAGCCGTTATGGTCGTGTAGGCAAAAAATTAGTTTACGCTGACAGTCAACATCAAAGGCTGATAGTCAGCATCAACCTCAAACAGCTAGTTATGACACAGTCAGTAGTCGTTGGAAATTTTGTCAGCGCATGTGCTGACAGTCAACATAGGTCAAAAATATTTTGCTCGAAAAACATACGTCTTTGGACAAATGTCAGCACTCATGCTGACATTCATGCTGACAGTCAGCGTCACTATGCTAAGATTCATGCTGACAGTCAGTGTCCCATGTGGACAGTTTGCATGGATCTGTGCAGTTGACAATAAAATAAGTATAACTTTTGATCTAGAGACCCGATTGAGGTTCTTTTTGACTTGTTGGAAAGATAACTCAAGGAGTTACAATTTTGTCAACAGGAGTGAGACATAGATCGGCTTAAATATTTCTAGAAAATTCAAAAATCTTCCTACTACCAAAATGTGTCTGTGTCCATGCGGACATGCATGCTGACATTCCGCATAGACCGCGACCAATTTTGATTGATCAAGTTAAAGCCTCATTTGGAAAACTGGTCAAAAAACTAATAGTTGATAGTTACTGGTAGAAAATAGGTGGTTGAATGGATATGGTTGAATGTCTATATTCGAGCTGTGTACTGGTTGAATGCCCGCATTGAGCACTCATACAAACAGTCAGAACAGTGAAAATATGACTACGACCAACTTTGGTATTGGTACTAGTAGTTTGAATTTCTACAACCACGACCAATTCCAAATAGTGATACGACCATGACCGGCTCTAGTACCAGTTTGTTTACTTTGTGCGACCACAACCAGGTGTATTTTTCAGATCTTAGCTCCAATTTAAACAATCTACATTTGTTTTCTAGCAATGCAAGAGGTGAATGAGCACTAATGCAATATCGTATGAATGCATTTGAGCTTCCATACTAGACTGACTTAAGGTACTAGTTTTCAACCCTTCTTAATAGTACGGTTAAACTAATAAAAAGAATCATATCAACTAGGTCTATCTACAGACACCGAGACCCATAAAATTCTAAGAAAATGATTCTTAAATTTTGATTTTACCTTCAGTGAAGATTGACCTCACTCAACGTGGCTCATATCAACATCATTCTCCATACGCCCTTGCTTGCTTTTATCTCGCAATTCATTTTGAGACTACAACACATATACTCATTAAATCACGTTAGTCCCATAGCTAGGTTGTCATTAATCATCAAAATATTTACTCCCAAAGGAGTTGACTCAACATTTCCCCTTTTTTGTGTTTGATGACAGAACCGTTTTCGATAAACCACAAAAGGGTAAGAGATGAAATATACAATCATATAAATTCATGCATGATAAGAAATAAGCACAAGATCTATATTACTCATGTCATGATAATAATTAGTACAAATTCGATGCAATGATGATACAAACACAGATGGCTAATATGAAGAGCTCCCCCTCAACATATGCATCGATATTAAATCATAATAAGAGAGACATCAACTTCAAATATAAGATAAAGAAGCGCCAAAGTGAGCAGTTTAACAAACAACTATTCAAATATACTTTTGTTGAATCAAAATTTATCCAAATTGTTATTAATCATCAAAACCTAGATTCAACAATCTTCTCATCTACTAAGTATTTGTAATTAAATGGGTTTGATTACAGTGCATTGTAAGATTTGTTGGGTTAGTATGTCTGATGTTAAATGATTATGATTGTGAGATGTGAATTATCTTATTTTGTATATTTCTATAATCTTGTACAGTCTGCCATACTAGTGAGTAATTAGAGATCATAGCTATTTTTTGGTTTCTGCATATCCCTATATAAAATAGTTTGATTGCTTTTTTCTAGTGAAGTTGATGTGTTCTTGCTATTTTTTGTGTTGCCTTAATTGAATAACCAAATCTAAAATTTGCATAAATACCTCGCTAGTTTGCTTCACCATTTTTCTAACACCTTTTGGATATTTGTTTTTCTCGCGAGGCTTGACACCTCCAAGACATAGGAGCACCATATAAAGAAATTTAGAAAGCCATCTAAGACAGCCGCATGCTTACTATTTCAAACACTATTTTGGCGACCAAAATCCCTATCAAATATTCAAGATCTCCACCTACAAAATATGCCCTTTTTTTACTCCAACAGAGACTAAAGTATGGTTTTTGTCAAGTACAAAGCAACTTCAATTTTTAAAAGAAAAGAAATTATTTGTCTCTTTAACTTCTTGGTTAAGCCCATTCTAGATACTGAATTTGTGTAGTAAATCATTCCAATTTGATAATTCCTTCCTCAACTTTGTAGGCGTGGTTAGAATGTTGATACTCGACTTGAAAAAATTCATAAAATTATTTTAAACATGGATCAAAAATTACTCTTTCAAACAAGTTTATTGTGAAATAAAGACAACTTATGATGCAATATGACTTGGATAGGTAAAATTAGAGAATAAAAATCGCTGAAGACATATAGGTACAATATGAGTGGGACAAATACATAGAGAACGGTGATTCACATCTTTTCTCCTACAATGATTCGGAGGGACTAATCGAGCCACGTCACCCATTTTTTTACCCTTCTCCGTTGATGTTGGATTCAACTAATGCAAGATCTGATCCGTTGAGTATGCATGTAGAGGCGGAGAGCCCACTTCTGCCCAACCGAGTCTTTTCCGGCAAACCGTTTGCTCATCGCCTTCGTACTGCGGCTTCTCCTGCGATTCCCCGACTTAAGAAAGGCGGCGAGACGACGGAGGAGACAGGTGTCGCTCATTATGGGAAGCTCCAATCCCTAGATTCACATGTTCTCTTGGCTCCTCACTCGAATGGATGCTGCCACCTCTCTGAGCGTCGGCCACGCTCGCCTGGGAGCCACCGGAGCTCCGGTGCCGCCTCGAGGAGATCTGATGGTAAACTGCCTATCTATTGGTTCTTTTGCTTCATTGCTCTGCTCTCTCTACTCGAATCGATATCGACGCGGCTTAGGGATGCGAAAATTTTTTACTTGGTCAGTTATTGTTTAGTGGTCAGTTGCGATGCTGGTTGCAGAAAATTAGTTCTTGTGGTGTAGGGATTTGTAAACCCTTGTGTCCACAGTTTACTGTGTGGTGTGTTTGTTAGTTAAAAATCGTTTCTTTCCAGCCATGCCTAAACTGTACAGCTTCTTTTCATGGGTTAACCATCATTTGAGAGGAAAACTCAGGCATGTAGATGTAGCATATAGAACATCATTAGGAGGACAAATTTATTGAATGTTTATGATCTGGAGGGGAAGGGAATTGATGCCATTTGACTACTCAAGAGACAGTTTGGTAGAAACATATGTGGAAATAGACACTTGCTAGGATTCTGCGGTAATATTGTGATGTTTTAAATTGATACACCAAGGTAAATCATCTTCCTTCTAAAAACAGTATGCCCGTACGATTATGCTTGAGCTATAATATGTAAATATGCATGCTCCGCGCCGCCCCTTTGCATGCACCGTTGATGTGAGATGAATTATAATTGATGGCTGTCAAGTTGAAATCGAGGTCATCAACTCTTTTGCTCTCGCCACAAGAGAGGAGAGAGGTAACCTGTACTCCATGAGTCCTGCATTGCCCAAGAATAGCCTGTGCTTCTCAGCTTTTGAGGGAGTCTTTTCTATCTTTGACAACGCTTCCATCATCCTGCAATCTCTGAAGTGGTTTACATAATGAGAATTCTGCTCCATCATGAATATAGCTTGCTCAATTATCACCCTTCTTATTCCTGGACATTGAGCTGTGGGTTTCATATTTGCATTTAGTGCATTGACTAGCTTATTCACAAATATTGGCTCATCAATCTGACCGTCCTTCAGTTTTTGGGCAAAGTATTTAGGAATGACATTACATATTTGTGAACTAAGGCCAATGTGGACCTCCAGTTCTCTCCCCTCCGCATCCATCACACTCTTTAATACCTGTAGGGAAAATTAAAATAAAATAGTAATTTGTAATTACACATAATTTGACAAGTTGGCTATCCACACAGTCACTCCTATTTAGTTAAGTGGAAATCCGGGATGTTTTTGCCTCATTTGGAACATAGGAATTTGATAGGAATTTTGGAAAAAAATAAATATTCATTTTTATTGGATGTGGAGTTTTTCTTTTTCTAAAATTCACATAGAATTCTTTCATTTCAAATAGATCCTTGTTGTTTTCCTCCTTTAGTTCAGTTGTATATCCTACATAATTTTCAATTTTTTACCTCTTCATTGTGAGCTCTAGCACTCGATTATCTCTGTGGTAATTGTACTAAAACCTACGTGGCATGTTTGGATTTGCTTGTTTGGTGGATTCTAATACAAAGCTTATGTGCAATATATGTTCTTAGAAATTATAATAGAGGAGACATCTAGTACAAACTCCTATTTGAGTGTTAACATACTAACCACGTCATTTGACTACTAAATCATCATAAAAGTTCTCAAAAAAATTCTATAGATAGTCTTATAGTTCATCTATCATGCTATAAAATTTCAAGTTGAAATTCATTCATTTATATGAGAAACAAAGAAGAGAAAATTTTGACAAATAAGAAGTAAAACAGAAAAGAAAAAAAAAACAGAAGTCACTATTTACAATAAATTTCTTTTTTTTTGTTTCTCTCAATTTTGATCGAGTTTGAACTTGAAATTTTATATAATCCTAGACTATTTTGAGTAGTATCTACACAATTTTTTTGTGATGATTAGATGACCTAACCACCATGATTAACATGCCGGCACCTAAATAGGGGTTTGCATTGAATGTGTGCTCTTTATAATTTCTATCTTACGTGAGATAAAAAAAAAAACATAAAGTGCCATGAATACTGCTCTGTCCGCACGTGCAGGCACAAGCGTACGTGAAACAAATGTAAAAGAAAAGGAAAGAAAAACATAGGCCAATTTTTCATAGCATGTAAAGATAAATAAGGAATTGAAGAAGTGCGCAACTAGAATTAGCAGAGCTCACCACTGGCAAGGCATCAGAGAGTTCCATCAAGTCTGAATCGCTGAGCATGTGTCGAGCGTGGGCGCACAGATTTCGCAATAAACTTGCTGCCACATGTTTGTATGGACGACCAAGCATGGTCTTGAGGTGTTTAATGAATTCATGTTCTGATTCCTTCAACATAGTCGAGCAATTATCGGCACTTTCTGTTGTTAGCATTACAAGTGCTTGTCCGGCCACTTTTTGTAGCGAACGAGGGTAATTTGTACTTGGGGATTCATCTCGGTTATGAAATGCTTGCACCAACCTGCTAGTGATCACTTGTATGCTCCCAATCTCCTGCCTTGTCTTCTCATCCAATGCAAGGTTTCTGAGGATTTCTACAGTCAGCTTGCTCAATTTTTGGTTGCTCACGCTCCCGCTGTCCTCCAAGACATCCGCCAGGTTGCTCAGTAGGAAGGGATGTTCTGAGATCTTCTGCCGCAGTTTTATGCCGATCTCCCCACCAGTGCTTGTGAGCCTTCTCAGCAGCTTCAGCGATGAACTGACCAGTACTTTCTGCTGTGTGTCGTTGGTATTCATGGTGTCACTTCTGTAGCTTGTGAACCCTATAATCTTGGAGATGAGGTCCGTTGCTCTGCTGATTTCCACACAGTTGTCATGATCACAATTAGCAAGCCTCTCAAGGATTAACATGCCCAGTACAGGGAGGGGATCCGGGTCCGACTCCTCGGCAATCGACCCGCATCTTGTCATTCGCTGCCAGCATCCGAGTATCCAGGTATCCTGTTCGTCCATGCCAACTTGCTGAGTTGAGGGGTCCTGGTCTGTTGATGGCCCCTCGGGAATTGACCAGCATAGTATCATCTGCTGTCTCGGGGGGTTCTGTTCATCCATGCCAACTGGTTCATCATCACTGTCCAAAAGTGGGTCTTGTTTTTCCACTTGGCTATTAGTATCCAGAAGTGTGGATATGAGCTGCATTGTCCCAGGGATAGCAGCGACTCGGAGGCTGTTAGCAACCTCTTCGATGACCTTCGCAGCGGATAATCTGATGGTTTTATCTTTTGCACTTGTCTGGTCCAGCATGCTGATCAATGCGGTCATTGTCTTTGTGGAGGCGGTGAGTTCTGAAAGGAGTTGTGCCTTGCCGGGTGCCCCTTGCGGATAGCTGTGCAGCATCTGAACCCCATAGAATTGCCCCTTGGGTGAGTCTGAATTGATTGAATCCATGGCAAAGGTGGTGAGGCTGATGTTCTTTGAAGAAAGTATATCCCCTTCCATGCATTTCTTGAAGGCATATGCGTAGTACAATTTGACAGATTTCTCTCCCCACTGACCTTTGAATCCAACACGATAGACCAGGCATCTCCGAGGAATGAACGAAAAAAACTCTAGCACGCAGGCCACAATGTAGAGTATCCCTTGGCCAAGCACCATTCCATAGAAAATATTCAGTGATGATGATTGGTGAGCGGGGGAGTCTGATTCACTGGCACTTGGTGATGGCGCAAGGTTCCCGGTAAGTAGGAGCAGTGCAATCACAACACGTATGCCCGCTGCAGGAAACTGAAAGTTTCCAAAGGACACTATCACTACTCCGACTACCATGAATATAGCTATCTGAATTCGATCAGAGGACACCATGATCAGTGTTGCAGCGCACATGCACATGCACAAGCGCAAAATCACTGGACGCCAGTACAACAGTTTTTGGCCGATAGGATGGTTAACTAGCCTGACGATCTTTGGAAACTGTAACCTGCTGATTGTCAGCACGGACACCGTGACAATTAGTACCGCGAAAATGATTCTTGCTACATCTAACAACTGTTTGGGTGATGATGTCATTTTGCCTGCTAGACAGGGTCCCAACAATAGGATGGCAACCAAGGGGCCCCATAGTGATATTGCGCGGCGTAATGGACCGCATATTAGTTTGATAGATCCTCGACATACAAGATGGCCAGTTACAAGCACTAATATTGCCATAAACGAGGAGAATATAGCTGTTGATGCATTGGGATTATTGTTGACTAATTGTTGAACATCAGCCAAGTATAGGATTAAGTGTTGAACATCAGCCAAGCATAGGATCACAATCAGCCCATTCCAACCAAGAGGCCTGAAAGCACCCCTTGTCCTAAAGAACAATTGGTAATCCAATTTGTTGTTGTCGCGGGTGAACATCCTGGAGAATGTATGGTGGCGTTACATAAAAAGGGCAAGTTATATAATCCACAAATTACCCTGTACATTATATAACATGTCATCTCAAATTCTATAAATCGCCGAGTTTGAGTTTTGAGGAAAGGAATAACACCTAACAGTTACTAGCATGGTCTTTCTCGGACGAAAATCATGTACAAAACTTTCTACATGTAAGAAGATAGTATCAGATCTCGTACTAACAACTCTCAATACATTCTATTTACTACATGTAGAACCATCCATGTGTGCACGTAGGTGGGTGGGTGTCAATTACCAACTCGGCTTGTGGTCGTCCCAAAACCGTTTTTCAACTCAAGCTGAGCTAAAATTGAAGCAAATCACCGGTAGCTCCCAGGCTTCAACCTTTTTACCCATTCCTAGATTATATGTAGCAAAAGAAAAGTGCTTGAATCTTGTATCCCTTTGACTTTGTCCATATCACACATATGTATGTATTATAATGAGATTATATAATAAAACAGATTTGTTAATGGGTAAGTATTTTTTTTATTTTGCGTATACTCTTCGCCTCCCTTGGATCAAACATTTTATCTTAGACTAGTTCCTTCAAAGTTTACTTACCTCCATTCTTAGTTTTTTCAACGATAGTGGCCTGGTGGCGGGGTGGAGATATGCCAATGGTGCTTTTGGTTGTGGGTGGAGGCTGTGGGAGGTAGTAGTTGCACGGGAGAGGTGATAGGATGGGGCGGTGGTGTAGCGAGGGGGCAAAAACGCTACCGGTAAGGGAGAAAACAATGGGGCTGCAGTAGTGGTGGGTCAAGAGGAGGAAGAAGTGTGAGGGAGAAAGAGACTGTAGAGATTAAATTAGATTTAGATGTGTGGTGTAGATGGTAAAATTTTTTTTTAAAAAAATAGGCACCTATACTCTAGACATCCCAGTAATAAAAATGTCCTTGGAGACACCAATTTTAGCGCAAAATCGAGAAATCCTTACACTCACTCCTTACCTAAAATAATGTCGTTTTAAAAGAAAAATTTGTAACAAAAAGAATGTCACTCTATGTTTTTGAGGTGAAATGTGATCTTAATTGCACAAATACCCTCATAGCCATTACTCTATTTAATTATTAATTGCTTGTATGCAAATAACACATTTATCACATTAATCACAAGTATTAGGGATAGACATGTAATCTTAGTTTTTTCGACGACGGTGGCCTAGTGGTGGGGTGGAGAGACGCCAGTGGTGTTGTTGGCCGCGGGTGGAGGCGGTGGGAGGTAGCAGTTGCATGGGAGATAGGTGATGGTATGGGGTGGTGGTGCGGCGCAGCAGTAACAACACTACCGACAAGGAAGAAAACAATGGGGCAGCAGCAGTGGTGGGTCAGGAGGAGGAAGAAGAAGTGTGGGAGAGAAATGGTCCGTAGAGATTAAATCAAATTTAGATGTGTGGTGTAGATGGTGAAAAATTTGTAAGAAAAAATAGGCACCTGATTTCTAGACATCCCAATAATAAAAATGTCCTTGGAGACACCAATTTTACGGCAAAATCTAGAAATCCTTATACTCACTCCTTACCTAAAATAATGTCGTTTTAAGTGAAAAATCTGTAATGAAAAGAATGTCATTCTATGTTTTTGAGGTGAAATGTGATCTTATATTGCACAAATACCCTCATAGCTATTACTCTATTTAATTATTAATTTTTTGCATGTAAATAACACACATATCATATTAATCACAAGTATTAAGGATATATATGTAACCTTACTTCATTTCTTAAAAACTGTTCATGGAGCTAACATGACATTCTTTTAGGTATGGAGGGAATATTAATGGGAAGAAAAGAAAAACATTTGTGCTACTTATTTGGTGGAGTTGGAATATAATGGTGGATAGGGTTGTCAACGGAACTCTGCGGTCTCGAGTTCGGCGATCTCTTGAACGGATTTCTTGAATGGTGGTCTTGGGTGAGGCGATACCTCCCCCAGTGACCAAGGCTTGGCCCACCGTGACAACCTCCGCAAGAGTGACCGATGCATCTGTAGCGACCATCGCAGGATGGGAAGGTTGACCTCCCTCTCTAGGAACGTCATTGGGCCTGGATGTCGAGGTAGAGTTCTTTGTCTTCTTAGGAGGTTTTCATTCTCAATAGTGAATGTCCTAAGACGTTCTTGGTTCGATTCAAAGTAGATGTTCCAAACATTCTCAAAAAGCGATTATACAGGACCTAAAGTGATTGTGTTACGTGTCACTCAAGGTCGAACAAAGAAAGTGACACAAGAGATTTATACAAGTTCGAGATTCAGGAGAATCTCTACTCTTGTTGATGTACCCTCGGTGTTAGGTCAGTTGGGAACGTTCCTCGTGGGAGAGGTCGTTTCAAGGCACACCAATTAGGGCAAAAGAGTTCACTGAGCCGATGACAGGCGAACCCCTTGAAGCTGCATATTCTTGCCAAATGACTTGTAGTGAGCCCTGTTTTCAAGACATGTAGGGCTGCAAACTTGTTCCTTAGACGTTGTGGAGTGTTGAAGGAATGATGATCGTTCCTTAATGATCAAAGTGGTTGACTTGACGATGCCTCGAAGCAGTATCACCAGGGGGAATCATTCCCGGGGCCATATTGTCTGAGTTGGTGGAGTTCGTATTGAATGTCTTTGGGCTATGACGCCTAGAGCCGCATCATCCGACGTGGTGATGTTGGGACCAAGCACGCTCGGGCTACAATACCCAAACTCACTTTGTTCAGTATGATAATGCCGGGGCCATATGTGCTCGGGTTACAACACCCAGACTCACTTCGCCCGACACGACAAGGACAAGATCAAGTGAGTCTGGGCTGTGACGCCTGTTGCATCTAGGCCCGTCATGCCTAACCCTGATTTTGATGATTAATGAAAACAAAGTGTTCTGGACTAATCGTGCTTTTTGAGATTGATTAATACAGGATCATTTGGGAAGAAATGCAAGATGATCAAGATGAACCCAACTTAAAGTGAAGCACAAGACGCAGAAGAGCAAGAGACGAGACGCAAATCTTGAAGATGCGAAAGACCTCAGGTATTACGAGTTTTTATTTTTACCGATCTTGGCGTGTGGAGATGATCGGTTAGGAAAATTCTTTCTAGCTTTAACCGTACTATAAAGAGGGGTAGCGAAAGTCCTCTTTTTATCTCCAGCACAAACCGAGATTGTTAGGTCATTGCATCGTATCATTTTTATGTGGATTTGGTTTTGATCTTATTTGAAAAACCTGGATTTTCAGTTCTGTTTTTGACAGCAGAAGAGTATTTGCATTTTTCAGAAAGATCTAGGTAGATCTGGCTTTTTCTTCTGTTGACAAAAATGTAGCCCTTGAAATTATCTTTCCAACGAGCTATTAAACACCTCTTTTGGATTTCTGGATTTAAAGTTATAGCTGTTTTTGTTCATGCTGACTGTCAGTTTACATAACTGACTGTCAGTTTGAATGTCAGTTTAGTGTAACTGACAATTGTCCAGAGAGGGTGTTTTTTGGGCTCAAAATTTTTGTACTAAACTGACTGTCAGTTTGTCCATACTGACTGTCAGTTGGGGTTTCGACCACATTGTTTTTAACTGAGTTTCTATTTGATTTTGGTCGAGTTAGTGGTCAAACTGACTGTCAGTTGTGGGTTCCAGCTTTCCTTTTTCGACCACGAACGGCTAGCAAAGTTTTCGTCCGTAAATTTTGTCGGCCGTTGTGCACTAAACTGACTGTCAGTTTGTATAACTGACTGTCAGTTTGGGTTGCTGATTTTCAGCCCTAGCTCCAACGGTTCATTTGCTTCTTGAGGCTATAAATAGGGGCTTTGGGCATGTGTTTCTTACAACAAGCAACAGCATTTCATATACACTCTTGAGCATTAGTTTCTTATATAAAATCTTGATCTTTTGATCAAGTCGAGTGCTTTCCGATCCACCGAGAGTTTCAGTTCTTTTGCATTTGCATATACTTAGCTTCTCGGTGCGTGTTTGGAGGTCTAGAGAAGACCTCGCTGCCTGTTACTCTTGGTGAGCGCCCTCACCTAGACGGTTCGGAGGCGTGGCCGTTGATCTCTCCGTTCGGAGATTGTCGGAGAGGCTCGGCAAGTGTGTACAAGGCATCGGTGCTCGCCTTTCCGGAGTGGACAAGGAGCAACCTTAGTTGATAATACTCTTCGTGAGTATTGAGGCAAGACTCAAGTGATTTGAGTGCTTCAACGGGGATTAGTGGAGACTGGGCGAGTCTCCGATACCTCGGTAAAAACCATTGTGTTTGTTTTCTTTCCCTTGCTTACATTATTTGTACTTGATTTGTTCATTATTTGCTTTAAGTTTTAAAGTTTTTAAAGCCTCCTATTCACCCCCCCTCTAGTTGGCATCCTTGATCCAACACGTGGTATCAGAGCTTGGTCTCTCGAATCATTAGGCTTTACCGCCTAGAGAGAGGATGTCGTCAAGCGGGGATTTTCTTCTTGGACATACCGGTCGTGCGCCCATCTTTGATGGAACAAATTATCCTTATTGGAAAGTGCGCATGTCGGTATTCCTAGAAGCCATGGGGCTTGACGTATGGGATATTGTTAAACTCGGCTTTACTCCTCCGGTTGATCCGGCAAGTCAATCCGAAGACGATAGGAGAAAGTTGCATTTAAATGCCCGTGCAAAAAATGCTCTCTTTGCCGGTTTATCCTTAAACGAGTTCAACCGTGTGAGCAATCTCACGACTGCTCATAAGGTTTGGACTACCCTCGAAGAAATTTACGAGGGCACTACAAAGGTTAAAGAGGCAAAATTGCTAATGGTGAGGCAAAAATATGAGACATTCACAATGTCATCAACCGAGTCCGTGGATTCCATGTTTACTCGGTTAAATAACATTGTAAATGAACTCAAGGGTCTTGGTGTTGTTTTTACTGACCTTGAGCTTGTGAGAAAGATGCTTAGGGCCTTGCCGGAAAGCTTCGACACCTTGGTCACGGTTCTCACAAACTCCGATCTAACCACCACAACACTAACCGATCTCTATGGGAACCTCATCACCCATGAGATGCACAAGAAGGAAAAGAAGGAAGCGGCCGAACCCACGGAGACGAAGAAGAAAGCTTTGGCCTTCAAAGCAAATGCAAGGAACGACTCAAGCGAAGGCTCCTCCGATGAAGATCTCGCACTTATGGTAAAGAACACTCAAAAACTTTTTCGCATGTTACATAAGAAAGGTGTCAACATTGACACACGACCAAAGGGGCAAAAGCAAAACAACTTCAAGAACATCATTTGCTATGGATGTCATGAGAAGGGACACATAGCATCAAGATGTCCAAACAAGAACAAGGCGTGGAACAAGAAGAAGAAGCTATTCAAGAAGAAGAATGAAGAAATCAAAGAAGCTTGTTTTGGAGAATGGATGTCCGGCGGAGAGAGCTCCGACTCCGACTCCGACAACGAAAGAAGTTGCTCCAAGAAGATGGCCGGACTAGCTCTTGGCAACATCAACACTTCAACTAGCTCATCCATTTGCCTTATGGCCAAAGGCGATGAAAAGGTACACTCAAACGATCCATCTTATGATGATTTAGTTGAAATGATAACCGAATTAAATGAAGTTTTTGGAAAAACTAAAAAGAAGTATAAGGCGCTTAAGGAAGAACATTCTTCCCTACGCGTTCAATACTCCGAACTTAAAGAATCTTATGAATGCATGCTCATAAAAGATGTTACAAATATCTCATCTAAGGTAGATGCTTCAACTTCATGTAATTTTGATGATTCTCCCTCTAGTAGTCATCACTTTCCATGTGTTTCTAATGATAACATCTTAAATGAAAATAATGAACTTAAGGCACAAGTTGAAAAACTTGGAAAAGGCTTAGAAAATTGTTATAAAGGTAAAATATCTCTTGATCTAATCCTTAGTAAACAAAAATGTTCTTTTAGAAAAAAAGGATTAGGATATTTTCAAAAGAAAGAAAGAAAACAAAATTCTAAAACTATATTTGTTAAAGCATGCAACACATTTTGTCATAAATGCCATGAAACCGGTCATTCACATGAAGCATGTCCCTTAATGACTCCAAATTATTTTGATACTTGCTACATGCTTCAAAAGTCGAGAAAAGGTTATGCTATAGCAAAGTATGTTGGTGCACCCATGTTAAATAAAAGAAAGAAATCTATTTGGGTGCCCAAAGCTTTGATTGCTAACATTGAAGGACCCAAAAAGGTTTGGGTACCTAAAAGAACTTAATTCTTTTTATGCAGGTGAACTACAAGACCGGTGGGAGGCATTGGGTGCTAGATAGCGGATGCTCCGAACACATGACCGGTAACAAGAAGTTGTTCACCTCAATAGAAGACAACTCAAGTGAGAACCAAAAGATTACCTTTGGCGACAATCGTCAAGGAAATGTTGTAGGCTTGGGTAAAATCGCAATCTCAAATGATCTATCTATTTCTAATGTTTTATTGGTCGAATCTTTGAACTTCAATTTGCTTTTCGTTGCACAAATTTGCGATTTTGGTTTTAGTTGCACATTCTTTCCAAAAGAAGTTTTGGTTGAGAGTTTAAAAGACAAATCTTTGATCTTTAAAGGCTTTCGTTTTGGAAATCTTTATTTGGTTGATTTTCACTCGAAAGATACATCTTTGTCAACATGTCTTGTCTCTCAAACCTCAAAAGGTTGGCTTTGGCATAGACGACTTGCACATGTTGGTATGCATCAATTGAGAAAACTTTTAAAACGTGATTTGGTTGTTGGCTTAAAGGATGTGAATTTTGAAAAGGACAAACCTTGTAGCGCTTGTCAAGCGGGCAAGCAAGTAGCTACTTCACATCCAACTAAGCGCATTCTTTCGACTTGCAAACCTTTGGAACTCCTTCATATGGATTTATTTGGACCTTCTGAGTTCCAAAGTATCGGGGGTAGCAACTATGGTTTTGTGATTGTTGACGATTTTACTCGCTACACTTGGGTTTTCTTTATTTCCCAAAAATCCGAAACCCCCGATGTTTTCAAAAGTTTTGCAAAACGTGTTTCTACTGAATTCGAATTATCCATCAAGAAAATCCGTAGTGATCATGGTGGAGAGTTCGTTAATTCAACTCTTTTTGATTTTTGTGACTCTCTTGGAATCAAACACGAATTTTCCACATCCTACACTCCACAGCAAAATGGAGTTGTTGAAAGGAAAAATCGAACACTTATAGAAATGGCTAGGACTATGCTAAGTGAGTACGATACTCCTACTCGCTTCTGGGCTGAAGCTGTGCATACCGCTTGCTATTCTATAAACCGACTTTATTTGCATTCTCTTCTAAACTTGACTCCTTATGAGCTTCTTGTTGGGCGCAAGCCAAATATTTCTTATTTTCGAGTGTTTGGTTGCAAATGTTATATTCTTAAGAAAAGAAATTTTGGTGGTAAATTTCAAAGAAGAGTAGATGAAGGCTTTCTAGTCGGATACTCCACCACTAGTAAAGCTTATCGTGTGTTTAATAAAAATACTAGTTGCATTGAGGAATCTAGTGATGTCGAATTTGATGAAACTAACGGCTCACAAAAGGAGCAAGTATCTCATGAAGTTTCAGGTGAAGATCTTCAAGAAGCAATGAAGAACATAACCATTAGAGACATCAAGCCAACAGAGGAAGATCAAGAAGATGATGTCAACGTTGAAAATGTTGATCAAGACGAATCATCATCTCATGTTGATCCTCCAGAACAAGATCAAGATGAAGCTGTACAAGATGAAGCACCAAGACAGCACCAAACCATCACCAAGGATCACCCTCTAGACCAAATATTGGGTGACGTCAGTAAGGGTGTTCAAACTCAATCTCGTATTGCTGCATTTTGTGAACATCATTCATTTGTGTCTTCTTTAGAACCCAAACATGTTAATGAAGCTTTAAATGATCCTGATTGGGTTAATGCCATGCATGAAGAACTTAATAACTTTGCTAGAAATGAAGTTTGGACTCTAGTTGAAAGACCCAAAGATCATAATGTTATTGGAACAAAATGGGTTTTCAGAAATAAGCAAGATGAAAATGGTGTTGTAATTAGAAACAAAACTCGTCTTGTTGCTCAAGGCTTCACTCAAGTCGAAGGTTTAGACTTTGGTGAAACTTTTGCACCGGTAGCAAGACTTGAAGCTATTCGCATTCTTCTTGCTTATGCATCATGTTTTAACATCAAACTCTTTCAAATGGATGTTAAAAGTGCTTTTCTAAATGGTGAAATCTCTGAACTTGTGTTTGTAGAACAACCTCCTGGCTTTGAAGATGCTAGATTTCCAAACCATGTTTTTAAATTGTCGAAAGCTCTCTATGGTCTCAAACAAGCTCCTCGAGCTTGGTATGAGCGACTTAGAGACTTTCTATTATCAAAAGGTTTTAAAATTGAGAAGGTTGATACAACTCTCTTTACAAAGAAAATTGAAAAAGACTTGTTCATTTGTCAGATTTATGTTGATAATATTATATTTGGATCTACTAATGAACATTTCTGTCATGAGTTTGGAGAGATGATGTCTAGGGAGTTCGAGATGTCTATGATCGGTGAGCTAAGCTTCTTCCTCGGTCTACAAATCAAGCAACTCAAGAACGGGACGTTCGTGAGTCAAACCAAGTACGTGAAGGACCTGCTCAAGCGCTTTGGGATGGAAGACGCTAAGCCAATCAAAACTCCCATGGCGACAAATGGACATCTGGACATGGACAAGAGCGGCAAATCTGTTGATTCTAAACTTTATAGGTCTATGATTGGTAGTTTATTATATCTCACTGCATCTAGGCCTGATATCATGTTTAGTGTGTGCTTATGTGCTAGATTTCAATCTGATCCTAAGGAATGTCATTTAACTACTCTTAAAAGAATTCTTAGGTATTTAAAATGCTATCCCAGTTTAGGCCTTTGGTACCCTAAAGATGCAAATTTTGAATTAATTGGGTATTCTGATTCTGATTATGCTGGGTGTAAGATTGATCGTAAGAGCACATCTGGTAGCTGTCAGCTGTTGGGGAGATCATTAGTATCATGGTCATCTAGAAAGCAAAATTCAGTAGCTCTCTCCACAGCTGAAGCTGAATATGTGTCTGCAGGCAGTTGTTGTGCTCAATTATTGTGGATGAAGCAGACATTTTTGGATTATGGGATTATATTTGATAAAGTGCCACTACTATGTGATAATGAAAGTGCCATTAAAATTGCTAATAATCCTGTTCAACATTCTAGAACTAAGCATATTGAAATAAGGCACCACTTTATTAGAGATCATGTGGCAAAAGGTGATATTGATGTGAATTATGTTAGAACTGATATGCAACTAGCTGATATTTTCACAAAACCCTTAGATGAAACAAGATTTTGCTTTTTAAGGGGTGAACTGAACATAATTGATATATCAAATGCTAGTTGATGTGCTAAAAGTATTTGTTTGTATAGAATATTATTATTTTATTCCCTCTCTTGTCTTAGACAGCCTCTGGTCGAAATTGACCAAACTGACAGTCAGTTTCCCTAACTGACAGTCAGTTCAGTAGTTAGGAGCCTGGTCTTAGTCTCTGGTCGAAGTCAGTGTCATAACTGACAGTCAGTTTCACAAACTGACAGTCAGTTACGTGCACTTGATTTTGGTCGTAGCTCCTGGTCGTGTTCAAGTCCCCTACTGACTGTCAGTGTCATACACTGACTGTCAGTTTTAAAACGCAGTTCTGTGAACTGACTGTCAGTATGGTATACTGACTGTCAGTTCCATGTATCTGAGTTTGTAACTGACTGTCAGTTTATCAAACTGACTGTCAGTTGTGGGATCTCGAACCCTAAAACCCCGTTCTGTTTCTTGTCTTCTCACCTTCTTCTCTCGCCGCCGTTGCTGTTTTTGTGTCCTCTCGCCGTCGCCGCTTGCTTCACCACCTCTTCGTGCCGCCGCCGTCGTCTTGCCGCACCACCACCTCACCGCCGTGTGCCGCCGCCTTCGTTGCGCCTCCTCGACCGCATCAAACCGCCGTTTGAGCCGCGCCCTAGTGCTCTCCCGTGGTGCCTCTGCTTCATCTTTCACCGGGGCTCAGTTGTTCCTCGACGTTTGTGCCGAGGTTTAGCAGTACCTTGCATCGTCCCCGACTGCTGCTCGTCAGTTCTGATCGGCGTCGACCAGTTTTGCTCGTCGTCGGTCTCCTCTGTTCAGGTCCTTGCTCTTCTTCCTTCTTTGTTTCATTCCTTCGTCATGTCTGATCAGCCGTCGTCTTCGCGACGCGTGGCCCGACGGAAGAATGCGGCAAACAGCCAGCGTTCATCGGGCCAGACGTCCGAGAACCGGCCTTCGCCTCCGCCTGAGCGCGTGCCCGTGGATTATTCACGTTGGCATGCGAGCCGCCTTCGCACGCTCCGCTCTGTGAACCCGTATCTGTCGCCGCGTCCCACTGGTCGCGACGCATGCGAGGTGCTCACTTGCTACACAAACCTCCATCTAGACCTGTTTACCGGCGTCTACAGCCGGGCTCCTATCTTTGCCCACCGCTCTCTGTCGTGGGGTACGATCGCCTCTCGCACAGGCATCGCTACCCTCGCAGACCTTTTCGGTACTGTAGGGATCCGCGACCTAGTCGCTGATTCCTCTTTGCATTGGGCTGAGGGGCCCATTCGCCAGTTCTACTCCACCGTCTTTGTCTCCCCTTAGCGCAACTTCATGACCTTCATGACAGGCCTCCAGGTCTACACTGTCACGAAGGATCAGCTGGAGTCGGCGCTTGGACTGGTGCGCCCTCCTTCTGGCCGCCAACTCCATACTCTCCCTGACCTCGAGCGTCGGGAGGTGGCCATGCTCTATTCTGGCCCCTTCCAGCTCCGTCACATTGCTGGTCTGCGCCGCGATGTTGACCTGGCTCTGCGGATCCTCCGTCTCACTCTGGTCCCCATGAGCGGAGACAGAGCCAGGGTCACCTATCTAGGGCTCCACGTCCTGATTTCTATCTTCCAGGAGGAGCCCTTCGACGTTGCTGATCTCATCATCAGTGAGATTCAGCACGTCCTTCTTTCCCCGCGCCGTCAGCTGATATACGCTCCGTATATCATGGCAGTGCTTCTTCATATCCAGGCCGTGGACATTGAGCTGCCTAGGCCCCATCATCCTCTTCTCTTCTATCCTCCGGGTCAGGCTGATCGCCGGCTCGGTGCTCGTCTTGCTCCAGCTGCTGGCCCTGATTCTCCCGCATCTGATGATGATGCTGCGGGGGAGTCAGCGGATGAGACTCCAGTTCAGGAGTCTGCCCCAGCACCTGCTTCAGACCCTGGCGCCGGATCTTCTGCGGCGTCACCTTCTCTGCTCCAGCAGGTTCTCCAGACCCAGCAGCAGATCCTCAGCACCCAGGCGGAGCATCATCAGATGTTGCTTCGTTTGGTCGCGCAGCAGGAAGAGATTCTGCGACGTCTGCCTGCGTCAGCTTCTCCAGTCCCTCGCAAGAGGGCCCGCCCTGCATCGTCTCCGAGCTCAGCCTCAGTTGCTGCTTGTGAGACCCCCACTTGAGGGTCACCTTGGCAACCGCCCAGGTAGATTGCGCACAGAAAGGTACATCACAAGCTCACAACAACAGGATTCACTTTAAATAATAAAGCTGGTAGATAAAGCAAGTACAAGGTCGCGAGGACCACTATTACAATATCATAATGCCAAGGGTGGCACTAATTAAAGTTGATACAAAAGTAGAGAGTTTTTCAAAATCAAGAATCGGTATTGGAGTACCGAACACAGAAAAACAACCACAAGGGTCTTCATTTTCTTCTGCAGCGGCTCTGGAAGGACTTTCTCCACATCGGACTCAACTTGGCTCATGACCCTCCTAGAAGCTCAAATCGTCTGGAAAGACTCTTTCCGCTTCTTGGTGCTCAAGGCCAGGGGAATCGGAATTCTCAAAGTCTTCTTCTGAATTTGTTTGCAAAGGCAAGGGTGAGCATGTTTTTACACAATGCTCAACAAGTCTCATTACAAAAATGTAGGTATATAGATGAGGAGTAATCAAGAAAAGGGTTTAAGACTTATAATTATAAATAGTATAGATTTCAATTCTTCGATCTCTCAAAAGAGGGTTTTGTTTTCAACAACGGGGTTTTGTAAATCTCAAGTTATACTTTAGAAATCGTTATGTGTGATGGTCTCCCATGAGTCATCACTTTTATCAACCGTATTATGAAAACATTCCAAATCATTACTTGTGCTATAACCCATGGATAACATCCACTACGAGAAGACTCCTGAACCTGGGAGTACAGAGTATCTGATACTTCTTTTACACTTTGCAAAGATGTACCTCTTTTTAAATCCACCAGTTCACTCGGCTTTCAAGTCGGGCCAACTCCATGTGACTTATACACATGTGACAAGGCCGAGATCACACAACGCTTTACAATCTAGTATTAACAGTATCCCTGCCCGGTAAATAGACAATTAAGTCTCAAGTACCGTTGTGGGTCTTCCCCACTGCCTTACTTCCTAGCCTCTCTGGTCTATGTTCCCTCAGGACACATAGCCTTGGTCTATGTCCACGCGAGACATACGACCATTCAAGATTACAACCGCTCACGGCTTAATCAGGTCTAGGGCGCCTTCCTTCATTTACGCCTTTTTCTCTCATCATTTTTTTCTGGCTCACATCACTCATGGCCGAACCTTGGCCTTCCAGTTTCCACGCGAGAAACCAGATCGTCAAACCATGCAGGGAACTGCTAATACCAAAAAGCTACTGAGTTGTGCCTGTCCCATACCAGGCAAGTGGTTGGTACGTTTACAATTCGTATAGAGACACAGCACAAGGTTCTTGTCCTTATGAACCAATAGTGAGGAACATTCACATACCCTGGTGCGCACCGCACCCTCTCCATACAATCCAATCCTCACTACTGATCCCTTTTATCAGTTTTCTTGTCAAAACGGTTTTCATTATAACTTCTCATGTATTTGACCATTTCAAGTTTAATGTGGATATTCAGTATATGAGTCCTAGGGTGACAAAAGCATATATAAGAAGGTTCAATAACCAAAAAGGGGTTTCATGATTCATTAGGGAATATCTACTCATGTCATTCAAACATAACTTGTATTTCAACTAAGTATGCATAGTAAGAAACAGTGAATATACTTCATATAAAAATATTGGGTGAGACATGATCAAAGGAATGAGGCTTGCCTTGCAATGCTGGGTCTAAATACACAGACGGATCTTCAAAGACTTCTTCCGCTCCTTCAGCTTCTGACTCTACGGCAATCAAATAACACACAAACACATACCATAAGCATACAGAAAGTAGTTTCCATAGAAATTATTAAGTAAATAAGTCATGCATGCAGGGGAAAAGGTTAGGGCAAGGTCACAAGGGTTCTGGTCGAAGAAACGGCTAAAAAGGATTGAACGTCGAAGGGTCGACATTCAGTTCACGGCTTTGGCATAGCTTCAAACTGGTATTAGGATGGTTTTCTGGAGAAGTGACAAAAGGGAAAGATGTAGAACACAACTCCAGGAATCTAGGGGACAAAGTGACATTTCCATTGCTCAACCAGAAGGGGTCAAACAAGGCTAATGCCAGTGGCTGACATGCACTGACATAGTGCAGACATTGCCAAAATCTAGGGCTTGACATAAATTTTGATCCAGGGCTCCAATTGATGCACAACTTTGTCTGGGAGGTAGGCATTGATAACAGGAACAAAATACTTAACAGGATCAAGGGCTGAAAGTGGCTGGAAAGTGATGAAATTCAGTGATGAACTGTGGTGACTTGGACATGAACTGGGCTTCTGGACAGTGATCTTGGCATTGGAATAACTTTTGATTCAGGTCGATTCAGGGATCGAGCTAGTGGACAATAATGCTCAGGAGGCTAAGGCACATCTAAATGACAAGGTGATTTGGGCTGAAACGGCCGGGAACACTTTTCCGGTCATCGGCGCCGGAGAAGAAGCACTGCCAGCTGTGGGTTTCTGCTACAGGCCGAAAGAACTCTAATCCAAGCTTGGAGAGCATCTAGGAGGTATAAGGAAGCTGTTGGCACGGTTAGTTTGGTCAGATAATCACCGGAGAAGCCTGGCGACGATCGCCGGCGACTGGTGAAATCCGGATTTGGGGAAACCATCAATTTAAGCTCAATCTGGAAATCTAAGTACACAGGCTTGCTTGAAATAACTCACTGATCATTTCTCTTCACAGGCTCGAGGGCTAATTCGAGGTAGATTGGCCAGCATTGCCGGAACAGGGCATTTAGCAATTCCGGCGATCACCGGCGATGGGGATCGATCTGGTGCAATTGGGAGCTATGACACAGAGAGGGAGAAGAGAGGAACTTACTGGTGGCCTTGGATTGGAGATTGGGGCTGTGGAGAGCTCTGGCGACGGTGGCCTCAAAAACAGCTCGCCGGGGAAGAAGCTGTTTGCGGCGGCGCTGGAGAGTTGGTGGTTTTCTGGTACTGGAAACTGAAGCAATGCACTGTGGAGGTATTTATAGCTGCTGAAGCCATCTGCTGGTCGACAATTCAGGGAACAGTGGTGACGAAATCGACCGCGAAGCGACTGGACACAGCGGGAACTTGTGCCGGCGATGATGGCGAGGCACTGGCGTGCAGCGGTGCAGGATTTTGGCAGTGGATGGCACTGGCGCAAGCGACGAGGGAACGGTGAAGTGAAAGCTCCATCGACGCGTGGCCGAGACGTGTCGAACGGGCAAAGCTGGGCTTGCTGGTTCGCGGGCTCGCGCGCGGGGAAGAAATTGGTTGTGCTGGCGCGGCCGAGGTGGCGTCCACGGCGGTGCCACGAGTGCGCACGGGTGTCAGCTACGTGGCTGAGGTGTTGGCACGGCAGGAGGTTCACCGGCGGCGAAGAACACGGCGAAGCAAAGTGGCGGGGCACTGGTCGAACGGGCCTGGTCGAACAGGGACCGAAAAAGAATAGCTCGGGCTGAAATGTAATTTCGAAACTTGCTCCAGGGACTGATCTGTGAGGAAAAGTTGAATTGGAAATGGGCTTGATTGTAAATCTGGAGATCTAGGGGGCTGATCTGAAATCTGATTTCAGGAATGAGTTGCATAAGATTAATGGAACTCATCTAGCCAAAGTTTGACAAGATCGGGCAAGATCTGAAGGGTTTCGACAAAAGTGGGGAAAACGACTTTAGGGTAAAACAGGGTAATTAGGGTTTCAAAAACGGCGAGGGTCGAAACTCAGGTTTAGGGCAGGATTTGGAAATTCTTTCAGAAGGGAAAAATGTTCAGAATAGTGAAAGGAAGGTGTTCACTGAATCAGATCAAAGTTTGGAGATGGTCAGAGACTTTTAGTCTTTTTGGGCTTCTGACATTCTGAAAAGGGCTGACTTGTGATACACTTGGGCTGATTTGTGAAAAGGTATGAATGACAAGAGTTTGATTGCCAACTTTTTGGGGTAAGATACTGGCATAACTGGGATCTCATTCTGATATAGGGAGGGACGAGGTAAGCCAAGATTTGGGAAAAATCGGGGTGTTACACTGCTGATCCAGCTCCTGCGGCTCCAGCTCCTGCTCCTGTTGCAGCAGCGACTCCTCCGGCGTCTCCAGCCGTCGACCCATCTGCATCTCCAGCTGGCTCCGGAGATACAGACATTATAGGATTTTCTTCAGATGATGAGCCTTAGGCTCTGATTTGTTTTGTTTGCCTCCCTTTTTGTGCTTGATGCCAAAGGGGGAGAAGTATTTTGGATAGTTTAGTGGATATTATAGTCTGTTTATGTCTTTTGATGTATTAAACAGATGATTTTTATATATGGAGATGCTTTTGGTTATCATATTAGTCTGTGTGTTATCTCTTTAGATCCCTTTAGCTCTGATACATATGATGACTTGTGTTTAGCTCTGATATATATATATGATGTCATTGGTTTCTTGAGATGATGCTCTTTAGCTCTGATATGTGATTATAGCTCTGATACATTGATATATATGATGTCTTGATGTGCATATGTATGCTCTGATATGACTTGTGGATATTGCACATTTGTGACCTGCTTATGTATGAGATGCCCTGATGTATATGTATTGGTTTATGATCTGATTTTATGAGATGCATATACTCAGGGGGAGCTATCTCATTTATTTTATTTTTGAACACTTGTTGTCATCAATCATCAAAAAGGGGGAGATTGTTGCATCTAGGCCCGTCATGCCTAACCCTGATTTTGATGATTAATGAAAACAAAGTGTTCTGGACTAATCGTGCTTTTTGAGATTGATTAATACAGGATTATTTGGGAAGAAATGCAAGATGATCAAGATGAACCCAACTTAAAGTGAAGCACAAGACGCAGAAGAGCAAGAGACGAGACGCAAATCTTGAAGATGCGAAAGACCTCAGGTATTACGAGTTTTTATTTTTACCGATCTTGGCGTGTGGAGATGATCGGTTAGGAAAATTCTTTCTAGCTTTAACCGTACTATAAAGAGGGGTAGCGAAAGTCCTCTTTTTATCTCCAGCACAAACCGAGATTGTTAGGTCATTGCATCGCATCATTTTTATGTGGATTTGGTTTTGATCTTATTTGAAAAACCTGGATTTTCAGTTCTGTTTTTGACAGCAGAAGAGTATTTGCATTTTTCAGAAAGATCTAGGTAGATCTGGCTTTTGCTTCTGTTGACAAAAATGTAGCCCTTGAATTAAACACCTCTTTTGGATTTCTGGATTTAAAGTTATAGCTGTTTTTGTTCATGCTGACTGTCAGTTTACATAACTGACTGTCAGTTTGAATGTCAGTTTAGTGTAACTGACAATTGTCCAGAGAGGGTGTTTTTTGGGCTCAAAATTTTTGTACTAAACTGACTGTCAGTTTGTCCATACTGACTGTCAGTTGGGGTTTCGACCACATTGTTTTTAACTGAGTTTCTATTTGATTTTGGTCGAGTTAGTGGTCAAACTGACTGTCAGTTGTGGGTTCCAGCTTTCCTTTTTCGACCACGAACGGCTAGCAAAGTTTTCGTCCGTAAATTTTGTCGGCCGTTGTGCACTAAACTGACTGTCAGTTTGTATAACTGACTGTCAGTTTGGGTTGCTGATTTTCAGCCCTAGCTCCAACGGTTCATTTGCTTCTTGAGGCTATAAATAGGGGCTTTGGGCATGTGTTTCTTACAACAAGCAACAGCATTTCATATACACTCTTGAGCATTAGTTTCTTATATAAAATCTTGATCTTTTGATCAAGTCGAGTGCTTTCCGATCCACCGAGAGTTTCAGTTCTTTTGCATTTGCATATACTTAGCTTCTCGGTGCGTGTTTGGAGGTCTAGAGAAGACCTCGCTGCCTGTTACTCTTGGTGAGCGCCCTCACCTAGACGGTTCGGAGGCGTGGCCGTTGATCTCTCCGTTCGGAGATTGTCGGAGAGGCTCGGCAAGTGTGTACAAGGCATCGGTGCTCGCCTTTCCGGAGTGGACAAGGAGCAACCTTAGTTGATAATACTCTTCGTGAGTATTGAGGCAAGACTCAAGTGATTTGAGTGCTTCAACGAGGATTAGTGGAGACTGGGTGAGTCTCCGATACCTCGGTAAAAACCATTGTGTTTGTTTTCTTTCCCTTGCTTACATTATTTGTACTTGATTTGTTCATTATTTGCTTTAAGTTTTAAAGTTTTTAAAGCCTCCTATTCACCCCCCCCCTCTAGTCGGCATCCTTGATCCAACAACGCCCGAACTCATTTTGTCCGACATGACAATGCTAGGACCAAGTGTTGTGACCTGCACTGCTGAATATAGGCCATGTTCAGGGTTTCAGTGATTAATAAAACTAATGCTTTTATTCCAAGTGGTTTAAGTTTCAGGTTAAACTATGATAACATCGTGACAAAAGTGAGAGATGGAGAAAACCCCATGACCAATGACTGAGATAAAGATGAAGATTAAGATTCATTTGCTAGTCTTTTACCGGTCGTTAGTGGTGAAGTCGACCAGATGCATTCTTTAAGTTTTAGATTTATCGATTGTACTATTAAGAGGGGTGTAACCCTAATAGCTTGATCTATCTAATGCCTTGAAGCTCAAATGCATATTCATATAGTCTAGGAGCTAAATAGGGTAGAGTGTGAATTTCAGAGATGAAAATTTGTTTCAGTCTTCATTGACTGGACAAAGTCTGTCTTGAGCGGACAATGTTCGGCCAATACAAATTGAGCTTTAATTGTGGACTAGTTCACTAGAAATAAATGAATCTGTCCGAACACAACTTGTCTGATATGGCTAGACATTGTCCGCTCACAACCTGGTCGTATTAGTACAAAACCTGATCATTTTAAGTTTCAACAAAAATGTAACCAGAGACATAAATATCTGTCTGGACCATTTGTTCGGCTGAGTATTTATCCGTCTGGCCTCCACAAAATTGTGTCGAACGGTCATTGACAAGTATATTAATTGTTCAACAATCACTAGTCACTTACACTAGCCGGACAATATCTGATGTGGTCGCACAAAGTCCGGCCAGTGCAAATTTTGTTTGAAACTTGTCAAATGGCTAGTTTTTGTTGAAGGGCTATATCTACACTTCAATTGGCATTCACTTGATAGATTTGGCACTCAGAATTCATTACTTGTTGTTGCAAAGCTAAGAGCATTCAATTCTCATTCGATTCACAAAATTTTGCATCTAGAGCTAGTAAATTATATTCAATACATTAGTTATATTGAAGAGCTAGCTCGAGAGTGAATTTCATTGCATATGAAGTTTCTTGTGTAGAAGTGGATCAAGTGAATGTTTTTTACTTGTTACTCTTAGTGATTGTCGTCACCTAGACGACCCATGGAGTCTTGTGATCTCTCCATCACGGAGGTTGTTGGAGAGACCCGGTAATTGGGTGTGAAGGCTTGGTGCTCACTATCCATCTTAAGTTGAAAGTTTATATTTTAATGAAATTTCTGCCCCCATTGTACGATTAGAAGCTATTCATATCATATTTGCATTTAATTTATTTATTCTTTATTGTTTTAATCTTCATGGCCAGCTATGTAAAAGAGTGAAAATTTGAAATTTATGAGGTTACATTTTTAGGGCTAGTAATTTATAAAGTGCTTCCATTGTCTAGTGCACCCCTATATGTGAAATATTTCAAAATTGCAAGTATAAATTTTTAAAATGAACTTTTTTGGTCAAAATGATAAATTTTCATTTAAAAGACCAAAAATCATCAATTCCTATAAAAATAGTCTTCAAAATGTATTTAAAAGATTTTTAGACGCTTTGGATGAAAGAAAATTGATTTTAAAATGTTTTTATTAAAACTAGTCTCAAAACGATTTTTGAGGATCTTATTTTTCAGCCAAATCAGTTTCTAGTGTAAATCAAAATCTTTTTGGATTTCGCCAAAACTTGTTTTACAAAACTCCTAGATATTACTACCCTGAAGATGTTTGTAATTGAAAATTTTTCCAAAAGAGTTTTAATTTGAATGTTATGGGTGTTTGAAGTTCACTCAAAAAATTGCTTTGACTTGAAATATCTTATACTTGCAAAACATGAGTTTAGTTATTTCTATGGTCTTTACTCATGAACTTTGGCTCACAATGATATAACTAACTTATGTAAACTCTTTCATGTCAAAAATCCCATGAAAATCAAATTTGAACTCAATATGCAAAAGTTTATCAAATTTCAACTTTCTTGCTTCATATAAAGTCCATTTGATCATAACTCTCGATTGAAAAATTCTTTTTGAAAAATGTGTGTCATGCATTAAAAATCATTTCTGCAAATTTTCATTCTGATTGGATTTGATATGAGAAACATTTTACTTTTTCACAAATCAAATATAAAATCTGCAAATTTAGACTTCTCGTGGTTTTTGGCTGAATTGTTATTTTTATATCTTTTAATTGGTTGGCTATTTGAAGAAAGTTTCTACATGATATTTTATCGTCTATGGTTGTTCTATACTGTCCATTTATTTCAAAATTTTTGGAAGTTATTTGCGTGGTTTTTCAAGTGTCTTTACATGTGTAAAATAATTTACTGAAAATCTGAAATCTGAAACTTTCAATCTGGTCAAAATTTGTCTTTTTCATATCTTGTTGTTGGCTCCGATTTTGGCTTCATAGTAAAAGGAAAACTTGTTCCTCATTGTCTCATCTATCTCCAAAATTTATTTTAGAATATTTGGATCTTGTTTGTGTGTGTTTCTATGATTATAAATAAGCCATATTGTTTTAAAAAAAATTTCAGCCAAATTGGATTCAAGGTCTGATTTCCTTCAAATGACTAAAAATTTGTGTCGATATTATTTATCTTTGTGCGACTTTTCATGATATTCGGTGTTTGTTTGGATGGTTTCTCGACTTGAATTCATTTCAAATTGCGCATCTTCATCAAAAATAATATGACACATTAGGGGGGAGTATTTCAAACTTCATTGAAGACCCACATACATCATATATGTGTTAAAATGGATATATGTGCAAGAATGTTGTTAAGATTACAAATATTCGTCAAAAAGTCAACAAAAACCTAAAAGCGATCAAAGTTTCCAAAATATACTCAAAACCTTCAAAATAATCTTCAAACAATGTTTTAAAGGTTTTGAAAGTCAAAAAATTGAATTTCAAGCTCAAATGCCAATTTTGACAAAATTTGGAATTTCGGGAATCTTGTTTTGTTTTGAAACGTTGTATTCTCTCAAAACAAGATACATTGAATTTTGGCAAAAACTTTCTACACAAAACTTTTAGAATTCAAACCCTCGAACATAGTTCATGTTGGACATTCTCTCAAAGGATCTACGATCTCCAAGTTCTCAACTTTCAAAGGTCGCTGAAAATTTGCTTTTGACCAAAAAATACCTAAAACTGGCATATTGTGAGTTTGGATATTTGAGCCGGATTTCGTTCCATATCTAGACTTGGAATAATATTTCAAACTCATACAAATCCAAATATTTCCAAAAACATCAAATTTGCTTGAAAATTGTCTACTTGATGAACACATTTCAAAAACATCTTTATTACCCCCTCCTAACTCTATTTCAAATCAAATTGAATTCATCTCTTTGCAAAATCTTTTTGAATCAATTCAAACATGTCATAAATACATGTTCTCAGGCTCAAATCAACTATGGGGCAAATTAGAATCAGATTGTATCAAAATGCTAAATTTGCAGGAATTTCAAACTATTTTGCAAGGTTTTAGCAAAGGCCAGACTTTTGCCAACTTGAGCGGACAAAATCCAAACCCTCCAGACTTTGGCCAGTTCTCGCAGACTTTGTCTGCCATGTGCATTCCAGTTCAGATATGCATGTATATATTTTCTTAAAATAATTCAATGCTAGCATGCATTTGACAAATATTGATCATTCATATATATATATATATCTCTACTTGTTCATTGTCACATAAATATATAAGCCATCACTTCTTCTAACAATTATGCTGTAACGACCGTTAGAAAAGAGAAACAGATCTAGTGCATCAACCTTCTCTATCGGTTCCTACCAAATAACCGTTAGTACATCTTGGACATTTTCTAACGGTTGTTCCGAACAAACTGATAGAAAAAGGATAATGTTTATTATAATGATTACCCTCTTGTGTGGTTGATGTCAAAGTGGGACAGAGCAAGCCGATTGTTTCATATATAGTTGTATGAGTGTCTTATATGTCTTATTGTCTTGCTTTTGTCCTTTTTGGGTGATTAATGCCATAGGGGGAGAGAAAACAAAAGGCATGGTGATGCATATAGGGTAAGCTTATGATTTAGGGGGAGTTTATGAATTTATGACTCTTTTCATGTATTTGATCTTATGTTTATGCATCATACTTTTGGTTGTCATTAATCACCAAAATGAGAGAGATTGTTGAATTAGGCTCTGTTTAGAGTTTCGGTGATTAATGACAAAAAACAGAACTAATGCAATTATTCTGAGTGGCTTAAGTTTCAAGTCAAAACATGATAATGTCGTGACAAAAGCAGAAGATGGAGAAAGCCCCATAATTGATAGCCGAGATAAACATGAAAATTAGATTCATTTCCTAATATTTTACCGATCATTGGTGGGGAAATCGATCGGATTCATTCTTTAAGTTTTAGATTTACCGGTCGTACTATTAAGAGGAGTGTAGCCCTAATAGTTTGATTTATCTAATTCCTTGAAGCTCAAGTACATATTCATATAGTCTAGTAGCTAATTAGGGTACAATGTGAATTTCAGAGATGAAAATTTGTTTCAGTCTGCATTGGCCTGACAAAGTCTGTCATGAGCGGACAACGTCCAGTCAATACAAATTGAGCACTAATTGTGCACTAGTTCACCAGAGACAAATGAATCTATCCGAACACACCTTGTTTGATATGGCCAGACAAAATCTGATGTAACTAGACAAAGTCCGGCCAATATAAAACCTGGTCGTATTAAGTTTCAACAAAAATTTAACCAGAGACATAAACATCTGTCCAGACCATTTGTCCGACTGAATATGTATCCGTTCGGTCTTTACAAAATTGTGTCGAACGATCACTAACAAGTGTATTAATTGTGTCGAACGATCACTAAAAAAACTAGTCGGACAATGCCTGATGTGGCCGGACCTGTGCAAATTTAATCTAAAACTTGCCAAACGGCCAGTTTTTGTTAAAGGCCTATATATAAACTTCAATTGGCATCACTTGATAGCTTTGGCACTAATAATTCATTGCTAGTTGTTGCTAGTTATTGCAAAGCTAAGAACATTCAATTCTCATTCAATTCACAAATTCTTGCATCTAAAACTAGCAAATTGTATTCAATACATTTGTTACATTGAATAGCTAGCTCGAAGAGTGAATTGCATTGCATATTGAGATTATTTTGTAGAAGTAGATCAAGTGAATGTGTTTCACTTATTACTCTTGGCGAGTGTCGTCATCTAGATGACTCGTGGAGTCCGGTGATGATGAGGACATTCCTAGCATAAGTAGCACTAGAACTCAACTCAAGAAATATAAAGGACCAATCACTCGAGCGAAGTCGAGATAACTACATCAACAGATGACTTTGTTCTTTAAAGAATTAAATTATGATGAGAATATACTGCTACCTAATAGCGCTTGTTTAACATTGATTAGATATAAAGAGGAAAAGCATAACAGGAAGCACATAGCCACGTATGAGCCAAAGAACTTCATCGAATCTAGTCATACACCTACTGAGTAGAAAGAGGATTTCCTAAGCTTTCCAACAAATCCAAGATTACTCAATTCCGTCAAGGATTGCAACTAATACAACCAAAAGAATTCTGCTCGGCATGCAATCTGCCGACCAACGTTTGACTAGAAACTTCGACCAAGCACCATTATCAACACAGATGTCGAATTTGATTGCGTGAGTACTTTTTGGAAAGGTATTGAAAAGAACTTTCCAACAAATCAAGAATTATTAAATTCTAACTTCGTATGCAACCAAGAGACTGAAAAGAGTAACAACTACACATAAGGAAAAAAGTCTAGTCCGACTCCGAAAAGATTGATTATGGACTTCTTTTATCTTTTATAGTTTGTTAGAATTTTTATTCTATTTTAAATTATATTCAGATTAGAATTCTAGTTTAAGTCTTCTATTTTTTGTAAATACCACCCTCTACAAAAGAGAGACATGGTTATAGTTTTTGATATACAAGATATAAATCATTAATATTGAAATTTCAGATTGAAGTCTTAGTTGAGAGTTGAGAGTTGAATCTCTTCATCTTTTATTCTTGTGATTTTCTTCGGAATTGCTTGTATGATCTTCGTGATCACCCTATCTATACATCAACTCCGTGCGTGACTGTGGAGATAGATAATTCAGAGTGTGATTAGGTGAATTCATTGATACGCAGACTTTTGTTCTATAAGTGGTTGGCTATCTCATTTCGTCAGATTATATTAGTTATTAAGGTATCTTCAAATATTAGTTATCCAGATTCTACGTCGTGAAGATCGGGCCACCCTCCGTGAACGCGTCCTTCACTGGTGTGTTCATATCAGGTGATCTCTCCATCGACGGAGTTTGTCGGAGAGACGCGGTAATTGAGTATGAAGTCTTAGTGTTTGCCTATCCGGAGAGGAGAAAAGAAACAAATAGTGCAATTGAGGCGATACTCTTATGTAAAATGTTTCAATGGCAATTAATGAAAATCGGTAAATTTCTGATATTTCAGGAAAAATCGAGATATATATACATATGTACACACACACACACACACACACACACACACACACACACACACACACATATATATATATATATATATATATATATATATATATATATATAATGGTTCAACTATCTCCGTATTCTCAAAAATTCTGAAACAATTAGGGTATATAAATGATGTAATGTTACAAAAATTTGCAAAATTTCATGACTTAACTTGACCACATGTGAAAGAAACAACAAAAACAAGCTCAGTTTTGCAACCAGTATATATATATATAGTTTGGATTTATTTTTTTGGTTTCTCTCACATATGTTCAAATTTTGTGATGAAATTTTGCATGAATCCATATTATGTTCTCTAATATGTTTCTTAATTTTTTTAGAATTTTTAAGAACTTAGATATAGCTGAACACGCTATTAGGAGTAACTAATCGTGGATGTGTGTGTATATGGGAAAGTGTATATATATATATAAACATTATTCTACACCCACTCCTGGAATAGTTATTCTATACCGAGTCTAGAAATTGTCCGATCTAACTTACTAGAATAAAGTACAACCGTTAGATAGAAATAGCGATTATCCTCTGTTTAAAATAATTTTATGTCGTTTTATTCCATAATGACAGTAAATATTTGAAATATTTTATCATTACTGATCGATATCCGCAACAACCGCCTTTTCATCTTCTTCACTGTGCTCCCACGTCTTGTTCACATCCAATAAATTTACTGACAAAAAGATATAGTATATATCTATAGTATATGACCAGTAAATTTATACTACACGATCACTAAATTTACACTATACGATCACTAAATTTACTGACAAAAATCTATAGTATAATCTATAGTATGTGACCAGTGAATTTACTAGTCATATACTATATATTTACTGATCCGTCTAGTAAATCTGTAGTATACGACCAATAAATTTATATTATGCGACCAGTAAATTTACTGACAAAAATTATGGTATAATATATAGTATGTGACCAGTAAATTTACTGGTCATATACTATACATTTATTGATCCGTCTAGTAAATCTGTAGTATACGACTAATAAATTTATATTATGCGAACAGTAAATTTACTAACAAAAATCTATAGTATGTGACCAATAAATTTACTGATCATATACTATACATTTACTGGTCCGTCTAGTAAATCTGTAGTATACAACCAATAAATCTATATTACGCGACTAGTAAATTTACTAACTAATATGATTTTAGTTCCTATTTTTTAGTTGATTCTTATTTTCTACGGATAGTGTGCGGTTGTAACAAATTGTGATGTGAGTTCCTATTTTTTAGGATAATGGAGCCGTTTATGATAGTTACTACCGTCAATAAAATTCTAATCTTGATACATGATCTAACGACACAGAAAGTGAGTATAGAATAGCTATTTTAGAGGTGGGTGTAGAATAGTGTTATATATATATATTCTAAAATTTCAATTTTTTGTAAATTTGTTATGATCATTTACACAGAATTTTGAGAATAGATGCACAAAAATATTGAAGGAGCAAAATGCACTAGATACTTCTATATCATAATGTGATAAGTGATTCCGTGTGGATTTCTAATCTCTCATATGGTCTGATTTTTATTAAACAGACAAATAGATAACGTTACACTTTTGAATTGCTAAGTACAATGACATAATTAACCATCCAACAAAAGAGAACTACTACTTCAAACACATGTTGCTTTGAGACATTTGCTAATTTGATTAAAAATTAATAAGACAATAAGATATATGATAAATTGTTTTTTCTCTTGGAAAGATCATGCATCTCAAATCTTTGTTGCGCCACTATAAGAAAAACACGATAGTGGAGGCGCCTACTAAAAAAGTTAAATAAAAGACGTTCAAAAGAGTATATAAAAAAGAAAAAGAAAAAACTAAACCATATACAGAGCTACAAAGCAAAAAAACCATGAATAAAAGATAATCCTCTTTCAAAAAGAAGATATAAACAGGAATATATCTTCCAAATAAATCTTTCTACTAAAGAATCATCCTGATGACATAAAATATTCACAAATAGCACTAGTATAAGGCGCATATATCTTTGAAGATCTTATGGAAACATTTGGCATTATACAATTTTTTTAGATAAAAAAAGCATTGGAAAAATATAAGTCTACATCTAGGGGTGGAAACGGGTCGGATTCGGGTCGGATAATATCTAAACCCATATCCGCATCCGCATCTTTCTTCCGGATACGGATGCGGATGCGGATGATACACGGATGCGGATACGGATATGAAAGAAACGGATACGGATACAGAGCGGATATTTTGCGGATACAGACACGGATACTAAACGGATTCAGAGCGGATACAGATACAGATATTAAAACAAAGACCTAAGACCTTCTTGGGAGTCGGAGCCCAGAGCCCTCACCGGGAGGTGAGGAGCGGGATATTTCCCCCAACAATCTTAAAAAATGAAAATAATTCTCAAAAATAATGAAGATAAAGTTTGATATGTTCTATAATTTGACTAAATTTCAATTTCTAAGTCGTTATAGAATATGAGATAAAAAAATACAAATTTTTAGCCCATCAATTACTTTTTAGTTATGCTTCTATACTTTCAAAAAATTAAATCGTATAAATCTTCAAATTATGCACTTAATAGTAGTGCAGTGGGTAGTTACAAATCAGAATTTTTATTTGTTTTAAAAATTATGCAACTAGCTTTTTGAAAATATCAAAAGCACTTCCCATAACTTTTAGTTATTTCATCCCAAAGTTCTAAATATTGAAATCGTTTGATATATCACTATAGGGGAAATTGGTATAGACCGATACACAATTTGTATATCCGATATCTTAGTTACAAAATTTGATATTTGCAAATATGATTTTGACAAATACATATTAGATTTTTTTTGTTCAAATTTTGCAATATTCAAATTAAAAATGACTAATGTAATTATGATATACTAAACATATGTCTATATTTCTTCCAAATATTTAGAAATTTGTATTATTTTGGATTGTTATAGATATAAGAAATTTAAGTAAAAAAATAATTCACACAAACTACTATACTTTAACTATAGATGTGAAAGTAATTTAGATTTTTGAAAACTTAATATCGTCTGATATATCGCCTGATATCCGAAATCCGATATATAAAGAGCTAGTCAGCACGAATAAGATATCCGCTTTTTAGAATGATTTAGAACATTAAATTTGGTCATATTATAGAGCATATTAGATTCTGCGACCAATATTTTTTCAGAAAGTTTTAAAAATTATTTTACAGTATTTTGAACGGCTTTATACGGTAAACCAAGCAATTAATATAAACCGTTCGATTTCAGATTTGGAAAACTGTTTTCTTATGCCTGGGAGCATTGAAATTTAGCTTCCAAACGTGTTTTATCCCCTTTAGACTTCAACTTGACGCTTTCTTCTTCTTCTTCTTCTTCTACCTCTAGCCCTCCCAAACTTCTCCATTTCTTCTAGTAGCTTTTCATCTCTTCCTATCCCTGCAGTGTAACAACCCTAACTCCGATGCAAACTCCGGCAAACCCCTCCGTCGACCTCCCTCTAGCCTCGCCGCCACCGCCGGTGAAGGCGCCCACGGCCCACCCCGAGGCCGCCTCCGCCGGCCTCCCTGCAACCGGAATCCCCTGGCGATTCTTCACCGTCGCGGCGGCGGCGGCGCCCTCCGGCTCCTCCCACGGCCGCATCGCCATAGCCGTTGATCTGTCCGCCTAGTCCGCGCACACCGTTCGCTGAGCCGTCATCAACTACCTCCGCCCCAGGGAGGCGGTGGCGGCTGGACGCTGAGGCGAAGGCGCGAGCGGCGGAGGTGGCGGCTGGACGCGAAGGCGCGGAGGAGGATATGCGCACGCTGATACGCACACTCTCACTGATATAATATTGTATATGTTATACGGATACGGGTTGAACCCGTATCCGCATCAGTATCCGGTATATTTTAGTGAAACCCGATTCCGTATCCGCATCCGGAATTTTCAAAAAAACTACATCCGCATCCGCATCCGAACCCGGGTCGGATCCGAGTTTTCATATCCGTATCCGGCTCCATCAGGATCCAGAGCCGGGTTGAACCCAACCCGACCCGGCTCCGTTTCCACCCCTATCTACATCTTCATGTAATGTCAATTGGACGCAACATTTAATACTAGGCCCATTCAACCTAACTTATCAGAAATTCAGTTGCTTAGATAAATTGAAGTCTGATCAAACTAAAAACTTAAATCTCAAACTTATCTTTTAAGTGAAAAGATCTTTTTGTATTTGAAATCTCAAATAAATTTAAGGTATCATTTGGAGGGCTTCAACTTTAGTTTAAAACTGTTAGAAGTTTAAACCCCAAATGGAGTGCGACAGAAGAAACTTTTTAGAAAAACTTAAATCTATTTTGGACTGAGAAGTTTGAACCTTTCTCCCTAAGTTTTTCTAAAAAGTCTTTAAAAATCATTTTTGGTACAAATTTAAACCCTCCAAAACAGATTCTAAACCCCTCTTCTTTGATTTATTGAGTTTATAAATTTAAACTGATTTATAAATTTAAGCTAAACTAGACAAACAAACACTAAATCAGTATTTATCCATTTATTCAATCATTTGTTCAAACCTCCTATGTTTTAGGAGGCAAATCAACTGGTGAAGTTCCACCATATCACCTACCTCTAATCTGACATTTGAAATTGCCTCGAAGGAAAAAAAAATCCAACATTTGAAAGAGTTCAATAATTTTTTAATACTTTTTCAAAAAAATTGGAAAAGAAACGCTGAGCAATAGAGTTCAATCACGAGCGTTGAACGGAAAACGAACGGACCAGATGCGCGAACTCCACCTGAAGACAAACTCCAGGACCCGATCCCTCAGTTTCTGCACATGGCCCACCTAAAACCCTCACCTCCCTCCTCAGTTCGCCGTCGAAAAGGAAGCCATTCTCCGATGGCTTTAGCTCGCCCCGGTCAGTATCTGATCCGCCGCAACCACCGATCTCTCCGCCTGCCGCCATTACCTCTCACGAAACCTCCAATAGCCTCTTCCATTTTGCTTAAGATCTCGTTGCCCACTACCCAAATCCCATAATTCTTACTTTTTTTTTCTCTTTTATTTAGATATCACTACGCCACTGCTGTTCGATCCACAGCTCCGAGCCACTCGAGAGGTTTGCACTTTGCGATTTGTTTTGTTTAATTCTCCGTCGTTTTTTTTAAAATTTTTTGGTTGGGTTTTGGTCATTAGGTTTTGCGAGCTTGCCGCCTAATTGGTTATGTCAAATCGTTGGACATGATAGCATTTATGTTTTTCGCATGATGTGAGACTATCTTGGATCAATCCAATCATAAGTGGTATAGATGCTATTTGATTGGTGTCTACACGACTACACCTCATGTAGCTTGGCGTGGGACTTGTCTGAGACTTTGTGCATGCTGGATAGCCCGGTTTGTTGGTGTGGACACAAATCAAATGGCTGTCTTTATCCTAATACATATTTACTCATATACCGATATGTTCACACGATCATGAGAGTGAAGTAATCGGGCATATTAGCCCTCCTCGTGGAGGGGTTTAGGTTTTATATGCTGTAATAATATGAAAATAAAGATGATCGAAAGTTGAATCTATAATTTTTTTTGTGTGGATATAAATTCTAACCAATTAGAGTGTGAAGTTTGCCATTTTTTAAGAGACATGAGATGGATTTTGATCATGTGCTAACTAGTGGTTGCTTTATCAAAATACAGTACAAACCATGTATTAAACACTAGCCCCGTTTGAAAATAAAGTTTTTTTTAGAGTTTTTCTTCAATCTGTGGTTTTGAAAGAAATTATGGTATTAAAACCAAGGCTCTGTTTGATTATAAAATATTTTATGGTTTTTGAAATCATAGTTTTTTCAAAATCATGATTTTTTCTTTAGTTTTGCAAACTTGACTCCGGTATAAAGTTTTGGCCAAAATTTTGACCGCAGCTGCCCTCTATACGTCGTGGTTGCTCGCGGCGCCGTGTGCTTCTACTCCCCCGCCACACCGCCGCGCGCCCTGATGTGGCCGCGGCGTTGGTCAACCTCTCCCTCAAGCCAGCGAACAAGGTGCCCATCGTCCGCACTGGCTAGTGTTTTTCGTCAAGTTCTCGGTTATTGTTGCATTGGACACCAGGATTAGGTGCCAGGGACCCTTAGCAATCTTTTGCATCGCTGCCGGCAAGCTGCAATGTCGAGATTTTCCACCGGCGGCGAGCTCTGGAAGCATGAGCTACGACCGCAAGTGAACCAAACTCCGCTTTGTTGATTTAGTTAATTGCTGGCCAAATTGGTTGTACCATTGTCCTTGTTACCGCCCTAGCTACCTCTCCACCAAATTCGGTGAAGTTCAGTGACCGCACGACGAAGAATTTTGGCATTTCTTCTCGTGCAACAGAGAGGTGTCGGAGTTGGAAAAATTGAAGCCTCTTCTCAATTGATGGCACACACACCTAATTGAGCCCCCCTCAACCTCACCGAAGTCTCCATTGACGCCCCCACCACTTCTTCTTCTATGGCGCCAACGAAGTTTTAAAACTTGTCCCGTTTCCACGGCCGCACCGTGGAGAGAAGCTCCAGCGAAGTCGCCGTCGAGACGACCACTACTGTTGCACTCTACTGATGCCATAGAAACTCCCCAGTAGGCCATTAGATCAATTTTTATCGTCGCCGGCTGTGTTTAACCAGTGAATGTCACCGTCGAATCTCGAATGCCGGCCAATGGGCACCATCAATGTTGGTGGGGTCCCCTGGCACCACGGCCTTAGGCCCGACCCCAATCGCCGGTTGGATCATCGTCGACGAAGCCCTCGCCGCCCGCTACCACCAAGTGCCAGTAAACCAGTCAAAGCAATCCCTGTTTTTGTTACAGTAAAATTTGCCTAACATATATATTGCCATAGTAAAAACAGGTTTTAAAAATGTTGAATATAATTTGTAAAATTATGTTAAAAACATGTTTTAACATAATATTTGTTGAATAAAATATTATACTAAAAACTGTTGAATATACTTACAAAAAGGTATTGTATAAAATTATTGAACATAATTTTTCTATCATATAATTATTTGAATAAAATATTATACGAAAAACTATGATATCTAAACACCCATAATAATTATCCAACGGTTACCTTTTTAAAATACCAAACTGAAAAATTTGAAAAAAAAAATATGTATCCAAACACCTATAAAAACTGTGGTTTTGTAATACTACGAAATACTGTGGTTTTGATTGCATGATAATTCCAAAATCATAATTTTAAAATATTGCAGTTTTCAAATACCGTGTTTCCAAACAGGACCAGCTGTAGTCGGTTCGCTACTTAGTTTTTCTATTCCCATGTTTATCTTGCATCCAAAAAAAAAAAAGTAGCTAAAATTGTAATACATGATGCATTATGTTGACTTTGTTAGTTGATCAGTTAAATCTAAACCTTGTTTACTTGTTTGCAATGTCAACGGAGATGTAAATTGCAATCATAATTAGTTGCTAACAGTACACAGGTGATGACAGCACGTCATGACAAAACATATTCGCTCGCAGCTTAACATAAACCTACGGAATATAAGGTGCGATCACATACAGGCTATACAACGCAACAAAGCGAAGGCTTCTAGGAAAACGACATTTCATACGCATAATACATTAGTAGTTTAATACCAATTGGTGCCATAAAAAACTATAGCAACAGCATAAACTAAACCACTCGCGAATTGTGAGTTCAGAGGCAAGGATTGTGTTTGATTGGTCACATTTTTTAGTTTCAACGGTTCGTCAAATACAGTTTATCCAATAACCGCGCGTGACGAAAGCACATAAACAAAAAAACCAAAAAAAAAATATTTAAACGCCAAGTTATTATTTACGTACCCACCCATCTATGGCTATTTCCTAGACCATATATAGGGCAGGTTGTGAATAACCAAACTGTATGCCTTTGGCTGCGACAAGAGCCCGACCGGTGTAACCTTTCTCCATGCTTTTCTAGGGACAAAGAGAACAAGAAACAAATACGTAGCACTACTACCTTCCCGTCAACTTCCACTCAATATGCCTTACAAAAAATGCGCAAGACAAAGCTTCTTAAAATTAGAATTTTTTTAAATAATTTAGATTAAAATATTAATTTCAAAACTGATCCACACTGGAATGAAATTACAATTTTAACCCGCCACATCAGTTTGTCACTGCTTAGAACTACGACAAGCCGCCTGTCGTGACTTAGCGAGCCAATTGCGACTCTAAACCACGATAGGCGACTTGTCGCGGCTCTAAACCACAAGAGTAGTTTCGAGCCGAGCCGTCAACCAAGTCGAGTCATTTACTTTTTACAAACATCTTCCTGAGTTGTATTGTTTGCAAATTTGTTTACAAGTTTGCAAATCATGGATGGCTCGTATTGTATATTTGTTTGCAACCGAGTCGCTACATGTGTTGGCCAACTTACAAATATTAATGTATAAATTAAGTGCTCCTCCAACTTGCAAAAAGTGAGCCAACACATGCTACCGACCTGTCTAGACTTGTTGCAGTTCCAAGAATGCAAAATTAAGATTGCAAAATAATTATAAATTGTTAATTTAATAAGGAATTATACAATTAGTTATATAATAAATTATTATTCAATGGTGGGAATGAAAATTTAGGTAAATTTAGGATGATAAGATTATGCGCGTATGTCTTCGCAAAATTTAATTTGAACTTAAATACTAATTACTAATTAAATTAGGTTTTCATTGCATGTACATTAGCACAAGATATACGAATTTTTTTTTTGAAATAATAAAAAAATTACAGAAATAACCCAAACTTACCATATTTTACAAAAATAACCTTCTACACCAAGCTATCGATTTTCCAGCGCACGATAAGAACTTACTATGAAAATCACTATCGACAATTATTATCCAAACCACAACCAATTACTACAAAATCACCGACAATTACTATCCAAACCACAACCCATTACTACAAAAACCACTTATAATTACTATCCAAAGTACAGGTAATTACTATCCAAACCACAACTAATTACTATCCAAACTACCGGTAATTACTATCCAAACCACAACTAATTACTACAAAAACCACAGGTAATTATTCTCTAAATCACTACCAATTACTGTCCAAATCATAGACAATTATTATCTAAACTACAACCAATTCCTATAAAAATCATAAATAATTACTGTCCAAAACATATGCAATTATTGTCCAAATCATTGACTTTTTCTATCCAAATATATGATTTTTGTAGTAATTGTTTGTGGTTTGTAGTTTGTAGTTTTTGTAGTAATTAGTTGTGGTTTAGATAGTAATTGTTTGTGATTTTTGTGGTAAATGAGTGTGGTTTAAATAGTAATTGTTTGTGATTTTATAATAAATAAGTGTAGTTTGGAGAGTATACTTGGCAATATATATAGAATCAGTTTCATATTTTGAAAAGAAAGGTGTTTGTACCTTGCAGCTTCTAAGGCGACAATTGCTGTCGCGAGCCAAAAATCCATACTATGCAGTGTCTGCGCGTACCCGCCGAGCAGCACAACGGTTGCCCACGTGAACGCCAGCGTGCCGAGGGCATTGCCCGTTCTTTCAATCAGCGCAATGAAGCGAACAAAGCAGTTGAGCAGCTTCTCCGGCGGCGCCGCCGCGGCGGTGGCCGCACCATCTTCGACTGTCCCAGCCGGTGGTATTTGGACGCGATGATGACCACTTTGGTCCGCCATTGTATGAACGATCTCCGCTGATTTGCCAGAGACCGCTCGGGAGCCTTAACATTATATTCAGGCCACCCAATGGCTGACGATAAGGTGAGCCAAGTGGACCCTACATTTAGTGATTAATCCATTGACTCGAAGACTCCCAAAATCAGGTTCTGGAGAATAAGATTTCTTGCTTTGGGCCTTTGGTTATATTCCAAATTGACATGTGTGGACTAAATAGAGTATTGTTATACAATATTAAATCTCTATATCGAAAATATATAAATTAGTTGATATATTTCAATATAATTAGTTGAAAACAATAAAAATATGTTAGATAGTTATGATTCTATGACTATTATGAGTGAATTTAGAGAGTAAATATAATTTCTGGATTGTAACAAGTATTTTTTATCTAAATAATATTTGATGCTAAGACGATAAAAAAATATCAGATTTAGTAGATTTAGTTAGTTTTTGTAATTTATAATGTTTAGCACATCATGTAGTATTGTACGGTAATTATCGGTGATATTTTCAAATTCATTTTTTATTGGCTAACTGAAGCTTCTAGCCTGCAAAGCCCAGGTCTAATAGTAAAAATATGTAAAGTTGGTTCTTGTTTAGGTGGTAGCTTTGTGCTATTTATATGTTTGTGATGTTGAACACAAAACTTGCTTCCTTTTGTTATTTTATATCTGAATAATTATTATGATTACTACTGTTTGGTTATAACGTAGCAATCTTGTTTATAATAGCTTCATGTAGTATGATTACTATAAATTTATGGCAGAGTTTTTTCTTTAATATCAATAATTTGAAATATGTAAAACTTTTTAGAAAACGGAGGGAATAATCTTGAGACACATGTAGTGGGACGAGGACAACTTGTGGTGCTATATGAGTTAGATAGGCAAAATTAGAGAATGGAAATCAATGTAGACATAAATATAAGTGCATATTAGAAAATAATTTGTTGGAGAAAATCTCATATGAGATTTTACTCATCTACTTTTAAATTAATATAGAACATATTGATCAAAAATATAGTGAAAAGAGACCTTGTATGAGACCCTCACTCATTAAATTTTTTTTGGGTACACATCTTTCTCCTACAATCATTCTGAGGAACTAATCGAGCCATGTCACCCAGTTTTTACCCTTCTCCGTTTACGTTGGATTCAACTCATGCAAGATCTGATCCGTTGAGTATGCACGTAGAGGGGGCAGAGCCCACTTCTGTCCAACCGAGTCTTTTCCGGCGTACCCTTTTTTTTCAGCTTCTCCGGGCATGCGGCATGCTCGGCTAGACGATCGATAGATGGGAGACAGGTCACAGGTGTCGCTCCTTATGGAGCTCCGGCGCCGCCTCGCGGAGCTCTGTTGGTAGATGCGGTTCTTTTGCTTCGTTGTTCTGCTCTCTCTACTCGAATTGATGTTGACTTGGCTTTTCTGGCTGGACTCTTGTTTAGTGGTCAGTTGCGGCGCGGATTGCAGAAAATTAGTTCTTGTGGTGTGGGAATTTATAAACCCTTGTCTTCACAATTTACTGTGTGGTGTATTTGTTAGTCAAAAATCGTTTCTTTCCAGCCATGCCTAAACTGTACAGCTTGTTTTCATAAGTGTTTAGGATCTGGAGGGGAAGGGACCAACAGCGGTCCAGCAGGACCGCAACCAAGGGGCTCCACAGTGACATGACACAGCGAAACAGAGCACTCGTTAGTTCGACAGATTCTCAGGTCAGCAACTTGCATACCACACAATACCCCCAGGTCGAATTTGTTCGATGTGGACATGGTATAAATCATACCCAAAGAAGACGGGAGAACATAAACCAAGCATACGATCACAATCACAGGTTTAAAGGCATCCCAGCATATATATATATATATGGGGGAGGTTCCGGTCTATATCACTGACAAAATTGAAAATTCGAAATATATTATCGAAAAAAGATTAATTGGTCTCATGTCATTAGAATCCCGAAAATTTTCAAAAAATATCATTCTGATAAGATCAAAACAGTTAATTTAGATTAAACTGACTCTTTTACTGCCAAACTCAAATATCTCAATTTTAGACATATCACACTTGGTAAAAATCTTCAGTAGCCAATGCTGTTGGTGACTTTCAGGAAAATTGACGAAGTAGGACACAGTACACATAAATTATGGTAGTGACATTAGTTGTCAGGTCCAATGGCGACTTACTGGAAAAAGTGACCAGCCGTCAGGTCTGTTGGTGAACAAAATATTAAGTCGCCAGGCCGTCAGGCGACTGCGGATCGAGTTATCAGTCACTAGACGGGCTAACGACTAATTGGCAATATATAATTCAGGCACCTAGCGATTGGCAGAGTACGAGCATCAAAAAAAAAAAACCAAATTGCTGAGGGGAGAGAAGAGGAAAAAGAAAAGAAGGGAAGAAAGAACACATCCAAAAAAAGGTATAAATTTTAAACTTTAGTGATAATTAATGTAAAGTTAATTAAATGTAATTTTTTGTAAGTTTAGAATGCAGATTTGTTTTAAAATTGTGTGAAAATTGTGTTATTAATATAGATGTGTTGTAGAATAACTAGATATAAGATATATGTACTTTGTAAATATAGATCTATTATGTAGATGTACTATATAATTAGAGAATAAATTAGATTAATAAATAGTGAATCGATAATTTAGGAAATACACTTCTTTCGCAGAAAATGTGTGGAAAATTTTAGGATAATCCAGATCTGTGAATCTCAAATGTGATTTGTGCATTATTCAAATATGTGGTGTATTTATGAATATAATGTATATATAATTTAGATCTTTTGTATAATATTATATAAGTTTAATGTTTTTATGGATGAGATGTGAGATGTGTATTAATTAAGATTAGTAAATAATTAAATTATTGATTAGTGAGATGAAAATATAGGAATTGTAGACTAGATGTGATGCGATAATCTGGTGTCGTTAGATTAGTTGAGATGTTAAAAAATAAGTAGCACAAGAAAACTGAAGACAACATTTTTCACCAAAAAAAAATCATTATAATGCCATTTTCAATCATCATCAGGTAAGGGGGAGATGGGGTCCCTCTTCACCATGTGCTTCTTGCGCTTGAGCTTAGGCAAAGCCATTATCCAGGAAGGAACTTCACAGCCTGAAGATATCAGCACGTTAGCAATATTCCGCAAGAATGGCTTGTCCTCCTCCGTGAAGAATGTGATTGCCTCTCCTGATCTACCTGCTCTCCCAGATCGACCTACATATAAAATGAGGAGGAGGGGGGTGGGTGGGTGTGGTGGGTTGTGAATTTGCTCTGTTAGTTCATCGGAGAAAATACAGAGATCAGGTCTTTCACTAGCAGTGTGCAAGGTGTTAATACTGTTAGTAGTATTGACTTGCTTCACGAAACTGTAGGATCCAGGGTATGCTCATTTCATTTCAATGCATGACAAGAAAGATTGATTATGCCTACTAAACCAAGTGGAGTGGTTTAAGCTGGGGCAAATGCTACCAAAAGTCTCCTCAGTGGAACCAGAGTTTGCAACTATTATGTCCTTTAAATTGGGAAGTCAACATCGCTAACTTATCATAAAGCTTAACAGAACATTATGAGATCAATCTGGAGTGGACAAAACTATGATTAACACATCTCCAATGGGTGGACACGGTGATGACCTGGTGCTGCAAAGGCCTAATATGGAATACTGTTGAAAGCATGACGCTCCTGCTTACAGTTGCGAGAATATTGTTGAAAACTCGTGAGTTTCGATTTTTTGTCCAGTCCTAATCATACGCCCGATGCTACTACTTCCACACATGCCACTCGCTAGCCTCTAATTAACGAGACGGTCCTTGCAGTCATCATTGAGGCAGTTGCGGAGGACCCCACGAAGGTGGGCAAGCCAACCTCTCCTGGCACTAGTCTCTTTCTACGGAGGCGCGTACCAAGTCTAGTGCCTGCAAGTTGTGCCGCATTTCATTAGGTGCGCGCCCCCATCAACCATCTTGACGCCGACTTTGTGGTGCGACGTGAGCGAGCCTTAGCACTGTAGTAACACGAACTCGCCACCCTGTGCCCGTCTTTGTGCCTACCTACAATTGCAATGCAATGCGATGGGCGGGATGACCAAAGGGGAGCCAATAGCAAGCTACCACTGACTGCCATTGCAATGGAGGGCTCATGCACTAGCTAGATCAAGGAATTGGGCGCCTCAATTGCAATTGTAAGGAGGCAATCGATGGATGAGATGACCAAATTGAAAGGCAAGACTGAATTGATGAGCCATGCCTAGGACGGTAGCAGCCTGGCAGGTCGAACAACGCCACTTGATACACCGTGTACCCCTTCGGCATGTCGCCCTCAAGCGCCAGTTGAGACACCACCATCGCTCACCCGCGCAACAAGCCAACAATGTGCCGCCATCGTACGCCATAAGCGCAGGGGTTTTTTTGGTACTTCCTGAAAAATCAACTCAATAGTGGGCATATAAGAAATCAGTTTTATTATCAAGTGGCACCTGACATAATTAGTTTATTTTTTATGATATTTTGATTTGTTTTCTAGAGATGTATAACAAAATTTTCCTTTATAAAAACTCCAAGACCACAAACAAATCTTGTGCGCATTATTTGCAAAATATCTAACTGGTGCAAACCTTATTAAACTTTGTAAACAAAAGAAAAAAGACAACGAAAACAAGGACATTACTACTGTCGGGGTAAATGCAAATGGCCAAGTTTTGCACATTGTTCTACATCTTCTAGTGTTTCAACTAAGTCTAGACTTTTTCAATTTTGGAAAACAGTCCAACTTCTTCCCAAAATTGTTTCAATTAACTCCGGTCATTATATGCCTTAGTAATAATATTATAAGTGAGTGAATCTATAGGTGACTGAGATTTGGTCTGGGAGGAGATGGAAGCTAAGGACTGTGGAAAAAAACATATCTAAAAAATATTAGTACCATGGCCATTCCCTATAAAAAATAAGAAAAAACTTCTCAACTATAGCAGGTTAACTGATGAATCTATAGGTGCATATGTAAATATAACAACAATGTCTATCAATAACAAAGATAGTCTCAAAAAATAACAAAAGATATGCATATGCTAATTTCAGGTCTCAGTCAACACAGATCAGTTAGTCGTCTTCAAACAAGAAAACTGAAGACAACATTTTTCACCAAAAAAAAATCATTACAATGCCATTTTCAATCATCATCAAGTAAGGAGGAGATGGGGTCCCTCTTCACCATGTGCTTCTTGCGCTTGAGCTTAGGCAAAGCCATTATCCAGGAAGGAACTTCACAGCCTGAAGATATCAGCACGTTAGCAATATTCCGCAAGAATGGCTTGTCCTCCTCCGTGAAGAATGTGATTGCCTCTCCTGATCTACCTGCTCTCCCAGATCGACCTACATATAAAATGAGGAGGGGGGTGGGTGGGTGTGGTGGGTTGTGAATTTGCTCTGTTAGTTCATCGGAGAAAATACAGAGATCAGGTCTTTCACTAGCAGTGTGCAAGGTGTTAATACTGTTAGAAGTATTGACTTGCTTCACGAAACTGTAGGATCCAGGGTATGCTCATTTCATTTCAATGCATGACAAGAAAGATTGATTATGCCTACTAAACCAAGTGGAGTAGGTTTAAGCTCGGGCAAATGCTACCAAAAGTCTCCTCAGTGGAACCAGAGTTTGCAACTATTATGTCCTTTAAGTTGGGTAGTCAACATCGCTAACTTATCATAAAGCATAACAGAACAGTATGAGATCAATCTGGAGTGGACAAAACTATGATTAACACATCTCCAATGGGTGGACACTGTGATGGCCTGGTGCTGCAAAGGCCTAATATGGAACACTGTTGAAAGCATGACGCTCCTGCTTACAGTTGCGGGAACTGCTTTCCATTTATAACTATTGGGACATGAGAAGGCCCATCAATATGCTTCAGATTTCATTGGAACAAAGAAGAATATCTCTAGTGTTTTGCACTCAGATGCACAAATGCACCTGTTGGGCTATCCTAAAAAGACTCTGCACGACTAAACTGATCAATGTAAGATTGATCTAGCTACATTTAAATCAGATTCTGGTCGAACTACAAAGAACCTGACAGGAAACATAACAATCAAATACATTTGAAATGATATATATCAAGAGCAGAATCTCAGGTAAACATGAAGCCTATCAAATATACATCAGACCTTACATCTGTGTGCTTGTGCCTGCAGACATCACTTATAGTGAGTGCATATGGGTGGGGCAGCTGGAGAGTCAAAGCAAGGCATATATCTTACCTATTCTGTGAATATAGGCAGCAGCTGATTCTGGGAAATCATAGTTGACTACACAGTTTACACCCTTGAAATCCATTCCCCGGGCAATGACTTCTGTTGCTATTAGTACCCAGGTCTTTCCAGCTCTAAGATTGTCAACAGCATCTTGACGCTGTAGAGAAGGAAAGAGAAATTAACATCTAGTGAGCCTGACGATAAATGATACTACAATGGTGAAAGGAAAAACTGCACAAACATTACTAACAAACAAGAATAGTATGAAAAAAAATACCTGCTGCTCAGTGAGGTCTGCATGGATTAAATCAGTTCTCATATCATCAAATGCCAATTCTTTGTAAAGTTCTTTTGCCCTCTCTTTGCTTTGAACAAAGATCAATACTGGAGGATTGAGAGACTACCAGCGAAAACAGTTTGTCAGCAACAAGTATGACAATATAAATATCCAAACATACACAATACAAACTTCTTTCTTGAAAATGACTCTTCGCAGTTCAGTATTTTTAAAAAATTTGTTCGTAAAAAGCAGCACAATTGGCTGAACTTTGCTGCCTATCAATATGTGTATGACATGAGAAATGAAAATGTGTTGGGCTTCAAAGGGGCTATGGTGGGTTAATCTGGCATGACCAGTGCAAAATAGTGAAGCGTCAGCACTACATTTAGTCTGTATGTGAAATGGTATGAAAATACAATTCCATAATCCTAAGATTTAATAGCCTATTAGTCATAAATCGGGAATAGCGACCGTTTAAGGAGACTAAACGTAGGATGTAGAGAAAAAACCACAGGAGGATCAGCACATACTTCTGCAAAGCTTTGTCGAAGAGAAAGCAACTTTCCCTTCTCAGTTCCAGCAAAAATCAACTTTTGCTTAATCAGTGATGAGGCCGAATTCCTATAAGTTGAATTATTCAGAATGAAAATGACCAAAAAAAGAAACTGTTTTTGGTGTACATTAAGCTAGCAATACTCACTTTCTTCCCACAATGACACGAACAGCATCATGCATTATTGTACGAGCAAGAGCCTCAATTGAATCAGGTAATGTGGCACTGAATAGAGATCGAATTATTGAAGGATTTGAGCAGGCTTCAACAATTGAATCGATCACTTCAACAAAGCCAAGCTCGAAAAGTTTATCAGATTCATCCAATACAAGGTATTCCACCCTGCAAAAGAGGAAACTCTACATTAGAATTGGCTTATCTCAAACAGCTTGTCTAATGTTCCTAGAAGTCAGAAACTTAGTTTGCATGCTGAAAGAAAACTATAGCAAAAGGCAATTCATGGTTACTCTATAAGTCACATGAAAACATAGATGAGATGAAACACAGCACTAGTGCGGTACAATTTTGTGTTCACAACATTTTGGTTCCTAAATAAAAATTAATAAATAAGTATAGAGATTTTCACATATTGAAAATGTTAACAACCACTCTTACTAAGGCAGTATTCTGAAGAGCATATGATTTGCATTCCGCAACAATTTACATTTCATTATCAAAATACTACTCTCTTTGTTCTTCAAAAAATGTCGTTTTAACTCCGTGCATAGTTTTTAAGAAATGAAATAAGATTACATGTTACCTAATATTGGAGATGTGTTGTTTATATGTAAAAAATTAGTGATTAAGTGGAGTAATAGCCATAAGTATATTTTGGAAGATGAGATCTCATTTCACTTCGAAGACATAGAACGACATTTTTTTTATTAATTTTGCTCTATAAAACGACATTTTTTAAGAACGGAGGGAGTACATCTGAATAACCATGCTAGTATTTTACTGCTTCAATGAAAACTGTAGCAAATCAGGATCTCAGGCTGAAAATGGGATAAACAATTTCTGACCAAGCTACATCAGTCTAGACAAAGGAGACTATTAAACTTAAAAAATTCACAATGTATCAGAAGTTACTAAAATACTTCAGCTATCATCATAGCGTACTTTCAGATATGGAGGCCAAAGGTGGTTGTAAACAATATTTCAAATTGCTACAGCAATCATCACAGACCTACTTAAATCAAGGTCTCTTTTGCGTACAGCATGGTCCAAACGAAGCGGAGTGGAGACAAGGACGTCACAGTGCATATCTTGGAAATTCCCAGATCTCGATAGATCTTTGGTCATTAACTTTATATAGAACTTCCTTCCTTTTGCCAACTTCTTGCACTCTCTTGTGGTTTGTGCTGCTAGTTCCCTTGTTGGGCAAAGAATCACAGCTCCAACACCTCCTTTAGACCCTGGCTATTAGAACAAAACTCATCATAAAGCATGTCCAGCCAATCAGAAGGATGTGATGTAATGCCATGAAGACAATTACCTTAATTTTCATAAGCATTGGGAACAAGAAAGCCAGTGTCTTGCCAGAGCCTGTAGGTGCACAAGCAAAGCACTCCCTCCCCTGAAGCAAGGAACACCAACTGAATCAACCCATACAACTAAACCTTTCCCATAATAAGGGAATTAAAACTCAAGACAGAAAATGCAAAATAACTCACCGAAAGAAGAATGGGAATTGCCTGCCTTTGGATAGGTGTAGGTTCTCTAAATCCAAGTTTTGACAAGTTTCCAACCAAATAGGTATCACAGCCATACCTGGGACATAAATAAAGTAGATTAGCTTGAGCCATCTCAAACTATTCCAAAATGCCCTATTGTTGATCGAGCACAGAATGTACACATAACTTTAGCAATTTAGTATTTGTAGAACTCTAGGATTACTACAAATGCCAACCTTGATACCAGTTCTTCAAAACTCTCAAGTGGTGCTGGGACATTCTGTCCAGAAATGTGGATGTCAAACCTCTTCCGGAGAATCGCAGCCCTCTGAAAAACAATCCAAATGATCATATTTCAATCATCCAAATGCAACATATGGAACTTTGCAATTACAAAAGTAAGGTATCTATCTAAACGTCAAGCACTAGTAGCAACTCAGTTCAAGCAAGTTAAGGAATCATACCAGTGGTCCAAACGTTTCCCATGGAACTTTTGAAATATAAAAGCTTTTGCAACCGAAAAGCAATTAACTACTATTCCAATCGTACCAACCAATTCTCGATTCCACCAAATTTACAACAGAACATACTTACAAACAGAACCGTGTCAGCTTTAATACTGCCACTAGTGCATCACATAGCACCATTACCTCAATCTCCTTCTCGGCTTCCTGCCGCCGCCTCACAACCTCTGGATCCTCATCCTTACTCGTTGCCACCTTCGTAGAATCCTCCTCCGTCTTCGCCGCCAATCCCCTGAACACACTGAACCCTTCCACAACATCTGCAAAAAAAACCCATCATAATTACCAGCACACTCCAAACTGCCACCTTTTAAGCGAACCAATAAGCAATAGGCCTCACCCGCATCGGAGGCGGCTGCTTCGGCTCGCTTCCTGCTCTTGGACTTGGCCTTACTCTTGCGCTTCCGCTTCTTCTCCGGCGTCGGCACGGAGGGGTAGGTGGGGCCGGCAGGAGTGGGGACTTGGCGAAAGCGGGCGAAGTCGCTAGCGAAGCGCTTGCGGTCGAAGTGGGTGCCGGCGAAGAGCGCTGACGAGGGCTTCGCCTTCTCCATGGCCGCCTCAGAGAAATCCTCTCTAAAACCCTAGGACCCCCCACTCTGGCCTTTGATACGCAGCTAAGCACAGCAAAAGTAGCAAAGGGCTCCACATGCAGCTACTGAGCGAACCACACTGGCTGTGATTAGCTGCGGGCCCCACATGCAGCGACCGGAGCATGGTTCCCGGATTGCGGGCCCATACGCAGGGACAGGGATCGTGCTCCCACGCGCATGTGTCTGCATACTGGCCCCACTAGTGTAACCCTGTCCCATATGTCAGTTACGGTGTATAACCTGTGGCTTTCGTTTTGGTATCCAGTTCTTTGCCCCCTCGCCTCTTCCCTCGCCACAACTCCACCCTAAAAATTTCTCGTTTCCCATACTAATTTCCCCCCTTAATTTCTGCTCCCAAAATTTGGGTTCTTTGCGATTTGAGTTACTATGATGATCCCATGGGGCGGAGTCGGATGCTGCCTCAGCGCTGCGGCGCTGTATCTCTTGGGGAGGAGCAGTGGGCGGTGTGGTTTTAATTTTTGCGATTTTTTGGTGATTTTTTTGGTTTTTTGTGATTCTGATTGGATGCTTTTTGTTTACTTTTCAGAGATGCGGATGTTCTGAGATCCGTGGCAAGGGCTGGCAGCATGAAGGATTTGGGTGAGTTAGGGTTTGGTTGCGATTTATGCTCCTTAATTGCTAAACACGTGCTTAAAGAGCTGGAGTTTGCACTGTTATGCTCTTGAATGTGGTAATTCACTAATTTGATTCTATTGGGATAGTAAAAGGTGTAACTTTTACAAAATTTAAACTTCGAATTGTGATTGATCCTAAATTCTTAATGTTGTATGAGCTAGAATTTTAGAAAAACATGGTAGATTACAAGCCAGAAGCTTTCTCCCCAAACTATGCTGAAGGGCTGTGTTTACACTTTGCGTTGTTATGTCAAAAACATGATAGCGATTATTGTCATTGATAATTAGATATGCACCCAGGCATTGTTTTTTAATTCTATCCACTGGTGAAATGGTATCAGGTTTGCATTGATATTCTCATGAATTGTTCTAGCAACAGATGTGCAAAAATATAAGACTTCTAACATGCACATAAATTATGATCAAGGCTTCTAACTTTGCATCACCATGCTTTATGTATGTATTTTGTACAGAAATTATCATTATTATGCTTGTTTAATCTATGACAATTGAAAATTTATTTTCTGATATGTGCCCACCATATTTAACAGCTGCTATGCTGGACACCGCAAGCAAAGTCCTGCCGCTTGTAGTTGCATTCTCTGGACGAGTTGGTTCAGATGCACCACTTATCTGCCAACAAAGTGGCATGAGAGGTGTAATAGTCGAGGAGATGGTACTGATTTGATTGTTATGCTTGTTATGATAAATAGATGGATTTGATGCACACAAGTGGCTTACTGTTTGCGCTTTGTAGGCAGAGCAACACTTCCTGAAGCACAATGATGCTGGATCATGGATTCAAGATTCTGCGTTGATGCTTTCTGTGAGCAAAGAGGTGCCCTGGTACCTGGTAATTAACTGCTATAACTAGTTCATTGTAGCTTTCTTTGGTGTGGTTGATGCAAGTATTTTCATTTGGCCTCGATTCAAACCTGTACTATTATTTGTATCGTGCATTCTCAAGGAGTAATCAGTTGTGTTAAGTGACTTGTAGACAAAGTGTTGGTTCTTGCTTTGAAAACCTATTAGTAGACGTTCACTGTTGCATCTTCTGTTGCTATATACTCTTTTTTATGGGCCTGCTTGGCCTTGCTTAGGCTTATCTTTTAATCTGGCTTAGTGAGCTTATAGTAGATGAACCAAATAAGCTAACTTACATTTTTTTTTTTTAAGAAAAGCACTAAAAGATGTGTAGGCAAACTCAGCTTGTAGGTCTTTATAAAATTATATGCCCCATAAAGCAACCTCACTAGATTCAGCTTTTCTCTACAGGTGAGGGTTTAAGCTTAAGTTAGGCCAAACGAGCACTTAGGTGTAAATGAATTAACTGCTTGGGGGAAAGGACAGTGGTCATTCTAAATTCACCAGTTGGAAGTTTTTGAGATGATAAGTGACATGATAGCTTATTTGTTTGTCACATCTTACAAGTGCAAGACTTCTCTAATCTCTAATTCATTACCAGGATGATGGTACTGGACGCGTCTATGTTGTTGGTGCTCGTGGTGCAGCTGGCTTGATTTTGACTGTTGCCAGTGAGGTTTTTGAGGAGTCAGGGCGAACACTTGTACGAGGAACTCTGGACTATTTGCAAGGACTAAAGGTTTGTCTACTGACATTTTTGACAATTCCAGTCTAAATTGGGTGCTATCCTGATTGAGCAATAACCTTTGTAGATGCTTGGAGTAAAGCGAACTGAAAGGGTTCTTCCAACTGGAACTTCATTGACTGTTGTTGGTGAGGTTGTATTTGTTAACCTTAATTGGGTTGCATTGTGTTAAAAATAATTTGCTTAGACATGGCTAATGCCTTTAGTTCCTTTATTCTGCTGGATTCTCATGTTATATGACCAGGCTATTAAAGATGATGTTGGAACGATTCGAATTCAACAACCACACAAAGGACCATTTTATGTGTCCCCAAAAAGCATTGATCAACTTATCACAAATCTTGGAAAATGGGCCAAGTAGGGTGATGCTGTAGAATATTCTCGTTCTCCTTGTTAAGGCATTTTAATGCTAATTGCGTGATTTTTATAACAGGTTGTACCAGTTTGCTTCCATGGGGTTTGCAGCATTTGGTGTGTTTCTTCTTGCAAAGCGTGCACTGCAGCATTTTCTGGAAAGAAAGCGTCGGCATGAGTTGCAGAAGAGGTATATTAACATCAAGCTAATCTATTTAAAACAAAAGAATGGAAGTGTTAGGACAAGCAATTTAATCCTGACCATATACATTTGTTCAAGAGGTTCCTTCTCATCTTTTCTAGACATCGGTGGAATACGAGTGAGTGTCCCAATGTTTTGTTAAGTGTAGTTCAGTTTTGAGTGCATGCTCTGAAGTGCAGTTTTTGCTTTATTTTGTTTTCTCCTTTCAATCTGTGTTTTTAGTACCAGAAAATTGATCTTATGTTATTTTATCCATACAGGGTTCATGCTGCAGCAGTAAAAAAACATGCTAAAGAAGCTGAAGGTGATTTATTTATAGATGATTAGCTGTCTTGGCTGTGTGTATACTCATGTCATCTTTTATTGTTTTGTGCAGGGACCAATGGTAGATCAGACACGGAACCTCATGGCAGTAAAAAGGATCAGTTGGTGCTGGACATATGTGTGATCTGCCTTGAGCAAGAGTACAACGCTGTTTTTGTGCCGTAAGTGTCTTATATGTTTCAGTATGACAGTTTTTTTATGTTGAGGGTGAGGGTAGTTGTTCTTTTCGTTATATTTAAATATGTAATCCCTATACACGCCTAGCTTTATAGTGCTTCATGTTAAAAAGTCCAAATTCTCTGTTAACACCTAGCATTATAGCTCACCTACCAATGAATATTGCTAATTGATTAAACAACTCTGCAAGTATGATTTGAAGTGATGCTTACTCTGAATTTAGAAGTAGTTAGCCTATAAGATACACTTTTTGGTCCTCAAACTAAGATATTGTTGCCCCTAATTGATGGGCTTTCTTTACATTTTTAGTACTGTTTTGTAGAAACATGACCTGGTTTTATCAGATGATTTCCATTTCTCTCGTCACTGATTATCATTCATGTTTTTGAACCTATTTTCTGCTTGGTTGTATTATCACCCAAAAGTTTATTCAACTCGGACTGTAAATCAAACTTTCTCCAGGTGTGGTCACATGTGTTGCTGTATGACGTGCTCGTCGCATTTAACAAGCTGTCCACTTTGCCGGAGAAGAATTGACCAGGCTGTGAGGACTTTCCGCCATTGATACAACTATAAGTGGCAAAAACCAGCACTCCTTGCCTTCATGCTGAACTGCTTCTTTCAGAACCACTTAGCACTTCTAGTGCTTATTGCGGCAATATGTGAATTACAACTGCTATTACCGAGCTGAAGCATCGATTGACTTTTCTCTACTAACAGATCACTGATTGATAGAAACTCGTATTTGACAATTGATGTTCTCTCCGGAGCCTGGCAATTGCTGCGGATGCATGTAATGTACAATTATGTACAGAATCTCTGTAGTGATGTAAATGCTCTTTGTTTCTGAAAGTTCGCTGATTGCCAGTGTGTGTTAATGTTTCGCAGTGGTCTCAAAATTTGCCCCGGAGGTGATTGTTTCAAGCTGTAATAATGGAAATCTTTTTGAGAACGTGATGATATCTCTTGTGAGTTTCTTCATATGCGCCTTGGTTTTGTTTGTGGTAGAGCATCTCTGAGTAAAACAGCACTGTGATGTGTTTATCTGAAGTAAAATACAGAGCTCCTGTGGGCTGTGGCCCGACCCATGTCTCCCAAGCGCCAAAGAGGGGTGAGAGAGCGCCGGCTTCTGCCGCACTCCCCGCCGGTGTTTCACTGGCAGTGGAGGCTTTGCTCCCACCGGTTCCCTTCCCTGCTCCTCAAGCCATGGTGCCAGGCGCCTTTTTGTCGCTTCGGCAAGTGACAATGGTATGATTGAGTTCCTAGAATTCGAGTGGTTTCGGAACCCAACCGGGAGGGAAAAAATTTGCCTCACGTCAATAAAATTCTTTTTGTCAACCAGGAGACTTGAAATGGGCCAACTGCCGACTAATTTCTGGAGATTCCAGGCCATTTTTTTTCTTTGTATTTTCCCAACATTCTATAATCATTATTTTATGTATTCTTGAAACAACACTTCTAGTACTGACCAATTTACACTTCCCAGTTCGGGATGGCCAGGTACCCTCCAGGACTCTGATGCAAAAGTAGTCTCAGAGCTTAGCTTGTTATTGAGGGAAACACAAGGAGGGTAAGTCGCAGCCTAGTTAGCTTAATCTAGTTAGCTTAATCAGAAGTCTTTTGGTCAAGACATACCTTAACTTGAGTACACACTTCTCTACCATTAGATTATTATAAAACATATTGATTTGAGGGTAAAGAATAGAGCCATTACATCATGTGTGTCTATTAAAGATTTTTTGAGGAAATTCTGTAAACACCCCCATAAAATCACTTTTCTTTTCAAAAACCACCCATCAAAAATTTTGGAATACTTTACCCCCATAAATTTTTTTTTGATTTAAAAACTCATCTACCATTAGTTAGAAGCTAGATTTAACATAAAAGTATGAAAAATAATATAATTATAGTTACTTCACCAATTAGCATCAACATTGGTGGAGGGCCGCGGCAATGACTACGAAGCACAGCGTGGTGGCGAAGGTTATCTAACGTGGGGCACGGTGTGTGCGGGCATTGCGGTGATGGAGCAAGACAAGTGATAATGGAGGTAGCACAGCACAATACCATCACCATTGATGCCACTTGACACACCATTGCAGTCCACCATGTTTTGCCACCACTATGCCGCGTTGAACCACTCTCAGTTGTTGTTGCACTGTCTTTATTGTCATCACAGATTTACCATCAATGACATGGGGGGGCCAAATGTTGGTGATTATAATTTTATTATTTTTTAATACTTTCCCGTAAAGTCTAATGGATAACAAATAGTAGGTGAGTTTTTATGTCAACGAACAGTTGTAGACCGTCGATCTTACGAAAAATAGTTGTTTAAGTGGAATTAAGTAGAACGATGTGAAGTGGTATGAAGGAAGAGAAATCTAGACAAGAGAAGGATTTTTATACAGCTTCGGACCCTCAAGAGATAAGTAATAATTCTACTTCCAGCTTGTATCACTCAAGAGATCAAGTGTTTACAATCAGATTACAGATTTTCATTAATCATCTGAAACTCCCGAAAAAGTCTCCCCCCAAGCTCTTACATCATTCCCTTTTTTATGATTATACAAGAACTGTTATCAATTGTCAATTGTCGGCGGTTATCACCAATTACCACTATGATGCAATTGTATTGGCGGTTTCTGAAGATCGTGTGCTAACCGGTTTGATGTGAAACTTCTTTTACTGTGGAACCGTCACGTTATGAAGATCATAGGTGTTGATTTGTCCTTGGTCGAAGGTAACTGATATCCTGATCAGGAATCTTCGTACTCAGTTTCTTCATTCGAGGAAAGCTTGAGCATAATATTTTGACTAGAACAGGTCATGTATTCGACTAAGCCTAAGTTTGGTCGAATTAATAGTTTAAAACTGGTCGAAACCACTGATTGAATTAATGTCTTTAAACTGGTCGAAACTATTGATAGCTACTTACCGCAATGTTAAAAGTTTACATCATCTAAGTACGAGAATTAAGTAAGCCCCTTAATCCTCGTCACTTTATAACAAAAAATAGTAGTGGGGCAAAATATTGCAAAATTCTAGTAGGGTTTTTTTAAAACGGGAGTTATTTCTAGGGGTGTAGAAAATTTTCCCAATTTTTTCCCCACTCAATCAAGCCAAGTGAAGGGGGCTCGCCCAACTTAGCTAAGAGTAATCCCTATTTAAGGTCAGGTTGGATGTAAGGGTGTGTGTCCTATTATTTCGATTTATTTAGTTTGGTTATTTTGGTTTTTTTAACATTGTGATTATGTAAAATCAATACCAAATTAATCAAACTAGAATTTAATTCGGTTTCAGTAAATACCAAAAAAATTTCAATTCAATTCAATAAATACCAAATTTACCAAACTAACGTTCTTACTTGCAGGTGATGTAGCAATTTTGCGAGGAAAATTTTAATAACCACATATTATAATAATAAAATGAAAGCATTATCCTATTTTAATTCCTTATACTCTCACAATCAAATATTTATTCAAAAAATTATATTTTTATCATTACAAATAGTATATTAATTAAATTAATAAGTAGTTTATTTAAAATTAATTCAATAAATTCAGTTATTTCAATTTTCTCGGTTTGGTTATTTCAATTTTTGCAAGCCGAATACCAAATTTAAACAAAAAAATTCAGTTAATTTGATTCGATTCAGCTCAATTATTTTAGTGGGATGAGTTTTTTGACAGCACTCTCATTCCGGATTTTGTTTCCAGGGAAACCGGATCCAAAACCCAAACCCTTTTAGGAACTAAACTTTTCCGACGACGCATTTTGGTCCCTCGACTTTGTATTATTTGCCTTAGTACCTGGACATATTATAATTGCCCGTTATGCCATTCACTCTAGGAATTCAATGATTTCATTATCATTATCAATTAGGCCTTCCTGGTTATTCTAAGTTGTGGAATTGAATCTTTGGTGTAGGGATGAATTATAGTAAGTGGACATCAGATGATCTCATTATCAAACCCAAACCTGTGCGCGGCAGAGGTAAAAATAAAAGGAAGTGGACATCGGATGAAGATGAAGAGCTTGTCAGAGCCTTGTACGAGGTATCTCTTGATTCTAAAACAAAAGCCGAGGGAGGGGGCCTTAGGAATGGATATTCTCTATGCATAGAGCACATTCTTGCACAGAAGTTGCCTGGTCGCGGTATCAAAGCCAGTCCTCATGTTGATTCCCGGCTGAAATACTTGAAGCAGAAGTATCGTGCAATCAAAGTTATATTAGCATCTGGTGGCTTCTCCTGGGATGACACGAAAAGGATGATTCAATGTGAAAAAAGGCAATATGAGTATTATTGCAAAGTAAGCCACTCTAATCTTTCTAGCCCTGCTTTTATCATAATATATTTTTATTTTTTATTTAGTTTTGTATTTTTGCAGGATCATCCTAAAGCCAAAGGTTTGTATGGTGTCCCGTTTCCTCATTTTGATATACCTGATGCTGTGTATGGCAAGAATCAAGCCACTGGAGAAGGGTTGGAAGAGTCCGACGAGTCCATTGCCAACATGGAGAATGGAAATCCAAATGAAGTTGGAGATGAGGAAGTGAAGGATAAAAGGATGTCCATAGGGTCATCTGGCCGTTCTCTGGATGCAACATTGAACAATAAGATGCAGAAGAACGATGAAGAGGATGGAAAAAGGAAGACTACTGAACCAAGCTATCCTCTCATGGAAATGTTCAAGGATGTACATGGCCACTTTCAGAGTATCATTGAGCATGTTGGTGCGATGGCAGCAGCAATGGAGCAGTTCAAGGATGTCCATGATCACTTTAAGAGTGTCATTCAGCATGTTGGCATGATGGCAGCAGCAATGGAGCAGTTCAAGGATGTACATGATAACTTCCAAATTGCGGTTCAACATGGCAGAGCTATGGTAGCAGAGATGGACTATGAGACTGAGATGCAACAAAGGACAATTTGCGAGGAGCCCCAACAGAAGGCGAAAGTAACAGCTATTTCTGAGATGCAAAAGCTTGGTTTTACTGGAACCGAAGTGGTCAATGCTGCAAGTATTTTTGCGAAGGAGCCAAATCAAATGGAAATGTTTTTAGCACTTCCGGAAATATACAAGAGGGAATACGTACTCAAAATGCTTAGCGATATGTGATATAATTCTCTGATATATTCATGTCATTTCATTATAGGGAAGTTTTATACTATGAAATGTTCATTTTAGGCTTTCAGGTGGCTAATCTAACCATTTTTGGGTCAAGAAATATGAGAGAAGTAATATAGGTGAAGTTGATGTTCTGCAAATACTAATGCAGCCTACTCGCAGCATTGTTATTTGAAATTTTCTGTTTGATGTGCGCAAATTGCACATTTATAGGATGATCTGCTGAGTGTTTTGGTATGTTGTTCATGAGCAACCAGCAAGGTTTTCGAGAGATGTTTGTGAAAATGAAATTTGTTTTCTCCGGATTAGGATATCATAGAATAAGATTTGCATCTTCCGCTTTATAGAACAAAAAAAAATAGAACAGAAAAAAACACATGCATTTCTTTATATTTGGACTTTGATCTAGATCAAAATACGTGAGAAGTTTTAAATTTTTTATAATATGATTAATCATCTTAATTTATATTCCATATCAATTTAAATCATTCAGATTTTGATTAAATAATTGAGATTCTAAAAAATACACCCACTGTCTTTTGTTCAATGAGACACAAGATTTAAATCCCGCCCAATTTTTTTTTCTCCGGTGTAAATGTTATCACAAATTCCCAACATATCAACTGTTACAATAATACAAGATGGTCATACAGAACAAATGCCGGCACATTGGACTGGCATCAGGCAATATTAACAAAACAGAAGAATCCCATTCGAAAAGCGACCCTTTGCCTGCCCACAGTACAGCACAAGGATGCACACCAACAATTTAGCTTTTGCTTGTGCATTTGCTCATCGGTTCCATCAGTGGACCTATATCTATCTAGATTGAGAAATATTGAGTTTGTCGGGCAGGTCATTTTAACGTACGAAAGGTCTAGAATTTCTCCTTCCAGCATGGATAGTATATTTCCCTGGATATTTTGGCAAACCACTCAGCGCTTCAGACTCAAAACCATCAACACTCGCTGCAAACTGGAATCACACAAACACTTTAACATATGCAGATTGCACCGGTTGAAAGTTAACACAAAGCACAAAGAGTGCAATTAAAAGAAAAGGCAATGATGCTTGTCTTCTAACATCACTGCTGATTTAGCATCAATTTGCAGACATATCAATATCAAGTACCGACAAAAAGAGAACTGGAAACATGTTCAATTTGCTCTTTGACAGTATTATTTTGCAACAAAAGAAGGCACCACAGTCTGGAAGATACTACTTCAATGCCAAAGTACCAAGAAACTATCAAACAATGGACAGAAGTTCACTCCTTTTTCCCAATGCCGTGGGACATGTTGTAAACCCCACGCCCCTGTTTATCAAACAAGAAAATAAGTAACAAACTGAACAAAGCAAGCACTTCTTATAAAGAAAATCAGCAGGCGTAACTCCCCACTTACAATGAGAAACATGCTGGTGGCAGCCAGTGCAAGGGGTATGGCAATGGACGTGACCACATCAAGACGCCCTTTCAGGTAAGTGTGCTTGGTCAAGTTCTGGAAATGCTGCTGGTGCTTAAAGAGCCTCTCACGTGGCAAAAATGGTGCTTCCGTCATCCTGCATTACAACAAAAAAAAAATGCTAAGTAGACTTTAACAAAAAGAAGAAAACTAACCCCTCTATCCACTGATTATTAGTGAATTTTCATTTCAGATAGAACAGAAATTTCCAGGGTGGTATTAGTATGATAGTTGTATCATTGGTCATCTTCAACAACTGCAAACAATGAGAAATCAGTAAACTTGTCCTTGTACACATTCAACTTTTTTATACAGCTTAAACAGCTCCACCATTTTGAACCCAAAAAAAAAAAAAAGCAAAAGTGTTCAAATTGTGTCAGGCAGCCAACTTTTGGCCACCATCCAAACAATCGCCAACTTGTGTTGGTTGTGGCCATCTTCCAAGCATCTTCTGAAGTTAGGTGATTTTTTTCTAAAATCTAACTGCATTTAATGCATAAATATATTATTTCCAAGTGAGGGAAATTCACGAGTTGCACAAGAGTTATCATTAACTGGTACTTCAATGAAAGAACATTAAAAAAATCATCATCCACAATTATATTGCGTAACTCTTTTTTCCAATGAAAAATATGAAAAAAAGCAAAGACAAACATACAGGCTCAAGTATCAAACAACTCAGGCATATTTCCTAAACAAAATCTCACATCATCAAACTCTCACATCTGCAATATGTCATAAGTAACACCCTTACAAAACTTGCACTAATGGCTAACACATCATGTACCTTGTACAGTTGCACCTAAAATTAGCTCAGCCTCAGGCTACAACGAGACTCCTATTTCGACTGCATGATTTGATTCAGCCAACCTCCAAACCAAGAGAGGGCGAGGCTAGGGGTGTGCAATGGGTCGGTTCAGTCAAATTTCTTTTTTGTGGAAGAGTCAAATTTTTCTTTCAGGAAAAGAACATAAACTTCGGTTGTGCCTTTTTGACAAATGAAACAACCAAGAAAAACTTAACCACGCTAATCTGAAGAATTTTCGGTCAGTTGTGTTGGCTAACCCGTTATACCAACCTCCAATCGGTGCTAGAACTTCAGCACAAAACATAATATAATACCGCATAGTATGGTCTCGAATCGTATGTCCAAGTAATCGAAATCAAATATCCAATCATGTAACAAATAGAGATCAGATCGGACCAAGAAAAAATATTGCAAAAAAAGTATTGTATTAATCATACTGCAGTGCAACCACGAAACCATGAAGAAATCTTCCAAACAAGTACATCACGTTAAGAAAGAAACCAAATAACGCATCATGCATCAATCACTAGCCTAGAAGAAACAAGCCACCCAAAAATTTGTCCACCAAAAGCTTAGATCATACATAGATTTCGATAGAAAGAAATCCCTCAACTCTATTGCATACCAAACGCCATCGATGGTGGACTGCTTCATTACCCGACTTGAAATTACATTACAGAATAAATTTCCCCCATCTTTCATTGTAACAATGGACAAAAAAGCGAAGTTCGAGAGAGTAACTAGTATAAATTCCTTCAAAACCAGTTTGGAAGCATTTGATGCATGGATGAGCTGAGAGAATACCTGCCTGGATCGGAGATTGGGTGACCGGCGGCGCGGGGGAGGGGCGAGGCGGAGAGATCCGGAGAGAATAGAAGTATTTGGGGCAGGAAACTCGCACGAGGTTCAGGAGGAGAGAGTAAGGTGGATAGAATTTGGGCCAGATAGGCCTCGGGCCGGTTAGTGAGGGAATTAGGGGCTTAGGTACCATGAGGTCGGTCAAGTTGAAGGGCCTGTTACCGAAGTTCATAGGCCCATTTTGTGGCGCTATTTCAGTTTTACAACAACGATAAGGACACTTTTGGTGTTTTTAATTTGCATAAAAGTTATTTTAGTCTTTCTATTTTTCAAAAATTAAATTATTTTTTTATTTTCTGAATCGGTTCAAAATAAATCAGAAAATTACTAGAAAATAGTGAATTATATGGTTCAAAATAGTCCATATTGATTACATATAGTGGTTGTATTAAGTAAGGTTTGAAAAGTATTAGAAATAATTGTAAGAAACATGATAATAGCAAGAGGATCATTTTGAGTTAGTTTAGATATTAAGAAGACCAATTTAACTCTCTTGAAAATATAAGAATCAAAATGAGTTTTCATGTAAAGTAAGATACCAAAAATATCATTTCCTTTTACAAGATAACCTATGCCCCACTAGGAATGCACTAATTTGATAAGAATTTTAGAGAAACAGATAATTCCACTCTTACTAAATTTTGACTTCCCTACAAAATTCCTATAATTTTTGCATTCCAAACAACCCATATAAGTTAAGAGAGAGAGAATAGAGGGATTAATAATTTCTATTAATTATTTTATAGGTATAGTTTGGTCTAGTCTATTATTATTATTATTATTATTATTATTATTATGAAAAAAATAATGATTTCTCTCGTGAATTACTCTAATGAAATTAGCTAGGACGGAGCCATCGCGTGTTTAGAAGCTAGCGGGCAGTGGTTTGAGCTTATCAATACAAAAGAATTTCAGTTGATCTGGGAAGCCATTCCGGCTGCACCTTGTCTAAAAGGGCTCAAGAGACCAGTTGTTTTACGCCGAAGCTCTTCCAACGTTCAAACAGGTAATATTGCAAATCAAAAATTTGGAACGAAGAATTGCTGGAGTCGCATGCTACAACATCTGAAACTAATATGAAAAATGTAGCCATCTCTTCTCGTCCAGTACCAAGCATATTAAACATCACGTGTGTGCACAACTCCCACATATGTTTGTTCCGGTACCATATTCAAAACAATTTATTAACAAAAAGGAGAAAGAATGAGACATGGATTATTGCATGTCCGGTTGCCTCGGTAGGGCTTGATGTCTTAAGCAAATTTAAATTTACCAGCAATTTCAACTCAAATGGAAGACTTGGAAGTGTTTTGTATGATCGTATTACATCTTCATATTGTACATTTTAAGGCAACCTCAGTGACGCTTATTGTCCGCTGTTTTCGAACACCGTTCTGAACCTGCCTTACATGTTGATGCTTTTCCTGATTTCTGAAAGTTCCAAATTGTGGCCATTCCTGTACCCTGAAAATTCAAGACAAAATGTAATTTTGTAAGCTGCTGGGCAACTTCTTTCCTAGCATTGGAAGTATGAAACTGCAAGATAGCATGTTAACATCCTATAGCAGGGTTACCAAAGACTGCTCTGTAGCAGTGTTCCAGTAGAACTCTGTTGCTAGATGGAAAGGCATTTGGGGCCTGAGACAACTATTCCGCACCAGTATAACAGTCCTACAGACTTTACACTACTAGTATGCGGTATCTTTTGACATCACGAATCAATAACTTGCAACTATACTGCTCGTGTCTGTTCTGTTTTACAAGTCAACAGACATGAGATACATCGTCATTGTCCTTTGACATACTTACGGCAAATATTAAATGAATATTACCCAGGTACGTGCCATTAAATAGCCAACATGTGCATGAACATAGTTGCAATTAGCAGGATGACTAATGGTATTTTCTAGCATATAATTACAAATGTCTGTTGAAAATTTTAGGGAAATATTTTCTTTCAATCGTCAAAAAATAATTGAGTAACTTCTGTTAGTAGCATTGGATGAACCTGTGTCTGGCCTAATGACAAAGCATATGAAAAAATCCTCTGATTTCTAATAACTTAAAACTACCCATTGTCGTGGACAATTTGTTCAGCCTGAAGATGTCCAGGTTTTGTTCCTTTAGCAAGGTGCACCAACCACCAATGTCTAGGTCCTTTAGGGTATGTCCTTTATGGTATGTCACAGGTCCACTATCTGCTACTATTGGATAAAATTTGGCGTAAAATGTATGAAACTTGCATGGTTGAGGGATTGCGGCAACTAATACACATCACATTATCCAACTAATAGTATGGTAGTTTGTCCTGAGACATATAGGTAATTCTGAAGGAAATTGACCCAAGAAGTTGCTTGGACAAGTCTACACAAACCCAAATCCCAGTACACTCAATTAAGATAGATTAGCAAATGGACAATGAAACTCCACCAACTCAAAGTAACATATTTACCAAAAACAGAGACATTGACACAAATAGCAAATAGTAACTTGAGAACAGCAAACTTGAGCTTACAAGCATACCCATAAAATAAACAGCACACACTTAAACCAATCTTTATTGGCCACATGATTGCATCTTGCACAAATAATGAAAGATAAGAAAGTGTGGACATACAATTTGCACTTCCATACCAGCATATCTTTTCAAGCCTTCTCATCATCATCTTCAATATCCCAGCTCAAATCCTCATCATCTTCAGCAACACTCAGCCTCTTCCGCAACTCCTCCTTGAGAGCAGGGCTCGAGCCCTGGGTACTACCTTTCTGCTCTTCATGCTCCCCAAGATCCTCGATCTCATCCCACTCAATATCCTCCTCCTCTGCCGCTGTCCGCTGTCTAGACACAATGGAGTAATCACTATCTTTGCTTGAGTCGCTCGTCTCATGCTTCCCCCCTTCTTTCACTGCACCATCACCTGCGCTAGAATGTGTTTCCTCCTTGGCATATTTCTTTTCACCTGATTCTTCCACATTTGACTCAGAAGCCTCCTCCTTCCCCGCCGCCGAGTCCTCTTCCTTGTCCACTACCACCATAGAGCTACCAAAAACCTCCGGTTGGGACGCCTCAGCATTCTTCTGTTCGTTGTCCAGAGCACCAGCCTTTTCCACTGCCTCATCTTTGCTTTGCACTACTTCATGTTTGGTTTCTTCTTTGATCTGTTCTTGATTTATTCCCTCCTCTTTCACTTCCTCATATTTCTCCTGCTCTTCCTCGTCCTCATCATCCACCTCCCAGCTCAAATCCTCCTCTTCTTCCTCCCGGGCAATCACCCGCTTCACGAGCTTTGCCCGTGCGTCCTCCTGCTGTTTCAATTTATGCACACGGTAGAAATACCTCGCCCAGAACAACTCGCTCTCCACCGTATCCGGCACGAGCCTCTCCACCATCCCTTCCAGCACATCGCTATCATAGCACGCCGCCTCGATCTCCTCCTTCCTCTCCTCCAGCCTAAACCCCGCCCTCCACGTGGCGAAGTCCTCGGCATCGTCGGGATCCGAGGTGAAGGTGCCCGGATCCGACTGGAGCGCGCGCAGCTGCGCATCGAAGCGGCTGTAGCGGCGCTGGCCGGATGCCGAGTTGGGCTCGGAGTCAGCGTCGGAGGCTGCGGAAGCGGGGGCCGACGAGGCAGCGGCTTGAAGAAGGGCGTCCTTGCCCTGAGCGACGATGCCTGCGAGGCCGTCGAGGGCATGGGTGGAGGACGGGAGGTCGCGCGCGGCCCGGGCGGCGGCATCCCGAAGCGCCTCGGTCTCGCGGCGGAGCCCAGTGCCGAACTCGGTCAGGTCGCGGCGGTAAGCCTCGAGGACAGTCTCGGACTGTGAGGTCAGGGTCTTCAGCAGCCCACCGAAGCCCCATGCCCCGCCGCCGCCGCCGGCAGGGGCGGACGGGGAGGAGGTGGATCCGGTGGGTTCGGGCTCCGGCGGCGGCGAGGCGGGGTCTGGATCGGGTTCGGCGAGGATGGATTTGAAGAAATCCATGGCGGATTGGAATGGATCGGAGGAGGGAGAAGGGAGGAGGGAGGGGGAATGATTGGGCCCCGGCGGTCAGAAGGGTGCGGGTTTTGTAATTGCGTGGGTTGGTCGGAGACGTGCGTGCGGGCTGCGGGAAAGCGTGGGCGCTCTTTGCTTGGGCCCGGTTGGGGGATGGATTCCACTACATGGTGCGCACGGAACGTCTTGGGTTGGACAAAATGGGTCGACTTGTAACGGATTCCTGCCTTCTGCCGTGCATTTGAGAAGGCACGTGCTGTTTAGAGACAGCAATTTGAATGTTGAAAGGGTAAATGAGAAAATCAAACCGTTTATTTAGATCAGGATTATTTTATTTTAGATCCAATGTTCAACGATCTATGAATGTTTTTAAAATATAGATTGACTCCAAAGATATAGGTATATCTGGCATGCTGAATCTAAAGTAAAATGGGTGAAATCAAAGAAATTTTATTTGCAAGTTCAAATTATCATAAGATAAGTGATTTTGTTTGGGTTTCTAGTTTCTTTCATATGGTCTGATTTTATTAAACGGGCAAATAGTTAACGTTAAATTGAATTGTTAAGGACAATGGCATAATATAATCATGCAACAAAAGGGAATTACTACTTCAAACACACGCCATTTTGAGGTATTTGCTCATTTGATTAAAAATTGATAGGAGACAATAAGATATATGATAAATTATTTTTTTCTCTTGAAAAGATCATGCATCTCAAATCTTTTGTCATGTTTCTATAATAAAAACATGATAGTTGAGGCGCCTACTTAAAAAGTTAAATAAAAGATGTTCAAGAGAGTATATAAAAAATGAAAAAACTAAACCATATACAAAACTACAAAGCAAAAAAAACCATGAATAAAAGATAATCCTCTTTTTCAAAAAGAGGATATAGACAAGACTAAATCTTCCAAATAAATCTTCCTACTGAAGAATCATCCTAATGATATAAATACTTACAAACAGCACTAGTATAAGGCACATATTTCTTTGAAGATCTTATTGGAAACATTTGGCATTATACAATTTTTTAGAAACAAACATGTAATACTGGATTCGTTTGACTTAATTCATCGTAACTTCAACTTCATAGATAAGGTCAAACTTTCAAATTTATCTTTTAAATTGAAATATTTTTTGAATTAAAAATTCTAAAGAAGCTTAAGGCATAATTTGAGTGGACTTTAGCTCTATTTTAAAGATGTTAGAAGTTTAAACTTCCCAACGAGGTGCGACAAAAGAAACTTGGCAAATAAACTTAAATTCATTTTGAATTGAGAAGTTTGACTTAACTCATCATAACTTCAACTTCTTAGATAAGGTCAAATTGTCAAATTTATCCTTTAAATTGAAATATTTTTTGAACTAAAAACTCTAAATAAGCTTAAGGCATAATTTGAGTGGACTTCAGCTCTATTTTAAAGATGTTAGAAGTTTAAACTTCCCAACTAGGTGCGACAAAAAAAATTTTGGCAGATAAACTTAAACTCATTTTGAATTGAGAAGTTTAAATTTTTCTCTTTAAATTTCTTTGAGAAGTCTTTAGATGGGCAGAAGTTGAAACCCTCCCAAATAAAATATAAACTCCTCTTCATTGGTTTATTGGATTTAAAAACTTAAATTGAGTTGTATGTTTAAACTAAATCAGACAAAAGAACAGTAAATCAGCTTTTATCCATTCAATTATTTATTCAAACCTCCTATGTTTTACGAGGCAAATCAACCAGGTGAAGCTCCAGGATGATCACCTACGTCTAATCTGACATTTGAAATTGCCTCGAAGGCAAAAAAAATCCAACATTTGAAAGACTTCAATAATTTTTGAATACTTTTTCAAAAAAAAATTGAAAAAAAAACACTGAGCAATAGAGTTCAGTCACGAGCGTTGAACGGAAAACGAACGGACCAGATGCGTGAACTCCACCTGAAGACAAACTCCAGGGACCCGATCCATCAGTTTCTGCACATAGCCCACCTAAAACCCTCGCCTCCCTCCTCAGTTCGCTGTCGAAAGGAAGCCATTTCTTCGATGGCTTTAGCTCGCCTCGGTCAGTATCTGATCCGCCGTAACCACCGATCTCTCCGCCTACCGCCATTACCTCTCACGTAACCTCCAATATCCTCTTCCATTCTGCTTAAGATCTTGTTGCCCACTACCCAAAGCCCATAATTCTTACTTTTTTCTCTCTCTTTTATTTAGAGATCACTACGCCACTGCTGTTCGATCCACAGCTCCGAGCCATTCGAGAGGTTTGCACTTTGCGATTTGTTTTGTTTAATTCTCTCCGTCGTTTTTTTTTTAAATTTTTTGGTTGGGGTTTTGGTCATTAGGTTTTGCGAGCTTGCCGTATAATGCTAGTGGTGTGCTTGGCCGGAAGTTTGGGGAGCCATCGCCAGTTCATGCCGTGAAGGTTTGTGTATTTGAGTTCATGTTTTTGAATTTGTCATGTTTTTCCAGGGGGATCTCACTTGTTTTTAATTAGGTGTTATGTGATTTATATCTCATTTCTGTCATCTCTGCAGGTTTTGGAGCTTGCAATCCAACTGAATTATTCAATGTCAATGTCATCATCAGCACCGGCACAGTCGCCGAAAGTGCCCTCCAGTGCACCATCAGTGCCGGCACCGTCGTCGAAGGCGCCCGTGGGTGCACGGAGGGTGTGAAGACATGCTAATTTGTTGTAATTTGCATGGTTTGAAAAATATCATATGAATTGTTGTACTTTTGCTCATTCTTTTGAACGTGCAGGTTGGTATGAAAGTGGTCATGAGCAGCCCTGGTTTTGTCTATGAGCCATACAGCCCCCGGGAACCTATTCCTTTCTGGAAAAGGTAGAATTTCCGTATATGTTTTGATTGTGTAATTTGTCTTAAATCAATTGTTGAGATCTGGTCCTCAATGCTCCATCATCTGATTGTTATGGGGGCACTTTCCTTTGTAAATTTGCATGGACCATCTGCTAGTTTTTGCTTCAATCTGTCTCCTAAAGATATGATCGCTACAAGTTAGTGTTATACTCGTATGTTGTCACCAATTGTCCTATTCTGAAATGTAGCTAAGTATTGCCATGGCTTATAGTTGATGTCCACTCAACTGAATGAGCCACTTAAGAATTATTTGATTTGACGAGCAATAGATAGTACTAAGGGGATTGGTGGGTAGCTGTTGTGCCATTTGGCATTTAAGCATGCATTGGATGCAAGCTTGGGACAATTTTGGATTGCTTGTTTCCAGAACTTGCAACTCGTGCCTGCACACATACCATATCAAGTGGTGGTGGTGTTGTGTTCGATGACAATGCTGTTGGTGTGGTCAGCCCGATTGTGAGTTAACAAGTGGAGACATGTAAGCATCGGTGGTTGGGTTAAGGGGCAGGTTGTCAAGGGCATTTGCTGGCAGCATGGTCATTGTTGGTGTAGTCAAGTTCATTGGCGAGATGCAAAGCGCAGTCTTGAGCTCTTTTGTCTTGTGACAAAAAATTTTGCAAGATGGTTAAGACCATGCAGGCTTCAACCGCAAGATGTAAGGTTCAAAGTGAAACCAAAACCATAGCCTCTTAATATATTTGCCATTTCATGATTTCTTTGGTGGTCTCCCTCATGCCAGATTCAGGATTCAGCTTGTACTAAAAACTCTTAGCATCTCATAAATTATGTTGCATTGGAACTGGGATGGAGCAGTGTAAGCTTTAGGTGAGTGAGAACACGAAAAAGGTGGTGGCAAGGAATGTTCTTTGGGACGTGTTTTTGTCAACTAATCTGCTTGATATGAACTCTTGTTAATTACTTGCAAGGATATCTGCTGCTTTGGTACCCTCTTATGTATATTTAAAAGTGATTTGTTGTTTTTGTTCTTAGAGAGTTAGAACATTAGTTTCAAATGACACTTTTGCAGTCTTATGGAGCCAATTATCCTTAAATAAATTATCCTATTGTGTGGCACCAAACTTTATCATCATCACAATGTTGGTGTGTTGTGGATAGATGGTTTACACCAAGTGGTTGGAGAAGAACGAAGGAAGATATTATTCTAGAGGTACTGACTTTTTTTGACCGAAAACTTCTGCTACAAGAAAGCAGGTTCTTTTGTTTTCTTGTTGCAATCATTGTTTTTTGTTTTTCTTGTTACCAACTTTGCTTCCGTGCTGTTGCCCTATATTTTCAATTTTCAACCATTGAGTTCAGATCTGAGCAAATAAAAGGTTACTTCTTTCCATGATTTATAGTGCACATTGCTTTTTTTGGCTGCACAGACATGCACACCCCACCACCTGACATATCAGGCTTGGTCCATGAGGCCTATTGTCCTATTGTCCTGGCACAATTCCTACTTTGGTTCATTGATTTTTCTTCCTTATGACCTAAGTGCTCTAACCAAGTGAAGTAAATCTCTGTTTGTGCGTGGCTGGTTACTGGTTAGCAGCCAGAACAATGTTCTGTTTCATGGCATGAATGGCCAGAATAGTTTTGGTGTACCCCTGGATTGTGGTGCATCATTTTTTGGTATTTTTTTTTATTTTGGTTTTTTGAACATTGGCTTACATCAATGGTGTAAATTGGTGCATATCAAGAAACATTTTGGTAGGCAGTGCATAGAACAGTTTGGATTCTAGAATCCTTAGACAAATGAGTAGAACTTGTTAATTCCACCATCTCTATAATTAGGTGGTAACAGCACTTTGCCTACCAATTGAAGCAACATCTTTTGTTGATGTGATTAAACTTGCTACTTCTGACCCGATCACTAATCACCTTTTGGTAATGTTCTTGCTTCCTATCAGTGGTATTGCTGTAGACATTTTAACAAAACAATGTCACTCGACTGGGCTGATTGGCTTTGAGTGATTCCTCAGTTAGTAATTGTGGCCTTCTCACAAGCTGCAAAGTATTTGATCTCACGCCTGTCCTTTTGTCCACTTGTTAGTGAACATGTGGTAGATTATAAAATTTTGCATGCGTGTATAGGACTGCCTACTTTTTTGTTTGTTTTGATTTTTACATAAATGACTACATGTCTCCTTTTCATATTCGACCAGAATTGTTTCATATGTAAGTGCATGGATCAGAATGTAATTTGATTTGATTGCTGCCCTGTAATCTGTTCCATGTTGTTTCTTTTCTTCAACAATTATGCACTGACTAGTTGTGTCTCTTATTGGACAGATGAAGAGTGCATTTGCCATATCTAGGTTGAGGAAGAAAACTGGGTATACCAAAAAGCAATTCTATGAACAAGCTCTAAAACTATACAAGGAGGTACAACTCATTTATCACTTGAAAGTACTAAACTATATAATTTAAGCAGTTTTACTGCATTGACATGAGTATCAGATCTGCCTGCACATATGATTTGAAATGGAAGGGGAGAGCTGGTATCTGCAGTCTCTAAATATGCTCCTCAAAGTTATAACTTATAAATTTCTTCTGTGACTGTTCATTGTGAAAATGTGACTAGGATTCTGAAATGTTCAAAATCCTTAAAAAGGGGAAATCATTTCCAAAGGGCACTAACAAGAACAGTTGCATGTTTTGTATGGATTTGAAATGAGAATCCTATTTCTCATGGAAAAGCCTAGAGTAACATCTATGAGATGCATTTATTAGCTATTCAGTGAATCAAATTCCATACTAGTGAATTGCAGGCCTTTTTTGGTTTGCCGTTTTGTTGCTAGTGCTGATTGAGAAATACATAGTTGTAATTGTTAATACTTAAATGATCTTGCTTCTAAGCACATTTGTCTTTGAAAGTCAAGCGGTGGCCAGATTTTCTTTTTCCTGTAATCGCATCAGAAAATCTTGTGTAGTGTCTCTGTCATGTCTGATTCTCCACACTGGGTATTTATCATGCAAAAATGATAAGGTGTTGCTCTATCCGAGCTCTTTGGAAGGATTTAGCTTAAACTAGAGCTCCATATTGTATTATTACCATGTAATTGCAGTTTTAGATTTTGTACTAATGCAGTAATATGCAATGTTATTGGATATTGATCTTCTGTAAGAACATTGCAATGTGACTTGTATTGACACCTTATAAATCTTGTTAATCGTATAATTTTGAATTTTTATTGTTTTTCCCTTCTCTTTTCTGAAAGAAATTACAATGTTCTTCTTTGAATAATGCCACCAGAAATTATACTCCTTCATGTAAATTGTAGTGCTTGATATTGTAAACAATATAGTTTGTGAGATACAAATTATTGTGTTGAACATCTTCATGTTTACATTGTTCTATTTCCATGTTTCAGGTTAACACACTGATGGCACTTGGGGACACATCATCTCTCCGAAAAATTCTGACAGAGAAAATGTATTCTGTAAGCTTCCACCATGATGTGAGTTGACATCAATTGATGTTATTTTTGGGTTTGCTGTTTATTCTTTCCCCTCTTTGTAAAGATTATCAAAAATGAACTAAAGAGAAGAGAATCCATGTGGGGTGCTGTATATTGGGAACTGGTGTTGCCTGCTGTGAGTATAAGAACTTTAAGGGCTCGCATGGTAAGCATCTTTCTTTGGTTTTCCTTAACCCATAGATCTCTTAAACATAGTTTCATATTATGTTAACTAAATTTTCTGTTTCATACATACATTTGCTGAAGTATAGTGTCATAATATGACAATGTCAATAGATTTATTAGTTAACTATTGTTTTCTTTGCAGATTGGCCTTGACAAGAATGACCTTGATAAAGCTTTCATACAGCTTACCCTTGAGTTTGTCACTAAGCAGGTTTGATTCTCTCAAAGTTCAAGTTATTCAATAGCGTGCTAATAATTTTTTCTTTATGATTAATCTACTGGCTTTTACAACATGTTGAGCAACATGCACTGGTTGCTCTATGTCACTGTTCGGATCTATATCTGTTCTGTTCAAAGTTCATCTGGTGGACCTTGTATGTGCAACGCTATCTTATATTTTTAAGTTCTGCTTTTATTCTTTGTAATGGCCATTTCCATGTCTGCTTTTCCTGCGAGTTCATTACTTGTGCTGATAATGTTCTTCTTGATAATAAGACCAGGTTTTGATGCATTGCAAGTACCAATAGGTTTCTCTCACATTGCACTTGTACGCATCACTGAACTACAGTTTGGCAGTGTTTGCATGTACTGGAAGGTCTGCAATCTGTATGCAAAGCTTAGTTTGGCATGCCACTCAAAGAGTCTAAGCTCCTTACAAGAGGATGCTATATCTTCTTTTTTCTCTTTAGAGGAGCTACATGACTACATCATTTAAAGAAACTCTGAAACGGCTGCATTCATGTGATGTTCAGGATCAGCATTAGTAGGAACATCAAAAGTAGAAACTGTAAAATGTTTACTTTGAATTGTATGCTGCAACAGCAAGGCTAAGCTTTTTTTAATCATTCCCCTGTTAGGTTGGTATGTGTTTCTCATTACTTTTTGCTTTCAGTACATACCTTATTGCTTATTATCTTATGCAGTTATTTGCACTGCTGCACATCATCTGATTATTTTTTATTCTATTTTCTATAGAAATTTGAAGCCTATAATTCAAAAGGCGTTGTTGTGTATGGAGACAAGACAAAGGAGGTAAAGTAAATATATAACAGTATCTTAAGTTTGAATGTTCAACAAGTGAGATAAGCTAGGTTATGCCAGCTGCAAATCTCCCAGTCTATGACTTTGTTCTCTGAATTTCTTCCAAGTTATAAAGATCGTAGCAATTCCTTGAGTGATTTTATCCTCAGGATGTCTTCCACTATCCACATTGATCTGCATTTTGTTGCTTTACTGGTGGATGCAGTTTGTAGATAATTACTGTTACTTAAGGGGCTGGTTGCTTGCCACAGTTTGCTACACTCTCTTTTGGCAAGTTTGACTTTTTGTGGTCCTTGTTTAGTTCGTGTCCGTAGTAATACGCCACATTTTCTTAATCTTATGGCCTATTTGTCATACACACATTTTTTGCCACAGTTGTTGTGGCTATTTTGTTCACCACAAAAAGTATGGCACACCACAATTGTGGCAAGAAAATTGTGGTAATGTTTGGTATTAAACCAAACAGTCCCTAACTCTTCTACCAGAAAAGGTGAAATGTTGAAAACCATAGAGGGAAAGGTTTTTCTCTTGCACTGGAATCCTCTATCTGCAGAAATTTGACCGAGTTTGCCTGAGAAGGATAACTCTTCAAGCAAGCTAGGTTTTGTTTATCCTTGTGCAGTTCTAATTCATTTGTTCTGCACCTTTTGGCATTTGGACTTTTTTTTGCCTTACAGGGCTAAAAATTCTAACATGTGTTTTGGTGTCTGCAAATATCTCTGCAGGTACTTGTTAAAGACATTTGGGTGTTTGAAAGATCCCTTTTTCACCCTGGAGCAGACTGGCGTGTATGTGCACGAATAACACGCTAATCCTCGGCAACCATATACCGTCCTGTACAAGCTGAACAACGGATTTTTTTGTACACGGTGATTTCAATAAGTTTTTTGCCCCGCCGTCCTGTTTTTCTCCTCCCCCACTGATGTCTAACAAGGTAGCCAGGCACACCTAGACAATAATGGTAGTTTTCTTCTGGTTGGTGATATGGTACTAATTGGTTATGTCAAATCGTTGGACCTGATAGCATTTTTTTTTTTCGCATGATGTGAGACTATCTTGGATAAATCCAATCATAAGTGGTATAGATGGTTCGCGTCCACACCTCATCTAGATGAGCTTGACCTGGGACTTGCCTGAGACCTTGTGCATGCCTGGTCAAACAAAACACTCAAAATTTCAAGCTAGTCTCAAGTATGCCGGGAAGCCTGTTGGTGTGGACACCAACTAAATAGCCCCATAATCTTTGTAAAAGCTTTAAGTTGCCCTAGTACATATTTACTCATATACAGATATGTTCACACGATTATGAGAGCGAAGTAATTGGGCATGTTGGCCCCTCCTGCGGAAGGGTTTATGCTTTATATGCTGTAATAATGTGAAAAAAAGAGAGGAATAAGAGTTGAATCAACAATTTTTTTTTTTGTGAGTCTATACTCTAATTGTTTAATCGTTTAGATATATATTAGAGTGTGAAGTTTGTCATTTTCAAGAGACAGGAGATGTGAGATTTCGGTCATTTGCTAACCAGTGGTTGCTTTATCATAATATAGTACAAACCATGTATTAAACACTGAGCTGTATACTCGGTTCGCTGCCCAGTTTTTCTATTCCCATGTTTCTCTCATTGTAATACATGATGCATTATGTTGACTTTGTTAGTTGATCAGTTAAATCTAAAGCTTGTTTACTTGTTTTGCAATGTTAACGGGAATGTAAATTGCAATCATAATTAGTTGCTAACAGTACACAGGTGATGACAGCACGTCATGGCAAAACATATTTGCTCGCAAGCTTAACATAAACCTACGGAATATAATGTGCCGACTCCCTGGATAATTAGACTTTTAGTTGTGAATTTGTGTGACAGCCCGGTCACATAAAACAGTTTCGTATACAATGACCTGTGCACAAAATTTTACGCCTATTTGTCTAACGAAACGATCGGTTCCTCAACGCCCAAGCGATCACATACAGGCTATACAACGCAACAAAGCGAAGACTTCTAGGAAAACGACATTTCATACGCATAATACATTAGTAGTTTAATACCAATTGGCGCCATAAAAAACTATAGCAATAGCATAAACTAAACCACTCGCGAATTGTGTGTTCAGAGGAAAGGATTGTTTGATTGGTCCCATTTTAAAGTTTTGATAGTTAGTCAAATACTTTTTATCCAATAACCGCGCGTGACGAAAGCACATAAACAAAAAAAGCAAAAAAAAGAAAGAAATTTAAACGCCAAGTTATTAGCTACGTACCCACCCATCCATGGCTATTTCCTAGACCATATATAGGACAGGTTGTGAATAACCAAACTGTATGCCTTTGGCTGCGACAAGAGCCCGACCGGTGTAACCTTTCTCCATGCTTTTCTGGGGACAAGAGAACAAGAAACAAACGCGTAGCACTACTACCTTTCCGTCAACTTCCACTCAATGTCTTAAAAAAATGCGCAGGAAAAAGCTTCTTAAAATTGTGGTATAATTACCTGCAATGTTGGTGAATCACTTATCTAATTAAGCATTATCCAAGGACCAAGAACTGATACTATGATTAGGGGAACCTACATATGTTCACGCCGTCAAACTTCTCGGTGACAATATATATAGCACTTCCTCTACTCAAAATTTTTTTTTAAAAAAAAACAGTACACAAAAACTTGTCATTTACAATTTTGATGATCTTTTACTAAAGTATCCCTATTAAGTGCTAGTGAGTATAGATACTGGCTGAGACTTGTATTTTTTATGTCCTTATATTTTCACTTCTCTATTGTGATTCTCAGTGATTTATGACAAATGTTTTAATTGAATGGTCTATATATATTCCAGAGATAAAAACACAAAGAGATATAGCAAAAGAACAAACAAGTTATATATACTCCCCCATCCCATAGTGATCTGTTTCCAAAGCTTAATGCACCAAGTAATTGTGAGGGTAAATTTGGCAGAAAAGCTCGTGCCATGTGCATGTAATCTTTGTTAAAAGTAAAAGTTTTTTTTTTTATCAGCGGAGTATAATTGAATACGTTTGCAGCCTATAAACAATACTTTTGATGTCCAGCTGTATATATCTTAGTGACAATAGGTATAACTAAATGAGTTAATTAATTTGTGCAAGCCTATCAACCATTCTTGTGCTGTCCACCCATATATATACATACATAGAATCGGGTCTCCAAGAATGGGCGAGGGCACAGGAGTTATGTGGTCGTGGGCCTCGTGGCCTTGGCAGTGGCAATGGCGCCATGTGCTTCTCGGCGTTGCATGCCTCTGCATGCATGTGGCGGTGGTGAAGGTGATGGAGGCGCTGTGGTGGCGGCCGCGGCGGCTGGAGAGGCACTTCGCGCGGCACGGCGTGCGCGGCCCCGGCTACCGGTTCTTCGTCGGCAGCTCCATAGAGCTGGTGAGGCTCATGACAGAGGCGTCCTGCATGCCCATGGTGCCACAGACGTCCCACAACGTGCTCCCTAGAGTCCTCCCGTTCTATCACCATTGGAGGAAGCTCTATGGTACGAATATTATTTTTGCTCTCTCCCCCTTAACTTGTTTCATATCTATTTTTGGGTTTCTATCTCCAATCTAAAATACTTATTATTCTAGGTAAAATAACACATAGTAATATAACAATAACTATACAAATATTTATACATTCTTGTCCTCAGTTGTGACCCTTTTTGAGATGGTTAGAGAAGTAAATTTTAGAAGAGTATTTTAGAAAAAAAAATTACCCAAAAAGTTTAAATGATAAACTTTTGCAAACCAAAACTTCTTTTGTTAGAAGGAAAAGAATTTTAGACAGGAGAATCACAACTTGCTTGTTCCCCTCCTAACATATACGCTAGATGAAAAAAAAAACACAGGGGAATGCTTAGTGCTTTGCATAACGAGTATTTTGTGGAATAAGGGTGCACTTGGCAAATATTTAATTTAAGCCAGTCGGAACTACTAATGAAAAATCTAAGAAAATGTACAAGTTGATCGTACTAAAAGGCAAACCTTATAACACTCTAAGCATGGCAAAGATGAATGTGAATTCTATAACGCAGTTCTAATTATATTTAGTGTTTCACTTTGGAACATGTTTTGTTGTAATGATAGCTACGCCAACAAATATGCACCGCAAGTCAAACATGGTGATTGATAGTGCCATCATGCATGATCTTTCCACCAGCCTGTACACAAGGAATGTCAATATATAGGTCAATGATAATATGAGTAATAGAATACCAGCGGCAGCTAGCTTACAACTATGCAGATCCAACGGTTAGCGACGTCTCTTGGCCATACGCATCTATGCCTTCGTGTCTTCTTGTGTTGATTTTAATGCTCCAACCTACAGGGTATCTGTGCTTAATTCAACTAAGGAACCCTATTGTTAAGATATTAAGCAATCCTTCACAAGAAAATACTCATGTTCACCGCTGTCTTAACACTATTACAACTGTGTAGATCATGGGTCAAACTGTTCAATTCATATCCATCTTACAATTTAAATAGTATGTGTTGTGTTTTATGTTTTGTTGTTCAAATCATTTGATTAAAAATCAATACTCCGGATCGATAAATTTTTCATAAGATGGTTGTATATTTTTCTAATTTCTTGTCAATCTTGACCTATCAGCTGTTAATGTCATTTTAATTGAAAATCAAAACTCTAGATTAAGATGGGTGCATTACTCATAAGAAAATTGTATTTTTTAATTTTACAAATGCTGCTATTTTGACTCTAAAAGCACCAACGGATTTTTCTTTTTTCTCTTCCCATATGTTATCATGCTAACAACATATAAATTTGTTGTCTTCCCATGCACCAATCTAATTTTTTTAAAAAAGTTTTGATTTGTTTTTTGTACAGGTCCAAAATTTCTGATCTGGTTTGGAAGAACGGCCCGGCTAACCATCAGCGATCCGGACCTCATCAGCGAGGTGCTTTTAACGCGGTCGGAGCACTTCGACCGGTACGAGGCGCCCCCGCTGATTTGCCTGTTCGAAGGCCGCGGCCTCAGCAACCTACACGGCGACCAGTGGGCGCGCCACCGCAAGGTCCTCAACCCCGCCTTCCACGCCGAAAACCTCAAAGTAAGTCACAAAAAAGGCCGCCAAATGCTTTAAACCATATATGGTTCTAGCCAAAGTGAGGCAAACCAAATCGAACCAGTGAAACGAACTGAGCTAGCTCTAGTGTCCACATTCACTGCTAGCAGTGTTTTCAGAGATCAGTTGGTGATCTAAGTAATATACATATCTAACTGTGAGACATGCTTAAAAATTAGTTGAATTATTGAGAATTCTTATCTGACGAGATATGTTTGAGATATATTGTTTTGTGTTTGGTTGATGTTCTGACTTTTTGAGTATCTGAGAATAGATACATGAGTTTTAGATATATCTAGGAGTAGGGCGGAGAGTAAAAAGAATGTTTATAAATTTAAAATTCACATTTTAGTCCTCATCTCTTCTAATTTAGTTTAAGTTTTATCACATTTTTGGGCCACTTACAAAACAAAATTGCATTATAGTACCTTTTTAATTTTCTAGCTCCACAATTTTGATCCTGCAAAGATCCAACATGCCTTGCTAGGACTCGGCAAGCCATGACTAGACATGTTCAGAATACCAAACAAACATTATTGATATACATCTCAAACATATTTTAGGCCACGCAAAATTTTATGCCAACACATGAGCCAAATAAACAGCCCTCCTAACAACTATGTATATCTTTCAGCTGCTTGTGCCGTTCATCGGCAAGACGGTGCTCGGCATGCTGGAGAGGCTCTCGGAGACCCTGCCGCCGTCGGGCGAGGTGGAGGTCGATGTCGCGGACTGGTTCCAGCAGCTGCCCGAGGAGGTGATCACGTTAGCGACGTTCGGCAGGAACCACGCCGACGGCAAGGTCGTGTTCCGGCTGCAGTCCGAGCTCGCGAGTTACGCCACGGAGGCGCACAGCAAAGTGTCTATCCCTGGATACAGGTATAATACTGCTTAAGCACGTACCAAAATGGCAAAATATAATTTTGACTACTACACAGATCAACCATGCACGATCCATGAATTATAACTAAAGTGAATTGCACGACACTGGCTTCAATTTTTTTTTTTTTTGTGCAAATACTCATATAACATTGACTTGAAAAGTATATGTGGTCTTTTTTTCATGCATCAGCCATATCTCAATATCATTTTCCAAATAATTTCGTGAATAATATTATAAAAATGATTAAACTACCATTGATCCATACTTAACGACACAGTTCTAAGTGATAGTTTTGTCTTTTCACTGTGTAAAAACACAAGGACTTGTTGTCAATGTCCAAAATACAAAACCACACATACCATTTGGGTCAATATTCAAACTATAAGTCAGTGTATGGAAAAAAAAATTATAACCATATGGGGTCTCACAATTTACTATTATAACTATAACTAAGACTTCTATTTTCTCACTCTGCATTTAGATTTATTCCAATAAAGAAGAACAGGCAATGTTGGAGACTGGACAAGGAGATCAGGAAAAACTTAGCCAGGTTCATCACTGAGCTGCAAAGTAGTAGTAGTAGTACTGGAGACAAGCAGAAGGTTACTGGCAAGGACGACGTTAAGGGCAGGAGCAGCAGCATGACAGATTTCATGAGCTTTATGACGCCGGCGTTTACGGCGGAGGAGACCATAGAGGAGTGCAAGAACTTCTTCTTCGCCGGGAAGGAGACCTTGTCCAACCTGCTCACCTGGACGACCGTCGCCCTCGCCATGCACCCTGAGTGGCAGGAGCGAGCCCGCCGGGAGGTCATCTCGGTGTGCGGACGGCACGACCTCCCGTCCAAAGACCACCTCCCTAAGCTCAAAACGGTACGCAGGCATTTGCATTACGTGAGTTGCAAATGCAATTTACTTGTCTGAGATGCAATTTTTAACATGATTTTTTTATTATAATATTATGGTAGTATTTTTTACTACGAATATGTTTGCAAATTTTCTTATAGTCAAATTAAATATATTAGTCGTCAACCATGCACTTGTATGGACTAATTATTATCTATAATTTTTAGATCTTATGTGTTTTATGCTTTTATGTGCTCGTTGTCCTATTTAGTATTTTTATAATTTTATAGTTTTCTATAATTTTTAAATTATAGAACATTATTTCAAGTTCTAATTTAAACCAACATATGCAATATTGAGACAGTTTGTGAGACGTATGATTAATGCTTTATTGACAATATTTCATATATTATCTCTAATATTTCTGTTTTGCTCCAAAAAAATTCACTTTGTCTAATTATTCTAGTAAAATCAACCATATATACATAGTTTTGGATGATTATCTAAAGGAAAATTTGGCTCTATGTCATCGGCGAAAGTGAAAATTTGACATGTACTATAAAAAAAACTAATTGGTCTTATGTCACTAGAATTCTAAAAATTTTCAAAAAATATCATTCTTAACTTAATTTTTTTAAAAAATAACAAGAATACCATGCCCATTCCTTGTTTATACATATTTTGCAATAATTTTGTTAAGACATTTCTTCGAACATGAATAAAGTATTACTTATATAGATGAGCAGTTTTGCCGGTCGTTGTCGCTGTCACTGCGCACACCGTGCAAGTCGTTGTTGTTTGAACTTGACGGTAAAAAATTCATTTTAATCTAAATCAACTAATTTGACCTTGTTAGAATGACATTTTTCAAAAAATTTCGAGATTTCAATGATATGAGACCAATTAACCCTTTTTATAGTATATTTTGAATTTCCAGTTTCTCAGTGGCATAAACCGAAATTCCCTTATCTAAAATATACTTATAAAAAAAATATCCTTCTAAAATATTTAAAAAACAGAGTGAGCATGCAGATACTTGACTAAGGGAGAAACAATTTATTGTATCCAAAACATATAGCATATCTCTTGCCAAAAAAAAATTCTTTTGTCTTAACTAAATGCTAGTTTAGATAATTTGTCATGTATTACTTTGTCTTCTAAAAAAACCAACACTATTTTCTTGTATGAAAAGTTGTAGGAGTTTGGAATGTTACAGGATAAAAGAATAATCATTAGGTAGCTAAAACAACTCTAGAAAAACAATGAACAACAATCCTTACCTCAATATCAGATTTTGGTCTGGCCAACAATCCATCGAAACATGATTTAATTCTCTGATTTTTGCTTTTTTTTGTTTTCAATTCTACTAATGAATTCAACTTATATACTGTTCCAACTATCATATTTCAAATGAATTTGAACAATATTGTGATTTGTAATCCTTGTATGTTGGGAAACACTATATATTAAGAATCTATGTTAATTTCTAAATTTAGAAGCTATGAATAATCTATGTTAAAGTTGTATCAGTTAGATATTTTTTTCTAAATCTGAGGCTTTATAATTGGGATTACTAGATAGATGACCGGATTTTTTTTTGCGATTAACATCGGAAATTCTTGATTTTAGGTTAACTTGAGAGCTCCTCTTAAGTATGTACAAAGATAGGAATATTAGTGATCAAAATTAGAAAATTTTAACCACTCATGTAAAAAAGCAAAATAATTTTTGAACTCAGGGCAGTATCATATAGGAACATGTAAATTTTTTTTTTCAATTAACTTTTGGGTCAAGTCTAAAATAAATATTTTAGTTGATATGTGAATCTAATTGGTATTTAAGTCTCAGCTGTCAATTACTCACAGGAGACAACTAAACATATTTGTTAATGGAACACACAGATTTGGACCTACACCGAAAATTATGACTGAAAAACGGTGTTGGAAAAGCTCCCCCAACTTTAGGTTAGACCGAAATCAAGTCTTCTAAGCTTATAGGTAGGCTAATTGATAGTTGAATCTGGTCAATCTGTCAGTGACTCAAAGACTAATTAGATAAATTTAATATTTAGGAACTATTTGAAATGCGGGAATTGTATAAAAATTTTAAAGAAAATCCTATTCAATGAGAATGAGAATGGATGTTTTTTACCCTTAAATTTTTACGGGCCTTAAGCTTAAAAGAACTTTTCCCCTGGCATGCATCATTCATCTGGGTTACCGTTTGGCATGCAACAGCTAGGGATGGTGGTGAACGAGACGCTGCGGTTGTACCCGCCGGCGGTGGCGATGATCCGGAAGGCGAAGAAGGATGTGGAGCTGGGAGGGTGCGTGGTGCCGGCGGGCACGGAGATCCTCATCCCCATCATGGCCGTGCACCACGACGCCGCGCTGTGGGGGCCGGACGCCGCCGAGTTTGACCCGGGCCGCTTCGCGCACGACGGCCGGCGCCCGCGCCAGCACATGGCGTTCATGCCGTTCGGTGGCGGCGCGCGCATCTGCATCGGACAGAACGTGGCGCTGATGGAGGCCAAGCTCGCCCTGGCCGTCGTCCTCCAGCACTTCTCGTTCCGGCTGTCGCCGTTGTACGTCCACGCGCCGCAGGTCCTCATGATATTGGCACCGCAGCACGGCGCGCCGGTGATCTTCCGGCCTTTGTGATCGATTCGATCTCCAAGAATTTCTTCCTCTTAATTCTGTCTCCTATCTATTGTCAATTAGAACGATACAAAAATATGATTTGTGTATACGTGTAGGACCATTGTCATGCCTTTCATAGTTGCGTGGGAATACATACATATGTATATGTTCTAAAAACATTGTTGTGTATTATATCTTGGTAATTAGTGATAGAGAACGATCAAAACATCTTGCATGAGATTTCGCATCTATTGTGCTTGGAGTTCGAACCAACTGGATATTGCGGTTTGCTACCGGTCAGTTTGATTGATTGCTTTCTTTCTTTGCGGGGTGCATAGATTTGCGTGCAACACATGCACGTTGAATCATCATGGTGTACGAAAGGAGAACATTAACCAAGATTATACCTGTTAGTTAGGAATCTGAAGAACATGACCACATCATTCCTTGAAATAACCACTCAACCAAAGAAAAATAGTGGAGAGTTGACTGATGATCTCCGAAATACGATAGTAAAAAGCTCAATGAAAAATAACTTTGCAAAACTGATGTGAACATAAAATTGAAGCTTCTTTATGCCAAATTACATCATATACGGACTTGTCGATCTGTTGATGCAAGTTCCCTTTACCAGTGTCCCGTTGTCGATAAATCCACACAACAATGACATAGTTACTCTCAAGAACAAACCTCTTCAACGGCATATATTTCCCTATGACAAACCACTTCTCTGTACAAGCTATCGTATTAGGCACAAGGCTTCTGAAATGGAAAGGGAGAATGTGATTGCCTTTCTTGACCACTGAATTTGAAAGGGTATTTCCCCTCTGCTGAGTGACCTAGACTGATAAGTGTACCAGCTTCTCGATTTCCTTGATAATTAGATCTCTCTCCTCATCAAGTTGTTCATCTTCACCTATAAACAGGAATGCACTAGTAGAGTTACAGTCAGCAACTTTGCATATGGTAACTCTGGTAAAACCATAGAAGTCAACACCTCCAGGACACCTTCCCTTTACATTAAGTTGTGATTAGAGTGTGAGGTTATCTCACTACTGGCATCAATTGCCTGGTTAAAGGCTTAAAGCATAGAACCTGCTAGGGGTTATGTTAGAATAGCTCGTGAGATACAGAATTACCTTTGTTTGAAGGAAGATCGTGCAGTAGCTTAAACAATTCTCTGTGATTATCTACCAAAACTTGAATGATGTCACGAGGCTTGTTTGGATTGGCAACAAAGACCTGCTTCCATGCAGCGAAAATGACACCCAAAAAATGGTAAAAAAAAAAAAGTACTCCATCAAATTGAAGAAATGTTGAAATTTGAATGCATTAGGTTTGGAATTTTTAATGTGCTAGCTTAAAATGACTTTATGTTATTTTTATCACTGAAAACCTAGGTAAGTTCAAGAAATTCAACTACTCTTAGATTAGTGATATTTTGAGTTGAAAACATCATAGACATTAAACTGTTCCAGAAAAAATATCTTTGGCAGGTCTTCTATAGGATTGGTATTGACCAAAGTTTCATTTTTCTGACATGTATGGCAAGAAAAGCAAATGCACGCAGCATTAACCCCATTATATAGAAAATCTTATTTGATACTAGCTGGTTAATAAACAAATAGAAGAGTTCAAAAGGTGCAAGACCAAAGGCAAAGTTATACCTTAAAAATGTGGAAGGCACATATCTTGATGTTTTTGCTTGAATCCTACAAAAGCTGCAGATTACTAGAGGCAAAACAAAGAAAAGATGTATATGGACATGAAAAGATGATTATTCGTGCATAAAAATAAGAAATCATCTATAACAAAGTCCATAGCTTTCTTCAATCAATTGTTATTAGAAAAATTATAAGTTTTTTCATCAGAAAAGCGACATGAGTACTAAACTTCTCCCTTCGAGAGATAGAGTTTAGCATTCTAACAGTACCTTACATGTTGGAAGAAAAAAAAAATTGGTAATATGGTGCTAAACCTTTCTTTCAGCAAGTTTGTAGTAGTGTTGTCATGCATCTTAGCAACAAATAGAGCCATCTATAGAACCATTTAGCTCCAGTAACAACCAAAGAACTTAGCAGATTTATAGTTTTGTGAACTGTAGGAAATACTTTGGTTGCCTAGATAAGTCGATATTGTAAGGCCAGTTGAGGAGGTAAGGTTTCCCATACTACCACCACCACCATTATCACTTGACACTGGCACTGCCATATAATGGCTACTCAGATGGAAAGTCCAGCAACATACATAAAACAATTGACTACTATTATCGAGCAATTCATGGAAAACCTAGTCTAAATGGATTTGAAGTAATCTATACAATAAATCATATATACAAAGATTAAGGAATAGCAGGCAAGAGGGACAGAGGAGCAAGTGAAAAGGGGAATAAGAACATCTTGTCGATGATCTATGAATTAACAGTAGAAGCAGGAAACATATAACTAATACCTTCAGTAGACCAATCATAATATTTAAATAACGAACTTCCAAAATGTACCGCTTCATTATTTGAGCATTTGGGGTCTCCAACAGAAACTCTCAGAGAAACTGACACGAGACAAATACCATAACGTTTCCCATACTACCACCACCACCACCACTATCACTTGACACTGGCACTGCCATATAATGGCTACTCAGATGGAAAGTCCAGCAACATACATAAAACAATGACTACTATTATTGAGCAATTCATGGAAAACCTAGTCTAAATGGATTTGAAGTAACCTATACAATAAACCATATATGCAAAGATTAAAGAATAGGAAGCAAGAGGAACAGAGGAGCAAGTGAAAAGGGGAATAAGAACATCCTGTTGATGATCTATGATTAACAGTAGAAGCAGGAAACATATAACTAATACCTTCAGTAGACCAATCATAATATTTAAGAAACGAACTTCCAAAATGTACCGCTTCATTATTTGAGCATTTGGAGTCTCCAACAGAAACTCTGAGAGAAACTGACATGGAACAAATACCATTAGTTTCCTTATTCGATGGTCAACAATATACTTCAATAGAGCAGTTGAGAGTAGTCTAACCTTCACTGATTGTCTTCTTGTCACATAATTAGTTGATGTTAAAAGCCTTGCATAGAGTTCGAAGAACTGAACAAGTTTACATTGTCAGAGGATCACAAAGTATGGAAAAAAGATTTCTAGAATATATGCAGGCTGTTTCAATATATAATAATTTTTACTTCAAGAATCAACAAAGGCAAACAATGGCACTGAGATAAAAGACAGATAGAAAAGGCTTATTTACCATGAAGAAGTTCACTCATTTAAGAAAAAATATAACTATCTCAGCTGACCTGCTCATAATGGGAGATCAAAAACTCAGCTACTGCAATTTCATGTTTGGTGAGCAAATCCTGCAAACATCTTGTCAACAACAAACATCAATCTTGAAGCACCAATAGAAAGCCAAATAACATAAAAATCAAATTGGAAAATTTAGATTTACCTTGAAGGTGTTCAGAGCATCAGAAGCAATATCGAAGTTTGGCAGTTCAACATACTTGAAAAACAACTCGAAGCTACTTGACTCCAATATATATCTGAAAGAGCACTACAAAATCAAATGTATGTAAAATTAATTAATTACTTATGCAATTTATTTATTTATTCATTTCTTCATTTGCTTTAGCAAACAATGTGCTGATACGGATAACAATCTCATGGCTGATGATGAACAGCGTAGGTCATAGATGGATTTAGACTTCAAAAGGTAAAACTGAAGGTGTGAGAACTGCTTAGTTGTTTTGAAAACCAACAGCTTCATAATGCTTGTCGACTAACCAGGATTTATTTTAGTCAGACACTAGGAGTGCATTGGAAACAGTAATGCGTAGTAGTTAAAGCTTTCCGATATTTTGTCTCGTACAAAGGTATATACCAAGCTTTCATATATTTTACTTTTACATGTGTATGCAGAGAAAAAAAACTAGCATAGTAAAATTATTCTTTTCCTCAACTAACCGCCATCATATGCAAATTATTCTACCACCTATGTTTCTATACACAACAACACTTTCTAAGGTGTCTAATAGAAAACCAGTCATAGGCATACAAGACACTTCAACTTTGAGGCATCAATCAAGGGCATTGTATATTAATGTATGCAGCACGTACAATTGTCATAGACTAATAATAATCACTAACAAATAGGACAATCTAACTGACTGAAGATTTTGAGGCCTTACTTTGCAAGAGTTGGATATTTTATGCATTCTCTCAACATGTTCCCACAGTTCAATGCAATTTCCAAGTTCTTGTAACTGGTGCAACAGAGTGGATCAATCAAGTGCCAAAATACAATATATACAGTAAACAAGAACCATTAATAAATGCACAAAATAAAGAAAATGATAGTGAAATAGAAGGACTTATTGAAAAAGCTGGCATCCCAAAAACTGAGCATAAGGGGTTGTTAGGCCCCCAAAGGACAGGAACCATTGGCTACCAACTAGCAGGTAAAGACCGAATACAATAATGATAGAAGTCCATGAAATAGAATCATGGGACCATGAAGGGAAGGAACAGAAATTAGTTAAATGCAGGCAGAGAATAGGCATAGCTGTTAAATGATGCCACAGTTGCACCACTACCTTACAACTAGTCAACATGTTCAAATAGATTGATTTTCATCTGCAACTCAAGGAATGAATGCTTACCAAACAACAAGAAAATCTAGAAGGTCGACATGATTTTCAATATACTGCACACAACAATAACTTTCATCAACCTTCTGCCTCAACAAAATGCACCAGCAGTGAACAAGATCTTTTCTACCCTGCAAAATAAAACTAGCAAATTTAACAGACTAAATTTAGACAGAGACATAATTACATATACAATCGATGGATGCCCTACGTCCCAACCCAAGGAAGGCAGCTTCTGAACAAAGAGTGAAAGGACACCCTCCTTGCAAATTTCAAGGGCTATCTGCAAAACCTGTTCTTGATTTGGTTCTACTTCTCCATCACCAGAAAGTGTTTGCCTCAAGGAAAAGATGTTTTTCTCAACATCTTCAAGAGCCTATAAGAAAAGGTGCACAAGTATATGAACAACCATTAATTTGCAGGAACGTTGTGTGTGTATCAGAAATGCATACAAGGGGAAGATGAGCACAAAACAACTAAAACAATAATTAAAAGAGAAAAACAGGCACGTTCTTACAGTAGGACCCAAATGCATCTCTTGCATGGAGCCCACTTGTAAGCAAGTGATGTTAAAAAGATTATAAGAAGACTCCTGTACATGTAACAGGGCTCAATTTCAAAGGAGTTTGCAATAGATATTTACCATAACCTGTCCTTAAAAGTGTGCCAACTGCCAATATAAACATTTGAATGAACGAACCAAACAAAAATGTCTTGCCACTTATTAATATAGTTGTTAATGACTTCGGAAAAGTATCTGTGCTAAAACTTTGTTAGAGCTGCTCAAGCAACCTTCTTTCATGTAACTAGAAGGTAGTTTGTGTAACATCAAGAACCAACACTGCAATGAGCTATATTTCACGTTGGACAGATGACATGCTTGATGGAATTTGCCGAAGGCTGAACTTGAGATCAACTCAGCCAAACTCCAGGATTAATTTGATACTTCAATTTGATTCACCTCAACACCAAGACCCTTGGCACTAACATTGGAACTGAATATTGAACTGGTATACTGGAGCTAAGCATAACCATAATAAATACCATTACCATGCAAAGTTCACTGCTTTCTGGAACTTTGAATATTGAACTAATCCTTCAGACAATGCAATTGCAGAGCCACGGAAAGCACCAATGAAGCAACATAACAATTATGTTTCCCACCAAGTTTACAGCTTCCTCCATATTTCAATTACCAGGCACTAATAGAATTGAAATATATATATATATACGAAACACTCAGGTTCGGAAGCATAGCGAATGAGACTGCACAGCTACAACTGAATCCAACAAAATTTACAACCAAAAAAGATCGCTACCAACCAATACTCCTTAACTACAAGTACCTGAAGCACCGACACTAGGAATCGGGTCAATACAGAACCCATGATCACATCTACCGAAATGAGATCACACTTCTGAGAACAATGCAACCGGATCGCGTGAACAGTCGCCAAGATCCCAACTTTGTATCCAATTGGGATGACCAGAGACTGACTGGGAGCAAGCACGTGACGCATCGGCCCAAGAAGCGTACAGAAGTGTGGGAGCAAGGAAGTGGGCATGTAGATGGGAAAATGTGGGAGGGAGGAGGAGGAGGAGGAGAGGGACCTTGGCGCCGGTCTTGGTGTCGAGGGCAAGGAGGGAGTCCTTGATGGATCGGACCACCTCCTGCGGCGACGGACGAAGCCGCGACGCAGCCCGGAAGAAGAACGCCATGTCGTCGCCGGCGAAGGGAGTCAATTGAGAAACTCTTGTAATCTGGGAAGGGAAAGGGAAAAGGAGAAAAGGTGAAGCAAACGATTGGCGTACTCCAATGCTTCCGCCTTTCAGAGATGGTCGCCTCAAATTTTTAAGACTCGTGTTTGCTTTGAACCATGCATTTAAAAAATAATTGCGGAACTAACCCACAGACACAGCAGCGAGCGCGCGAGCCGGTTGGTCTAAGACACTTATCTGTTATATGAGCACTGGACATTTTAATATTGTGTATCTTCTTGTCGAGTTTCCAGAACTCGACAAGCTGCGGTCCCCCCTTTATTCCTCTGGTTCTCTGATCCTGTACCCACTCACACACACACTCATCCGAGAAACAGAAGTACCAGCAGCTCACACACACACTTGTAAGAACTCCGTCCTAGATCTAGCAAAATCCGTCCAATAAATTTATCCGGTGTAGAAGAGAAAGTTGTAGAGAATTGCGAGTTCTTCGAAAAGAGGTAAAATTTTTTCGAAATGCATTTAAGATTCTGTTAATTATGTTGCTAATGACGTGATTAGGGTTTATATTTATGTTTATGTGTATAGAAGAGTAGGTATTATGTTATTTTTAGGAATATGTTTAGGAAATATGTGCATCTGTATGTATGTTTGTAAAATAGATTTTTTTAAATGTATGTGTGTGTTTGAAAAATAGATTTTTGAAATATATGTGTGTATGTTTGGAAAAATAGGGTTTTTAAATGTATGTTTGTATGTTTGGAAAATAGGTTTTTGAAATGTATGTGTGTATGTTTAGAAATATATGTGTGTGTATGTTTGAAAAATATGTTTTTGAAATGTATGTGTGTATGTTTAGAAATATATGTTTGGAAAAATAGGGTTTTTAAATATATGTTTGTATGTTTGGAAAATAGATTTTTGAAATGTATGTGTGTATGTTTACAAATATATGTGTGTATGTTTGGAAAAATAGGGTTTTAAATATATGTTTGTATGTTTGGAAAATAGGTTTTTGAAATGTATGTGTGTATGTTTACAAATATATGTGTGTGTATGTTTGGAAAATATGTTTTTGAAATATATGTGTGTATGTTTGGAAAAATAGGGTTTTTAAATATATGTGTGTATGTTTGGAAAAATAGGGTTTTTAAATATATGTTTGTATGTTTAGAAATATATGTGTGTATGTTTGGAAAAATAGGGTTTTTAAATATATGTGTGTATGTTTGGAAAATAGGTTTTTGAAATGTATGTGTGTATGTTTACAAATATATGTGTGTGTATGTTTGGAAAATATGTTTTTGAAATGTATGTGTGTATGTTTAAAAATATATGTGTGTATGTTTGGAAAAGTAGGGTTTTATAAATGTATGTGTGTATGTTTGGAAAATTGGGTTTTTAAATGTATGTGTATTTCGTTTTAGAAACTATGTGCACGCAATAGAAAATATAAAATTAGGTTATTTTTAATTGTGCACATGCATACTGTATGTCTAAAAATTAGGTTTTGGACATATATGTGTATGTATTTAGAAATTATGAAACTAGACTATTTTCAATTACATGCATGCATGCTCTATGTTTAGAAATTATGTTTCTTAAATGTATATGTGTATGGTTTTAGAAACTATGTGCATGTGTGTATGTTTGTAGAAAATAAAAAATTAGGTTATTTTAAATTGTGCACATGCATACTCTATGTTTAGAAATATATATGTGTATGTATTTAGAAATTATGAAACTAGGTTATTTTCAATTACATGCATGTATGCATGCACTATGTTTATAAATTATGTTTTTCAAATGTATATGTGTATGTATGGTTTTAGGAACTATGTGCATGTGTGTAATGGTGTCATGTTATTTACGCGTGAGATGAATGTGTGTAGGGAATGGAGAGTCCGAAAAAAATTTCCATATTTTATGGTGACGGCATAATTCGCGAGGGGCAAAGCGGGGTTGATATGAGCCGTTGCCAGTATGTGACGGGCGAACTGAGTGTACATAACACCTCATTTCTAGACCTGAATTTGTGGATCCTGAATATGTTCGGGAAGCGGCCTCGCGATGAAATGGCTCTAATCGAAGGGCTCATCGTTCGTGAGGTAGATAATGAGCCATACTGGATGCTGCGCGAAATTAAAGGGGACAAATCTTGGAGTTCTTTTATTCGAAGAGTGGAAGACCCCCATGGCGGACTGCTCGGCTAGTTCGCGATGTATGTGCAGTTCTGCAACGTACGAGCAGCCGAGTGTGCGGTGGAGGGTGAGCCAAGCGTCATGCCCGGTCCTGCGAGATTCAGGGCTAGCGAGTGGTCGGATGTATTCTGCCATACTCATGTAGATGTGTGCGAGGTACTGGATTGCCTTCCATCAGTGTCCGACGAAGATGATTCGACGGACTCGGAGGCATCCGATGGCTCTGATGACGATACTCCTGGTCCCCCGCAGGAGTGGCTAGATCACTCAGCATACAGTCAAGCTGTGTTGCCAACGGATCAGGGTTCGAGGTGGTCTTTCGAGCACGGTGGCTTACAAGTAGAGCAGGAGTTTCAAAGCAAGGAAGATATGAAGAATGCCGTGGCGAGCTGGTCCCTCGCAATTAACCGGCAATATAAGGTCGTCAAGTCAAACCCCAACATTTTTGTCGCAGCCTGTGTAACAGCAGGCTGCCTATGGAAGATTTGTGCGATGCGGCCGAAGGACGACATCGGTTTTGTGGTGACAAGGGTTACCGCACACACATGCCTGCTCACGGAGGCGCTGGACAGGCACAGGAACCTGACGTCGGCGTACGTCGGTAATATTATCCAGCCGGCTTGTAGCTTCTAGGCCCCTATAGAGTGTTTTAATAATTAATGACAACTACAAATGCTATACTAACGTTACCTGCCTAGTTGTGTCAAGAAGATACTTAAAAGACAGGTCAATGAAAGGCAAAGAAAGAGCATCATGATGAAGAGAGGGCATTGATCAAAAGGCAAAGGTACGTAATAGGATCTTTTCCATTTTTATCGGTCTAAGGTGATTAGAGAAGAATTTTGACCGGATGTTAGGATAGTTGCCGTACTATTAAGAGGAGCATGTGATGTATCACAAAATACTTCATCTATGTGCCACAAATCATAAAATCAATTTGCATTGCATGCTAAAAGGTCACATCCTTTGAGAATGCTTAGTTCAGCTCATGTCTGTCTCAGTCGGTCTGACCGTGTGTTATACCGGTCTGACCAAATTATCGGACTAACCGTTTAAGATCTCGGACTGACAGATGTTGTGTCTATGCATAGTGTATTCCTTTTTAAGGTCGGTCTGTCCGTAGTTAAATTCTCGGTCAGACTCCTGGAACCTCTTGGTTTATCCTTCTGGCATTTTGAGCTATTACGGTCTGACCGTTTGTTAGACCGGTCTGACCGTGAAATCGGTCTGACCGTGTTTTTTGAACTGCGGTCTGACCGTTTGGCCGGTCTGTCCGTATATATCGGCCTGACCGTATAAGGTGTCCAGAAACTATGTCGTCTCTGGACAGTTTCACGGTCTGACCGAAATAGGATCCGGTCTGACCGTATGTGTGCCTGACAAGGGCAGTTGAGCATTTATTGCGCCTGTTTAATGCCGTTGCAATTGCGGCGGTCTGACCGAGATTGCACCTGCGGTCTGACCGCCAGGTGATCTTTTTCTCCCAACGGCCTGTAACGGCTATATTAATTGTGGGGGGTATATATACTCCCATGCACGGCCCTGTTCAGGACTTTTGGCATAATCTTGAGCATTGTCATCATTCTTGAGAGGCTAAGCTAGTTTCATACACTCTAGGTTTCAAATTCTCAAATTTGTGAGAGTGTGCATTTGAGATCTTCTAGTGCATTGCATTTAGATCATTGAATCAATCGTGTGGCACTAGAAGAAGGCAAAGTGATCATCACCGGCTTGTTACTCTTGGAGTTTGCCGGCTCCTAGACGGCTAGGAGAAAGGTTTTGAAGAGCTCTTCAAGGAAGATTGTGAAGAAGCTTCAAAACGTCTTGTGAAAGGTTGAGCACGCCTTGCCGGAGCGGTAAAGTGCATCCTTAGTGAAATCGAGGTTTGGATAACTCATCACACTATTCCGGCTCAAGATCTAGGTCACTTCTCGAGAGAAGATTGACTAGATAGAGGAGCGGTTAGAGATTTGAGTTTGCCTCAACGTGGATTAGGGGTGATCGGCAAATCACCGAGACCACGGGATATATCCTTGTGTTGAGATTGCTCATTGTTCATCTTGTGTTATTTAAATTGCTCTCATTTTCTACAAATTGTTTGATTTATTGTAATTTGGTAAAATCGCCTATTCACCCCCCCTCTAGTCGATATCCTAGATCCTTTTCAATTGGTATCAGAGCAAGGACTCCTTTTTAGAGGATTTAACCATCCCGGAGTAGGATAAAGATGGCTAGTGAGGGTCGGATCAATATTGGTAAACCACCACTCTTTGATGGATCTAACTATACTTATTGGAAAACTAGGATGATGGTCTATCTTAAAGCCATGGGTGGAAAGATTTGGAAAGTGGTGGATGAGGGGTTTGCAATTCTTGATGATGATGACATGACCAACTTAGATAGAGATAATGCCTTAGCAAATGCTCAAGCCATGAATGTTCTTTATAGTGCTCTAAATCTAGGTGAATTTAATAGAATTTGTAAACTTGAAACGGCCCATGATATTTGGAGAAATCTTATGGATATTCATGAAGGAACCTCGATGGTCAAGGACACTAAACTATTTATCCATAAGGGCCAATTTGAAAAGTTTGCCATGTTGCCCAATGAAGATGTATCGGAGATGTTTAACCTATTAAATAACATCGTAAATGAGTTAAAAGGGCTTGGTATGGATGTCACAAACTTGGAGTTTTGTCATAAGTTTCTTAGAGCTTTACCTTCTAAATATGATACAATTGTTACCTTACTTGTGCGTTCGAACTTGAAGAGTGTGACTCCGTTGGAAGTCTTGAGTGAGATTCTCACTCATGATATATTCAAGAAGTCTCAAGAAGAAGTGAAAGATGAGGCTTCCGACTCCAAGAAGAAGAACATTGCACTTAAAGCTCAAGTCTCCAAAAGGGAAGACAATGAAGAGGAAAGCGATGAGAGAGACACCGATGAGGAAATGGCTCTCTTCGTGAGAAAATTCAAGCGATTCATGAAGAAAAGATATCAAGGGAAATCTTTCAAGAAAGGACAAACATCCAAGAGGAACCCATTTGAAGAAAGAAGATGTTTTGAGTGCGGTGAAAAGGGTCACATCTCCACACAATGCAAAAATAAGGAAGGAGAAAGCAAGAAAAAGGTTTTCAAGAAATATTATAAGAAGAAGGATGGGCAAGCTTACTTCATTGAGTGGGATTCGGATGCTTCAAGTTCCGATTCCGATGATGAGGATGAAGCGTCACCCAAAGGACTTGCCGGAGTAGCTATCAAGGAAGCTCCATCTCTATTCTCCACTCCTCATTGCCTCATGGCTAAAGGAGAATCAAAGGTATCTTGTGATGAAAATGAATATACTTATGATGACCTAGTTGAGATGATCACTAATTTTGATGACTATATGAGTAAGGAAAAAGAAAAATTCAAGGAATTGAAGAAGAGATACAAAGCTCTTCAAAATTCCTATGAGGAGCTAAACACATCTCATGAGAGTCTCAAAGAAACTCATGAGATGCTCAAGGAAGCTCATGACTCTCTAATTACTCATAAAGCCAACAAATCGAGTAATGACATAGGCATCACTTGCAATATGTTGAATGATTTGCCCATGATGTCTACTTCTAACATTTCTACTTCTTGTGAAGACTTAAATGAATTCCCTACTAGACCTAAAATTGAAGATAATGTGCTTAGTCTTGAAAACAACGAACTTAAAGAAGAAATTAAAAAACTAACCAATGACCTAGCAAAATGCTATGTAGGAGAATCAAAATTAAGACATCTTCTAGATAGTCAAAGATTTTCCTTAAGAAAAGAAGGACTAGGTTTCATTCCCAAAAAGGGTAAACATGCTTTTGTTCCAACTAAAACCGTTTTTGTGAAAGAAAAAGGATATTGTAACAAATGTAAAAGTTTAGGTCACATTGAAAAGAATTGCCATGCTAACAAAAGCATTTCATCCCCTATATTCAATTCTTGCTATGTATTGAAGAAAATGACAAATGGCGATATTAAAGCCAAATTTGTTGGAACCCCGATCATTGGTGCCAAAAAGAAAGCCATTTGGGTTCCAAAATCCTTGGTAACTAACCTCCAAGGACCCAAAAAGGTTTGGGTACCTAAAAGGACCTAACTTTGTTTTGTAGGTAAATTACAAGGCGGGAGGACAACATTGGGTGCTCGATAGTGGATGCACTCAACACATGACCGGTAATCACAACATGTTCTCCTCACTAAATAACAAAGGTGCGGAATATGACAAGATCACGTTTGGAGACAATAGCAAAGGAAAGGTAAAAGGTTTAGGTAAAATTGCTATCTCAAACGACCTCTCCATATCTAATGTATTACTTGTTGAATCTCTAAACTTCAACCTCTTATCCGTAGCTCAACTTTGTGATCTTGGATTCATATGTGCATTTTATCCAAAAGAAGTAATTATCACTAGCATTGATGATAATAAGTTGATTTTCAAAGGTTTTAGATATGGCAACCTCTATTTAGTTGATTTCAATTCAAATGATACTAATCTTGGTACATGCTTGTTTACAAAATCTTCCAAAGGTTGGCTATGGCATAGAAGGCTTGGGCATGTTGGAATGAAACAACTAAATAGACTAGTTAAACATGATTTGGTTGTTGGTCTAAAAGATGTAAAGTTTGAAAAAGACAAATTATGTAGTGCTTGCCAAGCCGGAAAACAAGTTGCAAACTCACATCCAACTAAAAGCACAATGTCAACTTCGAGTCCACTTGAATTATTGCATATGGATTTATTTGGACCAACTTCTTTTGTGAGCATTGATGGCAATAGTTATTGCCTTGTCGTTGTAGATGATTTTTCTAGATATACATGGATATTCTTTTTGCATGATAAGTCAATTGTGTTTAACACTTTCAAAAGCTTTGCTCAAAGGGCCGAAAATGAATTTAGCTTCAAGATCAAGAAAGTGAGAAGTGACAACGGCTCCGAATTCAAGAACACCAAGGTTGAAAATTGGTGTGATGATAAAGGCATCAAACATGAGTTTTCGGCCAAGTATACACCGGAGCAAAATGGAGTAGTCGAACGAAAGAACCGGACATTGATAGATATGGCAAGGTCTATGCTTTCGGAGTACAATGTTTCGGACACCTTTTGGGCCGAAGCAATCAACACCGCGTGCCATGCATCAAATCGTCTTTATTGTCATCGACTACTAAAGAAAACTCCTTATGAGCTTCTCATTGGAAGGAAGCCAAACATTTCCTACTTCCGTGTGTTTGGGTGTAAGTGCTATATCTTGCGGAAAGGTACACGCTTATCTAAATTTCAAAGTAAATGTGATGTAGGATTTTTGTTAAGATACTCATCAAATAGCAAAGCATATCGTGTCTACAACCAAAACTCCGGTTTGGTTGAGGAGACACATGATGTTGAATTTGATGAGACTAATGGCTCTCAAAAGGAGCAAGAAAATTTGGATGATGTAGGTGATGAAGGGTTGAGAGTGGCAATGAAGAACATGACCATTGGGGATGTCAAGCCGAAAGAAGATAGTGATCAAGATGAAGATCCATCCACTCATGCTATCCCCTCTTCATCAACTCCTCAACACGAAGATCAAATAGTTGAAGTGGTCAACGTGGAAGACTCCTCTCAACAACAATCGGAAGTACCTTCTACCTCTACTTCACAAATCCCGGTTGACCATCCAAGAATTCATCACTCAATTTCCAAAGATCACCCCGTCGATCAAATTGTTGGTGACTTGCGTAAGGGTGTTCAAACTCGTTCTCGTCTTGCTTCATTTTGTGAAAATTACTCTTTTGTTTCCTCCTTTGAGCCCACACTTGTAGATGAGGCTTTAAAAGATCCGGATTGGGTGAATGCTATGCATGAAGAATTAAACAACTTCACCCGCAACAATGTTTGGGAATTGGTAGAAGAACCAAATCCGGATGAGAATAATGTCATTGGAACCAAATGGATTTTCAAGAATAAACAAGATGCAAACGGAGTGGTAGTAAGAAACAAGGCAAGATTGGTGGCTCAAGGATACACTCAAGTTGAAGGTTTGGACTTCGGTGAAACCTTTGCTCCCGTAGCTAGACTTGAGGCTATTAGAATCTTACTTGCTTTTGCTTCATCTCATAATATTAAACTATATCAAATGGATGTCAAAAGTGCATTTTTAAATGGAAAAATTAATGAGTTAGTATTTGTTAAACAACCTCCCGGATTTGAGGATCCTACAAAGCCAAATCATGTGTATAAACTCTCCAAGGCTCTTTATGGTCTTAAACAAGCACCTCGTGCTTGGTATGAAAGACTTAGAGACTTTTTAATTTCAAAAGGCTTTAAAATTGGGAAAGTTGATACTACATTGTTTACTAAGAAAATTGGAAATGATTTCTTTGTATGTCAAATTTATGTTGATGACATCATTTTTGGATCTACTAACCAAGACTTTTGCGAGGAATTTGGTGATATGATGTCCAGGGAATTTGAGATGTCTCTGATAGGAGAATTAAGTTTCTTTCTCGGATTACAAGTTAAACAACTCAAGGAAGGAACTTTCATTAGTCAAAACAAATATGTGAAGGATCTACTCAAGAAGTTCGGACTTGAAGAAGCAAAACCAATCAAGACACCAATGGCCACAAATGGTCACCTTGTCTCTGACGAAGGAGGTAAACCGGTAGACTCAAAGCTTTATAGATCCATGATTGGTAGTTTATTATATCTAACTGCTTCTAGGCTCGATATTATGTTTAGTGTTTGTATGTGTGCAAGATTTCAAGCCTCTCCTAAAGAAAGTCATTTAATGGCCGTTAAGCGCATTTTGAGGTATCTAAAATATTCATCTAGCATAGGGTTGTGGTATCCTAAAGGTGCAAAATTCGAATTAATTGGATATTCTGATTCCGATTATGCGGGATGTAAAGTGGATAGAAAAAGCACCTCTGGCAGTTGTCAACTATTAGGAAGATCTTTAGTATCTTGGTCCTCTAAGAAACAAAACTCTGTAGCTTTATCAACCGCCGAAGCGGAATATGTTTCCGCGGGTAGTTGTTGTGCACAATTCTTTGGATGAGGCAAACATTGTTGGATTATGGAATAAAACTTGAAAAAGTGCCTCTTTTGTGTGATAATGAAAGTGCGGTGAAAATAGCCACAAACCCAGTTCAACACTCTCGGACCAAGCATATAGATATCCGACACCACTTCCTTAGAGATCATGTTAGCAAAGGTGATGTGGTGGTGGATAATGTGAGAACCGAAGATCAATTAGCGGATATATTCACTAAGCCCTTAGATGAAAGTCGTTTTTACAAACTTCGAAATGAGCTTAACGTCATTGATATATCAAATGTGGCTTGAATTGTTGGACTCATATTGAATGTGCTTATATTATCACTTGGTTGCTTAAACTTCCTCTTTTAGAGCTTTTTAGGCTCCTTTATCGGCAATTGAGTGAAATAAATCAAAAACATGTTAAATTGTAAGAAAAATTCTTCCCCTTTGGTGATATTGCCTATATCTTTCTTATGATTATCTTATAGTTATATATATCTCTCTCAAAATGTCTTGAGCTTCAAATCAATCAAAATCTTCCAAGAAATTCAATCTTTCCAGCGGTCTGACCGAAACATATGCGGTCTGACCGAATGCATCTCCAGAGAGCATCTTAGATTCCTGCTTCCAGCGGTCTGACCGGTCTCTCTTCTACGGTCTGACCGAATTTTCATGACCAGAGACCTTTTAACCCGAATCTCTTGTCCTTTTTGTCCTTCTTCCCCACTTCTGTCTCTTTCACGTGCGCCTCAAATTCTTGGATTCTTCCTCCCCGGTCAAACCCTCATCAAGCTCGGACAAACCGTGGGTCAAGATCATCATCAAATCATGTCTTCTAGGTACATTGCTCAGATTCCTCTCTGTTTTCCTTTTTCTCTTCTGTTCTTCTAGCTGTTTATCAGATTCCTCCTCCACCTCAGGCTCAGCAGGCACCTCAGTCGAGCCAAGCCCCCGCCTGGTTTTCTCAGTATCAACAGCAGTTCCATCAGCCCATGATGGATCAGTTTGCTACTCTTCTCCAGGGGCTCGAGCTCACTCGTTCGGACTTGGCGGCTTTGCATGATCAGTTCCAGACCTTCTCTTCGAGCCAGGATCAGTTCGAGCAGCGCTTCGACGCCTTCTCCACTCATTTCTACACTCGTTTCCCACAGACTCCTCCTCACCATCCTCCCGATGATGATGCTCCAGCTGATACTTAGCCTTTATGGCAATTGATGCCAAAGGGGGAGAGAGAAGAGAGTAGAAGAGTAGGAGAGAGACAATGAACCTTAAATGTAAATGAAAACTCTTGGATGAAACTTGGATGAAAGAACTTTTGGTGTATAGAAGTTATAATGTTAACTTGTTTTGTGGGATGTTATTGACTCTTGTATAAAATTGTTACTTCATGATATATGAGATATGCTTATGTTTTGTTTGATATCATGTGTAGATTTGAATGTCTTATTTGTGATACCTCATGCATATATAATCAATGGATTAAGATAGCTTCCTATACTCATGCTTGAACTCCACTAAAATGCCAAAATTCTCTTATTCATACATTTAGGGGGAGTGTCTTACTCTTCAATGCTTATTGTAAAAATACTCCTTATGCTTAAAACTCTTTCATCTACTCTTTATGTTGTCATCAATTACCAAAAAGGGGGAGATCGTAGCTTCTAGGCCCCTATAGAGTGTTTTAATAATTAATGACAACTACAAATGCTATACTAACGTTACCTGCCTAGTTGTGTCAAGAAGATACTTAAAAGACAGGTCAATGAAAGGCAAAGAAAGAGCATCATGATGAAGAGAGGGCATTGATCAAAAGGCAAAGGTACGTAATATGATCTTTTCCATTTTTACCGGTCTAAGGTGATTAGAGAAGAATTTTGACCGGATGTTAGGATAGTTGCCGTACTATTAAGAGGAGCATGTGGTGTATCACAAAATACTTCGTCTATGAGCCACAAATCATAAAATCAATTTGCATTGCATGCTAGAAGGTCACATCCTTTGAGAATGCTTAGTTCAGCTCATGTCTGTCTCAGTCGGTCTGACCGTGTGTTATACCGATCTGACCGAATTATCGGACTAACCGTTTAAGATCTCGGACTGACCGATGTTGTGTCTATGCATAGTGTATTCCTTTTTAAGTTCGGTCTGTCCGTAGTTAAATTCTCGGTCAGACTCCTGGAACCTCTTGGTTTATCCTTCTGGCATTTTGAACTATTACGGTCTGACCGTTTGTTAGACCGGTCTGACCGTGAAATCGGTCTGACCGTGTTTTTTGAACTGCGGTCTGACCGTTTGGCCGGTCTATCCGTATATATCGTCTCTGTCCGTATATATCCTGAACAGGCACACATACGGTCTGTCCGTATAAGGTGTCCAGAAACTATGTCGTCTCTGGACAGTTTCACGGTCTGACCGAAACAGGATCCGGTCTGACCGTATGTGTGCCTGACAAGGGCAGTTGAGCATTTATTGCGCCTGTTTAATGCGGTTGCAATTGCGGCGGTCTGACCGAGATTGCACCTGCGGTCTGACCGCCAGGTGATCTTTTTCTCCCAACGGCCTGTAACGGCTATATTAATTGTGGGGGGTATATATACTCCCATGCACGGCCCTGTTCAGGACTTTTGGCATAATCTTGAGCATTGTCATCATCCTTGAGAGGCTAAGCTAGTTTCATACACTCTAGGTTTCAAATTCTCAAATTTGTGAGAGTGTGCATTTGAGATCTTCTAGTGCATTGCATTTAGATCATTGAATCAATCGTGTGGCACTAGAAGAAGGCAAAGTGATCATCACCGGCTTGTTACTCTTGGAGTTTGCCGGCTCCTAGACGGCTAGGAGAAAGGTTTTGAAGAGCTCTTCAAGGAAGATTGTGAAGAAGCTTCAAAACGTCTTGTGAAAGGTTGAGCACGCCTTGCCGGAGCGGTAAAGTGCATCCTTAGTGAAATCGAGGTTTGGATAACTCATCACACTATTCCGGCTCAAGATCTAGGTCACTTCTCGAGAGAAGATTGACTAGATAGAGGAGCGGTTAGAGATTTGAGTTTGCCTCAACGTAGATTAGGGGTGATCGGCAAATCACCGAGACCACAGGATATATCCTTGTGTTGAGATTGCTCATTGTTCATCTTGTGTTATTTAAATTGCTCTCATTTACTACAAATTGTTTGATTTATTGTAATTTGGTAAAATCGCCTATTCACCCCCCCTCTAGTCGATATCCTAGATCCTTTTCACGGCTGTGCGAGAGAACATTTCGATAATGCCGAGAGAAATAATGAAGCAAGTTGCCGATAGGTGTGGGTACACTATAAGGTATGGAAAGGCCTGGAGAGCAAAACAGAAGGCAATTGAGGGCATGTTCGGCACATTCGACCACGGCTACAACAATGTGATGCGGTTGCTGCGCAACATCGCTCAGACCAACCCAGGCACATTTTTAGATTTATTCGATCAGCCAGCTACACGTCGAGATGGTAGCCCCATACAGAACACTCGGGTACTCCGTCGATTATTCTGGTCATACCGCCAGTGCATCGAGGCATTTGCTTATTGTCGTCCAGTCATATGCGTGGATGGTACGTTCCTGACTGGAAAGTACAAGGGCTGTCTCCTCATTGCTGTTGCTGCGGATGCTAACGACCAACTGCTTCCATTGGCGTACGCCATCGTCGAGTCTGAAAACTCAGAAAGTTGGTTGTGGTTTCTGGTCAACGTGAAGCGGGCGGTTGTTGGTGATCGAGAGAAGGTGTGCATCATATCGGACCGCCACCGAGGGCTGCTCCATGCCATTGAGGTAATGCGCGGGGCCCCAGATGCTCCGTACAAATGGGAGGATGTGCGCAGCCGTTGGTGCATACGGCACATTGCAGCAAACATTTTCACACACTTCCGCAGTAAACAGATCATGGATCTGTTCAAGCGGCTGTGCATGCAAAATCAACCGAGGAAGTTCCAGGCTGTGTTCGACAAATTGGAGGCGCTGACAGTGAAGTACTCCACGAGGAGGGCCAGTAATGCTGCCGATGATGCGAACGTCAGCAAATTCTCCCAATGGATTCAGGACAAGGACATCGAGAAATGGTCCTTGCTGCACGACGAAGATGGCGCAATGTTTGGGATAATGACGACGAACCTTTCAGAGGTGTGCAATTATGTGTTGAAGGGAGTCCGGTGTTTGCCGGTGATTGCTGTAGTGGAGATGACATGGTACCGCACAGCCGAGTACTTCAACAACAGAAGTGTAGCCGCCAAAACGCTAGTCGACGATCCCATGAGAACCTTGCCAGATGTTGTGCAGTCGTACTTGACTGCTCGCGTAGACAAGGCCCAGCGGCACGAGGTGACAGTTATAAACAGACTGCACCGAATCATTCAAGTCCGCCTTCGGCAGAAGAACGTGAGCGACCAACTGAGACCTGGACGGGTGCACGAGGTCATTCTTGGGGATGTCGCTGAGTGCTCATGTGACAAACCGAAGCTACTGCACAAGCCCTGCTCTTATGTCCTTGCTTCATGTGCGGCGCTCGGTGTGAGCCCTGCGCCTTACCTTTCGGAGTACTTCAGCCTTGACAACCTTTCAAACACGTGGAGTGGCGTGTGGAGAGTTTTTATGACGCTCGGTGACTACAGAGTTATCCCTACTGACGAGACTACATGGATCCCAGATGTAAATCTAAAGCGAACGGGTCCAGGGCGACGGAAGACACGCCGAATACACAATGACATGGATGAGTCACAGGGGGGTAGCTCACGAGCTAGGAAATGCTCGATCTGTAGGCAGCCCGGACATAGCAGGAAAGATTGTTTGAATGCACCCGGACCATCGACATAGCCTTGTAATAAACTTTGTAATACGCTTATCATTTGCATTGGATTGTTGTAATCTATTTGAAACCTTGTAATATGATTCATGTTATGTTACTTTCATGTCGTGTGCTATCCATGGGTATGATACTTTCAATAACGGTTCGCGATGTATGTTATATTACTTTCAATAATGGTTCATGTTTTATGTTTTGACAGGCATGGCTGGCGGGGATAGAGATCTTCCAGAGCTACTGAGCAGTACATGTGATCTTGGCCATCGCGGCCGCATCTTGTCCAAGGGCGGGGACTTGGAGCCGCTGGTAGTCCGTGCTCCCTTGGAGTACTGGCCTCTGCATGAGGGCTATATCCCCATCCTGCGGGCTGCAGGTTTATTGCCGTTCGCCCGTATGCTGCAGATAGGTCAGCATCTCACACTGGACAGGTCGTTGATCACCGCATTGGTAGATCGATGGCGTCCGGAGACCCACACTTTCCACTTCCGCTGGGGGGAGATGACAGTCACGCTGGAGGATGTGAGCATGCTGCTTTGTTTACCTGGCAGTGGACATCCCATCGTCCCCCGGCCAGCACGCCTAGATTAGCGCGCACAGATGCACCTCCGATTCAACATCGCTAACCACGCCGACGAGATCCCGGCATCCAGGCGTGGTGTCCCCCACCGATTTCTGGCGCGCTACCGTGAGTGCCCCGATGATGCCCCCGCCGATGTAGTTCGCCAGCATCTCTTCGCGTACTTACTGGTGACGTTGCAGTATATTTTGTTCCCTTCCACGCACGGTGACACAGTGTACACGTGGTTCATTCCTCTGGTAGAGAGTATCGTCGATGCTGACGCAGGGGCCATGCCGCGTTACAACTGGACGATGGCAGTGTTATGCGCGACGTACAGGGGCCTTTGCGAGGCATGCTGCAGGACCGCAGCTGGATCGTTGCTTTCCGCATGCCCTGTACTGCTGCAACTGTGGTCATGAGAGCACTTCCCCGTTGGTCGGCCGCGTTTACAGCGGCCCATCCATCCGTACGTTCCGCCAGCGGACTATGATGATTGGGTGGACCGGCCGACCATGGGAGCCCGTTGGCTGGGAGGTCGGCCGAGGTGGTCATCATCACAGATTCACCGTTGTTACTTGGCGTACCTGGGAGAGTTTGATCTCCTATCGGACGCGCGCGTCATATGGCGGCCATGGACACCGGAGCACATCTCGCAAGTTGCACCGCATGGCATTTCCTCGCATTGCACCGCGGGCCAGGACTGCTGGCTTACACGCCGGCACATGGTGTTCTCACATGTGGTGGAGCCGTATTTTCCGGAGAGGGTGATGCGCCAATTCGGCCTACATCAGCAGATACCGCCCCCGGAAAGAAATCGACAACGCCATCTCCCGCGGCAGATTCACGTGTATGCCTCGAACATTTTCTATATCTCATGTACACACTCATATTTGTTTATTTCTTTGCTTTATGTGCATCGCGTCACCTTTTGCAGACAAACACGTAGAGGAAAACACTCTGACAACTGGTAGATCAAGAATTCCAAATGGGTCGACGAGTGGGAGGACCACGCGGCGACGGATGTTGTTGTGGAGGAGCGGCCGTATGACCCTGGAACGTCCCAGGCCTATCTTCAATGGTACGTGCCGCGCACCCGCACGCGACTCGCTCGTGCGGCCCCCCCATCGCCAACAGAACTATCACATCAAGACAGTCTTTGACTCGGCCTTGATGTTCATTTCCCAGGCCGGATACATCGCTCGGTACGTTCGTCTTCGCTGGATACTTATGTTGGTCTCTTATCTTATCTATTTTTCCATAGTTCCCATATGAGTTTCGCATGTGCAGGGTGACTTAGCGTTGGGCATCGACAGCCAAGCGGCAAACCTGTCGTCTCGCTTGGAAGGTCCTCCACGCTTTAAGGCGATGGCACGTGCTGCCCTACATTCCATCCGTGTAGCAGCACAACGAATCTTGTTCGACGCTACTTGTGGCCGAAAGACAGATGCATCGGTTCCGCACCGGAGAGGGGCCCGGCCGCCCAGCCCGATGTCAGCCCGGCCTAGCCTGGGTGGTGCTCGACAGAGCACTTCGTCAGCACGGCGCAGTCATCGTGACACATCGCCGACCTGGGGAGGTGACATACCAAGGACGTCCGCCGGCCCGTCTCGGCTTCATCGTTCCTCGTCAATGCACAGTGCTCGACGCAGAGATCTGCATATTGGGGGCCCGTCGAGACATCGCACTCCCGGTTCAGATGACTCTGATGATGACGATGGCATCCGTCGTCAACACGAGGACGACATTCGTCGTCAAGACAGGGACGATGCGAGTAGGGCGTTGGCAGAGCGGTTTGCGGCTGACGAAGATTGGGGCCAGGCTGATATTGAGCAGGCTCTCCAGGGACAGAGATACTCAGTCCCTGGGGGGTCTACTTGGGACAGTTGGGGGGACCCCGCCCACGACCACATGGATGTGGATGACGATCGTGAGTACTACGCTCCGCAGGGGGCCGACCCCAGTTGGGTGGCACCACAGCAGGACAACCAGGAGTGGGTCTCGCGCATGTTAGGGTTGCACGACCCTCATGCACATCAGTACTACCAACCGGATCAGTTGACGCCTAGCGAACTCGAAGATCACCCTCCACCGACACAGCCATCTCAGGGTCATGCAGGTACTGAGCGGCATGGTCCTTCTACCACGGCTGGACAGCGATCACATGTGCCACCTGATCCGTACTCACCATCGCCTTTTCAGAGAGAAGACATGGGCATGGGTATAAGAGGGGTCGTCCGAACCCATAGCGAACATATACTAACACTTTTATTTTCCAGTGTGTTACATTCAAAATGAATCATGCAGTTCACTAGATTTCTTATATATTTTTATTATATGATACATACTTACGTATATTTCTATAGATATATATACATATACATATACATATATATATGTGCATGTGTATATATATATATATATATATATATATATATATATCTATACAGTATATATGTATTTATGTATGTACAGTATGATGGGAAAAACTCCTAGCCCAGCTGGTGGGAACTCTCTTCTACCTCGTTGTCCACCTGGGTTCGAATCCCCACTGATCTTGATTTGGGTTCACAGGATAGATTTTGATATTTTAGGGTTTGAGATAGATTAGGGTTGAACTGATCTTGTTACTACCAAACATAAAAGTCTTTAGAAGCCAGATTCAATTCCATCTCTAAATCTCAGATCTATCAATCCTATTCTGTTTTCGAAAACAGGATTCTAATTACCCTAAATACTCAGAACTCAGATTTAGCTAAATCTTGCCCTAATCCAGATCAGATTATTCTTGGATTATGATCATGGGTATGTCAATACCTTAATCCAGAAAGTTGGCAGCCAAATCGTATCATCTAAGCCGTTTTCACATATCAGTCCAAATTATATCGTAATTTAATCCTTTATTTGATATCTAGAAACCCAAAAAGGCTAAAATCTTCAGATTAATTCCAAATTCAAAATTTCTTCAGCAAATCTTTTTCAAATGCTATTTGATACAATTTTCTCTTCTGTGCAGATTACAAAATCACATTTTAAAGACCATAATTCAAAATCGACAAAACTCAGATCTTATTTTACTCTAAAGTATCCTATTTTCAGTTTATATCGAAAATCATCAAATCAACTCATATTTTATCAAATCTCTTGTTAGATGAGTATAATGTATAAGTTTATACTTATTTGTGAAATCAGATTACAAATCAATCCGCAACTTAATCATTAATTCTTTTCTCTCTTGTCGAATTGTGCAGATGGTAGAAATACTGAGAGCTTGTCGTGGTCGAGGGGCACGACAAGGACTTGTCGAGCTCTGGGAGCACGACAAGCCCCTAGTCGTGTTCCTGGAGCACGATAAGGGATTGCCCGTGCGACTAGCAGCTTGTCGAGCTCCCAGAGCTCGACAAGCTGACGTGGCAGGCCATTTCTGTAAATTGTTACAACTGTGGGTTAGTTCTGTAATTATTTTTTAAATGCGGGTTAACAGTAAAAAAAACTCTGTATACGTTCATGCAATCATCTCTTTTTATTTTCTTTTCTTTATATTACGAATTGATTGTTTTTACTAAATTCCCCCTTTGAAGTGCAACTACATCTATATACATCACTTTGGCATGTAAATTAGATATAACTGTTAAGACCACTAATTCCACACTATTTATTATATCTGTCTCCTAATTGCCCTACGTTGTTTTTTTTTGTTCATTTGATCATCTGTTTTGTCGTCCATGATTCGTCCATACGTTCTGGTAGATAGACTGCACAATACTGCTTTTGGATTAGTCGATGTAGTTGTCTTTCTTCTGATTGTTCGATCGTTTGGTTTGACAGTTTAGATTTAAACATTCGCTCTCCCTACTGGTTTGCAACTTTTCGTTATGTGCTCTCCTTGATTTCGCCATATTGTCGTTTTTGATGGGCCGTTCGATCACCTGTTTTGGTGGCTACGATTTGTCCACGCGTGATGGTAGATGAGCTGCATGATGCTATTTTTTGATTGATCGACGCTAATGTCTTGTTATATAGGTTTTCTCTTTGTTATAAATAGGTGGGATTTAGTTGTTTATATGGTTTATATGCATCTAAAAGAAATTCGGTCATGACTACTAGCGTCATCTGGCTATTGTTTAGATCAAAGCTAACCCTTAATTGGAGAACATAGTTTGGCCAATTTTTTTAATCATTTTTTTGGCTGAACTTGGTGGTAGCATTTCTTAGTGTCGCATATTGGCTAGCCATTCTCCCTGTGTCTATTTATCTGAGAAGTAGGTTTGGTGTAGTTAGTAAAAATTTGGAACCCAGAGAATTAGTATTTGTTTGGTTGATGACTATTTTTTTTTATGTTGTCTTCTTACATATTAAGCATTGATAAAAATTTAATGTTTTAGATTTATTTTGAGATCAGATTTTAGTTTTAGCATGTGTAGACAATAATCGAACCCACGCTCTGTTTTCTTATCAATATTTGTTGATGATACTGTTTAGGAGTGGTAATGAGTTGGATTAAAATGAGTTAAATGGATTGGATTTAGAATGGTTGATTTTAAATGGGGTGAAATGGATTGAGAAACAAAATTGAGTTGGATTGGATTTGGTTGACTTCAAAAAAGTTAGATTGGATTTGATCGAAGTGAAAAATTTTGGGTTAATATTAGATCGATATTGGATGGGAGACCATAAAATAATTTTGGTTCATATTCTTTCTCTTTCCATCCCTTAATATTTTTTGAATGAGTAGTTTAAGTTTGGGTTGGAAAATAGGTTGAATATGTGTTGAGGGAAAGGATGGGGTTAGATGGAGTTGAAATAATAAATGGGTTGAATTGAATTAAGTTTTATAAGATATGTTATGAATTGAATGAGAATTAGACTTTAATTTTTATTAAAAATAATTAGATTGGGTTTAGATTGAATTTCAATTCATTATCACCCCTCTACAATAATCACCCACACTAATGGAATAAAATTTTGATTATCTTCTGAATTTGAAATGAAATGCATGAGACGCATCCTAGAAGTTGAAATACATATTGTAACTTGTAAGAAACGTTTGTTGGGTTATTCCATTGAAATATACCTTCGGCGGCATGGCCAAGCCCAAGAAGATTTCCATGAAACATTTGCAGACGTTTGCTGCGTTTTTAGCCGTCACTGCTGGGCGGCCGTTGTGGTTCGGTGATGTCAATTGCTCCAGAAAAATTAAAAAAGAAAAAGCCCAAAAGTACGTCCACTCCACTTGCCTAGGGCCACCTGCCGTCGGCCGTACGCCTAAAATGATGGACCAACGTTCGGCAACTCCCACACACCACCTACAAATACCACACGGTCCGTCCCTCTTGGGCCACCTCACTTTGCGGCCTAATTCGGCCGCGGACGAGTGAAATGCGCGCTGCCACTTTCTCCACGCCGGTTCGGCTGCGACCGATGTAATTTGGGCCGCGCGGTCCATTACTCGGCCACTCCCGTAGACCGCCTTCGGTTTAGACGTCTTCACGAGCAACTTGGACAGTCCGGCTCAAAATTTCGGCCCAACGTCGGGCACCTCCCCACTTAGGCCCTGCTTAGGTCAGGCGAAATTAAATTTGCAGGGGACCCACCGGAATTTTGGATTCAAAACCAATTTCAATGGGATTTTAAAATTTTATACAAGCTTTTATTTTTCACTTTCTCTTGGATTGGATTTTTTTGACCTAATTTAGTTTTCTAATTGTAACTCCCCAAATATTTTAAGTCAAACTAATATCCCAAATTTAACTCATAAAAATCCTATAGCCTGCCATTTCAAACTGACCCTCCCTACAAACACATGCGGTACATCTCTCTTACTGAAGTCATACTTCCCGTTCCTCTTGGTTCCGATGGGGCTGTTTGGATCTCATGTTTTCAAAAACACAATTTTGTTTACAAGATCTGAATCTTAACTATTTAAAACTTAGTTGTTTCTCGGTAACTAAAATAAGTATAATAAAAATAAGTTTTTATGAAACACGAAAACATGTTTTATGAAAAACATAGATCTATTTTTAGAAAACTCAAACAAGAAAATTTTAAATCTTTTTTGTCATATTTGCTAAATCTGATTCTAACATACCAAAAAACTAAAATATGTTTTTGATAATAAAACTTACTCTCTCCAATTTTGAACTATATGTCGTTTTAGTCTTTTAGTTTTTTTTTCAAATACATATCATTTTATAATTTCAAGACACATTTATATCATTTTCTTTATAGGTCTTTCATTTAATATTTTGAAAAGACAAATACATGACTTAAAGAATTAGAATGCTAGTAATAAAATGTATTAAATTAGATTACTATAATTTTTTTATACCTATTTTCTCTATAAATGGAAAAATCACATATATGTGTAAAGGGAAGAAGCAATTATGGCAAAACCTGTCGCTAAAATCAATAATCCAAACAATATTTATAAATAACTCAAAATAAAAAAATAATTACGAAAATGACTCATAGTTTGTCGAAATTACAAAAAATAATTTGATTGAGCGTGATAAGTCAATTATCGCAACTGTGATACACAACAGAAATTGTAAACCTTTGAAAAACATGTTACCGTCTTTTCCATTTTAAAAACACGACAGAAAAGATATTCTTTCTCTTTTATATTTTGAAAATACGATAGAAAACAAAAAATCAACTTCTCGTAAGTATTAGTGGTCGAGTGTTTGTATCGAAAGTTATCGTAGAAGTGATCATAAATCAAAATAAAAATAGTCAAAGATCTCATAGTGATACATAATTTCACCGATTTTAATGGCCTCTTCGGGCCGCGCGGCTCCTACAGGCACACACGGACGGTCCCTCTTGGGATGGGCACGCACGAATGATATGGGCCGTGGGCTGCTCCTTTTCTACACATCGCCTTTGCTGCATCCAATGCTAAATTGGACCGCACGCGGGCGCGGGCCGCCTTGGTTGATCGGTTTAGACGTCGTCACACTAACTTGGGCCGTACGGATAAAAAATTCGGCCTAAAGGTTCCGCAACTCCCAACATGAACAAGGTTCGGAAATTCGCTACTCAATTCGGTCGCGCAGGAGTGGGATGGGGCGTCGGCAGCTCCTTCCGGGTGCATACGATTTTAAATTGGGCTGTGGCGGCCTTCAGTTTATTGGGCCTGAGGTTTAGATGTCGTGGGCTTCCCTTTGTCAAATACATTTACAGATATACCAACAACATATAAGAAGAAAAAAAGTGGCGCATGCAAATTAGCTAACAGGCGAATGCACGTACAGCTTAAAAGATATAGAAAAGGAATAATAATATATGCACAATGTTGATCAAAGTATTACAAACTGGTAACCATACAATGGTCTTCGTACATATACAACAAATGAACAAATAAGAGCTATTGCGTATGTGTCTTTGTGTTCGTATTGACATGTAGTTTCATAGATACATTTGCTAGTATATTTGCCCCTCTCTCACCACCCTAATCTTTACAACACCAACCCAACCAACCACATGACCTATACAACATGACGAAGGGCAGAGTTAAACAATAGCCCAAAACAAGAGAAAAAAGAATGACATGTACCTTCTTCCCTCCTTCATTTGCCTTCCCAGAGTTCCAAGAAATAATACCACCACTTCTCACATTTGCCCCTTCTATATATCCTCTTATTCCTCCTTGAACTCTCCCAACTTTTCATGCTTCCCTACGTGCGTGGTAAAATGACATTAAGTGAAATGAGCAACTCCTTGTACGTGCATGCATAAACGCACACATCAAACTTACCTCTTCATCCATCTTCTTGTATGCACACCTCTTCTCTTCCTCTCCCTCCTCTTCTGCCCTCAAAGCTCTCTGCCCTCCTCACCGTCGCACGGTTCACTCCTCAAGCGCTGTCGACACAGCCTTGTAGAGATCATACGGCGCCCAGAGGTAATCGACGGCGCACGGCTTCCGTGAGTCGAGCCGCAGCCACGGTTTCCCCTTGCCGCTCCAATGCAATAAACTTATTGGCCCAGGGTGCAGGCTCCGGCATTTCCCCTCCATGTTGTCGCCGCCGAGCCCGTGCTGGTTCCATCGGTGATCGACAGGCTTGATATCGCCTGCGAGCACTAGCAGGAACGGCGGCAGCGAGCCGAGGTGGTAGATCCGCTTCTGCTTCTGCACCGCCATCCACTCCTCCACCTTCTTGGTGTACCCCCCGAGACGCCACTTGGCCACGTCCATTACCATCACGCCCGTGTTGAAGTAGCAGGGCCGGCGACCGCGGAACGTGGCGTTCAGCTCCGGGTCTGACCAGAACGCGCCGGTGAAGTATTTGGTGAAGTTGGCGTGGCAGTACTCCGGCGCGGCCACCATGTGGCCCCCGAGGTCCACCGACCACAGCTTCCGCACATCGTCGACGACCACCACGTCGGAATCGAGGTATATCACCCGGCACACGTCCGATGGGAGGATGTCGGCGAGGTAGATGCGCGCGTAGTTCAGCGGCTGGTCCAGAGCCTGGCGCACCGACCGGGAGATGCGGCCACGAACGCGGGACGGGTCGAAGCGGTACACCTTGGGGTCCAGATAAGGGAACGTGTTGCGGATGGTCGTGAGGATGTCGTGGTCCAGCTTAGCCGCGAGGAAGTGGAACGCCACGCTTTCCGGGCACGCCGTGTGCTGCAGAATGGAGAACACGGCCGCCATGGTGCCCCGGAGGTAGTTCGAGTCCAGCGTCATGGCGATGTCCACCCGGCCGTCCGCGGACCCCTTCGGGAGGCACTCGTTGCCATTGCGGAAGGCAGGGGCCTCCCGGAACTCGAGGAAGGACGGCGCGGGCCGGCGGATGAAGTCAACGCGAATGCTGGACACCGCCGTCAGGCTGCCGAGGAGGAGGAGCATGAAGATGAGCATTTTGTGCAATGGTAGAGAGAAGGTGGATGGTGCATGTGAAGGCGAAGGAGAAGGCGGCGACGACAAGGACCGGAGGCCGGTGGAGCAGCAGGGGGGCAGGTGAGCACGGGTGGGAGCGGAGGAGGCCATCCTGGTCCTTGTCATGGGACCGGCGGTGAGTGAGTTTGGCTAGGAGGGGAACGGTGCAACCATGGTACATCCCATGGTTGGGAGAAGGGGGAGGGGGTGGTGAAGGAGAGGAGGGATAAAGTTGGAACCGGGTGGATAGGGGTGGAAGGCCGAGAGAGAAGGTAGGAGTGATGGCAATAAAAAGATGAGGTATTTGGGTTTGCCTATACTTGGATCATGGTACATTCCGCATGCATGTCATGTTTCATATTTTGAGAGAGAGAGAGAGAGAAGCAGAAAGGAATCTAGAATAGAAAGAAGGTACGTGTTGCCTAGTACTACAGCTTTTGTTTTGCGTGTCAAGGGGCTCCACCATGCATGTTCCCGCCAGCGTGACATGCATGTATGTGCAAATATATGGCATACCGGTAGTTGGGATTATTCAAATGGAAACATAAATATAATGCCAATTTTCAAAATTAGGTAATCAATTACACGATTATATTTTAAGTGTTATGTATACAAATTTAAGTTTTTTCCTTGGCACAAAAAAAAAGTTGGGAGTGTAAATGTCAGGAGTAACTTAATTGATCAAATGCATATGGATGGTTGCATATCGTGATGAATCGTGGATGTGCTTGTGAATTAAGAATTTCTAGTTGTAAGTAGAAATTAGCATGAAGTCAAGTCAATTGATGTGCGTAGAGCATGGAAGAACACATGCACGCACTACTGCGTTACAGGTGCGCACCGGCGCAGACAACCACTTCGCGTTTTGGACAAAATGGTGGCACGCAACCGACAAATAATTATCATGCGTATATGATTACATGTGCCCATGATAAATAGCTTCAAACAGTTGAACCAAATAATGCTTAGAATGATGTACATTACTTAATCTTTGTTTATAACTTGTAATTAACTTGCATTTGTTTTCTTTTAGACCCTATTCATTTGAGTCAGAAATTTTAGAAAAAAGATTTCTAGTCTCTAGGCTTAGATTTAGCGGGAAGTTAAATCCTAAACTTCCGCCAAGACAACCACATACTTGTATAAGTAACTATTGTGGATGGTCAAAAGAGTGCATCCAATTATAAGCTGGATCCAGCTTCCTATGATTATTTTAGTGGACATATGTGCCACTCTTACCTCAAGAAAGACCTCAAACGAATGGACATGGTGGCTAAGTAGTTGATTTGACTATTTTATGCGGCCTCCAGAGTCCAGTCTAATGCTAATTAGTAATTATTTAAACCAGTTAGACAAAGAAGAGGTATCAATATCATGCACTGAAGCCAAAGCCAACCACAACTTCCGAAAGATCATGGATACATCCATTTTAAATCTCTTTCATTATTATTACAACTTATGAAGTTGATGTTTTCTTTCCAAAAAATAAATTGAGAAGTTTTAGTCGCGATGCTTCTCTGAATCTGATCGTGCACAAATTGACCAACAGAGAGGGCCACCGAACAGTAGAACACAGAGAATACATGCACAACACGAGGGAGACGTTGCGAACATGAGTACAAGATAAAATAAAATAAAAACTTGTCGGTGAATGATGAGCAATTGAAGAAGTGGCTACCGACAATTAAAAGTTTTAGTCGCAATGCTTCTCTCTTATCAGGGCTGGCACAAGGGAGTGTGATATGGGCCTCCTGCAAACCCTCAATTTAGACCGAACCTAAAATTTCCAGTATTTTAGAATTAGTATATTAATAAGCCTAGTGATATTTCATGTCTCCACGTCACTCTTATCAACACGTCGAAACAAGCCAACGATACAGGTGAGATACTGATCTAACATTCCCATTTCACATTTTTCTCCTCAATTTTTAATCTCTAAATGTTCTACTTTGTTCCTTCCTAAACAAGAAGATATCAAAACAACTATCAGTCATACTCATATTCTCGTCTCCTCCAGCTTTTATCTTTTTTCATATGAGCCCGAAATCGGCAAGTACTTCACCAATCCACCTTTGATCTTCACCCATCCTCCATCCCTAGCATCCTTATTTAAGGCCTATTTTTATTTTCACGCAACCAACCCATGTACAAACAGCCGTGACCAAAAATATTCTGTCATCTCGAGCCACAAAACATTTCAGTCCACCATGGATTAGTTCCAGGATACTGCTTGGACCAGCAACAATGCAAGGAGGATATTGGAATGCCCATTTATACCTTGAGGTAATTGGTTTCAAAATAGATTAGGTAATCCTATAGCGGATGTGTGTAACTTATATGTTTGTTCTTAAATGGGTCTTTTAAGAATGGGAAGACAGTGCAAGGAGTACTATTAACAATCTAATGGGTAAGAATGTGAAGTTAAATCATAGTGTGCTTGAGGCTAAAGATGAATATGAAATGCTGATGGGAGAATAAAACTATTCTGATGGAATTTACACTACAATTAATTAATTTAGACATATAATAAAAACTGATACACTGGAGTCGACATATAAAATACTAACATAAGAGTGCACACACCATTAGACCAAATACAGACACAATCCACATCACATCGCATAATCTAAGTTCAATAGCTAGAACATATTGAAAGTACAAGATATGCCTAAGCTGACAAATGATAGCAGAAGTTCAAGATTGACCTCGTGCTTCCAAGCAACGCTTTTATGCTTCTCCTGGTTGACTGCAATTGGCAGGCTTTCGATGTTCTTCGCCACGCTGTCTCTCATCCATGCCATCCCAATAGCATACGTGAACCACGTGCTCCAAATTTTTTCATTAGGGATCCAAGTATTATGTGTTTGGTTTGAGAAATCGTTCCGTCTAAGACTATTTGGCCTCTCATGGGATCAACCCACTTAAGATTGGGATGGTCACGGTTTGAGAGATGGAATTGTCTTGTTTCTTGTTTGATTTTAGGGGTGAAATGATCTTATTTATTGTTTGGTTTGAGGAATAGTGGTCAATGACAATTTCTGATTTATACAATTTGTATATACTATTTAATTGAAGCATAGAAAATAAGACACGGTCAAGCAAGCTTGATCAAATGCAGACAAACAACGATTCATTGTATTATAAATTCAAATGTTCCTTACATCATAAAAATATATCAAACAAGTCCAAATACATTCAAATGTTCCTTGCATCATAAAAGAGCATCAAACAAGTTTAGATATATTCAAATGTTCCATGCATCATACAAGACTATAGTTCAACATTGAAAGACATTCATCACAGCGTGTAGGTCCTAATAACATAGTTTTAATTCATCATTTAAGGACATTGCAAAGTGTAAATCCACAAAACACATAGTTTGACTTGCAAATACTTAGATCTTAGGATTCATGTTGTTCATGCAAGGCGCATCAAGAAAGATGATTCTTGATGTACCTGAATACCCACACCATCTTGTTGTCAAGACTAAGTATCACAAAAGTAATAGCAATAGAAAAATTCTCAATAAGATATGCATAATAGTGTGCAAGATCACCATCATTAAATGCTGGGATATCCTTCATAATATCCCAAAGATTAGCTGGAACCACGGGAGGAGCACGGGTTACTGTCATCATAATATCATTTGCAATATTGTTTAAAACAGATGTGCCAGCTGAAATCATAGAATCTTCTTCGCAAACAGATGCATGCGCCCTCTTTTTGCCTGAAGACTCCATTCCATCACGTTCAGAACTTCCATTGCGACTTTCATTGCCATGGAATAAGGAAGTACCAGCCAATTCCTCAAAAGCCATGCTATGTGAGTTAGGAGCACTTCCAAATGTTTCAGTAGCAAGTGACTCATTACTGCCTTTGGTAAACATTCCAGTGACCTGTTGATTACCAAATATCACTGCCATATAATGATAGTTCTTCAATGGTTTGTTAAAGAACTTTACCTCACTTAGTTGTTACTGAAATTTAAGTTTAAATTGTCACAACCAAGGCAAAATAGATATTTGAAAAGCAAAACTATCATTAAATAGGAATAAACAGGAAGAACTAAATGTCTGAATAATAGTGCATTCAGAATAGTTATTTTTCTAGATAAGAATTTGTAAGTGCTAATTACTATCCAACCTAGAAAAAAAGGAAAAAGAGTACATACTTTGATACGGTCCATGCAATTTTTCTTATCAAGAAATATTGTTCCAGTGTCTTCATCAAAATGAGCTGAGCTAACTTTCTTAGGCCTGACAATGTTAGTGTAGCGGGTTCTCCATGTCTTCATGTGATTTACAATTTGGTTACCATTATCGCGGATATCAAAATTATAATTCAAAGCTTTTGCACACTGATTGTAATGGGAGGCCTTGAATCCTTTGTCAACTCTGTTTCCGACAGCAATAAGACGAGTTAAGTGGCGTAAAACAAGTGCTGACATGTTAGATGTCCAAACAATCTTTTCTAGATCCCTTTGCTCAATTTCTTGAATCCCATCCATTTTTCCTACTACATGACAGAAATTCAATATGAAGAGCATATTTAGACATTAAACAAGATTGTGCCATTCAAATGCTTCACTGAAAAAGAATACAGAACTTTAGAGATAGATATACATATTTTTAATAAGAAAAACAACTCATTAGTTTAGGATTCTTGTTCACTTTAATGGAAGTCCTTAAGAAGTCTATTGCATTGGGGTATGATATAAAACTCAAATGGATAGAGCAGTGTTAATAATCAGTCAAGAAGTCTATTGCATTGGGGCATGAAATAAAACTCTAGTATCATACATATTTCAAGTACTAAACAAGAAAGAACAAACTTGAAATAGACATAAGCAAAAGAAATTAAAAGGCCACAACTATTACAAAAACTATGGCATACCAACTACATGACAAATATGGCACATTGGGAACTGCCCTTGTTTCCCACATCCAGTTAGCAAGTTCTTGTCTCCGTTCAACCCATTCTCTATTTTCTTGCACCTGTTTCCAGTGTGTCCTTGTCAAGTTGGTTGGGTTTGGTGTCCAATTTACCTCAGATGGGAGAAAAATATCTACCCTATGGCCAAGAATCTAGTTATGCAAAATGTAACAAGTAAGGACAACATCTACTTCTCTCTTAAATGGAAAAAAAGGTCGAGCATCATCAAGAAATTTAAATTTGTTCTTCAGTGATCCCCAAGCACGCTCAACTATAACCCTTAGTTGTGAGTGTCTTAGATTAAATAGTTCCTTCTCATCTTTTGGATTGTTATCATTACCCCACTCTTTCAGGTGGTATCGAACACCACAGAAGGGTGGTAAGAAGCCAGGCTTTGCACCATAACCACAATCAACCAAGTAGTATTTTTCTACATCACATAATTATAGTTTTATTAGGGAAAATTACATCTTACAAGTGTGTGTATTGTAGATATTTACTAGAGACTACCTTTTGGGACAATAAGACCATTTGGTCGTTGCAAGGCATCAGCAAGAACCACAGCATAATGTGCTGAGCCCTCCCAACCAGCCAACACATATGTGAAGTGAAGGTCAAAGTTAACAGCAGCCATCACATTTTGGGTTGTAAATCACTTTTTACCTCGAAATGTTGCCTCACGTGACTTGGGGACACTAGCCCGTACATGAGTACCATCAATTGCTCCAATACAATTCTACATTATGATTTATAAAAGACAAAACATGGTCAAACAAGTTCCACTTTTACTAATTAAAACAGTACTTTGTACCTATACCATACCTGAAAGTAAAGATATCACTTGGTACTTCTTAGGATTTTGGCTGGAATTTCAAGACATGGGGGCCTAATAAGGTCATCACGAAGCTTACCAATTGCTTTAAGAACCGCCTTAAAGTAATGACTAACCGTCTCATTTGATCTTTTGAAATTTTTTCCTATTACTCTGTTCCTCACATTATGACCAATTGTGTGAAGAAACATTGCTACTTGCTCCTCGACACAACAACGGATCATATCACAAAGGAGACTTCTTTGCTTCAAGGTGTCACATAGCTTGAAGAAAGGAGCTTTCTTTAGCCTTAACATGTGTAGACAATTATTATCATCTTGATGGTAAAGAGAAGTAAGGTACTCATTTCTCCTTATTTTCATATCTATCATTGAGGCATACAAGACTCTTTGTGTTCTCTTTCTTTTCCTCCTCCTAACAATTTGTACATATGCAAATGTGGCAACAGCAAGGGCGGCTACTCTAAATAATTAAATATCTTCGCATTTCATTCGCATCCATCTACACCAGTTTTGCTAACCGATCTACAGAATTGAAGATAAGTAGATATATTAAAGAATTATGATGGTGCCTAGATTAATATATGAGTAGGCACTATAAGCAATTTGACACAATCTACATGGTCTCGCTTAAGTCTAAACCACATGTCTTGATTGATCAACAAACAGGACTAACATTTCATAACAATCATTGGGACATACCAAATCTGTCCCCAAAAATCAAAGATGATGCAAGAAAGTTAAAGTAACAAAATAGAGAAAAAAAGATTAATATGAAAGAGTAGATATATTGAGTAAGTGGCTACATGCTGGGGATCAAATGATATTGGATGCCACGAAAAATCATCAATATCTACCCCAAAAGTAAAGATCAACTAAGACAAAAAATGAAAGTAATCATCAACTCACTATAGATTTGACATTCCATTACTACAACAAAAAAAACCACCAATAATATTTCCCAAATCATGTTCATGTTGGATATAGATTAAAGAAAAATCGCACTAGCACATGACTAGGATCTCTCCTTGGCAGCTACCTAGCAAAAGATTTGAAGCAAAATCGCACTAACTACACATGGCAGGGATCTCTCCTTGACAGCTAGTAGTAAAGAATTAAAGCAATCAATGAACAGATCTAAGCAGAGTAAGAAGGAGAACACCATAATCGTTCATACCTAGAACAATGAGAGGAAGGTATACCTGAATCTTTCCTACTATCTTTTCCCAAATCTTGTGCAAAAGAAAGTGTTACTGCAACTAAATCAATCAATAGATGAGTGAAAGAATCACAAGAAGAAATCACAAGTAGAAGAATCGTAGTAGGAAAAACTAGAAAAATCACAAAAAAAAATTGCAGTGTCATGCCTGTAGCAATTAGAGGAGAAGCAAGTGCTCTACGACAACCAGGGAGGAAGAAGTGATGAAGGGGTGATGCCGACGAGCGGAAGAAATTTGTTGGCGGCAAGGCCACTAAAGCCGCGACGTCGTGGAGGACGGCGTTGTCCGATGCTTTTCGAGGAACGAGTGAGTCAGGAGTTTTGGCTTCAAGTTTAGTCACGATGGACGAGTCGAAGACGGAACCACTTGATCCTACGACGCAAACCAAACAATCAGGCTGGGTTTGGTTTTTGGATCAGATGGTCCGAGGACCATCACGCGATGCAAACCAAACACGGTAGTAGTTTGTTCGGGGCTCCAACTCTGTAGTCTCCTAAGATCCTGAATCCATTGAATTCACCACTCCAAGTGTCAGCTAAATTCTCTAAACTGTAGGTATGGAGACATGTATTTCGTAGTGCTAACTCCAACTTGTGAACAAGCTGCAATGACAAGAGAGCAGGGCTTGTGAAGCAATTCTGGCTTCTTGCATGAGCATACAGCAGCTTCTCTGATTGTGCACTCCTGAACTTTGTTCGATATCAGTTGACAAGGCATATGCTTCCGCCTCAATTGAACCTCAAAATTTTTATGCTTGCTGCTCATGCAGATCATGTCGTGAGCCTGTGCTTTTCGTATTTTGGCATCCATGTAGTCCTGAACAATGTCGGGAAGTTTCTTTAAAGGGTCACGGATTACTGCCTTTGTTGTTTGAAGTATTCTATAGTGCGATGAAACGTCATGTCCACTATTGCATCAAGTGGAAGACATCTCACCCCCTTTAATATCCAATTGCACACCTCAACAAGATTAATAGTCATCATGCAATACCTAGCAACGTGTGTATCATATAGCAATGACCATTTCTGCAATGGTTTTCGATGGATCCACCGAGAGAACTTTTTGTTTGGCTATTTTCCTCCTCATCCCCTTGTGCCTTATGCTCTTGCTCAACATGCTTAGCTAACCCTTTCTGGGCTTCTCCACTGGCCGCGCCTGCTTTCTCCGTAGTATAATTCTGTAATGCTCTGTACTTCTGTAATGCTCCAGATTAATACTAAAATATATTATAGTCAAATGATATTAGTTAGTTTGTCAACCATAACAACTGAACGAAAACCTAACCCAATCGGGCAATAATTTTATAAACGATATTTTTAATCTATTGTGTGGATCAATTTGAGAAAAATTAGTTAAAATACACTGCAAAAATGAGATATCACTATAGAACAATAATTTTCATACTAACATATGCGTCAAAAACTCACATATCATTAAACTACATGTGTTTAATAGCTAAACTCAAATCTCTGTTATAAAACAAAGTATCTAATTTCTGGCTAAGACTAAGATTTTTATGTTAGTAACTATACATGGATACATGTCATTAAGGTAAAATTTGACTTTTTCTTCTTATAAAGAATAAAAGTTCAAATTTACTTCTTACTAGATAATTACCATTATCAAGTGATAATAATAAGGGAAGTGCCCAATACTTTTCAAAACGTGAGTTGCACAACTTTTAAAATAAATTAAGACTTTAATTTGCAACTATACACTACCCTACTACTCAGTGAATTGCTTTAAGATCCATGACTAGCAACTTTTAATACTTGGAAGTATATGTCCCACTTTGGTTGGTATGCATGCACAAGCCATTGGCATCCTTCTGTCACACAGGCGCACCTCATATAGATAGGTATTGGACTCCACCACCTCCAAGGCCAGTTGAGTAACATGGCCCATGTTGTAACAGCCCTTTACACATCCTTCTTGCTTTGGTAAAGCTGCCCAAGATGTATGGAATGCTCAGTGAGTGACGGTGATGAGTTTTGTTCCTGACAAAACATGTCCGAACCGGACCCAGTCTTACTGAGCCATACTCGAGAGGGAGCTGTTTGACCATCTTCTTTGTCTAAATCATCTTCCTTTGGCACCTCGTACTCATCTTCTTCTTCATTGCTAACTTGTATCGACTCAGCTGCATTGACACAAGTGTGACAAAAAACATGTGAGCAATTGCTTGGCCTAAAAGCTGCAGTCAGTCGCTTTTGGTGCAACCAGGATGTCCATTTCTGAACTCATGCTTCTGCTGCTGGTCCCAACTTCGAAGTTATTGGCGGAGTTTTTGATTTCGTAGGCTTCCACATACAGTTTGAACACTCTACTCCTGACGCATCTTTTATGTCCTTTACCATTTTGACAAAAGGACCACCATGATTTATTATCCTTCAAATTCGCAAGCACCCAATACGGACCTGAGGCATGCGCTCTTCTTCCTGAAAAAAGACCCTCAACTCTAACATTGTGTGCTTGTGGATTCAATTGGAGCAACTTGATAATCCAAAGCTGCAGCTGTACAAATGAAATTGACTGCGACTCTAGCAAATCACCAATTACAGATGCACATCTACTCAAATCAACCCCTTTTGGTCCGCCACGAATTGTGCCTTCTCCATAATACACAAAACCTATTTGTTTTGGACATATGCTACATCAAGCAACGACATTTGTACCCATTAAATCAATGTAATATTTGGGGAAAAATAGGCATCAAACATAAACATCAGACAATGTTGCATTATTTTAGATAGAATTATTAGAATGTTAAACTAGTGATGGAATGATGCTACTATGCAATGAATAGAGTTTTATAAGTGTTGAGCTGACAATAGCATTATGTTATAACATTAGCTAATTTTGATCCATTTTTAATACTTCACTTGATACTTATGTATGTTTTTATCAGGTCATTTGGTAGAATATTCCATATTTATGTACTCTATTATTTTTCTGGAACACTTGCAACATTTCATGTGAACAATCAACTACTGGCTGCATGTGATCGATGTTAGACGACTATTCGCCTTGCATTCAACCATTCAGTCCTTAATGTATCATTTTAAGCACATACATGATATTTATCGAGGATTATTCTTAGGAAGCCAAACACTTGATTAGGGCGGTGATACACACAATTTAGGGCCGAAAGGTCTTGAATTGCTGTGTTCTCTTGCAAGGCATTGATGTTTGAGATGATGTGGAAGTTGATTCCTCTTTTTTTCTTTGGTTGGTGCTTGTGTCCATCTTTTGCTCTCCCTTCCTCTATTTTTTGCATGTGTCCATCTTATGCATGTTCAAATATTTTTATGCTTTACTTTTTTGTGCACGATAAATTCTAGGTTTTGCAACCATCTCTACAAGATCAAATGCTCTAGACTCTAGTATGGCGTCGCAGCAAACAAACAACCAAGAAAGCAAGCAAAAGAAACACATCAAGCAAGAAGCAAAAAGTGGGTGCTGTTGGTAGAAACCTGCGCCGCCTTCCGCGCGGCCTCCGCCTCATTCCGCTGCCTCGCGCCGGCGGCATCGTCCTGCGGGTTTGGGGGAGACGCGTAAACCCCCAAACCAAACAATGCAAGTCACAAAACCACAAAACGAAGTGAGAGAAGGGGTGGCGAGAAGAACGCACGGGGCCGGAGGCGGGTCCGATGAAGCCGGGTTGGGCGGGTGGGGTTGGCAATGGTGGGAGACGAGGCGGAGGAGGCGGCGTCGTTCACTGGCACAGCTTCGCCGCGAGCCGGGCCCTTGCCCTTGCCCTTGCCCTTCTGAATCGCCGCCGGCCACTGCCACGGCTGGCTTTGCTCGACTGTGCAAGTGTGCAGCGACTGGTTCGACTGGGACGGATTGGTGGGCCCTACTCTTGGAGTCGTGTCCCTTCGATAGAGACCTAACAACTGGCCAGCTTGGTCTGGGCCGGCCCAAATGTACTACACCAGGCATGGCCCAACAATATAGTGGTTACTCACTTACACCAGTCTCGCTTGGCTCGGCCAAATAGATTGTTCCAGAGACTATTAGGGTGATATTAGGGTGTGTTTCGATTTCTGCGAGCGTCATCTAAGTGAAACAGATTGAGTTAGACAGATTATAAAAAATACAAAAAGTGATGTTCGGTTGGTTGATTAGATGATGTAGGTTAAGATGTAACGTTGTTTAGTTGATTGCATGGATAATACATGTAGAAAATATATAAGGTAGGAAAAATACTTCAAAAACTAATATATGTCTTATTCATTTTAACAACTTTATTCTATCTTAATTATTATTAATAAACATTAATCTATACTAAAAATCATTAATATGCACTAATAATTCTCTAATCACACCATTATGTGAGCCTGGCTTGCGAGATACACTCAAATATTACATTTCTGTTGAGTCAAGCTCATGGATACTTTATGTATGAGATGAGTCAGGTTCAATTTTAAATGTAGGCAACTAAACATGTGACATGGTGCATCCCTTGAGCTACGCCAAACCCAAATATAGGCAATGAAACACATCATAATGTGGTACAAAACATGCCTAATGCCTAAGATGTGGTTAGATATTATTAAGTGGTGTTCGCAACATCTCTTGCCATGTCTCAATTGGTCTTCACCAGACATTGCTAACTTTCTTTTACACTCAGGATTGAGCGCCTAGTACCCCAATCAAACCCAATAACTCACATAATCATGACATGTCTACTCTGAAGCAAGAACCACCAATACTTCAAATAACTTTCATATATGCATCAGAATCAATCATGCTATATTAGATAAGAATTCTCAATATTTTAGAAAACTCACGTGAAATCACTAACCGAATAGCCTCTCAATCCAATATTAGTTGTGATATGTTTGCAGTGAATGTCGTATTGATGTGAATAGGCAAAAATTAAGAAAAGTTAGTTAAAGAACACTACAAAAATTAAGAATTTATTATAAGGTATTGACTATAAGACTGATATGTGAGAACATGATCCATATATCAAAGAAATATTAATATTCTATAACAAATTCTCAAAATTTTAAAAATTATCACTTGTCATCCAAATTCATCCAAGCACTATGACAGTGAAAGAAAATTTCCTAATCACCTGTCAAAATCATCACCACAAGATGATCCAGCGCCAGCTGCAATTAGCCAATTTACAGTCGACAACGGCAGTATTTTAGGCGCAACTTTATAAAATCCAAAACCTCGCAGAAATGTTAGGATAAAGTAATAGCACTAGATAATATTAAATACCTTTAGTAATTAGGATACCACGGAAATGACTCGTATTACTTTTGTAAGTGATGATGCATGAACACATCGTGATGCATGCAAAAGCAAAAAAGGCAGCGAAAACGGAATGGCGTACCAAAAGTATAAAGCAAGTAACAGAGCCGTGCGTGGACGGCTATGCGATACGAATCCATTCACTGGGTCTGGACGCACGCTGTTGTACGGATACTAAGACCTACCAGTTGAGCAAGGTTAAAGGTACCTTTTTGTCCATCTTTATGTGTGAAAGAAACAAGTGGATAAATCAATGATACTATAAATCACTTTTGTTCGCAACTTTCTTTTGAGATTCATTTTGATTCTGTGTTTATTTTTTTTTCGCCTAATTCAATTTAAATCTGTATATTATGTTTTTGACTTAAAACAACATACAGTAATAATAGTGTGTGACATAAAACTTATTTTCGTAACATATGAAGTTAAATAATATCATACAAATCCAACCTCTCCCTCCAATTTTCCTTTGACAACACCACCACTCTTTTATATTTCTCTTTTTCGTATGTCAAATCAATTTTATGTAATATTAATTTAATTTCATAACACTTCATCGTGACTGCATGTTATTTTTCTAAAAAATATAGTGAAAAGATCGGATGTGCCATTCTTTTTTTTAACAAATCCAGTATTTGACAAAGTTTGGGATAAGTGGGGCATATTATATTAAATAAAAGAAACTTTTCCACACAACAGATAAGAAGCGAAAGAAAAGAAAATAAAACGAGATTAAAACATGTCATTAGAACCCTTGGCCCTGCCGGGGCTCGAGAAAGTTAGAAGGAAATTAAGGGAGAACTTCCACCCATTCCGTCAAGATCTATATATGTGTCGATTTTATGAATAGAAAGACTAATCGCACCCGTTGCAGGAAGAAAATACAGAGACCAAACGTATAAAAAATTGAAGCCTAAAAGTTATTGTTGCAATAATTAGAAATGGCACACGTGACATGTTTAGAACCAGGAATTAAGCCACAAACCCGCAACACGATGGCAAAATGCGCAGAAGAAAGGGACGGGATCCGAACTGAAACAAAGTCAAAGGAGCATGCAAGTCAAATGAATTAAAATCCATTACAATTTACACGAGGCGATATGCAGTTATGAACAATGTTAGGACTTAAGAGCAGGACAAATTACTTCAATTGTACGACGGCCTGCACAACACAGGTACCATTTATACACACATGAAGAAAAGGAAATAGCGTTACACCTCGTTTGGGAGAAAAAGAGGAATATAAACTGTCATATTTAACTTTAGATTTTATTTGATAGTACAGTGTGTTTACAAAAAAAAGTGTATTTGATGATAATAATAATAATATCTTATTAGATATAATAAAAATATACATGATAACTATCATACTACACTATACTATAGTTCAAGTTTACAACATAAGATCCCCCACTCAACCCACACTACTACTAACCATCCGGTTGACTTTAAAATTTCTTTTACCATAAAGGTTGTATAGGAGACTAGGAGGTTACAAAGAGGTTTAACAGAATAGCAAACATTTTGGCAATGTTTCAGTGCTTATATAGTGCTCACAGCACCCACTGTAAAAATGGCCTCAAAGTCATCCATGCATAACTCTCAGGAGGTCCTTGTATTTCAGTCCTCTGCATATAATATGCTCCTTAAAAAAAGATTCACATGTAATTCATCATCCGATCTTAATGTTGCTCTTCGCCACGTCCAAAATTTGTTTTTAGCATTATCTTGTTAACTCCTAATTTTTTGCAAATTCCTATTTTGTAGATAACTTCCAAACGAATTCGAATATTGAAACGTTTCTTTCCCTAGGGATAAGGGATATTGTTAAAGAGTACTAAACATAGATGTATTAAGGAATTGAGAATGTGCAGATTTTTTTAAATATTTGGCGACACGTATTGCACAGTAAAAGAACCCAGTGCTGTACCACCGAGACTAAGACTATTCTACTACTGGCAAATCTACCAAAGTCCACACAATATTTGTGCAAAACTAAAGTTATTTGGTTCATTTTATCAACAATATGTTTGATTTTTTAAATATATTTCAGACTTATTTATAGTGTTAAGAATTTTTATCTTGTGAATCATGTACAAGACTTTAGGTCTATCACATCTAATCAAGATGAAGATATTAAAGAAACAATTTCTAGGTATACTTAAAAAAATTATCTTTGGAAGAGAAAAAAAAAATAGTCCTACATAAATACAACAAACATTTCTGGAGAATTTTAGATAAATCAACAAAGTAGATTTAATTCCATAATATTGTGCATGGAACAAGCGTTCCAACCTCTTAAATAACAATGCAGCCAAAACAAAACCCAATAATTAAAAGGAGGTTGTTATGTTTAGCTAGAAAACCGACTATTGAATTGGTATTGGAATTGAAACATCGTTATTCTATAGTTCAATTATTTGTAACTTATGAACCATTCCACTCCCTAAAATATTTGGATGATGTATAAACTATAAACACTACAATTTATATGATCAAATGAAATTTTCAATTTGGTTTTGAAAAACCACATAGTTCACCAACACATTATTAAAAAAAATGTGTATGACTATAAATTTTTTTTAGCATCTATATTTTTATTTTTGTTGTAGTTTTTCTTCTTTTTAGGTTGGAGTTGTCTTTTTGTTATTTTAAATTGTCGTACTTATCATTTTAATTTATCATTTATTATTAAAAACATTTTATATAAAAGTTGTGAACCTCTTAATCACACCTTAAAAAATACAATAATAATGTTATATTTTTGGTTGTTCCTTTCTTTCATCTCGGTTACGGTCTAAGCTGGACTCTAGCCCGCGAAACCACTCACGCTTCATTCTCTACCAAACGCGCCAAACAAAATATTTTTGTTTGTTTTCTAGTGATTCCGTACTGGAATTCATAATGGCTTTTTTTGTTTTAATGGTGAAGAAATGAAAAAAAAAAAATCTCTACTCCAAACGTAGAAGACAAGATTGGGAAGGACATTGCAGAACTTCTTAAGTAGTCCTAATATATGTGAAAATCATATGTTCACATAGTGCCAATAAAGAAAGATCTTTTATATTGAATTATGATACAGATAATTATACAAGATCAAATTCTCTACGGAGTGTCTTGCTCTAGTTTCTAATCCAACATTATGATATCATAATGACCTCTTTTGTTTGAATAGATAAATGAAAATAAAAATCTTTAGTCCAAACATAGAAGACAATGCGAAGAAACTACCTACCTAGTCCTATTCATACAAAAATCATATTTTCACATGCCTCCCAAAAAAAAAAAAAAGATTCTTCAATTGAATTGTGGTTTAAATCATTATGTCAGTCAAGGTCAGAATCATTTATGAAAAAAACTTTCACCAACAATACAAGTTTCTTGCATTGTAAATTAATTTCTAGTCTATAGTATAAATAGAAATATCAAGGTTTTCTCATCCATAACACATGGTCAAATGGTAAGGGCATGGAAAGACATGGCCTATTCCCAGGTGACAAGAACTTTACAATTTAACATCACTCTCAGTGTCCAGTGCCTAGACAATGATACCCAGTAACATCCAAATATATATGATACAAATAACAGACACACCCATTTAAATCATTCAGCCTCTCCTTCCTCTTACTAGTTCCATCCCCTAACATCTAAGCATCAGAAGCCAATAGAAACCCAAAACATCAAACCCTAAATCTAAACCTTAACCTTAGTGATGGGGTGTGCACAGGGCAAGTGTTGCCTGCTGCGGCGCCCGAGGCGGGGCTCCGGCGGCGGCCCCTCCGGCTCCGGCAGCCGGGGCGGCGCGGTGCTCGGTCGAGCCGCCGTGCCTGGCGCGGGGCTCGTGCTGGAGTACGCCGCTCTCACGGTCGCCGGCCACTACCCGGACACGCCGGGGCGCGAGTCCCAGGACGCACACCTGGTGGCCACGCGCTTCGCCGGCGAGCCCGACCTGCATCTGTTTGCTGTCTTCGATGGCCACGGCGCCTCCGGCGCCGCTTGCGCGGCGTTCGCGCGGGACTCCCTCCCGTCGCTCCTCGCCGCGGACCCCGACCGCCTCGTGGCGTCGCCAGACGCTGCCTTCCGCGAGGCGCTCCTCGCGGTGAACGAGGCGATGCACGCGGCGGCGGGGGTGGACGATTCGATGAGCGGGACCACCGCCGTGGCGGCGCTGGTGGCCGGCGGCGCACTCCACGTGGCGAACGTGGGGGATTCGCGCGCCGTCGCGGGGGTCTGGCGTGGCGGCCGCGTGGTAGCGGAGGAGCTGTCGTGGGACCAGACGCCATTCCGCGCCGACGAGCGCGCGCGCGTGAAGGCGTGCGGGGCGCGGGTGTTGTCAGTCGAGCAGGTGGAAGGCGCCCGCGACCCGGAGTCGGAGGGGTGGGCGCCCGACGAGGGGGACCCACCGCGCGTGTGGGCGCGAGACGGGCTCTACCCTGGCACGGCCTTCACGCGCAGCCTAGGCGACCTTGCCGCCGAGGCTGTTGGGGTTATCGCTGAGCCAGAAGTGAAGAGTGTAGACATCTCACCCGCCCACCTCTTCTTCGTCGTCGCAAGCGATGGCGTGTTCGAGTTCCTCTCTAGTCAGGACGTTGTGGACATGGTGGTGCTTTCTTTCTCTCTCTACGTTTGCTGTCCTTATCGTGTTTGCTAAATGATATGTTTAGAGCTATTCCACTTGAACGCATACACCCTTCTTAGAAATAAGCACGTATGTTGGTAGTAATGTGGCGAGTCTATATGCAGTAATTAGTTGCTGGATTTAAACAATTTCTTATAGGAACTACATCACTTGCACGCATGTTTGTTGATTTTGTGATAAAGCTAGAGCTTCAATCTATAAGCTAGTGACATGTATAACGCAATTGCGCCGCAGGAGTTGCATCACTAGGACACATGCTTATTATCTGATGATTGTTCAGCTGGAGCCCTTAATTCTCACCTGTTTGTGGGGCAAGAGAATAAATGCTCACATTCTTTTCTTTTCCCTTGCACCATGTTATAGAACCAGCTGCATGCTGGTTGAGATGGCCGTTATTAGCTTACAAGCTATTCGTCTACAACCTTGCTGATTAATACATGAAAACTGCACATTTTTTTTTGAGAATATGAATTGTTAGGAATGATGAACAAACACTGGACATTTAGCGGATGACCTCAGGCAGAACTATGACTTGGGAAGAATTAAATGATATATCTTGCGGGTCTATAGGTGTGGTCATGTATGTCTTGGTAAGTTGGTATATGGTAACCCAACTGGAGGATAAGCAGGGATGCTGTTTCAAGGAAAGAACAAAATTGTTTCCCTTCAGACCAATGAATAATGACCTCTTGAGGTCATTATTGATTTGTTTAATGGAAAAGTGTATGAGATGTTAAGTATTTGCTTCTGCAGTTTGAATATGTATTAAAGAAGATAAGAATGATCGGAGAAAGGATGATAAGACAGTGACTTGTGGTAAGTCTTCAGGATTCTGTGAAGTTGTGTGTATATTCTTGATATTGGATTAGGTGTGGACAGTGATGCATGCCGAGATGCCTAAGCAGGATAAATTCCTCTGTTATGATGATGCAGACATTCTGCTGGCTAGAGACTTAAGCCTTCTACAACCAATGGAAGGCTTTCCTTGGTGTTCTATGCTTTTTTAAGCACAGGCATATTTGGATTCATCAGATTGTGGATGACTCAACTGTTTTTAAAAAAATCAAGCAAGACTAGAATTATTTTTCTTGTTACATCGCAGAGACGTGGTGCAGAATGTATGGAATCGATTCATCAGGAGATGGGGATAAGTGGTAAACAATACTGTGCTTTAATCTACTAGTTGCTCTCAGGAACATGGTGGCCAAACTTGAGTTGCAGGAAACAGATGTGAGTGGTCCTGGGAATCAGATTTTTATTTGCTCTTGTATACTAAAAGAGTTCTCTGAGCCAAGATGTTGGGTTGTTCAAAAAGTTGGAACAGCAAGAAAGTGTAATGATTATGAAATGGCAAGGATTTTGAGTTTGATTGATGATACCATTATGAAAGGTAGCACTGTGAATAAAGTTCTCCATAAGTGGAGACCCCTTTATTGAGTAGAAAATCAGGAAACGGGCATTTGAAATCTAATGACAGATATGACCAATCTGAAGTGCCACCACAAAAAGGAGGGGTCAAAAGAGGTTACAACAGTAAGAAGGTGATAAGATGGGCTGGGTGACTATTAGGTATCATAACACTTTCCTAAACTATTGCTGACGAAAGAGGCACATTGGCCATGTTATTGGTGTCACAAGTCACTTTAAAATCAAGTGCTGAATCACAAATCCTGGGCCATGTTTTTGGTGTCACTTCAAAATCTGATTAGGCCCAAACATGATCTGGAGTTAATAATGGGATGGTCCTCTGCAAACCTCCTCTTTTCTTCCCCCACCACATTTCTTAACTAAGTGTGTTGAAAGAAGAGCGTATCTAGGGACTCCTGGGTGAGGAGGCTGTTCATTTATCGGGTTCTTTTCCTGGACACAGTTTTCTCATCACCATCTGTTTACAACTTTTGCAATCACACCTGTTACTGTTGTATATGTGAAATTTGGAATGATCAAATAACTGTGTTGCCTTTTGGATGTTTAATCCCTTGACATTTTTCTAGTACTACAATAACATGGGTGTTGTTTTTATGCTATATGCCCATCCTTTGAAGCTCATAGACATAATGTTAATGCAAAACTGTACTTTGTTGCTTGTGTGGGTATTTTGTTTGCTATTCTGTCTCCATGTCAAGAATGCTCAATTTTTTCCGGTTTCATACAGGTTTCTACATATCAAGATCCTCGAGATGCCTGCTCAGCAATTGCTGCAGAGTCATACAGACTATGGCTGGAGCATGAAAACAGGACAGATGATATAACAATAATTATTGTGCACATCAAGGATTCAGAAAATGTAGGTGCATGGTATCTTCCATTACACAAGCACAAAACCACTTCTAATTCAGTGGCTTGCAGAAATTTATTATTCTTTCCAAAATTTACTCAGTCAGGTCATGCAGGGAGTGACAAAACGAACAACAGCAACACTGAAGCCGCGCCGATAGCTTTGGACACAATACAAGCAGACATATCTGTGTTTGTAACTACAGAAGCAAGCCACCTGAATAGGGGAATTGCTACTGAGCTGCAATCATCCTCTTCAGACTCGCCAACGGAACAAAGTCTCTCCTGCATTGCTCCGTCTCCTACGCATCCTTTAGTTGTTGGTTGTAAAGCCTCTGAAGTTCCTGAGATGGTACGAATTGAGAAAGTTGTATTGCACCCAGTTGAGGCATGTCATCCAAGGGAAGGTGGCACCAATCTGGAGCTACCGGTGCAGCAAAGTATCTCTACTGTCTTCTGTTGAAATTTGAGGTAACGTTAGCTGTCTTTTAATTATGTGGGTAAATAGACAAGCTCAGATCAGTTCATCTGTTTCATTGTAGGATTTAAGCTCCCGTAGCACAAGGAGAGCTTTATCATACTCCATCGCCGTTTTCCGTAAGATCTTACCCTAAGCTACCTTCATCAAAATTTTGGAGTAATGCTTATACGAGTTGCTGTCATTTCCAGGGATATCACTACCTGTACCATTGTAGGCGGCGTTGGATAGCAATGCTTGCCTTGCGCTGGTTCAGGATTTTGGTACTGTTGCTCGTGTTTTCCTAGAGCACCTGCTGACAATGTAGAGGTACTGCTGATCCAGAAATGGCCATTAGCCAGCCTAGAAATTAACCCCATGATGTCGCGCCAAGCACCACGAAGTGCTGTGTATGGAAAGAATAGAGCTTATCTCCATCGTATTTTATTTGTTTACCGTTGTGACGTTTTAAGTTTATGCTTGCCCAGAATGTGGTACGTCGTCCGGGCGTGGTGGCAACGGCAAGTATTCCATATCTTGGAATGCAGTCCGTGATTTCTTTTGGCCTTATCTTGCAGGCTTGGCTCCTTTTTATGCATAAGCGGTTGTAATCGTAAGCTATGTGCGAGCCACATCGGGGGTCATCCTAATGATGGAATTTGCTCCTCAAAAGTGGTAACTTAGAGTTACTGTACCAGGAGTCCTGTATGTTTTTTTTTACAGTCATCCAATCATATAACTGATGGTCTAGATTAAGGATGAAAAAATTTAAAAAGCACAAGAAAATATTAACTTTTTTCATAAAAATTAATCGTGACTGTTGTTTGATCTATTGTATAGTAACTCCGCTAATTAGAGGAGGCTGTTTGATTGCCGTACCTTATCAATACCATATCAATTCTAAGACTCCCTTGGTAATCACACTTCCACTATGGATGATAGTAGGTAGTAGAGAACTGTAATGTCAAAGCTGTGAGCTAGATTGATGTTTTTCTCAGATAGATTCATGGTTGGTTAGTGCAACTACACATAGGTGACAAGTCTTCAATAACTTAAAAAAATATAGTTGGTGGGGTTTAAATACTAACATTTACTCCACACTAATAGAGATGGAAATTTAGGATATATTTCATTATTTGGATCAATCATTTATCATGAGATAAAAAAAGATAAGATAAATGATATGTCATAAGTTGATTTAGAATGTGTGTTTAGTTGGTGTGAAATGGGATAATCCAAAATTTTATTTAATTGGAGAGATTGGTTGGTTCAGGATGAGATATAATGGTATTTGGTTGTGTAGTTAGAGTATTTTGATCATCTTCTCCCATTAGAGTGGTAAGATTACTCATCAGTATTTCATATGCTCAAATTAGACAAGTCATTATGTATGCGTGAAAACTTGCTTATTAAAATTGTAATTTAATATAAAAAACAAATATTCTTTATATAAGGACAATTGAGAATTTCCAATAAATTGGATCACTGCATATTTCATAATAACAATACTAGATAACATTAGTAATTTATTTTAATATAACTATGTCTAAATAAGAGAGTTCCCGACACTACTTCTTCTATTATTTTTAAAAATTTCTATCAAAATAAATATCACACGGATTACATAATTGTTTTTGTAAATCCAAGTGCCACAAGGGAAACACAAAAAATCAGCATATAACACATGAAAGGTTGTTCCTTAGAAACCTCTACATGCGAAGTATTTTGATGGTATAACTTTAACCATTCATTAACTGCGATCTCGGCTTTTTTGTTGGAGTATTTCTTGTAATACACTCTTGAGAATCCATGCACTTGAGCATAGCAATCGGGCCAAGATGCATAAATCTCATGTTTTCTTCCAACGAAAACCACATGTCAAATTATTACTAACAAACAATTAAGAAAATTATCAATAAAGTTGGCAAAAACTTATTAATTTTCTTTAAGTAGTCCCAGTTTATGAGTGAAAAAGGAATGATTGGCCCTCTAGAGTGGTCTCAGGTAAAAACAACAATAGATTAATGTCATAAAAGCAAATTAGATAAATCATGTGTCATAATAGCAAGACTAGTTGTTATAAAAACAAGACAGCAACACAACAAGAAAACAAGATAGTACATGTCATAATAGCAAATTAGACAGCAAGAAAATTCAAGAGGTGTTGAAAAAGTATGTGTCTTACTATTATGACAAGATAAAAACATCAAAGAAGCAATAGGTGTAAATGAGATCCAAACATGAAAATTAATTCAAATCATTGAGAATTGTTTAAACAGTAATAATGAAGAGGTTCCTTGATGCATCAAGTCCCAAACAATGTAGAGATGGTAAAATGAGATAAAATCATAAGCAATGAATATAAGCAATATATAAATATGTGAACAAAACATTGAGTTAGACAAGGGTAACAGATTTCATCATTAACCACTCTAAAAGAACACTAATAGTTACTAAAACATTGAGTACAAACAATATATGACATTGGTAGTTACCAAAACTATCAAAAAAAATATTGAAAACATACACAAACGGCAGAAGTTCACATCATCACAGGTGAATGATTAACAACAATAAATAGACCATATCATAACAAGTGAGCGATTAATAACAAGTCATGCGAAGTAGAGTATAGTATTAGATTAAGATTGGTCTCGGTTTATGAGTGCAAAAGGTATTTAGCCCCTTATAGTGGTCTCAAAAACAACAATACAGTTGGTGAAATAAAAGAAATATCACATTAGTACATGAGAGAATAGGAAAATAGCTAGGTGCAACAGTAGTAACAAAAAGATTGGCATTAAAATATAACTGAACCTATAAAAGTTGGTGTTAAAGCATGAAAACAGTTAGGAGCAACAGCAGTAACCAAGGGAATCATCAAGAGTTGATGATAAAACATAAAACCAAAGGAGTCATTGGCAGCAGCAATACAAACAACAAGAATTGGTGATAAAACATGAAAACAGAAGGAGTTACTAGCAACATCAATAGAAAAAACAAGAATTGGTGTTAATATATGAAAATAACTAGGAGCAATAGCAGAAACCAAGGGTCATCACTGACCACACTAGGGGTATTCTTTCCCAAAAATTAGTACTAACATCATTAACTCATACTAGGGGTATTCTTTTCCAAACAAAATATTAGTACTAATATCATTAACCACAATAAGGACAACACCGATAACAGACACATTAGTAACATGGGAGAATAGTAAACCAGTTAGGAGCACAGTAATAACAAGAAGATTAACATTAAAACATAACTGAATCTATAAAAACCAATAGGAGTCACTGGTATCAAGTCCCAAAATAATAAACATAAACACATGGTTCATGAACAGTGTAGAGCTTATTGTATCAAGTCTCAACTAAAATAAACATCCTGACATACTTTAGGGATTATCTTTGACCAACCTAGTAACCATAACCATTTGGTTGGACATGAACACCTGAAGGAAGGCCTTGGCTTTGTTGGGATTTATCACATAGGTAAGTGAACTAGTAGGTTAAGTCTCCCTCATCAAAACTGGGCAAGACAAAACATGATCTCACAAATCATCAGCAACCTCTTCTACCGTACCAGATTTCTCAATGGGTGCCGCAAGCCTCTCAAAGGTGTGGGTGATGGTATCAATCAAGGAGTTCTCCTCACTACATGCCCTCTTCTTGGATTTTGTAGAATTAGTGGTTGACATATTGTTGTTTGCGGCATTAGGTTCAGTCATGGTAGAATTTTCTTAAACTCTTCTCGTCAGGTTCAAGTATAGGGTCTGGTAATTCAGTTTCTAATGGGTCATTGGATCCATTTGCAAAGATATTTGTGGCCATCCCATTGCAAAAAAATAGTAGCCATTTTATGATAGAACTCTAGTGGGGTGTTCAAAAAAATTACATATTTGACATTGTCCTAACAAAAACACAAATTAGTGCATTTAGACACAAGTTCCTAGCCAATATTTCTCACTAACTAACATAATTACCTTCGCATGTCTTATGAAATGGCCAATATCATGAGAAATGAGTATGTTGTCCTCCTCCCGTATAGCACCACTCAATTTCTTGAGCTTGCATATCTTTGCTTATCTAGTTCTCCAAATTTTCAGGTGGTTTGCAATTTAGATGCCATTAATTGGGATGTGGAAGTGGTTAACTAAAACTCTAGCAACAGCATTGAGATGTGCACTCTTGAATCTCTTGTCATTTCTAGCCTCACTTGCAATTAATTCTGACATGAACTTTAGCACAAATATAGACATTGCATTTAACCACACAAAAGGGGTAGTTGAGTTACCACCCCCTTGTCCTCCACCCTCCATTTGCTAAATCAGCGGTAGTAAATTAAAACAACAGACTTAATAAAATAGGCCAAAAAAGATATGTAAATATAAAACAAAAATGAGGCAAAATAAAATCAATTAAAAATAGAAGGTAAAATGAGAAAAAATAAAAACAAGGCACATCATTGTCTCTCCAGAATGGGAGATGAAAAATTTAATAGCACAATAAGAGAAGAAAAAATAGTAGCATGTTAATACAAGGTGCATCATTGCCTCTCCACAAGAATCTCATTGATTTATAAGTCTTGAACATCACAGCACTCATGGGCTTGATGGGATTGTGAATTGGTAGGGTTTGGATTCCAAGACAGCTTGTTTGGAATGAAACAATCCACCCCATAGGAAATTATCTAATTATGAAGAACGCAACAGACTAGAACAATGTCCACTTGTGTCTTGAAATAGAAGAACGATGTTGCATCATCAAGAACTTTGAATCTCCTCTTGAGAAACCCAAATGCATGTTCTACAATCCCTCGTAGAGAAGAGTGTCTAAGATTGAACAACTCTTTCTCATCTTGGACTAGATTGGGCCTCCATTCCTTCAAATGGAATCTAATGGCACAATAAAATGGCAAAAATCTTGACTTAGCCATATAGGTAGCATCAACTAAATAGAATTTATCTAAGAAAATGACAATTCATGCGTGAAGGTTAAGTTCTAAAATAGTAATTTAGACTAAAATTTGTGTGACATAACTATTATCTTCATGCACATGAAATCCATTCTCTCACTCTAGTGCATCAGCTTGAACACGACATCGTGAGCAAACCCCTCCCAACTAGCTAAAACATATGTGAACCGTAGATCAAAATCTACATCTACCATTATATTTTGAGTAGTATGGTACTTTGTACCTCTGCCTCCAATCTCTTAGGTATAGTAGCTCATACATGGGTACCTTCAATTGCTCTAATATAGTTATAAGGTGTAAATTATTGTTGACATTAGTAACAGAATAATTGAGTTGACAAGTTATGCATGGATAGACATATGCATATATTACCTCAAACCATGAAAACCATCTACGACTACCTCTAATTTTGGTTGGGGTCTTCAAAGACTATGGTCTAATAAGATTATTGTGTAGCTCACCTATTGCATGCAACACTAATTTGAAATAACGACTAATAGTTTCACCCAAGCATTTGAAGTTTTGGTTAACAACACAGTTTCTTTCATTGTGCCCGATGATGTGAAGGAATATGACAACTTACTCTTCAACACAATAATGCAAGATGTCACGAAGCAAATTTCTTACCCTCAGAGGATCACTCATGAGAAAAAAAAAAAGATGCCTTCTGAGCCTAATCATTTTTTGACAACTAACATCATATTTATGATAAATGTCATATAGATATACATTTCTTTGCATATTTCTAACAGATATTGGTGCATAAGTCACTTGTGACCTTCTTTTCTTAAACTTAGAGTAAACATAGAGGGTAACCAATACTCCAACTAGGTAGGCAACAGCCCTAATAAACAACATTCTTTTCCTATTCCTCCTTCGATACATCTACAATGCATGGTTGACAATGTAGGGTACATGCTCATATCAAATATATGAAATTATATATATAATCATAGAATCTAGTGGAGAGACTTAGGTTAAACATGTCAAATAGCATGAAAACATTTCCCAATAGATGTCAGTATAAATCAAGAAATTATGTAGAGATTACATACAGGAAGAAAAGATAACTGAGAAGAAATTGAAAATAAGACATCTAGCATGCAGGATCCACAAAAACAAAGTTAAAGGAAAACACAATTGTGTATGCATACAATTTAATATAGAAGATATCAGATAAATTTTTTAACATCATTGAATGACGGGGAAAGGATTACTATATCATAGATGAGCATGCAAATATTTCAAACTGTTATGCACGCAAAATCAGTGAAGTTACAGGATTTAATCACATAAAATAAAGGGAAACAAGCATCATGTAAACATAATACCAAGAAAGGAGATAAAATCATTGTAAATAAAAAGGTAGATCTACAAGTTTGGAAATGAGCAGTGACGAAAGAGTAAATCTATCTTGAATACTTCAAATTGTAGTGCGCACAAAATTTTTTAACATTATTGAACAATGGGGAAAGAGTTTACCATGTCAAAAACGAGCATGCAAATACTTCAAACTATTATGCGTGCAAATCAATGAAGTAACAAGATTTAATCACATAAAACAAATGAAAACAAGAATCATATAAACATAATACCAAGAAAGGAGGTAAAATTATTGTAAATAAAGAGGTAGATCTACAAGTTTGGAGATAAGCAGTGAAGGAGTAGATCTATACCGATTACTTAAACAGAAGGGACGAAAAGGGAAAGATGAGCAGATCTACAAGCCTTGAGATGATTACCAAATTCCGACAGCGATGTGGGCCAAGTTCCAAAGTCCATCCGTCGTCTAGATTTGAGTCCAAGAAGATAGCGACAGACACCGTGCGGTGGCGAAGGAATCTAGAGGGAGATGGAGGCGGAGTGAAACAGGAAGATGGAGGCCGAGAGTGATGAAAGTAGAGAGCGAGCTGTGACAGAGCAAAAGAGGGGAGGTGGAGAGAGGTGAACCATCGTAATGGGACCTTTCTTTCACATAACGCGTGCACTAAGACAGCTTTGTCCAGCACAAAAAATAGGAATGAAATGGTAAAATATATAAAGGGAATACTCTCTATTTTAAGATAGACATGCTGCATGAATGATTCAAAATAATGCCAATCAAACACTAATACTCTTCCCATGCGGCATGACATGATCCAAAATGATCACCCAAACACAGTCACACCCAAAAGTCTTTTGCTACCAAGATAGACAATAGTGTTGTACTATCTGTGTTCTCAAATATATTATTTTTCAAATTACAATTATCAAAATAATCATATTTTTAATAAAATATAACAAGAATACTCTTAATAAATATATATAAATTAACTTTATCTTCCACAATTAATGAGTTTATAATTTCAATTACACATACACAAGACCCAACCACCTAATTTAACAAGAATAATCTGAAAAAATTTGTCTAAAATTCATAAAATATCAAATATTTGTGAAAAATTTTTTGAGAAAAATGACATTTGGGAAGAAAGGCATGTATAATCTGCAACAACGAATAAGACTTAAGACTCGAGGCTCCATGGACAAGTGCAACGTGTATAGATAAGCAAAATTTTGACAAGCTGCGTTACAGCATGAAAACACTTAATAATACGACAATTCACACTAGTAAAATACCAAAAATTCTTTTCGAAAAGAGAAGAAGTCCAATATTACAAGAGTGAAGGAAGGAAGGCATTTCTAAATCTTCGAACCTTCCGCATTCTCAGAAGTATATAGCGAGCGTCTCATCGATCTTGTCTTGCAGCTTGGTGCACTTCTCCAGTAACCTAGCAAGCTTATCATCCCTCCTGGGTGGCAACAATTCTCTCAGCTGCACATTTCCAGATACGGGCATGCCATCAATAACTCCATGCACCCCGTTTACCTCGCCATCAACGTCAGCAGGTGCGTGAGGCTCTTCGCGAACCAGTGCAGGCATTCTTGGTGGCAAAGGTTTTACCGATGGCTCATTGACAGCATGGAGATCACAGCTGATTTCGATGATTTCATCTAGTGTGAGGTGGCTTGACACAGCAGGCATCATGTCTTGGTCCTCCAAAATGGATCTCTCGTCCATAGTGCTGCTGGTGGCAATGAACCCAAGTGGTGTTGCGACATTAGAATTGGCCGCAGGATCCTGATAGAGATGCTGATCCAGGACATAAACTTCCGCGAACTCTCCATTTGAGAGCTTCACTAGCCTCCAGTTGTAAATTCGCCAGAAAATAGACATCCATCTCGGTGTAAGATAATAATAGGAGTCCCGAATCTCGAGACCAACACATTTCTGCACCATTACCTTCACTTCTGTAGCTGCCTGGCTTTCATTTAACAACTGAGCTGATTGGGTCAGATATTTGGTCAAGCATTCCTCAAGGGTCGACCTCTGATCCTGGATCTGCCTGCCCATGTAAGAACCCTGCTTTAGCCAAGACACATGAGAACTGAACTTTGGAAGCTTACAACTCTTTATGACTGCAAGCAGAGGCTGGGTTCTCGATGGCAAAGACCATCCAATGCTAGGTAAGTACATATCTGCAAATATTCTCTCCCTGCTTGATCTCTCCAAAAGCTCAATCTCAAGAGGTGGCCATTGATTAGGTTGTGTGTACGATGCAGCCAAAATTTCCTCTGTAAGCTGGTCAACAGCATTATTGAACACTGAAATGCAGTGCTCGGGGCCAACTTCAGAGGCAGCACAGTCATTAGTGATTGCAAGTGGCGTCTTCAAGTAACTCACAAGCAACTCACGGGTCTTCACAAGAGTGATAGAAGGCTGCAGAGGCAAATGGTTTGCCAGCCACTTCAGACCCTCTTGCAACTTGTCCTCATCGAAGAAACCATTGCCATATCCTTCCATATAATTTCCAACTGGAAAAACAACTGAGTATGAAGATATCTTCCCTTCACCCAGACCACTGAGACCAAGCCTGTCAATGATAGTTCGTGATGCATCATCATGCCCTTCCATATGTGTATCGCTGCTCACAATCAGAAGAGGAAGACTGGATTGAGCAGGCATAGACGCTACAAGACTGCTAAATCGTGCCTTCTGCATTTCCCATGGAATGCTCTCAGAAACCACAAATATCATACAGCTTATACTGTTGGTGATATCATTTCCAATGACTTGCTGGTCACTGGCCCTAACAACAGATAGACAGCACGTGTTGGGAGCACTGATCCACTTTGTCCAAATGGACAGATCTGTTGAAGACACAAGCAATCCACTGTCTTCATTTCCACAACCCATAAGCTTTCTGAGTAACCATCTCGAGACCAAATTATTGCTTCCAGATTCCATGGCACCCAGTGGTACAAGTACAAGCAATTTCCAGCAAAGGAATCTAGCATCAGCATTCCTTTCAATTAAAATGGGCCCAACCAACTCTGAGACATTTAGCCGTGACCAGGACCTTTGTTGTCTTGTGTATCTCTCTTTTAAGGCATGGCCAAAGTCTAGTTCTTGGACCACATGCTTTGGCACCTTCATTAAAGACAAGTAGACTATTAACATGTTTTACAATACATAAAAGATATTATAGAAAACATCATGATTTATCAGAAATTACATCCCACTAGAGCTAAAGATGTTCTATTCCTTTTGGAGCCCAAGCTAAACCATCATGTTAGCGAAGGAAAAATGAAACTACAAAAAAGCACTTCAACAAGGTACTTCAAGATCTCTGTCTCAACAAATGGAATCTTCACCACGGAAAAACTTATTTTCATTATAATTTGATGGTGGTCTGAATAAATCAAAATCTCTACACTCAAACATATCTAACATAAACTCTTAAGTGACTCACAGCTGCAGTATGGTGGACTGGTGGTCCAAGTGAGAGTGAGCTCAATGCAGCGATGGCAAGAGCATTTTTCTGCTCCCTCAGAAATTTCTTGTCTGCAGCATGTTGCTTCCATTTCCTGGAAAAATCACAATAGAGGACAACAGTTGGTAGCTGCTACTGAAAAGTCACTGATCAGAACAACAATAAATCAAGGACAAAAAGCTACCTCAATATCATCTTGAGCCTTTCACTGGAAATTTTGGTCTTAGGAGACACAACAATTGGAAATCTGTCACCTGCCATCTTATTACCAGTCTTGTGCTCCCCATATTCCAAATGACCAGGAATACGGGGACTTATAGACAGTCCAATTTCGAAGGTATTGACTTCTGAGTCTTGTGGAATTCCCTCATCCATATCTGCATCAGTACCAGGACCAAGCACCCTGAACTCACCTTCCCTTCCATTCATATCAGAGTTATCTAAGGGCATGACATCAACAACAGGCTGTGAAACAATGGTTTCTATTGGAGCATCATCACCTTCCATGTTAACTTGTGATAGCGGTGCATCTCTTTGTAACTCCATCTCTTGAGGACAAATTGCAAGATCATTGTCTCGGTCTGCAGGTATAAACTCAAGAACTGATTTGGCCATTTTTTTCTTTGCTTCCGGTGAAGCTACCTTCTCTTCATCCATCCATACTGTGTTTGAAACAATCTCATGTTTGCCAGCACGTGGAGAAGCAGGACAAAAGAAATCTGAAACAGACACCTTTTTGCCAGCAGTTGGAGAAATAGGACTAGAATATGGTGAACTGATCAGTTTATTGACAGCTGTTGGAGAAAAGGGGCCAGAATATGGTGAAGCAATCTGTCTACCAGAAGAGGGTGAAGCAGAGCCAGAATGTAATGAAGCAAATTCCCTTGTGACACCAACAGGTATCCGAAGAGAAGAATATGGTGAGCCAGACTCCCTTTGTTTAACAGGGGGAGCAAAACGACCAGAATATGATGAGACAGTCTCTCTTTTGCTAGCAGATGTACAAACAGGACCAGAAGAAACATCATTGATGACTCTTTGTGATTTCTTAGAGTGCACAAGTTGAGAACAACCAGATGGGAAATCACTTTCAGCATTAAGAAAGGGCCCATCTTTCACTAGATAAAACTCTTCATATTGCCTCAGCCCAAAGCCATGGTATTCTAAGAGACTATCTATTTCCTCACCCTGAAAAAAGTATCAGAGGGTTATCAATGTGTTCATATTGAATTGGTTATTGACCAAGGCTGAAGAGAACACATACCTCCATCGCAAGCCACTCCACAACATGTGAAACAGGGATGCCTTGGGTATTCTGAAGACCACTGTGTAAGGAAGCCAGGGCTTGCCTTCTTAGCTGGGTAGAGAACAACACCATTGTTAAGCTTTACCAACTTGAGCTTAAAATTGAAGAACTGCTAAATAAGACATAAAGCTTAACTTATACCACGTAGACACTGAACAATCTAAATTACAGCATACTTGAGTTTCTTATCACAAATGAAAGAAAATACAATCATAAAATCGTGCCGGCAACATATAGAATAGCTAATGATGAACTTTCATTTAGCCCACATCACAGCATGGTGACATAGGTGTGTCCATAATTCCTAAAAGGAGTGTATGAGGTCACCATTTTTCTGCATTATCATTCAGAAGTAATTCATCAGAACAGAAAATTCAAAATAATGTGATACATCCTGAGTTATTAGCTAAGCATGATGCTGGACGGGGCATGCCATTCAGTTTAAAATGAATGCCACCATATGATGATTAAAGGGACTATTAACCTTATACTGCCAAGCCAAGCAACATTTGCCTTGCAATAGAACAGTACAAGAACATACAGCCTCTAATAAGAGTTTTGATAAAAGTAGGCAATTATTACAATTTGACTTTATTAGTACAATTCCTTTACTTTTTTTCAGCACAGAAGACAAAATGTATTGGCATTTTCGAAACAATAATTTCACTAAGGTGCCAACTGCTAGTCAGGAGGTAAGCGTAAATTGCAGTTATAAAAAGGAACAACCTTCCACTGACAACAGCTCTAACCTTTGCAAAGTGAGCATGCATCAAGCAGGCCTGCAAATAAGTTGCTTGCCTTGCAAGGCGGAAGAAGGCAATAAAGTTTCCTATTCTGCACGCTCTGCATTGCATAGAAAAATCTCGCGTTAAATCAAAGCTAGTCAAGAATGAGAGCATTACAGGTAATGCTAGATGGCATGATGACCTCGCAACTTCTCTTGCAAACAATATCTCTGCACTGCCTCTAATTTCATGAGACATCTTAGCAAGGTCGAGAGATAACTCAGCAGGTTCAACCTGATTCACATGCATATAGAAGTTAGTAAAATATCAGAATACCTCAAAAGCTACTCTGTTTACCTCACCTTGTAACCAGGATGCTTGTCTAACTTGAGGAGTGCATAATAACCCCGAAATTCCTTTTCTGATGGGAAAACTATACCCTTTCTCCTGTGGTCATCATACATTTGGAATAGCTCAACTGATGTTTTATTCATCTGCTCAATGTTGAGGTGGGCATCAAAACCCTCTGAAAAACCTTCTCCTCTGCTGTACTCACATAACTCGTGCATTGCTATTATATGGAGCCTTATCTGGTTGAAAAAACAAGATGTCAACATGAAAATTTTAATGAACAAAGGACATCAAAAGAAACACACATGCACCAGTGTACAGTAGGAAATGCAACTACCATTTGCTCAAGCATTGATATAGCCTCTCGATTGAAAAAGTGTTGCATTCTAAGGTCCATTCTAATCGCTCTCATCCTGTCCCACAAGAAGTTGTACAAGCCCAAGAAACTGTCATCATATGCATGATCCAGCAAACTAAGAAGATAATCCATTGTCTTCTGTAGAACTGGCAGAGGCCTTATCAAGTCTGCATCTCTCTCAGCAGTCCTATTATACTGTATGAATCAGATAAGAACTTCCATCATGCTTCCTGTTATAGGCGATCAAAGATAATTTCAGACAAAATCCTATCATACTGCCAGGAGATCAAGCGAAAAATGCTTTACCTTTTTAACAGCAAGGAGCTCAGTAGTTTGGTTTCTGTCTCCATCTAACCGCTCATACCTATCAAGATCCCCTTTTCTCTCACGCTCCTCCCTTTCAGATTCTAGAGAAAAAAAAAAATCAAAGTGCGCACTGCTATTAGTTATTAATGGCATGTATAGGAAAAAAAATATTGAACAGGAGATGAGAATATCTGAAACAACATTACATGAAGACCAGGAGTATAGTTTAGAGCAGGAAGAACCTGGGCACATATCTGGGCAAAGCCCTGCAATTGCAGCTGACCCTGGGGAGTCCATGCCACCCAAAGTTCCTTCATCAGTACCATCATTTGATTCAATTGGAATATTTTCCACTGAAGAGGCTTGTTTCTGTTTGTCTGCTGAGCTCTTGTGCACTTTTGAACCATCATTAGCATTATCTACTGGCCTGCTTAATTCAACACTAAAACGAGCCAAACGCTTGGCTTTTGCTTGCTTTTCTCTACAGGAAACGGTACATGGTAAGGAAATTATCACCAACAAGCAAAACAATTGATGGAAATATTATTTCAGTGAGAGCAAAAGAATGAGCCATTGGTGAACCATACATACCTTTCAAGTTCAGTAGAAGGCGTGATTGCATTGTCATCATTAGCATTTAAAGGAGTCTGGGATCTTTTGGGAGGATTAAGAATGGAAGACTTTGGTGGAGAAACAGCAGGTGTGCTACGTTCATTGGAAGAAGAGTCCGAACGGCGAAACATCAGATGTGGTGGTGAATGCATATCACCAATGCGAGATTGCATTTGATTTCCAAACTTGGGAGGGGATGCATCAAACCTAAAATAATAAGAACAGCAGCAGGACTCAACTTTACTAAAATGAGAAATGCTAAGAATTGGCAGAAAAAGTAATGGATCTGTCTATTAATTATTCCTAGGGAATGTGAAGGGTTAGTTTAGCTTTAGAACTGTTTTGCAGCTCGGCTGGTGATTTACTGTCGTGTTTCTTCTTTTGATGTTCCTGGTTGTTGTTTTGTTGGAGCCAGATTGTTTCTGAGCTCACTTAATTCAGTCAAAACTGGTAGGCTTGCCTCCTGTTTTGGTTTCTGTAGAAACTGGGGGTTATCCCCTATTAATAAAAAAAAAAAAACTATTCCTAGGGATATACAACAGATACACTAGATGTGGTATTATAAATCTACAGCTCATATCCACTTCACTGTTATTACCATAACCAAAAAGGTCAAAACTAGCATACAACAAAAAGAACTCAGAGCAAAGGATTTACTTCTGAACATCAGGATGTGAATGAAGATTCTGGGTTGCATCATTGCTGCCAAAATCTGCAGGTGGTGGCCTAATATTGCTAATGAATTCTGATGAGGGTGATCTCATTCGCTTTGAAGCTTCAACATTTCCATCATCAATCAAGGTATCTGTATAGTCTACCAGTCTGTAAAGAAGAAAGTAAGAGTGGAATAATTTATGCATCGGTTGTAGGTTAGCCCATATTAACAACAAAATACAATAGACCAATACATCACTAACAACATTCAGTGGTACATTCACATCAGGTTTCAGCCTACTATATTATCAACAGATACTCCAGAAAACCTATGTCACAAACACAAGGATAACCATCACCTATCTTGCTATCACCATCTTCAAACCTGTTGGATTAGTAGGGAAATAGACCGCCAATTTGTTATATCTAATAACTCTTAAAACGAAAGGGGAAAAAAGAAGATAAAGGTTAATTTCCAAGGGATCTTCGTTTTATATTGCGAAATCTAAGCACCAAGAAGATATATCTGCATACAGAAATACAAATATGATAAAACAGAAGTTATAAGTTGTCTAGAAACTTGAGAAAGACAAAGTATGCATGCACTGAATATGGGGAAAAAATAAGCCAGAAAGAAATGAATATTTACAAAACCTTCTAGCATTTGCACCAGCATCATGACGGGCTTCGGCAGCATCAACAGCCTGATAGGAGAAAGTAGGTGACCTAGACCTTTTGGAAATATTATGATCCAGTGATCGACTTTGGAACTGGGCAGAGAACCTACAAACAAAAGGAAAGTGAAGATATTACAACAACCTAATAAAGAACAGTATCACAGTTGGCTACCACACACATAAACTTGTAAACACAACATAATGTCATTTGACAACTAAGTTGGATTAATAAAGAACAGTGAATTTCCCATGTACTGGCTTCATACTTCAGTATGAAATGATGCCCACAAGTGAAGTATGGAACAAAAGAATAGAATAATGTTTAAATCAACAGGGCCTGTATTTTTTAACAGTTCTCGTTCACAACACCTCTGGGGTTGCAGCTGTTCACTCATCTCTTGTTGAGCCATAACTGATCTTGTTGAATTATTATAGCGGGTCACATCACCAAGCAATGATGGAGAAGATGCAGCACCACCAAAGGCAGGATGAGGCCTCCCAGCAACTAAGCGATTGTTATTCAACAGAGGAGAAGAAGCTGAAGGTGGATCTGGTGATGAGCGAGTGTCATGCATAGGAGATTGGTTCTGGTTTCCAAACTTGGAAGGTGATAGGTCAGACCTGAAATATCAGCAGTAAAAAGGAGTTAAGCAGCATAACACGACCAGTAATGCTCAGCACATAAATTAGTACCTACTGCTATATGGTAAAATATTATTTGTTCTTTTATCTTCAGAACAGCTTCTACTAAGACAGGTGATACAGAAGAGAGAACAGGAAGCATGGTAAATTATACTAAAGGCCATGTATCAAAAAACTTACTTGTACACATGATAGCGAGGATCAGGAATCTGCCCAGAAGGATAACTTTGGAAGCTCAATGGGGATCTAATATTGCTGGCAATGTTTGACGGTGATGATTTTATTGTTTTTCCAAAATCAGGAGGCCGCAATCTCATTTGCTCAGAAGGTTGCACACTTCCATTTTCAAACAATGGGTCTGCATAGTTTACTACCCTATCAATGGAAGAGGTATTAGTTTTCAAACCCACGGTGGAAGTGCACAGAAATTGCACACCAATGTAATGTAACAAATAGCCCACTGTACAAGTTGCTGCAGCTAGTACAATGCATCATTTATGCCAGGGCTAACATCAATTACAGCTTATTGCACATTCCAATAGCAGGCATAATTGTTCATGTAGTTGTCAAATCAAGAGCACCAAAATTATAAGCAAGCTAATTTTTTCTTTATGTGACATTGAAGAAAATACAATGTAATCCTGGCTGGCATTGTGATGCTGATGACTGTTAAACAACAGTACGTCAAAAACATTTATAAACTCTTGATCTTGCACATAAGGAAGTAGCTACATGCCATTGACCATCCATATTAACTGTGGATGAAAATATTTGTGCTTCATATAGGTACAAGCCAACCTTTTCTTACACCAAGCTGTCTTTATTTGCATACAAGCACAGGTGACAAGATGTCTTTATGTTCATGCAAGCACAACCAAGAAGCTCCAAATTCTTATAGCAAAGTAGTGCAACCAACAAGATCCAAAAGGGGGATGGGAAGTTCCCAGCGATACCTTTGTAGGCAAAACCCTGGCGTGCTAATTATTCACACCTTGGATACAAATATATAAGCTATCTGAATAAAACAGGTCTCTTTACAAGTCCAATAGCGTGGTGAGATACATCAAGTAGCAGTTTTACCTTATTTGTCCCATACCATTGTCATAGTCTGCAGGAGAATCCAGATGTCGATGTGATAAAGGTGACGAGGACCTGCTCCTTAAGGGGATACTAGGATCCACAGGCCTGCTTACTGATGGTGCAGACAGCCTACAACGAATTCAAGCATGGAAAAATTAATCGACAGCCTACAACGAATGCAGGCAACGAAAAATTAATCAACTAAGCATCATGACTATTGCAACTACAAGCAAATGAAAGCAGTTCAACCATGAAAAGGGAGCCCCGTATCTAACATTCTGGAAATGGAGCACTTTCTCATCACACATGTTGTGCTCACCTGCACAACGTGCAAGTCTAGCAATCACACGCTTTTTGTTTGGGTTACTCAGTACACGACCACCATCAACCTGAGGCATGGCAATTGGCTAGATAAGGCGTGATGTCTAACTTGCAACCAGTGTCTATGACATGAGAGTGGGGCAGGCCTCGATTTCCGTGGCAACCACAGTTCCAGCTGAACTTGAGGGAAATGTCCCAAAACCTGCCTCAGAACAGGCTGTGATCTAACCTAAAGCCTAAGGTGGCATGACTTGCTGATGGTCATATACTCATATACATCCAACTAAATGGAATTTTTCCGCATGAAGAAACTAGAGTGGTTAGAAAATAACTGTATACAATGCACTTGACATGCTTCAATTTTTGCACTACTCGATGTCTAATGCTATGTTTCTACCATCTACAAGCACAGAAACCTAAACACCTTATCACTACTCAACCAGCTCCGTACCAGTACACACAAACACAAACACAAACGCAAAGCTCCCAAAGAGAAACACTAATAAACACACCCGGGCTGCGGCTGGAGATGCCGGGCGACGTGGCGAGCTGTGGCGGCCGCCGCCACGGGGTTGAGGTCGGGGAGGGGGCTCGGGAAGGGAGAGGCGCCAGCGACGGCGAGCGGCGAGGCTGGGCGCGCGGAGGAGAAGGGGATAGGGATGGACGGAGTGGCGGGAGGTGGGGAGGTGGCGGCGCCGGCGCCGAAGGCCGTGGCTGGGCCCCGGGGGCCGGCGCTCGGAGGGCCGGCGTCGCGGCCGAAGCCGGAGGTCATCGGCGCGCCTCGAGGGGACCGAAACCCTAGCCGTGGGGCTCTTCACCGGCGTACGGCGGCGCGCGAGGGGTGGAGGAGTTCGGGAGATCGGAGGAGGGGAGATTGGGGAGCGGGGCGGAGCTGGAGGGGCTGGACTCATACATGGGCTGGGTTAAGCGGATCGGAGGGGTGGGACCGTGGGAGCGGCTGACTTGTGGGGCCCAGATGAGTGGAGTTTTTCTGGGGCCCGATGCTCGGAGAGTGGTTTCCACAATGTACTGAAGAGTTCAAACTCGAATTCAAAATTTCAAATCCAACTTTTGTTTTCCTTTTCATCCCTCACTTTTTTTCCCTTCTTATTTTTCGTTTGCTCCAATACTTAGATCATTAGAGTAAGCAAGTAATATATGAAACATAAATTTAGTGAGCAACTACAGGCTACAATGAGCAATATCCAATTGAAAAATTGACAGTTGAGATCAAAAATAAATTGAAAACAAGGTAATATTGCACTTTGTAAGGAAATTTTTGTATGTTGTTGATTGTTGAACAATTTCAGGAGAGTCGCTACAATGGTTTTGAGAGTTTCCATTAGTCTCCCATGTATGAGTGAGTTCTAATTGTATTACAAATAATAAAGATGAAATATATTTTGGCAACTTACAATGTTTATTTTGAAAAACAAAAACCAAATAGGTAGAAGTTTCTTTTGAATTATAAGCCCTCGCCACTTATTTATGTCGGCTTATTAAGTTTCTAAATTTAGGTTGATTCATGAGTCTAACATAAATTAGACGAAGCCGGTCCTAATTCTTATCTTCAACTGATGGGGCAGTAAAGGCTGCCCTGATCACACTAACGAGATCACCTGAATTCTGAATGCCTGATCAAGCTGCCTACAACTAGCATCTGATGCATGTACAATTAATTATGGTGATTTCGCAAGGTAGTGGACACCGAGTTTAACAGGTGAGCCGCCTCCTAAATGGCATATGGCTATCGTTTGTGATGATGAGCACAGTATTGTACATCTGTTGCTTTCAGAAAGTTAAGTAATTGGATCTGCTTTGCAACTGCAAGTGTTCATCAACTTTGCATCCATGGTTTAAAGCCCACGATGATATGTTTGTTCTTTTCACTGTGGCCATTTTTGCATATGTCTCCATAAAATTAAACTCGGAACCTCCAGCTCTTTACTTTCACATGAACGGTAGCTTACAGTATATGATTGTTGTAAGTATGACTAGTATTAAACGTTATTCCAAAAAAATAACCCTGATATCAAACAATGCAGAGATATTGACAAGGGTAGTTCCTGATATCTTTCATGATGTATTTTTCTTTCCTTACAATTTTTTTTCATGTTCATGGCTATCGACGATCGGCAAATCGGTTGTTGAGTTTACGGTGAAAATAAAGATTGTGGAGAATGAAAGGGAATCAAACACAATGGCGAGATGTGAGGAAGTTTTTTAGACAAGTTTGATATTCTATGTAGTGTTTGATTATTCTTGAAAAATATATGTGTATACAATGAGGAAAAAAATTATGATCTCCTAAACTCTTACGTCATTTTCTTTTTTATGATGATACAAAAACAGTTATTGATAGTCAATTACTGGCAGTTTTCGTCAGTTACTTTTATCATGCGATTGCATTGGTGGTTTCTGTAAATCGTGGGTTAACTGACTTGATGCAGAATTTCTTTTGTCATAGAACCGTTACATTGTGAAAATCATAGGATGATCATGTTTTCTTGATCAAAGATAACTGATATTCTGATCAAGAATTTTCATGCAAAGTTTTTTCAACCAGGGAAGACTTCAGCATAATACTTCGACTAGAGTAAGTTGTGATCAAATATTTATGCCTAAAGATAATTTGATCAGAGTTAATCATGATCGAATATATGTGTCTGAAGATATTTCGACCAGAGCAGGTCGTGGTCAAATATATTAGTTTGTACTTGTACACGAGTTTTATGTCATCGACAAGAACAAATCATGGTCTCAGATTTTTGAAATATTATATTCATAAATATTATTATGGATCAAGAAAAGTGGTTTAATTCTCATCAGTGACCTATTTGAACCATAAGAATTTTTGATAGAAATTTCAATTTCTTTCACTGGGTGTTTCTTTTGCTAAAAAATTTCAAACTTCTCGGACTTTTTATTTACAAATTTCTTTGCTAATTCTTAATAGTTATGAGTCATGGGTTAGCTTGAAGACGGAGGGACAAAAATTGTATAGAAATATTCTTACGTGTAGGAAATCTTTTGAAACTATCAGAATTCATATAGGCAATTTTAGATCTCATACTGACAGCTTCGGATGCATCCCACTCTACACATCCAAAATCGTCCCTACGAAATCCATCAATTCCAAAAATTTTCTACATTATTTTGATGAATATAACTAGTCAGTGTAGATGTGACACAAGTTGACCCGAGTAGCAAGTATCAACTAACAAACATATTCAAGAATTAACATGTTGTGGTTAGGATTGTGTCCTCATAAAAGTTTTTTTTAAAAAAATGTCAGATGGACCTAAACCACCAAATAAATAATATTTATTTGGGTATTCTGATTTGACTCAATGACAAAATTGTTGGTCGAATATGCGGTGTACTGGCACACCAAAATAACACCCCTAACCCTGTCGTTGTCGAATTGAAGACCTCAAGTCCTCAACACATCACGAAGGTATAATGGGGAGTCGCCGGTGGTCGTCATGAAGAGTCACGTACATCTAGGCTGGAAAACACGGACGTGTTCGCCCACAACACCATTAACCAGTGGCGGACCAATATAAATATACGTCGGATTCGTTGGCTCTAGTATATTGCAGTCCTAGGGTCTGATTGATAGAGTAATTTTTGTCTTTTTTTAGTAGAATTTTATAGGTCAAAGTTTAGAATTCTAGTTTAATTAATATTAAATTCTGGTGGATTCTTTCTCAAAAAAAATTTTCTCTTATCCAAATAAAACCTTAATATATAATGTGATCTCAAGATGAAAGGTATGCTCTTTCTTAGTTTATCTCGCACTTACTTCAAGCGGATCAACAACATATAGTCAATTTTTTTGATGTGCTACTGTATGAAACAATCATCTATTCCATAAATATTTTCAATCATAAAAATGATCATCGTAAAGATTCACTCTATTACCATCAGAATAACATAATCTACACCGATCCGACATAGAATGAATTTGACAGCTGTACTAAAAAAAACAGTTTCTTACACAACACTGCGAAGCACTCAGTCATCCAGTGCTATCCTCAATTTTTTTTCTTTTGTGCAGGTGTGTTCAGAGTACGGATGAAAATGATCCCATCATGTTTTGAAATGCATTCAAATATTGCTCAAATTTGAATATTGTTTGGATAATTACCAATTGTGCATATTCACTTACTGCCATTATCAATTAATGATGCCATGCTATACTGTCTACTTCTTTTTAAGATGGGGTATATTTGTTTTTATCACTGTAAAATTTTAATATTTTATATTCATCACTTACATGTGGATCCAGTCCTACTATATCATTCTTACAAACTATAATTTCATAATTTCTACAGTGGTATTCAAGAATTTTTTTCTCTTTTAAGATATATATGTTTTTCTTTTATTTTTGTCAAGGATAAATTGTTTTATGTTATTATAAAATTTTGCAATTATTTATGTTATTGTGTGTCTCACTTATGCATGGTAAGAAACCATACCTTATTACCTTATCAACCTAGCGATACAAAATTGCAAAAATTTCTAGAGACACAGAGTATATTTTCTTTTTTTTTTTAGGGTGGGAGACACACACCCCCATGATAAATATATGCTCTTATTTACATAAAATTTTATCATATAAAACATGAGGAAAGTTCTACATGACCCATTTATCTCTTAGGAGCTGATTGATTGATATCGTCACTCTAATTTGTCTGATCTATGACTTATTTGAGTAAGTAAATTTTTTTAGAGTGTTTAATTAGTATCCTAACTCTAAAAAAACATAATATAGAAATACACTTAGGTAATTTATTAAACACGGCTGCACAGACCACCGGCGACGACAGCGACGACGTGGGTGTGGGCATTAGCTGCGGCAACAAGAGGCAGCCATCAACTAACTTCGTTGGTCTTCGGTGCAACGCTCTTCGGTAGCCTCACATGTTGGGTCTTTCGTGCAAGCTTCATTGGCATTGTGGTGGTGTTTGACGTGAGCTTCGTCAGCAATCTTCTTCGGCTTCATCATGATCGGTGATGGAGCTTCATCGGTAGAGCTTCTTCATCTTCTTCATTGTAAACGGAGGGTGGTCTTCACGAGGTGGAGAGCAATCTTCGGTGGGGCTTCGTTGTCGAAATGGAAAAAAAAAAAAAAAAACAAACAAACACACCTGATCGGAGGGGTGGAACCATAAATTAGACATTGGGGAGCCAAGCCAATCGAAGCTAACATAGAAAGGTGCTGGTCCAATTGATCCAGACCTATTTTGAAAAATATCTCGTTACATATAAAAACTAATAAAAATATCCAAGAAACCATAGAACTTGTAAAAGAATTGATTCTACTAAAATCTACAATTCTGTATTTAATCCCACAAGTAAAAAAACTCTAGATCTACTATTGCCAACTAACAAAGTAGACAACAATTACAGAAAAAATTTAACATAATACTTTTGACTCCAATAAAACATAGTTAACAAAAAATATAAATTCATTAATTATTAATATGTTAATTATTATTGTGCTAATTGGCATGATATTGACCGGAAGTCATGATACTAAAAGGCATGGTGCTAGACTTGATTACTAATGAACGGTGTTGTAAACCACTAAACAAGAATCATTGATGCAATTGCTAGCTATAAGATCGGTTTATTGGGCTTATTTTGCATTACTAAACTCTATTTTGAGGCGACCCAAATTACATAATTGGAGATTAATTAAGGTAGAAACACTGTCTCCCAACAAAAAATATAGAATCATGGAGAGACTTAGCTCCTGCCAGTCTCCCCTCCTTCCGCTGCTGCCAAGTTGGCATCTTAGATTGTGTCCAACGCGGGCGCCCGCAATAAAAAATCAATTTTTTTAATCGGCAGGAGGGAGAAACGCTTCGTCTGGCGTTGCGACACTTGGAATTTTTTAATTTTTTTTGTCTCGATTTACATGCGATCAAATTATATATAATTTTTGTTTCTTAATTTATGCATTAGCTAATTTGAATTAGATTTTGATTATGTTAAGAAAATTGTAGATTTTTAAATTATCTTCATATAGAGTCCAAATATTGAATATATTCAATTTTTAAATTAAAAGTTATTGATTTTTTACTAAAATCACCTAAATTCGAATAAATATTTAATTTATTTGTGGACCCGTACGAAACACTTCGTGAAACGTCTTTGCATTGAAGTAGGAGGTGTTTCAAGCTGAGAATATTTTGTTGAAACGCCTCATGAAACACTGATGCGTTAAACTTAATCTTAGGCAATCTGTGGATGATCAAATAGATCCATAGTATCTGACGCGAGTTGGCGAGTGCCCGAGTGGGGGTGTTTTCTGGGTGAGGAACAGGGTGTAACTGTGTCAAGCACTAAAGTACGCGCACAATGTTCAACTTTTAGGTAGCTTGTGGCGTGTGTCGCTTTTCGACGCCCTCACAAATTTCACATGTTCATCTTATCATATCAAGTGTCTTTTTTTTTTTTAATCTGTTCATGCAAATCATTTCACGATGATGTCGGAAAATATAAAGTTTTTTCAGAATTTCACACATCCAGTCTCTTATATCAACATTAGCCTGAAAAAGTAGAAATACCACAATCACCCATATAACACATTAGTCATGCCCTTTATATTAATTAAAGCCATCAACTAACATTTTTCATTAGTTAGTGCACAATGCATGGCAAAATACCAATCATTTCATTAGATTGGGCTATGTGCTTATATTGTATTTACAGTAGAAAACTCAAAAGTTAGGGATATGAATATGATTTATTTTAGTTTTGCAAGAAATAATTATGAAATATACAGATTTTGAAAATTCTCCCCTTTTTTTACCTTTTGCTTGGCCTTCCCTAAAAGTGGTGAGAGTTGTTTAATTTCATCATTTTGACAAAAGAAGTCCACCAAACCCTGTATTAATATATGAACATAAAAAGGTGAGGAACTGAGGACGAAAGCTACTAGGAGACCTGAAAGATCATGATATGATTGTAAATAATTAGCACCGGCACTGATAAACTTTTGATTTTTGGATTGTGAAAATTGTGATTGTGCACCAAAAGGCCTAATATGTACACGACCTTGCTCAAAAACAAGATTCCAGCTTGGAAAGTGGCCAGCCTAGGATATCTCCAGGCCTTTATTAGTTCAGAAATGCATAACAACCAGGTTGCAATTAACTAAACTAATCCGGATGTGCTAGAAAGATCAAGCAAAAATGTGTTGTAATTAGACCTACCAACCATGCAAAAACTATCAAAACTCGAAACACAGCAAACTTGGCGAGTGCTTCCAATAGAACTTGGAGGTAGGTAAGGTGCTATTCCTTTTTGACATGGTACGCTGGAAACGTTAGTCTGTCTGCCATTTTTAAAAAGTGTGGTTCGTTAAGTCTGTTTGGTAATCTTCTGGTTATATATAACAAGAATATATTATCTATTATTTGATTAGATTATTTGTTAATTACAATATCATATTCATAATATACTCTAATATTTCTTCCAAATATATCCATATGAGATGTATTCCACCTCATTTCATTCCCACTTTAACCAAACATATTTTCTATTTAAACATCTCGCCCCTAATTCCAATAGATTTCAAAATATATTATGGTTCCAAATTAAACATTGTTTAAAAAATAATTGTAGTATTTCATAGTACTATCTAAATAAAAAATAATTGAGCAATTAACGTTTGCCAAAAGTTTTTTCATATAAAGAATTGACTAGAACAAGTATCTGGAAGGCGTCAACAGCAGAGTTTACATGATCAAATATATACCAACAATGTTACCAAATAAAATGACACAACTTGCGTGGTAGTAGAAAACCTAGTATTCATCAAGACAACGGGATGTTAATACATTTGGTAAGCCCCGTTTAATTGTCACAATTATTCAAGCGCAACAGAGACTATTTATCATTATTATATTGGCTTTTTCGTATTAAACTCTTATACATCTCTCTAGCATCAATATCAAATGCTAACCGTCTCGTCACGATTGCAGAGAGAAAAGTTTAGTGGTCCGCCTCAATGATAAGTACATACAGTTCCATCGTGTGAGCTGTATCAAAGTTAGTATAATAGTTCTGGTGGATAAAGCAATGCACATTATGCACTAATCACCACTGGAATCCCAGTAGTAGCAAATTAGTATCAATGCACATATAGATATATATTCTGGTCATGGATTGGATTAAGGAGCCTGTTGTCTTTTTCCCCCCATAAAGGACGGGTTGTGACTTGCACTGTGGAGCATCATCTGCATGGCAGAATCACCACTGTACTGTTTTCAACTGTATTATCATAATGTTTTGGATCCTTTGTTTTTGCCAGAGTGTGTTCTATGTGACATCTTATAAAGTGTGTTCCAAACATAGCCTATACAGAAAACTACACGCGTATGCTTAGTTACATAACTCAGAAACAATATTTATTCTGAGTTTCTAAGTAAATTTTACTTACTAAGAGGAGTTTGTTAATCTTGAGGGATCCACGCCCACTTGATCTTGACCTCTTCCACTTGATAATAGAGGGATCCTCTTCTTCATCAAGACAATAATTAGTTAATCCATGACACATCCACACATGCATATATACGTAGACATTCTCATGCCGTGCTACAGAGAGAGATGAAAAAGTTTTTATTAAGACATCGAGGACCCTCTTCTCCATCTTTGCTGTCCTTACAGATGAACATATTTTATACCGATCTATTAGGAGGAGATTGATCCTCACGTGAGGATTATGCTGGCCGAAGACCCTTTTGAAGAAACAACAAATCTCAGTTAAAAACCAGACAAAGAAGCGCTCGCGCGCGCCTACGCCAGCATACGAATACCAAAACACTTTCCTATGTAACTACCACAAACTAAACCCGCAACCAATTAAAGCCATGCACAAACAGCCAACGCCAACCCACTGCAATCACACATAACCAAACCCCTCTCACACTTCTTGCACCACTGACCGCCTGAATTAATGTTCGTGGCCGCGGTTAAGCAGATGCTGCGGCGCGTCCTCGCCGGCCTCCGCTCGTGGCGGCGCCCGCGGGCCAAAACCGGCGTCACCATCCGCCGCATCAGGACCAAACACCCCTCCGCCGACCCGCCGGCGGCCCCAGCATCCGTGCCGGTCACCGTCCGCGTCGCCACGTTCAACGCGGCCATGTTCTCCATGGCACCAGCCGTGGCCCCTGTTCCAGACACCGCGGCGCGCAGCACCAACCCCGCCACCGCCAGCCACCCGGCCGCCCGGCGACCGAAGGGCATCCTCAAGGCGCAGCCGAGCCTCGCGCGGTCCGGCAGCAAGGCACGCGTGTCCATCAACCTCCAGGACAACGAGATCTCTCTCGAGCGGAGCAAGCATGGACTGCACGGCGGCCGAGGGAGCTGGAAGGGGAAGAAGCGGCAGGAGGGGTTGGGGGTGGGGAGGAGCGTGGTGGAGGTGCTCAGGGAGGTGGGCGCGGACGTCATCGGGCTGCAGAACGTGCGCGCGGAGGAGGAGAGGGGGATGAGGCCGCTGGCCGAGCTGGCGGAGGGGCTCGGCATGCGCTACGTCTTCGCCGAGAGCTGGGCGCCGGAGTACGGAAACGCCGTACTCTCCCGGTGGCCCATCAAACGCTGGAAGGCCCAGCGCATCTTCGACCAGTCCGACTTCCGGTCAGTTCTCCCACTCCCTCTGCCACTCATAATTTCACTTTAATTATCTCACTGTTTAGCTAAAATTTAGTCATCACGACCGAAGTTTGTCGCCTTTTAATCTGTGACCAAAATTTTTTTTTTGTCAAGATTCTGCAATTTGGCAAGTCTCACTTCATATTTTGAGCTAAAATGTTGCCATCACAATCAAGATTTCGTTGTGAAAATATAACTTTTTGTCTTTTGAGTCACGAACTAAATACACTATTTATACTATATCAATTTTATGGACTTGGAGTTTCTATCTTGTCAACGTTCAGATTATTCAATTGAAAATTAGATGGTGCAGCCGTTGAGATGTGATTAGACACTTAAGATACAAATTGATATGGAGGTGAAAGCAATCTTTATTAATCAATTATTAGCTTATTTTGTTTGTAATAGGCAGACTTAGTTTTACGAACTTTCGTCCATATATGCATTGCGCTCAATTACTACAAACAAAAAAAAAGGATAGAGAAAAGTTTCACATAAGTAGTTTTTTCTAGGCAGAGGGTACCGGTACTATGGAAATATGAAATTCAGAGCCAAGTGAAGTCATTGTCTGAATGTTCTATTCCTGGGTCAATATCTCTCTGTTACAGTAACACCATAGTACCTTTGTCGACCACGTCAGAGTTCACAGATGCCCGGGGCCCACGGACCAGTGACTCGGGCCCGTCGGTGTTTCGGCTGTTTAGAATATGTTCTGAAGCCCCACGTCCATGGCTGGCTCGCTACAGTGCAACAGTTGTGCTAGCTGCTTTATCTATTCTATTAGTGCACTGCAACCTGCCCCCACCCCCTCCCCCATAAGCGAACATACACCCAAATCACCACACACATATTGACACTAGATTACAATAAAGTATATACATGAAAATAAAAGAGATTATAAGTCGAATTTATGATATTCTTTTTTGTGTGGACATAAACTAATCATTCAGATGAATATATGAGTGTGTTTGTAATTTTTAGCTGGTGCGTGTCAGATTTGTGCACCTGGGTCCACCGTCATGCTCTGTTGTCTAATTGTTGCATCAATTATTGGGCACGGGTCACACGCTTGGATCGTGACAAACAAGCGGTCCATCGTATTTCTCTTCACTTGTGCATGTGTGATCCTTAGATTTCATCTATCACAGTGCATATAATACTGGGAATTCATCAAATTAATGTGAAGTAAGTACGCGTACTTGTCAATTAGATCATGACATTTTGGGATTGGGATTGTAGTAGTCTAGTAGAGTTTTTCTAAATATATATGTTTTTCTTATAATTTTGCATGTACCCTCTTATAATCTTGTATAAATGAAATCTTTTTACTCTTAGACTTACCTCCTAGAATTCACTCATCCTTCTCTCCTTAACTTTCCAGCGGTAGTAAAATGAAGTACTAGTGGCTACATTGACCACAAATTGTAGCAATGACTATCGGTGATAGTAGCGGTAGAGAAGGACAGAGAGGTGGAGAGAAGGGTGTGATGAGTTGACAAATTTAGATAAAAAAATAATTGTTTTTATAAGAAGAAAAATGCCTACATGTGAGCAGTAGCACTGTGGCAACATGCTTTATGGGGCAAGTATAGCAACAGACATGATATGTTATACAATTCAGCTACTAGTGATTTAGATTAAAAAAAAAGATTAGGTGAGCTGCTTTGTTGGCATAAATAAGGACAAGTAGCAAACGGCAACCATAATCCCAATTAAGGCACGTAAACGTCGATCTTGGAGGTCCCCCTTGAACTTTGGGCCTTCGGAAATGGTTATGGTCACATTAGTTATTGTGAAAAGGATTACACGTACGGTATGGAGCTGTTAGGTACTCGTTGGCTGCCGTTGAAGGGCTGCAAGGAAACGACTGCCAAAAAAGCATAAAATAGGAAACCTTTGCCATGCTGTGATAAATTTAGGCATCCGTATAGTCGCGATCAAAAAATTAGTAGCCTCATTAGGCTGCATTCGATCAAAGTCAGAACTTTGGTCCTGCAAAGAAATCAAAAGCTTAGGAACTAGGACGTGTGTAGGATGAAGTTTTTCTTTTTCAAAAAAATGTCACTTTTCCCCACCCGTATAGCTAAATCCGCCCCTTCAACCGCCCTAGCAGCCGCCGGTCGAACGCCGCTCTTTTCCATCAAGGGCCACAATCACCTTCCTATCCCCGCCCCACCCCCACCCCCACCCCCACCCCTACTTTCTCCATCCTCACTATCACTCACAACTCAACAGCTAACAAGCAATTGTTAGAAAAATTAGAGAGAGGACTATAAATTTAGAGATTAAATCTAAAGATGGGAAGGTTTTGATCTACAATGAAGGAGGTACATGAAAAATTAAAAAACAAAAAAAAGCCTACCAGGTCTTTAGCAAAACTCAAGTTTTATAAAATTTGTTGTACAAAATGTTGTTCTCATAACAAATTGTCAAATCTACGTAGAAGATCCTACTGGAAACCACTAACATGAAAGCAATTTAGAGTTACTGCAATAACTACCACTAAGCAGTGTTATAATGTGCAAGCAGGAACGTACTGAGAGCCACAATTGAGGTGCCAAAAGCAGGTGAGCTGAACTTCCACTGCACCCATCTCGACCACCTTGATGAGAACTGGAGGATGAAGCAGATAAACACAATACTCAGATCAAGCGACGGCCCTCACATCCTTGCCGGAGGCCTCAACGCCCTCGATGGAACCGACTATTCTACAGAAAGATGGGCCGACATCGCAAAGGTAGACAATATTATCATCTTTTATACAATTAAACTTCTCTACTTAAAATTGAAACATACAAATTCTTCTATTATTTGAATCGGAGCTCGTGCCCTCAGCTAAATTCAATGTTAATTCTATCAAATAATGGTCCCTAACATGTGAAACCGTATGTTAGTCTATGTAAATTTGTTCTGCATGTTAGTGATTTAACATATTAATTAAATTTATAGAAAGTTGGACTACGAAGAGTAGTTACTTCCATCCAAATAACATAAGAACTTATAAACTCCAATTTAAATAGTCTCGATTGCATAGAGGATAATAGTAAAGAAGACTCTAATGCTATCTTGCCTTGCATAAACATCACCTGAGAGATTGAAAGCTAAGAACTTGTGCATGTTTCTGATGGCATGTAGTACTATGAAGAGATAGGTAAGCCGACACCCAAGGTGGAGGTGATGAAGTACCTGAAAGCAAAACAGTACGTTGATGCCAAAGATTTTGCAGGAGAATGTGAAGCTGTAGTTGTTGTTGCCAAAGGACAAGGTGAGATGCCACATTTCTCAATTCATTTAGATACCTCATGAACAATATGATTTTTCAGTTTCTGTTCAGTTTGCTGTTACTGAATCAGTGATGAGTTTTGCAGATGTGCAAGGGACTTGTAAGTACGGCACAAGAGTGGACTATATACTGGCATCACCAAACTCTCCCTACAAGTTTGTACCAGGATCTTACACAGTTATTTCGTCGAAAGGAACATCGGATCATCATATTGTCAAAGTTGACATAACAATATCTGAAATCAAAGAGGCTGATGCGCAATGCAAAAATCAGAAACAGAGAGTGGTGAAGATGAACAAGGGTTCAACAAAAGGGATATGGGCAGCAAGATAAGAGTTTTGCTGTTTTAGGGTTGTTTTTTCCCCTTTCTTCTTCTTTTACTTGGTGTTGATAAAAGGTGGTGTGGGTTGCTTTTAATTGTGTATACAGCTAATGCTTAAAGTGTGATTTGAAGAATGCAGTTTGCAAAAAGATTGCTCCGTCCTAGCCAAGAAGTGGAAATATGTATATTTGGGCTGGTTTCCCTTCTGGTACCCTTCTGTTGTAGCTTCAGATGCCCTGGGCTGGAACTCATCTGTTGTTAAATTGATTATTACAGACTCATCAGTACCTAATTGCATAAACATAATACTAATTGGCAAATGTAATGTCTGCCGATAATCTTAATTCTATTCATCTGATTAGACATGCACTAGTCAAGACAATTAGATCAGCATTGCATCAGCACCAGGGGAAATAAGAATTCCCTTCATTTACTAGCACTATTTATTGGTGGCTCACCTTCATTTACAAGGAGACAAGTCCAGACGAGTTTTCCCGAGATCAAAACAAGAACTTTCTAAAATCATGTGATAATTTAGTGGAAAAGATGACCACTGTCACATTGGCTAAAATGCAACACAAGTTGAATTTAGACAATTTATTGGAAGTGTTAGCTCCTGTTTAACTAGCTCAAAATCCTAAAACGAAGAAACATCCACCCGGCAAACTCCACTGTTGCCTAGATTTCTGTCGGGTATTAGCACTAACCTGATCGGGTAATGGTGTACTGTACTGGCTGATAGATACAATACATGTCGCACCGGACAGCACAGTAAACAATGGGCCAGGTTGCATGTATTGACATCTCAACAACCTTCTAGGTTACAATGGTATATCACAAATATGGATGACCGGTATAGCACTTTCTGCAGAAGGGTGAAGATCACCTACATGCGCATGCAGACGATGTAGGTGTATTAAGACTTGTAAACATAACCCCCCATAAGATGTGACCACTATCTTGGGTTCCAGAGATATTAAGACCAAACCATAATTTAACATTCCATAAATAAGCAGGTACATATACACATCACAATAACATTTTTGCGGGCTCAGGTATCGTACGTATAGTCCTGCTTTTTTCTACTAAAAAGTTCCAATAGTCCATCAAAATTCACCAGCTGTTCAAGTAGCCCAAATAAACATCCACATGAAGGTTTAAACAAATCAGGAAAGCTGCATTTCCTTATACAGAACAGAGTTCCATCAGTTTGCATTATTCTGTTGAAAGAAATCAGGATTCTAGTACGGGAGTGATGTAACCAATGTTTTATGCAGCAGCCGCCTCCAGCAGCTCCCGTTCAGCTCGCTCCCGAATCCTTCTCTCCAGCTCCGGCCTGAAGTGCCTGATAAGCCCCTGCACAGGCCATGCTGCAGCATCCCCCAGGGCACAGATGGTGTGGCCCTCAATCTGCTTTGTGACCTCCTGAAGCATATCGATCTCCTCAAGCTTTGCATTACCTACCTTGAGCCTCTCCATAACCATCCACAGCCACCCTGTGCCCTCCCTGCAAGGCGTGCATTGTCCACAGCTCTCATGCTTGTAGAAGTATGAGAGCCTAGCAATTGCATCAACAACATCGGTGGACTTGTCCATCACTATTACTGCTGCAGTACCCAATCCAGACTGCACAGCCTTCAGCGCATCATAGTCCATCATGACATCATCGCATATGTGCTTTGGCAACAGGGGAACAGATGAACCACCAGGAATAACAGCAAGCAAGTTGTCCCATCCTCCTCTCACACCTCCACAGTGCCTCTCAATCAATTCCTTCAGAGATATGCTCATTTCCTCCTCCACAGTGCAAGGTTTGTTTACATGACCCGAGACACAGAAGAGTTTTGTTCCTGAGTTGTTCTTGCGTCCAAAGCTTGCAAACCATTCAGGACCACGCCTAAGAATTGTTGGAGATACAGCCACAGTTTCCACATTTGTGACAGTTGTTGGACAGCCATACAGTCCAGCATTGGCTGGGAAAGGCGGCTTAAGCCTAGGTTTACCCTGTTTCCCTTCAAGGCTCTCCAGTAGGGCAGTTTCTTCACCGCAGATATAGGCACCAGCACCAAAATGTATATGCACGTCAAAATCATAACCAGAGCCACAAGCATTCTTGCCAAGAAATCCAGCTGCATATGCTTCTTGCCGGGCTTTCTCAAGGTTGTGACGCTCATTCACGTACTCTCCTCTGATATAGATGTAAGCAGCTGACGCCCTCATTCCAACTCCGGCGATCAGGCACCCCTCAAGAAGCTTGTGGGGGTCATGGCGCATGATTTCTCTGTCCTTACAAGTCCCTGGCTCACTCTCATCAGCATTAACAACAAGATAAGAAGGGCGCCCATCCGAGACCTTGGGCATGAAGGACCATTTGAGACCAGAAGGAAAACCTGCACCTCCACGCCCTCGAAGACCTGACTTCTTCATTTCATTTACAATCCAGTCTGCCCCTTTAAGCACCAAATCCTTGGTTCTGTACCAGTCACCTCTTTTCATTGCACCTTTTAGGAAGGGGTCATGTATACCAAAGAGGTTGGTAAAAATGCGGTCCACATCTTTGAGACCACCGAAGTGAGTCTTCTCTGGAGGCGGGGGAGGAGGTGGAGGCTGTGGTGTGCTTGATGTTGTAGCAGCCTGTGTGCTGAATGATCTGCTAGCAGGATAAAGGCCACTACCAGTGAAAGAGTGAGCAGGTTGTGCCCTCAACAGAGAATATAAATACTCGATTGCAGCCTGAAAGGAAATAAATTTTGCAAAATTAAGCGACATGACAATGATTTATTGTAGTTTGAGCCACAAAATGTGATAATAGAATTTTTAGATCCAAGCATAGTTTTCACGGTGTTGCCCAGGCGGCCAGTCGGCCGCGGGAGGATGCCATGACAGCTTGCCTTGCCGTGAGCTAGTTAGGCGGCCACCTAGTTGTTGTCCATTAGCGACTAGACGTCGGTCGGGTTGCAAAATTAAGCGACATGACAATGATTTATTGTAGTTTGAGCCACAAAATGTGATAATAGAATTTTTAAATCCAAGCATAGTTGTCACCTTGTCGCCTAGGTGACCAGTCAATCGCGGGAGGATGCCGTGACAGCTTGCCTTGCCGTGAGCTAGTTAGGCAGCCGCCTAGGTGTTGTCCATCAATGACTAGGCGTCAATCAGGTCGGCCGACTGGGGTGGGTAGGGGGAGGAGGGGGTCTCCTTATTTAAAAAAAAGCAACTTTTATACCCATGCGACAGACCAAAACCAAGCCACCACCCACACGAACCCTAGTTGTTGACAATATCGATCCATCGCCCGCCACCTTCGAGATCCGTCACCACTCACCATCCATCGCTAGCCACCACAGCCGTCGTGACGACTGGTGCAACCTGCCGTCGCGCTTCACCACCAAGGCCAGTCGTAGCAACTCCAGCCTCCTCGTGATGGGTTCTTTCTTCTATTTATTTACTCCTTTCTCTGTTCTATACTTCTATAAGACTATAACAGTATAGCATGCTATTTTTATCTCTTTGTTGACTGTTCAATACTTCTCTTGAAGACTTGAAACATCATCCATGGCAAAGCCGGATTGTGCGGTGGATATTAGTTTCTTATCTTGTTTTTGAGATTAGAATCTTGCTACAAATTTGGTTATTTTGCAATGCTACTATGTCATTTAATTGTTAACTTATTATATCTAATATGTCACCTAATTGTCACATGGGCGGGCACCTACGTGTCTAGGCCGTACCGAGACGCCTCGCCTCGCCTCGGCACCATGACAACCTTGGATCCAAGGTTAGTTCACTTCAATTATTATTGGAAGGGAAAACGCAGAAGTTAGTTTCATTTGGCAACTAACAAAGATTGTCCTAATACTGAACAGAACAGGATTCATGCTAACAAATGAAACCACATCATTCATATGTCACTGCCTTCAGTTTCATTAAGAACTTGCACGAGTAGGGGTGCCAATGGAGCTTGATGCCCAAATCCAGACTCTCCAAACTATAGTGAACATGGTTAAGATTTCTCACCCATTATAAAACGAATCACGTATGGGTATACCTGCCAAACAAGTAGGTATGGGGTGGGTATCACCCACCTATCCACTACCCTCACCATATCCATAGTAGGGGCATATGTGAGAGATTGTGAGAAAGTAGTTTGCTTTTTCCTTTGTTTGATTTGCTTTAAGGGGGAATGGAGAATGTAAACCCATATCCAATGGGTATACCCATATTTTATTGGATATGGGTATAAAAAATTATAGTGGATATGGGTAGGGTACAGATTTTGTGGGTTTGGATTCGGATTCCGTTTGGGTAATCTATAACCTCCCCGTTAGCAGCTCTATGCACAAGGCAAACCACAAAACAAAATGCTTCATGGAGTGATAAAAAAATATGCAGAATTACCAATGATTTCTACTCAAACCCACAGTAGCAAGTAAAATACAATGAAAACTTATCACCACCAAGCAGGATAAAAAATATATGGAAAAGGACATGACAAATTTCAAGACAGTGGTTAGTCTATAGATTGCTTCTTGTCCTCAAGGGTCAAACAAGGTATTAGAAGCCTGTTGAAAAGATTCCACCTTGGACCCGCAGGCCTCATCGCTGGGCCTAGATGCCTCATCATGAGTATGCAACTCAATCTTTCATCAAAGTAACTGAAATTGTCCCTTGATGTACTTATATTAGCAATATTAAGTTGGTGCACCACTGTCACCAAACTAGACAACTGCCCTTTAGATTTTAGTCCCTCACTCTCTCTTCATCTTACACCTGAAAAACCAACGATTTTGAGGCTATTCACCGACTGAAAAAAGCTGCTGGGCAAGGAAATGCACCCGGCTATCTCCGAGTTGAAATCCAACCCAGCCCCAGGTTTCCGTCCATCAATCCAGAGCTCAAGACAACCGTCTAATAGGCAACCCTCGCCTCATTGAGGAACTTTGGTCGGAGCATTCTTGATCTACAATCAATCGGAGTGAGGAAACTACTGAAATTGGATTTCCTATGCTTGCAAGATTGATAAGCCAAAGAGGTAGTCGGGGAATTGGTAGTCAGGGTCGGAAAATCAGGGTCACACCTTACACTTGTGTCACCTGCCTGCCCTTCTGACTTCTTCCTTGCTGGCACTACGCTACTTTCATGCGAGCAAGAAGCAGGATGGACCACCAGTAGTGCATTCTGATCTAAATGTTGGTTCTAGAAAAATGTTCCACAATGAAAGCCACAAAATCACCACATAAAGTTGCAAACTACATACCTATGTTACAATCCGCATCATGCATAACCCCAGATGGTGATAAAGCATTAAAGTTGATAAAAAAAAATGCTCGGGACTTCAAAACACCATGGCCTTGATCCCTGCCCATTGCTGCCGGTGCTGTTACTATTGGCTCTATATTAAAAACTAGTAGGCTATAACTTGATATATTCATTGGACCAAATAAATGACTGTATTCAGTACCATACTCTATGATGAGGTACAAGGACCTGGTGCAGTCAAATTTGGGTAGTGCTAGCTGCTGGGCTATGTTTGGATTGAAGGAGCAAGGAGCAAGGAGCCATACGCCCAACAGTTGGAAAATATTCAGTAGATGCACAAGAAGTTTCATTTAAGATCTTAAAATAATGAAACAGCAATAAATATAAGTTACACAGGAATGTCTGATAAACTTTTAAAATCACATGCGTTACCGAAAGTAAGGTCATTTCAGCACAAGCCAACTCCCCAACCAATGAGTTTAGCAATCAATTAAAACAGTACAACACCTCCAGTAAGAACTGCTACCAAGAAAAAAAAAAAAACCTTATACTAGTTCTACAGTAAAAAGAGAAATAAGCCATCTTTCCTAGTTCATCATGTAAATCATCCACCAAAGTTTCTAAAACTGGTACTTGACAGGATACCACTAGGTGGGCAGTTAAAATATCTAGGCAGCTAATGGCAAGCCTAAAACTGTCCAGTTGTGACCGAAAACCTAAGGTGGAGTTAGCAAGTTTTGTAATTTTTCACCTTTTGTCTTAAGAGTTAAGAGTACCATGAGATAATATGTTTACATACGAAAATATGCAAAACTTGGTCAGAATCAACATAATTCATCTGGAATGAAATAACAAAGTTGTAGTAGTTCCTCCATAGACACCTAGGGGCCTAGACCCTAAACCACCTGTACTTTTAATAAAACAATTGGGTCCAGTAAGAGCAGTTACCATCAGTACATCTATAACCTCTAAAAGCCAGTATAGGGCTGTATGCCACAACCCCCCACAAGCTGTTCACTCCATACTATTTGGCTTCTCATAAAACCTCTTATCATGTTTCTATATCTACTTTTTCCCATTTGTTCTCATTCTCAGAACAGATCCATCGCAATATGCAGACACATTCAAATCTTTAACTCTTCTCCACAGTTCAAATCCTCCACTGGCTCCAATTACAAAACATACTCTCAAGCTAAATTTTGGCATCCACATCATCATATTTACAAAAACTCAAAAGGTTAAACATTCCACTCTTTTCGGCCCTTCTATTCTTTTTACTCTTTCCCCACGCTTCTCCTAAGCAGATTAAGGCTGATTTTGCTACACCTCTAGCATAACCTTGCTGATAACGAATTGCACAAGTATGGAGCTCTATTATTACTCCAAATTCATTTGATGCTAGTATCCAAGAGAGATTATCTATGTAGTTGAACATAAATATAAGATCCCAATATCCCACTCGCCTAATTCGCAAGTCATTGGCAATAACAACAAGCAGAAACTACAAACCCCTAATAACATCCGAACAAAACAAAACCGCTAAGAACGAAAAAATATTTGACGAGATCGGCATCTCCGAGCTGAGGGAGAAACGCAGCGAGATCTCAGCGCCTGGCGGATTTGAGAAAAAGAGAGATCGAACCTTGCGATCAGAGATCTCGGACGACCTGAGGAGCGCCCTCCGCAGCGACATCTCCGCCTCGTCCTCCTCTCGGCTCTAGTGTTCTCGAGGCTGGTGGGTTGGCACTTGGTTGGATGGGGGAACTGGAGAGAGCCAGAGACGCAGGTGGTGAGAGGCGAGGCCGCGAGGGGGTTGCCGAGTGGCAGTGGCGTGGGCAAGTTCCGGGCCAGAAAAGGCTGCAACAAGCGTGATCTGCACACGCCGCCGCTTCAGATGGTTTGGACTTGGACCTGGTTTGCTTTGTGCTTAGTTTTTCATCATGTTGGGCTCGGCCGCTTGTGATACGATTCTTTGTTTTAAGCCCAGCAACGAACCCTAATTGTCAATGCCACATCCATATTTTTTAGCCTGGATACAGTCGTGTTTTCAAAAGTATTTACCTTGAATTGAAAGGAATTAATTGGAATCGTAGTTCGATTTTGTATTGTATCGCACAAGTACATGACAGTTATATAACAGATTTTTTACATCTAATAATTTTTTTATCTCAGTAGTTATAGCAACTCGTTACTTTAAGAATTATGCATTTTTTTATTTTGTTAATATATAGAAGCATTTCCCTGCCTGCTTGCGTACAAACAGCAGATTCATATTTCAAATTAAATTAAAGGTGCTAGACAGCTCATTATTTTACCACTTACTGTGATAAAAATAATGTGGGTTGCTGCTAGCCCACGACATGTTTTAGACCATAAAAATAAAAATAATATTTCTTGGAGTCATTTGATCTCTACAAACTTCACCTATTGTTTATTGTTTAGGGTTTCACCTCCTCACACGCATTCCGCTTGCCCCTGCCTCTCCAAACTCCCAATCCCCACCTTCCCTTGCCCTTGCCGGCCACCGCCACTTTGTCGTTCACTGCCGATTATTCTATCTCCTGAGATCTGAGATCTAAGATCAAGGTTGATGAATTCTTAAGAGATTTTAGTGTGAAGTAATCGTCTTGCTACCACTGTCACCGTCGTGCACCACCACCACCAACTCTTCGTGTCGTCAGAATTAGAGAAAACAATTGGCCGTTTTGTAGCATTTCCCAAAAATAATATATCTTTGGGTTCTCAAATCATTTGTTTGTGTTACTCCGTGCTCTAAACATTACCATTCTTTAAAAAGGAAAATTTTTCTTCTTAAATCCTCGCTCATCTAAAGGAAGGAATACAAAACTATATATATTTATTGCTTTTTGATTCCTTTCATTTCAATTCAAGATCACAATTTGTATCAAAGAAACAAAATACACAGAGATCACACCAGTTCGGCGGGCATCAGAACAGATGAAATGTCAACCAATATACATACGCATGCACACATGTAACGTACGGATGGTCCAACAGAACACACACACACATGCTGATAAGAAACCGAAAGACGTAACAGCATCCATGCATGCACTAGCGCGACGTCTGGGTGCTCATGGCCGGCTTTGGCGGTGGGTACCCGATACCGTGCCGCGTCGAGGGAAACACCACAAACACTACGCTCGCGACGGCGCCGACGACGACGGGCAGCGACATGACCATCTTCTTCTGTTGCTCCTTCAGCGCCGGGTAGAAGCACGCCACCGTGTTCGCGTCGGCCAGCAGCGCCACTGCCGCGAACACACCCACAGCGAAGGCCGCGTGAACGAAATCGGCCACCCGCAGCCTGTACCTGGAGAGGTCCCTCCCCTCCCTTGCGGCCTCGGCAACGTCGTCGTCGACGAACGGCCGAAGCCCCCTGGCTGTCACGAGGCCGTACTTCACCTTGCCGTTGGCGGCCAAGTAGCTGTCGGTGAAGGTGGAGAAGGCGCAGACGAAGGCGCAGAGCACGAGGAGGATCGGGGTGACAACCTTGTTCGCCACGTGGCAGTCGCCGGTGTTGGTGACGATCGGCGTGAGCACCTGGTAGGCGATAACCGTGCCCGTCGGCAGCAGCTTGAGCACGTCGCCGATGCTACCGAACGTCGCGTCGGCCATGTCGCCCAGGACGTTCTTGGTTTGAGTTTGGCTTGTGGTTTCCCTGGGATCTTGCTTAATGCCTTCCTCCACTAATTCTTAATGCTTGTGTTGCTTGTGTCAATGTTAAGTTTCTTTGCGCTGGAGTTGCATGCTGTGTGTTAATTTATAGGGGAGTTGGGTCGTATAGAAATAGATGGGATTAGGAAGTAACTTGTTTGGACTGGAATGTGGGGATGATCATGATGTTGAGACTAGATTAAATTTTCACTATGTGAATGCACAATGTGATGTACACTGGAAGATACATTTTGAAAATAATATATGAAAGAGCTGGGTCATAGGGATGTATGGACAATTTGTTATAAATTTAGAGATTTGTTTAAGTGACCTGCCTGTTAATGACTAAAGTACTAAACTCCCTTGATCTGATTGGCCTCGGAGTCTCGAACTTCCTTAACAGAAAGGATGAAAGAAATGGTCCTCTTGAATTTTATGTGCGTGCTGGTCCTCACAAATATGTTGACCTTATAGGTATTCTAGTTGTCTCGTAGTAATAATAATAATAATAATAATAATAATAATAATAATAATATCCTACAAAGATTATTATCTGACTTAATGCGTGCTAATATGACAATTAGTGTAACATACTGATTGATTAGTTCCGAGAACTATGTTTTCTCAAATTATAGTTAAGTGTAGCTGGTATCTTGATTCTTGATGGCTCTGAACTGAAAATTCGTTCAATCTAAAGAGGGCAAGTTTTTTTTTTTAGTAAAAGAGACATGATTTGTTTAATTGAGCGGATAAGGGCAAGATTTGTTTGACCTAGTGACTAACTGATATATATACACACACACACGTATGTATGTATGTGCTTTGTTAGGGGTTAAGAAGGGAGATAAGGCAAGCAACCAATTAGGTAATCTTGTAAGGAACCTTAAGTGTTCACAGCTTTCATGATTGTAACTATCAGAATTAGAGAAATGCGTCGGCTAAAGAAGCAATTGGAGCAGGTTCTGAGCAGTCTCTGGATAGAACTATAGTCGACCTATCTTAATTACGTCCATGCCAAACTGGATCATGGCCTAGGCCCAATCAGGGCAACAATCCAAACAAATTAAGTAAAGCCTGATCATGGCCTAGGCCCAAGTCGGGAAAAACTAAATTCTAGTCCATCTCCAGATAGATCTAAACTATATCTGGGGCCCAAGTCTCGCTGCGAGACTGCCTGGCCCACCCTTGCCTCTTCTCACTGCCTTCTCTATATTTACTGCTTTTCATTTCATGTCATTTAAAAATCACAGCCTGTATCAAAGCAACCAAATATACAGAAATCAAACCAGTTCGGTGGGTGTGTATCAGAACACACAAACAACACATACTCGATAGATGGTACATGCAATGCCCGTTCTAACATACTAAATAATTTTGTAGTTCATGTAAAGTGCTATAGTTATACTCGGGCATGACGCTCAACCATTTCAAAAACATCACTCCAACAAAATTTCTTTCCAAGTACATTTTCCTGTCTAATTGCAGACTAAGTTATAATAAAAAAAAACTAAGACTAAATTTCACTATTAGTCCCAAAGAATTTCAATTTTACACCTAAAATCCCACATTGTGCTCAAAATTGCAATTAGGTCTCAATTCATTAAAAACTACAAATGATGTTAACAAAAAATATTTTTAACACTAAATCGACACATTCATAATACTTCACAAAAATAACAAAGTTAGATTATTGTTAGAGAAAACATTAGAAATACAAAGTAAGTCAAAAAACTAAAAAGTAAAAACACGCCCACAAACATAAAAGAACCAAAATGAGTAAATTTCACTAACAAAATTTCAATTTTATCTCTTTTTTTCGATTTTACACCACAAATCTCACATTGCACTTAAAAATTACGATTTAAGTCCATATATATTACAAATTCAAAAAATAATATTAATGAAAATACTTAAAAATTACTATAACTAAATAAATTTGTAGATTATAGGAAAAAATAACACATAATAGAATAACTTAGCAAAACTATCATGAAAGTTGCAAATAAGAAAGCATAAAACTAAAAATAGCAAGAAAATTCCAGAACAAAATGTAGAATTATAAAACACAGAAAGGAAACTTTCAAAATCATTTTGTAAAATATCATATATGTAATGAAAACAATTAAAACTTCAAATAAAAGGGTGAAAGTTGAAAAGGAAATAAATCCAAATAGAACAAAAAAAACTATAGAATTCTTCATAAAAAATATAAAAAATCTAAAATTTAAAATGAAATTGGCTTTATTTCTTGGATATACTTTGCAGAATGATACTTCACAAATATTTCCTTAAGTTATAAGAGAATTCTAGTTTTCTATAATATGTCAAAGTTGTTTTTATTTCTATAAGTACTTTGTAAATTAGTAGCATTTTACTGAATTTATTTTTATATATAATATTTTTTGAAATTTCATGGACTTCTTAATTATAATTACCTTTTAAATATATATATATTATTAACATTATTTTTGGAATTTGACAAATATGGACTAGATTGCAATTCTTGAGATTAATGTAGGACTTGTTGTGGCGTAAAATTGAAAGAAATAGGATAAAATTGATATTTTTATATAATAATGGAGATTTGTAGTGAAATTTACTCAAATCAAAATAGTAACAATATCATAAAAAAATTTAGGAACTCAAAATAATCTTGTAAAAACAATGTATCATGAAAACTATAAAGCAACGGAAATTAGAAATAAAAATAATAATAATGCTAAACATAATATAAAATGATTAAAGAACTGCTCATAAATAAAGACTTTTATAAATTAAAATTTTGAAATATATATTTTTTTATTTTTATGGATATGTTTTGAAGAAAAGCACTTTACAAATTTCTCAGTTTTTACAAAGTTGATTTTTTTTATATACATATATGTACATGTGCCATAATTAATTTTTTTTTCATATTAAGCATACTTTGATTTTTGATTCTGTTTTGAATTTTCATATGTTTATCGATAGTACTTGTTTAAATATTTTCAAATAATACCACTTATGAAATTTCGTTGATACAGATTTGATTGCAATTTTTATATGCAACGTGGTTTCTAATGCAACGCTAAAAGAAATGAGATAAAATTATAATTTTTATGTTGTTCGAGACTAATAATAAAATTTACTAAAAAAAACCAATATGAGAACTATTGTAAACATATAGCAAGATCGCATGAAGGGCACCCAATTTATTCACAAGGTTGAACTACGGGATTAATAATGTGGATGGAAATATAGCGAAGGCCGGAAGAACTTAGAACATGGGTTATTAATGTATCATTAATGATAATATTATTTGGACCAGAAATAAGAAGAGAATTTTGCAAATTTAAAATTTAGATATAATATAGGTATGCATGAACTATTCGTACACGTGACCACATGCACCAACAGAACACGCGTGGACGACACAACAGCCATGCAAATTAAGCTCGTAAACCCAAGGTTCACACTACTACGACGTCTGGGTGATCGCGGACGGCTTCGGCGGCGGGTACCCGATCCCGTGACGCTTGGAGGGGAACAACAAGAACACGACGCTTACGACAGCACCAACGACAATGGGCAACGCCTCGACCACCTTTTTCTGATGCTCCTTCAGCGCCGGGTAGAAGCACGCGACCGTGTTCGCGTCAGCCAGCAACGCCACCGCCGCGAACACCACCACCGCGAAGGACGCGTGCACGAAGTCCCCCACCCGCAGCCTGTACCTGGAGAGATCCTTCCCCTCTCTGGCCCCCTCCGCTACATCGTCGGCGAACAGCAGGAGCCCCTTGGCCGTCACGAGGCCGTACTTCACCTTGCCGTCGGCGCCCACGTAACTGTCGGTGAAGGTGGAGAAGGCACAGAACAAGGCGCAGAACGCGAGGACGACCGGGGTGACCACCTTGTTCGCCACGTGGCAGTCGCCGGTGTTGGTGACGATCGGCGAGAGCACCTGGTAGACGATGACCGTGCCCGTCGGCAGCAGCTTGAGCACGTCGCCAATGCTGTGGAACGTCGCGTCGGCCATGTCGCCTAGCACGTTCTTGATTTGTGTCTGGTTTTGGGTCTGGCTTGTGGTTGCCTTGGCCTCTTGCTGAATGCCTTCTTCCATTATTTCTTAATTCTTGTGTTAATATTGATTACTGGGTGCTGTGCTTATGTGTGTTACTCCTAATTTATAGGGAAGTGGGATTAAGAAGTTGCTGGTGGATCATTAGTAACTTGTTTGGATTGCAAGGTGATAATGATGATGTTGATATACTTGTCAGTACACTGTCCTTGATTACTTTCCACAATGCCAGGTAAACTAGAAAGGTACATTTCGAAAATAATATTTGATCCATATCAAAGAGCTAGATACTGAGGTATCGATCGATGATTTGTTGCGGAAGTATTGACTTGAGTGGTTTTCTTGTTCACTAAAATTTCCAAGAACCCTTGCTCCAGATTGCCTTCGGAGTTTCTTGTCAGAAAGGATGAACGAAATGGTCCTCTTAATTTTATCTGCGTGCTGGTTGCCATAATGTAGACCTTGTAGCTATTCTAGATATCTCGTGCTAATTCACCTGATAATATTAAATAGATTATGGTGTTAGGTTCCGGCAATAACTATCCGAACTAATGGATGCCAATATAACATTAGTGTATTATATTGATTGATTCCAAGCCGTGCAAAGCTTTGAGAAGTACGTTTTCTCAAATTATAAGTAAGTGCAGACAACACTCTTCATGTCTGTAATTCTTCAGCGTACAACCCACTACCACTAAACTCTGATACGAAACGCACACACGCACTAACTTATTTATATTTCCGTCTTCGTTGCATGCAAAATAGTTAATCAGGAGTTAGTACTTTAGATGCAAATTGCGTTATATACAACTCTCTTACATCTTATATTAGCAAGATAGTACTAAACTCATTTGGATTAGGGTCTTATACACTCATCATCCTTTTAAAGAATTTGATGTTCTTGTCAATTCATAATATACTCTAACGGGGCAAATGTTCAACATCACCCTCTTTTTAAGACACGTCTATGCATCCAATGGTAACAATATGTTAATTCCCGGTTTGCATTGTACTCTGTACACCTAACCCACATTCGCCCTTGTAGCTATAAGGGTCAGTTCTGATACCATTTGTAGTATTTTAGAGTCCAATATGCTACTACTACACCTCAATATGAGACATATGATACACACTAATTACTTGTGTTTTCGTCATTGTTTCATGCAAAAGGTTAATTTAGAGTTAATATTTTAGACATAATTGTTTATATATAACTCTCCCAAACCTTGCACTTGAGACTAAAGTCAGTTGGATTGGGGTCTCCCAATATTTCTGAACTGAAAATTCGTCAAATTTGAACAAGATAAGTTCATACATCAAGAATTACGATTTGTTTTATTGAGCGGATGAGAGCAAGATTTATTTGACAAAATGACTAACTGTTAATATATGCACTACTAATTATGAGTAAAGAAGGAAGGTAAAACAAGCAACCAAGTTGGTAATCTTCTAAGGAACCTTAAGTGACCCGAGCCAGAGCTTACAAGTTGTAGCTATCATAATTGAGAGTACGAATAAATTGAATCATCACGTCCTATCCAAAATATAGAGAATAAGTCCCATAGGAAACGTTGAGTAGTTGAGTTGTGGAAATATTGAGTTAATTTGTCGTAAGCCATACTTGATACTTGCGTAACAGACGTGTGTAACTGTAACTGAGACTTTTTTTGTCTGGGATATTGACAGGTACACACAGTTCTTCTACGGTTCCACTGCAACTTCTCCACCGAAGGAAAATGGTTACAAGACTATACAGGATCTTCAAAGTTGAAACTTGTCATTCCATTCATCAAAGGGGTGAGAACTGGAAGGGCCTACAGCCCCTCCTACCGTCACTTGGTCGGAGGGAGATGCCGTTTTCGCGGTCGCCGTCTCGCGGGCTGCAGGTTGCACATAAGTACAACAAGTGTGATTTGTATGTTTTTCGAGTGCAGCTTATGTAGGTTATGAAGGCCAATTGGTCCTAAATAATGGAAGATACAAGAACACTAAAAACAAATATACCATACCAACCTCGTCCAACAGAAACTTGCAATTGGGTCGGGTAAGGAAGGAATTGGAGCAGGCACGAGAATTCTGAGCAGTCTTTGGATAAAAAGGCATCCCTTGATTACGTCCATGCCAAACTGGATCATGGCCCTGGCCCAAATCTCCAAAAACTCAATTCCAGAATAAATCTTTTTTTTAAGACAATGCCTGCAGTAGTTGCCCCAATTAAAGCCCAGTAAACTCTAGTTCCTAATTTCCTCGCAGTTATCATGCTTAATTATACATTAAAATTTCTAAAATTGGTCAAAATTTTAACCCCACAACCACCGAAAAAGAACTCTACTACGACATGAATTGGCTATTCTATAATTTGTTCCATGGGTTTTAGGACAGTTTTTATACATCACAATGCATACATGCGGATAAATGTACAGAGTAAATTTCGCCGATAGCCCCCAAATTTGTTTGCAATTTTCATTGGATCTCCGTATTTTCAATTTTGTCAATTAATTCTCTAAAATTTAGATTTTGATTCAATTGATTGTATTCTGTTAGCAACCTATTAAATTTATGATAAATCATCTGACATGACATCTAATTGTTAGTAGAACAATATCATACAGTTCATACAAAAGATAATAGGATGTATGAAAGGAGTTAGGTTAGAGATTTTAAAGAGAATATATTTCTCCGATTGTGACGGATCTTTAATATTTTCTATCATCTTTAATTAAAATAGCTATTTAATATATTCAAACACACTTAAAATGTGATTACTGCACCATCTCACTCTCAACTATTTAAAATGCAATTTGGACACCATCTCCTTTTCTTCACTTTATGGACCAGTCACATGTCATGCTCAAATTTATTCCAATGTCAAACTATTTGCTGCAACATCGCCATTTCATATAATCAATTGTACATTTAATGGGCTGTTAATGGAGGTGACTCGATTGAAGTAAAATGTAAACTTTAGGGACTTGATTGATAAAATTGAAAGTATGGGACTCAAGTTTCAAGGAAGGTTTGGAGAATACTAGTGAAATTTACTATAGATATGTGTAGCATATTGGATCAAAAATCATATTCTAAATCATCATATACATAATGGAGGCTCTTAGCAAGCATACCAATCTAGCCAACGAACTTGAGGTAAGGAATAATACCATAATTGTTATTTTCAATAGAAACTAGTGCAATAATAGAGCAAAAGAATAGTCATCACTTTCTGTTAAGCAAAGTCAGCCTTTATAAGACAGTCTTTTTAGAACTTACACTTTTCTTTCTTAATATGTTCAAGTAGAAGTCTCTTCCACAATTCCAAGCGATGTCCTTGGAATTAGCCAATGGAAAGTCTAATGTTGTTCCATATTGCTGTTTTTAATGTTTCAACATGCAAGGTTATGTGAGCTGATATCAGGTAGATGGTGGTTACTTCAGCATGGTTTGGAAAACTGCCGGTAACCTGACTGTTATTACTTGTTGGGAGGATTCTATGGAAAGGTTATAAATTATGGCTTTACTGTAAAATGTCATATCTACAAATTATAAGGAAGGTTTTTTTTTTGGTGGATTGCAGAATTCTGCATATGTACATTTTAGGTTTTTTACTAAGGAGTTATGATAGAAATTTATTTGAGAAGTTTGGCATGAAGAGCACTTCTAAGCCTGGTCAGTATTATTGATTTGCAATGCATCTATTGGGTTATTTGTGTCATATCCCTGGATTTTGACCTTAGAAATTAAACATGGAGTTGGCTGCATAGTTTTTTTTGTGGTATCTGGTCTCAGTTTGGTTGAAGCCTTGCAGTGAAAATTTCCTTTTCTATTTCTGATCTTGAAGTATATTCGATGTGGATAAGACCATCTAGGTTCTTTTTCAATATTTATTAGGTAACTGAAGTGGAAATTCGGTTGTTTATGAACTGTTTTATCATCTAAAGTTATTTTCTTGACATTTTCAGGCTTTACTGTCAGAAATTGGATCAAGATTTGTTACTCTGCCTGAGGAAAGGCTTCTTGCAGGGGTTAATGCCCTGCTTCATCGCTGTTACAGGTATCCAACGGCCACAACTGGCGAGGTTCCACAATCTCTCAAGGAGGAACTTTCTGGCGTCTGTAGAGCTTGTTTCTCGCAAGATGCTGTTAACAAGCATGTTGATTTTGTTAAGGAATACAAGAAAGATTTTGAGCGTGATCTTGACCCAGAGAGCGCTACTACGTTCCCAGCGACCCTCGCAGAACTTACAGAGAGATTGAAGCACTGGAAGAACGTTCTTCAGAGCAATGTTGAGGACCGGTTTCCTGCAGTACTAAAACTAGAAGAAGAAAGTAAAGTACCTCGGGATTTTCGCGTTGTTGATGTAGAGCTTCCTGGGCAGTATTTTGCAGATCAGGTTGGTCTACTTTCACATCAGTCATGTTTTATTCTCCATATTGAAGTTGAGAATTGAGATAGCACTTAGCATGAGCACAACATCAAGTAGCCTGTATGCTGCGTTCTTGAAAGTTGTGGTGTTCGGTCATGTGAGGGAATGCAGTTTGATGAACTATGTTATGACTTATGCCCTCCATAATTCTTGACTTCACATTTCTTTTTCAGGAAGTAGCACCTGACCACACAGTAAAGTTGGACAGAGTTGGGCCCGACATTCCAATTGTCCGGAGGTATGGTAGCAGCTTTGGACGCCTGACACTTATTGGTTCTGATGGTTCACAGCGCCACTTTATTGTTCAGACATCATTGACTCCGAATGCCAGGAGTGATGAAAGAATGTTGCAGCTATTCCGTGTTCTAAACAAAATGTTTGACAAACACAAGGAATCTAGGCGCCGCCAACTTGCCATCCATACCCCAATTATTATTCCTGTTTGGTCACAGGTGACACACAACACCCCCCCACCCACACCACCAAAAAAGAAAAAGAAAAGTTTTGTCCTTCTCCTAAGCTTTATTTGGCAAGGTAGCATGTAAAGTCTTTGTCTTAAAAGAGTTTCCTTATATTCAGGTTCGGATGGTAGAGGATGATCTGATGTACAGTACTTTTCTCGAGGTTTATGAAATTAACTGTGCACGGCACAACAGAGAGGCCGATTCACCTATTACAATTTTCAAAGAGCAGCTCAATCAGGCCATCTCGGGACAGGTCTCTCCTGAAGCAGTAGTGGAACTACGTATGCAAGCGTACAATGAAATAACTAAAAATATTGTGACTGACAATATCTTCTCTCAATACATGCACAAGACTCTGTCAACTGGCAACCATCTATTGACTTCCAAGAAACAATTTGCTATCCAACTGGCGCTCTCCTGCTTCATGTCATACATGTCTCAGATCGGTGGCAGGGCTCCCAACAAAATTCTATTTGCTAAAAAAACTGGGAAGATCTTCCAAACTGACTTCCATCCAGGTATTTTTCTTGTTGATTATGAATCATCATAAATGATGCACACTTGGAATTGTTGTAATTACTTGCATTTGTTTATCTGTAGCTTATGATCCAAATGGAATGATTGAGTTCAACGAGCTAGTTCCGTTTAGGCTTACACGCAACATGCAAGCTTTCTTCTCAAGTTTTGGGGTGGAACGTCTCATCGTGTCTGCCATGTGTTCTGCCGCTCAGTCCGTGGTTTCACCTGAAGTGAGGATTTTTACCCTCAGGATAGTTGTGCAGTTCAATATCAATGAATGGGTGAATTCTGGTAAGCAAATACCAAGGGGCGTCAAGCAGTGGAGTATATAAGAGTTTTTGTGTTGTTTTTTTCAGTAGCACATAATATATAATAAAATGGTAAGATTGAACGCACCACATTTGTTATGATATATAGGAATTCTCATGTTAATCAGAAGGCAAGAGAGTGCCCCTTATCTGTTGGAGTGAGATTATAACAATATAGATTAATCAAATAAACACGAGGACTTCATAATGAGTACAGCTCTATTTTTATATAGGAATTGAGAAGGTCCTAATATGTTAATTGTAATTTCTATTTTTATCATGTATTATTGTATGTTTTCTATTAAAAAAAATACAAGATTATACTGCACACTTGGGATTTTTGGCCAGGTAATTGAACGTGTATATTTCTAATTTGATATGAAGTGATGGGCAATTTGCACTAGTATGGCCCTACACAGGGCTTCTGAAATCTGTAGCACAACAGAGGAAACTTGGAAATTGGGAACATGCGCAGTAGGCCACTAATTTGTACAGAGTATTTTTTATTAATAACCCACATAAAGTAATTATTTACAAAATAACCCACAGTTCGAAAATTTTATAGAAATAAATCATCATATTATCCTATCGAGTGTTTAGCACGCACTCGACAAACTACCTGTCGTGTGGAAAGGCTTGTCGATGACACTTGACAAATTTCTTGTTATTACTCTGCGCAGTGTTAATAAATTAGCAAATAACTCCTAATCCGACTAATTAAGACTCTACTCTCCCACCCCCTGGCCTGGGTTCAAATACTGCTAGCCACAACTAAATTTTTTTTTTTTGCAAGCACGGCCACGAGCATATCAAATGCCTAGCACTCGACAAACTCTCAAAAAATAAATTTAATTGTGATTAGCAGGATTCAAACCCAGGCCAAGAGGGTGGGAGAGGAGAGTCTCAGCCAACTGGGTTAGGAGCCATTTTTTAATTTATTAGCACTGCACAGGATAATAACAAACAATTTGTTGAGTGCTGGGCACTCGATAAGCTCTTTCCACGGACAATCATTTATAAAAATAACTCACAGTTCAAAAATTTTACAGAAATAGACTGTCACATCAACATGTCGAGTGCTGAGCACTCGACAAGCTCTTTCCACGGATATGTAGCTTGTCGAGTGCCCAATACTCGACAGGTTGATGTGACAGTCTATTTCTGTAAAATTTTTGAACTGTGAGTTATTTTTGTAAATGATTATTTTATGTTGATTATTAATAAAAAAACTCAATTTGTACCACTAGGGAGAAACTTGGTAGAATCAGCAATTTTAAAATTCTTTCAACCTTTTAAAATAATATTTTGCAATATTGTCTATATTGATGTGCCTATCCAGTTTGCATGCCTGCATGATGTAATTGGACTATTGCCTTCTGATTTTCAGCAAAGCCAGCACATATGGCATCATCTGGCTATGTTTTTCCGTGATGAGCTGTTATCTTGGTCATGGAGAAGGCCACTTGGCATTCCTTCTGTCCCAGTTGCTGCTGGAATGATCATCAACCCATTGGACTTCCAACAGAAGGTGATAAACAATGTGGAACAGGTTATCAATCGTATGAAAACAATATCACCGCACTATCTTGCCGATGAGGTATGCTGTTTCTTTATTTTACTTTGTCTCAAGATCTGTTTGGTTTCTTATCGGTTCGGTTTGATCGAGTATAACTATAACGCTGTGAACTAGAGGTTTAAGAGATTTGAACATCTCCTGAACACATTTGAGTCATGCTCGTATATATTCTGATACAGAGTGGAAACATAGATGTATTAACACAACGGATAAATAAATTCTTTATTCAAAATTTAAAATTATCTTACAAAAATTATTAAAATAAAATTCTAAAACTAAACATTGATACTCTTCAAGCTAAACATCCTTCGAGAATAGATCCTCTCATTTGTGGTCTTTAAAACTGTTATCGTCTGGTTCCACCACTTGGTATGGTTTTGAAGCGCTTGCATACACCAACATGCAACTATAATTGTGAGTCTTTGAGACTCAGTAAAACAAGATATATATACTTACTTATAATTATGCATACGGAACAACTCATGAACAATCAATACAACAAAAAATCAGATTTTCATCACTGAAGATGCATATGAATTTTGTAAAATAGTAAAGTAATATAAAAATCAACTTTTAACTTCTATTGGTGAAATTATCATACTTGTTGGCGAATATTTATACTTAATTTACTCTGTAGAGGTGTTTCATATCATAGTATCTCTTAAGCACAACAGTTGACGTCATAGCGCCCTTCTGCGTTTCTTTTAATGTATGAGTGGCACTAAGAAAACAAAGTCTTAAGTCATATAAGGGAATATAGAGGCCGTTCGGACATGTGCACACACAATGACTATGCACAAGTCATTGTAGTTAGTCGCAACCCCCACTACTTCAACTTCCACCACAACTACCAGAGAACCATGCGGATTATATTACTGAACTTAGCCGCCCCATCCCAGAATTATGATGGTTTCAGAACAAACATTGAACACTCACCAAATTATTATTAATTTAAACAATTTTATAATCTTCTACAACAATAACGATCACAGATCAACTTATAACAACAGATCTCAACCACAAATCTCCACAACAGATCTTGACCACATATCCTAACAACAAATCTTAACCACAGATTCAAACCACTACTCATGTAAATGCCATTAAATCAACCTATACATACTTTCAATTATTTTTCATCGAAAACATGCAATTTCAATGTATAAAATAATAATAGATTATTATCAAAATAAATAATACATAATAAGTAAAATATACATCAAGAGTGATATACACAGCTTATCTTGATTGGTGTTGAATCCGAAAATTCTTCCTCGAAAGCTGCTCCGACGTCCGGCGACGAATCTATCGATTTCAGACGAAAAAAATAAATAATAACTACTAAATAATTAAATAAAAATTATGCAAGACTTTAATCTAAGATTTCAAGACTTATTAAAAATCTATGGATCATATCTATGTCTCAGTCAACAGATCTAAAGTCTATAAACCAATAAAAAATCACTTCATGGACTAAATTACAAATAAAATAGTTACAAAAAATCTTTGTTCCTTAAAACTAATCTAACCCTCAAATTCTTCAAGGGAGAAAAACACAACACACAACTTCAAGAAGAAGAATGGTTGCTCGACTTAATTTCGGCGGATGATGACTTTTCTTCTTCTCACCAAGTTCATTTCGAATTTTTTGTATTCTCAATGATCGAAATCCCTCATATTTATAGTCTCACGGGATCAATCTTTTCGAATCACATTCCAATTCTTAATTTTCATATAAATACGATCATTTTCCTTTCTTTCAAAATCCTTTCATTTCTTTTAAATTTGGATCTCATTCCAAATTTGAATTCTTAATAAAAAAATTTTGAGGTATCACAGTTAACCTGTTAGTATTTACAAATATGGAGCCATATGTGCAGATGGTTATTTGTGTTTCTTTTTGAACGAGTCCGATTGCATTCTTCTGCCTAAAATGATTGAAAATGTTCAATATTATGAATTGTTTCAGTTTTAGAATCAACCCAGCTAAATGTTCAAGTTATGCTAGGATCTAAGTTTAACTTTTTTAGGACATAGCAATGCTTGGATACATTAAATACTGGAGGTGTGCCTCAATACTCCAGAAGAAAACTAATGGATTGGAAAGCACCCCTGGCTATATGTTGGTGAAAATCAACCCCCAACTCATTTGCTTCTCTGTAATTATTTTCCCTTTAGTGGAGCATGAATCTTCAACTTCCTTCTCTTTGTTCTTGTTCCTTTTCATTTTGGTGCTAAAGATGTCACTGTTTGTTCGCAGATGGGCCAAAAACAACTGGAAAAGCAATTAGAAACCCCCCCCCCCCCCCCCCCCCCCCCCCCCCCCCCCCCACACACACACACACACACAAAAGAAGAGAAAAATTAATTTGTTTTTGTTTGACCTGACCTGATAGAACGGCATTTCAGTTACACCTTTGCTGATTTTCTCTCCATCACTTGACATTGTTGTTTTCAGGAAGAGAGCGCAACTGAACCGCTTCAGTCAGTCCAAAGAGATGTTTCAGATCTGGTCGAAGCAGCAATATCTCCAAGGAACTTGTGTACGATGGATCCGACATGGCACCCGTGGTTCTAAGGCAACCACCATATGTAGTCTGACAAGCAGTTCTTGGTTGGTTTTTATTTGGTAGATTGCTTATACATGTTGTAAATATAACTTGATTTGGCAAATCAACAGAAACCTGCTGTATTATGTAGTATGTAGTTAAAAATGGCTGACTGTTAGCTTTTGTTAACTACCATGTATGTAGCTTGTCTTAAATACGAAGGTTTACTTGCATTCCTTGTTAACCCATGCAAATGTCAGTTGTGTTGCAAGTTATTCCTTATAGGAAGTCCAGGTAAACAGAGGGTCATGTGATAGTTCAGCAGTATTGTTTGCTGTTTTGCGGGACACCAGGTTCACGTCTACGTCACGGTGGGTTTTGACGGTTTTATGACAAATGCTGCCTGTGCTCAAAAAGAAGCAAAACGTCCAGGCAAAAATGCCCATCATGAGGCTGGTGATATGTGATTATGGGTCGTTCGTGATCAAACGTTGACAAATTTTAAATTAGACATGTCATGTTTTGGTTATTATTTGGTTGATTACTCTGGTTAGGTGTTTAGTTCATTATTATGGTTAGGTAACCCTGATTTTTATAGATGACTTAAGAAATTTTTGGCACAAATTTTTTTTTGTCAAAAGTGTGATATGATCACAATTCAAATAATTTTAATTTGTTGTACTGATATGTGTTTAAATTAATACATGATAATTTATGGTAGCTCGTAAGTTGTTTTGGAGGGATCATAATTTAAATGTTTGATAGAATGTTTATGCTTAACAATTTAATAAAGGATTGTAATCAAATAACAGCACATTCAGTCCAACCAGTCACAGGTGGCATTACGACTTTACGAGTTGCTCATTCATTTGATTTGCAGACATGCAGGGCAAAGCACTGCAGGGTATTTGGTGAATGTGTAGCTCGATTCGATCACCTTTGTTGATGGATAGTAAATGCAGTTGTTGTTCAATTTATGGACTTATGGGGTTGGCCGATGTAAAAAGGTTTGGATTTCAGTCTTCAGACACTGAATTTTCAATTGCACTAGGGAGACATATACTAGCTATTTTGTACAATTTCTGATTTGGTGAGTTCTACTCTGATTTTTCTTTTCCATGTTACTTTCTATCTACCTTAAATATAGACATCAAAAAGTTAATACACTTATTTCTCTTTTTGTCATAGGCTAAGTATAATTAGGCTTGCATGAGTCCAAACAGACTTGACTTGAGATTAGTCGGTCTCAAATTTCCTACACGTGTCCAAGACACTTTAAAATTTTAAAAACTCAATCAAAACTCAGTCTGGTTTGGTCTTTTGAATATAACCTAATTAAACCCGCCTGACTCGGTATGTATATTGGGCTAGGTTAGATTGAGCTTGAGCCAGCCCAAAGAACTTGACTTTTTGGCGGCTCTACCCAAATCCAAAAATATTTAGATCTACTAGGCCGACTTGTTAGAAAAATAAATTCTATAAGATGAGAAATCCCATTATTATACAATTAAATGGGTGGATATGATCATGTCGAGTAGTTATGTGATCTATATTAGATAGCTGCATTCAAATTCTAAGCATAGAAAATGATTCAACAACAAAAGTTGGTTTTGTATAATTTCTTCCTACACATTGGAGTCAACTTCTTCCTCGTTGGCCATTGCGTGGCACGCTAGTAGATTCTGATTTGGTAGACCATGTTTTAGACACTGAGTTACCACGAGCTAGAAACAGTGGTCGCGTGGAGGTAGGCCTGGAAATAGGAGAAGATGAACCCTAATCTAATCTAGTCTAATCTATAAATTCTAGTATCCAGTTGAATCTTAAGTTAGTCCTATTAAATTATATGTAAGGTCAATTCAACTCAAATCCTCTAAAGAAAAAATCTCAATCTAATTCTGACCTATTTGAGATTTTTGGGTCAATCCAAATATTATTCTTAGTTTCAATCTATGAGTATTTATTATTGTTAATTTATGATTTTTACATGATATATACTAAAAGTAAGAGAATTTCATGGTACCACAAATTCTTAAGTCTTTTTTTTTTAACTCACGAACTGAGTCTTTTTTTTCCCACCCATTTGACACTAAAAGTTTGTTGGGTCCCTACAGCAACCCGAGGCCGAACGGCCCCGCGGCATGGACGGACGTGACTCTGAGCGTGTGAGAACGAAGTGCGGATCGGCATAGTTTCGGCACGGGCGAGGTGGTAAATGACATACGTGCCAGAAGGCATGAGGTTGGGGAGGCGGGGCGTGGCGTCGTCCGAACACGTGAGCATGTTTTCGGTAGTAGTAGCCTAATAGGGGCTGCCGCAACCTTTCCATGCCGCGGCATGGACGGACGTAACCGGATGAGGGCACGTCCACCACATCCACATGAAAGTGCGGGTCGGCTAAGTTTCGGCACGGGCAACGTGCGCCGGGAGGCATGCGGCTGGGGAGGTGGATCGTGGCATCGTCCGCGCACGTGAGTATGTCTGGGTGGTGTTAGGGCCTGCTGCCACGTACCATTCCATGCCCGAGCGGGTGTGGACCCGTCCATTAAGGGTCAGTTGCTTCATTTGCCTGCCTGAACTATTATCGATGTAAGCAGGCCGTTCCAAATGTGTAAATCTTGCCAAGCCGAAAACAACTTTGCTCTTTGTCCCACAAGAGTAAAATTAAGATATTCTTTGGCAGGTCGGACAGCGGAAATCCATGGCAGAACTCCACATGGACGACGGCGTGGAGGACGGGGTGGCATAACTTTGCCTGCTCGGAAGAGAAAACTTGACTCTTCTTTGATGATAAGATTTTTTTTAACTCTTTTGGACAAACTAGCGAGACAAAATTTGAGACATGATTGACGAATCTAGAGTTCTTCAAATAAGTCAATTTATAGAATTATTGTTTTATAAATCTAAAAGTCTCGCTTATTGTCTTATCGTCATAAAAGATTGTAAGATGTTTGACGATTTTACAGTTTTTTGTGTTTGTTGAGCAAGTGTGAGAAAGAAGAGGTAGAGAAGCTAGCAAGGGTGTACTTTAATTTATTAAGCAAACACACCATTGGTTGGATAAGATACCACTAATCCATGGCAGGGTAGGCTAGAAGATGTTCTGTCCTGTCGAACTAGACCACCAAAGTGGTTCCCAAAGAGGTTCAAACCAGTGTGCGCACTGGGCCGGCAAATGGACGGGGAAATTGCCTCCCCAGGCCACTGCGGACCTGGTTCAGATCAGCCCAGCCCGCCCACCTGCACACCTGCCGGAAATCCACAAACGAGCCGTCAAGAGCGTCCGTTCCAACATCAAAATCGCGTCGTTCAGCTGTCCTGTTGTTCGGCCCAAACCGTCTGTTTGGAACAAACAAAAGATGGACGGAGGAAAGGCGCGCATCTGCATATGGCATAAACTGCATACATACCAACTACTTTTTTTTTTCTCTTTTAATAAATTATCGTACACGTTTCATATTAACTATTGTTTAGGGAATCACCGACAGTTTCGGAACCAGGAGGGGAAAAAAATAATCGGGAAAATGACATGAATTTTCCATTTCCAAAACAAACGCAAAGATAATTCTTCAAATCCTGCCTCAACTGAGCTATCTGATTTATCAAAGTGGGGATTCTTCGAACACTTCCCATTGAATGGCCTAAACGTACATGGCAAAATTAATAGGCCTAATTGTATCCTTTTTCACCTCTGTGTATGTAGTAAATAAGAAACTTTTGGTTCAACAAACACGTTGTGTGTGTTAATGAGATTTTGTTTTACAATCTTACTTTTAGTATGTTCAAAGTAATCATATGGGACCATTTGAAATTGGATCTGCTATAATTCTACAAAAATTATATGCATGTGTAAATCGTTTGATAAAGAAAACACTTACGGTCAAGCATAATGGAAAAAAATAGAAAATATATATTTTTATTTTTAATCATATATTAATCTAGATCATTTGATATGCGATTTGATGTTCAAAATCCACTGTAATCACCCCACTATTTGGGACATTTTAATAACCGAAATGTAAACTAAGCTTTTAGGTACCAAACTAGCAATGGTCATAAATCACAACTACACCATGGGCCCAGCCACAGTCTCAGAAGTCAGAAATCCAGCTTCTTAAAATGACCCCTTACAAAGCATTTGTTACAACTTTTAGGACAGACCGGAAGGAAGCGTAAAGACTAGAGAGATGGCAGTGGTTGGTGACAGCGACATGTCTCCTTCCTCTCCACTCCTATAGTTGCCTTCCTCTGTCTTTGGGAGTAGAAGGCAAAGCAGAAGAAAGACGTGTGATTGGGCAAATGGCTTCCAGGATCTCCCTCTGCTGCTTCCTGGTCCTTGCCTCTTCTTTGCTGCATTGCGCCAGATCTGATGGTAAGAATCAATGCGTCTTTGCTTCTCTGTTCTTGTGATGTGATTTACTTCAAGAAATGTTATCTGTTCTTGTGATATGATTTGCTTTGTTGCGCCAGATCTGGCGGACAGCATGGCCTGTTCTTGATTGTTGCAGTCCTGTAATTTGATTGTTCTGCTGTAAAACTTTGGTGGTTCATGGCGATCTGGTAGTGTGCACAAGTCACTGGCTAGAATTAGTTGATTATAATATGACAGTTGGAACTCGGAACCTACTCCAAGATTTTTTCTAAATTGTTCCAGGCCTGTAGTTTGATATTGATTGGTTCATCATCACCTGTCAATTTGCCCAAGATCTCTCTTTTTGAAGGTGTAATGAGTAATGGTGTGAGTTGGCAATTTAAACAAGTGATAAATCACCTATTTTCCAGTGAGTTCAAACTCTGTTGGGTTCTATCTTCGAGGTCTTATCCTAAATGTTGCTTTTGCTCAAGGCAAGAGTTTTCAGTGTGCAAGATTGCAAGGTCTGATATCCAGTTCTCGTTATATGACCAATTATAGTTTTTATTGTGTTTGAGCTGGTGTGAAGGTTTCATTACTTATCACTTGTTCAGTACTCAGTAGTAGTGAGAAAAGAGTAGCAATTGCTATCTCTTTAGGTGTGAGGTTTACTGAATAAATAGTTTTGCAGCTCTTGCTGAATATTATAGCTCATGTATTTTACTGCAATGCTGATAATTGTTTACATGAAAGATGAATATAGTAATTTTTTTAATTATTCTCATAAATGGGTTTGAATTCATGGAAGTCATGAAAATGGTACATGTTACTACAATATAGCTCATGGAGATGCATTCCAATTTGAGATTTAGTGGTAGTAACTAATAACCATTATGTTTGTTGTGAGCCAGAGATTGAAAAATTAAAAAAAATTGCTGTAATTTGTCAGGATATGATACATGCAAAATATTGCATTGTTCAGACAGGAACTTCAGATTCCTGAATTGGAGGAACGTTATGTAACTACTTTCAAATGGCATCCATTGAATCGTATAGGGGGTATTGTTTGCTTGATACTACCTTCCCTTTTCAGGAAGTGACTCACAGCTTCTCAAGGGCATCAATAGCTACAGGGCTTCTCTCAAAGTCCCCGCACTGTCTGAGAACAAGAACGCTGCATGCCTGGCTGAACAGCTAGCAAAGCAATTCAAAGGTCAGAAGTGCACCAACACCACTGGAGCCGACACCGTCCCTGGGACCGAGGAGCAGTTCCCCAACTACCCGCAATACCTTGACCATTGCCATCTCAATGCGTCGGTGACTCGAGACGGCCAGGTGATGCCAGCCTGCGTACCTGGCCTTGTTCCGGATGTGGTGCTCACTAACTACACCAAGTCCCAGTACAACCTGTATCTGAACGACAGCAAATATTCTGGTGTTGGGATTGCCAATGAGGGTGACTGGGTAGTTGTCATCCTCAGCATGAGCACGGCTAGTGGAGATTACTCTCCTGCTCCACCAGGATCGAACTGGGCTTCTTCAGTCTCTCCGTTCCACCAACTAACTCTTTTATTGGTAGGTTTTGTGATTTTGCTAATGAAATGAGAGACTGGTCATATTGAGTGTATCCTGTTATTACCATTGCATTGTCCTTTTTGGAATTATCCAGATTTGAATTGAACTTCGGTCTCAATGACAATGTACACAATTTCTGTTCTGAGGATTTTGAATTCATTTTTTTATTCTGATTGTTTGTCATCTACTACAGTTTCAGTGATCTTTCTACAGGATATCATCCAAATGATGTCTCTGTACTGGACTATTCATATGAATTTCTATGTTGAATCTAGAATTGCTCTCTAGCCGCCACTCTGCATTGAGGGTGCTTGTCATCAGCGTAATTGTGTAGCTGCACAATGGTCTCTAGTCCAACCTACATGCTATTTTTGGTCATAGAAAGACTCTTGTGTACTTGAGCTTCTTATAATTTTTTTTAAAAAAAACTAATCTACGCCATCTATAATTCCTCATATCTCAATCTACTCTTGATTGCGCACTTACTCTTAACTTGGACCCGCTATTTAGATTTTGTAACAACATTTTAGCATGTCATTCGGTCACTGAAGAGTTAGTTGTTCTAGTGTCTGCAAGGAACAGGATGTTCTACAACTGTTTAGCAATTGCACACGCATGTACAAATCTGTTCGATCAAGAATCGTCACTCCGGGTCGACCATTGTGGATGTAAACATACAATCTGTTTGATGAAGAATCAACCTTCTAGATCTATCACTATGAAAAAATAAGGACGAATATTTTTTTTATCATATCTTAATCTAGACTATCTGATTTGAGCACATATTTCAAATTTGGTTATCTTAATCTGGACTGTCTAATCTGATCAAGCGGCCCAACTTTGCTGTAGTTGCAACTGCAGCGGATTCCGGCGCAGTTTGCAATTCCATCACAGAGCCATCAAACGTGTGTAGTTTACAAGTTCTCACGCATTCGCAATGAGATGTTACATAACCATCAAACGCGTAGAGTTACATTTCAGAACCTCACTCGCGCGAAGTGGTTAACATTTAAAGTTATAGATGGCCAAACATAAGATTTGAGTGATATTTGGTCATTCGAATCTTATGTTTACTGAGGTTAAGGAGATGTATATTGACCTTCACCACATTCTTTTTTTGGGGTTCGATTTAGTATTTAAGCATCCGCTCTTCTCGTCCATTCATCACAAGCAAACCTTGTCATTTTACTTCTAAGATTTAGTATTTACTTAGTGATGAAGTGATGATAATTATGAAAAGGTACCAAAATCAATCTGAGCTATTGGAGAAAACCTATACTAATATTATAAACTTTCCACTTCCTCTACACTAAAATTTCCAATTTCTTTCACTAAATAAATTGAAATGTTGGATCGTATTTGAGAAAGCTGCCATAAGTGCAACCATCGCATGGTTGAGAAATGAAAAAGAGGAGTTTATGAAAAAGAGGAGTTTATGTATGTGTTTGACAAGGCAACGCTGCATGATTTGAGTGTTTATCTGGTATTGATGGAACTATGAGATGCTTGGAAGTGTGTAGCTCTGTTTTCTTATATCTTAAGGAGAGTGTCGTGTGACATGTTATAATCAAGGGCAATAGGAAATTACCCATCACAGACCTCCTGTTTAAGAGACAGGACTTCTCTCTAACTGGGACGGTAATCACTCATTATATACCTTAAGATTTGGAGGGAAGGCTTCTCTTTAACTAGGGTGTTACTTTGATGCTACTGACACATTATACAACAGCTTCAATTGATATTTTCAGTTATGTCCAGAGGAATTACAACAAGGCTTATGCATATATAGTAGTAAAAGAGAATATGTATATTTCTTAGTGTAATATTAAGCTATAAGATGTTTATTTAAAGCTATCTTTGTATCCTTAAAGAGGTGTAGTTCAGGTCTGTGAGTAGATTAGAGGAGTCGATTTTGCACTTGTCTAAAGATAACAAGACAATCAATTTTGCAACCAACCGAAGCAACTTTGGGTTATTTGATATACGTTGGAAAGCTCTAAATTAAGTTATATTTATTCTTGATTGAATGTGGTGTGTGCAATTACTATATAACATTAGCGGATCGGGTTCCATGACTCATGACTTTTCACCCATGACTTCTCACCCTTGCAGGAACAAAATCAAATGTACTCACATGCAGATGTAAAACCATATATGCTCTACTGTATGGCCTGCGCACCGAGCCTGAAACTAAAAACCCATTAAGCACAAAGAGTCAAAGACTCGTTCACGTCATGGAACATTGGCACCGCTTCCTGATCTGTCGGGCATGAGCATTCCCCGTGAAGCCGTGAGCACGCCAACGCATTGAGGAACCTGCCATGGTCCAGAGTGGCGTCCGGAAGGTACACGCCAAGCGCGGTGAAGTCGGTGGAGTTGAACTCCAACTCGCTCCGGGGTCCATCGGGATCGTGCCCTTCGCCGACTAGCTCGGGCACATCTTCAACGTCGTGGCGAACTGGGCATCGATCGGCGGGTCCAGACCACCGTTGCCATTGAAGGCGAACAACCTCCTAGTGGCAAAGGCGCAGTTCCCACTAAGCAGTAACTCCAAAACATTGATCAATCATCACTGCCATAAAACTATAATAAATTGACATTGAGAATCTTGAACATCCTTCTTATCAACGTTTGTTAGTCTGAACTCTACAAATAACAATACAAATGCAACCAAGCATGCATGATTCAATAACTCGGAACTCAAATTAAACAGAAGTTACAAGTGAAATAAGCTCTTTGATACATCACCAATTATGGCGGAAACAATCATTTCATGTTGCACAACCACACATATATCCCCAGTTCTGGGTAGGATATTATGATTAACACACTTACACACAGGATACATCGGGCATTGCACTACACTCCTCTGGAGGGAGGAAAAAACAACTTGGAAAAAAAGTATTCATTTGTACAGAAACATGCACCTCCTGTGATTTAACAGCCCACAAGTCCTTCAAAACGCTAAATACTAGGTCTAACAAAGCTCCCGGGGCTATCAAAAATCAGGAGAAAAAATTCTTCAATGTCGCGAACTAACTCCTTTCCCAGCTTCAGTGATGGTAGATAACTCAAGATCATACACTGGTGTTCCACCAGCAAAAAAAGTATACAAAGATAAAGAATATCAAGCTTTTATTTGTCAAGCCCACACTTCACATGCTTCTTTTTTTTAGGATCATCTTTGGGTTTGGAAGATGGTGAGGGTCATTGTTATCAGCTGCTGAGTCCATTTCCTTGAATAAACCTGGATGAAGCTGTACCTGAAAATGTGAGTTTTGAGTAACATTAGACCACAGAAAGACTCAAAAAAATGGAAACTTCTTAGCTCAAAAGCATGAAATCCCATCAAGTTAAATGAGTGTTACAATCTCCAAAGAGATTACAAAGTTGCTATCATTATGAAAAAATTGAGGCCTACAAGTCTGGCACATGGACAAAAATCTAGCAGGAAAACTGAATAAGGTCATGTCAACAAAACAGGCAGAGAAGGGGAATAAAATGCATGTGTGACAAAAGTCCAATCACATGCCAATTGTGAATTTTAAGAGGCATGTGTAAAATTGACATTCCGAATGATCATGTTCAAGTAACACCAAGAACATGCTATGACTTAAATGCTTGTCTTAAAACCACAAATGTCTGCATGTACACTAAGAAGCCTCCCAAAAAAATCCAGAAATGAATTTGCAGCGGCAAAACTGTGCTATTCTTATTTGGTTTGAATAGACAAAAATAAGGGAAGTTCAATAGCTCAGAGATGTTGCATGTAACTAGATAAAGGCACTTGTGCAAGTCGTATATCCAATTATGAAAGACAAAAAGAGCAAATTAGAGGATGTGCATCTCACAAATAAGATATAACTAAGAACTATTTTAGGATCAAACCTCGTAATCACAGAGCAGAGAGGCAATCAACATTGAGATCCCAAGAATGGCAAACTTCTGCCCAACACATGCTCGACTACCAGAACCAAATGGAAGAAATGATTCCATGTTATCACAATCGCTCAAAGTCTGGATCCCATTTGAGACTTTATGTGCTGCTAACATTTCTATAGTAAAGAAAGAAACACGAGTCAGAGAAGAAATATGAAGAGGCTCAAGTCTTCCACAAAATAAATGGAATGGAGCCCAAATAGATGAAAGAGATCCTTCGAAAGATCTTACAAAAGAGTATTAAACAAAATATAATAGAGGGGAGATATCTAATGCAAATCCTCAATTGGATGCTAACATGATAACCATGTAGGTTAGGCCATTAAATTCTTATGAAAAATTCTCGAAAAAAATTGTGTAGATAGTCTTATAATTCATCCGTCATCCTATAAAATTTCAAATATATATTCGATCAGTGCTATGGGAAACAAAAAAGAAATTTCTAACAAATAAGAAATGAAACAGAAGAAAAAAACAAACGACACTATTCACAACAAATTTCTCTATTTTGTTTCTCTCAACTTTGATCAAGTTTGGACTTAAAATTTTACATGATGCTAGATTATTCTTATTAGCATTTACAAAAAAAATTTGAGAATTTTTTTGATGATCAGATGAACTAACCAGCGTGGTTAGCATATTAGCACTCAAATGGTGGTTTGCACTAGATATGATCCCTATAATAAATATGCCACAAATACAGACAAAGACCATAATGATAAATTTGATACTGGCTTCTGAAGTTGTGATCATGTTACTCCACATATTGCTAACTAATAATGAGGTACTTCCTTATGTTTCTGCCCTTTATTGCCAGAAATGAAATTGTGTTATAATATGAACAGCCAAATCCTATAAATCTAGCAACACTAGCAAATCTTGTGGAATAAGATGCAATGCAGAACTTAAGATAATGTGGCCTTCGAAACAAAATGGAACAAGTGAAACAAAATACTCTGTGTGTGTGTGTGTGAGAGAGAGAGAGAGAGAGAGAGAGAGAGAGAGACCTCCAAGATCAATATCCTTTTTGAGGAAACGATTAGGATTGAACTGGCAAGCATCATCACCCCACATAGAAACATCCATTTGCACTAGATGTAAAGGAACAACCCATATTGATCCAGCTGGTATAGTGCTAGATGTGAGAGTCAGATCTGCATTTGAAGAATATAAAATCAACATAAGATCAAAAATGGATGTATATGGTGATTTAAAAAAACTGATGACTGCTGACACAAGTTAGAATAAATAGCATAAAATTACACTCAATATATCTCCTGCAGCTTGATGCATAAAAGAGTAAGCATCTGAAAATTTCACATCATCAAAATGAGCATGTTCAAAAGTGGTCTACATTGATGAAGTGCGGCACCGATAGGCGACGCTTCCAAAGAAATGTAGATTCATGGTAAACTACTTCAAAACTTCTGATGATTGCCCATGCAATTTTTTACATTAATAAATAAGAAATAATAGTTCAAGTAGAAAGCTCCAAAGCTGTCAGAAAATTACTAAATTTTGTCAATAATTAAGCTGACAAGCATTGTTTTATAATGTTGCATGTTGCATTACTTATTTTCTAAATATTTTTTGTCACAGTGAAGATGATACATACCATGTTTGAAAGAACATCTCTGAAGCAGAGGCCCAGCAGGCAAAAGGCGAGCAGATTCAAAGACTGTGGCAACTAGGAATCGCATCCTAAGCAGATCATTTACATCAATTTTAGATGATCCATTGCATACTGCAATGATCTCTGCATGTAGCTGCAGAATACAAGAGTCAGAGGTGTGAGCCCCAAAAACAGTACAGAATACAGTCAGACACAAGTAAACCACACGAAAAAATAATTTAGATGTCAGAAGATCGAGTAAAAGTCACTTCACCCAAATCATATTATCTGAAAGCACAAATATTATGAATAAACATGACATATTGCTCGAGAGTTGAGATTATCAAGAAGCTACATGTGGAGGTGTAGAGCAATATGTTGCATAAACAAACACCACCACAAATCTATATAGCACTAATTCTGGTTTCCTCCATTTTGATAAAGACTGGGCTGGGGTTATTTGTTTGCATTGAATGAGAAGATAATAATTTCTTCCATTTGCATAAACCTTCTGTGCTATTATAATTTATAAATTAAAATAAAAACAAAGTTGCACATGCCTTTTACACTTGGCATTACACAATGTTGCTATTGCATTAAAAGCTTACAACAACTAGGATAGGTGGCATTGCTTTCTAGTATCTAAAGATCACAAGGCCCTAATATCGTCCTCTCTTTTATAAGGTGCATGGGGTTATATGTCAGAAACCTTTTCATGCAGACATGCAAGGAAATATTAGTACAGGCATACACAAGCAAACCACAAAAATCTTAGCTTCCAATAAATGATGAATGCAACTCAGTTAGAAAATAACGAATCCATGTAAAATTTCATTCCTTTGTACAAATTAACAGCAGCAAGCAGTCATAATTTTCAACATCATGTGATTTAAGAGCAACTAGAACAATTCATAACAGATACTAAAAAATGACATTGTGCACCTGGTCTTGCAATTTTGGATACAACACAAGCCTTGCAAAAATATTGTGAATCAGGCCCGCAGTTGTGGAGACCCCATGCAACATCAAACCCGTGATAGTTCCACAAATCTCCTCTTCTGGAAAGAGAAGCCCTTCAAAAGGCCCTTGTAGACAAGTACCTGATATCATGCCATCTAATAAAGAAGCACCTCTATGTGAATCTTCAATAATCCCTTCACTCTTTTGACAAGCGGTCAAATCAACATAGTTAAGTACATTATTTCGGTCTGTCAGCTTTCTGATAATGCCTTGTGTTAAGAGCTTCAACTTAGCACATTGGGACAGGTACCTCCTATAATCAGGTTTCCAAAATGGGTGAACTGTGTAAGAAGCCCAAAAGCAACCATCCTTTGCAACCATCATCAGAAGCTTCTCATATTCAGTGGAATCTGACCAAACAGAGAAGGCATCACCTAAAAGAGCTGCACCAATGATATTAAATGCCATGTGTTGGGAAAAAGATCTGCAATCCAGAAAACCCTTGGCCATAAGAGAGTCAATTCTATCAAGGACATCGTCAATGATCTTGAAAGAACTTCTACCAGCACCCACGGTCAGTTTTTCATTCAGGAATACTGTCAGAGATTCCCTCCTATTCTTTACCTGAAAATGCAGGATGGAAGTTTTTTTTTTTTTTTTCAGAAAAACAATTAAAGAAATCACAGCATCATTTCAACTGCTATGTAGCATATGCAAAGCAACTAGCATGAAAAAGATCAATTTGTTTCCATAACAAAAGAAACAAACAAGAAAAAGTATTACAGAACTAGTACTGCATAAAAAATTTACATGGTCTCTGATCGCATGGAAATACATACCTTCTCAAAGGAGGAGATGAATAGACCAAGTCTTCCACAAGCTAAATTATATGTTCTCCCAGTCAATGGTAACTTATCTTCAGCCTTTCTTAGCATCTCTTTAATTAGAGTAGCATCTTTAAGAGAGACAAGAAGCTGAGAGGGTCCTAGCCATAGTCGAACAACAGGGCCATAGATGCCATGTAACTTCGATAGATAACCTGGAAATTCAAGTGGTTCAAAGGAAAAGATGATCAGAAATCACAGCATGAATGGTGGTATTTATGAGGTTGATAAGAAGTTTTCTACAATCAATTTCAGTTACACCAATAAGGTTCAAACAATGCGCCTCAGCTATGCAGTAGTGAAACAGAGAGCAACAATTCAGTGACTGCTGATGAAGCTAATTGGATTAGGTCATTTCTTAGAATCTTTCTACATAATGCTTTACACATTGTTATTTATTAATACAAAGCATTTGATGACTCATGTAGCTAGAACAAGCTGGGCCCTGCAGAGTTGAGGTGGGGCCAGCCTATCCCCATGCTCAGCTCGGCCGAGTAGCCACAAATAGACAGGACAAAGATGTCAATCCCGAATCACATGGGCACCAAAAGTATCCCCCTGCAGCCTACAAAATAGTGTGAGTCACTAGCTATAGCCATCCATCTCTGCATAGTATTTAAATTTCAGCACACTCAAAACTAAGCTTAAGCTTTAAATCCTATGATAAGCACCCATTTCCAGGAAAAGTAGCATCCATGGAGTCTATTTAACTTAACAAGTAACGCATCAGTGGATAGAAACCAAAGATAATCATGAAAGAAAGACCACCAACAGAAGACAAATCCTACCAAAGAACCTGATTTCCTTTCAGGTAAAACCCAAATAACAAGTTCATCATTTTACACATACCACAGAATTCTGCATCTAAGCAGGCTTGACCTTATAATCAATCAGCATACCCTGCCCAATATTTTCCCTAAGTCCTAACAGAGAAAAAAAAATCAAGTTTAACCGAGATTAGGACTGAGGAGGTAATGAAAGGAGCCAAATAGATCCAGCTAAATAAAATCAGCAAACCAAGCAAACTTGACCAAATTTGATTTAACTTGTCACTCAGTGATCTTGATATTTTGATTTGCAGGACATCAAATCCAATCAAAATTCTAGAAATGTGTACCCAAGACATGATCTTAAGAGCCCAAAAATTGACCAAATTAAGCTCCAAAGCAGTTGTTCCAAAACCCTAGCAAGTTGTTCCAAAATTTAGGTCAGTTGCACCTATCAATTTGCTGTGTTGACAAAAAAAATCAAAAGCTCAACCAAGCAATTTTACCTTAACACTAGTATAAGAGCTCAAAACCATAATTATGTGCATCACTCCAAATATATGCAGAATCTCATATCAATCGCACAAATTACATCCAACTGCCAGCAATTCGAGCTGACACACCTAAACACATTATTACAATCAGTTTACACGCAAATCACTAGTTTACAAGCTCAGGAACTATGAATTTGAACATAACTTCGTCATGTCACCTAAGAGCTCGACTCAGTTCAAATCAGTCAAACATCCATTTTGCAATCAAACTATACCCAAACAAGCACTTAAAGTGAAGTAAATCACCACATCTATTCATCAAAACCAAACGTTCCAATCATACAGTGCTCAAATTGCTAGCTCAGAACCGTACTTCCACCCAAATATTCCACATCTGAGAAGTTACTAAATCTCGAATCATATTCCATTTCCCAATCAAACAACGCCCATATTAACACCCTGGCGCCTCCAACAAACCATACGTTTCCCAAAATTCCAGCATCTCAATAGCTCGACTTTACATGGAATTGCCAGATCCCACCAATTCCCACCGAACCCACGACCAATAACTCATACAAACCCAACCAATCAGATCAACTCCAAGCTAAACGATAAGGAGGAGGAGAATGTGAGGGAGATGACCGACCGGTGATGTCGGCGCCGGCGCGGCAGACAGCGGCGAGGCCGGGATCGGCGAGGAAGGCAGGGGGACCGGGGAGACGGGAACCGAGAGCCCAGAGGCGGAGAAGGGCGGCGAGGCGGCGGAGGAGAACCCAGGTGGAGGCGAGGAGGCCCACCCACAGCAGCGCGTTGGTGCCGCGGCGCGCGTACTCGCGAAGGAAAGCGCGGGCGCTGTACGCCGGCCACGCGGAGGCAGAGACGCCACCACTGAGGAGGACGGCGAGGAGAGTGTACGGCACGTGGGCGTCGCCGGAGTCCATGGCCGCGAGGGTGTGGGGGCGGCTGCGAGACAGTGAGAGGCTGGGAGCTTGAGCTCTCCCTGTAGGAGTAGCTGGAATGTTCTCACACGGCTCTATAAAAGATCATCTGCAGAGCTTCCATTTTCCGTTTAAGACCCCGCGTTTATCAAAAGTTACAAATGTATTCATCAATGAGAATTTGGTACGAATGCGTATTAGCCCCTTCTATTTTCTTTTAGGTCCGACTGGAGAATGGGCCACCATTCGGCCCAAAATAATCTGCTCAATTGAGAACCGTTGGATCTAATCTAACGACTTCTACAACTCCTACCCAATACAACATATACAATCATCTAAGCTTTCTTCCGCCTCCAGTTTCTACCGTCACTTTCTTCATTTGCCTCTTCTCCTGCCTCCATGTCCGTCACCGCCACCTGTCACCGCCACCCATCAGTCGATGGTACCACCACCGCCTTGCTGGCCCGCAACTCCACCGATTCCACCTCTGCTTGCACTGCCTCACCTCTCCGCCACCACCCATCCCTAACTTCCTACCTCTGGGATCTAAGATTAGAAACCGGTGAACCACTGAGAGAGTTTTGATGTGAATTCTCATTGCACCATCGCTATTGTCACCACTAGTGATTTGTACCGTTGATTAGCTAAACAACGGTATACCATAGGTTAGCATTTTTCTTTTACTTTTTGAGTTTTGCTAATTTACATATATCTTTTCTTTTTCTTATCTTGCCATGTTTTTTTTCTACTCTTGGATAGAGCCCTTCAAAAGTCACCTAACTGCTTTTTAACATCACTTGTAGCTACAACCTAATGGTGGGTGGAATTGAGGAGCCAAAGGCGCTGTCGGCCATGGGATGGCATCAAAGGGTGGTGGCAAGTGATAGCGAAGACTAGCAATGATGGTGATAGAAGACATGGCTATGCGACGAGAGAGGAGGAGAAGAGGCAGGTGACGCGATGCCATTCTCAGTATCAGTGACACATGTAACTAACATCAGCATGGTCACTAGTGTTCATGGGGGGCGGTTGCCCAATAAGGGGTAGGGGTGAATGGCGGTAGAGGAAGAAGAAGAGGATGTGGAGAAGGGGAAAAGAAGAGAATGAATATAGATTTAATTTTATATTACTAATATAGATGATTTTTTTTTTTGTAAAAAGCCAAACTACACACTAGATAACCTTCATAATATTTTTTGCACTGCTTTCCTTACCCACTTATTTTTTTTTAGCAATGATGTACCGAAACTTTGTGCACACATGGCGCATGCTAGTTATTTATACCAAATGAAAAATATATGTAGCTTACATCGATCCTACCTAGTTATCTTTTTACGTCTTACACTTTCTCAACTGATACAAATGCGTACATGTAAAGTCGGAAAGAGTTGTTTAAATTTTTTTGTTTAACCCCTGAATTAGCACACAATGTACATAAACTTGTGGCTTTTACATAACCATAGACCATTTTGGCTAGTTAAGCTATTATGTAAGCAACAAATATAAAAATATTTGATAAAGTTGTGGATGGCAAATGCACCAGACATATTATCACAGCAAAAGTCCACGATAAACAAGCAATCATTTGGAGATTGGATGCCACACTCTTTAGCCAGCATCTTTTAGGCTGACAGTTGCTTCAAAATGAATAGTTAAAGGTTTTTTGAGGTGATTATGTGTCCCTTGTGAAGCTTGCTTGCCCACTAATTTAAGTTTTTTTGCTTTTACTTCTTGCGATCCATGCCACTTAGCATGATTTGCCAACATTATGTCGAAGTCAACTAACTCGAGTTTTAAATTTTAATTGCTTGGCAGTACAGATAGTTTGCTCTCTCTTTCGGCACTCTCTTTTTTAATTGTTTGACTTGGTGAACCGTTGGATAGCAATATATAATGCACTGGTGTCTATGTTGATATGATATGCTCATCTCATCAGATATTAGTTATTAATCACATCCAATGATACGTAGTTTACTGAGTACTTAGTTCATCCATGCGCCAATCAAACGGGGAAAGAGTTCAAAAGCGTACTGTTCATCAGTTCATGGCAGACATTCAATTTCCAAACAACATGGTATAAGTTAAAACATTGGAGCTGCTTTCCAACACCCATTTGCTCCCCTATCTTTCAAATCAAAAAATACCACCTATTTTTTAGAGCATATAACTATTGGTTTAAGATTCAGACGGTTAAAATTGTGATCTGAGAAGTCTTTGAACATCTCGTGTGAACATTTGATTACCCAGTATCACAAAATCTCACTCTTTTATTTAAACAATTGATTTGCGATTGAACAGCTTGTATGAATGAGTGTGATTTACTTGCTCTCTTTATGTGTGTTTGTTTGTATTCTTTTTTCTACAAGATACATATCAAAATATTTAGTGCAGATCACAAAAGATTCTAAGTCATAAAAAGTGAACACAAAAGACATAAATAAGAGTAATTTTCACCATAAATCGCTCTTTTATTTCAAATATTCCATACAACTCTTTTTTTTCCAATTTTGACAATCAAATTATAGTCATTTCAAATAGCTCTCTGCTATCACTTCCCACAATAAAAAACATTAAGTTGACATCTCATGTGGTGTGTTAAGTAGCGATGACCATATTTACTCAATATAATTCTCACTAAATGGAAAAAGATAAACTCTTAGTCTTCATATCTTAAACTCAAGTCTACCTTCCACACTCCAGACATAGAGACAAGAAAAAAAGTAGTACCATGCTGAATTATGGTAAGATTTTCTAATTTGATCAAATTTGTTTTGAAAGATATACTCCATCTGAAAAGTCATATATATAAGAATATCTTAATTACTGCAAGTAAATAAAAAGAATTTTTTTTGTGAAAACTAAGTCAAAGATGCTAGTTTCATTCTTTTGCAATATTCCACACTATAAAATAAACTTGGTGCGCTACGTGGGATGCAATATAATTTTTTATTGTGGAAGATAATAGAACAGTGTTATTTAAAATGATTATAATAAAAGAGAAAGTTGATTGTCAAAATTGAAGAGAAAAAAGTAAATTCTATAAAATATTTGACATCGAAGGGAGACCAATAATAAAAATTAATAAGCATATATGTCTTGGCCCTCCTTAATATGATTCATGGCTGCCAACATGTGCTTTCTTTTCTATAGCATATGACGTTCTTGATTTATACAAGGTATTTGTAATAAGCATATCTGTCTCGGCCCTCCTTAATATGATTCATGGCTATGTCAACATATACTTTCTTTTCTATAGCATATGACGATCTTGATTTATACAAGGTATTTTGACTTATCACTCGTGGAGAAAAGATTAATGATAGTTATTGTCTCTACTTGCAAGCTCACCTATGCTCTAGCAGTCAAAGTTTTGTCTAGAATTGGGGCCATTTCCAGTAAACAAATAGTCGACTAATGGACCGACATGTGTGATGTGTAGCTGAGTTTCATGGGGTGTTTACTTCTATGTTTTCTCTTTTTTATATCGTTTTTATTTCCATTCTTATAATTTATGGTGTTCTATAAATTGTACTAAATGTTCTGATCTATATCTTATAAAAAAACACAAATAGATACACAAAAAAAAAAAGACAAAATCACACCTAATTTCTTGAGCTAAAGCCATGTGCATGTGGGCCTTGTGATTGGACCAATTGCCTTTGATGTGCTCACCACATCTTTTGCTACTAATTTTTTTTAAAACATAATGAGGCTGTCTAGGATCGATGCAGACACTGTTCTAAAAAACGGTCCGAGTGGTTGCATAAGTAGCCCCTATTTGTACACGTTTTATATAAGTGCTTGGAATAAGCGAATTAGGCTCTTAAACGGGCCAAATAAGTGGTTAAGTATCTACTTAAGCGTTTAAGTAGCTTAAATATGTATAATTCCACATGTCTTTTGATCTTTTTTTATTAGCTTTACTTAATCTTACTCATCATCAACAATATTTTGTATAAAATCATCTATGTTATCTTGATTTTTTTTTGGTTAAATTGTATGCAATGGTATGTACCCTACTATGTATATATATTTCTTATATATAAATAAGCAATCCACTTACAAACCTGTATAAACGTCTGCTTATTGTTTAAGCACTAAGCAATGGGGTAACCCTCACTTAATGTTTATTGCTTTTTAGAATATTAGGTGTACATGCCAGATTTTTCCTTATGCTCCATTGTTAAGTCCTCGGCAACAGTGTCATAAGACCTTGTCGAGTCCTCAACAATGATATCAGAAAGTCTTGTTGAGTCCCCAACAACAGTGCCAGAAAGACTCTTGATGACCCACAATCGCATGGTGTCAATTATAGCTTTCAATGAGTAGAGTTGTTGATCTCATGAGAACACGAAACACCTTCTTTCAACAAAACAATTATGAAATTTCAGATTAGTAGCAAGGAAAAAAGAATAAAAAAAGCAAATGAATAAAACTTAAATTAATTTCTATGAATTAAAACAATCTCTTGGACTTGTTTTAACAATCTATTGAATAAATTGTAGAGGATAATTTTGATGTCTATTGTGATCAATTTTAATATTAATTTCGTAGGCTGAAAAGATGCATCTCATTCTTGTGACGCTACTACACCTTATAATCTACCAGCATACATCTTGCTTTTGTGACATCACTACACAATACAATGAATCCTTACACTTTGTGGTATCTGTTTTCCCCTCGAATAAGTAATTTAAACCCTAAATCTCCGATTGTCATTATAGAAGCTAAAATCTAAATCAAATATAAATTCATGGCTTGAGATTCCAATTCTTTCACTCCTTTCTTGGTGCAGCAATTGATCGCAACAACTAGAATTATATGGGCACCTAATGCTTTATAATACTTGCAATACTAGTTGTAACTAGTATCATAAGTAATATTCTTCATGTTTCTTTATCATTTTATGTGATTTTCGTCTCTGAACCTTCAAAACAGTGGATTAAGGCAGATTGAAAGCAAGTAAACTAAATTTAAACGAAGTTTAAACAAAACCTAAAACTAAGTGAGGTGAATTAACTAATTTACTAAGCAACGTGACAGTAAATAATAGTGAAAAATCACTGTTATCAACCATCTATACCACACATTTGATCTGATTTAATTTCCATCTTTGGTTCCTCCCACACCTCTTCTCCGTCCTCCCTCCCAATCACTGCCTCCGCCACCACCGCTCTTGCCACTCCATCTCTTCTTCTCCTCCGCCGACCATCGTTGCGCCTCGCTGCCTGACTACAGTCTTTTTCTAACCTTGTGGTTGCCACCTCCCGCCACCTCCCACCGCCTCCACCTGTGGTCGGCGGCACCACCACTGCAGGGCCGCCATCGTTGGAGCAACTAAAGAGGGAATTAGATAAACCCTAAAGAATTAGATCTGAGAAGAAATATTTGATCGAAAGATGGAAAGGGGTGTATATAAGATAAAAATAGACACATATCCATTAGTAAATACCTAAAATAAAATTGGTTGAAATAAAAATTCTATAATTACCAGATATTTTGCGAAAACCACAAATATACCCCTAAACCTCTAAAAATGGTTGAAATACACTGATGGCCTTTTTTAATATGCGGTAAATATTCCCACTATTGAAAATGCCTTTTATAGTTTCATGGTAGGTCGGTGTTGCATATCTTATGTTATTTGTGTTTGAGTAGTGAAATGAAAAATTCCGATTATATATAGATTTCATGGTACTACGTGCTCATTTCGAACAGATGTGAAATTGAGTATAACTAACAAGTTCATCCCACAAATTAGTTAGATGGTTCCCTTTTATCCATGATAATGGACTTGTTCTGATACGAAAGGTATCACATAGACCATGGTGCTCTTGTTCTTTTGAATTTTCTTAATTCATTATTCCAGTGGGACAAGAGGAAGAAGAAAAAAAAAGAAAATACAAGTTTGCTAGAATGTCATGCTGAATTCTAAACCAATAATTTTATCTATGAAAATGACAAATAATTTGAGCAATAATATCACTACTGCAAGATAAGCTCGAGGCTCATGGGCCATCTATTTTGTTTGACTTACTTTGGACTCATCTGAGCTTGATCCAAAGAGAAATTGACCAAAAATTGACCCTTCATTCTTGATGAGTTTTAAGTTTGTGCTAGCTCAAATGTTTTTGACTTGATATAACCTACTTTTACTGTCCTAATTGTGCCTCATCCGCTTAAATCATGAAGAAATGACAAACCGCCTCTTTCTTCATTGTGACTTCTTATGGAAATCTGGACAATGCTTGGACTCGATAATCAAATGGTTTATCGGCTAAATGAAGTGAGCGAGATTATTTCTTTGCGATCAAACAAATATACACATCTGGATTCGAAAATCCGGAATACAATTGTTATCGCTTGTTATGGGAGCATCTGGACTGCAGAATGCGCAATGAAGTGATCTTTCGGCACACCAATCCCTTGTTGATTAAATGGAAAGAATTAATTCGAGGTAGTCTTCTTTCCTGAGCGGGCAGGATGAAGGAGGAGCAGGCTAAGATGATTTAAGTGTTAATCCAAATTCATATCCCACCCTAGACCTAATCATTTTCAGGCTCGGCTAGGTTTGTGTTAGGTCCACAAAAGGCTCAGATCGTTCAGGCTGGTTTAAATTCGACCCAATCTAGTTCAACATACATATCGAGTTATTGATGTGGCCTATTACAAGAGTAAATATAAAAAGACGTGGATTTGATATTATGCGTAGCGTGCACTATATATAACGAGTTTATATATCTTTAAATTTTTAAAAATTATGAAAAAATAGAGGATATAGAGGAATGCATATTATGTGAACTACAAAATTTAATAAGCAAACATGACCATATGTAGGAGAAACAAAAAAAAATCAATTCAAACATATATATTTGTCAATTACTTATCTTTTTTGTTTCTCCTATTTATGATCGTGTTTTTCTTGTACAATTTTGTAGGGATCCTTAATATGGTTTCCTCTGTATTTTCTATGTTTAAAAAAAATATAAGAACTTAAAAATATATAAACTTATTATTTATAGTACCTACTACTTGTAGTGCAAAATAATTACCCTGGCTAGAAGGACATATTATAGCAAATATGAAAAGTAATTACATATATTTTACCAAATATGTGTTAAAAATAAACAATACATAACTTCTTTCAAGAGAGTCCTAAAAGAAATATAAAATTACTAAGAGAAAATATTTTGCAAGAATGTCCTAGAACTTTACAAGATTCGACATTATGCAAAAAGGTCCTAAACTATTCTAATATTTTTTCATGCCAAGAGCTCTCTAGAAAATTAGAGAGAAATATAGTTTTGCAAGAGAGTTAAATAAAATTCTAAATTTACCTCAAATATGAAATTTTGTAATGAGTACTAAAAACTTCTTGATATTTACTAGAATATACTTTTTGTTGTATGATAAGGATATTATCACATGAAGTGTAGTTTAGGTAGCCATCTCAAGAGATTGTGTGCCATCTTCTAGTTTGTAATAAGAGTTGTATTGTTAAAACGCTATATTATTTTATATTGTATTATTTGTTATCTCCTTTTGTTAGTCCGCTTTCTTGTTAGTCCTTCGTATTTTGTTGAATTAGATACTCGAATTTGATCTTGCTGCCACAGTCTCTAATTGTGATTTGAAAGAACGTGGCTCACTTGCTAAAATCCTAACCTTAGGTGTCATTGTTGCCAAATCTTATCATTCTACTAAGTATTTTGAAGAGAAGAAAGTTAGTGTAGCAAATTGTGTGTAGATATCATAGGTCTTCCTTAGGGCTCTCTACTATTCTCAAAAAGCGTTTAAGAGTATCCACTCTCAACAAGTAGTAGTAGAGCATTGATTCTCAAGAATATGTATGTTTGTTAAGATGCTTATATTTCCTTCTACTAACAACCGTAGTCATTTGTATTAATAGCGGTAGTCACTGATGTATATAATTCTATGCTATTTGTGTTTTAGGATGTCGATGTAGAGCAATTTGTGTTTGGGAAGTACTCAATATTTTTCAACAAAATGAATGTACAATTTTTAAAACAAATTTATGATCTTATTTGCAATTATTCCCTACTCAACTACTAACCCTATTATTTTGTGATTCGTGTAATTTAATTTTCTAAAAAACATAAAAGTACTGCTCTTTTTGTTTTTTTATGTGTATTATGATGCCAATATGTCATGAGCATGTATCCAGGTAATTTTTTTTTATCTCCAAAACTCTTATTGATGCTTCTCCATTGATTTTTTTTCATCTTTCTAGGATTTGGATTTAAAATCTAAAGTGGTATGTCCACTTTAGAGGTTATCTATAATACAACTAATTTATCTCAATTTTATATATTTTATCTCTGGTCATGAAAAAATAGATCAACATAGAATATAGATGAAAAATATCAGAAAAATCAATATTCAACTCTATAGAGTGAATCCACTTTTAGAAGCCGAAATGGAGGCTGCATTTGGAGAATCCCATTCAAATTGCGGCTGCCAAGCCGACGGAGGGGTTGTTGCCAAGGTCACTTGCACCAAAAAATGCCATTGCAACTGTTGCAAATGCCACATAGGCTGCGAATGTTGCTGCTAAGATTTCAACTATGAAGGCTAAGTTCATTCCTAGTGTTAGGATGGGTGTCCCAACAAAAAAAAAATATATATTTTTTTTTATTCTATCACTTCAACAGAGAAAGGAAGCTGCTGCTTCATAAGACACCCACTGTCTGCCTTGATTTATGTGTCAACAATATTGCATACAATCTTTATTTAGTGATTTATGTAATTATTTAACTTAAATTAGATTTTGATTATATTTAGAAAGTCGTAATTTTTTGAGTTATCTTAATATAGGGTTAAAAATCACCCAAATTCGATTTCAAAATTAAAAGTTATATATGTTTTATTAAAATCATCTAAATTTTAATATATATGTATTTAATTTTCACGTGATCCAACCAAAGAGTCCAATAAAATACTAGTACATTAAAATACGCGGTGTCTCAGATGACAATTCAGTCATTTGATATATAATATTCTTCAAAGATATTTTTGAAACACTCATTTATTAGACTTAGTCTAACACAACGGAGTTACATATACTGAGACGATTTCAAAAAATAGGCTGCAGTTACTACTGTGGAAGCTGTCGAGGTTGCAGAACATCTCCTGACAAGGAGCTAGCTGATGCTTATACATATGATGCTCTTGTTGCAATCTTGAGAAGTGACGCATATGCCCTTGTTGGAATTTTGAGAAGTGACCTATGCTTAATTCTCTCTTAAGCTGATCTTCAAACGTAAACCATGTTTAGGGGGCAGGCTTCACCTCTCTCTTTTGGGGTCTTTATCTTCCTAACAAACTTTTTGTATCGTGTGGTTTCAACAGAAACTGAGGGTTGTTTCCATGCTATAATTCAACCATTTTTATCTGGGTCTACACGTATAAGCTATCCTGAGGATACTTTTTGATGGGCTGAGTATTGGTTTGCATATTCTCTGATAAAAAGAGATCTGATCTCAAATAAGAAATATAAAACTATTTATAATATTTTAGATTGTATGAATTTACAGTTAAAATATAATAAATTTATATGAGATAGTTGTATTTAAATCAAATATAATACATATCATGTAGTTATATTTAAATCCTAATTATAGACTATATTCAATGTAAAAAAAAAATCCAGCTCATACAGTTTTATCTTTTATCAGTTTATGAGACTAAGCCCACCATCCGAGTTCCAATCCTAGTCGACAACTCTATCAGATTCGTACCCGGCCTTAAAACAGCCCAAAAACAAGATAAAAATCCAAAAGCCCGCGCCGGCGAAGCCCACCATCCGTCTCGTTTGCGTATCGTCTCGCTCCGACTCGACTGGAAGCCTGAACCCTAAGCCGCACCTCGACCATGCCATCCGCTGCCGCACCGGCGGCCGCGGCCGCCGAGGCCGGGATCTCGCCCGACCTGTACCCGTCAGAGGACGACCTCCCCTACGAGGAGGAGATACTGCGCGAGCCGTTCAAGCTCAAGGGGTGGTGGCGCTACCTAGTGGCCCGCGCCGCCGCGCCGTTCCCGAAGCGCGCCGTCATCTACGAGCGTGCCCTCAAGGCGCTTCCCGGCAGCTACAAGCTCTGGCACGCGTACCTGCGCGAGCGCCTCGACTTCGCGCGCCCCCACCCCATCTCCCACGCGGCCTACTTCTCTCTCAACAACACCTTTGAGCGCGCCCTCGCCACCATGCACAAGATGCCGCGCGTGTGGTTGCTCTACCTCACCTCGCTACTCGAGCAACGCCTCCTCACCCGCGCTCGCCGCGCCTTCGACCGCGCCCTCCGCGCGCTTCCCGTCACGCAGCACGACCGGCTCTGGCCGCTCTACCTCCGACTCGCGTCCCTGTCGGCCTGCCCCGTAGAGACCTCGCTCCGCGTCTTCCGCCGCTACCTCCAGTTCGACCCCTCCCATGCCGAGGACTTCATTGACTTCCTTGTCGCCGCCAACCGATGGCAGGAGGCCGCCGACCGCCTCGCCTCCGTCCTCAATGATGATGGCTTCCGCTCTGTGAAGGGGAAGACCAGGCACCAGCTCTGGCTTGAGCTCTGTGAGATCCTCACCAAGCACGCAGACGAGGTCTCGGGTCTTAAGGTGGACGCCATTCTGCGGGGTGGCATCCGGAAGTTCACCGATGAGGTTGGCAGGCTGTGGACCTCGTTGGCTGATTACTATGTCAGGAGGAGTCTGTATGAGAAGGCGAGGGATGTGTTTGAGGAGGGGCTCGCATCCGTGGTCACCGTGCAGGAGTTCAGCGTGGTGTTCGAAGCGTACTCGCAGTTCGAGCAGAGTATGCTTGCTGCGAAGCTGGAGGCGGCTGAGGAGGAGGGGGAGGATGGGGAGGGGAGTGAGGGGGAGGAGGAAGGGGGCCGGAAGAATGGGATGGAGAAGCTGTCAAAAAAGTTCCTAGCAGGTTGCTGGTTGAACGATGAGGATGATACAGAGTTGAGGCTGGCCAGGTTTGAGCGGCTGTTGGATCGCCGTCCGGAGCTGCTCAGCAGTGTGCTTCTGAGGCAGAACCCGCATAATGTGGAGGAGTGGCACAGGTAAGAATTGAGATGCGGCCTCAGTTTATTGGTTATATGTGTTTTATTATGCTTTCTGTCATGCAAACTCAACTAAGCACCTACATTACACGTGAAGCAAATGCATCACAATAATGTTCCATTACATCAATGGAGTTATGTGCCTTTTATTTGCTTGCATTTGTGTGTTCATCTTCAATAGAGAATTGCAAGATGACTGAACAAACTAAGATACAGTCTTCTGCTGCGAGCCTATGAATTAGTACTTTTACCAATCATTAGTTGTGAAATTCATCTCTTGGAAGAAATATTGATTCTTTAACAGTGCCTAATCACCATTTGCAAAACTCATTTTGAAATCAGTGGTCTGGATTCCTGGCAATGTGTGTATATATAGCATTTTGGTATCGTCATCTAGTTTATTAATGCATAATTCAATTGCATTTGGTGGTGTCCAACTTGATGGAATTGTCTAACAATGTGTTAATATCTGGCTGTTTGCAGGAGAGTGAGGCTTTTTGAGAAGGATCCTGCAAGGCAAGTAGCAACATATGTTGAGGCTGTGAAAACTGTGGACCCAATGAAGGCAGTTGGAAAACCTCATACACTATGGGTGGCTTTTGCGAAGATGTACGAGAACCATAATCGTCTAGATAGTGCTGAAGACATATTTACAAAAGCTACACAAGTCAACTACAAGGCAGTTGACCACCTAGCTAGTGTTTGGTGTGAGTGGGCAGAGATGGAGCTAAGGAACCAAAATTTTGACAAAGCTATTGAACTGATGAGGCAAGCAACAGCAGAGCCGTCAGTCGAGGTCAAGAGGCGAGGTATAATTTGCTCTTTTCTCAGTTGTCTTAATTTGTCTTTTTGTTTACCTCAATTTCTTACTAACCATATGCTTTGTGCAGCTGCTGCTGAGGGCAACGAGCCTGTTCAAATGAAATTACATAAATCTTTGAAGTTATGGAGCTTTTATGTGGATTTGGAGGAGAGCCTTGGAACCTTGGAATCAACTCGTGCAGTTTATGAGAGAATATTGGATTTTAGGATTGCCACTCCACAAATAATTCTCAACTATGCATTTCTTCTGGAGGTAGGATCTTTTGTCAAGGTCCACATTCTTTAAGTTTCTGGTTAATTTTCTTTATGCATTGGTTAACATGATGGTTGCTTAATGTGTTCCTGTTCTACAGGAGCATAAGTACTTTGAAGATGCATTTAAAGTGTATGAAAGAGGCGTGAAAATATTCAAATACCCTCATGTTAAGGATATTTGGGTCACTTACCTCACAAAATTTGTAAGGAGGTATGGAAGAAATAAGTTAGAGCGGACAAGAGAACTGTTTAATGAAGCCGTCCAAAAGGTAAGTGAAGTTTGATGGCACATTTTATATTGCTTGAACCTAGAATATTTTGTTGTTTTTATGTAGTACAGTGATCTCATGGTTTCCTCATTCATCTGCTTATTCCTGATCCATATGCTTTAGTCAATGTTCTCTGCTAATTTCTTGTTCCCTTTCATATTTATTGTCTGCTTCTATATTTGGTGATATTAAGCTCCTTGCCATTTCGTGATGATCACTTACGTTGGGGTAGCCAAGTACTTTTAGATGCATGTATGCAAGTAACGTTACAGATCAGTAGCTTGGTACTTTGACCTTCAAAGTGAATTGATTATTTCCTCTTAATTGGCGGTCTTCTTTGCTTTAAACTCTATACTTAGGGTGTTCTAAGAGTTATATTGGGTCGGTAAAGTGTGTTGCACTGAGATCGTAATTGCATCCTCAATTATATTTTATAAGTGTGAACAGCTTCAAAGAGATGTTTTTCCTTTTTGAAATATTGCCTTCTAGAAGGAGATATTAGTAAATATTTCTTGCATATACCCTAAGTCAGTTATCTTGCTATTCTATAAAATATCATTTTTAATTCTTGAATCCATGTACTTACATTTTCCTGTTTTTGATCAGGCTCCTCCACAGGAAAAAAAGCCTATATATCTGCAGTATGCTAAACTTGAGGAAGACTTTGGACTTGCAAAACGTGCTATGAATGTTTACGATGAAGCAGTAAGGGCTGTTCCTAACAGCGAAAAAATGAGTATGTATGAGATCTACATAGCACGAGCGGCCGAACTTTTTGGTGTTCCAAAAACAAGACAGATATATGAGGTAAAATCCTGTTTACCTTTTGCTTTCCATTGCTGGTAATGCTGCTTTGGTTTGGCTGTTAGACCTAAAATATTAATTAGGTTTGCCCGGACTTCATCTTACTACATTTTGAGACATTTTCACAACCAAAATGAATTGATAGAGATCAGAGCTGGTTAGTTTTTTGCATACTGATGAATAGATGCATTAATTAATGAATCTGTAAATAACTCATCTATTCTCATCATGACAGTACATTTGGCTATAAAAGATTGATAGTTCTTTTGTACTTGACCATCCACACCTAGACCAGTCATATCTTCAAATATTCACAGATGTTTTAGTGTTCATTGTTACTAACTTTGCTTCTCTGTGTTTGGTGGTGCCTTGGCAGCAAGCAATTGAATCTGGCCTTCCAGACAAAGACCTTAAGACAATGTGTATGAAATTTGCTGAGCTTGAAAGAAGCCTTGGAGAAATTGACCGTGCCCGTGCTGTATATATCTATGCGTCCAGCTTTGCTGATCCAAACTCTCATCCTGACTTTTGGAATAAGTGGAATGATTTTGAGATCCAGCACGGTAATGAGGATACCTTCAGGGAAATGCTACGCATCAAGCGTACAGTGGCTGCTAGCCGCAGTCAGGTATTGCACACAGATCAATTTTATACAAGTATATTTCCAATGAACACCCCTTATATTTTGAAATGAGTACTGATTTCTTTGCCATTTGCAGACGCATTTCATACTCCCGGAGTACTTAATGCAGAGGGACCAGAAGCTAAACCTGGAGGAGGCCGTTGACACGCTGAAGCGTGCTGGCGTTCCCGAGGATGAGATGGCAGCCCTTGAGAGGCAGCTAGCTCCTGGACCAGCCATGGCAGCACCACCAGCAGCTCAAAGCAATACTAATAGAATGATGAATTTTGTTAGTGCTGGAGTTGAGGCGCAGGCTGAAGGAAGCAGGCAACAGGCTGTGAACAACGAGGACATCGAGTTGCCTGATGAGAGCGATGAGGAGGATGATGTTCAAATCGCAGAGAAGAGTGTTCCTGCTGCTGTGTTCGGAGAACTCGGCAAGAGGGCTGCAGAGAACAGGGAGGAAAGTTCTGCTGCCCCAGAGAACGAGCAGCTTGGTGCCCTCGAGAGAATCAAGAGACGGCGTCATTAGTGCCATTATTTCACCTGTATCTGGCATGAGCTTAACTTTGTTGTGGTTGTAAACACGTTTTGGATGGCATGTGTCTTCTTGGAAGAGAATTTTATGGAAATTAATCAAGTGTTGATCCGTGACCATTGTTGCGACATTCTTCTCTTGAAAAGATATCTCTTCTGCAGCTCTGCTTCAATCTATGTTAAGCCATCGTCTGTGGTTCTGACTGAAAATTGAGTCCTAGCAGAAAAAAGATCCTCCTGGCATTGTACCTCTTATATGCACTAGCAATTTTGAAGTGCTGAAAAATTAGCAGTTCTGAAGATTACAAACATGTCTTACCATGTGCTTCTTTACTCCAAACGAGAATAGTTAATCCAAAGTAAAATTGTTTGAGTTCATTCTTTTGGTTTCAAGAATCTTCACTGGTTGAAACTTGAAAGTGTAAAGAATATGTTGGCACACAACTTTGAAAAAAAGAAGAATATTTACGAAATGTAAACTTTGACCCACCATCTGAACAATCTGAAACTGATGGAATATTGAAAGGATGCCAAGAAAAAAGCGGCAAACCTATACAAATTTTGACCAAGAAGTTTTCTTTCTGCTTTTTTCAAACTCACTTGTACAAAAGATTCAAATTCTCTGGCTACCACAACCCTGTGTGCTTCTGGCTGGGGAAGCAAATTTCTAATGATCCAGCTATTCACATCAGAATTCAGAACACATCACTTGACATAGTCTGTGCCGTCAAGAAAACGTGCATACTCTGTGCCGTTTAGTGTGTTGCTCACATCCTTCCAGTTCTTGAGCAAGTCAGGAAGAGGGCTTGTATGAATTTTCACCTGCCTGCTGACCAACTTCCTCACCGGAACTCCCAGAAATGCTTGCACTTGATATAATACCTGCATGTAAACAGATGCTATTAAGAAATCTGCGAGCTTGTTGATGCATAGCAAGGACATTTAAGTGTCTTCAGCACATTTCTGTTGCGGATTATATCCTCATAGTAGAGGACCATGTGGCGTGTGCTGCTGAAGTGGTCCAAGCAATGTCTGATGGACTTTTCAGCATTTCGAATGTTTGGAATTAGAGCTGAGACATTCAACTTTGGTTTGAATTTTGCTAGTATGACAGCCTGTAGAAAACAGAAGATACTAATCAGACAAAAGTACTTTTGAATAAGACCAAAAGGATAAATCAGAAAAGAAGGAAAAGAGGCAGTTCATTAAAGAATTGAAGTACAGAACAGTATATATTTTCATTTTTATTCCCTGGCTCCTTGCCAAAATAATCAACAACAATTTTTTTTTTCATATTTTTTTTAGAATACAGAAGGTGCAATTGAAATTTCACTGAAAGCTCAGAAACGTAGGAAAAACAAACAGAAAATAACTAAGTGCAGTAAATTTATTCGAAATTGTTGTGCATGAAAGGGACCTCTTCTTTTGAGTGAACATGAGATTTGTGGGTGCCATTGAACTGCTTTGCTTTTTTGTCATAATCATTAGCCACTACAGAGATAAGCCTGCGCAATGTATTTCTCCTGAAGAGAAATATCACTGAGACACCCTTCTTGTTTAAATAGCTAACTATATCATGATGATGGTCCATAAGCCCCTGCAAAACATGACCATACATGTTTAATCGAATAATACAATTATTATTTTACAATTGTTAGCTATTACACCAAATTTTGCCTGGGACAATAGGATGGGCAATGGAGATGTCGAGTCAATGAATTTAATTAAGAGTGGAAGCACATATAGGGGTCAGTACTAAGCACATGCCAGAGCATAGCATTGTATTGGTAGTGCAAGAAAATTATATTGTGTTTCATTACAAAATTATAGCTAGATTCTTTGAGGAATTATAGCTATATGTTTGACAAAATTTAAACCATTGACATGCACAAAAAACATTTATCTGACTTCCATATATCTGATCTCTAAGCCATCAAATTTTTGGAGGGACAAAGAAAAAGGCATGTTAAAATACCTGATTTAGCATCCACTTTAATCCAAAAGCAGCTGTGCACTGATTCTTCGCTGCACTTGTGAGCCAGTCCAAATTATAGAGTTTGTCAAGTGTCCTTAAGATACACGAGATATTTGCTCTTCTATCTCTTGTGTTGAAGATTTCACCATTTGAGCTGATGTTAGGGTGGCTATTCAGCAAAGTCTCAAACCATCCACTTCCCGATCTTTGCATAGATACAGTAATGAAGAATTGAACAGGATTACATGAGCATTCTTCCCTATGAAGAAAGGTAAAAATGCAGCAACATGAATCAGAAATATATGTATATGATGCGTAGGGCTACCAATATCCTCGGAAGAAAGTTACCTGCTGAAACTCTTAGGTTTTGGAAAGTGCACATAGGGCATCTCCTCATATGGAACAACAGGTTTTCTGCAGAGGGTTTTTATTTGTTCTTCCCCATTGGTCGCTTTTCCTTTATCCTCCAGCCATATTTGATTAAATGAGAGGTAGCAGGCATAGAAACCAAATATTGCAATAAAGAGGACAAGAATCGGATGTAGTGGAAATGGTGTTCCCTTGGAACTCTTCAATGAATATGCATGCTGTAAATATGAGATTACATTATCAGATAATGTAAATAACATATGGAACCAAAGGAGAAGAACACCATAGTAGTATAGTACCATCTTTTGGTTGCAGTAAAGAATTTACTGAACTGGCTGGCTTCTAGTTCTACCGCTTGCACTTGCACACAGAAAACCAACATGTTCAATCCTCATTGAAACCAGCAGCTCAGAATGTGGGAGGGAACTACACTGCATTCTAGTTAATTTACAGATTCTTTCAATTTGTTCTTCAGCAAATAAGGTGATGAAAGTGCATGTCTACGGTCTAAATATTGATACAATGCAAAGCCTTTACGTGCATAATAGAATTCTGAAACCTTGCTTGTTTCCAATAAATGCAAGCACTCTTATGCAATCCAGAAGCACGATCAGGTAGATAAGTACATATTGTATCAACTACAAAAGAACCATATTCTGCTTAAAGTTTAAAGCAATGCTTTATAGAATCTCCAAACAGAGGGGTAACAACCCAGGATAGGATTTAGCACCAAGAATGGAGGTAAAAAAGCACAGGTAATAATGACATACCAAAACTTGTTTTACCAAGAATCCCCAGGCAGAGAAAGAAATCCCAGGTGGAATTGAACCCCAAAATGTCCAAGAATCCCACCAAAAGAAAGAAATAAAGAAATTATCCAACGATGGTTACCTAAAGCTCAGACAGAGAGAAACCCATGCGAGATTTAGCTTTCCAAGCGTCCACGAAACAGCAAGAGCTCAAAAAATGGAGCCAAAATTGAGCTCAAAAGAGTCAAAACTTTGATGGTTACGAAGAATCACGCAAGAACAGCTCAATTGTGAGTCCCAATGCATCCACAGAGACTCAGAGAGAGAGAGAGAGAGAGAGAGAGAGAGAGAGAGAGAGAGAGGTACAACAATGGCTAGGAAGGCTTCAAATACCAATAAAAATTCTTAAAACAATGGCCAAAAGAAAATCACATGAGGAGCTTAAAACATGGAGAATTTTTTTCCATTACCTGATTTCTCGGTGAGGAAGTGCTGCATTTTTCAGGTTACCTCTCACTGACGAACCTTGCACTATCTTTTCTTTGTTCCTTTCTGAAAATTTATTGGTTTAAAAGAAGGTTGGCACTTAAGAGTTAGAAAAATCAGGATGTAATTTAAGATTCAGAAGAGTTGAAATATATGGAAGGATTGGCACTTAGGAAGATTGTTTTGAGCTACTACAATTTGAACTCAACCTCAAAAGGTGCAAAAAGTACAGGGACAGGAGGTCAGGAGGTCAGGAGGAGACAAAAGAGGGACCGTTTGCTGCATTTTGTCTTGGTGGACCATGAAATTGCAAGAGTTTGGTAATTCGAAACTTGGAATTGGAATTGTACTGGTTGGTTGATTGTTTGGACTGCAGATTATTAGCATAAGTCTTGTATCATAAATATTTAGATTATTCAGTGTTGGTGAGATTTGACCACATATCCTCCTATTTATGAGTTTCAAGTAACATGCACTAAATTCAATTGTTGCAATACTCTTAAAAAGACATATTCTTCTTCCGAAAGTACACGGTGAGCACCTTCACTGGTAAGCTACGAATTCCGTGTCTGCTAGTTCTTTTTTAAAAAATAGTTTGACTACCACGTTTTATTATTTCGAGCAATCTTATGCTTGTTTATAAATGTATTTGACGCCAGGTGAAATGAGATCTGTGCAGACTAAGACTGCTGCCGAATTTATGAGCCATGATTAAAAAATCTGTGTGTTTTCTTTGTAAAAGAGCCTGACCAGTTTAACCTAAAAGGTCCAACAGCTTATAGACTTAAATCATATATCTAAAATATATGAAAAAACACTATATATAAGCCTTTAAACAGTGCATTGATTTAGTCCAATATTTAAAATACCGTCAGAGGGAACAGCCATTTTTCGCACTACCTTTTTTACAAAGAATTTATTCACTAGCTCGCAGTTACTAAGAATTATGAGTTAATCTGTACGATTAACACAATTTTTGCACTAGTGGAACATCAGTTAACACTTGACACCGTCAATACAGGTACAATCAAAATCATAATGAAACTCATCTCATATTGCGAAAGAACATGATTGACAAAGGAATAATTAACCCTAGAAAACAAACACGACTGCGATAGCAACCCTTCCACAAACGGACCAGCAAGAAATTTGTAGTAGCTAGCAAATTGCAAGAAACGAGACCTGCATGAAGTGGTCCTTATATTAGCTGGAATCCCAAATGGACCTCACCATTGCTACATCAAATAAATAGGCGAGCTTAATGACAAGATTAGCGCAATGCAGGCTTCAGTTAGGTAGTAAAGCACACATCAGTTGGAAGGTCACATCATGAGTTAATGCAATCCACAACGGCTGGTTAGCGCCTTTATACCAAGGAGACAGGCAAGCAAAATCGCAGAGGGGCCATTCACCAGTATAGAGCTAGCTATATGGAGCATCAAGTAAAAGTTGATGTCTTTGCAGGGGTAGAAGAATCTGCATCATGACGAGGACATGAAATCCTCCGGCCTTGCGATGAAAACTTCCTCGAAGCCATTGCCATCTGGCAAAAAGAAACGAATACTGCAGTCAGTACCTGACATAGCGAGATTCAACAGCTACAGAGGGCAAGAGCCACTAAGTAAAAGATGGAACTGGTTAGAACTAGAAATCACCCTCTTTTCAAACAAAACACTGAGCAAATTGTATCTTTCAAAATCTTGAATGGGACTCCATATTCACCAGGAAAAAGTGGAAATAAAAAATTGCTTTATGCAGATTTCAGACCCAACATTGAGCTTCCAATGAGAATAGCATCAGGACACTAAAGTGGGTATCTTCCCCAGAAAGAGGTAACCACCACCACCACCACCCCACCCCCACCCCCACCCCCCGCACATCCACCACTTCGTACCAAAGAAACCATAATCTTTGCAACAGTCATCCTAGATATGAAGCTTTTTACAAAATGAATGGGCGATGGAAATAGGCATAGCTATAAACAGCTTGGCCATGGGATGTTGATACTGACTACTAAGAGCTCACAAAGCCACAGGCACAAAAGAATGCAAAATACTAGCTGAAAAAGAGCAGATTAAGAAAAACGAATTGAGTAGACAAAAGTTAAACACTGAGTCATAATGTTGCGGTCAGAGCAGGACAGCACCTTTTCTCAATGCCAACGCAACAATGGCATCATTTTCGACCTGGAGCAAGAGGAGGACAAAATTAAATAAGTTGTAGGATGGATAGAGAAAATGTATTAAGCAAATTGTGGTTTTGATCTTTGAAAAAAACTGATCTGCAAAGGCTATACAAATTTAGTTGTGTTGAGTTTAACAAACCCAGGCCAAATTTCACAGAATAGAGAAAAACAAAACAAGTTCTTTTTTAAATATATGGGTACCTTTTGAGTCATCCAATACATCGTTGGTTGCCAACAAGATCAAGCGTTGATTGCTAGGAGGCTCATCTATCAGTGAATGCACCTTCTGTTTGATATTCAAAGTTGTCTCTGTTGGATCACATTGTATGAAGTATGTAGTCTTGTTCCGTTTCACTCGAATATACATAGCTGCATAAGAGAATATCCCTCCAGAAATAAGTATGCTACAGTTAAGAACAACACATTTTGGTAAGACACTAACACTACGAGCAGCTACACCAGAAGGCACAGTTGTGTGATGTTAATCGAATGTGGCTGCTATACATGAGATGGTGACACTGAGGCAGGAGAAGATGTCAACATGGTTTTGGTTTGCTTGATTGTTGATGCTAACAGTTGCACGACAATTTGTGCTTCCGAGCAAGTTTTGCAATGCATTGAGAAAGATATGTGTGCAGTTAACCCTATATTTTTCAAGATCAATTCTTCAAAAGAGGATTGTGTAGGGATAGAAAAAGAAACAGCATATGACATTTTTTGGAAATATCAGACAATAATTATGATAAACTGTCCCTGATCAGCTTTTCGTGTTAAAGATTCCTTGAACCAATGAAAAGTTTACTTTCGAATACCAAAGTTTGTTCACATTTTGCTTTCCGTGAGCACTACAAGATCCTGTTAGCATCCAACCTTTACAAAATAGTACAATAAGCATATCAAGGTAGTCTTTCAGTTAGCAGAGATGTTGAGAGTAACATATAACAACGGAGCAGGTTAAATAAGGATGCACAGGAATTTCTTCCAAACACATTTTAGAAAGAAGCAGCTGGTATACACGAATGAACTTTGAGAACAAGGAAAAACGTAGAACATCTAGATTATACAAAAAGCAAGAATTACTATGTTGATTATGAACTTTTCTTGAAAACATTGAATTAATTTTTAAAAAGGATCATCACAATAATATTGGGATAAAGAAAGTAACAGTAATCTTTAACAACAAGATAAAAGAAAACCAAAAGATCCCAAGTAGAGTTAAGCAAAATTGAGGATATAGATTTCAGCGAGATAATTACATGCAATACAGTGGCTCAACGGGCCTATGGTTTCTCACATGATCATGTCTAAATTCTAAAATATCTTCTCATCTAAATCTGATGGCTTTTGCATTCAAGGGTGGATATGAACGATACTAGGTTCAGTAGTGCAATTACATCTTATATTTAGAAAACAAGAGCAAGTAGAAATATTAGATCAGCCCTTTTTATGCCTCATTACAGTATGAAGAGAAAAATAACTCTGCAGGCGACAGTTCTTTTACTAGTGCTACTTTTCTAGATCAACCTACCAATTTGGGTTCATTTGATTGGTTCCGGACGGCAATTTATATCTTTTTTTATATGATTCATGCAAAAAACATACAACGACGGCCACCATTTCCCCAACCCAATTAGCCAGACAAGGTCTGCTATTGAAAAATCCAACCCTAGATCAGAATAAACAATAGGGAGCAACAGTACAATTTAGAGGGGAATACTAATAGAACAGAGCGATCAAAAGAATACCAGGATAGAAGAATCAAAAAATGGAAAGAACTGTAGAAAGGAGATTTTGAGGATTCGGGCAATCAATCGAACATACCTCTGAGAGTTTTTTGTACGGATAACACATTAACAAAAAAAAATTCAAAAATAACTCAGATCAAAAAGATTTTGTAGATATGGTAGTAGTCGTCAATTGGACTGGCGACTTATCAAAAAAGGCAATAAGCCGTCAACTCACTTACTCAAAAAGGCAACAATCGCCAATCCGTCTGGCGACTGGTCAATTAGCACACACGGGTTGGTGTCTGGTCTAATACGACCACAATTCTGTTCGCAATTTATCAGCAAATTCGATCAGGCAACAGTGAAATCGACCACAAGCAAAGATGTGGCTTTTAGTCGCCAATTGATCTGGCGACTGGTCAATTTTACTTAGAGTCGCCAGCTTGTCTGGCGACTATTGACATATCTGTAAAACCTTTTTGATCTGTGTTATTTTTGGATTTTCTTTTTATTAATGTGTTATTCGTACAAAAAACTCTACCTCTGAGGGTGGAGAGAGAAGAGAAGAGAGAGAGAGGAGCAGTGTAAGATTAAATCTAAGACAAGCATGTTTTAGAAAAGTATTTTAAAGGAATTTTTGTATTATATGTGTGAAATGTCATTCAAAACATTATCCACTCCAATGTAAATTGTTTCAAAAGATTAGAATATAACAAAAATATCTATTTATTTGTTAGTGAAAAGAGAGAAAAATAATTAGAGAATAATTCAACACATAAATTGAGAAGATATAAAATAAAAAAATCCAGACTTCCGTTGTTTTATGAAGCAGTTTCTCTCTCCTGTGCAGAATAAAAAATATTTCTTTTTCCTCGGACATGCCGAAGCACTATGCGAGGCGTTGCTGTTGAATTTCGCCTAAAATATTTTCTTGAGAAATAAGAAATGAGAATGCTTGTAATGTATTCTCTCAGAGGACTTAACTTAAGAAAATAGAATAGAGCAGAGCAGAGAGAGTTTATGAGGTAACTTAATAACTTTAGTCATATTTCAACACAATAAGGCATTCCAGTTATTTCAAGTGATTTTTTAAAAATATTTTTAAAGTTACGTTTGATGTTGTGATAGCTAAAAATACTCTCCCAAATTTCTAACCCGTTGTTACAAATGTGATAAAATACATAATTCGATATGAAACTGAATATTTTTCTCTTTCAAAGAATATGATAGGGAACTAATTATCATGACAAGAATCATATACAGATTTCCACCGTACATCACTCACTTGAAAAGATAAAGGAAATTGGTTGTAGTAAGCATCACTAATTGATGTACTATCCTGAATTGAAAATTACATATAATTTTCATGTATCACCTGTTGAAATGACTGTTGGTGCGACAACAGAAATAAATCACCACAACACTAAACCTAGTTAAACTTCTATTACTTTATCGAACAACGATGAAAAATTTTGCACAACTTTTTTATGTATTCTACAGTAATTTCGTGTACCGCAACAGGACCAAAATGAGCTTAAAACCTGTACAACCATTTCCTCAGTAAACTTTACTACCAACTACCAAGGCAAAACAACAGCATCACCATTCCTTCATCCCGTCATGCTGTTAGCCTTGGACAGTTCGTGCATAGGCCAGAGCAAATAAAATTACATGATCTATCTGAAGCAATTTTTCCTTTGCTAACCGTAAATTGTATAGCAAAGACAACACTGAAAAGTACTTGCTCTATCTGAAGCAAATTTTCCTTTGCGAACCGCAAATTTTACAGCAAAGCCAACACTGCCTTGATATGCTTCAATGAACTATCAGTTCAATAACTCTGTTTACAATAAATCAGTTCCCTTAGAGTATTTTCCTATCAATCTATAAAAGTTACAAAAAATATTGTATCCATTTGCTTAGATATTCCACTAAAGACTGATTCACAGATGAGGGCTATGGTTTTTGAAGGGAAGGACACAGGAGTAAGTAACATATTTTACACTGTCGATAAGAACGACGACAAAGATGCGGGATAAAGACTTTGAAGATATCCTCCCCTCATTGTCCTCATCACCAGCTTCCCTTGGATCAGCCAGGACAGAAACAACCACAGATGAAACTGGCTTATCACTGCCATAGCTATCATTTTTAGGAGCTGCTTTAAGGTGCTCAGTGTCATTGGATGTAGACCCTTTGAGTGGAATGGCCTCCGAGTATAAAATCCTTCTGTTCTTCATCTTGTGAACTCGACCATGAGAATTTCCCGATGAATTTTGTGATGAATTTTGTGATGAATTAGACTTAACGGTGGAGTAGACAGGAACAATGCCATTTGCATGAGCAGCAGCTGGAGATACATCAAACTGGAACACCTCAGTACACATTCCAGAGGTCAGCATAGGACCTAAAAATGAGTAATGGCAAAACATCAGCAAACAAAGGGACAATGTAATTTAGTGGATGCAGTTAACCACCCAAACTCAAATGAATTCAACAGTACAATACTAAGATAGGAAACTGTAAATGCTAGCTTGCTCATACTTCATATTTTTCATAATCCTCCTAGAGGAATTATGATTTTGGGATCAAACTAGCAGCCAATTTTCCAGACATACATGTCTACTATAATCCATCAGGCAATAAGAGCACAGTGCATCCATCACATATGCACTCCTGTTATTACCACACAAAGACGTAGCTAACGGTAATATAAAAGTAAAGGCCTCCAAAATAGTCATGAGGATGCCCGCAAGATCTGAAATAACAGCTAGTTCATTTCCTAAAATTGTTTTTACTTTTGCACTAGTCCTACTGGTCCTCAAGCAAGATTGTCTTGAGACTAAAAAGCATTATTCAGTAGTTTCAATCTGCTTATTTGTGCTGGTCTTCATGGAGATTCAAGTCCTCTTCAAGTCATACCCTGGGTAATGCCTGTCGAATATTCTGGAAATCTTGGAGTGGTCATCTATCTTCTGATGACCTTAAACATCTCCTTGAGAAGAGTAGACAGTAAAAGACAAAATATATTATCGCCTAACTGGTTTCACGTATCATCTTAAATATAGAAATAAGCATACATATCAACCAAACTGTGTTTCAACACAGGCCCTTATCCTACCAGCAACAATAACTATCCACAAAGTTCAGGTAAGTGATTTGTTTTGGAACCAAATTAGTAAGTTTGTTTGCAGAATGGCCTCACCCACTCTCTGAAATAAACACATTCCAAAAACCAAGACACAGGACCTGAATGGTGATAATACCAAGAGGACCTTTCAGAATGGCTATCCACAGCCCACACAAGCATGAGCTAATCCAACAAACTAAGATATCAGAACTCTTGTTAATATTGTGATCTAAACAAACAGTTACGCTTCAAGATATTTACTAATAGATTACCATTAGCCACTCAGGGCATGGAGCTCCCTTTAGCTATTTCCAGCTGTCTAAATAGTTAATTCTAGCAAATCAGCAAAAAAACTCCAATATATTTTCTATTCTCTATATTGAATGTAATCATATATTACCTATTACACAGGTTGGAACAAATAATTTAGTTCTGATTTCTGAAAAAGTTTATGGCTATCACTGCCTCACTAATGATAACTAGACTACCTAGTACTTTACCAGGTGACCCACTAACTCCAAAAGAAGCATCTATTACATCTAATATTGTTGCAAAAAAAATTATAGAAGATCTATGCATTTGCCTTCTGTTTCCAACTATGAGCCTCTCACTTTAATTCTTTCCAAAAACACTGCATGCAATCTTCGAGGTCAATAACCATTATGTTAGTTAGTCCACTCGCAAAAATAACATTAATGTCCATCAGCAGGTTTTAACAAGTACTGTACGTAGTATCCTCATCACTAGATGTCACACATGTATACTAAAGCGTCAAAGTAAAAAAACATAGATGCACAATTCACACAGTCATGGCATAGAAAAGCAAAGTAGTTACGTCAATTACGTAGCCTCCTTACCTGACATTGCTTCACTAAACCACTGTGGCAGCAATCCATCATCCTCCCTGTAAATGCTTCCATCTCTGGGAGCCAAAGCCATCAATCTGTCCTTCATTCTTTTTGTTGATTCCATAACATTTCCACCTTCCAATGGAGAAACATAACCAGGAATTGCCAAACTAGTCTCTTCCTTCCCTAGACTCTCTAAACTCTTTCCATCAACATTAGCCATTTGTGTAGCTTTCTCACTAGCAACAATGGAGTTAAGAACAAGATTCCCATTTATTTTCACATGCTTCCCATTTCTTGGCAGGTACAACAATGCTGGGAGTGTCTCACTTGTATTCTGTACATGCTTTGAATCAAAACCATCAGGATCACGATTCGGATGCCCCTCAACAGCAAGCACCCTTCCATGATGTGCAGAACCAAACACCACACCTTCCCTGGCATCACGTGCACCATACAACCGAATCACTGAAGGGACGAAAATCCCACAAACCATTGCTACGCACAGAAACCCCAGGAGGCTAACACTTGCAATCTTCTTGGTCTTGGTCTCCACCCTCCTAGTCTTCTTGGCTGGTGGCTCCGCCGCGTCACGAGAAGGCTGCTGCGACTTCAGCCGGGGTATTGGCACAAGTGGGACTTGCGAGCCACGCATCGCGTATGCCGGATTGATCCACGGCGGTGGCAAAGGGTACAATGCTGGGTACACCACCGGCGGCACCGACGGCACCAGCGTTGGCGGCTGGGCGCCCGCGCGCAGTTGCTGGTGGAGGGCGGCATTCTCGGCATTGACGCAGGTGATTTTGGCGGTGAGATCGGCGATGGTGGCCTGCATAACTTTTACTTTCCCCTCCAATTCTTCTACATATTGCTTCTTCCTCTGCCGCGACAGGTGCGCGCTCTCGCGGTTGCGTACCAACCGCGCGCGCCGCTTCGCTTCATCCCCCACCTCCTCCTTCGGCTTGGCCCGGTTTCCAGGATCGGTGCTCCGCGATGACAACGACGACGATGATTCGTTCTTTAGGTTCCCATCCCCGTCGGCACACGAGAAGGAAGATCCGATGTCCGGCGATCTGGCGGCGTCGGAGGAGGAAGAGGTGGTGGGAAGCGGAGGAGGGAAGGAAACGTCGACGTCGAGGAAATCGAGGTCGTTGAGATCGAAGTTGGGGTCGAAGACGAAGTCGTCGCCGAGATCATGGTCTCCGGCGGCGAAGTCGGGATCGGGGAGGTCCGGAAAGGGGAGGGGGAGATCGAAGGATTTGGGCGCGAAGAGGGACGGCTCCGCCATGGCGTCTCCTCAGCGTCCGGGCATGGGAAACGGAGAAGGCGGCGGTGGTATTGGCTTTCTGGGAATTTGGAACGGAAGCGTATAGATGGGGTCAAGTAGGGTGAGAGATTTGGTCGGAACTGTTTCGATCGTAGAGATGACTCCGCCACGGCACGGACGGGACCGTGGAGAAGCCGGACGTGACGCTTCCGGAAGCTTCCATGGGCTGGTCTCCTTGGGTCAGGAAGCTTGGGCTCATTGAGCTGGGCTTATATGGGCTGGAGGACATGCCGGCCCAGATTGACAAAGGGGTTAAACCCCTTTACGACCAGATCCCCAGTATCCCGAGATGTATGCCCCCGCCGCGCGCCGCCTCCTGCAGCGGTGCCTCGCTGTCAGTCAGGGCGGCGGCCAGTGCCGCCCACTGACCACCACGGCTGAGGCTTCTGCGGGAGGTGAGAAGGCGGAGGATCCGGGAGGCGACGATGCCATATACTTGAAGAAGCCCGCGGCGGACGCGGAGGTGGCGACGCGGGACGAGACGTCGGTGGCGATGCCGATGTCGTTCATGACGGGGTCAGTGGTGGGGAAGCGGTTCTACGGCTCCGCGACAGTGCGGCGCGCCGACGACGGGAACGGGTGGACGGTGATGCTCGACTACCGCACACTCAAGTCGCCGGCAAAGCGGCCCCTCAAGCTGCCCTCCCGCGCTCTCGCCATGGCCGTTGCCGCCGAGTGGGAGTACCAGGTCTCGATCCACTCCCTCTTCTCCTGCTCCTTCAGTTGTTCTGTTTGGTTGTTTGATTTCCTTCGGCTGTGAGACTGTACTGCAGCTTAAAATTGCTCGAATTCATGAGAACTTAAGAGGATGCTCTCCTTGCAGTTCATTCCATAGGGGATCCTGTATTGATTATTGAATTGAGGGTTTTTTTTCAATTGATGTGTGTTAAGGTTTTAGTCTGTTTACACTTGAAAATTAGTTAACATAGCGGATAATTCGAAGGATAAGTGAATGCATTCCTGCCTGTCTGGTGGTCACAGAGTTAGTTCATCCTGAGCAGCAATTGTGAATTATGAGAAGATTTTTGTGGTATGGTTGTCGTATTACTATCTAGTAATAAGGAAGACTCAAATCACATGAATTCAGGTGTGCTTTGGCATATTCTTTACCTCCTCTTCTTTTTGCCTTTGTTTCATAGACAGAACAGTACTGCAATTACTACAAAAAAAAATGAGGATCTGAAAAGAAAAAAGAATGAAAGAAAACAAATGATCAGTACCTTTAAGTAAGCCTCGCGCTGTAGAGCCATTCCATTTAGGCATAATGTGCACTTCTTTTCCTTTTGTGGACAATACAACATGTTGGAGTTAACTTCACTTCTCACTATCCAAAAGCACTGAGTGGTCACAGCGAAAGTAAAACTTTTATCTAGTTTTATTCTAAATTCAAAATTTCCCTCTAGAGACGTGAGAGGTCGTATTGAATTTTATCAAATTCGATTCCCCTAAGAAAATGGATGTTTTCCAGATTTCAATTGTGATTTAAACCAGCGTGTCAATAAGTCACCTGTTGATAACAATGACTCGTATTTATATTTGTACTCATCAGTTGCAATGGATGAACATAAGAATTTTGTATCTGTTCAGAGTACATATGAATTACAAGAGAATGGTCGTGTGATAAGTGATAAGTAATCAGCTTGGTCTATAAGGATTTTACTTTTGGGTGCAGCATCTTCTGTAGTGATGTTAGCTTTAGGATATATGGCATCTCACTGAGATGTGCTTGTTTCTTCCCTGATTTATCATGCAGTATATACTGATGCTGACAGTTTCTTGGTATTTCTAGGAATCAGATGGAATCCGTCCTTTTACAATGCCTCTTATGAAGCTTGCCTGTACTGCATTGGAGAGAGTTCCATTGACACGTGCAAAAATAATTGATAATTTGATGAAGAAATTTCATCAAGATTTGGTATTTTGCCGCTCACCTGCCGATAATGATCTGACCAGAGTAGTTCATGGTAAGCTCTTTTCTCAGTACTTTATGTAACGTGTGAGGTCCATATGAATGAATTATGTTTTAAGCTACTGAATCGATGTAGTTCAAGGGTCATCGCCTTCTGTTCATTTTGCTCTAATAGTATCATTTCTTTATGCGCTCTTGTTTTTGTCGGCAGAAAAACAGGAGGAGAAAATTGACCCTTTACTAGACTGGCTAAACACTGAGTTTGGGTTCAAGCCTGTTGTATACACAAGCTTTTTTGGGGGAAAGCAAGACGAGGGCCTAGCAAAGGCTGTAGAAACTGTTTTGAAGAAAACAACGGATTGTGAACTAGCATCTATTGATGCTATGGCTGCAGCAGCACATTCTTTGGTAATCCCTCTGGCAATATTTCGAGGAAGGTTGGGAATTGAGGAAGCCATTGAATTGATCAGGCTTGAAGAAGATCACCAGGTGTTTATTTACAATCATCTTTTTTTCCCTCCATTTTTGAATATTTTGGCCATTCTTTTGTCTTAAAAACCCTTTTTGTCTCAGGTTGATAGATGGGGCCTGGTTGAAGGAGGTCATGACGTCGATATTGCTGATCTTAAGGTGCAAATCTCCTCCGCTGTTGTGTTTCTTGGACTTTCAGGGAGGCTATAAACCTTCTATTATCAATCTACAGAAGAACTGCTATATCTTTTTGTTGTTTATCTTAGTCTATATGGAAACTTGTCAAGATATGTAGAATAATTGCTTCTGGACGGTTGATAAGAAACAGAGTACATGTAACCAATCTGTATTGAGTTAGTTTTTGCTCGTAACTGAAATAGGTTATCGTCGGTGTGAAAACACGACGTTTTTTTGGATTTCTATTGTCCCTGTTTTATAATGGATTTTCTCTTCTTAAAAACAAGGTGACACTGTTTGGTGAATGAGTATGCAGGTTGAATCCAGAGTTGATTTTTCAATGGTGTCAATCAAGTCATCTTATTTCTCTCTTTCTGCTGGTGGTGTCAATCAAGTCATCTTAGTTCTGGCTTTCTGCTGGAGCCTGTTTGATCTATTTGCAAGGGAATGCAGCTAGGAAATTCTTCATACTGGGGTTTACGCTAGTATAATGAACTAATACTATGAAGACTTAGCTATATTTAATCTACACCAACTAAGTGCATGGTCGAGTTATGATAGCAACAAAACCAGCATCCGTACTATAGATAAGTCTTGTATGGTGCCATTAATGCTGTTGAGAAGCGCACGCAACTGCAATGTGATAATTTTGTGCCACAGCGCCTGCAATTTCCAACTGTTTAGGATTAGTTCGCTCGATGGTGCTTGGTGGACGATCAGAGATCACAAATTTAATAATTTATAAATGTAGAATTCATGCATGCAGACAGATGTGTATGTGTTCATATCAGTAATGATAGAATTTTTTTACTTGTGAATCAATTGTAGAATTTATTAATTTCTTGAAAATAGTAAATATTAGTAGAGTTTAAGATAATTTTTTATATATTAGGTCCATTTGCAAAAAGAAGTTATAGGCATCTGCCACCTCTCACGCAGCCGATGGAGTGAGTTTTAGAAGACTAAATCTAATAAAAAGGTTTAATTCAAATGAGAAATAAAATGTATGCAATTTTAAAAAAAATTCCTCCCAGCTAAACCCATATTTTTTATATAAAGGATATCTTAAGCAGATCACCTGGCGTGTTAGTATAGCTGTCTACAGAGAATACTGTACACAGCACCAATACGAATAAGAAAAGAAGAAACAAGAGACGTGAAACGAAATGGAAGCCAAGAACCAAGAAGTAGCAAGCACCAAGCGCCCGCACCGCTCGCCACCGGCGCTGTCGTGCACGGTGCGCATCCAGGTCATCCGGCTCACCGCTGCCATCGACGCCGTGGAGCGCCGCGACGGCACCATCAACCGCTGCCTCTACTCCATCATCGACCGAATCTTAAGCAAATCCGCCAACCCACGTCGGGACTCCGCCGGCGTCCACTCTGCCGACGTCACCGTCGACGCCTCCCGCGGTCTCTGGGCGCGCGTATACTCCCCCACGGCGGTCGCGTCCTCCTCCCCGCTCCCCCTCATTGTCTACTTCCATGTTGGCGGCTTCGCGCTCTTCTCCCCCGCCATTGGCCCTTTCGACGGCGTCTGCCGCCGCTACTGCAGCGAGGTCGGCGCCGTCGTCTTCTCCGTTAACTATCGGCTCGCCCCCGAGCACCGCTACCCCGCCGCCTACGATGATGGAGTGGCCTTCCTCAACTACCTCGACGCTACGGGCCTCCCCGGCCTCGCCGTCCCCGTCGACCTCTCCAGCTGCTTCCTCGCCGGGGAGAGCGCCGGCGGCAACATCGCGCACCACGTGGCCCAACGCTGGACGGCCACGTCGCAGCCTTCCGCCAAGTCCGTGCGCCTGGCCGGCATCATTCCTGTACAGCCGTACTTCGGGGGCGAGGAGCGGACGGAGGCAGAGCTGAGCCTGGAGGGCGTGGCACCGGTGGTCAACATACAGCGGTCGGACTGGTCGTGGAAGGCGTTCTTGCCGATGGAAGCCAGCCGGGACCACCCGGCGGCGCACGTGACCGAGGAGAACGCCAACCTCGCCGAGGGGTTCTCGCCGGCGATGGTCGTGGTCGGGGGGCTTGACCCGCTGCAGGACTGGCAGCGGCGTTACGCCGACGTGCTGCGACGGAAGGGGAAGGCGGCGCGGCTGGTGGAGTTTCAGGAGGCCTTCCACGGGTTCTACGTCTTCCCGGAGCTCGCCGACTCCAAGAAGGTCATGGAGGACACGAGGGAGTTTGTTGAAAGTAACAGGGCGTCCAACTCTACCGCCCTTTGAAAGTATGAGAGTGGGAAAAGACTACATAATGCCTGGTCTCTGAAGTGTGAGGTGTGAACTGTTGCATGTGGTGGACCAGTGGGCATATATACATGGTGTGATGCAGCACACTTTCGCTCAAATTGCTACTTGCATGTGTGTCTAATGGAGTTTTTTTTACTATTAACCCACAGTTAAAAATTAATTTCAAAATTAACCCACAGTTGCGATAATTTGTAAAAATGACCTGTCACGTCAGCTTGTCGAGCTCCCAGAGCTCGACAAGCGAGTAGTCGCACGGACACGTACTAGTCGTGGTCGAGAGCCACGACTAGGGCTTGTCGTGCTCCACGACCACGACAAGTCGTGTACTGTGCGTGGTTGTCGAGTCTCTCGACCACGACTACTCCTCTGCTGCCCTCGACCACGACTAGTACGTGTCCGTGCGTGGTTGTCGAGTCTCTCGACCACGACTACTCCTCTGCTGCTTGTCGTGCCTTGAAGGCACGACAAGTGAAAAAACAATTTTTGCTGCAACGGGGATTCGAACCCGAGCCACTTGTTTGCTGCTGAGAACTCCCACCAGCTGAGCTACGAAGCTTATTTGACATAAGGGCAGTATACATTATAATATTGTGCAACTTGTCGAGTTTCCAGAACTCGACAAATTGCTGCTGGTCCCCCCTTTATTTCTTTGGTCCCCCTGCTCCCCCTGCTAGCTAACTCACTCACACACACAAACAGCAGCATCAGCAACAACACACACATACACATTTCATCTTTCAACACTAGATCTAGCAAAATCCGTCCGATAAATTTGTTTGGTGTAGAAGAGAAAGTTGTAGAGAATTGCGAGTTCTTCGAAAAGAGGTAATTTTTTTCGAAATGCATTTAAGATTCTGTTAATTATGTTGCTAATGACGTGATTAGGGTTTATATTTATGTTTATGTATATACAAGAGTAGGTATTATATTTTTAGGAATATGTTTAGGAAATATGTGCATTTGTATGTATGTTTGTAAAATAGATTTTTTTAAATGTATGTGTGTATGTATGTTTGGAAATGAATGTGTATATGTTTAAAAATAGGGGTTTATAAATGTATGTGTGTGTTTGAAAAATATATTTTAGAAATATATGTGTGTATGTTTAGAAAAATAGGGTTTTTAAATGTATGTTTGTATGTTTGGAAAATAGGTTTTTGAAATGTATGTGTGTATGTTTAGAAATATATGTGTGTATGTTTGGAAAAATAGGGTTTTTAAATATATGTTTGTATGTTTGGAAAATTGGTTTTTGAAATGTATGTGTGTATGTTTAGAAATATATGTGTGTGTATGTTTGGAAAATATGTTTTTGAAATGTATGTGTGTATGTTTAGAAATATATGTGTGTATGTTTGGAAAAATAGGGTTTTTAAATATATGTTTGTATGTTTGGAAAATTGGTTTTTGAAATGTATGTGTGTAAGTTTAGAAATATATGTGTGTGTATGTTTGGAAAAATAGGGTTTTTAAATATATGTTTGTATGTTTGGAAAATAGGTTTTTGAAATGTATGTGTGTATGTTTGGAAAATATGTTTTTGAAATGTATGTGTGTATGTTTACAAATATATGGGTGTGTATGTTTGGAAAATAGGTTTTTGAAATGTATGTGTGTATGTTTAGAAATATATGTGTGTATGTTTGGAAAATATGTTTTTGAAATGTATGTGTGTATGTTTAGAAATATATGTGTGTATGTTTGGAAAAATAGGGTTTTTAAATATATGTTTATATGTTTAGAAATATATGTGTGTATGTTTGGAAAAATAGGGTTTTTAAATATATGTGTGTATGTTTGGAAAAATAGGGTTTTTAAATATATGTTTGTATGTTTAGAAATATATGTGTGTATGTTTGGAAAAATAGGGTTTTTAAATATATGTGTGTATGTTTGGAAAATAGGTTTTTGAAATGTATGTGTGTATGTTTAGAAATATATGTGTGTATGTTTGGAAAAATAGGGTTTTTAAATATATGTTTGTATGTTTAGAAATATATGTGTGTATGTTTGGAAAAATAGAGTTTTTAAATATATGTGTGTATGTTTGGAAAATAGGGTTTTTAAATGTATGTGTATTTCGTTTTAGAAACTATGTGCACACAATAGAAAATATAAAATTAGGTTATTTTTAATTGTGCACATGCATACTATATGTCTAAAAATTAGGTTTTGGACATATATGTGTATGTATTTAGAAATTATGAAACTAGGCTATTTTCAATTACATGCATGCATGCTCTATGTTTAAAAATTATGTTTTTTAAAATTAGGTTATTTTTAATTGTGCACATGCATACTCTATGTTTAAGAATTAGGTTTTGTAAAATATATATGTGTATGTATTTAGAAATTATGAAACTAGGTTATTTTCAATTACATGCATGTATGCATGCTCTATGTTTATAAATTATGTTTTTCAAATGTATATGTGTATGTATGGTTTTAGGAACTATGTGCATGTGTGTAATGGTGTCATGTTATTTACGCGTGAGATGAATGTGTGTAGGGAATGGATAGTTCGAACAAAATTTCCATATTTTATGGTGACGGCATAATTCGCGAGGGGCAAAGCGGGGTTGATATGAGCCGTTGCCAGTATGTGACGGGCGAGCTGAGTGTACATAACACCTCATTTCTAGACCTGAATTTGTGGATCCTGAATATGTTCGGGAAGCAGCCTCGCGATGAAATGGCTCTAATCAAAGGGCTCATCGTTCGTGAGGTAGATAATGAGCCATACTGGATGCTGCGCGAAATTAAAGGGGACAAATCTTGGAGTTCTTTTATTCGAAGAGTGGAAGACCCCCATGGCGGACTGCTCGGCCAGTTCGCGATGTATGTGCAGTTCTGCAACGTACGAGCAGCCGAGTGTTCGGTGGAGGGTGAGCCAAGCGTCATGCCCGGTCCTGCGAGATTCAGGGCTAGCGAGTGGTCGGATGTATTCTGCCATACTCGCGTAGATGTGTGCGAGGTACTGGATTGCCTTCCATCAGTGTCCGACGAAGATGATTCGACGGACTCGGAGGCATCCGATGGCTCTGATGACGATACTCCTGGTCCCTCGCAGGAGTGGCTAGATCACTCAGCATACAGTCAAGCTGTGTTGCCAACGGATCAGGGTTCGAGGTGGTCTTTCGAGCACGGTGGCTTACAAGTAGAGCAGGAGTTTCAAAGCAAGGAAGATATGAAGAATGCCGTGGCGAGCTGGTCCCTCGCAATTAACCGGCAATATAAGGTCGTCAAGTCAAACCCCAACCTTTTTGTCGCAGCCTGTGTAACAGCAGGCTGCCCATGGAAGATTCGTGCGATGCGGCCGAAGGACGACATCGGTTTTGTGGTGACAAGGGTTGCCGCACACACATGCCTGCTCACGGAGGCGCTGGACAGACACAGGAACCTGACGTCGACGTACGTCGGTAATATCATCCAGCCGGCTGTGCGAGAGAACATTTCGATAATGCCGAGAGAAATAATGAAGCAAGTTGCCGATAGGTGTGGGTACACTATAAGGTATGCAAAGGCCTGGAGAGCAAAACAGAAGGCAATTGAGGGCATGTTCGGCACATTCGACCACGCCTACAACAATGTGATGCGGTTGCTGCGCAACATCGCTCAGACCAACCCAGGCACATTTTTAGATTTCTTCGATCAGCCAGCTACACGTTGAGATGGTAGCCCCATACAGAACACTCGGGTACTCCGTCGATTATTCTGGTCATACCGCCAGTGCATCGAGGCATTTGCTTATTGTCGTCCAGTCATATGCGTGGATGGTACGTTCCTGACTGGAAAGTACAAGGGCTGTCTCCTCATTGCTGTTGCTGCGGATGCTAACGACCAACTGCTTCCATTGGCGTACGCCATCGTCGAGTCTGAAAACTCAGAAAGTTGGTTGTGGTTTCTGGTCAACGTGAAGCGGGCGGTTGTTGGTGATCGAGAGAAGGTGTGCATCATATCGGACCGCCACCGAGGGCTGCTCCATGCCATTGAGGTAATGCGCGGGGCCCCAGATGCTCCGTACAAATGAGAGGATGTGCGCAGCCGTTGGTGCATGCGGCACATTGCAGCAAACTTTTTCACACACTTCCGCAGTAAACAGATCATGGATCTGTTCAAGCGGCTGAGCATGCAAAATCAACCGAGGAAGTTCCAGGCTGTGTTCAACAAATTGGAGGCGCTGACAGTGAAGTACTCCACGAGGAGGGCCAGTAATGCTGCCGATGATGCGAACGTCAGCAAATTCTCCCAATGGATTAAGGACAAGGACATCGAGAAATGGTCCTTGCTGCACGACGAAGATGGCGCAAGGTTTGGGATAATGACGACGAACCTTTCAGAGGTGTGCAATTATGTGTTGAAGGGAGTCCGGTGTTTGCCGGTGACTGCTGTAGTGGAGATGACATGGTACCGCACAGCCGAGTACTTCAACAACAGAAGTGTAGCCGCCAAAACGCTAGTCGACGATCCCATGAGAACCTTGCCAGATGTTGTGCAGTCGTACTTGACTGCCCGCGTAGACAAGGCTCAGCGGCACGAGGTGACAGTTATAAACAGACTGCACCGAATCATTCAAGTCCGTCTACGGCAGAAGAACGTGAGCGGCCAACTGAGACCTGGACGGGTGCACGAGATCATTCTTGGGGGTGTCACTGAGTGCTCATGTAACAAACCGAAGCTACTGCACAAGCCCTGCTCTCATGTCCTTGCTTCATGTGCGGCGCTCGGTGTGAGCCCTGCGCCTTACCTTTCGGAGTACTTCAGCCTTGACAACCTTTCAAACACGTGGAGTGGCGTGTGGAGGGTTTTTATGACGCTCGGTGACTACAGAGTTATCCCTGCTGTCGAGACTACCTGGATCCCAGATGTAAATCTAAAGCGAATGGGTCCAGGGCGACGGAAGACACGCCGAATACACAATGACATGGATGAGTCACAGGGGGGTAGCTCACGAGCTAGGAAATGCTCGATCTGTAGGCAGCCCGGACATAGCAGGAAGGATTGTTTGAATGCACCCGGACCATCGACATAGCCTTGTAATAAACTTTGTAATACGCTTATCATTTGCATTGGATTGTTGTAATCTGTTTGAAACCTTGTAATATGATTCGTGTTATGTTACTTTCATGTCGTGTGCTATCCATGGGTATGATACTTTCAATAACGGTTCCCGATGTATGTTATGTTACTTTCAATAATGGTTCATGTTTTATGTTTTGACAGGCATGGCTGGCGGGGATAGAGATCTTCCAGAGCTACTGAGCATTACATGTGATCGTGGCCATCGCGGCCGCATCTTGTCCGAGAGCGGGGACTTGGAGCCGCTGGTAGTCCGTGCTCCCTTGGAGTACTGGCCTCTGCATGAGGGCTATATCCCCATCCTGCGGGCTGCAGGTTTATTGCCGTTCGCCCGTATGCTGCAGATAGGTCAGCATCTCACACTGGACAGGTCGTTGATCACCGCATTGGTAGATCGATGGCGTCCGGAGACCCACACTTTCCACTTCCGCTGGGGGGAGATGACAGTCACGCTGGAGGATGTGAGCATGTTGCTTGGTTTACCTGCCAGTGGACATCCCATCGTCCCCCGGCCAGCACGCCTGGATTGGCGCGCACAGATGCACCTTCGATTCAACATCGCTAACCACGCCGACGAGATCCCGGCATCCAGGCGTGGTGTCCCCCACCGATTTCTGGCTCGCTACCGTGAGTGCCCCGATGATGCCCCCGCCGATGTAGTTCGCCAGCATCTCTTCGCGTACTTGCTGGTGACGCTGCAGTATATTTTGTTCCCTTCCACGCACGGTGACACTGTGTACACGTGGTTCATTCCTCTGGTCGAGAGTATCGTCGATGCCGACGCAGGAGCCATGCCGCGTTACAACTGGGCGATGGCAGTGTTGTGCACGACGTACAGGGGCCTTTGCGAGGCATGCTGCAAGACCGCAGCTGGATCGTTGCTTTCCGCATGCCCTGTACTGCTGCAACTGTGGTCATGGGAGCACTTCCCCGTTGGTCGGCCGCGTTTACAGCGGCCCATCCATCCGTACGTTGCGCCAGCCGACTATGATGATTGGGTGGACCGGCCGACCATGGGAGCCCGTTGGCTGGGAGGTCGGCCGAGGTGGTCATCATCACAGATTCACCGCTGTTACTTGGCGTACCTGGGAGAGTTTGATCTCCTATCGGACGCGCGCGTCATATGGCGGCCATGGACACCGGAGCACATCTCGCAGGTTGCACCGCATGGCATTTCCTCGCATTGCATCGCGGGCCAGGACTGCTGGCTTACACTCCGGCACATGGTGTTCTCACATGTGGTGGAGCCGTATTTTTCGGAGAGGGTGATGCGCCAATTCGGCCTACATCAGCAGATACCGCCCCCGGAAAGAAATCGACAACGCCATCTCCCGCGGCAGATTCACGTGTATGCCTCGAACATTTTCTATATCTCATGTGCACACTCATATTTGTTTATTTCTTTGCTTTATGTGCATCGCGTCACCTTTTGCAGACAAACACGTAGAGGAAAACACTCTGACAACTGGCAGATCAAGAATTCCAAATGGGTCGACGAGTGGGAGGACCACGCGGCGACGGATGTTGTTGTGGAGGAGCGGCCGTATGACCCTGGGACGTCCCAGGCCTATCTTCAGTGGTACGTGCCGCGCACCCGCACGCGACTCGCTCGTGTGGCCCCCCCATCGCCGACAGAACTATCACATCAAGACAGTTTTCGACTCGGCCTTGATGTTCATTTCCCAGGTCGGATACATCGCTCGGTACGTTCGTCTTCGCTGGATACTTATGTTGGTCTCTTATTTTATCTATTTTTCCATAGTTCCCATATGAGTTTCGCATGTGCAGGGTGACTTAGCGTTGGGCATCGACAGCCAAGCGGCAAACCTGTCGTCTCGCTTGGAAGGTCCTCCACGCTTCAAGGCGATGGCGCGTGCTGCCCTACATTCCATCCGTGTAGCAGCACAACGAATCCTCTTCTTCGATGTTGCTTGTGGCCGAAAGACAGATGCATCGGTTCCGCACCGGAGAGGGGCCCGGCCGCCTAGCCCGATGTCAGCCCGGCCTAGCCTGGGTGGTGCTCGACAGAGCACTTCGTCAGCACGGCGCAGTCATCGTGACACATCGCCGACCTGGGGAGGTGATATACCAGGGACGTCCGCCGGCCCGTCTCGGCTTCATCGTTCCTCGTCAATGCACAGTGCTCGACGCAGAGATCTGCATATTGGGGGCCCGTCGAGACATCGCACTCCCGGTTCAGATGACTCTGATGATGACGACGGCATCCGTCGTCAACACGAGGACGACATTCGTCGTCAAGACAGGGACGATGCGAGTAGGGCGTTGGCAGAGCGGTTTGCGGCTGACGAAGATTGGGGCCAGGCTCATATTGAGCAGGCTCTCCAGGGACAGAGATACTCAGTCCCTGGGGGGTCTACTTGGGACAGTTGGGGGGACCCCGCCCACGACCACATGGATGTGGATGACGATCGTGAGTACTACGCTCCGCAGGGGGCCGACCCCAGTTGGGTGGCACCATAGCAGGACAACCAGGAGTAGGTCTCGCGCATGTTAGGGTTGCACGACCCTCATGCACATCAGTACTACCAACCGGATCAGTTGACGCCTAGCGAACTCGAAGATCACCCTCCACTGACACAGCCATCTCAGGGTCATGCAGGTACTGAGCGGCATGGTCCTTCTACCGCGGCTGGACAGCGATCACATGTGCCACCTGATCCGTACTCACCATCGCCTTTTTAGAGAGATAGACATGGGCATGGGCATAAGAGGGGTCGTCCGAACCCATAGCGAACATGTACTAACACTTTTATTTTCCAGTGTGTTACATTCAAAATGAATCATGCAGTTCACTAGATTTCTTATATATTTTTATTATATGATACATACTTACGTATATTTCTATAGATATATATACATATACATATACATATATATATGTGCATGTGTGTGTATATATATATATATATATATATATATATATATATATATCTATACAGTATGTATGTATTTATGTATGTACAGTATGATGGGAAAAACTCCTAGCCCAGCTGGTGGGAACTCTCTTCTACCTCGTTGTCCACCTGGGTTCGAATCCCGACTGATCTTGATTTGGGTTCACAGGATAGATTTTGATATTTTAGGGTTTGAGATAGATTAGGGTTGAACTGATCTTGTTACTGCCAAACATAAAAGTCTTTAGAAGCCAGATTCAATTCCATCTCTAAATCTCAGATCTATCAATCCTATTCTGTTTTCGAAAACAGGATTCCAATTACCCTAAATACTCAGAACTCAGATTTAGCTAAATCTTGACCTAATCCAGATCAGATTATTCTTGGATTATGATCATGGGTATGTCAATACGTTAATCCAGAAAGTTGGCAGCCAAATCGTATCATCTAAGCCATTTTCACATATCAGTCCAAATTATATCGTAATTTAGTCCTTTATTTGATATCTAGAAACCCAAAAAGGCTAAAATCTTCAGATTAATTCCAAATTCAAAATTTCTTTAGCAAATCTTTTTCAAATGCTATTTGATATAATTTTATCTTCTGTGCAGATTACAAAATCACATTTTAAAGGCCATAATTCAAAATCGACAAAACTCAGATCTTATTTTACCCTAAAGTACCCTATTTTCATTTTATATCGAAAATCATCAAATCAAGTGTTAGATGAGTATAATGTATAAGTTTACATTTATTTGTGAAATCAGATTACAAATAAATCCACAATTTAATCATTAATTTTTTTCTTGTCGAATTCTGCAGATGCGAGAAGTTTTGCTGACCTTGTCGTGGTCGTGGGGCACGACAAGCCCTAGTCGTGCCTTTCGACCACGACTAGTACCTCCCCGTGCGACTAGCAACTTGTCGAGCTCCCAGAGCTCGACAAGCTGACGTGGCAGGCCATTTGTGTAAATAATTGCAACTGCGGGTTAGTTTCGTAATTAATTTTTAATTCTGGGTTAACAGTAAAAAATACTCATGTCTAATGTGTCGTAAGCTGTGAACAGTTAAATGGGTAATTTGTTGTAGTATTTAGAGTTTTTAGGTTACAACTTGCAAGTCCTTAAGTTCTTTTTGCACCTTGTGGAGTTTTTCTTCGCCTATAGTACTGTTATATATATATATATATATATATATATATATATATATACCCTATTTTATTCCCACTCTTAAGATAGCTATTCTATACCTATTTTCTGTGTCGTTGGATCGTGTATTGAGATTAGAACTTTACTTCTGGTGATTACTAACATTGACGGCAGTAAACTGTTTGAAACCGCACCATTATCCCAAAAAATAAGAACCGAGGTCATAATTTGTTACAATTGCACAATCCCTAAAAAATAGGAACCGCGCAATACAACCAGTAAATTATTGTTAGTTCTCAATTTCGGTATTTGTAAACAAACAAAAAACTCTTTCATCTTTTCCATTATCAGATACCAACATCCAGCAAAAGAATAGAGAATCACCTTGAAGAGATCGTCAACCTATTTGACAGTAATCTTCCTAGTGATCATCAGTAAATTGTGAGCATTACTGGAATAATCAAGTAATTTACTGTCTCGACTACTTAAATTTACTGTAATATTAATTGAAATTTACTGCATCAAATCATTTTTTAAATCGTCGCAAAGAGATTTACTAAAGCGCTATGGATACATCATCACCATGAAGAGAACAATAAGCAATATGTAGAGTTTTGTTTGGTCCTTCTAATATGCCGTCAAATGATTTAACACTACCACGTTCAACAGAAGGATCAACACAAGATGATTCCTCATCTCATGTCTATACACATGTATGTATAATCTCTTACCAATTATAACGATGTCAAATTACTACCAAAAAATAACATGTACACTAGAATTAGAACCGTTGCTTTCATACAAATGATTCCAAATTATTCATAAACATTGTTTATATGTATAAATGATAATTTTACTTCCCCTGCACAATTAATTTACTAGTCGTATGCTTACGGATCATCACTGATCGATGTAAACTCGAAATAATCAATCCATCGATTTACTGGTCATATTGCTAATTTACTATCCTTGTACAATGAATTTATTAGTCGTATGATATGCATCTGCACTGGTCGATATAGTGTGGAAATATCTTCAATCCATCTATTTACTACTTGTATTGATAAATTTACTAGTTGTATGCTATATATTTACTGTCTACGTTATGCACTGGAAAATATAAAGTCGACAATATATTTAGTCCCATCAATTTACTACTAGTATTAATAAATTTACTGACATCAAACTATCAATTTAATGGTCATATTGTCAATGATCTCTCTGTAAATTCACATTACAATTTACTAGTCGTATGCTATACTGCATTGGTCATATGTAAAACCATCAATTTAGTGGTCGTCGATTTATTGGTCGTATTGATAAATGGATTGTCCTTGAACTATCAAATTACTTGTTGTATTTAGATTTAAACAGAGAGATGGTCGATTTATTGATCGTATTGTTAAATTTACAGTCCTTGAACTATCAATTTACTGGTCATGTTATCAACGATCTCTCTGTTTATCAACATTAATGTTTAATTTACTAGTCGTATTCTACAAATTTACTGTCCCGATCTGCACTGGTCCTATGCTATAGATTTAAAGTCATTTTAATGCCTTATTACAGTTACCAGATATTCCTGAAGTTATTATACCAACTGTGGGAATGGCTTTTCAAACTGAAGAAAAAGCGTATGATAATTACAACAGATACTCATATCATACTGGTTTTGGTATTCAAAAGGGCAAAAAAAATTTTATTAGTAAACAGTAAATTAGGATTCTTCAGACAATAAATTTACTGCTCGACATATCTTTATTGGATAGAACACAACTAATTTATTGTCCTTGTATTATCAATTTATTGGTCTTGTGCTATAGACATGTTAACTGATTGATAAATTTACTTACTTCTTAATACAAATTTACTTTACTATTCTACTAGATCTTTCATATAGTAAATGATATGAATGTCACTTAATTATACAATATTATTCTCCTTGAACTTCTAATTTACTGACAAGGAAGGATAAACAGAAAATACAATAATTTACAAATATGATTTCTCATGTAACTAACCTTTCTCCGTATCTACCTTCTCAGATTTGTTATGTTGATCAATTCCAAATGTATGCACAGCATTCTGCTCGCCGCCATCATTTGCACAACCAACTTTACTGTCATAGTAACTTAAAAATATGTCCAAATAATGTAATATGATTGATATATTACAAATTTCTCGCAATATCTATTATACTGATAATATAGATTACACTTTAAATTTATCAATTTACATGTATCTATTGGTGTAGTATACATACCACAATCAGTAAAAGAGCCATATCAATACCAGTAAATTACAACATCTAATACAATAAAATCGTGAGAATTTACTGTCACTAAATTTAACTATTACATACATGCATATTAACTAAATGAATTCATGTATTCAATAAAAAAATCTTGGCCTTTTTCTCTATAAGAGAACGCTCAACAAAATCGTCATCATCCACCAGATCTACATCATCCGAGTGAATTATTGAGTATTGCTTGTCCTCGTTTTCATGTAAATAACGACAATACAAAACTTACAAACTCAAATATTCTAACATAAAAACAAAAACAACTACAAAACATGAAAACGATGGCAAGCAATACCCAATAATTTACTATATTTATCCAACTGTTGTAATTTATTCTAGTAAATTAGATCAGACGGTTTCTAGACTGGGTATAGAATAACTATTCTAGAAATCGGTGTAGAATAGTATATATATATATATATACCCAGTGCCTGGCACCGACCAATGCATCAAGTTTAGAGGAGGGATGGTATGAATCGGCACACTAACTAATTCGGCTCAACTAACAGTGCAAGAAGTTATGGAACCAGCGAAAAATCTAGAATATTTGGAAGAAGAGGAAAAGCGCCGAGGATCTCACCAAAACATAATGGCAGAGGCGAGGAGCTAGAAGCAGGTCTAGGGCACCAAGCTTGGGGGTGCTCATAGGCAGGCAATAGCAGTGAAAGTTCTAAGCACAATGAGTTGTCAACAACAGCAGTGAGGGGGTCAAAGTGGTATTCGAAGTTTAGTTGTACTCTGGGAGTCTGGGGATAAAGGCATGGCCTCCCCAGCTTTGTTTTAGGCCTTCTCCATTCCATCGGCGCTTCGTGAGACGTTTCAACAGAATATTCTTCAATATATTCTGTGCCACATACGCGAAGCATCACCCAAAACACCCCTCCGCTCCAATGCAAGGCGCTTCGCGAGACGCTTCGTACAGGTCCACGAGTAAATTAAATTTAGGCGGTTATAATAAAACATCAATAATTTTTAATTTAAAAATCGAATATATGTAATTTTTGGTCTCTATACGAAGATAATTTAAAGATCTATAACTTTCTCAATATAATCAACATCTAATTTGAACTAGATTAATGCATAAATCAAGAAAAAAATTGTATATAATTCAGTTACACGAAAATTGAGACAAAAAAATTAAAAAAAATTTGAGCCGTCGCAGTCTCACGAAGTGGCTCTTTTTTTCTCTCTCCTATGAAAAAAATATTTTAATCCCAAACACCAGCGAGACACCCGGGTTGGAGAAAGCCTTAACTGTCTTTGCGCTTTCTTTGTTACTTTAGTCGGTCCTTTTGGTACACTTTTCTATAAATTCTTCTATTAACCAATGAAAAAACAGCCCTCCTGCTTTTCGTCAAATATATATACAATTTAATCACACGTAAGTCAAGATAAGAAAAATAAAAATTTCCAGACGTCCCGACACCTGCGGAAGCGTTTCTCTCTCCAGCATGCCAAAAGAAAAAATAATTTTTAATTCGAGGCGTCCATGGAAGCATAGCGTTGGAGAGAGTCTTATCAGAAACTAGCAAGGTGCCCGCGCGTTGCCGCGGGAAAGGCTCCGGGGCAAACGCGAAGAGGATAGCTGGTGTGGGCGGCGAAGCTGGTCGACTGGACGACCAAAATCCGTTGTGGGGAGCACCGGATGGTCGCGGTCGAAAGTAGTGGGGAGCAGCGCAGAGGCAGCAATGGTCGCGGTGCAAAGTTGTGGGTGTGGAAGCTCGTCGAAGGATGGTCGTGGTCGAAAAGAGCGGCGACCAACAGGGAGGCAGTAATGGTCGCGGCGCAAAATTGTAGTCGTTGAAGCCCGTGGACTTGCTGACCAAAACCCGCTGTGTAGTCGACGGAGCTGTCGTGGCAGTTGTGGTCAACATAGTTCTTATGGTCGAAGCTGCCTTGGGTCGAGAGGATGTGGCCGTGGAGGAAGTCGAAGGTCGAGTCATCGACGGGAAGCAAAAGCTCAACGATCACCACTGATATTATTTATTATCACATCAAACATGATTGGTTGTTTCTTTATCTTTTGGATAGGATTAGTACACTAACCAATTGCTCTAATTTCTAAAAAGTGAAAAAAAAGGCACACCATCACAACATTGCTATAATTTAACATTTCTTGATTAAATCTCATGTATGTGTAAACATCTGAAATTTGGTGAGAGTCGACTGCGATACCAATTGAATCGAACTACTGATTATATCACCTTACCCTATTACTATCGATGTAATCATGCGACGATCGTTCTGGCGGCGAGTAATTTTTAAAAGTTGTTTTGATAGCAATTACAGAGTTAGATGATACGATTTATTCTAGTATTAGTACTAGTAAATAAAGTTAATACAACTTTATTTCAGAAAAAGAACCCTTAGTTACACCGTATTCATATTTTTTCATAAAATCCCTCATAAAATCCTAAATTCTCTTCGTAAACAGTCAGCAATTTTTTTCACACAAGCCCCTAACAAATAGAGAAATTAAGAATAGGTCCTTAGAGGACTACACGTCTAACACAGCCCTAAACCGACTCTACCAACATGCATGTTCATCCAAAAGACAGACATATGTATACACACACATCGTCAGTTTCTTCTTCCTTTCTTGCACAACAAACAGCAAATGCACACACATACATCATCAGCTGCCCCTATCCTCCAGTGGCTGTAGCAGCAACAACAAAAATGAGGATCCAAGCTTCAGTTTTGCCAACCAGCTCCAGTACAATTACATGCATACACATACATACATTCAAACACATATACACACAGACACACAGAAATGGACACACGCATTCATACACACATGTAACAGTAGTAGCACTAGAAGTGGCAGTACCTGGAGGCTCGGCAAGGTGGTGGCCAAGGCCGAACAACGTTGGACACAAGCAAAGGCGTGTAGCCACGGCGAGGCACGTGGCTGTGGCCATATTGAGTGTGCACCAGGACGTAGCCAACACGACACACACCCTTTTCTGTGTGGCCCATAACAGAAAAATGTAATTTGCTTGTGTGCAATTGAAATAGTAGGCAAGATTGATCCGAAACAATTTTAATTTTACAGGCACATGACAGCCACATAATCGCCGGTGCATGTTTGCAGTGACATAATATCATGAACATCATACACTACTGTAGGTAAAATGCAAGTATGATAAAATAATAACTGGTTGGTGCACATAATTTATGTCAAAAGCCTTTCTGTGTGTATCCTTGAATGTGTGTGCAGCATGTGTCATGTGTGAATCCATGCAGAACTGGGCATGCCTCATCCTCAAACGTGCTTGACATAAGTGCGTTCAGATCAAACCTGAGTGGGGCTATGCCCCAAGAGTTTTCACTGTGGTCTTGTCTCAACCAATGGATGCTCTGTCGGGAGATCATACACAATTTGATTCAAGACCTGGGTACCTTAAAAGGGTTATGACAGAAAGACAGTTGAAGCATTTCTTGAAGCATAGTAAAGAAGAAATGTTGGACAAATAGAACAAACAAATCAATGTGATGTTTCCCAATATATGTATGGATTAGACAAACCAAGTTTCATTGTCTCAGGTGTCCAGAAGGTAGAATAGTTTAAATCATGTTGTAGTAGTCCTTACAAAAACTCCAGCTAATGTTTCATTGGTAACATTAATTACTAACATCAAGAACGGTTTGACTGTGAAAGTAACAATGTATATAGATGCTAAATGTAGTTCAGATCCGTCATTAGTTTGCATCAAGTATAGGAAGGTGCATGTGGTTATATCACTGCAATTTAAAAAGTATGATCTCTATTGGTTTTAACTACTTAATGACCAAAGGTTAAACAAACTATATTAACCAACATAGCATGCCATATGTTTCTTGCAACCTACTAGTATGGAAATCTAAAAATCTTTGTTTTTTTTCCTGCTATCACTTACAAGTGCACTTTTTACAAATTATTTGCATTTTAGTGGTGGCAAAAATTTGAAGATTTAAAGGTTGTACCTCTGCTTGCTTGCCTGCATGTAGCCTGACGCCAAAAGCATCATACATGACCTACCAATAATTGCAATAAACCCAGCCTCAGCCAAGTGAATAAAAACAACAATTGTGCATATAAAATGCAGCATTAGGCATTTTCGAACAACAAAACTCAATTTAGCATTTCCTTGAGGAAGCCACAACAGAAGATGCAGGATGAGTGAAAGTTGAAGCATTAGCCTGCAAATAATTGTGTTCATCCGTTGCTTAGAAAGAATAGATTGTGCGTCTGCTTGTTTGATGGAAGAGCTCATTTCAAACACATACATATGTTAGTGAACTTCATGGAGTGCCATGGCTGAAGCATATTTGACAACTCGGGCTAGTTTTGATGTGTTCATGATTTGGCAATTGATATTTTAAAGGCAGAAACAGGCGAATAAGATGAATTCACAACACTTATTTACATTCAATGGATCATGCAATGATAAGCTAAGTACCGAAGCGAAAGGGCACATAGTTTGCTGGTTGTTTTCCATGATATATATACAATATAGTTCTGAAGGAACTGTGGTATTGCTTGTTTTTGGGATCAATCTGGCAAATGCAACAGAAAATGGCAAGCTAGTAATTTATTTAGTTTAAAAAAAACCTGAAAGGTTGATATATCTCCTCCAGTTTGTACTTAAGGAATGGGATGCCATATTATAATTGAAAGGGGAGAAAAGTAAATCGCTTAAAAGATAGGATGCCATTTATATTTCTTAGAAAGAAGCAAGATAGACATGCTGGGCATATTGAAATATCTAGTAACGAATGGCATATTAAAATGTCGAGTAACAAAGCCATGCTAGTGCAGACTTCTCTTCAAAAGAAATAGGGTCAATGTAATTGACTTTTCTTCAAACGAAATGAGTACATCCACAATATTTAGACACTCTGGACTCATCTCTGATTGAGACCTTGCGCATTTAACATATTTTTTGAGGTATGGAAGCAAGGATTCAGACAATGCTACACAAATATTGAACCTGAAAGCATTAAAACGAAGAGCTACTCATCAATATGGCAAAAATCTACGCAAAAGCAAATGAGAAACTTACTGCCTTCTTCTTGACCTAACAATAAGAGGTAAATCACTAGAACAAAGAAACCTTCTTGAAATTTCAAGAGGTGCGGGCTTTTGCAAAGACAAGAATAAAAACATTTTTTATTTGCTGCAATCATAAAGCACCATATGCAAAAATAAAAAAAAAATAGCAAACCATGGAACTTTAGGCTAAAATCACCTTCATGCTAAGTAACATAACCTCTGCATTTATCCGACAATCCAATAGAACAAAGTCATCAACCATGATTCACTATGTGTAAATAAGAAAGGTGATAGGCATTATGTATGATTCAAGTTTACAGCCACAATTTTTGTGCCATATGGAAATAAAGTGGATTAATTAGGTAAGCTCTAAAGAAAGGGTAGGCAAGAATATATCAAAGATAACCAATAAAAAGGACACGGTATTCCACTACAACTCAGCAATTTGAATTAATCTTACCAACATCATGTACAACTCAGCAATCTGAATTAGGATTACCGACATCATGTGGGTGGAGATTTGATACTACCTCATCCTGCACTTTTTTCAGACTTTTCACTATACAATCAAGACAACTGCCCCTCTAAAGTCAATGACCAGAGAGATAGCAGGAATTCCAATTCATGCATCGAGGTAAAAATGGCTAGAATATTACCAACCATTATATGACTGCACGTGAGATTCAGGAACTTGCAATTATAAGAGTAACAACTAATTGATGGGCGAAGATCAATTGAATTAAACCACTAATAGTAGCACAGAAGATAAGAAAATGCTAAGGGTGGCTATATAGTACACCTGTATCATTACTGTGGAGATAACATTAGGCTCTTATCTTAAAAATCACTATGAAAACCTGCAATGGACGGGACAGAAGAATGTATAGAATGTAAGAAACACCAATAGACACATTTACAGTATGAAAGCTTTCATTTACAATATCGTAAACTTTAATTAGCAATTAGATGGTTTCTTAAAAATATATCAATGAGAAGCACAACATTCTATGACTACTTGGACAATATTCACAGATGGTGGGTCAAACAGTGAAAAGTGTGCACTCTTCTACAAATATTAAGCATATATTACCACAAAATAAACAACCAAAATAGATTAGAAAAAGGCAAGTTTATTACATTGGAAAATTTGGTAGTCAGAATGAGAAGAGCAGTATGTATAACTAAAAGAGCAACAAAATATACCTGTACCAATACAAATGATCGAACACACCATTTGAAAACTAATCTCCAGATAAAAAAAACATTGTACACCAAGAAGCCCACTCGCCATTTGTTCACTTCCACTGCTGTTTCAGTCATTCAAAACTCCCCTGTAAAAAGAAAATAACAAAGATAAATAGATAATCACAAGGGTAGAAGACAAAGGAGGAAAAAGGATGAAGAAATTCAAAAAAGCACATTAAAAGATTCAAGATTCTACAATAGCATAGGATATTCATGTGGCTATTTAAGGACACATGAAAGGGGGGAAAAACACAAATAAATGAAGGAATAGCTTAAGGTTGTAAAATTTCATGAAAAATTTAGCCAGGTACATGACAGGCAAGATAGAAGCATACCACAACAGATAAGAGAACGAATTCAAAGATGGTAACCACAGATGAGCCCACAAGAATCTATCTTTCTACTGCGAAGAAGAACAGCATAAACACAACGCATGCGCCACAAACAAACAACCGATACATCACATAGACAGCATGGCAGCACAGCATAACCAAAACAAGGACCAAAAGGCCTTCAACAAAGCATACCATGCACGTCGCATAGGAGCGGATCAGCTGTCATGGGCACTGGGTGCAACTATGTAAATCCCCCACAAAGAGAACACTGACATAACAAAAAAGGAATGGGAAAACAATGCAAACAATAGAAGGAAAATATGAATAAATATAACAACATTTCCTAAGAAATGGATTTCACCAAAAAGGAGAAATAGTGCTAGGAATATGATCCGGGAGGATCTTCAAGTTCTGATCGCATACGGATTCGCAACCAAGTCCTGATCGCATACGGCTTCGCGACCTTAACCGTGTTCGGAAAGGTTTCGCGATCATGGATTGGTTCGCGACCATGAAAAGGAATTTGTTCTCTGTTCGGAATTGTAATCCTATCCGAATATATATAACTAAACTTATCTGTTTAGGATTAGCTAGTTAGTTATATGAGTCTAATACGTTTAGGTTATTGAGTTTGATACGTACTCATACGATTGGACTATAAATACCTTGTAATAGGTCTAGTTTAGATCATCAAAGAGTCATAGAATTTATTTGAGTTTTAGATACTTATAATTCCTTCGACGTAGACAAGTGTATCTAACGTTCGACGTGTAAGCCCTCTTTGAAATAAAGAGTTGTGCAATTACTTTGGGTTTCGGTATTTTCGAGTAAGATCCCGTTATTCCGCATATTAGAATTTGGGCGAGCCTAGTGCGAAAACCAAGACTAAGTCTCAAACGGATTAAGTTGGTATTAGAGAAAATTTCCTATCCTGTGGATGATGAAGACTCGCCAGGGTTACAAAACTTCCGGCGAAACTCCAGGCGATCAGTTGACGGTTCCTATAGCAGCGTTTCCGACAATGTCTTACGATACCTCCATTCAAGCTAACCTAGCCGAACAAGTGGCTAAACTCTCCACCAACATGGAAACCGTGCTTGCTTGGATTAAGTAGCAGGCCATGATTGTACCTCCTGAACTAGGGAAGGATATGGGTGAGAAGACTGGTGAAGACTTACGTAGGGCAGACGAAGATGAAGACGAAGGCGACCACAAGACCGACGACCTCGCCAACACCTCCTTAGCTGTCGGATCTTTTAAGGTCGACGCTAAGATTGATATACCCATATATGATGGGGTGATCGATGCCGAGAAGCTGGATTCTTGGATCGACCAGCTTGAGACCTACTTTGACCTGAAAAGGTTCAGTAGCACTCAAAAGGTCAAATTTGCATCTTTGAAGATAAAAGACCACGCCAAAATATGGTGGAAGGCCCTTGTCGCCAGTGGTGAAGCTGAGACCTTGCGTGGGGTGAATTCAAACGACTTTTGCGACAAGAATTCTATCCGATGGGTTACCTTGAGGAGAGATGGGAGCGTTGGCACATATTGTACCAACGGCGCGACCAGACCGTTCAAGACTATACGACAGAGTTTTGGCGACAAGCAATGGTCATCGGCATCTCAATGTCCGATCCTCAGGTATTTCGAAAGTACACATCTGGACTTCAGAAATCGATCAGTACTGAGCTAAGTCTGTTCAGAGTTCAAGACATCTCGACCGCGAGCACGACTGCTTTGGCAATTGAGAAGAATAATAAGACCCGCAACGACAAGAACTTGAGGGAGATTTCAACCACGATGAGCTCCGGAGAGGGTACCCACGATACAGGTAACACTTGTGAGCATTTTCATATTACTGGGCACACAAAAGAGAAGTGTTATAAACTTCATCCTGAACTGCGACCAGAAAGAAAAAGGAGGGATGAACCAAGCACACGAACAGCTATGGTTACTTCTATTCCGCTCGCAGAGGAAATTATCCAGTTGGATTCGGTTGAAAAGGTGGACACGACCTTGTATCTAATGGCAATGCCGAAGGAGAAAGGTTCGGGTTCATCAACTGACCACAACCCGACAGAGGAATTGTTCACTGTTAACATACAGGTGAAGCACGAGGTAGTCGCAGCCATCTTCGACCCCAGAAGCCAAAAGAATTTGGTCTCCTCCGGGCTAGTTCGACGACTTGGTTTGCAGACGACTCATCATCCTCGACCATATCCTCTGGGATGATTCACTTCCGACGTGAATCAGCAAATCAAGAGTCAGTGTACTCTAAAGTTTGCAATATCTGCTCGTTACATCGACGAGGTTCAATGCGATGTCATCCCCATCGATATTTGCCAAGTGATTTTTGGAAGTCCGTTCTTGTACGATCGTGATGCCCATTACCACCGAAGAGCTCAAGAATACGACCTCACAAAGGATGGGACAAAATTTATCATCAGCAAAAATGACCACGTCGACACCAAGAACTTGATGATAGCAAATTAGGCGAAACGGATTGTCAATGCATGCTCAACGTGTGTGCTGAGCGTGATGCGTCCAATTAGCCAAGAGGATTGTGTTGCATCGAGTATGGAAAGTGGTGGTTGTTTAGCAAACTTGCCGGAAGAAAACAACGCGCTATTCGTAGAGGTATATAGTCGATCACCACAACGACTAGTTGAAAACGACATGCAACTTGTCTCTACGGTGCCACTATTCAAACTTTGCAATACTAGCTTTGGAATCGGTGATGGTATCAACCTCAACAAGGGGAAGACTATCCGCTAGTGGCCAAGGCCACAATCCATGACAGAGGTGCCAAGCTCCATGAGCGCCTATCCATACAGTCGATCCGACGATTGTAGCATTGCTCATCGTGTGTTTGTTCCAAAACTCCCAGTCGTTCTCTACATCTTCACAGTTGGTCACCAACGGGTGTTGGCTCCTTCTCAACAGGGGAGTCATGATCCGAGAGGATCTCAGGTCGAGTTCGCAACGGATTTGCGACCACGAAAAGGTTTGCGACATTGGAAAGGTTTGCGACCTTGGGAATGATTCAAACTCTTCGAGCCTTCAATGCTGGATGATAAGCCAGATACCATAGTACCATCTGTTGAAGACTTGGTCTATCAACGAGACGAACCTCTATGGGAAGATGTGATTCTGGAGAAGAAGGTGACTACCACCCGCAGTGGCGCCTAGGAGACTTTTCGAATCGGTCGGAAAGGTTAACGAGCACGTGCGGCAAAGTGGTACACTAAAGAACATGGATAAGCCCAATTTCCACATCTCCAGTTTGATCGAGAGGTCGCAACAGGGGTTGGCTCCTTCTCAACAAGGGAGTCATGATCTGGGAGGATCTTCAAGTCCTGATCGCATAAGGATTCGCGACCAAGTCCTGATCGCATACGGCTTCGCGACCTTAACCGTGTTCGGAAAGGTTTCACGACTATGGATTGGCTCGCGACCATGAAAAGGAATTTGTTCTTTGTTCGGAATTGTAATCCTATCCGAATATATATAACTAAGTTTATCTGTTTAGGATTAGTTAGTTAGTTATATGAGTCTAATACGTTTAGGTTATTGAGTCTGATACGTACTCATACGATTGGACTATAAATACCTTGTAATAGGTCTAGTTTATATCATCGAAGAGTCATAGAACTTATTTGAGTTTTAGACACTTATAATTCATTCGACGTAGGCAAGTGTATCTAACGTTCAACGTGTAAGCCCTCTTTGAAATAAAGAGTTGTGCAATTACTTTGGGTTTCGGTATTTCTGAGTAAGATCTCGTTATTCCCCATATTAGAATCTGGGCGAGCCTAGTGCGAAAACCAAGGCTAGGTCTCAAACGGATCAGAATAAGAGCTATTCATTCATGGTTGATTTAAGGACAGTAAGGAATTTCTTATCTATCTACTCTCAAAATTTTTAAAAATATTGTGAGAAGCAGAGTAGTAGTGTTATATTGGACAGAAAGACTCACCTATCAGCAGGAAGATTCAGCACCGAGATCGTTGCTAGGCAAGAATATATCAAAGATAACCAATAAAAAGGACACGGTATTCCACTACAACTCAGCAATCTGAATTAACCTTACCAACATCATGTACAACTCGTCAATCTGAATTAGGATTACCGACATCATGTGGGTGGAGATTTGATACTACCTCATCCTGCACTTTTTTCAAACTTTTCACTATACAATCAAGACAACTACCCCTCTAAAGTCAATGACCAGAGAGACAGCTGGAATTCCAATTCATGCGTGGAGGTAAAAATGGCTAGAATATTATCAACACCGCGCAGCCACCACCAATCCGTTGCCGTCGCAGCTCCTCCTGCCGGCAGCGTCGCCATGCGAATCCAGCGAAGTACGCGATGAGGCGGCGGTGGCAGATCTGGCGAGATCCATCCAGGACGAGGTGCAGCGACGAGGGTTTTGGGGACGAACTCGAGCTCCTCCTGCCGGTAGCGTCGCCGTGCGAATCCGGCGAAGTACGCGATGATCCAATCAAACTCAAATACTCCAGAAATTCATGCAAAGATTGTCGATTCTACTTTCTGATCAACAATTGTAGGCAATCATATTATCTCATACACACAATACTCATCTCAGAATTAGAGAACAGAGAATGAGAAAGGAGGATTGATCAAACATAAATCATTCAGAAATCGGTGCAATCAGGGTGTTGATCATACAAGTCATCATGCAAGACTCAGAACTAACGCATTCAAGACATTGCAAATCAAAAACACAGTTTCAGTTCATCACTGTTAATTTCAGTTTAACCTCCAGCAAGCATTCAACAATTATAATGCATAACAATGCTAATTTTAGAGCATCATCACAGGAACAGAACAGAGTAAAGGAGAGGAAATCGTTCACTACTTGTTGCTGTTGAAGAGGCTACAGCTTGCTGGGATTCGCCGGAGGAAGCCATGCTCAATGGTGTTGTGGCCGAGGTAGATGGCCGCGGTCGAGGGGGCTGCAGCCGTGTCGAGGAAGATGCACTGGCCGTTGTGATGGTCGAAGCCATAGAGGAGGTCGCCCAGCTTGCCGGCGTCGGCTCCGGCGGCGAGTGGTGGTGATCGGAGGAGGATCGGCGGCTCGACGGCGCGAGATCCAGGTGGATCTGCGGCGTTGTGGCGGTGTGGCACCGCGGGGGATCCGTCGAGCACCAGCCGCCGTTGCCGCCGCCGCCGCCACGCACGTGCAGGATGAGGTGCAGCGGCGAGGGTTTTGGGGACAAACTCAAGCCCATGTGGCTTTTGGACACGGACGCGGGACGACCAGTGGAAGCAGCGCGTGATTGATGGAGGAGTAGCGGACGTGGAACGATCAGAGCGGCGAACGGAACCGATCGAACGGCTGAGGAAAAAAGGGTGATGTGGCGTAGCTAGGAGCGAGATACAATGAACAGTAACACGGTAGTGGGTCTCAAAATGTTAGAAATGTATGATGTATGATGTATGATTACTTTGGACCAATTGCACATTCTTCAAGACCAGTTAATGAGGTTCAGACAAATGGCTACACATCTGGAATTCGGATGAGTTTCTGATAAAGAAGGTTTATAATCAGATTTTAGGTAGTTCTTTGATTTATTGGTTAAATAAATGGGTTTGGAAAAATATTTATATTAACTGTCATGTTCTCATACTTGTCATTTTTATTTTTTTTATGTATAATTTTGATCACTAATATATTCATAAAAATGACATGAGTGAATTTAGGCTGAGTCGAATACATCGGCGCTTCACGAGGCGCTTCAACCGAATATTCTGTGCTACGTATGTGAAGTACCACCTGAAACACCCCCTACTCCAATGCAAGGCGCTTCGCGAGGCGTTTCGTACGGGCCCACGAGTAAATTAATTTTAAGTGATTTTAGTAAAACATCAATAATTTTTAATTTAAAAATCGAATATATGCGATGTTTGATCTCTATATGAAGATAATTTAAAGATCTACAACTTTCTCAATATAATCAACGTCTAATTTGAACTAGACTAATTCATAAATTAAGCAATAAAAATTATATGCAATTTGATCACACGTGAATCGAGATAAAAAAAATAAAAAAATTCAGAGCGTCTTGACTAGGGGTGGAAACAAGCCGAGTTTGAGCGAGCTGACCCTGGCTCGGCTCGAGTTCGATCAGTTAACGAGCTGGCTCAGCTCGGCTCAGTTAGCTAACCAAGTTGAAAAGTCAGCTCGAACTCGGCTCGATCCGGCTCGCGAGCTGACTCGCCCAGCTCGCGAGTTAGAGCAACTCGGTTGTTTTTGGCTCAAGAATTCGACTCGTTTCCAAAAGAGGAATATTTGTCTCATTGGTAGGGGCAACTCAGGACGTGGGCGGCGTAGAGGAGGGCGGGGACGGGGGTGGCGGAGGAGGGCCGAGTCGCCGAGACGAGGGTGGCGCGGATGGGGGCGATGGAGGAGGGCCGGGACGGGGGGGGCCGTGGAGGAGGGCCGGGACGAAGACGATAGAGGAGGCGCCAGGTGGGGAGCGCCGCCAGATGCAAAGGAAGGAGGGCCGAGACGACCTGGGATCTAACCCTAGATGGAGTTTGAGACTGAGTATGTGAGGGTTATTTTGTATTTTATATATACCGAGCCGAGCCCGAGCGAGTTGGGGTCTAGCTCGGGCTCGACTCGTTTTTGAACCAAGCTAAGAGGGCTCGAACTTAACGAGCCGAGTAAGTGCGAATTACTCGTGGGCCGCGAGTTAAAGTTCCACCTCTAGTCCTGACGCTAGGTGAGGGGTCTCTCTCTTCAACCAATTTTTTTAATAATTTTGTTGACACAGGCCCACATACGGATTTTTGAGGCTGTGGGATTAGATTTAGCCTTATCTTCTTTAGCAGTCGGTGTGGAGAGCAAACAGCTCTTACTGTCGTACAGGTTGTGAAAGTTCCAGGTTGTTAAATACACAGGATCCCATGAGAGGCACACTTGCTTCACCAGCCGTTTCCAGCACAGAACGGAGCCTCATATTTGTTTGTCTCATCGGGTCCAAATAGCAGAACAACGAACCAAAATGGAAGCCAAAACGCAAGAAACGGCCGACACCAAGCGGCTGCACCGCCAGCCGGCGTTGCCGTGGAAGGTGCGCCTCCAGCTCTTCGTGCTCATCAGCGCCACGGACGCCGCGCTGCGACGGGACGGCACCATCAACCGCTTCCTCTTCTCCCTCGCCGACCGACCGACGCCCGCAAAGGCCCGTCCGGATCGCTTCGGGGTCCGCTCCGCCGACGTCACCGTCGACGCCTCGCGCTGCCTCTGGGCACGCGTGTTCTCGCCCTCCAGGGCCGCGTCCCCACTTCCAGTCATCGTATACATCCACGGCGGCGGCTTCGCGCTGTTCTCCGCCGCCTCTGGCCCCTTCGACGCCCTCTGCCGCCAGTTCTGCCACGAGCTCGGCGCCGTCGTCGTCTCCGTCAACTACCGACTCGCTCCAGAGCACCGCCACCCCGCCGCCTGCGACGACGGCGAAGCCGTCCTCCACTACCTCAGCACCACCGGACTCCCCGACCTCGCCGTCCCCGTCGATCTCTCCAGATGCTTCATCGCCGGGGACAGCGCCGGCGGCAACATTGTGCACCATTTGGCCCAACGCTGGACGGCCACGTCGACGCCATCGTCTACGCCCCTGCGCCTCGCCGGCATCGTGCTGCTTCAGGCGTACTTCGGAGGCGAGGAGCGGACAGAGGCAGAGATGAAGCTGGAAGGCGTGGCGCCGGTGGTCAACATGCGGCGGTCGGACTGGTCGTGGAAGGCCTTCTTGCCGGAAGGAGCCGACCGGAACCACCCAGCAGCGCACGTGACTGGCGAGGCAGCCCCGGTGGCCGAGCTGGCGGAGGGCTTCCCGCCGGTGATGGTCGTTGTGGGTGGTCTCGATCCGCTGCAGGACTGGCAGCGGCGGTACGCCGGCATGCTGCGTCGGAAGGGGAAGCCGGTGCGGCTGGTGGAGTTCCCGGAGGCCATACACGGGTTCTACATATTCCCGGAGCTCGCTGACTCCGGCAAGCTCATCAAAGAAATGAGGGCGTTTATGGAAAGCAACACGTCCAAGTCCATGGCCGAGAACTACCCGTGAAAAGCGATGTGTGTTACATTTTCCGTTTGGTCGGTGCATGATATGGCGGTTAAAAGCCAAAAGGTTTAGCGTATTTTGCGACAAATAATTCTGATGTAAAATTTGTATCTTGTTTTTAATGTTGGGTCAAACTATTCGGCGCAAATTATTGTTTTAAATGCTGGGTCAGACTATTCGGCGCAAGGTTCTCCGGGAGTTTTATGTCTGCTCCTTGGACTTTGTGGGATTGCGTCAGAGCTGTGGTGGAATTTCTCTTGCCGTCCGATCGAATATCTGCGGTGGATTTCAGCTGTGTTATTATTTAATTAGTTATTATGCGTATCGTGCCATTGCATTCTATCCGAGCCACGGACTTGTGGTCCCCTACTTTCCAATCTACACATCTCTAGCCATTCAGGTGCAGGGCTCTCAATTGAACCCATCTTGACTTCTTGAGGGAGTTTGCCCAAACTCAGACTCAGTTTGAATTCAATTGCAATAAGGGTACGAGTTCAGGCCCAAACTCGAGTTCGACTCGAGGAAAACTCGAAAAAGTTTGAGTTCGCTTGATGAAACTCATAACAGGCAAACAAGACAACAAGATAAAAGTTCAAATAAACTCAGAAACATTACACAACTAATACAAAAGTAAATTTACATACCTAGTCATATGTTTGTGATCAATTAAAACTAATTAGGAATTAAATTCAACCAAATCAAACATCCAAAAGTCACATATTTGTTTGCTTAAGTATTACATAAATTTGAGCTTAATTGAGTCAAGTTCGAGTTTGACTTGTCTTTCTAATTTGTTTTAAGTACTTTTATGTTATATTTAACTATTCGAATATAGTGTATTTGCATGTAATTTTAATTTTGATTTAGTTCACTCAATGTTATATTTAAATGTTCGAATTTAATAAAAATAGGTTGGTTTCCTCACATTAACTTTTTAAATTACAATTCATTAATTATTATGTTTTATTAAAATTATCTGGAATTAAATTCCTTAAATGTTTTTAAGCTAATATTAATAATAAAAATAAATAAAAATTATAAATTATTAAAATAATTAGTGAGTTCATCCAATAATATCAATCCAAAATTAAGTCATTAAAATATTTGGCTGTTGATAGAATTTTTAAAATATGAGACCTGTAAATAAACTCTCTAAAAAATAATGTAAGAACAAGATCATTAAGAGTTGACTTTTATTCGACTCATAGGCTAAAATGATTTATCTGTATTAGGTAGTAGGCTAGATCCAAAAGCCTGTAATTACTGAAGACACTCCATGGTACTTTTCCTCTCAAATTTGCCTCAACCGTCTTAGAAAAAACCTCCCTCCTAATACTCTAGCCCCCCTCCCTCCCTCCCTCTCTCCCTTGATCGGTCGACGTCGTCCAGCGTTATGCACTGCCCGGCCGCGGCGCCTTGGTGGGACAGTGCCGCCACACCGCCTCGCGCCGCGTGCACTAGCTGGCCGCGTCTCATGGCGTCTCGCACAGCCGCTGCGCCGTAGCTGTGCGCGATGGGAAAGCGCCGCCACGCTGCGCGTTCGCTCGCCGACCGCTGCTTCTATCGCTGCTATCTCAGTCATCACTGTTGTCTGGTCCATGGTTTTCTTTCTTGTGATTTGATAAATTAGTCTAATCCTATATTTTTTTTATTTTAGACTCATCAAGAAAGATTCCGTACGAGCAGATGCTGGTATTCCTGGTATTTGTTTTTGTGTTGGGATTTTGGATGATACTATATGTTTTTTCATTGCAATTTGTTATCTGGGAGTAGATAGTTCAATAGTGTTCATATTTATGCTATATATCTGTTGATGAACCTTTGTTTTTTTTTAAGGATCAGGGGAACCTATGTTTGGTTTGATCGCTTTCTCTATATTAGATATTGTTCATAACACATCTCAGGACTACATTTCCTTTTTCCCAATCACTAAACTAGAACAATAAACTGTCCAAATATTCTGAAGAGTGTCCAACTTTCTTTTTTCAGGCCCTGAACAAGAACAATGCACTGCTACCCTCCATCTCTTTATGTAAATTTGTAGTGCAGTCTTCTTGGAATAGTGCCCTATATGTGCTAATTGATTCATTTCTGTATTTAATTGGTGGCAAATGCAGGAGTTTTTCAAGCCTCGTGCGCGCGCATACACATGATGCGCTAACTAAATTTTTATTTCCCGTGAAAAATACTTGTTATGATTCATTTCTATCTGTGCTAACAAGTTATATTATTTATAGTTGTTTTGGTAATCCGACATTATGTGATAACTGTTTCAGTCCCTTCTGTGCTGATTTCAGCGTTAGGTCATATGGCATGCAGCTAATAATTAAGGTATTTATGATGGAACCTTAAACGTAAATGAGGTTGAACTTAAAAATTATTTGTATATAAGAAATATTTCTCAAATTCCTAAGTATTTCATTATAAGGGATTTAAATAATAGGTGGCAATGTTTTCCTTTAGCAGCTCTCTGGCTCTCAAATCTAAACTATCATTTGGTTTTATGTTTATTTATGCCCATCCAGTATATCTGCTTCTTTAGGTGATTATGGCAAAATAACTTCTCCGAATAATACCTCGTGGATGAGTATTGGATCTAAGAAATGTCCTGTGAGGCAATTTCAACAATTAGTGTTTGCCTTGATGGCACACTTCTTGCAATTTGAGCAAGAAGAAAAATATTTTAGTTTATGGAAATTACATTAGCACTATTTAATCTTCTGCTAACAGGTTTTTGTCAGATTGAAGAGAAAAAAAAAACAGGTACTATTGTCAGATTTAAGAGAAATTTCTTCACTCAATACCATGCCATTTTTACTGCTATCTATCTTTTAGGATTTAGTTATATAAGCAGAGGAAAATCATTTGATTTGTTCCCTTTTAGATCTATGATATATCTATTTCACAACTTCCTAACTACAATTCATTGTTTTTCAGATATGATTTGCTGTTTCAACTTGAGATGGAATGCCTTCTTTAGGCTTCGACAGCTCATCTCAGTGATTGCTATTGTATTAGACGGTTTTGTCATAAGGGGTTATTTTGTCACAAAGGGTTCCTTACTTTATAAATGTAGTTGCAACCTTTAAACTTATCTAACTGCCTACTTCTTGAACTTTAGACTATAAGATATTATTTGCGGACTATAAGAAATCATTTGCTATATAATTGTAGCTGTTAAAAGTTTTGTTTGGTGTTCTTAGTGGCTTTGCTGTATTATCCCATCTTTTGTGGTATCCTGAAGTTGTCCCCATAGATGTGTTGTAATATATAAACATGCATTTTCAGCTCTAGCGTTTGCATGGAACATAAATTATCCTATCGGTTACCCATGCTGTAGGAAAGTGTGCTTTTCTACTTTTGAGTATTTAAAAAGAATTAAACTGTGTGGGTCATACTGTTCCTCTGAGCCTCTCTTCTGTGCCTATTTTACGCATTAAAGACATCGTTAATGGCCCATTTAAACTGAATAGATCAAATAAAGTATGGGAAAATGTGCACGATGAATGTGCTAATAATTAAAAACCGACCAAATTTATGTGCTATACGCTCACCCTTTGAGCGGTGCGGCGAAACGCGCATTACAGTCATCCCAGTGATGCTTTCCTGTGATTTACTATGTTGGTCTATCTTCATTTTTTCTCCTGTTTTAGGATTGTTAAGTAGATTGAAAAGGAGAATCACATTGTTGCTTCTGTTCTTAGTGCAAGGTTTCTTGCTTAGTGATGTTCTTTTATGTTTGGGATTTTGGATCGTCCAGTTTAGATGAAGCCTAGCAGAGCAATTATTTTATCTTTCTCTGAATTTTTTTTCAATTGTATGTATTTTACTTGAGATGTATCAGGTGGTGGTGGCGTAAGAAAGATCATCTCTTTGTCATAACAGATCAAGAACAAAGCTAAAACCTAACAGGGATAAATCAAAACTGTGCAGGAAAACAATGTGAGGTGAATTTATCGTTTGTTTTTTTTGAGAGTAGTGCTAGGAACGCAGATTTGGTACTAGACGTTCATCAAATCCATCACATATTTCTACCTACATATGCTTCTAAATGCATGTTTTCTCTATCAAATACAATGGTAGTTGAGATGTTTCACTCATATGAATAGTTCTGCATTGCTACTGTGAAGATATCTGTTATGAATCTCTATATGTTTTGATCTATGCAATTTGATTCAATTTGATTCTTAGATTTAGTGACGATGTATAGTCTTGGAGAAGGATGTCTAGACTACACCTAAATATGAAGGTAAAGGATGAATTTGGGTGTGCTGTTTGCTACTGAATATTCATTTGTTCTCTAAGAATGCATTTGATTTACTGGATGCTGAGTTCAAACCTTACAAAATGCGCATGTAATTTCTATGGCCTCAATTAGCAATTGGCTGAAAATACATGGCCTAGAGAGGCTTTTATCTTATTTGGTTTTAAAGAATACTTCTAGCTTTTTAATATATATTATCTTTTTGGGGATAAATATCTCATTAATCATTCTCTTTCTTCAGATTCTTCGGTCAATAATACACCTCCAGGTTTGGCATCACCAATTATATATCTGGGATGATGTGCCTTCTCTTCATTCTTTCCTGTTTTCTCCTTTCCTGCTTATGTACAGAATATTAATACTCTTATCATGGAATATTTTCCATTCTGACTGCATTGTGCAAATCAGATTTACAAACATTTTGTAGTTGGAAGAGCGTGTCCAGCTCTCTGCTATGAAGAGGCTGACGAAATCTGTGATGTTACGGTGAGGATTAGTAAGATATTACCCATACGAAATCTCCAATTATAACCAAGTATCGATGAAATCTATGAAGTATGCTTGCGATGAATTATAGGTTCAGCATCGATAGAAGTCTTCTAATAACTAATAGTTATTATATCCGATTGCAACCAAATAATGGTGAAATCAGATTTACAGTCGAATTAGTTTGTCTGTTCTTTGATGGTCTGTTCTTCCTGATCCATCTTTGCTGTTGATCCATCCGCACTAGCCATTGTTATCATGTGGCACATCATAGTTTGATGAACATAGGCTCAGATAATCTCATGGTATACGTTTGGAGTCTACTAGGATTTAAACTTAGCTCAAAAACACAAAAGCAAGATGATATTTAAGTTAAATCCTCAACTCGTTTTGCGTTGTCATGAATAAATGCACATCACGCTTTCTACTGTTCTATAGGTCGGGAGCACAAAAAAGTTCTGACCTACGAGTTGTGATTAATGGAGTGGATAACTAGGGTTGTTTGGTTCATGAGTAAAACCCATTATATTTATTTACGGCATATTACACTTTTTATGATAATAAATGTAATAGAAAAGAAAAAGAACGCAAGGTCAGGTTTCACAGAATTTATTTTCCATTTTTTGATATTTGTGTGAAACCACCGGAGGATATAGGAAAGTACAGAGTGAATTTGTAAATCGCACTCGTCTCGGGCTACTTGTGCAATTGTGGCCTCAGGAACTCAAATTTGGCCCAATTAGTGACTGTAAATTCGTGCCCGTTTGTGCTTTCCTGCCCTGCCCGTATTGGACCTCCATTTTACACACTGTCACACTCTTGGCCCGTTCGATATAAACACATTTCGTAATACCAAAGTCCAAACTGTAGCAACTATCACAAACGCTTTGCTACCCTTGTGTGTTCGTTCATGGAACCAACACTTCTATACTATATCATAGTATAGCATATGAAACACTTTTACTCTCCAAACCACTCAAAAGATTTTCTTTAATAAAAAAAATTCTGCGACAATGTCTCAAGGTGTGGGTTACAGTAATATATATGAATGAAATATTTGATGACATTTACTGAAACTGACGACACGTAATATTTATTTTTAAAGACTCGTTGTCAGACATCACAATGTTCAACTTGGAAACTTATCATACAACATTGCTAATTCAAAACGGATGCAGTGCCATGATGTCATAACGAAAGAAATAATTTATACCACCTTGCTGTCACCTACACGGTTACTTCCACTCTCCCTTGTTGTCTCTACTTTCTAGAGCAGACCTCCCCGCAAGAAATGGCCGACGGCGACAGGAGCCGCCGCTCGCCGGCTCTGCCATGGACTGTGCGCATCCAGCTGGCTGCCCTTGCGGCGCTGTACCGCTCCGACGGCAGCGTCAGGCGCCTCCTCTTCTCCCTCGGCGACCTCCGTGTGGCCGCCAAGCCCCGCCCGGACTCTTCCGGCGTTCGCTCCACTGACGTCACCGTCGACGCCTCCCGCGGCCTCTGGACGCGCGTCTTCTCCCCCTCGGCGACCGAATCCCCACTCCCCGTCCTCGTCTACTTCCACGGCGGCGGCTTTGTGCTGTTCTCCGCGGCATCCCGCCCCTACGACGCCCTCTGCCGCCGCCTCTGCAGTGAGCTCGGAGCCGTCGTCGTCTCCGTCAACTACCGCCTCACCCCCGAGCACCGCTTCCCTGCCGCCTACGACGACGGTATCGCCGTCCTCCGCTCTCTCGACACCAACGCCCTCCCGGCCGAGCTCGCCGTCCCCATTGACCTCACCAGCTGCTTCCTCGCCGGCGACAGCGCCGGCGGCAACATCGTGCACCACGTGGCCAACCGCTGGGCAGCCATGTCGACCACGACATCCCTCCGGCTCGCCGGCATCATCCCGATACAGCCGTTCTTCGGAGGCGACGAGCGGACGGAATCAGAGGTGGTGCTCGACCAAGTGGACCCCGTGCTGTCGACGAAGGTGACCGACTTCTACTGGAAGGAGTTCTTGCCGGAAGGGGCCAATCGGGACCACGCGGCGGCGCGCGTGTGCGGCGACACGGCCGAGCTGGCCGAGGGGTTCCCGCCGGCGATGGTGGTCGTCGGGGGGTTCGACTTACTGAAAGACTGGCAGTGTAGGTACGTCGAGACGCTGCGCGGGAAGGACTGCGCGGTGATGGTTGCGGAGTTCCCTGAGGCTATACATGGCTTCCACCTGTTCCCGGAGATCGCCGACTCAGGCGTGCTTATGCAAGAGATGAAGGCGTTTGTCGAAGAGCAAAGGTCTAAGTAGGCCTGTTCTAGCTTGGAGTCCTTCTAGCTTGTGGTGTTGGTCCGGTTTGTTCCAGCTTCTAAAACTTGCTATTAAAACTTGCAGTGGGTCTTACCAGAGTATCAAGGTGTGTATGGTTTGTACCTAGGTTTTGTCACAACAAAAACTGAAATATATTTGGCAACTATTTGATTTATAGCCAGATTGGCTACTTAAGCTCACTTTATTACTTTTTTGCTATAAATACTTCACAAAATTTGGCTAAAAATTTGGTTTAAAAGTTGGTCACCATAAATTCTATTATTCACAACCGCTATTTTCACTTTTTTATCACACATTTCATAGTCAAAAGAAGTTGGCACCATTTGAATCCAAAAAAAGTTTTTTTTTTTTTGTCAATACCATATAATTGATTATGATTATAATTTAGGTAACAATTTTTTAATTGTCAAGCATATATTAATCCTTTAATTTGTATAGAGGGGTGTACCAACTTGCTCTTACCTCGGCCTACAGGGAATCTAATGGTTTTGAAAGGCTCCAAATTGTGTAGTTTAAGGTACAGTTTTATTCCTTCGTTGGTGTTTCCTTGCCACTTAAATTTGGTTGAAGATTCCAAGAGGAAATTTTGATTCCCATGTAGTCAAATGTATGACATTTTATTTTATCTGTCACGCAAAAACGGAGAAAGAAAGATGAAGGTTAAAATCAATAGATTACTGTATTTGATAGCAATCGTAAGTGGGGTGCTCTGAATTTTGGTATGGAGTTGGTGGGATATCGCTCTCGGTGATTTAAATATGATAATTTAATCGTAATTGCGAGCAAATTAGACAAGCAAGGTGCTTGTCTAGCAGAAAGATATTATGTGATATTTTACGGATAGATACACAATACATTGAGATCCCTCATACTATGTAGATGTTGCTATTCTTGTCCTTTTTTTTTTGTATAAGAGATGTTTTATCCATCTGAAACGGGTGTTTGTAAAAAAAAAATTCTCTAACAAAATTGAATGCATCTATTCGACATTCCTTTCAAAAAGAAGAAAAAAGTTTTGGAATTGGATGATAAGCTGCTTCGATACTGTAGAAATTTGTGCGCGCTACGACACTGAAATGTAAAAAGGCATGCTTCATGAGTATACTTTTGAAGTTTGACACCCAAATGGGCCTGGTAATATTTTGGAGATGGGGTCGGTAATCTGTTGCATGATTTTGCGATGTGTTTGCTGTACTCAACTAAAATTTACAGTTTGTTGGGTCTAATTTTAGCTTAAATTTGTACACTGATCAGTTGAAACTAGATCTCTGGGTTTATTCCATGAGTCTAAACCTTTCATTTAATTAGAAATCCCAATAACTTTAAACTGGTGGAAGAATCTTTAGAGAATATTTAGTCACGTTTCAATTCAATTTTTATAGGTTGAAATTGTAGACAAACAGTCAACTTATTTTAAGACTTATTTCATAAATTTGAGTTTGTTTTGAACTAGAAACTCCAAATAAACTGAAATTCGCAGGAGGGGTCCAGTGGGAGTCGAATTCCTGATAAGAGCCAGTTTATTAGAGAAATTTAAACTCCAATAAACACATCTTTATTAGACTCACTAGTTATCAACCCATATACTTACATGAACTAATTATTATCTATGATTTTTAGAGATTGTTTGGTTTATATGTTCATCATCCTATTTATTATTTTTATGGCTATATAGTTCTCTATAATTTTTTAACTATTGAATATTATTTTGCGTGTAATCTAAATCTTAGAGTTTGTATAAGTTAAAATTTTAGATATTTAATAATTTTAATTCAAATTTTTAGTCTTTGAGTTTGTAGTAGTTAAGTTTGAAGAAATTTAATGATTTTAATTTTTAATATTTTTTCATAGATTTGTATCATTTAAGAATTTCTTCATAAATCTAAATCATTATAACTGGGTCTATTAAATAGATGATCAAAATCTTTTTTTCTCGTTAACATGAGAATTTGTTATATTTTTTTTGATTAATATAGGAGATCTTGCAGAATTTATAATTAGTATTACTAATCATCAACTCATGCACTTGCATGCCTTTATGAAATTAATAATTTTAATACAATGAAAAGCAGTAATTTTGCTTCTAATATGAGTCTAAACTCTAAACAATGTGTGCATATATGGGTAAAAGAAAAGGGAATACGAACCCGTGCCCCCCGCTAATAACATCCTGCGTACAGATTGTATTAGTCAGTGAAAGAACAGACAAATTAGCTGATTAACAAAGAGAGAGAGCTCAAGGGCAGTGACATTGCATCCTTTGCTTTCGTTTTAGATCCTCGGTGCTTCATCCTCTCCTACTGTCAAACTCTAGCAGGAAAGGACTGAAACAAACTTAAAAGAGTGTGTCTAAGGTATCAGTATTATATATTTGTAAATTTTTTTTTATAAAATTAAGTGTAATTGTTCGGACCTATTTGACTAAAACTGCATCAGTTGGTTATGAAAACTAAAGATCTGTTTGGTTAGATGCATCACACAAATTACCAGACCAAGTATGTGTCTTGTGTGAAAACTAAGCTGGTGCTTGAATTTTAGCTTCCCTCTGCCAGACTGCCACACCTTGATCCAGAACATTCAAGTTCTGCCTAATAGCATCCTATATGCACCGAATAAAGAGAAAAAGACCAAACAATCAAAATAACAAGACTAACGAAAAGAAAGAAAAAGAAAAATCACCTTCTATCCGGCATAGGAAATAAACATGTCACGGATGATTCTTAGCATCCACGGATAAAAACTAGGGAATTATGATTCTTATTAGAAAAAAAAAGAAAGCTGAACTGTTATAGGTGGGGGTCACGCATATACCACATGTTGTTTATGTGGAACACGTGTTTAACAACGTGAGTTGATCGTGTGATGAGTCACTACACATTGGGCAAGCACAGGACACGAGAGATCTATACAGGTCGGTTTCCAACGGAAATTCTACTCCTATCGACGCGTAGGCTGACTCGCAAGGAGAGAACTCCTAGACGCGCTTATTAACTACTGTGTATTGATTACAAATAGATTCTTTTTACAAATGAGGGGTGTACAAGAGGTATATATAGACTCCAAAAGATGTAAATAATTACACTATTCTAGTCTAGACCATCGGATTGAGAGCGAGATGGTCTTTTCGTTGGACACAATACGCGGATCTTTGACACGTATCATTTTTGGTCCTTGAGGTGACTCTAGAGTTGTCACCTCTCGAGAACCTGGGTCTCTCCTAGAGAATCAAGGCCCATAACCTTGAAGATCTCCTTGAGAAAATGGGGGCCCAATGGCATGAGGATTTCTCCAGGGCCTCTTCGCATAGAGGTATAGTGCTGTTTCGGGGAACTAGAGCTTGAGGGTTTAGGGTCTTTCTTAGGGAACTGAGGTCTAGTGGTTTGAGAATCTCCTTAGGATCCCTTAGCTCGAAGGCCTATGGCCTTCCAAGGGGATCAGAGCCTGAAAATCTAGGCCTCTCCTTGGGAACTATGGCCCTGAAGATCTCATCGAGAAAACAGAGTCCGATGGCATGAGGATCTCCCCAAAGCCTCTTGCTTAGAGGCATAGGGTTGTACCAGAGAACCAGAAGCCTAGTTTCCTCCCAAAAAATTGAAGTCCAGGGTCAAGTTCCCTCTTAAGGAAACGTGATCTAGTGGTCTTATGATCTTCCCAGGGTCTCTTGACTCGAAGGTCTAGAACCTTCTTAAGGTACCATGGCTCGAGGGCCTGAAGATCTCTCCAGAGACTCCTCGGTTTAGAGATTTGGGTCTTTTTCGAGAGGTTGTGGCTTGGAAGCCTCAGAGTCTCCCTAACAAAAAATTATATATATATATGGTTTGATTTTTTTAAAAGTGTTTTTTTAATTTGAGCTTTTATAATTGGGGTCACCGGATATATGGTAATATTTTTTTATTTTTCTTAATTAATGTGGGATTTTTTTGATTGTTGGGTTAATAGATGGATAGATAGGTAAGTTAAAGTTCCAATAAATTAGTTATTGAGGAAGTTTAAGTTGGTGCAAACGGGTCTCTATTGTAAATGGGCTACCCAATAGAACTGGATCGAGGCCCATGAAACGGCCCGTTAACTCGGCCGGAAGCCGTCGACCTCCTCTCTGGCTCTCTCCCACTCTCTTCACCCTCGCAATCGCAGCCATTGTCCATTGGCCTCTCTCTCTCTCCCCCCCGTCCCACCACTCACCCGACGCCACTAAACCCCACCTGCTGTGCGCGCGGTGAGGGCGACGAGCCACAACGAGAGAGAGGCAAGCGAGTAGGAGGCATGGGGAGCCTGGGCCGGGCGATCTACACGGTGGGCTCGTGGATCCGTGGCACGGGGCAGGCCATGGACCGCCTCGGATCCACCATCCAGGGCGGCCTCCGCATCGAGGAGCACTGTAAGCCGCATTTTACCACCCACTAAACCGCGCCACACCCCCTACCGAGCTTTGCCTGTTTCTTATGGCCGGATATTTGTTTCCTCCGAAGGATCGGGTCTTCGTCTATTCGTTCCAAAAACAGTCTTATTTGTAGTCCATTGTTCAATTTGTCTCATTTGGGTTTGGGAATTGCTACGTTTGGCTCATGTTAATTCGGTGATACCAGGACTTGTTGAAATGCTCACAACTTTGAGATTATTAAAGGGGATCGTAAATTGGGATCGAACGGGAAATTGGTAATGTTATGGAGAAAACTGAACCGAACCTATTCTTCTTAGAAATGAAAAGAATGTTCGCATGTCCTTGCAGATGAGTGGTTCCTTTGAATTGCTTATCAAACTTTGAGTAACTGTTGTTTTCTTTAATTATCCATGCACTGCCTAGTTGCTGTTCAGCAGCCGCTATCTTTTAGCTTGCAATATTAGTTGCATTTCATTCGCATATCTACCCCTTAGTCTAATAGTCTTAGTTTTTTTTACTTTAAAAACTGAGGCTGGCGTAGTTCTGGGATATGCTTCAATCCACCAAAGCTGAACCACTAGGAAAGCTGGCATGAATCTGGGAAAACTGGCTTGAAATCAGGAATTTTTCTGGTTTCATTTCTTGATCACAATCAGCCTGGAACTGGTAAAGCAGTCACCATTTCACATGAATTGGAAACTAAATTGAAGGTTTTCTTAATCTTTTTCTCAGTGCCACGTTTTCAACTTGATAGAGCATTTTCAAACCAGTATAGCTCACTGAAACAGTTCATTAATATCTGATTGCACACGTGACTGTGTCTTTGTCAGTGTCAAGACATCGTACGATAATGAACATCTTTGAAAAAGAGCCAAGGATTCACAAGGATGTGTTTGTTGCTCCCAGCGCAGCTGTCATTGGTGACGTTGAGATTGGACAGGGATCTTCCATTTGGTATGGCTCTGTATTAAGAGGTAAACTCTTGGAGACTACTCACTTTTCATGCGCTATTCAGTGACCATGAGTCCATGACTATTGCCTTGGTGATTATCTTCCCTTTTCTCTTTGTACCAAAGAGTTTACTGAACATTTTGCTTTCCAAAACTTGATGCTGACAACATTACACACAGAGTTAGGATTTATGTTCAACAACCTATAGCTGTCAAATATTCGATACTGTTTAACAATTCTAGTGCATGAGGATATAATTGGATGTTAGTCCACACTTGTGTCAACAACTGATACGCAGCTGCATTTGTTACATGCAGTGTCAGATTTGCTAAGTAATTTCAGTTTGGAGTATGCAAAATTGCAAATGAGCACAAAAGTAGCGATCTTGATATACCTGATTATTATGTTATGCCCAATAGTCCCAGAAAACAAATCCCAATATTGAACATCACATACTGATTTTCACCTGAACATCAATAGTTTTGTTAGAGCTTTGAGTTTTTGCCAACAAGCATCTCACCTGAGATTATTGTGAGATTTGCATGCTCCATCTTTACCAAGTTCATGCGGCAAGAATGAAAAAGAATCAAGTGTGCTCATTTATTTTCAGGAACAGAGGATCTCATGTCGGAGTGTGAAACAGCTAGACCTTTGTGCTTTCATGCTTAGTAGGCTATTTTAACCACCAAAATGTACTGGAGAATCAAAGTAATGTTTATGCTTGGATTAATAGTAAAGTACTGTTTAAGTTGAATTACTGGTAGTTGTAAAAAAAAAAAGTTGACATACTGATATTTTTCTTTCAATTTTGCTAGTGATAACTTTTTTAGTTGGATTTTATTCTCTCATCTTCAGGTGACGTAAACAGCATACATGTTGGATATGGAACCAATATACAAGACAATTCCCTTATACATGTGGCAAGAGCTAACATTAGTGGGAAGGTCCTGCCGACCATAATTGGAAGCAATGTTACAGTAGGTTAGTAGAAATTGTTCTTATTGCATATGGATATTGCTACATACTCCAAGATGCTACTAATATTTTGTGCTCCCTTATTTTATAGACAATAACTGCATGTCATCATCTATACATTACAAGATCATATAAAACAGTGCATGTTAGCCCTGTGATTGATTCAAAGTTTGAAATGCTGAACTTAATTTTCTGTGGATGATCAATTCTGTTGCGCTGCCTAAACCAACATATTATGTCAGGTCATAGTGCCGTTTTACATGCATGCACCATCGAGGATGAAGCTTTTGTTGGTATGGGTGCCACTCTGCTTGATGGAGTGGTGGTTGAAAAGCACAGCATGGTTGGCGCAGGGTCTCTTGTTAAGCAGAATACAAGGATTCCTTCTGGGGAGGTTCTTTGCTTCTTTTCTTGTTAAGCTAGTTTCTCCTTTGCTAGATGGGGTAGTATGCAAACAATTGACAGCATGTTAGTATTTGGCACACTATTGGTCCACTGCCCAGTTATACAACTCAAATGGAACTTCTTTCAAGCACAGTGTTTAGAAGATTTGCACACTCCTCTGAAAACTAGCATACAGGTCGAATAATGTTACCAAATGTTTTTGGGTTACATAACTTATATCACATTTTTGACAAGGAACAATTAGAGTTGGAATATCTTAATTTACAGTATAGTTAGTGAATCTATTGTTCTGAAGTTCCTTTTCTGTTGGAGACCGTTTGAACTAAGCTTCCAGCAGTTTGCTTCTATTGCTGTCCACCCCTTATGTTCCCTGTTATTATTGGAAGTTGGAAGCTTAAATTATTGTGCTGAAAAATATGAGTGTACTGGTGATTTTATATTTAAAAAGGTAATTTTACTTTATGTGACTTCCCTTGTTCAATTATACTGGACTGATTCAATTACCTTGACATGATTAGGTTTGGGTTGGTAATCCTGCCAAGTTCCTAAGGAAGCTTACAGAAGAGGAGATCGCTTTCATTGCCCAATCGGCAACAAACTATATCAACTTAGCTCAAGTTCATGCAGCCGAGAACGCCAAGAGCTTTGATGAGATCGAGCTTGAGAAGATGCTGCGTAAGAAGTTTGCTCACAGAGACGAGGAGTATGACTCAATGCTTGGGGTGGTTCGTGAGATCCCACCAGAGCTCATTCTTCCTGACAACATCCTCCCGGACAAAGCTCCGAAGGCCGTTGCTCGCTGAATGTTCTCTCAATTCCCTTGTTGGAATGTCTTGTGTTATTACCTTTTGACTTGGAAATTTGACATGTATTTTGGTTTTGTTCTCGGTTTATCAGCCCAATAATATTAGGTCGAGCAATGTTTTAGGAACGACCATGTACGGTATCTATATTGCATGTCAAAGGAAGAGAAGCTCGAGATCACTTTTACACTGTCTGTATGAAGCACTCACCACGAGCTAGACCCAATTTTTCTGCACTGTAAGGGTGCCATATGGTACGTTTATCTTCAGAAGCTTTCAGACGAGTCAAGTCGGCTTGCTGTTTTGTTGGCATGTATATGTTGATATCGTTATTAACTGAGTTCCTTGCACTATACCACAAAATAGGAAGTATAAGATCAAAGATATGATAATATATGGGAAAACATTTCCTTTATTGTATTTGTAACTGCCAAGTTACAACACAAAATAGATTACAATTGTTATGAATATACTCTCTCTAATGGATGTCTATTACCAATATAATACAAATACTGTAACTTCTACTATCAAAATAATATCCCACTATTTCATCATATAATCAAAATCATAACTTCCTGTATTATGGTCTGTGGAACTCTTAATGCATCAATTTTGTGTAATTCTAAATCTCTTTATCTACCATAGGATCTTATATATTTTGAATAACATAAGAAAACAATAAGAATTCTATCATTCTCTCATTTTTGTCTACATTTTTTTCTATGTTGTATATTTGTAGTTGACAATCATATTTTTTATGACAAGTTATCAATATGAGTGTCTATGACGATTATCATCAACTACTGTTATTTCATTGGTAAGAATTTCTATTGATCGAAGTATCCCTTTTATGCTGAGATATTTTTTGGTTTAATTTTGGATGAAATTTTTATGCTATAATTTATAATTTTGTATTTGTTGTATATTGTAGTTCACCATGTGGAATCTTGCAAAACATTGAATTTTTGACTTTGGATATTACTAGCAAAAACTATTTGCAATGAATGCTAGATTCTAAAATTCATTTGGATGCCAAAGGCTTTGGTGATACTATCAAAGAAGAAAATGAAACATCTAATCAAGATAAAGTTAAAATAATGATCTTTATTCACCATCACCTATATGAAAGATTAAAGATCGATTATCTTACTATGAAAGATCTACTTGTTCTTTGGAACAACTTAAAGGAAAAGCATGATCATTAGAAAACTATGGTTTTCTCTAAATCTTGTTATTAATGGATACACTTGAGGTTGCAAGATTTTAAAATTGTATCAAGAGTAATTTAGCCATGTTTAAGATCAATTCACAATTACCGTTATATGAAAAAAAATTACTGATAAGAAAATGTTTGAGAAAACATATTTTACTTTCCATGCACCGAAATATGTTCCTACAATAATAATATCGGGAAAAAGATTTTAAAAATATTCTGAACTGATTTCCTACTTACTAGTGGGCCTAGTGGCCAAACAAAATAATGAATTTTTGTTGAAAAACCATAAAACACGTCCAACTGATTCTATTCCATTCTCTGAAGCGAATGTAGCAACATATAACCATAATAATTAAAACAGAGGTCAGGCCGTGGCTATGGATGGGGCCATACCCATGGATATCAATGTGATCACAGTAATTATGGTGTTCATTTTAAAAACACAACTGACTTCCAAAAGAGGCAAGAAAAGGAAGACAAAGAAAAAGATGAGAATTGTAAAAAATATTTGCTATCCTTGTGGAGGAAAAAATCACTTGTTGCGTATTTGTCATACACCCAAACAACTTGTGGAACTCTATCAAGCATCATTTTAAAACAAACAGAAAAAGATAAAGACGAATTGTGCTTGTAGCAGTGGAAATGGTGATGATGATCTCCTTAACATAACTCAACTTGAAACCGATGGTGATATTGGTGTGACCAGTTTAGATATTGTTGATTTCTTTGTCTAAGAATAAATTATTTGGATGTCACTTTTTTATCCTAGAATACATATTTAGATGTTGTTTTCTTTATCTTGTAATGAGTTTTTTAATTTCTGTAAAACTTGTAACAAGACTTTAAGGTTGTGCTATTTGAATGTGTCATAAAATTTTATAATAATATGTTTTCTTCTAAAGTTAATGGATAATCCTTTGACTCAAGTGATAAATGGTGAAGACATATGTCTCATGGATAGTGCAACAACACATATCATATTTAAGAATAAAAAATATTTTTCTTTCATAATGACACAAGAGGTAAATGTTAATGCTATATTGGGAGTGCAAAATTAATAAAAGGCTCCAGAAGAACTACTATGTTATTACTTGGTTGGAGAAAACTATATATAAATGAGGCACTATATTTTCTAAAGTTTCAAAAAATTTATTGAGTTTTAGAGGTATTCACCGAAATAGGTATCGTATTGAAACAATATGTGAAAAAATATGGAGTATCTTAATATTACAAATATGTCCTCAAGTAAGAAGTATGTGTTGAAAAAAATATCCATATTCTCCTCTGATTTGTACTATACAAAGATTAATAAAATTGATTTACATATGATCGTAAACCAAAAGTTTACTAATCATGATAACTTTGTTATTTAGTATGACTGATTAGGCTATCCCAGGTTAATAATGATGTGAACATTTTTTATAATTCTTGTGGGCAATCATTGAAATATGACAAGATTTTTCAATCAAATGAAGTCTCATGCGCGGCTTATTCTCAAGAAATATTAATTGTGAGACTGTCATCAACTAAAATTAGAACTGAAACCCTTGTTTTTCTAAACCACATATAAGAAGATATATGTGGACCCATCCATCACCAAGGGGACCACTTAAATATTTTATGATTATAATTGATGTATTGACTAGATGGTCATATGCCTCCTTATTATCAACTCATAATTTGACATTGCGAGATTATTGACTCAGCTAATGAAATTGCTAGCACAACTTCCAAATTATCCTATTAAAACAATATGTTTGGATAATGTCAGTGAGTTTACTCTAAAAAATTTCAATGATTATTGTATGTCAATTGAAATAACTGATGAATATTTCGTAACACATATTCATACACAAAACGATCTTGCAGAACCACTTATTAAATATCTTCAACTAGTAGCAAGATGGTTACTTATGAATTCAAAACTCCCAACAATCATTGATTTGGATCAAATCAATAAATTATCATATTTCTGTCTCATTGCAATTAGATTTTGGCGAAAAGTCCAATATTTCCCACCTAAGTTGTATATGTCTCGAATTGCTCCACCCAATTAATTACACTTATTAGTATGGTCAAGTTGTGGTCTTCTTCGGCTAACTACCTGAGGCGGACAATGGAATTGAATGTGAGCTGGTCTACTGAGTTTATGACTTGTATACCCAACAATTAAAAAGAAAAGAAGCTTATTAAGCAGAACAAAAGAAACTAATTAAAGATATGTTTCCGAGGGCTACACCGGGTGGTGCAGGTGGCATGGTATTGGCTTTGTGGGGGCTACGAGTCCAAGAGTGCGTTTCAACATCACCTTATAATTTATAAGTTAAAAATTGGTTAAATACTTAGTTTTTTCAGAGATTCCAATGTCACAAACCCCTTTGAAACTAAAAGTTTCAAATAAATTGAAGCCGATACATATTTTTAACTTAAAGTCTCAATAAATCGATTTATTTGAAAAGTGAAGTCGAGGGAAACCAAGTTGGCCCCTTTGGAATCAAAAGAGGGGGGCCGCCTGGTTTTTGCACAGTACAGGCAGGAGGTGGATGGGCCGGCCTACCATATTGACGTTGCGAGCCGAGGAAGGTGCAAAATACTCCCCGAATGCTGTGATATGGAAATGTGGCCACTCCTTTGCAAGCAGCCGTTTTACTTGTAACCATAGGAACGGCGAGGAACAGTGCCGTGTCTCTCCAATATTTCATGCCTTTCCCCCAGAATATGCTCGTATGTACTTGTTCGTTTTTGTTGCTATCTCAATACAATCTCAATACCATAAGTTCATAACATGAAAAATACTCCAAGATACGTTGATTTCACCAATATATGGGAAAACATTTCCTTCATTTATTCTAGTACTTGTAGTACTTGTCAAGTTAACTACAACACAAAAAATAACCAACATGATTTCGGAAACAAATAGTACGCAGCATAAGACAGTCCAGGATTTTTGGTTGGTGCCATCCTTTTGTTTTACATGCCGAGCTCGAATGCAGTCGCATCAAAAGTATCAGAAAGTCCAGTACCGGTCTTGAAGGTGATTTTGCCAAGAGATGATTCTTGAATATACACTTCCACGACACTAAGCCATAGCATCAACTCCTTTGTTTTCACTCCTACAATTTTCTTCAGCTTACCTTTCTCCACGAATGCCGTCACCTCAGTGGCATATGATACGGTTTGCTTGATCTTCTTAAATGTGTGCTCCTTCTTCTTTTTCTGAATAAGCCAAATGAAACCCGCTGCAGGATTGTAGCCAAACTCTTCAATATCCTCGAGAGGGAGTAGACCCTTTGGGAGGCCAAGCTCTCCAAGGAGTTCGATGGACTTCTTCTTGCAGGCGGCATCTCCTTGGATGACGTCGGCACCGACACGGTGGCTCTCAATGGTTTGGGACGCCATTCTAGCTATGTTTTGCTAGTAAAACTCAAACGAATTGCGTATGGACTGTTCGTGTGGTAGCTATGGGAGAGCAAGAGGCAAATGTGCTGTGGTGAGAAGTTTAGCTAACCGGAGTTTATATAGAGAGGGATATCTGCCTGCTAGAGAGATATCGCTGAAGTTGCAAAAAACGATCAGCCAATCTTGACTTTAGTAAAGATTTTGTTGGTTTTGTCGATCTGACCAAGTAGAACTAGTTTGGCCAAGTGGTGGTCTTCTTCGGCTAACTGCTTGTGATGGATCAATGGAATTGGAATATTAATTAGTTGTGACGCAGTCTCTGCGGGCATTATTGGACTTGTTAAACCGCACCGTCGCGTCAGACAAAGTTTGGCAACTCGACGATTCTTTGAACTTTTTAGCATTTTTTTTAAGATATCTTACCAACCAAAGACAGATGGACAAGAAAAATATTTTTGGCATGAACACGGAAATTATTAATTTGCTATGTGCGAAGATATATAAGAATGCTAAGAGTTTGTATTTGTCTAACCGGCTCATAATCCAAAGAAAAAACTAATTTAGAATATGTTTGGGAGGCCTTTTTTTTTTTTACATAAATTGATTTTTTGAAGTTAAAAAAGAGAGACTTTGTATTCCTAGTACAAAAGACGACGTCCTGTTTGGAAAGATCTCTTATTTCTCATGACTTAAACTTAAAGCTAAAATTATCTTGAGAAATGACGAGTTCTTCTCTTAATTCAGGATTATGTGTTGTCGATATAATAAATATTATTATATATGTCGTATCTTAACAGTCTTTGAATAAGAAATAAAGATCATAACTAATTGATGCAGCGGCCTAGAGTAGCAATAAGGGGAGCTCCAACACCGGCGCCTCAACGCTCTGCGCGTGGGTCCCACGAATAAAAAATTAATTTTTCGGCGGAGAGAGGAGAGAGAAGCCACCTCAGCAGGCGTCGAAAATGCATGCTCTGCATGTGGGTCCGTCTTTTTTTTGTCTCAGTTTACGTGTGATCAAATCACATATAATCTTTATTTCTTAATTTATGATTAATCTAGTTCAAATTAGATGTTGATTATATTGAGAAAGTTGTAGATCTTTAAATTATCTTCATATAGAGACCAAATATAGTATATATTCGATTTTTAAATTAAAAGTTATTAATGTTTTACTAAAACCACCTAAATTTAATTTACTCGTGGGCCCGTACGAAGCGCCTCACGAAGCGCTGATGGGTTGGAGTAGGGGATACTTCAGATAGTGTTTCGCATACGTGGCACAGAATATAGTGGAGAATATTCTGTTGAAACGCCTCGCGAAACGCCGATGAATTGAAAACAGCCTAATGCGAAGCAAACTTGTTTCGCCATAGGTAGAGAAAGAGTAGGTTGCATATCCTAGCGGCCTACAAGAAAGAGCCGGCACAAGTCTGGACACGTGCCTTGACGAAGGAGAGTTGGTTCACAAGTTGCCATTTTACTTGTAGCGGGGCAGCCGCAGCAACGGGGGAGAAAAGTGCCGTGCCCGTGCGCGCTGCCGTGTTTCTCCAATTCTGCATGCTTCACTCAGAACATGCTCGTATGTACTTGTTCGTTTTTTGTTGCTATCTCAATACCGTAACATTTCACAAATTTATGCGAAAACATTTCCCTCGTTATTATGATTGCAATTGCCAGGTTACAACACCAAATACATACCATGATTTTACAGTAACAATAACAATACGCAGCATAAGTCAGTGATGGCTCCCTTTTCGTAGAAGTTATACTCCAGGATGCTTGCTTCGTGTCACCCTTTTGTTTTACACCCAAGCTCGAATGTTGTCGTGTCAAAACCATCAAACAATTCGGCGCCAATTTTGAAGGTGATTTTATGAAAAGATTATTCTCAAATATATATTTCCACGACACTAAACCACAACATCAGTTTTTTTTTGGATGAGTCATATGAAACCTGCCAATGTCATTGAAGGGGAACAAGCCCTTTGGAAGGCCAAGCTCTCCATGCAATTTGCTGGACTTCTTACAAGAAGCATCTCCTTGGACGATGTCGGCACCGACACGTTAAATGTCAACGATTTGGGACGCCATTTTAGCTATGCTTTGCTAGTAGAGCACCCAAAATATGGTGGGTGTGTATGCTTATAGTGAACTACGGAGAGCAAAATGCAAGTGCGTTGTGATGGGAAATTTGACGAGTAGAGGTTTGTTATACAGGGGGATGTCTGCTATTGAGACATCGATTAAGTCGTAAAAACAAATGATCAACCAATATTGACTTGGGATAGCTATTGTTTTAATATGACAATCTGCCCAATTAGACTTAGTATTGTCCAGCGGTGGTCTTCGGCTAACTGAATATTTAGTTGCGGCGTAGTCGCGGGCTCTATCGGACTTGTTACCCCCACGGTCTTGCGTTTGCGTCAAACAAATTTGAGCAGCTCGACGATTCTATGCACTTCAGCAATTTTTAGAAGAAAATTTGTTGCATGAACACTAAAAAATTAATTTGTGCGTTGATGTGAAGACTTTTTATTAATAAAGAATTATAGGATCCTTTTTTCGTCTACATTATGTTTATCTTAGAGTTTCTTTATCAAGCTTATGACTTATTAAGTCTAACAATATGAAAAGTGAAGCTCATAAACCTAATAAATTACTCTAGGCTTCTCAAAGATTTCTTATGCGGCCCAACACCGGGTTGCACATCCTAGTCATGCGTTAAAATTTGTCTTTCATTCTAGGTGGGCCTTAGCTATCTGCTATTAGTAACTGACTATTTTTCTATCCCGCTGATCCGGGATGATCTGGTTGATGGCTACTGGTCGTTGGTCGAAATCGATCAGAGGTGGTCTATAGTCGAAACATGGCTGTTGACAAGACCGGACTATCATGATTGCCAATGGACGAGTGCGGTTCTCGGAGAACGTGCAACTTAGATCGAGTCATAAGACTGCAGTTGGGAACGTGTAAACTCATGATTAGAAACTTTCAGTTAACCAGTCAAGGCTTAGTAGTTTTAGTCTTTAAATACCGGTATGGTAATTAGATAGAGATCTGATTCTTGATAGTTTTTTAACAGAGTGTGTATAAGTTGTACAACGTCTCTTTCTCATAATAATCAGAGTATTTTTCTGCTGACTCTTGGTTTCAAATAATTGTGAATGTTTGAGTGTTTGTCTTTACAGTACATCTCACTCTTCCATATCTAAATCGGATCACCCGCTTTCTTCTGCAATGATTGAATAATGAGTGCAGGTAGAAATTATTTTTAAAATAAAAGAATAAAACTCATAATCTCAAATATCGAATCAGATTTAAATGGTGTAAATCAAAATAGATAACCCATAATATTAGAAAGTAGAAGTGTGGGAGATTGAAAGTGAAATATCTTTAAGGGTTCTTATGAAAGATGTCAGTACATTTTGTGGGTGATCAAAGGTACTTAAAAAATTGGATGATCCAAATTGTTAATTTTTATCATCCTATTTTCTTAGTAAAATAGTAGTTTCTATTTGATAAATTAATGATTAATGATCACGATATTGATTGTGTGCGAAACATAGACAACCATGCTTCTCTCTACCTTTCTTAATTTTTGGAGAGAGAAGCGTGGTTCTTTCCTTCCCTGAATATGAGGTGGTTGTATGTGGAAATGGAATAGCAGCAGCCCAGTTAAAAAATTAGAAGGTGTCATTTGACTTGTAACCGCAGCAATGGGAAATAAAAATGGCGTGCCCTCCAATTCTCCATGCTTTAACCCAGAACATGCACGTATATTTGCGTTTTGTTGCTATCTCTGTACAATCTCAATACCAGAACATGAAATTACTCCAAGATATGTTGATTTCACAAATATATGAGAAAACATCTCCTTTATTGTACTTGTGGATTGCCAGGTTACAACACAAAATACATACCATGACTAAGAAAAAATACAACAGCATAAGTCACCAAGGGCCCCTCTCAAGACGCATGCTTCGTACCACACTTTTGTTTTACATTTCAAGCTCGAAAGCAGTTGCATCAAAAGTATCAGACAGTCCAGTACCAGTCTTGAAGGTGACTTTATCCGGAGATGATTCTTGAATATACACTTCCACGACACTAAGCCACAACATCAACTCCTTTGTCTTCACACCTACAATCTTCTTCAACTTACCTTTCTCTACAAAAGCTGTCACCTCAGTAGCATACGACACGGTTTGCTTGATCTTCTTAAATGTGTGCTCCTTCTTCTTTTTCTGGATGAGCCAAATGAATCCTGCCACACGGTTGTAGCCAAACTCCTGGATGCCTTCGAGCGGAAACATGCCTTTTGGAAGGCCAAGCTCACCAAGCAATTCTATGGACTTCTTCTTGCAAGCGGCATCTCCTTGAACAATATCGGCGCCAATGCGGTGGCTCTCAATGGTTTGGGACGCCATTGTAGCTATGTTTTGCTGGTAGAGTACTTAAAAAAAGTGGTGCGTGTACTGTTTGGGTGGTGAACTATGGAAGGGCAAGATGCAAATGTGTTGTGATGAGAAGTTTAACAAGTAGGGGTTTATATAGAGAGGATGTCTGCTAGAGAGAGAGCTGTGTAATGTTAAAAAAAGGCTGAAGAACTTCGACTGAGCCAGGTCAAGTGGTGGTCTTCTTCGGCTAACTTTTTTCGTTTTGGACGACGGAATTGAATATTTATTTGTGACGTATAATTACTGGCCAAAACTTGACTTCTTCTTCCTCCCCTCTATTAATTATGGCAAACAATTTCGAGCAATTTGGATGTTTCTATGAATCTCTCAATTCAGAAATCGTAAGTGTCGTATAGCACATCGATAGAGAACAATAAAAATAAACTTTTGTGTGAATATTAGAAAAATATTGCACATTAATGTAATATGATATAGCATATAGGAGTGTTAAGGTCCTGTATGATTGTTTATTGAGCTTTAGAAAGACAACAAAGTAATTTATTGGATATGGTTTTTTTTCTTTATAGATTTGCTAATAGGTGTATATATGGTTTTTTATCTTATATACACCCCTCTTCTTGGATCTAATATTTTAAAGTTTATCTGACCCCTTCATTAGTTTCTTTGATGGAGATTGGCGGAGACAATGGCACCGTTGGTCACAGGTGGAGATAGTAAAAGGTGGCATTCGCAAGAGAGACAGGCAATGGAGGGGTGGTGGTTATGGTAGTAGTACGGCGAGAGAGTGACCGGTCGGAGAGAAGAAAATGGATTGGGAGGTGGAGAAGAAGGGAGAAAAAATATAAAGAGAGAAAAGAGGATATAAATTAAATTCAAATCTGAATATATGATGTAGATACTTTCAAGCAAAAAATAAAAAAGATTTGAACTTAGACGGCCCCTTTTTTACAAACATCTTAGTCGAAAGACCCTACAAACTATAAGGTCATGAGCCCCGTAAACCAGCTCCAGTAGATTCTAGTTTCCCATAGATGTTCACAAGTGCCTCATACAGTGGCGGATCTTGATGTTTGTATAAGAATTCATAAGTATTTGTAGAATTGTTTGTAATAATTAATAGTCTAATTTATATTTTTATAGTATGCATTAAGTATAAAATTTCACCAAATTCTAGAGATTTTGAAAGAATTGATCGCATTGCAACATACAAAGTTTGAAAGATATTTGTTGAGTTACAGTTGATTCCATATAGTTTAAGTGCTAGATCCATCGATGATCTCGTGAGCTATCTCAAGCATACCTGTTTAGTCAAGCCAAACGTATAATATAGCTTATTCCCAAATTGAACAAAAAAATGGCACCTTGGTTTCTACACCTGAGCTGGACCAAGGCCTAACCAAATTCACTCGAACTGGGCTTAAAAATAAGATCAAATTCGTTTATTTAAATTAACAAGCCCATGCATTGGTGTATCAATAAATGGTCGTCGTGCACCACTAATTTACGATGTCTTATATTTCGGTTTTCCAAAAAAAAAAAATCTCATGTTTTTTCCTATGTGGTTAATCTCGTAGAATGTTGACTTGGTACTGGTAGTTTAGTTTTGTTTGGGTTGCATGGTTGGACTTTAGTTGGTCATCTCTGGTCATATCTGGCTACCTTGTCGAACTCGGCAGGTAGAATTAATTAGATGCGCTTATTGACGTTGGTTATCGCCTATCGGTCCTTGGAGGGTAGTGAAGCTGTTTTCTCTCCATCCAGGGAGAAGAGGGAAAGAAAATGGGCATGGGAAAAGGACAATAGGAGCGAACCACAGAATTTTTGTGACCAGACCAAATACCAAGAGCTGTATAATAGTGGGCTGTGTTATATTTTTGTATGTTTTGTACAATAGAATCTTGTCTACTAAAGTGGTGTGCACTTACCATTGGGAGGTCAACTCTTGCCAGCTCCCTCTCTCTATACCCCTAGTCACTGATGTTCGTGAAGGTCAGTCAAATTGGAAAGTGGTTGCAAATGCAAGTATTTTGGAAAAGCTCTTTTTATCGTGATTAAAGTCTTGTTTAGTTCAATGTCAAGCCACCGTGTTCATAATTTAGTTTCTGATCGCAAAAAAATATGCATAGAATTACAGTAAAAGAGATTTTCATATCAATCTTATATTTTATTTTTATAAGAGTGGCAAACCTACTTGGGTGTAGTAATATTACATATCGAGCCAAACACACTCTAAAACTACTTTGAAAGCCACACTGCTTGAATTATCACGTGGTTTCTCCAAACTTGATATTTTAACTAGCCCAACACGCATCATATGGAAAATTTCCTCTCATCATATCTGCTTGTCTATGTCGTCGAGAAACCGTAAGATCATGGCCTCATTTTTGTCACTAATCCGAAAGCAAAATACATTCCATGGGTGCCTGGTGGGGCGGGCTGGGCCGACCCAAGATCAGGCCCAGATTTGGCCCGGTGAGATTTTCCGTCCATGGGCCATCGCAGCCCGTGCGTATGGGCCGCATGAATCACTTGTGGAGTGGCCGAACGAACTACTGTTTATACATTTTGCGATTGGCCCGAACCGAGCACTCTAGCCTATGGTGCATCTCACCACTTCCTTTTGCCGTCTTCCCGTCTTCCGCGACCGCTGCATCGCTCGGCACGGACACGGGACACTGCCGTCCGCCGCATCATGTCCGCATGCCTTCCGGCACGTATGTATTGTACCCCATCGCCCGTGCCGACCACGCCGACCCGCACAACAGGTGATAGCCTAGTCCATCATGTATTTTCTGTCGTCTATTTGGACTGAGGAATGTCCTTGTCATGTAATCATCCGATTTTAGAGGGTTGTGCTTTGGTTAATGGAGGCTGTGGAATTCAGTAATCTCATGTTGCACATTCGACATTGGGAAGTAATGAGTACAATTTGTAGCATATGCTAATTTTATGAAATTAGTTGGATGGCTCTGTTACATCTTTAGTGGTTGATCATTCCATGTTTCCATACATGATGGATGAACCCATTCTAGCAGCGGGGCATTCGACAACCCTAACACGCCAAATATTTTCAGGTCGGCCTGTCGTACTTGCGGCCCCAAATACTGTAGCTCATAGCTTTCCAGAAAAAGGAGAAGAAAAGCTGAAGATAACAAGAACTAAAACATTAGAGGCACCTTTGGAATATAAAGATTCAATAGGAATTTTAGAGAAAAAAAACATTTACTTTTTTTTGTAGGTGTATTTTTCTCTAAAATTTCTATGAAATTCCTATGTTTCAAACAGGTCCTGGGAGTTTACAAAATTGAAAAGATAAAAATGAAACAACCTTCAGTTAGAAAGTGCATCAATTTTTTATCTAGGTGCACTAACAAAGATACATCAGCACAGTACAAGAAAATGATGTGAAAGACGACAAGGCTGCTAAAATGATGCCTCGTTGTTGTCTTTCAGAACCAAACAGAAGGCTTTAACGCAAAAGACAATAGGAGGAATCAATGCAATGCCGAGTACTACCCAACAGGTTTCCTATCTACTGCGCCCACAACTGTACATTTCTGAAAGGTTCACAAATGGAAGCAGCCAGATCACTGGTGCCATCTTTTGTTCACCAAGGAGTTTTGTCACCTGGCCCAGCAAGGATGATCTGCATTCAGGGGAATAAATGGCGTGATTTGAGAACATATAGTTTGACAATTATTAGCTCCCAATCTCCCGAAAGCATGGCATGGAGTATTCATAACCATTTTTAAGCTAGGACACTTACGTTGCAATCTATAGCAAATCTCCGAGCAAGCACGATTGCCGAGTTCCGTTCTCTGACTGTTTCAAATGCCAATACCAAGCTGAGGTCTTTTCTGGGTTGCCAGAAGACCGCCTGCGGGGCTGCATCTCCGCCACCTCTAACACCACATAACTGAAATAAACAAAGGGGCAGGAATTGGATTATAAGGAATAGAGCTCCTTTACAACTATTGCCTAACACTGAAAAAGAGATACAACTACTGCATTATAAGGAGTTGAATACCTGCATCGATGAGGAATAAAATTCCTTTGCAAGGACCGTCTTTCCTTTAGCAAGTCTCATCCGCAGTCTTCCAATATTAAGAACGTGAACAGAATCTGCGGGCTGATCAATTCCATTCTCCTGAAGAATGATGACCTGTCATAAGGCACAAAACAAGGGAAAACTCAATACAGTAACTTCAACAATTCAGTGGATCGAACTATATCAAATTGTGGCACAGAGCATAAGGACATTAGATAGAATGAATAAATAATACCCATTTGATGCTAGTATAAATATGCAATCCCAAGAATGTGAATTATGCTACTTCAGGGGGTGTGGAATGCAGCTAGTGTGTGATGTTCTCATTTCTTGATATAAAAGAAGTGGATCACATGCCAACGAGCAAGCTATGAAAGCTGGAATATTGACCACACCAATTGAGTAAAACAGAAGGCCTAAGCAACCTCTCTATAGTAAAAAAAATACTCTGCAGAAAAGCCAAAACTGCCAAAGGAAGGAATAATCATACATTGAACTCAGTTTCAGGTTTCTTGACGAGAGTCTCTACATAATCAATCAATCCTGCAGCTGCTCTACCAAAGTCATGTTAGTCATGCTACAATCAAGGGAAGTGATAACCTTGTTAGACAGCTGTGTTCAAGCAAACAAACCAGGGTCTATTGGCCCAGCAGTCTTTGCCACTGTAATTTCACCACCGACTTTGATTTCAGCTAGCATGTACCGACCAACATCATGTGGCTCTGGAGCATATACTGGCTTTGTGGCACCTAAAAGTTCAACAGCAACAAGTGTCCAAAGCTGGTGGTAATCTCAAGATATAAATGAACAAGTACATGCCAAGATTTATGGATCTTTGAAGGGGTCTGATAACAAATGGTAACCCCCACCCCAGTATAAGCTAGCATGAGTCCATATATCAACTATGTAAACCCTGCCTACACTTAACACTTTACTAATTCCAAATAAGCTATAGAAAACCTCAAATTCATAAATTCTAGAATTGATAAAGTGCATTCCTCTCTTTCTCCAGCTGGACATGACTATGCCGTCATACCAGGGCTCCAAATCTTGGAAGTTGCGGGTTTCCAGCCTTTTCCCAGCAAATTTCAGAATAATATGTCGTTTAACTATTTTCACTCACCATAAATCAGAAATTAACCAACCAGGATTTGGAGCCCCGAATCATATCAACTTCTAAATATAAGAATGAAATCAATGAAATGCCCGTTACACATCAGCAAATACCAGGTAATAGCTTTTTGGTACACCAGAAAAAGGAAGGTCTATGGGAATAGGAGTCTTTTGTTGACTTTTTTGAGCAGTTTTGTTTTTTGAAAAAAAAGAGAATCTGAAATGCATTGGAAAATAGTTGTCTAGGTCTAACAACCAGAACCCAGAATGTAACTTCTTTCTGGGCAACAAGAGGAAGAGAACGATCATGATTCCACCTGAAATGATATCTTTGTTGCCTCCTTTAGGTTGTATGCGGAACCACTGGACTGAACTATTTGCGAAATCCACAGAGGCATCATTCCAGGAAACAACGTGCAACATTGAGCCTAAGCTTTGCAGTCCTTCCAACTCATATGAAGGGACATTGCTTTCCTTGAGTCCTTTGCGCAGTTCCAACTGACAAAACAGCAGAGAAAACGGCTGATTTTTTTAGAGTTGCAACGTCTTTTAGAATATGAACTCAAGTTAAAATCACTTAAGCCATCTTTTTCAAAGTATACCTCTTTTAGAAGATGAACTGAATTTGAGGACTTCTCAGCAAACTGATTGCGTAGGACTTGGATCTCATTATTCATGTCCATTGCCTGTATTCAAAGTTTTGCAACAAATTTAATTTTAAATAAGGACTAAGTTGTCCAATAGATGTGCCACCACATAATATATGAAAGAAGATGGTACAATCTAATCATGTAAAAATTTATGTGGAGTTGTGCAATAGGTGATGAATTCTACCTTGCTGGGGTAATGCAGCATTTTGATTCTCCGGGCCTCTTGGACTTCTTTCTTAAGTTCTTCCACATCCTTAAAAGATGTCCAGCAGAAAATATATCAGCATATCACACATGCAGCTTCAATTGGAAACTAAAGGAACTGTAAATCAGAAATGACATGGACCTTACATACATAAAAAAGCATCCATAGCTGAAATTGCAAAGAACTGTAGAGGCCTAGAGTTAGTTTTGGACTAAGAAGCTTCACCTTTGCATTTTATATTCTAGTTATTAATTTATTATGTTGTTTAACAAGTTCCCAGGTGTAAATTTTGCATCCACATTTTTCAGATGACAACTTGTTTGTTACAGAACACTCTTAAGAAAAAGATAAGAGGATGAATTTAGAACCAAAAATATATAAATAATAGAGTGGAACTAGTCCAAGAAACAAAGTGTTTACATAATCAGATGTTTACTTACCTGCTTCCCAATTCTTTGAGAAATGTTTTCCTGCTCCTCAACTGCCTGTTGAACTCTTTGCACAACAGCTCTAGCGCTCTCTATATCTGTGTGAGCATTAGCTCTTTCTTCCTCAACAATTCTCTTAGCATCTTCAGAAGCCTACAAGCAAGACAAAGAAACTAACAGCAATGCTTTAAGAGAACGAACAAATGAAAATGTGCAAAAGGAAAACTCAATCCAAGAAAAGCTTGAGCAAGCTTTATATGGAAAAATTATCATCAAATTATGAAATTTAAAAGGACAAAGGAATCGAAGAGGAGCATTATCATGCTTTACACACAAATGACTGTCAGGAAATTCATGTTTGTTTCTGGATCATATACAAAAATTGGGTAAGTGTTGCCAACATAACAATACTATCACTTAGAAAAGAAACTTTCTTAAAAAGAATTAAAAAAACTCCTTATTGTTTAGGAATTAGATTCTGAAAGATCACACCTCATGTTTAGAAAAAATCAGCTTGTATGCAGATGTTATTGGATTGCAAGCAATTTTGAACGTACCAGTTTTAATGAAGTTGCTAATTTTGTGACCTCTGCTTTTTGCTGAAGCAACTCAGCTTCTCTTTTAGACAGCTGAACTGATAGAATCTCCACCTACAAAATGAAGAATAACTTCAAGAATTAAGTTGAACAGTCTTTGTATTACCAATTTGCATGAAACTATGCCTATGGCATTAGAGACAAATACATGTTGAGTGGAACAATATTCCTTTTAGAAAATCAGGATATGGTTTAACAGAAGAAACTAACCATAGATAGAGACTCCTCGATTTCATCCTTATTTTTACCCACTACTCGACCTTTCAGTGACTCCAACACACCCTTTAGATTCTTCAGAAGGATATCTCGCTCCAATAAGACCACATGCCTCCATTTAGCCTGAGAGTTCAATCAAGTCATAAGGAATATAAATTATAAAATGATGTTCTGTCTTTCATCAAGCTTACATCTTATAGCTAAAAGTTACACGAAAACTACATTCATAAGAAAGAAAATATATAGTTATATACCACCGAAGCCAAGACATGGTAAACATATTACAGTACAAATAGTGAAAACAATGCTCTAGAACATCATTTTGAACCAATTATCACCTAAGCATTTATGAATTAAAACTTAGTGCTCAGGACCTCGTTAGACAACAAGGTGGCAGTGTTGAGACCCTTTTCGAATTTCATGGCAAGCTCACGGACAGAGAGACGCTGATGTCGATCAAGCAAATCCGCAGTCTCCTTGGAAACGATATCCTTGAGAGACGGCATTTCAGGGTCATCTGCCAGTTTGATCACAATCCCATTGGAACCATTCTTGTAGGTGGGGAATTTGCTTCTGATGAAGTTTGCTGGACGCAGTGGCCCTGACCGTAGAACATCACTCTGTACCTTGCCCCTATAATCAACAGTTGCCGCCCGAGTCATCTCCAAGTACTTTACAATCCTGATTGCACAAAAACAAGCATTAGTGTGCCACAATCCACAACATCTGACAAGATAAAGACGTGAAAAGCAAAAAGGTTTGACAGTTCATGGATTTTTCTGTTTTGCATTCTTCCATAAAGAAAGGTAAAATAAGAACAGAATGAAATCCGAGAAAAACAAAACGAAGAAGCAAGCTGGAGGAGCAATAGAGCATGACCTACTTGAACATGTGTACTATTAGCACTTAACCTTTACATGATGAAAGTAGAAAATCTAATAGGGGCCAAAGATCATGAGCAAAATCAGTAAGATGAAAATGTCCATCCATAATATTTCAACCAAAACGACCAAGAAATGACAAATGGGTAGATCCCCATATAGAATCAAGTAAGCTGAAGCAGCAAAGCTAGTAGGTAGCTTGTTCAAATGCGCCATCAATGTCTAATTTGCAATGTCGCCTGCCAAACAAACACTCAGCTACAAATTTGCACTAGGGACAAACGGGATCAAAAGGAAACCAACTACTTCTCACCTCGCATTTTTTTGAATTCCACTAAAAGAACAAGAAGACAAACGAGTGCAAATTTATAGGCGAAATGAGGAAAAGACTTCAGCTTTATAGTTGGAATGGTCTGTGGGAACATACAGTTCGTTAATCACACAAAAACTCCAAATATGGCTGCAAATAAAAGGCCAGCATCTAATTCTAGTAACACTAATCCTGAAGATAAACACCTAGGTTTATGATGAGTTCGTAGACAGCTATTGAAAGGCGAGTGCAACATTACATCTTCCAACAATTAGGAAAACAAAGCCACTTTAATTGGAGCGTATTATATTTGTTAGAACAAATAAAACTAAAAAAACAAATAGCAGAGTTAGAATTAGCTCCTCAGTGCAAACTGTACACGGCACGCATACAAATTTAAAATTGAAGCACAGATGTCTTACTCCATTATTTGGACTATACAAGGCACCCGTTTTATTTTTGTACGCTCCATTGCTAACTACCCACCCACTCCATGGAAATGTAGGAGTGCAGCTTGATATTTTCTTGCAAAAACCGAATCCAACTACAAATCTAACAGCATTTTGCTAACATGTCACCAACCACACTCACAACAAGAGAAGAAATTTACTCAAAAACTATCTAAAAAAATTCAAATTTTCCACCTGCCGAGCAAGCAGCGCTTCAAAAGCAACGAAAAATGAACAAAAACCATAAAATCTGCAGAAAAAATAGAGAGTATGGAGGAACAAACCCTAGCTGGATGCAGGGTTTGGATTTGAAACTAGCCACCCAAATGTGACTTGGATCTTGCAATTTAGTTCCGACCAACCTCCAGTTCGCGCCACAATGGCGCTGATTTGGCGAGAAGTTTGAGGAAATTTGGAGCTAATTTGAGGAGATTTGGGAAGTTTTGATGATAAAATAAGGCTATTTTTATGCGGTGTTTGCTCTCATGTTCCCTCTGTTCTTCTCTGTCTTTTGGTCGTCTTATCTCAGCTAGAAGAGCGGGTGGGAGCTTTGAATAGCTCTCGGAGGCTTCTTTTCTGCTAGGGCCACGCCATGTATTCTTATTTTTTGGCGTTCTTCCACGGGAAGGTAGTTCCCACAGTCAGATTCTTTTTTAAATAAAACTTAACTACAAACTGCAGCTGGAGCTAGCTCTCTCCAAAGGCCCTCATCAAACTTTTATCATGGTTAGAACTTGCAGGGACGTGTCTAATAAATTTTTTTTTAAAGAAAATAGGAGTATGTGATTTCTCTAAGATGTTCAATCAACATAAAAATAAATTATATTTGTAAAATATACATTATAAAACACTACTATTGATAATTTTAACATCACATTATGAAATAAATGATAATTCATCTCATGCTAACTCTACGACTAGTATCGTGGTTTACATACTTCTATTTTAACATAAGTTATTAGTTAATATATTCATAGAATTCACATATAAAAATTTTTATATACCAATCAAGATTCTTAACTACTGAGTTATCACATAACGCCAGTCCCTCGCCTTAGTATGAAAAAAAAACATTAGCACTAAAGGCATTCTAAAGAGGGTGCACCTCACAAAGTCAGAATATATAGCCATGGGCACAGAAGATCCGAAGTCCAGTACTGGATGGTCAGGTGCGAGTGTGATCAGGACAGATGCCACCGATGCCGCAAATTGCGGAAGAGCCAATCACACACGAATCCCGGGATTCGGCGTTATTGCCGTATCACCCGTCGGATGCTAATCGGACGGACGGGGCTCGGCTCAACAAGCGCCAGAAGAAGGGAGCAACCGGTGGCGCGGGGGCCAACGTGGACCCTTCATCCGACGTTTGCGATGTGACTCTCTTTGAAGCCGTTGGGAGTTTTTTTTATTCCTAATTTAGTGTTATACACAGTTGTCGCTCACATCTACGTCAAATTTTTAATGCCCTTATAGTAATAGATAAGATAAAGAACCTTAATCCTGAAGACTTGGAGCAAACGACCAAGTTTCAGAAAACTCAGATAGTAATAAAAAGTTTTTGTAAGAAATTTTAGACACCTCAATTCTTTTTAGTCTCAATTGGATATCTCTTAAAGACTTGTTGTTTGTGTCTTCATATTGATAATGTGAAAGATGCCATTCGCAGTTGTGTTTATGTTCAAACTTTATATGTCAGGATATCTTTATCCTTTTTAAATGTATGTTTCCTATTGAACGAAAAATTAGGTGAAATAATTAGTTTGTGGAATCATATAAATAGATATTGATAGAGCTAAAAATTAACATATGATGTAGAGTTATTTGCCCTTTTCAAAATAACACGCGGAATGGTTTGAAACTTTTGTTTTCTTGCTTGAGACGATGGGGATTTCCTTGCTCTCATGCATGTGCTCATGTTTTGACTTGGAGGTTGCAGCAAATTCCCTGAAACAATGGGTCATGTAGGATGGTATCTTGGAAACCTCCATTCTCCATTCTGTCCAAGAATAAAACTGTAAAAGGTTATGCAATGTTGCAAAAAACAGGTACAAAAAGCTTCTTTGTTAAATTTTTACAAAAAAAATAGTTAACAAATGGTCTTGAATACTATCCCAAGTGTAAGATTCGTCTATTAGACAATGTTTATAAGAATTTTATAAAAATGAGATATTAATGACTACACTATGTATTATGGTGCTTCCATTTAGATGGCGAGCATCAAGTTGTCTTCGCACTTATCTGACTATACCGATAAAAATCTTAGATTGTATTAATAATTTAATATTGATCCATTGCCATCATCCACATTCCTTTCTAAGGAATTTTTTTTAAAATAACTCAGATCAAAATTTTAATTTCAAAACTGACTTATAGTGGAATTAAATTACAATTTTAATCCGCTATATCAACTTGTCGTGGATTAGAGCTGCGACAAGCCACCTATCACGGCTCGGCGAGCCAATCACAATTCCAAGCCGCGATAGTAACTCTGAACCGCTCAGTCATCCTCCTCAATGCAAAAAATGTTGTCACGTCAGCCTGTCGCGGAACAAGCCTAGATAGCCCAACTGCATGTGTTGACTCGGCTTAAAGGACTGTCTAACCACTATGGATCAATTTTGAAATTAATTTTTTGCATTGGACAAGAACTTTGTCAAGTTGTTGTTCAGGAACACCAACCACGAATCCCTAACGAAACATTTTGAGCATTAGATGATGTATCAAAATTTAAAGCCCAAGCAATTACTGTTTAAATCACAGTCAATTACTACAAAAAACCACAGATAATTACTATCCAAATCACAACCAATTAACTACAAAAATCACAGACAATTACTGTCCAAACCACTGGTAATTACTATCCAAACTTGTTATTTAGATAGTAATTGTCTATGGTTTAAATATTAATTATTTGTGATTTTTATAGTAATTGGATATAGTTTGGATAGTAATTGTCTATGATTTTTGTTGTAATTGACTGTGGTTTGGATAGTATTTGTTGTGGTTTGGACAATAATTACATGTGATTTTTGTAGTAATTGGATGTTGGTTGGGTAGTATTGACTGTGGTTTAAATAGTAATTGTCAGTGGTTATGATAGTAATTACTTGTAATTTTTGTACTAATTGGTTGTGGTTTGAATAATAATTGCTAGTGGTTTGGACAGTAATTACCCGTGGTTTTTGTAGTAATTGGTTGTGATTTGGACAGTAATTGTTTGTGTTTTTGTTGTAATTGGCTGTGGTTTTTGTAGTAATTGGATGTGATTTGGATAGTAATTGACTGTAGTTTTATTGTAATTGGTTGTGATTTGGATAATAATTTTTGAACAGATATGAGCAACTTCGAAGCATACAATACAATCCAGCGTAGATCTAACACATTGTACAGATCCTAATAGATGAGAGAAGCAAGGAGAGGAGAAAGGTTTGAGGAAGAGTTTAGCTCCTCAAATACGCCAAACACAACTGTGGATCTAGCCCACCAGAGAAGAAGACAAGTGCAAAATATCAATAGATTCAAAAAAAAAGGAACATGCACCAAAGATTAGCAAAAAAAGCAAACACAAAAGGACAAAAACGTTGCTCAACACTCCAAATATCATATCTGCGCATCTCCTTCAAGAGCTCGTCGTTCACTGCTGTTGACGAAACTCCGTGGAGGCTCGGATGACGATCCTAGGGAATGAGGAGAGAGCAATCGCGGTTTGAGTGAGGCGAGAGCCAGAGCGATAGCGAGAGAGGTGACGGCGAGAGCGAGAGTGGTGAGAGCAGGAGCAAGAGCGAGTAACCCTAACTTGAGCATTCGTCGCTTCGTGCGTGCAACCTAGGCCGCGAGATACTATGCACTGGGCCAGGCTCGTGCTGAAGCTTTGCACCTAACGGGCTAGTCCCAAATGTCCATCCAACCATCCAAACCGGCCGAATTTTGCATCCCCCAGACCAAGTTGACTTAAATCCAGTCATCCAAACACACTATAAATAGATATCAGAATGATTCTCTACAGGAAAGACACACTAACTGAAATTTTATATAGATAAGTAGAAAACCTTGATAGCATCAAGGTCTTTAGAATTCTGAGTGTCTCTCATAATAATAATGCCCGCACCTTCTTGCAATTTAATGTTTTCATGAAATCTCCGGCCCCACTATAATAGTGTCAACTGATACCATGGTGATAGAATTTGTCATTGCACATGCATCAATATTGCCAATAGTTGTTTCCATTGGAAGCATGCAAGAAGAGCATCGATCCACTTGTTTATTGTTTGCAAAACAATTCATATTTGACATTACAGTGTTCGAAGGTATACAGGTATTTCACGTCTCCAAAATTTCAGGCAATCCATGTAGGCGACTAAGTGATGAAGTGCTTCTTGTTGAACTCCCAGTGTCATTATTCAATGAGAAGAAAACTCTATTACTAAATCCCTCATTCTTGGTTTCAGTTTTGGTAAAAAAAATCTGTTACTGAGCACAAGTTGAACAATTTGGACAATATTGATAAGATGAAAACTGGGAGTCAAACTAGTTTGTTGCGTAATCCAACCTCTGTCTAGCCGAACTAGCGACAAACCTCTAAGGTGAGCCAACACATGCAACTGAGTTGTTCAGACTTGTTGCGGCTTCAAGCCGCGACAAATTGACGTGGCAACATTTTTTGCATTGGGGAAGGTGACTGAGTGGTTCGGAGCTATTGTCACAGCTCAGAACCGCGACAAGCCACATCTCGCGGCTCAGAGCTGCCACTGACTTGCTAAGTCGCGACAGCCGGTTTGTAGCAGTTTCAAGCTGCAACAAACTGATGTGATAAGTTAAAATTGTAATTTCGCTTCAGTGTAGTTCAATTTTGAAATTAATTTTTTAATTTGAGTTATTTAAAAAAAAAATTCGTGGTCTAAGCATAGCCATTAATTGCACTGGCCACGTTCCTTCGAGCTGCCATGATGCTTGGCCGGTGCACAATTTGGTAGCATTTTAAGATAGATCTCTTTTCCAAACAAAGGTAGAATCATGCGTGGTGTTCATGGACCCAAGTAGCACTTCTATTATAGGCCAAGCTTCAATACGGATCGAACCATTTAAGACCGGGAGTTTACCAAAAATGTGATACCATTTGAGATCATATGTGATTGGAAATTACAAAAGATTATATTTTAGTCGTGGCATGTTTAAAGAAGATTAAGCGGTCATTTGACCACTTAACTATGACCATATGTTTATGTCTACAATAAGTGGACATCAGATATGTGTACTGTGATCCGTGTGAGAGTAGGCGGTGTTTCACCCTGGAGCCTTACACAGCTTTAGTGTAGTACTCTATGACTTGCATTGCAAATACGGCACCGAGCACGATCCAGACAGCAGTACATCATAGCTGATAACGACGCATCTCCATTGATTCCTTCAAGGCCAGGGTCATCCAATGCTCATATTGTCCAATGTACAACTCCATAGGAAACCCGACAACAAGTCTGGCCATCACACAGAATGCACAAACAACAAAAGATTGTAATCATAGATCAAGCCATCATTAGGAGTACAACTACAGCCTAATCATGACAAGGATGGAACCATCCTAGGAGTGAGTACCCAGAGAAACCACAAAACAGGGTGTAATCTGCCATGAGTGACCCCGACATCTACTCTTAATTGTATAGAACTAATTTTTTCTTTCTACTGTATAAGACATATAAAAAAGTATCTACATGATCTTTTTTATTCGCCTCTTACTATTTATTCTCCTTTATAGAACTTTTCTTGCTCAGCCCAGGCATAGATTGGTTGATGTAGGCTAAAGGTGACCACTAATCAAATTCATATCCAAGCGGACAAAAAATTCAATAGCAGGCTTCATATCTGGAGTTCCACATAGAACCCTTGTGAGGCATTGAGCATTGATTAAATAGTTTGAAGGAATTAAAACATACATCTTGTAAAAATTCGTGAATGAGCTAGATAGATCTCAAGACTTGATCGGATGGTTTTGAAAAGCCTGATACCGACTGCTGCATTAAAAAAGGGCATCTGTTGAATTTTTATCCGCTGCAAGCTTATTGAATGCCACATTAATTTGGGTCCTCGAACCTCACAGCATGTACCATGCAGGTTGGATGAGCTTTGATGGATCCTATCGCTACATCCGATTCTGGACATGGTCCCAAACTTTGCAGAAATGATAACGACCGGATAGCTTGACCCAAGGACCATTACGGCATTACAAACTAAAGCAGAGACTGGGCCTGTAAGGATGAGCCGAGCTTGTGTCTGAACTCTAAAGCATTTGGTACGAATAGGCCATCTTCGGCTCTTAATGGGCCGGGGCCCAAAGTCGTCTATGATTTTCTTTCTTAAAAAGAGATGGCTCGAAAGAGGCCGGCCGTGAACAGACCTAGCCCACAAACACAATTTCTATGAACGCAAAAGATGCCCACTACTTCCAAATTCATTGTGAGCGCGCGACCATATTAAAAACAAAGGAACATTCAACATTCAACAAAGGAATGTACCGACCGAAGAACATAAATTTGCTTTAGCTTTCGTCAAAGATGCAAATGATGCTACTTCTCCGGCACAAAAATAAAAACAAAAAAGGTGACTACGGGGCACATAGTTCAACTTTTTTTCCCAAAAAAATGTCATTTACACCATTCATTTTAAACACTAGATTCATCTCCACCCGACCCTCTCCCAACTTCTCCTCCTCCTCCTCCTCATCCTCTATTGCCTATTGTTCCACAGTCACACCTCACAACCCGCTCTCTCAACAATCATTGGTGATCATATCGATACTACTCGTCACTACTAATCTTACAGCCACTTACATCAGGAATAGTATCAACGCCATCCACCTCCCTCTCTCGCCTTCTCCTCCCACCTCTTTTCCCTACCAACTATAACCGCTTTGTCAGAATGTTTACCATCTTGTTATCATTTGCTGTTAGAAACTGTTGTTGATGATGTTAAAAAAAAAGGTTATGTGAACTTTAGAAGGGTTAATTCAAGGATGAAGATTACAATTTGATGACAAGAGAAGATACAGACAAGTTTAAAAAAGAAATAGATGCCCCGAAGCAAAACTAAAAAATTGTGTGAAAAACACTAGGCTCCATCGAAGCTCTGTTGAAGCGCGTGCAATGCAACCTCATGCGTCTGACAAAATTTTCTAATTGGGTTGAAAGTATGCACATATAGATGGATTGCAAGTGCGATGACGTTGGAAGATCCTTGGTTCTACACTTTTTTTTCCCCCAATGTCGTTAATTTTGGTGATATTGGGATCTCTAGTGTGTTGGGACAAGCGAGTATAATTATAATTTAATCATTCCTACCTAAAGTCCTGAATTCAGTCCAAGTCATTACCTCAACAAAGTTGGGTTTGAAATTTCTCCGATAAGAATCAAAACCAATCTCAAAAGACGAAAGAAAATATTCCATGATTTCTACTACATATATAAGGTGAGAAATTTTCTTGAATAAAATAATACACTTATTATGTGAATAAAAATAGAATCATGTTTGTATAATTTACATCACGAGGATGTTAGCAACTCTAACAAATATGTGTAATTTTTTTTGAGTCAAATCACAAATTTATAATCTCTCTTTTTTTTTTAGAAAACAAGAGTTCTTACATGATTTATGCCCATAACCAGACAGACCAAAATTATAAAGCAAACGACTCATAATGGATGGGACGCCACTAAAATTTCTCCAAACAAAAGAGAACACCAACCTTTACATTAAAAAAAAAGAAAAAGAGGGAAGCCATGGATTTTGGCAAGTAGAACAAGAGCACGACAAGCAAATTTTTTTCTCGATCTGCTCATTTGTTTTCTTCCGCTATAATCGAACCAATTATTTAATAGTGATGGCATAGAATCATGAGCAAAGAAATATTATTAAAAAAAACACATAAAAATGAACAGTCCACCAAAAACTTGAAGCGCTGGCAGCCACAAACTGTGCATGATGAGTGCGATTCTTCCTTTGTATGCAGCAAATGTCGTCATCACCACCGCCCATACGAAAAGAACTTGTGGGCTACATTTCTACCGGCTTATACCTGTGAGCCAAATTCTCCTGCCTTTTCGCCTTTTGATAAGATCGAATCACAAACCAATCTATCCCAAATGCCTCGCAATTTATTCTCTCTCGCTCATGCCCAAGAAAACATCGTCAACAGCATACCACACTCATGTTGCACATAGATTTTTCTTCCTCTCTACCAAAATAAGGATGATTTCTAGTCGTGCAAATTGCTATTTTATGATTTCATTGTGTCATTAGGACCTACTTAAATTGACGATTTTTAAAGAATTTTAAATGAAACGAATCATCCAGTAAGAACTAATAGAAATTTTTCTCCAAAATTATTGTGTTCCAAATATGTCTTTACAAGTTACCATTGATATGATAATTTGATAAGTCTGCGTGTACTAACATTTGCAGTGATCTAGATATTGAGAAAGAACAAACTTTAAGATTATATTTGAAATATAGAAATTTCACATCTGTTTTGTAGGGAAAAATTGGTAAGAAACTAATAATTAATAAAATTTGTCCTAAAAAATTTCTATATTGCAAATAGAGTACGATATGATAGCATGTAAAATTAGGGCAGTTATGATATGACCATACTTTGTAACAAGTTTCATTGTTTGATTTGTGATAATGTCTAAGACGAAATGTGGCACTCATTCTAGGACTCGCATTTTTTTTGGGTGAACATTTTTTACAAGGATCTAAAAATATCCTAATAAAGTATAATACGCCTGATAATTGAATATGACATATTTAACTTAAAATATGACAAATTAGGATACTTTAGTATTTGATGGGGCATTCATTCAACACCACACAAAGAAACGGCGCAGAAGTCAACAAGAGAATTGCTGGTGAAAATCAACAGTGTTCAGGGGCAGATTGGTAAATCCTACCTTTTCTTTTCTTGATGTGTGTAGACTAGTGGTTAAGTCGGTTGTCACTCTACAAATTACCAAAGTAGTATATGCCCTGTTCATACTTTTTTACTTGTTATGGAGAGAATAATTTGTACAAAAAATATTATTCTACTTGAAACTTTTATAGTTATTATTCGACCAAACTTTTAATTGTTAGATGTAAATAACATAATTATCACAACAAGTACTATAAATAAAATTATAATATTACTTTACTTCCTAAAAATGATAGATGCATTCTAAAACAATATGTAAAAATGAGGAGAGAATAACAAGCAATTGTTGATACAGCCTACCGCAGTCAAATTCGAAAGCGTGTGAATTGTGGTCTCATTTGGTCTAATCAAACTAGTGATTCTGTTTCACCAGACTTCAAGTTAATTATAATTCTCGTTAACGTAAATATAAGTTGTTCAACTAACCGCAAAAGAAGTCAATACCTTTTTTTTTTTTAAAAAAAAAAGTGATCCGCATAATTTTAAGTAAATGAAGAGTCAATACTCTATGTTGCTTCGGACCGTCAAAACTTGGTTAGCTTGATCAATGAAGGTGTGTAAGGCCACAGGTTCCTGCTGGTTTAATTATCCCGATATCTAACAAATAAAATGACAATTTGAAGTTATGATGATATATAATATGAACCTGTGTATATACTTTGAAGCTTATAATACTACAAAAATATGCTTGTAATAGTCGAGGAGGTTGTAAAACTGTGCTACAGTATGATGATGAATATTTTGATTTGAATAAAGTACAAGCTCTTTCTAAAAAATAGTAATGAAGAACCTGATTTGCAATTATATGTTATTTTGTCACTAAACAGTCTACTTTATAATTTGTGGAATTTGGGCTTTTTCGAAAATGAGAAACACTACTGAAAAACTTGAAGGTGTTGTTATTGTCACATACAACTTAATCTGGTAAAAGTGAGTAATAATTCTATAATTTATAGGAATTAAATTACTTAAATCTTAAAACACTATATTTGAATAATTGCATATCAAGAATTTAATATATTTTAAAAATTGTGCAAATATTGCAGCACATCTCCCAAGAAATGTATGATGAGAAAGAGAGAGGAAATCGTGTTCCTCATTTGGCCAAGGCAAATGGTCCCACGGAAATCACGTGGGCGGGACGCGCAAGCAGCGAGCAGATACCAGGCCTTATCCCCTTCAGATTGTGTCTCCCGTTTCTTGTATAAATTATCCAGGTCTTCCTCTTTTTAGCATCCTTCTGATTAGATATCACAAATTACTACAGTATCTTCTGTTGATTCTCAAAATTAGCTTACCCAACATATGGTGACCATCAATTATATTGTCTAGTAAAAAAATAGCTATAAAATAAGTTTGGTTTATTGTCGGTTCCTATATTAACTAAAGTCAAAATTATCTCATATTTGACTATAAACAGTATATAAATGGAACCAAATCTTGATTAAATTGACTTTGTAATTGTGGGTCACGAAACAAATTAAATCAAATCTTGTTGGCACTGTGAAGATTTGACTTGATAAAAGTGTCTATCAACCAAATATATGTCACATATTTATGTATCTTAGCCAGGTAGACACATGTTATATCTATGTCACTATACTCTATGTTAAGTAATTGTTGTTTAGTTTTTGACCATGTCTAAAATAAAGTGCCACAAAAATATATCTAATAGTGCAACTTTTATTATTTTTCATAGCTTAGATGTTTACTCTATGCCGCTCGAAACTTTTATAGTCTCGTGCTGCAAGGATGACACAGTTGGCACATATCGGCAAGATATTTGGTCACTTAAAACAAAATTCAAAAATTTTAGGTTTAAAATGCAATTATGGTTAATGTTTTTTTTTTTTGCCTCCAAACTCATTTTATGTTATCTACTTTAAAATAGTTTAAATTGATCCATTTATTTCTAAAATCGAATATCATTTAGTCTCTGAGTGGTTTTGTGGATAATTTTGATAATGTGGCTTTAGCTGTATGTATGATGTGATAATTTATGTTCACATCAACATAATAGTAACTAAAACTATCTATTTTCTTTCATTTTACTAGATGGGATAAGAGAACTTTTGACCCCACTATATTATAAGAAATCTTATTTTGATTTTTTATTTTCAATAGAGTTAAATTAATCCACTCAAAATGGTCTTTTTGTTATTAATATTTGCTTCTTATAATTATTTTCCGTACTCATTCAAATTTTCCTTAATATAGCCACCATATATAACCAATATGGATAATTGCGCTATATGATTCTCCATGTTTCAATATCTTTTCTAGTTCTTATTAATTCCAGTTTAAATGCAAAAGGACTATTTTGAAGTGGCTCAAAAATTAGGGGGTTAATTTGGTCTTTTAAAGTAGTCGGACTAAAATGAGTTTTCGTGAAAATTAGAAAGACCAAAAGTGCCTTTATCTCTTAATATATTGATACAAGAACAATCACTTGAGCGTTGTGAAAGACGATGTGATACCTACACTAATACTCAGTCTTGTTGAATATATAATCAACTAATATTTATTATATATTTTCATATATTAATAATATACAATAACACATATGATTAAGAGGACTTAGAAAAACCGTCAAAGAGTTAAAAGAAATATAGTTTACCCAAAATTTTATGGTACCAGAGAAAAATAGGCGGTACTTAGCCGGTATATACGCGTTTTTGATATGCCTTGGGCTCAGAATTTGCGTGTTCTTGTTTGTTGGTACCACGTGGGCATGCATGGCGGACATCACCGGCACGTGTGCCAAACACCCCTTCGCCGAATCAACGCGGCTCTCTCCCACCACGCCTTCTCTCGACTACACCCAAACCGCCACGTCAGCTCCTTCCCGTCCACCGTCACGTGGCAAAGCCACGCAAGCAGTGGTCTCGTAGAGCGCGCAAATGCTGTTTCAACATCCTATTCGCACGGACAGCGAGGCAAGCCTGACCCTGCTTCGTGTGTCCTTACGTGGAGATATCAGAGGCGTCCGATCTTGGGCTGGGGGATTGATGGCCGTCTGATTAGACAGGGGACGGTGAAATGATTGTTCCAATCAAAAGCTGTTGCTTGAGCAGAGCTGCTCTGACTGACTGCTGGGAGTGACAAACTGACATGACATCATGTACATATCCTTCCACCTGCGCTGAGCTTATCGCACTTCCTTTTTGTAACTGCCGTATATGTACATCAGTACAGACATGTATGTATTCTCAGTGGGAGCTCATTACAAAAATTGGCTTATCGGCTAATCAGTTGTAGTCAAATTGATATTTTATTTAATTTTTCTAATAAATTTTAGTGATAAGTTCGGTCATCTTGTATGCTAAAAATTATATGTGAGTTATTTGATAGTTTACTATAATTTAAAATCTGTTTAATTTAATACCACATATTGTTGTGTACTACCTTTTCTATAGTTAATGTTTGATTTTTAACCATAAACAATTAAATGTGACATAGAATGTGTTGCAAAAAAAAACTTATATATTGTCTTCATATTCTTTCTAAGAAGTGTGGCAAATTTGAAGAACTTTTTGCGCACCAAAAAACACATGACACACTACATTCAAGATATGACGCCTACATTTTGCTCAGGCAAAACACAACAACAAACTAAACCTACCCTTATCCCATGAATTTGTTAATGTCACTCTAGCAAACTCATATCTACTTTAAAGAAAAATAATAAAAGAAAGAGAGGCTCATCAAGACAGTTTGTGTACAGTTCAAATTGGGTGTTTACTTGATACCATTACATATTCACCCTTCTAAAAACGCTACTCTTTCCATGGATTACTGTTAACTAATCACATGGAAGTGGTCGCAATTTAGAAGAGCAATTTCACCTATTTGCCTTTGAAGAATATCTTAGTTTTGTGTCACTTGTCAGCTTCGGCTAAACAAAGAGTCAATTTGGCTATCAACAGTAGGTAATATTTTCTTTACTACATTGGGAGACAGTATTTTAACCATAGAGGAAAACGATGTACATGAAGTCAATATTTGTGCTGATTGACTCGGTAGAGTTTACTATTTTATTATTACATATTTGATCCCAAGTTTGGTGTTTTCTTGTTCACACTTCGTGAAGACCACAAGCTAGACAAAAGTCGATAGATACAAATTATGTCAATACTACAATATATCACATATAAGACTTAATTTTAACGGTTTGACTATGATAATTTTTTTTATTTTCGATGCCGATCAATATATCTTGATCCAATGACTATTAGCTAGATCTAATAGATTTTAAGTTGTTGCACTTTTTTATATTGTCAAAATTCTTATTTTAAGTTGTTATATTTTTTAGATTATTATATTTTTTTATTTTAAGATATAATATTTTCTTAGTTAAAATTGTCTTATTTTTTAAAAAAGAATATGTATGTAAGAACATTAGCCATGCTCTTATTTTAAATGTTATGAAAAATTATTAGACCGCGTTCAACAAAAGTTGGTCTTCCATAAGTTACACTGTTGTTTCCTTGACTTAATTTAAATATTACTTACTTTTAGAAACTAACAGTCTAAATATTATAGAACTCCAAATTATTTAACAAAAATGGACGTATTTGTTGAAATGAGCTGAGTATCTAATACTCATACAAACCGAGTGGTCATCAAACGCTAAAGAAAAAAAACAATTTCTGTTACTTTTGTTCCAAGTACAAGCTCAGATAGTTGAATATTTCCAAATTACATAAAAAGACTGAACTAAACTACAATTAAATATTTGAAATTTTCCTTTGTCCAAATTGATGTTTACCCTTCATGATCTCGCAATCTAAAAAAAGATGTCCATATTCGTACCGTGGATGGCAACTAGTTAATGTTAGGAGATTCTAGCAAGTGGTAAAGTTTGTGCACTTAATAAAGAAGCGTATTCCATAACCATTTCAATATGAGAAGAGAGATAAATAAATAAATAACTGAAATAACACACGAATTATGCGAGGAATTGATGCTTGACTTAGTTTTGAGTAAGGAAATAATACAATCATAGCAAAAAAAAAAATAAATTACTGTCATGTATGATGCTACTTGTTTGATTAATTTAGAAGTGATTGGCTCACACTTGCACAAGAAATATATATCCGGTTTGGGCACACAAAATATATGATGTATATTCTTTTTAAATTAATATGGGAATTTTGATCTCAAAACGAATGTAGCATCTGTTTTTATTATATAATAGATAGATATTATTACAGATGAAAAAATGTAAATTTCATAATTTGCAAATTTGTTTAGTCTAACTTTTATGTATAAGCTTAGTAACAAAATAAGATTAAACATATCATAAATAGCTGGCTTACATTTGTGCTAAACTCGTATTCACGTAAAGGCATGTTCATGTTTTCCAGTTCCAAAATTATCCATGAACTTAGTTGACACTCCAGATGGTTAGGGTGGTGAAATTTGTGTGCTCAATCATCTTACATGAAAATTTGAAGTTCTCAACTACCTCAGTCCACCATGTTTATTTTGACCTACGAGCTGAAAAGAGAAAAAACACATTCCTTTTAAATTCAAAGGTAGAGTATGTGAACCACTAAAGCCTTAAGTTTAAGCTTAAGCAAGACATATATTACATTTCAATCTATTTTATAAAGTGTATAGACATCTAATGTGGAAAGACAATATGTATAATAAGTTATTTTGTAAGAATAACATCTTAAAAAAATCCTAATAAAATAAGTAATAATGTGTTCATACGATGACATCTCGTCAAGTGACGGATACTCCGACACCATCACTTCTATTTACCTACATCATATGTATCATAACTTCTCTCTTCCATTTTTTCCTCTTTATTTCTTACTCTATCGTCACCTCATCACCATAATGTCATATTGACTTTTCTACTAATAATCTAAAATTTAAAAACAATAGATCCTACAAATTTAATACATTGACCTTGCTCCCCCGCCCACGGTCACCGTTTAGCCCCTTTTCCAATTTGAAGAATAAAACCAGTATCTTGTTTTTAAGCTTTTCTCTATTAACAAAATAAACCATTTTACAGCCATTACTACTTTTTGACACGGCCCCCTTATTGGATTGCGGCGTTGGTACTCGTAATCTACCGTCAATAGCAATTAGCCACCCGGTTCCCATCCCCATACCTGTATCCCGCTACGTCTCTCTCTCTCTCTCTCTCTCCTCCTTTCTCTCTCTAACCCTCTCTTCCCTCTCGTCTTCTTTTCGGGGGGCGGGAGGGATAGATAGATAGGACAAACATCAGAATTAATCACACTCCTAAGAAACCAGAAAAAGAATTTTTTTCTCTCTTTGCTTTGTTGTGTTGTTCTTGCGGGATGTTAATGCTAATATCTTGGCAGAACTCTTGCGTCCAGTAGTGGTAATCCATAAACTTTTTGTATAACTGAAGAACGGATCAGATCAAAAAATATATATCTGTAATTTTTCCAAGAATCGAACTGTTCTGTTGATTGGTACATCCAAGAAGAGATTTTGGTAGGTGACGAACGCCGATCTTGGATGGCGCCGCCGTCGCTGGACTACTGGCGCGGCTTCTTCCGCGGCACCGGCGCGAGCATCTTCGACGCCATTGAGGCGGCTATCCTCGTCGCCGCCGCCGACCACCCCGCGACCCTCCGCGCGCGCCGGGACGCCATCGCTGAGCTGCTCTACACATCGCTGATCGTCTCGTCCACGCCGCCACCGCCGCCTCCGGCGGGGCCCGTCGCCGAGCCACCGCCGGCCCACCTCCTCCCCGAGGGCGCCGCCAGCGTCCCCAGCATCTGCAGCTCCGACCGCGCGGAGGCCATCACCGACGACGGCCCCGTCCCCGGCGACGACCTCGTCGTCGCCGAGGCCGAACGCATCAAGGCCGTCCTACTCAACGACCAAGAAAAGGTCCTGGCTTTTGTCATTCACAACCCCACGCCGCGGTCCGGGGATACGGTTGTTGGTACTTGTATTGAATCCGTTTCGATGTGTTCTTGCAGTCGGAGGCCGCGTTGCTCGACCTGCTCCTGCGGCTGAAGCAGTTGGAGTTCACCATGAAGGACTTGGAGGTCAGACGAGATAAACTACTTTTGTTGATGGATTCGTCTATCTTTTGTTCATATGTTAATTTAATGTTTGTGGATTCGGTTAATAGGTTACTAATATTGGGAAGGCCGTGAGCAGTCTGAAGAAGCATGGCTCCAAACAGATTAAGCACCTCGTCCGATCGCTCATCTTGTATGTAAAATGTTTGTGTACTTCCTTCAAGATTCTATCGTGTGTGTTCATGTTTTTCTTTTCTTGTTTGTTGATTGTTGGAATTTCTTGTGTTAACTACTTTTCTGTTTCATCTTTCTAGTATTGAGTCATAGCATGTTTGATGTGAATTGCAGACGTTGGAAGGCTATAGTGGATGAGTGGATGAGCACCAAAGATGCCACTGTAGGTAAGCAACTAAAATTTTTTCTTTTTCTGACCTTTGTATAGTTGTATTGTCTACTGATCTAGACTTCTAATGGTTTGCAACAATTCACAGATCATACTCCTCAGTCCATGGATCCTTCAGGCCTGGAGCAGGAAGAACGAGGTCTCCATTCTCCCATGGACAACACTGCCCTTTTCGCCACACCGAGCACCTCCATCCGGCTATCGGAGGTATCGGATTCATATACAAACTAACTACTACGTTATATATGGGATTTGATATGATTCCTTGGTTCATCTGACAAAATTCCATCTTTGCTTGCCCTCAGGAAGCTGCCTCGGCTTCAAAGTTTGATGGAATGCCTGATGATGGAAGTGAGTAGTTGCACTTGATCCCCTTAGTAACTCTTCTTGGTCGTGAGTTGAACTAGAATCATACTTGTGTAAACTTTCTTGCAGACATTAGGAACAATGGCAAGGAAGGTTTCCGGCATTGTCCGGCAAACCAAGAACTAGTAAGAAAGCAGCCGTTCCAGCAGGAGCAGCCAATGGGCCAGCGATATGACCCTGAACCGAGTTGGAGGCAAGAACAATCTGTGGCAAGACATCCACGGCCACACGAGGCGATCAACGGCCAAACAAGGCAGCAATTCGTCGGTGGGGCGCAAGCAAAACCCTTGGCAGCTCAAAGAAGACCGCAATCGACCCAGCCTGATGTAAGCATCCGTGCTGCTGAGGATGCTGGTGCATGTTTGGTTGATCCTAATTTTGTTGTTTAGGTCTAAAATTTTCATTCTGGGTGTAGAAATCGGTGATCCACCACGACGAGAATTCATTCCGGGCAAAGCTGGAGCTTGCGAAGAACGCAAAGATCGAGGCTACGAGACGAAAGCTTCAGGAAGGCTACCAAGAATTCGACAACGGTATGCGCCCCGTTGTGCTAGTCGATCTATTGCTCATTGCAGCATCTAACAATTATATAGTGATAGCTCAATCAGAGTACTTTACAGTTTTAATTCCATTAGCTCTGATGAGAACCACTTAAGTCTTCTACTTGCTTGCTTGATGTAATGAGTGAGAATTCCAAATTTGCATCAACGCAGCAAAGAAGCAGCGGACGATACAAATGGTGGATCCACAAGACTTACCCAAGCAAGGGAACCGAAACTGGCAACCTAATCCTAGTGCCAAGGCAAGGAATAACAGCAACAACATCCGGAATTGGTCAAGCTTGAAGCACTAATTCCATTCAGAGTCACTAATTTTGGCTGCCATCTTCTCATTTCCTTCATAAATTTCATCTTTTTTGTCATCTGCTTAATTTTAGTCCAGCCCACAGTACATAATAACAATAAGGCTTCTTGCAAACTGCATTCGGCTACACCCATCATCAACACATCTTCAGAGGTGCAGTGCACTCTAACCTTGGTCATAATTAAGTGGCTGGTCTCAATGTTTGTCAAACTTGTAAAGATACAGTTCTTGAGTTCTAATACCAATTCTGATCTTGAGCTCCTAAATTGCTGTATCCTTGGTTCAAATGCAAATTGCCTTTCTTTTTCTGTCACTGAAAGGAGGATGTTTCTCTGCTCGCAGTGGGACAGTGTCCTCCTTTTTAGGCTCAAAAGGTCTTTTGGGCCCTGTCTCATACAGTGTACACCGACTCCATGACAAGTCTTGCCCCCTCACAAGAAGCGCGACTCGCCTCTTCTTTCTCCATATGCCTATTCATACTCCACTTTGTATAATACGGTTGTTTTTGGAATTAAAAAAGTATTTTACAAAAATTATTTTTAGAAAGCTACCAACAAACCCCTATGAGGAAAAAATAAAATTAATGAACTTGCAAATATCGGAAAAACTACAAGTATTGTTAACCAAGAAAAATAACTTATGATAAATCAGGCCAAGCGTCGTAATACATATGCAAAAAAAATTATTATTGGCCCACCAACTCATCCAAAATTTTTTTTACCTATCCAATTTCTAACGAATCAAGATAGAAAAAAACAATTTTTCCTTCTAAAATAAAATTTGGACTTTTATCTAATCTTTTTTTTCATTTCTTCAATGATTAATCGAAATTCCAATTAATCATTTTGACTATGTAAAAAATGGTTTGAATTAGAGATTTTACTCTTAGTTTGATCGTGGTTGACAAAAAAAAAATGTTAAGACTCTGGGGTAACTATTTTTTGTGATTCTTGGTAAGAAATGCAGTTAAAAGAATCTCATGAACAGATATATTAGATAAAGCAGACTGTAAAACATATATTTTTTTTCTGAGACACCACATTTTCAAGTACAAGGAGCGAGCATTTGTCATAAATCACGAACTGAAAACAGGTAAAAAAAAAAAAAGAAACAAACAAGAAGCATGCAAAGACTTGGTCCAATTCTTGAGCCTTTGTGTGGACACAATAAACGAAGGTGTTGGCTGTTTGGGCGGGTCGAAACAAATCATTCACTCGTATGATAAATGCTTTGGTTTTGACGAGCTTTATAGCCTATAGGATGTTACGATCTGCTGTGTAGTAATGTGGAGTGGGCTCAGGTTACTGTCGTGTGGGTCCTTCGGTTGCAGGGTCCCACGTTTCAGTGTGAGGAGGCATCAGCATGTAGGCGGCATGTCAGAATCCTGGGGAGTGGGGATTTTAAAAGGGGAAGGAGTGGGAAAAGGTTGGAACTCTTCTGGCGTTGAAAGTTCGCAGCTTCTTTGATACTCTGTTGTCCCACCAATCTGTGGTCCATTTTGAGGCCATGAAATGGAGAACCTTGTTGGACTCTCACATTACCAAACTGTGATTAGGACCATAATTTTCGCCTTGGTAAAACTATATAAAATTATGAAATTGGTTACCTGAGTTCCAAGAAATTGGATATTTTCACTTCTGATGCTTTCTCTCTTATTAACTTTGATTCTATGCTCTTGAATTGATATTTTTGCCCCTTACTAATTGAGCTTTAGTGCCATTTTTTGGGAGTGCACAAAAGTCATTTCATATGTTAAAGTAGGAGAGAGGCAGAAATGTGCAACAATTTGATATGATACTTGCAGACTGCCAAAAGTGAAAACTATAGCTGAAAATTTTTAATTTCTTGTCATCATCATTTTGGTAGATTTGATTTGTTTTTTTTTTATTTGTTTGCTTATTTGCTTATTTGGATTTTATATGGGCAAATTTGCAAAAGAAACTGTGCACGTTAGTAGCACGTTATTCTGTATCCATTAAAATCACAAAAAAATTTAAAAAATAATTATGAATTTAACAAAATACTCACGAGTAATACTAAAAAATATTACAAAAAATTTCTTTCATGTCACAGAAAATCGTGATCTGTGAGATTAACAACATAGAATCAAAGTCACGTACTAGTAAAAATATTAGCCCCAATATATTCTAATATTGGAAACTATGGTTATTTAGACGAGCATTTTTTTTGGCACTTAAAGATGGGATCCCCTTTGATTAACATATACGATGCGCAATCATATTTATATGATTAAATGTTATTAACAAAGTTTGTGGAGCTATCTTTCTTTTGTTTCCGTACAGTTTGGTTTTCTTCCTTTATTTCTCCTTTTGATTAGGAATATTGCGATATTAAAAATTCCCGTACGACTGTACAAGAAACTACAACGCTTAATCTGCTGTGCCTTAAATCGGAGTAAGAAACGTTTTTTTTTTTTCATAATTCTAAAGTTGCAATTTAAAACTGGAGCTTGTTATTAAAATAAAGTAATAGACAACAAAAGCAAGAAGCCAACTTTAGAAACAAAATATAAAACTGAATCATGCAATTATCATTGTACCATAGGGGATTTATTTGGATTTTCTATTTTTCAAGTCAAAATAACACATAATATCTGTCAAAATACATTTTTTTTTTGTGAATATGTCTTTTGTTTTTTTATTTTAAATATAGAGGATTCAAATTTTGATAAGACACACTTACATTTAAAACTATTCTCTTGAATCCTTCTCTCTTTCTCTAGAGATTAGGAACATTGGACAACGAGCTAACTATAAATCAAATTGCAAAAAGTTCACAAATTAACCCATACAACACAAGAGATCTCAATCGGATTATCAAGAAATTTTCTTTTCAAAACTCACTATTTATGGCAACCTCAAAGTTGGAGAGTTTCTCGCAGATTATTATAAGGCATCACAATCTAAGCACTTATACATACTTAATTCGATGGAGAAAGCTGGGAACTAAAGCAACCGTTTCTCTATTAATTGGACAGTTATGTGACAATGTCCACGGACCGAAATATAAATAAGGGTTGTCTCCAGAAGTTATAGTTTTTTGTTTTTATTATTTATACCGTATAACTAGATCAAGATTTTATCTATATTTTTTTTTCACATCTTTTCTTTTTTTTCCTCCTCCAAGTCTGTGTAGCTACCGCACCCATCTCTTTTTCTCCTGTTAGTTATTAGGCATCACCACCTTGCTACATTATTGGCATGATTACCCTTCTACCGCTCGTCTCTCCCACACCCACCACCTCTCATGTTCGACGGTATCATTATCGTCCTGTCTCTGCCCATCGTGGGACTACTGTTGCCACAGAAGTTAAGGAGGAAACTAGATAAATCATAAAAAATTAGGTCTCAAAAGTGATATTTGATAAAAATAAAAAGAGAGGTATATGAAATAAAACATAGATACCATTAATAAAATGTTGTTGTGGCTGTAAATAAACAACCACCCCTCAAAGGAAAGAATTGGGAGGTAAGAGAGAGAAAAAAAGAAGTCGCAAAGGTCGGATAGCCACGTGTCTCCGAGTTGGTATGATATAATTGTCGGCACGCGTCAATCTGATCCCCACCCATCATATATCGCATGGCTTGTCACCGACAATTAGTGACAACTTTGACATATACATCTAAAATTTCAGGCTTTTAGGGGCTGTTTGGGGTCATAGCTCAAGTTAGTCTGGTCTGAAACTTTTTTTTTTCTCTGGGTACGAAAAGCGTAATTTAAAAATAAAATTTCACAATTCACGATACAATACAGAACGAACTAATACACTTTAGAGAATGCATAATAGGCCCTCAAAATATTTTAATTTAATTTTTTCTTGATTCACCGTATAATACCTTCACAACGTCAGTGAACCCGACGACGAAGGTGGTGTTCCAACAACAATGGCAACGGTTTGTGTAGCAGTCTTCATGAATCTCATGGCGACGGACGGCAAATGATGGTTTTCTTCATCGGTGGGTAGCGAATGGGTAAAGCTTCGGCGAAGATCGGTGGCAAGTTGCGACGACGAGCAGGGCGAAGGCTGACAGCAAAGCTTGGTTCCAACAATGAGCGGAGGCAATTCTGATGATGGGTGGTGAGTAGAGGCGATTCCGACGACAAGCGGTGGCGAACGAAGACCGAGGTGATAGATGTCCTTCAGAAAGATCAGCGTGACAAGTTTTTTAAGCGGGCAACGGGATTTCAATGAAAGAAAATAGAAAAAGAAATAACCACGCCAAAGAGCTAGGTGAGTGAAATTGGTCACTTAGTTCCCAAGCGCATCTCTGACTTGTCTCTAGTATGGTCATAATGTCAATCAAACAACTCCGTAATACCGGTTGATAGAATATTAATGTGAATTACATAGAGTTCATAATTCATGAAGATAACATAGAATTGAAGAGTTTTCACACAATTTCATATGTTCACTCTAGATGTGACGTTGAATTTACGATTATAGTCCTGAAGTTTCTTTTTTTTTTTATTTCAGAAATTTTTACCCATGCGTTATATTTAAGAAATAGATGGGTGGAATCAAAAACTCGAAATATATGCAACATATGAATATAGGGGGCAATTATAGCGAATTTGCATCCATACATTCGTTCCCCCCCCCCCCCCCCCCCCCCCTATAGCCAATTGCAAAGTATTAGACTATCACTAACAGATTTGATTCTTGTTTAATTTTTAAAGAGAATATTTCTTATTAAGCATGTAACAAGAATTTTTAAAACCAAGCTAAGAACTAAAGAAGAACTAAACACATCAATAACTTAGTTTTTACTTGATTTTATTTGAGTTGCAATAATTAAACCTTTAGTCTATGATCAATCTGTAATTTTCTTTAAACTTGAATATCAAAATACAAAAAAGTTAAGACTCATTAAACATTGGTCGTCAGGTGAAGGACCTTTATGAAAACAACTGAAAATCCAGACTAAAATGAAAAAGTGCCAAAATCCTTTTCTACAATTCACTGTCATATAAATACAACTCTCAGCAAATGACAAGTAGCCCAACACATTATTGGACCCCCTGTCATCCTCTCTGTGTGCTGCACGGTTAATAAACGTAGTGTTTATAAATTTTTTTATTTTATCCAACGGTAAAATTTTCATTTCACTCACTTACAAGCGGGCCTGAGAAAATGTGGATCCATCTGCTAGCGAAACAAGGTCAAACTCACGTGCACGGGCGAAGGCAACGAGGCAGCGGTACCCACGCGATTTATGAGTGCGGTGGGGCCCACTTTTATCGACTTTACATACATTCGGTATTTACTCATTCACCGAAATGTAGGGAAAAATTAGGTCGGATCTAACTGTCAGTGTGACAGGTCGAATTACAGGTGGTGCGCATATGTGCTGACATAAATTAAAACACGACAATGGTGGGACCTACTCTATACGGTTTGTTCACGCATGCATTGAAAACATCTCTCACTGATAGTGGGGCTTTTTGCTTCTTGAATCTACTTGTCAGATGTGAAATTTTGTGAGTAAAATTTGCTAATTTTAATTTTTGTGGGGCTCGCAAGATAGTGTGTTATTGCATCGCTTTGGCTCCAACAATGGCATTTCTGCTTACACGCGCTTGCCGACCACCAGATTCAACCCGAAGCACACAATTGTCCTATCGTGTTGAGCAGCATCGAACATATGTCTCCCGTTGTTAATGTGCGCTATCGAAAGTATCGCCGATGGAGTCGGCCTTAGTGTGGTTGGAAGTCTTTGTTGACATATTATTAAGATTGTTTTGGTGTTGTGATGCACATGTTCCAAAAAAAATCTGTCTGGTTTAATTTTGAATGTGACTATATACTACTAATAATAATAACATTATATTATAAAATAAGGTAAATATTCACCATAGTTGCTACACCCTGTAGCATCCTCAACAGTTTCTAAATCATAGAACTCATGCATGCATGGTAAGAAACTACTTTGGGCAGGCAAACAACAAATGAAACCCAATCGAAGTACCAATACTTGTAAGCCATCGGCTAGCTGTGTCTTATATGAGTGAATAATATCACTTGTTACTACTTTACAAGTATAGATATCCTGATTTCCTTCAGTATATTTTTTTTATTCTCCATGTGAGTGAATCGAAACTGTTTCAGGCAGCTAAAAAAACAAATCACACCACACTATCGTACCCATTCTACATCATCCAGATTTCGCATGCCTTTTTACCTTTTTTCATGGCCATTTTGTCAATCTGCTTGTGCTTACCCTTGTGACTAACAATAAATCACACAGGATTAGCATATGGATGTAGGAGGATCTCCCGCATTTCGATTTCCTCACATGCTACATGCTTAGGGCCGTGTGTGCAAGTTTAATTGGATTTTAGCTTCTCAAATAAGTTGAGATGGAATCAAGTGAGAGTTTAAGATTCTGATTTATTTTTTAAGTGTTAGTAATATATTTTATAGGAAATCACAGAGATTTCGCATGTACTCAGTACTCATGCACCTGAGAAACTGACAAATAGATCCAATGTTATTATAGCCCACCTATGAATTTTTGTGTTTACTTTTTTTTAAAAATGAGATGTATGGAATTGTTATAGGCACCAAATGTTCACGTGAAAGTACACTAGGGTGTTTCTTGCACTCGATATGCCGGCAAGTGGGGTCTAGTCTTTTTTTAGTTTTGACCATTTTTTATTTTCTGAGATGAAAAGTATAAATAAAATTTGTGTGCTGTAGTTGATGATATAGCATACTATCTTTCCTCAACAGTTGATATCTCGATGAGTCTCTCTGAAAGGCTCTACCTCGGAGATAGCCTTACGAATATATCATCATTCATTCATTAAAAATTAATTATCTATGGCTTAAAAATATTCATTTTAATAAAATATTATTCAAAAACGTCCACCGAGTAGAATACGAATTAAAATTTACATCTTTCGGGTATGGAAGTTAGTTTTACACATTTTATGGCTCTTGATCTTCCTCCATCCCACGCTCCATTGGCTTGTGGGCTGTGAGCTTGGCTGGACACGGAGCGTGACGACAAGCAGCCTCCTGGCGCACTGCCTCTTCCTGTCCGTCCCTGAGGTCGAACAGGACCTCGACCCCCACGCCGTCCTCAACCTACAGTCGCCGATGCTGAAAGGTAGGGCGGACCCAAGCCCGACTATGATGACAATGAACTGTCCGCTCGATCGTCTCGCCACCACTCTCCGGCGCACGGCCACTTACGTCCCCAGCCGCACCACCATCCTCGACGGACTTGGCAAAGATGAGATTTTTTTGCAAGAAAACGGACGTTGTGCCAATAACTCAAATTGGATGCAATTAACACGATGGAAACGACAAAAAGTGAGATTTTGATGCAAGAAATGAGAATAATTTGCCGATAACTCACGACCGAATCAGCAAAAAAGATGGATTTTGATGCGAGAAATGGGTAGGAAATGTGGTCAGAACTCAAATTTGATGCAATTGACACTATGAAATAGGCAAAAGATGTGATTTTGATGCAAGAAACGGGAAGAACAGAGTGTGTGGACATCTAACTTGGACAAGGTTTTAGACACTAGATCATGCAGGGTATTTGCGTAGGCAGGTTAGTGCTTTCGCCGAAGAAAGACGGCGTGCCAGCGTCTCGCCCCAATGGTGCCCAAGGAGCGGCTCCGCTGCCGCTGCTGCAGCCGAAAGTGATGCCGTCGAGCGCACGCGCGGTGCCGTGGGGAACCACGAGGTGGCCTACGGGCGAGAAAACTCTAACGCCACGCGGGCCGCCGCAGGGAGAGACAACCCTCCGTAGGCGACGGCAAAATTGAAATTTTCAAATTTTTTACACAAAAAACTCTAATATAAGTTAACAAAAGTGGTAAAATGGGTGAGGGAGGTATCTTTTAGTGATATTTTATTGAGTAAACGTACTTGAATCATATTTTATTAAAATGAGTACCTTCAAATAGTACATAACTAATTTTTCCTCCATTCATCAATTAGCGTGAAACATACTACTAATTTTTCCTTTGTTCATCAGTTAGCATGAAACACAGGCCCAAGTTTTTTAGTGCCTAATTCCATTCCAAACTTTATTTGCAGTAGAATGGATAGATAGATATATCAGGATTAGGATCATCTCTGTTAGAAAAAAAAGATGGAGAATGTTTTTTAAAAAAATTTTAACCATCAAATTTGAAGTTGAATCGTTTGATTGGTACGTATACAAGATAAACTATGGTGATTAATAATCCTGCAAGAAATTGTGGACTTTAACTCTACGTCAATCTATATTGTGAATTTTAATTTAATGATTGAAATAAAAAAAAAGATATATCTTCTTCTCTAAGGAAGGGAAACGGCAATGACATATGGAGTGTTCTATTGCCTATACGAAATTTTTCGCACAGAAAATCCTAATTAAAATAATAATTTCACAAAAAACACAAAAGAAAACAAAATTACAAAAACGATCACAGCCGGCAGTCCAATTGGCGATTGAGTGGTCGCAGCCCTAAGTCGCCAGCTCAATTGGCGACTTAAGGCCACGTCCTCAGTCGCCAACCTAAGTCGCCACCTGAGTTGGCGACTTAGGGCCCCCCTTTCCTGCCAGATTTATTTATAAACTACCATTTTTTGTTTTATATTATTTTCAAAATAACCAATGTAGTTTTGATTATTTTAAAAATAATCCATGTGGTGTGTGTTGTTTGTAAAATAGTTTGCAAGGCTGTTTTTATGTATAAATAACCGAAACAAAAAGAATAATTGCAGGTAAAACATAAAAAGGCATATTGAACAACCGCAACTCGCCCAATTAGGAAGAAAAAGAGTCGCGAGGGGTTTGGTTGATTGATTCGTATGTTTCGTGGTTAATTTAATTTGTGGAATTACCAAAAGTGAGAACTGAACATCAAAAATACTGAAAAGTACAAAGGCTAAATTGTAGAAAAACTATGTTTCATACATACATGTAAACAAAAATCATGTTTCATTGAGAGTGTACGAAAGTTGAAAAAAAACTAATGTCGGCCCCTCTTCGGACGACGAGGCGGATCCCGCTGAAACGGTGAGGGTGAGAAGGTGGTGCGTCCCCACACCGTCCTCTGTGACGGCTGTCGATGTAGTGGTGGTCCACAAATTTCTAAAACAAATCTATACTCTAAACTAAATTTCTAAAGCAGATATATATTTTCCACAAATTTCTAAATCAAATCTATACTCTAAACTAAATTTCTAAAACAGATATGTATTTAAACCTAATTTCTAAAACATATCAGTATTCCAAATTTAATTTCTAAAGAAGATATATATTTTTCACGAATTTCTAAAGCAGATCTATACTCTAAACTATATTTTTAAAACATATATGCATTTAAAATTAATTTCTAAAATATATCTGTATTTTAAATTTAATTTCTAAAACTGATATGTATTTAAAACTAATTTCTAAAATAGATTTACTTAGAAAAATTTAAAAAACTTACCTTTTTTCTTCTTCTTCTTCCTTTTCTCCTTCTCTCCTTTTCTCTTTTCCTCTCTGGTTCTCTCCAACTGAATTTTTTTTTCGGCGCACCCCTCAGTCGCCACCTCTGGTGGTTATGTAGCGCTCTAAGTCGCTAGCTCGGCTAACGACAGAGGATGCACAAGCGTCAGTCGCCAGTCCGGCTGGCGACTAAAGATTTTCGGTGCTAAGTCGCCAGTCTGAGTGGTGACTATGGTTATTTTTGTAATTTTGTTTTTTTTTGTGTTTTCTATGAAATTATTATTTTAATTAGAGTTTTCCGTAGGAAAAATTCGCCAATACGCGCATCCACATTTGGCAATGTCAGATTAAAGAATGCTCATGATCTACGTATGCAAAGCTAACTCGATCGTGTAGTGTGTAATTTTAGCTTTGTCTGTCGTCTGTACGAAACTGTATCGGTAGTTGCAGGTAGGAGGTTGTGCGCAGTTGATTGAAGATCCGGCATCTCTATAGTCCACATGAATCATAATTTTAGTCAAGAATCTCAGTCCTTTTTTTTTCTTTTATATATCCAAAAGGCATATTGGCATATTGCATTGTGTATGAAGATAAGATACTCCTCAACAGCGCTGTGAGAATATTTAATTGTGAAAGAAAATATCATCGTGTAATTTATTCGATTACAATATATTATCATGGGAAGATTCAAATCTTTTTATCTTAAAGCATTAACAAGAGGGTTAGAGAGCAATAGAGGTAAATGATATGGCTAGAGAACAAGCAGGGAGAGGCAGAGGGAGAGTGGTGGTGGTGGTGTTTGAGGGGATGGGAGTTCTAAGATATTATTAAAGTTGTTGGTCAAGATTGGAACGAGTAGGTTGTGTGGAGTCTTAGTAACCATGAATCTAAAATAGGTAAGAAAAATGGTCAGACATGTGAGTCATATTAAACAATTAGATCTCTTTAGAGGAAAAAATATTTGGTGAGGATGATTCTTAATGTGTATTCATTTCTCTAATATTAAATTGGCGTAAAACATATTGATCCATTAGTTCAAAAATAAAAGAGGTATCTTCATGTGAGTGATGATGGCTCATATATAAATATTTTCGCTCTAGATAAAATAGAAAACTATTTGTTAAACAAGAACCACAAGAAAATCAAAAGCTATGTGGCCACAAATGAACGTAAAATCCGGTGGGCCCCGGAAAACCATGCACAACAAGAAGACACGATCTAATGGGTCCCACTGGACAAATCTCAAAAATAATTGTGAGTAAAGAAAAAGATAAATCCGGACCAACCAGTGGCCACCAAAATCTTTGGCGATACGAGCAAAGCGAAAGCGGTCAGACCAGACCAGTGACCTCCTCCTCTCGGTCCATAAAACATATCACATCACACATTAAACCGACTCACTCACTCAAACAAGTGTGCCAATAAGAAAGTATATTCAAAGAACAAGATTCTAAGTGATGTGATGTTGCAAAAGGAGCACCAATGTTCAAAAAAACGAATTAAAATGATAAAATTGTATCTTTATCACTTTACTTTTGTTTTTTATTTTAACCACTTATTTTAAAATAGGATAAAATAGGCCTCATTGGTCATTTTACTTTCAAACTAAACTCGATTTATCTATTATGATTTTGATATAAAACAAAATGTACTAATGATAAGGTATTGTATGGAGTTAAACTTCTAATTTAATGGAGATGACCTCTCTCTACTCTCTTCTGTTGATGTTTGTCTTTCTTTCTACCTTCTCTCCTCATCTCCTATTATCGTTTCTTTTTTGTATTGTATTGGACAACTCTAGTTGATGTTGACATGATTTTATACCACACACTATTATAAACACTTCCCAATCTAAAATTTGATATGAAAGAAAAAGACCGCATGATTAGAGGCTTGTCTTTGGGGTGGGTGGGTGAATCACTGAAATGGCACTTATTGGTGGATGACAATTCGAGATAGTATTTCTTTTGGGGCAAAAGATTGATAGTATAGTTTTTATAATGGAAATGTTAAGTAGAGTTTTAAAATCATTTGACTGAAAAATAGTGGGATTTCAACATATAGTTAAGATCAATCTAAATACAATTTAAATAAAAATTGAGTGACTCAAGGCAATCTGTGTCATTAGTTGATTAGATCAAATGGTCCAAAGAGCCTTCTTTGGCTTCCACTTTGTAGGAGTTTCTTGTGGCATCTTGTCCATTTATTTGTCATAAGAGAAGTGGGCTGCTTTTGACCTGGTGCACCAATGCTACAGGGTAGTGACCACCACAGTTGTTGCCAATTTGGTGCCTTTAGCCACCAACCAACATAATTTGATGCATGGCATGTGAGGAGCGTTTTTTGACCTTTTTTGGGTGGGGGTGTTTTGCGGATAGAATCAACCACCATCTGATGTAACCAAATGAAATCTTGTCAGTCGGCAAATTCTAATTGGCCACACCTTAATTATGTTTATTTTTGCTTTTTTTTACATCCTACTTAGCCATTAGAATAAGAGATTCTATTTGCTAATTTTACTATATATTCTGATTGCATTTAAAGAGATATATTGTCTGTTATTTAGTTGAACAACTTCGGATGAGATACATTCGAAAACCATTTAGAAGAGATGATTTATCATTCTATTATCTACTTAAACTAAACATATTTTGTATTCATTCATTTTACTTTCAACTCTAATAAATTCTAAAACCTGTTAAAACCGCAAGCAAATATCACCTTAAAGTGCATACACAAAGTGCTGTAGCTATCAACAGTGGGCTGATCTATCGTGGTTGCAACTGTAGACTATGGAGGCCCAACTGACCATTTCATTTGATGTGAACCACAAGTATGTATTGGGATATTTTCTGCATACCAAATTGACTAGTTGCCACTTGCATCTCTACAAGTCATTCCACTAATAACGCGCAGCGATATGCCATACGGTAGTGATGTTTTGCTGTGAACATGGTGGAAGTGTCCATTGTAATGGAATTGTTGATTGGTGCATTCGGGTATTGAAGCATAAGTTTTCACCATGGGTGGAATAGCATGTACAAATATGAGTACAAACAAAACCACACCCTTTTCAGCTCACACCACCAGTCCGTTTGTGGAAAAAGCTGGCACAGTAAAATGTGCCATTCAGAAGGAAAAAAAAAAACAGGATTTGTATGGAAATAACTATCGTTCATTCAATTACGATATACCAGTAATGCTAGCTTCTCTTAGTGTGATGTAAATTTAATTGAACATGGTTAATTTGCATTACAATTGATCAGATTATTCAGATTACAACTTTGTGTTCTTCCGTCTTAAAGAGAATTCTCATTTAATACACACTTATAAACCATCAAACATGAATGTCAAGAGGAACAAACTGGAAGATAATATATAGTACAGAATAGAGGCGGATGAAAGTGGAATGGATGGGCAAATTGAACCCCATTTTTTCCAAAAAAAAAAATAACCATAGTTATTTAGTTTTTGCATGTATATTTTATGTAAAAATATTTATGGGTTCTTCAAAATTGTCCCTCAAACTTTTGTAGAATGTTTCTTTAAGTCAAACTCATATCTTTTTTCATACATTTATTCTATAGTTGAAAATTTTGAATTCGCCACGCTGCAATTTACACAATACAAGATATGTATGAAAGTTTGGCGACAAATGTGATGCATTTCTAAATACCATCTGCAGCTATTTTATATAAAACGAAGACAAAAGTTATAATTATTTCTTTCACTTTCGTTATAGTTTAATTTATTTTCTTGTGCAGTTGTCTCCATTGGTGCTATAAGGACAACTAACAGTGGCACCGTCAACCGTCCCTATCAGTCTTGTTCAACAGCGCCAACACAGTCCTCACAGGCCACAGCATCGCCTCGTCGGCTTTTGTAGCTCACCGTGAGGGTTGGTCCGAGTGGTGCGACCCAAGCGCCCGTGCCCATAGGCCACGGCACCGCACTTCTCCAGCCGACAGCGCGGCTTCTGTTTTGGGCTACGATTTGAATTGTTCGGCCCAATAAATGGCGTGGCGGCCATGTTGAGGTGGGCAAAAATGGCCCAAAAGTGCCGGAGTTGGCATGAGTGGTAGGCGTGGCCGCGTGGGGAGAGGTCTCCCAGGTGGAAAACCGGAGAACGTGGCGGATGGAAAGGTCGCGGTGCTTTGAACGTGCCGACCTTGCTGCTCTGCACTCTGAACGGCAATTGGCCATGGAACCTGTGGAGACTTGCACGTCCGCCCCCGTAGCCCTTACCTCCATATATCCACCACGTAAATTTGCATTTGAGCTATCTATTTTAAATGTAACATTTGGAAGTTGTCCAAGGATTTATTTTTAATAATTCGAGTCTATTTTGATTTAGACACGTCGACAAATTAAGATTATTTAATTTGTGTCTATATCTAAAATAGAGGGAAAAAGTGTGATGTGACCTATCTAATTTGATGATTTGTTAGCATAAACCAAACCATGTGCTAAGTACAGGATTGAGAATTTGAGATAGGATAAAATCCACCTGGAGGGTTTTGGATCCCGCTCTTTAGTTAATTTTTTTTTGTTAATATGCTCTGCATATTTCATTGATAGAAAGGGAAGTTGCAAGCACTAGTATTTCTATTTTTTTTTAAAAAAAACAATTATTGTCTGGAACATACATGTAGTATCAAAGTTTCAATAGGGGGCAGAAGAGCTTAATGCCTTCTGGAAACTGGGACACCAAACGTGTATTTAACTCAAGAAAGGAATAGTGTGCAGGATGACTCTAAGTAATGTACCCGGCTGTGTGCGCGCATAAATTGCATGATATGCAGGTTGTGAAATTGAGAATTGCACCCTTCACTCTAGTGAACTTGCATGATAAGCATAATTAAGTGAACAAAATATACATGCAGGAATATCTTCTAGTACTAGGCCTGCACTCACATCAGAATACCAAAAAAAAGAAGGGTACCAGCTACAACTACAGACCCATCATCATGCGAAGCTCTTCAACGCGCATCTCCTTGTCCTTGGCTCCTTTCCTCCCAAATGCACCAGTGACTAGCTTCTTTTTCCTCTCCTGCAGCTCTAATATTCTCTCTTCGATGCTACCCTTCACAATAAGCCTTACCACCTTCACTTCCTTCTTCTGTCCAATCCGGTGAACTCTGTCCATTGCTTGCTCCTCTACCCCAGGATTCCACCACGGATCAAAAAGGTAGACCGTTGATGCTGCTGTAAGATTCACACCAGCTCCTGCAGCCTTCAAGCTAGCCAGCATCACAGTTGGAGAACCGGGGCCAACGCGGGCAAATTCTTGGATAACTGCTGACCTCTTTTTCGCACTCATTGAGCCATCTAGTCGTAGTATCTCAAAGCCAGCTGCTTTTAGTGGTTCTTCAAGCAAGATCAACATCTTCCTGAACTGAGAGAAAATAACTGACTTTGCTGAAGGGTCTTGGTTCTTCGATGCGTTTAGTAGCTTCAACAGGACTTGCACTTTCGAAGAGAGGGGTCGAGGTCTACCAGAGGTAATATTAGCAGAGCCATCTTCATCAGGATGCTGTACCTCTGGTGCAAGAAAGAGGTCTTCTTTGGATAGGGGATGCCGACATATTGGACAACGAGAGCTAGAGCTCTTGAGGATTTTCAGAATGCAGGTTTGGCAGTATATATGAGTGCAGCTGGTTATGACAGTTTTAGTTGGTGGACAGAGGCAAATCGGACAGTCAAAGTCATCTCCATCATCAACCAAGGAGGCCAGCTTCTTGAGGAGCTCTGGACTTTTAGACACATCTGCATTAAGGCAACAAGCTTCTTATTAAGTACACATGTATGACCATGAACTACCAGGATGTACTATGGTATGAGAGAACTGATAAAACGAGGCGGCAGAAATATAAAACAAGATAAATAATACAGCAGAATCAAAATAAGGAAAGAAAAAGCAATTTAAGTTGGCATGACTTTTTGTGGGTCGTGGCAACAAGTATGTTTGAAAATGACAATCTTCATTCGCATGTTAGATGAAATCTAATGCACATGATGTTTATTGGTTCAATTAATTCAAATTATCTACCTTGACTTCATGACACATCATTAACCTAATCTAATATTCAATCTAACTGGTACATGTCCTAAAAAGAAGCAACTTTGTATTTACGACTTTAGAGATACTAATACCTAAAGTAATTATTGTTGGCCGTGATAATATCTACACATTTTTTATGAGCATCTCACCATAAATATTTGCTGCAAACATGGAATTATTAAAAGGGCAGCCATTGTCTTCTGTAAACATCCCAACTGTGTCTTAAAAAAAAACAGCAGCAGCATAGTCAGAAGTTCAGAACTGTATTGGGAATAACAATTTGAAGCTGTAGCACTTGTTAATCAAGTATGCTGTATCCATCCATGAGCTAAATCACTTCGTCTTGAGTGGATAAATTGACAAACACAATTAGCACTTGTTTGCTAGTACAGTCAGATGATACCTTCATCAGAATACTGTACTTAAACCTGTAATACTTGTTCAGCAACAAGATGCTTATTGAATCATACAATTCATTTGTCATTTGTGGCAGATGAAAAGTGAATATAATCAAAAGCTCAATCACGACAAGTTCATGACTACATTATATGGTGAAAATATAAACTTAAAATTCAAAAAACAGGAAAATGGTATACCTTCAAGGGGGCTGGAAGGAAGCCATGACTTCATGTCTAAAGGGCATAGTGCCACGTCATTGCACAGCTGACGGAGCCTCAGAATGAAATAAAGCACGGTTGAGTAATTGCGCAACACTGAATCTCTATCGCCGAACTCCTGCACTTTAGTTTTCCCTTCCAATTCCATCTGGTCATAGTACTCCCGCTCCTCTGCAGAAAGTTCAACGTAACAGGTTCCAACAGTTTTAGGCGGAAGGCCAGCCAAGCTCTTGCTTCCGCTCTCTGACTCTTTGATCCTGCGCAGTGAGATAGCTCCTAGGAGGGCCTGGGATAAGCAGACAAGAAGAGAGTTCATTTTCAAAAAAGAAAGATAAGCACTTTATGGCTTCAGATCACATTACAAGTTTAACAATCCACAGTCTTATGATGGTGGCATGCTCAACCACAAGAAAATCAAGTAATGTCATTACTACTAGAATATCTATTTTTACCAAATGATGTAGCACACACACTGTAGAACATGAAAACACACAACAAACATAAAATAAACACAGAACCAATAGAAGCAACACAGCACACCATAATTGCAAGTACGAGTACGTATGAAATGTATGATACAAGAAAATATACAAGATACAAGATTTAAATCAAGAACTTCCGTTACCAAGCAAACACATATGGTGAATGAATACTTAATGATGGCTTCAGATCACATTACAAGTTTAACAATCCACAGTCTTATGATGGTGGCATGCTCAACCACAAGAAAATCAAGTAATGTCATTACTACTAGAATATCTATTTTTACCAAATGATGTAGCACACACACTGTAGAACATGAAAACACACAACATAAAATAAACACAGAACCAATAGAAGCAACACAGCACACCATAATTGCAAGTACGAGTACGTATGACATGTATGATACAAGAAACTATACAAGATACAAGATTTAAATCAAGAACTTCCGTTACCAAGCAAACACATATGGTGAATGAATACTTAATGAACTTAAGAAGATCTTTGCTACCCATCACCTCCCACTACAAAAGAACTTCTGATGCAACAACATAACATTCCTAGTTTTTACCATTTACAATGATGACAAAAAGACATATGCAATTAAAAAAAAGGATCAATTCTTGCGAACTTACTTGCAAACGTGACAGTCCAGTCTTGTGCCCTAGCTCTAGGGGGCGCTGAATCAAGCTCTGCCAGTAGCTCTTGATCGAAAACGGCTGGAACCTCAAAAATGCCATAAGTGAGAACAGATCAAACGAGCTGTTCTGAATTGGTGTCCCTGTGACCACCCACCGCCTCTCCGCATTCAAAGCAATCACAGCCTGCGTCTGCCGTGCGGCAGAATTCTTGATCACATGGGCCTCATCAAGAATCACCCGGAACCACTGAATATCCTTCACTGGCGAGTCCTCCTGCCCAAACTCCACCGCCAAGGTACTGTAAGTGGTAATCACTATGTCATACTTCAACAGCTCCTCCTTCTCCCTTGTCCGATCACCATGGTACATATACACCCTCAAGCTGCCTGCTTTTGTGTGCTCCTCAAGCTGTGTCACCCAAGAAGAGAACACTGACGGCGGGCACACCACGAGTGTCGTCCGTGAACCCTCTGCCACACCCTCAACCTTCCTCCTTTTTGCCCCCGCTACCTTCTTCCTGCCCACATTGTGAACCCTGCTCTTACCAATCAATGACAACAGCGTGAGAGTCTTTCCAAGCCCCATATCATCGGCAAAAATACCTCCCCTCAACGATGGGGGCCGCTCCTCTGTCTTGTAATTCGTAAGGACATTGACAAATCCGCCATCTTTCTCCTCCTCCCAGAATGGTGGCAACTCACAGGACTCCTCCCGGCGCACCAGCCACCCCAGCGCCTCCTTCTGGTGCGCAAACAGCTCTGAGACCACGACATCCCCCGGCGCCTCCATCGGCTCAACCCGGCCGCCCCCTCCCTTCCCCACAAGGGCGAACAGCTTGTCAACATCCTTCGAGGCGGCAGGCTTCCCTTTCTTGGCCCCTTCCTTCACAATAGCGGCCTCAGAGAGAAAGAACTCAGGGTGGTCGGTGTCCACGAGGACGAGGCCGGCTTCCTGGATGGCGGCGGCGACGGCGAGCGCCGCGGCCGGGCGGGCGAAGAGGTGGACCTGGCAGGGGAGGCGGTAAGGGTTGGTGCGGGACTTGGAGGGGGGCTTGGGGACGATGGCCTCAGCGGCAGCAAGAAGGTGGGAGTCGAGGAGCGGCGCGAGGGCCGCGGCGGCGGAGCGGTCGAGATGGCCGACCTGGAGGGCGCGGGTGTTGAGGACGCGGATGGCGTTGTGGTCGTGGGGGTTGAGGGGCTCGCGGACGAGGGCGACGTGCTCGCGGCCGCTGACCTTGCCGGGGTAGTAGCGGAGGCCGACGATGTTGGCCACCACGAAGCCCAGAAGGTAGGGCTCATCGTCGACGCCGCCATCAATGGGGGCGCCGGAGGCGATGGGCCGCATGGGGAGGGATGGCTGTAGGATTGGGAGGGAATTGGGGAAGGGTTTGAAAGGGCGGTGGAAATGGAAGGGAATCGATTTCGAGTTCAGTTAGTGGGGTTTTTTTTACCGTTTACTGATAAGCGGATGCATCTCGGGGAAGCGGTTCCACTGCTGTTGCACAGATACTGTAAAAGTTAACAGTACAACCTCTAATCTACCGTCTAAATAGATCTAACGGTCACTGAGAAAAAGAGGCCCAGATTTTCATCCCCAAATCAAATCCCAACCCATCATTCTCTCCTACATGGTCATGGTGCCGCCTCGGAGGACAAGGAGCTTCTTCTGACGGCCTCAAGCTCTTCTTACCACGGCTGCTATTGGAGCTGTTCGAACGCGCTGATTTCGAGGATGGGAAGTCCAACAAGAAGGACGAGGATCACAGCAGAGCTTGATTCCCAAAAGTAACAAGGTCAATGTCGTAGTTCGGGCAACGTAGCCCAAGCGCATGCAGCCCATGTCGTCGAGTCCAAGTGTCGTAGTTCGGGCGTATGTCACCGGCATTGCCGAGGCCAAGCGTCGTAACCCGGACACATGTGGACCATGCCACCGAGTTCCGGCGGCTTTGCTAGGGCACACGCGACCCGCATTGCCTAAACCGGGCAATGTCGAGACGACTACTCCGATTACTGAGGAACCATCGTCGTCGCCGAACCATCGTCGTCGCTTCGGCGGTCCATAATGTCGGCAGATCAATTTCACGGTCCCTCACATCATAAAGGCGAGGCCCACCTACCATACATTCTACAGATTTTTTTACTCTCCTCCCTTGGAATAAAGGAGTCTTTGATATTTTTGTGTTTTGGAAGGTTATAAATAATTTTTGTAACTTTCTCTTGTGGTATAAGATGTATATTTGCTAATCAATTTAGTAAGAACAAAACGACCTCCTAACGAGGAATATTCCCGACTGACTCAACGTCTAGACTGTATCAACAGAAATAGAGATTCTCTTAATTTCAAATCTGTATAAATTCTTTGTGTCACCTTCTCTAACCAACCTCAAGTGATTCATGACACACTCACTCTAGATCTCATGTGATCATCTCTATAAAAACATTTGGAATACTTATTTTGATTCGAATCGAGAACGTCGAGTAATATTCATTGATGAGGACACAAATCCATAACAAGATATATTTGAATGGTGGATTAGTGGGTTACTGTCTTTTATAGTGACTACACCATAGCAGGGATTCTTTTCCGCATATTGAGATCCTCTACGGTCAATTTCAACTGCTTAGATTCTGAGAACAGAAGTAACATGTATCAACCTGAGTAGTGAGAATATCAAAAATTTTCAACTCAAAAGAAAAAACAAAAAAAAGAGAATATCAAAAGTTTCCCAGAGATGATTTTTCTTTTTCAATTTTTCTCCAGTATCTATCTAGATTGCCTTTTCTCAGTTTTTCTCTAGTATCTATCTAGACTGTTTAAATTTCAATTGTATAGTTGAGATAAGAAAAAAAATGACCAAACATTTAGACTTGGCAAAGGACAGTCTAATCTAAGGTGGAAAAGGATAAAAGGGTTTATTAGAGGGTTTTTTCTTGCACTTGACTAGCGTGAGTCATTCACTACTTGTGAGGCTTTAGGCTGTGATCGGACAGTTGATGCAACTTTTTGTTTAAAGAATAGGAAGCTTTCTATTTAATTGAAGTTTTTGTCCCAGTGTTTATAGATAGATTGTTCTATCGGATATCAACATTCGAAATAGAAGAGATGGAGAAGGTTAGCACACTCGATACCCACTATTTTCAGCTCTTGGACTTCTGTCCTAACAGAATTTAAGTGAGTAATGAACTCGTAAGTCGTAAACATACAAGATCGTGTCTCTGTCTGGCAGAGAGAGGAAGTGCTGAGGCCAGCAAAATTCCAGTATATTGGAGCAGGTGATTTAGTACGGAATTATTCATGAATTACATGAAATGAACAATGCAAACTCTTGCCTGGCTTCAGATCAAAGCGTTGCGGTGCAGAAAGAAAAATAATCTGATTCATACCATGTTGCTCCTATAACACGATAATGTGACAAAACAGATATGAATATGATCGTTCATTTAGAACGGGATACTGCTAGCAAACTTGCAAGTGTCACAAATGCTGATCAAATTTTACCAAAACAAAGCAAAAACAACAAAGTGAGAAGGACATATACGTTCGCTTCATTACATGAAAACACACATTGCGAAGTGTAAATGCACAGCTACCTCATGTAACACGAGAACTTCTGACACAAAGAAATGCGAAACGAAAACAGGAAAACAAGTACCATGTGACATGAACTTTCCCTGAGATCATGTTTGATTGCTAGTCATCATCCTTGTAGGGGTATTCCTCTGGAACTTGCTTGAGAAGCTTCACTCGTAGCTCATAGGCATCGTCCCCACGAAGCATATCCCGAACCCACGTTACTTCTGTCTTGATAGACACCTAAACCACAATGAAAGTAAAATTAGAGTAGCAAGAAATGTAAAAGATTTCTGAACTGACAGGGTCACAACATTAGGTACACAAGTCTAAAATCTCATGAACTGATAGGCACAACAGTAGGAACACTAATAATGGTTAGAACGCCAGCATATTAAATAGCGTTGGTGGATGACAATATCATGTAACAGTAATATACAACAATTCATAATGAGAAAACGAGGTCAATGCTTATTTAAGTGAAATTGATCCACTTATGAACTACAAGGATATATACAATACTACACACTCGGTAACTCAGTTGTTGATCTCAACTCTTCAATTGGCTAACATGAAGAGAAGGAAGGATAACAGCAAACAGCAGCAGTACAGTGTAGAGTGTAGAGAAACTAACCATTTCCAGAGCTCCTCTAATAACACCGCTTAGCACATTGCAATACTGAAGACCTTGGCAAGTGTCAGGAAGTTCAACAAAATCTACAAGAGGATTGTCCTCCAATACAAAGCTGCAACTTGTACCCTCAGCATCCCAGTTGGTTACAGATGCGGTCACACCCAAGAACATTTTGAATCCAAGCTGTTTTGGAAAGTGAAAAATAGAACCGTCAAACCACAAAGTCCATGAGGCAGAAGATATGGCAACTAAAAACACCAGATTGATAGGTATGTTGTGTTCTAAGAAGTGAATGAAAATATAGAATCATTTGGAAATATGGTAGTAACCGAGTGGGGATTCAGTTAACAAACAAGAAAGAGTATGTGAAATTATATTTTAACACATTAATTACATAAAGATCCCCAAGAAGAAACAGAAGGAGTGCCATATCCCTTGACAGTGCACCACTATTGTTGTTACAAACAATGATACAAACGGAAATAACTACAGAATCTAACAAATGCTGAAAGATGTGTGCTAAAATGGTAAAAAAGAAACAACTAGAATGTAGGTTTCTTATACAGAAAGAAAGGACCAGACAAACCAATTGCGTATAAGAAATGAAGAAAATACTTATGGCTTCAGATATTAGTAAAAAGTGCTTATGAGTATGGAAATATATCAATTATGATAGCAAGCTCAGCAAGTATACAATGTTGTATCCTGTAACAAAAAAGATACACCAAATATAGATGAACTATGCTTTACTAAGTTCGAACCAAATGATAACAGGTTTAAGAACAGACCTTTGCAATAACATCAGCAGTCTCCTTGAAGTCAACACATCTTGATACATTGGACTTGGCTAAGAACTCATCAACCAGTCGAGTTCCAATGTTATAACCCCTGAAATGTAAAAGGCTGTAACACATGCATAATAGAGTTCAAAAGAGAAGCTGTAACATAAGCAATCAGGAGAATAGCAACCAGAAAGAAAAACATACTGCTTAACTCTACTATGTAATAAACCATGACCGTATTACCAACCAGATTTTCATGTTATCCATGATCCTACTCCAGATTTAGTCTTTCATGTTTCCTCGATTGATGCTACATGACAACATTGATTTGTAATTTGTAAACATCAAGAAAGGTGGATGGGTGAAACGGGTCTACCACTCTAAATCCCTCATTTCCCATTCCAAAACTATACTACAACAGAACGAAACCTCTCCCCCCCTCAATAAATCGCGATAGATGACGCTTTGCAACATCCCCACACAAATGCTGTCTATGCAATGAGATGTGTAGGAAGAACAGAATTGGAAAAGATACATACATCCATAGTTCTAATACTACTCCACCCATCACAGCTAGTACACTGTTAAAACTTCAAAATTACCCCATGGGGGAAGGAAAATTTCCATATTTCTGCTCCCACGTACTGATTCCCATCTAATCCTAAATATGCCCGACCAGGCATCAAATTTTCTTATCACTATAAAGTTAACATCTAATAAGATTCCTCCGAACTCATCAAAAATTTTAGAGGAAAAAGAAAAGGTTACATCTGATCGAGCTGCTTGTTGACCTCGTCGACCTCCTCCAGATCCGTGAGCAGCTGCCGCACGATGGCGCCGTACGTGAGCGTGAAGAGCTCAGCATTCTGCAAGCAACACGAAGCAAGGCAACCAGAGCAAGCGGATCAAGACGAGATCTACGGTTCAGGGGGTTCTGTGGGGTCTGCACTCTGCAGGAGTCACGGCTAAGAAGCTTACCACGCGCTCGACGCCGGCGAAGAGGGCGTCGCCCGACTTGGGGAGGGCAGCTGGCGGCATCGCGGGGCTTGTAGTGTCGGCGGGGCGGGGGGTCGCCGGCCGCCCAGCGTTTGGTGGTGGGGAGTTAGTTTGACACAGACGCGCCTTGGGCCCGTTTTGTATCTGCTGCTTTGGCCCATCTAGGGCTGGGGGCGGATATGGGGTTGTCCATATATTTAGATTTGCACCATGTTCCATTTATCTGGGTTGGATCAAAATGGGCCTTGCTATGTTTAGAAACGAATATAGTCCAATTTTACGTTTATTCATAGACCCAACGCCAAACTGTCAGGTCGGGGTAAGGCTTAAGCCCGACATTTAATTTGAGTTTATGGAGTATTTGATTGAGATTAGCTTCTCTAAAATCCAGAGTGTGGATGGAAGCGGAAGAAGGAACAGACGTCAATTGACCCCATTTTTTTTTCTCAAAACTCCTCAGCTATTTGCTATTTGCCTATATATAATCTGAGTAAAAATGCTATGAATTTTTTAAAATTGGTCATTAAACTCTTGTGTAATGTTTCTTAAGACTTATCACCATATTTCTATCTAGGAACTCCGGACATGTCTTTTCTTAAAAAACTTACAATGTCTTCATTTTTCATTTAAACTAAACAAAAATTCACCCTTCCTCCTCCCCTCTCCTCTTCATTTTCTTCCTCCTCCCCGTCTCATTGCCGCAATTACTCAACCTCACCTTACAGTCTATCACTAGTGCTGCCCGCCAACCCTCCTCTCTCGATTCCTCTTCCTCTCCTTCTCTCTCGTCATCAGTCACTGTCGCCACCTATGACTATCACTTACTGCCTCCACCCCATGACCGATGGCACCTCGACTGCCTCGTCACACTGCTACTGCTCACCAGTGAATCGCCACCTCTGAAAATATTAAAGTAGGGATTAGATGAATCTTGGAGGAGTTAGATTTAATATTGTAAATGGTGCATGTAAGATAAGAAAAACATAGTCCATACACTTTAACAAATCTTTATTTTTTCATATATTTGACTCTATAGTTAAAAAATTTTCATCCACCCTATATAAACTGATTTTTTTTACTTATTAGCTTATAAAACTAAAAAATATTTATTTGATAAATTCAGAAATTGTTTGGTAAACCTAAAGAGTAGAGGTGATGATTTTACTCACTCACTTATTTACCCGTGGGCATTTATCCAAATTGATATAGGTATGTTCTAGTTTTTACACCTGTGGACATGTTTATTGCAAAAAAGAAAATTATACTCGAGAGGAATAAAAGATAAGGGTATGCTCCACCACCACCTGTATTTGTTTACTCATTGGGTACCTGCTAAATTATATAGATAATAGTTTTAAAGATATATAGAGTTAAAAAAAAAAGAACACTATATAAAATAATTTTAATCAATCAAAATTAGTATATGTTATTATTACTGAAATTAAATGATATTATTTATTTTACATTGTTATTACAAGTGTCTTAATTGTTATTTTCTATTTTTTAATCGAGTAATTGAGTACTGGACAGACAAAGAGTATCCAGATGTAACAAATGACGGATAAAAATACCTAACTGATGATGAATTTGTTCCGCCGTTGTGTATCCGCGACATCCGATGGCCACCGCTAGGTATGAGGGTGAGGGCTCACACGTAGGCTAGCTCCAACGGCGGCAGCGCCGGCTCGCGTCGACGGCGGCGGACGTTTGGCCTGTGTTTGCTCGACGCGAGGTGACGTGCGCGTGCTCCAGGACAAGGCAGATGCGAGGCGAGCTCGCGGCGAGGACACGGCGCCGTTGGAGAAGACGAAGACGCCAATCGACGGGCTTCGCGGGCCCCACCGAGAACACGGACGGCAAACCCTACCGGCATCAAAAATGTTCTGACATGTGGGGCCAGAGAATAAAACGGCCCACCTGTCATTGATTAAGGGCACGGTTTAAATGTCGCACTTAATATCCAACGTGGGCCCCACGCCCACGTTTCCCATGCAGGTCTTAGTTCCCACATGCACCACGCAAAAATCGAGCCATTTCGCTGACGTGTGGGCCCCATGGGACGCAGCCCCACACATCATATGGGGTGGAAAGGTACAGCCGCGTCGCACGCCATTTAAAACCGCGTGGGGCCCACCACTTGCTGCCGTGCCGCGTTGCCGATTTTTGGGACGCGTTCGCGCGTTAACTCATGCCAATGACACGTGGGGCTGGAAAATGTAGTGGCCCACCAGTCAGTGAGTGTGGTGAATTAAATGGCCGTATACGTAATAACTACACGCAATTTAATTGAAATAAATATGTACACACGATTTAAGCGGCAGAGACTTACAGGTGGGGTCAGTTTATGGATGGTCCACCTGTAAGTGAAGGTGGACTCAAAACACACGGTTTTAAATGCAAAAAAGGGGAAGGTCCCACCTGTCAGCTGCTGAAAATTTAACCTTTTAATTTCAACAGTTGGAAAATAGCCGTTATATCATTTTTTAATTCATTTGAGCTCTAAAAAATCATAAAAATTAGAAAAATTTTCAAAAAAATAACAAAAAATCACAGATTTATTTTCCAACTCTTCCCTATATAAAGACATGTTGTTTCACTAGTTTCACTCACATTTGTTCATCCATCTACACCCAAAACTACTCTGAAATTACTGCAAAAATTTCTGAAAATTCCACATGGATTCAAATCCACCTGGCGGTTTCGTTAACTGGCTTAGCTCTACCCAATCTCCCAGCGAAAACACCGAAAACCCAAACACTCAACAACAACCCGATTTTTCGCAGCCACCGACTTACCAGCCGTATCCACCAAATTACCAGCCGTATCCGCCGACTTACCAGCCGTATCCGCAGTACAACCAAAATTATCGTCCTTATCCACCTCAGGGCCACACAATTCCACCGCCCCCACAGTATAGCCAAAATTTTCATTTTGTCGGTATGCCGCCAAGCTGTACACAGTTTTTCCCACCTCAACCACACTCTGCGTCTGTCGCCGACAATGGCACTCCAGACTCTGGTCCACTCGATCTGGCTGCCGGAGTTGTCATCGATGACACCAACACCAATACTGCCGTCGACGCTAGCCGGAAGACGAAGCGCTTACCGTGGTCCACCGATGATGACATAAAACTAGTAAGTCCGTGATTTTCGTACAGCATCAAGAGGAAAATGCATTTACATTCGACATTTGTCATTCAATATTTTTTTATAATACACAGATTAGTTCTTGGCTTAGCAATTCGCTCAATCCTATTGATGGAAACGATAGGAAGTGCGATATGTACTGGGCAGATGTCGCAGTGGCATTCAACGAGACGGTCCCGACAAACAGGAGAAGAGAAACCAAACACTGCAAGGACTACTGGCAACGGTGCAATAAAAAAGTGGTCCAATTCAATGGTGTTTGACTCCGACTGAAAGATGTCTACGCTAGCAGTTGTTCGGACGACCAACTCATGCCACAGGCCCGTGAGATGTACAAGACGGAAATGGGTCATCCGTTCGTCTTGAATCACTGGTGGACGGCAGTTCGCGGGCAACCTAAGTGGTCCGCAGTCTACGTTGATGCCGCCAACAAAAGAAGCAGGTTGTCTGAGTCTGACACCTACACGTTATCATCCAACAACCATGATGTGTCACCAGTAGAGACACAGCCAGAAGGACGAGACGCCGCTAAGGCGAAGTGCAAAGGTAAGAGCAAAATTGATGTAGCACAGGATTCAACGGCGGCAATGCGAGAGGATCTTGATACCTTCATCAACAATCACCATGACCGTGCCGAAAAAAGGAAGGACGCAGTTCGTGTTTCCGAGTTATTGCGTAGCCTAGGGAAGTTGAAGGAGAAGTCTGCCTTGTACAAGGCATACTCGAGAATGATGGGCATCGACAAATCCACCATGGACGACGCTCAGAAAGAGGAGTATACGGCGGGCATGAAGATGATAAGAGATAAACTTAAAACCCTGGAGGACCAAGATTAGTTATGATGTTTTGAATTTACTTTGGATAGCCAACTATGTATGTTTCTTTGTTAATCTATGTACGGTGCTTTATTAATTAATGCATGAATTAAATTTAGCATTATTGTTAGAATATGACCGTTGGAATATAGTCGTTTGAATATAGTCTTTGGAATATAGTCGTTTGAAACTAACCATTGGAACTAACCCGTTTGAATATAGCCGTTGGACTCTTTCTGTATATATTCAACCCCCTGAAAACGTTCTCCTCATAATCTAACTTCTGTTGCAAAACAGCATAACACTTCGCAAACTCACCTTCGTTGCCACTCATAAAATGTCGTCTAGCTGTAGTTTGAGCACAAACAGCCCTTAGGAGGATGCCATCAGCAAAATAGAAGATTTCTTGGTGGAGTTTGTGAAGGAGGAAGAGGAGGAAAATCATATTATCGCCGGTCTGTACGCTCGATTTGATGCTACTTCCTCCCGTGGACGTCGCTGACGCAGCAGTAGAAGATATGTTGAGAGAGACCGCGAAGATGGTCATCTACGACTCGTCGTGGACTACTTCTCCGACTCTCTGGTCTACCCCGACGGTATATTCCGTCGGCGATTTCGGATGAGGAGGCCCCTCTTTGTTCGTATTGTCGAAGCGCTTGGTGAGTAGTCCCCTTATTTCACTGAAAGAAGGGATGCCACTAATCGTCGTGGACTCTCCTCTTTACAGAAGTGCACCGCAGCGATGCGTATGCTAACATATGGTGGCCACGATGATGCCGTCGACGAGTACGTGCAGATAGGGGAGTCCACGACGATTGAATGTTTGGAGCACTTCGTGCAAGGTGTCATCGACAAGTTTGATGAGCAATATCTTCGCAGCCCCACCGTCAAGGATATCCACCACTTGCTGCAACAAGCAGAGGCTCGTGGTTTTCCGGGTATGCTGGGAAGTATTGATTGCATGCATTGGAAATGGAGAAATTACCTAGTAGCATGGAAGGGACAATTTACGCGTGGAGATTATGGAGTCCCCACGATCATACTTGAAGCGGTGGCTTCTTACGATCTCTGGATATGGCATGGTTTTTTTTGGTGTGACAGGCTCCAACAATAACATCAATGTACTGAATCAATCACCATTGTTCACTGATGTAATAAAAGGGCAAGCTCCTCGTGTTGAGTACACTGTCAATGGTCGGCAGTACAACATAGGGTATTATCTCGCCGACGGTATATACCCGGAGTGGGCTGTCTTTGTAAAGACGATACCGCTCCCGTAGACAGCGAAAAATCGTTTGTTCGCACAACATCAAGAAGGAGCAAGAAAGGATGTTGAGCGGGCTTTTGGAGTCCTGCAGTCTCGGTTCACCATTGTGCACGGTGCGGCAAGATTTTGGAGACAGTCAACTCTCGCGAAGATCATGCGGGCTTGCGTCATCTTACACAACATGATCATAGCGGACGAATGCGACGACGATGCCGAGAACTATGACTACAACAATAATCCGGGTACATCCACGGTAGTATCGCTTGTGATCCACACTAAGGGTACCCCTTTATTCGAAAATGTACTTCGAAGAAATGCTGTCATCCGTGCTCAACCTACGCACACGCAACTCAAAAGAGACTTGATCGAGCACATTTGGTAACGTTTCGGAGGAAACGCCGACGAGTAGTATTTTACCGGATTTTGTAGTAGGCATTTGTTTGCAAATTTAAGTTTTGTGCATTTCGCAATTATGTCATGTATCACTATTTGAATTTTAATATCTATTTTTTTGTCAAGTGCAATTTTTAAATCAAAAATGTCGAATTTATTTTTTTGTCGCAAATGTCGAATTTAATTTCGTAAGTAATATGTTAATATATTGCTAATATTGAAATTCATGAATTAATACAAATTCGTTGAATATATAATTGTTAAATTGTATAGAGTCAAGCAAGAGCCAAGTCATTGGAGTGTTTAGCTCTTGCTTGGTGTTTGCTTGGTGGTTAGGAGTGTGAGGCCCACACTAAAAGCCAAGTAAGAGTCAAACTGTTGGAGGTTTGGTGTTTACTTGGTATTTTGAGATGGTACTCACTGATGTGACAGAAAATATTCTGTTTAAGAGGCAAGTAAGAACCTCCACTTTTGGAGACAATCTTACAAAACATTTAAACACGGCAGAAGTAGCACGTGGTTCTTTCATAATCCAATCAAGATTTCTGTCACCAACCAACTACCAATCATTATTCTTTTGCTTTCTTTACTAAGAGGTCCAATCAGTATATATGCCCAAACACGGAATCAGTGCATCGCCATACAAGATTTTCTTCTTATAAAGTCAACTCCGTATCTCCTATCTTATTGTCCATGAGTTGTAAGCAGCACTTGTATTATTCTTTTACCGAACAAAAACCATTTTATGTCCCAATCAGCTAGATTAATGACTTATTTTTCGTGCAAGCGGCGAACCCACCAAAGCACATTTTTCCTTTGAGATTGCAAGACATTGTTAGCACAATGAACTTAAAAATTATAAGTGAAGTGAGACTTAAATCCATTGCATGCATTGAATAGTTAACTAAAAGTAATTTTTTAAATAACTCAAAGTTAAAAAAAATTGTGCAAATAATCCACAATTTAACAAAATTATAAAATTAATCTACCAACTCATCAAATAGTGAGTTAAAGCTGCAACAGAAAGAGTAACTACCACATAAGAGTCACTGCTACATGCATGCCTGTTAATTTTTTCAACATTAATATCTTTTAAATTATAGTTTTAATTGACGATCTATTTTAACAAGTAAAATTGTGAAGCGAAAATGATTTGATCGATATAAACAAATCATCAACTGGAGTTATATATCACAAGATATTATATCTCATTATCTCTTAAGATATATAACTCAGGTTGACGATATGTTTGTTTTAATCTGATCATTTTGACCTTACAATTTCATTTGTTTAAATACATCGTCAATCAAGATTATAGATCAAAAGATATTAATACTGAAAGAATCAAAAATTTTAGTACAATTTAATCTTCAAAAATTGAATGCAAAGTTTTCCATTCTTCTGATATCGGTATTTTTTTATTAATAACTTTAATCGATAATTCATTTGAACTCATGGAATTTTGAGTCCACATGATTAGATCGACATATGTAGATCGACAACCAGATTTATAGATCAAAAGATATCATATCTTATTATATCTTAAGATATATAACTTCGGTTTACGATTTGTTTGTGTAGATCTGATTGTTTTAGCTTTACAATTCCACCGGTTGAAACGGATTGTCAATCAGTATTATAGATCAAAAGATATTAATGTTGGAAGAATTGAAATTCCATTTTTGCATTGAAATTTTTGATTCTTCTGACATTGATATATTTTGATTTACAATTCCAATTGAGGATCTATTTCAATCAATAGAATGGTAAGGTCAAGACGATCATATCGACACAATCAAATCGTTAACCGGAGTTATATATTTTAAGATATAAAAAATATATGATATATTTTGATTTTTAACTCTGGTTGGCGATCCGTTTGTGTCGATCTGATTTTTTTGAACTTACAATTCCACTGATTCAAATGGATAGTCAATTGGAATTATAAATCAAAAGATATCGATCTCGAAACAATTTAAAAGTTTTAGTTCAATTTTTACGATTAAATTGTAATAAAATTTTTAATTTTTCTAGTATTGATATCTTTTGCTCTATAATTTCTATCGACGATCCATTTGAACCAATGAAATTGTGAGGCCAAAATAATCGAGCTAAAACAAATGAATAGTCAACTGAAATTATATATTTTAAGATATAACAAGATATGATATCTTGTGAATTATAACTCCAATTGATGATTCGTTTATATTGATCTAATTGATTTGACTTTACAATTCTATTGGTTCAAACATATCGTCAATTAGAATTATAATTTAAAAAATATTAATACTGAAAAAATTGAAAAACCCTGTACAATATAACATACAAGCACGTAGTGGTGTCTTTTCAATCAGAAACAGCGATTCGATGAGCTAGAGAGTTAATTTTATAATTCTGTTAAACTATAAGCCATTTTCACAATTTTTTTAATTTTGAGTTATTTACAAAAATTCAAAAATAAGTTATAGGTAAAATGTGACTCAAACAATAATTTTACTCATGTATTCGGATGCCTCATTGATGGCTACAAATACTAAGCAGCCACAGATTCCGCAGCATTGCACACCTAACCATCTCAAGGATGGCGAAAGCTTTGCCTCTGCTCGTTTCTGTCCTCGCCTTGCTACATGGCGCGTCCGCGTCGCCGGCGTTGGCATACCGTAAGTGCTACAGCCATTTCTTCAGCTTCGGCGACTCGCTCATCGACACCGGCAACTTCATCCACTACTCCACCGCCCCCGGCCCCGTCAGCCGGCTCCCCTACGGCGAGACGTTCTTCCACCACCCCACCGGCCGGTGGTCCGACGGCAGGCTCATCGTCGACTTCGTCGGTACGATTAGTTACTAACAAATTATGAACACCGAATGATAACCTTGCTTGTCAGTGAGTGTTCATAACACTTGTTTGTAAGAAAAGATCTTCATACGGAAAGTCTCTCTCAATATATGTGTGTTAAAATATAAATAGGTCAACTATATTTTCTCAAAAATTTAAACTTTTGTTAATCAGCTCTCTTCCCCCAAAAGTTCAAATTTTTGAAAAAAACATGGATCTATTCATACTTCAACTATTTGGTTGTATGGTTTTTGGGCATATGTTGGTTATTTTTGTGTAATGGTGGTGTAGCTGAGAGGCTGAAGTTCCCTTACTTCACGCCGTATTTGGCGGGGAAGACGAAAGAGGACTTCCGGTACGGGGCGAACTTCGCGGTGGCGAGCGGGACGGCGCTGAACCAGCTGCTTTTCAGGAAGAAGCGTCTGAATGTCAACCAGATCACGCCGTACTCCCTTGGAGTGCAGATCGGGTGGTTTAAGAAAGTACTGCACATCCTCGGATCGACAGAACAAGGTAACATTTCATAAACTGGTAAAAAAAAAAAGTAACCAAATCAATTCTCATTAAATTTTCCTCCAAGGTTAAAATAAGTTGCTTATTTGGCATTAGCAATAACCTTGTCACTCAACCTTATCTTTCATTAGGTCCGAAAACTTGTCATCACAAGATCCATGCAGTCAAATTTTTTGTAACTTAAAGTTTTTACTGATGGGTATTACTATGGTACTTATATTTTTTTTATATATAAAAAATAATCTAAAAAATGTGATAAATAAAAAAATTACCACAACTTAAAATAAAAAATGCGACAACTATAAAAAGACAATCTAAAAAAATATAACAATTTAAAAGGTATGGTTAGGGTACTTATATTTTTTAATACAATTTTTTTAAAAATTGCGACAAATAAAAAAAAACAACAATTTAAAATAAGAAAATGTGATAGTCAAAAATAAAAAATGCGACAACCTAAAAAAATGTGCCAACCTAAAAATTATCACAATTTAAAATAAGAAAATGACAACTTAATGCGACAAATCTAAAAAGAATGACAATATAAAACAAGAAAATGCAATGAATCTAAAAAAATACAACTTAAAAAAATGCAACTTGATATAAGAAAATGCGACCATCTAAAAAATACGACACATTAAAATCTATTGGATTAAGATCTATTGGTTGATATTAAAAGTATATGTTAATAAAAAACGTTTTTCCTTAGTCATTTTGTAACTTAAAAATAAGAAAATGAGACAATTTAAAAAAATATGACAATATAAAACAAGAAAATGCGACAAATCTAAAAAAAATACGACAACATAAAATAAGAAAATACGACACTAAAAAAAATACAACAACTTAAAAAAAAGACAACTTAATATAAGAAAATACGACAATATAAAAAAATATGACACTCTAAAAAAATACGACACTCTAAAATCTATTAGATGAAGTTGTGATCATTGAATTAAAATTTATTGATTGATATCAAAAATAAAAATTGAAAAAACATTTTTTTTCATCCTTTTTCATTCTGTTTACTAATATATTGAGATAAAAAATAATAATCAAAATTATATCTTGAAAACAGTAAAAGCCAAAAACAATAAATTTTCGTGACCGGCGAGTAATACCTTGAGAATTATATGCAACACCGGTTAATTTCTGACAGTGGTTTACATATACTGAGCTACATTGTTCTTCCATGTCATGTTACACATACAGTACATTACATATGGCTCATTTGATTTGATGGAGAAAAAAAAGGGTGTTTTACAAAAACATGAACCGCATGTGCAATGAAAAATTGTATTTAATAAATTTGGAAACAGCCCTGTAAATTATTTATAATTTTTTTTGTTTCATTCTAGATAGCGAGGATGTGTTAGTTAACATGTTTTTAGATAAAGAACAGCCAAATAAATAGCCAGACATCCACGTATATAGATTTATAAACAAAGTTTTAAAGGGCACATCACCATGTCGATGGAAGCCGTCCCACACAACTGACATCGAAGCTCCACGTACGCACTAGCTATGCTCGGCACCGTCTGGCAGAGTGGCTATTATGCGCAAACTTGCATATGGCCTCATGAGCTGCACGCAGGCCAAGCGACCTGATGTCCAAGACGCAACATGTACCAATCGCTACGCGCTGTTTCTTTCTATATGATAATATGCACCGTGTTTCGTCGGAGACACGTGACAACGCTGTTTTTGGGCACCACTGTGTTGCGTCCAGCTCTAATTCAACCTACGCCTACGCATACACTGCTAAGTAAGACTAAAATTTTTAGCGAGGACTACTGGCAGTGATAATTATGTTTGTGTGTAATGCGTAATATGACGTAGGTGACCTTACAAATCACATGAGCTGTGTGTAGTGTGTTTACCCCATTTTGCACGTGCACTCACACACAACAATATTTAAGACGCTGACAAATGGGTCCAACATGATTTCTACTCCACCTGTCCGCATATGTTATTTAACATTTTTATGAATTTAAATGTAGAAAACGTGTATGTGCACATGTAAATTACACACAGGTAGATGACAAGTGGGCTCAGGCTTGACTTAGGCCACATGTCAGTTTATATTGTATATTTGAAGGTTGTTTTGACTTATTTTTTAAATATTTTTGAATGAAAATTGTAATAAAAATGGGTGTTATATTTGATAATGTGACACACTATTTCTTCTTAAGAGTCGATGTGTTGGAATATTTTGCTCTTGGGTTGTTTTTGTTTAGCTCTTCACATATGTTGCATGAAACACCTACAAAGGGTGCGTTTTAGTAATAATCACAAGTGAACGATTGTTCGTTGAGTACTTGAGAGTGTATTCCACAGGAAACAAGCAAAATTATCTTTTAGGTTAAAATTACTGGTTAAATCACGCAAGTTTGATTGTTTTAGAAAGTTACAACTAAAAATACAAAAATTGGGGTTTAGAGTTCAAAGGAAGAAAACCTAGGGTTTGAAGACTTCTGCGTTCGTTGAGCACAATTCGTGGCGAAGGTAGTAAACCAACAAATTAATCACCAAGATTCTCAACGAGACGAATTAAGTTGGTGGTTCTTAATCCAATCAATAGTTACAGGGTATCATGTCAATTGCTCTAACTCAACTAGCCGCAAAATCCCTTCGAAATACTAATTTTATTCGTTAGGGTGCAGCGATCGCGTGTTATTCTAACATACGAATATTGATTCTCATAGAGTACAACGATATCGTGGATGAAGTGCAAAATTAGAGTTTAGAGAACAAGAATTCAAATGATTAAATTACAATCTTTCAAACAAACCAAATGTTGAATCTTGCCTTCTGGATTAGATCATCTCTAATCCTAGAAAAAAATTCCTCAAACAAATCCATGAAAAATAGCAAAAAATACAGAATTAAAGAAAACATGCCAAGTTGAATTGATGAAATTAAAGCGACCGTCCAAGTTGACTTATAACTTAACGAGAAAACTAAACTAATACTAGAGAGGGGATTAAACCTAATTTTTCTCGATGATAAACTAAGTCAAAAATCTCTCTATTTATAACACAAGAATCTTGAAATTATCCGAATACAATTTCTCTAAGTCTTTCTAAAAGAATTCACCAAAAATAATTCAAAACGGACTCAAAATTACAGCTGATAGGAGAGACCCAAGCCGAGCATGACCTATGCTAGACTCTGTGCTAGGCTCGGCTACAGCTGCTCATCCTCAAAATTGCTCCAAATTTGACACATCCATTCTTTGAAATATATTAAACAAATTCCAGAAGCAGATTGTTCATTTCTCAAATAAAAACAAATAAAAATGACAAATTGAACGAGTTTCAAAGCCGAAAACAAATGTCTAACTTAAGAAAAACATATATAAATAAGGAGTTATTCATGGCATGCTCACTTTTCCAAACACCAAATGCAGCGGAGATATCCTAACTCTTAGTATTTGAATAGTAATGTACTTGTCAGTAGGTATGTGACGACCCACACAAACTGTTTCACATGTACACACATAATTTAATTTGAGTATGACTGTACTAGTTAATTAGTTATCAATGATGGCCCAATTTTGTCAGCTAGTTCGACAAGATAAGTTTCGATACAGATACATAGATGGGAAAGCTTATCCAGAGCCAGAGCCGTATATGATTGTGCATGTGAATCACACCCGTCTATCAGATCAGCGGAGTGTCACTTATGGAAAAGAAAATGTGAAAAGGACTTGAAAAATATTGTGAATTTCGAGTGAGTTGTACATGTGTCTCCGTAGGATTTGGATCCGTTGCTTTTCATGTTAAAAGACGTGAGTTATTTTTTAGAGTACATGAACTGTCAGATCCAGATTTGAACAGTTCGATTTTCATTCAAATATTTGATTTGTGGTTGAATGAGCGTGTCTTTTCACTTAAAAATAAGAAATTCGAATCTGTATCCTTGTAATCATTTTGTACTAGTCATATAAGCACAATCAAGTATTTTACAAATTGAACTACAATTAGTTAGTATATATATACAGTACAAATTAATCATCTCATTACTGATCGTGACATGGTGTAATGTTGTTTGTGTGTAGAGCGAAAGGAGATCATGGCGAGCTCCCTGTTTCTCATCGGAGAGATCGGCGCAAACGACTACAACCATCCATTTTTCCAAAACAAAACGCTTGATTGGGTGAGGCCCTTGGTGCCCCGAGTCATCAGATCTATTGGGATGTCCATCGAGGTAAGCTTAAGATGTACAGTAACACCTCACATACATCCAACATTGCAAATCAAGATATATTATTTTGTCATTTGATTATTGGAATCAAATGGAAATTTTGTATTTTTTTAGCCAATATTTTTCTTATTATTGATATATGTATCATCATTTTATACTAATTTTTAAATATTTAGTCAAAATAATTCATACCATCGATCTATATCAATGTGTCATGTCATCAAGAAATTGACATGACATGTCACATGGCACAATATTATTCTAAGAAACTGATATGGTATGTCACATTAATTTAAAAATGTCAAGAAGATACCACATGTTTTTCGTTAGTTTAACTGACGGAAGGACCTAAAGAAAACTGTCGAGCAAGTTTAAAGGTTCACCAGATTACATTTCAAACTTAGCAATCTAAGTGGTACACATGTTCAAGTTTAATGATATGAGGTGTAATTTACTCTTGTCTACATTTTCAATTTTCTTTTGAAGAAAAAATGAGTTTTGGTAGATAATTTGTAATATAAGAAAAAGTAAATTACGTTGCTAAAGTTCAACAATTACTTGTCAGACTTTGATCCAACTTGGAGCCAAGACTTTGTACGTTCCGGGAGTATTCCCCTTGGGATGTGTCCCCAGATATCTCTTCTACTTCCGTAGTAACAACCCTGAGGACTATGACCCTACCACCGAGTGTCTCAAGTGGCTCAACTATCTCGTCGTCTTCCACAACAATCTCCTCATATCCAAGATCCAAGAGCTTCGCCATCGTTACCCTGGCGTCTCCATAACTTACATCGACTACTACAACGAGATCCTAAGCATCATAGCTTCTCCAATGCAAAATGGTAAAGATAAAATTATGTTTGGTATTATAGTGCGTTTTCACATATAGTTTCTCTATTATTTTGCAATTTGACATTCAGTCTCTGATGAAAACAATTATAGAACCTGTTTGAGAGACTTGAGTTTTTTTGAGAAGCAATTTTTAACTGACTGTCTTGAGAATCAGCTGATGGGCGGCTTGGACTTCTCTGTATATGAGCGGTTTAGATTTAGACATAAGTTGTTGCGGAAGTTGAGTGTTTGGAAGAGTTTAACTTAAAACCAAAGATACAATACGGCGACAGCTAAACATTATAATAAATAATCTTTCACTTGAAAAGATTTTGTAGAAAACAGTCGAAGACCTAACCCCCAACTGTTATATCAATACACATCAATTGATCCAATCATTGCGGATTAGATCCACATATAAGGATGATCCTCAAATAAGTTATTTCGTTTTTCTTTCACTCGGACGCAACCAAACTTTTTTTTATTAGGACGGTAAAAGTGAGAACCTAGTTCTTGACTCTTTGATCGAGAGTCACTAGGAAATTTAAATTTGTCCTCAGATAAGAATAATCCTCACAAATTTTCTTCCCATTTCTAACATCGAAAGTTGAGCTATTCTAACATTGGAAGATATGCATATGCACAGGATTCAACAAAGAAACGGCATTAGATGCGTGCTGTGGAGGTGGCGGCCCATACAATGCCAACTTCACGATTCATTGCACGGAGAAAGGATCGGTTCAGTGCCCGGACCCGTCCAAGTACATATCATGGGACGGTTTGCATATGACCGAATCGGTCTACAATATTATGGCCCGTGGGATATTGGACGGGCCATTTGCCCAGCCTCCGATCATGTCTAGATGCAAGAATTAAATTTGATTCATACATGGGAACATTGTCTTGTTTAGAACAATATTTACTATTGGTTTGATTGAGTTGAGGATAATGTTCCAAGCCTCTCATGCTGTATGTCGACGAATAAGATCATGTTCTAATAGGAGCTATTCATTCGTGATCAAATAATTACTGAAATATTTCATTTTTTTGCCTCAAGTTTGTGCCACCTCTGTTTTTAAGTTTTTCAACATTTTAAGGGGCATCTTTCCGGCTCTTAACTTTGTGCCAGGTCTAAATCAAGCTTTTTTAATCATGAATAGATGGGGCAATATCGGAACCGGATTTTTTAAAATAAAGTAGTTATTATATAATTATTGTATAATTTTTCACTCATTAGATTAAATGACAATGACGGTTATTGATTTTTTATAATAAATTAATTTTTTTGTGATTTTTAAATTTTTTGTCTACTCAATTTGAACTATTTGCTACTTAGAATATTATTATTTTTATCAGAGACTGAACGTGGAATCATAATAATAATATTACAGTTAAAAACATTACTGTAAGACCAAATAATAATATTTTTGTTACTGTAATTTCTCTAGATCAAATGATCTTGTTAAGCCAATACTCCAAATGACTACCATCCAACAAGACGGAGAAATACTCCAAGTGGCGCAAATCCACCGTCCTGCCCATTTGGAAGTCAAAATTTGGACAGTCAAAATTGTATCCCATACAATTTAAAGAGAGAGATGTGGCCTTTCTCTTATTTTAATCATTCTATCATAATTTAAATAGAACTATATTTTAAATATGAAAGTGAATTTTTCTTCTCTATTAATAGAAGATGACAAAATAGTCAATAGTAAATCAATTCTAGATATGACAAATAGACATAACTCTATTTGTTATGTCTACAACTGATGCACCATTGATTATTTAGTCATCTTCTATCAATAGAGAAGAAAAATACATAAAATCGACTCTATGTTTTGTCAAACTAACTTGTAATAGTCAGAAAGTCGGGGTGCCATTCTGATGGTGTTTTTGATTTTATTTATTTAGAAAGCACTCAAACCGGTCTCTCCATGTTACAATGAATTTGACTTTGGTCCACTGGACCTGATGACTGCCAACCTGATTAATGTACGAGGTTTTTTGTGTTTTGATCCATACTTGTGCTTTTCTTTAGTGCCAAATTTCCTTACTAAAACCATGAAATTTTTTTTTTAAAAAAAGAAAGCGTACCATTGTAGGAGTGAGTAAGAAAATGGTCACAATCATATGATCTCAAGCAAGACATGGTCCACATCAATCATATCAATTCACAAATATACCCTCCTACACTGCTTTGTTCTGACTATCCGTTTTGATAGATCAAGGTTCATATCCTTCCCGAAACTTATTATCAAGAGACGCGGCATGCAGCTGTTTGAAAAAAAAAAAAAAGGCTTTACATGGCAATACATGTTAGGATAGAAAAGTCTTTTTTTTCCTTGATTGCTAAAATTAAAAGTGCTTGTGTTTAATACAAAAAACAAACAAATATTTAGTCATACGCGTCGACGAATATAATCTTTTCCATAAATGCAGCATAGCACTAATATGCATCACCCGGAATTTGTTCAGACACTTCCATAGTGATCTTTATTAATAGAGAAACCATCATATTGCGATCACCCTCTCGCAAATTCGCAATCTTGTAGGCACGATGGCTTCTCGCCTTCTTGTGATAGTACTACCATTTCTTGCAGCTTTTAATGTCATCCTAGGCAATGTAGTCTCTTCACAGCACGACGGCTGTTACACCAGGCTCTTTACCTTCGGCGATTCCATCATCGACAACGGCAACTGGCTGCACTATGCGCATGCGCCGGGCGCCGTCGCGAGGCCGCCGTACGGGCAGACGTTCTTCCGTCGTCCGAACGGACGCTTCTGCGATGGCAGGATAATCATCGACTACATCGGTAGGCCATTTTACATACTCTGTACGTCTCCAAAAGAGTGATGTTTTTTTTTTATTTTTCTTGACGTCTAAAATGAGACATTGATTATTATGAAAGTGATCTAATGATTAATCTACCGATATCATAGTCATATGGCCGATGTGTATACTTTTATTGTTGGTCATGCATTCTAAACATCATTAAACATCCAAGTAGAAGTGTTGAGGTTTTCATTTCTAGACTAATTCGTGGACCTAGTTGGGAGGCCGGAACCAGCCTATTTCTCTATGATACCAACTCACTCTTGATTTTTTTATATTTTTGTCAATTTTTTTTTGTATCTTTTCAACTTATATAATTACTAGTTTATACAATCTACAATATTTCTAATATAACACTTTAATACATATATTTCAAATTGGTATTATATCTCTCGTCCAGATTGGGTGATCGGTTACCGCCGGAAACCTGAACTTAGGTCAGCAGTAAGTACATACTAATAGCATCGTGTGATAGACTGGTCTGATCGCAAGCTATTATATGTAATGCACTCTATTGTTGCTGTTTGTGTATAGCTGAGGCGTTGGGAATACCATTTTTGACGCCCTATCTCGCCGGCAACTCGAGCAAAGATTTCGAGCACGGTGCGAACTTTGCGGTCGGCGGGGCGACGGCGCTCGCCCGAAATTACTTCAGGAAGAAGAGCTCGCCGTCCGTTTTACGCCGTACTCCCTGGAAAGGCAGATACAGTGGGTTGAGAAGGTGCTCCAAATGCTCAATAACACTTCAGAACTAGGTAAGCAAAACAAGAATTACCTGAATCTTTTGCAACAATGTGTTTCTGTGTATGTGCTTTATGCTTAATAAAATGAACATGATTAGATAAAAAGAAAGAGATGTTTATGCTGAAAAACTCAAAATGGATCAAACCGTGCACTACTGTAATTTTTATTCCCAGCATATATACATGGAGGACTAATGATTTATAGAATAATATCTTTATATATCTGACTTGACTGAGCAAATTCGGCCAAAGTTTGTTGTCTGTGGAACCGGCTAGACCGGTTTTGAATTCGAGGACTAATGGTCGAATCGAATCAAATTAGATATAATTTAATTCTAGTTCAACTATAGTTTATAGTGTAAATTGCATCAAATGAACCTGATCTAACATCATACCTGACTACTCTGACCTAAATGAAATCGAGTTTTTTGGTGGCCTGGCATGAGCATAGCCGAGCTCACCATTTGTACAAATCATATGCAATTTGCCCCATTTTTCCAGGATGGGGAGACCTGATGGCGAGTTCATTGTTCCTAGTTGGAGAGATTGGAGGAAATGACTACAACCAGCCCTTCTTCCAGGGCCGGCCGGTCAACGAGGTCAGGACATACGTCCCTGACGTGATCAACACCATCGTGGCTTCTCTCATCGTAATCACTTTTGTTCCCACAAACATCAAAGATTATAATTCTCATTCTCTTATTTTATAAGAAATACTTGAAATATACATCTAATTTACACTCAAATACTTTTGTAGGAATTGATCAAAATAGGTGCCAGGACAATGGTGGTTCCAGGGAACTTACCAATGGGGTGCACGCCGGGGTACCTGACCCTGTTCCAAACAAACGACGCGACCCAATACGACTCCATTGGCTGCCTCAAGTGGCTTAACGACTTCACCCTCTACCACAACAACGCACTCAGGGACAAGCTAGTGGAGCTCAGCCAGCAGTATCCTAATGTCACCATTGTCTACGCCGACTACTTCGCTGTCACCATAAACTTCACCGTCGATCCGCATAAACACGGTGATGTTCTAGTTTCTTCCATAAACACCATAATAACAGTTCTATTAACAATTCACCGATGGGTTCACCCATCAGTGAGTGTTCATAAAAAGTTTGTAAAGACTTTTCATTTACAAATTTATGTCTGGTCCAAAAAAAACATTATATATAATCGAAAACAAGATTCTATTTAATTTATAACTGTTATTGAGATGTGAGTGCCTTGATTTCATAGGATTTGATAAGCCGTTGGTTGCATGTTGCGGGGGTGGAGGCCCTTACAATTCGAACTTGATGGTGCGTTGTGGGTGGAAGAGGTCGACGGCTTGCCGTGTTCCATACACATCAATATCATGGGACGGGTTCCACCTCACGGATCATGCCTATAAGATCATCGCCGACGGCGTGCTACACGGACCGTACGCTATGCCGCCGATATTGGCAAAATGCAAGCATTGACAAGTGTGTCACTGACACCTCTTGGAAGTGAAATATGTGACATTGTTATTTAACTCTGTGCTTGTGTTTGTGCTGATGGTAGGTTTTGTCATTTGTCCTTGTATGAATTAAAATTTTATCTATTTTTATAGATATATGTCTTTTTTTAATGCTATAACATTCTGAATTGGATTTTAGAAATTAAGTATGAAATTTAGGAATTAAAATTCAATTTTAGAATGTTGATATTTGGTTGCACATTAGAAGTTGAACCAGTAATTCTATACCCAATTTCATGGGCTACACGAATTCTTACCCTATCCCAAGAAATTTTATGGAATTTGTTTGTTTCATTTTGAATGATATTTTAAAATTTTGATTCTAAATTTGAATTTTGGATTTGATTTCTAAATACAAATTCTTACATTCAAATATGAGGTTTAAATTTTGAATTTTGAAATTCAAATCTCAAATTTGAAATTTTGAATCTGAAATTTGAGTTATATTTAAAATTGAATTATAATTTCAAATTTCAAATTTAAATTTTGACTTTTGAATTTTTGAATATTGAATTTCAGATTTCAAATTTTACATTTTCAAATTCCAAAAATAAAAATTGAAATTTCAAATTTCGTAATTCATAATTTCAAATTAAAATTAACATTCATTTTCAAAACTCAAAATCAAAATTCAAAGTTTAAATTCAAAATTTTTAAAGTACTTCTAAAATCCATATGGTGGTTTTTACGTGATTCTTGCTGTATATTTCAAGTTCCATGCTCCATGCTCAAGATCTGGTTGTACTATTAAAAAAAATTTGCACCTATCTCAAGTTGGGCTTATTTAGTTCGTCGGTGGGAGTGTCAATTGTTTGTGGTTTGGTCTACACACACTACTAATCATGTCTAAGAGTATCAAATATTCAATTTTGTGAATCAACGAATGCCAAATATGATTGATATGGATGTGAAATAAGTAGAACCATAAGACATCTCAAATAGCCTCCAGACAAAAAATGGTTTTCCACTACGATGCCAATCAAATAACCCTTTCAACCGGCTTGCAAGTATCCTTGTCCAAAATTACCATACCCAGTCACTTTCAGCTCCAGCTTGGTTATTTGGGCCTGCCAGGCTAGCTCAGGTGCAACGGGTTTAATATAATTTGGCATGTACTTTAGGCTCGGCCCTAAAACTAGCTTGGGCCAAACCGGGCCGAACGTGACCAAAACCGGGCCAAAATCGAATATGTTGGACTGTCTTTGGACTCGGTCAACGATACCAGCAACCAAGTAGAATACTGTGGTCCTCTTTCGCGACGCTGCGAGTTCGAAACCGACGGCGTCCCACCGGAGCGGCAACGAAACCCTAGACCCATCGCCGGGGAGCGGCGGAGACAGCACGAGGCCGCCATGGAGGAGCACGAATTCCGGCGCATGCTCGAGCTCTTCCCGGTGGTCCGATCTCGCGACTACTGCGTAATCCATCTCCTCCCACTCTTGCCTTTTTTTTAAAAAAAAAAAATATTTGGTGAAATTTGGTGGGTTTATGGGCCTCTATAGGTTCGCGTGGTGTTGGGGTTTTTGAGTGGAGATTGGAGAAGTGGCCCTTTTTTTTTTTTACTTCTGATTCTATACTGGTGGTCGCTGATTATCTTGCTTACGTGATGTGTGTTTGGATGAGATCGGCCGCACAGTTGTGATTATAATGATCCGTTTATTGAGAAGCGACTAATTACAAGATGGAGCTCCAAATCATAAAGGAAGAGATTTGGGGGAATATACTTATGGACAACAATAGAAAAACCATCTCTTGCTATAATGAATCAATCTTTGCTTGTGAGCACTGGGTGGAATGGTAACTATGGTGACAGTAGTGAACTTAAATGAAACATAAACAATAGGGAATGCGCTGATTTTTACACTTTGACACCTATTTTTCTCTGTTAAGCATATTTGTGTGGATGAATCAATTGGATGCGAACTTCTCTTGTCAAATGTAGGCTGAATCCGGATCATCAAGCAAAGGCACCATGCAGCAAGCACGGGCTCAGGTGTGTTCGATGTAATAAGCTAGCTGCTGCCTGATTATGTGTGGTAGTCATTGCTAACATAACTGATGCCTGCAGGGGACAACAGGGGGTAACAAAACTGAGACAAATGGTACTGAAGGTATATCAGCCAATCTCTCATTGTGCTGTTGTTGCTTTACCCGTATTACAGCAGGACACTCTTCCTAAACTTGCAAGTTATTTCTTAGCAGATTTCCTTGTTTCAGTATACTCATGCTGCACTTGAAATACAGATCATCAGATAATACCCCATCTATGTGCCAATATACATACAGACTTGGGATGACACACTGATAGTTCAACATGCATAGGAGGCATTTGCATCTTTGTGCTTGCCTGCTTGAGTTGTTTTCCTTCTTTTTCGTGAATATAGGCTACTGCTGCCGCTTTCTGCACTTGTAGTTCGACAGATTAATGTTGTCCTACATCTTTGTTTAGGCTGTCGAACTTTCTTCTCATCTTTTACCCTTGCCACAGCAAAAGGGCCTATTGCTATGGTATAGGCGATTGTTGGATTGCACTTTGTTTGGCATAAAGAGTAGGTTACTGTTTAGCAGTCTTATTGTGCGAGTAAGTGTCATACATTTGTAGAAATAGCTATGTGACGAGCCCAGATACAGCAGGGTGGGGATATTGATGAAGTTGTGTTTCATGCATCACAGATCTATTCCTGCAGAAATTAAGGAAGGCTGCTGAGAAAAAGGTATGTCTTACTTTTGTATTTTTGTGTCTGGATGCTAGCAAACCTTCACAAAAGTAGAATCCTATGAATAGCTGTGCATAACATATATGCAATATTTGGAGTTACTAGATCAGTAAAAACAAATTAACCTGTTCAAGTAAGGTTTACATGGATATGTGCACAAAGCTATCCTAAAAGCTTGTTATTTTGTGCAATTTAGAAATTTAGCAAAATGATCATGAGCTTTATTAACATATGGTTTTCTCCTCCTCCCAACTACTTTTCAAATTTGTTAATAGTACTGGAAGGATCTTCAATATCAAATTCTATTTAACATACAGTTATACTTGTATTGGTTGCAATATAAACATTCTAAAAATGGTATGTCATTAGCACACCTTTTCAATTTTATTATATTTTTTTCTAGATCAGTATTATTGGGTGCTAACACCACAACATGCGGCATTAGCTCTACAACCATAATGTCATAACCTATGATGCTATCTCTTGGCCCTAAACAGTGTTGATTCTTGAAAAAAAAATTGGGCATGGTCTATTTTTAAAATTCTTTAATAAATATGATTATGTAATAAAAAAATCTCCACTAATATGGAGTAGATATTTGGAGTACAGTATGGTGTACTTCAGTGCTTCTGTGCATTGATCCTGTCATGGTCAACTTGAAAAGACATGCCTTTCTGATTGCATACTAACTACTAACGCCACTGTTTATTGTCTCAGGTTGGAGCAACCAAGGCAGAATTGTTCTGTAAGACATTTAAAGAAGCTCACGACAAACTTGTAATGACTTTGTCTTGCCAGGCATCTACTTAGTTACAACTTCTCAAAACTTTCTGAAGATCTTATGGGATTGTTTTGTGCGTGCCAGGTTTACAAAGAATTGAATCTAAATGCTGCCCAAAGATTTGTTGATGCCTACAAAAACTGATGATGGGCTTGAATTTAGATGCTGCCCAAAGATTTTCAAGTGCCAACGGAACTGATGTCATTGATTCTGAGAGTATTGTTGTATTTGATCATCACTGGCTGTTGTCTAGGCTTGCATGTGTCGTATTGATTGAATGAACTTATTTTGGTTTCTGTTCCTTTGTCAAGACTGGGGAGCTCTTCTTGGGTGGCCATATTTATCATTTTATCTGATGATACTATCGTCCCAAATCGCATCATATTTGTACAAGAGATGACTCCTAGGAATGAAAAAAAAAAAGATGGATTACTGTTGCAGAACAATTGTCAATTTGACATCTCCCCTTCCATTTTGAGCGAAGTTTATGTTCTCTGAGGCTTATTATAAAACGAGAAGGGATTGTTATGGAACCACATATTGTAAAATAATGTGCAAAAAATATAGATGCGTATCTAACCATCCTTACCATCCAAAGCAAAACAAATATAGATGCTTATTTAACTATCTTTACCGGAAAAGGGCACCACGTTTCATTCAATGAGCATGTAACGAACACATATATCAGCATCCAGGAAGCATGATTTCAAATTCAATAATACTTAAACAGAACAAGTTTCCTCAATCACAGATAACAGTGTGACAATTTTATCAAATTCATGATGTTCTTCAAACCAAAATTCAATGACATCGAAGAGGTTCACTTAAAGGGTTTTGTTTCATCTCTCTCATTAGAACAGGGGCTTCGCGGCAATCCAAGTCAATCCACAAGAGTACCCAATATGTCATGTTCTCTGAAGAGAAGGTACCTGAAATTCCACAAGTAATATCTGTTAAGAGGCATGACAGTAATGTGACTCAAGGTTATGATATCTAAAAAATCCATGAGGCTATTAGAGTTTCAGTCATACTGGAAACTCAAAAGACACCAAATATCCGGTGCAGGAAAACACAAGATAGAGCAGGAAACAAAAAAGAACAATAATTGACAATCTTGTGACTCAGAAGTTGGAACAATGTGTGATCAAAAGAAGAGTTTGTAAATGAACTAGTATCACCACAACAGCACATATCATAACCAACAGTGAAAGCAAAGTAGTTATAAGTATGGCCACAGCAGCAACAGCAATTGAAGCATCTAATAATGCTGACAGTAATAATGTATACCCACATCCTTAATCACAAGTTCATGGAAGTTTGCCATATCCTTGCAACATATCACCTCAATATAATTATGAAATCAATTGTTCAAGTCTACATTACTACAGACTATATCACTGATTAAGAAGATTACCCACATAGTTGCATCATACAAAATGCAAAGAAAGCAATGCAAAATATATGATGTACAGATGTTTACGTACTCCTTGTCAGCAAGCTTGACTTCAGTACCACCATATTCAGGCAGAAGAACAGTGTCACCTTCCTTCAGTGAATTAGGGATCAGCTTACCATCCCTGTCGCGCTCACCGGGGCCAACAGCTACAACTTTTCCAGAGTTCAGCTGGATTCACAGAATAATGTAAGGCATGAAATGGTTGTATCATTAAACTTCAAGAACTCTGCTTCTACTATTAAACATTTGCCCCAACCCAATGAATCAATGATCCATGTGGGATCATTCAAAAGGGCCAATGGTAGAAAAGCTAGTGGAAATCTGCAACTAGCATGCCAATACCAAAGATAGATTCAGCATTTCTTCCCGCAATAAATAAGATTAAACCCAAAAAAAATCCAGTGCTATACAAACATGCACATCATCATTTCTTCCCGCAATAGATAAGATTTAACCCAAACAAAAATCAAGTGATATACAGACATGCACATTGTCAGCTGCAATACTTGCATAACAATGTTAAAGATAGATCATACTAACCACACTGAAATCCAAAGAACAAAATAAGTACAGTGGCATGGGAAGTTGCACGATTATATGGCTTCCTGAATTTGCAGTGATCACCACATCAAATGGTTAATCGCATAAACAATTCAAATAATAGTTGCATAACCAGAAACTAATCAGAACTAATTCCACAAGAACAGACACAGAAAAAGCTCCCATTTCCGGTTCCACATGCCTCCCAATTAAACACCTCGCCTCTCGCATCCCCATTCAAACCTGCCCACAAATCTAAAACCACATCGCGCAAAAAAGCTACACGCGAAATGAACAGTCCAGGAACAGCCTACTCGGAGCAGCACAGAAAGATCACCTGCTTGGTGGTCTCGGGGAGGAGGATGCCGCCGGCGCTCTTCTTGGGGTGCACCAGCTTCTCCACCAGCACGCGGTTCAGCGACGGAATCAGCCGCTTCGCCATCGCCCGCGAGCTGATCTCAGAACAAGCAAGCAAAAGAGGCAAAAAAAAGCAACGGGCGGTCTCAATTGCACAGGCTTCGCCGCCTCCGGTTTATTTTAGGGGTTTAGGGTTTTAAGGAGACGGTGGGCGTAGTGGAATGACGGGCTTGCCCCCGAGGGCTCAGTGGGGTCTAGAAAGTTCGCGAATTGGGCTGGCAGAAAGGTAAATGGGCTGCATGAGCAATGTTGGATAACTGGCTTAGAAGGACGAGATTAAGCCCATGTTTGTGCGATATGGGCCTTGCCTACTGAAGAAATTAGACCCGTATTAAGCTGACCGTTTCTCCACATGTTCCGTTCGGTCCTTACCGAGAGTTTAACACCTGCTTCTTGTTCTAGTTTCTGTAGTATAGAAGGTATCATCTATCATCTATGAGATATTGAACTCACTAAGTTGTTACTGTTCATGATATCTCCCTCCCGGTTGAGCCACATCGTCTTTTTTCTTCTGCCCGTTCGATCGGTTCTGTTCGCCGCTCGTATGGTTCCACGTCCGTCGTTGTTGCCTCCCACGTCCACTGCTCCTCCATCAACCGTGGCCAAAACCCAGATCTGCTCGGATCCGTCCCCAAAACCCTTGCCGCCGCAACTCCTCCTGCTTGAATCTTACCAGATCCGCCCCCGCCGCCTCATCACGTACCTCACCGGATCCGTACCGCAACGCCACCGGGTCTCCATTGCCTCCACACCATTCCCGTCGCCACCGCACAGCCACCACCAAACCCTAGAGCCGCAACTCCTCTCGCCCGGATTTCACCAGATCCCCCGCCGCAGCCTCATGTCGCCACCCCACAGCCACCACCAAACCCTAGCGCCGCAACTCCTCGCGTTTTAGTGGTAAGTGCTTCTGTTATGATCTCATTTCTTGCGACTCCATTACAGTTCTAGCTAAGTCTAAGAAATTATGATCAACTTTGTAATTTACATAATCATGGCAAGCAATTTTCTTGCTATGATCATGTGCATGTGTGTGAGAGAGTGAGAGATAACTTTGCAAGGCGTTGACAAGAGATGTGGCTTCTGCTCCGACGACTTCGGCTCTTGGTTTGGGTTGGTAGCTATTGCTGTTTGGGAGGGATCCAATGATTTGATTTGAGCTTGATTTTTAGAAGAATTTGGCTCTTTTTTTTGTATTGTTCTTCTCTACTTGGTTTGAGCTTGTGGTTAATTTTGGGTTATTTGTCTTGTCGCTTAAATTGGCTCTAATACATGTGAAAAATTTGCATCAAATTATGAGCTTTTGTTCAATTACTGGTGACGAAGATTGACACTCGAGTCAGTTCAAAATAAGTGCACGATTGGTTCAAGATAGATTCGAGCCAGACACGTGCCTGGCGGTGCCAACTCAAGACATTTCGAGAAGTACCAGCCTAAGGTCGCAGGCTGTGCGCGATCAGATCGCAGTCTTTACGCGATCAGACCGTAGCTAGTACGCGGTCAGAAGTTCGTATGCTGTGCGCGGACAAAAGGCTGAAGGTGTTGCGCGGTCAGCCAACATCTCGCGGTCAGAATTCTTTCGACCAGGGAACGTGGGATTAATCTATTTCTGCTACAGGAATATCCCAAGTATCCCGAAGATTCTTCCACGTAGAGGAACAACCGTCAGGAGGTTAATACGTGTAGTTATCTACGAATAATACGTGTTAAACCTGCGTGGGAGTTAAGAGCGGTTCTCCAAACCACATCCAAACAACCGTTTGATGCCGTTACGACTTGGCGCCCTTTCGACCAGTATAAAAGGGCGGCATGGTGTATCAAACAGGGGCATCGATCGAGAGATCAAGACACAACATATCTCACTTGAAGAATCAAACAGCCAAGACTACGGCTTAGATTAGATAGCTTCCATAAGTCTTCTAGGCTTCATTTTGTACACTCGTATAGGGAAAACCTTTACCTGTGAAGGTCTTTTCCCGTCACTTTGTAACTCTTTACTACACATAGTGCAATCCCAACAGGACGTAGGGCTATTACTCCCACCATCTAGGGCCCGAACCTGTATAAACTTCTCTGTGCTCCAGTTCTCCATAATTCTACATACCTTCCGGAGGGTCACCCTGAAAGGTCTCACTATTTATAAATTCTGCATAAATTCGGTTAAAGACCCCGAGTCCGAATCGTCGACAACTGGTTTTCTGTTTTGGGAAGTTTTGAGTTTTGCTCAGTAAAATTTTGGATTTTGATGCTTTGGGTGCTTCTTGTCCAGTCATACAGTCCCACTAAGCTAGAGTATTATTGGTTGATTAGAGTCTTGCATAAATTCTATAGCAAAGTATAGTTGCATTTGGGATCTGCTATTTCTGTTATGTATAGTTGGTTAGTTTATTATCCTGGGACTCACTCATGCTGGGGGTTATCAATGCTGAACTGGTAGTCAGCATATGTCTTTGTCAGACTTCTTTTATTCACCAGGGAGATTTTTACTGCAATACCAAGGTATAGTTTCTCACATTGGGTCACTGATGCTTACCAATATTGTACTGCCACATGTATTGCACTTGAAGCATTGGCAGGAGTTGGTTCGCCGGCTGATGCTGAGGTTGATCCCTCCATGGTGGGTGTATGCTATATACTTGACCAATATTGTAATATTTTTTCATCCGATTATCTTCCCTTATTATGTGCGACTAATGAAGAAGTATAAGTAGTCTTCTGTACAATGCTATCTTACTTTCGATGGAGAAAACCTACTTGGAAAAAAAATCTTACATAAATGATGCCCATCATGTGTTAATCTCCGAACTCATCTTGCTTAAATACACTGTGCGGCATGTGCGGCATCCAATCTTCTGATACATATTCACATTCTTTTGATCCATTTCTTTTTCTGGAGTTATTGGCCAATGCCCACGACTTATGAAATCTTCTTTGAAGCATTGATACACCCCATTTGGTATACTTCTTAACCTTGGGGTGTTGGAAGTCCATAAGCCTTGCATTTTACTTGTCTTATTCACTCTTAAAGATTGCTGGTGATTGGTTTTTTCAATCTTAAGTTTTATGTATCTTTGTTGATTGTTGAGTCATTTATGTCATGGCTGATTAGTCCCGGATTATGAGCTTTGTATTCATGATCCTGATTAGAAACTACCATGTCACCAGATTGGAGTGGTAAAAAATGATATTGTGAAGCTGTCTGACACCATCAAGGACTATGGTATGTTTTCTATTCTTTCTTTTGAAATCAATAATTGAATTAAATCAGAGGGAATTGCCTATGAAAAATAAGCTCCTTATTGACTAGAATTTGAGTAAACTTCCCATGTGGCTTCTTGACATGTCTTTGAGAAATTGTTGTTGCCAATTTGCCTTTGGCAATTCAACTGTGTTGCCAAATTGCAAAACTTATGTCATGCTTAACTGCAGTTGTTTTTTGTGATGCCATATTAGGCGAATAAAATTCTATTTCCTTTAGTTTACTTGCTTTGCTCTACCTATCCAATTATTACTATCATTTCGCAGCAGCCCTGTTCGACTGGAAAGATCCCTCTTGCTAAACTAGTAGTTTGTTTTGACATGGATATATTTAGATGACGGGACGTTTTACTTTGATGAGAAGCATGTGAATGCTACTGAATACAAGGGTCCCCTTACAACTTCTGCTTCAGTAGTACGGGGTGTTACCTCCTTTGCAAATTTTGCTTCTGGGAAGTTAAATGTGAGTTTAGCTACTTTGATTTGATGCTTTTGGCAAATTTTGCTTATGGCAGATCAAGTTCCTTTCTCTAGATTGATTCATTGTTTCTAGTGCTGCATTATTGACTTTGTGCTTATTTACATAGAGTTGTGTTGTGCTGTAATTCTTTGATTTACAGATATTAAATCTCTGTTTGGTTTAGACTAAGTTGCTTATGAATCGGCCAAAAACACAGACGATTGAACCAGACAGACCAGAATGCAACCATCAGAACCATCAAAACCACTGATTTGATCAGGCTTATGTGACCAAGTTTTTAGCACTGCCACATCCAAAAACACAACCAATTTGACCCAAAAACACCAACCATGCGACCATCACAATTCTGTTGATTCGACCAGCAACACAAATTCAACCATCCACCAAAACCAACACTCGACCAACGACCAAAATTCAACCAGTCAACAATTGTTTCGCACATTCGCCCAAAACCAAGCTGTTGAATCGAGCAAAAACAGAAAGATGAGACAAAAAACCCAAAAATGCAACCATCTGATCCGTTCAAACAGGACAAAAAACGAACAACGGATTTGATCAGCCACAAAAAAAAACAACCAACACAGTTAAATCTCCCCATTCGAACAGAACCAGCCTCGCCCGCCTAACACAAAAAAATCTGTTAGGCGACCAGACACAATATACGAGTATCGACCAATATTAAGAACGTCCAATCTAAAGGCAAATCTGCTACTTCGATCAGGCACACAAAATGACTAGTGGTCCTCGAAGATCACATCAAAAAAAATACTGCCAATGTGCAGATGCGACCACGCTTGTGCGACAAATTTTTAGTGTCGCGCCCAACTGACTTAATATTTTGATCAGTTCGTATTTTGTTATTGGTCTGTTTCGCCAAGAAGATCTCTCTTCTGGGAAATTGGCCCCTTTTTTTGATGCGGGCATGCCAGTATACATAAGTATACAAATATTGTACTTTATTAATTTTAAAAAGAATTACAAGTTACAAGTCCCTTTGGGATTTACAATCTCTCATTGCGCCAAAGGAAAGTACATTTTTGCTTCAGGAGATTGCATGGTTCATGATTTCTTAGGTCTTTTGAAAAGCTCCTAGTTAATTACATCTGCAAAACAAGTCCACAAAAGAGCTCTGATTAAGCTGTGCTAATGGTCGCCGTCTTCAAGCTTCAAAATAACTTTGCCCTTGAATGAATAAATGCAATGCGTATGCCTGTGCATGCAAGTATGCAAATCCATAGCCTCGTCAGTCTATGGTGTTATCATAAGATGTGGCCTTCGCCTCGTTGGTGCCTGGCCAGAGAGTTATTTGGCCTCGTCGGTCGCGAACAAATGGATGCCTTCGCCTCATCGGTACCCCGCATGAATGGTGTCCGACTTCGTCAGTCACGGACAAAAAGCATGTTGCCTTTGCTTCATCAGTACTCAATAACATGTAAATTATGGATGGATGACTTGTGATAACATCTTTGACCCCCTTAGCTTCAGGAAAAGCACGTTGCATGGTAGACAGCCCATTAGAATATCCATCAAGGACTTAGTAAGATTTCAATTTGACATCTTTGCACACAATTGGTCATTAACTCTCATTCGGCTACTTGGATGAGAGATTTTTTGACTTATGATAGGTTTAAAATTTGAAGGAATAGTTTATGGACGAATCCTCGATTGTTCATCAAAATTTGAGGTCAATCAGACCGTCGGATTAGAAACTATCTTCATTGCATTGCTTGTACGTCAAGCTGGAATTCAGCGAGACAGAGCTATTTGCAATGATTTTGATGATATTTTGAACATTTGATCAAGGTGAAACTTGAAGGAATAGTTTCAGTATGAACCTACTATTCTCCATAAAAATTTGGGGTCGATCGGATTTCTGGATCAGAAGTTATCATCGATCTTCTCCCATGGGACAAAGTGAATAAGTTTCTAAACAGAATATCTCCTTTAGTTAAATTACACCTTAGAGATTTCTGATTGACTTGAAACTTGGTGGAGAGTTTTCCCATAGAGTCCTCTATTCACCATAAAAATTTGGGATCGATCGGACTTCTGAATTAGAAGTTATCATTGATCTTCTCTCATGGAACAAGTTCGATTAGATTGCTGTTTTCAAGTCTTTGCCCAAAAATACTCAGTTTCGACCGAAAACACAGTTGATTTCAATCAAGCTGGTATTAGTTGGTCTCTGGCCGAAAATACTGCTCGATTTTGACTGAAAACGCAATTGAAAATCAGATAGAATACTGATGCAATCAACTGCTCGAAAATATATATTCGAGAAACTTTGATCGAAAAGCAATGTGGATCTTGATCGGATGTGATCAGATCGAATGCTAATCATATCTACTGCTCGAACTGAGTTTGAGGAACTTTGATCGAAAAGCGATTATGGATCTTGATCGGATGTGATCAGATTGAATGCTAATCAGATCTACTGCTCGAACTGAGTTCAAGGAACTTTGATCGAAAAGCAGATCTACTACTCGAACTAAGTTCGAGGAACTTCGATTGAAAATCAATTCTGGATCAGATCGGATGTGATCAGATCGAATGCTAATCAGATCTACTTCTTGAACTGGGTTCGAAAAACTTCGATCGAAAAGCGATTATGGATCTTGATCGGATGTGATCAGATTGAATGCTAATCAGATCTACTGCTCAAACTGAGTTCGAGGAACTTTGATCGAAAAGCGATTCTAGATCTGATCGGATGTGATCAGATCGAATGCTAATCAGATCTACTGGTCGAACTGAATTCGAGGAACTTCGATCGAAAAGCGATTCTAGATCTGATCGAGGCACTTGCTAACTCAAGGCTCCCTTGTGCAATGGACCATAATCTTCAATATTGCTTCATAGTCGGGCTCGGGCAGGCACCAACGAACAGACCTCTACCTCTGATATGATGCATGCATGATGAATGTTATGTTTATGATAAGCACTCACCCATGATCATCTTCAGAGGGGACAAGGAGAAGAGTTTATGGTCTTCACGTCGTCTTCTGGCCCGTTTGCACATCTGCCCTGCACCTCTGTCTCTTTGCACCTGCTTCTGTCTTACTCCTCATGTGACTATGAAAAAAGGTTAGCACCCCCTCTTTATTTATATAGAGGCTCCACGTTGGTTACAACCATCCAACAATTAGAGATTTTTAGTGGATTTGAATTCGAATAGGAGAAATACTTTGTTATTTAAATAAACAAAAGGATAAAAAGAGAGATTATCTCCTTTTTGAATTTGAATAGGAGATATATTTTTGTTATTTAAATTAGAGATAAATCCAGTCCGAACTCGGGCTGCATGTCGGTTTGACTGAGTTTGACCATGTTGTTGATCAGGTTTGACCAGGTTTATTGACCAGGTTTGACCAGTCTAATTTTGATCAATTTTTTGACCAGTGGAGTTATTGCCCTGGTTTTTGATATTTTTTTGCAGACAAAATATACGTGTATATTTATTTTATCCCTTTTGGTCATATGAGATTTTTCTAATGAATTTTTTATTACCAAAAATAAAAAATTCATCGAACATGGTCGAATCAACAATCTGATTTTGGTTGGCTGATGTTGTCGAAACAGTAATTTTTTGGGCGCATTTAGGCTTATTTCTAGTCGAATGTGGGAACAACTTGTGACCAATTTGGTCGCATTGTCCCAACCAAATGACATGTTTTGGTACGCCAAGTTTTCCATGTCACGACCAGCACTTTTTACTGCCCCCTCCAAACTTTATTGTATCAGCACAAGCCCTTGTAGTGTTCGCCCAGTCCAAAACTGGTCATACCAACGCATACTTTGTTCTGTTCGTCGTCGTCCAAATCAAACTTGGTCATACTAACACCAACCCTGGTCGTGGTCTTTCAGTTCAATAATTTACTCTTCTACTGTTGCAAGCAAGATTTAGCCTGACCAAAGTTTACGACCAGCATTTTTGTTGTTGCTACCACCAAAAAAACAAAATGCGACCATTATAACAATAAGGAATACCTCTGCTTCGAGCAGTTTTCGACCTTTGATTCGACCACCCCCACAAAAGGTCAGATCTGCTCGTCCCAGCACAATGCTCCATTCTGATCATAATTTTCCAGTTCAAGACTGATCATACCAAGGTACTTGGTCGTGGTTATTCAGTTCAAAAGTGATTGTAGTCATGTAGTTCAATAATCTCAACAATAGTAATAAATTTGTAAATACAATACCTTATCATCTATAAATCTATTTTCTCAATACCCGCGGCAATGCGTGGGGCCCCGCCTAATTATTGATAAAGTCCCCCCAGCTACTATGCTCAGGTATGCCTTTCCAAGATAAGTAATTTGACTATCAAGAATCAAATCCTTATGCTGAAAAATAAATAGATTGTATCAGCAAGACATGTTCAGTTATGACACATAGATTATTAAATTTGAATTTTAGTTTAATGGGTCCTTAAACTTATTTAACTATACCACTTAGATCTAACTATTTATGAAATGATGAAAAACTGTCGTAGCATGAAATTAAAGGACATAATTAAATAAATTTAGGGACAAAAGTGTTACTATTCAACAAATTCAGGGACTATTGAAGTGGCATGTCATATATTTTTTTTTATTATTTAACTGTTGGATGGACCTATATACAATCAAACAAAGTTGGGAAGTTGTCAAATTCAAATTCAAATTTAATAAGCAGATATGTTTACTAGCCTATTGCACAATTCACTCCTAAAAAACATAGTATTCCCTCTGTTCTTTTTTATTGTCGTTTGATATATGTGTAAGTCAATTTCTTTAAATTTTGATCACTAATATGCAAAAAAGAATCAAGATTCACATATAAAAATAATATTATTATATTTATTATTAAATATATGACAGTGATTTTATAATTTTTACCGATATATATGTATATTTTGTAGGTGTTGTATAGATCTGACTTTTCTAGCTACAACTTTCTGGATGTGTGAAAACATCAGACAGGTCCTTGGAATCAAAGGGACCTTGTTTCGTGCCCACAAAACATAAGGTGGTGTGGTCGGTTGGTCCTTGATGATGGAGATGGCCGCGACGGGTGGCGGAGGGGCAAAGGCGGTGGCGGTGGCGGTGGAGCAGATAGTACAGACGGTGCAGTCCACCAGCAACCTCCTCCGCCTCATGGACCAGTCCTCCCCTACTCAGGTATTGTCTCCTCCAACCCCTTCGTCTCATTTTTCTTTCCCTCTTGTGTTAAATTGGTCATATATATGGAAGGAATTATCAAATTTTGTCAATTTTGCCAAGAAATAAACATGCCCATGTGCATCGTAATTCTTGGAGCAGTAGATGCCACCAATTCAATTGGTACAATAACATATCTTGTGGTGTCGAGATGCTATGATGGACTTACTCGCTAATGAACTTGCACATTGTATGTAGTGAATGCCAAACATTTGTGTTGTAGCTTGTCGCTGACAAGAGTTGCAAGGATACTTTTTTTTTTTGCAACAGTAGGAGTTCTTGTCAAATTCTAATTCGTTTCAAACTCTTAGGCTTAGATCTGTATAAACAACAAATGTCTTGGTAATTGCGCGTGATTCGTTACACAATAACCATTTTTGTCATAACAGTTGTTATGATCCAAAAGGATTTGTCTCTAGGTTCCAAATAAAAAAAATGGAATTTCAATAGGAGTACAAGGTGTCTGAAGTTCTGCTGAAATCAAATGAGTAGTAACTACTTTGAAATTTGATTAGCATCCACAGATTATCAAAATGCCTTTATAAAGTATGTGGACGTAGCATGATATTGTGAAGTTGGGTTGTTCCCCTGTTTTGTTTCAGTCGAAGCCTCAAGTAGTAGAACTGTAGAAACACTAGATTTGGGATAGCAGCCAGAATCGCTAGATTATTAAGACAAAAGATGTTTGAGGTCTATTTTCTGCTGATCCCAGTCGCCCCACCATCGCCCCCGGATTTGGTATAATCACCAAATCTTAAACCTGATAAGTATACTACAGCCTAATATGTTTCAACAGGATTCCAGGCAATGTAGTTATTGGAGGCCAGACTATAAACGCCACATATATCAATATGCTACTTTTAGTAATGCAGATGTGTTGATCTTCTTATGGCATTGCACGGCAAGAAATACTTTTGTGTTGTCAAATACTCTCATGGTTAACTGATTGTTATCCATCTTGTAATCATTTTATCAATAGCTAATACATGGATCTTTTGATCACAGGCTCACTTAGCAAAACTTCCGAATAACCTCTTGGCCAAAGCGTCTCTTGCAAAGAACACAGAGCAAGTAAGCAGTTCATGCAGCATTAGAGGTGAAACTAATATTAAAGCAGTTATCAACATTTATATCCTGTTCTAGGTGCTACAACAACTACCTCGTGTGATTTCTTCCCTGGATGCTTATATGGACAGTAGTTTGCAAAGGTGAGCTTCCCAATTTCATTCTGTTTAATAAGAAATTTCAAGTCGACAATTTTATTAACTTCGTGCGGAGCTTTCACAAAAGTTTGCCACCTTGCGGAATTTAACCAACTAAATGAGTTGAACATGTCCTACAATATCACCGCTAGTAACCTTTTTTTAATACTATGCAGTGCTTCTCAAATTAAGACTGTCATACAACTCTTATCAAACATGGAGAATTCTCAGCTGAGGTCTGCGTTACCCGCCACTCGGTTACAGAAACAAAATAGGGATCCTGAACCTGGAGAAATCAAAGTCGAATGATGCATTTCCTGAAGGTTTATTATACTCTTTGGATAAGAACAGTTCTTTGAAATGACCTTTGATATGATCTTATTAGGTATATTGACTTTCACAAATACTCTTGAAACATACAAATTGATTTATTTCTTGTTTATAGTGTTTAGTAGACCAGTATAGAATACGGAAGAGATAAGACTCCGTCTCGACAATGAAAGGACCAAGTCTATTAAAACCGGGTGGACGGTGTCTAAGTCTGACCTTATGGACATTTGGGTCAGGTTTGATTTGATCTTCAAACTCAAATTCAAAATCCGGGAGCTAGATCGAGTTGATTTTACTCAAATTTATTGTTTAGCTCTAACTCTAAAGTAAAACCTGAAGTTGTAAAGTTGTTTGGATCAAATTTTGGCTTCTAAAGAATTTTGTAATTTGAATTTTTTTGCCATGAGATGTGCACTAACCTCTCCGATAACCATTGGGCAGCAACCATCAATCGGTCAAAAATAACATGAGATGGTAATATCCACTGAGATCAACGGTGGAGGCGGCGGATCCACGGCATCCATAGCTTGTTTGGAGTCTGGGACGAGTGTGATAGGTCGTCAGGTTCCCAAGATGACGGCAACTTGTCAAGAATGCTTGGTTGGCTGTGAAGAGCGCCCTCTTGCCGCGCCGCCGGATGGCTTTGGAGAGACCAACGAGCAACGCCCCGTGCGACGCCCCAACCATTAATTCTAGCAACCTCTTGCCGGTGGCTCCGTCTACCGTGAGCAGCCGAAACGCTGTCTAATGGCTGCCACGCGTCCTCGCCAGGCACACGCGTCCCCGACGTCAAAATGCCAGCGCCCTCACCGGAGATGTTTTTCTCAAGGGACTATTCATTTTTTTTAAAGAGAAACTGCATAATTCCTTTGTTGTAAAATATAAATCTTATTTTTATCTACACATAGATTAAGAAAATTTTTAAGAGAACAATGACTTTAATACTCTCATTTATAATACCTTAAAAATAAGATAAAATGACTGTGTGAAGAATTAGTGGTAGTAGAAAAGTAAATAAGTATAGAATAAAAAATAATAAATTTACATCCATATTTTTATATTTATGTATTTTTTGTATTGTACAACAGATGAAGTATTCTTTTGTTTGGTGGAAGAGACATTAAGTATGAAAGCGATACTCTAACCACCTTAGGTTCTTGATAAAAAGGTAAATAAAGATAAAATAAGAAAACAATAAATTTGCATCTATATCTTGTATTTTACAATAAGATTAATAATTTTATATATTTTATATTACACAAAAAGAAAGTATTCTTTTCAAGAGACATTAAACATGAAAGCGCCACTCTAACTAGCTGAGGTGCCGACTTCTCGATCAGATCAGATTTTGGATTTGTCCTAACTTCACTTTTTTTTAATTTTCTGCATGTATTAGACTATTAGTTGTGCACATCACTCATAAGTCATAACCACGTACAGCTTTTTCTAATGAAAAAGAAAAATATCCTAATTCCCTTTTTCTTCGTTCGTTCTCAAATAGTACTTATTTTTTATTTTCTGTAGGCAATTTTAACGAATACCATATCTTTTAGTATCTATATTAATAATATAAAAATGATATAGATAGATTTGTTGTCAAAAATATTCTCATAACATTATTTTTAATAATTTGACACACAAATTTTAAAAATTGACAACTATCAGAAACGGAGGCAGTAGTGTGCATGGAAAAATAACTGTAATAGTACTTACATGTACACACCTTTCAGGATTAGTATAGCTTTTTGTAGAAGTCAACAAAAACACAGAGGCCCTGAAACTAAAGTTCAGTTAAAGAATCTTCTAGCAGTAGACTTCCGAGCCGTAGAATTGCTATACTAATCACCCCCATGTTTCTTCACTGCCATCAATGCAATTAACTACTCCTAATTTGACTATTACAAGACTTAACCAAATTAACCACATCAACTTTTTGCAGACTCCAATGTGTCCCAGAGTCCCAAGACAAGCAGCTGGATTAGTGCCCACCTTGTCCCTCCTTTGGGTGTTGTTCCACCTCACCAAACCCACCATTCCAAAGCCCAAACTAAACCAATACTGTAATATTATTCATTAGACTACCATAGAGTGAGGGAGAGAGGTCATGGTGATACTTAGAAAAGAGCTCATGTCTACCATTTTGCTTGTAATTTTAGTGCTTCTTCAGTTGGAGTGTGGGAGTTGCACTTCTTCTTGCTATGCTTCTCAGCATGCAGTTGTGAGGCCAGGGAGAAGATTGTTAGGGCATCATGTGTTGCATGGGGAATTTTTTTTTGAAATAACCCTATAAAAAAAAACAATTGCAAAACTAACTCTTAACTTTTTAAATTTGTAAAAATAGCTTTCAGTCGCGAAATACCCTTCGCGACAGTCTTCAGTCGCTATACGGTATAGCGACTGAAGACGTGGCACGGCACAAATGCCCCGCTGGCACCTGTGCCGTGCCAGCGAGGTTTCAGTCGCTATACCGTATAGCGACTGAAACCCGCAGCTTTCAGTCGTTATACGGTATAGCGACTGAAAACTGGCAACTTCTGCTGAATATGCTCCCTCTTTTGCCCTGTGGTCGCAATCGAAACACTTCGTAATAATTTCATTTGAGAAGTAGGACCTGTTTGTAAATTCTGAAATTGGGATGGCTGATTTGAGATCTAATCTCACACACAAGTGTAACTTTATTTCTGGAGCATATTCAGCAGAAGTTTGAATGAAATTTGGCAAGATTTGATGATTTTGTGATAATTCGAAAACATGGTACTTTAGGGTAATTAGAATTTCAAAAAATGACGAGACTTGACACTAAGGCGTCGGATGAGATTTTGAAAATCTTACAGAAGGGAAACTTGGTCAGAATAGTGAATGGGAGATACTCCTTGAATTAGATCGAAGTTTGGAGATGAGATGTGGGTTTTAGCCTTTTTAGGTTCCGAGGAAAATCTTTAAAAGGTATAAGCCGCGATAATTGTAGGCTGATTTGCGAAAAGGAGTAAGACGACAAAGTTTTGCCATCTGGTCCGTACAAGTACATACCAATTTCGCATTTATACCGTGCTTTTGATACCTAGTTTTGTCTCGTTGGTTCGACGCATTTGTACGAAACCAGACGTCTCGGCGCAAAATATGGTAGGTGCAAAAGTCGCAAAGATTAATCATACGAAAACGAGCATCAGATGAATAGGTAAAAGCTGAAAAGTAGAAACGCAAAGTCATACAAAAGTAGAACAGTAGAAAACATAAAACCCCAAAAAGTTGGAAACCTAACAAAAATATACGAAAACTGAACAGTCTGAGAAAAGCATACATCGGACTAGTGCCCCCTCCTGCCCCTCTGTGGGGAGGGCTGATACTCTGATGGTGTGTACCGAGAGGGGGGCTGACGATCCCTGACGCGCCGCCTCCTTACTGGTGGTGTCTGCGCAGATGGCGTAGACTGGGAAGGCTGTGTCGGCTGCGTAGGCGGCGGAGCATCGGGAAGGAAGCTAGGAAGCACATGTGTCGACTGTGTAGGATGCTGCTGTGCCTGGTCAGGAGGCTGGTGCCATGGAGGAGTATCGAGCTCGTCATCCGAAGAGCTGTCGGCAGGCACGAAACCCGTGTGCAGTGGTGGAGGGCGCGACGACGACGGACGGTCCGCTGGTGGAGGGCGCGACGACGACGGACGGTCCGCTGGTGGCACATGCGACGAAGGACCTGGCGCCGACGGTGATGGTGGGGGAATCACGGTCAAGTGAGGTGGCAGCAGCACTCTGAAACCGACTAAAATCTGATCGACCCGCCGCTCGACCTCTGAACAATATGCGTACACATCGTCGCTGGGCATGGTGGGTCCGCGGCGGGACAAGACCATCATGTCTCGTGCACCAGTAGAGATGCCGCCGAGGATGTCTAGCTGTGCACACGAATTAATGCAATTATAGAACGACAATCCATGTGAAAGTAAGGTTTCAAAGAGCTAAGGAACTCACAGAAGAGTGGATTCGCCCAGTTAGGCGTCGGTCGTAGCCGTCATCGAGGGTGGCGGGAGGGATGGGCTCATCAGGCGCGGCGGGTAGACCGCCCATCAATCGGTAGATCGTGCGAGGTCGGTACCAGGACAGATAGGAAAAATGGATGTCGTGGCTGTATGGCCTGTGCTCCTCGACCGTGCGTGTGTGCGCCCAATCCATCCACTGCTGCACATAAGGCTGCTGTCGACGAACGAAATCGTCCCTCACTCGACCCTTCCTGGATTGCCTGCGGACAAAGAAATTAGGTTGTGATGGAAATTATGTATAAAATAACATGTGAATGTAATGCATATTTGACGTACTCGTGGATATGGTGCGGGATCTGTCGAGGAGGCGGCACGGGGACAGCCTGGCGTAGGCCAAACTGGCGCATAACTCGCTCAGGCGAGTAACCCTCAACCATGTGCGAGAAGACGAGTAGAACCTGGGTGCGCCAGTACGGCTCATCCTGCGTACAAAAAGAAGAAAGGCCGGCTGGAGCGACGGATTGGAGGTTTGCGGTGGTCCACGGATCCCAGATGACGCTGTCGTCGAGAAGCAGATCAAAGTCTGTGGCGTACGAAGGATAGCAGAGGTGCGCCTGATCTGTGGCCCACCTCAAACTCAGCCTAGCCCACCTCCATCCCATCACGGGGCCGTCTCTCCCATCCCCGACTAATGCGAACTGATCCCGCGGAACCAGCGGTCGACCGATGGGGAAATGCTCGTACGACCACATCTGCAAGAGAATGGCGCACCCAGCGAAAAGAGAGCTGACCTGGTCTCTGCTCGTGGCGTCGCACAACCCCCTGTAGGTGTGGCAGAGCACAGCGGATCCGAAACTGAACCTCGGCACGTGGCCCAGGGCCGAGTCGGCAATACTCCTGGCGAGCTGAACGTACTGCCGCTCGCAGATGTCTCCGTGGGTGCCAGGGAAGAGCAACCACCCAAACAGGTACAGCAAATACGCCTCAAGGTGGCGCCTGACGACCTCCTCTGGAGCGGCCACGGGGAGCGCATCATCGCGCACTGCGCGGAGGTAACTATGGGGAACTCCCGCGTCCTGCGCAAACCCCCCCGCTGGCCCTACTCCCTCGAAGCGCTGTAGGAAATCGAGGCGCCATGCAGCTCTCTCGGTGGCCGCTGGGACATATATCTCCCCGCGGATAGGCAGGCCAAGTAGCATGCTGACGTCCTGCAGCGTGACAGTGAGCTCGCCAAAACTGAAGTGGAACGTGTGCGTCTCGGGCCTCCACCGATCCACAAGCGCAGTAATGAGGGCTCGGTCGAAAGGGAATCGCCTCGCCCGATCCACCATGCGAGCGAAAGGCAACAGTCCGGCCTCGAGCAAATAAGGCGCGAACCGCTCATCTAGAGGCCACATCTCACGCGGTGCCCTCAGACGCAAGGCTGGGAGAACGATGCCCTGTAGAAGGCGTCGAGCACGGTGACGCTCCTGATGGTGCTGTGAAATCAGCTCGGGAAGCTGATGGTCGTCCGCCATACCTGCAGTTGTCACATATTGGTTGAGAAGTTCAAACATTGAGTACATAAACAAACATTGAGTAAATAAAAAAACATTCAGTAAATTCACGAGAAGACATTAGGGAAGTTAAGTACAACTGATATATGAAAATTCGGTACAACTCACAACAAAACATTAAGTACTTGAAATAATACAACATTTAGTTTTGCGACGAAGATGGTGCGCCTGTCACCCGCGGGCATCGATTTCTTCTGTGACCAGGCTGCCGGCAAGCGCTGCATCTACGTACGTCATCTTCACGCTCCGCTGCATCCATATTGTTATTTATCCTCCTGGATCGACGTCGGCCGACATGGCCTACGAGGAGCCTCTTGTCTGGGATCCACGTGATGGCATCTTCCGGAGATAGTTGTCGATAGCTTTCCCCCGCCGCAAACCCATTGAAGACACCATCCCAGGTCTTCCACAGGTACTGCAAAGTATAATAGGTTGATATGTACCGCGCCGGATCGATCCCAGGAACAGAGCAGGCAGCGATGACATGCGAGCAAGGAATGTGCAGCAGTTGAGGCTTGTTGCATGTGCATTGGGCATCTGCATTTGAAATCCGACATTCGTGGACCCGACCAGCCCGCAGTGTGCCATAGACATGTCTGTGCCTTAGCCGAACCTCATACTTCCCGTGCAAGCGACTCAGTACTGTGACATCATGTGTCAACGATTTCCTTGTCCGAAATTCGAGGTAATCATTGATCTTTTTGGGCCAGTGTGCTAAGGGGTCATGCAAAAGCCTTGATGCCGCCAAACCCCTGCTGTCGTAGTACGCTACTGTGCGATAGAATGTCATTTCAACTATTGCAGTGAGTGGTAAGCATCGCACACCTTTGAGGACGAAGTTGTACACCTCGGCCAGATTTGTCGTCATGATTCCGTATCGAGCCCCACCTGTGTCATGAAGCAACGCCCACTTCTCCATTGGTTTGGGCTGAATCCACTGACTGAATCTGAGACGACCCCGGCGGCTTCCCGTGCCAGTATCGCCGCGATCTTCTGCAACCCCTGCTTCTCGCAATTCCGCCGACGTACTTTCCTCCAGTGACTTCCAGATTTGTGAGAACTTTGACTGTTGGTTCTGTTTGGCAAGCCGTTTGAACACGACCATCAGGCGCTTGCTCTTGAAACGACTGTGAAAATTCGCGCCAAGATGCCGTGAGCACCAACGACTCTGCAAATCATCCCAACTCAGCGATGGATCCTCTCCTGATCGCATGTACTCCATCGCACTCAGCATTCCTCCATTTCGATCATGAATCAAGCACACGCGCTCCCGGTCTTTCACAACCTCATTCTTCAAAGTGCCCAAGAACCACAGCCAACTGCTATAGTTCTCCCCCTCGACCACAGCATATGCTATGGGGAGAAGCTGGTCGTTGGCATCAACAGCCACAGCAGTCAGCAGAGTTCTCTGGTATTTTCCAGTCAAAAATGTTCCGTCAATGCAAAGCACGGGTCTCATATACCTGAACGATGCAACGCACTGTGCGAATGCCCAGAAAAATCTCCGCAGTACCATGCACCCAGGAATCACAGCACCCTCGGAGCCGATTGCCGGCGTATCAACAATTGCGGTGACTGTGCCTGGATTTGCTTCGCATATCCGCCGCAACAGCCTCGGTACTAAGTTGTATGCCTCAACATATGTACCAAAAAGCTCCTCCAGCGTCTTCTGTTTAGCCATCCATGCCTTCGGGTAGTTGATATTATAACCGTACTTCTCCGCGACATGTGCAATTATCACCTTCGGTGTGATTGCCGTATTTGCCTTCACTACTGACAGAATCAGACTGGCAACAAAACTGGAAGTGATATTTCTATGATGCTGCACCATGCCCTCAGCCAGACATCCGTGGTCGTCAACTCTGGTCACCCGAAAGGACGGGTCATCTCGTGGCCGCCAGACACGTACGTACCATGGACAATTCTGGATTAAGCACCTCACAGTCCACAGGCTCGGATTTGATCTGACCACCCGGAATGGCCTATTTAGTGAGACAGCCCAGGCAGTTATGGCTTTCTTTGCATCCTTTTTACTCCGAAACAACTGTCCAAGCTGGACGGTTGATTCATTATAAGACCATCGTGAACCCAGCTCATCATGAACCACAGCGTTATTCAAGGATGACGGATCAGTCCACTCACTCATAGGATTATGCTGTTCCGTGGGTTCATCAGGAGATTCGTACATTTCCGACGGATCAGTATACTCCTCTTCATTAAAATTCTCCTCCAATTCTGGTAATTCTTCAGCTGCATCTACTTGATGGCCACCAAATTGAGTTGTATTTCCTACACAAGTTGTGTTAGGTACACTGCCAGTTGCACTGGCATTGGTACTGGCACCTGCACCAGTATCGACATCGCCACCGCCATCGCGACCTCCTCCAGTACAGATATTAGTGTTTTCTCTTTCAACCGAATGGCTGCCCTCCGAACTATGTACTGACATTTCAACGTACAGTATGATGGTTCCGACAGCATAGCCTGGATTTGTCACAATTCGTCCAAACGAACCCCATGATTTGTCACCTTTCAGTCTCTTCAGCACCCATTTGTTTCCATCCGGAACCATGCCTTCCACTTTGAGATTATCCGTCGTAACATTGAGTTGTAACAGGTGAACTAACCACATCTTCAAATCGTTGAAAGACATTGACTGTGGTTGTCTCATTTGACTGCAAACATACATACAACCACCAAGATCATCACCGTTTGGTCCATTACGGATTACACCGGCTCCGTAATAAACGTACACTGTATTGGGTTGCTCCATAGCTGTACAAGAGTGTATAATTAGAGAACTCACATTGCTCATTGTACTAAAAAAACATGATTTTCCAAACAACAGAAATTTTCCCCTCCCTCTAAACCCATGCGGGAAAGGCCAACACGTTGAGGGCGACAGCGGTGATGACTACGACAATGAGGCCGCGATTCCTAACCCTAACCCTAACCCTAACTGATTGACAACCCTACCCCTAAATCTAACAAAAAAACCAACCCTTCTCTTCTCTTCTCCTCTCCTCCTCTTCCTTCTCTTATCTTTTTCTCTCTGCCAATTTCAGAATTTTCGGAAAAATGAAATGGCCGTACTGTGTGAAAGAGACGCACGGTGTTTAAATACCGTTTCAGTCGCTATTGTTTGGTTCACGATTTTTCCCTACAACCCTAAAAAAGATAACCCCTAAACCCGTGCGGGAAAGGCCAACACGTTGAGGGCGACAGCGGTGATGACTACGACAATGAGACCGCGATTCCTAATCCTAACCCTAACTGATTGACAACCCTACCCCTAAATCTAACAAAAAAAACCAACCATTCTCTTCTCTTCTCCTCTCCTCCTCTTCCTTCTCTTCTCTTGTTCTCTGTGCTAATTTCAGAATTTTCGGAAAAATGAAATGGTCGTACTGTGTGAAAACGACGCACGGTGTTTAAATACCGTTTCAGTCGCTATTGGGGAACACGATGTTTCCCTACAGCCCTAAAAAAATAACCCATCTCGCTCTAAACCCGTGCAGGAAAGACCAAGACGGTGAGGGCGACAGCAGTGATGACTAACCCTAACCCTAACCCTAACCCCAACTAAAAGAAGCGACAGCGGTGAACCCTAACCCTAACCCTAATAATAACAATCATTTTAATATACATAATCACAAATGTTTACATCTACATATTAACAAATATTTTAATCTACGTCCATACTAATAAAATTCAAATTTGAAAAACATCACATTTTTTAGTGGTTCTTCAAATTTTTTAATCTGCGAAATCCTAAATTTTTTAATCTGCGAACATACACTAACCCTAATCTGTGAACATACACTAACCCTAACCCTAACTCTAAATTTTTTTTCATCACATTCACGCATTTACCATCACACTAACCCTAACAATCATTCTAAATCATATCTAAATACTACGAGTTTACGATCTAATTAATTTAAATACACGAGTTAAAAAAATATACCTCAGCGATTTGAAGAATCTCCGAAAAAGAATTTTCTGCTCCTTTTTCTTCCCTTCCTTCTCCTCCTTCTCTCTCAGTAATTTCTGTAAAATTTCGGAAAAATGAATTGAACTGTACACTGAGAGGGACGGCTGGGAATATAAAGCGTTTCAGTCGCTATACCGTATAGCGACTGAAAGCTGCGGGTTTCAGTCGCTATACGGTATAGCGACTGAAACCTCGCTGGCACGGCACAGGTGCCAGCGGGGCATTTGTGCCGTGCCACGTCTTCAGTCGCTATACCGTATAGCGACTGAAGACTGTCGCGAAGGGTATTTCGCGACTGAAAGCTATTTTTACAAATTTAAAAAGTTAAGAGTTAGTTTTGCAATTATTTTTTTTTATAGGGTTATTTCAAAAAAAAATTCTTGCATGGGAAGGAGCCATTGGAGCACGATGGAGAGAGTGATGGAGCAGTGTTTGATGAGGAGAAGAGGAGGGTCTTCACAGGGCCCAATCCTCTTCACAACAGATAGGAGGCATGCAAAAATTGTTGTTTCTATGTTTCTTTGTTTAGAGATTTTGATCTTTCTTTTTCCTTTTGGATCATGTGAGTAATTCAATTTTTTTAAAAAAGAATGTCGTTTCAGAGTGCAAAATTTATATAAAAATAATATTGTTTTACATTTTTGATATGAAATGTGACTTTATCTTTTAAAAATATTCTTATAATTATTACTCCACTTAATCATTAATTATTTATATATAAAAAATATATCTATCACATTAATTATAAGTATTAAGGATAGTCATATAATTTTATTTTATTTCTTAAAAATTGTGTATAAAACTAAAATGACTTTTTTAAGAATAATTGGAGTAGTTGTTCGATGATAACTTTTTCCTTTTTTTATATGTTTCTTTACTTTTGAGATTTGTCACGATGAATATTATAACTTGGTGGAATACAAGAATCGGATCACATATGCTATAAAGAGAGCAGTATGGATAGATATGAGCAAAATATGAGCCATGTTGAGTAAAAAGAAATCTTGGGTCCAATGGGCCTGATAAGTTTTGCCCAAACTTAATTTTAAAACAGTTGAATTATATCGCATCGGATCAGACTCAGTTATTCCGAACCAAACTAACCCGATATATTTTAGATTACCGGGCTGAACCCATTTGAGTCTCAATGTCGAAGACCGGCCTGGTCCAGTGGGCATAGGTTTGAACAGGACCCATTTTTGCACATGATTAACTATAAAACTGTTTAACTATTTTTTTTCTCCCTTATTATGGTGCCATGGTGTTCTGTTTGTAAACATTTTATTGCTAAGTCCGGTCCTCCGAGGTGTTTAAAAAAAAAATCTCGGTGCAACACTGCAACTGCAGCAATCAATTACTCCCCCGCTTGTCCATGTCAGTCTAGTTTCGTGGGAAACACCATTTCATATTGTGTATAATATTCTTTCCAGTCTTAAAAGAATATTATTTTTTTATTATATATAATTTTTAAGATATAATTTTGCTTTTTAATTTTTCTAAAATATGTTAATTAAAATGTATAATATTATAATATTATTTTTTAAATAAATATATTTGTATAATTTTCATATAGTTAATCTAGATATTTATACATATATCAACGATTAAAAGTTAAAAAAATTTATTTTCTAAGACAAAATTCATTTTTACTGGTGGGAGTATTGTATAATATACGAGTTTAAAATACTTGCTTCTTTTGTTGTCTGATCCAAATAGTTTTCACTGCTGATTTCACATATCTTACGGGTGTTGTTCATGGTTGTTCTTGCCTCATTATGTACTGGATAATTCATTTCTTATCTTTTACTGCACACATAATGTCCTACTTAAATATCCTCCCCTCACTCTTCTAAAGTCTAATAAAAAGAAACTGATGGTGCAAATCTTTGGGATAAATTAATAGGATTGTCTACTGTGCATGTATGTGTTTTTTTTAATAAAAACTTGCACCATGTATATATCCAAGAACCCAAAGGGTGAGGCTCCAAAGAACCCAAAGTAGGGTGGAGATTTAGATTCTGTTTGGTTGAGTTTCGACTCTTAATTTCTAGGTTTGAGTCGTAGTAGCTCAATCAAACGGGGACTCTAATTGGTGGTTTCTTTACAATCACAGTGAAATATGAGTCACTTTTATACTAGAGATTTGAAACAAGTCATACATGTGAATTCTATATAAAAACTTTCGAGTTTTCGTTTGTTTCAATCTCATATTTGTCTGAACACATGAAATATTCGTGTTTAATTTGCAATTTGAATAAATTATTTTTAAAAATAATTTTTTAATCTATTTTAGGGAAATACAATAATTTGGGATGAGTTCGAATCAAACATGCAGGTAATCAAAGTTGAAATGGATTCGAAGAAGCAAAACGGGACAAAGGACTAGATGACCGAAGCCATGCAACACTATGGTCTATGGCAAACAGCAGCTGGCATGGGGCTTTGCACGGGCATGCTCGACGTGAGCACGCCCTGTGCCCGCGCTCGTGTCTAGCTCAGATGTGGCATGAGCGATAGTGGAACACGGTAGAGACTGACACGGCTCATGGCATAGGCATGCTTGGCGCGAGCAGGACCTGTGCCCATATTCGGCTCTGGTTGTGTTGTGCATATCGTTCGAAATAAAGTTTGTGCCGATTTTAAGAAGCTCTTTTCTAAAAGTTCAAGAGGATTAATTTTGTAATATTTGTGAATTTTAGGTTATAAATAGAGAGGTTTTAGCATGTTTGACATTCATAAATTTAGGTTTAATTCGTCTCTCTAGTTTTAGGGTTTAGTTTTGGTTTTTTGTCAAATTCGTCACTGATTTGGTACACTTTCATAGTTATATTAGGGTTGATTGAATTATGCAAATGGTGGTGAACATCATAAAGTCTTCAGGATAAATTGAGAAATTTCGGTAATATGTAAGGGATAGAGATTAAATGAATTGGAGAGCTAGCTATTGCTGGATTATTGAGAAAGAAAAAAAAAAAAGGCGATGGCACTGTTTTGAGGATTCTACTTTGGAATATTTATGCCATTTGTCTTAATTAGCATGAGAATTAAATTTAGTCTTTGTGGGATTTTTATCGAGTAGTTCGAAGTATATTATTTTCTAATCAAGAAACTAAAATCTTTATTTCTCCTTAAAAAGAAAGAGTTGTGATCTTTTAGGTTGATGCTACTAATGTCATAAGATGGGATTAGAGGATAACATAGTAAGTTTTGGATTATATTCCAATAACTATCTCTGAGGGGTATTTTAATTGAGAAATAAGTTTTGCTTATAGATTAGATTGATAGCAAGAGATGTTTTCTTAATAAAGGGCAGTTTTGGATATTTCTCGGAGATATGCATGAATTGATAGGTTGACAAAAAAATCATTAATTGCTTTAGAATTGATAGCCCAGTATAAGTGAATTAGAGATGTGATTCTTCCCTAATTGAATTGTTGATCGATTTTATTGATGGTGCCAATTTTTCTACTATACTTGTAGAATAAAATTTATCAAATGAATTATGATGATTGTCTGTAATGGATACCATAGATATTGAATTGTTACTTAGAGAGGTAGACATATTTTGCTTGCATGGATTTGATAATAATAAATTTTCTTTTTGAGTGCTACTTTAAGATGAAGTACTAATCTCTAGAAGTGATGTTAATTGCTTAGAGGGATTTAGTGCTTTTGGTTGTAGAGCTCAGAAATGTTGATCTGAGTAGTTTGGAGTGATACACACTCTTTATCTAAAGATAACGTTAGTTGGTTAGAAAAAAAAAGTGATGATATTGATAAAAACCAAAGCTGATTTTGAAGAGCAAGAATTTGATTTAAGGAGGTGACCAACATGTAGAAATGATGATGGGATTTTTCTATGGACAAATTGAATAGATTCATGTGATGCCAAGAGTAGTATTTCTTTGAACTTTATTTCTGGATATCTGAGAGTGGAGTACATTGAGAATAATTGTGGATAATTTGATAATTACAATCGATAAATGGTGAATTTGATCTTGTCGAGGGATGTTTTTACTTATAATTACAAAGGAAGGAAAGGACATTGTAGCATGAAGCTAGTGATACTATGAAATTGAGATACTATGTGGATATCTAAAGAAATGAGAAAACGTTTGTCAAATATGTCAATTATTAGAAATTTGAGGTTACAATTGACAAATTATGTGGGGCTTAATCAAATTGAGAGCTGTTGGTGGATTCGATGTCATGGCTATTTAGAGCTAGTTGACTTTATGAGTTATCAAAATGATTGGCTCTTGAGATAGGATGTTGAATTGTGAGGACGAAATTCTTTTAAAGGAAGGGAGGATATAATATCTCATATTTTTATCATCTATAATTATATAAAAACTAATTTAGAAGTCAATCAAGTATATACTTGAGACAAATTTTATAGTGTATTTAATCTGATTAAGCTTTAGTATCATAGCAAAAAAAAAAAAAGAATATTTTGATTATACCATGTTACTGGTAATATTTCTTAGCTACCGAGAAATTTTTGGTGCTTGGTTTACTTCTTGGGGATGAAGTAAAGAGAAAATATGTTATTGTTATATTAATTTCTTAGCAAAGAAAACATTATTTAATAGTGTCAATTTTATCCTTTCACAATATATAAAAACTATTTATTAAGAAAAGAAGATATTTCTGGTATGCACCCCAATGAAATTTCACCTCAATGACTCCCAAGAGTGAGAAATTTGTGACTATGTCTGACATCAGAAATTATTTTATTCCTATTTTTTTATCTATCAATATATTATTTGTTTTTTTGTTTTTACTTATTATTAATGAAGTGGACGTAGCTTCATGCTTGTAAATAATCTTGTAATGTAATTTTTTGTCAAAGAAAATAATTTATTTACATCTATTATTGTGTATACTGTATGTTGGTTTATAGAGTATGATTTATTATACTCATTCTTGTGTTAATTTAATTTTTGCAATTTGAAAAGGTGGTGATTATATTACTGAAATTCCATCAGGACATAAATTAAGACATTAGAGTTGAGGAGGGATGAGACTAGAAACTTTATATTTTGTTTAGTTCATATTTCTTGTTTTTTTTGTAACTAATGTACTCTATCTATGTAATGAATAAAGTGGGCTTTAAGATACTATTTTGATTTCAGTCTATTTTGTATTAAATCTTACACAATGATAAGCTCTGTTTTTATAAGCGTGTGATGACTGTTACGCTTAGACTCTATTTAGGGGTGTGACATAATTGCTTGAATTCTTATATTCTATATCTTAGATTCGTGCTTCAACTGCAGTTCGTTTGTATTTAATGTGACGATTAGTATCATACGTTAGGGCAATACGTGATTGTTGCACTCTAATGATTAATTTAAAGTTTGGAAGACGTTTTGTGTCTAGTTGAGTTAGAGTAAGAAATATGACATTTTGGAACTATTATTTGGTTTTCAAGCCATCAATTTAATTCATTTCGCTGAGAATCTCGATAATTAATTCATTGATTTACTACCTTTGTCAAAATCATGCCCGACAGTGACGGAATTCCTGAAATCTTATATTTTTCTCCCCTTGATTTCTACAAACCAATTTTGGTAACATTAATAGTTTTAGATTTAGCTCTTAAAAATCCTCAAAAATTCGTCAGTTTGATTAGTTAATTCAATTCGAGAGAGTTTTATGCTTGTTACCTATGGAATCAACTTTCAAGTGCTCACGATAACATAAAGAGTTTCACACTTGCAGGCATGTCAGCAAGATTAGAGATACTCGAACAATTCCAATTTTTCATTTTAAAACATACCCATAATGTTGGAATTTATTACATAACTATGCTATTAGTTACCACTATTATCATATTTTATTCACAGGATATAAACGTTACTTGGTTCATTAAAATAAAAAAATCGGAGTTTTTTGCCAAACATTTCTAAAATTATAATTTCTAATCAATTTATAGTTGGAGTGATATAACTCCGATTTCTTTATAATTAAAATGGGAGTCAAAACCCGACTAAACAAAGTCTTAACTCGGATTTCTTTTGATTAGAAGCCTTTTGTGTGGGGCCTGCATGCATGGCTGGTGCACAAGGGGGGAGGGGGGGAGAGACCGGACTGGAAGCGCTAGATTATGATCGGCGGCCTACATGAGTTTAGGCTGTGGACTGCGGTTAAACTGGAGTTCAAAACAAAGAAAGTGTTCCAGAGAGGCTATGAGTGCTGCTGGACTGGGCTTAATTTTAGGGTGCGTGAACTCCGGAACTAGACAATGTGGGCCCCATCGGGGTTGGGCTTTTTCCCGCCCACTAGCCTATTAACAAATAACAGTCTCCCACGACGACCACCATTTCCAGAAATCGCAGCCCATATCAACTCTAAACCCACAGGTTTGGGCGCCGCCGCAACCGCCGGCGGCGAGGTGAAGCGGAGAGGATGGCCGATTCCAACCGCTGCAGAAAGCAGGAAGAAGAAGAAGAGGACGACGACGATACCATCTGTTTGGATCCGTCCTTCTTCGTTGATCGCAAGTACGCCCTCCCATTTTATTACTTCTTGGCTTTGTTCTAAGGTTGCAGAGTCGCATCGTTCTTCTGATGAACTAAATGTTTTGTTTTGTTTTTGTTGTTGGGTTCGATTTGGGCAGCTACGAGATGACAACCTTCACCTTTGGGTCGCAAGTGCTCCACCTCCTTTGCCTCCGTGCTGCCTCCAGTAACTGCTCCTAATCTATCTTTCTTGCTTACTATAGGATCTGTGATAGAAAATTTTTTTCTTTAAGTGTTTGCATTGGCACTTGGAAATGCGACAACTTGCTAGTAGCCTAGTAGCTTATTCATGCTTGTTCGGATCTACTTGAAGCTGGAATTGGAGCCCAGTTTAGTAAATGAAAGCATGGTTGATTTGTTCAATCAATACTGCTAAAGATTATTTAGTTCCTAATGTGTGGACATAAGGCTGATGACTGATGAAACAGTTCCTTTGCTAGTGTTCTGTGTGAACCAATGGTACTCATGTAGCTGTAGTACTGTTGTACCCTCCTGTTTTAAATTTTACCTTATATTCATTTATCTGTGGAAACAGTTGTTAATTGACAACTGTAGCGTGTCGGCGTATGTCTGTACACATTGTTAGTTTACTTGAGTTGATGTATTATCAATCACAAGTTATTTCACAAAGAGCTGTGTTGGAAATGCCTCGGTTAAACAACTTCAGAACTTGCAAATACAGTTGCAAGATATATTTCGTTCATTTTCTTTTGTTGCCTATGTAAGTAGATAAATTGGGTTTTCATTTCACAATCATGTTGGTGTGGTTTGAGGACCACTTTTACCTTGTCTTATTTAAGAATTCTTCCACTTGGACCACATCTTAGTACATCAGGACACCACAAGGCCCACATTGCACATGATCAAACCAATGAAGGGTCCTCCTCTCATATGTGGTCAGTAGGTGACTCTTATTTCATGCCATTCTATGTGTCTTCTTTTATCAGCAAAGCATCTATACTTAACATAGTGGTTGTTGTTTAGCTGTCAAAAAATTTTGTCCATTGAACATAATAGGTGCATCTGATCGTTCTATACTCAAGTTTCATTCCATCTGTCCAGTCAAATGAGACAAAGGGTCTTCTATTTAAGCCTCCCACTCAATACCTTAGTTTCATATGATGGATTTTAAACATGAGCAACACACAGTACAATATGCCAAATTATGTTGTTCCCTTAGCTTTGCTTTTTCATTGTAAAAAAGGATTAAGTTACAGATATTCTAATGATTGCTGCAGCTGATTATGATCTTACCGGACAGATAGTATGGCCGGGTGCAGTTCTGATGAACAACTACCTATGTCAGCACTCTGAGACTGTGAATGGGCGTTCAATAATTGAGTTAGGATCTGGGGTTGGTGAGAGAATTATATGTCATGTTTACTTAATTTGTGATATTATAAAAGCCAACAAAATTATGTTTTCTTGTAGGCATTACTGGCATATTGTGTAGTCGTTTCTGCAAAGAGGTTGTCTTGACTGATCACAATGATGAAGTTCTAGAGGCAAGGTCTAAACCTTCATAAACTGACTTGTACAGTATGACTGCATTTTCTCATGAGATAAACTCTATTGTGCTCAAAGAAGATCCTAGCTAATAGTTATGTTAATTTTTCTCTCTCATAGCTTGACTTCGTATGAAGCTCTTTGAGGAGATGTTCAATTATGCACATGCTCAATTAGTAGTTCTAGTACTCGTATATATAAATTTGACGTTAGGATGTGGGATAGATAGACACTTGGGAATTTTTCCGTCTGTATGATAAAAATTATCCTGCCTTGTGTATCCTTAACTTCTAGTGTAACTGCTATATCAGCAAATGCCAGAAAGTGCTGTTACATGCCATAAAGAAAAATACAGATATTCCATTATCCACACATTCGGTTATTAGTTTTAGTAACATGCATCTTCCGAACCTCTAATATAACTAACTCTTAGTATCAACTGATTGGTGGAATGTGCTTTTACAGATCATAAAGAAAAATATAGAGATTCAGCCATGTTGTGGGGATGCGAATGATGGTCACTGCCTCCTAACCTTTGGCTTATCATACTCAATTTTTTGGAATTTCATGAACTATTGATGACATTCAATCATCCAGAAATTAAAACTAAATTGGCACTTTTGTTGCAGGGTTGACAGCTGAGAAGTTAGAGTGGGGAAATTCTGAGCACATTAGCAACATCATAGGAAAGCATCCAATTGGATTTGATCTCATTCTTGGAGCTGATATTTATATCCTTTTAATTCAGTTTTTACTGTGATTGTTTTTAGCTTGATCATTCCCTTTTTGTTGTTCATTTCATGCGAACTGTTGCATTTTGTTGACCTTGACTTGCAGCAAGCTTCCAACAATCTAGCATTTCCCATCTCTTTGATACTGTACAGTTGCTTTTTCATACTCGGGTGGGAAAATGCAGATTCATATTGGCTTACATATCACGAACTAGAGTGTATGTATTTTATCAACTTTAGTTATGTTTCTCATTATCTTCTCTTTCAAGTCATATTTATAAGCACAGTCGCGCACAGTCGCTGAGACTTTTGTGTAAAAGATGAAACTAAATACAAGTCAATGATATTCCAAGTCAGAAAAATCCATTTAATGTTGAGTCCTGATTGTTATAGAAAGTTGCACTACTGATCTTCTTGGTTAATTATCATGGAACAATTATATTTTTCTTCTATTTCTCCGTGTTTTATTCATCAAGAATATGGACTCGACCAGTTCTTGAATTTTCACGATGTTGCTCAACCTGCTTGTGTGGATTTTCGTTTGAAAATTCCATTATGACATGGCATTTTGAGCAGTTTGGCATGAGTGGTAGCTGAGATGATTATGGGGCTGAGACTACTCAAATATACACATCATCAGTCAACACTGGAAGGGTCTGATAGAAGTATACAAATATAACTGATAGCATTGTATAAATCATTGATCACATGAATTCAAATCTGAAGGCAATGATACGTACAATGATGATAGCAACTATTTCAACTTTATAAAAAGAAGTGGATAGCAAAATTCTAATTTTGTAAGGATATCTAGATGTATAAAACATGAATTCTCTTGTTCAGCTTGTCACTTCTTGTAGGCACTCTGCACCTTACAGAGCTTTCTCTTGCTCTTAGTTAATGAGTTTATAAGAAGCCCAAATGATTTTCCAGTTGTATTTATGAGCAAATAGAATATACAGGTAGCTTGCAGTAGTTTGGATTTATCATTTACTGATGGCTGGATTGGCAGCGTACTGTTTGGCCAGAATGTACCAGTACCTATGCTTGCAGTATGACAGCAGTTTCAAAAAATGATAGCCTTTGATTCTCCATGATGTTTGGTTCTCTTCATCCAACTTTGGTTGATTTTTCCATTTGTTTTAGTGTTTCAAGTACTTGTAAATCATCTTAAAATAACTTGAACATCCTACTTACCAAGCTACTTCTGTTCTCATTCATGAGCAGCATGGATGCACTAGTACTCAGCGAGGCTGAACGGCATGGAATGCAGGTTGAAGAAGTGGATGGGACAAGAACAACCATCTCAAATCTCGAAGGAGTCATACTTGACATAACCCTCAAATGATGCCTTGGGCCATCTTTTGGCAATGTGCTTGGGGTGAACATTAGTCTACAAAAAATATGTGGAACTTTCTCATAACAGGAAAGCCAAAGTTCCTGAACGTATGTGCTTGGCATGTGATTGTTGCAACTTGCCGCTTTTCCGAGGACTCTATATAATAGTAACGTCTGTATTTGATGACGGGCAATTCATATGTTCACTTAGCGCAGCTTTCTCCTTTATCCCTAGTGTTGCCTTTTCGCTAATTAAGAAGCGTTGAGTAGTGATGTTAAAGATTGTTCAAACTATCTTTCAGTGAGCTGACTGGACACTAAAAGTTTATGTGATGAAGGGGATAGCTGCAAGCAGCGGTGTCATGTAAGCTTGAAGTGCGGGTCTGAAAAGTTCTGAATTACCATGAACTCGTGTTTGGTGTAGCATCTTAACATCAATCAAATTGAACTCTGATCCTATCCTGCGGTGAATGTAAAATGATCCAAATTGTGCTTTGTTCTTTAGTCTGTTCTTACTCTTGCTATCTTGTATGGTTGCCTCGACAACTTGTCAATGTATCCCTGCTCCAGCTTTGTCAGGGAGACAAGGGCCACATCGTTATCGGCTTTTCTTAGAAGCAGCCCAAACTTGGGAGTTCCAGCCAAAAGATAATGAACTGTATCAGATCCCCAACAGATTCACTTGTAGTGTGCGTTGCACACGGTGCTAATGTAATGTTGGTGCATTGGACTTAAAACTAAATTTGAACAAGTCTGATGTTGCACACAGTAATGTTGGTGCATTGAATTCAGATTTTCACATGTAGGCAAAGTCTCCTCACATTATTTTCAGTGATTACTCATCAGAAAAAGTTGGTGGCCATGGGAGGTTGAAAATGCTGTTTGGATAGCAAATGATGGACAGTAATTTCAAGCTCAAGAATTCTACAACCATGATGTTGCAACCAACACATTTAAAGATCCATTTGTGTGTGCAGGTTTGTTTACTGAATGTAGAATTCTACATAGTTTGCTTCAGAAGAGAGGCAACAGAATTGGTTTCTTTTAGGTTTTTACAAAGCATCCAATGCTGAGCTAAGGCCAAAGAAAGGGGGGCCAAGAAAGAGAGATGCATCCACACAAACACCAGAAAGGATGTACAAAAAGAAGAGTAAAATTTCTGAGTTCTGATGCAAAAGTAAAAGTGGAAAAGAGGTAACCATGACAAATCTCTTCAGCAGGGTGTGGCAATGCAAACAGACTGCTCCATAGGGATTCTTTTACAGGCAATGACTGAATGGGTGGAGAGATTCCCATGCACATATAAACACATAAAGAGAGATTGGCGATCCAATGATTGGCATAAGCCACATCATAAGAGAACTCTATTCGGCATCATTACATTATACTAGTGCACATGCTTATCCCTATAGCAAGACTTTTATATATTGAATCATCTACCTGACTCTTCTGCCTTGGAGCAGTTCTCGCCGGATAAAGAGACTATTTGGTTTGCGTTCCTAACTCATCACATAAAATTGTTTGATCTAGTATCTATCTGAGATGTGTCTAAAATTTTATTTGATTACTGTCAATTGTATGTTTTTGACTTATCAATATCTCACCTAGTCCTAATCAAATATATTCTGACTTTCTCATACATGTAAAATCAAGTACCCGACAACTCACACACTACTAGGTACTCCAACCAAAATATCCAATCTCAGACTAACCTCACCATATATGAATCTTCAATATTTCAAAGAGCTTTCAGGCGTGTTGTCTAGGTCACCAACTAAATAGTGCGCATGAGAACTTTGCAATCAGATGGCCACATAGAATCCTTGCAGTTTGCCAATGTATATACATAATACATACATACCTAACTCAGATGACACCAACTGATCAAAGAGAGATTGGGGACTAGCCAGCAGCAGAACAAGATTTAAACTGTTTGGTTGTCAATTTGTAACAAGTATTAATTAATAACACATGTTGGTGGCAACAGCCCCGTTACAGCCAACACATGCAATGCATGGTCTAAACTAACCAAGCACACTTGAATACACACACACACACACGCATACGTACGCATCTACATACACGCAGTTGACACTTGAGATGTACAGTGACAGCTTGTCTACCGACCGGTCCGGCCGCGCGAACCGGCGAGGCCGGCCGGTAGCCGGTAGGCGTGTGAACCTTTGTTCGTTTGGCTGGGTCAAAGGCTCAAGAACTCAGAACTCGTTTTTTTTTTTTTGCTGCCCTGGATTGAAAAGTTGGGCATAAATTTTTGGGCAAAATGAGAGGAGAAAAGTTCATATAGACGTTGGATGTTGGAGTTGTTGGGTTGCATGACATGACTCCCATGATAAATTTGTGAACTGTGACCTCATCATGCCAAGCAAGGGAGTGTTGTTTTGTGTTTGAATGAATTCGTTCATATGCAGTTTATAACAATTGTTAATAAACGGGTCACATACTAAATAACATTATAAGAGAATTTGTTTGTAATGGGTGTTATAAATTGTGTATAAAGTAATTCACTTATTTTTGGAGTATTTTTTTCCATGATGATAATATACAATTTGTTTGATCATATCGTGTTGTCTCATTAAAAATATTGTACAAAAGATGTTTAATTTGCACAATAGATGAATCAGATCAATTCGAGGCACTTATAACACAATTATGTGTTCAATTTGATCTCAACCGTCTAATAAATTGGATAACTATCTAGATCTTGTAATACGCCATTTGGTAGAAAGCTTTATACTTATTTTTTATCCGGAAAAGTTCTATCGCTCTATATAGAGCCCATCTACAAAACTAAGAGTTATCCGGTGTGGCTTCCATCGGCAAAACGATGTAATGTAACCAAAAGGCACTAAGGTTGCCGTCATTGATCGAAAAGTCATAGGCTTCTGCAAGCAGTTTTTTTGGCTAAGGTTTTTGCTTATCTCAAAAGATAACTATACTTATCTGGCTTTTCTAACAGAATTGTTTTGGAAGTTTAGGAGCTCATTAATGACATCTTTGGTGATGTTGTTCACTTTTGTAGGTAAAGAAGAAACTGTCTGTAGATCTTTTTTTAGGGCAGATATAGATATAGAATATGTGGCATAGTATGTCTTGTAAGGACAAAACTGGCCTAACTCATTTCAGAGGCTACTAGCTGTAGAATCTCTGTAAACCACTAGTAGAACAATGTGATATTTGCTCATACGCCACTCAGTAAAAAAAAAGAAAAATTTTCAAAAAAAGAAATTTTATTGAAATTTTATATTAATTAAACTAGTATTCTAAACTTGACTCATAAAAATTCTTTAGGAATTGAGAAAAAAATTATGCTTCCAAACAGACTTAAGTGATAAAAGGACAATACATGAGCTTATTTTCACATGATTCTTGAAAGTGTTCAAAAAATTCCCGGTGATAGTTGGCTGATTACCGCTGGTAACAGGAGATCTTGGCCTTGGCTGGAAGAAACAAAGAAACCACCCAACATTGGTTGGTTTTGAGCTATTTATAAAGAATGCGAGAAAATATAGATAGCTCAACAAGGAGAAAGCACAACAACATGCAGGAACATAAAAAAAAAATGTGTAAAACAAATATGATAACTGCCGGAACACCGGCTAGTTATAGGCTTACCACACTGACTAACTTACTAGGAATCACCTAGAAAATAATTTTGGGAACCTACACTTGAACTATGGCAGCTTGGAAACACGGCAAGGAGTCCTTGCTCGCTGTTAAATAGGACTAGTTGTGAAGAAGAAACCTTCTATATGTGTACCCCAATGCAAGTTCATATGAGCTGGGTGGTCCTCTGCAGCTTGCTATACCTGTTCATCTCAATAGACATCCTGCTTCTTTATGATCAAGTCCTCCTGCAACCTAACTGCAAAAATTTTTTCAACAGTGGTTAAGATATCTAGTTTGTTAGGTTTGGACAGGATTTGATATCAAGTCATGCATTGATTAGTATGCAATTATGCCTGGTCGAGTTCAAAATATTAAGTAATTGTTGCTCTATCAACTAGTTGTTATTGAGCTAAGCTGACAAAGTTACGCGTGCATATGTTAATATAGAAAATTGCTATACATGTTGATTTCTTGTATCAAAATTATAGAAATTGGCTGATGTATCTCTATGGTAATATTGGTTAAAAAAATTAGAAAAGAAAGATAGTTATGATTTCATACCATATCATGATAACTGTTATTGGTGGATTTTTGTGCTTATATGATGCAATGCTTTGTGCCACAAACAAATAAGGTTAGTTTGCTGGTGTAAGAGAGTGAGATGTGCAACATGTTTGCTTCTTGATTGGACTCTCTAACCACTGTTCATATTCTCAAAAAGAAAAGAACAAGAAGGTAGGCTTCCACAGGGGTGATGACAAATACTGTTGCAATCAAAGAAGCTTATGTAATCCACAAGGGATTGCATGCATGGCTCAAACTCACAAGGGGTTCCTTGCAATGGCATGAAAGTACCTCTTGGTCCATGTTACTCCATGTTCCCCTAGCTTTATTATATTCTTGTCCCCAACTACTTTAAATTTTGTTCTAATGAATAGTGATTGCTTCTCTTGATGCTATTCACTTATTGGGCTGATCATATTATACATGCTTGCTAACAAATTTATTTAGAGAATGCAACAATCGAGGAGAATCACATAGACCCGTGCTTCGATGCTTTAAAAAAAATCAATAATCTGATTTACAGTTACTCATTATTTCGTTATTAATTATATGTTGTTTTCGAATTTATGTAATTTAGTTTATAAAAATTATGAGAAGTATGGAAGCACCCTTTTCCATTGGCAATTCACAAGTGGACCTCCAAAAGGGAAAAATCAAATTGGGGAATCAAATTGCTTGAGCATAGAGGGGGTGATAAAAGCAATGTACTTATTGTTAAAACAAGAGATGGCCCTATTTGTTTGGCTTATGTGAGATTTGGTGAATGTGAAGGCCACAATGCCCCAGGCCATCACTGGCAACAAGTACTAGCATTCCACTTCTTCCAGTTCCCCAAGAAAATTCCTTAGATTTTCAGGGTGCTTGATTGGTCTGTCATTTGATTGAAATTATCAAAGCTCATTTTCCACTTTAAAATATACTATATATTATATGTCCATGGTGGATCTAGATACTTGGTGCATGCATCCATATGTCTCAATATTACATTAGTTTTAGTGAATATTTTTTAAAAAATAATCAATAAAAAATAATTATAGAAATGATCCACAATAATTTTTTTTTTGCAGAAAATAGATGTCCGTTACCAGTTTGAATAGTGACTGGATATTTTTTCGGTTAATCACCGTCTTCAATGATGACCGGAACAAAAAAAACTTAGCAATAGCGCACTCACCTGCCAAAATAGTATAGAATTCAGTCTAGTCGACTGGGCTGACATTCTTTTTGTTTTTTTAAAATTCAATTCAATTCTAATTCTAATTCTAATTCTAATTGAATTGTTATTTGATTGTTTTTTTAGAGCCAATATCTTATGATATATAATTATGATTGATGACCTATTTGAACTAATAGATTTGTAATGTCAAAACGATTAAATCTACATAAATGGATCATCAATCAGAATTATATATCATAAAATATTATACTTGAATCTGACAATTCTTTTACGATCAATATTTTACAATATATAACTCCAATTGATAATCTGTTTAAATTAATAGACATGTAAAGTCAAAATGATCAGATTAGCACAAATAAATCATCAATTGGAGTTATATATTATAAGACGTTGATTCGGCAATAATTATAAGATTTAAGAACATTATTTTGTGATCTATAAATTCGGTTGATGATGTGTTTGTGTCAATTTAATCGTTTTGATATTACAAATCTACTGGTTCAAATAGATCATCAATCAAAATTATAGATCATAAAATATTGATTCCGAAAAAATTGTTAAATAGCAGTTCAATTGAAATTGAGTTGAATTTTTTTTTAAAAAAAAACCTCCGGTAGCCATTTTGACCGACTTCCATACTTCCAATACAGTCGCCGTGTCACAGTTTTGGCCGGTCACTGCGCTGTTTTTTTATTATTAGTTTTATGTCTATCAGAATTTAAGATGACAAGTAACGTCTATTTTTATAAAAATATTTTATGTTATTTCTGTAATTATTTTTATTAGATTATTTAAAAAAATATTCAATTTTAGTTGGTCGCTATTATGATTTAATCAAGCCGCTATTTTTACAATCCGGTTGCCAACTTAGAGAAAATGCACCATGTTAAAACCTTGTATTCTGTTAATATTATGCCTCCTCTACAAAAAACACATTAACAAATTATAGGCATATACTCATTCTATGACACAATATAATTCATATAATTTTTTCAATTTTTTTTATAAAATATAACACATTTATACACATTTTTTTTTCTTATCTTTCTTACTTCTAACCTTGTTTACTTTTCCACTATCTATAATATTTATGACTAATTTTTCATATTAATATTCTCTTTCTCATTTTCAAAATATTTATGAATGAGAGTAATTTAGTCATTTTTCACTCAATGTTCTATTAAATTTAAAATTTCTTAGTTCGTTTCTATGATTAAAATATATTTTATATTATATATTAAGAAAAAAATTAATGAATAAATAAAATGGCTTGAATAAGGATTAATAAAGTTGGAGGGACCCAACCTGAAATTAAGCAGGTGACATCTCTAGTCCCAACATGGATATAATACTGATTCCAACCTTTTTATTATATTATGAGTGCAGCAGAGAGGACAATGGAATTAGACAAGTCTCATTGAAGCTGCCTGCTCCTTCTTTTTGTTTGGGAGTGAAGCATCATCAGCCATCCATCCATCCATCCATCCCAATGTGTACTTCAATCAAATAGGGTATAGAGAATATAATATATTGTAGTAGCACATTGGCTGCAGGGTCTCTGTATGTGCAAATTTGTTACTGTTTCTACAAACATGGGAATTATTCTTGTGGAAATTTCTGATCACTATGCTGTATGTATCCTCAACATGTGTCTGTGTTTTTGTTTTGACTTTTTTCTTTCAAAATGGAAGACTGTGTGAGATATCTGATTAATGGGTTATGCTAGTCTTTGTTGTAAAATAGTAATTTAAATATAATTTTCTGGAACCCACTCTAATGTCAAATGAAATCTTAGTTTTTTCAAAGAAATTGAGAGAGTGGTTTCGATTTCTCTATACAAAAACAACTTCAATCTACCTGAGAAATCATTTCATTTTCAATTACATCTCATATAAGAGAGTTTAAATTTTTGATAATTTAAAGACAAAATTAGAACTCTTTTAATCAAGACCTAAATTTATATCTCATGTAATACTGTAGTATATAAAATCATGCTCCTCAACTAAATCTCTAGGAGATTGAACAAAATCTATGAAGTCTGACATACAAGTTGTAACTTCACTTTGTGAAGTAGTTGTAACTGAACCACGATGTTTCGTTCTCCTATCACGCAATATGCATCATATAGATTGAAACAACATGGACTGAGATCAAAATAGTACAGGCAGCAAGTGACACATAGAAGCAACAATTCTACTAAAGCTCATATGCACATTAAAAAAAGATAAGAACTCTCTCAATTGAACTTCGGATGCAAGATTATCCAAGGAGCAAATTAATCCTTTCCAAACATATAACTAGGTTTAAGTCAACTTGCTTAGCTAAGGTGATTAATGGATAATAATAGAGCAAAGGAAAGGGAGAGTACTAAACAAGCAGCATTGATGCCTCCATTACTCCCATGTTTAATATACTACTACTTTGGGAGGTTGGAGGTAGCAAGGACAGCCTGTGCTGTATCATGTATGCCTTGAGTGTGAGTGAGTGAGTGAGACGTCAACACAAATTTTCAAATACATTTCTACCACTATTTGCAAGGAGTATCAAATAAAGATGGGAAAATGTTTCTATGATTTACTTAAAAAAGAAAAGAGAAAATCGGGCGGAATTATAGATTTTTACATGCATTTTCAATTATGACAATTTACCTTATATACTGTCAAGTTGGGTATATACTTTTAATTTGCCATATGTACTTCTAAATTAGTGTAAATTAATAACTATTATCTTCGTAATCACCATCTCGATATAGCAAGAGAAATTCAGTATAAAACATGTATTAGTATGAACATTTATACCATCCACAAGTCTACCTCCGAGTAATTTCACAGAGAAGGTAAGTTTTAATTTGCCGTAGATTTGAAAGCATAAATGATAGGCTTGTATCAATCTATTAATAGCAACAATTGCGCTCCACCAATATGTGCAAAAGATTTGTCCTTGAAATGTATAACATTGGTTTTGCATCCCATCAATAACTTTTATTTGGATCGTTATCTGGATCTAAACAGAAGTATTTGTTAGAGTTTCAAATTTAATTTATAAATTTTTAAATTGAAGTTGTGATCAAACACTTGATTTATTTTAAATGTTATTTTGCAAATATAACAAGGTGGAAGAGTACTTAATAAACCTATAAACCAAACCCCCAATAAATAATTTATTAAAAAAATTTAATCTCATCCAAACACAACTTAACAAAGACAATCACATACCCTGACATTTTTTACTATTTTTTTCTCTTTTGCCCTGAGGAGAAGAAAACAGATTACCAACAAAAACAAGAAGAGAGGAAAGAAAGAAATGTCACTACCCCAGCCCCACTTCCTCATTCCCTCAGCAAAGCACAGCACAAGGCTAGAAAAGAAAAGGCACCAGACCAAAAAGAAAAGAAAATAAAAAAAAATTAAAAGAAAGAAAGAGGGAGAGAGCTCAAAAGAAAGCAACCAAGCCTCCCTTTTCCTCCACTCCCAATTCACATAAGATTCATCATTCACCTGTTATTTAGTGCCTCATTTCTCTGATCCAAGCCTTTCACCCAAAGTTTGCAACTTTTTCAATTGTTTGGTCATTTCAAGAATCAAAGAATATGTTCTTGTTCTTGTGGTTCCTGTGGCTTTGATCTAGGCTTCTCTCTGTTTGTGTGTTTGGTCACTCCAAGAAAGGGATTTTACTTGGCTTTCCTGTTCTTGGGATCCAAATTTTGGCCAGTTATTGATTTGAAGGTTCCTTCTTTTCTGTTCTTGGCTCTGGTTCCCTCCAAGGATAAGAATTTGGAACCATGGCGGTTTCGTGCGAGCAATTCAGGATGATTTCTCGGGCTCTTGAAGCAAAGCTACCTCTTTGACACAACTTTGCCGCATTTCTGGAACAATTCCGCCCAATTTTGGTAAATTTGGCTCGAATTTTGGGTGGTTGAGTTCGAGACCACCTGTCCTTGATACGGGCCATGGGTCTCTGCCATGGAAAGCCTACACAAATCCCGGAAACCGAGGCGGAGGAAGAAGCACATGTAGCCTCCGGCGATGCAGCCGCCGGAGGCGGCGTCAACGGCGCCTCTTCGCCGGCGGCGGCTGCGGCGAAGCCGAGCACGCCGAAGCAGCCTAAGTTCCCGTTCTACCTGCCGAGCCCGCTCCCGCCGTCGAGCTACAAGAGCTCGCCGGCGAACTCGAGCGTCGCGTCGACGCCGGCGCGCGGCGGGTTCAAGCGGCCGTTCCCGCCGCCGTCGCCGGCGAAGCACATCCGCGCGCTCCTGGCGCGGCGGCACGGCTCCGTGAAGCCGAACGAGGCGTCCATCCCCGAGGGCGGTGAGCCGGAGCTGGGCCTGGACAAGAGCTTCGGCTTCTCCAAGCACTTCTTCGCCAAGTACGAGCTCGGGGAGGAGGTCGGCCGGGGCCACTTCGGCTACACCTGCTCCGCCAAGGCCAAGAAGGGCGAGCTCAAGGGCGAGGACGTCGCCGTCAAGGTCATCCCCAAGGCGAAGGTCGAACACACACGCTCTCTTCTCTTCTTGCGATCGTTGTGTTGAACTCTTGAGTTGTTTGCATCATTTGATTCTCAAAGTTCTTTGCTTTTTTGTTTCATGGTCTTGGTTTTGTTAATCTGTTATGGCATTGTGTGAATTTGACCAAATTTGTCAACCTTTTTCTTGTTTGGATCGAAACATGTCAAAACCGATGCTGTTCTGCTCGATTTTCCCGTAAAGATTCGGCTTTTGGTTGGTTGGATTCATGTGGAGTTTTCTGGTTTCGACTAAGAGTTGTATGTTGAATTTTGCCTTCCTTCTGGTTTGGTTTGCCGCAGTTGCTATGCTTGTGACCTTAGATCCTAGCTTGGTTTTGTCAAATTGTTGCTTCAACACAGTAGTTAGAGGAATTATGAAAAGGTGCATGTGTACTTTGGCCTATTTGATGTGGAGCAATTGCTTGATTCAAGCACACTAGGGGACAGATTGAGGAAAAGAAGGCACCTTTATCCGCACTTTGGTTTCTTTTAATTCTCGGGGTGTCCGTGATTGTTGGTGGTGCGAGAGTGACCTTGTATCGCAGGCAAAGCTTGCTGCTTTACAACATTCATGTTGCAGATTCATAGCACCGAAGCATCCATTGAGATGTGGACTGCCTTATGCATTAATTGGATTCATGCCATTGCTATGGTGGCCTTGGTTGCTGAGTCCTAGATGCTACCATCTTCTTTTCTCATGTTTCATCGGTTGGCGACTGAAACACATGACCCCTCTTGGTTAGATCTGAAGTCAAAAGGGGGCAAAGTTGTTAAAGCGCAGCTGGGTGCTTCAATTCTGTTGAAGAGTTTACTCATTATGTGCCTTCCTGTTATTGTATGGGGGTCATTGAATAAATGCCCTGTAGAGGTTCAGCACTCCCAGCCAATCCAGTGCTTTTTTGAGAAAGCTGGCAATCTTCCTGTTTTTCATGCAAGGCCATAATACCCCACAGATACTTACATTCCATGTGCTTGTGTTCTTCATCAATCGTAGGATGATGATAATTCTGGTTTCTGAATTTAATCTATCCAAAAGATGAGCCTCTTGTCACTGTTACTTTATTTTAAGTACCATTAACTGATATGTGAGGCAAGTGAACCCCAAATGACACCAACTAGAGTGCAGGTTTTGATATATTTATTTATTTAGTATAGTTGGTGCACCTTTTGGTTAATTCTTGTGCAGTTTGTGTCCTGCAGGCATTAATGCCAGCAAGAGGCATCTTCTTTCTTGCTACCTATAATTGATCAGTGATTGTCTATCTAGTGCACTGTTGTACAACATTGGGCTGAACAGTAGTAGGTTGTTGTATGGGCTACATAGGTATCATAATTTATGCTTTGAGATCCACATTTACATATATTTGCCTATTACTTGATTAATGAAAGTTATATGACAAGCTTTATTTTAGGATGACCCTTTCTGCTATCATCATAGTTGCATGGTTTAATCAACGATGTATCTGATAAATCATTAATCATATGGAAATGGCTCAGTATGAGTATGTAATTTCTTACTTTGTATATAGGAGGCTGTGAAAGTAAGACTCTTTGTTTGCTTATTACCTGTTCTATGCAAACTAGTGCCAATCCATATTGAGGTTTAAGCTACTTTCCAGTCTCACCCAATAAACTCTTTGTGCAGATGACAACTGCTATAGCCATTGAAGATGTCAGGAGGGAAGTAAGAATATTGAGTTCTCTGACAGGCCACAACAACCTAGTGCAGTTCTATGATGCTTTTGAGGATGAAGATAATGTGTATATAGTTATGGAGTAAGTTTGTACTTATTTCATGTGCCACATGTATTCCTTTATTATTCTTGTCTTCAAATGTTGTCCATGCATGATGTTCTGGTTCTTGTATAGATTGGAAGGCTCAAAAAATAAATTTTGCAAAATGGAAGCCCTCATGATGGAACGTTTGGCTTTATTTCTGTTATGTTATGCCATTGGCCTCTTTCCAACCTTTTGTTAAAAAAGCCTATGAAATTATACATGAAATATTGAGTTTGTTACAATTAATTTGATATGGTTTACTTTTAGCAGGGATTAGTACATTCAATCTCAATGATTTATTCTGTAAGTGAAACTGTGAAATATTTTACTCATGATTGCTATCAGAATTTTTTAATTTCAATGCATAATTTTGAGAACGAATATCATCATTTTATTAATAGAGCCAGTTTTTCAGGATCTGAGCTTATGTATTATAGGTTTTTTACTACTTAAGAATTTAAGATGCATACAAAATGGTTCTGTACCTGCAACTGCCATCACTGATTATATTTAGCTTACTGTAATTGTTTTTTTCTGCTTCAGATTGTGTAAAGGTGGTGAACTGCTTGATAGGATTTTGGCAAGGTATTTATAGAGCATAATCAGCTCCAACATAAAAATCATTTGTAACAATTCAACTAGAATTCTGATGATAACTATCTTCGCTTCACAGAGGTGGAAAGTATTCTGAAGAAGATGCAAAAGTTGTTATGGTTCAAATTTTGAGTATTGTATCATTTTGCCATCTTCAGGGTGTTGTTCATCGGGATCTGAAACCAGAGGTATGTTTTTATCAAACAATTAGCTACTGATATTAAGAAATTTCTTATTATATTTTAGTGAGGTATCATTGATCTGGAAGCTCATTCTCTTGGCCTCTCTCGTGTGTACACATCCATAAAACATTCTGAGGGCAGAATAGTACTAAGTTGTGCTTGAACTGAACTAAAACTTTCTCTGCATACCTTCTTTATCTTCTACATTCATGTCTCTAACTTTTCTGGATTTTTAGCCGAAGTCAGAAGATACAATATGGTCTTAATTTTCTAATGATATATGTTTAATTTCCTTTTCCCAGAATTTCCTTTTCACTTCGAAGGATGAGAACTCTGCGTTGAAGGTCATAGACTTTGGCTTATCTGACTTTGTGAAGCCAGGTTGATCTTATTTAGTTTCCTTTGGATCCTCATTTATCCTTGCTGGCATTGTATTGTTACACCTTACCATGGTTATATTCTGCAGACGAAAGACTTAATGACATTGTCGGGAGTGCATACTATGTTGCTCCCGAGGTCCTCCATCGATCTTATGGCACTGAGGCAGATATGTGGAGCATTGGGGTAATTGCCTACATTTTGCTTTGTGGAAGCCGACCTTTCTGGGCACGTACTGAGTCGGGAATATTTCGAGCTGTGCTGAAGGCAGAGCCAAGTTTTGATGAGGCCCCATGGCCTACTCTCACTGCTGAAGCTAAAGACTTTGTAAAAAGACTTCTTAATAAGGATTACCGCAAGAGGATGACTGCTGCACAAGCTCTCAGTAAGTACCAGATGGTTTGACATTCGTGTACACTATTATTCTGCTGCCAAGTGATGCTTAACTGTTCGTCTATATCAACGATAATTGCAGGTCACTCGTGGATCCGCGATGCTCAACAAGTGAAGATTCCTCTAGATATGATAATCTACAAGCTTATGAGAGCTTATATCAGTTCATCTTCACTACGAAAGTCTGCTTTGAGGGTATGTACTTTAAGACATGGAAAAAAAATTGTTAGAATTCTTATGCTGGTCTGCTGATGATTGTTCTCTTTCTTATCAAGCGTATGCTGGATTTGCTAAGTATCTCCATATGTTTTGCAGGCCCTAGCAAAGACATTGACGACAAATCAACTCTTCTATCTAAAAGAGCAGTTTGAATTGTTGGGGCCAAACAAAAATGGTTATATCTCCTTGCAGAATTTGAAAGCGGTTGGTAATTTTTCCTAAGTCATCAATCTAATTCGTAGCGTGCAATTGCTGATAAAGTTAATGGAACTTACAGGCCTTGGTGAAGAATTCCACGGATGCGATGAAGGATTCAAGGGTTGTTGACTTTGTTAATACAGTAAGTCCTCTTGTAGTACAATTTTACCTTCTATTATGTTAGTATTGGAGTGAGATAACCACTTACTTGTCTAAGTCATGGTACTAGGTGTGCAATCTTCAGTACAGAAAATTGGACTTTGAAGAGTTTGCTGCTTCCGCCATCAGTGTTTATCAGATGGAAGCTTTGGAGACCTGGGAACAGCACGCTCGCCGTGCATACGAATTATTCGATAAGGAGGGCAACCGACCTATTGTGATTGAAGAACTTGCATCGGTATAATTCGAACTGTACTACTAACAGTTTATGCATGATGAATTAGCATCACTAATGATATGTCATTCATTTCTCAGGAGCTTGGACTTGGCCCTTCAGTCCCTGTCCACGTTGTTCTCCAAGATTGGATCAGACACGCCGACGGAAAACTCAGTTTCCTTGGATTCATAAAACTTTTGCATGGAGTTTCTTCACGTTCAATCCTGAAAGCCTAAGATAAACTATTCTTGCATCAACCAAGGAGATATTTGATGGCTAAGTCAATCTCTGGCTGGTGTGTGACTGTTTTAAGTGGTTGAGAGGGTGGCTTGAAACCAAAACAAAAATTAACAATCTAATGTGAGAGGTAAAATCTCCTGCTTAAGTCCACTGTTCTTACCACCTCCTCTTGCCATGATGGATTGATGTTGTATTGAAGCTGTGTAGACGAATGTACAGATGAGGATAGGAAAAAAAAAGATGGAAGGGCTAAAGATTTGAGACTGGTCTCTGTTGGTGTCTGCTTCTGTAGTTCTCCTTGGTCTCAATAAGATATTAACGTCTCACCTTCTGTTGTGCTATTCTACAGCCCAGATTACATATTGCACTGTGTTTTACTATCCCTTTGTACGTCTTACAGTTGCTTGTTTGCGGATGAGTTTTCCTGAACTTGGGACGCCCTAAGATTAGCCATTACAGTGCTACAAGAGTTATAGAAAAACATCATAATAGTTACACCATTACAACATCTACATCTCCGAACTCATGCATGAAACATTTACCTGGGCAAGATATTGGTCTCTTACTCTTCGTTCAGAGTAAAAAGCAACAAACAAAACAGTGACTTAGTTTGTACTATGCTGTTAATACTGCATTGTCGCTATCTTGCATGGAAACAAGATGTTCACTGACAAAATCAGAATGGTAGGAGGACCAGGCCCCAATCTCTGATCAGTCAAAGAACCATCATCTGTGACTACATGATTGCATCTACTCAAGTTTATGTGCTCAAAACTTTTGAAAATTCTGAAAGAAAAATGTGTAGATGTATGAACATTTTGGCAATGTCATGTGATCAATTCAAACCATATGGTCCATGTTGGAATATTTTACTTCACTGCATTTGTAACTATGTATTTGTAATTGTAAAAACAAATGTTCAGTTTAGAGTGTCACTGTTTGTTTTTAGTATCTTTAGCTGCCAAATGCTCAAAGAACACAATTGACTTGGTTTTACTGTTGAGATATGAACAAAAGAAGAACCAAAGCTTGAAACATAGCAAAAGAATGCCTAATTTATTGAGTTTCTCAAAAGACTTAAGGTACGCTAAAAGCTCGAATCATGGCAAATGATGGAGACGTTGTTTAATTTCTTATTAAAATTTGTGTTGTATTTTATGTTAAATTTGAACATTGAAGCGTCTCAAAAGACAGAGCAGCAGAGCAAAAGAAATGCTTGTGTTTTTATGCTGTTATTTACTAGTAAGATGTCAACAGCCTGAGCACCTCAAAAGATGCATAATGACATACCCACAATGATAGTACAAGCCATAGTAAATTCATTCGAGAAAATAGAAGTTGAAGAGAGTGTGAAAAGAAGAGACAAAAAGCAACAAATAAGGGATTTTTTTTTCTAAATAGTCGAAAGTAAAAGAAAATTGTGAAACTAACTCACAGTTTAACAAAATTATGAAAATAATCCGTCACATCAATCTCTCACAGCTCGAAGAGGCGACAGAACAACAAACGGCTCCAAATTGAGCTAAGTCACCCTTCACTGTTAAAAATGAAGAAAATAATACATAATATGGATCCAAATTTGAACCAATGACTTCTTGTTTTATAAGGCCCATAGCCAACAATCCAACTGAGCCTTTTTGTTGTTAACTTTAGTGAACAAAAAGTTCATCAATGTCTTATGAAATTAAAGTCAATATTTTATCTCTAAAAATTTCATACTACTATAATATAATATATAAACATATTCTGCTGTACTATATTGAAATTTGAAATTCCAAATTTAAATTTGAATTTTTAAATTTTAAATTCGAAATATTAAATGTGAATTTGAAATTTTGAAATTGAAAATTTGAAAGTTGAAAGTTGAAATTTGAAATTCAAAATTTAACTCTGAAATTTGAATTTGAATTGTTGAATTTCTAAATTTGAAATCTCAAATTTTGTATTTCAAATTTAGTGATTCAAAAATACAAAATTTCAAATTTTAGATTCAAAATTTTGAAATTTGAAATATGAAATACGAAACTTAGATCCATCTTGTGTATTATTTTCCCCATTTTTAATAGTGAAGGGGTGGATTGGTGGTTTGGCTTGACTTGAAGCTACTTGTCATGGTTCGACATCTTTTGTCGTGACTCTAATTGTATGTGAGTCTAATGTGGCGAGTTATTTTCATAATTTTGTCAAACTTTAGATTAGTTTTACAATTTTTTTTCTTTTGGATTATTTTAAAAAGTTCTAAATATGGTAGAATTCAAATACTTTTAGGAGAAAAGAATTTTAACTTGATCTTGAAAAAAGAATAGAAATATTCTTTCCTCAACAGACTTATGTTCAAAATATGGAGGAAGGGGACTTCACGATTCTACTAAACTGAAAATTTTAAAATTAAATCATGACTTAGCCCAAGACTACCTTCTCCGACGATCTCTATTGGGCCATAACGTGAACAAAATACAGTCACAGCCCATCGCATCAGATTCCTTCTCTTGTACCAGTGTAACTAACCGCTTCTTCCATGGCGATCCCTTCTCGGATCAACGGCGGTCGCATACAGAGGGCGCTGCCGCCGTCGAAGGTCCTCCTAGGCGCCGTCGCGGCGGCGTCAGCTCTGTCCGTCTTGTTCCTCCTGTCCTGCTCTTCCTCCTACTTGTCTTCTTGGGGGTTCGAGTCCAAGAACGTCGACAAGAGGGACAGCAACAGAAAGTACCTGTACTGGGGCGGCCGCGTCGACTGCCCCGGCAAGCACTGCGGCTTCTGCGCCGGCCTCGGCCACCAGGAGTCCAGCCTCCGCTGTGCCCTCGAGGAAGCCCTGTTTCTTGACAGGTAAATTCGTGCTCTCCAATGCTCACACGCCCGGATGATTTTTAGGTGGTTCTTGACATCAAGCAATGGGTCACTTGTGGTGAAGGACTGTTGTAGGATATTGGGATGTGTGGATTTTGGTTTCAGATGCTGATGGTAAAGTTAACATTATAATAGATCAAGAAGAACCAAAAAGGAAAAAACCATTCTTCATATTTGTAGAGTCAAGCAAATAGAGAACAAGAAAAACATATTGACGGTTTGGCTGTTAAATGGACAGAAAACATGCAACAAAAGATGGCCAATTTTTGTTGGCAGGCCAAAATTTGGCCTAACATACCAAATGACTGTCAAATCGAGCTGGCACGATTAAAAATTGTCATGGCCGACTGTAGCTGAAAACCAAACATGTCCTTATATCTACCTTCTCGATGTTGTTAGTATGGTTGATTAGTTAATGCAAAATCTGATGCCAGCAGACTTGTACTAATGGCTGAAACCTGCAAATTGCATTATTCTTTTGAGATAAATGATATTCCACTAAAAAGAGATCACAATAATTGTATGTAAAATGGGATATGAAATTATGCATAACTATTTTTTTTTTTCTGCAGAATATTTGTAACCTCCTAGGATGTGCCTTAGTTCAGTACACAATACGAAGGGGTTCCTCCACCCAAGAAAGGCAAATTCAGAGCAAAGGTTTTGCTCCTTAAGTACCTCTATCCACCCATTGCTTTTTCTTAATTCAAATCAGAATAAAAAGATATAAACTCAATGATTCGGCAGATGGGAAGAAAGTTTTTGTGCAATGGAATCTCAATATGATATTGACCTCATCACGAGAACAGTACCTGTTATTTTGGACAATCTACAGTCATGGTATGAGATAGTATCAAGAAGTACAATACTAGGAAAGCGAGGTGTGGCAGAAGTGCGTGGAGTTAGCAGAGTTGAACTTAAAGAAAATCCAATATACTCAGATGCTCTCCTCATAAACCGCTCTGCAAATCCTCTTGCTTGGTAAGAGTAATAGCTCCTTGAGGGTCGTTATTTTTCTTTCGTCTGCATGTTAAGAACTAGCTTACCCTTTCATAATCACAAGATTCACAACAAATGGAAGCTATACTATTTATTTGGTGATTTTTTAAACTTCAAGTACAGACCTTGATCATCATTACAGTTCAGGTTTATGGAGTGTAAGGATCGGACCAACCGTCGCTCTGTGATGTTACCATATACTTTTCTGCCAACTATGCCACCAAGAAAATTGAGGGGTGCAGCAAATAAGGTATCTTTTCGCGAGGTTGATTTCTGGTGCAGTATAAAAAATATTTCAATTGAAACTGACTAGTCCAATCAGCAGGGAGAATTATTTTTCATACTAGCTTGCTCAGCTCCAAAGTTTACTTTTGGTTTTATTATATAATAATTGTTGTTGATCCAGCATCTAGAGTCGTGTTGTGGAACTGATTCTCTACACAGCACAAGAGTCGAGGTAGCTGCTAGAAGGTTTTCACTTGGTCACAAAGAGCAAAGCACACAAGAAACACATAGTAGAAGTCGTCCATTTGATGGGCTAGCTTTTACTAGAGGAGAGCAAATGCAAGACATTTATATAAGTTTGGATCCTGGGGTGTATTTTACTCCTGCCAGTGTGCCCCTGGCTAGAAACCAGTGGAGAGAACTCAGTGTGAGGGCTCTCTAAGGTACACCAATTGTAAGTTGTGTTTTCTATTAATGATTGAATTCTCTACAGTAGTGAGAGTATATGAGTATTTATAGACCTAAGCTAAAGTTAAAGGTAGTAGCCTTTGTCTTGTCTGATGGATCAAGGGTAAGTGACGTTAACATGTGGGTCCCATGTGGACTTCTGGGGCTCCCCACAACAGGACCCATGTGTCAGTGGATCAGGTTCTGAGCCCACAACTTCTGAACCAAAGTCATGGAGAGGAATTAGTCCATCGGAGCCCCAGTTGCCTTCTGAGTAAGCTCAAGAAACCTTTGGGAGAAGTATTCCCGAGGGAGTTAGTGTGCCTTTTGGGAGAAGTACTCCTGGAGGAGTTTGGGCTCCTTTTGGGGAAGAATTCTCAGAGGAGTTTGGGTAACCTCCAGTGAAATTACAACCAGTGATGTTTAGGGACCCTCTTGTAGAGAGGTATTGCTGGCGGTTTTAGTCTGCACCATCCCACTGGGTGATAATCTGTGAAACCCTTTGTACTATTCTCTGAAAAGTCTAAATTTGTAACTTGTCTTCTTTTGTAGTGGTTCATTTGTAACAGACATAAAGCAATATCATAATGTGTCTCGTTAGTTAATAATTCTGATGCTTATTCAGTTTTTAATCAGCATATTCCTGCACTGTCGTTAACATACTGCTGTAGTCAGTAGATTTGAATGTTACATGCATGTATAGTAGTAGGCCCTCTGTCTGTTGAAACTCACTTGTGAGTGGTGAACAATTGCTCACTTAGGATACTTTCATCTCATGTTATTATGACATTTTGTTTTAATACCCTTCAGTTCTTTTTAGAGCTTCAATCTTTGCACATTTATTCTTCGAATATGGTGCTGCATGCTCAGCTCCTGCTTCCTTGTGCCTATGCTATTGCCTGCTTTTAGTACAGGAACTTCAGAACCTATTGTAATTGCACCACATGCTATGGGCCATGGCCTGCTTTTGGTAAAGAAATTTTGGTAGTAGAAGCTTGCATGGGTTGGACTTTGTTCATTAATATATAGTTGGCCAGACAGAGCATCATTGAAATGTCCTGGTACATAAATAAGGCTTAAGAAATAATGCATGAGTTCACTACAAATGCCAACTTGAATGACTCAGTTGTGCTCATTATTTGAACTTACTTTCATCATCTTTTCTCTATTGTATTGTTTTTACAAATCGTCAGTATGCAAGAAAAAATTCTATTTGTTTGTTTGTGTTCAGTAATATTCAGATACAAAATGTCTTCTGATGCCCCTAAATCAATTTGCTCTCTTCAGATGAAAGAGATACTTGGTGACTACAATGCTATTCATGTCTGATGAGGTGATCGTTTGAAGAATCGGAAAGATAGATTTGTTGTTGAGCGTAGCCTTCATCCCCATCTGGACAGAGACACCAGTCCGGAGTTTATCAAAAAGAGAATTGCAAAATGGAGTCCACCAGGCCGCACTCTATTCAATGCTTCAAATGAAAAGACACCAGGCTTCTTTTCACCTCTATCAGACAGGTAAGTTTACATCCTATGTCAACTTAGCTTCTTGCACCAGGATATCTGACATAGTTCCATTAGCATTTGTTTTCTGCACACATGATAATGTTATTATGGCCGGTGATTCATGTTCTAGGTTGGCCAAAGGAAGTTAGATGATTTCTTGTATCATTTCTTGAACTTAGGAACTGCCATAGTCAAGTAATTCAACTACTATGTAATTCTGGAAGAAATCTATGGCAGTTAGATGATTTCTGGTTTTCTTATTCATGTATTTGCATCATTGTATACGTTGCTCAGTCCATATGCAGGTATCTACTTCCATGTGATGGGATTGTCCTGATATGATCTATTCATGTATGAGTTCGTTCAAGGAACTTTCACCATGAATTGTTGATAGGAAAAGAAATCTATACTTAACCATGCAATGTTTCATTTGGAAATCTAAATACTGTATCAGCCAAGAAGCAACATGATACATGCTGGCTAATATTGTTGTGTATTTTATGGCGCCTGACAGGTACAAGCTAGTGTACTCATCCAACTTTAGCAGCATATTGGAGCTAATAATTGAGAATAACTATCAGCTATTCATGGTGGAAAAGCTAATGATGCAAGGTGCAAGGACATTTGTAAAGACAATGAAAGAGTTTTAGAATGATCTTAGTCTCTGTGATGATCCTAAGAAGAACACGAAAGTATGGCAAAAACCAGTTTATACAGATGATTGATAGTAGTTCACCTGCATTCCTAGAATGCAGCTTCCAGCTGCTACTGATGATCTTGAAGATTTCACATAGGTGTCCTACTTACCATAAGATGGCATAATGGAAATATTGCTGTTTGTTCTGGAGTCACACCTCAAACACACTGAATTCATCCAGCAATATAGAAAGCATACCCCTGCTTGAGATAAGTGTAGATATGTAGGACAGTTCTTGCATACCATTTGTTCTTTTGTTCATAAACATAAACTTCAAATGTTCAATTTTTTTCGTTCTTTTTTCTTTTGTCTGGAGAGGGTCTATCAATTTTTTTTTTGGGCAAGATATTTGGTATTGTTTACCTGTTTGACATGCCACTTTTTAATGTTGATATAACTATAATACCTTATTAGATATTGATAAATATTTTCTATAATTGTCACAGCACAATACAACACGACACCAGACCCAAAGATGCTATAGTATGCTTGCCCGGTTACTTTTATATGCACCATACATGTTCTTATACAAACATAAGAGTCCTCACAACCTGCACCAAATGCATAGATCCACACACTATAGAAGAACACACATGGGTCAAAGCACCAAACAACAGCAGCAAGAACACACTAAAACAGCTCCAGCATGACATTCTCCGGCACCTGTTGCATGGTGATTGGTAGGCCGGGAGTTGCTGGCCTGTATATGCTTGTGTTTGAATGGATCCTAGCCTTCAAATCATTGAAGTCTAGAACCATCCAATAGACATACACTGCATATATGCCCAGCGGAAACATATGCATATGGACTGTTGCTCTAGCTGTCTCTCGTGTGTGCTACCGTTTTGTCTCATACTGCAGCGGGAAACCTCTTCTGATACGCATACGTGTACACACACACACACACACTGTTTATACATGCATTATACAAATCTACATGTACGTAAGACTAACATACAATATATTGCAAGTGCAGAAATGATGAAAGAAAAGATTAGAAAAAGTTTGGGCTTCATTAGTTTTTCATAGCAAGAAAAGGAGGAGGGTGCAAGTGCAATATTGCAAGCCCTGGCAAGCAGCAACTAGTTGATCCTAGCTAACTCTCAAGCTAACACCTTGCATTAACTCAAAACAAACCAAGCCTACCTCTCTCTATATGTACAAAGAACACGGCCTAGACCTCACTTCCATGGCCATGGTCACCGTTTTCCCGGTGAGCCCTCTTCTTCTTGCCGTGAAGTGCCACGCCGAACAGCTTCACCGTGTCGTCGTCGTCATCGGCCGATGTCTCCGCAGGCCTCGGCAGCGGCGAGTCCTGGCCGTCGGCCGGATCCAGCTCGAGCAGCCTGCAGGAAGACGCGCCATTGAGCGGATGCTGCGCCGCGGCCGACGAGGGGCTCGTGACCGGCGCCACGTGGTTCTGCAGGAAGTAGATGATGTCGTTATAGAGCTTCCTCATGTGGGCCAGCTCCGACAGCAGCAGCGAGTTGCGCCGCCGCAGCTGCCGGTTGTCCTCCGACAGCGCCGCCAAGAAGTCTTCACCGTCGACGTTCCCACCGCCGTTAGTCGCAGGGTCTTCTTGGAAGTGGTACAGCGGCGGCGGCGGCGGCGGCGGCGAGAAGTGATTGAGGTGGTGGTGGTGGTGGTGGTGTAGGTGGTGGTGATAGGGTTGGTTGGGTGGTGGAGGTGGAGGTGGCTGTGAAGACTTCCTCCTGTGGATCTCTGCAAGGAGGTGCTTGGCTCCCTTCCTGAAGAACTCATTGGCAAACTCCCACCTATCTGCCACTATCTTCCTGAAACCCTGTACAAAAATATATAGGTAGTTGCAATTAGTTAATTAGAGTGATCCGTGAAATCAGATGAATGTTAATATGTAGTTACTGTACTTGTGGCAATGATATGTACTTGGCATAGAATACCATAGAGTATGTAATTATGCATATATCTGTATATTGTGTTTGTAGTGTCCATCTTGTCCCAATGATTGGGGGTGAGGTGTGCACTAGTGAAGAGTGTTGTGTGTATGTACATATGTACATGATAGTACTACTTCTACTAGGTGTTAGATATTAAGTTTTGGATTGGGGTAAAGAGAGTGTTATGGGCTGATCTAGTAGAGCAAGCGACAGAAGGGAAGCAAAGGTTATAGTAAGTACATTGAGGGAAGCGCATTAGCACAGTGTAGTACTACTTCTGAGGCCAATGGGGAGAAGATTCTCATCAACTCATGGTTGAAAAGAACAGGAAAAAAAATATCAAAACAAAGCTTCTCATCTTGCAAGGAAAATAATCTATCAAATCCTCCTCATTGCTTATATGTATCACTCTCAATGCCAATACAAAAAGGAAAAAGAACAGTGGAGGAAATCATGCTCTAGCAACTTGTCACTAACTAGGAAACAAGAAATTTGCTAGTTGAGAGGTCACACCAATGCCTTTCCATCGTGCAACAAAATCTGTTAAAGAGGAACAAAGACTTTTGCTTGTCACATTCTAGGAAACAAGAAATGCCAAATAAGCAATCAAAGGTCACCATTGACAAAACCAAAAAACAAAAAAGTCTCTCCAAAACCATCAAGAAATTAACAAACACACAGATCACATCATTTACAAAGTGATTAATCAATAATATGTATGAACATACATAGGTGTTGAGCTGGCGGACGAAGCTGGAAAAGTTGTTGTGCTTGAAGTAGTTGGGGAGGAGGTCTCTTGCAAACTCCGGAGGCCTCCAAACCACAAAGGTGGTCTCGTCTTCTCCCCAGGACACGATGTGGTCGGTGCATGGGTCGTCCACGAGCTGGTAGGTCTTGGTGAGGAATGGAGCAGGCACTGGCTTTGTGTGTGAGCTCTCCATGGACACCACCATCTCACCACACCTCTCCACAAGAAAAGCCATGGCCAAGCTTGTGAACTATAAGCTATAGCCAGGTAGTAAGTACTAGTATATGTAGTACTATGCTAGCTACTTAGAGCAAGAGGAGGAGGAGGAGGAGGAGGAGGAAGATGAGGTGAGAGAGAGAGAGAGAGAGAGAGATAATATATGCAAGTTTGCAATAGAGAGTTAGAGAGAGTGAGAAGAAAGCCTGCCTCTCTCTAGCTATATCTCCAGTCTCACTGTCTCGCACTCACACACATAAACACATGCGCGCACACACACACACACCCTACGACCCTTCAAATATTCTCGTGTGGGTCACTGCCTGGACCGCTCTTTCTCTCTCTTCCCCCACATCTCTCTCTCTCATCATTATATATGCATATGCATGGATATCTGTGCAAGCACAGAGGGTATAGTAGTGGGTGCTTCAAAGTGATGTTGGGAAGCATGTACTGCAATTTTAGAGGGAAAAAGGCTTTGAGTCTCACTTGCAAAGTTAGCATATGTATATATACCTACACACTGTTGGGGAACTGTTTATTTACAGTGAGAATTGTATATATAATACCGTGTGTGTGTGTATACACTAATACACATGCATACGTACCTAGCCCGAAACCATGCATGCATGGAGTAGGTTTCTCGTGTCTGTATCCTTTCACTGACAATCCTGTACTCCAAGATTAATTTTGCATACATACGCATACGTATTTTGTTGGAGTTTGTGACCGTAACCACCTACCACGAGATACGTACGTATACGTATTTTGTGCGTAAAGTACAACAAAACAGAAGCAGATGCACAGTCACCTGACGGCATCCGCGTTAATATATAATACTATACGCATATATGAGAGGATCGAGAAGAGACAACGTGTAGGAAAGTCGTTATATCGTGTCGTATATGTTGGGTTCATATGTGGCTATCGTTGCATCTTTATATACGGGAAAAATACATGTTTGGTTCCGCTATTTTATTCTAGGTTTATTTTGGCCCATTTATTTTAAAATAATTCAAATTGATGTATTTATTTTTAAATCATATCTCTTTTTATTTCCAAACAATTTTATAGGTTGTTTTAATGAATGACTTGAGGTGTATTGATAATGTAATGATTTATATCCAAATTAAATAGGTGATAATACAAAATCATCTCATTTTTTTCTTCTTCAACAGGTTGATAATACTAACAAATCAACACAAACATTCTCCTCGATGAAGATACTATGGTGCTTATGTCAATATCTAAAATCTTACATATTATCCTAGTCAGCTCATTTTCCGTACTCTTTCACATCTACACTATACATTGGTCTACGTCATCAAAAAAACTCATGAAACCACTTAAGAATTAAAAGATATTTGGTTTTGAATGTACAGTGACTAATTTGAGTCGTTTTGAAATAATTAAGTCAAAATGAGTCCAAAGACAAAAGAAAGGGATCAAAAGTGTATTTTATCTTATATACAAAGAAAAAAAAGTTGAATTAATGTAAATCCAATTATAAATATGCCACATGTGTATAATTCATATATAGATAGTCTCTCACTAGCAAGGGTATATATATATATATATACACTATTCTACACCCACTCCTAGAATAGTTATTCTATACCTAGTCTAGACTATCCGATCTAATTTACTAGAATAAAGTACAATCGTTGAATAGAGATAGCGGTTATCCTCTGTTTAATGTTGTTTTATTCCATCACAACAGTAAATATTTGAAATATTTTATTGTTACTGATCAATATCCGCACCAACTGCCTTTTCATCTTCTTCACTGCGCTCCCACGTCTTGTTCACATCCAGTAAATTTATATTATATAACCAGTAAATTTACTGCCAAAAATATATAGTATATGACCAATAAATTTATACTACACGACCAATAAATTTACTGACAAAAATCTATAGTACAATCTATAATATGTGACCAGTAAATTTACTGGTCATATACTATATATTTACTGGACCATTTAATAAATCTGTAGTACACGACCAATAAACTTATATTACGCGACCAGTAAATTTACTGACAAAAATCTATATTATATGACCAGTAAATTTGCTGGGCATATATTATACATTTACTGGTCCGTCTAGTAAATCTGTAGTATACGACCAATAAATTTATATTACGCGACCAGTAAATTTACTTACTAATATGGTTTCGGTTCCTATTTTTTAGGGATAGTGTGTAGTTATAACAAATTGTGATGTGGGTTTCTACTTTTTAGGGATAATAGAGCAGTTTATGGTAGTTACTACTGTCAAGAAAATTTTCAAACAAAAATTTCTAAGTCTGCATGGAGGGGGGAAAGTTCATTTTAACAAAATCCATCTAAAACGGACTGTCGGATGTACAAAACAATATTTGGGGACTTCTTTTGTGAATGAGTTTGACAGATCTAATCCATGGGTTGAACGGTGCACATGAGAATATGGTAGTATAAAAAACTGTCTTAGAAAACAATTTTGTAAAATGGCATTTTGTAAACAGTTCACGCATAGATCAAGAACAAACAATACCTCTTGCGGTGTACGGATAAGATCGGACGAAATCTAGTGATCCTAACAAATGGCTACAGAAGTCTCCCTGGATGTATATAAGTACGTACCATGATTTGACATGATGGAACAGGCTTATATACGTGAAGAACATGTGCGCAACAAACGATAGGTCTCTGTTGGCACGAAATAAATTGCTGAGTTTCATGAGTTTTAGGATGCATTGGTTTTTTTTTTTTGTGAAATTTAATATGATATTAGAGTCGGAGTTTATGAATATAAGATCTGATTATATCAATTTATGAGAAAACTAATTTGAACCTGTTTGAAATAGAAGAAAAATAGTGAATTTTTGGATTTGAATTCTATGAAATTTTTTTTATGAGTTACCTAAAACAAAGAAGTGCCCACAAAAATTTCTATGAAATTCTTTTAGAATAACTTCTTTCATGGAAAATTTGCCTTGTGTTTTACTCAAAGAAAATTATACTATCTTTATTGCAAATTCTTGTATTTTTCTATATCGCATTCAAAATATTTCTTTTGAATAATTCTTGTGTCTTAGAATTTCAATAAATTCAATTAGACATGACATTTAACTCCTATATTTTTCTTATTCCTATGATTTTTATTTTCTACATTCTAAATGAGACTTAAAGGGTTCGACAGTAAGACTAAGAGAGTTCTATGGGTGAATCAGATTTTGAGTCAAGTTGAGTAAGTTTAGACGTGAGCAAAATGTTAAAATATAAGTAAATTATTTTTTTTAACAATTTAAACTTTTAGATCAATGATCAATGCATTGAACTCAACATAAATAAAAGAGCTGAATCTGCCTGAGAAAATAAAATAGATAGAGCAGCAGTTTCACATAACTCCCTTGCAGAGAACAGAAGAGAAGAGAAGCACACACATTTGTACTGCCCGGCACGGTATCCTCATGGTATTTAGTGACCAAATTGTTCTACCTAGCTAGCTACATCCCCCCTGGCTGCCCATGCATACACTTGTTTTGTTGTAAAGTAAAGAAAGATACTTTTGTGCTAGTGACTTGCAAGTTTCAAGGCATCCCCGTGACTTTCATAGCATAGCCCAACAAGTGATGAGGGGGGGGGGGGGGGGGGGGTGGTTGGGGCGGGGGGAGAGAGAGAGAGAGATATACATGTAAGTATGTAACCATGCAGTGCTTGCTACTAGGGATCCACTTTTAATGCAACATCATTTTCTATAGCCATCTCTCACTGCCATTGGCCTGCATGGGTGCGATGCAAGGCTGCTGCTTCCATTAATATCATATCTATGTGCAAGAAAACAAACATTCCTCCAACTTTTCAACCAACATTGAAAGAAACAAAAACAATTCGTCTCACTTTGGTCCCTAAATATATATTGATGGCTTGCACAGTGGCTGGTGTGAGTGCTTCAAAGAGTGCAGGATCACTTGTGTGCATATTAACTTCTCCTCTATCCCTTTTCTCCCCTCTTTCCATCTTTGATGCCTCCAAGCACCAGTCTGGCTCAGTCAAACTAGCCCCCAAGATCCATTTCAGAGGAGCCCTGGTGATGCAGCTTAGGGTTTTGGCATGCTACTCAGATGCCATGAGCTGCAAATAACATAGACAAATGCATCAATGCAGGTGTGCAGCTATGTATCTGCCCTAATGCCCTAAATCACTGAACCTAGCTTGTACAGCAGCAAGCTACAGTTTGAGGACAAAAGAACAAAAGAAAAGGAGTGGTGTTAAAATTAAGCAAGAAGCAAGTTACAAGGAGGGACGCCTAGTTAGAGGTACAAGCACATATGTGTGATGAAACTATTTGCTTTAGTGTGCTGTGAGTGTGTATTGGATTGGCTGTGGAATTTGAATATTATGGAAGATTCTGTTCCATATATGACAAGTTGCTTTGATGATATGTTTGTAGTAGACATTTTATGAGTACATCACATGACCTTTTTCTATGCCCACATGTGGCCCACTGCATTTGTGTGCAGGTCTAGATCTATCTTTGACTGGAAAATCATTAAAAAAGAGAGAGGATCTGATCAGTGATAACTGATGAGAGATCATCACATTTCATATGATTTGAGATGAGAGAGATTGAGGGAGAACAGTATGTTCTTTTCTAGATCAGGCCCACATTATCTGATGATATATATATATCATACTCAAAAACCAGTTTTCTAGACATATGGCGTTTGACAATATCTTGGTCATTTCAAGATTCCTCTGAAATCATTTCTTTATCATGTCATTTCCTGTAGTGCTTATATGTATGTGCACACAATTTGCTGCAGCATTGGTATTTTTGTGTCAAAAGAACAGACATTTTCATGCAGTGAACTGACACTTGAGCTAGTGAGATGATTAGAATAAGAAAAGATGCTTAGAAGTTATATATATATGTGGCACTTTGCAAAAGATGAAGCTGGCCATGCATAGGGCAAGCATAGAGCTCATGTGAACAGGAGAGACCAAAGTGTGCCTCTCATGGCCCTAGGCTGCATAGAAAAGAGCTGCATCTTGGATTTTAGCATCATTGAGGTGTAGATAATTAGATGTACTTGATTAAAGAGCGATCTAGGTGCTTGAATTACTAGCTAACCCTTGCATTAGCATGTATTGGAAGGTTCATACAATAGTACACTAAGTACTGGCGCATCAAGCATAAATACATAGGTCCACACCTACATCTTTCCAGGCTCTTAATAGGTAATGCATGCATGTATGTCCCTTGATACTAACAGTCTAAGCCACTACTAGTAGAACTAGAGTTTAGGGAGATGGATGGAAAGGCCAATCTTTTGCTGTGTGGTTGTTTGCATTATATAAAAGGTTGATTCTTTTTACCATCTCCACGCACAAGAGCATTTTTATGTAGGATAAAGGAAAAGGAGAGAAAAGACGCTCCAAAGATGGGGAGCTTGCTTGACAAAGGAAGCTTTTCAGAGAACATTTCCTTCTTTTTCTCAGTGTGTGTGTGTGTGTGTGTGAGAGAGAGAGAGAGAGAGAGAGGAGAGGGTGGGTCAGGGGTCAGAGCGTTAAGGGAAAACTGATTAAAGTCTGTGCACATAAAGGAGCTGTAAAGATGTGAATTTACCACCACTCCCCTACATCATCCTCCTAACTTTTCCAAACTCTTACACACCCCCACATGTGCACCTCTCTCTCTCTCTCTCTCTCTCTGCCATGGGTCTAGTTGGGATGGTGAGACAGGAGTCCCTCTGAGCACAGATTTAGATGTTTCTACCTTGATAAACTAAGGCCTTGATCTTGTGTGTAGGAGCCTTCTAGTTCTAGATGAACAAATTGTACATCCTCAGTTAGCCACTTCACCATTCAATCAAACAATAAACTTACTGAGTTATAGTTGACCTCCCACGGAGTACAATTTCTGGATCCGCACCATTAACCCAACCATGCCTCCAACGATGTACATCAGTACATCTGCAATCCAATACATCAGGAAGCTACTATGGTCATCATGCATGCATAAATGTACCATGTACAAACCATGGATACCATCCGAATTGCATGTACATGCATGCATATGTCTTTCCAAGAGGTACAACACGACTGTATATAAGTGTTCATTAATGCCAATAAAGGCCATTTTGTCCTTAAGAAGAAGGGCTCATCATTTCATGGTACAAGCATTAATTAATAAACATTAACTTGCCACATCCACCATATACACATATATGCAGATGCATATGCATATGGACCATATGGTGGTCTCGTCGGGCGGTGCACGGGTGAGGTCGCTGGAGCAAGCCCATACATGCAGCGATGCATGGGACAAGGGCACACTAATTGTGCTGTGTATGGGTGTCGCGGGGAACAGGAGGTGCGTCCAAGCTCGTGCACTGCACACGTGAGTGGGCGCCAGAAAAACTCACATCCGTGAAGGTTCCACACACACACACAAACACACATATTTAAACTTGGGCTTGCGCAAGCCAACCACCAACCTGCATTCTGCAGCATGCATACCCCAGCACCCTGCATGCAGCTATGCCCTGCCTGTGGGGGTGTATGTCATCTAGTTGACCCCCCCACCCCCCTCATGTGTGGCGGTAGCGCCGTAAGAAAGGCGGATGGAAGAGACGTGCAACAAGAATGAAAAAAAAACTAGATGAGATACGGTAGTGTTATAAAGAATGTAGATCTGAGAGACTACAACAAGAATGGAGAAAGGGCTAAACTAGATAAGATGCGGTAATGCTATAAGCACGGCAGATCAAACTGACAAGCAACAAGAATGGAAAATGGGCTAAAACAAATGAGATGCGATAGTGTGATAAGCAAGGCGGATCAAAAGGCACAAGATAATTATGGGAAAAAGGGGACAAACTAGATGAGATGCAGCATTGCCGTAGGCAGCGCAGATGAAAAAGCATGCAACAAGAATGGAAGAGGGATAAACTAGATGAGACGCGGTAGTGCCATATGCAAAGGCGATCAAAGAGGCACACAAGACGAAAGGAAAAATATTAAATTAGATGAGACGTGGTAGTGCCATAAATAAGGTGGATCAAAGAGGCACATGACAAGAATGGAAAAGGTGTTAAACTAGATAAGACTTAGTAGTGCTATAAGCAAGGAGGATAAAAAAGACACAATAACTATGGAAAAGGGCTAAACTAGACGAATAAGATAGTGTCATCAGAAAATTAACAGATCAAAGAGGCACACAACCAGAATGGAAAAAAAGGCTAAACTAGATCAGATGTAATTGATGTAGTAGTATTTGCTAAAAAATCAGCGGATCAAGGTGGCACGCGACAAGAACAGAAAAAAGACAAAGTAGACGAGATATTGTATTAGTGCATCTCGTCTAGTTTCTAGTTTTCCTTTCTGCCCTTGAGGTGTGCCTCTTGGATTTCGCTAATTTTTATTGTAAATCCTTCTACATTACTCTCTCTTTCTCACACACTCAAGTGCATGGCCAAGGCCTCTTCTTGTCTGTCTGGTCTTCTGTTGCTCCACATGGAGTCACATGCAGCAATGCCTCCCCTTCTTTTCTTCCTGGCCTTTTCTCTTTTTTGTGTTCACAGAAGAGAACAGTTTCATATGTTTGTATGTGTGTATCTTACTGTTTGGCTTCTGCTCCTGCAGCCATTTAAAAAACCTACTAATTTTTACTGCCCCTATGGCCTTGCAAAGAGCTAGCTTAACCCATGCATATATATACATATCCTTTCTACCTCTTCCTCCAGAATCTAATCATGTTTGGCTTGTCATTGTGACATTGGCCTCTTTCTTTTTCTAGTGGAACCACCGTGTATTGGTCAAAATTGTTAAGCATAAGAGTAAAAATACCCATGGATGAACATTTACTCAAAGTACAGGGACCTGAAGTGCGATTTCGCCTTTTAAATGCAAGTGTATGGAAACAAAAAGATTTCCGCAGATATCTTCTACTCAGGTTTACGGACCAACCAATCAAAGAAGTTCCTAAGTCATGACATAAAAAACATATTTAAAGCACTTCCATTAATTCATGCGTTTTACATCTTAAAAAGGAAGTTAATTAAAGATGCTAGCTAGCTAGCTGCAGTCACTACATAATGCTATGTGGTGATTGCATCATATAATGAGCCCTGAACTGCTCTGTGATATTTCAGGCTCCCTCTGCTTATGCCAAGAAGTACTAAGTAAAATAAAGATCAAAACATTCACCTCCACATTTTGCCAACTGGTCCCCTTGTATGCAAAAGCATTTACTGCAAACTTCAAAACAGCCTCATCCCTCTGCATGGTCCTCACATTGTGAGTCCTTGGAGCATTTCCAGATCACCTACAATAGATGCACCCATACATATCCCTGATTTGGTATGTTATATATTCAGTAGGTCACCCTAAATTATGCCAACCAATTATAATGTACGAGTTCACATTCTCTCATTTTAATGGGAGTTCTCGCCTGAGACGCCTGGCTCAGTCATTCAAAAGGACAATATGGGAAATGACAATGTTTAGTACTAGCAACACAACACTAACATGGGATGCTTCTGTAGCTTGGCAAAAAAGTGCAAATGCAGGGAATTAACCAAGTGATGGAAGAATGTTGCAAGCAATGATTGTCCTAGCAAGCTGCATGCTTTGAAACATATGTCCTCCCATGGGGTGGTCTCACTAGATTCTCATGCAAAGATTTTTGAGATCTCCATAGATAAAAGCTTGTTGCAGCTTGCAAGGAAAAAAGGAAAAGCAATTTGGAATCATTAGAAGGTGACAGCTTTCAGAACCCAGTGGGTCCAGTTTTGATCAAAGGTTTTATACTCATATGTCCAAAGCACTCTAAAGATGAGGAGATTTCTAAAAGCCTGTAACTCCACACTGTAACTTATCTACCAAAAGAATGTTGTCTTAAGACATGGTAGAGAAGAAAGATGGGGGCTGTCTTTATAGGGAAAAGGAGTAACTAGTAGTAGTGTGTGTTGTGTATTGTATTGCTGCTACTTTGCCAGTAGGAATCCTAAGAAGGAAGGATTTTACTTGCAGCTAGATACAGTAACTATGCAAGGTTTATTTTGCTTGCAAGTCAAATATGATGGAGTATTAACAGTTAACACTACTAATCTGTTGAGCTGGAAGGGGTGAGATTGGACCTGAGCATTTGTTGGGCTGGGTGGTTGAGCTTGGGTTGTTGAAAAGCTTGGTTGTTTTTGGATAGGTCTCGCTAAGATGTCTTGATCTTTTGACTCAAAGCATGGTCTAGCCCAGTCAAGTATGTCTATATAAATTGGTGCGACATATCATATGTTGTATTTAGGTTAGATCAGGTTATAAAAATAATCCAGTGTCTTCCAAACATATCGATGAGCTTGGTCCAGTCCAAGACAAAGCGATGTTATGTAGATTAGTAGGCCAAACTATTTTCAGATCCGTCAAGAAAATTTGCTTAACCAATCAATCATGCTAAGTGTAACTAATCCAAGCCTTCAAAAAACTGGGTCAGACTAGATCAAATTTGCTCAGATTAATGGAGTCAAATTTGCTCACATCTAACTGAGATGGTGGCTAGTGGATAAAAAGGAGAACATTGATCGGAAGAAATTTCTTTCTACAAAATGAGATTGGATCATGTGTGGATTTGGACGTGATAGGTTGGTCACCAAACTTTAAACCGCTCGGCCATCAAGTAACTGAAATACTTCAACATTTCAATTCTTAAGTATATGCTGGTCCAGTCCATAAAGATCAAAGATGGATAACTCCAAACAGAACTGATAGATTCCTCCTCTAGTGCATGGCCATTCTTTTGGTCCAAAGGATCTCCCACAAAAGCAGAAACCACTTTTCAAGTCTGAACTCTAAACAATAAACCACAGCATAAACTACAAGTCTACAACTAACCAATCTCAGACAATAGACTGACATCGATCATGTGCAGGAGCCATCTCGTCCAACCGTTGCCGACAGGGGATTCCAATCTCCTGCCTCTATGAAGAAAAGGTACCACGATACAGTACCATACCTCTCTCTCACAATAGTTCCATCAAATAGCACCGCTTAAAATCTTTTTCAGACACCGTAGAATATGCTGTAGCACTAGCACTGTAGTGATCAATCTTAATTGAGAGTAAACAATCTCAAGAGTCGGGCATGATGGAAAAATCAGTTGAGATCTGTTCCGAGTCAAGGCATCTCAAGTTTGGCTATCTCGAACATAATACTCACTGAAGCTCCCAACCATTTTGCGATTTTGGACACTGGTCGAAGTTAAGTGAGGATTGGTTCAGAGTTTTTTGTTTCGTATTTTGATTGCTCGTAATATAAATATGTTAATTGATATTTAGTTGAATCACTTCATAATCATAACATATATATTTAAAATACATATTAGTAAAAATTTAAATACATCTCAATTAAATGTATTTCTAATATATTTCACCATCACTTATAATAGATTTTAAAATCTGTTACAATTACGATTACGGTTCAAACCAAATAGTATAATCACGGTTAACCAAATAGCACCGTAGAACTTCCAAATACAGATACTAAAAAACATGGAAAAACTCAATTGTTCGAACTTCAAAGGCAATTGAGTTAATTGCTATCTGTCAGAGACTCAGAGGACATGACAAAACTGTGACACTGATCATCTCTGCCATCTTGAACTGTGAGGGGGCTACTACATTAATTCCCCAATGATGTCATTCTCCTGTGCAAATAAGCACATAAATGCTTGATAGCAACGGGTATTTAAACATGCTTTCATTAACACAATGTGTTATTATACAACAGTAAGAAACAGGTTATGGAAGAACATGATAATCCTAACTCCATTGATGTCTTGATCCATTACACGCAAAAACATCAGGAAAATAAGCACACCCAACTTAAAAGTTGATAAGTCGAAATTATTACAGGATTCACTGATTGTCAGGAAAGACCAAGGATAGGAACATCCCCAGCTTCTAGTACTTAATACAGGAAAATTGACAGTACAAACATTCAGTAAAGCAAATGTTGCGATTCTCAGAGGATGCTTGCAAACCATGGTCACAATGAAACATGCGAATAAGCAAAGATTCACAGTTGACATCCTCATACCTTTTCAAGTTCTCCAGATTCAATGCCTGTGACTTCGCCGTCTGCTCCTCCTCCGGCTGCCCTTGTCATCAGAATCAGTATCTGATGCTGATTCAGATTCAGATGACTCTGATGATGTGCTGTAGCTTCGGTGCCTTTTCTTTTGCTTTCTTTTGTGTTGCCGCTTTCTGTCTTCCGTGTCTGAGGAACTGTAACTTGAACTGCTTCCAGATGAATATTCAGACCCAGTCACTGATGATTCACTGTCAGAATCAAACACTGAAGCTTCACTGTTTTCCCTATCTGAATCATTGCCAGAACGGTGCTTTCTCTTACTTTTTCCCTTTCTTTTTTCAGACTTAGTTTTCTTAAGCTTCCTCTCAGCCTCCAACTCCTTTTCAATATCAGGATTCACAAATTGATATGAAACAGACACGGTCATCTTCTTCAACTTGGGGTTCTTAAGCTGCTGCGTCCTTGATGGCCGTGACGTGTAAACCCGGTCATTCTTGCACTCATATGTCCAATGCCCAGACTGTAAACATTTCTGACATTGGGAAAATGAACCACCAGAAGAAGTTGCAGAAGCTTTTGGTTTCACACCCAGTCTTGCGGCCTTCTCTGTACTCATCAGATACATCTGTCTCTTGGCTTCTTTCCTCTCTTGCCAGCGGCTTGGTCCCTCTTCCTTCTGTCCATAGGCATTGACATTGCGGGCTGCAGCAGCTGCCGCACGCTCAGCTTGAGCCCTGCTCAATCCCTTAGCAGCTGTCAATGCTGCTGCCTTTATTCGCTCAGCTGCAGCCTGACCCTTATCATCATTTCCAGACATACTGATCCCAATGAAGAAGAGCCAAAGTTTGTTATCCTGTAAGGTGAACAACCTAAATTGGTTAGCAAGGAGTTCATTTCATACTCAACATGAAAAAGGGGAAGTGACACTCTTTAAGTCAACATTCACACATCAAGAAACATAAAATTTCACACACAGATATTTTTTCTTTTTCTGTAAATGTAAACACAAGAGATATTTATGAGGCACTTGGGTCATTGATTGACCAAAAAATGTCAGTCCAAAAGTTAGGAGCTTTTGCATTGGAATCGGTTAACAGAATTGCAAACAGTACCCCTCAACAATAAGCAAATCCCAACATAAAAATTAGGCAACAAAAATTGCCATATCTGTACTGAACCACCTTAGCATAAATTGTTTTACCTGTAACAAGATATAGAAAGATTAGACTAGTAGTGCACTGCACATTGCATAGCATCAAACCTTCAAGGAGGCATCTTAACCAGAAGACTGGCAAATCATAGCACGTGTTGGCCATGTGAAAACATTCTAAGCTTATAACCAATGCAGCATTTCTACATTAAGGTCCTTCTTTAGAACCAACTCTAAGAGTATTCAACCAGGAAGCAACACAACTTGTCCTGATGATCATGTGAAACACCAGCACCACCGAGCACTGCACAAGCAACTGCATTACCACAGAGAAGAAAGAAAGGTGGTGCAGTGTGCTGTACACTGAAATAAGGTTAGCAGCCAAGAACTTGATGTGCACATGATAAAGAGGGTCCATGCTGAATTTGCAGACAACCTGTGGATTTTATGATACATTTCAACTAGAGGTTCCATTACATCCAATTCTTGCCAGAATAAAGTTTCTATTGACACCCTAAAGGCAGATAACTGATAATAGGGCTGTCAAAATAGTTCGAGTTCGCAAACTACTCGAGCTCAAATCCTAATTCGAACCAAACTCGAATTTAGTCGAGCTCGATTTGAACAGGCTCAAATATATATAATATTAAAAAAAACACATCTTATTCTCATGGTCAGGCCAGTAGGCCTCCTATCTCATCCAAAGCCCATCTATAGTTCTCCACCTCCAAACCTAAAGAGCCACAGCAATCTTGCATCCAAAATCTACAAACCCTAAAAACAACATCATTGATCCCGTCCTCAGCAAATTGGCCATGACGATCGATACCTCTCAACACCAGCGGAGCTACTCCGCGGCATCTTCAGCCCCAGCGAAGATCCTCTGCAGCGTCTCCGGTCCCAGTGAAGCTCCTCCACGGCAACCATGGCTCGAGCTCAATTGCAATGAGGTTTCGAGCTCGGGCCTAGAGATGCTGTGGAGGATCTTCGCTGAGGCCGGAGACGCCAGCATCGGCCAATTTGCTGGGGACATGATCAACAATGTTGTTTTTAGGGTTTGTGGACTTTGGAAGCTAGATTGTGGCGGCTCTGCAGGTTTGGAGGAGTCCAAAGAACTACATATGGGCTTTGGGCTTTCAATGAGATAGGAGGTCTACGAGGCTATGACCATGACAACAAGATTTTTTTTTTTAACATTATATACATTTGAGAGTATTTGAATTGAGCTCGACTAAGCTCAAGTTCGGTTTGAATTAGGATTTGAGCTTGAGAGTAGGCACAACTTCAGCTCGAATAGTCACAAACTCAAACAATTTTAACAACCCTATTATCTGTTATCTGCCTTCAGGGTGTCAACAGAAACTTCATTCTAGCAAGAAATGGATGTAATGGAACCTCTAGTTAAAATCTATCATACAATCCACATGTTGTCTGCAAATTCAGCATGGGCACTCTTTATCATGTGCACATCAAGTTCTTGACTGCTAACCTTATTTCAATGTACAGCACACTGCACCATCTTGTCAATACATACTTCTAATGACAGGCAGAATCATCAATAAGATAATGAAAGGACCACAACAAATCCTATAAATAATCCTTATCTTCTATACATTACCCTTGATCCCACATATATTTCATTTTATTTTACAGTAATAAGGAAGAACCTCAGCATACCATCCAAATCAAAACAATGCTGAGAAAGGTCTCCACACACCCAAAATTATATGCATCTAGTTCCAAATATATCTCTTTCAAAGCCACAGCATATGCACGGAAGTTTCATACATATATATATATATATATATATATATATATATATATATATATATATATATATATATATATATATATATATTTGTCCCATTAGTTAAATTAGCACAATACTTGTGATCGAAAGGGGACAGTAACATGGCATCAGTGTAGCAATTACATTTGGAATAGCATGGTTAGTGTGACTATTGAGGCTTCAACACTTGACCTAGATGAAACCAACACGCATTGGATCTCTCTTCACCAAATATTTCTAGATCTTGCAATTTTCCATACCACTTAATTTAACAAAGTACTCTTTCTTTGAAGAAAACAATAGTAACATGACATTCGAGTACTAATTATATGTTTTGTAACCTACAATAAGAGTAGAACACTACCACCAAAGAGGAAGTAGAATGAAGTTGATTTACAAATTATATGATTATGAGTCTTCCGTACACTACAAGTTAACTAGCTGAAGATAGGAATCAAGATTTAGCAACTCAAATGTACGGCTTTTTTTTTTAAACTCCCCAACCAATACTTTCCAAAAACAAATTGTGTATGTAGCTCAAATTGATCTCTCACATGTAGTTGCAAGAACTTGCATAGCAATTTAGCTAGCATAGCATATTTCCTCTGAAGAAAAATAGTTCTATCTTTAGCCTACAAGCCTACAAGATGATATGACAGTGAGTTCTTTTGAACTGACCACCTGCAATGAGGAAATTTAACCAAGAAGCATGCTTGACACACTAATCATAACTTACAACTATATAAAGATGCTAAGAAAACAAATGAATTCTTCTAATGAATCCCTAATCAAAATTAGAACCATTACTTCATATCCTTTCCTCCAAGAAAAAATCAGTTCTATCTTTAACCTAGAAGATGCTATGTCAGTGAGTTCTTTTCAGTTGACCATCTGAAATGAGTAAATTTAACCAACAAGGAGCTTGACACATGAATCATATCAAGATTGTAATGGTAAACCATTGTTATTGGTTTTCTTTTGTGAAACTTGCACTAGCAATGAAGAAATAAAAAATGCGAAGGCATCGTGAAATACTAGCACTGAAGCACATACCTTCTTCTACCCATGGATCCGAACAGAACAAATTAACATACAGATAGATCTACTGAAACACAGGCATGGATCTAAGGACAAAATATCTAGCTGCTTATTGAAATTATCCAGGAGTGATAAAAAGAAAAGAAGAGATGGAGAGAAGAATCGGAGATTACTATGTACCTGGATCCAAGATTTCCAAGCGCTCGTGTTCTTGCTCTGATCTGCTCCGATTTGAGAGAGACTAGTGCCCCCGTCACCAGATCTGTGAAGATCTGTGAGAAAAAGATGGCTTCTTCCTCTCCTCTCCTCTTCTTCTCCCTCCTCCTCGGCGAAGATCTGCGAGAAAAATAGGAGATCTGTGAGAAAAAAGAGCGAGGCACCGGGCGAGCAAGAAGAAAGAAGAGGAGGAGCAGACACCGCTACGAGCCGCCGTCGCCGAAGTGGGAGGGAAGCCGCCGTCGCGAGGGAGGGAGGCGGCGGCGAGCGAGAGATCGGGAGAGAGGGAGAGGCGGCGGCCAGAAAAAAAAAAAAATTTCCGCGTGGATGGGCTGTGACGAGTTTTTTTTGTCAGCCTTTTTTTTTTAGAACTTTTTTTTATCCAAACAGACCAATAAAGTTGAGCCGGAATTTTCCCCACAGACACTTTTCTCATCTGGATTGGGCCGGATTGGGGCCCATAGCGGCCCATCCAAACAAGCTTTAAAAGGAAAACAATTACATGGGCGGCAATAGATGATTATTAGATTATTGATATCAGGTGATCTCATGATGTCAGAATAACAGCCTACTTGCTGATTACAATCAACCTTAGAATGTTGCTAATCAAGCGGTAAAATATAATTATTTCAAAAAATTAGCAAACATGAAAATGATAGTTCACACTACAATAAAAGCCACTCGGAATTGTTAATTTAGATGGACCGGGAGCTATAAATATAATAACGTGATGTAAAAGCAGCTCATTGGAATAAAAAATGACCAAGACAACTTCTATAAAAACCTACCGTTTAGTGGTGGTGTTTTCTCCAGACAGCTGTTGAAAACATCCCAAGATTTCTCTGCACATCGATTCCGCAATCTGAAAGCACAATAAAAGTATTCTCAGCAAAGTAAAAGCATGACACACTTGGTAATACAATAACAAGAAAAATACCTTACCTTCTCGGTTTTTATACATGTTACTTCACAATTTCGAGACATGTTTTTTCCTTGGGAACTTTTGCAACTTCAAAAGATACATGAAGTTTCAATATTTAACGAGGCATGCTAGAAAAAAGCGATCGCAAGCAGAGGGGTTTTTGTTTTCTCCCAATACATTTTGAGAATAAGAGAGATGGCATATAAATTCAGAAAAGGACAATCACTGTTATTGTCGACTTTACAGATTATAATTATTATCTCTGCACAAGAACATCATCCAATTCCAACTAGAACTACCAACTAGCTTTATTTCCACTATGTTTTGCTCCAGCCACTATCTAACCATCCTCACGTGAGGAGCTGGTCCCAAACCATCGAATCGGCGTGATCTAGGGCTAGGTGCGTCCAATCTTCTCGACAAGGCGCCTCTCAATTTCCATCCTCTTTTTCATGAGCACAGTGTACTTCTTCAGAAGTTCCTTGTCTCCTGCTGAGACAGCAAGCTTTGCACTGAGGGAAGTCTTCTCCAAACTGGAAGTGTACATGCAGGAGATTGGAACAAAGCTTCCTTCTTCCTTGCAGAGCCAACCATGAGCAGCTCTGAGAGCAGCACCCAGTGAAGCAGAATCTGTTCAGAAGACAACACAAGTCGGTATACATGGCATTATGACTTCGTGTGCCGGCACAATTCTGAAACAAGCAATAAGATAAAGTTCTTGCCATACCAGGTCTCTGCACTGTGAAGACAGGGCAGCCAAAAATTTGCGCAATGGACTTGAGGATGCTCTCATTGGAGGATGCCCCGCCAGTTGCGATTATCCGTTCGGGAGGGTTAGGCATACCAAATCTCTCGGTATGGCCCCGCATTGACAACATCTGACCTTCGATGATAGCACGGACCTACAAACAAGTAATGATGAGCTTATGGCTCACTTGATTACCATTGGTGCTAGGAAACTGATCAGATGTTGCCAAACCTCAGATGGAGGATCAAATTCTTCCACCTCACACTCCTTCAGTTCGTATGATGAGACATCACTTGAGTTCTCGATAATGTACCGGTGGAAACCAACTACATTGAGCAAACCAACTTCTTCAAGATGAGGTTGCAATAAAAGCGGTAACAAATATTAATGTACTAAGTTGTGGTTACCTGGAAGGGGAGGCAGAATCTCATGGTCCTTGTAGTAGAATCCTAACTTTCCACCTGTAAAAGAAAATAGAAGAATTTACATGAAATGACAAGTACGGCAATAGGTTGTTACTAGATTATTGATATCAGGTGAATCTCATGATGTCAGAATAACAGCACATTTGCTGATACCAATCAACCTTAGAATGTTATTAATCAAGTGGTAACACATAAGTATGTCAAAAACTAGCAAACCTGAACAATGATAGTAAGCTATTCGGAATTGTTAATTTAGATGGACCAGGAGCTATAAATATATTGTGATAGAAAAACAGCTCATTGGAATAGAATATGACCAAGACAACTTCCATAAGAACGTACTGTTTAGTGGGGGCGTTTTCTCTAGACAGCTGTTGAAAACATTCCAAGATTTCTCTGCACATCGATTCCGCACATCTGAAACCACATTGAAAGTATTCTCAGCAAAGTATTAGCATGACATACTTGGTAATACAATACCAAGAAAAACACTCTACCTTCTCGAGTCAGGGAGCCATTTTTGTAGCACAGCATCACCATGTAACCATCAGGTTCAACAGGGTTGGGGAAAACATGGCCTTCCAGACTTGGTTTAGCTATGGTAGTTATCCCAAAAACCTAGAAGGCAGTCAGGAGCTAAATCATAAACTAGCTTGAAAAATAAAAGCCAGTGCAACTTATTGGCTGGTTCTTTGAAATTTACCGTATCGCTGGTACCAAGACTAATTGCAAGATCACCGGGAGTATTTAGAGTTAAACCTGCACATATCCAAAGGTCCGACAGAATGATAGTGTTAGATAAGAAGTCAAGAGTCATGTGATTTCCATTTTCTGACAGCTGCATAGGAATGATAAGCATCTGCAACTCATAAAGGCAGCACTGGTCAAGCACCTGCAAGGCTATTGGGATTGTCTCCTGACCATTGAATAACTGAACAGTTCTTATTAAAGTGAAACCTGCAAAGACAATAACACACCACTAGTCAGTACCTTAACAAATGAGGTGCAAAGATACTTCTGAATTGGATCCCTTCAAATTCTCCAACATACTGAATGTTAAATTAAAACACCTGAGCAAAGGACTTATCCACTTCAAGCCTTCAACTCAAGTGTATGTATGTATATATATATATATATATATATATATATATATATATGTATATGTATATATGTATATATGTATATATGTATATGTATATATGTATATATGTATATATGTAAAGGCACTAAACCACTAAGATTTCAAGTGAGATAATTTCATTTGGTAGAGAAATATAATGAAAAAGGCTCACCTTTCTACAAAATAAGGAGAAATTTGGCCAGCAACTGCATATGCTGGTGCCAGATTTCCAAGCTTTTCTTCCAGACCTGGAGCAGTCGCCTGGAGGAGAAAATGCATAATTTTGATATTTTAGTCATATGAGAAATCTTGAGTATACATCCAACCATTGAGCAATATTTAATAGAATGAACAAACCTCTAAAACCATCCTCGACCAGGTCCTCTGATTTATATCCATCAAGTTCATCCCAGCACCGTCAGTTTCATCAATACTTGCATAGCTTCCAGTAAGAAGTGATGCCATGAATGAGCTCACCAAAGAGATTCTCTCAGTATCTTCATAAACATGAGGCATCGTCTGGTAAATCTTTCGTATCTGAGGCCCAGTGAATCTCTCATAAGCACGAGATCCTGTCAGCTTTGATAACTCTAGTGCACCTCCAACAGCCTTTTCTATTTCTCTGCATTGCTTAGTTGTGCTACTGTCCATCCATATTGGCGAGTCCAATGTAGAAAAGGCATCTTTAAGCTGGGATGACAAGCTCTTACTAGGATCCAAAGAGGACAACACAGCTTGACTTCCCTTCTTCCAATAAACACTGCCATGTTGTTGCCCACTCCCTGAAATGGCTGCAACCATATTAAAGTCGAGCTTTGGTTTCAATTTCTCAAGCAAGAGATCCAAAGCCTCCACCCACATTATCGTTGGTGAATATATGTGGCCATCATCTGTGGGATCTCTATACACCCCACCTTCCGTCTTATAGTGCGGTAATTCAGAGTCAAAATTAACAGTTTCAGAAGCTACAATTACTAGTTCATTGTTGAGCACAGTAGCCTTCAGTGACCTACAACAGGAGATTAACAATAATAAGATCAGATATTCTTCTAATCTAGTGGCACGCTATGCATTGATCAAGGTAACAAGAAGCAATATAAAACTCAACAAGGACTATATGGCGCTAATGGGGAATGCCATGTAGGTGCCATCCGTATCAGTGGGCTGGATGTAAAATAAATTGCATCTGAAGGAGCCGACACTTAGAAACAGACTGATCTGTCTGAGAAGGCTTAAGACTTATCATCTTTCTTGCTTTAGTTGGAATTTCTAATGAATTGCGGGTGACCATAGAAAGGAAAAGAACAAATAGGTGATTTACAGTTCTACACACAACTCAGACATAAGCATGCAATCGTGCACCATAAGACTAGTCTTGAGTTCAGATCTTAACACTTAACAACAATGCATGCACAATTTCATGGGCCCCTACTTTCCTTGCCTGTTTCTGATTTCTTGAAAACCCATTCATCGTGAATTTATCCACAAGGTACCCCATTAGATTAGAATGTGATTAAGAACTGCGGCATCAATTGTTTAATATCTCATCAGTTTTGCACAATACCTAGAATTCTAAGCACTTCCCCTCTTTTCTTGAAGAAAATAGAAAACTTTACTGCTGCTAATTATGATCACTGCACAGCTCCAATGCCATCCAAGAATTATTACTACTTAGATCCAGCATCTAAAAATTTGAGAGAGAGAAACTTACTGAGTGGAGCTGTCGAATCCGAGGAAAAGAGAACCCTCCGGGAGGGAGCTCCGGCCGACCATGGCTTCCGATTCCTAGAATTTTTTTTGTTTAGATTGGATGGAAACAATGCGAAAAGCAATACAAGAACAAACTAGTAAAAATTAGAGATGGGTACAGAGGTGGGCTTATATACTGATCTAGAGTGGATTAGTTCTGAAACTTTTGTTTAGTTTGGATAAGGAACTGTCCGATATTTGAGAGGTATCAAATCATGCGAAAGTGTAAATTCTGTTTGATTTCTCTTATATCATCTATACTTTTGGGAGGACAAATCTTGGGTAGATGTGCAATAAGGCATATTAAATCATCTTATTGAAAACAACCGCTATTACATTTGGAATAGCATGGTTAGTGTGACTATTGAGGCTTCAAGACTTGACCTAGATGAAAGCAACATGCATTGGATCTCTCTTCACCAAATATCTCTACATCTTGTAATTTTCCATACCACTTAATTTAACATAGCACTCTTTCTTTGAAGAAAACAATAGTAACATGACATTGGAGTACAAAATATATGTTTTGTAACCTACAACAAGTGTAGAACACTATCACCAAAGAGGAAGTAGAATGAAGTTGATTTACAAATTATATGATTATGAGTCTTCCGTACACTACAAGTTAACTAGCTGAAGATAGGAATCAAGATTTAGCAACTCAAATGTACGGCTTCTTTTTTTTTTAAACTCCCCAACCAATACTTTCCAAAAACAAATTGTGTATGTAGCTCAAATTGATCTCTCACATGTAGTTGCAAGAACTTGCATAGCAATTTAGCTAGCATAGCATATTTCCTCTGAAGAAAAATAGTTCTATCTTTAGCCTACAAGCCTACAAGATGATATGACAGTGAGTTCTTTTGAACTGACCACCTGCAATGAGGAAATTTAACCAAGAAGCATGCTTGACACACTAATCATAACTTACAACTATATAAAGATGCTAAGAAAACAAATGAATTCTTCTAATGAGTCCCTAATCAAAATTAGAACTATTACTTCATATCCTTTCCTCCAAGAAAAAATTAGTTCTATCTTTAACCTAGAAGATGCTATGTCAGTGAGTTCTTTTCAGTTGACCATCTGAAATGAGTAAATTTAACCAACAAGGAGCTTGACACATGAATCATATCAAGATTCTAATGATAACCATTGTTATTGGTTTTCTTTTGTGAAACTTGCACTAGCAATGAAGAAATAAAAAATGCGAAGGCATCGTGAAATACTAGCACTGAAGCACATACCTTCTTCCACCCATGGATCCGAACAGAACAAATTAACATACAGGCATGGATCTAAGGACAAAATATCTAGCTGCTTGCTGAAATTATCCAGGAGTGATCAAAAGAAAAGAAGAGATAGAGAGAAGAATTGGAGATTACTATGTACCTGGATCCAAGATTTCCAAGCGCTCGTGTTCTTGCTCTGATCTGCTCCGATTTGAGAGAGACTAGTGCCCCCCTGTCACCAGATCTGTGAGAAAAAGATGGCTTCTTCCTCTCCTCTCCTCTTCTTCTCCCTCCTCCTCGGCGAAGATCAGCGAGAAAAATAGGAGCAGATCTGTGAGAAAAAAGAGAGCGAGACACCGGGGTAGCAAGAAGGAAGAAGAGGAGGAGCAGACACCGCTACGAGCCGCCGTCGCGAGGGAGGGAGACGGCGGCGAGCGAGAGATCGAGAGAGGGGGAGAGGAGGGGGGTTTTTTTTTTCCGCGTGGATGGGAACGATACGAAAAGCAATATGCTTATATACTGATCTGGAGCGGATTTGTTTCGAAAATTTTGTTCGGTTTGGATAAGGAACTATATTTGAGAGGTTTAGTTTGGATATGGAACTGTTATATTTGAGAGGTTTGGATCATGGGAACTTGTAAATTCTGTTTGATTTCTCATATATTATCTATATTTTTGAGAGGACAAATTTTGGATAGAAAACTTTATAAAGGAGATGTATAATAAGACATATTAAATCATCTTATTGAAAACAACTATTAACATCAATCGTGTCATTTTTAGAATTCAAATAGACATAATTAATCCGAACTGTTTATTATTGTAAATTGACTCTGCTATTTTGTAAAGAATTTTTTGTTTAATTTTTGTTTACATAAGAAAATAAGACATAGTTGGTTTGGTTATTTGTATCTCGGCTCACTCTTTTCTTGTGTATGTCATTAGATTAAATTCAACGCAAACATCGTATTAAAAAGATTTTTCAAAAAATATTTTTTTTTTGTCTTACATGCAAAAAATTAACAAGAGAACTATGTATTCCAATAGATTGATTTTTGAGGAAATTTTTAAAATAAAAAATGTAATAAAAATATTTATTTTGATAGAGGAGAGAAAAAGTGAATTTGAGAATAATTCAACATATAAATTAAGAAGATATAACATAAAAAAAAAATGAGCCAGACGAGCAGCTTCTCTCCGCACGGGGGGTAAAAAAATTCTTTTTATCCGGCACGCACAAGCGCTTCTGCGTCGAACTTCGCCTTAAATGAGTAGTGACGCCCACCGATCGAGAACAAAAGTGCGCTACAGACGGAGACATCTTTGATTGCTTCTACGCCACAGTAAAGTAGAATTCTCTTCATGACTGGTTTCTTTTCGAGATCTCGTGTTTGATACAGCTTGTATGCAGCAGTAAAGGTTTTTTTTCCAGAGATAATGGTTTAATGGATTTATACTTATCCGTACATAAAATTCTACAGATTGCGAAAGAGCAACTAATAATCTTGTTAGACACATTGTGATCCAGACTTCTATTTGACAAGAACTCATAGGATTGCACGTGATTCAAACCTTACACAGTTGGAAGTATTCTGAAGATAATTGTTGACGAAATTCATACAAGATTTGTAATACTCAATGAAAGATGAGCTCAACAATCACATTTTCAGCTCATATGATGGGTATGGTGAGAGAAATCTGCATTTTCAGCTCTACAGAGCGCACATTTTCAGAACAAACCTTGACATGCAAACTTCCAAGCCTAAATGACAGTTGAGATCAACTCACCAGCAGCAACTTACCAATTAAAACAGTCTAAAAAGTACAAACAAATAGCAACAGCATTTCTTGAGGATTGAAGGATCAAACTAACAAACCTCCAATGAAAACAATTGAGCTGGGTAGGTTCTCAGCGTCTTATTTAGGACACCTCCAAAGTATCAAGAGGGGGAAATTTAAAACTTGGATTAGAAGTAATTGCTAGTATAGAATTTCTTCAGAAAGTCGGAGATCCCTTGGTCCTTTGAGCCCAGGTCCTGCACCAGGCCCCCACGTCCGACCACATATTGGCCAATCACGTGATGCCGCTGCTTTGCATGTTCGACGATGTTGTTCAGCTCCTCCGTCCCTTTAAACAGAAGCAGATCAACAACCTGTTTGCCAACACAATCAGCTGAGATGAAAGGGATAAATGCATGCCAAGAGAGGGAGGGAGAGTACAGTATTGTCTTTTTTTCTTCACATTGTTGAAACTCTCACCTTTTGAGACATTGACCTAATTTCCACCAGTTCAGAGTTATGACAGACATAGTGCTGTAGACCACTGCTTTTGCTTTAATAGGTAAATCAGACAGTTCTATTATATGACAAAAGCTAATAATGATGATACGAATGCTACTTTGGTAGAAGGAACACAGCATTTTATACCGTGAAACCAGCGGTTCCAAACACAAGTTAAGCACTTTCCACTGGTGAAAGCCACCTGCCCTAAGCCAATTATTTGGGGCTGCATAGTAAACAATTATCAGTTGGACTAACAATTTCAACTGCGGAGAGGATGGCATGTGGTCAACTACAGGGCAATACTACATATTTATCTAACTCGAAATGAATTATCAGTACATCATGGTTGTTGTGCATATGTCTTACTCAATAATTATGCAGCAAGTGATATACTCATCATTTTGCCATATAATGTACACATTGTTGGTTGCAAGCTAACATTAAGTCCTATATAGTAATTCCAAAATGAGTTTGATATAATGAACTCCAACTTAATCAAGGTAGAAACAAATACCATCTCTAATGACACCTCATAAGAAATGAATTAACTCATGCACTTGGCTATTCCTCAAGAGACAATAGCTTCCTAAAAGGAGCAACATCTGACGACCAAGACATTGGAAATTAGTAACTTTTTACCCATCCAAACTCAAGAAACCCTATAGCCCAACACTCAATGCCTCTAGATAGACAACAACATGGCTCAACCACATGCCAACTCTGCAGGCACTATGTAAAAAGAAAGGTTTACAAAAATCTCCAAATTTAGGAGGAACTAGTCATTCAACAATTATTATTTGGCATTGGAAACAACATTAAAATAAGTACTTCAAATACATTATATAGAATTTATCTTCCCCTTTGTCATGGCATAAACAACTAAAAAACCATTGTGATACATGTAAACTCTAGCTAGCACATAGTTACAATTTCACTGGAATATTGAATGTTAATTTGAAAATTAGTAGCTCCACCTAGTAGATCACATCAATGGCCACCTGAAAAGTCAAATTTTACACTTCCCAAAATCACTTCAAGTTTCCGTACCATTGGTGGACAGTGACGTGATCCACTAAGTAATGCCAAGAATTTTCCTGTACATCTATAACCACAGTTTTAAGCCAAAGGAACAATCCACAATTAACACAAGCATTCTCTCAACTAGAACATTAAAAAATCCCCAATTCATATCAGATCATAAGCCCACAATGAACAGCTACTCCCTCAATAATGCTATAAACAAACATCCTACAAACTTCACACTACAAATCTAATTTGCACAAAAGCAGCAACCAAGAGAGGGGATCTAGTAGCCAAATTCAGGTAATAGTTGATACTATTAGCAGCATGATGGATATTTTCTGAGAGAAATTAACTCCAAGAAATATTGCTAACCAGAAAAGAAGCTGAAGCCAAACTGCTTCTTTGTGATCTAGTGGTTAGCAATTTTTCCTGAGAGGAACTCCTAGTCTCCTACAACTGTACCAACCATGGCAAATTCAGATAACCATTGCTATGCATCACAACACAAAGAGGCCACCCGTTGGTGAACAAGTACACTGTCACGGTTACACTTATCGCTTATCAATGTGTACTTTTGAGTGAAACTGTCCATACTACCGGGCACACAAGATTGCAGGACCTGCAGTTGAAGCTTCCACTGTAAAAGACAAGTTACCACAACCTGCAGGAATCGATTTCCAAGTTCCAACACCCTGCACAAATGTTCCACAGGCTAACCTAGTTTCGTCAACACAAGGAAAGTGAACTAACACAAGGTTCCTTGCCGACACTCTAAACAAAAAGCGCATAAATTCCTAACGCGAGTAATAACATCTCAAACAATTCAACAGCAAATGCCCCCCAGATCGGAGCAATTCGTCGAACGGATAGCGATCGGATCGGTGAGGCAAAGGGTTCGTCCGGGTCTAGAGACTAGAGCCATTGGAGAGAAGGAAAGGGAGGGAACCTTGGGGTTGGAGACGTGCTGATTCTTGCGGATCTCAGAGGCGATGGTGGAGCGGAGCTGGGAGGCGGTGACGACATCGCCGAGGTTGTAGATATCCATGACGGACGGGATGGAGCGGCACGCCCGCCTGAAGAAGTCGAAGACGCGGTGCCGGGCCTCCTCCATCGACGCCGAGTTCGCCGGCACCTTCACCGCCCGCATCGTGAACGCCATCTCTCCTCCTCCTCCTCCTCCTCCTTCCTCTCCTTCCCCTTCTCCTCTCACTCTCTCTCTCTCTCTGGTGGCTCCGTGCGCCTCCTCGGGGCGAATCTATCGCCGGTCTATCACTAGCCGTCCACTGCTCCTCGAGATTTGGGGATTGGTCTATGGAGATGGTCCACGCAACTGCTATTAAAGCCACTGAAGACCTGAATATGGTATAGCTGTGTAGCACACCACAAACCTGTGCACGTTGTTCCATCAAAAATGAGAAAATAGGGGTCAGATTTTTTTATTTTGGATCTAATCCGTAGTTGCAGTTGCAAGTTTGCGATTACACCAACACCATCTCTATCCGATTATTCACTGGGTTAAGTGAATGAGGTCTATTTGACTGCTGACATATTTTTGTCTATAGACGTACCTATATCAATTTTGATAGAAGTTCGTCTGACATTGAAATTTTGATAAGAGTTACGTCTGGCATTAACACAATATAGCAATTTACTATGATGTGATGCAAGTAATACAGTTATGAACATTTACCGTATCTGATAAAATATAGTTATTGTGCTTGTCAAAAGAGCAATACATATTAGTTTTGGTTTTACTTGTTTGCCGGGCAAAATAAGTCAGATTTGCTTATTGTGCAAATTAAAGGATTGTAATCTTCATGTCAAAGAGTTTATGTACAGCCGTTCTTAAAAAACAGTTTACAGATGACCAAATACCAAAATATCCTCTCTTTTTTTGGAAGTTCCAACTATAAAAAATAATCTATTAAATAAAGCTTTCTATAATGCTAACGCAATCTGAAAGTAACCCAGTTCTGTCTAGCAAATCTAGAAAGCAGCAACAATATCCAACAAGGTTAAAATCCGATTGAAGTTCATATCAAGTGAGCTCAACGGCGTTTGAATTCGAGTAATACAAAACTGTCATCAAATACCATATTAAGATGCAGAGTTCGTATGACCAACATCATATCCAAACACGTTTTGCATTCACCCTCACCATTATATAGAACTTGGTCCGAACAAATATTCACCCTGTTCATTCTGCTGGAGAAATTAGTAGAAACAAACCAATCCGAATTTGGTTCCCATCTCACCTGCGTCATACAAAATTTTAGTTGGACAAAAATGCTCAATTTCAGAGTGCAAAACTGCATAGTCAAGCAGAAGCTGAGAAAACTTTTGTCATAGATTATCTGAACTGGCCAACTGCTCCTACACTGGAGAAGAGCAGGGAAGGAGCAACATGCATGCCAAAAGGCTCACAAGTTGAAGATCTGAACTGGCCAACTGCTCCTACACTGGAGAAGAGCAGGGAAGAAGGGACAACAAGTATGCCAAAAGGCTCACAAGTTGAAGATCTGAACTGGCCAACTGCGCTTCCGGCCATTGGAGCTAATTCCTGTGGTTTCAATAGAAATGTCTATGCTGCGGTGTTCAGATGCCCTCACAATGCTGACGCGGCAGCTAATCATCACAGCAGGGCACTGGTCTGTTCCGACAGATGCAGATGTGCCAACAACTGATTCATCCTTTGTCAACGCAATGGGCTCTTGGAAAGTGAAGATTGTTTGCGACCAGTGAGTTGGCGTACAGAAAGGTGAGGTGGTGAGGACAACTGGCCTATCCTTGCAGAATCTGCTGGTAAATCCTGTCTCAAACCATAGAAGAATGCCATAGCACCAGGTTACACGAGGTGTTTCTGCGCCACATTCCCTCAGCCTCAGCTCAAAGCTTGCAGTGAAATTCATCTCACTTGGTCTCATGGTTGCCAAATCAAAGGACTAAATAGGAAATGAATAAAAACAGTCAGGGCCCAAGTTCCTACATTGCAAAAGAATACTTGAACATAATTTCGAATCAAATGGATTCTATGAAGAATCCCATGTATCATGCTTGGGTAGGTAAAGACCAAAGTTGTATCTCACCTCTATATTATGACAGTAAGTATTTGAGTTTTTCTTGACTCTCAATGGCAAAAACAACTTAACTGGGAAATGTACAGTTTTAGCAGTGGGCAATCAAGCCAGGAGAATTGGGAACTTACATGGAGTACGGTAGTTTCTGTGACAATATCCTGAGAAGCCACTATATCAACTATAGGAAAATGAGCTGAACCCGCTGTAACTTCCTTTCCAATACATGACATGTCAAAGCCATAGACATTTTCCCAAAATGGCAGGCAGGTTCCACCTTTTCCGAAACCAGCACCAAGCTAGAAGAGAGATAAAATGAAAGAGCTATCACATAGCAGGAAATGGGAGAGAAAATAAGAATAGTGGCAAGCATTGGTGAAGCCTTACAATTGTTGCAGTGTCTGGAAGAATGGCCCCACCAGGTTTCAGAAAATGATCACGTGCATATAAAACTGAACTGAGCATGGATTCATATAATAGGCAATATCCCATCCACTCACTCACTAACACATCAAAGCTATTTGGTGGAACTTGTATTACATTGTTTAGCTCTTCAGCTTTTGAGTGCACAACACTTATCACTTGAGAACTTTGTATCTGTTCACCTTTCATATTTTCATCAGCCAATAGACCATTATTTATTGCAACCTGCATTGAAACATAATTATGAGAGGGAAATGATGACCAAAAGAGAATACTGGCTCGATACTATAGTTGAAAAAGGGCATACCTGGGTAGCCACAGAGACCATCTTTGCACTTCCGTCAACAGCAACTACTTTAGAAGCACCAGCCTTAGCTGCAAAAAGACTATAGATAGGATGTGTCCATCAGCAAACATTCATCTAATTGACAAGTCAACACACATCAATATGATAGATTTTATGACTGGCCTTGCACTTCACTAGTTCAGATATATGATCACTGCATCACATGCAATTAGTTGACATATCTACAAATTATTATTGTTACTTTTTCCCAATTGTGATATATCATATATGCTCTACATGCATTTGCTGGATTCAGGACCTATAATACAGTTTATGTCAGTGCACCATTGCATTGTCATGGCGAAACAAAGTAAACCACCTGTGCAACCTAAGAGAGCACTAATAAACAAATAATTGAAAATGGCCCATATCTAGATGCCTCCATACGCCACTTTACGAGTCACCTTGTTATCTTTTGCTAAAGATAATTATTTCACTGCTCTTAATGCCAAAGGTAGTATAAAATCATCATATCTATTAAATAAGGAAAAAACCAAAACTGGAAGATAAGGCAAAAGAAAATCAAAGTGTGTCATTTCAGTAAGCATTTACAAAGAGAATGCAACATACCTTAGTATTCCTGTACCACAACCAACGTCCAGCACAGTTGCACCATGCATGAGGCTAGGATTGCCCAACAGGGCATCTTTGTAAGCATCAGTTCTTACCTGAAAAAGTTGACCACAAATAGTTCATTATTTCCTTAGATAATATATAAGTACATACGGGACATTAATCAAGAGACAGATGTGATAGAAACCCATTGACCCAACTCCCAAGTAGGTTAAGCGTTCACCTACCTTGTCACCAAGCATCTCTCTGTGGATGCCAAATGAACTATAAGACCCAAAGTAGTTATCATCCGCACTTTTAATTTCCCTAGCGGCAACATTAGCGCGAGCAATTTTTAGCAGCCTATCACTCTGTTCCTGTGAATGCAACCCACTGCTCTCCTTACCGGTATTTCCAATACTAAATGTTTTCTCAAATCTAGCATTGACAGCAGAACCATCATCCATATTGGTGTTTGCATGGCTCTCGTGTAGTTCAGCTAAACTCTCCTTGTCTACTGAGTGCTTCCCTCTTTCAAGTGATGTACCACAATCCTCATCATCGTCATCAATGAACAGACTGTGCAGAAGTGAATCATCATCCATGAAGGGTTTCAAGTATGCTTCATCCTCCCATAGAACCTTTCCCGCAATTTTGAAGGTCTCTTCTGTATGTAGGTGGCTACAAAGTTCTCTGTTGCAAGAAAAGGTATTGCCACAGCTCCAACATTTATTCTCAGCAACCTGAAAACCATACATAAGGTCTAAATTCATGAAATGCAGCAAACAAGCATAAAGATTAACAGCAATATGCAATAATCGAGTTAAAAAAAACATAATCAGTGTCTATGCAACTGGTAACTCTCACTCTACAAATGAATAGCAAAACACAATACTTCATAAAAGTGATAAAAAAAAAGAGAGAAGATTCACAATAACGTCCCAAATTATATTGAACTAATTGTAGAATCATGTTGGAAAAAATATGCACTAAATCCCCATAAGCATCTAACCTTGGCCAAAGGAAACAACAAACCGATCAATAAGCAACAACTATACAGAAAAAAACATAAACAACAACTAATTCACACCATGTACATTATGTTTCAATCACGCTCAAGATGCTGCCTTGATGCAATTGTATAAACATGAACAAAAGAACGCACCTTGGATCGAACGAAGTTAATGAGCTTGATGCAGCCATACAAGTCCAGCCCCATCTCCCTCACAACCTCGTGGAAGCCAAAGGAATGCTCGGAACCGCAGTGCGCGAAGAGGGCATCGGAAGACTCGAAGTGCGCGCTGCAGAACAAGCAGAGGAGGCCGCCGGCGGAGGCCGCGTCGTCGCCGTCAGAGCTCCAGTCGTCCCACCCCTCCTCCGCTTCCTCCTCCTCTTCCTCCTCCTCATCCGCGTCTTCGTCGTAGAGCCGCTCTAGCTTGGGATGTAGCTCGGGGTCTTGGGTCGCCATGGCAAAAGCTTGGACGCGACGAGCAGGAGCAACTTGGTTAAACCCTAGACGATGGCTAAAGCCCTGGGCGAATGGCTGAATGGATGGGCTTAGTGAAATGAGGCTGTTTGGGTCCGGCCCAGAAGAGGAGAAAGTTCAGTCCACAGTTGGGCCCAATGATACCACTTCGGCCTAGTTGGGCCAACGTTTGCTTTACAACCTGTTTGGAATGGCAGATTATTTTCATTCAAATAGATTTATAATGCTAGTCTAATTGAATATAAAATTCTAGTAAAATTCTATTTCGTATGGAAAATTTGTTCTGCTGCACAAGCATATTTGGGTCTTATTTTTTTTACCAAAATAAATCAAAATTATGTAATTATTTCTAATTTTATTTTATAGATATATTGTAACTTTGAGAGGTTGAGTATTTTAAACTCAACTCTAATTTTCTAATGTAAAAGGACTATAATTATACTTGACTCTAGAAAAAACCACCAACCTAAGCTATGTTATTTGGCCAAGCAGTTTCGGATCTGACGCAGAAACTAGGGGTTGGTACTCAATCAAACAAATCCTTATTGCATAAGTTTCAATTTTTTTAAAAAAAAACAGAAACTTCAATAAACTTAAGAGCCTATTTGGATTGTAGAAACCAAACATTCATTCTCATTTGATCTATTATTTCTTATAAAATTCTTCCAGGAATCCTCCAATCTAAACATGCCTAAATCAATAGAAGAATGTTTATTAGACTGGCAAATTGAAGTTAAACATTTTCTCCAAAATTTCTAGCATGCAATCCTATGTAGATCTTGCCCAAAAGAGTTTAGTTTCTCTTAGAAGTGGCTTCTCAGATAAACTAAATGACAAAGGTATTAGGTTTTTTAGTTCAAAATGAGTTTAAACTTCGCTGAGAAATTTTTTTTATAATATCATATTTGGGAAGGCTTAAGTTTCTAATAGTTTAAATTGAAGTTAACACTCTTCCAAATAAGATAATATTGCAAGGCTCTTTTTGGGAGGCACTATTTAAGAGAGTTTCAGTTTTAGTTCAAAACATAAAGTTTAAAATTATTATAAATTTAAAGTTTTAATTTTAGCTTAAAGACCCTGTTGGAGAGGGTTTAGGTTTTATAGTTCAAAATGAATTTAAAGTGTTTTTGAGAAACCTTTCGAACACTTAAGTTTCTAACAACTTAAATTGAAGCTAACATTCTTCCAAACAAGATCGTATTGTAAGGCCTATTTGGGAGACTATATTTAAGAGAGTTCAGTTTCAGTTTTAAGTATACAGTTTAAAATCACTAGAAGTTTAAATTTTCAATTTCAGCTTAAAAGCCCTATCGAGAGTGTTTTAGTTTTCATTTAAAATTATCAGAAACTTAAACACTTTGAACCACGGTGTAGTAGAAAATTTTTTTAGATAAACTTAAATTACTAAAAATTTTGAAAAATTATTTCTTCAACTTCTGTGAGAAATAGAGAGGGAGATTCTCTTGATCTCACCACTAAATCTTTCTAAAACTCTAATATGATGTGGACTCTACTTGAATTTGAGACTTTAAAAACGACTCAAAAAATTTTGAAGAATATAACATGACTTTGGCTATCAACTACAAATTGGTTGAACTTGAAACCATTTATATTGAATAAGGTTGGAGATTCTCTTGATCTCAAAATTGTAACTTTTAATTTTTTTTCTCATAAATTGAGAAAATTAAGTTGATTATTACGATATCATATTGAGTTTCATACACTAACTAATTCAATCAAAAATTTAAATTACTGCAAAAAAATAATCAATCACTCATACTTTTGACACCTTTCTTTTAGAGTTACCTTGCCTGGTTCGGATGAGTCGCTAGACCGACATTCGCTACCCAAAAAAATCCTGTCAAAACCCTCGAACAGGTGTACACAACCCCTCGCCGCCAGCGAACCGCAGGCCACCACCTCTAACTCTGGCCGCTTCCCCATCCCAACCTCCAAGAAGCCGCCGCCGCCAACGAAGGTAATTCGGAACCACATACCGAGAGATCCAGAGCAACCTCTTCCCAATTCACATTTCGCGCTATGAACAACTCCGTTTACTAGTACTTTCTTCCCGCAGCATGAAATTATTGGTGCAAATATAACTAGCTGTGCATGACCGCGTTAACTCGGCTCACCGGAAGAGCAGTTTCTTGGAGCTGGTGAGTCGTTTCGCCAACGAATTCTTTAAGCAAGAAGCTGCCTAATTGTGTGCGTGCAAATCTTTGTTGTTGCAGGAGTTCTAAAGCTGCAAATTCGCGCCATCGCAGGTTGTTTTCGCAGCGTAAGGGGGCATTCCGGGCCGCGGAAATGGACAAGGGGGATCGGAAGAATGGGCGTGGTTCTCTCATAGTCCTGGAGGGGCTGGACAGGAGTGGCAAGTCGTTACAATGTGCTCGGCTGCTCTCCTTTCTGGGAGGGAATGGTTGGCCAGCCGAAGGATGGCGTTTCCCAGACCGAAATACTAGTGTTGGGAATATGATCTCTGCGTATCTCGCAAATGAGTCGCAGCTCGATGATAGGACGGTTCATTTGGTCTTCAGCGCAAATCGCTGGGAGAAAAGGTTTGTTCCTTTCACATTGTAAATTGATGTAGGTTGCTTTATTAGACTTATCAAGGGAAGAGCTTCTTGGACCATGGAGGTGCTGATTTGGTTTTTCCATTTATAGAGCTTTGATGGAAAACAAGCTACTTAGTGGAACTACACTTGTTGTCGACCGCTATTCTTATTCCGGAGTGGCATTCTCAGCTGCTAAAGGACTCGACATTGAGTGGTGCAAGGTCAACCAGAATAACTGATAGCTACATGCCTATGTGTTCATATGTTTTTTCGCATGTTGGAAAGTAATGTTTTTTTCCATATCACAGGCTCCAGAAGTTGGATTAATAGCTCCAGATCTTGTAATATATCTGGATGTACAACCAGAGGTATTCCATTGCTCTTGTTCTGCCTATGATATTCCAATGCAAAGGCTTTTCTGATTATTAATTCATTAGAATGCTCATATAGTCACGGTTTGGTGTATTGATATTGTTTCATTAGAAGGCTCATGTACTCAAGGTTCTGTGCATTTAGCTTGTTTCATTCATTTTACATACTATCACTTAGATGTGAACTTTTACTATTTCAGAAAGCAGCTGAAAGAGGAGGCTATGGGATTGAGAGATATGAAAGAGTTGAGTTTCAAAAAAGAGTTGCTGAGCATTACCATTTACTCCGTGATTCATCATGGAAGGTAACTCATTTATGCTGAAATCACTGAGACGTGCCTTAGTCTTTGCTCTGTTTCCACTTAAGTTCTTGTTATGCATCACTCATGGAGCTGTATGTCCAAGTGAAGCAATCTACATATCTACCATGTTCGCATTTTTATTGCACTCACGGTCTATTTTGGACTTCTAGATTACCATTGCAAATCCCCCCTATAAGGCTGGAACTGTGACATGTTCATAATATCAAGAATTAATTATTTTTGTAGGTCTGTCTACAAAAGATTAATTGAATATTTTTGTTTGGAGTTGTAGCATAGACAAACTCTTTGGCCTGGAATTTCTATTTATTATATACGGGATGAATGTTCAGTATCAATGCTGCATCTTGTAGCTAAGTTCAACGTACTTCAATTGACCTACATGTTCTAAGACACATTCATTCATGCTTATGGTATTATCATAGGATTACATTATCATCATGACCAATGCAGAGGAAACAAGTGATCTATGGTCTTTTTCGACCTATACATTTCTGAATTTCATGATTGATGTTTTTGAACTTGAGGTGGACAGATAGCTGTATGAAGGAAAACCTAAGCAGACAGTTTTGTATGTAGTTCTTTGATCAACCAGTTCTCAAATGAAGCTGAATGATTTACTATACATGGTTCTTGTGTTTCTTGTGTTTCTTGTAGGTAATTGATGGTTCCCTTCCCATGGATGATGTGGAAGAACAGCTGAAAGAGATAGCTTTGAATTGCATTATGAATTGTCAGGGGAAGCCACTTACCAGTTTGGCCTGGTAAACAATGTCACTCGTCAATGGTGTAATGGCATGCCGTAGACTACGATAGTCTAGTACTTCTAAATTCTTTCGTTTTGTGAGATTGATGCACAATCTGGCTGACACAAGCATTAGTAGGCAATAGGCAGCACTTCCTTCCCCATTTTTCTGTATTTTGGCCCATTTGGCTTAATCTTAAACAGGCATTATGTTTTAGCATTTACAAAATGATGCTCTGGTGACTCTTTTGTAATGTGAATCCTGTGACGTTACACAACATGCAAACCCGAACAAACTTTTGCTGCAACCCACCAATGTGTTCTGAATATGGAGAACATACTCATCAAGGGCGCCCAGTAAAAAATATCACGGATCAAATACACCATTTCAAACACATCTATGGTGAGTTATAGCAGAACGTATGTGTTTATTTGTAATTTATAAGCCAGAGATACACCACCCGCCGAGATACACCAGCCGAAGGAATTTCTCAAGGTGCAGAGGTTTTGCTACTCATATTACACGACTATAATTTGCACTTCTTAGTACAGGAAAGACTGGAGATCGATGGATGCAGGCTCCTAGATCTTTTACACATAACTGTCGATAAGAGACTTCCTCATGTCATCGGCAATCGAGGTTTGATGCCCTTCTCTCAGCTTGAAGATGCTCTCAATGACAGAGAGCTCGGTGGCTGTTGTATCTGAGCCACAGAAGGCTGTCCAATCATTCACTGTCATGCCTGCAGCAATGACCTCACTACCTCTGTTAACAGTTCCAGCAACAAGAGGGACTTGAAGGAGCGTAGACAGCTCATCAAGATCTTCAATGGATGTGTGAGGATGAACCTGTTTCACCAGGGTATCATACCATTAGAATAGGTAGGGTTTTTTTTTTCTTTAGGAGAATAGATTGTGGAAATGAAAGTGCAGTAAACACCCTACCAAGCCACCTTTGTTGGAAAACACACAGTAACTGCCAACAACAATATTTCCTGCGATTGTCTGCCGAAAGACCTCAACCCCAAGAACATCTGAAATGAGCTCCTCTGTCTCCTGGAGAACAAGCAAATGAATACTCAAATTCAAATTAACTGGGAAAAGACATTGGACACCGCACAAAACATCACAGACATAAACTGACTGACTTTGTCAAGATCAGGGTGTGTAAGTGCAACATGGTCATTGCAGGCTATGCAATTTCCAAGAGCGGACAGCCTTTCATCAATGCGCTGGACAACCACTTGATCAGGTAAGCAATTCCGCAAATGTTGAAGCTCTAAAACAATTTCAACAGAAGTTCAGGTAACACATTAGCATGGTTTTCTTGGACTTCAGATTAGCCATAATACAACATACAGCAAAATGGAACTTATACCTTTGTTATACATGATAACAACATGCCAACCATCAGAACATACCAAGCATTTATGAAAATCAGAAACTTTTTTTTGTTATTTTAGATAGGTCTGATATCTACTAGTTGCAACTCAACAAAACACTCTGTTGACCAATTGATATCATTCTTAGATGGGCCAGGAAGCCGCTAAATAAATTTTGCTTCTCTTGCAATACCTATCCGGGAAACTTCCTCTGTTAACATCAGTGCTTGTTCACAATTGCAAGACATTAAATTACCTTAGGAGCTAGGAATGCATGATTGTGGAAAACAAACTTAGCCCAGTTGAAAATACAGAGCTGGTTCAAACAATCACACTTCTTATTGAAAACAAATGGACCAGAGAACCTAGCCAAAAAGTGTGTGTGTTTGTAAACATTTACCCTCAAAGTACAGCCAAAAAAAAATACTCTACCTTGATCAGTGGTGGTATGGGGCAGGAGAAGTCCATTCTTGTTTCCTGGATCACATAGAAGTGGTAACAAATGAGTGGCAAATGGAGGCAAGCTCAGCTTGGTAAAGCCAAACTTTAATACCAACCAGCACACAATCGTCCAATTATTCTAGTTCCTCCTATGGAGGTCTTGATCACAGGAATGACATCAGCAAGCTCAGCCTCAAATGCACTGCAACATATTTTAAAGAAAAGCTAATTCAGAGTATCACTACTTCCACCAAAAGTTGTCCAAAAGCTAAAACCAAGAGATACATGTAACCTAACCTGTAGAAGTTCTCTGAACCTCCAATTGCAACTAGACAATATGCATTTGTTAACTTGGAGAAAACACCAACTTCACAATTGTTCTCAAATTGAATGCCTAAAGAGAATGCACAAAAACATATATTACTCTTTAGAATTTAGAAAGTATCTACAAGTTGCTTGTCACAGCAACACCATTGATAAATTTGCACCAGGAACATTCTAGAACAAGAAGATTAAAATACAAATACAAAATTTCAAGGAGCAACTTAGTTAAAAACTACCAACCAGTTCAGACCTGAAAAAACTTGCATAAAATAACAAATTGGAAAAAAAAAAAAAAAAAAAAAACCATGCCTATATTAATCCATCCAATTAGATATGCACAATATCTGAAATTCTAAGCACAAACTGCCACCAAAATAGGAAATATTGTTGTTACAAACTTAATATGCAAACCCAATCTTTTTCCTGGCTACCAACAAGAGGCACTTATATCATAACTGCTACCCCTGCATACTCAAAGCTAGCTTCTATCTTAAACCATAAATTGAATATATGGTACTCAGTAGCATATGCTGATCAGACAACTAGTTTTCCAAAGGATGCTTACATCACAACTACCACTCATCGAACCTCAAAACTGACATATAATTACAACGAAACAGTACTAAAAATCACTACTAATCCTAGGGGGAGTTTGTTTGGTGGAAGTTTGGAGTTGGGAATGGGAAATAAGTCACAGCTTCTGTAGCTGCAAATGCCCCCACTTCATACGGGCATCACTTACGGATTTACGATTCAAAGCCCACAATCCCTAACTAATCATTCATCACAGTAATTAAATTAAAGCTATCCAACTTTCTGGGCACAATAATCACACTAATTTAATCTACTAAACGAGACAAAAGATTACAAAAACGGAAACTAACGGGTCGCCATGATTGAATCCGATTTGCCGCAGCCGCTGCTCGACTAATACACCTGCAGATTAAACACGAAACAGATTTACGCAAAAAAAAATCAAAAAAATGAGGAAAAATCGGGGGAAAAAGAGAGGTATCGGACGGAGGTGCAGGAATTGGAGACCGAACCGACAACGGATTGGGTCGGGAAGGGAGTGGACGCGGCGGTGGGCGTTAGTCGTTAGGGTTTGGGTGCACGACTTCCGCGGCTTCTCGTGGGAGCAAGGAAGGGCCGAGGATGTGGCGGGGCGGTATATGAGCATGAGCAGCTCGGAAACGGGCGGTGTTCTTGCGCCGGGCTTGTTGGGCCTAACGGGCCAATGCCTATATGCCCTGATCGGGCCTATCTTTAGAGCCCTCTTGGGAGAGCTCCTACCACACTGCCCTCAGACTACCACACTTATATATCTACATAGACAGTTAAAATGTGTCAAATCTCAAACAACAAAAAACAAAAAAAAAAAAAAGGAAACGATAAGTTCTATTCTCAATCTCTTTTATTTTTTATGTACACTTGATTGAGGTCTTTTGTGTTAGAGTATGTATAATAGTGGTGGAAAATAAAATAATCAACATAACATATACTATTATTACTCATAAATTGACTTTCTAAGAAATACCATATATAATAGATATCGGGTTAAAATCACATCATTCATATGTTTGAAGGTTGTTTAGGACGGACTTAGCGACTATTGTGATTTGACCCCCAAGTTTTGGTTGTTTGTAAATAGTGACATAGGATGGCCTGAAAAATAGTCTTTGCTCAAACTCTTCTTGCTAAATGAAAGGTGTTACTTCGCATATAAGAACTCAAAGAGACAACCATGGATTGGGACCCCCTAAAGTTTTCTCTTAAATCAATCCATAAGGTAGATTACGCATGATATTATCCACTTATTTCAGATTCAATATTCAAGAATTTGTTGTAGATTTTTCTAAAAAACTATTTTTATAAGTGATAATATATGTTAGAGTTGAGTATTTTCATATTTGGATTGGACACACAAAAAGCTTGAGTCCATTGAGCCGCCCAGTCCACCCTAATAAATATGTCAAATTATTTAAGTTCAGGGTGATTAGATTGGATTTTACTAGATCATATTCAAAAAATCGGGTCAAATTGGATTTTTTTTTTTAATTTTAGGGGTCTAAGACTATAGACATAGGGAGGTTAGACTTGACCCTGATCTTATACTTGGGGATCGGGTGGGCCGAATAGGGTGTCAAATTTTGTTTAGATCTAATATATGTTATGTTGAAAACACATCATACTTAATTCTTTAACATAAAAAATACAAGATTTCAAATAAACACATATATAAAAATATAAGAAATAAAAAATTCTACCCATATACCTAATCGTGGGGTGCACATATGATAGCCGCCTCTCTCTCCCACAGAATATGAAAATAGGTGGTTTGGACGAAAATCCACGGGACATTTGCAGCCGGCAACACACACAGCAGCAAAGTGAACAAAGTGCAAAGAGCAAAGAATTCGATCACAAAACGGCATCTTTTACGCTCCTCCGAGTCTGCGTCACTGCGTGCGCCCACGGCCCATGTCCAAACAGGCAAACACACACGAGTCCACTGACAAGTGGGGCCTCGGAAAGCCGGCTTCCGTTAGTCACTGTCGTGCGGGCCCCAGTACACGTCTGATTGCTTCTTCTACACTTTCACTCGTCCTCTCCGCGATGCGCTTTGAAGGGACGGAGTGACCTCGCTGCCAATGCCATCCACCTCTGCCTCTCTCAAGCAAATTTCTTGCAGTAAAACACGATAAATAAGTTGAGTTCCTTTGAAGTTTCAAGGCTAATTCTGGCCTTGCTGTTGTGATCTTCCCAGTCCCAAGGTGAGATTTTAATGTATGTGCAGTAGTTGCGGATGATATGTCCTTGCGCAATTCCGCGCCCCAGAAATCTCGGGACAGGCAAAGAGATAGATTTCTTGTTTAGTGTGGAAGTTTTGTTTACCTATTTTGGTGGATTTTTGAGGGGATTTTGGTGAATTTTGAGGTGATCGGGCCCAAAGGTAGTGGCTTTTCTTGGATTTGTTTCTTCGTTCTTGTGAATTTATTGTTACTCTGGTTGCAATTAGTGTCTGTGTTCTTGCCTGGTGCTTGATTGGAATGTACTAATGGAGAATTGGGCTTTGTGAGTTGGTGTGGTTAGTTTTATCTAAGCTGCTAGTTTTGGGCAATTTTCTTCATCATTATGTTATACAGGGAAGACTAACAAGTACAGTATACTTCTGAAGGAAAGGAATTAATGTATGTTATTTTTTGTATACTTTTTCATATCCATGCAATGGTTCCTGGTCAATGTTTGTTCTGTATGTGAGCCTGCATTTCGATGAATTGCAACAGTATTACATTGAAAATTAGCAGCTTTGAAGGTTCCTTGCTAGTTTCCTGTGGGTAGGATTTTTTGCTATTTAGAATAGACGTATTTCTCTCTGTTGTGGTTAGAGGTTGCTTGTTCTGAGTCAGAGATCAAATATATGTTCTTTCTTTTAAGTCTGGTGTGTTTGGTTGGAATTACTTTGGAGACGGTTCTCATTCTCTGACTAAATTAGGAATTAGAGATGCCATGCGGTTGTTCAAGTGCTACTTTCTTAATGAAATATTGTGAGCAATTATTGCTTCACCATTTTCTAAGTGTCTGATCATTGTTGTTTCCTGGCTCGGCGGTTGATGTTAACACAAAAAAGAGAAGACCTTTTCCCCCTCTTTCATGCTCGCAATATCTTGCTAATTGTGTTTCATTATTACATGCATTTGTACTTCCTTGCATGTTGTTTCATTGTATGCATGAGTAGCCTCACTTGGGGGTGGTTCAAACCGTCTGCAGTAGCTTCTGTTTGATTCCGTTTATTGATTGGAACAAGGTCGTAGGTCTTGATATATTATATCTTGTAAAGTGCAGGCCTTACTGATATTTACACATTTACTGATGCTGTCCAGGTTTTGGAGAAAGATACTTCATTGTTCAGCATTTCTCAAAAAGGATAAATGGGTTCAGAAGGGCCTTCTGTTGTGATTGTTCATGCCACTGGATTTAAGAAGTTTTATGGAGTTGCTGAGAACCCAACTGAGACAATCGTAAGAAATCTTAACTCGTTCATGGAAAAGAGAGGGTTGCCAAAAGGCCTTGTACTCGGAAGCTGCACGATTCTCGAAACTGCAGGGCAGGGGGCACTTGGCACATTGTATAAAGTGTTAGAATCTGCTATTGCAGACAGAGAGCATGGATCATCGCACCAGGGACAAGTAATTTGGGTTAGTGCTTATGCTCACCTTATTCTTCATTTGACTTGCTCATGTGTTCTAAGAAATTCATAGAATCATGCTAGATAAAGTAGTTTTCTTCCGAAATGCAGCTAAAATGGCTATATTTCTTTTGCTCACTGCATTCTTAATTCTTTTGTTCTTAAAGGAAGAGAACTGTGGCAAGAGAATATGTTGCAAAGTTGTCACCATAGATGGAACTTAGCATCTCTTAGCCAGGATGTTAACGTTAGAAGAATGTTGTCATATGAAATTCATGGATATAGGAATTCAATATTTACACCATGGAGGAATTGCTGAGTTGGTATCAAATTTGACCCTAGTATGTTCAAGAAACCGCCAATTTGGAACAACCACCATCGTCAGCCACTGCTGGCTAGGCTTCTGCAGTGGATGTTGATTAGCATTACATTGCATTGTAATATTTTTGTCCTGGAAAAAGAACAAGGCAATTTCTAATATCTATCTGGTTCAATTGAAATGAATTTATGTATGGATCATTTTTCAGCTCCATTTTGGAGTCAATAGTGGTGCAACAAGGTTTGTTCTTGAGAATCAGGCTGTTAATGAAGCTACCTTCCGTTGTCCAGATGAGCTAGGATGGAAACCTCAGGTTGCAATGTTGTCCTTTTACCTATTTCTGTTATCGTCATCTATACATAAATCTACTTTCTCCATTTCATTTTATCAGTTTCATTTTTACCATGCAGAGGGTCCCTATTGTGCCATCTGATGGAAGCATCTCATCAACAAGAGTGGTAAAATTTTTATTATCTTAGATATGATGGGCTTTCCAGTTTTTGCAGAGCAAACATGCTTTCTTTGTCAGCTTAACCTCATTCTACTTCAATCTTTCATAATCAAACTAGACTATGCTGCCAGTGAATGAAATAACCAAGTCACTCCAAAAGATAGGCTATGATGTTATGCCTTCGGATGATGCCGGCCGATTTGTATGCAACTATGTCTACTACCACTCCCTTCGGTTTGCAGAGCAACATGGCATCAAATCTCTATTTGTACATGTGCCCCTCTTCTTGACGATCAATGAGGAGGTCCAGATGCATTTTGTTGGTTCTCTTCTTGAAGTTCTTGCTTCCTTGAACTTGGAACATCAACAGGTGGGTCTACCTTTAGAAGTCCCCATTTTATTGGGGAGAGCCAAGTGATAATCCTGTAGTATTTTGTTGCTTTCTTGCTTGTAGGTCAGCAGGTCTATCTTGAAGATGCACAGTTCCAAGCAGACCGAATAAAAAATGTGCGATTATGCTGGTTATTCATGTTGCTCCAAAGGTTGTAAAAACGAAGGCTGCTTAGAGTGTTGTATATTCCTGTGGTCAAATGCGGCTTATATGCCATTACATGTTATGAACATGACTGAAAACTTGCTTTCAATAAAACCTCAGAAAATCAATGCAATTGATGCTTCACTTGCATTTCACTTGTAGATGCCTTATTTCTTTATCTCACTCTTGCACTTCTGATGTTAATGCATTGGTCAGTAAACATTGGCTCAATCATATATCTCCAGCTTTCACTTATTCTCTCCCAGATGTATTCGTACTGCCTTTTTAGTGCTGCTTTTGCACTCTCAATATCCTAAGCAGCAGGAATTATCTTTTCAATCTTACTTGTCGGTTCAGCTGCTTACAATAATTCATTTGCTGAAAGCATAAACTATGGTATACTATACTGTACACTGAAGAGGGCAGCATCTCTCTGCATGTATGCAATTCAGACTACAGAATCTTCAGATCAGTACAACCATTTGGTGTTTTCCATGGGCCTGCTGCCTTCCAATTGAAAAGATAATCTCACTCAACCAGTCATACCATTTTCCGTTAGTTTTTATTAGATATTTCTTTTTTTTATGAAAATCGTAGAATATTCTGGTGTTTCAAACAGAACTTTTGTATTTATGAGCGCTATTGCCAACCATGTATCGACATAAATACAGAGAATCAGAAATATGGTCCTCAAAATGACATGCTACTGTCATGGCATTGTGAATTTGTGCACTCATGTTTGCTTTAAGATTCTAGAAATTAAAGACCCAATCCACAATTGTATTCTATTTATTTGGTTTATCCACGAAGAAGAAAGGAGATAGGAGCAGTCATTTGCCCTCTTTTACCTGCCTTTTTTCCAACTTAATGTGTTGGATTAGTCAACAAAGTACAAAAGAAAATTCGACCACGTACACACACACGTCATCTTATCTCCAGCAAAAAACGATAAAGTTGAGTTATTTTGCTTTTTTAAGGCTAAGTATGGCCTTGCTGTTGTGATCTTTCCATTCCCAAGGTGAGATTTTTATGTGCTCGGCTGGTAGTTTGGCGGGTGCAGATGATTGTGCTCTTGGTGCAGGAAAAGATTGTTTTTTGACCTTTTTTTGTGATTTTTGTGGAGGGTTTTAGTGAATTTTGAGGTGATCTGGCGGTGGTGGCTTTTCTTGGATTGTTTCTTGTGAATTCTTGTACTCGGGTTGCAATTAGTGACTGTGTCTTGCCTGGTGTTTGATTGGAATGGACTAGTGGGGAATTGGGATTTATGTGCTGGTGTGGTTAGTTTTCTCAAAGCTGCTAGTTTTGGGCAATTTATTCATTATTATGCTAAACAGTGTAGACTAATAAATATAGGATGTTCATAGTGTTTTCTGTATGGCACATGGTTTCAGTTACTTTGGATAAGGTTATCATCCTTTGATTAATCATTCAGGAATTGGGTTCTCTGTTATGCATCAGTGAGTCGTTAAAGTGCTGCTTTCTTAATAAAATATTGTGGGCAAATGGTTGCTTTATCAATTTCTAAGTGTCTGGTCATCACTATTTTCCTGGTTTGGTGGCTGATGTTCACACAAACAAAAGATCACTGGATCTTGTTAAAATTAACTTGCATGTTGTATTGCTAACTATGTTGCATTGTTACATCCGTTTTAAGTTCCTGGCATGTTGTATGCATGGTATTGATATATGGTTTTATGTTTTGTTAAGTGCGGGCCTTACTAATATTACCAAGTTTTACTGATCCCTTCTCCAGGTTTTGGAGAAAGATACTTTGTTGTTCAGCATTGCTCAAAAAGGATAAATGGGTTCAGAAGGGCCTTCAGTTGTGACTGTTCATGTTACTGGATTTAAGAAATTTCATGGAGTTGCTGAGAACCCAACCGAAATAATTGTAAGTAATCTTAAATCATTCATGGAAAAGAGAGGATTACCGAAAGGCATTGTACTCGGAAGTTGCACGGTTCTGGAGGCCGCAGGGCAGGGGGTACTTGGCACATTATATAAATTGTTAGAATCTTCTATTGCAGACAGGGAGCATGGATCCTCGCATCAGGGGCAAGTAATATGGGTTTGTGCTCAGTGCTCACCCTAGTCTTCACTTGATTTTTTTGTTTTTTTTTTATCAAAGTCTTCACTTGACTATTCATGTTTTATTTTGATCAAATATTGATTAGTACATTTGAGTTTTGTGTATTGCAATGTTTTTCTCCTGGAAAAAGAACAACAAAGTTTTCTATATGGTGCCACAAAAGTAAATTTACATATGGAAAATTTTCAGCTCCATTTTGGAGCCTGTAGTGGCGCGACATGGTTTGCTCTTGAGAATAAAGCATTTAACGAAGCTACCTTCCGTTGCCCAGATGAGCTAGGATGGAAGCCTCAGGTTGCATTGTTGTCCTTTTACCTATTTCTGTTAACTTCATCTATACATAAATCTACTTTCTTCATTGCATTTTGTCAGTTTCATTTTTTACCATGCAGAGGGTCCCAATTGTGCCATCTGATGGAAACATCTCAGCAACAAGAGAGGTAAAGTTTTTATTATCAGTTCATTCTTTGGGGCTTTTCAGTTTTTGCATTGCAAACATGCATTCTTTATAAGCTTAACTGCATTCTGCTGTGATCTTTCATGATCAAACCAGACTAGGCTGCCAGTGAATGAGATAACCAAGTCACTCCGAAAGACGGGCTACGATGCCAGGCCTTCGAATGATGCCGATCGATTTGTATGCAACTATGCCTACTACCAGTCCCTTCGGTTCACAGAGCAACATGGTATGAAATCTCTATTCATACATGTGCCGCTCTTCTCGGCAATTGATGAGGAGGTCCAGATGCATTTTGTTGGTTCTGTTATTGAACTTCTTGCTTGCTTGAACTAGGAACAATATTGTAAAGGTGGGTCTACTTTCGGACAAAGTAATAATTCTGTACTATTTTCTTGCTTTCTTGCTTGTAAATCAGCAGTTCTCGCTTGAAGATGCACTGTTACAACCAAACTGAATAAGGATGTGATATTGTTGATGATATTCATGTTGCTCCAAAGGTTCTAAACAAATATAACTGCAATTTTCATGCATTTCACTTTGTTGATGCTGTTGTTTTTTTTTCCCAATCTTGCTTTTGCATTTGAGTGCAGACTTCAGAAATCTTTTAGATCATTTGTAAAATCGTTTGATGTTTTGCTGAAATTTGAGTGAATTACCTGCCAATTGAGAGGAAGGAACAATTGGCTAGAACACTTATTGTAAGATACAGAAATCGTTGAACTGCCTACGATCAAATCCCCATACTACCAAAATCCATTACAAAACGGTCCCATTTGGCAGGTGGTGTGATTTAAACCTTGGTACAAGAAAATCCAATTTTTTACCAGTTGAGCTACAATATTCTCCGTGTAACACACGGCGAGCCGGTTGCGTACTTGAAAAAGAGAAAAATGAAATCTTTACTTATTTTTCTCTATACAAATGGCTTCTTCAGTTGACCATTGGCAGAACTAAGGTATACAGCTATTGAAGGTATACAGCTTAATAGCATTTCATAGTGGCCATTTGGAGGGAGTTCCTTTGAGATGAGGTAGAGTTCAAAGCAGTTGGAGACCAAATCTCATTCCCAGCCATGGATCTATGTGTTGCCAGGTAAATGACTTTCAGTTGTTATACATATTTTTAATCAAATTTAATTGGATTTTTAAATAATGTCCTTTTGGACAATTGGTGAAAAACTGAAGACAGTGTACAAAATACAAACCGTCTTCACTTCTTCAAGAAAGTACAGACAGAAAGTGTTCGAGCAGCGACAAATTAAAGAAAACTGACCAGTTAGATTTTCGAAAGGAAACTACTTAGGTCATATGCAGCTGTTTTACAACACCTCGTCCATCTATAAAAGATAAATATAATTATGGGTATAATCGTAGTCATAATTATAAATACCCGCCTTTATGAACAATGCTTCATCACCTCTCAAGTTTCATTTGCTCTTGCTTTCCTTGCTCACTAGTGGCAACATAGGAGACATGGCCACTAGTTTTAAGATTCCCATTGTGATCTCATGCACCTTGCTCTTGGCCGTGGCGTGCCAAGGCCTCGTGGTCGGCTACTACAAAAAGACATGCCCCAAGGCTGAGGCCATTGTGAGGGCCGAGGTTAGGAAGGCCGTGTACAAGAATGCCGGCATTGGCGCTGGACTTATCCGCCTCCTCTTCCATGACTGTTTTGTCCAGGTATGTATACATATAAACGCAGTAAGGCGATAAGAACTGCCTTTAAAATGAGAGAGCACAAATTCGCGTTTTGAGCTATTAATTAGTGTGGGAAAGAGTATGGTCCACTTGGCATTTCTAGCATCCCAATAATGTTGATTTTAACCAATGCATTTCATTCGCGCATTGATCAAACAGTTTGGATCGTTAGTTTATTTTCTTGATTTCTAAACGTGACATGTATGCAAATAGGGTTGTGATGCTTCTGTCCTACTTGACCCGAGCCGGGAAAACCCGAAACCGGAGAAGCTTGGAGTGCCCAACTTCCCCAGCCTGCGAGGGTTCGTGGTGATCGACGCGGCCAAGGACGCCGTCGAGGAGGCCTGCCCCGGCATCGTCTCCTGCGCAGACATCGTCGCCTTCGCCGCCCGCGACGCCTCCTACTTCCTCAGCAGCCATAGAGTCAACTTCAAAATGCCGGCGGGCCGTCTCGACGGCCGGTACTCCAACGCCTCCGACACACTCAGGTTCCTTCCGTCGCCGTTCTTCAACCTCACCAGGCTCGTCTCCAGTTTCGCCGCCAAGGGGCTCTCCGTCGAGGACATGGTCGTGCTCTCGGGCGCGCACTCCGTCGGCCGGTCCCACTGCTCGTCCTTCGTCCCGAGCCGCCTCGCCGCGCCGTCGGACATGGACCCCGCGTTCGCCAACTTCCTGAGGAGGAGCTGCCCGGCGAAGCCGACTAAGGCCGACGACCCGACGGTGAGCCAGGACGTGGTGACCGCGACCACGCTGGACAGCTACTACTACAAGAACGTGCTCTCGCACAGGGTACTGTTCACGTCGGACGCGACGCTGCTCTCGACACCGGAGACGGCGGAGATGGTGCGCGACAACGCAGACATCCCCGGGTGGTGGGAGGAGCGGTTCGAGAAGGCGATGGTAAAGATGGCCGGCGTCGAGGTGAAGACGGGCAGCGACGGTGAGGTCAGGACGAACTGCAGGGTCGTCAACTAATCAAAGTGCAGCACTGCTGACTGTTTGGTTTTGTGCTTTGGTTTGATCCCACGAGCGCTGCAGATAAATTATAACTGTTCCCGTGTACTTATGTTGATGTTATTTTTTATTGGGTATGCTGCATTTGTTTTAGTTGCATTATATGTTGAATTTGTTTTAGTTGCAGAAAGACTGTATATTAAAGTTTCTTGCAAAACATTTATAAAAACTAAAAAAAAATTTAAATGCAACTATTTTAATATAGACCATTAATTTTCTCTAATGTAAGGGTTATAATTTTGTCTATCACCTCCAAGAAGATAATTGGAAACTCAGTCTCTCAAAAGATAAAATTGTCTTTACAGCTCAATTTCTATCTTTGGAGTTTTTCTACGGTCCTCTTAATTTATTTTAGAATTGTCTGAACCACTAAAATCGATTTTTTTTTTTGAAATAACCCTTTAAAAAAAAACAATTACAAAACTAACCCCTAACTTTTTAAATTTGCCAAAATAGCACTCTGTCGCGAACCGGGCCGCGCGACTGATCTTCAGTCGCTATCCCAGATAGCGACTGATGACGTGGCACGGCCCAACGCTCCACTGGCCTAGTTCGCGTGCCACGTATGCTTTCAGTCGCTAGCTCGGATAGCGACTGAAAAGATATAAAACTATGTCATACCAATAAGTTACAAAAACTGGTTGTAGTCTAGTTGGTTAAGACGCTCTCTCTCCGACTGAAGATGTGAGTTGGGCCAACGGTGTATTGGGCCGTGCCACGTCATCAGTCGCTATGTGAGTTGGGCCAACGGTGTATTGGGCTGTGCCACGTCATCAGTCGCTAGCTGGGCTAGCGACTGAAGATCAGTCGTGCGACCCAGTTCGCGACAGAGGGCTATTTTTGCAAATTTAAAAAGTTAGGAGTTAGTTTTGTAATTATTTTTTTTTAAAGGGTTATTTCAAAAAAATATTCACTAAAATCAAATAGTTTAAATTTATTAGTATATCTTGATATCTTCTCTACTTATATTATTATATAGACAGAGGAGGTGTGACGTATTATATTTAATTATGTGAATCTGATTAAACTTCATGTATCCAAATCCTCTTCGTCACCTCTTTCTCTTTTAATGATTTATCCAAATTTATTTCTTCTCTTCCTCTTTCTCAGATGATGAGAACGACGATATAAAGAGTTCAAATAATACGATGGAATGGCAAGAATGGAAAGACAAGAAAGAAATTTTTTGATGCAAAAAAAATATATACATGCATTTTCTAAAAAGAATAAAGATTGAAAGGGTGAGTCGGCAACAGCGGAGAAGTTCATCAAAATCTGAGATTCTATGATCATTTGAAGGTTCTTTTATAAAAGACTTTTTGTAATTCGATTTTTTTAGTTGAATAAGGGAAGTTGTGATTATGCAATCTTAGTTTGGGAAGATAGATTTGTTTGAAACAAAATTTCAGATTTTTTTTTAAATCGATGATATTTCTATAAAAATAGAGATATTAGTATTTCTTGGATAAATTCTTTTATTCTTTAATAAAACTTTCCATAGTAGCCCAAGAGAAATTATGCTTTCCATACAAATCTTAACAAGTGTTACAGGAATATGCCCGTCCTCGGCAATGAGAAGCTCGTCTAAAGCATAGATCTCATGAATGATAGATTTTATTGTTGGTTATCTCCAACCCACCGGCGCTTCGCTTGGTGTTTCAACAGAATATTCTCCAGTATATTCTGTGCCACGTATACGAAGCATTATCTGAAGCACCACCCTTCTCCAACCCACCGGCGCTTCGCTTGGCGCTTCGCGAGGCACCTTCTCTAGCACCACCCTTCTACAACCCACCGGCGTTTCGCTTGGCGCTTCGCTTGGTGCTTCGCGTGGGGCCCGCACATACATTATTTATTACACATTAACAAATTGATAAAATAAAATTCAAATAATTCGAAGACAACAAATTAAAATAAAATTTTTGTAAATAACAAAAAAAATTTAAAATTATTTTTATTTAAATGGCACACGGGAAAAAATATGACATATACTAAATTAAAATTCGGCAACAGTCGGCCTTTGACAACCGCACAAACAACTACTCATCGGTACCGCCGGCCCCGAAACGCTGCCAGATGTGCTCGATAAGATCCCGTTTCAGTTGCCGATGTGTTGGGCGAGCACGGATCGCATTATTTCGATCTAGCACATGTTCAAAAATTGGCGGAGCAGTGCTGTGGATAGTAGGCGGTGTTACGGTTGATGTGCCTTGAGTATCATACAATTGAGTGATCGGGTCATGAGAGTTCCGCTCATCCTCGATTATCATGTTATGGAGGATGACACACGCTTTCATGATATTGGCAAGAGTTGATCGTTGCCAAAATCGAGCGGGGCCGCGGACAATAGCAAATCGAGCTTGCAACACCCCAAATGCTCGCTCCACATCTTTTCTTGCCCCTTCTTGATGTTGTGCAAATAACTTGAGTTTGTCCGTTTGGGGCAAGGGTGCGGTCTTCACGAAGACAGCCCACTCGGGGTAAATACCGTCGGCCAGGTAGTACCCCATATTGTACTCTGTCCCATTAACAGAGTACTGAACCGCAGGAGCTTGACCGCGCAACACATCAGTGAAAAGGGGGGATTGATTAAGCACGTTGATGTCGTTGTTGGATCCGGCGACACCAAAGAAGGCATGTCACATCCACAAGTCTCTGGATGCGACCGCTTCAAGCATTATTGTAGGGACTCCTTAATCACCACGGGTGAATTGGCCCCTCCATGCAACTGGGCAATTGCGCCATTCCCAGTGTATACAATCGATGCTTCCCAGCATCCCTGGGAAACCTCGGTCGTGTCCTTCCTGGAGCAGACGTTGCAGGTCTTCGATAGTAGGTTTACGGAGATATTGCTCCGCGAACCGATCAACGATTCCTTCGACGAAATTCTCCAGGCACCGAATGGCCGTCGACTCTCCGATGCGTACGTACTCGTCGACAGCATCGGCGGGCGAGCTGTACGACAACATGCGCAAAGCAGCAGTGCACTTCTGCAATGGAGATAGCCCCTTTCGGTTGAGGGCATCTCTCCTCTCGGTGAAGTACGGGGACCACTCCCCGAGAGCTTCGACGATTCGTAGAAAGAGGGGTCTCCCCATGCGGAATCTTCTGCGAAACAAGTAGCCGGGGTAGACCGGAACATCGGCGAAGTAGTCCGCGACTAGACGGTTATGACCGTCTTCGCGATCTCTTTCGATGTACCTTCTGCTACTTCGTCGGCGGCGGTGCGAGGTACCAGCACCAATGCTGGCTTCAACATCATGAAGAGCGTGACGCATGAGGGGTTCGACCGTTAGACAGGTCTGTGCTAACCCTGCCACGAACTCTTCCATTTGGTTAATGCCTTCGTCGTCACCACTACTTGTGGTTGAGCTGGACGACATTTTTTTGGGGTTGGTTGTGAAGTTGATATCACCAAGAGCGGAGGCCTCGGTTGTGAAGTTGAGATAACTGAGTTGTGAAGTTGAGATGACTGAGTTGTGAAGATGAGGGCATGGAGGGGTCCAAATATATAGGGGTCTAAAATCCGAAGGCATCGATCACATGCGTCGGCTCCAACGGCTAAAATCCAAAGACATCGAGTAGATGTCTCAGCTCCAACGGCTAAAATCCAAAAGTAGCGATCACATGCGTCACCTCCAACGGCTAAAATCTAAAGGCATCGAACAGATGTGTCAGCTCCAACGGCTAAAATCCAAAGACATCGAGTAGATGTATCAGCTCAAACGGCTAAAATCTAAAAGTACCAATCACATGCGTCAGCTCCAACGGCTAAAATCCAAAGGCATCGAACAGATGCGTCAGCTTCAACGGCTAAAATCCAAAGACATCGAGTAGATGTCTCAGCTCCAACGGCTAAAATCCAAAGGCATCGAATAGATGTGTCAGCTCCAACGGCTATAATCTAAAAGTATCGATCACATGCCACAGTACAAACAAGTGAATCCAAAACCACTTAAATTAATAGTGCGAGTACAAATGTTTAAATGAAAAGTACAATGTTCGGTCTACTGTTTGTTTTTCAGATCGTTAAGCTGCTCGTTGATGTATTCTATTGCAGCCTCATGCGTCGCCTTACGGTTCTCCGATAAATGGGATGTATCCATCCCAAGTAGCTTCGTCAACGACTTCATCAATGAAGCCTTCTCTTTGCTTCTGGCCATCCCCTGCAATTTTTCGGCTACAGCAAGGGCTTTGTCGGCCATAGTACTAAGCTCGGCGTTGGCTTTGTCGATGCGCTCTAGGGTCTCCTCGCGCGCCGATGATGTTCTGCCTAGTTTGCTCTTACCCTTCCGCTTTGCCGCGTCTCGCCCTTTAGGTCGTGGAAGCTCGACAGGCTCATCGTCGTTGTTCAACGACGACGTGTGGGCACCTTCTTCGTTCAGGCGAGCTCTTTTCGAAGAATCCAAGTAGCTTCGGCACCATTTCGGTTGACCATATACGGCTCTCCACCAGTGCTCCATGATGAAGGCCTGACCCACTTCCTTCCTGTACATGTCGCGTGCTTGCGAAATCAATTGGTCGTCTGAACGACCACTAGCATAGGCATCGCGCAACCTGCAGTAGATACCATTGAACTGAACAATTTTTTATTGCTTTTTTGCCAATGGTCTTTGCAGTGCCTGAGATCTCGTCTGCGATCAGACGGACTGCTCTCGTTGTACTCGTGTAGCTTCTAGGCCCCCATACAGTGTTTTAATAATTAATGACAACTACAAATGCTATACTAACGTTACCTGCCTAGTTGTGTCAAGAAGATACTTAAAAGACAGGTTAATGAAAGGCAAAGAAAGAGTCTCATGATGAAGAAAGGGAATTGATCAAAAGTGCAAAGGTACGAAATATGATCTTTTCCATTTTTACCGGTCTAAGGTGATTAGAGAAGAATTTTGACCGGATTTTAGGATAGTTGCCGTACTATCACAAAATACTTCATCTATGTGCCACAAGTAATAAAATAAACTTGCATTGCATACTAGAAGGTCATTTTCTTTGAAAAATGCTTGTATCAGCTCTTTTCTGCTCAGCACTGTCTCAGTCGGTCTGACCGTCTGTTAGACCGGTCTGACCGAATTCACAGACTGACCGATTAAAATCTCGGACTTGTTGGATCAAGGATGCCGACTAGAGGAGGGGGGTGAATAGGAGGCTTTAAAAACTTTAAAACTTAAAGCAAATAATGAACAAATAATGTAAGCAAGGGAAAGAAAAACGAACACAATGGTTTTTACCGAGGTATCGGAGACTCGCCCAGTCTCCACTAATTCTCGTTGAAGCACTCAAATCACTTGAGTCTTGCCTCAATACTCACGAAGAGTATTATCAACTAAGGTTGCTCCTTGTCCACTCCGGAAAGGCGAGCACCGATGCCTTGTACACACTCGCCGAGCCTCTCCAACAATCTCCGAATGGAGAGATCAACGGCCACTCCTCCGAACCGTCTAGGTGAGGGCGCTCACCAAGAGTAACAGGCAGCGAGGTCTTCTCTAGACCTCCAAACACGCACCGAGAAGCTAAGTATATGCAAATGCAAAAGAACTGAAACTCTCGGTGGATCGGAAAGCATTCGACTTGATCAAAAGATCAAGATTTTATATAAGAAACTAAAGCTCAAGAGTGTATATGAAATGCTGTTGCTTGTTGTTATGAAACTTATGCCCAAAGCCCCTTTTTATAGCCTCAAGAATCAAATGAACCGTTGGAGCTAGGGCTGAAAATCAGCAACCCAAACTGACAGTCAGTTATGCAAACTGACAGTCAGTTTAGTGCACAACGGCCGACAAAATTTACAGACGAAAATTTTGCTAGCCGTTCGTGGTTGAAAAAGGAAAGCTGGAACCCACAACTGACAGTCAGTTACACAAACTAACAGTCAGTTCGACCACAGTCACGACCAAAATCAAATAGAAACTCAGTTAAAATCTCTGTGGTCGAAACCCCAACTGACAGTCAGTATGGACAAACTGACAGTCAGTTTAGTACAAAAATTTTGAGCCCAAAATACACCCTCTCTGGACAATTGTCAGTTACACCTAACTGACATTCAAACTGACAGTCAGTTATGCAAACTGACAGTCAGCATGAACAAAAACTGCTATAACTTTAAATCCAGAAATCCAAAAGAGGTGTTTAATAGCTCGTTGGAAAGATAATTTCAAGGGCTATATTTTTGTCAACAGAAGCAAAAGCCAAATCTACCTAGATCTTTCTTAAAAATGCAAATACTCTTCTGCTGTCAAAAACTGAACTGAAAATCCAGATTTTTCAAATAAGTCCAAAAGCCAAATCCATCCAGAAAGATGCAATGCAATGACCTAGTTTTCTCGGTTTGCGTTGGAGATAAAGAGAGGACTTTCGCCACCCCTCTTTATAGTACGGTTAAAGCTAGAAAAGAATTTTCCTAACCGATCATCTCCAAACGCCAAGATCGGTAAAAATAAAAACTCTCAATACCTGAGGTCTCTCGCATCTTCATGATTTGCGACTTGTCTTTTGCTCTTTGCTATTTGTGCTTTTATTTTACGTCGGGTTCTTCTTGTATTCCGTGCATATCTTCCCTACGCAACTCTGTATCAAATAAACTCAATAGCACAATTAGTCCGGAACACTTTGTTTTCATTAATCATCAAAATTAGGGTTAGGCATGAAGGCCTAGATGCAACAATCTCCCCCTTTTTGATGATTGATGACAACAAGTGTTCAAAAATAAAATAAATGAAATAGCTCCCCCTGAGTATATGCATCTCATCATACAAGATCATAAACTAATACATATACATCAGGGCATCTAATACATAAGCAAGTCACAGATGTGCAAATATCCACAAGTCATATCAGAGCATACACATGCACATCAAGACATCATATATATCAATGTATCAGAGCAATAATCACATATCAGAGCTCAAGAGCATCATCTCAAGAAACCAATGACATCATATATATCAGAACTAAACACAAGTCATCATATGTATCAGAGCTAAAAAGATCTAAAGAGATGACACACAGACATATATGATAACCAAAAGCATCTCCATATATAAAAAATCATCTGTTTAATACATCAAAAGATATAAACAGACTCTAAAAACCACTATACTATCCAAAATACTTCTCCCCCTTTGGCATCAAGCACAAAAAGGGAGGCAAACAAAAAACAAATCAGAGCCTAAGGCTCATCATCGGAAGAAAATCCTATGATGTCTGTATCTCCGGAGCCAGCTGGAGATGCAGACGGGTCGACGGCTGGAGATGCTGGAGGAGTCGCAGCTGCAACAGGAGCAGGAGCTGCAGACACTGGAGCCGGAGCTGGTGCAACAGGAGCTGGATCAGCAGCAACTGAAGTTGAGCTCGGAGACGATGCAGCCTGGCGGGCCCTCTTGCGAGGGACCGAAGATCCGGAGACAGGCAGGCGACGCAGAATCTCCTCCTGCTGAGCAATCAAACGGACCAACATCTGATGATGCTCCGCCTGGGTGCTGAGGATCTGCTGCTGCACCTGGAGGACCTCCTGAAGCTGGGAAGAAGATGAGGCAGAAATGGTGCCAGTCCCTGCAGCTGGAGCTGGAGAAGACTCCTGGACAGGGGCCTCGTCCTCTGACTCCCCCGCAGCATCATCATCTGATGCGGGAGAACCAGGGCCAGCAGCTGCAGCACGGCGAGCACCGAGCCGGCGATCAGCCTGGCCCGGAGGATAGAAGAGAAGAGGATGATGGGGCCTGGGCAGCTCAGTGTCCACGGCCCGGATATAAAGAAGCACCGCCATGATATACGGAGCGTATATCAGCTGACGGCGCGGAGAAAAAAGGACGTGCTGAATCTCACTGATGATGAGATCAGCGACATCGAAGGGCTCCTCTTGAAAGATGGAGATGAGCACATGAAGACCCAGATAGGTGACCCTGGCTCTGTCTCCGCTCATGGGGACCAGTGTGAGACGGAGGATCCGCAGAGCCAGGTCAACATCGCGGCACAAGCCAGCGATGTGACGGAGCTGGAAGGGGCCGGAATAAAGCATGGCCACCTCCCGACGCTCGAGGTCAGGGAGAGTGTGGAGCTGGCGGCCAGAAGGAGGGCGCACCAGACCAAGCGCGGACTCCAACTGATCCTTCATGACGGTGTGGACCTGGAGGCCCGTCATGAAGGTCATGAAGTCGCGCTGAGGGGAAACAAAAACGGTGGAATAAAACTGACGTATGGGCCCCTCAGCCCAGTGCAAAGAGGAATCCGCGACTAAGTCGCGAATCCCTACAGTGCCGAAAAGGTCTGCGAGGGTAGCGATGCCTGTGCGAGAGGCGATCGTACCGCACGACAGAGAGCGGTGGGCAAAGATAGGCGCGCGGCTATAGACACTGGTGAACAGGTCTAGGTGAAGGTTTGTGTAGCAGGTGAGCACCGCGCACCCGTCGCGACCAGTGGGTCGCGGCAACAGGTACGGGTTCACAGAGCGGAGCGAGCGAAGGCGGCTCGCGTGCCAACGTGAAAAATCCACGGGCACGCGCTCAGGCGGAGGCGAGGGTCGGTTCTCGGACGTTTGGCCCGATGAACGCTGGCTGTTCGCCGCATTCTTCCGTCGGGCCCCACGGCGAGAGGGACCGGCCTGATCAGACATGACGAAAGGGAAACAAGAAAAACAGAGGAGAAAAGGAGAAACGACCTGAACTGAGCAGCCGAAACGACGAACAGATCTAGACGACGTAGTTCGGCCGGCACGACAGGGCACACCACGTCGAGGAGGAGCACAAAGATGGCACTCGACGAGGTGAAGTGACACCGGTGAGCCAAAAACCAGTGAACAGAGAACTCCGGCCAAACTAGGTCGAGACGAACGAGGATGGTGGCGCCGGCGGTGAGGAGCTCACCGGCGACGATGGGCGGCGCAAAGTAGGCAGCGGCGAGGCTCAGCGAGGTGGAGGAGCAAGCGGCGACGGCGAGGGGACACAAAAACAGTAACGGCGGCGAGAAAGAAGGTGAGAAGGCAAGAAAACAGAACGGGGATTTAGGGTTCTCGATCCCGCAACTGACAGTCAGTTTGATAAACTGACAGTCAGTTCCAAACTCAAATATATGGAACTGACAGTCAGTGTATGAGACTGACAGTCAGTTGGGGACTCGAACACGACCAGGAGTTACGACCAAAATCAAATGCATGTAACTGACTGTCAGTTTGTGAAACTGACTGTCAGTTATGGCACTTAATTCGACCAGAGACTAAGACCAGGCTCCTAACTACTGAACTGACTGTCAGTTAGTGAAACTGTCAGTTTGGTCAATTTCGACCAGAGGCAATCTAAGACCAGAGAGGGAATAAAATAATATTATTTTATACAAACAACACATTTAGCACATCAACTAGCATTTGATATATCAATTATGTTCAGTTCACCCCTTAAAAAGCAAAATCTTGATTCATCTAAGGGTTTGGTAAAAATATCTGCTAGTTGTATATCAGTTCTAACATAATTTACATCAATATCACCTTTTGCCACATGATCTCTAATAAAATGGTGCCGTATTTCAATATGCTTAGTTCTAGAATGTTGAACAGGATTATTTGCAATTTTAATGGCACTTTCATTATCACACAATAGTGGCACTTTATCAAATATAATCCCATAATCCAAAAATGTCTGCTTCATCCACAATAATTGAGCACAACAACTGCCTGCAGACACATATTCAGCTTCAGTTGTGGAGAGAGCTACAGAATTTTGCTTCCTAGATGACCATGATACTAATGATCTCCCTAACAGCTGACAGCTACCAGATGTGTTCTTTCGATCAATCTTACACCCAGCATAGTCAGAATCTGAATACCCAATTAATTCAAAATTTGCATCTTTAGGGTACCAAAGGCCTAAACTGGGATAACATTTTAAATACATAAGGATTCTTTTAAGAGCAGTTAAATGGCATTCCATAGGATCATACTGAAATCTAGCACATAAACACACACTAAACATGATATCAGGCCTAGATGCAGTAAGATATAAAAGACTACCAATCATAGACCTATACAGTTTAGAATCAACCAATTTGCCGCTTTTGTCCATGTCCAAATGTCCATTGGTCGCCATGGGAGTTTTGATTGGCTTGGCGTCTTCCATCCCAAAGCGCTTGAGCAGGTCCTTCACGTACTTTGTTTGACTCACGAACGTACCGTTCTTGAGTTGCTTGATTTGAAATCCAAGGAAGAAGCTCAGCTCACCAATCATGGACATCTCGAACTCCCTAGACATCATCTCTCCAAACTCATGACAGAAATGTTCATTAGTAGATCCAAATATAATATCATCAACATAGATCTGACAAATGAACAAATCTTTTTCAATTTTCTTTGTAAAGAGAGTTGTATCAACCTTCCCAATTTTAAAACTTTTTGATAATAGAAAGTCTCTAAGACGCTCATACCAAGCCCGAGGAGCTTGTTTGAGACCGTAGAGAGCTTTCGACAATTTAAATACATGGTTTGGAAATTTTGAATCTTCAAAGCCAGGAGGTTGTTCAACAAAAACAAGTTCAGAAATTTCACCATTCAAGAAAGCACTTTTAACATCCATTTGAAAAAGTTTGATATTAAAACAAGATGCATAAGCAAGAAGAATACGAATAGCTTCAAGTCTTGCTACAGGTGCAAAAGTTTCACCAAAGTCTAAACCTTCGACTTGAGTGAAGCCTTGAGCAACAAGACGAGCTTTGTTTCTAATTACAACACCATTTTCATCTTGCTTATTTCTGAAAACCCATTTTGTTCCAATAACATTATGATCTTTGGGTCTTTCAACTAGAGTCCAAACTTCATTTCTAGCAAAGTTATTAAGTTCTTCATGCATGGCATTAACCCAATCAGGATCATTTAAAGCTTCATTAACATGTTTGGGTTCTAAAGAAGACACAAATGAATTATGTTCACAAAATGCAGCAATACGAGATCGAGTTTGAACACCCTTACTGACGTCACCCAATATTTGGTCTAGAGGGTGATCCTTGGTGATGGTTTGGTGTTGCCTTGGTTCTTCATCTTGTAATGCTTCATCTTGACTTTGTTCTGGAGGATCAACATGAGATGATGATTCGTCTTGATCAACATTCTCAATGTTGACATCATCTTCTTGATCTTCTTCTCTTGGCTTGATGTCTCCAATGGTTATGTTCTTCATGGCTTCTTGAAGATCGTCACCTGAAACTTCATGAGAGACTTGCTCCTTTTGTGAGCCATTAGATTCATCAAATTCGACATCACCCGACTCCTCAATACAACTTGTATTTTTATTGAAAACACGATAAGCTTTGCTAGTGGTGGAGTATCCGACTAGAAAGCCTTCATCTACTCTTCTTTGAAATTTACCACCAAAATTTCTTTTCTTAAGAATAAAGCATTTGCAACCAAAGACTCGGAAATAAGAAATATTTGGCTTTCGCCCAACAAGAAGCTCATAAGGAGTCAAGTTTAGAAGATGATGCAAATAAAGTCGGTTTATAGAATAGCAAGCGGTATGCACGGCTTCAGCCCAGAAGCGAGTAGGAGTATCGTACTCACTTAGCATAGTCCTTGCCATTTCTATAAGTGTTCGATTTTTCCTTTCAACAACTCCATTTTGCTGTGGAGTGTAGGATGTGGAAAATTCGTGTTTGATTCCAAGAGAGTCACAAAAATCAAATAGAGTTGAATTAACGAATTCTCCACCATGATCACTACGGATTTTCTTGATGGATAATTCGAATTCAGTAGAAACACGTTTTGTAAAACTTTTGAAAACATCGGGGGTTTCGGATTTTTGAGAAATAAAGAAAACCCAAGTGTAGCGAGTAAAATCGTCAACAATCACAAAACCATAGTTGCTACCCCCGATACTTTGAAACTCAGAAGGTCAAAATAAATCCATATGAAGGAGTTCCAAAGGTTTGCAAGTCGAAAGAATGCGCTTAGTTGGATGTGAAGTAGCTACTTGCTTGCCCGCTTGACAAGCGCTACAAGGTTTGTCCTTTTCAAAATTCACATCCTTTAAGCCAACAACCAAATCACGTTTTAAAAGTTTTCTCAATTGATGCATTCCAACATGTGCAAGTCGTCTATGCCATAGCCAGCCTTTTGAGGTTTGAGAGACAAGACATGTTGAAAGAGATGCATCTTTTGAATGAAAATCAACCAAATAAAGATTTCCAAAACGAAAGCCTTTAAAGATCAAAGTTTTATCTTTTAAACTTTCAACCAAAACTTCTTTTGGGAAAAATGTGCAACTAAAACCAAAATCGCAAATTTGTGCAACGGAAAGCAAATTGAAATTCAGAGATTCGACCAATAAAACATTTGAAATAGATAGATCATTTGAGATTGCGATTTTACCCAAGCCGACCACATTTCCTTGACGGTTGTCGCCAAAGGTAATCTTTTGGTTCTCGCTTGAGTTGTCTTCTATTGAGGTGAACAACTTCTTGTTACCGATCATGTGTTCGGAGCATCCGCTATCTAGCACCCAATGCCTCCCACCAGTCTTGTAGTTCACTTGCATAAAAAGCATTAAGTTCTTTTAGGTACCCAAACTTTTTTGGGTCCTTCAATGTTAGCAATCAAAGCTTTGGGCACCCAAATAGATTTCTTTCTTTTATTTAACATGGGTGCACCAACATACTTTGCTACAGCATAACCTTTTCTCGACTTTTGAAGCATGTAGCAAGTATCAAAATAATTAAGAGTCATTAAGGGACATGCTTCATGTGAATGACCGGTTTCATGGCATTTATGACAAAATGTGTTGCATGCTTTAACAAATATAGTTTTAGAATTTTGTTTTCTTCCTTTCTTTTGAAAATATCCTAATCCTTCTTTTCTAAAAGAACATTTTTGTTTACTAAGGATTAGATCAAGAGATATTTTACCTTTATAACAATTTTCTAAGCCTTTTCCAAGTTTTTCAACTTGTGCTTTAAGAACATTATTTTCATTTAAAATGTTATCATTTGAAGTACATGGACTGCTAGAGGGAGATTCATTCAAGTTACATGAAGTTGAAGCATCTACCTTAGATGAAATATTTGTAACATCTTTTATGAGCATGCTTTCATATGAATCTTTAACCTCGGAGTATTGAGCGCGTAGGGAAGAATGTTCTTCCTTAAGCGCCTTATACTTCTTCTTAGTTTTTCCAAAAACTTCATTTAATTCAGTTATCGTTTCAACTAAGTCATCATATGATGGATCATTGAAATGTACCTTTTCATCGCTTTTGGCCATAAGGCACATGGATGAACTAGTTGAAGTGTTTTTGTTGCCGAGAGCTAATCCGGCCATCTTCTTTGAGCAACTTCGTTCATTGTCGAAGTCGGAGTCGGAGCTCTCTCCGCCGGACATCCATTCTCCAAAACAGGCTTCTTTGATTTCTTCATTCTTCTTCTTGAAGAACTTCTTCTTCTTGTTCCACGCCTTGTTCTTGTTTGGACATCTTGATGCTATGTGTCCCTTCTCATGACATCCATAGCAAATGATGTCCTTGAAGTTGTTTTGCTTTTGCCCCTTTGGTCGTGTGTCAATGTTGACACTCTTCTTATGCAACCTGCGAAGGAGTTTTTGAGTGTTCTTTACCATAAGTGCGAGGTCTTCATCGGAGGAGCCTTCGCTTGAATCGTTCCTTGCATTTGCTTTGAAGGCCAAAGCTTTCTTCTTCGTATCAGTGGGTTCGGCCGCTTCCTTCTTCTCCTTCTTGTGCATCTCATGGGTGATGAGGTTCCCATAGAGATCGGTTGGTGTTGTGGTGGTTAGATCGGAGTTTGTGAGAACCGTGACCAAAGTATCGAAGCTTTCCGGCAAGGCCCTAAGCATCTTTCTCACAAGCTCAAGGTCAGTAAACACAACACCAAGACCCTTGAGTTCATTCACAATGTTATTTAACCGAGTAAACATGGAATCCACGGACTCGGTTGATGACATGGTGAATGTCTCATATTTTTACCTCACCATTAGCAATTTTTCCTCTTTAACCTTTGTAGTGCCCTCGTAAATTTCTTTGAGGGTAGTCCAAACCTTATGAGCAGTCGTGAGATTGCTCACACGGTTGAACTCGTTTAAGAATAAACCGGCAAAGAGTGCATTTTTTGCACGGGCATTTAAATGCAACTTTCTCCTATCGTCTTCGGATTGACTTGCCGGATCAACCAGAGGAGTAAAGTCGAGTTTAACGATATCCCATACATCAAGCCCATGGCTTCTAGGAATACCGACATGCGCACTTTCCAATAAGGATAATTTGTTCCATCAAAGATGGGCGCACGACCGGTATGTCCAAGAAGAAAATCTCCGCTTGTCGACATCCTCTCTCTAGGGGGTAAAGCCTAATGAATCGAGAGACCTTGCTCTGATACCATGTGTTGGATCAAGGATGCCGACTAGAGGGGGAGTGAATAGGAGGCTTTAAAAACTTTAAAACTTAAAGCAAATAACGAACAAATCAAGAACAAATAATGTAAGCAAGGGAAAGAAAAACGAACACAATGGTTTTTACCGAGGTATCGGAGACTCGCCCAGTCTCCACTAATCCTCGTTGAAGCACTCAAATCACTTGAGTCTTGTCTCAATACTCACGAAGAGTATTATCAACTAAGGTTGCTCCTTGTCCACTCCGGAAAGGCGAGCACCGATGCCTTGTACACACTCGCCGAGCCTCTCCAACAATCTCCGAATGGAGAGATCAACGGCCACGCCTCCAAACCGTCTAGGTGAGGGCGCTCACCAAGAGTAACAGGCAGCGAGGTCTTCTCTAGACCTCCAAACACGCACCGAGAAGCTAAGTATATGCAAATGCAAAAGAACTGAAACTCTCGGTGGATCGGAAAGCACTCGACTTGATCAAAAGATCAAGATTTTATATAAGAAACTAAAGCTCAAGAGTGTATATGAAATGCTGTTGCTTGTTGTTATGAAACTTATGCCCAAAGCCCCTTTTTATAGCCTCAAGAATCAAATGAACCGTTGGAGCTAGGGCTGAAAATCAGCAACCCAAATTGACAGTCAGTTTAGTGCACAACGGCCGACAAAATTTACGGACGAAAACTTTGCTAGCCGTTCGTGGTCGAAAAAGGAAAGCTGGAACCCACAACTGACAGTTAGTTACACAAACTGACAGTCAGTTCGACCACAGTCACGACCAAAATCAAATAGAAACTCAGTTAAAATCTCTGTGGTCGAAACCCCAACTGACAGTCAGTATGGACAAACTGACAGTCAGTTTAGTACAAAAATTTTGAGCCCAAAATACACCCTCTCTGGACAATTGTCAGTTACACCTAACTGACATTCAAACTGACAGTCAGCATGAACAAAAACTGCTATAACTTTAAATCCAGAAATCCAAAAGAGGTGTTTAATAGCTAGTTGGAAAGATAATTTCAAGGGCTACATTTTTGTCAACAGAAGCAAAAGCCAGATCTACCTAGATTTTTCTGAAAAATGCAAATACTCTTCTGCTGTCAAAAACTGAACTGAAAATCCAGATTTTTCAAATAAGTCCAAAAGCCAAATCCATCCAGAAAGATGCAATGCAATGACCTAGTTTTCTCGGTTTGCGTTGGAGATAAAAGAGGACTTTCGCCACCCCTCTTTATAGTACGGTTAAAGCTAGAAAAGAATTTTCCTAACCGATCATCTCCAAACGCCAAGATCGGTAAAAATAAAAACTCTCAATACCTGAGGTCTCTCGCATCTTCATGATTTGCGACTTGTCTTTTGCTCTTTGCTACTTGTGCTTTTATTTTACGTCGGGTTCTTCTTGTATTCCGTGCATATCTTCCCTACGCAACTCTGTATCAAATAAACTCAATAGCACAATTAGTCCGGAACACTTTGTTTTCATTAATCATCAAAATTAGGGTTAGACATGAAGGCCTAGATGCAACAGGACTGACCGACGTGTAGTCTAAGCATAGTGCATTCTTTTTAAAGGCCGGTCTGTCCGTAGTTGAGACCAAGGTCTGTCTCCTGGAACTTCTTGTTTTACCCCCTCTGGTGTTTTGAGCTATTACGGTCTGACCGTTTGTTAGACCGGTCTGACCGCGAAATCGGTCCGACCGTGTTTTTGAACTACGGTCTGACCGTTTGGCCGGTCTGACCGTATATATCGGCCTGACCGTATAAGGTGTCCAGAAACTATGTCGTCTCTGGACAGTTTCACGGTCTGACCGAAATATACTCCAGTCTGACCGTATGTGTGCCTGACAAGGGCAGTTGAGCATTTATTGCGCCTGTTTAATGCCGTTGCAATTGCGGCGGTCTGACCGAGCTTGTGCCTGCGATCTGACCGCCAGGTGATCTTTTTCTCCCAACGGCCTGTAACGGCTATATTTATTGTGAGGGGTATATATACTCCCATGCACGGCCCTGTTCATAACTTTTGGCATAATCTTGAGCATTGTCATCATCCTTGAGAGACTAAGCTTGTTTCATACACTCTAGGGTTCAAATTCTCGAATTTGTGAGAGTGTGCATTTGAGATCTTCTAGTGCATTGCATTTAGATTATTAAATCAATCTTGTGGCACTAGAAGAAGGCTAAGTGATCATCACCGGCTTGTTACTCTTGGAGTTTGCCGGCTCCTAGACGGCTAGGAGAAAGGTTTTGAAGAGCTCTTCAAGGAAGATTGTGAAGAAGCCTCAAAACGTCTTGTGAAAGGTTTGAGCACGCCTTGCCGGAGCGGTAAAGTGCATCCTTAGTGAAATCGAGGTTTGGATAACTCATCACACTAATCCGGCTCAAGATCTAGGTCACTTCTCGAGAGAAGGTTGACTAGATAGAGGAGCGGTTAGAGATTTGAGTTTGCCTCAACGTGGATTAGGGGTGATCGGCATATCACCGAGACCACGGGATATATCCTTGTGTGAAAATTGCTCCTTGTTCATCGTGTGTTATTTATTTTGCTCTCATTTACTTCTAATTGCTTGATTTATTGTAATTTGCTAAAATCGCCTATTCACCCCCCTCTAGTCGATATCCTAGATCCTTTCAACTCGGCAACCACCTTTGACTAATACTCGTCGCATTTTTTATTGTTCCCATCGACCGGGTCGAGAGAGTTATTCAACCATGCACTGATCTGGAGCACGAAAAATCCAAATTTAATAACAAAGTCTGCGATAGCGGAATTTAGTAGTTAGATGATCGAGCACTCACAAGTCGCATGTCGTCCTGTTGGGACCAAAGCATTCGTTTACGCTGTGCCCCAGCCCTTCGTTCGCCTTTGCCAGCGTTGTCGTCGGCCTCGATCACTCCGGGGGCCGAGCTATGCGGAGTCCCGGTATCTGATACGGACGTGGACTGCGAATTTTTGCTTGGTGGTTGAGGGGGCGAGATTCCTGCAGACATGGTCAGAGCTCCAACGTAATGAGGATTTTGGCCGTAAGGGCCGTAGGGGGATTGCGCGTATGGATGTGCATATGGATGTGGTTGGCCGTATGGAGGGGGTGCAGCGTACAGTGGATAGCACATCGGGTATGGTGGGGGAGGAGGCTGAAAACTGGGCGGATTTTGACTGTTTGGCGCTTAGGAGTTCTCTTCATCTAAATTTGGTTCGCCAAACCGATTAACATAACCGCCGGAGGGATTATTGGCCATTGGAAATTTTTACGGAAAATACTGGATGAACATGAGGGTGCAAAGTGTGTGAGTTTTGGGTTGCTTGAGGGTAAATGAGCTGAAAATTGGGCATATTTATAGGCAGGGGGTCACACAAATTTTCAGGATTTTTTTGCAATTTTTTTGGAATTTTTTGGATTTTTTATGAATTTTTAACCTCAGAAATGAATAAATTAACTCCAACGGCTATTTTTAAACGGTTTAATTTAAACGGCTAATTTTTAAGTCACTGACAGGTGGGACCGAGGGCTAAAATATTCAAACAGCTAATTTTCCCAACCCCAGCTCGAAACCACCACTGACATGCGGGCCCTCTACACACGCTGACCCACCTGACAGTGACACAGCATGCGCACGCGCGTGAAACGCGTTCACACCAGCCACGCGTTTTGTGGGGCCCACCGCGCCTCGTCCCGCACCTGCACACCGCACACACACTCACTGTCACGTGGTCCCGAGATTCATCTGGGCCCATCTGTCAGTAACATTTCACGGGAGGGTACGAAGCCACCGTTTCTCGCGCTGTGGGCCCCGCAAACCGCGTGACGATGCGTCCACGCGCGCTCCAACGGTGCCGCTTCGCCCAATCACGCGTCGAGGGCCCCACTTGTCAGAGCTTCACAGTTGCATCCTCGCGTGGCGTCGTCTCTCTCCCGTCGCGATTATTTTATTATTTTTTCTTGGTGGGACCCACATGTCAGGGCGTCGAGGATGCGGCGTTGGAGATAGCCTAACAACGACGAAGGATGTACGTCCCGCACAACAATGGTTCATGAGACCGTCGCTTGGGTTTGGCCCACAGAGACTGCTAAATGGGAACAAAGGGGTCAGCAAATACCCAAAAATTGGTCAATATCTAAAACCTTCTTTATGAGCTTTGTGGAAAACGTTTAAAACTAAAATATCTTTATCGACCAATAGTCATGAACAAAAATATCTTTGAACTCCTAACAAATAATGGTTGCATTATAAAGATTTGTTTGAATGGAAAGACTCTCATAAGAATTTTGAAAGACTTCTTCCATTCAAACAAACTCTAAAAGAATTCTAATTCAAATCCTCTCCAATTTGCGACATCTTATATTACGTGATTGAATTTGAAAAGACAAGAACAAAGTCTAAACATATCAAGAGATTCCACGTATCTCAAAAGTTTACCTATCTTCATCTTACTATTTAATTTGAGATTGAATAGCTCACATAAACATATCTTTTATATCTTTTGACTATCAAGAGATTTAAATCCCACTTAATTTACACCACTGACTTATGATTTGCATTCTTCATTCAGATTTTAAACAAATTTTGCAAAAAAAAAAAAAATAGTATGCATCAGTTTATCACTGCCAGTTAATTCGGTTTTGCAACGTGTCCCACTGCGCTAAACATTGGTAGGTGTACAAAACGTGTTACTTCGATTTTGTATTACGTGCTCGTGTTAGGACGGCCGTTTCGGCGCGGGCGGGGCGAGATCGATACCTGCGGTGGATTGGATGGGCCGACAGGGCGCTGCAGGCGAGGACCTTCGAAATTGCGCATGATATTACGAGAAAGCTGGCGCTGGGCCGCGCGGAAGCCACGTTGCCAGATACCGACGTTGGGGACGATAAACAACCGGGCGTGAGCTGGGCCACGCGGGGAGGCGAAAATCTGGGCCGAATGGGGGAAAAAGGGTAGCTCGGCCGCGTGCGACGGTGGGAGGCGCTGGGCCGCGCGGAAATTTTGGTAGATGTCGGATTAGGGACCATAGGCTGTGGCGGGCGTTTGAACCGTTAAACAACCGGGCAACGTGATGGTGAGATGGCCGCGCGGGAGTCGAAAACGTGGGCCGTGAAGGGCAAAAATGTAGCTCGGCCGTGTGTGAGAGTTTGGCGTGGGCCGTGTGAGTCGGTGAGAGGTACTGGACCAGATGTGGTATTGAGCTCTCGTTGGTTGTGCGCTCTGCATGCACATGTGTTTACATATTTGGGCCATCTGTTTTTGAGCAGGAGGTCAATCAGAGCCCATGTCCCCAATAAAGCCCCAAATTTTAGAAATTGTTTGATTTGTGTCGTGGTTGTTCATCAATTTGTTTAACTTTCAATTATGCTTGAGACTTATCTAAAATTTAGAGAATTTTGGTAAGGTCATACATATATTAGATTTGATTGTTTAATTGGTGATGGATTAACTAGATATGATTGATTTTCTCATATACCCAATTTTGATTGTCTAAGAATTTAAGGCACGCGGCATGCTTAACTAAAGCAATTATTATCGGTCGTGCAGACACATAAAATCACGAACCAAATAGTATCCAAACTAGTATTTAAAAAAAACGAATCCAACAACCGCTTAATTGTCCAGTTAATCGAAGTGGTGATATCAAATCATGGAGACCAAGGACCCGACCTTTTGTCGTCTTACACGCGATTCGTGAGTCGTGACACCCGCTGCAAATCTGTCTCATTGAATTCTATCACAAATATATATAACTCGACTGCAAGTGGACATTGCGAAATGTCATTTCTAGGCATAGCAGTACTGTATCAGAATTAATTCAGAACGACGTAATTCCTAAAAAAAAAATCAGAACGACGTAGAAAGGCATTATGGCACTGCCCTGGTGCAAAGGGAGAGCGTGCGAAGGGGTAAAGCTACTTAACATTCAAGAGAGCCCACGGCGCTTGATGCGCCCCCGGAGCGGGTGCTTCATAACCTTGAAGAACCCGTTGACCTCCGTGAGGTCCACGCCGCCGCCGCTGCAGGCCGGCGCCCACTCGAACTCGCGCACGAGGGTGGCGACGAAGTACTTGATCTGCAGCATCGCCAGGTCCATGCCCGGACAGAACCTCCGGCCAGCGCCGAACGGCATCATCCTGATCTCCCTTGGCCCCAGCACCACGCTCACCCCCTTCCCCTCCCCGCCGGCCAGGAACCGCTCCGGCCGGTACACGTTAGCCTGCGCCCACGTCTTTTCGTCTCTTCCAATCCCAACTATGGAGTGCACCCTCATGGCGCCTGCCGGCACGATGATTTCGCCCAGTGACGCGCCCTGCGCTCGGACGTCGAGCATGACGTACGGCAACGGCTGGAGCAGACAGAGGCTTTCGAGCACGACAGCGTGAAGGTACTTCATGCCGCGGAGGCCCTCCTCGGAGACCGGTCCCTCGCCTTCGACCTCGAAGAGGGAGTCGACACATGGGTGAACGCCATCGGTGCAGTGGAGCGGCTGGCTCTTAGACAGCCGTCGTGCGGCGACGAGCGGGAGGAGTATCTTGGCGACTTGGCCTGCCGGTCGCGGAGGTTGCACAATCGGCGGCCCCACCAGCACGAACTCCTCCTGCACGCGCTGGATGGGATAAGAGCTTGACTTGGTTGTTCTCTCCGCATGTGTCAGTTTGTACTGCTCTCTGTATGGGATGTTGTCTAGATTATTATTTAGTGTAGATTACTAAGAAACATAAGAAATCTCAAAAAGAATATAGTTTTTTAATTTTACAGAGTCATTAAGATGTAATTTCGACTATTATTTTTTATTATAATAAATATAATAGTTATGATATAAACGTTTTTATTATATTTAAATTTTTCTATATAAAAATTGTGAGTATTAATTGTAGCTATATTGTAAAAGTTTCAAGTACTTCTACCACATCTAATAAAAAATTATAACATTATAATATTACAAAAATATTTATTACGACAAGAATACTCATATAATTATTTATACCCAATCTTCTCGACAAGAAATTTATTTAATTGTATCAATTTGCCACCAAGATACAACTACCCGATCCGATCGTACAAATGCAACAAAGAAATGAAGCAAATCAATAGCAAGTACAGCAGAATGAGATGTGCAATAAACCGAACAATGCACGCACACATTTAATCGATCAAAACGTTTAATTAGTTGACGACCCTGCAGTTCCTCCTGATCTCGCCGTTATTGCCGGTCTTCACCTCGATGCTGGCCATCTTCACCATGGCTTTCTTGAAGTTCTTTTCCCACCTTCCAGGGACGAACGCGTTCGCGATCACCATCCTCGCCGTCCGCCGCGACGTCAGGAGCGTCGCGTCGGAGTTGAACAGCACGCGGTGGCTGAGCACGTTCTTGTAGTACTGGTTGTCCAGACTGTCCGGGGTCACGATGTCCTGCATCACGGTGGGATCGTTGCTCGGGGTCGGATTGGCCGGGCATTGTCCCCTCAGAAAGGCGGCCAAGGAGCGGTTGATGTCGGAGGGCGAGGAGAGGCGGTCCGTGAAGGACGAGCAGTGGGAGCGGCCGATGGTGTGGGAGCCTGAGAGGGTGACCAAGTCGCTGACGTCAAGCCCCTTGACGGCGAAGCTGTTGCTGAGCTCGGTGAGGTTGAACGACGGCGGGGGCAAGAACTGGAGGGTCTCGCTGGCGAGGGACTTGCGCCCGTCGAGGCGGCCCGCCGGCATCTTGAAGTTGACTCTGCTGTTGCTGAGGAAGAAGGAGGCGTCGCGGGCGGCGAAGGCGATGATGTCAGCGCAGGAGACGACCCTAGGACAAACATGCTCGAGGGCGTCCTTGGCCGCGTCGATCACCTCGAAGCCGCGCAGGCTCGGGAAGTTGGGCGGGCCCAGCTTCTCCGGCTGAGGGTTTGCCGGGGTCGGGTCGAGGAGGACGGAGGCGTCACAGCCCTGCAGGTGCAGTTCCATGCACGCCATTGCATGGCATGAACATAGTCAGGAATTTATCATCTATGCGCACTTCAGTTAGAAGTGCATGGAAAAAACTTCTATCGGGACAAGAGGAGGATTCTTTAAGTCAGGCACGTCCTAACCTAGGACCGCACCAGTTTTCACGGATGTGTATATGTGTGAGAGTGATATATGTATATGGTACCTCGACGAAGCAGTCGTGGAAGAGCATGCGGATGATCCCGGCGCCGAGACCGGCCTCCTTCGCAAGGGCTTTGCCGACGATATACCTGATGATGTACTCCGCATGGGGGCACTCGCGGTCGTAGTACCCAACTCTGAGACCGTAGCCATTGCTAGGGCTGGGAGGATTGCTTGCGCTAGGAGCAGAACCGTAATACCCTGGATTGCTAGGGCTGGGAGGATTGTTTGCGCTAGGAGCAGCACTGTAGTACCCTGGATTGCTAGGGCTGGAAGGTGTACTACTGTAGTATCCTGCATGGCATTTCACTGCAGCTAAGAGCAAGAAGCCTGAGAACAAAATGGCAATCTTAGCCATTGATCTTTGTTTAGATTTTGACACAGGACACTATGATGCTTGGAGCGGACTTGTTCTTGGCACATCTATTTATACATGAGAAGTCAGAGCGCCATGAAGAATTGAAGTGTTTGTCGTGCATTTTTTTTAATTGAACAGTGCATGTTATTTCAAGCCGGAGAAGATGGAACATGCACGGCAGGCACAACTCAGCAGTCTGACTTAGTGCATGGTCTGTGCGGTGAAGTTTACCTTGTTGCATGTGGTTTTTTAGTTCAAAATATTTGCAGAGTTCAAGCAGTGTTGACGGATAGGTTCTTGTGAGCTATGACCAAACATAAAACCATATATGAAATTGTGAACAGAGCGTGTGGTTAATCATATGTCTGACACGGAGAAAACTTTTACCCTCAAAAAACAAACCCATCACATGGGATGATCGGAATATGCCGCAGCAGAAACATAGCATGTCCCGATAGAAGCATTGGTTGTGACATTTGAAATGTCAAACTTGACATAATTGAATAGCCTGTTTCTAAAGTTAAAAGGCACAAAAAAAAAAACATTCTTAAAACAGTCTTTTGAGTATAAATCAACCGTCAATAAAAGTGTACGAGAATTTGAGATAGTTATAATTTCTGATAAGACTTTGGGAATTCTCTCATGTCTTGATTTTAATCATCTAAATCTAAGTTGAAAAGTTGATATGTTATGAAAGACACGCTACTTCATACATGAAACTGTTAGATCGTTCTTCAGCAAATTGAACTTAGGCTCAAATATTCATAAATTGCATTACTATTAGGACAGTGGATGTAATGCCCATGCCAGTGAGTTTTAAGTTATCAGTTTGTGAAGTTGATTCAAACATAATTACTTAATTAGTTTCTTGCTAATAGAACGAGTGCGGAGTGTGCCACATGCCCACATGTGCACAATTTCTTCTTTGGAAACAAAGTTAGTGATGCATCGAACGTGCATTAACCTATTAATTGGAATAGATGTAAATTTAAATTAAAATACCCTACGAGGCCAGATCGAAATGGATGAAAAATTGAGATTAAAAACACTTCATTTCATCAATCATGTACCAACCGGTGGTTCAATACTTGCCATGTTTTTCCATGTGAAGCTTCCATCTCAAACAAGTCAAATGTTCGCGCATGTTACCTTCAGCTTAAACTGATCAACTAGCAGCCATGCATGTGTTATTAGTTATTACTGTCAGAAAGATGAAACAAAGCCTTAATCAATTCAACCTGGAATAAGGACTCAAAACTCAATTAACGCCTGCATTACTGTTCTCAAAGAATCCCCAGGCTGCATTCATGGGAACGCTAGTTGCATTACTTCGGAGTTCTGAAGCTTCTAAAATAAAACTCAGTTCATTCGCAAAATATACAGCTTATTTTCACCGCACGCAGATCAAGGAGATCATAAATTCAAGAGAATATTAGAGAAAATGATTAAATTATTATTATTTATAAATACTTTGAAAATTAGATTGAGAAATAATACTAATATGAGAGATTAATTATAAATAATAGAGAAAGTGGAAATAAAACAATAAGAGTAGAATAGAAAATATATCAATAAATTCACAAGCAAGTTTTTTTTTTAAAATGCAAAAACTTTGCAAATTTTCATTGAAAAAGAAAATAATTTACAAATGAGGTATAAAATGTATCTTTTTACAGCTTAGATTAAGTCAAATAGATGAGCTCCTCAAAAGATCTCTTAGAGAAATATTTTATACCATGCATACGAAATGTGACCTAAAACATTTACTACTTCAATATAAAGTCTTTTTGGGGACTCTTTGCTCGGACCCACATATGAGATGCCTTCCAAACACTTCAAATTTTTACAATTTTGGTAAACTGTGAGTCATTGTTTAAATTATTTTTTATTTTAGATTATTAATAAAAAAAATCCTTGGATTTATGCTCATTTGTTGAAAGATTCTTCGGTTTTGATCCCACCCGACACACCAGATCACTGGAATTCACAGAAAGTCTACTATATTATACAATAAGATTAGAAAATAATATATCTTATATTTTGTGGTAAAGTGATTTTATCAGTTAAACCGCGGATGCAACCTTGTTCGTTTGGAATAGAAAACATAAAGTCAAATGGCGAGTTGTATCTGCCATGTTCCGGCAATATGCCCTGCCTCACATAGCACAAGCACTACTTAACTGAAATGAACCAAGGACACACCATTAATTCCATTCTTATAGGCATCTGACATTCTGACATCCCGTCTCATATATATGTGAGCGCGCGCGAGTAGTGACCTGTCTTGCTAATACATCCAAGCTGGATGGTCAAGATTAGGAAACCGTTTGGTTTGACATGATCCAAAAATTGTTTAAATTTATTAGAAAGTTGTTTGCTTTATGTTTTTATCGAGACTAGATAAGTTATGTTTAGAGTCTTGTCTGTATATTAATAAATTAGAGTATTGTAAGTAATTAAAATCGAGTGTTTAATAAAATCAAATATGACGATTTATTTTATCACTATTCTTTAAAGAAATAAATTAATTTCATACATACCTACTTAGACGAGTTGTAACTGGTTGACAGCTAAACAAAATATCTGCATACAAATTATGAGATCCTAAGTCCTGACAATGTTAATGTCATTGCCATGCACGGAACTGCACCAGGGCAAAGGTTGTGGCGCCTCGGTCGTCCTCGACGCGACCCCGCGAACTCGCAGCAGGAGAAGCTTCCAAGTGATTGACGCGGCCACGGGCGAGCTCGAGGAGGCCTGCCCCTGCACTGTCTCCTGCGCCGACATCCATCATCGCCCTCGCCAGAGAGACCCTCCTGTCTTTGCCACCGCCGTTCTTCAACCTCGGTCTGCTCATCGCCGGCGTCCGATCCAGGAATGTGGGACGAGAAGTTCAAGAAGGCGATGCTATAGATCGTCATCATTGGTGTGAAGACCGGTCACCGGTGGCGACGGCGAGGTCAGGAGGAAGTGCGGATGGTCAGCTAAGACAGATTTGCAGGGTAGTATCAAATTAAGAAGTTGCTTTGCTTTGTGTAGGCATTTTGATCTGTCCGATCCAACCGATCCCGAGCGGGTATGATCCAGTTTGACTCGAGATTAGGATCGGATCAAGATCTCCGTAGAACCGATACAAGACCTCCTAAAATTCAAAGAAGTTGGTTGGTCATATTTTTTTCAATATAATCCAATAAAACTTGTTGATCCAATATGAATTTAGTCTAAATCCAATCGGACATGTTTATTGAGTTGGACTGAATTTGAATTATTCTGATAGATCTGGGTTTCTTGCTGACCAAATCCGAGCCTGGTTTGACTCCAAAAATGCTCATGTCCAGTTTGGTATAACTGGCCAGTGTATGCTGCTTTAAACTCGGAGATGTTTTGTTTCCTTGTTTGTTCCTCCACGAAAACACTCTATTTTCTGGATTGGGAAAAAGAAAGAAGGTTGGACTGTTGGGCTAGGCCAATCGGGAGGAGAAGGTTGGGCTATGGGGCTAAGACAGCCATGAGAGGAGAAGTTTAGACTATTGGGCTAGGCCCATTTGAGAAAGAAAAATTCAATGTGGAACAATCCGGGGTAGCTCGGCCCATTTGGAACTATTGTTTCAAAGAATCTCATCTTACAACTTCCACTATGCAACTTCCTCCCAAATATCTCATTGCCATATTGGCAAACCATCTCAGACCAGTTTAACGGAAGAATTAAACACGTACGGTAGGTCAACTGCTGAGATGTGATCCCCATGATCTTAATTAGTTGACTTCACATCACAACGTGCACACCGGAATCATTAGTCATGACTAGACATCCATTCTTCACCTATAAATAGACATGCAAAACAGCAGTTCTTCTTCACCTCTTCCTGCTTAGCTATTCCCCACACTAGAAACAAGAAGCATACATAGTAGCTAAGCAAAGATGGCTAAACTTGCTGTTTTGGTGTTACTCGTGCTGTTCGGTTCTGTGACATGCCAAGGAGGCTACGATGGTTATCCCCGCAGTCCAACACCATCCAATTATCCTCCGTTTAGCCCGACCTCGCCCAGCTATAGCTCTCCTCCTGCTTCTGGGCTAAGCATTGGCTACTACAAATATAAGTGCCCTCAAGCGGAAAAAATCGTGAAGGACATTGTAGAAAATGCTGTGGACCAGTATCCTGGCATTGGCGCAGGCCTCATCCGGTTGTTCTTCCACGACTGTTTTGTCGAGGTATATATAATCTCTTGCAATCTTGCCAAAGTATTATATGCCAACTCGAAGTAGTACTATACGTATGATTAGACCAATGTACTCACTATGCATGTGATTAACGTACATGTTTTAGGGTTGTGATGCCTCCGTTCTCCTTGACCCGACCCCCGACAACCCGCAGCCGGAGAAGCTCGGCATACCCAACTTCCCGAGCCTCCGCGGCTTTGAGGTGATCGACGACGCCAAGAAAGCTCTCGAGATAGCCTGCCCCGGCATAGTCTCCTGCGCCGACATTGTCGCTTTCGCAGGGCGCGACGCTTCCTACTTCCTTAGCAAGGGCAAAGTCGACTTCGAAATTCCGGCAGGTCGCTATGACGGGCGCAACTCCAGCGCCGACAAGACTCTCCAGTTCTTGCCACCGCCCTTCGCCAACCTCGACCTGCTCAAAGCCATGTTCGCTGCCAAGGGGCTCAGCACCGAGGACATGGTCGTCCTCTCCGGCGCGCACACCATCGGTCGGTCCCACTGCTCGTCCTTCACCGACCGTCTTACCTCGCTGAACTCCGACATTAACCCCGGATTTGCCTACTTGTTGAGGCGGCAGTGTCCGGCCAACCCAACCCCAAACAACGACCCCACCGTGATGCAGGACATCGTGACTCCTAACACGCTCGACAACCAGTACTACCAGAATGTGCTCAGCCACCGCGTGCTGTTCAGCTCGGACGCCGCACTTCTGACGTCGCCGGAGACAAGCAAGATGGTACTCGCCAACGCGTACGTCCCAGGATGGTGGGAGAAAAAGTTCGAGGTGTCAATGGTGAAGATGGGCGGCATCGCGGTCAAGACCAAGGCCAATGGTGAGATCAGGAGTAACTGCCGGGCGACCAACTATTGATATATCAGATTATCATGGTGAACTCTTGGTGCGTGAGTTTGAGAAATGAGACTAATCAAGCTGGTGTTTTGGTGTGTTTTCTTTGCATGTTCTTGGGTGTTTCTTTTTAATATTATGGTTTTCATTATTTAAATTTGTTGTATTTATATACTGTAATTTTGTTGTATGGTTGGAATTTAAGCACCTGTGTGTCTCGAAAGGAAATAAATATATTTACTGATTATAATATGTGTTCAAAATCTCTTTACCACAATAGACGGTAAGTTTATTTGATTCGTGATCATAAATTATTAAGCTAAAATTAGGTCTGACATACTCATTTAAATTATTATTTTGTTCATCACTAGATGAAATTGTGGCAAGTTAGTCCCACAAACGTAAAAAAAGTGTGGTAAGTGTAACATCCAATTTGAGTGACTCAAAATTATATTATGTATTTCTATCATAAAGAAGTGGCACATACTGTTAGACTTAAAAAAAATTGATTAGTCCAATTCGACTCACTTGAACTTAATTAGACCTTATTCAACCCTTTCTGAGGTTAGAGCCAGAATCTTAACCAATTATACGCCCTGTCCAAATATTTGAAAGTGGTATGTTGAACTTGCCTAGCTCGAGTCCACCCAACCAAACCATATGTTCATAAGGCTGGAGGGTAGCTAACCCAAAACAACTAGATCTAGTCTCAATCTATACATACATGCTCATATCAACACCTGGACCTCTTTTAAATAATTTTAACCAAACTACCTCTATATATATATATATATATATATATTAATCAATTCCATGACAAATAATAGTATCATAAAGGAAATGTTGATATTGTTTGGAATTTTCAATTTTGGATCCACCTATCAAAAACGGAAAGGTTGAAATAATGTACGTACCTAACTATTGCATTAGAAAAATAAAGTAAACAGTTGACATTGGTCGGATCTAATCATCGAAAATGCAAAGAAGCTGTACACGTATTGGGTTTTGTTGTACAGTATATGTTCATCATGCAATAAGTTATTGTATATTTAATTATGTGGTGGATAATGATTAGTCTGAATCAAATATATACATAAAAAATTTTGCTAGGTAGAACCAGAAATTGACATGAGAATTTTTTGCAAACACATTGATCAAATATTATATATATATATAAGTTGTAAAATTGGATTATTCTATTATTAGATCATAGAGTTTATTTATTTATTTTTTTAGTATTTTATTTCCATGTTAGTCATTGGTATTTTATATTTTTAATATATTTTTGGTCCAAAAATTTACATTTTTCTATTATTACACATAATTAGTTTTTATGATAGTAATTGCTGCTCTGTTGATTTTATACCTAAAGATATTACTGATTTTTTAGTTATAAGCTCATGTCTCTTAGTTTTAAAGTTTTCCTATTCTTTATAAGTATTTATTTTAATTTAGTATTAATACTAATTGTAAGTACACACTTTAGTTTTAAGTTTTTAGATAATTTGAGTAAAAATTTAGTGAAATTAGTTTAATTTAAATATGTCTTTTATGATAAAGCTTGAATTTTAAAATCACATGTTGATAGAGGAAGACAAGTTTGAATTTTAATTTATTCAAAAGAAAGAAAATTTTTAAAAATATGTACTAAATTGATAAATGTTGTATGTGAACCATAGATGCCCCTATGTTCATAACTTATTATTTATATTCCAATTCAGTCGTATAAATAATGCGTTGGACCTTATAGAAGTATATACGGACAAAAAGAATCAATATGCCACCCCACCCAACACCACCACCACCACCCCCCCCCCCCCCCCCCCCCCCCCACACACACACACACACACACACACAACGGGGGATGTAAACGGATTAAGATTAGTGGTCAAAGTTTGGCCAGAATACATACAATTTACAATATGACACATTTTTTAACCGGGGTTAGTAGACATTATAAAAATATAATATTATAAAATTTTCTAATGAAAAATGTACTTATACGTAATTTTTGTGTAATCAATCTAGATATTTATAATTGTATTATTAGTCAGAGTTAAATATGTTTGGCAACATGTTAAACTTGAGTACAAAGTGATATGTTTAACGACCCACCTAGAGTTTAATTGGATTTGACCTGGCATAGTGTGAGTTTAGAATCTGACTCGGGTCTTTCTATGTTCGACCTAAGATTTGAAAAACTAGATCAATCTAATTTGACTAAAATGTTTACATGTCGAATCCACATAATTTACTATGACTCATGTCTAAACCAGTTAACTCGAACTGACCCGATACAACTGACTTGCTTTCTGCCTACCTAGTGGAATCCCAAATCCGAGTCCGAACATCCTGAGAATATGTATACCACAGTGAAAGATATCTGTGGATGGAGAGAGAACTCAAGGATGGAAATGCTGTTCTTAGAGAATCTCATCTTACAACGGCAAGAGTAATTTCACTCTCTAAAACACAAACCTCTCAAAACAATTGGACTCAGTAGCTGTGCATGCCACCCATTTTAAAACGAAAAAAATATTGTAGAAAGGTCAACTGCTCAGATCGATGTGCTTCCCATGTCCTTCATTGGTTGACTTCACAACACAACACAACACAACGTGCACACCAAAAGATATATACCGGAATCAATCGTTAATCCCACATCCATTCTTCATCTATAAATACACGTGCAACACAGGCAGTTATTCCTCACCTCTTCCAGCTGCTTTTTCTTGAGCCATCTCTCACTCTAGAAGTAAGAACCATATACTATTACTAGCTAAGAAAAGATGGCTAAACTTGCTGTTCTGGCCTTGCTCGTGCTGCTCGGTTCTGTGGCATGCCAAGGAGGCTACAACGGCTATCCCAGCAGCACCATCCAATTATCCTCCCAGCTCTAGCTCTCCTCCTGTCTCTGGGCTAAGAATTGGCTACTACAAATATAAGTGCCCTCAAGCAGAAAATCGTGAAGGACATTGTAAAAAATGCTGTGGACCAGTATCCTGGCATTGGCGCGGGGCTCATTCGTTTGTTCTTCCACGACTGTTTTGTTGAGGCAACTAGAAGCTATGTATATCAAACCAAAATGTTGTCAAAATAAATATGTATTGTTGAATATATATATAACTTCATTTCATGCTTACACATGGTAGCTCCTACACATAGGTCATTATGTGTGGTAGACTTACGCAAATCTTGGATTAGGATGAGCCACCCAAAACACAAGTCTATCAAAATTAGGTGGTCTTTGTCAAACTCACCCTTACAGATAGTCAGGCTGGCATTAGCCTGATTTTGTTGTCGGGCCTCCAATTTGGAGCTCAAGCCGGCTCAATCCAGTCTTGTAGGCGACCAAAATCAGGTTGGACAAAGGCCGAACTAAGATATAATAGTTACTAGGTGCAGTAGCAAATATATTTTGGTATATGTAGGAAGGACGTCTGCGCAGCTGCATCGTGCACGCGCTTGATCAACTAACAATATTATTCTCACCATGTATTTTAGGGATGCGATGCCTCCGTTCTCCTTGACCCGACCTCCGCGAACCCTCAGCCCGAGAAGCTCGGCATCCCAAACTTTCGGAGCCTCCGCGGCTTCGAGGTGATCGACGACGCCAAGAAAGCGCTCGAGAGGGCCTGCCCCGGCATAGTCTCCTGCGCCGACATCGTCGCTTTCGCAGGGCGCGACGCCTCCTACTTCCTCAGCTACGGCAAAGTTGACTTCGAAATGCCGGCGGGTCGCTATGACGGGCGCAACTCCAGCGCCGACGAGACTCTGCAGTTCTTGCCACCGCCCTTCGCCAACCTCGACCTGCTCAAAGCCATGTTCGCTGCCAAGGGGCTCAGCACCGAGGACATGGTCGTCCTCTCCGGCGCGCACACCATCGGCCAGTCGCACTGCTCGTCCTTCACCGACCGTGTTGCCTCACCGAACTCCGACATTAACCCCAGATTTGCCTACTTGTTGAGGCGGCAGTGTCCGGCCAACCCAACCCCAAACAACAACCCCACCGTGATGCAGGACATCGTGACTCCCAACAGCGGCTAAAGTTAATGCAAGTTCACCAGCGTTTAGAGTACGTGATAAAAGTAACACTTGTAAAAGGAAAAGTTGGGCCGATTCAACTAATTTGGGCCACAGGATTTTTTTAAAACCTATGCAAATAAATTTCGATAAATTGGTCGGATCAGCTGATTTGGGCCACACGGCCTTTTGAATTTAAAACCCATCCAAATTCAACTCTATATGAAAATTTTTTCCAATCATCTGAAAACTACAGGTTTAATGAGAAAGATAACAGAGCTTTCAAACAGACTCTAAATTGTATTTTTTTTAAGTTCGTATTATGCTCTGTTACTTTGCACATATCGGACTTTGCCTCTTTGAGGGGCTTTCTCATAGTTTTCAATTGAACATCTGGTACATTTAGGTGTGTTCTTCACTCGCAAAAATAGAAGCATCAATATATAATCATGGCCACGTAAAAGAAATAAATCATGGTGAGTAATTGATGACAAACTATAGCTCGTAACTCGTATTGCTGTGGTGATGATAACTATAGCTAAAAAATTCACTCGTGGTGATCCACTGACCCACCTCATGAGACTCTACCCGGCATTAGTCCGATCTTGACCTATATCCACAGCTTGACCATCCTAATTTGGATCTTGTACAAGGGTTCCACAGAAAGAGCCCCTGCTCCTGCTAGGGCTGGAGAGGTAGGGGGTGTGAGGCAGTAGCTTGGCTCCTCTGGTGATAAGTGCACATTTTTTTTTTCATATATTTTTTATCATGTAAAATATATAAAAAAAATTTATTTTGTTTCTCAACTACTAGTTGTTTACTATGCTGACAGCATTTGAAAGTTGGTTCAATTTGTTTTTAAAAAAAATTGAAAGATATTCCACTTGGTGCATCCAAAACAAGTTATAAACTTTGTCTTACAAGTTGTACCATAGCAGCCTAATAATGCCTTCGAAAAAAAACATTATGATCCATCATCAGCTATTTGGTATGCAGCACTTGCTTTTGTTAGTGAAAAAATCAATATCAGACCAGCTCTTCGGCAGTTGGCTTTCACAGAGATTTCACCTAGGAATACTTTAGTTATCGTGTTGATTAATACACTAACACAAAAATGTTGTCAAAATAAATATGTATTGTTGAACATACACATGGTAACTTCTATACATAGATCATTATGTGTGGTAGACTTACTCAAATCTTGGATTAGAGTTAGACTGAGTTACTCAAATTAAAACACAAGTCTATCAAAATTAGATGGTCTTTGTCAAACTCACCCCCTACAGATAGTCGGGCTAGCATCAGCCAGATTTAGTTATCGGGACTCCAATTTGAAGCTCAATCCGGCTCAATCGTCTTGTAGGTGACCAAAATCAAGTAATTCGACAAAGGCCGAACTAAGATATAATAGTTACTAGGTGCAGTAGCAAATATGTTTTGGTATATGTAGGAAGGACGTCTACGCAGCTGCATCGTGAACGCTCTTGATCAACTAACATTGTTCTCACCATGTATTTTAGGGATGCGATGGCTCCATTCTCATTGACGATAAGCTCGGCATCGAAAACTTTCTGAGCCCCCACGACTTCGAGGTGATCGACGACGCCAAGAAAGCTCTCGAGAAGGCCTGCCCCGGCATAGTCTCCAGCGCCGACACCGTCGCTTTCGCAGGGCGCGACGCCTCCTACTTCCTCAGCCCCGGCATGTTCCACTTTTGTTGGGGTGTTTTTATTTCTATGGTGTTTATTATTTAATTTGTATTTATATATTGTAATTTTGTCGTGACATATTTGGGATTTGTATAATTTTTTATACGATTAATGATATATATATATATATATATATATATATATTTATTTATTTGTTTCTCGAAGGAAATTCATTTGCTGTTAATATAGTCGCAGAAGAGGGGGTATTTTAGTCAATTGCGCGGCAAAAGTTAATGCAAGTTCACCGGTGTTTAGAGTACGTGATAAAAGTAACACTTGTAAAAGGAAAGTTGGGCCGATTTGGGCCACAGAGGTTTTTTTAAAGCCTATCCAAATAAATTTCGATAAATTGGTCGGATCAACTGATTTGGGCCACAAGGCCTTTTGATTTTAAACCCATCCAAATTCAACTCTGTATGAATATTTTTTCCTATCACCTGAAAACTACAGGTCTAATGAGAAAGAAAACAGAGCTTTCAAACAGACTCTAAATTGTTTTTTTTAAAGTACGTATTATGTTCTGTTACTTTGCACATATCAGACTTTGCGTCTTTGAGGGGCATTCTTATAGTTTTCAATTGAACATCTGGTATATGTAGGTGTGTTCTTCACTCGAAAAAATAGATTCATCAATATATAATCATGGCCACGTAAAAGAAATAGATAATCATGGTGAGTAATTGATGACTTATGAGACAAAGTGACAAACTATAGCTCGTAACTCGTATAGCGGTGGTGATGATAACTATAGTTGAAAAAATTCACTCGTGTGACCCACTGACCCACCTCATGAGACTCTACCCGGCATTAGTCCGATCTTGACCTATACCCACAGATTGACCATCCCAACTTGGATCTTGTACAAGGGTTCCACGGAAAGAGCCCCTGCTCATGGTAGGGCTGGAGAGATAGGGTGGAGTGAGGCAGTGGCCTGGCTCGTCTGGTGATAGAATTTTTTTTCTTATAAACTGAAAATAAAAAAAATAATTACGAAATTGGTTTATAGATTATCAAAATTGTGAAACTAATCTGCCAGCTCATTTGATCGCAGTTTGGAACCACAACAGGGCGAATTGGGCACTTATCGCGCCACACAAGTGCGACAGAAACCTTTTTCTCAACCCATGTACGACAGAAACTAGTTGAGTAGTTGAATGATTGAGTGGTCGACCAGTTAAGTGGTCGAAGCATACCTTAACTGGTACATGCCCCGTACCTACACATTGCTTTTTCGTGTGCCTGAGGATACGTCAGCGCATATACCCGCACTCGACTGCTCGACCACTCGACCAGTTTCTGTCGTAGATGGAGTGGGGAAAATGTTTCTGTGAGGCGCAATATGTGCTCAATTCGTTCTGTCCCACTTGTGAGGCATGATAAGTGCTGAATTCATTCTATCCCGCTTGTGAGGCGCGATAAGTGTCCGATTCGTCCTGTCGCGGTTCCAGACTGCGATTAAATGAGTTGACGGGTTAATTTTACAATTTTGGTAAATTATAGGTTATTTTCATAATTATTTTTTATTTTGGGTTGTTAATAAAAAAATCCTGATGATAGGTGCATATTTTTTTTTAATAAATCTTTTATCATGTAAAATATATAAAAAATTTTATTTTGTCTCCCGACTATTAGTTGTTCACTAGTTGATCCTATTATGATAATTTTTTGATTATGTTCTGACACCAACTAGTTCAAAGGTCTTAAACTGGCGGCATTTGAGAGCTGGTTCAATTTGTTTTTTTTTCAAAAAATTGAAAGATATTCCACTTGGTGCATCCAAAACAAGTTATAAAGTTTGTCTTACAAGTTGTACCATAGCAGCCTAATAATGCCTTCGAAAAAAAAACATTATGATCCATCATCAGCTATTTGGTATGCAGCACTTGCATTTGTTAGTGAAAAAATCAATATCACACCAGCTCTTCGGCAGTTGGCTTTCACAGAGATTTCACATAGAAATGCTTTAGTTATCGTGTTGATTAATACACTAACACCAAAATGAGCTCAAGACTTAGCAAGTTCCATTATCTAACTGGAATCAACAAATTAGCCAGGCCACGTCCGTTAGTTGAGTGATCATGTGAAAGATGACTATGACATTTTGTTACGTAACAACCGGTAGTTCATGTATGCGTTTTCCCCGGTTTATAATGTACAAACTTTGTCCACTCCAATTAACAAAATAGTTGTACAGTTGGAAGACCTTGAGCGTGGAATTATTAATCTTTTAAAGAATTCGTCTTACACTTGACCGAATGATTTGTCTAGTCCAAAAGACAAACTTATTCTTCCACAGCTACTAGTTACAAGTTGTAACCAACGAATCCCACTGCCTCTCACACAAATGAGAGCGGTCATTTTTTTTATAAATAATTCTGAATTAAAAAATTACACAAATAATCCATAATTGTAAAAATATACCACTATGTTAACCTATCGAGCCTCCAGTATTTGACAAGAAATATGTCACAACACAATAAAACCAGAGTGAGTTGTCGAGTCTCCAACACTCGACAACTCATTTCCTTTTTTAATCGCCAGCTCCCTTTGCTAACTGCCAGCTCCCTCTCTTTCTCTTTTCTATTATTTTCTCTCCTCTCTCTCACCGGAGAAGCGTTATCTTCTTTTCCTCTCACACATTTTGATTTTCATTCTTAGATCTAGCAAAAATTAGCCGTTAAATTCATTTGATCTGAGAAGCAAAGTTGTAGAGATTTGTGCGCTCTTGAAAACTAGGAAAATTTTGTTGAAATACAACTATTTTTTTGTTAAGCATTTTGTTAATCATGTCATTAGTATATATTTAGAGGATTTCGGATTTAATTGTTTATGTATTGTAGTTAACAAGTTGATTTTGTGTGTATGGACAATACATTTTTTCTTGTACATGTACATATATTAGTTTACTTTAAATTAAAATATATTGATATTTATCCATAATTTTCAATGTGTACAAATATCAAAATTATAGTTTGAGAGAAGCTCTTGAAAACAAGATAAATTTCATTTACATGCAACAATATTTATGTTAATGACTATGTTAATGATGTCATGAGTGATAATAAGCATGTTGAGGCTCCAGTATGATTGAGCCATTAGTTAATTTTTTTGCATGTATATTGAAATAAAAGAAAAAATTATTTAGTGTAGTTTTTGTATGGTTAGAAAAAAATATTATTGGAGGCTACTTTATGATTGTATGTCTTTTTTTGCTTGTACATTGAAAAAAAAAAAATATTTAGTGTAGTGCCTATATGGTTGGAAAAAAATATTGTTGGAGACAATTTTATAGTTGCATGTACATTGAAATAAAAGATAAAATTATTTAGTGTAGTATCTGTATGGTTGCAAAAAAATATTGTTGGAGACTACTGTATGATTACATGTACATTGAAATAAAAGAACAAATTCTTTAGTGTAGTGTTTGTTAGGGTTGGAAAAAATTGTATTGTAGTCGGACTAAAAAAAGTGAGGAAAAGTAGATCAAATAAGTGAACCAATAACATCATTAGTGATATTAATCATTGATCCGTTTGAGACCTAACCTTGGTTTTCGCACTAGACTCGCCCAGATTCTAATATGCGGAATAACGGGATCTTATACCCGAAACCCAAAGTAATTGCACAACTCTTTATTTCAAAGAGGGCTTACACGTCGAACGTTAGACACACTTGTCTACGTCGAAAGAACTATAAGTGTCTAAAACTCAAATAAGTTCTATGACTCTTCGATGATCTAAACTAGACCTATTACAAGGTATTTATAGTCCAATCGTATGAGTACGTATCGGACTCAATAACCTAAACGTATTAGACTCATATAACTAATCTTAAACAGATAAATTTAGTTATACACATTCGGATCGAATTACAATTCCGAACAGGGAACGAATTCCTTTTCCTGGTCGCGGACCCATCCATGTTCGCAAATCCTTCCCGAACACAGTTAAGGTCGCGAAGCCGTATGCGATCAGGACTTGATCGCGAAGCCGCATGCGATCAGGACTTGGAGATCCTCCCGAATCATGACTCCCTTGTTGAGAAGGAGCCAACCCCTGTAGCGACCTCTCGATCAAACTGGAGATGTGGAAATTGGGCTTGTCCATCTTCTTTGGTGTACCACTTTGCCGCACGTGCTCGTTGATTTTTCCGACCGATTCGAAAAGTCTCCTTGGTGCCACTGCGGGTGGTAGTCACCTTCTTTTCCAGAATCACATCTTCACGTAGAGGTTTGTCTCGTTGATAGACCAAGTCTTCAACAGATGGTACTATAGTATCTGGCTCATCATCCAGCATTGAAGGCTCAAAGAGTTTGAGGTGCTCAACATTAACAACCGAATAGATATCCATGTATGGAGGTAACTCGAGCTGACAAGTATTATTACCCACTTTCCGCAAAATCCGAAAAGGACCATAACGAATGAGTTTGAGTTTCTTACCTTCACCTTTAAGTCTCTCCTTACTCAGATGTAACCATACCATATCACTCTCTTGAAATTGCGTATCAACTCGGTGCCGATCATGTCGCGCCTTGTACTTGAGTTGGGCTTTCAGCAAGTTCTGTTCAACCTCACGATGGAGTCGTTGAATACCTTTCAGGAACTTTTGTGCTCGATCCTGATCAGATGCTTCCTTGCTGTTCTGTGCTGAGGTAGGGATCACAAACTCTATGTCGAATGGACTCTGTGGTAGAAACCCTAAACAAACCTCAAACGGGGACTTTCCAGTCGAACCATGCATTGCTCGATTAAAAGCAAACTGCAGGTATGGTATGCTTTCATCCCAGATCTTCGGGTGCTTCGAGTTATATCATCTCAAGAGATGAACGACTGTGCGATTACCACCTCGGTTTGACCATCAGTTTGCGGATGAAAAGCAGTACTCCTCTTTAGCTTGGTGTCCATCATCGTCCAGAGCGATCGCCAAAAGTGACTAAGGAACCGGGTATCGCGATCAGACACAATAGAAGTCGGCAGTCCGAAGTGTGTCCAAACGTGTTGAAAGAATACCTGAGCTGCCCCTTCTCCCGTGATAATCTTTCGACAAGGTATAAGAACAATTATTTTGGAGAACCGATCAACGACCACGAATAGATAGTCGTTGCCACGTCGGGTCTTAGGTAATCCTCCCAAGAAATCCATGGATATGCTCTCCCATGGTCGCGATGGAACTGGCAAAAGAGTGGTGTACAAACCTAATTTTCAGTTTGTAGGTTTCGAGATGCTGCAGAGACCACAGCCTCGAACAAAACTAGCCACATCTTGCTGCATACGCGGCCAGAACACATGTCGGTGAAGATTTTGCAACGTCTTTGTAACCGCAAAGTGACCAGCAACCTTCGATGTGTGCGCTTCTCGCATCCATTGAATTCGAGGTGCTCCACGAGGTATACAAAGTAAATTGCCCTTGTACAAGAGTCCTTCTCGACGAACGAACTCTGTAGGGTTCCCTGTTTCGACCTCAGTCAGTGCTGTTTGAAAATCAGGGTCTTCACTGTACATAGTGGCATAGTCATCATGACATGAGGGATCGATCTGCATGAACGCTGATAAACAGAGGGTCGTAACTGGTGGTCGCGACAACATATCCGCCAATTTGTTGTGTAGGCCCTTCTTGTACTTAATCACCAGATTAGACAGCTGCAGATACGACATCCACTTCATGTCCCGAGCTTGCTGTAGCTTGGACTGAGTTTGCAAATATTGCAATGGTTGATGGTCAGTGTGGACAACCGTCTCTTTCCCCAAGAGATAACACCGCCAATGTTTCACGGCCTGATGCAGTGCGCATAACTCCTTATCATAAGTCAGGTAGTTCTTCTGAGCTCCCTGGAATAACTCGGAGTGATGTGCCACTGGTCGACCTTCTTGCATGAGCACTGCGCCCATTGCATAACCTGAGGCATCGGTTTCTAGCTCGAACGGTTTCTGGAGATTCAGCAAAGCTAACACAGGCGCCTCGCTGATCTTCCTTTTCAGCAAGAGAAACGTGTCCTCATGTTTCCCTGTCCACTCGAATTTCTGATCGATCCTGGTTAATGCATGCAATGGAGAAGCCACAATCGAGAAGTGTCGGATGAACTTCCGAAGATATTGGCATGCTCCCAAAAAACTACGCACATCCGTAACTGTTCGTGGTCGCGGCCACTCACGAATCACTTTTACCTTATCTGGGTCGATTTGCAACGTACCGTTGCCGACCAGGAATCCAAGGTAAAGTAGAGTTTGCTGGCCGAACTCGCACTTCTTACGGTTGAGGCAAAGTCGATGTTGCCGAAGTTGATCGAACACCTTTTCGACATGAATGAGGTGCTCATCCCACGAACGACTATAAACCAATATGTCGTCGAGGTACACGATCACAAAGTCGTCGATGAACTGTCTCAATACGTCATTCATAAGACGCATGAAATTGCCGGGGGGTTGCAGAGACCAAACGGCATGACCAGCCATTCAAACAGACCTTGTCGTGTTTTGAACGCGGTCTTCCACGTATCCTCCTCTCGGATGCTGACTTGATGATATCCTGACTTAAGATCCAATTTGGAGAAGACAACAGCATGCTTCAATTGGTCTAACAGGTCGTCAATACGGGGGAGGGGGTACCGGTTCTTGATGGTGATCTTGTTCAGTGCTCGATAGTCGATGCACATACGCCAAGTCCCATCTTTCTTTGGTACTAACACCACAGGAGATCCACAATGTGAACTACTTGGTTGAATGACACCATCGTTCAGCAACTCACCAAGTTGTCTCCTGATCTCTTCATTCTCCAATACTGAGTTGCGATACATACTCAGATTGGACAGTGTTGCATCGGACACAAGCTGAATTTCATGCTCGATTGGACGTTTCGGTGGACGGCCCTGGGTAGCCTCGAACAGATCACTGTATTTCTCCAGCAGTCCCGAAAAATGACCAGAATTCTCTCAGCACGCCAACGACAATGCTAGTCGAGTACCCCCACTTTGACCAATGGATCGAATCATGACAAGCACATACAGATACGGACTCCCAAATATCACCTGACAGATATCGATAGGGACAACATCGCATTGCACCTCATCGACATATCGTGCAGAGATCGCAAATTTCAACACACACTGACTCGTAATCTGTTGATTCACGTCGGATGTAAATCAACACAGCGGGTATGGTCGCTAGTGTGTGGTTGTCTTCAAACCAAGTCGCCGAACCAGTCCAGCGGAGACCAGATTCTTCTGACTTCCTGGATCGAATATCGCTGCGACCACGTCGTGCTTCACCTGGACGTTGATGGTGAACAAGTCCTCTGTTGGGTGATGGTCGTTTGGTGGATCCGAACCCTTCTCCTTCGGCATTGCCATCAGAGACAAGGTCGTATCCGCCTCATTAACCGAGTTCACTCGGACAACTTCTTCGTCGGGTGAAGTCGCAGTAGCCGTGGCTGTTCTTTTCCCTGGTCCGTTTTTCTTTGGTCGAAGTTCAGGATGAAGCTTGTAGCATTTGTCCTTGGTATGTCTCGCGACTTGACAATGTTCGCAAAAGGCACCCGTGCCCGATTTGGAAGCGTTCTTCTTCGGACTCGGCTTTTTCTTTGTCGAGGTCGCACTTTCCTTTGTGCTTTTGTCGCTGCGGGATTTATTTTTCTTCTCGATCGCCATAGCAGTTGTGCTTGCGGTCGCGATGTCTTGGACGCCGAACAGACTTAGCTCAGTACTGATCGATTTCTGAAGTCCGGATGTATACTTCCGAAATACCTGAGGGTCGGATAGTGAGATGCCAATGACCATTGCTTGTCGCCGAAACTCTGTTGTATAGTCTTGGACGGTCTGGTCGCGCCGTTGGTACAATCTGTGCCAACGCTCCCATCTCTCCTCAAGGTAACCCATCGGATAGAATTCTTGTCGCAGAAGTCGTTTGAATTGACCCCACTCAAGGTCGTCAGCTTCACTACTGGCGACAAGGGCCTTCCACCATGTCTTGGCGTGGTCCTTCATCTTCAAAGGTGCAAATTTGACCTTTTGAGCGCTACTGAACCCTTTCAGGTTAAAGTAGGTCTCAAGTTGATCGATCCAAGAATCCAGATTCTCAGCATCGATCACCCCATCATATATGGGTATATCAATCTTAGCGTCGACCTTAAAAGATCCGACAGCTAAGGAGGTGTTGGCGAGGTCGTCGGTCTTGTGGTTCCCTTCGTCTTCATCTTCGTCTGCCCTGCGCAAGTCTTCATCAGTCTTCGCACCCATACCCTTCCCTACTTCAGGATGTACAATCATGGCCTGCTGCTTAATCCAAGCAAGCACAGTTTCATGTCGTTGGAGAGCTTAGCCACTTGTTCAGCTAGGTTAGCTTGAACGGAGGTATCGTCAGACATTGTCGGAGACGCGGCTGTAGGAACCGTCAATTGATCGCATGGAGTTTCGCCGGAGGTTTTGTAACCCTGCGAGTCTTCACCATCCACAGGATAGGAAAGTTGCTCTGATACCAACTTGATCCGTTTGAGACCTAGCCTTGGTTTTCGCACTAGGCTCGCCCAGATTCTAATATGCGGAATAACGGGATCTTATACCCGAAACCCAAAGTAATTGCACAACTCTTTATTTCAAAGAGAGCTTACACGTCGAACGTTAGACACACTTGTCTACGTCGAAGGAACTATAAGTGTTTAAAACTCAAATAAGTTCTATGACTCTTCGATGATCTAAACTAGACCTATTACAAGGTATTTATAGTCCAATCGTATGAGTACGTATCAGACTCAATAACCTAAACGTATTAGACTCATATAAGTAATCCTAAACAGATAAACTTAGTTATACACATTCGGATCGGATTACAATTCCGAACAGGGAATGAATTCCTTTTCCTAGTCGCGGACCAATCCATAGTCGCGGACCCATCCATGTTCGCGAATCCTTCCCGAACACAGTTAAGGTCGCGAAGCCATATGCGATCAGGACTTGGTCGCGAAGCCGCATGCGATCAGGACTTGGAGATCCACCCGGATCAATCATGTTGGAGATAATTGTATGTCAGAGACATTATGTAAGCTAAAAATGTACTGAGTTGTTTAATGAAAGAATTGAATTTATTAAATTCAAGAAATCTTAGTTAATACAAACTCTATGATTAAAGCTTAAGAACAAATAATCCAATCTTAATTTGTTGGAATCTTAAAAATTGTGTACAAAGAAAAAAAATAGTTAGAACATAGTAGGATTAGGTTAATTTTAGGTATAGGTTTTGTTAAGAGAGTATTTTTTGTTTCATTGTGTGCGAAATAATAAAATCATAATTTGTTAAGAGAGTAATTTATTTAGGTATAGGAAATAGAAAAAAATATGACTAGTGCAGTTTAGAAAAAAATTGACATGCAACCATATTTCATTGTATGTTAGAGACATTACGTAATATTTCTATTTATGTTGTAACAGAACAAAATATCACTTAGAGTAGTGGATGTAGTGTATTTCATAAATTTTTGCAAAAGAATAACAGTAAACAAGGAAACTAACCTAACTTATTTTCGGGTAATATAGTAGATAAATATATTACATTTCTGTTGCATAAAATAATATAGACTTAAATAATTTTTACTCAGTGCGACATAAAATGTAAATAAATTATATTTAGTGTTAGATAGATTTTAGAACATAATTTTGATTTCTTAGGGTCACGTTAAAGGAGAGAGTCTTATTATTATTTTTACCATGTGCATGAAATAATGAAGACATAATTATTTTATACTTAGCTGAACATCATTCCAGAATATACTGCTGTGTTTTGGTTATTTTAGAGTATATTGTAGATGTGGTTTAATTTTAGAGCGTACTCTAATTTATAATCAGTGTTTAAATAATTTAGAGCATACTGTTGTCTTTTAGAGGTGATACAATTTAATTTAGACTCTTATTGTTTTTGTTTTATGCATGAAATAATGTAGGTATAAATGATTTATATCTAGGAGGTTACTGTATGTTATAGGCATTACTATATTAATCAAATTAGATATTCTTGTAGGGTTGTAAAACAGTTCTTTTTTTGTTTGTGCATGAAATAATAAAACATAAAGGGCTCTACCTATTTAAATAGTGTTATTTATGTTGCTTAAATGTGTCTAGAGAATGGAGCCATAAAAAAATATTGCATATTTTACTGTGACATCTTAGTTTGCGAGGGGCAAAATCATGTAGATATGAGTTCTTACAAGTATGTGATGGTCGAGTTGAGTTTACAAAATACATCATTCGTGGACATGAATTTATGAATCCTGAGTCTATTTGGGAAGAAACCTCAGCACGAAATGGTTCTAATTGAAGGGTTGATTGTTAGAGACACCAACAACGGGCTGTATTGGATGTTGTACAAAGTCAAAGAGGACAAATCGTGAGGTTCTTTTGTTCAAAGAGTTAAAGACCCCAACGTCAGACTGGTTGTCCAATTTGTGCTATATACCCAGTTCTCCAACGTAGAATCAGTAGAGAGCGACCTTGAAGGTGAGGCAAGCAATATGTCTAGCCCAATAATACTCTGGGCTAACAAATGGTTAGATGTATTCTGGCACACTCACATGGATGTATGTGAGGTATTGGATAGCCTTCTAGCAGTGTTTGACGAAAGATTTGTCGACAAACTCGGAAACATCTGATGCCCACGACGAGGATAATCCCGGTCCGCTACAGCAGTGGTTTGATCAATCTGAATATATATGGTTATGCTATGATGCTAACGGATCAAAATTCAAAATGGCCTTTTGATCGTAATAGCATATACTTAGAGCTAGTGTTTCAAAGCAAACAATATTTGAAGAATGCCATGGCCAGATGGTCCCATGACTTGAACCAACAATACAAGGTAGTGAAATCCAACCCTAATTTATATGTGGCAGCCTATGTAATACCAAACTGCATGTGGAAGGTTCATGTCATGCAGTTGAAAGATGACATTAGTTTTGTGGTAATTAGAGTTACCGTGCACACATGCATGCTTATAGAGGCATTGGACAAGCACAGGAACATGATGTCTGCGTATGTCAGTAACATTATCCAACCATCCGTGCAAGAGAATATATTCGTAACACCAAGAAAAATTATGAAGCAAGTGGCTAAGCCAACTCGGAGATCCTTCTCCACCAGCGACTTGTCGAGTGTTGAAGATTTGAAAAACTGCTTGTCACTGCTTAGAGATGCGACAAGAGGTTTGTCAAGTCTCCAACACTTCACAAGCCGTTGGGAGCCAGTCGCGGCTCGACACATTGCTGTCGAATATCCAGAATTCGATAGGCTGATGTGGCTGTACACTTTTGTAAATTTTTGTAACTGTGGTTGTTTGTGTAATATTTTTAATTATGTATTATTTATAAAAAAATTCATTAGAGCGGTGATATATGTTTTGAATCTCTCTCCTGAATTGTATATGCTTGCTGACATGTATTTGTTTTTTTGCATGAAAAATAAGAAAATGTCGAATAGTTCCGATCCATATCACTGAGGAATTAATGATGATTTTTTTTAAGAACAAAAGGTATACGTATATCTTGAGGGATTTCAATGGTTAAATAAAAAATCCGAATTATCTATATTTACACATAAAGAGAAATTAATCGATATGATTAATCATTTCACGAGAATTCTAAAGTTACACTCATCTCGGTTTGAAATGTTATTTTCAGATATAATACCAAAATAAAGAGAAAACACATATCATTTCTTCTTAAAGATATAAGATTCGAAATTAGAGTACGTAGTGCTTCTAGAAATTAGAAACATAATCGACGCCGCGAACCACGGTTCCACACAATTTCATTAACCGTAGAGTTAAACACGACAGGTCAACTGCTGAGTTATGCACGGCCATGTTCTTGGAGTTGACTTTGGATCACATCATGCTCCCCAAAAAAACATACCGGAATACATTAATCTGACATCCGTTATCCAAACCATCGCACATCCATTCTTCTATAAATACTCATGCAACACAAGAACTTCTTCACCTCTCCCTGCTTCTTTCTCTAAGCCACTAGAAACAAGAAGCGTATACATAGTAGCTAACAAGCAAAGATGGCTAAACTTGCCGTTCTGGTCTTGCTTGCGTTGCTCGGCTCCGTGACATGCCAAGGAGGCTACTACAGTAACCCTCCCAACTACAACACTCCAAGCCCTAGCCCTCCAAGCCCGAGCCCTCCCGGTTGCCATTCCAGCCCGAGCCCGCCCAATTACCCTCCCGGTCAGAGCCCTCCTCCTGCCTCGGGTCTCACAGTCGGCTACTACAAATACACGTGCCCCCGGGCGGAAGAAATTGTAAGGGAGGCTGTAAAGAACGCTACCGCTACGTACGAGACTCGCGGCATAGGCGCAGGGCTCGTCCGTATGTTCTTCCACGACTGCTTCGTCGAGGTATATATATAATTTCTTGTGATCTCACTGAAGTTTTTGTACACAAACAAGTAGTAGTATATATTGTGTCCCAGCTCTAACAATGTTCTTACTATGCATGTATTTGACGTGTTTTAGGGTTGCGATGGCTCCGTGCTCCTCGATCCGACCCCCACGAACCCGCAGCCGGAGAAGCTCGGCATCCCGAACTTCCCGAGCCTCCGCGGCTTTGAGGTGATCGACGCTGCCAAGGCAGCTCTCGAGAAGGCCTGCCCCGGCATAGTGTCCTGCGCCGACATCGTCGCTTTCGCAGGGCGCGACGCCTCCTTCGTTCTCAGCGATGGCAAAGTCGACTTTGACATGCCGGCAGGTCGCTACGACGGGAGCAAGTCCGTAGCAAACGCGACCCTCGCGAATTTGCCCCCGCCGTTCTTCAATGTCAGCCAGCTTAAGGACAGCTTCGCGTCCAAGGGGCTCAGCACTGAGGACATGGTCGTCCTCTCCGGCGCGCACACCATCGGACGGTCTCACTGCTCATCCTTCACGGACCGTCTTACCTCTTCGAACTCGGACATCAACACCGGATTCGCCAACCAGCTGAGGCAGCAGTGTCCGGCGAACCCAACCTCGAACAACGACCCCACCGTGCTGCAGGATGTCGTGACGCCCAACACGCTCGACAACCAGTACTACAAGAATGTGCTCAGCCACCGCGTGCTGTTCACCTCGGACGCCAAGCTTCTGACGTCGCCGGAGACAGCCCAGATGGTATCCGACAACGCCCACATCCCAGGATTGTGGGAGGGAAAGTTCAAGGTGTCAATGGTGAAGATGGGCGGCATCGAGATCAAGACCAAGGCCAATGGTGAGATCAGGAAGAACTGCCGGGTCGTCAACAGCTAGTCCGATCGATCGATCAAATGGTTGCATGCATGGTTTGCGTCTCTCTTCAATTCCTGCGTTTGAGAATTAAGCTTGTGCTTTAATTTGTGTACTATTTTGCATGTTGTTTCTAATTTCCAATGCCTTGTTCATTCTTTTGTTGTATTTGTGTTGTAATCTTTTGCAAAGGACTTCAACTTGTAATTTGTTGCACCACAATTTGGATTTCTGACAGCTTCTTTAATAAGATTGGTGAGTTATCTATCTTACCATTGTCGACGTGTCCTTTTTCCTTTGTTCCAACAAACTTGCTATGTCATGATTATGTTACAGAATGGTCTGAGCAAAAGTTGCAGGACTGTCCCAAATATTTCGAGGTCTCCGTGCGAAATAAAAATAAAATAGACCCTAAACTATATTTTAAAGTGTTAAAGCACTATTTTGTCCTACTCTTTAGGTATTGTGGCTGTTAACACTGCGCATGTTCGTGCACATTCTCTGTAATTCTTTTTTGCATGTTACGACTTTGTCGGTGTTATCTCACTTATCTGGCAAGTCCACCACTCTTTTAATGCATTGTTTGAATCCGTAGATGGTATTGTGGGGATTGAGTCATTTTTTCTCGAACTATTGTGTTTTCTCACATAAAGAATATGTCATTATCACAATATATTGAGTAATTACTTGTCAGATGTTAGAAGTTAGTCCACAATGAAAAACCAAAACTATGAGGGGCCTTGTGTGCTGGGATAGGTGAAAATTAAAGATGAACGGAAAGAAAACCGAAGTTAATGACTTGGGTGTAGACAACAATTTTGTTGTTTATAGCTTATTATTGTTTGGATGCAATTAAAAAAAAAGAGATAAAAGATGAAAGGTAGCATATGGTCGGAGTAACGGTCGGTGAATGATTACTATTGCGAAGCAATAATTCTCAAAGAGAAAGAGTATAAAAGAATACAAGAAAATTAGAAATGAATAAAGAAAAAAAATAAGATCGGTGAATGTTGGGCCGGCCACTCGCCTTTATTTTCAATTTTTCCATGAGACATTAAAAATACCAATTAATATTGTCTGAAATATAAAAAATTTTATACCGCAATCGATATTTGAATCGAAATGTAGGGCCGAACTTGGGGCCTGAGTGGTTGCGTAGAAGGGCCCGCCCTGAACAGTTGGGCCGGGATGGGTTTATGGATCAGGCAGAAAAAATTACCAAACTCTCTCAGGCTGGTCCTGTCTGCCCGACCGGAATTCATATGTAATTGGGCTGGGCCAATAATTCAATTCTACTAAAATTCTATTTTCGCTCATCTTAGTGGTTCAACACTCCTTGAATTCTGATGGTGCAGAGATAGCACTTATATGTTATTATAGTGCGTAAGCCTCTCATGTGGTTGCCACAAAAGCTAAAAATGCAATAGTGATTATTATCAGTTCAGAAGCTAAAAAATTCAACAGTCGGGAGTATCTTGGTTTGCCAAGTATCAAATGGCAACTCGAGAGATCAGAAAGACAATAGTATACGGATACCACTAAATAGGTGTATGTATCACCGACGGGCTAGTATACGGATACCCGCGGACCACTCTAAATCGGATCTGCATGGGCTTACCGAACAAAGCTTTTAAACCGCGCTTCGTAATCTTCTTGTAGCCTTCGCATTCCGGTATGGCGCAGAGACGGAAGCTCCACCGAGTTTGATTCATAACCCTGATTGTCGTGAAGGATTTTAAAATTTATTATAGTGGTGATGATAGAATAGATAAATGTAAAGTATGTTTCGGTTCAAAATAGAAAACAACATTATTTTGGTATATTTAAAAGACATATTAGAATATATTCTGATATTATAATTATAAAATCGATCTAATCAAACTAACAACTAAATGAGTTGGTAGGTTAGTTTTGTAATTTTTGATAAATTATGGTTTATTTTTATAATTATTTTTATAATTTTAAGTTATTAATAAAAAAGGTCCTGATGATAGGTGCACATTTGTTTCATCTATTTTTTATCATGTAAAATATGTAAAAAATTTTATTTCGTTTCTCAACTATTAGTTTGTTACTACTTGATCCTATTATGATAATTTTTTTGACTATGTTCTGACACCAATTAGTTCAAAGGTCTTATACTGGCGGCATTTGAGAGTTGGTTTAATTTGTTTTTTCAAAAAATTGAAAGATATTTCACTTGGTGCATCCAAAACAAGTTATAAATTATATGTGGTACCATAGCAGCCTAATCATGTGAAAGATGACTGACATTGTTACGTAACAACCGGTAGTTCATGTATGCGTTTTCCCCGGTTTATAATGTACAAACTTTGTCCACTCCAATTAACAAAATAGTTGTACAGTTGGAAGACCTTGAGCTTGGAATTATTAATCTTTTAAAGAATACGTCTTACACTTGACCGAATGATTTGTCTAGTCCAAAAGACAAACTTATTCTTGCATAGCTACTACTTGCAAGTTGTAACCAACGAGTCCCATTGCCTCTCGCAAAAATTAGAGCGGTAATTTTTTTTATAAGCAATTCAGAATTAAAAAAATTATACAAATAACTCATAATTGCAAAATTTTGCAAAAGTATGCCGCCACATTAGTCTGTCGAATCTCCAGTATTCAGCAGGAGATGTGTCACAACACAATTGGGTCAAAACGACTTGTCGAGTATTCAGCATTCGACAAACCACTTCCTCTGTTAACCGCCAGCTCCCTCTCCCTTTCTCTTTTCTATTATTTTCTCTCCTCTCTCTTTCCGGAGTAGCCTTCTCTTCTCTTCCTCTCACATATTTTGATTTTCATTCTTAGATGTAGCAAAAATTAGCCGTTAAATTCATTTGATCCGAGAAGCAAAGTTGTAGAGATTTGTGAGCTCTTCAAAACAAGGAAAATTTTGTTGAAATACAACTATTTTTTTTAAGCATTGTGTTAATCGATTTAGGATTTAATTGTTTGTGTATAGTAGATAACATGTTGGTTTTGGATAGGTTAAATTTGTGTGTATGGACAATACATTTTTTTCTTACATATATTAGTTTTCTTCAAATTGAAATATATTGATATTCAACCATAATTTTCAGTTGTACAAGTATCAAAATATAGTTCGAGGGAAGCTCTTCAAAACAAAATAATTTCATTTACATGCAACAATATTTGTGTTAATGACTATGTTAATGATGTCATTACTGATAATAAGCATATTGGAAACTCCTATATGACTGAGCCATTAGTTAATTTTTTTCATGTACAATGAAATAAAAGAAAAAATTATTTAGTGTAGTTTCTGTATGGTCTGAAAAAAATATTGTTGGAGGTTACTATATGGTTGCATGTGGTTTTTTTGCATTTACATTAAAAAAAAGAAAAAATTATTTAGTGTAGTGCCTATATGGTTGGAAAAAAATATTGTTAGAGGCTACTTGTTGTGGTATGAAAAATACCCCAGCAGATTTAATAACGTGTTTGACATGTGTTCGACAACACGAGATGACCATGCGACGGGTCACCCCGTGTTGGACGATCGCATAAATTGACACAAAGGTTTATACAGGTTCGGGCCTTAGTGGAATCCCTAGTCCTGTCGATGTGCTCCCGACACAAGTCGACTAGGGGGGCTCTCTCCCGGATTGAGGGCTCCTAAGCATGCCTATTCGTTTTTGTGTATTGAGTATAAATGAGAGTCTTAGATTACAAGAGAGGAGTACAAGGGTATATATAGACCCAAAAGACGCAAATTACTAAACTACTCTGGCCGCAACCATTGGATCGAGGGTGTTGTGGTCTTTTGGTAGTGCATGTGGCCTTGATCTCGGACACGTGGCCGTCCTCGACTCCAGTACCCCCAACCTCGGCACGGCGGACCAGAGGTCAACGCCTCCTACTTCGGAGGACATGGACCGGACGTGGCACCTCCTAGCCCAGAGGTCGGAGGACCGGAGGTGGACACCTCAAACTTCAGAGGACGGAGAGCCGGAGGTGGGCACCTCCCACTCTGAACAACGGCAGACTGGAGGTGGACAGCTCCCACTCCGGAGGATGGAGGGTCGGAGGTGGGCACCTCCGATTCCAGAAGACAGAGGGCCGGAGGTGAACGCCTCTCGCTCTGGAGGACGGAGAGCCGGAGGTGGGCACCTTCGACTCCGGATGGCGGTAGGCCGGAGGTGGACCCCTCCCCACTCCGGAGGACAAAGGGCCGGAGGTGGGCACCTCCCACTCCGGAGGAGAAGACGGAGGACCGGAGGAGGGCACCTCCTACTCTGGAAGTCAGCGGACCGGGCCGGTGCATATAATCTTCGGCAAATATTTCCCCCAACACTACTTTATGGTTGCATGTAGTGTTTTTGCATGTACATTGAAATAAAAGATAAAATTATTTAGTGTAGTGTCTGTATGGTTGTAAAAAAATATTGTTGGAGACTATTGTATGGTTGAATGTCTTTTTTTGCATGTATATTGAACTAAAAGAAAATATTCTTTAGTGTAGTGTTTGTTAGGGTTGGAAAAAATTGTATTTTAGTTAGACTAAACAAGTGAAAGGAAGAGGTAAATCAAATAAGTGAACTAATAACGTCATTAGTGATATTCATCATGTTGAAGATAATTGTATGTCAGAGACATTAGATAAGTTAAAAATGTATTGAGTTGTTTAATGAGCGAATTGAACTTATTAAATTTGAGAAATCTGAGCTAATACAAACTCTGTGATTAAAGCTTAAGAAAAAATAACCCAATATTACTTTGTTGGAATCTTAAAAATTGTGTACAGAGAAAAAAAGTTAGAACATAGTAGGATTAGGTTAATTTTAGGTATAGGTTTTGTTAAGTGATGAGAATTGTTACCCCAATTGAATATCCCATGTATTTTCAAGGTCGTGCATATTGTTTCCATAGTCATGTGAGTGATTCTATGGTCGCGCACAATGCCCCATGATCACACATATTTTTCTATGGTCGCAGATTGCCAAGAAAAGAGATAATGGGTGCAGTCCAAGAGTATTCTGGACATGACCCATCAATAATATTTAAGTCTCATAATTTTGATTATGAAACTCTATAAATCTCAACATTTATCATCATGGAGTCCATAGTCTCATATTATACCCATGAGTATGGTGGTCGTAGAAACATCTACCTATGCCAATACCCTCTCACAGAAACAAAGCCTGATATCAATGCATGGTCACAGAAGTGCGCGATCATGGTATTGAAGACTTATACTATAATATAAAGATTATGTATTATAAGTCACCATTCACAAAAACCATTTTTTGATCCTTATGATTATTTTTGAAATAATCGTAAGTTCCTAACAAGGTAACCGTCAAAGACGATGAGGATAGTGAAGCAGTCTCCACGATGCCAGGTCAAAGCTACTTAAACTGTCACGTAACCACGACCTTCGGCAGCCACCACGTAATCACGACTCACAGCAACTACCATGAAGCAGTTATAAGCGATCGTGAGGCACATCTCCAGGAGGACAACCAACAATCTCTTCGGCACGTATAAAAGGACCTTAAAGGAAGGATTAGGGGACGGGAGGACGAGAGGACGACAGATTAGACATAGCGAAATAGAAATAGACAATTCCCTTTGTAATCCTCTTACTTTTTCATAGTGATAAATACACAGGAGTATAGTTATTACTTAGCTACGAGGGCCCGAATCTGGATAAATTCCCATACTATTAGATCCCTAGATACTTTGAATTTCTTGTTACTATCTGGATTGGCTCCCTTCATAACCCATCTAAATTTTGTATAAGTTCAACAGAAGGACTCCGAGTTTCAATCGTCGACATTAAGAGAGTATTTTTTGTTCCATTGTGCACGAAATAATAAAATCATAATTTGTTAAGAGATTAATTTATTTAGGTATAAGAAATAGAAGAACATATGACTAGTATAGTTTGGAAAAAAAATGACATGCAACCATATTTCACTGTATATTAGAAACATTACATAAAATCTCCGTTTATATTGTAATAGAGCAAAATACCAATTAGAGTAATGGAGTGCTAGAACAAAATGTCAATTAGAGTAATAGAGTACATCGCAGGTTGGAAAAAATTGTAGTGTATTTCAAAAAAAATTTGGAATAGAATAACATGTGGCAGCCTATGTAACACTGAACTGCCCGTGAAAGGTTCATACCATGCAGTCGAAAGATGACATTAGTTTTGTAGTGACCAGAGTTATTGTGCACACACGTATGCTTAGGGATTGGACAAGCACAAAGCACAAAAACATGACGTGTATGTATGTCAATAATATTATCCAACCATCCGTGCAAGAGAATATATTCATAATGCCAAGATAAATTATGAAGCAAGTGGCTAAGTCAACTCAAAGATCCTCCTCCACCAACGGCTTGTCGAGTGTTGTAGACTTAACAAACCGCTTGTCATGGTTCGGAAATGCGACAAGCAATTTGCCGAGTCTGCAGCACTCAACAAGCCGTTGAGAGCCAGTCATAGCACAACATATTGTTGTTGAATATCCATAACTCGATAGGTTGACGTGGTGGTACATTTTTGTAAATTTTTGTAACTGTAGGTTGTTTGTATAATTTTTTTAATTATGAGTTATTTATAAAAAAGTTTCATTAGTGCTGTGATATATGTTCCAAATCTGTGTGCTGAAAGTGTATATGCTTGCTGACATGTATTTGTTTGTTCGCATGAAAAATAAGAAAAATGTCGAATAGTTCCGATCCCTGTCACTGAGGTATGATGGTTGTACAGAGTAAGTGTAATTTTTGTACGAATTTGAGGGGATTAATTGGATTTTTTTAGAACAAAAGGTAAACGTATATATCTCAGAGCGATTTCAAGGGATCAATAGAAAATCCGAACGATCTATATTTATGTGAAAGAGAAATTAATCATTTCACGAGAATTCTAAAGTTACACTTATCTAGCTTTGAAATGTTACTTTCAGATATAATGCCAAAATAAAGAGAAAACACATATCATTTCTTCTTAAGACATAAGATTTGAATTTAAATTTGAGACATATGTAATACTCTTTCTGTTTTAAAATATATGTCATTTTGGTCTCTTTATTTGGTTTTTAGATAGATGTCATTCAACAAATTTAAAATGCATTTTTATAGTTTTTTTCTTGTATATTCTTAATTTAATAATAGAAATTTATTTACACAAGAAATTTATCTACCAATATTAAGAAGTCATACATGTATCGAAGAAAAAGAGAAGTCTTTAATAAGATCCATTAATTAAGATTATTTTGTTATTTTTTTATGTATTTTTTTTGTGTTAAAATATCAAAATGATTTCTATTTGAAAATCCGAGTATATAATGTTCCTAGAAATTAGAAACACAGTCGATGCCGCGAACCACGGTTCCACACAGTTTCACTAACCGTAGAGTTAAACACGACAGGTCAACTGCTGAGTTATGCGCGGCCATGTTCTTGCAGTTGACTTTGCATCACATCATGCTCCCCAAAAAAATTAACATACCGGAATACATTAATCAGACATCCGTTATCCAAACCATCGCACATCCATTCTTCATCTATAAATACTCATGCAAGACAAGAACTTCTTCATCTCTTCCTGCTGCTTTCTCTAAGCCACTAGAAATAAGAAGCGTATACATAGTAGCTAACAGGCAAAGATGGCTAAACTTGCCGTTCTGGTCTTGCTTGCGTTGCTCGGCTCCGTGACATGCCAAGGAGGCTACTACAGTAACCCTCCCAACTACAACACTCCAAGCCCTAGCCCTCCAAGCCCGAGCCCTCCCGGTTGCCATTCCAGCCCGAGCCCGCCCAGTTACCCTCCCGGTCAGAGCCCTCCGCCTGCCTCGGGTCTCACAGTCGGCTACTACAAATACACGTGCCCCCGGGCGGAAGAAATTGTAAGGGAGGCTGTAAAGAACGCTACCGCTTCGTACGAGACTCGCGGCATAGGCGCAGGGCTCGTCCGTATGTTCTTCCACGACTGCTTCGTCGAGGTATATATATAATTTCTTGTGATCTCACTGAAGTTTTTTGTACACAAACAAGTAGTAGTATATACTGTGTCCCGGCTCTAACAATGTTCTTACTATGCATGTATTTGACGTGTTTTAGGGTTGCGATGGCTCCGTGCTCCTCGATCCGACCCCCACGAACCCGCAGCCGGAGAAGCTCGGCATCCCGAACTTCCCGAGCCTCCGCGGCTTTGAGGTGATCGACGCTGCCAAGGCAGCTCTCGAAGACGCCTGCCCCGGCATAGTGTCCTGCGCCGACATCGTCGCTTTCGCTGGGCGCGACGCCTCCTTCGTTCTCAGCGATGGCAAAGTCGACTTTGACATGCCGGCAGGTCGCTACGACGGGAGCAAGTCCGTAGCAAACGCGACCCTCGCGAACTTGCCCCCGCCGTTCTTCAATGTCAGCCAGCTTAAGGACAGCTTCGCCGCCAAGGGGCTCAGCACTGAGGACATGGTCGTCCTCTCCGGCGCGCACACCATCGGACGGTCTCACTGCTCATCCTTCACGGACCGTCTTACCTCTTCGAACTCCGACATCAACACCGGATTCGCCAACCAGCTGAGGCAGCAGTGTCCGGCGAACCCAACCTCGAACAACGACCCCACCGTGATGCAGGATGTCGTGACGCCCAACACGCTCGACAACCAGTACTACAAGAATGTGCTCAGTCACCGCGTGCTGTTCACCTCGGACGCCAAGCTTCTGACGTCGACGGACACAGCCCAGATGGTATCCGACAACGCCAACACCCCAGGATTGTGGGAGGGAAAGTTCAAGGTGTCAATGGTGAAGATGGGCGGCATCGGGATCAAGACCAAGGCCAATGGTGAGATCAGGAAGAACTGCCGGGTCGTCAACAACTAGTCTGATCGATCGTTCAAATGGTTGCATGCATGGTTTGCGTCTCTCTTCAATTCCTGCGTTTGAGAATTATGCTTGTGCTTTAATTTGTATACTATTTTTCCTGTTGTTTTTAATTTTCTATGCCTTGTTCATTCTTTTGTTGTATTTGTGTTGTAATCTTTTGCAAAGGATTTCAACTTGTAATTTGTTGCACTATAATTTGGATTTCCGACAGCTTCTTTAATAAGATTGGTGAGTTATCTATCTTACCATTGGCCGACGTGTCCTTTTCCCTTTGTTCCAGCAAGCTTGCTATGTCATGGCTATGTTACAGAATGGTCTGAGCAAAAGTTGCAGGACTGTCCCAAATGTTTCGAGGTCTTCGTGCGAAATAAAAATAAAATAGACCCTAAACTATATTTTAAAGTGTTTTTTAACCGCTTTGTCCTATTCTTTAGGTATTGTGGCTGTCAACACTGCGCATGTTCGTGCACATTCTCTGTAATTCTTTTTTGCATGTTCTATTAGGCTGTTACCACTTTTGTCGGTGTTATCTCTGTAACTTATCTGGCAAGTCCGGACACCACTCTTTTAATGCATAAACCCGTAGATGGTTTTGTGGGGATTGAGTCATTTTTTCTCGGACTATTGTGTTTTCTCACTTAAAGAACATGTGATTATCACAATATATCGAGTTATTACTCCTCTGACGTTAGAAGTTTGTCAACAATCAAAGACCGAAACTATTATAGGTCTTGTGTGTGCTACTGGATAGGTGAAAATTGAAGATAAACCGAAAGAAAGCCTAAGCTAATGGCTTGGGTGTAGACAATAATTTTGTTGTTTATAGCTTATTGTTTAGATGCAATTTAGAAAAAAAAAAAAGAGATAAAATGGGGAAGGGAGAAGATGATCGGAGTAATGATCGGTGAATGGTAACTATTGCGAAGCAATAATTCTAAGAGAAAGAGCACAAAAGAATACAAGAAAATTAGAAATGAATAGAGTAAAAAATGATTGGAATGTTGGGTCGGCCACTCGCCTTTATTTTCAATTTTTCCATGAGACATTAAAAATACGAATTAATATTTTCTGAAATATAAAATGTTTTATGCCCAATCGATATTGAATCGCAATGTATGGTCGAACTTGAGGGCCTGTGTCGTTGCGTGGAGGGGCCCGCCCTGAAAAGTTGGGCCGGGATGGGTTTATTGATCAGGCAGAAAAAATTACCAAACTTTCTCAGGCTGGTCCTGTCTGCTAGACCGGAATTTCAATTGCAATTGGGCTGGGTCAATAATTCAATTCTACTTCAACACTTCTGAAATTCTGATGGTGCAAAGATAGCACTTAAATGTTATTATAGTGCGGGAGCCTCTCAATTCACATAAAACAGTTCTGATATTCCATGTGGTTGCCACAAAAGCTGAAAATGCTGTAGTGATTATTATCAGTTCAGAAGCTAAAAAAGTTCAACAGTCGGGAGTATCTTGGTTTGCCGAGTATCAAATGGTACTCGAGAGATCAGAAAAACAATAGTATACGGATACCACTAAATAGGTGTATGTATCACCGACGGGCTAGTATACGGATACCCGCGGACTACTCTAAATCGGATCTGCAAGGGCTTACCTAACCAAGCTTTTAAACCGCGCTTAGTAATCTTCTTGTAGCCTTCGCCATCCGGTATGGCGCAGAGACGGAAGCTCCACGGAGTTTGATTCATAACCCTGATAGTCGTGAAGGATTTTAAAATTCATTATAGTAGTGATAATAGAATTGGTAAATGCAAAATATGTTTCGGGTCAAAATAGAAAACAACACTACTTTGGTATTCTGATAATGTAATTATAAAGTGAATCTAATCAAACTATCAACTAACATATTGCTATATTCCTCGGGGATAAAAATTTATAAACCACGCAGATTGCAAAATTCATAAAACAAACGCATAAAATCAAGTGGAAGATAAGTAATTAATCAGACCAACATAACGGGCATACGCATGGGATACATTAAACCAGAGTTTATCTGCAAAAGTTTCCAAACATGCAGTACCCAAAAGATGGCAACATAGCTTAGTAACAACAACACATATACCACTTAGCCGGCCAAAGTGTCAACCTAGCGGCGCATATACACACCACCGAGACCATAACGCTTGCACGCATATATATATATATATATATATATATATATATATATATATATCTATCTAGACTTTGGTGAAACGGAGGTAGCCCTTCTTAGACGGCAGGTCGGCCGTCTCGTACCCCTGCGAGAACATCTTCTTGGCCTCCTCGTCGGAGACGCTCGGCGATATCACCACGCGCTCCCCGGGCTTCCAGTTCGCTGGCGTCGCCACCTTGTGCTTCGCCGCCGTCAGCAGAGAGTCCAAAGCTCTCACCACCTCGTCCATGTTCCGCCCGGTGCACGCCGGGTAAAGGAAGCTCAGCTTCACCTGCATGGCAATTATGCTCACCATCTCGTTCACTTAACCAACTATACAGGGCCGAGGCGGTGCACGGTTCGTACCTTCTTGTCGGGTCCCACAATGTGGAGGGTTCGAGAAGGGAGCTGCATCCCTTTGGAGTCCTTCTCGTCCGGGTCGACCATGTTGAGCTGTTTGATCGCTTCACGGTCCGGGTCAGCCAGAATTGGGTATGTGACATGGCAACCAGGCTTACATATACAGACAAAACCAAATTACTTAACATCAGTTAGCCTGATCAAGTTAATGTTGTGTACGTAGTATTACTGTGCAGCATGCACCTTGTAGGCCTCGATGTCCTTGATCCACTCCTTGTGAGACTGCACGTCGTCGCAGGAAATGCCGAGCAACTTCACGCCCCTCTTCTCGAACTCCTTGGCGTAGTTGGCCATCGCCGCCAACTCCGTCGTGCAAACCGGGGTGAAATCAGCTAAAGCAAAACCAAAGGACGCGAAATTTCACATAAGACACCCAAGGCACTTGCATCCAGAAGTTAAACCAGTAGGGGACTGTGCATGTAATGCATACCGGGGTGAGAGAAGATGATGGTGTGACCGTCGCCGACGTATTCGTGGATGCGGATCTTGCCATGGGTGGAGTCCCGCTCCAGGTTGGGCACGGTGTCGCCAATGGTGAGCCCTGGCATCGTACGGAGTATTGTATGGCTCGGTAACCACTGAGAATTATAGTACCTGAGACAAGGTCTCCAATGGAGGCAACTGAGGAGTGAAGCGAGAGGATATATAGAAGAGACAAGTGCAGGCCTGCCTGTAAAAGTTGGCAGCCAGGGGCAGTGCATGAGGGCCACGTAGTTGGTCTCGTGGCAGCCTGTCTGGGAGAGACCGAGTATGCATTTGGCCAACCTGTCACCAGAACGTACTCTATCTAGTATGTTTCATGTTTGTGTGGACAAACAAAAATAATGAGTTGAACAATACACTTGCCAGTTGCCACTAGTTATTATGGAGTTGGTTGCGTTTGGCATTGTGCTCCAGTTCTATGAAACAGGAGTTCCAGATATCTCTACCATTATTTCTAGTGTGATCAGTCCTCTTTATGTGGACGATGGGCCAATCTAGCAAGTTTGATACCTAGAGCTCATATGCATCTCAGTGATTACCATGTTATTATAACCCGTTTGAATAGCAGATAGTTTTATTTGCTTCAATCTCAAATAGGAACACTTAATAGAACAAAATATAATAGTAGAGGAACATCATGTGCAATTTTGCCAATCAAAGATAGACGGCGCTGCAGTTTTACCCAATACTTGGGCTGTAAAGTTGTCAATAAGCACTTGGGTCAATTTGTTTGGTTTTTGGTCGATTTCGGACCCTCGGTGGGCCGCGGGCTGCATATAATGGTAGGTAACCTGTATACACAGCCGGCCCACCCAGCACTATCTTCAAATACAAATACAGAGAAAATATTTCACTTGAATGATCAAGCAAGCCCTATCAGCACCTTTTTTTTTTCCCCTAACTCTTGATGTTAGACCTTCTCCAACAGTAATATCTAAAATCAAATCTCTATAACCCCATATACATATCTTCCTAAAAAGATTCCATCCATATATTTCAACTTACTTCAACAATAATCTCCAAATCCTTCTCCCTATTCCGTTAAAAATAATTGCCATCTGTTTTTCGCGTGGGGGAGCGGGGGGTACGACCGCATAGGCAAAGGGCGGCGCGGGGGAGCGGTGGCGTGGGGAAGCTGCGACACGGGCAAACAACGGCGCGGGGGAGCGGGGGAGTAGCGGCGGCGCGGGGGAGCGGGGTGGCAGCGCTCGTCGTCACCGCCCTCGCCGCCTCGGCGTCGTCAACGCCTCGCGGCTCACGGCCTTGTAGGGTCGAGGATGCCGACTAGAGAGGGGGTGAATAGGAGGCTTTAAAACTTTTAAAATAAGACAACCTTTTCAAACTGAAACAATTGAACAAAATATATATTGCAAAAATAAAAGAGGAAGAGAAGACAAACACAAAGATTTTTCCCAAGGTATCGGAGACTCATCCGATCTCCCCTACTCCTCGTTGAAGCACTCAAATAAATAAGTCTTGCTTCAATATCCACGAAGGATATTTCTCACTAATGGTTGCTCCTTGTCCACTTCAGAAAGGCGAGCACCGATGCCTTTTACAATCACGCCAAGTCTCTCCGACAATCTCTGAAATGGAGAGATCAACGGCCACGCCACCAAACCGTCTAAGTGAGAGCGTTCACCAAGAGTAACAAGTTACAAAATTTTCTCTTCACTCCCAACAAATACCGAGAAACTTCTAAGAAAACAAATGATGCGAATGAATACTCTTAGAAGATCTCTCTCAATCACAATGAATGATACTTGATCAAAAAATCAAGATTTTGTCACTTGGACTCAAGTATATATCAAAAATTATATTGCTTGGTTCTTTAGAAAAACTGCTCAAAGCAATGTTTATAAACACTGATCAAAATATGCTCAAAAAGTGTTTATAAAATTGATCAAAAATGTGAACAAAAGCTTCTCAAAAATCTGCTCAAACACTGTTCAAAGATTTGCTCAAAAGTGTTTGTAAAACTAATTAAAAATCAATTCCAAAATTGTTTATAAAACTTAATCAAAAATCTGCTCGAAAAGTGTTTATAAAACTGATCACAACAGTAGAGGAATCTGCTCAAAAAACTACTTAAACACTGCTCGAAAGTGTTTAGAAAAACAACTCAAAAGATGTATAAAAATCTGCTCAAATGGTGTTTAGAAATCTGCTCAAAACTGTTTTAAAAACAGCTCAAAACTATTTATAAAAACTGATCAAAACAGCGGAGAAATCTTCTCAAAAGTGTTTTAAGAATTGTTCAAAAATAGTAGCGAAAATCTGCTCAAAAGTGTTTTAAAAAGTGCTCAAAAACAGTAGTGAAAAACTGCTCAAAAACAGTAGCCAAAAATTGCTCAAAAGTGTATACAGAGACTGCTCAAAAATGTGTATGAAAATGTAGCTTGAGATGTATGTTTTAATGTGTGAGAATACTGCTCAAAGCTCCTCTATTTATAACTCAACCTCTCAGTTAGTCGTTGTTGTCGATAAGAAAAGAAATCAGGCCACCTAACAGCCAGTTTCGACCTCTAACTGCTAGTAAATAGCCGTTGGAATATCTGGTCGAATAAACAGTGTTACTAGTCGAATGAGCAGTGTTTACTGGTCGTATGAACAGTAACTGATCAAATGAACAATACATGAATAATGTCTGGTCAAATAAACAGTACTTGTGTGACCATTGGTCGAATGAACAGTACCTGGTCAAATAAACAGCACTCGGATGACCAGATTCAGTTCCTCTTTGAGATTTTTGACCAAAATTGTGAATGAATGCGAATGCAACATATGACCTAAGAGTTTCTCAGTTTTTGCCGGAATTAAATGAGATTTTGCAACCCCTATTAATAATACGGTTTAAGCTAAAAAAGAATTTCTATAAAATCCGGTCAAACTCCAAACTCCGAGACCGGTACAATAAACAAGCACTTACCTTAGGTCTTTGCTGCTTCCTTCTTCGCGACCTTAGTTTGCGATCTCAGGCGACCTTGGGCGACATCGCGACCTTGCGCCTTGCGACCTTGGGCGCACCGCGACCTTGCGACTCCCATTTGACATTTTTTTCTTTTTACCTAATCTTATTAATTATACTTAAGACAAATAGATTAATCTAAGACACTTGTTGTCATTTATCATTAAAATCAATATTAAGGGCCTAGAAACAACACGCCTCACCACCCTCGCAGCCTCGCGGCTTGCCGCCCTCGTCAGCGCTGCTCTCGTCGCCTCGCCGCCCTCTCGTCATCACCGCCCTCACCGCCTCACGATCGCCGCTCTCGCCACCCTAGCCGTCGCTGCCCGTGTTGGAGAGGATACAGATCGGAGAGAGGATGTCGAGATTTGGGTATCCTCTCTCCGATCTGTATCGACGGGGCGGCGGATGTGTCGTCTGTTGGAGCGCGGTGTGGAACCCATTTCTCGTGTGTAGCCGAAAAAATCCAGATGCACAGTATTTTTGGGGTTCTGTTTGGGAAGGTCTTACTGCCAACCAACCATCTATAAAATAATTTCATTTTTCTGACAAGAAAGTAAATAGTTCGTGTTGGCTTAATAAAAACCCTATCTGGAACACAAAAAGGTTTTACAAATAATTGAGAAAAAAAAATCTAGAGAGAGTTAATAAAAATTTTGTATCATAATTCCTGTTTTGCAAATAGACTCTAAATTTTTTAAGTTTACAGTCTTTTTCGTCTTTTTCAGAAAAAAAATATATGTGGTACATATATGCATAAATTTTAGAATTCAATCAAACACTTGTCCTCAATCTGATAAATGTGGGTCTGACCCCAGAGGGAGTACTAAAACTACTATGACAAAGATGTGAAAGAAATTATACAAAAATGGATAATCACAAGATGACAATATCAATCCCTTTCATGAACACAAACACACTTATCTTCTCTATAGAACAAATCAAAATGTTTTCACTTTTCCACATTATTATTTTGTAAAGCTTCCAAAACAAACATCATTATTCTGTATTTATCTTCGAAAGTTGCAAGCCCAACAATGGGGTTACCATTACCGACAATCCAGCCACGTTGGAAACAGTCCTCACACGTCGCAAGTTAGCCAAAAAGGCTCATCAAACTGGCCCAGTGACTCCTCCCCGACCGGCGGGCCCAAAGACAGCGACTCCATATTCAGGGCCCCACTTGCAGGGCCCCAAGCCGGGGTCCCATTCTCGTAAGCATTACAGGTCAGCCTGACCAGACCGGACCCGTCGAGCCGGCAAACGTACAGGTCACCGTACGGCTGGAACTGGTTCGGACCCGAGATGGTCTCGGCCACGACACTTCCCAGATTCGCCGTGAACAGCAGCCACTTCGAGTCCGGGCTGAAGCACACATGGTTGATCCGTTCCCGGTCCGCCTCTGGGCTCCCCGCCGGCCCTGCCACGTAAACGCGGTGCAAGTCCGAACCGTCCGGCCGCACCAGGTAAATGCTGAACACGTCTGGGTTCGTCGGGTCGTGCCGGTTCGACGAGAAAGCTATAAGGCTCCCGTCCGGCGACCAACTTGGCATCGTGTCGATGCAGTCTCCGTCGGTGAGCCTCCGGATTGATCCTTCACCCTCGCCGTGCACGGCATCCACAATGTAGAGGTTCTTGTGTCCCGTACGGCCGGAGCGGAACACGACCCACCGACCGCACGGTGACACTGCCGGGAACGCATCGTTGCCGGCCTCCGGCCGTGTGAGCACCTTCACCTTAGCGTTTACTTCGTCACGGTCAATGGTGAGTTCATTCGGGTCAAACTCGACCCGTGCGATCGAGACCGTCGCTTTGGGGGTCTCGAAGATAGGGCCCATGGAGGTAAATATGACCCCACTCTCAGCGGGGCTCCAGGCGGTGTAGAACAGCAAGGGCTCCTTGGAGAGCACCCATCGCTTTGAGCCGTCGGATCGAAGGATCCTGAGCCCTGGCGTGGTGAAGAAGTCGCCGTTGATGGAGAGCAGCTTCGCGTCCGGCGAGGAGGAGGGGAAGGTGCCGTGGACGCGGAGCATCCTGATGGAGCTCACGGGGCTCCTCACCGGTTGCAGGTGGGGCACCACGGACTCGCCCTGGGCCCCCGCGCCGCGGAAGCGGTGGTACCCGAGGCGGGTCCCCAACGGCGAGAAGAATGGGTTGTAGTTGTGCAGCTCCGGGTTAAGGAGCTCGGTTAGTGGGAAGAATTGCTCCGTTTCGAGGTCGAACAGCTCGACGTGCCGCTGCGCCCGCCCCTTCCGCCGGGTCGCCACCGCGATCCACCGCCCGCCACCGCGGCCCGCGGCGGCTGGGGTGAAGCAGTGCACCCCCGGCGGCGTCACCCGCCTCTCGGCACCGGTGAGCTGGAGGGTCTCCGGCGAGAGGTCGACGCGGAAGACGCTCCACCAGCCGTCTTCCGCGACGCTGTGGAAGAAGAGTGTTCCTTCCCCGTGCCAGGTGGGCCAGCCGCCGCGCGCGGCCGCGACGAGGCGGCGGGCAGGGTCGTGGGCGCGGAAGACGGTGATCTCCGTCTCGAGCACGCGGAAGTCGCCGGCCCACGGCCGGTTACCGTACGACGCCACGGCGACGAGCTCGCCAGAGGCGGACACAGCTGGGCTCATGTCCACCGCGCCCTTCGGCGTAAGTCTTACCGTGTCCTTGCTATCCAGGTTCGTTGCGTACACCGCCGCCCAGCTCTTGAATGGCTCTGATGGCTTCTCGTGGGCGGAGACGAAATACAGCCTCCCGTTCCTCAAGGTCGGACGGTCGTGGAACAGGCTTTCCTCCACGGTCGGGAGCGGCTCCACTCGATCAGACTCCGGCCGGGCCAAGAAAAGACCCGCCGAGCCGGTTCTCTCCGAGACGAAGGCGACCCCGTCGCCGTCGTCGTCCGTGAAGTGGCCGTTGAAATTGACGGAGACGCCATCCGTATGGCGGCGCTCCGTTAACTCGGAGGCGGAGACGGCTTCCAGGGACGACGGCACGGGGACGGAGAAGACGTCGAAGCCGAAGTTGGTGACGCCGACAGTGGCGAAGACGACGGTGCCGGTGGGATCCATCGAGAAGCGACACTCGTGATGTTGGTGTACGGGTTGAGTTGTGCGGGGAGCGGTGGTGCGTCAGTGCGTATATAAAAGATTGGACGTGGGCCTAGTTTTAGTCACAGGGGTCCACGTGTAATCGTTATCTATTTGGATCGTATTGGAGTTGTTGGGTCTGACTGCGAGTGTGTGAAGTGTGAACGACAGTGTGGCGGACAGAATCTGTGCAGCACGTAGACAAGTTGGTCACGTTCAGTCACTGCCTCACCGGAGTCTGTAACTGCCAAAACAAAAGTATGCTGCTACTTGTCCTACGCCCTTTAGTTAAAAAAAAACAAATTATTCTGTAATATTAGAAAATTTTAAGTTTAATATAGAATAATGATATTTCAATGATGTATGGGTCTAGAATATTTTAGATTTTATTATAAGATATTAATTAATCAATGAAATCTTTGACACACATATACGTTTTTAATTTTAGTGTTTTATAATAATATCTCTTTTTTATAATAATATCTTATTTTTACGATATCAATAAATTAATTTCCTCAAAAAAAAATATAACATTGGATCCCGCGGTCAAGTTTCTTAATTTTAATTACTAATATAATAATTATCTAGATTGATCACATACCAATAATATGAATAAATTAGTCATTAAATAATTTCATAACATTATGTTTTTATAAATTTTATTAGTATAGTAAGGTAAAAACAAATGATCAAAATAGTGTCTTTCATACTTAAAAAAAAAGACAAGTTTTTTGTGACCGGAGATAAGAGTTCATCTGAACTTCGTCGCACATAATGCAGTTTGCACATTTGTTTCAGTTGGAATAAGAGCGCATTTTGATTTGTCTTTGACGTTATGAGCGAATGGAGTCGAAGTGATTTCTATCCTACAATTCGACAACGACGAAGTGCTACTCCATGCTTGAGTAAGTGTGAATACACATGAATAAATTGACAGGGTTGGCAGATTCCAATTTTGGTCATAGAAAAAAGAATCCCAATTTATTGAGCTTGTTGGCCAAGAAGCCTTTTTAATAGTTTTTAGCACTCTATCTGTAGGTTTTATTAGGATAAATTAAGATTAATGGAACGAGATGGGAAGAATTAGAATGTTGATGTATTGTTTGCAGTACATATATGTTCAGCCTATATATACTGAATATGATTGTTTAACATGTCATGGATTACGCAATAAGATTCATTTCTAAAGGGGTATGTTTTTCTACGACAATAGAGTGCCGGTATACATATAAATAAAAACCATTTATGAACTTTTGTGAAGCTGACTAGCAAGTGAGTTTAGCATGGATGAAATTGTCACTAATCACTATAAATTTGCGTAAGAAAAACATATAAGGTATGCGTCCCGAGTTGTATTATTTGATATATTTTGTACTGCTCTGTTCTTTGTTTTATAATGAAATCAGAATGGATCCTTGTCTTCTAAAAAAACATATAAGGGTTACTCCTAAAAATGTAAGTTACTTAAGTGCATTTCTTTCTGTCTTACTATTGGACTCGTGTAAGATCTTGTCCAAAAAGATACCTAAAAGTATTGATACGCTAAAATTTAGGTATCAGTAATACCTTTCTTACTCCAACAGAATACCTATCTCGATTCTTATTTTAGATATTACTGTAGAGAATTAGTAAATTTAAGTATTCTCTCTCCTCTATCTATATGTTTTTGGGGTTTAGAGATTCTGTTGAAAAGAGTAAAAATATAAGTATGGAATCTTTTTAGGGAGATATGTATATAAGGATATGGAGATCTAATTCTGTTGGAGAAGGTCTAAGTGCTATGTTCAATGCGAGCACTCGAACCGATGTCTGCAATAAAATAATATTTTTTATTAAGCGGAGAGAACACTTCGGGAGGTAACAGCCGCTTCGATTTTTTTAATTTTTTTTATCGATTTTTGTGTGACAAAATTCTATATAATTTTTGTTTCTTAATTTACATATTAATCTAGTTCAAATTAGATCTTGATTCTATTTAAAAAGTTGTAGATTATTGAATTATCTTCGTATATAGACCAAACATCACATATATTCGATTTTGGAATTAAAAGTTATTTATATTTTACTAAAATCATCTAAATTCTAATATATATTTAATTTACTCGTGAGCCCGTGTGTAGCGCCTCTCCAAACGCTTTTGTATTAGAGTGGTGGATATTTCGAGTGGCGTTTCGCACACGTAACATAAAATATATTGAGAATATTTTTCTCAAGTGTCTGGATAAATACCTAACATTAAACTCAGCCTAACGTGCAACTCCACAATGGATGGAGCTCATGCTTGATTAGGTGTGAACACGAGTGTATTATTGGGAGAGTTGGCGGATTCCAATCTTGGTGAGAAAAGAATCTCATATAATTTGAGCTTGTTTGAGAACTAATCTAATTATACATAGCTATAATTTATTTTAAGGAAATGTATAGATAAAATTTAAGGCTGGCTGCAACGCACGACCTCGACCGGGCGCGCGCTGGTCGAAGCCACGGTCGACCACGCGTGATCGGTGCGCGGAACAGGGACGAGGAGCGTGAGCACGCGTTCGCGGGGCGATCGTGGTCGTGGTGGGCCCCACCGAGCGCGCGGCGATCGAACGCGGGCGTTGCGAGCACACGCGGTCGCGCGGTGCATTTATGGCAGGCGGTTTGTGGGGCCCGCCACAGTCCCGCGTTTTGGAAATTGCGAATTTCCCGTGATACCGCGTGCACGCGCACTCACCGAATGACATGTGGGGTCCCAAATTTGTCGGGCCCACCTGTAAGTGGCCGTTGTCCAATGCAACGGTCCGATTTTTGTTTTTACGCATTATTTAATAATCCAACGGTCGTTTTGGTCCCGGGCCCACCTGTCAGTGACTGTATTTTCGGCCGTTGGATTTTTAGCCATTGGAAATTCTCCCGTTACGCATTATTTAATTTTTTTGCATTAAAAAATTACCAAAAAATCCCAGAAATTCCCAGAAAATTCAGAAAAATTGTAAAAAATTGTAAAAAATTCTCAAAAATTCACAGATTGCTGTCTATAAATAGAGAACCGTCTGTGATAATGATTATCAGAGACGGTTTTGAGCTCAGAACCATTAATGACCCAATATCTCATAGAAGGATGCCGAATTTGACTTCGACCTCAACAGAAAAGTTGTAGAGAACAATCTGATGTTGCAAACAAGTATAAGAACATGCAAATCCGATTTTGTATGAAGAAGATATGATGAAAACAATGAACTGAACAACGACAGATTATCATAGACGGTTCTGAGGTCAGAACCGACTGTGATAGTCCAGCACTATCACAGACGGTTTTGAGCTCAGAATCGTCTGGGATAATTAGAATATCACAGACGGTTCCAAGGTCAAAACCGTCTGTCGGACTATCACAGTCGGTTCTGATCTCAAAACTATCACAGGCCTTCACAGACGGTTTTCTATTGAAAAGTTCATAACCGTCTATGATGTGCCGTCCTGGATGTTTGTTTCTGTGGTAGTGTTGTCTCTTGAGGAGATTTTTTAGGTGAGCATCACGTATAAAATATTGAAATATAGTTTTTTCAACATATGATTGATAAAATAGTTGAAATAATCATTAAAGAAATTATACGTAGATAATTTCAATATAAAAAAGGACAGCTTAACATAAAGAAAATAAATTTTCTTATTAAATTCGGACGTTGAAACATAAAATTGAATACACTAAATTGGATACATTCGGACATTGAAATCTAAAATTTAATATAAACGTACTAATTTTCTAGCAATGCAACAAAATAACTACTAGTTGTTATAGCCGCCTCCAAAACATTATCAAACGTACTCAATCAAATCACTTTTAAGCTAGGCATGTACTGTTGGGCACGGATGTTGCAATTTCTTGTGATTACATCAGCGAAAACAAACAGAGCACCATGGTAGATAGAAGATAGTGTTATGGTATATGTCGACAAGTGAATTGTCCCATACATACTATTAAGTAATTACTCTATTCCCAATGCATGCAATCAATACTTCATAGTATCTCTGAAAACCCCTAGCCTCTCCTGGTAGAAATAGATGCTAAAAAAATGCGGTATGCTAGAATTTGACACCGATGCAGATTGTAAATTTTTGATAGGGGTTGCAGTGGCGAGGGCTACATATAGTTGGTCAGTGCACTGATAAAGTGAAAATTTTGCCCATACACAGTATATAGATAGTCATGTGTATATTGGGGGAATGTAAATATGTAGGGGTTGTGAATGTCGCGGGGGTGTTGGATATGGATGATAACTGATAGGGTATGGCGGCTGCATAAAATTAGGTGGGTTTGGATAATCGGGTATTTCTGGATTTTCTTTGGCTGAATTAGGAGAAGTAATTAGTTTAGGAGACTATTGGAGGATTAATATCCATATGGAATGTTACAAAAAACAATAGGAACAAATGGTGTACAAGTGGTGTAAAACAGTGTGAGATTTGTGAATTGAAATGATTAAATGGTGCCCTATTTATAGAGAACGAAAGTAGAAATTTTTTTTAAATATTTTTGAATTTTTTAGAATTATTTTATGAGTTTTTTCACACAAAAATTCCCCAACGGTTATTTCGAATGACTATTATTTCTAACAGCTATAAATTAAGTCACTGGCATGTGAGTTCGACTCAAAAAATAAATTAAAATGATTATTTTTGACTCAAATTCAACAAATAGTGGCGGGCTAGTGAGCTTATAAATCCCAAGACTTACCTATTATTCATTGGGTGCTATTTTTTGAGTGCATGCATAATTCTAATGGTCAGTTTCTTAAAAAAAGTAAATTACTTACATTAGACTCACTTGTTAGCGTCTTGGGTTGCGGTGCACAGAATGCATGTGGAACGTGAGGCGTCACAGGCGCATGGCGGTTGTGGGGTTCGCCATCCTTGTCTCATCAAGCGGCGTGAATGGGAGACTTGCCATTGACACATGGGCCTTGCTCGGTTTAACCCTACCTGTTAGCGAATGTGTGCACGGTGCACGTGGCCTCACCTGTTTGTGGGCTTGTCCTCCTCGCCTCGTTGAGCGACGTGAATGCCAGCCCTACCACTGACACGCGTCCTCGCTCAATTTAGCCCCCCCTGTGAGGACCACGAAGCTGGTCAACTGGTCGGAGGCCACATGGCTGGCTGATAGAGAAGTCACGATGCTGATGCCTAAATCTACGTGTTGGATTTTTGTTTTGGAAAGAGAGCTGTCAGACGGTGCAGTATCTATCAGGGGTTCCTTGCAGCCACCTCTCAGCCTGAGCGAGTGTCGCTGCTCGCCCCTGTGTATGCTTGTCATCATTCAGCTTTCGATCACGGGTCAATTATGGGACAGTCTGAGCCCAGACGGCCACGAAAACAAAACCAACAAAGAAACAAGAAAGAAAAGAAAAGGAAAGAAAAAGAAAAGAAAAGAGGGGGAAACTCCAGAACAGCCAGGACAGGTCCAAGGCCCAACAGACCCATTTATCAGTTTAGCCCTTGGACTTTTACCAAAATTTTGCCCAATGAGAAATTTTGCTTAAAGCCCTCTGACTTTCCAGTATTTGCAAATCAGTCCAATTACACTAATGCAGCTTAGACATCAGACACCTGTTCATCGGAACAGTAACCACGGCCACATAGCCCTGGGATAAGTCGGTTGCATGCAACAGCTTACAGGATAAGTAAGTTTACCCTTACAGCAGCAGTTTACCCCTACAGCAGCAACACCATTTTCTTTACACAGAACTAGAGCAGAGGTTAGGGCAAGATCAATAGTCTCAGGGGAAGCACCAGGAGCAATCCAGGAGCAGGGAGAAGAGACTCAGGATCAGCATCAAGGTTAAAGCTGAAATTAATTCTAGATTCTAGCATGTTTAGCCCTAGATTATATTGAGATGTCTCATATAGATGTTTAGCTAGAGAGCAACTCACTAGAATTACTCAAAGTAGCAATTGAAACCATAGACTAATGATTCCACCTGGTGCCTCCACATTCAGCATATACTTCATACACCGTAGCAGTAGATTGCTCCACAAAATCAAGCATCAGGAACTTCACAAGTTACAATTAGGCACGGCACAGCAAGCCATCAACATAGAGTAGCAAAGCCACAATCCACAAACCCCAGCATAGCAACCTAAGTGAGTAAAAAGAGGTGTACCTGTGGCGCAGCTGCGAGGACCAAGTAGCCGGCGAGCTGGCCGGCCGCGCACGCCGTTGAGGCAAGGCCAAGCGCGGCCGCGAGCCGCGGACGGGGGAGCGAGGCAGCTCGGCCCGGGCTACAGCTGGCCGCGATGCTGGCGCCGAGGATAAAGCAGCGGAGTCGCCGTCGAGAAATGAAACGGCGGCCGGGCTTGGAGATTTAGGGTTAGGGTTTAGCCATAGATCCATCGGGCGAGATGGGGATGGAGAGGGGAGCTCACGGGTGAGGTTGCGGCGGCGGCGGCGCCGGAGCCGGGGATGGCGGTCCCGGCAGCTAGGGTTAGGCGGCCGTGCGCGGCCATGTGTGTGTGCGCGTGAGTGTGTTGCGTGTGTGTAGTGTGTGTGTGTGTTAGTGTGAAGGGCTACGGGAGAGAGAGAGAGAGTGAGAGAGAGGGAGGGAGTTGGGCCTGGGCCGGCCCAACTCAAGTCGAAGGAGATTGGGCCGGTTAGGCCCAACTGAAATCTTTTCTATTTAATTCTTTTTCCAAATTTAGATTCTATTTTAAATTCTGATTTAAGTCTAATTAAACACTATTTCATATCTAATTAATAATATATTTAATGCAGATATTTAGATAACTAAATATTAAGACTAGTTACCAATTGCAAATTCTAAAATTTTACCTAGTTTAATTAGAGTTTAATCAAACTAGATTATGCATAGGAACACAAATACATCTTTACTATTTTAATAAATAAATTTAAAGTAATTTCATTATTCTTGTAGTGTTCAATCTAGGTAAAAGAATTTTAAGGTTATAAACTATTTTTATTTCCAAATGACTAATCAATTAGTTTATCAACTTAAGTAGCCTAGTATTAAATCAACATCTTGACTTAATGATTTTAAATGTTACAAAACAAATGCTAATAATATTATTCTTTTGGGGAAACTACCCAACTCAAAGTAGTTATATAATTCCATTATGCGGTTCAGCATAGTAAAATTTGATCTCTTATTCTTATCTGGGGAGGTGACCTGTACGATAGAGCGAGAGTGATTAGCACCTAAGCTCTGCATCTCTGCATAGCATTTATCAGCATTTTCCTTAGGAATTTATATACGCGATCATTTTAGTTTTAGGAGCGGAGCTGAACAAGGATTTCCAGGGTGACGCTCATATTTTGGATCCTGATCTTGCTACTTCAGGCAAGTTTTGTTTTTGACCATATTGATCGTGTTTTATTGTTTTTATTTGGCTATCCTTTATCTGATAATCTATGTAGCTATATCACCTTGTATCAAAAAGGTATTTTATAAAAGTTGGTCATAATGAAAGAGTCGGTGTCTTGATGGAAAAAGTGTAACTGGAGGAGAGCCGAAGGATGGCTCGAATCTTGTATTAAAGTATGTTTATAAAAGTAAGGACATAACCAGCTGTCATTTCTACCCAGCGTCGTAATACCCGTATCGACCACAGACCTGGTATGGGACGGGCCTAGTCAAGTATCTCATCCAGATGCTAGCACACCTCCACACTGGGAACGTATATATGTTATGTATTATGATGAAAGAACCGACCCGAGGCAGGCTTGGAGCTATAGGCTCACAGTGGGTGTAGCGGATGCGTTCTGTTGCATCTAGGCCTTCATGCATAACTCTAATTTTGATGATTAATGAAAACAAAGTGTTCTGGACTAATCGTGCTTTTGAGATTGATTGATACAGAGTTGTGTTGGGAAGATATGCACGTCATACAGGACGAACCCGACGTAAAATAAAAGCACAAGTCACAAAGAGCAGGAACAAGACGCAAATCATGAAGATGCGAAAGACCTAGTTATTATGAGTTTTTATTTTACCGATTTTGGCGTTTGGAGATGATCGGTTAGGGAAATTATTTTTTAGTTTTAACCGTACTATAAAGAGGGGTGGCGAAAGTCCTCTCTTTATCTCCAACACAAACCGAGAATCTTAGGACATTGCATTGTATCATTTTGAGTTGGATTTGGTTTGAATTTAATTTGAAAAATCTGGTTTTTCAGTTCAGTTTTTGACAACAGAAGATTTTTTCGTTTTTCTAGAAAGATCTAGGTAGATCTGGTTTTTGCTTCTGTTGACAAAAATGTAGCCCTTGAAATTATCTTTCAAACGAGCTATTAAACACCTCTTTTGGATTTTTGGATTTAAAGTTATCTCTGTTTTTATTCAGGTTGACTGTTAGTTTGCTAAACTGACTGTCAGTTTAAATGTCAGTTTGTTTAAACTGACAATTGTCCAGAGAGGGTGTATTTTGTGCTCAAAATTTTTTGTACTAAACTGACTGTCAGTTTGTCCATACTGACTGTCAGTTGGGGTTTCGACCACAGTGCTTTTAACTGAGTTTCTATTTGATTTTGGTCGAGTTTGTGGTCGAACTGACTGTCAGTTTGCATAACTGACTGTCAGTTGTGGGTTTCAGCTTTCCTTTTACGACCACGAACGGCTAGCAAAGTTTATTCCGTAAATTTTGTCGGCCGTTGTGCACTGAACTGACTGTCAGTTAGGCAAATTGACTGTCAGTTTGGGTTGCTGATTTTCAGCCCTAGCTCCAACGGTTCATTTGATTCTTGAGGCTATAAATAGGGGTTTTGGGCATGAGTTTTATACAACAAGCAGTAGCATTTGTTACACACTCTTGAGCTTTAGTTTGCCACTTAAAATCTTGGTCTTTTGATCAAGTCGAGTGTTTTTCCGATCCACCGAGTACTTCAGTTCTTTGCATTTGCATTCACTTAGTTTCTTGATGTGTGTTTGGAGGTCTAGAGAAGACATCGCTGCCTGTTACTCTTGGTGAGCGCCCTCACCTAGACGGTTCGGAGGCGTGGCCGTTGACCTCTCCAGAACGGAGATTGTTGGAGAGGCTCGGCAAGTTTGTACAAGACATCGGTGCTCGCCTTTCCGGAGTGGACAAGGAGCAACCTTAGTTAATAATACTCTTCGTGAGTATTGAGGCAAAACTCAAGTGACTTGAGTGCTTCAACGAGGACTAGTGGAGACTGGGCGAGTCTCCGATACCTCGGTAAAAATCTTTGTGTTCGTTCTCTTTTCCCTTTGCTTATATTATTTGTTCTTGACTTGCATTTGTTTGATTTAAGTTTTAAGTTTTTAAAAGCCTCATATTCACCCCCCCTCTAGTCGGCATCCTTGATCCAACACGTCCGACTACACAGGTATGGCGGTACCATACCAGTGGAGGGAACTAGTGGAAGGGTTTGAGAAAGACTTTGTTCTCTTGATGATGTCACGCATTGTAAGAAATGCGGAGCACTGTTGACGAACACCGACATGGTAATCAAGGGATTCTGTGAGTAAAGTGATACCCCTTTGCAGAGTAAAACGTGGATATTCACTCCTTGTTCTCAGGTCGAGAACTGCGTCGCGGCAGGAAAGGAGACGTACAGGTGGTCTTATCCTGTGGTACGAATGTTCAGTAGAGTTTACTTAATAACTGGAGTTATTTACAATCACAAATAATTTTCTAAATCAAAACTCATCCTTGCTAATATGATATAATATCCCTTTTGACTAGTTAAGGTCTGCATGGTGCATTTATATATTCGAATTGCTTACTGAGTGCCTCGGCACTCATTTTTGCTATTGTATGATCCTTGTTAGACTTTGAGTACTCTTTAGGTGACGCAATGCCATTCGGCACACCAAAAGAAGTTTACACAGAAAAAGACATCTGCGAGTTTGACCCAACCTACTTCAGCACCGGCGATGAAGACTGACCACTATGATCAGGCCTAAACTATTTTCCCTTTTGTTGTAATAATAATACTTATGCTGGTATATGTAACTAAACTCTTTGTTATGTTAAGCCTTGTTTAATTAAATCATGTTTCTGCTTCGCGACTCTGTAACGAACATTCTCAGATAAGATGATTTAATTCGGAAATGTTCAAAGACCGGACGTGCTGCCACGTGGGCGGTATGTCGGGTCGTCGCACCACCTGTCAGCGAACGTGTGCATTGTTAAAACGCGTGACCAGTGACGGGAATTGATGGACCCCGCAAAAACATATCATTGCGAGCCGAGCCACGCTTCAATAGCAATGCTCGGCTCGGCATGTGCTACACGGGGTTGACAAAAAAGAGAGATGCACGTATGTTGCCTGCACACTCATTGCGTGGTTTGTGCGTTCGGTTGAGCCGCACTGGTGGCTAACGGGGCGGGCACGTGTTGGTTGATGCGGCTTTGTTGGAGATAACTTAAGAGAGTGAAGCTCTGCCCGCTCTCTCTCTACCCATGGAGATGGTGAGGTGAGCTGTGAGAGGAGGCCGCGTGGAGGCAAGAGGTTGCGACCTGCAATGTTGCGAAAGCAAAGAAGAATGGTCTCCCCATATAATTTTTTTCCACGGTGGGTTGCGTGGGTTTTGCCATATATTTTTTATTTGAAGACTCATTCAAACACTTTTTTCACTTGGTCGGAATAAATTCTTATCAGGATTTTTCTCCTTATGGATCAGGTTGCATCATACCCAATAACGAGCTTCCCAACCATACCCTCAATTTTTCCCCAAAATTATATGAAACTTTACACAATTTACATGTTGAGGGTATTTCGCAAGCATTATGTACCAACCCAAAGTTAAAAGGACAATGCTGTCTCCTTAACGGCACTATCGGTGCGATTATCGGTGCAATTTTACTCTAAAATACTGTCTTCACATATCAAAAAGCAGATTTTTTTAAGATAATGCATTAAAAAATATAGAAATAACAGACATCATAAAATTTTTATATATCTAACATCCAATTGTCAAGACATATGACAATTGAACATTTTTTTGATTTTAATTACCAGGATGTATGACTATTGGGTTTTTGAGTTAGTTGGGTTGGAATTTCGATTTCAGTCGCCGTATGTTCTGGTGATTGATATTTTAACAATATTATTTTTTATTTTTTCAATAATGTGATTTCTATCGCTATACGTTCTGACGACTAAACATTTGATTTATAAAAACTTTACAATATTGGTTATTTTTATAATTTTTTAATGTATTATTTACAAAAAAACTCCCAAAATGCATGATTGAAAACCCCAAAACTTGAATTTTATTATTCCCTTCGTTACAAAAATAAAACACATAGTCAATAAATCTATTAAACAAGCATAAACACACACAAAGATCAATAATAGGTATTTAATTGAGTTTTGGTTTAAATTTATGAGTTTATAAACTGAAATTGAATTCCAATACTTCACTTATTTTTTCATGATTTATTCCTGAAATTTTAACACTTTTAAATTAGAAGGCACCAAAATTAGTATGAGAAATTTATTAGACATATAAAATGAAGATCAAATTAACTATAGCTCATTTGAAAAGTTTAATTTTAACCAAAACCTGCCGAGATCAATTATCATTAATGAATCTAGAGCAAAAATAAATAAAGGCAACGACTTCTCTGATAACCCGTTATTAACATCAGGAGCGGCTGAGAGCCTCAGATCCACTTCCCCGCACGCACGCGGAGTTCAAATTTGAACTCGAGCGGAGTAGCGTTTATACTACTCCGCTCCCACGGTCCCCACCTCCACACACCACTCCACACCACCTCCCAAATCCGTCCAACTCCTCCTCAGCCATGGCCGCCTCCGGCGCCGCAGGCCAGCGAGCCTCCACCGCCGCCTCCTCCCGCAGCCGCCGTGCCACCTTAGAGTCCAACGAGAACGACGATCTCGCCGCTTCCTCTTCCTCCTTCACCGCCGCCACGCAGTTCTCGCTGCCCCCGAGGTCGCCGCTCGCTGCGATCGCTGACCCCGGCAGGAACCCCAGGTCGGCGCCGGTGACGCCGAAGTCGGCCGCCAGGGGTTGCGCGGTGGGCTCCGGGGTCAGGGACAGGAGCTCCTCCATTGGGGCCGCAAGGAGAGTGTTTGATCTGAGGGATTTGGCGGCAGCGGAGGTGCCCGTGGAGCTCCCGCACTTCGAGCTCGACGAGGACCCCGCGTTCTGGAAAGATCGTAATGTGCAGGTTTGGTGTTTGTTTAATTGCCTCCGTCGTAGCTAAATTTTGCACAAAGGGTCAAGCTGAGCGCAAACGAGTCCGGTTGTAGCATTGCAATAGGACATTACCATTCTCTAATAGCTTACTTTTTGAGAGAGTAAATTAATTGGCAGATCAAATATGTGTCCACAATTCCACATTAGTTACTAATCATCATCATTGCAACTAATGGCCTAGACGATTACCTAAATATTCCTGGAATCATGCGAGCTGTGTTGTCCTAATATTGGAAGTCATTGTTCTTAAGTTGATGCACTTGAGTGCTTGTATACGCCGAGGAATTAATTTGCCACTTCTCATGGAGCCCATGATGGCAACTATTGAAAATTTATGAGCTTTCATGTTATAGCCAAATTGGATTTGCATATGTACTAGGGTTCTGATGGTAATGTGCTAAATGTTGGGGGTGATTTATACAGGTCTTGATACGAGTAAGGCCAATTAATGCTGCTGAGAGCGCTGTACATGGTAATAAAAGATGCTTGATGCAGGAGAGCTCAAAGACATTGACTTGGACAGGACATCCTGAAACAATGTTCACGTTCGACCATGTTGCTTGTGAAACAATATCACAGGTCTCTAGTGCACCATTGCTAATTTGCTGAGTTCTGGTTTAGAGTGGTTTTGTTTTAGCCTAAGCAATGTTCTCTCCAATGTTGTCAGGGAAAGTTGTTTAGAATTGTCGGTCTACCAATGGTGGAGAATTGTATGTCTGGATACAATGGCTGTCTGTTCGCATATGGTCAGGTAAGACTGAGTTGTACTTGTGCGTATGCTGAAGAATTCACATGAGATATAATGTGGTTGGATGCCTATGGTTATATAGACGGGAAGTGGGAAGACTTACACAATGATGGGAGAGCTTAATAAGTTTGACAATGAGCTTAGCAAGGACTCTGGTTTGACACCTCGCATTTTTGAGCATCTTTTTGCTCGAATAAAGGAGGTAAGGCATTCACATGTCAGGTTAACTTTTTTAATACATGACTCTTAACACTTACAATTTTGTTTGAAGGAAGAGGAGAGCCGAAGAGAGGAGAAATTAAAGTATAGCTGCAAATGCTCCTTTTTGGAGATATACAATGAACAAATAACTGATCTACTTGAACCATCGTCAACTAATCTTCAGGCAATCAACTTGCTATATGAGAATCTTTTCTTATTTTATGTACTGAATGTGAAATCTCATGTCTATTCTATTCTGTAGATCCGCGAAGACATAAAGAAAGGTGTATATGTTGAGAACCTTATGGAATGTTATGTCTCATCTGTTAAAGATGTTATGATGCTATTGTTACAGGTTATATCTTGTTGCCTTTTTATTCTGCCTTCCATAGAACCTCCAGTCCTATAATTGGCACCTTATAGTAAGTTTAATGAAGTTACTAAAATTTTCGTCTAGGGGGTCGCAAATAGGAAAATGGCAGCAACCAATATGAATAATGAGAGCAGCCGTTCACATAGTGTCTTTACTTGTGTAATTGAGAGCCGATGGGAAAGTGATTCAATGACACACCTCCGCTTTGGGAGGTTGAATTTGGTTGATCTTGCTGGTTCTGAGAGGTAAGCATCAGAACTGACAGTAACCGCCTTTTCTTATTTTTACAAATGCTGACTAATTTAAAACTAGGCAGAAAAGCTCAGGTGCTGAAGGAGAACGCTTGAAAGAAGCAGCAAACATTAATAGATCCTTGTCAACTCTTGGGTAATTTTATCTCTTCCCAAACATTCTTCGATGAGTTTGGATGCACATCATACTTCTTTAATTTAGGTCAAAATACAATAGATGAAAATAAGCATTGTACATTTTGTTATCCAGTTGTCAACATGTTGGAGTTTAGCAAGACTAAACAGTAAACACATTAGTAACTTAACTGCTTTAGAATAATACACGAAAAACTTGATCCTTTTGTAGCCAACTTGCATAATGTTGCCCAAATTTTTCATTTTTATGAAATGCACTATATTTGGGACAAGGTGATGCAACAAATGCATGGTACAGCACCACATGCATATCGAACATATGCACTATTCGTATGCTTTTTTCAAAATTTTGCATGCGTGAAAGTTCATAAAATCCAGTAACATTTATTGTGAGGTTTTTTTCATATTTGCATATGCATATAATACATAGTGACACTGATAGCATGATTGGTTTTTATTTTAATATCTATCTGGCTTTTCAGGCTTGTTATTATGACTCTAGTGGATGTTGCAAATGGGAAAAGCCGCCATGTGCCATATAGAGATTCAAGGCTCACATTTCTCCTCCAGGTTAAATTACAGAATGAAAACAGCATCCTGGATTTAGTCTCACCGCCCCCCACAAACCACCACCACAACCCCCCACCCTCACCCCGTGAAGAGATCCTGGATTTTGTTCTAATTTATGTCTATTGTTTTGTATGGCTGATTATATCTCCTTCCCTTCCCTAGGATTCTCTTGGAGGAAATTCTAAAACAACAATTGTGGCCAACGTCAGCCCATCTATTTGGTATCATTATCTTTATGTTCATTTTCAGTTATAACTTGATTCTTAACATCCTGCTTAACCCATTTATGAATTGCATCCTTGCAGTTCCTCCAGTGAGACATTGAGTACCTTAAAGTTTGCTCAACGTGCAAAGCTCATTCAAAATAATGTACTTGGAATTTAAGATTGTCAAATTTTTCTTGATGACACTGAAAGTTTTCCTTATTTAAAAGGCTGGATGTTTTTCTTGTGGACTCATTTAGGGAAATATTTCTTTGTTTCTAGGCAAAAGTAAATGAAGATGCTTCAGGAGATGTTATGGCTTTGCAAAGGCAGATAGAAGACTTGAAGGTTCAGCTTTTTTGCAAAGCTCTCTATTGCAGATGTTTGTTTTAAATGAATTAATGACTTTTCTCTATCAGGATCAATTAACTTGCTTGAAGAAGCAACAAAATCTTCCTGTATCTTCGTGTTATCCATCGCATAGCTTTCAGCTGCCCAATTTGGGTTCTGCTAATGAATTCAATGCTTTGTGTGGAGGAGATGATCAATTGGGCTGTGATCCGAATCTAATAAAGCAAAAGGTATTAGGACATGATTTAGTTTTGTGGTAATAATGCGCTATCTATCACATGCAACCAATTACCCATAAATCAAATAGCAGGTTGCGCAGCTAGAAGCTGTTTTGGTTGGGAGCCTTAGGAGAGAGAAAGCAGCAGAGGCTGAGGTTAAGAAGCTGGAAGCTGAGATCAAGCATTTAAATCGTTTGGTACTTTTACAGTGTACTATTCCATTACATATAGCTCAATTGCAGAAAGAAAAAGAGCTTGCAAATAATACTCTTCTACTATTATTGATATATGCCCAAAAGCCGCAGAATCCAATCATCCACTTTTGTGGCAAGTATTTTTTCTCTAACAGTTCAATCTTCTCAATTTTGTGTGATGCCATGCTATCTATTTTGTCAGGTCCACCTGTTGGAAGCTGATGCACAACGATTGCGAATGATGCTAAAACTTCGTGATGAAAAACTCAGAAGATTGGATTTGTTAGCTGATGATCTAGTGTCATCTGATGGCTATCTGATGGATGAAAATGCTTCACTGTCCCAACAGATCCAGTTACTGGAAAGACAAATAAACGAAAATCCTCCACTGACTCAGTTTGCTTTGGAAAATAAGAGATTAATTGAGCAACTTAGAATGTATTATCTCAATCTGACAATGCCAGTCTGTATGATCTTTATAGTCTACACATTGCACTGCAAGTTTTCATCTTTTGTGCGCTTGCACAAACAACTGTAGCTTATTCTGCTGCACTTGTAGGCTTGAAAACTATCAAAAGCAAGGGGAGCGAGAGATGTTGTTGACAGAGATCTCTCTTCTGCGTAATCATGTTTGTTCATCCTTCCACGATTTGTTTCTGTTCCTAATTAAATTTCATATCTCATGTTACTCATATTTATTTGTAGTTCCTTCATACTCTGGAGCGGAAATATGCAAAACCAGCTAAAAATGTAGAAGCTCAGGTGTGTTTTCACTTGGATATCTTTTATTTCTGAAAGTACTTCATATGGCAAAGTTTTTCTTTCGGGTCTGAAAAGGGCAAAAGCTTGGTCTAGTTCTCCATCAAGCAAGATTGTGGTGGAGGCTGATTGTGATACAATACTAAAACTCAACTTTTTACCGAATCTTGTGCTATGTTTTGAGAAATCACATTACAAGCATGAAGCATTGAACTCTCTCTTGGCGCTTCATTACTTCTTTTTTATAAACAAATATGCCACTTCACTGACATTGTGTTGAGAGGCTAATGACTGCACGCATACCAGTTATCATATTGTTCCAAATTATTTCTCCCATCTTTATTACACTGGAGAGTATAATCACTAGTTTTTTTATATTCATTAGAAAACAAAACTCACCATGGTTATTTCTTAGTAATGGATTTCAATTGCACTTTCATCAAATCAAATATGTTTAGTTAAATAAGTGGAAGGTAGCGTGTAGTTTGCCCCACTTTATTCTTTCTTGTGGAATATTTTGTTGTATGTATTACTATGAGATGAAGGGAACTGGATAGGCAATTTGAAATACCAAGTCATTGTAGTCCATGATGCGTGCTGCCTTCATTTTGTAGTGAATTTGCGCATGAGGTAGAGCACTGATTGAAATGGCTAAAATATTTAATTCTAGCCTACTAGGTCTTTCTGCCAAGGCCACTGAATCTAATAGGAGTACAAGTAAAATCTTGTGATTGGTAAGAGGGATAGACTCCTTTAAGTTTGTCCTCTTATTGGGAACAGGCAGATATTTTGTTTGTAATGTCTAAGATGATGGTACATAGTTATGCATGTGAAAATAAGGTGAATCCTAATGGGCATGTACCTGTTTTTTCTTATCTTACATACATCTCTTTTCATCATTACATCAAACCTCTTTTCGTAAATTTAGCTCTTTTAGGATTCACCTAGTCCCTCCTTGGCTTCTTCGGTAACGGCGGCCTAATGGTGGGCGGAGGCGGGGTGGCGAGGTGGCGATGATGTTGTTGACTGTAGGTGGAGGTGGTTGGGGTAGGCGGCTGAGGGGGAGATAGGCGATGGGAAGGGGCGATGGTTGTGGCGGTGGTGCGGCGAGGCGGCGGTAGCCCGGGGGGGAGAAGATGGGCTGCGGTAGTGGTGGTGGCGGCACTGGTTTGGGAGGAAAAAGGAGGGAGAAAAGTGTGAGGGAGAATGAGACGGTGAAGATTAAATCAGATCTGGATGCGTAATGTAGATGGTATAAATTTTTTTTTAAAAAAATAGGAACTAGCACTCTAGACAGCCCCTTATTCTATCATCTATTTTGGAAATAATCTTCCACTAAGTCAATACCAATGTCAAATAACTAGAGTTTTGCCTTTTTTTTTTTTGGCTTACTTGATGATACATTGCATTTTAGGGTGATAGCATAATCAAGGAGCTAGACAATTGCAGGAAGGAGCTGGATGCATGCTTAGAAAACAACGTTCTACTAGCACGGTAAATTGATTACATTTTGCAAGTCTGGTGATGCTTTAGGCTATTTAGACTTAATGGTATGCTCTGGGTTGCATAACGTGCATTTGAGTTTTAGTATATATGGTGCTTGAACACTTTTATGTTGAGAAAGCAAATGAACCTGCATAAATTCTATATCATTCTCAATTTTCACTTGAATCTAGAAAGCATGCTTTTTTTTAATGCTTTTAATTAAAGTTGTGCTTTTGCACAAGTTTTACTATCCTTTCCCATTGATATTATTGGTCAAAGGTTTGTCAGAAATTTCGCCGCCAGGCAGTTCCATTTTTTTCCCTTCCTTTTGTATCATTGGATGTAGCATCCCTCTTTATCCTCCACAGTTCAATTGTATTGTATTTAGTTATGTTGTCAAAATTTTAATTCTCATATGCTGTCGAGGTCCCTAAAAAAGTACCCTCTCTTGGAGGTTTTGTGTTGAGACTGGCATCTTTTGAGTATCTATTGTGATTCATGATACACAATATCCTCTTTATTGGAGTTGATGCCAAGACTTTTGTATTTTTTATATAGAACAAAATAACTCTTGTATTCTCCATATTCTGATTAGTTCATCTTTATCTTTCTTTAGCTCTTGATCGTTAATAATTGCTTCCTAAATAAACTGTTAAACACGTTATGTGCAAGTGTTTTCTATGATGTTGGTAACTGAAATTACTGATTGTTCATCCTGTTCACAGGGAAATAAACAAGCTGCGCTGCCAACTCAAACAGTACCAAAACCCTAGCACAAATCAAGTACACAGTGTAATGTTACAGCCTCCAGCCATTACTTATGCCATTGGTTCAGGTCAGAATTATCTTCAGCACACGGATGTTCACATGCTATCACCTTCTTTTCAGGTTTCCCCTGAGTCAGATGAGAATTATGTAATTCCAGGGATCAATCGGCTGCAACATGTGAAGCTTTCACTGTTTTTCATTTATGTTTCAAAACTGTAGGTCCACACATGCTAAACAATTTACTGTTTTTTATTTGACCTTCATGTCAGGATCAAGTGGGATGGAACTTTTCACATTTTGCATCCAAGGATGTTCAAAGGCAGTTTATGGATGCTGGGATTGCAGCTAATTCTATGGAGTCGCTTCAAGTCCCACTACCTTCAGAAACTGATAGTGAAGACCATGATTCTGTTTGTCATTTATATTTCTTCAATCAAGAAACATGTAATATAAGGGATCCTAAAAGAAAGGCAGAGTACAGTGGTGCATTTTCTGAAAGCCACAGCATAGCTTTTGGAGATTCACATAATGTACTTGGGAAGGAAGCTGTGTTCAATGAGAAAATGGATGATGACAATATGCCAAATTTTATACAGGAGGATAAAATAAGTGAAGGCCAGGAAAAGGCATCAAAGATGGATATTTGTTTGCATGATAAGGATTCATTGTGTCAGAAAGAAGCTGAGATAGGGAGCTCAGGGAAACTGCTAGCATGGGATGAGTTGCTGCACCTTAAAAGGATAAATCAAGAACTCAATGAGAGGCTAGTTATTATGGCTGAAGAAAATACCAAGCTTGCAGACATCATTGTTGCCAAAGATGTCGAAATCGCTTCATTGTCTGAGGAGTGGGAGTCTGCAATTGTTGATCTAACAACCTTCTTGATAGACGGTTGTAGATTGCTAGATGATGCATATCAAAATATTGATCATATGGTTAACTTGCTTCCTCAAAGCAATAATTCTGTCAGCGAACATGTAGAGAAGGCCATGAAACTTAGCATTGAGAAAGAAAAAATGATCTTCAGGCTGCGAATTGAGCTACAAGATGCACAGAAAATGAGCCGGGAAGTGAACGAAAGGTTGCATATTTTGAGAGGGGCAACTCTTGCTATAACAGAAGCTCAGCAGCTAGAGAATGATGAAAGTTCTCAGGAAGCACTACGACTATTAGCTTTATCACATCAAAAAGATTCTATGATGGAAGAACTAGAGAATGATGTGAAACAAAAAAGTGACCCTTTCACAGCAGCAGAAGAGAATTCTCATGATCAACTTCAATTACCAGACAATGTAGAAGGCACAGATGGGGAACAACCTCTTGATGAGGAGGTGGGAACACTTCTCAATCAAGCCAATCCAAAATATCTGGTACATACCATATTTTCTACATATACTTTGTTTGGATGCTTGCATCTTTAGATAACAGACAAATTCACCTATTATAGGTGAAATTGAAGAAAGCCCAATTGGATTCCCCTCTTTGGTGTAATGGGCTCGTCATATTATAAATTTCAGAGCCCATTGCTCACTATTAAATTCGAGTCCATTATTAAACTCTCCACCTTTTCCGTGATCATCTCCCATGTGAACCACTTGGGTAGCAAGAGCTGAGAATGATCTATTTTTCATTAGTTTGTCTAAAGCATAGTTAAAATTATGTTAAAAGGCAGCTTATGTACTGCCATGAATGCTAAGATTTATTCATGTCACTGGGCATAATTTCCTTGTTCAAATACATTCTACCTGGCTTCTAAAAAAAAAAACACCTAGATCAGTGCAGAGAAATAGAAGTGAACAGCAACTTTCAGACAATTATCTTGAAGCAAGTACAAGCCAGGATTATAAATGTAGGCCATATTCTATATTGCCACCATGTACTATATTAACACATACAATAATTCTAGCAATATACAGTAATCAGGTATTTCATATGGCTATGTAATCTAATACCTCCAACAGGAAGTTAGCAATAATTAGCCCTCATTTATAAATCTGTAAAATATGCTTTATCCTGTGTATTATCTACCAAGACATAAACACAGTATGGCATAGAGCTGTAAGATCACCATCTGCTAAGCTGTTTTCATAACAAACAATTGCTATGCTGTATTGCTGAATGTTATTTTCATAGATAGAACTTAGCTTTATTTGTACATTCTAGTTTGGTGTTTTTCTTCTGATCTTGTAGACAGTCAGATTGATAATCTGCAATTTATTTTTTCGATACCTTACAGCCAGAGGTCAACAATGTGTTACAACTTGTCGAAGACAAATCTAATAAGGTCTTGAGCTTACTTTCAAATTTTGAGGCGGCTCAAGAAACCATGGAAGAGGCTGAACTTATGCTCTCAGCTCTGTTGAAAGCTAACAAAGAGGTGAAACATGAAAGAGATAAGTGCAGGCAAGCAGCAGAAATGTTATTGGCAGAGAAAACTTCTCTGGTTGATGAATTGCATGCACTTGAAGCATCACATTCTTGTACATCACAAAGGTATGAGAAATTGCATCAAGAGATGAATGAGAGTGTAGCGGAGATGACAACGCTTGCTACTCTAATAAAAGGATCTTTCCATAAGATGCAAACGGTTACTACAATGGAACTCTTTGCTCTTTGCTCGGAGATGATTACTTTTGGGCATGACTTGAGAAGATGGATAAGTGATGTTAGGTCTTATCTGGTGAACACGGTATCACTTGTAGGAGAAAAGGGTAGTTATATTGAGCAGTTTCATAACCAAAATGCAAAGTCTTTTGCCCGTGAATTTCAGCAAATCGAGTCATGTTCGCACCAGTGCTGTAGCATCAATACTGAGTTTCATGATGCAAGTCAAGCAATTCGAGACATCAGTAAGAGACCTCTGGTGGCTGTAACTAACATTGCTGAAGGTAGAAAGGATACGTCATCTGTGCAAGTAGTTCCACTGGGCACGGCTACAGAACTGGAACATAGCAATATGGACATCATGTGTGATTTGGCTGTTATAAAGGATGTAATCTTCAATATTGCTCAACGATGGGATGCCTTTGTCAGTGAACTGTCCTGCAAAAGGAATGCAGAAGGATTCCCAAATACTGCTTGCGATGAACAAAATTATATGGAGCCTATCACTGCACTTGAACAATTAATTTCGATTGCTTCACTCGGTGGCAGGCTGAAAGATAGAGACTTTCAAAATAAGTCACTGTCAGATGACCTTGATGCATATCTGGAATATAAGAAAGAAAGTATGGAATGTCAGGGAAAAGAGCATGACAGTAGACAAGATCTTTTGAATGATATTCAACATTTAAAGTACCATCTGGCTCAGCTAGTTATTCCATTGTTAACATTTATCAATAATGATGACCTTGCGGGGAAAGGAGAGGAAAGGATGCTACATGACAGCTTTCAAGAAACAGTACATGATAAACAATTGTTGGCTATGCTGAATAAGGTGCAGAAGAACTTGAATTTTGTCATTGATTTCTTTAGTTCTCTGATACTGTATGACCAGAATGATGTTCAGAATGTATCTTTGCTAAACAACATCTTCCATGGCATTAATAATATTGAGAAGAAAGCCTTCACACTTGAACAAATATGTTCACAGAATGAAAAAAGACAGTATGTGTCATTAAGAAGAGAATTTGCCAGGAAAAGTGATATTGTGGAAGGATTATCTTTTGATCTTAAGCTACTTCAAGAGTCCACCTACCATGCAAACGACATGAAAGATAAAGCTGATGAGACATTGAGCGCCCTTAGCAAGTCACAAAGAGAACTTGAAACAAAAACTTCTGTAATGGAAAACATGTCGAAAAACCAAAAAGCACTAGAAGCAGAACTGGCTGAAAATGGAGCTGCACTGTTAATTTTAAGATCAGAGCTAGAGCAATCTCAAAGTTTGTTGTCAGTGCTCTTGAAGGAGAACAATGCTCTGAGAATCATGTTGGAAGATGAAGCTGTGAAGACTGGTGAAACTGAAAAGCTGTTGGACGACAAAGTTAAGGTCATAGAGGGATTGGAGAGTCAGATCCTGTTGTTTAATTCTTCGGATGAGGGACATTTATTGTCAGACATAGAAGAATTAAATAACAAACTTAAAATAATAAGAAATGACAAAGAAAATCTCCAAGCAGAGATACTTAAGTTAAGTGATAAGCTTGAAATGGCAATGGCTTTAGCTGAGGAGAATGAAGCCACTGCTATAGAAGCTCGTCAAGTAAGTATTTGCATCATGCTTTGGTTCCGTCCCAACTGAGAGAAAATTCACTTGGTCTGCTTTTGTAGGCTGCAGAGATAAGTAAAATCTATGCAGAGGAGAAAGAAGAGGAGGTTAAGATTCTTGAACATTCTGTTGAGGAACTTGAATCCACGATAACTGTACTTGAGGATGAGGTAAGTTATTCATTTCACTGTTTGTGTTTGGTGCTTTCCTTCGCTGGATTTTGGATACAACAGCCCTTTGGGATATAGAATAATTCTGCTATGAGAGGCATTTGGGTACCAGAAAGCTTTGTAGAATAATACTAATCTTGGCATCATAGTGTACTGATTTGGAGCAATATTGAGGTAGCCCAAATTGACATTGGTCACCCTATTCGGCTTTTCTCATGAGCTCTTCTTTTCAAGCATTAGTGCTGTTATATGCATGTGTGGATCTGTTACAAAGCACTGCATTTTTGGTTTTATTGGCAGGTGAGCAACCTTAAAGAGGAAGTAAGGAGCCATCAAATACATAAACAATCAGAAGCTGAATTTCAAGGTGTCATTGAAGACTTGCTAACTGTAGAAAATGCACCAAAATGTGATGTTGCTGAGGACTTGTATTCAGGGAAATGTCAACTACAAAAGTGAGAACTCTATTCTAATTTTTCTCATTTGGCTATGGCCAATGTCTGTAATCGTTCAATCAGTTGCATTCTTATCATAGGAGATTGCAAGCTGACATTATTGCACTACAAGATGCTAAAAGGAAGATTGATGATCTCAAATTGGAAGCAAGATGTAAAGATGAGGAGGTCTATATACAACCTATTATGTGCCATCATTTCAGTTCTTAATAATCTTCTAATACCTGCTTTTCCTGTATGAAGATAAAGCATTACAAAGATCATATAGCTGAGCTGGTCCTGCACTCAGAAGCACAGTCTTTACTGTTTCAGGAGAAGGTATGGATACCTTCTGGCAGTTGCCATTGCTAATGTCTGTACTGCAGAAAAATGATTGTAATTCCCCTTGAACAGTATCAAGAACTGGAGCACATGGTAGCTAAACAGAGGTTTGGTTCACATGAATCTAATTCTGAGATGACCAATGCTAAAATTGAAAAGCCCTCGGCACGAACACGGGGTTCTGGTTCACCTTTCCGGTGTTTATCTAGCATTGTTCAACAAATGAACTCTGAGAAGGATCAGGAAATCTCAGTGGCACACCAGCGAATCGAAGAACTAGAAGCATTGCTTAGCAATAAACAGAAAGAGGTAATATCTGTTGCACTTATTTTTGATTTTTCATCATGATTTTGGTCAAATTATTTGGCAGAAGTCAGCCGCCATTATATCTTTCTTATTTTCCAAGTAAAAATGGTTGTTGTTGAGGGAGGACATGTTGTCATAGTTCTTCCATTAATTAGATCATTTACTCTTGCCATGTAACCCTTGTTCTTAGATTAAAGTATGGCTGATTATGATTCCTGGTTTGAAAACAATCTACATTTTAGTTGCCTGGGACCATGCTTTAGCAACGGATTAGGCCAGCTTAAAGTCTGTGTTACCTGTTTCGGCCAAGTAAAATATTGGAAAATCATTTCTCCTCAAGATTCTGGGGAAAGACCGGATATCGGCAAGGGACTGTCTAGTTACCAGAAATTGGGAGCCCTCCTGGCCGGGTCTCGTCTTTGATGTTGAACCCTGTAGGGACTGTCTAGTTACCAGAAATTGGTGTTGATTTGCATGTGTTGAAGAGTGCCTCTTGTCTTGCCTGAGATACTGATCTCATCCTATTGGTATATATATAACTAAGAAACTACCATCCTGATTTATAGTTACCTTGATATTTGTAAGATACTAGGACTTGTATAAATAACTTCTAGAGACTGGCACTACTTAGTTCTTCACTTCTAGTTTTAGAGCATACTAATTGATTACTAAATCTATAACAAAGTACCCCAAAAGTGATGCTTAAATTTTCATCTTGCTTGTAGATATGCCTGCTAACGTCGAGACTGGCAGCTGTGGATAGCATGACCCATGATATCATAAGGGAACTACTGGGTGTCAAATTGGACATGACAAACTATGCTGTAAGTTCTGATATTTTTTCCGAGCTGTTTGGGCATTAGGTCTCTTTACCTACTAGGTTCTCCTTAAATAAGACTTAAATGCTCATTATTCACATGTTTCTCAAAAATCTAGACATTGCTTGACCAAGAAGAATTGCACAAGTTATTAATAGCATCCCAGCAACAAATTGAAGAATCAAAGGCAAAGGTAAGTCCCAATGAATTTCGTTTTACTTATTTACAACATACAAAATGATCTTATTTACTTTCCTCCACATTGTCAATCTAGGATATGGAACTCGAGATGCTCAAAAAACAATTTGGTCGTCTCATTCAAGAAAGAGACAGGTGCCACTCACTTTTTTCTTCTTCAGGGCATTTGTTCCTACAGTTATATGACTAAACTCTATACTGACTAAACTCTAGAACTGTTTCTTAAGTTAAATTTTGTTTCTTTTGAAGCTTGCTTGATGACATGGACCAAAGAAAAGCCGACTTACTAGAGAGTCAACTACTTGTTGAACAACTTGAGCAGCGGGAACAGATACTAGAAGCTCAGAACAATATGTTACAAGTTTGGATAATTCTTTTCCAGGATCCTACAATTTTTCCCCTCTACAGACTACAAACATTCAGCTGTTCAATGTATAAGGTTACAGGCACGCTCACTCATATTTTTGTGTTCTTGTAGACGGAGAAAGCAAATCTGCAACAAAAGATCATGGATATGGACGAGACACTTGAAGTGCTACTTGGATCAAATGAAGTGATAGCAGATACAACTGGCAGAATGGTATCAAATTATCTTCAAATATGCCCATTATTCTACATTTTGCCATTTTATTCTGATTACCAAATGTTTTCTACAGCGCAATAACCAACATGTTGCCCGCAGCGAGTTTAGCAGGAGGTTAGCCCAATCGGATATGCTTTTATCTCATGCAAGACATGAACATGCTCGGTGCCACATGACTAAAAGCTCGAGGATGCATCCTTACAGACATCAATGAAGACCTGGCCGTGCATCGAACACTACTGGTGTTTCCAAAATGCAGCTCAGCAACGGCGCCACCTCAGACTGTACAAAATTTTTGTAAACTGTAAGATCAAAATGGTGATGACCGCAGAAACTTTTCCAGGTCTAGTAAAAATTGTGCATCTGTAAATTTGGAAAGAGAAATATGAAAGTGTTACGGGTATGTTTCTGTTGTATGTTCGAGCTCCACAAGTAAATAAGCAGATTCTGGTTATGTTTGCCAGATATTGCCCTGATTATGGGTTTCCTTTTGATCCATTTAGTCTCATTAAAGATCGATTGGTGCAATTTTGTTCCATTTCGTAGATGATGGTGATGATTTAATATATCCTCTTGGTTTAAAGGTTTGTGGAGGTGGAACCACCTTTCTTTAAAAAGAGGAACTTTACGGAACCGCCGAACGCAAGGTCCGTATGTACTCCTGACCGGGGTTGGCAATTGCTCGGTAATTCGAACATTGGGCCAAAACTGATGTCTAGGCTAGGGTAGTGAAGATGTCCAAGCGGTCCCACAAGAAATTCAGGAATTTAGGTAAATTAGGTGCACAATTAATTATAATTTTTTTTAGAAAACTCTCATTACAAGTGGTAATATTTGTTATATTAATAATACATATCTCACTTCCTACTCTTCTCACTTCACATATATACAAACACATGCCGACATTATATTTTAATAAACACGCATAAAAATAGAAGAGATAAGAAGTTGAATCCACAATATCTCTTTATGTGAACATACACTCTAATCATTCATTCATGTTCACATATGGATGCTAAATGTTTATTGTTACCATTATTGCATGCTTTCTTCGAAAAAATATATAAGCCCCGTTAACATCCTTTAAACCTCCCTTTTGTTGCCACCACCAACGTACCAATGTTGATAGATTGGCGTTGTTGTTGATGCCCTAACCCCCATTCTCCTAACATTACTTGTGGCCGTTGAAGCTATCACCAATCACCTACATCTTCGCACTCCAAACTAAGGTCGGTTAACATGTTTGCTGTCAGCAATCCCGTATAAGATGGAAGTGGTGTCTTATTTTAAGGCTATCTCTAATACATGCACCAATCAGGGATAGAGGCTCTTTAGAGGAGAGAAAGCTAGGTACGCATGCGAAGAGTCTCTTAAAGAGTCAAACATTTCAATGGATCAATTTTGAGGAAAATAGTGTGTCACATTATTAGATACAACACCCAACTTTTATTTAAATTTTTCGTTCAAAAAAAATAAATAAAACAATTAAAATAACCTTCAAACTCCATATAAGCTGACATGTAAGCCAATCAAGTCTTGGACTCACATGTCATACAATGTGTGCACAGCACAATTGTAGCTTCTAGACCCCTAAAGAGTGTTTTGGTAATTAATGAAAATTACAAATATTGAACTAACGATACCTATTAAGTTGTGTCAAGAACAAAATCAAAAGACAGGATAATGAAAGGCAAAGAAAGAGCTACATGATGAAGAAAGGACATTGAGCAAAGAGGCAAAGGTACAGAATAGGGCATTTTTTCTTTTTACCGGTCTAAGGTGATTGATTAGAGAAAAATTTTGACCGGATTATATGATAGTCGCCGTACTATTAAGAGAAGCATGTGGTGTATCACTAAATAGTTCATCTGTGTGCCACAAGTCATAAAAACAACTTGCATTGCATACTAGAAGGTCATATCTTTTCAAAATGCTTTTATCCGTTCAAAACAGCCAAGTTCAGTCTCTAGTCGGTCTGACCGAAAGTTGGTCCGGTCTGACCGCAGAAACGGTCTAACCGAGTGTTGTTTCGGATTGACTGACAGTTGTGATGAAGTGTGTTTATTTTCCAAAAGGTCGGTCTGTCCGCAATTAAACCTTGAGTTAGACTCTTGGAGCTTCATGATCATATTTTTTATGAAAATTAGTGTGCTCATCGGTCTGATCGATTGTTGGTCCGGTCTGACCGCTAAAACGGTCTGACCGAGATTTTGTACTACGGTCTGACCATGTAGCCGGCCTGTCCGAAGTTTTCGGCCTAACCGTAAATCGTGTTTAGAAACAATGTCGTCTCTGGATGGTTTCACGGTTTGACCGCCGTTGGCTCCGGTCTGACCGTGAGAGTGCCCGACAAGGGCAGGTGAGCATTTATTACGCATGTTTAATGCCGTTGCAATTGCGGCGGTCTGATCGGGCTTATACCTGCGGTCTGACCGCCATGTGACATTTTTCCTCCAACGGCTTGTAACGGCTATATTTATTGAAGGGGGTACACATACTCCCATGCATAGTCCTGTTTGATACTTTTGGCATATATGTGAATATTGATTTCATTCTTAAGAGCTAAAACACATTTCATATACTCGAGTGTTCAATTTCTTGAATTTGAGAGAGTGTGTAGGTGAGATCTTCTAGTGCATTGCATTTAGTTCAATAAATCAATCTTGTAGCACTAGAAGAGCATTAAGTGATCATCACCGGCTAATTACTCTTGGAGCTTGCCGGCTCCTAGACGGCTAGGAGGATGGTTTTGGAGAGCTCTTCAAGGAAGATTGTGATGAAGCCTTAAAACAACTTGTGAAGGGGTTGAGCACGCCTTGCTGGAGCGGTAAAGTGCATCTCTAGTGAAATCGAGATTTGGATAACTCATCATACTAATCCGGCTCGAGATCTAGGTCACTTCTTGAGAGGAAGTCGACTAGATAGAGGAGCGGTTAGAGATTTGAGTTTGCCTCAACGTGGATTAGGGGTGATCGGCAAAACACCGAGACCACGGGATATATCCTTGTGTTACTTTGCTTGATATTATTCTTGTTTTAGCTATTTGCTCTTAAAAATTGGTAATTGGTTGATTAGTTGTTAAATTCTTAAAATCGCGTATTCACCCCCCCTCTAGTCGATATCCTAGATCCTTTTCAACAATTCTAACGGCTCGATTTGAAAAAAAATTAATACAAACAGGTGGATCAAAATAAATTAGACCCACCTATCAGCATCTTAGGTGCAAGTACACATGATATGAGCGGAAGGCGAGATATCATAGATACACGTAGCTTCACTTGTTATAAGGGGTCCATTGTCCTCGCTTTGCCGAATGGCCTGAGTGCCGATTGTATAAATGTGCGTGAGAGTTTGCGTGTTTCGATCGACGAGACTCGGTGGATGTCACAAAACTTATTATGAGAGCTTAGCCACATTCTAACAGTAAGAAATTTTTGTACAGATGACGAATATGAAAAAACAAAATCATTAAATAATCTAGAAGAAAAAGTATTTGCAACAAAGACTTTAATCACCACTCTAGAAGTCGATATAATACAAACGGCCACCAGTCGCCAACCAGGCTAACGACTTAAGCCACCAGTCTTCAGTCGCCAACCAAACTGACTACTAATATCCAGATTTTTTTTCTACCGCTGCTACTTAATCCGTCATCAGGCGGAGCTGTTGGCGACTTTTATAGCCAACTTACAGTCGCCAGGTAAGCTTGCGACTGATGGATTTTTCCACAAGTCGCCAAGTAGAGTGCCTATTTTTGTTCTATAAGTAGTAAATCGGTTGTTTGGTTGACAACAGATGCCATTTTTGCAATTCTTTTTACCTTTACGTTATTTGTGATTTTTTGTTTTTAATATATGTTATTCATACAAAAATTTCCTAACGGTGGATAGAGCCCACAAAAAGTGGAACGCACAGTTGTTGCTGCCCACACTTCTCTACCTTGTTTGCAACCTAGCTGCTGAGCACGTGCTGTGTACCTCCTTGCGCGCCAATGTTCCAGACAACCTAGGAATTGTTTGTAAGTTATACCTAGGGTTGTAATCGGATTTAGATGTAATCGAATATAGATGTAATTGGATAATCCGGACATCGAATCCAAAAAAATCTGATTTGGATGTCTTTTCGGATATTTGATTATATAATCAGATTTAGATTCAGATATATATTTGATTATTTTCCCGGATTCGTATTTGGATCTGGTATGAAATATTAGATTCGGATTCGAATAATGTTGGGGCAAATCCCGTACCTCCGGGCAGTCTTTGAAGTGAGCTCCCGAGTGCCCTTGGTCCTCCGTGCGGAGAAGGTCTTAGGCGGGTCCGGGGCCTCCCCCGGTGGGTCTCAAGTCCTCCGGGCCCCGGGTCCTGGGAACTTCCAGAACCCATCGGCCCCTCGTGCGGAGAAGCTCCCCGGCGGATCCTGGCCCTCCGAGCCCCGGGTCCCGGGGAACTTTCGGAGCCCCTCGAGCTTTCGTGCAGAGAAGGTCCCAGGCGGGTCTTGAGCCTTCGGGCCCCGGGTCCCAGGGAACTTCGAGAGCCCCTCGACCCTTCGTGTGGAGAAGGTCCCCGGTGGGTCCCAGGCCTTTGGGCCCTGGGTCCCGGGAGACTTCCGGAGCCCCTTTCCCTTCTCGTCCCCTGCCGGTCCCGGGGCCTCCGGTCCCCGGGTCTCGGAAACTTCCGGAGGAGTAGGTCCCCAGTGGGTCCCGGGGCCTCCGAGCCCTGGTCCCGGGAACGTGTCTTGGGGTCTCTGGGCCTTGATCCCGGGAAAGGGTCCCGGGGCCTCTGGGCCCCGGATCCTTAAAACTCTGTCCCCGACGGGTCCCAGGGTCTCTGGGCCCCGAACCCCCGGGGTTCTTCCGAAGCTTGTCGGCCCTTCGTGTGGAGAAGGTCCCGACGGGTCCCGGGTCTCTGGGCCCCTGGTCCAAGGGACTTCCAGAGCCCCTTTGCCCATCGTGCCGAGATGGTCCCCGGTAGGACCCGTGGCCTCTGGGCCCCGGGTTTCGGGAACTTCCGGAAGAGAAGGTCCCTAGTGGGTCCTGGGGCCTCCGGGCTCGAGTCTCGAGAACGGGTCCCGGGGCCTCCGGACTCTGGGTCCTGGAAACTTCGTCCCCGACGGGTCCCGGAGAACTTTCGGAGCCTCTCGGCCCTTTGTGCGGAGAAGGTCCTCGGTGGGCCTCGGGCTTCCGGGCCCTGGGCCCCGGGACACTTCTAGAGCCTCTCGGCCCTTTGTGTGAAGAAGGTCCCCGGCGGGTCTCAGGCGCTTCCGGAGCCCAACGGGTCCCGGGGCCACCGTACCCCGGATCCCGGAAACTCCGTCCCCGACGGGTCCCAGGGTCTCTGGGGCCCTGGGCACTTGTGGAGCCCCTCGGCCCTTCGTGCGGAGAAGGTCCATGGCGGGTCCTGGGCCTCCGGGCCCCGGGTCCCAGGGAACTTCCAGAGCCCCTCGAGTCTTCGTGCAGAGAAGGTCCTGTTGGGGGAAAAATGAGGTCCCGTTGAGTAAAGTGGCCCCACATAAGGGGGCCCTCCTTCCCCGGACTTGGTCCCGGGTAAGGGGCTCTCCCCGGACGTGGCTCCGGGTAAGGAGTCCTCTCTTCCCCGGACTTGGTCCCGAGTAAGGGGCCTCTCTTTCCCGGACTTGGTCCCGGATAAGGGGCTATTTTTTCCCCAGACTTGGCTCCGGGTAAGGGTCCCTCTCTTCCCCGGACTTGATCCCGGGTAAGAGGCTCTCCCCGGACGTGGCTCCGGGTAAGGAGTTCTCTCTTCCCCGGACTTGGTCTCGGGTAAGGGGCCCTCTCTTCCTCGGACTTGATCCCGAGTAAGAGGCTCTCCCCGGACATGGCTCCGGGTAAGGAGTCCTCTCTTCCCTGGGGCTCTCCCTTCCCCGGACGTGGCTCCGGTTAAGGAGTCCTTTCTTCCCCAGACTTGACTCCGGGTAAGGGGCCCTCTCTTCCCCGGACTTGGCTCCGGTTAAGGGGCCCCCTCTTCCCTAGACTTGGTCCCGGGTAAGGGCCTCTTTATTCTCCGGGCTTGGCCCCGGGTAAGGGGTCCTCCCTTCCCCAGACTTGACCTCGGGTAAGGGGCTCCACTTACCCGGTAGTTCCCTCGGGAATTGGAGTGGCCACATGTCAAGGATCCAAACCTCGCACCGTGCAAAAAGACCACAACGCCCTCGATCCGACGGTTCCAGCTAGGGCAGTCTTGTAATTTACATTTTTTGGGGTCTATATATACCCTTGTAACCCCTCTTGTAACCTAAGACCAATTCATTTGCATCCAATACAAAAAACCAAAAGGCGTGCTTAGGAGCACTCTCCCCGCGAGAGAGCTCCCTTAGCCGGCTCGTGTCGGGAGCACGTCGACAGGACTAGGGTCTCCACTGAGGCCCGAACCTGTATAAACTCTTGTGTCAATCTCTGAGATTGTCCAACACGGGGTGACCCGTCACACGGTCAGCCCGCGTTGCGGAACACGTGTTACGCGCATCATAAACCTGCCGGGGTATTTTCGATACCACGACAAGTAATATTCGCATCCATTTAGATTTTAGATTTTGATTTTAGGGCTTATAAATCCAAACTCTCATTTACCCATTAGTCGTTTACACAATTACGCCCACGCCTCCTCCTCTCTCGTCCTCTGTCGGCGCCGTCGCCTCCTTCTCTGTCCTCGTCATCGCCGGCCCCGTCCCCCGTCCACATGGCCTCCCCGCCACCCTCGTCCCCTGTCCCCGCCACCTCCAGACCGCCTCCTCCTCGTCCCCTATCCGTCCCCGACCCATCCCCCGCCTCCCCGCTGCCGCTGCCCCTCCTCCCCCATCCCCGCCACCACGTAATATTCGGTCTAGTTTACTACGCTATTTTTATTGCGCAACATTTTTGTAGTGCTTTTGCAGAATTATAAGCTTAAGTTATGACCAATGAGTTGTTAAAAATTCATATAGTTTTGGTGGGCTATTCTTAAATTAATGAATGATTTAGTTTGCTGCATTGCATCTGCTTGATTGTGAAATGCTTTTGTTTTCTTTTATATTCTAGGTTGATCTTATCAGCATGCTTGGAATCAGCTCAAATAGGAGGATTTGGTTTGTCACTCTGTAAAATTAGCAGTATAATCCGAATTACATTCGAATTCAATTCTATTTGAATTCGATAACTATCTGATTCGTATCTGAATTCAAATATATCGAAATCCAAATTCAAATTTGACTAAAATTAATAAAATTTAAATTTGATATGATCAATATCCAATTCAAATCTGATCCAATTACACCGCTAGTAATACCGAATCCCCCGTCACTCTGTCATACCAGTTGCATGTGCCCGGGCCAAATTTCCCGAGTCGACTACCAACTACACCAAGCCCGTGTCCACGCCTCCTCGCCTCGTAGCATTTCAAAAACCTCACGCGAATTCAAACTCGGAGCTCCCCGCCTCGGTCCCCGAGCCCTCCCTTCAACAGTTCACTCTCCCATCTCTCTCTCATCACGTCATCTCCCCGGTAATGGCGACTCGGGAAGGTACGAAACCCAAACCCCGGGCACACCCACCCTGCAAGCCACAGCTAGCGCCACCCTAACCCCGACCGCTAATTCGTACAGGAGCTCACGGCGGCGACCTCTGGTCGGAGATCGCGTCTGGCGGCGGCGGCGGTGGGCCCCACATCGCCGTGGTGTACGGGCGTCGGCGAGCCCAGGAGGCCTCGCACCGCAAAAACCCGAATATGTAAGCCTGGGGGTGTGTCTTGGAGGATTCGATTGTAGGCTTTGGAGGCGTGTTGGCCCCCAATTTCCTCTTTCTCCAATTTGCTAATTTGGGTTTTTTTTGTTGCGCTCAGAAGAAGCAGTTCCGGTGGCGAGAACCGGGCCAGCTTCGCGCCGAGCAAGAGGACGAGTTGGAACCGATCGCTCTCGATCAGGTGCACCTAAAACTCCATAGTTAATTAGCTTGGATCTATGGAGGCCATTTAATCGCGTGATTTGGTCATGTAATCGAGTAAACGAACATTTAATCAATTGTCGTGTTGCAAACTGAACTCTTCGCTTCAAGCTCTCCGTGCATTTGTTCTCTCGCGTTATCGCATCTACGAGAAATTTTTTTAGTCGGAATTTTTCTTACAAGAGTAGCAGTCAATGATCGTGGGCCTGAGCGCACGCAGTCTAAGTGTCACTTGCATTTCGGCCCTCGTGCCAGCTACCCTTTCAGAATTTTGTAAAAAAACTATGAGTAGTTGTGGCAGTGTTCTTTCGCATCTATGGGCTATCTGGCCTAGGTGAGACTTCTCTCGTTAGACCTCAACAGTCTACTTTTAGCTGAGAAACCCATGGTAGCTTCTTGGAGAAACTTTATGAGTTACTACTACATTTGGCTTCCATTTTAATGAGCTTGGCTTATCAATTCTTAAAAAGAAAAATGTATGGCATTTGATACCCCTCTACTACTGACATCCTTTAAGATTCAGCTTGAAATAGTTAGAAGTTCGAGCCCTCCAAAACAGGATGCTGTTGGAGTTATTTTCGCTCTGCTAGTATATCGGTAGTTTAGGGTTCCAGTGCGCACAACCTCCAGAGCTCCTTTAAATTTCTCACGGAAGCCCTCCCCAAAGCTTTGTTGACTAAGAAGCCGGCTATCAAAGCAGGTTCTTAGTGAACTGTCAAATGAACAGTTTAAAATGTTATGTTATATCCTTGTCTTCCCTTTGTTTCGTTTTCTATTCAGGAACAAGGATAGCTTTAAGATCCTAAAATTATGAGGGAATTTTTAAATTTAAACATCATCTTTAGTCAGTAGTATAGATATTTACAATTTGTACTGTAAAAGATTGGTTGAAAAGATAGTACACGTGCTCAACCTATTTTGAATATGGTAATTTTTTCTTTGTACGTCTACTTTCTTTGCATGATATCAGTGCAAAGTGATAGAGATACGAGAGACAGTGTATTTGCTTTTCATGACATGGTTCCTATCATGATTTATGAAATTTTGGACCATTCATCATGAATTTTGGTAAGATTAGCAGTTTATGAATCTCTAGCAAAATTTTAGCCTCTAATGTTGTTTTGCAAAACTCAATAGAGGGCGGGAAAGCATCTTTGTTGCTCCTGGCACAAATCTTCAACCTCAACAGAAGCCATGTAGAGCGCTGAAGCGACCACCACAACCAGGTCGCCGAGTGGTGCGGCTAATATTTGTGCAAACATTTGTGCTGATAGTATTGAATTGATTTGCTTGTTAAGTTGGATTTTCTTTTACAGAAGAAAACTCTAGAAGGTCCTCCTGACTTGAGCAAGGAGAAAGCCTATTTTGAGGAAGTTGATGCTTTTGAGCTGATAGAAGAAAGTCCTTCACCAAAGAACTTCAGCACATGGGCCATAGGAATGAAGCAGAACTACATTATGCATGATCTGCCTTCTATATTGGAGAGGTGGAAAATTTCCAAGCTTGCAAGAGGATGTGCATTTTCCCAGCCATTGTTTGATATCATAGAGACACCACTTGTCCCCTCAGTTCACAGTAACTGCAGTATGTCTAGTAACATTCTTAACAAAAGTTATAGAACCCCTCAAAAGGATAGAGGGTCAAGGACACATTCAGCGAGAACAACAGTTCCTTCCGGATACACTGATAGCAGTTTAAAGAGCACCACCATGAACGAAACTAGTCTCATTACATCCTTTAATGAGCTTAACATTAAGGAGAAACCTGTTGATGCCAACATTCCATCATTGAGTGGTGAAGCTTTGACTGCCTTCGCACAACTCCTCATGGTTTGCAGGCAATCTGCACCAGTAACCCTAGCAGATGTTTTCTCCACATATTGGTAGGTCTTCCAACTTTATGTATAAGTATTATTCTCCTTTTTTTTAGACATCTGGGACTGGATTAGTTCATGCCTAATCAGTTATCCTGAATTTTTTTAGTGTGTTAGTTATAATGATTTGACTGGAAAAAATGAGTTTATATACCTGAACATTTGTGGATTGACATTGTATAATGGAAACATTTGTGGCTAATTGAAAACAGTGAGCTAGGTACTATCGTGAAGCTTGGTGAAGGAACATTTGGCGAGGCGTATAGAGCTGGAAAGACAGTCTGTAAAGTAGTCCCCATTGATGGAGATTCATTGGTCAATGGAGAGATTCAGAAGGTTTGTGCATTTAATGATATTGTGAACCCTGAAATATTCTGTTAGTGATTAGATGGTTTTCTGTTGTAGAAATCTGAAGAAGTCCTCGAGGAAGTTTTGCTTTCGTTGACACTAAATAATTTGAGGGCAGATCGAGGGGAGAATAACAAAGAACATTCATGCAATGGCTTCATCGAAACAAAAGAGTACGTACCTTGCATTATCATTTTAATAGATCAATATATGAATGTAATTTGACTATATACTGTAGCCAGTAGCCATGTCTGAAGTTTTGTAAAACAATAAAACATGTCTGAGCAACACAACAACCAAAGAATTCAACATTGCCAGCATATAATACTACATGACAACGAGGACCCTAGAACGAGTGCTTCTCAAGTCTCAAAGTCATATGTTTTGCAGCTTCCAGGTTTGTCAGGGACCATACGACCCTTTGCTGATTAGTGCTTGGGAAGATTGGGATGCCAAACATCAGTCTGAAAATGATCATCCAAACGATTTTTCAAATGAACAGGTAAAACTTCTCAAATAAACCATAAGCTATTATGTCATCCTGGGGCCACATCAATGAGGGGCAATATCTCGAGTCCTTTATCTGTTAGATAACTAACTCATATTTCAGTGCTATATTGTCTTTGTGCTAGCTGATGGTGGGAAAGACCTTGAAAGTTTTGCTCTACATGACTACAATGAGGCTCGCAGTTTACTGATCCAAGTATTCAGTTGGCATCCTAAGTTTCTAGTAACTTCAAATGCCTATCTTTTACGATAACTACATTCCTCCAACTGGTGCAGGTTACTGCTTCCTTATCTGTAGCTGAAAGTGCTTGTGAATTTGAACATCGAGATTTGCACTGGTTTGTCCTTCCAACACTGATTAGGGTGACTCAATATGCTGAATTTGGGGTTCGCAAAACCAATATCACCTAAATTTAGGGCCCTTAATTTTTACGAAGACAATTTTTCTTGTTTCACTTTACATCAAAACCTCATTCTTATTAAAAATAGTAACAATAAATTTTGCTTCTTTTTGCAATATTAAGATTGAAATGAGGAAAGTATTTTGTCAAGTATAACTTCATGTCTAGCTGGGTGGAGCAGGTGGCTACAAAAAAATCCTACCGGTCTCTTTGGTGAGCAAAAGATTGGTTGGCACTAGGAGTGTGCAAAAAGCTTGAGGCTAGCAAACTACTAGGACTCAACCTGGGTTTTGGGCTTGGATCAGGTTCAGCTCAAAAGAAAGTGAGCCAAACTTGAGCTGAACTTCTATAACATTTTCATTGAGGAACCAAGTTGAGGCAAAAGCCATCTCACTCGGGGTTGGCTCATGCACATTCCTAGTTGGTGTAGCACGGTTGGGTGGTGGAGACCAAAACCTGTCCCAACTGGCCTCAAGCCTAGTTGAACTGCTGATATGTCATTCTATCTCAAGGCTGTTCTGTTGGCACTTACCTCTGTAACATACATGACAGGGGCAATATTCTTTTGGCTCGTGATGAAGCAGCGGAGAAAAATCATACAATGAGCTTTGCTCTTCAAGGAAAGAGAATGTGCGCTAGAACTTTTGGTTTGGATGTCTCCATAATTGATTTTACTCTTTCTCGGATCAATGCAGGTGTTCTCTCTCTCAGATTTTTGTTCTGTCCTTGGTGCTTATAAATTACAGAATACATACTAAGTGATGTCTTTTTGCACTGACTTGACATGTTGGTTTTGGAATGTGCATTCTAGATTTATACCATTTTGTGAGTGAAACCAGTGTGATTTTTTTTTTCTGTTGAAGACAAATGTGCAAAAAAATTTTACCACGAGAAAAACAGACTACCTTAATGGATAGAGCAGAGTTAATTCTTTGTAGTGCCACTAATTACCAGTGTCAACTGAAACTGAGAAGTCACTAGAAGCTAAAGATGCTCATCTTGTGGCTTGTCCAAGAAGTTAGCTCTAGAAGCTTCTTAGAGAAGATTAAGCTACAACAAATGATAGATTATGCTCATTTCATCCGCTTCATGCGGCTGATATGCATGAGCAATGTGGAGGACAATATGAAAGGAGGAGCAATCAGTTAGCTTCATCAAAAATTAAAAAATTGCATCTCATGATATTTCATTAATTTGAACATTTGAATGCTATGCCTTTGTTTTGTCTGAAGCAAAGTGATTCAGGGAGAATTGAAGGACATTATATGGTTCCTCTATTGTTGTTTTCATAATTTTTTTGTTCTTCTGTCTGTTGTCTCCAGGGGATGCCATTCTTTTTCTTGACCTGTCAGCAGACCCTGACTTATTTAAAGGACCAAAAGGAGATAAACAGGTTTCCATCTGATTAATGTTAGGTTTGCGTGCCAAATGTTTTTTTTTTTTGATATTTTTAATATAAGTTTCTCATATGTGCAGTCAGAAACATATCGAAAAATGAAAGAAGTTACTGAGGAATACTGGGAGGGCAGGTAAATAATGCATATCACAAACCTCCTGAATTTTCTTTTAAAATACACACCAAGTCTCGGATGTTGGAAGTACCATCTTCATCAGTAGCCTTTTTTCAGTTGATGCAGGGATTTTCAACCCTGATTTATTTCTGTCTATTTATTGGCTAAACCAAATTTAAGAGAGGAATCATCACTCCCTTGACTTGCACAAAAATTATTTGCGTGCAATTAACCATATTAGTCCCAATTTTTCAGAAATTGGCACAAGAATGACAAAATAGGAAGTGCTAAACGCTAGCTGTTATTTTCATCTCCAAGACTTGCTGATTATTTGTGACAGAGAGTAATTTTTATCTCATTATTACAGCTTCCCAAAGACAAACGTCCTATGGTTAATTTACCTTGTGGATATCTTACTGCTGAAGAAATACTTCGTGAGTTCTCTTGAACTTTTTAATTGCTGTTGATTTTTTTAACACAAAATAAAAGTATGGTGATATGCGATCCCTAACCTTGAGTAAATTGTTACTAGACGCGGACAGCAAAAGACGAACGGGACCTTCGATCATTCAAGAAACGTCTAGCCTCATATGAATGTGCTAGAGATTGTCTCGCCGATTCCTTTTTCGGTGATCTGTTGTTGAACGAGGATAGGCATCCCTCTGCACTGCAACTTTTATAGTTGGATCTCTTCGTGCCCATGAAACATCAAATCGAAGGTACAGAGGCTAGCTCTTATTATGGATCCATAATATGAGCTGATTCTTTGCTGTAAGATTAAGCGGATAGCATGTAACATATTATGCAGAACAGATCGAACGTAAGTTCGTCTCCCGGGGTGTGCAAGAGCGCTTGCTCTATCCCGGGTTCCTTGTATAACGTGTAATGTGATTTGTGGTTCTCTGCCACTCTGCCTCTATCGACTATCATTATTTAAGGTTTAATTTCTCTGTGTTAATTATTGCATATGGGATAAAAATCTACAGATCACGGGTCTGTATAGCTTATGCATATGAAGCAATAACTCATCAACTTCTGCCCTTTAAAAGGACTAGGTACTAGTGACTAGTTACTAGTGAGTCACCTGTGTATTATTAGGAAAAATAAAGTAAATAGTATGAAATTTTTTTTTTGTCAAAATAAACAAAAAATTAATGAGAAAATTGCATCAGAGGCCCTACTATAATCTTTTATATAATCAAAATCTTCTACTTCAAATGAGAGCAAACAAACTATTCTACCGTGCAAACAGGTGTAAGTGGTATGTTCAATCCAATTTTCGATAAATTGTAATAAAGTAGTCATTGAAACGTGAGACTCATATGTTGGGACTAGATGGGTTAGCTCACAAGTCATTAAATCAATATATTAGGTGGTCTGCAATGTGGTGTTGTGTGTGACGCTTACGTGATAGCGAGGAGTGAGAATGGCAATGACACAGCACGAGGCAATGCTGCCACGCGGGTGTTTGTGGGCCCCACCATGTGCGAATGTCAGCAAAAATGTGTGTCGCATTGGGTCGTTAGATTAGCTGACGTTGGCACGATCTAAACTGTTTGATTGTGGTGATGCAAAGAGAAACAAATCGCGTGACAGTGGGACCATTTGTTTTTTTAATTATATTTCATGTTTAGATATGACGTGTTGGACAGGACACTGTTAGATATTGGCCATCCGTTATGTAGTTAATATTTGATTAAAATTTGTGGAAAGAGTTGCTAATTTTTTAAAAAATTGTCTAAATTTTTTAAAAAAAAATTAAGAAAAATTGTATACAATTCAAAAAAATTGTGAATAATCATAAAAATAATATTTACTTTTTTAAAAAGCATAAAATATTGTTTAAAAACTGTATAAAATTAGGGGAAAATTAGATATTTCAACAAAATTGTAAAAAATCAAGAAAATAAGATCTCTTTGTTAAAAGTTTTAAATTTTGTTTGGAGGAAATTTATTTTAATTGATATTTTTTAAGAAAAAATATTTAAATTGATATGTTTGCTTGAAAATTTTAATTTGAGTGTATCATTAGAACAGAAATTACTTGTTGGAGGATATCTATTTGATAATAGATTCGTTGAAGAATATAGTCGTTTGGTAATAAGTCTGTTGAAGAATATAGCCGTTTGAGATAGTGCTTGCAATACCATGGAATTATTAAGAGGTAAGTGGTTGGTGTTTAGGTTGCAGAGAGAAGGTGTTTCAAGAGGTGATTGATGACGTGAAGTAGACATGGATAAGCACCTCTTAAGTGTGTCAGCACTGTAAACAATCTTAACGAAATAGATGGAAATTAGAACGAGGTACTCATTGATTGGATTCATTTGAATAGAGTGGACTTTTGTGCATCAAAATGTAGTAGATAGTCTGATTATATGAAAGGTGATAGAAGGCCTATGGTGTAATTTTGCCCAAATTATGTTCCTCTAGATAAAAAGCCTAAAATTTGAAATGCACTTGAAAATTGCAATGGGGGTGTCTAAAATGGTTACACATACCTTTTTTGTGAGGAGGTGGCAAGCTAGCGGTGTGGTGAGACTAATGGTGGCCTGAGCGCAGCAGTTGCAAAGCCATGGCAGCTTTGCTTCATGGCAAATTCTGCAGTGATACAAAATTCTTTGATTTCTCAATCCTACTCTTGCTCACTCGTAGCAACTGGCTCGCACTTGCTGCAAGGCCTGCTGCAGGTGGCGTCAACAAGCTGAGCTTGTGCTGGTATTGGAGCTGGCTCAGCACAAGGGCACACGGTTTGTACTTTGTAGGCTCACGTGCCTCACACTGCGAGCCAACCATCCCCACACACCCTCTACATGATAAGGTGCAACACCTACTCATGAGCATCTCAGTCCCAAACACTAGCCGATCTACGCCCCACAGAATCCGCGCAGATTGCATCGTTTCAATCAAAATGGCGGCGTGAGATGTTACATCGAACGCATATCATACAACGACCAATTTTTATTTCTTAATGCCAACCCCTCTTCCTATATCTGGACTCATTTTGGTACAAGGCCTATAGACCATCTCTCGTGCTAACCGCTTTTGACCATCGTATGAGTGTCTTCTCCATCACTTTGTCACTCGTGTGCCTTTGTCGTATTTGTCTTTCCTGTTATAAAGGCATCACAAAATTAAGAGAATTTCTTATAAGTCATCATAAGTATTAAATTATGATTTGTAAGATTAATAAGATAAAATTAGATCTATACGTTAATTTTATATTAAATAATAAATACAAAATATTAAAATTTTATAGTAACATAAATAATCCCCAACCTTAAAATTAAAATTGCCGTCCGTGAGATCCACGACCTCTATTCTAAACCAACGGCAATGCACGGCTTCTTTCTCAATGTTTGCAAAAAATGCATGAAGACGAAAAATCCATGCATTAGAGTGGCGTAAATGATACCTTGGATGAGAAACTATAAATTGGCATTTGGCAATAACATTGATTTGCATTGTTCTTCATTAAAAAAAAACTCTAGTTTTGATCACCAATTTGTTTATATGGTAAATTTTGTGCAAACATGTTCATACCAATTTTTGAAAACGTGGTAATTGTTTATTAGATTTTTATTTTTTTTTCAAGCACCACTCAGTGCTCAACCACTTATGGTGAGAGGGAGATACCACATTCATTGAGTTCTTTCTCTAGTTTTTGCAATAGAGAAATTGGAGTCATGCATATTTGTTTCAAATTAGAGGTCGGAGTTAAAAAATATGGTTGTAGGAAGATTTGACTGTGAGCCAAATTCTCTATTTAAAATTATGTTTGATATTTATGGATTATGCCATAAAATTTTGAGTCTTGAGTAATCTATGCAATTTTACACTAGCTTGTGGACTACTTTGCCGGCCAGCTCTAATTCCAAGTTCCAAGCAAGAAACCAGAAGCTGGAAACATGGGACACTACTAGACAGATGCCCACTTGGAGAAGAACAATCAAATAAGACAATTGGGGCCATTGGATTAACTTGTATGTCAATGGACAATGGTCAAGGGAACGGTAAAATTTGCCATCCCTCCACGACGGCCTCGGTGTGGTGCCACAATGTTTTTGACATCCAGAGTCCGCTCGACACATGGACATTACCAAGATTAGACTTTGGGCAGCCCATATGTGTACAAGTAGTCAAAACCAACTTAAACGCGTATAATGGCAAACTCTGGCGCCCTCCGATCTCCGTGCACGGCAACCTTGCTATTCACGTCCTGGAGCCACATGCAGACGTGCACAGTGACCATGCGCCCATTCGCGCACTGTGGTGATGAAAGCCGTGACTCCGTGAGGCTGCAGTGCGCGTGGTTGTAGCTGTGGATGGGCCACAGTTACGCCAAAACGCTCGGAGTTCCCCGGGCAGCCTGTTCCGCATGAATACGCACAGCGGTAAGGCAGCGTGGGAAGCAGGGAGCGACTCGGACGTGCGTGTGTGTGCTGCGTCGGTGCGGGAGCGCCATGGTGCGCGCGAGGCAGCTGTTGGTACAGGACGTCTGTGTGATTGTATGAGGTGTATGCCAGGTCGGCCGAAGACGGAGGACGTGAGTGAGGCAACGGTCGAAGGCTGCGGGCAGTATGGGCATGCCACGAGGGATGACCGGATGAGCAAGTCGCCTGCCAATTTTTTTTTGGGTTGCCCAATAATTTAGGGGCTGGTCTTGGAAGCAAGTATCTATTTTTTTTATTTTTTATTAATAGAAAAATTAACATCATTTACATTTTTTACTTAAAAATAGATAAATTTACACCTTTGCTCTTTCTCTCTCCCCTCCCCACCATCCTGGCCACCACAAACAGCAAGAACAACTTCAGTGCTGCCGCCACCCCTTCTCCCCCATTTCCCCTCCCTGTTAGCCACCACTACTTATCATCGTCCACGATAACAAAGGTATTTTCACTGTTTCACCACTCTGCCACCGGTGATGATGCTAAAGAGAATGTTAGGTAAATCTTAGAGAGACTAGATCTAAGTGTCAGAGATTTGATTAAAAAAAAAGATGAATACAAGATAATAAAAATAAAATACACAACATAAATTGGATATAATTAGAACAAACCAGACATCATGCGAGGTCATCTTATGTGCAAAACAGGGATGGGCAACGGGATATGTGTTGCATGCGGGCGCTCTTTATTTGAAATTTTGAACTTTGATCGGACATAGGCTGCAAGTCTGTAGCCTCTTGTTGAATCAGTCAAATTCTGACGGGAGATCAAAGCATTGGAAATTCAGATAGTGTATAGGGTTGAAAAAAAAATCAAAACTTGTGAGTTATTTAGGATTGCCTCGACGATTAGCTTGGATTAGGATCGGCTCGAGCATTAAACGAGCCGACCTTGGGTTTGAAGTGAAGCTTGAGTCTACACTCGAGTCAAGTCCAAGCCTTCTCAAGTTCACTCAAGTTCAGCTTATTAAAACTTGAATATTCTATTTGTAATGTATATTTTTGAGTTGAACCCACTCAAACCTCACAAATAATACAAATTTGAATTGCATTCGTTTGCTATCGAGTCTTGTCGAGTCAATCGCGAACTCAGTCAAACTTACTTCGAGTCAAACCCAATCTTGATTCCGAGCTTGTGAAAATTTTGAGTCTAGCTCGAGTCAAGTACAGTACACTATCGAGTTTGAGCCAAGTCAGAGTTCGCTCGAGCTCGGCTCATTTCCAGCCCTACTACTGTATGCCGGTAAGAGCATATAACTTCTATAGACATCTAGAAAACTATTTAATAAAATTCTGTAATGGAAATTGTGTTGCTCCTACTAAGACTGTTTCCAAATAGTGGCGTGATGGCCGGCGCACGTCGATGAAGGCAACCGCGTACTCGCCGCTTGCTCAGTATAATGGGATGCGCGTGTTCTTTGGGTGGAGGCGAGCGGCAAGTGAGCGCATGTCGACGTGCGTGTCGTCGTTGGAGACAAAGGCAACACTTCGTAACATGTTTTTGCGGGCCTTACCAAATTAAACCGTCTAACCTTACTCACGAATTTTTAAATCTGACAAGTGGGTCCACGGAACAAATGACCCCACTGTCAGTGAAAGGTTTTTACAGTGCGTACGTGAAACGAAACCGGAGGCGTGGAGCCCACTATTGGCGTAGTGCGCGTTGTCAGTATGTGGACACCGATCCACACGTTAGTCACTATCGTTGACATTTGGGTTCTATAATTAGCGTCCATACATATCATTTAGAGGGTTAACTCTGTTTCCGTCACACGCAAGTGAGACGTGTGAGTCCGACTTGATGCGTAAACCGCGTGAGTGCGTCAGCCTCAGTTTGTTTGCACACGCATACGAATTCAAACTTGAGTCATTGATGTGTAGACCCAGTGACACTTGACTCCACTTGTAAGTGACACATAGTATTTTGTTTCAGGTGTCAATGATATGAAATTTTTTAGTGAGATCCACCTGCCGGTGATACGAAATTTTTAATTGATTTTAATATTTATTTGTCAAATCATTAAAAATTAAGTAAGAGTCAATCAATAGTCTGGTGGAAACTTGAAAGAAATATTTTGTTTAAGCAAGAGGAGCGTGTGAATCACTAACTGCAGATTTTATAGAAAAAATGATCTAAAAAAAGTTGGCTTCCAAAAACTGGACGTGGCTTCCACTATTTTCGGAAGCGGTTACCTTCCAGGCGCAACAATTGAGAAATTTCTGGAGTTCATTAACTTTGTTTCCCGATATTTCCGGAATTCATATAGCTTCTCTTGCCGTACATAATTTTCCCAAAAAACTTCTTTCATGCAACTTTAGTTCAGAAATTCATTACAATAAACACAGTTTTAATCGCTTGTTTTGTCTAATTTGAATCTTAATCTAGTAGAAAAGTTCAAATTAACTATCATTCCCAATACTACTTCCATATTTTTGAAAGAATCCAAACTTTGAATTCAAAGGTTAGATTTTAAATATGAAGTCTAACCGACCGGTTTTTTATCTACCAGTCTGGCCGGTTCCTGCCGGAAAACAAACCCCGGTGATTCCTGAACACTTTAGGGCCGTGTATTGCACACATATTTGCTCGAAAAACACTCAAGTTTAAGCACGTCGTGAGACAAGTTTCTGCCATTTGGAATGTCAAAGCAAAACAGAGAATTGAATTAGCAAGAGCAAAACCGAAACTTCCACGCACACCATCTCAAAACAATGACTCGTACAAATTAACCTCATCTCTTGCATATACACACAACCAGAAACAGAAAGCCAAGGGGGATACAAGCATCAAATGACAGAAGTGCTGCTAAAATTCCAAAGCTAATGGTCAATACAGAAAGAATGGATCAAAGAAAAGAATGACTGGAGATAATATACAAGCAAGCACAAAAGAATTGTTATAACGTGTATGATGGATCACCACAGCCATTTTGCGAGAGTACCGTGCACCACATGAAAATCCCATTCACAATCATCAAAAGCCTCTGAAAGCTTCCGTGGACAATAATTTCCTGTTGGTTTGAGCTGGAGGTGCCAGTCCTGGGATGTCTCTAATGCTTTTGTTATGCGGGTTGACGATCTGAAAGGAAGACACATACTGATTTTGACGCTATTCATTGCAATGCAGTAAAACTAGTAGATGATGTATAAAAGTTCCGGTGAAGAACTAAATAATAACAACTTAAGTGGACAGCAAAGGAACAACTCTACCATTTATATGTCCACCTCCAAAAGCTAAGGTGCAGGAACAACTCTACCATTTGCTATCTCCCCTCTGTACACAAGGGGTTTTCACTCCTTACTGGGCATTAGCTTTTAGTTGCAGATACGGGGGTTTGGTCGCTCAACTTGCCACAGTGACTCACACAACAAATCCTTTTTATGCCCACTACAAACACAAATACCAGAACTTGCAACAGCAATAAATACATTACCTTAACAACGACAATTGCAATCACACCACAAACTATCAGAAAGAGTAACCCCATAATACATTTGTCAGTTGCAACCTGCAAGAAAGAACCTTATAAGTTCGGGTACAGCTGACATCGCAAAAAAGCATGCATGCGTGTGCGCACACATACATGGAGAGAGAGAGAGAGAGAGAACCTGGCGACCAATCTCTTTCACCATTTGACTAGCCTTCTTCAGTGAAAAGTGAACAGAGTCTAGTTCATGGCCGATTCTCTTCATTTGTTCTGTCTGCAGAATTTGTAGGAGATAAAACTTTTAGACAAGCAAGGTATAAACCTCTCCAAGATAAATGAAATAATAGCTCCATTGTCTTTTGAGACATTGATCCTAAAATGCTAAATTGAGGATGGAAGATCAACCTAGAAATTAAGAATTTGATTGCCTGGATCTGCATCTAATTCTGACACAACCACAACATCATGATCCAGATGTCCAGAGAATAATAGAAGATTGAGAAACCAGATTCTCTACTTTTTAGTAATATCTTCAGAACCTAATCTCCATTTTCATATGCCTATCCAGAATCGAATCTCATGTTACCTGGATCCGCTTTGGCAGTGCTTTTGAGGTTTCGGCTGGCTAACATATTAAGCTTAGCTTACTCTCAAAGGTATGGACATTGGTGGATATTCGTTAAAGAAGTTTCAGAGCATATTTCTTCATGCTTAAGTCTTGTGAACAAACTTGAAATGCAGAAACATAACCATAGGAGAATAACTTACTTGCTTTGTTAGGGTTGCAGCTGTTTGAGCTCCAACTTCAACGGTTTGTGCAACAACCTACAAGAAAGAATTCCTGTAAAATTCACTATGAAAGAGCATCAACAAGAGAGTATAAGTTAGCACTGCACCATTTTCGAGCGCTCAATTGCTTGATCTGTTTGGTCCATTTGTTTCCTTCCAGCATCAATGAGCTGTTGATTCGACATATCTGCAAAAATGATCAAGCCACTTTTATGAGAATATTAATACACCTAACCTTTCCAGAGCATCTCTCTGTATAGGAATAGCGAAAACAAAAATATTAATCAATACCATCCAGTATTGTTACATATAGCTTGCAACAAATCCATAAATTGAATTAACCATCTGGCGCTAAAACTGTCTTTCTGATACAACACTGTTAAGAACCAGAAGAAATATACATACTTTCTACCAAGCTGATTCTTGTGTAAAGGAAGCATCTTATACATGGGGAGAAGATTATCAAAGTAGAGAAGAATTGATGAATGTAACAAAAACAAAAAATGGACTGAGTTTTGATCCACATTCTTTTGATGAGTTATTCAGATTCAATTAGAAAATACAAGGAACCTCTTAAGTCTTTACCAAAGTAACTTACATACTGAAAGAGTATATACATCACCATTTTCAAACATCCAGATTGTATCCTTACTTTCTTGATCTAAATTAGATGCTATCATAGTGATCCTACACTTTTTTTTTTCATAGTGCAATAAAAAACTGCCTAGCTATATCAATGTTAAAACATTGATTTCATAATAATTGCACTATCAGTCATATGGTGATAAACTTTATAAAATGTGTACAGTGGGCCATCTCACAAATTTAGACTTGCAAATTTGAAAAAGACTTGTTAGTGTAAAATTAACAATAGTAAAACAAACTAGTGGTCAATTTCACCTGCTGCCATTTGAACATTATCCTCAGCCATAGGATCACTACTTCCCACATCAAATAGTTCAATCCTCTTATTACCGAGGCTACTTTGGTATCTGCAATGCCATGAAAGTCACAAAGCATATATATTAGCATGAAGCAAAATACGGGGAACAAAAACACGTTGCAGGAGAGATCAACTTGAAAATGTGTCTTCCAATTTTAAAAATATTAAAGCCACCTCATTTGAGACTGCAGACAACATAAAACAAAGAACATGATATTTCACCGAGTTTTCACAACAAACTGTTTTTTACTTACGTTTTCCTCAAGGTGACATAGGAATTCAACTCTTTGATCTGTCATAACACAAAAGAATAATTACACTTGCGTGGAAAATGAGGCATAACAAAGACACTAGTGACGAAAATTACCAACCATGAATTGCTTCTTGTCATTTAGCTGCTTGTTGACCTCAGTAGGGTTCTTTTTCTCCTCATTTTTGAGAATGCGATCAAATTCTTTGATTAGGCTGCAAAGAACCAGGTCAAATTTAAAAACGTGATAAAAGACTTAAGTGTTACAATTCTCCAAGAGGAAAATCACATGTCAAATCGAATGATCATTTAGGTTCACATATGAATTATCCATAAACAACACCAGTATGCATATCAAGAGTTAAATAAAGATTTTGCAATAGTGTTCAGTCTGACCTACCGCTTACACTCCCTCATTTTCCCAGTGAGATCCTCCAGTTGTTTAGATTGTCTGTTCGAATCTTTGATCTTGTCCATTTTTTGAAATCCATTTCTGCAGCAAGCACACATTGTACAAATAAATTTTCTTATCAGAATAATTAAATAGGAAAGCAACTAACAATGAGAGTATGTTGAAAAAAATCATGAGATAAAAATATTGTGTAGGTTTTATTCAAACTTACATCCTTTTGTATGTTCCTATAGCAGAAAGGCAAATGAACCAAGAATGAGCTTATATGACTAATAAGTTATCCCCAAAGACAAAATCAAAGTCCAACAGTTCACCTTTACTACTTTTGTTACAAGAACCTCACAACAACTAGCACTACTAATAGACAAGTCAAACTCCAATCATCCTCCATACTAGCCTATACTTGCCATCTACTTCGATAACTACAATCAAAAGACACACTGGAAGCCTCTAAGTCAACAGCCACAGTTTAATCACCAATTACATAGTTCTCTCCGCTCATAACATCCGGTATCAATTTTTCACACTTCTCATCCTGCACATTTTCAAATATTAGGCCCCAAAGTTCCACAATCGCTGATTTTAGCATCCGTTCGATGGTTAACACTTAACATGCTGCTGTGAAAGACGGCAACAAGTTATGATGACAAGGCGTAAATGATTAAGCAAAACCAAAAGCCTTACAACTTAACAACAGGTACTAAACCGCTAATAATAAGCAAATTAACCAAAAAAATAAAGTCGCATTTAGTCTAGTGCAGATTCAAAAGTACGAATATAGCCACAATTCACAGGTAAATCCTCCATGGGTGGCCGCAGCTAAACCAAGAACCACATTGCACGTCATAGTTTCCAACCATCATCACTTCACTTCTCATCTATTCATATATTGACATCACACTCCTTAATTCTAATCACATAGTCGCCGGCAACTAACAAAAATTCGAGACAGCAGCATTGTAACAAATGAGAGAGATCTATCTCACTGGAGAGCGCGGAAGATGTCCTGGATCTCGCCGTCCGTCTGCTCGAGCTCCGGGCTCATGGGCATGTTGCTCGCCATGGCTTCGCTTCCCCCACCTCAGCCCCAAACACTAGCCGATCTCCGCCTCTACCACCGCCGCCGCCGCCGCCGCCTCCGCCTAGGGGAAAATGCCCAGATTACAGCAGCTATTCTTGGCCTCACGCCGCCATTTTGATCAAAGCGAGGAGGGGATTAGCGTTGGGAATTGGTGGTTGGATCCTTGACGAGTAGTACAAATGGTGGTTGGATCTCGTGTGTGTGGGGGGTGGAGTTCTGATTCGAGGCAACACGGCCGTGATTAAACCTGGCACGGAAACAATTACAGAGGGCTGTGCTTAAACCCACAGTAATGTCTGTGATTAAACCTGGCACGGAAACAATTGCAGAGGGCTGTGGATTAGTATCTTTGCCTAGCAGGAGAAGAAAAAAGAAAAGAATGGCGTAGAAAAAAATATTTTTTATTAATTTTTATTTTTGATATCAATCAATAATCTTGATCTAATAACTATAATTTGATCAAATAGATTTTAGGATGTCGTATATTTTTAGATTGTTGTATTTTCTTATATTAAGTTGTAGTATTTTCTAAAGTTGTTACATTTTTTGGTTGTCATATTTTTTTTGTTGTCACATTTTCTTACTTTATGTTATCGATTTTTTAGATTTGTCGTATTTTCTTGTTTAATGTTTTTATATTTTTTTCTAACTTGTCTTTTTTTAGATTTGTCGTCTTTTGTGTTTTATGTTGTCGCATTTTTTTCTAAATCATCATATTTTTTATTTTAAGTTGTCCTATTTTTTTAAAGTTATCGCATTTTTTTATTTTAGACTGTCGTATTTTTTTATTTGCCATATTTTTTAAAAAAATTGTATGTAAAAATATAAGTAACATAGTTGTGTCCCAAAAAAAATATGTCACTAATTCTCCCTTTATCCACTCCTGACTCTAATTCTAATCCCGCACATATTAATATAAATATTTTAATTAACTACATATAAAGATTTAAACTCACATTACATAATTTAATTATCTGAGTGCACTATCAATATCCACACAACATATTGGAAACAGAGGATCAAGATTAGTTTTTGTTGGGTGGCGGACGTGAGAACAAAGCAACGGCTAAAGTGGTGGTGAGGTGGCATGCGTTGTCATGGGCCCACGGCCCTCATATGCTACTTGCAGATGGGCCCCAGAAAGAAGTAATTTGTGATCCAACTTCTCCTGCCCATAGACTGACATAGTATCTTGCTTGGGTGATGGCCCAGATTTGTTTCACCCTCCCTACATTGGATCTCCGCCAGAGAAGTCAGAAGACATAGGGTCGTGCTATCCACGGATCTTAAAACTAAGGCCCCGTTTAGAAATAAAGTTTTTCTGAATTTTTTGTCAAATATTGTGGTTTTGAGAAAAATTGTGGTATTGAAAACTAAGAACTTGTTTGGTTACAAAGTATTTTATGGTTTTTGAAACCATGATTTCTTCAAAATCATGATTTTTTCTCAGTTTTACAAATTTGGCTCCGGTACAAAGTTTTGGAAAAAACTTTGACCGCAGCTCTTTCGATTCACGGCTCATCAAAATACTCTCGCTCTCTCTCTCACACACAGTACTGTCTCTCTCAATCGACACCAGATCGCGGACCCTACGCCGACGAAGCACCGGCCGCCAACGAAGCACCGGCCACCGACGAAGCACCGACAGCCGAAGATCGAATGGAGAAAGAGCCTGAAAAAGGTGAGATCCCCTTCCCCCTCCCCTTCCTTCATTTTCCCCTTGCCACCGGTGGCGGTGGGGTGGACGACGCGCGTGGTGGTGCCGCTAGGGTTTTAGGAGCTGACGGCGGTGATGGCGGAGCTCGCGGAGGCGGGGTACTTGGTGGCGCACTGAGGCTCCGGGGGCGGCCTTGGATGGCGCGGCTCGCGGCGGCGGCGTACTTGGTGGCGCGCTGAGGCTCTAGGGGCGGTTGTGGATGGTGCGGCTCGCGGCCAAAGTAGAGGAGACACGCGTGCCACTGCTGCTAGACTTCAGCTCTGCGCCGCCGCCACCGGCAATGGGGACGCCGGCAAGGCTGAAAGAGATCTAAGATATCGACTAGAGGGGGGTGAATAGGCGATTTTAGCAAATTAGCAATTAATCAAACAATTTATAGATAATGAGAGCAAATAAATAACACAATATGAATAAAGTACAATTCCAACACAAGGATATATCCCGTGGTCTCGGTGATTTGCCGATCACCCCTAATCCACGTTGAGGCAAACTCAAATCTCTAACCGCTCCTCTATCTAGTCAATCTTCTCTCGAGAAGTGACCTAGATCTTGAGCCGGATTAGTGTGATGAGTTATCCAAACCTCGTTTTCACTAAGGATGCACTTTACCGCTCCGGCAAGGTGTGCTCAACCCTTTCACAAGACGTTTTGAGGCTTCTCCACAATCTTCCTTGAAGAGCTCTCCAAAACCCTTCTCCTAGCCGTCTAGGAGCCGGCAAGCTCCAAGAGTAACAAGCCGGTGATGATCACTTAGCCTTCTTCTAGTGCCACAAGATTGATTGAATGATCTAAATGCAATGCACTAGAAGATCTCAAATGCACACTCTCACAAATTCGAGAATTTGAACCCTAGAGTGTATGAAACTAGCTTAGGCCCTCAAGGATGATGACAATGCTCAAGATTTTGCCAAAGTTATGAACAGGGCCGTGCATGGGAGTATATATACCCCCCACAATTAATATAGCCGTTACAGGCCGTTGGGAGAAAAAGATCACCTGGCGGTCAGACCGCAGGCACAAGCTCGGTCAGGCTGCCGCAATTGCAACGGCATTAAACAGGCGCAATAAATGCTCAACTGCCCTTGTCAGGCACACACACGGTCAGACCGGAGCCTATTTCGGTCAGACCGTGAAGCTGCCCAGAGACGACCTAGTTTCTGGACACCTTATACGGTCAGGCCGATATATACGGACAGACCGGCTATACGGTCAGACCGTAGTACAAAAACACGGTCAGACTGATCTGATAAAACGGTCAGACCGTAATAGCTCAAAACAATAGAAAGATAGTTCATGAAGTTCCAGGAGACTGACTTAGGTTTAAACTACGGATAGACCGACCCTATAAAGGTACAAACTATACTAAGACATAAGTTCGGTCAGTCCGAGAATTCTAATCGGTCAGTCCGTGAATTCGGTCAGACCGGTCCAACATACGGTCAGACCGACTGAGACATTGCTGAGCAGAAAAGAGCTGAAACAAGCATTTTCAAAGGATGTGACCTTCTAGTATGCAATGCATGTTGATTTTATGATTTGTGGCACATAGATGAAGTATTTTGTGATACACCACATGCTCCTCTTAATAGTACGGTAACTATCCTAAAATCCGGTCAAAATTCTTCTCTAATCACCTTAAACCGGTAAAAAGGAAAAGACCCTATTCCGTACCTTTACCTTTTTGATCAATGCGCCATTCTTCATCCTGAGGCTCTTTCTTCGCCTTTCATTAACCTGTCTTTTAAGTATCTTCTTGACACAACTAGGCAGGTAACGTTAGTATAGCATTTGTAGTTGTCATTAATTATTAAAACACTCTATAGGGGCCTAGAAGCTACAAAGGCCTATGTGTTCGAGACCAAGACAGTGCGTCGCATGGAGCTCCTGGTGCTCTCCGCCCTAACGGCAGCGTGGCCGCACGGCACGGCGCTGCAATGGGTGTGGCAGCGACGGTTTGCGTTTCTTGCAATTTGTTGAGATTTGGTGTAGATTGCAGTTTGCATTTAGCTCTAGAACTGATGTTCGGTTTGTGTTCGATGAAGTTACTAAACTGATCTGAATTGAATTGATCTGAGTTGAATTGAAAGTGATCTGAATTGAATTGAAACATTGATCGAATCAACTGCTCTGAACTCTGAATTGAATTGAATTGCATTGAAACATTTGAATCAACTGCTCTGAATTGAATTGAATTAATCTAGTGATCTCTTGGTCAATCTAGCAACATTTTGAATCTTCTATTGATGAATTTAGTGGTTGTGTATTGGTTCTTCTAAAGAAGCTCATTTATTGTATTGATTGCTGTGTAGTGAGCTATTTTTTGAGTGTCATTCCAGTGAATGATCCTTAAGAATCACCAGCTCAATAGCTTATCTCATTGTGTTGATTACTGTACATGAGAGTTGATTGAAACTGAAGTTACCTTTTCCGTTGGATTTTTGGCAAAGATGTTGGAATTACACTCCTTTCTACTCTTGTGGCTGAAACTGGATGTTTTATTCAATATTTCAACTGTGTTTCAGTGTGACTGAAACTGAATTGTATTTCAATTTGTGTAATAGATAGTTGACTAATTGCAGGCAAGAAAGATAGAGCAACATGGAGCGAAGTTCAAACAAATTGTCTTGTATCGATGATGAAGAAATACAACTCAGCACGATATCGTGCTCAGAATGGTTGGACGAAGGAGGCATGGAATAGTATGACGACTTGTATGCATGAGAAATTTAATAAATGCAAGTTCAATGTCACACAACTAAAAGACCGAGAACAACGACTGAAGAAGGACCACAACGCAGTAAAGTTCCTCTCTTCAAAGAGTAGATTTGGATGGAATCATGAGTTGATAATGGTGACAGCTATTGATGAAAAATGGAATGACCTAGATAAAGATTTGCAAAAGTGGAAAAATAAATCTTTTTCACTCTATGATGATCTTTTTGATATTTATGACAGTATGTTTTTTTTAACTTTGTTTCCACTAGTATGCTTGTGCATATTAACTATTTTATTTATTATTATGTTTTTTCTACTATAAGAAAAATTGTTGAAGGAAAGCGTTGTCGGAGGTCGACTGATAAGCACAAGGAGACTGTTGACGTACCAACATCCCCACATCATGCCAATATTGACAATCAGTCACCTAGTCCTACCATACCAGCTCCAGCAACCACACATACTTTTTTGAATGGGAGGAGAACTACTTCCACAATGAAGGCATAAGTTTGACAAATCCGATATCTAGTCAAGTTCCACAAAATACCCAAGATCATTTCTCAACCCAAGAGCAATCACATTATGAATTCTCACCACCAACTGATGTGTCTTCTGATGTTAGAGTAAACAGTGAAGGACCAAGTGGAGTTTCTCAGTGTAAGAGCAAGTAGCGAAGGAGCAAGTGTGTTGTCTCGTCGTAGTAGAGAAAGTAGTGAAGGAAAAGAGGCGCAAAGGACCAAGAAGAACGATGATGCTCTGTTAGAGAATTTGATAGCATTGCGGAAAGAAGAACTTGAGAGTTACAAGCAACTCAAAAAGGAGCAAATTGAGAGCTATAAGGAAGTTAAACTTAAGCAATTGAAAATGAATGATCCAAAACATGATCCTTACTCTATGTCAAAGTGCATTTCAAAACTAGAAGACCTAACAATTCTCACACCAAGTGAGATGATGAAGGCAATCGACTTTCTTAAGTATGATAAAGAAGCTCGTGAAATAATGATGTGCATTAGTGCTCGTGATGTTGTTTATGAATATCTCAAAGTTGTTATCCCTCTCTAGTCACTTTATGCCATTGCTATGTCACTACTATGATAATTTGAAATAATGTTAATTTTTGCTATGTTACTTTATGTTATTGTTTGGCACTACTATGACAATTTAAGACAATGTTATTTTTGTTATGTTACTTATGTCATTCTTATAATACTAGCAAGTATGATAATTAGGATAATGTTATTTTTGATAAATGGGACGCATTTTTATTACAGCATAGATGCTATTGTTTTGCATACATATTGGACATCATACATTATTTCTTCTCCTACTTTGTAAGTGAGCAATATAGTCACTCCACATAGCATCTGCTATTTGAGTTCCCTTCAAGTTACCCGCAGCTCGCCGCTCGTTGAGTGAATGCACATCATTCCTATATTCATTGTCCCCACTTGGAACATCGATTATTGTTGCTGGATCAATATCAGAGTTATTTTGCTCAAACCATTGCTCGCTTCTTTCATGCTTGCGAATGAAATTATGTAATACACAACAAGCTAACAAAATATCAGTTTGAGAGTCAATAGGATGATGAGATGCATATTTGAGTATTGGATATCGCATCTTAAGAACACCAATAATTCGCTTAATGTGATTACGAAGCTGTGCGTGTCTCAAGTTGAACAATTCTTTTGCATTTTGCAGCCTCTAATTGTTTCTACCTTGTTCTTGCAAATGGTACCTAACATTGCGATATAGAGCAATAAAATTAGGTGTATTTGCATATCTAGCATCAACTAAATAAAACTTTCCTTCCGGCATAAAAACCATTATCAAGAGCATCTTGTAAAACTCGGGCATCCGAAGCTGAACCATCCCAACCTACACTAACATGTACAAATTGACAGTTGAAGTCACATGCAACCATGACATTCTGTGACAATGTTCCCTTTCTATTGCGCTATGGATCTTGACTTTCTGGAGCTATGGTAATTGAAACATGTGTCCCATCAATTGCCCCGATACAATCTTACAAAATATTTGCATAGTTAGAATAAATAAATAATATTTTTAAAATATGATGCTTTCGTATTTGTGTAAATACCTTAAAGTGCGGCATAAATTTTGGATTGCTAGCAATATTGAAAGGAGTGTTCACAACTGGTAATTGTATCATGCTTCCAGAGATATGGATTTAAGCACTCAATACTGCCCCAAAATAGCGACTGATCGTCTTACTACTATGTTGGAAGTGTTCTTGAATGGTACGATTGGTTGCATTTTTTGAAATACCATATAGAAATATAGCAACCTGCTCTTCAACAACAACATTTCTTGTATTTTCTAGAAGATTCTTCTCCCGAAACAATTCGACTAAACGATGAAATGTATGATTTTTCAAATGAAAAGCCCATCTGCAGTATGCTTCATGTCTCTCCAGAACTTCACATACATACTTCTCTAGAAGTATGTATGTGGGTGGACTCGTGTAAATGTCTTCCTCCATCAAAGCAGTGACTGATGAGAGCGAATTCTTCATCATCTCGCCGTTTTCGCCTCAAAAAATTATTCCACATTGTAAGAAAAAATTGGTTATGAATAGTTATATAGGTACGTATGAGATGGTATAGTGATTTCATGCCACTATATATAGACAAACAATGATAACGGTTAGTTTTCTATAACGGCTAGTTTCTTACAGCGGCTACTTTCCAATAGCCTAGCATTAATTAATCTCATAACGACTAGTTTATTTAAATAATATGATCTTCAAATACTGTTGAAAAAACCATGAGTTTTTAAATACTGTGTCGTATTGTATAAAATTGTTCAATATAATTTGTCTAATATATAATTATTTGAATAAAATATTATACTAAAAACTATAACATCCAAACACGCGTAGAAATTGTCCAACGACTAGTTTTTTAAACTCATAACAACTAGTTCTTTTAAACATCAAACTGAAAATTTTGAAAAAAAACTGTGTATCCAAACACATTAAAAATTATAGTTTTTTTAAAAACTGTGGTTTTGAAATACTACGAAATATTGTGGTTTTAGTTCCATGATAATTTCAAAACCATGATTTTCAAATGCTGTAGTTTTCAAATATTGTGTTTCCAAACAGAGTCTAAATTAGTAAATTAAATAGGCCAGAGACAGTTAATCAATCCAAAAATCCAAGCCCAAATTAGGAACTAAACTACTCCCTCACACCATTCCACTTGCGGAGTTTTTTTTTATAAATAACTCACAAAAAATAAATAATTACAAAAATAACCCACAATTTCAAATTTTACAAAAATAACTTGTCACATCAACCTGCCGAGTCCTGAGAACTCGACAAGCTATTGGAGGGACTTATCAAGTGCCCAGGGCTCAAAAAGCCGCTTGTCGAGTGTTGGACACTCGACAAGCTGGTGCTCGTGCTCCCTGGTGGTCGTTAGTCGCGGTCGAGGCAGTACTCGACAAGTAGCTTGTCGAGTTCTGGGCACTCGACAAGTCTCTCCCACGCGATATGTACTTTGTCGAGTTCGTAGGATTCGACAGACTGATATAGTAGATTATTTCTGTAAAATTTTGGAATTGTGAGTTATTTTTATAATTATTTATTTTTTATGAGTTATTTATAAAAAAGATCCCTCCACTTGCAGATATCCCATGTTTGTTCTCATGTCATTCCCGACATTCCTCCATTGGTAATGTTCTTCTCTGACTCCGTTACTTCCTCATGCCAGTTAGAGAAAAGGAGTGCGGTTAAGGGGGATGGGCTGATTATGCGCTTTTGGTGGATTCGCATTTCTTTTGAAATGACAAAACTGTCCTTCCAAAATAGTAGTTAGAGCCACTGATCAAGTTTCATCTTGGTATTTAATATTTGTGCAAACTTTTTGAGAAGAGCGTGGCAGCACAGCCCAAACACATATTTGTCATCTAGAATAAATAGACTGCTTATCAAGATTTGAATGACTGAGACTGAAACAAAAAAAGAAATTTAAATATCCTGCAACAAATTTTGAATATCTCAAAATTTCACATATATTCTTCTAAACAAGTGATTTATAATAAAATGATTTTTGAATGCGTCTTTTATATCTTTTGACTTGAAAGATACATAAAAAAATATTGTCTTAGTTGTATGCACATTTTTTAAAAAGTGAAGTGAGATTGCATATCTACTCTTAGTATCTGTGATTAATGTAATAAATGTATTATTTATATATTTTATTCTGTAAAATAATTTCTTTTAGTATAGGGAGTAGAAGATTAAGTCCATATATCCATGTAGGCATGATCTATCCACCTTGCCCTGCATGCACGTAGACAAGTATGAATTGAACATTTGGCACCATACAAATCCAAATCTAAATTGTTTACTGTATCTCGATCGTGGCAAGCTCATCCTTGTACCAAGCCACTACACCACCGTTCTTCCACATCAAGCAGTATATTGATATATGCACGTGGATAGATAGATGGATAGATATATGCTTTTTTTTCCCCTCAAAAGCTTTATCCACACGTTTGGATCATTTCCTTTTGAAAAGGATAGAATCTTCGGTCAATAGATCAACAATTCACCTCGTGAATATTTGCCAATCATATCTATTAATTATCACAAAAAATCCCGATATGCTCTAATTGTATTATAATTACACATGTTGTATAGATCATTTGACACCATAAATTTATATTCAGACACCCCATATTATACACAGTCTCACAACATCAATCCTAACTAATACTGCATCAGATCCTTGTCCTACGTTGGAAGCCATCGTGCTGCCTTTTTTCCATAAGACATAGATGCACCGTGGAGTGATTCCTAAAGCCCAGAACTCTCTTGGTTTTGGACCCCTCCTTGCTCCCCAACACAGTAATTCCAAACATCATCATATCACCTACCTATATTATCGTGGCTGACATCTGTTGCACATACTTTTTGCAAGTTTACAAAAAATCTATGTTTAATTAGCAACAAATCATGGAATCCAATACATTCCAGTGTTGTTGGCAAACAATATCCCAGATTTATCATGATAGCTTACGGAAAATTTTGATCGGTTTGCAAGAGTAGTTTACAATTCTGATAGGCGCATCTCCATCACAGACGTCAGACGTGACAGCCACGTGTCAGGAAGGGTCAATTATATCACGGCATGATTGGTGCCAACATGTCAATTACCAAGACTCCGATGTGCTTAAAATCCTGACCTACCAACGGACGAGGGCCCAACTCATTGGTCCCACGGCTCCAATCAACTAGGCGATGTGTCCTCCTGCTCTTCATATTAAAGCTGGTGACCTGCCAATTATTCCACCTCAGATTATAGATTCATTCATCCCCAGTTCTCTGGAACGCGATTTGCATAGGTTGTTTTGGTATTTTTGTTATATTTCTTTTTTTATGGTATTTAGATCCGAATATTTAGTCTATGTTATGAAAGTGTATGTATAAAAAAATTAAATATAAGTGAATTCTTTGATCTGATTTAAAAATAATGCATACTCAATTTATAGTCATGAAATGATGAATTATTTGTGAGATTTGTGCCGTCACAAACAAATATATATTTTGTGGTGTTATTGTGCTCTATCAGTAAAGACTTGGATGGTCTGTGGATATGTTTCTTTTGAAGTCACAAAATATTATACTTGAGTTAGATATACTAAAGCTAGTTAGACTAATAGTATGATTTATAGTTAGCCATAAAATCTTAGGTAAATAGCCCATTTATCATAAACAGTCTTTTGTGACCCTAACTTGGATGAGAAAAATGGCCAACCTGTCATTCCACAACTAATATACTGTCTAACCTTAAACCATACACGTTTTATGTCATTTGATACAGCCTTGAAGTCATTTTTTTTACGGTTTCTACTCACCATGCTTTCTACTTTCAACCTCAGTGGGTGTTGCGAGAGGTTTAGAACACCTTAAAGAGATAATATGCAAGGTGGCACGTCACTCGCCGACCCTCAACAAAGCATTGGGTCATTTTCTAAGAATTATTCCATATGCAAAATGACTTGTGGCGAGGATCTACTCATGGATACCGTCCACTAACTCTATTCGAGCATTTATTTATTTTAATTCCCTATATAATTTTCTTAGTGGAGGAGAGTCGAAAATTCTTTTAACTGAGTAGTCGTCGTTGATGATATTAATATTGTCCTATAGGATTTTCTAATACTTAACAAAAACATATATCATGTTTCTAACGAATATCTTTACACGACAAGTGATAATTTTTTAAAAAATAAAAAAGGTCTTAATTGAGAAAATCTTTGCACATCTCACTTACTTTTTAGGAGGCCTACGCCTCATATAAACGGTATACTTGAGACTATTCTTAAAATCCTATTCAGATAAATTGGTGCGATTCTCTTTTGAATGGATAAAACTCATGGGCAACTCATAAACACCAACATTTGGTAATATGCTATGGGCCAGAAAATGCACAAACCCACAGATTTCCCAATTTTGATACCTATCCACCCAAACCAACCCTTCTCTCTGACAACTAAGCCCCACTGACTAATCCCTGGTCCCCGGCATCACGAGATTACCACTATATCCATGTCTCTCCATCACTGACAAAGAGGCCCACCACAGATCCCTACTACCTTTTTTATAAGAACCGTGTTCGTAGTTCTCGCACAGCTCTCCGTTTCTTCACACCTCTTCCCTTGTCCTCGACCACTTTGGCCTCATGCAGCCCCCTGGTCGATTCCATATATAGTTCCGTCGAGATCAGTGAACGGCGCGTGGGGGGCGATGGCGTCGGAGCCTGTGGCGCGGGCGGTGGCGGAGGAGGTGCAGCGGTGGGGGAGCATGAAGCAGACTGGGGTGAGCTTGCGGTACATGATGGAGTTCGGGTCGCGGCCCACTGAGCGCAACCTGCTGCTCTCCGCGCAGTTCCTCCAGAAGGAGCTCCCCATCCGCATCGCCCGCCGCGCACTCGAACTCGACTCCCTCCCCTTCGGCCTCTCCCGCAAGCCCCCCGTCCTCAAGGTCTCTCTCTCTCTATGTGTGTGATTGGTCGTTTTCTTTCTGCGTTCCTTTCTTGACCGGGTGCCTAATTGTTGTTTTCCATTGTTTCCGTGGAGTTAATGTTTGCCTTTCTTAATGTTGGAAGGATCCGTCGAACATTTTGTGCCTTATCATTTGGACAGTGTGTTTATATTTCTGGGCTAGAAAGTGTTTAGATTTCTAGGCTAGATGTTGCTGGGGATTGCTGCTATTTCTTTTGATTAGGGGCTGGTCTGGTAGAAAATAGAGGGCTTATCGTCCTAGGATATTTACTACGGATTTGTTTGTAGGTGGAGGGTGTCTTTTCACGAATGTCAGTTACCGGACTATAATTCGAATGACTTAAATGACATGTAAGAAAATTTGAGATAGTTAATACGAGGAACTTCTCATTCACCTTACCTTAATCTAGATCGATAATTTTTATGCTAAGGATTCATACAAAGAAAAAGACACGTGTCCTTTCATATCTTTTCGTAGTTCTACGAGGATCTATCTATTTACTACTTGAAACAATTTTAAAATAGTTTCTCGAATCTAGTGCTTTGTTTTTTTAGGAAAATAATGTCTTCCTAGTATTATCAACTTGTGGCCGGCTTTTGGCCGGATCTTGGGAAATTGAATTATAAAGGGGATTTTGGTCTATCTCATCGCTAAAAGTAGAAATTCGAAATATTTCATTGAAAAAAAAATTAATTGGTCTCATACCACTACAATTCCAAAAATTTTCAAAAAATATCATTCTGAAGTTGATTTGGATTAAAATTACTTTTTTATCCTCAAATTCAAACAACAACGACGGCTTGTACAGTGTGCGTGATGACAGCAGCAACGGTCGGTACAACTGTTCATCTATATAAGTAATGTTTTATTCATGTTTGATAAAATGTTTCAACAAAATTAGTGTAAAATATGTATAAAAAAGGAATGAGTAGGTATATTCTTGTCATTTTTTTTAAAAAAAGTAAGTTAAGAATGATATTTTTAAAATTTTTTTTTGAGATTTCAGTGATACGGGACCAATTAATCTTCTTTTATGACATATATCAAATTTCTATTTTCATCGATCGCATAGAGCCAAATTTTCCAATTATAAATGGATACTACAGGAATGGTCCACATTCCTTGGACAGGTTCTGGCAGAGCTGTTTTTTATTAGACTGGATTTTAAATTAAAAAGGCAATTGCGTGCAGTTCTTGGGTGACCTCCTCATGCTATTATGCCCTTTGTTCTGTTGTTCTTTTTGTTGCTGCTATGGTTAGATCCTAGGATAAATGCGAATTTTTAGGAGATTCTTGCTTGCCAACTTGCTTACATTGCTTCAATATTTATTTTGTTATCTTCTAGATCTTATGAGTTTGATATAAATATGTTAGTAAGAATATCCAAAACGGAACGAATTGGGTCCACAAATGCGGGCATTTTTTGTGGGACTAATTGTTTGCCTATTCTCCATTGTTAAGGTGAGGGATTGGTACTTGGACTCCTTCCGCGATATCCGATATTTTCCGGAAGTGAGGAATCGGGACGATGAGGTTGCCTTCACACAGATGATCAAGATGATCAAGGTGCGTCACAACAATGTGGTTCCGACATTGGCTTTGGGTGTACAACAGCTGAAGAAGGAGCTGTGTAGAGCGAGGAAAATTCCCCCAGGATTCGATGAGATCCACCAGTTCCTTGATCGATTCTACATGTCGAGGATTGGAATCCGTATGCTGATAGGTCTGAACTTGCCACTCAGAGCTTTTTTTCTGAAAACTTTTCCATCACATGGTGATTTGGAAATTTGAATTTCATATGCAGACATGCAATTTTGTAATGTCTAACATGCATATCTCACTTGTTTTGGTTTCACATCAGTCAACAATAACGGTTCATTATTTTTTACTAATACTAGTGCTTCTTACTTCTTAATGGGGCATTAGATGAGCAACCCAATTTTGAGTGTCATAATAGTTATTTGTTCTGGAAGATATCCTTTACCTCAGAGATATTGTGGTTGGTGGTTTCTCAATGACTTGATTTCTTGCTGCCTTGAAACGTCAGTTTGCTTGAGTTAACAGTAGTACAGTACTATGATTGTACAGTTGGAAAAAAGCGTATAATGCTATGATTCTTGACCTGAAGTGTAAGTCCAATACCAAGTGGTAGATAGGAATGTGGAGTGCTAGGTGTTAATAGATGGTTGTTCTAAGTTGTGTCGACTTGCTTATTTTCAGGGCAGCATGTGGCTTTGCATGATCCTGACCCAGAGCCTGGCGTCATAGGCCTCATTAGTACAAGATTGTCCCCCATACAGGTGGCTCGAACTGCTAGCGAGGATGCCCGTGCTATTTGTTTGAGAGAATATGGATCAGCTCCAGACATCAACATTTATGGAGATCCTAATTTTACATTTCCGTAAGGCTCAGATTGAGATGCTCATGACTTGCCTTTGTTACGATTTTGTTTATTCATGCTGCGATATCAGATCCTCTTTGCTGTTAAAATATCTGTTCAGATCATTTACGCTTGTATTGTCATTAAATTATGTGTCATATGCAATGTAGATGCTTATTGTATTAGACTCAATCTGTTTGTTTCTGATTCATTTCTTAAGGCAATTTCCCTCCCTGTTTCTTGTTTTGCTAACTAGCTAATTCTTTTGACTTTTCAAGTGCAGATATGTCACATCACATCTACATCTCATGATATTTGAATTGGTGAAAAACTCCCTTCGTGCAGTACAGGAGCGGTATATGAATTCTGATAAGGATGTGCCTCCCATTAGAATTATAGTTGCTGATGGAGCAGAAGATGTTACTATTAAGGTATGAGTCTGACATCTTCTATCATATATTGTTGGGAACATTTTAGGCTTAAGACCTATTACTGTGAAAATTGCAAATTCGCAAGCCCCAATGACTTACGTAATTTCCGTTGATATTTGCCATATGTATTAATTTAACATCTCATATGACTAGCTGTGCCATACATTGCAACTATGAATGAATCAAGTTACTTCTGAATAGTGTTATTAGATCTTGGTTTGTGGATGTATCATGTATGCATTAGTGCTGACTCCTGAGGGCATGTCTAAATCCAAGCTTCCACATAATTAAGGTAGCTCAATCTGTAAAGCATAAAGGTCTCTCTCTGTACTGGATTTAAATTCAGTGATGAATTTTGCAAGTATGGTGTGGTATTTTAAGTAATCAACATTACTTCATGTTCTTTTGCTCACAAATCATTACTCCATGACATTCAATCAAGCTGCATTTCCATATTAATGTCTCTGAAAAGCTACTATGTTGGTCGGCATGTACACTAACATCTCATAATTGTCACTAAAAACTGGTCCAATGTTGGTGTGCTAGATGTCATTCTTTTATGTCACAGATGTTTTCTTTTGTTTACATAGTTTTAGACCAAATGTGAGCAACTCATTAGTTTAAAATTAGAAATTCCTTGTTAGGAACCATGAGTTGTGCCGATATTTTCATTAAAGTACTTCATGAGCAATGGGGTGTGGAGTGCTTCAGTTTTAGTGCCTTGTTGATGCAGATTAGTGATGAAGGTGGTGGAATACCAAGAAGTGGCCTCCCAAGAATTTTCACATACCTCTATAGCACTGCAAAGAACCCACCTGATATTGATGGCCCTAATGAAGGAGTAACCATGGCTGGATATGGTTATGGGCTCCCAGTTAGTCGTCTTTATGCTCGGTACTTTGGTGGCGACTTGCAAATGATCTCTATGGAAGGCTATGGTATGCTCATTTTTCATTTCTGTGATATTCATGTAATGGATAATTGGATATTGAAGAACTCGGTGATGTTTTGCTGTAACTTTCATGTTTTATCTCGCTGTTTCAATTACTACCTAGAACATGGCAACTCAGATAGCTTTTCTACTATCATATTGCATTACTGAATTACTATTACCACTAAATTGATTTGGTCTTGCAAAAATATGGCCTAACTACACTGTTGATTTTTTTCCCTTCTGTAGGCACCGATGCTTACCTCCACCTGTCACGGCTCGGAGATTCGGAGGAACCCTTGCCTTAATGATTTCCTGGTTCTGATACCATTTCTGTAATTAGAATGTTCCTGGTTCTCTTAATTTCTGTGCTAGTTTGCAGATATTGTTTCAAAGGCTAGGCACCATCTATAGCTTAATTGTTATCCTACAATTGCTATGGATTTCATCTTTCAGCTTTGCTGGAATGTGGGCACGAGCCTCTTGTCTCTACTTCTGTCCATTCGAATTCTTCTGCCTCGCAGAATTTGACATTGTTCGCGAGTACTTTTTTATTGTAGTTTTAATGTTGTTGATTTAGCGGTAGCTAATTTCACCCGGGATTGGTTGGTTCATTATCATGCTAAAATTTACTTTTGACTGTCTTGCAAAAAATTCAGGTGTCTCGTTGTCTCGTTGGTTCTAGTTATAAATATCAGTATGGCCCCTAAAATTGATATCATTGTAGTGGGTCCTTACACTAAGTTTGGTACAATATTTCGGATTTATATGTAGTTATACTTATCACATTTATTTTAAGGTCTGCACCTATATTTAGTGGGTCTGAATTATGTTGTATAGATCAATCATATATATTTTCAAGATTACACCATCAATATAACTCTAATACTATCCTACATTCACTTCTAGAATAACTATTCTATATTCATTCTAAAAAATCGTCTGATCTAACTTACTAGAATAAAATACAACCGTTGGATAGAGATAGCGGTTATCCTCTGTTTAAAGGAATTTAACGACGTTTTAATTAATAACGGCAGTTTGTTTTTCAAATATTTTATTGTTACTGATGGATATCCATGCCAACCGTCTCTTCATCTTCTCCATTATGCTCCTAGGTCTTGTCCCGCGCTGCCGCTCATGATCGCCAATATTATATTTTCAAGTTGTCGTTTCGTCGTATTTGCTGCAATTGGTTGCCGGATCTTGATTGCTATTTTGAAATCGATAAGAACATTTGACGTGAACTTTACAATTCTATACCCATCCTCAGAATAACTATTCTATATCTACCTTCAGCACCATTGGATCGTGCACCGAGATTACAAATTTACAAACGGTAGCAATTAGATTTGCGGGATTATCCCTAAAAACAAAAACCGACGGGAGGTTTGTTATAACTGTACACTATCCCTAAAAAATAGGAATCACCTCAAAAATAGGAACCGAAATCATATATCGATCAGTAAAAAAAATGCAAAACCACTCTCATCTCACACATCATCAGATACCAAAATCCACCAAAACATTAGAGAGGCGATCATCACCCTCTTCGCTGGTTTTGATCATCAGTAAATTCGAAGTGATCATCAGTAAATTATGAGACTTACTAGCATAATCAGGTAATTCACTGTCCCGACTACTTAAGTTTACTGTATTTTTAATTGTAATTTACTGGTCGTATTCTTTTTAAAATCGTCACATATTGATTTACTACAGCACAATGGATACATCATCACCCCCAAGAGAACAACAAGGAACATACAGAATTTTGTTAGATCATTGTAATACATAATCCAATGATTTAACACATCCATATTCAATAAAAAGATCAACACAAGATGATTAGTTTCTCATCTCATGCCCATACACATGTATGTATATTCTCTTCCCAACTATAAAGGTGGTAAATTATTGCGAAAAAGTAACATGTACACTAGTATTAGAATTGTTACTGTCATACAAATCGACCAGTAAATTTTTCATAAATATTATTTATATGCATTAATGTTAGCATACAACTAGTAAATTTATTCAATAAAAATAGTAAATTTACTCGACGAGGATTATACAACATTTGCACCTGCACTGGTTGATATAAATTTACTGGTCGTGTTATCCACGATCATCAGTAAATTTACTGTCTCTGTGCTAACATTTTACTGATCGTTTGCTAAAGATTTACTGATTGATATGTCGTCGATAGTAAATCTTTTTATACACATGAATAACAAATTCATTGTCTTTGAACAACCAATTTACTGGTCATGTTGTCCATGATCATCAGTAAATTTACTGTTTATGTGCTAACATTTTACTGATCGTAAGCTAAAAATTTAATGGTACACGATCATCAGTAAATTTACTGTTTTTGTGCTAACATTTTACTGATCGTAAGTTAAAAATTTACTGGTCGATATTATCCACAATATAAAGAGATTTATTACAGTATTTTAGATTTACTATCCTCGATACGTAGATTTACTAGTCATATTAAAAAATTCAGTATCTTTGAACAATCAATTTACTCGTTGTATTGTCCACGATCTCTCTTTTTATACATATTAATGATAAATTTGTTGTCTTTATTTTATAATTTTACTAGTGGTATGCTAACGGATCTTCACTGGTCAATCTGAAGTCGAAATATACAATAACTTACGCTTGATTGATACGATACCTCGATTTACTAGTACTATTGATCAATTTACTGTATTTGTTCTAACGTTTTACTGGTCGTATTTAATAGTTTTACTGGTCGAATTATCCACGATCTCTCTGATTACCAGTCGAACTGTCTTTGATCAACACTGCTCATATTAAAGGAGGGTGTCCAAGAGCGTTGAATCATTTGATATTGATGTGGAAACTTTCAAAACTTGGGCTCACAATTACAAGAACTCTAAGACGAAGAAGATGATACTACATATAATGAATGTGACGATGTTATTGCCTACAAAGAGCCATGATTATCTTCAAACAAAAGAAGGAAAATACAACAAATATACAAGACCCCAGAACTCACATAGTCAAATAGAAAGCAAAGAATGTGCGGTAAATGTGGACGATATGATTACAATTCAAGAACGTACACTGGGAACCGTAGTTAGTAATTTACTGTCACATATATAACAATTTACAGATCGATTATTAAATATATATACCGCACAGTATTTTGTATACATACTGTTGGAATATTGTTTATATTTTCACCTCATATGGACATGGTCTTAGTCAAATTGTGATTCATGCTACTATGATTTTATTGTACATAGTAAACAATTTTCACTGTACCAAGAATACAAATTTTGATGTTCTCATCAGTCAATTTACTGTTATGACAATATAACTTTACTGTTATAATAAAACCATTTTACTGATCACTCAATAAGTCTATAGAATGAATAAATTTTGAATACAATCTATGGATATATCAAGACCAGTACAAATGGATATAAATGACCAATTAATATATATAATCGACCAGTAAATACAAAGGGAAAAATGCCCATATCATTTTGCACAAGCCGGACATTGTTTGTGATGCGCGGACATTGTTCGGCCATTACAAAAATATTTACGCGTTGTGCAAAATGAAACCAAAGACAAATGGATCCATCCAGCTAAATTTGTCCGGAGTTGATTGGACTTTGTCCGGAGTGAGCGGACATTGTTCGCCATGTACAAATCCTTCAATCCCACAGCCCGTCTCACAACTGAAGGTTAGGTTTGAAATTTTTTTTTATTGGGTTATTGGTAAAGAACTTCAATAAATTGTGAATATGATATATCAATTGACATAAACGGCCAATAAATTGATATAAATGACCAGTTAATAGATATAATCGACCAGTAAATACAATCTCAATTGATATAATCGACCAGTTAATTGATACATCAAGACCAGTAAATTGATATCAAGACCATTAAATTTTATTTGATTAGACAGTAAATTGTGAATATGATATATCAAATGATATAAACAAGCAGTAAGTTGATATAAACGACCAGCAAATACAATATACTAGTAATATTTTGAATATTTTGAATATGATATATCAATTTACTGGTCGATGTATTTTCACTATACTCGACCACAACAAATTTTCTGAATAGTAAATTGCATATCAGCATACAGACAATTGTTTCTCTTTAGACAGTAAATTAATTGTCAATGTATCATCAATAAAATCAAGCACGACCATTTTACTGAAAGCATAGTTAATTGCTTTTGATCAGTCAATATATTTGCATTGAACTTACAATAAAGTTATTGGGCATACTACCCAATGTTTACTGCACTATCAATAAATAAGTAGATATTGTCGACTAACAATTCAGTATACAACCATATTAAAAAAAAGATAGTCACCACAATATGATAAACAAAATCTTGTTTCAAACATTCATAACTTTTCGTGCTCCTCGACACCAAATGCCACCTCCCTGTCTCTCTTTTCTCTTGCAACAGTTTCGGGTTATGATACAAAAACATATTTATACAAACAAATAACAACACTGCAATTCTGTTTAAAGCATGCAAAAATAAACAAACCGCATTAGATTTTGCAGGACTTCCTTGTGTCGGATAAAAGGAGATCACCAAGGCGTTTTGGCTATCCGACACAACAATCTTCCTCAACTTCTTAGAAACTTTGTCAGCAGCCATTACACTGCCCTTTCGAGACGACATTGTCCCAAAAAAAATACTGAAAATAAAACTAATTTACATTCATGAATCAAATAAATTTACTCCCTAAATTGTACTATCTATTCTCATACTATTCACTAGCTTGTCTATCCAATCGGCATCAATTTACTGCTGATTTTCTGGTAATACATATAAATGTACTGTCCAGACAACTAAATTTATGGACTAATAAATGACAATTTACTGGCAGTAAATATAGTTTATATCTATTTCAAATTTATAGTCATAAAAATACAAATTTATTACCCAAAATGTACTCTCTACTTGAGATAGAATGGGCTATACGAACATAAATTTTCTGATGATTTACTGGTGAAGATCAAATTTAATGTCCGAACAACTATAATTTACTAAAAAATGTGTGAAAATAAACAGCTATTCGACCAACATTAGATTACCTTCGATTTAATGGTAGTGTAGAGTTAATTTACTGTTCGAACAACTATAATTGACTAACGATCAAGAGTAAATTTACTAACAAATTAATTCTTACTTATTGCAATATGGTGTTCAAAGTACTACAATTTGTTGACGATCAAATGTGACTTTCCTGAAAAACCTCTAATTCTTAACTATTTCAGGAAGGTGAAGTAGATAAAATTTGCTATTTGAACAACTGCGATTTACGGACGACCAAATGTAAATTTACTGACAAAACTCTAATTCTTACCTATCTCAAGATCGAAATCCGAATCGGCAACACGGGAAGCGCCATTGTGGTCTAGATGAGGTGTTCCGGAATTGCACGTCGGCAGCAGGGGAAGCGCGTGAGATCCGGCGACAAAAATACGACGTAAGGCTGTGGTCGACAAGCGGAATTGCGGTTGAGCGGCGACTAATTGCGGGAGCGACGGCGAGAATACCAAATATTCAGCGGACCGTGCAGGCGTGCGGATCGGCAGTGCCAGAGCGCCGGTGAGAAGATGCAGCGTCGGCGAGAACATGGGTGCGATGCACGATGGATTGGAAGCGATCGTGAGCGGCAGTACGGGAGACGTGGGAGCGTAGTGGAGAAGATGAAGAGACGGTTGACATGGATATCCATCAGTAACAATAAAATATTTCAAAAACAAACTATCGTTATTAATTGAAATCACGTTAAATTTCTTTAAACAGACGATAACCGCTATCTCTATCCAACGGTTGTACTTCATTCTAGTAACTTAGATCGAATGGTTACTAGAATGAGTATAGAATAGTTATTTTAAGAGTGGGTGTAGAATAGTGTTTGTATATATATATTTTAATAAAAATTACATAATTAATGTTTTGTGTAATTGCATCGGACTTGTGGCCAGTTTTTTTTTATAAAGTTGTGCCGCCCACTGGATTGTAAAGTAGCTGTAGCTATATCCTCCACTGGTGAGTGTCACAGGCGTGGTCTTTCCAACTCGCTCCCGTGGTAAAGAAGAGCCAGCGAAGAAAGGGATGTATCAACCACCTTCTAGTACTATTATCCTAAAAAAACCTCCACTACCAGTAGCAAACTAGCAATCATGTAGGGGAAAGAAAGCATCGTTTACACGTCAAGGCGTACGGACATCACGTTCGTTTGTTGTTAGCGTGTACCGCAGTTTGATTGGACCCAGCTTATGGATTATGTTGAAGCTTTTCATTCAAAAGGACGTCGTCAGTATTCTCCAAATGAATTGAGATCTTTATCTCAAAATTCCACTCGCCAAACAGATTTTCAATGGTATAAATTAATATGAATGAAAAAGAATTAAGATAATCAATCATCTAGTTAGAAATTTAAAACTTTTAATACATTTTAATCTAGATTATTAATATTTTTAATTTAATTGTATAACTTTAGAAAAAGACATATGTCTTTCGTTCTTTAAAAATATAATGGTATATTATATGAATTCTCTCTGAATCAAGGTTGTACAACATCATATTTTCTAATACTCTCTCTTGCTATTTAGCTGCATTGCACAATCTCCCAATCACATATACTAACTCATTTATATTGCATGTCAAGCACCAAATCATGCGCATAGCCAACAAAAAAAAAGTTCAAACCGTTTGATCTAGGTTGCATTTGGGATTATTATGAGTTTTTTACTGTAGTGTGAGATGTGAAAATTATTAAAGATATTTATTATATTTAGTAAGATATTATTGTTATTTTAGTAGTTATTAAGTAACCAATTAAAAATAATATGTTAAACAAAGTTTGACAAAAAAAAAAAAACACACTCCCAAACGAAGCCCTCTTAAGTTAAATGAACTCATTCTGCATCTAAATATTTAGGATGTGCTCATCTACAAAAAAATGTCATGCATACTATAATAGAGCAGGTTGCTTTAGTGGACCAAATAGCCCCCTAAATCTTATATATAGAAAGAACATATGATATATAGAGGGACCGTGTTTGTTGTAATAGGTAGCAACTTGTATATAGACCAAATAACTCCGTAAATCTTATATATATAGGAACAACATACTCATCTTTTTCACAATATAAAATTATTTTTTACATATACTGCAATTAATATACACAAAATAAGAAAAAAATGATAAGACTATAATATATCTATTAAATAAAGTTTAGAAATATGTGAAAAAATATTAATGGAACAGCGAAAAAATATTAATAATGATAGGCTTGTAAAATTATATTTAAAATGTTTTGGAATTATAAGCAGATTTATATTTGTGAAATATTAAGAAATAGATAATATGATTATATTGTGAAATGGATAGAATATAATATTAGAACACTGTGTTTGTTGTAAGAGATATAAATTCCTATATGAATCGAAGAATTAGAAAAAAAAATAATATCCTGTTCGTTGGTGAAATTATACTATATATTATAGATTAATTTTATAAATATCATAAATCTATATAAAATACAATTTTAGATCCGTTTCAAATTGTATATGGTTTGCAAATTTTTACACGATTTTTTTTTGAAAAGCAGACTATTTAATAAATAGTTTATATGCTTATATTACTAAATATTGTACCGGTTATTTGCGAGTCACACAACAATTTGAAGGAAAAAAAATAACGTCCTAGCGAGTCACACCGCCGCCGACGTCCCAATACACAATAAAAACTAACCCATCCCACCAGCCACCAGGCCACCACAACCCACCGCCTCGGAGAAACCCTAAGCGGCGGCGGCAGCGGCGGAGGTGGCGGCGGCAGTGGCGGCGATGGGGGACTACTCGGCGGCGAAGACGTCGGTGTGGTGGGACATCGAGAACTGCCAGGTGCCCCGCGGGTGCGACCCACACCTCATCGCCCAGAACATGAGCTCCGCACTCGCCGCCGCCGGCTACACCGGCCCCATCTCCATCTCCGCTTTCGGGGACACCGGCCGCATCGCCCACCACGTCCAGCAAGCCCTCTCCAGCACCGGCATCTCCCTCAACCACGTACCCGCCGGTAGCCACCCCCTCTCTCCTTTTACTTTTTAACTATCCCCTTTCGAGGCGATCCAGTGGCCTCGTGCCAATGACTGTGGTCAGATCGTGCCGTCGTGGATGAGTCCTGTCGAATAGTGATCTCCTGATGGCTGGATTGTTCTGGCATTCGCTTTATGCTTTTCTGTGTGTTTTGTTTGATGGATCTGTTGTAATACTCAAGGATGGTGTAATTTTAGGGTTTGGAAGTTTCCTTATAAGATGTATTTCTGAGATTTTGTGATAGATCTTAGGCTAGTGGCTTGTGCTGGCTTTGATCGGATTGTTGTCGTATTGAAGGATTGAGCGGGAAAGGGATGGATTTAGGGTTTGGGATGTTGGACTTTTTAGTTTGTTCAATGGGGTTCTACCCATTGGTGGATTTGTTAATGTGATGATGTAGGCGATTTTGGGTTCTTCCAGTTTGTTCATGGACTTCTTTGAGTCTGATGGATATTATGCCTATGCTAACTCGCTGCTTGTTACGAGGGTGATGCAATTCGCATGATATTATTTGTCGAGTTCTGTTAATTTCTAGTCTAGTATGTTGCTTTTAGCTCTGTGTTGTGGGTTGGGGCGGACTTTGGAGTTGGTTTATCATTTGGAGTATGCTGGTTCTTATCAGAATGTAATGTTTAGAATGGGTTTGTGGTAATTTCTGTATTAGTTGAGAGGATAAAAAAAAAAAAAGATAAACAAAAGGGGGCAGGATTCTGTGATGATGTGGCTTATGTTGCAGGTTTTGTGGACTTCTGTTAGTTTCTGGGCACCTCAAAATTCATCTACATTGCCAAGAGCTGAAGTTTTTGGGGACTAGTTTTTTTCTTTGTGCTGGTTGTAAAAGTTGAATCATCTTAGCATCTGGAAGATCCATTACGTTAACTCTTCTTGGTGTTGCTCAGTTGGGGAAGATCATTTGTGAGGTTCAAGTTAGTGTGTTCATAGTGCAGACGTGATTATTGGAAGTTATACTTCTTTACTTATTTATGTATACCCGCAGTTGTTTTCTTTAAGTTTCTACCATTTACCGCTGCTTATGGTGTCTTTGTAACCACATGATTTGGCAGATTTTATGTGAATGTTAAACTTGGTATTGTTTGGATTTTTTTAGGGTTTTATTGAGTTATCTGAATAAGCAAGGGCTGACTTCTAGCATATCTGCTTCTTGCAGATGTCATAATTGTTTATTCTTACAAATAATAGTGGAAAGGTGCCATTTTGTAAATGAATGATGTGTGAGATAGTAGTTTTGTTGGAGCTAATATTTCCATGTGGCATAGAGATCTGAAACATATGATTTTTTTTTTTCTATTTTGAAGAATGAATCTGAATTACCACTATAGGTTTTTAATGTCAGATATCCTTCTGGCAGTTAGCTAGCAGACATGCAACAGCTATGTGCTTCTTGTCAATGTTTTCAAAAGCCAGTTTCTTTCAGGGGCTGGCTGGTACCAGAATCCTGGTACATTGAAGCAGACTCAAATACTGCCCTTAACTCACAAGTTTTTAATCACTTAATAGTCTGTCTGTTTATGTGATGGTTTAATTGTGGTTAACTCATGGTTTTTCCCCTTAACAATTGGCAGGCATTAAAGATGCAAGTGATAAGAAGATCTTGGTTGATATGTTGTTCTGGGCTATTGACAACCCCCCACCAGCGAATTACTTGCTTATTTCTGGTGATCGGGACTTCTGTAATGCCCTGCATAAGCTTAGTATGAGGCGATACAATATTCTACTAGCACAACCTCCAAATGTGTCTCAAGCACTTACTGCTGCAGCAAAGAGTGTTTGGCTCTGGAAAAGTCTAGTGGCTGGAGAACCGCCATTAGCAGAGTCACCATACATAAGTAGCACACCAAATGGCAATGCAGATGATTTAGATACATCAAGGAATGTAGGTTCAGATTCTTCAGAGACAACTCCAAGGACCAATCATCAGCTACAGAATAGTTTTCAGTTTGACCATCAAAAGGGTGGTAATGGAAAACCTGATAAACAGTATAAAGTGAGGCTACCTCGGAAAAACCAGACAGATAATGCATCCAAGTCAGGAAGCAACGAAGAAGATTCAGTTGAGGGAGTTGTTGATAATTCTAAAGGAGGCACTGCTAGCCATCTAAATCAATCTTCTATGTCGTCGTCGTCGTCATCAAGTTCTGAATCGCAGGATGGGGCTAAGGTGAACCAGCCAAATAAACTAATTCAGCCCTTTACCCTTTCACCTGCTAAAAAGGATACAAAATCTGCTCATTCTCATCAAAAGAGTGCTCCCCATGAGTTTTTCCATGGTAAGAAGCCCGGCATGTCAGCTGAGTCTGTACCAAAAAATGGTACTCCAGATTTTGGTGTTGGTAGTGGCCATTATCATCAAAAACACCAGAAATGCCAGTCCTCTCAGCCGCCAAGACCCCAAAATCCAGTGCCGAGTCATCCTCACAGTGTATCTGGCAATTTTCACTCATCACATTTACATAGAAGCAGCTCATGTCCACCATCAGCTGGACATAACGGAGTTCCTGTGGCACCAGTGCAAACCTGGCCCAATGGCCCGCCTTATCATGGTGTGCCTGTTAATTATCCCGATATGAGTAGGATGAATATTTCTGAATACCCCCAAAGAATTCATGACAACCAAGTGTTGAACATCAACTACCATCCAAGTCATTCTGGTGCTCCTCAGAATGTCCAACCTGTTTACAATGATTATAGTTACAGACCACCTCCCCCTAACATGTCCAGCAGCATGCAAAATCCTGGACACTGGGGAGGCAACCCTGGATGTCCGCAGCCATCTTCTGAGTCTCACAGTCTTACAAGAAATATCTTAGGTGCTTTGGAGATATTGAAGACTGAAAGGATTCCACCAACAGAACAGAACATAGCAGATTGTATATGCTATGGAGAGATTAGTGTACCAAATTTTGATATTAAGAAGGCTCTTGAACTTGCCATTCAGCATCAAGCCATTGTCTTGAAGAAGTTAGGAAATATGTCTTTCTTTCTTGGAAAAAATGAAAATCTCTGGAAATGTGTGAATGTAATGGATAGCAATGCAAAGTATTCAAAAGAGACACTAGATGCTGTTCATAAGTTCATATCTTCCACCCATGGTCATTCAGCAATAAAGAATTCTCAATCCAGGTAATGCTCAGTACCCTGTGATTTGTGTCAACTATTTCTGTTACTGCATAAATGTTGTTATATTATCGCAAATTTCTTTGCTGGCAGGTATCAGGCTGCAACTATCTTAAAGAAATCATGCTTGCACCGTCATGTCCTTGGTGAAGTTCTTCAGATTTTGCATATTGTAATCAACACGAAGAAGTGGTTTGTGCCTCATTCTTCAGGCTGGCAGCCATTGTCCTTCAACGTTATAGTGGTTGATGCTACTACAGATGCTGGTGGGAAAGCTAACCCCTGATACACTACTCTGTTCATATTGGATGGACAATTTGAAGCATGGTGGGTACAAATTATTTCTTCAAAAGCTAGTTTCAGCTGATGTTTTTTAGTTGATGTGTGATGATTCACCTACATTTTACCATAGTGATGTTTTTAAAAAAGAAATAGTAATTAGTTTTAGACTTAGTATGTCTTCACTGAGTGGAGATCAGGCTGTCAACATACTGCTGGTTTTGTTCCAAGTACTCAGATGGAGCGGCACAGGTTGCGGTTATTTATATCTTTTCTAATATGGTAGCTCAGACAATATGCTGCAATCGACAAAATAGAGGAATATGAAAGGACCATTGCCTTTCTTCCAGGCAGTATAACAATGCTCTATATTGAAGGTTACAACCAACTACCATTTTGACTCACTTGGCCAAAATGGGCATGCTCGAAATACCAGGAGTAATTTCGAGGTAATCTTGCATGATAGCATGAGAAGCTGCTGCTATTAAGCTGTTCAGTGAATGTATTGGAGCCCCTTAGTTTACACTGTGTTATATAACACATGGATGGCTGGATTGTGTGACGTTCTATGGCTCTTGGTGGTTTAGTTAACTGATGTTATCTGGAGTTGATTCAAACTACTTTTGCTCTGGCTTCCGAGGCATGGTGATGGGGTCTGAAATGCTCTTGGGCATGCCTGTTGCATTCAGAATTGTTACCTGGCTCATATGCTGAAGTCGCCTCAAACTTGTTATTAGGCTTGGTTCTTCACTTGGCTGCTAAGTTTCCTTTTCTTGACTGCTTATGTTGGTCAAGGTGGGTAATTAGGTCGTGGCTTTCAGTCTAAGTTCTCCTTTTCTTACCTAGATCTTGGGATGTCTTGTAATGCTGGCAGTTCGTCAGAGTACTGTGTTTTTTCATACGCTCCTTGTAAATCTGTAATAGTTGCCAGTTCTGCGAAATGCTATGATTATCATATTGCTGCTGTGTTGCATCAGGTGTGCTGATTTGCGTTCCCCGCATACTGTTCGACTGATGATGGAAGTGAGTGCAAATGTTGAATTATTGCTTTTACTAGACTTTTCTAATCAGGTTGTCATCTGCCAACAGTTCTGTAGGCCGTGTAGATTGAGATGCACGTATTTATATGGTTACAAGATAAATTGACATATACCACGCCAAGGGTCTAGGATATAATCAGACTTCGTAAACGAAGCAACGATTTGACAAACCAGCATTTAGGCAACCGTCTGATTTAGAAAATAGGTGTTTGTTCGATGTTACTGTCTTTTACAAGGTGTTAATGATCTACTAAGAAAAAAGAATCAGACTCGTGAGTCTAAACTGAGCTCCATCTACCAATTTTGGCTGTTACCTCTTCTTTTAGGGAAATGTGTGTTGTCAACATAATAGTTTCTTTTAAATGTTGTCATAATAGATATTATTTTCTAAAAAAAATTGTAATTAAACGAAATGAACTCCAAAAGAAAGATGGCCGGTGAAGTTACCATCTAAAAGAAACCCGCCATAGCACAGGCGGAAAAAAACTACACATACGATTTACAGGTACTGGAATTGCTAATTGCAAATAGCCATTGCTCATTTTATTCAACACATGGGAGTTTCCATCTGTATTTTGTACACAAAATTCTTCTCGCTTATGGATAAAGCCAGACTATGCCGGTCTTCCTCTACGGAAGAAAAGGGTTTTGAGAGGAACAGGCCTCCTTTTGCCGCTGGTATGCTCTTCACCGAAAAAGGAAAAAAGACTGGATGAGATACAAGAAAGTGGAGCAATAGAAAGTGTGGACAAGCAGAGTCTATGTTACCTTGAGGCGTTAAAGGCACCTAACGAAACGGTTGCAAGAATAATGAGTAGAAATGGAGCCTTAACCAATGTCTTATTTGATCTTCCATATCCCGTTGGAACGCCAGACCTCATCACATGCACTGCATATATAATCCATCTCATTACCTACTTAGGTGGAGGAAACAAAATGCAACACGTTTCATAAACTCGAACTTACCTTCCATCCTACTTCTCGATCTTCTGCCTGCAAAGGAACATTAACAAAACTAAAAGGTTAGCATTTTGCACTCCCAAAGTGAAGCATCTTTTAATGGATTTATAAATGCACATATATGAATTACTCTCTGAGAGAGTAACATACCATCCTTTAAACAAGAATATGCTTCTGATATCTGCAAAACATAAAGAGAAGTCTTTGTAGATCAAAAAAAAAAAAAGAAAAGAGGAGAGGATCTGAACACAACAATTATATTACAGTTACTGTATGATAAACCACATTTCGATTCACCCAATTTGGAAAGATAACCATCACGGTATTGGCATTGCGAATAAATTTTCTTCCGTGCTTGAGAAAGTCGCACATTAAATTAGAGAAGTCCTCCAAAGCTAGAACTAGAAGAACAGATAAAAAATGATATTCACGCTCTTTTTCACTTCAAGGTCGAATATACGGTTGCAAAAGATCAACAAGGTGAAACTCTTAGCACGGCAAAAGTTATATAGGCTTGTGTATTTATGCCTTTGTACAAGAGTGTATCATGAACTACAGATATGGAAGAGAAAAAAGAGTTCTTCAGTATATTCTACCTGACCTGCTTGAATTTTGACTCAGCTTGAGTTTTTTGATCCGTTGGAACACGATCAGGATGAGACTCCACCACTTTTCTTATATATGCAGCCTTAACCTGCATCATAAAGCATATGTAACATCTTCTTTGCATTTTGCTACTATCGCAAAAGCACGGGAACTAATTGTACAAATCCTCCTTATGATACAACTTCAATATAAGCTATCGGGCCAAGGAATCCCATTGCAATTTGATCCACATCCTCAGCATCCACTAGACACAGCTCAGATTGTGCAGACTAACTAATATTCAGGGCAAGATTGAAAAAGATTGTGCATCAAAGATGAAATCTTGGGGGTGTCCGGTTCTTGCTTTAGCAAAGAAAGAATTGGGGTTTCGAGAATTGCAGAGGAGGGGAGTAACGACGGACCTTGGAAGGGGAGGGGCAGGAGTAAGGAGGGAAGCCCAGGAGCTCCATGGCCTCGCTACTCCTCATCTCTCTCTTCTCTCTACTGGCCTTGCGCCGATCCCTACTGCGGCGGTGGGCAGTGGCTGCGGCGTCGCCTGGTCAAGTCGGTGGCGGCATCCGCATGAAGCGGCGAACTGTTCCACGTATTTGCGCCGCTTTAAGGCTCCGATCGCCTCGGTGGCAGCCCTGGCAGCCGTGGGATCTTGCTCGGCTGCTTTAGAGAAAGCAGGTGCCTTTCTCTCCTTTTATGCTGCCTTTTAGAGTGCAGCGTGTCTTAAAAAAAAAAAAAAAAGAACATGTGTGTTGTAAAAGAAAAACTTGACATGTTTTGTTCTTATAACAATGAAATTAATAGTAAAATTTCTAATCAGAATTATCTTTAGTATATCATATTATAATTAAATCATGATGAAACTAATAATAACATTAATTTTATCAAATTGGTAAAACTTTATTTGTGATAATTTTCAAAAACAAGTTTTTGAAATACTTTGTACCTCACAAGTCACCACAATCTCAAATCTAAGTCTATTATATCAGTGATTAACAGGATATCCAAAAAGTTTAAAAATTCTTCCAAGATCATTAAATATATTAATTTTTTTATATAAATCTAAGTCATCTGAATTTTGATTGAATTGTTAAGATTTTATGAAAAGCACTCTCTATCTTTAGTTTTCCTGGGCAAATTTAGATGTACAATGTGATCAAATTTTGGTTGTTTGGAGTTACTTGAAATCTTGTACCAAAACTTGACATATGTTAACTCTTAGTGTGTTTTAATGATGTGTCCGGTTTGGCATATCCAAACTTTAATTTTCTAGATAAATTAAAGTTGGGTTTCTAGATAAATTAAAATTGAGCTAAACCGAGACTTAATTTAGGACTTATTATATAAATTTAAATTTTTTGAATTAAAAATCTTAAATAATTTTAAGTCAACTTTTATTGATTTATTAGTTCTATAAATTTATGATAGTTTTATAAACTTAATCTAAATTAGACCAAACACGTGCATACATCCTCCTATTGATGAAAATAAAATCAAATGCTCGTATGAGTAGAAAAAAAAATACTCAAATCAGCTGAAGAGTCCAAAATCAAATACAAAAAACCAAACATCATTATCAATTATTAGTAAGGCACATTTTTTTAGAAAACCCAATATCTAGCAAGATGCTTGATAAGTGGGACTTAAGATATTTAAACTCAATTAAATGAAGTACAAGAAGAGCAGGCTAAGATAAGAGAGAAGAACAGGGAGTCGAGAAGGACCCAACCCTAAAGAAAAACAACAAGCTCCTTAGAACTCAAGAGAAGGCATGCAATCAGTCTCATAGATCTTGTTGAAGATTAATTCTACTCATCCAACTCAGAAGAGTTTGCCTAACTAAACCTTTCCAAGCAATCAAAGACGACATAGATTGCCTAAATAACACCTTGTTCCTATGTTTCCAAAAGTACCAAAAGCAAGCTAACAAGACAGTTCTTCAGATATTCCGATTGTGAATCTTTGGTGGCAATGCAAAAAGATCACTGATCCCATGCAAGCCTCCAGTGTCTAGACAACATGCTGCTTTTGCGAAATTGCAAGTCAGTAGCAGGTGCAATGCTGTTTCATGTTCTTCCACACAAAATGGGCAAGCATATGATGGAATGATCGAACCCTTTTTTCGCACATTGTCTCTAGTATTTAGTTCATCTTTTAGAAGGATCCAGAAGAAGACTTTAACTTTCAACGTTGCCCTATCCTCCCAGACTACTGAGTGGATGGCATTACCTTGCAGTTCGTTGCACAGCTCCTTGTAAACCCAGCGAACTCTGTACCCTGAAAAGTTTGCCTTCTTGCAAAAGATTATGTCCTGTCCTTCCCTTAACACTAACTCTTGTATATGTGAATAGTGAAAATATCTATTATTATATTTGGGAAAAGTATCCCTCTTTTATATACACACATATACATTAACACCCCCCTCAACTCAAGATGGTTTTAGAAACTCGAACATATTGAGTTTGGAGAGGAGAAAATGATGATGTTCCTGAGTTTGTGCCTTGGTGAAGAAGTCAGCAACTTGAAACTCCGAAGGCACGTACTGAAGAGCAATCGTGCCAATATGACAATGAGACCGAGTGAAGGAGGCATCAACGCCAACATGCTTACTCATCTCGCGCTTCACAGGGTCCCTGGCCATCTGAATGGCACTAGTGTTGTCACACAACAATGAGGCAGGGGCAGGACACTCAATACCAAAGTCAGCCAATAGCCAGTGAAGCCAAATAATCTCTTTGGTAGTAGCAGCCAAAATTCTAAGCTCAGCCTCAGCACTAGATGTGGAGACTGCAGTCTGTCTCTTAGATTTCCAAGTGAGTAAAGAAGTCCCAAGAAACACACAATAACCTGTAACAGAACGCCGATCATCAGGGTTGCTCGCCCAAGTAGCATCAGAGTAGGCGCGGAGGCTCAGAGGGCTCGATCTACTATAGAATAGTCCACGGGATACTGTCCCACGGAGATAGCGCAGCACACGGAGTAGATGACTATAGTGAACAGAAGTGGACGCACTAACAGACTGACTGAGAATGTGAACTGCATGAGATATGTCAGGTCGAGTGACTGCCAAGTAGATAAGACTGCCAACAATATGCCTATATCGAGACGGATCCACAAGTGGGACACCATCAGTGGAACGAAGCTGAGCTCGAAGCTCCATGGGTGTGCTGGCTGTCCGTGTATCTGTGATAGCCGAGCGAGCAAATAAATCATGAGTGTAGCGCTGCTGTGATATGTAGTACCCCCCTTAGTAGAAAGAACCTCAAGTCCCAAAAAATAACGCAAAGGGCCCAAGTCAGACATGAGGAACTGCTCACTCAGGCGTTGCTTCACAAAAGCAACATACTGCAAATCATCACTGGTGATCAGCATATCATCCACATACAACAATATCAAAGTTCGACCATGAGGAGAAGTATGTGTAAATAAGGCGGGATCATGAGCACTAGCCTTAAAACCAGCTGCGATAATCACAGCACAGAAACGCTCAAACCAGGCACGAGGGGCCTGTTTGAGGCCATAGAGAGCACGCCGAAGACGACACACATGACCAGCTGGAACGGAAACACCTGGTGGTGGCTGCATGTAAACCTCCTCCTGTAAATCACCATGAAGAAACACATTCTTGACATCCATCTGAGAGATAGTCCAAGAACGAACAGTAGCCACAGCCACAAGAGTGCGAACAGTAGTCATGTGAGCAACAGGAGCAAAAGTCTCATCATAGTCCCGACCATACTCCTGCTGAAAACCACGAGCAACAAGGCGAGCTTTGTAGCACTCAACAGAACCATCGGACCGTGTATTGACCTTAAACACCCACTTGCAGGTAATCAGAACTGCATGGGCTGGTAGAGGAACAATCTTCCACGTGCCTGTGCGATCCAGTGCAGCCAACTCCTCGGCCATAGCCAACTGCCACTCAACACGAGCAAGGGCCTCCCGATATGTATGTGGCTCGACAGTGATATTATGGATGAAGCAGACATTTTTGGATTATGGGATTATTTTTGATAAAGTGCCACTATTGTGTGATAATGAAAGTGCCATTAAAATTGCTAATAATCCTGTTCAACATTCTAGAACTAAGCATATTGAAATACGGCACCATTTTATTAGAGATCATGTGGCAAAAGGAGATATTGATGTGAACTATGTTAGAACTGATATACAACTAGCTGATATCTTCACTAAACCTCTAGATAAATCAAGATTTTGCTTTTTAAGGGGTGAACTAAACATTATTGATATATCAAATGCTAGTTGATCTAAGATAAGTGTCTGATTTTCTTGTCCTCCCGTCTTTTTGTGCTTGATGACAAAGGGGGAGAGATTTTTGAGTTTCTTGCTTCATTATTGACATTGTTTATGCTTAGGGAAGAGATTGGGGAGAAAGATTTTTGAGATATCTCATGATTTATTATTATAAATTCATCATTATAGATTCACTCTCAAATCTCAAATGACTCATATGGGTATGTATATATGCATGCATTTAGGGGGAGTTCCTGAATATCTGTTAATTATGCATGTACTTAGGGGGAGTCATTTGATTTTATTCATTTAAACACTTGTTGTCATCAATCATCAAAAAGGGGGAGATTGTTGCATCTAGGCCCTTTTAGGTTGATTTTGATTATTGATGACATTAAGTGTTTTGGACTAACCTTGTCTTTGAGCTATTTCTATGCAGAGCGATTTCGGTAAAGTCTGCAAGTGATCCGGGAAGATCTGCAGGTCACAGGTCCAAAGTCGCAAGTGCAAGGTCACCAAAACGAAAGTTGCAAGGATTAAAGATGCAAAGGACCTAAGGTAATATTTGTTTTATTTTGACCGATCTCGGTGTTTGAAGTTTGATCGGTTTAGGAAATTATTTCTTAGTTTTAACCGTACTATAAAGAGGGGTGGCGAAAGTTCTCTTTTTATCTCCAACATAAACCGAGAAATTTAGGTCATTGCATTGCATCTTTTTGGTTGGATTTGATTTGAACTTGAATTGAGTTATTTGGATTTTCAGTTGAGTTTTTGATAGCATAAAAGTTTTTCCTATTTTCTAGAACGATCTAGATAGATATGGTTTTTGTTTCTGTTGACAAACATGTAGATCTTTAAATTATCTTTCAAACGAGCTATTAAACTCTCAATTTGGATTTCTGGATCAAAAGTTATGGATGTTTTGAACGGACTGTCAGTTATTTGGTTTTTCAGTTTAGTTTTTGATAGTAGAAGAGTTTTTGCATTTTATGGAAAGATCTAGGCAGATCTGGCTTTTTCTTATGTTGACAAAAAGATATTCCTTTAAAATATATTTCAAATGAGCTATCAAACACTTCAATCGAATCTCTGGATTAAAAGTTACAGCTGTTTTTATCCATGCTGACTGTTAGTTTGCTAAACTGACTGTCAGTTTGGATTGTCAGTTTTGTTAACTGACAGTTGTCCAGAGAGGTTGTTTTTTGAGCTGAATTTTTTTGAACTAAACTGACTGTCAGTTGTCCAAACTGACTGTCAGTTTGCATTTCGACCTCGAGCCGTTTTATCTGAGTTTCTATTTGATCTGGTCGATGTTTTGGTCGAACTGACTGTAAGTTTGCATAACTGACTGTCAGTTTGGTGTTTCAAGTTTCCATATACGACCACAAACGGCTAGCTATTTTTTATCCATAAATTTTGTCGGTCGTTGTGTATGTAACTGACTGTCAGTTAGGTGAACTGACTGTCAGTTTGAGTTGCTGATTTTCAGCCCTAGCTCCAACGGTTCATTTGATTCTTGAGGCTATAAAAAGGGGCTTTGGGCATGGGTTTTATACAACAAGCAGCCTCCTCTCATACACATTCTTCAGCTTTAGTTTCTTATATAAAATCTTGATCTTTTGATCAAGTCGAGTGTTTTCTGATCCACCGAGCATTCCAGTTCATTGCATTTGCATACTTGTAGTTTCTCGGTGCGTGTTTGAAGGTCTAGAGAAGACCTTGCTGCCTATTACTCTTGGTGAGCGCCCTCACCTAGACGGTTTGGTGGCGTGGCCGTTGATCTCTTTGTTCGGAGATTGTCGGAGAGACTCGGCAAGTTTGTATAAGGCATCGGTGATCGCCTTTCCAGAGTGGACAAGGAGCAACCATTAGTGAGAAATATCCTTCGTGGATATTGAAGCAAGACTCATTCGCTTGAGTGCTTCAACGAGAATTAGGGGAGACTGGGCGAGTCTCCGAGACCTCGGTAAAAAATCGTTGTGTTCGTTCTCTCTATCTTCTCTCTTTAATATATTAAATTGCATTTGGTTCTTCTTGGTATAAAAACTTGTTTTTTTATTTGAAGTTTTTAAAGCCTCCTATTCACCCCCCCTCTAGTCGGCATCCTTGATCCTACAGCTCCATCTTAGGCGGATCATCAGCAGGGACGCTATCGGTACTGGCCGGCAGAACAGGAGGAGGTGGCTGAGGAGGGCGAGGACGACGAGTGTAGCAATGAAAAACGGGAGGATGAGGAAGTGGAGGTGGGGATGGTGGAGTAGTGGGAGGAGGAGAAGGATGTGCTAGGATAGGAACGGAGGAAACGACTGATGAAGGTGAGTCTCCCGGAGGGGGAGAGACAGTCATGCTAGGAAGTGAGAGAAACGAGAGCGACTCAGGTGGACACACACGAGGGGTGGTAGGAGTGTGGAAGAAAGGACGATCCTCAACAAAGGAAACGACACGAGAAAAACGCAGGCGACGAGCATGAGGATCATAACACTGATAGCCCTTATGCTCAATACTATACCCAAGAAAAACACACTCAAACAGACTGCGAGGTCAGCTTTGTGCGTTCTCGAGGGGCAAGTAGGACGTAGCAAGTGCACCCAAACACACGGAGATGATCGTATGTGGGTGGAGCTTGGAGCAAGAGCTCCACGGGACATTGCCATCAAGACGAGTGGACGGCTGAAGATTGATGAGATAAACAGCCGTGGAAACTGCCTCAGCCCAGAAATGATGTAGGACATGAGAGGAGATAAGAAGAGTACGAGCAGTCTCAAGAATATGACGATGTTTGCGCTCGGCAACACCGTTTTGAGGATGAGCACCAGGACAAGAGAGCTGAGGAAGAGTCCCCTGATCGGCAAGAAACTGGCGGAAGGCATGTGAAACGTACTCGCCGCCAGAGTCAGAACGAAAAATTTGAATGCTAGCAGAGAACTGAGTACGAATCATGCGAGTGAAAGTCTAATATATCGATAAAAACTGGGAACGATGAGACATGAAGTAAATCAAGGTATATCTGCTATAATCATCAACAAAAATAACATAATACTTATGTCCACTCTTGGACACAAAAGGAGCAGGACCCCATACATCAGAATGCACTAAAGCAAAATGATGGCTAGTATGAGTAGCACTAGAGTTATATGGGAGTTGTAGCTGTTTACCAAGCTTACAACCCTGACAAACAAAACACGACCCAGTCACGACATGACCTAAGACACCCTGACGCAGAAGTGTAGAGAGATGCGACTCACAGAGATGACCTAGTCGATGATGCCACTGAAAGGAGTCGGTCGCAGAAGCAGCAAAAAAAGATGATGTAGTAGCAGCAGACGGACCATGTAGAGGTGGAAGATGAAGGTAATCTAACACATGCAGACGACGAGAAGAGTCTCTACGGCGATGGCCAGTACCAAGTTGCCTGCCTGTCCGACGATCCTGCACATAGCAAAAAAGCTCATCAAACCCAATAAAACAGCCTCGGTCAGCAAGTTGTCCCACAGAAATGAGACTCATCGATAATTGTGGAACATGAACCACATCTGGTATGGTAAACTGAGCAGAAGAAATGTAGCCCTGAGAAGTAGCAGGTAAGGAAGTACCACAGGCTGACCCGATGTGCAGGCCATCGGTGACCGGTTGACACGCGGTCAACTGGGAACCATCTGGCGTGATGTGAAAACTGGCACCGGAATCCAGATGATGATCGAGTGAAGCCGTACCTATCGACGAAGCAGGCGGAGTGGCCAAGCCAGCGGACGCACCAAAAGGCGGCAGAGGAGTAGGAGTGCCAAAGGTCGAAGTAGTGGGAGTGCACTGCTGGTGAAGATATGCCTGAAGCTGAGAGTTCTGAAGACGCAACTCATGAAGCTGCGCCGACATCACTTGAAGCTGAGTGGCGGAGGAGGAGGCAGTATCCTCCACAGAGGCAGCAAAAGGAGCAGCACCTCCACGAGGAGGTCGAGGTGGACGTCGGTCAGAAGTGAGTCACCTCGAGGGCGCCAGGCAGGCGGTGCCAGCTCAGGATGAAGCCGGAAGTAGCGCGCAGAATGATGACCACGCTTCTTGCAGTGAGTACACACCACAGAGGCACGAGTAGCTGCAGCAGCTGGCACCTGAGCGAGAGAATCAGCAACTCTGAAGTAACAGCGAGGACTGAGAGGTGCTGCTGAGAAGCTGGGGCCGCTGGCGACTGAGTGCGCAGATGGGTCTCCACAGCAAGAACAGCCGCAAGAGCATCGTCCAGGGTCGGTGGAGTAATACGACCAAGCAACTGGGCACGAATGCTCTCGAACTCCGGACGAAGCCACATGACAAAGGCAAACATGCGGGATCTCGCCTGGTGACGACAAACAGTACTGCAGCTGGAGCAATTGGGGCTCAGAGAGGGGGCAAATGCATCCATCTGACGAGTGAGAGCACTGAAGGCACTGTGGAACGCCTGCACAGATAGATCCCCCTGGTGGAGATGCTGAAACCGCTGCTCAAGAGCATACAACTGATCAGAACTGTCCTGCACGTAGAGCTTCATCAAGTGCGTCCACATCGCCTGAGTGGAGGGAAGCATAGCAATCTCCATGCGAATGTCCATAACCACGCTATTGCAGATGAGCTGCATAGCTCGATCATCATCAGTGACCCACGCCTTGACCACATCTGAGGGAGTTGTGGGAGCCATCTCAGTGAGATGAGATAACAAACCAAGACCTCTCAGATTGACGTGCACGGTGGTAGATCACTGAGGGTAGTTGGAGCCGTCAAGCTTGACATCCAACACAGGAAGAGCATCACGTGCCATAAAGAGAGCTCAAGTGGGGCAAGCGTGTGGCGCAGAAGGCGACGCGGACTGTGATGCAGCAGCGTGAGGAGGATCCCCTGGTCCCCTGATCAACACGACGGTGGCGGCGCACACACGCGGTAGAGTCGGCGCCCCACGGCGCGGGGGCACAGCGCAGGTGGATCAGCGACGGGAGCCCAGCGACGACGTGGCGCGGGGGGCGGGCGCAACAGGCAACGAGGGGCCCCAGGCGGCGATGGATCGGCGACGAGGGGCCAGCAACGGGCGACGGCAGCGACGCGGGGGGGGGGGGGGGAACGGCGCGACAGGCGGGAGCCCCAAATACGGCGGCGGGGGGGGGGGGGGGGGGCGGGCGCAACGGGAAACGAAGGGCCCCAGGCGGCGATGGATCGGGGCGGGAACGGTGACGGCGACGAGGGGCCAGCAACGGGCGAGGCCACGGCCCGCAAAGGGAGCCCGGCGACGACGCGGCGCGGGGGCGGGCGCAACAGGTGACGAGGGGCCCCAGGCGGCGGCGACGCGGCGCGGGGACGGGAGCCACAGGCGGGGGCCGACAACGGGCGCGACAGACGGCGGCGGCGCGGGGGCACAGCAAGGGTTAAAACCCTAGCTCTGATACCATGTGAATAGTGAAAATATCTATTATTGTATTTGGAAAAAGTATCCCTCTCTTATATACACACATATACATTAACAGTATCAGAGAGCATGTGATCATAAGTTGATTCTCAGCTATTTCTGACATTGGCTGGGGAAACAAATCCCCCGGGTTATCCCAATGAAGGGACTAGTAGAGCAGGGCATCCACTGACGTTGAGAATGAGTAGAGCTGCTGGAAGCACTTCATTAGATAGACACTCGTCTTTAGGTCAACAATCTTTCCAAAATTTGATTCGTTTTCCCTTTGGCTGAGATCCATGAAAAGAATCCATTCTTTGGCAATACTTGCCCACCATATTAGTATGTGCTTGCCTTTTTGCCTTGGAAGTTTTGAAGCAAAAGAAGACCACATTAGCCATACCTAAGATTTGTGTTGATCATTATAAAGGCTGAAGCAAAGCTTGAATATCACAACATTGTTGAAGATTTCTAGGTTCTTGATCCCAAACTTCCTTTATTTTTCGGTCGACAAACTTCCTCCCATTTCGCCAAACAATTAGTTCCATGAACCTTGTCACTTCCTTTCTAGAAGAAAGCCCTCCTTTTTCTATCCAAAGTTCTAATAACCGTCTTTGAAAGTTTGTACACACTCATGGTGAATGTGGGAAGTGCTTATAAGACGACATTGGTGAGTGTTAGACGGCCTCCTATAGACAATGGTTTCCCCATCTAGCTTGAGAGTCTAGAACTGACTTTGTCCATCAGGTATCAGAAATCATTCACTTTGATTCTCTTGCTTGAGATTGGGAGTCCTAAGTAGGTAATTGGAAGGCTGTCTAGATGAAAACCTAATGTACCTGCAAGTAGCATAGCTTCTTTGTTCGGAACATTGATAGGTAACAAGCACGATTTTGATAAAATGTTAAGCGCATTTGTGTTGAGAAGATTTCTCAGGAACTAGACCTCTATTTGGCTTCCTTTTCGGAAGATTAACATATCGTCTGCGAATTGGATCAATGGTACATCATCCCAAATTGAAAGTGGGGTTGACTAATTACACGTGGTGGTTCCCTATCAAATTAAATCCGTAAGGAAGTCCACCACTAGTGCAAAGAGTGACAGCAATAGAGGGTCCCCTTGTCGTAATACCCTTCAACATTTGAAGGTTTTTCCAGGCTATCCATTGAGAAGCACTGCTGCTTTACTGGAGTTTGTGATACCGGAGATCCAATTGCACCATTTCTGTGAAGATCCTTTGGCCTTCATTATTTTCTGCAGGGCATCCCACTCTATTTTGCGAAACACCTTCTTTAAGTTGAGTTTGATTAGCACTATAGGCTCACCACTCCCCTCTGCACAGTACAATAGTTGGTTGGCAAAGGATACACAATCATGTATTGTTCTAGAGGTTATGAAACGATACTGATTCTTTTGCACCAAACATTTCATCCACGGAGCCAAACGGTTTGCCAGCACATTGGTTATCAATTTTATTGAAGTGTTAATGAGAGAGATTGGCCTATAATCTGAAGTCATTGTAGTCATTTTCTACTTGGGAACTAAGGGATGAATGACTTGTTTAGAGGAGAGAGATCTACACCTTTAGTAGAAAATTGGTTGCAAGAGTTATATAAAGTCATGATGTGTTTATCGCACAAGAATCTGAACCATTCTGCATTGAATCATCCGGGCCTGAATTCTTTTTATTTGGAAGATTTTTGATAACCTCTACTAGTTCGTCCAATAAGAATGGATTGTCTAAATTAGATATTTGCTATAAATCGCGCTCTGGTATGCTAACAATTTTCATTAAGTCTTAAAAAATTGAAAGCCTTTCTGAAAACCTATTGTAGATTTGAACTCTCTAGTAAAAGCAGATAATTTACCTTTTTGATCCGAGATGGGAGAGTCATTGACCTCCGGTAAAGTGACCTAGTTTTTCCTGAGTGCATTAGATGCTAGGGTGTGGAACAGTCTTGTGTTCTCATCTCCCAACTTGTCTCACCTCAGTCTCCCTCTTTGTCGCCATTTATAAGCGCTAGTATAAGTAGAAATTCTTTTTGTAAATCACTTGCTTGATAAAAAGAGGTATGAACTGCTCTACGGTACAGCTGTTATTTAAAGAACCATGTCTCCTTTGCCATCTTTTCAATGCTCTCTCAATGTTTTTGAGCCTCCACGATATAGCTTGTGGTAATCTCAAGTTTTGAGGTTGACCAACCCAGCCTTCCTGAATGACTTGACCAAAACTCTCCATCTGCAGCCAACAATTCTCTAACCTAAACAACGTCGTCCTTGGGAAGTTTGAAGTGAATGAAAGAACGCAGTCTGAGTGATCAGAAGTGCTTCTATGGACGAGTGTCTTTGTTGTCATGGGAAAAACTCTTCCAACAATCATTGATAAATGCCCAATCCAGTTGTTCTAGCAGCAGATGTTCCTGTTTATTGCTCCAAGTCAAGCTATTACTTGATATTTGAATCTCAAACCACTCTTTGTAAGAAATTAAGGCACTGAAGCTTTCCATATCATTTTCTTGTGGAACTGGCCTATTCCTATTCCACAAATGCCGATGCATGTTGAAATCGTCAATATTGAGCCAAGGAATACTGCTTCTACAGTTAAATTCACTATTTCTTGCAAGAAAGCTTCTTTAAACTCTCTATAAGCAGAGCCATTAACATTGGTTATTAGAAAAAGTTGACATGAGCAAGTATATTTTAAGAGGACCAAGATATGGTAAACTCTCTTGGTTGAACGCACTAGCTGGAAGAACGCATTGTTCCGAAGGGTAAGAATGCCACCCGAGGAACCATTTGCATCAACCACTACAAAGTTAGAGAGGAAAGTGGGGCAGAAATCTCATATTGCACTTACTGAGCATGATTCTCTTTTAGGTTCTTTGAGACACTATTTCTGGCCTGATTTCATGCAGCAAACGCTTCATATCAAAACACTTTTAACTTATTGTTTGAACCGCTCACATTCTAAGATATCAACATAGAGTATACTACTAAAAGTCAGATCAAAGACGCGAATTAAGTGACATGATTTAGACTGCCGCATGGGAGTCACCCTTTACCGCTCTAAAATAAAAGCCTACACAAGATGACCAAGTGAAATGCTTAGAACAGTAGCATGCAAAAGGTTCCAAGGTTGCTAATAAAGAGAATAGTAACATGCACGAGAAGCCCAAAATAAAATAAGAAAACCATGGGGGAACAATGAGGAGTACCAGAATGACATAGAGCCTCCCACGACCCAAACTGTTTCCAAATACCCCACATAGCAAAAGATGCCCAACACGGGCCTGGCCTGTAAGATCAGTGACAAATTGCCATCTATTGAAGAAATCAAACTAAAGGTCCCCAAGTGAAAGAACACCAAGGGGGACCATGAATGACCATCGGAGGAAGGCCATTGGAGAAGTGTTCATGAAAACATCTCCCGGCCTCACATCACGCAATAAAATCACCAATCAGAGGACCCCCCCAGAGGTCATGTTGTATATGATCCGAATTCAGAGAAAAGCCAAGTCTGGCGTGGCGTGGCGTATCGTAGCAGAGCCCCAAGCCGGAGGCTTGGGCCGGAGCGGAGCGAAGCCCAGACTGACCCATCAAGTTGCCCTGCTGGGGTCGCCCCAGGGGGTGCGGGGGGCTCCGCTGTGGTATGGATCATTACGGATCTGTTTTCGAGTTGGATCCGTACGGATCGTTACTAAATCTGTTTCCGAGTTGGATCCTAGGTCTCCACCATCTATATATACTCTTGTAAACTGCACGGGAAAGTTAAATCTCATTGTAATCCCCTGCGTTTGTAACTCTCCCGAAAATAGTGAAGTTTTTGCCAGCCGGCGCCCGTGGTTTTTTCCCGAAAGGGTTTTCCACGTTAAAATTGATTGTCTCGTGTTCCTTATTTGATCTACTTCTTACTATTCGTGCTTGTCATTTTCTAATAAGTGGTATCAGAGCCACGTTCTTCACCCGTTCAATCTAGGGTTTCTGTCGACATGGCGTCAATGAAGTATGATCTTCTGCTGCTGGATCTGGACACGCGATTCTCTCTGTGGCAAGTCAAGATGCGGGCGGTGCTGGTGCATACTGATCTGGATGATGCGCTTGACAGTTTCGGGAAGAAAGATTCAAAGGACTGGTCAGACGACGAGAAGAGGGAAGATCGTAAGGCCTTGTCTCAAATTCATCTTAATCTATCCAACAATATTTTGCAGGAGGTTTTGCAGGATAAAACTACTACTGCTCTATGGTAAAAGTTGGAATCAATTTGCATGCCCAAAGATCTTACTAGCAAGATGCATACGAAGATGAATTTATACACACACAAGTTGCAAGAAGGTAGTTCCGTGCTTAACCATCTTTCGGTCTTTAAGGAGATTGTTGCTGACCTATAGTCTATGGAGGTAAAATATGATGATGAGGACTTGGGTCTTATTCTTTTGTGTCCGCTGCCTAGTTCTTTTGCAAACTTTAAAGATACCATATTATACAGTCGTGATACTCTTACCCTGAATGAAGTTTATGAAGCTTTGCATGTCAAAGAAAAGATGAAACAGATGGTGCTCACTGAAGGTTCTACTTCGCATGGCGAAGGTTTACTTGTTCGTGGCAGAACAAAAGAGAAGAAATCTAATAATGGTTACAAAGGCAAAAGTTCAAATGGTTACATGGGCCGTTCTAAGTCCAGAGACAAAGAAAAATTCTGCAGATATTGCAAGAAAGACAATCATGACATATCTGAATGTTACAAGTTGAAGAACAAGGAAAAGAGAAACGGCACATACAAGCCGAAAGGTAAATCAGATGAAGAAGGTAAAGTTTTGGTTGCTGCTGTTAGTATTTCTGATAGTGAGGTTCTTGTTGCTTTTGCTGGATGTGCAAGTAGTGGTGATGAATGGATTATTGACTCTGCCGCATCATGTCATATATGCACTAATAGAGATTGGTTCATCACTTATGAATCTGTTCAAGGTGTTGGTTCTGTTAGGATGGATGATGACTCACCACGTCCGATTGTTGGAACTGGATCCATTCAGATAAAAATGCATGATGGTATGGTTAGAACTTTAACAGATGTGAGGCATGTTCCAGGGATGACAAGGAACCTAATTTTTTTGAGTACTCTTGATAACAAAGGGTATAAGTACTTCGGTGGAGATGGAGTTTTGAAGGTGTTAAAAGGTTCTCTTATTGTAATGAAAGGCGATTTGAAATCTGCCAATTTATATCTTCTTCGGGGCACAACAATAACAGGTGATGCTGCTGTAACTTTACATTCATTATCTGATTCTGATATTACTAATCTTTGGCATATGCGTCTTGGGCATACAAGTGAACTTGGTTTGACAGAATTGAGTGAGAGAGGACTTATTGATGGACATAGCATTGGCAAGCTGAATTTTTGTGAGCATTGTGTATTTGCGAAGCATAAGAGTGAAATTCAACACTTCTGTTCATACTACGAAAGGTATTTTTGATTATGTGCATTCTGATTTATGGGGACCATCTCGCGTGCCTTCACTAGGTGGTGCTCGTTATATGTTGACAATTATTGATGATTATTCTAGAAAAGTTTGGTCTTATTTCTTGAAGCATAAATCAGAAGCATTTTCCGCATTTAAAGAGTGGAAAGTTATGGTTGAAAGGCAAACTGAAAAGAAAGTAAAAAAGCTTCGCACTGATAATGGGATGGAATTTTGTCCTGATGAGTTTAATGCATATTGTAAGTCTGAAGGCATTGTTAGACACTATACCGTTCCTCATACTCCACAACAAAATGGTGTGGCTGAGCGTATGAACAGAACTATCATCTCTAAGACCCATTGCATGCCGTCTAATGCTAGTTTGCCTAGGAGTTTTTGGGCTGAAGCCGCTTCCACTGCTTGCTATCTTATTAATCGGACACCCTCCGTTGCTATTGATAAGAAAACTCCAATTGAGGTATGGTCTAGTTCTCCAGCTGATTATTCACAATTGAGAGTTTTGGTTGCACTGCTTATGCCCACGTTGTTAATGATAAATTGGAACCTAGAGCTATTAAGTGCATCTTTCTTGGCTATAAATCTGGTGTTAAAGGTTATAAATTGTGGAATCCTCAAACTAAAAGGGTGCTGTTAAGTAGGAATGTTATCTTTAATGAATCTGCTATGTTACATGACAATCTGGCTACTAATGCTTTTATAGAGCGACAACAGAAATCAAGTGTGCAGGTGGAGCATTTTATTGATATAGAACATACACCAGATAATGATATTGATGCTGTCCAAGATGCACCTCTAGCTGAAGATTCACTTATTATTGAGCATTCTTCTCCAGTTGTGCAACCTCCACAACATTCTATTGCAGTTGATAGGCCTCGAAGGTCCATTCATCCACCTAAACGGTTAATTGAAGAATGCAATATTGTTTCATATGCTTTAAGTGTTGCAGAAGAAATTGAAGGTCATGCAGAACCTTCAAATTATGTCGAGGCTATTACTTCTATTGATCGCAACAGTTGGATGACTGCTATGCAAGATGAGATGGAGTCACTCGAAAAGAATGGTACTTGAGATTTAGTCAAATTGCCTAAAGATAAGAATGCTGTCCGTTGTAAATGGATCTTCAAAAGAAAGGAAGGAGTTTCTCCTATTGAACCGACAAGGTTTAAGGCAAGGCTAGTTGCTAAAGGCTTTAGTCAGATCCCAGGTATTGATTATAATGATGTGTTTTCCCCTGTTGTGAAGCATAGTTCCATTCGCACTCTCCTCAGTATTGTTGCTATGAATAATTATGAACTTAAGCAATTAGATGTTAAGACTGCATTCTTACATGGAGAATTGGAGGAAGACATCTATATGGACCAACCTGAGGGTTTTATTGTTCCTGGGAAAGAGAACCTTGTATGCAGATTAAAGAAGTCTCTTTATGGCCTGAAGCAGTCTCCAAAGCAATGGTACAAAAGGTTTGACTCATTTTTGCTCTCACACAGTTTTAAGAGGTCCGATTTTGATAGCTGTGTTTATATGAAATCTTTTAATGGGTCAACTATATTTCTGCTTCTTTATGTTGATGACATGTTGATTGCTGCAAAAGACAAGTCAGAGATAGCCAATTTAAAAGCACAGTTAAGTAATGAATTTGACATGAAGGATTTAGGTGCAGCAAAGAAAATCCTTGGTATGAAAATTACCAGGGACAGAACGTCTGGTTTGTTGTATCTTAGCTAGCAATGTTACATTGAGAAAGTTCTTCGTCGCTTTAATATGCATGAAGAAAAACCATTGAGCACTCCTCTAGCTGCTCATTTCAGATTGTCTTCTTCTCTATGTCCTGAGTCTGCTGACGATATTGAGTATATGCATAGAGTTCCCTATTCCAGTGCGATTGGTTCGCTTATGTATGCCTTGGTTTGCTCTCGCCCTGGTTTATCTCATGCAATGAGTATTGTTAGTAGATACATGGCTAATCCTGGCAAGGAACATTGGAAGGCCGTTCAATGGATTTTCAGGTACATGCGTGATACTTCTAATGCTTACTTGCAGTTTGGGAGGTCTGGAGATGGACTTGTTGGTTATGTTGACTCTGATTATGCTAGTGAATTGGACAAGAGAAGGTCTCTCACAGGTTATGTTTTCACCATTGGTGGTTGTGCTGTTAGTTGGAAAGTAAGTCTGCAGGCTACTGTTGCTTTATCCACCACTGAAGCTGAGTACATGGCTATTTCTGAAGCATGTAAAGAAGCTGTTTGGCTGAGGGGTTTGTATGCTGAGATTTGTGGAGTCACGTCTTGCCTTACTATATTTTTTGACAGTCAAAGTGCTATATGCCTTACCAAGGATCAGATGTTTCATGAGCGAACTAAGCACATTGATGTCAGATATCGTTATGTTCGTGATGTTATTTCTCGAGGTCACATCAAGGTATGCAAGATCAGTACATATGATAATCCTGCTGATATGATGACAAAACCAATTCCTGCTACTAAGTTTGAGCTTTGCTCAAGCTTAGTTGAGTTGGATCCGTACGGATCATCACCGGATCTATTTCCGAGTTGGATTCTATGTCTCCACCATCTATATATACTCTTGTAAACCGCACGGGAAAGTTAGATCTCATTGTAATCCCCTGCGTTTGTAACTCTCCCGAAAATAGTGAAGTTTTTGCCGGCCGGCGCCCGTGGTTTTTTCCCGAAAGGGTTTTCCATATTAAAATTGATTGTCTCGTGTTCCTTGTTTGATCTACTTCTTACTACTTGTGCCTGTCGTTTTCTAACAGATCATTAGTACCTCCTTCAACAGAACTTTTTGTTAATGCCACAGCCTGTGCCCACATCTTGAATAATGCTAAGGGCAGAGAGGCTCTTGTAATTGCCCCCACAACATCAAAGATCGCTTCCAACTTCTTTTGCTTTAGCTAAGACGTTAGGTCCTGAATCTTTACTTTGAAACACTTGTTTTTAGAGGCCAAGCGCTCACTTCTAACTGAGGTTCTCTAAGTCGCAAAGGAAGTGCAACGCTTGAAGTTATGCTTACACCCTACTGGCACAGAAGCATGGCCAAAGGGATAACTTCTTAGCATGCTAGATCCTAAATCAGTTTTCTTCTCCTGCTGAGCAGTGATTACCAACTTCATGTGCCCCACTTCTAGTGGCTCTGGTGATACATCAAATAGAGGTTTATTTTCTCTGAGCTATAGGTCATGAACCTCCACTAAACTAACTGAAAACAGAGGGGTATTTGATTGTCCAACTTCTAGTTGCCTATCAATTCCTGTTGGCGTGGCAGGAGCTCACCCCACTCTTCTGATGGAAGATTCCCATATTCAGAGATGTTAGGGGAGATAACTGGGCTTGCAAGAGAGTGCCCTGATTTAAGCGAATCATTCTCTACATCAGAGTTTTGCCCTTCAAAATTACTCGGTTCCTAAAGAACACCACCATCATGTTCCTGTAGGTTAGGAAGGTCTTCTCCATCTAACAAACCATCTTCATGAACTTGCCCATTCTGATAGGCAGCAAACCCTGTGCCTCCAAGTCTCATACCTCCACGGCAAGCTAGGCATTCATGATCCAAACTCTAACCCTTCTAGTGAGTGCATAGTTGGGCATGATCGTGTGATCAATGATTGTAAGCCACTTAGGCACCTTGCTTCGTGACCTGACCCAAACCAGAGCATAAGCTGCACTGAAATCATTTCCGACCTAAGTGTCTCGATCTAGGTAGTGGGGCTACATAGATTTCACTATCACGTGGATAACATAAGAAGTTCTCCAGTACTCCAGTGGAAAATGGTAAGTTTGATCTAACCATCCCATCCAAAACTAGTACCACTACTGTTTTACCTTGGTTGTGGAAATAAAGGATATTGTTCTGTTGAAGTGTGGTCCCCCATTAACCAAAGTGTTCATGTCTACTCTGGATTCCATGGAAACACACCAATCACCTACATTACACTCTGCATAGCCATGTACCCGGAAACCTCTAAAGTGGCTCAACATAGTGTTAAACAAAGTCCTGAACATTACCGTCTTAGGGTAGACATTGGCGATGATGCAGGTACGGTAATGGGGGCCATCTCAGGCTCCCATATGTATATCGAAGTTGAATGGGCGATCAGGGGGGATGTCATCCTACTCCATGTTGTAGATGTTGCCTGATCCTGCATCCACCTTGATTGATATTATCCCCCATGCTGGCAATCTGAAGCAATTGATGGAGGGGACAACTAGTTTGGGCTCTGTTTTGGGATGCAAAGTTGGGGGGTGCTATAGGCAGCTTTGGCTTCTAAGCGTTTTGGTTCTTTGGGCAGTGAGCTCTAGTATGCCCGAGTCCCAAGCAATCGTAGCACCTAATCACATTGCGACACTTGGCTGCAAGATGTCCTTGGATAGACAACAGAAGCACTTCTGATGAAATGGATGGTTTTGATCTGAGGAAGTCTTTGCCCATTGGTTCTTTAACTGTATACCTCTGAGAGTCAACCAATTAGACAGGAGCAACGTTGCTATATAGCAGCAGCTCCTTGTAGCTCTTTCTCTCCCCATACCAAGCCTGAACAAGAGGACAACCAACCTTCACGTGCGTCCCCTCCTTGTCATTGGCTATATTACAGGGCGTTTACACTCTCATTGGAAACTCGCTAGAAAACCCCCTCTGGGGTACCGTCGGTCGCCAACAGTTGCTTAGAATTCCACTTTAAGAAAAGATGGAACTTGTGAAAAACAACAAAACCTAGTTGTGTTATAGCAGCAGCTACTTGGGGACAAGAAAACTAGCTACGATTTGAAACCAGAACAATACAATTTAGAGAGAAAGAATTCTGAAAAGATCCCCCCCAAACCTATTCTGCAAAGCGTCTGCCACTTCTAATGGTGCAATACCTCCCCAAGCTAATTCATTGTGATCAACATAGGTGTAGCTCTCCTGGAGTTCCTCACATTTACCCCAACACCAAATCTCTCTGTCCTTCTTAGAACCTGCGCAGAGGAATGGAGGACTTGCGTCAAATGACCTGAGTCCATCCAAAGTCCCCCTTACCTACATGCGATGAGCGGTTATCTTTATTTTTCCAGTCACCACATTGATCATTCTTGCCCAATGACTGCACCCTCTGAGAAAGATTCCCCTGCTGAAGAGACTTCTTGACGCAACTCTTGATCGAAGCGGAAAAAACAGTTTAGCAGTGGCGCCTTCGGCCGAAGAGGCCAACCGACGGTGGCTGTGCCTATGGGCTAGATGTGGTGCTAGCGGCCCGAGTGGCCAGCCGATAGGAGCGGGCTCAAAGCTTGGATTTCATCCTTAGTAGGGTACTTGGAAGCAAGATTCATTTCTCGACTGGTTATCATCAGTTAATGAAAATTTCAATTCCAACTGACTACCTGTATCAACTAGTGTCAGTGGTAGTTTTGTGCTATTTTAATGTGAAATAAAACTATAGATAGACCAATAACAATGCCCAAAGAGCACAAAAGCTTACGAAAATTCATGAAAAAATGTGTCCAATAATCAATGAAAAATTGGTTAGTTTCTCTCGATTTACTAGTCCCAACTAAGATTTGTCCAAAAATATTTACTAGAACTCTACTTGTAACTAAAAAAAAAATCCTACATATCACTATTATTCATTCCCAATTGAAGATCACAATGAATCACATCACTTTTTTTTTTTCTACAATCGTCGGATTACTCTTTTGTGTAATCATAATCTTCTAACAGTTGTATTCCCTTAATACGTTCATGTATTAAAAACATAACTCCATATCAAACATAACTTCATATTATTAGAGGACCATCACTCTTCTAATGGTTGTGTCGTCCATGGTTGCTGTTGAGATAAACCCAACACTCCAAATTAATTGGCCCAAGACAAGATCAAAGATGAGAGTGCTGGTCGGACAAAGAGTTCTGCAGGAAAAATGAGGCGACTAGCTAGAATTCTGCAGTAACAGTAACAAAAACATGAACGTTTGACAAACTAGCACCTACAGTTTCCCTTACTATAGTGCAGTCAGTGTCACTCTACAGTTTTCGCGCGGGCACCGAACCGCGCTGCGATAAAAGTGAGCACTCCCCGAGCTCCCGCTCGCCGGCAAGCGCTAGAAGCGCCAATGCGCTCGCGCTCCTCGGGCGGCGCCGGTCACTGGTCGGCCATGTCCCATCACCTCGCGGGGCACGCCCGCCTCCTCAAGTCGCCTAGCCCGGACCCCTTCGTTGCGATCTCCCTCATGCGCGTCTACCTCCGCGCCTCCCTCCCACTCCACTCCCTCCTACTCCTCCGCGCTCTCCTCCCCCGCCTCCCGCGCCTCCTCAGCAACTCCTTCTCCCTCTCCCTCGCTCTCCAGACCTCCGCCTTCTCCCCATCGCCTTCCCTCGGGCCCTCGCTCCACGCGCACGCCCTCAAGTCCGGCTTCGCCGCCGGCGACCTCTTCGTCCGCACCGCCCTCGTCGAAATGTACGCCAAGACCGGCCGCGCAGCCCTCGCCCGTTCCGCATTCGAGGAGACGCCCCGCCCGGACGTGTTCCTCTGCAACGTCATGCTCGCGGCCTACGTCGGGTGCGGTGACGTCGCTGAGGCGAGGAATGTGTTTGATGGAATGCAGGAGAGGGATTTGGTTTCTTGGAACACGATGATCCATGGGTATGCGGTGAGAGGGGAGGTCGGCATGGCGAGGGAGATCTTTGATGGCACGAGGGAGAGAGACGCGTTCTCGTGGAGCTCGATAATGTCGGCTTACGCCAAGGGCCGGCGGTCCAAGGAGGCGCTGGAGCTGTGGCGGGTGATGCGTGCGGCGCATGTTGTGCCAGACGGTATCACCATGGTGAGCGTGCTCTCGGTGTGCAGTGACATGGGAGCACTGGGCGTTGGCGCGGAGATACATAGGTTGGTAGAGAGGCATGGGATTGAGCTGGACGTGAAGCTTGGGACTGCTCTGGTCGACATGTACGCCAAGTGCGGCGACATCGACAATTCACTGAGGGTGTTTCAGTTAATGCCGGTAAAGGATGTGCTCACCTGGAGCTCAATGATCAGCGGTTTGGCGAACCACGGGCTTGGTCACAACGCTCTCGCTTTGTTCTCGAAGATGATATCAGAAGGGCTAAAGCCGAATGAGATCACCTTCATAGGGGTCCTGACAGCGTGTACTCATACTGGCCTAGTGAGTGATGGCAGAAAGCATTTCAGCTCGATGAGCACAGTGCACGGTGTCGTGCCAAGGATCGAGCACTACAGTTGCATGGTTGATCTTCTAGGGCGAGCAGGCCATGTCGAGGAGGCAAGGCAGCTTATCAGGGACACGCCGTTCGAGCCAGACGCAATCATTTGGAGGGCGCTTCTTGGGGCCTGCCGTATCCATAAGAACGTAGAGATTGCAGAGGATGCTATGACCAAACTGCGACTGTTGGATCCTCTTGCTGATGGACACTACATCTTACTGTCGAACATATATGCGCAGGCGAACTCATGGGAAGGTGTTGCAGAGATGAGGAAGACGATTAAGAGGGACAACATCCAGAGGATTCCTGGAAGAAGTTCCATCGAATGGGAGAACACAATTCATGAGTTTGTTTCTGGTGATAGATCGCATCCGAGGTCCGAGGAGATCTACAAAATGTTGGAAGAGATGATGAACCGGTTAAGACAAGCCGGATATAGGCCAATGACAGGCTTGGTTTTGCAAGACATAGATGAGCAATATAAGGAGCGTGCATTGGCCGAACATAGTGAGAAGTTGGCCATTGCTTTTGGGCTACTAACCACCCCTGCAAGGTCAACCCTTCGAATAACAAAGAATCTTAGAGCATGTGACGACTGCCATTTGGCTATCAAGCTTATCTCCTTGATATATGATCGTAAGTTGATTGTAAGAGACCGGAATCGTTTTCACCATTTCAGTGGTGGGGAGTGCTCATGCAAGGATTATTGGTGAGGAGACAAGTTTGAACCCAATTGCTTGATGAGGAATCTTGTTTGTGCAGATCCTGTAAGTACTCTCAAGTGTCAGTCACATGTCTGTATCAACAGCTCTTGAGAGGTCAGAGGTGCAATTAAGAAATCATGCCATGAATTCGCTTAATTTTGTTTGTCAACTGTTTGGTAAAGATAATGATTTCTGTTGCCCTTTGCACACAATTCACTAGGAGCTGAAAAAAACTACTACAATTTGCACTTCAGTGCGTAATTGCAGAAGAATCATAAATATCAGGCAAGTCTTGTATGTACAGTCTAGTTGTCAAATTTTTGCTGAAGTACAGTTTCATACATTATCAGTTACCAATTTGCCCAAAGAAAAGCAGTAGTGTTAGGTCCTAATTTAGAACATAAGACCTCCAAAAAAAAAGGTGTAACTGGTCATGGACTGGGGATCAGTATGGTTTTGTTAGGTATGTCAACTGAATAACTTTATATTTACATCTTAATTTCACAAAACTATCTCACACAAGGTAGTAATGGACTACTCTTCTTCAAAAGCTGTTGTTATAACGACCAAGCTCTTGTTTAATGCTATCCTTCTTCAAATGTTGCTGGCTTTTGCATACTCCCAAGTCATCTGAGAGTGTTGCACACAACTGCAACATTAAAAGAAAGTCATCCAGTGTAAAAAAAATTGCATAATTGGAGTTTGTTCTGTAAGTTAAAAGGGCAAGAATAAATTTGATACACTTGCCAAGGGAAAGAGGGATACCTGTCTATATAGAGAAGAATCTCCAGATGACTTTCTTAGCTCCACAACATAAAGAGATTCATTAATTTCAAACACCTACCACCAGAATATAACAATATTGAACATGCAGCAAGGTGTAATAGAAATACACTGAGCACAATGAAACAAAGCTGCATTGAACTACTACTAACGATGACATAATAGAAGTACCTCAGCGGAAATTAGTAACAATCTGGGTCCTCTTGGATTTGCTGGTCCCTTGCAATCTTGGATTACTTTTAGCTGTAGCATATGATAATAATTTGCATATTATGTGCTCTGCAGGAGTAGATGAGGTATAGTTCATAAACACAGCTGAGGACACTAACCTTGCCATTGCCCTTTTGTACTTGGAAACCCATTTGTGTGACTATGCTTTCAATCTTCTCAAATAGATAAGCTGGGGAATAATTTGAGGCAAATCTGATCTTCCTTTCAGAAACGTCCTGCAACTCCCAAGTCACATGTATGACTTTAGTGAAAGGTCACATCTACAATTAAGGGCATATAAATCTCAAACAACGTCCAATCTTCATTATGGACATGTAGATAAATAGAAGAGAATGATTTGTATTTTGTCAATCATTTATCCCGACCATGCTATTCTTTTGCTATGTTGATTGACATTTCTGTTGTCTGATTATCTTATTGTTTCATATGGGATCCATCCAAGCTGCTAGCACTTGTTGCTTCTTAGGAAGCTGAATGATCGATAACAAATAAGATGACGGAACAAAAGGTTGAGCCCACCTCTTTCTCAAAAAATCCAGACAGGTCAAGGCATGAAGACATCCCAATGAGCTCAAAGGCATTGATTTGGTTGATTGTTGGGTTGTCATCAATGTCATTATGCTTCAAAAAACCACAGGAAAACTCACATTTTAGTTTTTACCACTAAAGTTAAAATCATGGGAGTATAGAACAAACAGAAGAACTCACATAGCCTACCTCAGTGATTTGTAGGCTACCATCTTCGATGCTATTATCTTCATCATCACCAAAAGGGACAGCAGGAATATAATCTTTTTTGAACCAATCATGTGCCCTTATTCCATCAATATCTATACGGGCAATTGGGTTGGGATCTAGGATTCTCCGCAGAATATCTTGGGCACCTGATGAGAGCCATTTAGGAATCTCAGTGTCCCCCTTCAAAATCTGAGAATATATCATACTGTGAGAGGTGGCTGAAGCAAATATAAAAGACCATATTTTGTTAATGTAAGCCCTTGATTCCTTGCTTTGTACCTTCTGATATAGAACAGCCAGATTATTGTCATCAAATGGAAGGTTTCCTGTAAGGATTACATACAGAATGACACCGCACGACCATATGTCAGACATGGAGCCGTCATAACCCCTGTTGAGAAGGACCTACATACACTACTCTTAGAATCTGTATCCTCTATATTCACAAAGTAGAACATATGTAAGGGAGGAAGACATGAATGTCCTACTAGGTTCAGAGCCAGAGCAAGGAATGTTTAATTCTTACCTCAGGGGCTATGTAATTAGGGCTGCCACATGTGGTATGCAGTAATCCATCATTCTGGAAATAAGGGGATTATTTTAGACACCTCTGAAGTCATTCAGCTTGATTTGAATTTGGAGATGATCACATACCCGTTGATGTTGTGGTAGGGCACTCAGTCCAAAATCTGAAACCTTTATGTTTCCTTTTGCATCTACAAGAATGTTCTCCGGCTACAAAAGACCAGAAGAGTAGCAGATCTAAATTATGTATCCATTTGGACCATTCCGTCATTGTTTGGTACCAACAGGTGTTCACTACCCCAAAGATAGATTAGTAATTGGTTATATGCAATTACCTTAAGGTCCCTGTGATAAACTCCCTTCTCATGGCAGTAGCTTACAGCATCGATTAGCTGCTGAAACAGTTTTCTTCCTTCTTTCTCTGATAGCTTGCCCTTCAATGCCTTCCATGAATTGAAGAGAGTATTAGAGATGCATGCATGTAAAGAACTTTATAAAACTGGACAATTTGCTTAATTAGTTCTTGAAGCATGCCTTCCAAGTTTTGAACCTTCAGCTTAGAAACAAGATATGCCTAGCTGAAAAAAAGCAGAAGGAATTGAATCCTTACTATTTTGTCAAATAACTCTCCCCCATTTACATACTCAAGGACCATGTATATCTTGGTCTTGCTTGCTGAAACCTGCAGAGGAAAAAAAACTGTCATATATCCACTATTCCACTTAGGCAGGTCAAGACAATCTGAATGTGATGGACTGTGACACTGAGAACAGATGATGTTAACTTTACTGAAATGTACAATACAACACAGCAATAGAAATAAGATTTACTCCTTTTTCTCACAAAATTTCAGGTTTAAGAAAATCAATATTTGAATGCTTTAAACTTTAAAGTAGACCTAAATAAATTCATCCTGTCCTGATTTCGACCTGAGGCCTCTATCCAGGGCCAAACCAACCAGGTTAGTTTGAATTTGAGGCATGATGATCTAATAAAACTAGGTACAACCATTGTCTATAGCATCGGACTTGGATAAAACCCATCTAGCCCAAATGAGGTTTTTCAGTGGCCCACCCTGACATGTTATTTTCACGTTGCTACTTTAAACTTTAAAGGACGCTGGTCCCTGGCAGCCTAAAGGCTAAGCTGTGCTCCAATTATTGGTAGCAATGTGGCACACAGATACAGGCGAACTTTAGCGCAAATCTTTCTCCATCTGGACGTTGAAGGTTGGTACAGGCAGGCGTCAGGACATGTAGGACGTGGATCACGTGATACTGTTGCCGGCGTGGCGTGACATCTTCCGTCGGATTATCGGATTGACGGCTCATATCGCCCGCACCACGACCCATTCCTGGTCAGTTGTATCAATATAATTGTGCCAACCGTCGGTCACTCGGTCGTCAGATTGCAGTCTCTGATGTGACCACCCAAAGATTCGTTGCGTATTCCTGTATGTTTTTTATTTTGATAGTCTGGCGTGCTCCACGAGTTCGAATTGGTCTTGCCAAAGTAAGAAAAAGTGAGAAATGCATTTTTGTTGATATATTTTTCTTTCAGTCACTTTCGTCCCTCTAGCTTAAAATGATCAAATTATGGCTGCATTAACCCGATTTAGTTCCTCCCATATATTTTTAGATGATGAAAGACATGTGGTGATGATGGGATATGTCATGGAACTGAGGTAGTATCATGTGGAATTCACTCGATATCACACAGAAAGAAATAAAGATAAAAAAAGATAAGAGGTACCACACAGGATTGGAGAAACAACTTATTCGCACGGTATAGACAAACTCCACATGATAATCAATTAGTTTCACTGTACCACATTTTTTTTTGTCTAAAAACACAATAAAGAGATCAAATTAAGATCGGTTCAAAAGACTAGGCTAACCCCCTTTTATGCCTGTTTAACCCGTTTAAATTTGAAGAACTAAAATGAGTTGAGAGATATCTAAAAAGAAAAATAAAAACCTTTGGCATGTTCCACGAGGGGTTTGCCTTCTCACGTGAGAGGGTAGAAAAACTTGGATTGAGTTGGTGTTCATTTCTTTATAGCAGTGTCAAAGTCAAAAAAAATAAAGTCCGAAAAAAATTACCGCACAGGGGGCAATTATTCAAATAATTTAAGCTGCAGAATGGATTTTTAATTGTCGCATGACTTCGTGGTTCACACGGCAACATCAATGGCGCATTGGATGCTATCACAAGACTACCCATAAGCTTCCCTTCCCCTTCCCAAAAACATTTAAACAAAAGAGGGGAAAAAAGAAGCGGTAAAAACTGGAAAATCACAACAAATTTAGCAGGAATTAGAGGAGAGCGAGGTTAATTTAATTGCTAACCTCATATAACCGGACGACATTTGGATGCCTGAGCAGCTTCAGCGTCGCGATCTCCCTCTTTATCTGCACCAGAAATCCACCACCCAAAAAAAGAAAAAGAAACCATTTTTAGCAAATTGAAGCAAACGAAAGAATCCGGAAAAAAAATCGGGCGCGAAAACAAGGGGACCTGCTCGTCGATCTTCATGGCGAGGATGCGGTGGCGGTCGAGGATCTTGATGGCGAAGGTACGGCCGGTGTCGGCGTGCCGCGCCAGCTTCACCTTCCCGAAGTTGCCCTCCCCCAGCGTCCTCCCCATCTCGTACTTCCCCATCCGCATTGGCTTCGCCTCCGCCGGCCCCACTCTACGCCTCGACCGCCGGCCGGCCCCCCGGTTCCGGCTGGCGGGCGTGCTCGCGCGCGCGCGCGCGCGTGTGTGTGGAGAAGGGGAAGGTTAGGTGTGGGGGTTGGGGAAGCATGGGACTGGGAGGGAAGCGGGTTTTATATATTACAAGCTGGCGACATCTTGGTGTGTATATGTGTTAACGGGCGGTGACCGGATCTGGATTTGCTCTTGTTTATTTTAGTGTCTTAATTTTAAAAGGAAAAACTCTATTTTAATCCTCTAATTTTGGTTTTTTTTTCCATTTCAGGATTTCTACTTATAATTTTTAAAATTTCAACTTTAATATCTCAACTTTGAAATCAGATTAGAGATCTTTCTTATCATTAATAAGTGAGTTCAGGTTCACATATAAATGAAAAAAATTAATAGTTTTTAAATAATTTGATCAAAATATGACCTAAACCAAAAGTTATTAGGCCAAATTGAGTCTGAAACATTCGTATCATTAAATAAACATGGATTTATAATTGGAGAACAAAAACAGGATTTTTCTTAAGAGAAATTTCACTAGTGCACTAGCAAAATTTATGTATTTCATAATTATTCTTACAAAATTAAAAATATCTTAAATGACCTTACAAACTAAAATAAATCACATTCATACTCTTGTCTTTTGAGTTTTCTCCTGTTAATACAAGATAAACACAAAATGATATCTGATACACTGATTGGTATTTTCCCTTCCATGTACAAACGTACAACTAACTAATGAAAAGTGTTAATCAATGACTTACTCAATACAAAGGACATGATTAACCGGAACTAGTGTGTCACAATCTTATAGGGGAAATTAGGATATTTTTGCTTTTGAGGGGTAAGACTGATATAATAGAGTTTTTGCAAGGGTGTGTATAAAATTCCGCCTTTAGAGGATTTTTTTTCCTTCCTCTTTTGCAAGTAATCTGGTTGGGTCACCTGGGTGTAGCGTGTTCATTGCTTTGCAGATAGTCTCTTGTTTTATTTTTGTTTATGTGAAAAAAATGATCAAAGGAAAAGTTGAGTCTGATCTTTGAACTCCAAGATTGTTGATTGGTCTACGGTGTGTTAAATTTATCAATTTTTAATATTCTATATCAAATTATTTGTATTATTATATGATGTATTGATGACAAATAGTATTTATGTCGTGCATCTTTTTTGCCACCTAAGCTTCTATTAAAAACAACCAAGATTTCGAATTTGTTATTAGTAATGAATCAGGAAAAAACCCTCCTGTAGTTGCATCAAATATTACTCCTGTTCTAATCGAGAATTAAATAGCTTACAAATATTATCCATTAAAACTTATGTGGTGCATAAAAAAACACACATGGAGTAATATACTTACTAATGTTGGGTTGTCATAAAAAAAAATAAATCCTACTAATCGGGGTGAAAGGGAGCATATATTAGTATCTGTCTTTATGTCTTATTATAAATATCCAAATAGAAAGAGGTTGATAACTGATGATTAAGAGATCGGAGGATCCTCGGGACAAAAGTTAAAAAAAAGTAAGAAGAGCAAGGACTATCCATGAAACTCCGAGGATAATTTGATCAATCAAGAGATTTATTATTTAGATGAATCTGAGCTATCTATCACGAATAATACGACAATTAACAATACGCTTATACCCTTACAAGGAACAAACAACTTTGTATCCAACTTTTGTCCTTGGAGACGGGTGGCTATCCTTGGAAATCCGAAGGTAAAATCAATAACTAATTTCTATTTAAATGAGTTTAAATCATCCATCACTGATAATACAACAATTAATTATATATCTCTATCTTAATGAAACAAAATAACTTTTTAACATTTTGACCTCGAGCACGTTTACTATTTAGTATTTATATAAATTTTGACCTCGAGCTCCATGGCTATACGAAAGGTAAAATCAGTAAACAGGAGATATACTATTTAGTATTTATATAAATTTAACATATCCAAACTATTAATCAGCAATAGTACAACAATTAGGGATACGTTTCTATCCGTATATGGAACAGAAAACATTTCTATCAAACATTTTGTTGTCAAATGCAGGTGCCTATCCATGAATATCCAAGGATAAAGCCGGTATTCGCATGAAGGTGACGGCCCCGGACCCTCCAGACGACGCACGTTTGAAAATCTCAATTTTGCGTGTCTGTTCACCGGGACTTTACGATGACCGCTGGATGAGGCGGTCGGCGTGCTCTCGAGAGGCCGCGTCGCACTCCATCTCGTCGCTGATGAGCATCTTCTCCGGAGATTCGGGCGGTGGCAACACGAGGCACTACCGTGTTGACCAGCTCCCATACTATAATACATGCACAATACTTTTGTAAGTTTGTTTAGTATTGTTCATGTGCTAACATATGTCGCCTGGAGAGTTTCATGAAATCACCGCGGTATTTGCTGTTGTTGCAATTTTGTGGTGAATATGTTAGATTTTTGGGGTTATCTCCTTGTGATTTTGGCGAGTTTATCTGACTTCAAAATATTCTAAGAAATTAGTTTATGGAGACCAGTAGGGGATTTTTAGTTTGACTGTTTGCTAGTTTAGGCATGTTTGCTAGTTTCATTCAATCGGCTTTCAAGTGGTATTTAAACTTGTGGAATATACTCCCAAATAAGCCCCTTTCTTTGGTTGGCCCAATGAAAAAAAAATTAATTACTATTACCTTGTGCTAAAAGGAAGCATTAGTGCTTAGAGAGCAAGAAAACTTATCAATAGCATGCTATTTCTTACTCTCTTTAAACACCACCTCAAGTATTTTCATCAAAGATGATCTAAACATATAAATTCAAGTTAGAGTTAAAGTATTCAACAAAACACACCTTTAATATAAAAGACAGAAATTAAAAATATAATCTTTGAAAACTCACTTTCTTAATAAATCAGTTTGTTGAGACATAAACTTATAAGACTTAATAAGTCTCTCTCCACCGGATTAAATTTAATGTGCTTCTAGTTCAAGACATATTAAAATTTTATGAAATAAACCTCAAACAAGTCTTGTTTGACCGCAGTTTTAGCTTATGGCCTGTTGTTACTTACCAGTCAAACGAGACGAGAAGAAATGTGGAGCTCAATGTGGCTACTTACTGGTCAAAGTAGACGAGTAGATGGGGAGCGACAGTGAAACGAATAGGAATGTGTCAAATTATACATGACATGGACTTGGAGCTCGATGTGGAGCAAATTATTGATTTCGGCCTCGTGTCCGGTCCCGGGACTGGCCAAATTGAACTGAATCCTGTGGCCCGACTAGCTCACGCAACATATAGTGATCGGTGCAACATCGGTAGCAACTCCGGTGCAACACCGAGGCAGTAGGCAGTAAATGACCACGAAAGATCTCCTCGGGTGATCCTACGACACAATCAGGTAAAAGGTCAACTTTAAAAGATTTTTTTTTTCGCTCCGCCTAAAATAATTAACAATATAACATGTTCTTTATGATTTCTATACAGCGTTTATTCAAGTTATACACTTTAAATATGTGATTAAACTCATACACACTAATAGGCTAAACTACTAGGCTAAACTGGAGCAAGAAGTTTAAATATAAACATAAAAATGTTGTCAAAGTAGAGCACAAGGAACTGAACTTTTCGTATGGATAACGCATTAACAAAAAGAAAATCCAAAATAATACAGATCAAAAAGATTTTGCAGATATGGCAATAGTCGCCAGATGAACTGGCGACACTAAGCAAAATCGACCAGTCGTCAGACCAGTTGGCGATTAAAAGCCACATCTTCGCTTGTGATCGATTTCACTGCCGCCTGGTCGAATTTGCTGAGAAATTGCGAACAGAATTGTGGTCGTATTCAACCAGACACTAGCCCGCGTGTGCTAATTGACTAGTCGCCAGACGGGTTGGCGACTGCTGTCTTTTTGAGTAAGTGAGTTAGTGATTTATTGTCTTTTTTGGTAAGTCGTCAGCCCGACTGGCGATTATTGTCATATCTGTAAAACTTTTTTGATCTAAATTATTTTTGGATTTTCTTTTTGTTAATGTGTTTTCCGTAAAAAAACTCCTAGGAACTTGCTAAGCAAGACCTTAAAAAAGACTTCATTTGACGCATGAACATGCCATGATCTTGTTGCATTGAAACTATTGAAGATGGTAACATAACAATACATGTGCCATGAACGCTTTGCAAAACTATCTTTGCTTTAGAGACCTTCAGCAAACTAGTGTTACACAACAAAGGGGGAAAGCTTCTTTTAAGTATATTCTCATTATTCAACTAACTTATATGAAGCTAATAGTCCAGTCTTCCATCTATTCATCATGAATCACTGCAGAAAAAGGTTTCTGTATGAATGAAGGCTGGATTGATATGCCATCCTCCAGCAACATTCTTGATCTCTGTCAAAATCTTGTCTGTTATGCCCTCCATGTTACTCCTGTCAAGATCCTTTTAAAATGTTGAACATCCCAAGCTGTAAGTTTAACCATGTTACAGGATTGGTAGCTACTTACTGTTTGTCGGCGACCAACTTACTGTTCGTCAGGACTTCATCGATTGTGTTATTGATTACACTATCTCTGGCCTAGTATAAATTGAAACAAAAGATATTGTTGTTTGTAAGAACTGTTTTGATTCAACAACACTTTCTTGTATATCTCATTGATGTAGATTAACCATTATATACACAATATATTAGATGGTCAATATAGCAAGTGACTGTTGTGGTTTTTTTATTCTTGTGGATTCTCATATATCTTGTTGATTTGCTTTCTGATCTTCAACACTCCCCCTCAAGTTGTGATCGAAGATGTTAATAGATCTTAACTTGGCGAGGATTTTTTGAAAGGATCCTTTATCGAGGGCTTTGGTGAAGATATCTGCAAACTGTGCTTTGCTGTTGATATAGGGAGTCTCTATTGTTTTAGTTTGAACCTTCTCTCGTATGAAGTGGCAGTCAACTTCAATATGTTTAGTTCTTTTATGGAAGACCGGGTTTGATGCTATGTGTCGAACTGCTTGATTGTCGCAATACATAAGCATCGGTTGATCATGATGAAATCCCATGTCTTGAAGAAGGTGTTTGAGCCATGTGAGCTCACTCGCTGTTGATGCCATAGCTCGATATTCGGCTTCAGCACTGGATCTAGCAACAACATTTTATTTTTTGCTTTGCCATGTAACTATATTGCCGTCGACGAAGGTGCAATATCCTGTAGTAGATCTTCGATCAAAACTGCTAGCCCAATCTGCATCAGAATAGCCGATAATGAGATTAGGGTTATCATTTTTCTTCATCCAGATTCCTTGGCCTGGTGAACCTTTTAGATATCGAAGAATATGATTGACAACATCTAAATGAGTAGTTCAAGGAGAATGCATGAACTGACTAATGGCACTAACCGCAAAGGTAATGTCTGGTCTAGTAACAGTTAAGTAAATTAACTTCCCTACTAGTCTTTGAAGTTGTGTGAAAGGTTCTCCGCTTTCGGAGTCAAGTTTAGTGTTAGGATCCATGGGAGTGCTAGTAGGGTTACATCCCATTTTTCCAATTTCTTGTAACAAGTCTAAGATATTTTTTTTGAGATAAGAACAACTCTTTCTTCGAGTGAGCAATTTCGATGCCAAGAAAGTATTGAAGTCTTCCTAAATCTTTGATATCAAAGCTCTTTTTTAAGTAGATTTTAACTTCATCAATGTCATTATGGTTGTCACTTGTTATGATAATGTCATCAACATAAACTAAAACAATCACTTTCGAACAATTGTTTCTTTTAATGAACATGGAGGAATCAGCACAACTTTTAACAAAACAATGGAGATAAAGAGAGTGACTGAGTCTGGCATACCATGCACGTGGAGGTTATTTTAGACCATAGATAGCTTTGTTGAGTTTGCAAGCAGTCTTGGTATCATTGTTCTTACCTCGATATCCCGGAGGCAGAGTCATGTAAACTTCCTCTTCTAACATGCCTTGAAGAAAGGCATTCTTGACATCCATTTGATGTAAGGTCTAGACTAAATTGACAGCTATAGAGAGTAAAACTTTAACAGTATTCATTTTAACTACTGGAGCAAATGTTTCTTGATAGTCTATGCCATAGGTTTGAGTAAAACCTTTTGCTACGAGTCGAGCTTTATATCTTTCTATGGTGCCATTGCTATTATATTTGATTTTGTAAACCCATTTGCAATTCACGGGTTTTTTTCCTTCTGGTATATTGACAATAATCCAATTCTTATTCTTTTCTAATGCATCTATTTCTTCGTCCATGGCTTTTCTCCAAATAGGTTTTTTTTTTGCCTCTTGGAAGGTGCGGGGTTCTGTATTATTACCTAAGGAAGTAAGGAACATCCTATGTTCAGGTTTGATGTTCTCATATGTAACATAATGTTGAATAGAATACGATACCTGATAGGTTACAAATCTTGTAACCTGGCAGGTTGTCGAGTAGTGTGACTGAATCTTCTTAATCCATTATTGGCTTGCGCATCTCACCCTATTGTTGATTCCCTTTCGTTTGGTAATTCATTAGTACCTTCGAGAATAATTAGTTCTGGCAAGACAACATCGTTAATACTTGTGTCTTTATCTTGGATTTGGTAGAAAGGTTCATTTTCAAAAAAGGTGACATCTCTTGAGATGTATAATTTTCTGTCAACAGGATCAAAACATTTGTACCCTTTTTTTTAGAAGAATATCCTTAAAAAAAGTTTTAACTGAGTTCTTTTCAAACTTGTTACTCCGTTTAATGTGGACAATATAGGATCAAGGATGCCGACTAGAGAGGGAGTGAATAGGAGGCTTTTAAAATTTCTTTTCAATTTAGCAATTTTAAAAGATGTTTTGGATAACCTAGATTTTGCAAAAAGGTTTAAAACTATTTAATCAATTTAGTTGCACTCAACCATATGGAATAAGCAATTTAATATGCAACAACAATCTAACATCTAGTTGCAATTGATCAATATGAAAATACAATACAACAAGCAACTAGATTGATTCAAACAATTGTGTCAAGATAAATATGAATGAATGCAAGACAAGCAATTGACACAGTATTTTTACCGAGATCTCGAAGACTCGCCCGGTCTCCCCTACTTTTCGTTGAAGCGCTCCCGCTTGAACCTCGCTTTTATATTCACGAGGGATATCTCACTAGGGTTGCTCCTTCTCCACATCGGATAGGCGAGCACCAATACCTTTCACAAGTTCTTGCCGGCCTCTCCGACAAACTTAATGGAGAGATCGTGACTCTCCTCCGACACCGTCTAGGCGAAGGCGATGGCCAAGAGTAACACGTCGGATGCACTTTTACTTGAACGAATCACGTGCTAGAAACTCAATGATGCAAATGAGATGCTCAACACTCTAGCACTAGTTTGCAAATGGAGATGAAGTGCACTAAACACTCACAACCTCTCTCAAATGCTCTCTCTCAAATCCACTAAGGATTTTAGTTCAAATTCTAGCCTCTAAATGCAATTAATCAAAAGCAAAGGCTTGGCTAGCTTATACACTAAGATTTTCACTTTTTGAGCAACACCAAATGAATGCAAACACAAAATATATATAACCTTCAAAGAAAACTAGCCGTTTGCCACAAATAAGCGAAATTTTATACAGGTCGGAAATTGTCCAGTCAGTACAACAAATTTTGACCGTTGCAAACTTACCGTTGGGGGATTTTTTGTAAAGGCCGGATCCGGCCATGCCGGACAAAATCCAGCTCGTCCCGGACAAAAGCCCCTAGACAAATATATCTGTCTCTATTAACTCTCGGCTTAAACAAATTTGTACATGTCAGACAATGTCCGACCATACCGGACAAAGTCCGTCCCGCCCGGACAAAAGCCCCCGGACGGATGCAAACGTCTCTGGTACACTGAATTAGCTCAAAGAAAATTTTACAGGCTGGACATTGTCTGGCTATTTCGGACAATGTCTGACTAATTCACATCGACAGTAAAACAAGCATAACTTTTGATATAGAGATCTGATTGAGGTGATTTTTAGCTTGTTGGAAAGATAACTCAAAGGGCTACAATTTTGTCAACAGGAGCAAGACCTAGATAGGCCTAGATATTCCTAGGAAATTCAAAAACTTTCCTGCTGCCAAAATGTCCAACACAAAAGTCATTTCTAATGCAATTGGTTTATTTTCTCGCGGATATGTCTACTGACATTCAACATAGACCACGACCACACAGGTCGAACATCTGGTCGAAAACAGGTAGTCGAGTGGATTTGGTCGAGTGTATGCAAGCGAGCCGAAGACTAGTACAACCAGCTCGAACTCCTACGACCACGACTAAACCCTAAACAGAAAACTGCCAAACGAGCGACACGACCACGACCACGTACCAAACAAGGATACAATCAGAATGTGTAAATACGATCACGACCAGCTCTAGAATAAAAACCAATTTAAATAGCTGGCGATCAAGACTAAGTGTAGTTTTCAAAGCATTTTCTCTAATGCGCCACAAACTACATTTAGACTCTCTAGCAATGCAAGAGGCGATAAAACACTAGTGAAAGATAATATGAATGCATTTGAGCTTCCGCACTAGATAGATTCAAGCAACTAGTTTCCAACCCCTCTTAATAGTATGGTCAAACTAGTAAAAAAATCCTATCAACCCGGTCTATCTCCAAACACCAAGATCAGTAAAATCCTAAGAAAACAATCCTTAATCTTGGATTTTACCTTCGGTGAAGCTCGATCCCTCGAAACTTGTCCTCGCAAAGCTCGACCTCGCTAAGCTCGACCTCACTCGGGATAACTCATATCGGCATCATCCTCTTCACGCCCTTGCTTGCTTTCATCTCGCAATACGCCTTGAGACTACAACACAAACACTCAATGCACAATGTTAGTCTCATATATAGGTCGTCATTAATCACCACCAGAAAAATTACTCCACACAGGAGTTAACTCAACAATTTCTCTTCCCAGTGTTTAATGACTGAACCAATCTCAATAAGCAACAAATGAGTAAGAGATGAAATACATAATCATATAGAATCGTATATGATAAATACATACACACATGATCTATACTACACATGTTATGATGGCAATCAGATCAGATGACCAATATGATGAGGTCCCTCTTAGTATATGCATCGATGTCAAAACCTCAATAAGGAGCCATCAAACTTAGGATTCAACACATGACATTTTGATTAATCAATCAGCACAAGTTTGATGCAGCCACAGAGCTCCCCCTCAACATATGCATCAATATTAAACCACAATAGGGAGTCATCGACTTCTAGGGTTTAACAAACAATTCTATTTACTTGTGCTAAATCAGGATTTATTCAAATTGTCATTTAATCATCAAAACTGTCATTATCCAAATTAACATTATATCATCAAGGATTCATTCAGATCATCATTAATCATCAAAACTTAGATCGACCTAGATCCAACAGACAAAACATGAGCAACCAAAAATCCACAAATGATTTAAAGTCATTTTTCGTTTATAAAGAATTTTAAGAGGGCTTTTTTTTGTAAAACACGAGGGAAGCCTGTTAATGAGGTAAACAACAGTTAGAACAACATCTGACCAGTATATTTTAGGAACATTATTCTGAAAAAGTAAGGATTTGGTAACTTCCAAAAGATGCCTATTTTTCTTTCTAAAATACCGTTTTGGTATTTATGCAAATAGTTTGATGTAAAATTCCTTTGGATTTTAGGAATTCGGAAAAATTACTGTTTACATATTCAGTACCATTGTCAGATCTTAGAGTTTTGATTGTAGCAGAAAAATGATTTTCGACGAAATTGTTAAACTCCTGAAATCTTGAAAAAACTTCAGATTTAGCCTTGAGCAAATACAACCAGGTGGTTCTAGAAAAATCATCAATGAATGTCACAAAGTATTTGAAATCATTGTAAGAATCGACTGGGATAGGTTCCCACACATCAGTATGAATTAATTCAAAAATCTTATCAGATTTACTAGTTGAAAGTTGGAATGGAAGTCTAGTTTGCTTAGAAAATTGACAAATATCACAATTGCTGGAATTTAAATTAGGAAGAACCATGAGTGTTTTTAATACTTTGTCTAAGGGATGACCTACTCTGGCATACCATAGTTTACTGTTATCAATGCTAGTGTTACAGCAATACTTATTGGGAAGGTCGATGTAGTAAAGGCCATTTTCAAGTTTTCCTTCACCAATCCTCTTCCTGGTTATACGATCCTAAAAAACCACCGTTTTTGGTGAGAAAATAACATCACAGTTTAATTCATTTGTAATTTTGCTAACAAACAGAAGATTGGTAGTAAGATTGGGAAGATGCAAGATATCAGAAATAGTTTTAGAAAACATATTCATGCTACCAATATTGCGGACAGGAATTTTAGCTCCATTTGCAACAACAACAAATTTATTTATAGGTAGTTGTTTTGATATTTGTATATTTTCTAAATTCTTTTTCATATGATCGGAGGCTCCTGAATCAACAATCCAAGCATCATCATTATTAATAGCAGAGTGACAATAAATACCTGTATTGATACTTGAGGTTTCTGGATTTTTAAGGAGGTTGGATAGTTGATTTAGTAGCATTTCCAAGTAAGCCGATTGAGTCATACCATCTTTGTGGCTAGCCTGGTCGAATGACCTGTGGCTGGTCTGGTCGAGTGACCTGCAGCTGGCTTGGTCGATGAGGCTCAGCTGGGCTCGGCCCAAGTGCTCCGGCCCATTTGATCCGTCCCCGAGTGATGTGAGAGGGTAACTCCTCTTTTCATTGTCGGCCGCCTCGGAGGTTCTGTGAAGCCCTTGGCTTCGTCGATCGCTGGTGATAGATTGCACCTTAGCCGGCCCGTGTTCGGGACAAAGGAACCAACATTGGTCCCTGTGTGCCCTAGTTTCTTGCAGTTGGTGCAACGGAGAGGTTCATCGCCGGCGCGCCTTGTCTTGTGCTTGTGCGAGTATGTGCTTCGTGGGCCGCCGGAACTAGGGTGCTGGCTGTAGCAGGCGGAGCTTTCATCGGGACGCAAGGCATCTCCCCCATGGCGTTTCGTCGTGTCTCCTCCCTTTGAACCATGGAGACCACGGCACTGAAGGTGGGGAGATTGAAGGAGAGCAAGATCTGCATCCTCACTGCTTCAAAGCTCGAATTCAAACCTGCAAGATACTGGTACACTCTTTCTTGTTCTTGACGTTCTTTAATGAGTTTGGGATCTGTAGTCAGAGGTTGATACACTCCCAACTCATCCCATTTGACTTTTAATTTTGCCAAGTATGCCTTGTTTGAGTTGTGAGATTTCTTGTTTCAATTGAAATATACGAGCAAAATTTTTACTTTGCCCATACATTTCTTGAACCGGATTCCATATTTCTTTTGAGGAATTTGAGTAAACAAACAAACTAGAAATTTGTGGCTCCATGGAGTTCAGGAGCCAAGACATGACCAAATGATCATTTGTTTGCAATTCCTCATACCTTGGATCGATTTCTATTGGTACATTGATCTTGCCGGTGATGTACCCGAGTTTTCTTTTCCCACTAAGCGCGAGCCGAGCAACCCGAACCCAGGAGAGGTAGTTTTCCCCATTGAGCAAGATTGAAGTCAATCGGAGAGTAGGATTGACTTCATTGCTAGGGTTGCTAGAGACTCCTTTCTTCGGATCGTAGCTCATTGCGTGCTTGATTCGAGATTCACGCTCTGATACCATGTTGTTTGTAAGAACTGTTTTAATTCAACAACACTTTCTTGTATATCTCATTGATGCAAATTAAGCATTATATACACAATATATTATATGACCGTTGGGACTTAAATAAAGAGAGAATCTCAATATAGCAAGTGACTGTTGTGATTTCCTATTCTTGTGAATTCTCATATATCTTGTTGATTTGTTTCCTGATCTTCAACAGATATGATAAATGCTTTCAAGTATCATGAAACAACATAGAGCATTGCAAGCGACAGAAAAGCAAGCTGACCTTTACTCCAATAGCCAGTGCCGTTCTAACAGTCACCACTTGGCCTAACGTCAGTGAGCTTCCTTTATTGTCCTTGAGACACAACACGGGGACCTGCCTTGTTGATGCCAATATTGGTATATGTTTTGTTAGCCATTTGGGGGTGCAATCGGCGGCTATGAGGACAGCCTACAATACCACATTCCCGGACAACCGGACAAGAAAAGGCGTCAGTTTAATTTTCTGTATAAGGATATCCGGCTTAGGACATGAAGCAAAGCGCATGTAGAACTGCACATAGTTATGTTGCCCTTAACCTAGCTACCAGATATCCCTGATCAAGTCATCTAGGTGTTTGTCACACAGCTAGAAAGTCATAAGTACACTCTCCAAACTTGAAAGCAATGTTCACACAAGGATCCTTCTAATGTAAGAATCCATACTGTTATAATAAGAGATTTAGCTCTCATTATACCACCGAGTGTGTCAATGACACGTAGATCCGGATCACATTTTAGTCTCACAGTCAATAGTATTTTGTTAATTTGGTATTTTTTTTACGGTGGTATGTTGTTAATTTTTCCTTGTTATTAATTGTCCATTCAAGAACTTTCACAAGGCAAACAATAAGGCATCCATGGGTCTTTCTATACTAAAAGGAAAAGGAGCAACATGATGTGGAGTAAGAATCCTTTCAAGTATCTCAACATAACAGAATCACAGAATGAAAATCCAACTCTATAAAAACGTGATGGCACAACTACAGCAAGATAAGAAAGAATTTTAACCTGAAGCGGAACCAAAGGAGCTCTACGCAGTGCTGTGCCAATTGGTGCGTCCTTAGAACAGCAATCAGAAATAGGACTAGCAGCAGGAGGCATTCGTTCAAGAACCCTTGTCACATCATTAACCCAATAGCAAATTGTTGCTATAGCCCACAAATTATACATACAAAGAAACCATCAAAATCTTCAGAACTTACTCATGAGCATAGCTGCTGGTAATGATCATATGAAGTAAATAGTAAATATTTGCAAAATCTCACTAGTGAAACCAAATAAGGTAAGCAATACTTTCATCCATATCTTTCTGATAACCCTACCCTTCAAGCCTTTGCAATCTCCACACTCCTAGAGAATAATACCTTTTGTTAACCTCAGAATCAGGTATACTGAAGGAATAACAGTATTTATCTTATAAGTTTCATCAATAGATCATCTAGAACATCTTCTCCAATATAATCCAAAGTTACTCTGATAGGGGAACATCAAGTGAACTAATGACTTAAGAAATCAAGAACAACATTAACAAATCAGAATCACATAGACTACTAAAGGATAATGGAGCAATGTGCATACTCTTCTTGAGTTTTTTTCAGTGTCTTTATCAGCTTTTGAGATTTGCTCTTCTTCTTGCTCATTGGCACCAAACGGAGAATGCTATTAACTAGGAAGTAAACCTACTACAAGAAAGAGTAGCAGAATGCAACCATTACTATCTTTGGTCTGTGACATCCACGGTAGTAGAAGAAATACTGAACAACATGAAAACTATTTTAGAAACCAAAATTGCAATTCTAAAGTGTATCGAGCCCAATAAACCAGAAAGGAAAAACTAGAAGCAAACTTATCATGGCCTTGATTGGAACTATAAGGAAAAGATTCTAATTGGAAAATTTACAGGAAATATTGGTAATCAACTTGCATGCACCACAATTGTTTGACATTTATTTTGGAAATTATCTTGTGTCTACAATTCCACAACAAAACGGATGACCTTTTCACCAAGTTGTGCAAAAAAGATTTGACTATATATTTTCCCGACTCAAGAATGGCAACGCCCTAGTGCGAGTGTAAGGACGGGGCTCAAGGTGGCCATAAAGTTAAGATCGCATGAACCTAAATATAAAGAGAGGAGGAGGAGGGGATTGAACTAAAGAGTAGTGACAGGGTGGTGTTGTCGGAGTTGGTAAGGTCTGTGGAGTCGCCAAGCCGTCACGGGCGAACAAAAACATCGAGAGAGAAGGAAAGGTTGGAGCGTCCGAGCTACAGGCTACAAGCCAACGAAACAGGAAATTGGAAGATCGATAAAAAGTATATTGCGGGCCGGGCTTTTAGATTTTGGATTTGGTAATTTTCTTGGTCAAAGCTATCAGGCCTGAACCACGAAAAATCTAGTTGATGTGTTTTTTCATAGTCAAGATACAACTTTATCCATTAGTTTTATAATTATATATTAGTAAAAATTTGTGGTTAAGGTACTCATATTTTATATATATATAAAATTTAAATATAGTTGATACACACAATTTTTACATACAAAATTCATTTTTGTGTGGTTAAGATACTCAACTCTTATTTTTAAAAAAAAGTAAAAGTTTTGAAAAAAAATGTTTGAACCATAGTCATTCGATTGTAAAAATTATAAAAATATAAATAAATGTTTACTCAAATAGTTAGAATATATGCCCACGCAGAATGATCAAGGAGTATTATGTTAGTGTGAGGTGCGATGGGTTAGGGTGTGTATTCAATAATTATCAATATTTTTCCAATTTTAGTAAAATTAATACCAAATTAACAAAAATATATTCAGTTTGGTATTAATAAATACCAAAATAATATTGGTTCGGTTCGATTAGTATCAAATTTACCTAATTAACAAAGAGGAAGAAGACGTAACAATTTTGGAAGTGTACATCATGAACCATAACCCACATAAATGTTTGATTACAAATTAAACAGAAATGTATATCAGCACATAAATGGCATGGAAAAAGACAAACCTGTTCTACATAGAATAATCTAAAGGATTATTACCTCTTTGAAAGGTAATGACAACTTAACAATACATCAACCTACATCACTTTAGCACATACATGTAGATCAGCAGGTAAAAGCACATAAAGGCAGCGAGAGGAGCTTTCTCGGCCTTGACTCGATGGCTCGACGCGCCAGGCAAGACAAGAGGAAGAGAGGGCACTGGAGGGAGCTCAGATCGGCCTCGGCTGCCGGCTCTTCACGTTATGCTAGATGATAGCGGCGACAGGACTGCAGAGACACTGCGCCAGGCAAAGAGGGGGCCGGGAGCCGGGGGAGCGCCGGGAAGATAGGAGGATGGGGGACGTGGACATCCTGAGCAAGGGACGTTGGGAGGCGGCTTGGGCAATTCAGGAGTGGAAAAGGGATTTTTTTTTTAAGATTGTTACAATTTTCTTATTTTTATATTACCGTATTTTTTAAAATTTATCATATTTTCTTATTATCATATTTTATTATTTTAAGTTATCACAATATTTTATTTTAAGTTGTATTTTTTAAAATTGTCGTATATTTTTTAGATTGTTGTATTTTTTTAGAAAATTTTTTTATATAAAAATTGTAAATAACTTAACTATGCCCATAAATAAAATATGCATGACCAAGTAAATAGGATGCGAAGCATACTTAACCATGCAAAAAAACCGTATACATAAAAGTTGTTACTCGTTAGGACGATATATTACAGATACAGTCAAGGCCACAAAATACATCCAAAAAAACTATGCTACCCATAAAACATGGAGATCTTCCATTCGTTTTCTACATGATACAAACGAACCGGATCGATCCAACAAAAGCATGCGCCTGGGGTCTGCATTGATTCTTGAATGTTGATTTGTCCATCAAAATCTAGGATTCTTCGTGTTCAACTGAGTTTCTGTAGAAGTACTGCATCGCTTGAGGAAGGAGTCAAGTGTTTTTTGCTTTAAAGGACTTGCACTGGTCTGAGTCGTCTTACTGGGGGAAACATCCAGTTTTTTTTCCTGTCCGTCCAGCATCTGCAACAAAAATTGCATTCTATGACTCATGATATTCTATCATTACCATGCATGCTGGATATTGTATAGAGATCCAGAACGCATGTGCGGCGGGTGCGCGCGTTGTGTGTGTGTGAGAGAGAACCTGGCCCAAATTCTCAAGTTTGCCTTGAACAACGTCCCTGGAGAGCAAAAAGTAAAAGACCAGTTGAGTGAACAACCTACAGTAAACATCTATGTAGGAAAACCCAAGACCATGACATACCATATAATATCATCTACCGTGTCATTTGCAAGAAGGTAATATATGTTCACTGAAGAAACCTGGAAATTGCAATAGAATAATTAAGAAGTTGCTAACGAGAGCAGAAGCTCAAATTATCAACCAAAGTGAAGCCACTAAAAGTCTAGAAAGTTCAAACTGTTGAACTAACATGTAGTAGTCAGCAGTTCTAACTTCTAACAGAAACTATTTGCAGCCTCATGACATTAATCAATTACAAAAACTTTCCAGCAAATAGAAAGAACGTTGCCCGCTACAAAACACTGATTTCTGTCAACACTTAGCAACACATCAAATGCCTTCTTACATTAGTCTACAATCTAATCCACCAGTCTGTTGTCCATGCTTTGGAATAGGTTGCAACAGATTCCTGCTATTTGACTTGCAATCGAGGATTCCATCTTTCTGTTACATTATGATGCATTTTGTGGCTTTTAGCCAAGATATGACTCACAAGAGTACCTATTCTTAGTTCATATTTGATGTTAGTTTCAGATATTCTACTCATGGCACCTATTTGAGTTCAGGTACAAGTTTGCCAGAATTGAGAGTTGAGGTTCTCTTCTGCAGCAGTACCATAATTCAGACAAATATGGTCGAAACTTAGAGACTAAGATTCTTAAAAACAGCACAGGGCAAGGTACTTCTCAGTATCTGTTACCAGTTCCTTGCTGGGTACTAGTATTGACTGGTCTAATACCAGCCTTGAGAAGAATCGAACAGCCAGCGACTCACCAAGAGCCAACCAGAAAAAAATTTGAGTTTTGGAATTTTATTTCACTTTTTCAAAGAATTCCATGCAATTTAGGTACAAGATTACGGAGTTGGGTTGAAAGGATAGAAGTTTCAGGTATTATTCTCATGGCACTTAAACCAATCAGTTTTCAGAAAACAGGTTCAATCTAGAAAAACCAGCTATCGATAGTAATTGGCTAGTTAATTTCCTAACATTTTAAAAGACAACAAACTGAAAAAAACGTAATGGAAAGAACAGGAAATATATGAAAAGTGGCTTACCAGAACAAAAAACCACAGGTATTGAAAAATAATAGCTTGATTTAACCACAATTTGTTCCCGGAAAAGCTTTGTTCAAATTTCTATATGCATTGCACATTAAGATGATGGTTTTAGGTTAAACCACAACTAAAATTTGCATCAAGTGTCAAATTCTGAATGGTTTGTGCATCTGAACGGCCAAGTCATTCACAAAGGCAGGGCATGTTCAAATAATAACAAAAATGAGGTTTTGTCAGACACTTCTACTGATTCATGTCAAGTTTTCAAGAACAAAAAGGGCAGAACAAAATCCATCTATAGATTGATGCACTGAAATGTAACACCTAAAGGCCAATTATGTGTCAAGAAAAATAAAGGATAATTGGAAAAGGGGTCAACATACTCAATCTTGTGAACAAGGAATATAATCAAGATATTAACCTGACCAATCCTGTGGGCACGATCTTCTGCTTGAATAATGTCACCAGGAGTCCACGATAACTCAGCAAAGATGACTGTACTTGCTGCTGTCAAAGTTATCCCGACTCCTCCAGCTTTGATGGACAACTGTACAATGTTCAGCTGTAATGAGGTTGTATCCAATAGATGAACTTTTTTGCCCTTTAGGAATAAGCAGAAGAGTGCCTATATTTTCAATTTTGGCTATTAGTCTATTACTTACAAGTATTTTGGAATTTTGGCAATTTTTCACCATATAATCTTTGAGGCTAAAGGAGCTAAAGAAACATTCTTATCCATGTCAAAATTCAGTATTCTCTTCCACCCTTTCTGCTAGGGTACAGAGATCTCTCCTTCCCCAAAATTTCATAACTTGGTGACAATTTCAGCAGAGTCCAATCATGCTAACTCACAACCAAAGATCATTTGGTGGGCGAGTGCCAAAGTTCCAAAATACAGGTGGTTAATCACTAGTTAAAAAAATGCATGTGAGGCGGAAAGTGCAATTCATGATAATATAGATCAGACTAAATGCAATTTCCTGTTTTCTGTACAAAAAAAAGTAACAGGTGAGTCAGAAAAAAAATTAATACAAGAGGATTACTATTAAACAGAACTTAGCAAATGCTAACTAGAGAACTCAAAAACTCCAGGGGTCAACACGTACCACTGCAGCTTTGATATCATCCTTGTTCTGGAAATCTGTGACTAAAGTTTGCCTTACAGGTGCAGGTGTTTGGCCATCTATTCTTATACACCCAACTTTCTTTTTCTGAAAATGTGGCGGTAGATAGTAGGTATAAGTTTATCCTAAAAGAGTCAAATCAAAATATGTTCTTTTGTTCTTACCAAGAGATGTTGGTGAATAGCGTCAATCATGGGTTGATGATGTGCAAATACTAAAAACTTGCAGTCTGCCTGAAAAATCAAGCAAGGAACTTATAAATATGGTCAGCAAGGACAAGACAGCTTTGCACAATTGGCTAACAGAACCTTGCAACAAGCAGAGTTATAAAATCATTCCAGAGCTGGTTCCTACAAGGCTGTCGATACCAGTTTCTTGCCAGTTCTTGGTCACGTTGCTTGCGCAAGACCCTAACTCCCACATTCAGTTCAGCTGAAACTCAGCCATAAACCAGCTGACTTTCAGTGAAAACCAACCAAAATGCTGTGTTGTGGACCTTTTCAATTTTTTAAAATATTATTATCGAACATTGTGGTCAAGTGAAAGAACAGCCTAAAACAACCAAAATTGGTGGATCACACATAACTCAATGTAAATCAGTGCAAATTAGTGGGATATCGGCTTTGCTTAGCTATATTGTAGCCCTCACCAGGACATCCAGGAATTTGCAGTGACCAGCCAGTTCCTTATGGTTTTCTTATCCCTGGCCACAAGAGAATAAAATAAAAGTAGAAATAAAGTTTTTATGTAATTACCTCAATTACAGTGCCCAAGTAATCTAGCACTGCTGGAATTTTGGCTTCGGCTGAATCATTGTAGATCTGTTATTAGGCATGACATATGCGCATCAATACTAAGAAGAAAACCATTCTCCAAACAAATATAAGTGCAATCCCATGACAATTTAGTTAATTTTTTTAAAAAATAATGAAAACTATTGTGTTCAATCTTTATTTCAAATTTATGCATAACTATACAGAAAGGAAATAAATAAGCTCCCCAGCTTAATGTTCATTTAACCACATACAAAGGGGGAAATATGATGGTAAATCTACAAGATTCTCTTCATCCACCCAAATCCCTATATTAATGTTTAGAAGTACACCTGATATTGGATAATTGAAGGTAGGGTTCAAGTCTCAAGGTGGGTTTACATGTTATCGGAACAAACTGGAGTACCAATCTCATAGTTGGTGTCTCCAGCTAACTCATGTACTTAATATGGAAAGGAATCTACTACTCAGAACTATAATTCCAAGTATACTTCGCCAATTGCACTACAGGTAATGATAGGTCAAATTGGCACCGGTCATCAACAAATTAACTACTTTTTTTCGGGTGGACAAATTAACTACTTTGCCATCACTTCTATAGCAAGGATTCTAATTTGGACCAATCAGATACATAAATTGCAATTCTACCAATTCTCATTGCACAAGCCAAAACAAAGTTCAAGCCAAAAATAGTAAGCAGATATTTATTTTTGTGAAATTTGTGCAGCCTAGTTTCTAATTGAAAAGCAGAATTATTTCTTATTTAGGAAAAAAAAAAATGCCCAATATTTACTGTACAATGGAGCATATAGGGGTGCATATTCAGATCACCTTGTTGATAAGATTCTTTTGAGTAAATTTGAGAGAGTCCATCATCTCCTTAGAATCACATGATTGGATTTTCATCTTCACGGCCTCCAACTACAACAAGAACACTAAAATCACAATAAACAGACACTTTCATGGCTGCTGCAATAAAACAAAAGATCAGTAATGAATAGATACAATTTCTTTATTCCCAAACAAAGCTCAATGATTTCAACAAGTGCAAACATTAATAACAAGCCTCTACTTTAAACGAAAGCTCATTTTGATCCCTCTATTTTCAAAATGGTCAAATTGATCCTTTTACTTTCTGAACAGGCTCAAAATGGTCTTTATGCTATCAAAATTTGCTTCTTACAATTCTTTCTAGTACTTTTCCAAACCTTCCTTAATACAACTACCACATAGAACCAATATGCATCATTTTGAGACATTTGATTCTCCATTTTTTGATACTTTTCAAACTCATTTTAATTCCGGTTTAAATTCAAAAGGACCATTTTGAACCGGTTTAGAAAATAAAGAAACCAATTTGTTCTTTTTGAAAGTAGAGGGACTGAAATAAGTTTTTATGTAAAATAGAAGGGCCAAAAATGCCCTTATCCCATAACAATATGTAGAGAAGAGTGGGAAAAGAACTTCATTTTCAGTTTAACTTAAAAAGAAACTTGTAGTTTAGCTTTGAGAAGCTTGTGATACAAAAGATTTAGGTTGGTCACCGGATGTGCATGAAATTCAGGAGGACAGAAACCATCTAAGCACACTTATACTAAAGCTATTCGTTAATGCAAAGTGTGACTGAATCACCAGACATTTATCCAAAACTGATTATCCCCTCTTTTTCTTTTTGAGGGAATTCTCATAAGTTTTCATCTAGTACAAAGAACAATTTGTATGCAAAAGAAGATGATGAAATAAAAATAAAGTACCTCGCGAAACAGAGCTCGAATATGTTTCATCTCTTTCTCATTTAAATCCAGAAAGACCTGGACAGATTGACAGTATTAGGAAGAACTTCATGGTATAGATAATTAAGAACCACATCAGCATGATAGAAAAATAAAATATCAGACACAGGCCACACCACAAGCATTTGGTTATCTTAATGTGGATGGCTGTCAACTTTTTCTCAATAGAGAGCTTTTCTAAGATGATATCTAATAAATAAATTCATGGAATCATTCACGGAGGAAATTTTTGACATAAGGCTTAAGGTGAAGTTATATACATAGCTTTCCTAAGGGAAGTAACTAGAAGCATCGAAAAGCAAAATGTATGGTGACAGAAGCAATGAACATTTTGTTGGCTGTTAAAGCCAGATATAGAATGGACTAGGAACATTATGTACAGATAATAAAAGCGAGCGCTACTTGGAAGGGCTCGGATTATGAAATTCTAAGCTATTCTCACAACTGGTACTAGAACAGTATTCCTGAATAAGGTAAATTAGGAGATAAAGTTTCGATTTTAAGCATAAGAAGAAAAAAAACAAGCCAACACAAGAAAGCTCAAAAATAATTTGGGGCGCATCCAAAAGGATATGATAACAGTTATAGATCTGAGCAGCTGTTGGAATTAGAGGGATTCCAAATATATTATCAGAAGTAACTTTTCCGATGAGAGCAAAAAAAGAACAGTTCTCCCATCAAAAGATAGAAGCTAATCCATGGTTCCTTATGTTCAGCCCAGTGAAAACCACAAGGAAATTACCTGTTGCCTACGTTTCACAGGCAACTGTGACAGAACATCTTTCTTCAACCTGCGGATCATGACAGTTGCTTTCATCAAATTGTGCAGCTCCTCGTGATTGCTAGCACCTTGGTAGAGTCCAAAAAAACCCTGACAAAAGGAGCATCAGATAGTAACATCAATCAGGATTGGCGACAGATCATGAACAAAGAAATTTATTTAAACTTGTACTTACACCCTTGCAATATCTATTACCATACTCATGAACATTCTTGTATACGGTAGGATATAACACCTCCAGCTGGATGCTTAGAGAAATTAGTTATTGCTCCACACCAGAAAACCTTTTAAGCAGTAAATATGTGCAAAGCTAAATACAAAAACAAGATGAAGTACCTGGGTAAACAACTCGATAGGGCGAGATAAAGCAGGAGTACCACTGAGCAAAACCACATATCGAGCTTTCTGCAATTATAGATGGTTACAAACTTAGGATTAGTTTGTTTTGTTAAAACTGCCACATCAATTGGGTAATGATTCCCATAATCAGAGAAGATATTTTTAGTCATGTACTACTATTAACGGAATGACAGCCACTTGATTCCAGAAATCATATTTAAGGAAAGATATATCTCCAACAGAAATTATGAAAGATACACTGAAGCACATTCTACAAGATGAGGGCATGTAGAACAGCTCATTGTGCAGTTTGGACATTCAATATGCCAGTCGCAGGGAAAACTATGAAATAACTAGACAAGTACACCAAAGTATGATCGGTTGAGAAACTATGCTGTGTATGAGTATCACCAATTTTTCCATACATCATAAACAGATCCAAATCTATGTACCAAAATTTAAGTCATACACATCAAAGATTTGTGCCCCAAAATTAAAATTGTTTTCGTCCTAAGAAACAACAAACCTGGAGAACAGGGAGTGAAGCACTTGTTCTCTTTGCTTGGGCATTCTTCATAAAATGTGATTCATCTGCTATAACAATCTGAATGGAAAACATTATAAAGCAACTACAGATGAATAATGTGTTGCACTATTCTGCATTCAAATAACTGTTAGTAGGAAACAATGGTAGTTCCATACTGCCCTAATTCTACCTGCTACATACACACAAATTGAAAGGAATACTCAAACATCAACAGCATACAAAGTTCAAAAATACAACATGAACAATATGTCCGACATCAACAGTTTTTCTATACTTTATTATTTACATCTCTGTTGTAACATAGCACTGCATGTTTACTTCACTATCATGCCATGATAAAATGAAATTAATTCATCATTTTACCCTTTAAATAAAAAAAATTAGCCAATTAGTTCAGTTGCTCAAAGCAACGCCACTCTGCATCTATAAGAGTCAACAAATCCATAAAATGGCAAAAGATTCTGTTGAAATATGTAAATAATTTGGACCTCCTTGTAAATGTACTCTATATAAATAGAAGTTAGAAGGCTGAACAATCCAAACCATTCATTTCCAATCCACTCCACATCTTTCAACATGGTATCAGAGCTATCCTGGTTCAGGTTTCCAAAACCCTAGATCTGCAGCCACCACTGCTCCTTGGAAGCTTGCCACCAGCTCCTACTGTGTTGTCTTTGCGCAACCTCCGTACAGCTACATCTAGCCACTGGCCCCCTTGTGTGCTGCCACTGACCGTCGAGCAGCTAGATCTCCTTGCGCACGTCTCCGCACACCTACCGGCTTGCTCCTCCATGCTTCGTCGCTACCGCCACGCGTCACAGCCTTCGCCACATGTCACAGCCTTCGCCGACGCATCTCTCCCCGTGCACTTCTGCCAAGTACAGAAACTTCATCGGCCATTGCCTTTGACGCGGCCAGATCTGGGCATCTTTGCCGACAGCCGCGTGTCCACACCCCTCTATCTTGTCCTTTGCCAACCGCCTTGCCAGAGAAGGGGAAGTGAATTCCTCCTCGCATGGTATTTCGAAGAAAGACTGGGCTTCAGTTTGTTGTGTTGTTGTGGATAAGAACCAGAAAGAACTTCCTGGTTCTTCTTTCTTTTGGCTTTATTTACTTTTGAAAAGGACTGACAGGTGGTGCAGATCCTTGGACACCTCATCCTTAGGCTATATTTGCTTTTGGACTGCCTCATCAGTCTTGTGCTTTGACAGTAGCACTATTTCAATTACAACACTACGCCTTTAGGTTTCTTTGCTGCAAACTGAAGGACCTTGACTTTATTCCAAACAAAACAAGCATGTCGACAAATGCTCCGGGTGTCAGGATGCAGAATATTAATATTCCTATTAGCTCAATCAAGTTAGACGGGCCTAAAACATATTTGGTGTGGTCCTGTTATTGTGAAGTATCTCTTACTGCTCGAGGGCTCTATGGATATATTTCTAGAGAGAAGAAACCAGACATTAAGTAAGTAAGTCAAGGACAATGGGCTCCAGATAAATCCCAGGTTATTTGGTTCCATGGAACCTACATTGATTCCAAATTTCCAACTCACATTATGCCTTTGTTATTTGGTTCCGTGGAACCTACATTGATTCCATCTTACATTCTCTACCAAACTGGTGCTCAAATTTGGGATGCCATCAAGCAATCATACTCCCAAAGCAACAACTATGCAGAATTGTTTGAGATACATCAGAAGGTACAAAGCCTTCGCCAAGGGGAGCTTACTGTTGCAGATTATGTTACTACCCTCATATCAGAATGGCAGAAGTTAGATTTCTACGATCCTTTTTGGGCCATGTGCTGTGAAGATGGTGCACAATTCCATCAACACATCGAAAGAGAATGGTTGTATAAATTTTTGCCTGGACTCAATGCTGATTTTGATCAGATTCATGTACAGATTCTTGGATGCACACCTCTACCTAGTCTTCAGGAGGCTTTCTCCGTTGTTCAACATGAGGATAGCCGACGTGCACTGATGATGAGAAACACCAGACTTGAAACTGCAACTAAAGCAGGTAGCACCGGGGATGGACCCCTTCAACTCTTGGGGAGTTCGGGTTCGTCAAGTACTTTACACCCCCACCCTCCAAGTATACCAGTTGATGAGCGATAGTGTGATCATTGTGGTCAAATCAGACATACTAGAGATACATGCTGGAAATTGCATGGGAGACCCGCTTCTACGGGGAATAATCGAGGAAAATGGAGACACAAGGAGAAGACCAAATTATCCTCTGAGGTGTCCACAGACATGTTCTCTGCACAAGAGATTCACTCTCTTAAACGTCTAATGGCTACTCTGGAGTCTTCCTCAACATCATCACCGCTTGTTTCCGAGCCCTCTAGTTTTCTCTATTTTTTTATCCTCGTACACCTCTCCTGATCCTGCACTCTACCTTTCTAGATGCATTTTCTACTTGGATTATACATTTGGTGCATCTAAACATATGACTAGCAAAGCTTATCATTTTATTAAATATTATCCTTAGTCGGGTAGAGATAAAGTTCAGCTAGCCAATGGCTCGTTCTCCCCTATCCAGGAGGGGTAAGGAGAAGTTTTATGTCCCTCTGGTCTTCACTTATCAGATGTCTTGCATATGCCTGGTTTTCCTACTAGTTTATTGTCTATCTCTGCCATAACTAATATCCTCCAATGCAAAGTAACATTCTTTCCCACTCATTGTGTTTTCCAGGAGCTAAAGACGGGAAAGGTGATTGGGTATGGTAGTCATCATGATGGGCTGTATTATCTGGAGGACAAGAGCAAACTTGACGGTCTTGGACAGATTTTAGTGCACTTGGAAATAACTTCAGAAAAGGACTTGGTTGTATGGCATAGATGCCTTGGTCATCCGTCATTTCAAGTTTTTGAGCACTTAATACCCTACTTTTACAAGAAATGTAATAAAGAATTGTTGAAGTGTGATGCATGTGAGCTTGCTAAACACACCCGTTATGTATATCCTTCTAGTGGCAACAGAAGTTTGAATCCTTTTGATTTTGTCCATTCTGATGTTTGGGGCATTTGCAAAATATCTTCTTCTAGAGGTTGTCACTGGTTTGTTACCTTCATCAATTGCTACATCCGAGTAACATGGCTCACCTTGTTGCACTTGAAGAGTGATGTTTTGGGAGCTTTCCGTCAGTTTCATAAGATGATTGAGACTCAATTTGGCATTCGTATTAAAGCTCTTCGGACAGACAATGGTACTAAATACACTAATTCTAGTTTTCAAGAGTTGTTAGCAACTGAAGGAGTTGTGCATCAAACAACTTGTGTTGGTACCCTTCCCAGAATGGTGTTGCTAAGAGAAACAATCATCATATATTGGAGGTAGCTCGCTCCTTGTTCTTTACAATGACCGTGACTAAATTACTATGGGGTGAAGCTGTTATGGCAACTTATCTCGTTAATAGGATGCCTCTTTGAAATTTGGACTTCCACTCACCCCACCAAGTACTTCGAAATGAGCATCACTTCATCGTTCATCCTAAGGTGTTTGGTTGTGTATGCTTTGGACACATTAATGACCCTATGGACGGCAAATTTGCTCCCCGTGCTCGCAAGTGTCTTTGTTGACCATGCCCCAGATAAGAAAGGCTACAAGTGTTACTATCCTGAAAGTCGCAAGACTTATATCTCTATGGATGTCACATTTTGGGAGTCAGCCATTTTATGACTCTCCTACCACTCTTCAGAGTGTCTGTCGAGAGGAGGAGATGAATATCAATTTCTGGGATGGTTTGTTGGATGTGGATATTGTGCATTCTCCATATCTTTCTATTGAAAATCCCCAAAATGCAGCGGAGCTTGATGCAGGACCAAGACCAGATCGCCCTCGGATTACTCAGGTGTAAACTCAAAGACCGAGAGATGCTGCAATTAATCACAATGTTGATCATACCCCACTTGTTCTTGTTGAAAGCTCTAACATCCATGACACTCCTTGTTCTACCTTGCCAGTCTTAGGTGAAACATCTACTTTAACTCCTGAACAGAGTGATGCCGATCTTCCCATAGCTCTTTGAAAATAGAGTTTTACATGCAGATCTAACTATAGATCAAACATGTGTTCCACATCACATCTTATCTCTAACTATGTCTCATTGGAGTCTTTGTCTCCTAATTTTCGTGGTTTCATTTCTTTAATTCCTTTTGTTATTCCTAAGCATTGGAATAAAGCTTTCCAGTACTCAAAGTGGAAGGATGCCATGTTTGAGGAGACGAAAGCACTAGTTAAAAATGAAACATGGGAGCTTGTGTCTCGTCCATCTGACAAACAAGTGGTTGGATGCAAATGGATTTATACCATCAAACAAACACTTGAAGGCAATGTAGATCGGTATAAAGCTCGACTATTGGCAAAAGGATACACACAAATATATGGAGTCGATTATGAGGAGACTTTTGCACCAGTTGCTAAAATGAATACAATGCGTGTACTTCTTTCTTGTGCATCAAATCTCGATTGGGACCTTCATCAGATGGATGTTAAAAATGCCTTTTTGCATGGTGATCTCAAAGAAGAGGTTTATAGGGAGGTTCCTCCTGGATTCCATAATAATCAAACCGCGGGAAAAATGTCGTCTAAAGCGGTCGCTCTATGGCCTAAAACGGTCTCCTCAGGCTTGGTTTGACCGACTTTGCAAAGCAATGATACATCATGGATATGTTCAAAGTTGTGTTGATCACACTTTGTTCCTCCATTGAGATTGCAGTAAGATGACGATGTTAATTGTTTATGTCGATGACATTGTTCTTAGTGGTAATGGTCCCACTAAGAATTTGAAATCAAGGACCTTGGATCCTTGCAATATTTATTAGGTATTGAAGTGGCCAAGTCAGATAAAGGCATATATCTCTCCCAACAGAAATATACACTGGATTTGCTGAGAGATACTGGAATGATGGGTTGTCGTCCAGCCATGACTCCAATTAAACCAAACCATAATCTTCAAGGAGGTATTGACGAGAAAGTTGATCGGGAACAATATCAACGGACCGTTGGACGCTTAATCTATCTCTCTCACACACGGTCTGATATTGCATATGTAGTTAGCCTTGTGAGCCAATATATGCATGATCCTCCTCCAAGACATTTAGAAGTTATCGAGCATATTCTTCGCTACTTCAAGAGTTGTGCCGGAAAGGGTGTTCCACTGAGTAAGCATGGACATCTTCAAATTGAGGTCTACACTGATGCTGATTGGGCTGGGTCGTGTAATGATCTGTGATCAACCTCAGGATATTGCAGTTTTGTGAGAGGCAATCTAGTTAGTTGGCGTACCAAGAAACCATATGTTGTTGCACGGTCAAGTGTAGAAGCTGAGTATAGAGCCTTAGCTCATGGAATATGTGAAGCATTGTGGCTATGACAACTCTTGCAGGAACTTTATTTGTTGAACAAAGGCCCCACTAAACTATAGTGCGACAACAAAGCGGCAATTAATATCGCCAATAATCCTGTGCAGCATGATAGAACTAAACATGTGGAAATCAATCTACACTTTATTAGAGAAAAACTTGATCAAGGAATCATTTGCCTGCCATATATCACATTCTCGGATCAACTAGCTGATATACTTACTAAGGGTCTTAGTTCTACTTTGTTTTGTTCTTTATTGTCCAAGATGGGCATGTGTGACATATATGCATCATCTTGGGGGGGGGAGTGTTGAAATATGAAAATAATTAGGACCTCCTTGTAAATACTCTATATAAATAGAAGGCTGAGCAACCCAAGCCATTCATTTCCAATCCACTCCACACCTTTCAACAGATTCTTTCCAAGATTCAATTGAAAGGACATTTGTTTCAGTCCATTCAAGTGGAACCTCAATCTCCAAACTAATTGTAATCTAATCAAATCAGCCCATTTATTCAGTTCTGCCAAACGAGCTGTGACTCAAGAAGATGCAAAGCATAGACAAACGAGCTGTGACTCAAGAAGATGCAAAGCATAGACGCAAAGAATTCAAAGGCAACATTCCAAGCTCTAATCAAGTTTCCCATATTATATAGTACAAAAACTCCAACCAAGTTTTCAATCTACATCTGAATCCCATGTTCATCTACTTGAAATAAGTGAACTCCTGTTCCACATGCAAATGACCCATTTGACTCCCATCATAAGTTATATCCAGTGGGCACTACATCAACTTCTGATGAAGAAGGTCATCACTCATGTCCTAATTATGCACCCATGTCAACATTACCATTCTATAAGCTATGATTGAAATAAGTTATCCAAGCAGAAAGATGTTAAATTGTGTGCAATAGTCGAAACACTAAAGGATAGCCCAAGAAAAGAGGAGCACATTCTCTTCAAATGTAAACTGCCATAGCAAATGATCATGAATGAAATAAAACAACAAAGTAAAGACAAATTTGTACCTTGAAATCCAAGTCCAGAAGTGTGGTCTGTATCTTTGGAACTACATCATAAGAGATTATGTTGAACAAACCATCCAAGTGAATCTTTCCTTTGGAGTTCGAGTATACCAATTTGAATCCTGCCTTATTTGACCCTCCAGTTTGTGGTAACACTACCTGCATAAACCATTGTCCATAACCATAAGCATTATCCATGGATGCCTGTAATGCATATAGTTGAGTTGTCATTCATTGTAAAGTACACTTTTACATTAAGAAAACAAAGTAGATGTACCAAAATTTCTTCGGTAGGGATGTTAAGCCACTGGTGAATCATCTGTTACAAAGCAAATCTAAAATTTGCATGTTTGTCTCCCTGATGCATAAAGGAAACAGCTATTGCAATAAAAAGGAATGTGTTAAAAATATAAGGCACTCACAGAAGCCCAATGTAACCGCAAGGAAGATGGAGAGATAACAAGAACAGGCCAGGCATCATGAATGCAAGAAGCAACGGCAAGTGCCTACACAAAAAAGTAGGCAACAAAGATAGCACTGGCATGAACCAATATACTCTAGTTCTCATAAAAAATAAATAAATAAGGTCACCACACTTAAGAGCATCAATAACATAAATGAAGAGCACAATGCACCCTTTGTTGGGCCAACAATACTATAGGTAAATCAATCAAGCTTTTCCAATAATTGATTTGGCCAAAGAGTCTAGTAGTCACCATGCACTGGTCCACCTGCAGGGTGAACCTGGCATGGAAGCCATCATAACCAGTCCCGTGGGTTACTACAAGTACCATGTCATTGGAAAGAGATTCAAAAAATGCATGCTAAATCAAGTTCAAGTTTCATTCAAAAGTGAAATATCAAATATCACGACTGACCTAGAAAGAATACAAAGGCATCATATTCATCCAGAAAAAATGCATTACCTGTAATGTCTTTCCAAGACCCATTTCATCTGCTATCAGGGCTCTCCCACCATGCTGTAACACAAACCTACAGTACCAACAAACAAAAATATAATACCTTGAAAGGGGTAAAGCAGTGAGGTATTTAAAGCAAAAACATGCAAAGCATGCAATTTATTGTGGTTTTAATCAGGCTTATGCAATAACTGCAAGATATTGTGTCAACAAATGCCTAGCTGTGCAGTCAAGCAGACAGGAATAATACTGCTTATCATAAGAAAACTGGACACACCAACACATTAAATCAGATAATATGACAGGGATTCATATAGTACTGCTGCCCACGTAGGTGTCAAGTCAGAAAATAGAGCAAGGACTACAAAGGAAAAAAATATTAAAACCCTCACATCCCTCCTAAAGTCCTACCATCATGTTCAATGCCAAGATCAGCTTGCAGCCAAGGAGCAGCAATGAGCAGGATATCTCCAACCAGAAGAATGACAATTATATAACTTTCCCTGATTGTTGTAATGACAATACTAAAGCAATGTCTCCCGAGTTTTTTTTAACTCATGAAATCTGAAAGGACAAGTGTCACATCTGAGAACAAATTTTGGATTACAGGTTGCTTAGACTCTTGGGTTTCCACTTCTACTAAGCTCAAGGTTAAGGTTTTGGTGCTTGAAGCTAACGGATCAAGACTGCTGTATTAACGTACCAGTGTCACTCCCAGTGAACTAACATGTGCAATCCAGTGAGTGTGGTTTGCAGATGTACACCAGGAGTAAACTGGCCACATCATGTTTTGCCAACAAGGATATTGCACCTTAAGTGGGATTGATAATCTAATAACCAAGTTAAGTCAGTATTGTTAAGCCAATTAGCAGCTTAGTAAGTAATAAATTCCCAGAACCACTATCCCGGGAACATTTTTAGAAGATGACATGTTGAGTTGTTAGTAGGTCAGTAGGTCTCAGGACATTTCAAACATGTTTGGAGTAATATGAAAATCAATTGCTAAATATAAAATAAGAATCTCAATCAAGGGCTATCTGCATATTCAAATGCTAAAAGTTTTAGGTTCAATAGCTACATTCAACATTATGAAGTCATCACACACCAACATAGGATAATGATTTTTCCCGCTATGATGTGCAAAAGCTATTTGTGGAATGTTGCATCAGCATACCTGACACCTTCTTGCTGAAATGGCATAAGCTTCAACTGAAGATCACTTGGCATGCTGTCATATAAATCTTCCCCAAAAACAGTAAGGTTAGCATCTGAAGAAAAGATTAGAAAAAAGCCAAGGCAATCGAGGCCCAACATATGAAGGCACCCAATGTTGCATAACATCCAAAGATCAGCACACTATGTCTAATGCTTTTCTAAAAACACAAGTACCTCGAAGATCTTTGATGGCCAAAGCAGCGGCTAAAGCACGCTGGACTAGCGAATCCAATTTGTGTACCTGCTAGTAAAGTGGATGGTATGGTCAGCTAGAATATCTCTTGATGCTCACAAATAGATCTTGCACACTGTCAAAAATTATGCAATGGTTAGGACAAAGTACATATTTTACTTCAGTTATGTTAGAATTTTTAGCCATCAGTAAGCGTACCACCTACTGCAGAATAACAATTGGCCCCCAATTTAGTGGAACCATGCAACAAAGCATATCAGCAATCAACAGGCTATAGTCATAGACCAGAAACTGATGCATAGGTCTTGCATCAAATTAGACAACAGCATACTGAGGCCTAAACCTTGTGCATGTTGAGATCTTTTTTCTGCAAACTTAAAAGATATAAGTTCCCATTTCCCAAACTTCTTTTCAAGAAAATAGTGGAGTCCTATGAAAAAGGACTCGGTGAGTCATAAAATATTTGTTTCCTACCTTCCATGGTTTTATGCCCATTGTTTTAACGTTTAAGCATGACATAGAGACTATCTGAACAATCCTGGAAATATTTTCTTATAGTTGAGAACTTCAAACCAGAAACCTAAAGAAGCATTATAACAACGTGCAGTAGCTCAGTTAGAACTTGCAGACCAAACAAGGGAATGGAGTACTAAGCAAATAAGCAGTAAAATAAAAAAAATAAAATAAAACCGACACTGGGGATCATTACAATAGAAGGCAACAGTTTACAAAGTACCATAAAATAATATCCATTACCTCAACAGCTAAACCAGGTACTGCACTAAGAACTTCCTCCGCTACTGACAAAGATGAGGGCGGGAACATCCATACTCTGATATTTAACAAATTAAAGAAAATAGAATGGTGAATAAGTTGTGGATTTTACTGCAGGTATCAAGTACCGATACCCCATAGAACACATCTGGTGAAATTGGCAATTGATAGATCACAAACCTTTCTTTTCCATTCCAACTAGCTTTCGGAATCTTGTGACATGCATCCACCAGTAACTGAGAAATAAACAGAAGCAAGGAAATATATAGTTCATAAAATCATTGAGGGACAACTGGTTAAACATTTGGTGGAGCAAAAAAGTACCTGGTGATAGGGAAACTTCGCTGCGATCATACCACTAGCATGAAGGAATAGATGTACAGATATCTTGGGTGAACTGCCCTGACTATTGTTCACTTGAATTACAAATGAAAAAATATATAATTTAGCCACATCATATTAAAATAAACAAAATATAACTTTACAGGCTAGGAACAAAGAAAGCACCAAGCAGTTTTTGTACCTGCATTTCTTGATGTGTCCGGTTGGCACAACCGAGAAGGAGAAAGGGATTCCACCTGAGAAATAGTGAAGGAATAACAAGGTAAAGTATAAGGATCACATCTGTGAGCATGATGCAAATTAGGAACAATTTTAGTTAAACAATAAAGAACCTTAAAAATTAATATCAGCACAACCAAATGACAGGCATATGAAAACAACAAATCAACAAATGAAGACATCACTAACACTATTGCAAAAAAAAAAAATAACCTACATTTTCTTCAAAGAAAGAAAACAGCAAATTGCTCTAGCATGCCTCTTACCACTGACATTATATAATGCTAAAATAGCAGTTTGTGAGCTCATTTAATTGTGATCAGCGTTTAGATCAAAGTAGTATGGCAACTACACCAACAAGCAATGAGCTAAATCACATAGCAGTTCCGCACCTAGCCACCGAACCAACCGATTCTTGAACCATAAACTAAGCCAACTCCTCAAGAAACTTCTCAAATCTTCCGCGCTATATTGCAAATTGAGCATACGACCACCGATCCTACCACAATGGCGCGAACAAAACCCCCCCAACCCACCCCCAAAACCTCGAAACTTCCCCAAGGCAGACAAAAGTGAAAAAAACCCTACCTTTCCAAAGCGAGACTCCAGGGACACCTTGGCAGAGGGGTGGTTGTTCCTGAGGGGCGACGAGGCGGCGGCCGCCGGCGCAACTGCGCGGGAGGGTAGGGGCGAGGCGGTGGAGGCGGAGGAGGAGGAGGCCTTTCGCTCGGAGAGCTTGCGGATGGCGTCCTGCTCGAGCAGGTCGAATTGCTCCGCGGATAGGCCCCAGTCGTCGTCGTAGACGCCGCCGCCGCCGAGGCCCGCCATTTTGGGCCGGTGTTTTGAGGTGGTTTTTGGAGAGCGAATTGGGTCTCTGGGTGGTCGGTGCGGAGCTACTTTTATGGCTTCATGGGTTTTTTTAAAAAAAGAACTTGTTCATGTTCGTCTGAAGGGGACAATTCTGTACATGCCCCTCCACTAATTTCTTGTTCAATTTTTTTTGGGAGTTTGTTTGAAACACAATAATTTTTCAAAAATTTTAAAGAAAATCCTATATTTAGTAAAAATAAATATTTTTTCCTTCAAAATTTTTATATTACAAATAGGATCTCAACTTTTTTAATTGATTATTCGTTATTGTTAGTTTATCACAATCAAAGATTCAACACCTTTAATAGGTGACAGGCTAATAGTTTGATATATAAAAGTCACGTAACATAGACACTGTCGGGGCCAAAAATATTTCTCACTAAGATCCCTCATTTAAGGTTACTTCTTATAACATAAAAGAATGTATTTGAACTTTTTTATAAATTCACAATGATTAAAGGTCTTTTGCGAAATTCAATGAGTTCTGTGCCCAGATCGTATGTTGTGTACCTAAAAATTCGTATTCTGAGTGACTTAGTCTCAATAGTTGTAAAAAATTATTATTACGTTCAAGGTAGAATATTGCTAGCTCAATATATAAGTGAAGCATGGAAGGTCAATTAAGCGCAAGATAGAAAACTATGTACTCTGTAGCCTCATAAGATAATGTGGTGGCTTCTTATAAAAAATAGTATAATCGTTAGTGTTAGTATAGTGGCGCATCTAGATATATTATTGTCAACATAGCTAATTAGTTAGATTGTGTCCAACGTAAGTGTCTCACCCAGTATCTGCAAAGAATTTTTTTTAAAAAAAATGTGGGGAGAGAAGGCGCCTGGGAGGTAGTCGGTGCCGAGGATTTTTTAATTTGTTCTTTCTTGATTTTTGTGTCACATAGCTAATTAGTTATACTGTGTCCAACGTCAGTGCCTCACCCAACATCTGCAAAGAATTTTTTAAAAAAAAGTGTGGAGAGAGAAGGTGCCTGGAAGGTAGTCGGTGCCGAGGATTTTTTAATTTTTTATTTGTTCTTTCTTGATTTTTGTGTCAACAAAATATATATAATTTTTATTTCATGATTTATACATTAATTTAATTCAAATAAGATCTTGAGTTATCATTATATAGAATCTAAAAATCACTTAAATTCGATTTTGAAATTAAAAATTATTTATATTTACTAAAATCATCTAAATTTTAATAAATATCTAATTTACTCATGGGCTTACTCAAGAAATCTTATAAAGTACCAGTATATTGGAATAGTTGTGTTTCAGATAATATTTTACACATGGAACATAAAATATTTCTTTGAAACACTTTCTCGCCTGATGTTTCTACTAAACTTAGCCTTAGGAAGAATATGCGGAGTGCAGAGTGATGTCTAATCAGAAATGAATTGGAGATACTGAATACTATCCTTTGCCGATGTTAGATGCTGCGCCACACCTCCACACTTTACCTTGTTCTTATATGCTTACTTGTCAAGTTGCATCTGGTGTTTCATTTGTCTATGTTTCTGGGTTTGGTTTCCAGTTTGATTTTAGAAAGATTTAGAGGCAAATAATTTACTCTTCTTCGTCTAACCATCCCTTAATCCACAAATCACATCAGAGAAGGATCTCGCAAAATTTCACTTCGCCCTCAAGATTCGAGGATAGCTTCTGAAGAGTTGTATTGTGACTTGCGATTAGAGTTCCTTCTGTTTTACGAAAATTACATACATTCCATTGCGAAAGTAGTTTCAGTAAGCAACCTTTTTGGCCATTGCCTTCATATTCGTTCTTCCAGTTTTCTTCGTGGCCCATGAATCTCGCCGCAATGTGCTTGCAGTAATAGTACAAAACGAAATCGAACAAAATTCGTTACTCCTTGTGACACGATGAACATACAAAAAGAACTGACAAATGACCTGCATGAGTTTAGCACAAGAGGGTGATAAGCTGATGATAGAATGAATGACATAGAACCAAATTCAACTTAAACTTGAAGGGAGCTTCCACATTACAGCAACATCAATAGAATTTTCTACTACCGCAGTCTCCACGGACAGGTAAATTTCCGGAATGTTGGAATATAAAATGGACAAATTTTGTAAAGACAATTGGTAAGTAAATCCATGACATTTTTTTTAAAAAAGTTGTATATAAACTTAAGGATATCGCTTTTAATTAACTGATGAAGTTGACGGCTTAATTTCACAATGAAATATTGTCAAATCATTTTTAGTTACATATATGAACAAAAGCAAATTAAGGCGGTATAATGCACAGGAGAATCTCAACAGGGATGAGGTCAAGGAGCAAAAGGCATACTCAAGATACAAATATGGTGCTTTGTTAACAATGGTTTAAGCAGTCCAGCTTCAAATAAACTGAATAAAATAGAATAACAGGAGATGGGTAAGTTGGATGAATATACAGACATCTCATTGTGTTTGTGCCAAATAATAGTGTAACTTTCTGTTAATTGTGCAATTCTAGTTTCCAACTTTGATGCATAACAATGAATTTTTCAAGAATGGACCGTGTAATTGAGCATATAACCTAATCCTACTACTCTTTCCCTATTCCTATCTTATTCTCACTCAAAAGTAAAGGAACAAAAGCAGTGAGTGCAATGGCACCATAAATAAGTGGCATCATATACAAAAATTTACCAGGGATCCACAACACATTTTGTGTATGCTAAGTTTCTTTCCTTACAACAGTGGACCATTACTGAATGGCAGGGCAGTAGCTGCAATTAAATGCAAGACAATTATCACCTACTTGATCTTATTCAGGCTTTGCCTTTCTATGTAGTCTTATCCATAAATCACAAATTCCTTCCCTAAAAAGTCACAGAAATATTTCAGACTTCCTTGTCCTATGATTATTAACACTAGTACTTTAGAGCCTTGCTAAATCCTAGGAAATAATTTGGCAACAAGCATAATAAATTATACGAAAACAATTTGAAAATGCAACAAAGAAGATTTAGTCCTAATATAATATTGAAAGTGTTCACCTTTCTATGGGAATACCCCACTAGCCACTAAAGCAGAACACTTCCAATAAACTGAGCACCACAACCATCTAATGGAGAAAGAAGACAAGAAGCAACAGTTAGATATGACATGAATAATTAGAACCACAGAGTAAACTACTTCCCAAGCCCAACCAAGCTAAGAATATTCTTTTATGGACGGAAATCAGAAAAAACACCTAAACATCTACTACTAAGAATTATACCAAGAATCCTAAGGCGAGAGGGAGGCATCCCCTTTTTATGTCAAGTGTCAGGTGTGGACGATTTGAGTTCTTCAAGTGCTCCCTTCACCTGGTCCTGCAGCAGCTCGATCCGCTTCAAGTACACCTCCAGCTCCAGAATCCGTTGTTTCCTCCATTTCTCCCCTTCCATGGGCAACCCAAGTGGTGGCTCAGGCAGCTTCATCCCAAACCCCAGCTGCAATGGGTTGGCACCAATACCCATGACCGCTCGTATCATCTCCTTAAACAGAGGCGTTAGGCAACTCTTCTCTACATCAACAACCACGGACGACGGAGGTGTGACTGGCAACCTAACAGGCTCTGAGCCCTCCATGGTCACTGGCACTGGAGTCTGGGGCAATGCTGGGAGCGAATCATCCATCTTGACAGGCACCGATACAGGCGCCTGCACCGACACGGGCTGAGGGATCTGCACCACATTGGTGCCAGTGGCGGGGGCAAATTCCATGGTGCGCCTGCGGCGGCGGCGTGATCCTGATGAAGGGGACTTAACTTCCCCATTAGGGCTCGCATTCGAGGGAACAGCTGATGCAGCCGCTGCTGCAGCGGCGACAGCATCGTCCTCATCAGAGTCGGCGGGGGGGTCGCGGCCGTGCTTGTTGGAGGGGCGCCAGATATTGCGGGCGATCTCGAAGATGGCCTGCTCATGCGGGGAGCGGAAGGAGAAGGCGGCGCCGGAGCCGCGGAGGCGGGTGACGCAGTTGCGGTACTTGCGCTTGAGGCGGCGGAGCTTCTCGACGAGCTGGCTCTTGGAGAAGTCAAGCTGGAGGCGGCGGCGCATGTCCTCGTAGAAGGGGTCGGTGTCGTACTGGTGCGATGCGAACGCCGTGCCGCGCGCCGCCGTGAACTCCGCGAAGCCGCGGAGGATCACGATCTCGTCCTCCTCCGTCCAGAGGCGCTGAAAAAGGGGGCGCCGCTCGCCGCCAGATGTGACTACCCCGCCACCTGCGGCGGCGGCGGCGGCGGAGGGAGGCAACGCGGTGGCGGAGGAGGAGGCAGGGTTGGGGGGGTTTGGATCGGAGGGGTCGAGGAGGGGAGGGTCAGGGAAGTCGCCATCTTCGGACTCGTCGTCGGCGTCCGCATCGGGGAAGGAGGCGGCGTCGACGGCGCCGGAGGGGTCGTCGCCGGTGGGAGGCATTGGATCGGAGATGTGGTTGGGGTTAGGGTTTGGGGTGGAGAATTTGGGGGAATTGGAACCCATAAATTTTTCAGTTTAGTTTGGAGTTTGGATTAGTTGCATTCATGCACCTCTACACTTTTGTTATTACATATTTCACCTTTCAAAGTCAAAATTTGCATCTTTTTTTTTAATTTTCTAAAAATTGCTTGGATGGAATTTGTAGTCTAAGCCATGCTATTATCTTTGCGTTACAACTGTTGAATTTTTTTTCTTGTAATGGTGATTTTGTGATTGGGTCATGTGATCCGTATGTAATCTCTTTTATTAAATCCGTTACTTCGAACTCCTTTTTTTTAAAGATGATTGGGAAGTTCTTCATTTCTCAACTTTTTATCCTAAATCCTTATGAACTAAAATGCTGATTTTTACTTAAAAGTCTAAAAGTGTATTTTTTCCTTCTTCATCTTACAATAAATATGTCAAGTTGGTTGGACTTGGCCCAACGCGAGCTGAGTTGATCAAATTTGACCATGCCACGTCAAAAAGTTGGGTTGGAACAGATTCAAGTTGAGTTTTTTCTATTTTAGTGGGTTTCAGGTTTTGGGGTAATATAGATTTTACATGCACACTTAGGCCCTGTTTGGGTATTAGGGATAAAATTTTCGGTAAGATTTTTATCTCGGTAGGATTTTTGGTAATCTAAAAATCCCCTCGGAAAAAAATGCTACCGATAAATTTATCGCGGCCTGTGTTTGGTTTGAGAAGGAAGGGATAAAAATCCCGGCCATCCAAAAAACAGAAAAATTCCGAAAATTCAAAAAAAGATTCAAGAAAAATTCGAAATAATTTAGACTCATGATCTATTAGCCAAATTAAAAAATTGTGATTGTAAATCTAAAAATGACATTTGCATCAAACTTTGTTACAAACACTACAAAAGTGAAGATCATATTATCATACACCATAGTTAAGTAAACAAACACTACCAAAATGCAGTTGTAAAGCAACAATATCATCAATGAGGTAACAACAAACAACACAGCAGTTTCACACATCATGATTATTGTTTTGGAAATATCGCACACACACTATCCTCAAATAAACAGATGTTGATCATGTAGATACAAAATAGGAACCGAAACAGGTGTGAAAGATTTATCCTACAATAAGGTTGGATTACACTGGTACACGCATCCAAATCATAGCTCAACTGGAGGTTTTAGTCTAATTAATCTCACTAAACTGAATTTCAATTGGAGATTACCATGGTCAAAAAGCTCTCCTAGAGGACTTGATGAGTTGGTACGCCTTACTTGTTTACCATCCACAGCATCAAATGTCTGCACCAATATTATTCCAGGTAAACTGTAGTTCTAAACTAGTAGTGATTGAAATCACAAAACTAGGGTGGTTAACATTCATGAAGCCTGTAAGCCCTGAATCTATCCTAATGGGACAAAGGCCGTCACCTCCACATGCACAAAATTAATATCAAAATTAATATCAAGTAAGTTTGCAGATGTCATTAAAGTGCTGAAAAGTCTTGTTAGAACTCAATAGCGAAAAGCATCAGTTGAGTGGCATCCTCGCCTTATGTTATAAGGGATAACATAATAAGGTAGTTAAAAATTTGCATACTTTAGTCCACATATAATTTTTTACAAACCTGGTAAAGGAAAAGAAGCAGTCCATGAGCAAGATGGACCCATCTAGGGGGGCGCTGTATCTAGATGAGGTGAATACAACTGAAAATAATACTCACAAAACCAAGAAATGCCGATGTCAGTAGAAACATGAAACCTGTCAACATAATCTGGAAAACATAAAGCAATGTTTTACTGCATCTTCAACATGAACAGCATAGATTTTAAGAACATAATGTGCAAATATCTCACCATATTTGGTCTGCATATGGTTAAAGGGAAATACAAGAAAAAAAATGCAACCACACATAAGGGCCACGAAAAGATATATTGACTTGACATATACTATTTAAGTAGTCACTATTAAATCAGCATTTCAGTTACTTCTATCAGCTCAATTGTGATAAATTCTCTACTTTACTGATTCTGTTCATTGACACAAATTTTGCAGGGACCTGACAAAGAGAAAAAAATGCCAATTATGATGATGTATTCCTCGTGGTTGACAAGGGCATGGATTTCAACTGGAACCATGAAGTCAGTTCTGAGAAACTCACCCTCGCGAGAGGTCAAATTACAATTTTTTTTAAAAAAATTATGCTTTAAGCTAAATCACCATTGATGAATCATTTGATATGAATGACAAAGTACAATAAGATCCTACAATAAGATTCCTCACCACTATGTTTGGCAAATTTGCAGCATAATTAAAAATGAATTTGCATAACACATTTAGCCATAAACTAGCCATAAACAAAGTAAACTAGCCAGAAACTGCTATCAATCCACAAGAGATCGCACTCGTGACCAAATTGCCTCCATGATTGGCTAAAATTCCTCTTTTCAACTTATAAGTCCGTGAAGATGAATTTGCATAACACATTCAGCCATTGAAGTCACATTCAGCCACTGAATAAAAAAACAATGGTTTAAAGTGGACTAGTGTAATGTTGAAGATGTCAGATTTCAACTCGGAGAGTAAGTGCCTCCTCTCCAAAAAGCTATATTGCAATGAATCAACCAACCACTAAGCATATGATAATTCCAAAATGAACACAGAGAAGTTTAGACAAAAGTAAACACTTGAAGAACTTTGGAAAAAACTAGTTCAGATTTGCTCCTTCCTTTCTTGACCACCTAAACCAAGTCTATTACCACAAACTTCATATTATACTTAAATTACAATCAGAAAAAGCCAATAATGCTCAGATCAAAACTTAGCAAACTTCCAACAACCAAGAAGTAATAGCCCCATAGCTTAGGTACAGAAACAACACATCAGATTTCAGTACTCCTTGATCACTTCAGCCATTGGGGTATCTCAAAGCAAATAAAGTTTTCAAGGGAAACACAAACTACTTAATCAAATTAGCTCATAGTCCCAACTCTCTTTCACAACTCAGAAACAAGAAGCAAGTTCTATTGGATAGCTGCACAAATCGACTTTCTTTTACAGAGACAATAACTCAATCCAACACTGGAAGGAACTTGCACAGCAATCAAACAGGCATTTCAATTTTGCAGTAGCCTCTCATTCAAGTCATACAACATCAGCAGATCCACAATTTCAGTTTAGTTCAAAGAACATGAGACAAATGCAATTATAATCATTGAAGATCGGCCAACAAAGAGAGTAAAGAGAACTCAATCCAGAATCAGAAAGTAGGTACTCAAGAAGACAATCAAAGTATCATTTCATCTGCATGTGATCACTGGAACTGAATGTCAATTTAAACCAATCTCAATCATCATAATATACCCAGCAAAAGGATAATTTCATATCATACATCATTCATCAACTCATCAAAATTCAAGTACTGAGAACCAAGGGGCAAAGGATTGAACCACATTGTTGCTTGCTGCCAAGGCTGCTGGAGGAATTGGTCGAGTAGTGGTTGAAGCTGAACTGTAGATGCTGTGTTGAACTCGGGTCAATGTCGAGGCTGTGGAGCTAGTGAAGCTATCGAAGACGGCGCTGTGGAGAGGATCGACGACAGTGCGGCTCGGGTGTGGTGCTGGCTAGCCAGATCCAGCGGCTGTGCGGCGGCAGAGAGGTGGAGCGAGGCACAGAGGCAGCGCTTGGTGTAGACGACGCAATCCGGCGGCGTGTTGTGGTGCCGCGCGGTGGGAGATGGCGGCGGTTGTGGTAGAGGAGGGGCGGATCTGCCAGATCCGGCGGATCCGGTGTAGGAAAGGCGGGATAGGCGGGGAGCGCGAGGTCGACGCAGCGCGTGTCGGCGTGGAGCTCAAAGAAGAGAGAGGGAAAATGATGCTGCAGGCGATGGCGGTGGAGGAAATTTTTTTATTTTGGTGGATCTGGTAGCGACACGCGAAGAGGGAGGTGGAGGGCGGCGACGTGGACGAGGAGGAGCGCAACTTCAGCGACGCGGGCGAGGAGGCGATGTGCGGCGAGGTGGAGGGTGGCGACGCAGGCGATGAGGGAGGTGGAGGGCGGAGACTCGGGTGAGGAGGTGGAGGCGAGGAGAAGACACGAAATGGCCAGGATTTTTCCCCGGGCCTCCCGTGCAGATTTTCCAAATCCCCTGGGTTGGGCTTCCTGGCCCGTTTAAAATTCCTGAACCTGGCCCATCCAAACGCAATTCTGAATCTATTTAGGATTCTAATTCTAGCCCATGAAATCCACCCGGAAATGGGCCAAATCCCGGGCTTCCAAACAGGCCCTTACTAGTTTATCCCAAAAGTCAAACTTTTATAAAGTTTAATCTTTAGTATTAATTAGCCAAAAAACTTGTGCAATTATATAGTAATTTTATAAAAAATTTAAATTTACAAATATATAATATACTAATATAACAATTTTTAAAACTAATATATAAATATTAAACTTTATATATTAATATATTATATATTTGTAAAGTTAATATATTATATATTTGTAAAAGAAAAATATTTTTGCTTATATTCATGTATTATTATTTATGTTGGTAATCGAAGTACGTGTGAAACAACAAGACAATCAATTAAATTACAACACAATATAAACACAAATCTCTACAAATGCATGCACTTCTTTGTGTTCTAATCTTCACATATTAGATCTTGTGATTATATATGTTTTATTCCAGCAAGATTCAATCTGTTAATGTATTGATTGAGCAATTTTGATCTATTTTAATCTAATATGTTCAATCGAAACCGGATGCTGAAACACCATCAATCTAAGTCTGTTAGTTATGATCATATGACCCAATCGGTCCCCTCTCTCCAGCCTTTGTTTTAGTTTTCTCAGATTAGATGCGTGAATCGGCTTTGTTGTCTAAACCTGGAGATTTTTTTTTTTGGTTTCGAATAAATCCATATGATGATGCGAAGGTACTAAATATACATTAAGATCGTGGTGATACTGATTGCTATAGTGCTGTCGTCTCGACCTGTTTTAACTATTCCCACGATCCATCATGTTTCCATCGCATAATTATTGGAATAATTAGTTGGTGGCTCGCGATCGTCCTAACTCCTAGGCCAACAGATTTTGTTTTGCGGTATTAACTTCATTACTTAGTCAATGTCATGTGTCCTTTGTACCATAACCCACTGTTATGTAATACATGCGTTCTTAATAAGATAGATAGTTTTGGATGGCAGTGGCATGTGTGAAAATATTGGTATATTCTTTGTTATTTTTTAACAATGTTGGGGATTTTGTTTTATTGGTGTTATTACCTACCGTTCCTGTTATATATTCATTTTCTCAAATAAAATATTGTATAAAAATTAAATATGTCTGACATTGCAAAGAGAGAATTTGTGGAGCTTTCTTTTGATGGAAGCAATTATTTGATATGAACTCTTGATGTTGTAATCTTTTTAGTCTCATATTATCTCAGTGAGTCAATTGTTCTTGGTTTAAGAGTACCAACACCCAGAAGACAAAAGCTCTGATGGCACCAGCATTACTTGTATTATGCCAATTCTTGAAGGATTCTTTTGATCAACAAAAATCTAGTCTCTCAATTAAAAATCATTAAGCAAAAAATTATAGATAATGATTTAATAGAAAATATTTTATCTATATTTCACACTAGTAACTTGTACTCCAGTAATAATACAAGGGTAAAAAGTATGCTAAGTACTCTAAACTAATTTCTGCATTATTAGTGGTAGAAAAACACTATCAGTTACTCATAAAAAAACATAATGTCTAATCAATTAGTTCCCAATATATGCCTAAAGCACACGCTATTGCTAAGATATTTAATAACTTGTGTGTACAAGGGAGATGACGTGAACAAGAAAGAGGCAATAGAAATTACAACAAAAGCAAAAGTCACAATAAATATCAAGAAAAAAAAATCTTTTGCCAATGAGCCAAGTGAGCAAACTAAAGACTTAAAGCAAATTTGTTATAGATATAGATGTAGATGTGAGCCATTGATCTTGCATCTATCATACACAAAAACACTTGATGGAAGCTTATTAAAGGGTGATGAAAGATAAAAGGGTAATCAGATAAAAAAATGAGTCATATTATCTATGTTTGCCTGAAGCAAGCATAACTTCACATGATGATGTCGATCTATTCAAATTAGACTAGAGATTATGAATAATCTCATTTAGTCATATTTATTTTTTAGTTTTTTTACAATGTTATGTCAGACATATATATTTTATGTTTCATTGTGGAACTATTTAATTATGTTTTGAGCAATGTCTTATTTTTAATTCATTAATTTGCATACTCTATTATTCTTTAATATACAACCTATGGAGAATGAGTGGTAATGATGATCAATCATTTGGAATTAATAAATCGATAAAAGACTAAGATCTACTTTGGTCAATAACCTGCTTGACCACGACCAGCTCTGGTCGGGTAGCACCCGAAACCCTTTACACATGGTCGCGACCATGTGTTTGTGACCGATTATGGCTAATTGCCAACAACCAGTCACTTACAAAACTGGCCGTGCCATCCATGGTCGCGGTACCAGTAGTCAAAGACACGTGGGCACCTTCACTTTTACTATGACTAGCAGTTAGAGCATAATCTCCAAGAACCATCAAGATAAGCACAAGTAGTGAGGCAATCGGCGATAACTGTCTCAGACAAAACTGATTCTATACATCCATAAATAGAGAATTCTTGTAAGGTTAAGGGGAGATCAATGAAATACCAATAACACAGGACGTAGAGTTTTTACTGATTCCATCGAAGGTCTGAACCTATATAAAAATTCTTGCGCCCCTTCATTGTTTTGATAATTTTCCTCTCATAAGTGGGATCTCTGTCTAGTAGATAGTTGTACTATACGTACTATCCTAAAGAATAGACAGTTTTTTCAAACATTAGAACAAAAGAAAGAGAGTGTAAAAGCAATGTAAATGACAATGTGTTAATCATGGTCTTTGCGTCAAAAATAATTATAAAAGATGTTTTGTTGTATCCTGCATCAAAATATACCATTTTGAGTTTTAAAGACATATGAGCAAATGGTTTTCATATTGAAATTGACACTGAGAATGATATTGAATATATTTTCACGACAAAAATAGTTGGATGTTGAAAATAAGTTGCAAAACTTTTTTTAGGGTTGTATTATACTTATTCGATCTAATGATAAACATGTTGTGACGAGTTTAAAATTTAAAGATATAATTTTTCAAATTATGGAAGGAATGATTGGATCATCCTGGGTGAAATATGATGTGCCGAATTATAAATAATTCTGTTGGTCATAATATTCAACATAATGATTTTCCTACTTCTAAGAGTTTGTTTGTTGTGCTTGTGCAAAAAGTAAGCTAATTATGTGACGTTCTCATTCTAAAGTAAAGGAAGAATATCCAATTTTCTTCCAAGAATTCAGAGATATATGTGGATAGCTTTATCCTATATCTTATGTCCACACTCAAAATGATTTAACAGGATCCTTGATAGTGAATTAATCTGATTGCTAGACATTTTCTGCAAAATTCTAAATGACCCACAATAGTTGGGGACATGTAATCTTACATGTTGTTGCATTTATACAAACCCGTCCTACTACATATCATGATTACTCCCCTTTTACAACTACAATGTGCTAGAGAACTAGACATTTCGCATTTGCGACTTTTTTGGCTGTGTAGTATATGTGCCAATATCACCACCATAACGTACACCTAAGAGCCCTATCGAAAGATGGGTATATACATATCGGACATGACACTTCAGTTATTAAATACCTTGAGCACATGATAGGAGTCTTTTTACGATTTGGTATCCTGATTATATATTTGGTGTATATCATTTTCTTGCATTAGAGGGAGACAAAGGCCCCAATTTAAAATGATGTGAATTTTATGGAATGAAAAAGATATTCAATCCAGATTCATGCACTAGTCAAGTTGAACTAAAAATTCAAAAAAAATAATTTGTAGGATTTAGTAAATAATTTGGTAGATTCATTCACTGATCATAAAAGAGTAACTAAGTCATATATACATATAGTAAATGCACAATAAAAAATACATATATCCTAGAAAAATAATACATTCACTAACACTCCTTTGTGCTAGAAGCGGGGAAGACCTATAGTGCAAAAGACATAAATCTGCGAAAAGAAAGTCTAATAATGATAGTTGAACATTCTTAAATCTTCTGAAGAGACTCACCTTGAAGGTGAGAAACCTCCTGAAGATGTTCATCTTGAAGACGAGAGACCCGGCAATAAATATAATTATAATAATGTTAGGGTTGCAAAATAGTTTGATTCTATCGTTTTGGGGAATGACGATGATCTGATTAATGTTAACATTGAGAAAGCTATGAGTTTTTATAAATATGGAAGAAACTAATAATAGAAATACTACAATTGTGGACAACTTATTTGCCTCAATAATTGCTTATTCAATTTCAAATGATAATCTGGATCTAGAGCCCAAATTGATACTTGAGTGCCGGAAGCGCTTGAATCAGGAAAAATGGGAAGAAGCAATTGAGACTAAACTAGACTCGCTGAATAAAGAAAATGTTTTTGGACCAGTAGTTCAAACACCATAAAATGTTATCCTATAGAATACAAATTTGTCTTTATAAGAAAAAGAAAGGAAAATAATAATGTGGTGAGATATAATATGAGGTTGATGGCTCAAGAGTTCATGTAGAGACTGGTGTTGATTTTGAACAGAATTATTCTTTCGTTATGGATGATATTACGTTCCGCTCATTAATATCAGTGACAGTAGGTATGAATTTAAATATCTAGTTAATGAATGTTGTGACCATGTATTTATATGGGTCAATAGATGATGAAAAAGACTTGGGTAAAACTAAATATTGTTTCAGCCTGCAGATCGAGTATTTTCCTAAAGAAATATTTATTCACTACTCAATCTACCTGAGTATGATTCTAGTGGAATTCTATATGGATACATTTCATCCACTTAGTACACCAATAATCGTACAATCCTTCGAAGTAGACTAAGACCCATTTAGACAACAAAAAAAAGATAGGGGGGTATTTTAGGACCAAACATTCCTTACTTAAATGTCGTAGGAGTACTATTATATTTCGCAATTGCACTAGGTCTGATGTTTCATTCGCTAGTAAATTTGCTAGCAAGATATAATGCATCTTCAATTAGTAGATATTGAAATAACATCAAACATATCCTTATATTATTAGAAAAATTAAGATAAGACATTGGTGGGCTATTCAAATGCTGGCTATTTATATGATCCCCATAATACTAGGTCTCAAGCTAGTTATATTTTTCTCTGTGGTGGTACAACTATTTCTTGGAGATCTATTGAATAGACATTGGGTGCAACTTCAACAAACTACTCAGAGATAGTTGTATTATATGAAACCTCACTAGAATGTGTATGGTTGAGATTTTTTGATACAACACATTCAACAATCTTGTGATATCATGACAAAATAATATTACATCCACTGTCCTGTACGAGAACAATGTTGTATGTGCTACATAAATGAATAATGGATATGTTAAGAGTAACTTGACAAAACAAATTACTCAAAAAAAATTTTATTCTCACAAATTGCAGAAGAGTAGTGAGATAATTATATAAAAATTCATTTTAGTAATAATTTGACAGATTTGTTCACAAAGTCTCTTACCATATTCATATATGAGAAATATGTTAATGACATTTGAATGCGTAGATTGGGAAGACTATTATCTTCGAGGGAGAAAATGTTAAATAAACAAATAAAGTGGTTAGACTTTAAAGGTTTTTATCCAAATTTTACTATCAATTTGATTACATCTTATATATATATATATATATATATATATATATATATATATATATATATATATATATATATCTCCATTGCTATATTAGAACTATTATCTTAGCCTTACCTTGTCGAGATAGACCAGACCTGTGCCTGGGTATTTTCCTGGTATCAGAGCCCGGTTGTCCCGGTCAGCCCCGCCGTCTTTTCGTCCGGGGGGAGGGAGGAGTTGATATAGTAGGTCCAGGCGGAGATCCCTGTTGGCTTTGTCGGGGGTTCCGAGGTAGCGTCGCCCTTTTAGCCGTGTGATAGGCGTTTGGTGGGCGTAAATCGCGAAAGGAACACTGCAAAGGAATGAGGTTAATCTTAATTGTGGGAGTTGTCCCTGCCGTAGACTAGAAATTATCAATTACTCTCTCTTCTGTACTAAAAGATGTCTTGGCTGATCAGGACCCTGTGCACTGCTAATCAGGTGGTTGCCTCAAGCAGTCAGGAAAAGTCTGTTAAGACGATGTCGGTTAAAAATGGTTCTTCCATATGCTTTGCAGATATAGAGAAAAGTATTGCCAATTGGAAGATATCTAAGGTTAATATTAAAGAAATATATCATATAGGAGCTTTTAGTTTAAGATCTGATTATTACATAAAAACAATTGAAAAAACACTTTCTATTAGTTCCTTACATGAAACATTGCATCTTTTATCTAAAAATGAAATCGACTGTATTAAAGCTAAACCTCAATATAATTATCTGCATATCGGTTTGGTCCAAATTGTAATCAAATCTTTAACCAGAAAATGGTTAAATATCTCTGTTTTGGCTTGTTTAAGAGACACCAGAAATAAAAAGTTCTCTGACTCTTTATTAGGACTAGTTGAAGCTAGTCTTAGTAATGGGCTAGTGTTTTTCAACACTTTCCCTGATTTTTCTGTTTCTTTTACAGATGCAAATATCAAAAAGGTTTTGACCTTAAATCTTCAAACATCTGGCTTTGATCTTGAACCTGGTAGTGAAAATATCTCTGTTACTTATCGAGTTTATTATAAAGCCATGACCACTTTAGCCCCTTGTGCCAAACAATATACACCAAAGGGTCTAACTACTTTACTTCAAGCCAATCCCAAAAACAACTCTATAACCCCAAAAACTTTAAAATGGGATGAAATCTCTCTCCCTGAAAAATGGACTCTTTTCCAAGTTATTGATCCTAAACCTCTTCAACAAACTGAGTTAGAATCCTTGATTGAAACCCCAGATGGAGATGTTGAGGTAGTTTTCTCCTCACAAAGAAAAGCCTTTATTCAGTCAAGACCTTCCATGAGATATGAAAGGAGACTAGTTAAGCCTCAAAATGTCGACTTTGCTACTTATGAAGATAGCACCTATGAGTCTTCTGTCTCAGATTTTGAGGTCAATGTCATTGAATTTGCTCAAAAACCTGAGTTTGAAATAGACAAACCTCTTCTCAGATTAGAGTTTAATCTTCCTAAAAACAAGATTAAAAAAAAGATTCTTCAACAAAGTCAAAGAACCTTTCAAAACCAAAATTAGAGACCTTTGGTATGCTGATATGATGAAACAAAAGAAAAACATATTCTTCTTCGACTGGTATGAAGATTCTTTTTGGATTCACGTCGAAGATTATTTGTTTGAAAAAAGAGAACAAGTCTCAGTTATCAAAAGGGATTTCACTGATTGGAAGACTTCTAGTGGAGAAGTGGTGGAATCAATTCATCCCCCTTTCGAATCTGTTCAGATATCTGAGAATATCAAAGCCTGTCCCCTTAAGGTTATGAACAAAACTTCTTTAGTAGAGCCTGCCAGGACAGAGCATATTAGTCACCTTATGGAACAACAAAATTTTGCAAATGTTTCCCTGCATGCTTTGGGAAAACAAACTGATAGGATTGAAAATATTTTGGTAAAGGGTAGCAAACAAAATAAACCTGAGGTAAAGGTTAATATGCCTTCTAACTCAAATTCTGCTTTACCTATTTTCATTCCTCAAAGTTTAGATCATAATACCAGATTAGAAAAGCAAAAGGCTTTTGGCTCACAAGACCTTATCTCTGAATTAACTAGCAGAATGAATAGCCTAAAAGTTTACAAAACTATCAATCATATTTCTGATGGTAAGTTGAAAATAAGAATGAATTAGTAAACAAGATTTCAGCCTTTAAACCCGTCACACTTACTTTTAGGACGAGAAATTATTATCCTAGACCAACCTTTGCAGACTTGCAGTTTGAAGAAATGCCTCAGGTCAGTTCTATGGTTTCTTTTAGTGGAAAAGAAATTGTAGAATGGAATCTTGATGGTTTAACTGAATATCAATATTTACCCTTTGTCATCAAATGGTTATGTACACCAATGCCTGTAGGGTCAATGGCAACAATGATAAACATGTGGTAGGCATGATTGCCACAGGATTCTCTGGTCAACTTAGTGGATGGTGGGATCATTATCTTACTCTTGAGCAAAAGAAAAACATCTTAGGGGCCATTAAGATTGATCCGGAAGGAAATGTTTTGCCGGGTAATCCCTCCGATGCCATTACACCCTCTTATTCAATATTGTCTATCATTTTGCTAGAAACTATGATGATATCTACGAAAAGACTAGAGAACAACTGATCAATTTGAGGTGCAAAACAATGTCAGATTTTAGATGGTACAAAGACACATTTTTATCAAAACTCTATACTCTTCCTGACCCCAATCAAGAATTTTGGAAAGAAAAATATATCTCTGGCCTACCTCCCTTATTTGCTAAAAAATAAGAAATTTGTTAAGAAAAGAAGGAGGAGGTAGTCTCAATTATCAGTCTCTAGATATTGGAAGAATCACTCAAAAGATTCAGCTTGTTGGAGCTGATTTTTGTAATGATCTCAAAATTAAGGATCAACTTAAAAGACAAAAAATGTTGGGAAAAAGAGAATTAGGGGATTTTTGTTATCAGTTTGGTTTCCAACGAGATCTTTATGAAAAAAGAAGAAATCAAGCAAAAAACTTCAATAGTAGACACCCAAAGAACGACAGATTTAGGAAAAGAAAACCTAAAAAGATCCACAACAGAGAAGATAAAAACAAAGATATTACTTGTTTTAAGTGTGGAGAAAAGGGCCATACTGCCAATAGATGTTACAAGAATGGTTTTAAAAAGAAAGTCCAAGCTTTGCTTGAATCAGATCCCAAGGACCTTAAAGGAAAACTAGAATAAATTTTAAATAGCATTGATTCAGAGGCTGACTATACTTCTGATATAAATTGCTGTGAAAACAGTGAATGTTCTTGTTGTGAGCAGGATATTTCAGAAGAAGAATCTGAAAAAAGTATTTTGGTCATAACAAATTTTGAGCAATTTGTTTTGGGTACTACTGATTCAATTCAGGATTCTGAAGAAAAGAGAAGTCAGCTTGAAAAATATATTTTCATGATCAGTGGAAACAAAGATCTTGAGGTAAGATCAAACCAAAATAATGAGTTCTTCACTATTGACGAGGTCTTTCAAAAGATCAGGAGTTCTAGAGGAATTGGTAAAAAGCTTTTAATTGAGGATTTTTGGCAAGAACAAAATATTCTCAGAAAAGAATTGTTTGATCTTAAAATAAAAATCCAAATTTTAGAATCTCACAACAAAATAATCTTGAAAGCATTCCTAATATAGAGCCTGAGTTTAAAGAAAATGATGGAGATTTTATTGGTTCTATTGAAAAATATTTCAAACAAAAATGGTATACAGAAGTCCTATACAAATTCCCTGATGGTTATGCTTTTAAACATAAAACTTTGTTAGATTCAGGAGCTGATATAAATTGTATCAGGGAAGGGATATTTCCTTCAAAATATTTTGAGAAAACTGCACACAAAGTTAATGCAGCCAATGGTGATCCTATGATCGTGAGTTATAGGATTCCTGAAATTTATATTTGCATCTCTGGAGTCTGCATCAAAAACTCTTTTTTCTTAGTAAAAGATCTCAAACAAGGTGTTATTTTAGGGACACCATTTCTTTCAGCTATCAAACCATTTTTGGTAACTGATAGTAGTATTCAGTTTAAAATAAAAGGCAAATGGGCTGAGATGATATTCTCTTCCAAGCCAGAAGAAATCTTTCTAGATCATATGGACAAAGTCTTTCCTTACAAAGAACATTTTGCCCAAAAGATATTTATAGATCATCAAGATAATCCTTTTTTCAGGAAAATGGAGAAGCCAGAAGGCAATCAATTGATAAAATTCAGCACATGGAACCTGCCACTACCATCTCAAGGGAGAGAAAGCTGTTTTAATCATAACTTTCCTGCTTCAAAAATACAACAAGGGTTGCTAAACTTGATTTGGCAATCTAGATCTGCCTCAGACAAGGTTTCAGCATTCAATGCATTGACAGATTACTTCGCATCCTCATGCAGAGAATATAGCCCAGAAGATCATACATCTAGATCACAGAAAATTCCTATAGATCAGTCACCTCATACTAGTAGGCATGTAGGGTCATCAAATTTGCACTTATCCATTCAACCTATCGCAACATTTATTCAATCATTCCCTATAGATAGATTAACATATAATAAGGGAATAATAAAACATCAAAAGGTCATGCATAACTCTGCAGCTGAGCATTTAATTCCTAGATTAAGCTTCAAAACAGATGAAGAAATGTCTTACTTCAGTAAAGACATTGTAGATTTAATATGGAAAAAATTTGAAGAGAGACAATTGGGAGTCTTTATGGGACTTCAAGATTATTTTCTAGATATTTATTTGGGTAAAGAGGATTCTCATGGGATAACTCTATACAAAGAGATTATTCCTCTCTTTACCATAGATACAACTATTTGTTTCCAACCAAAACACCGCTTTTTGGTGTTAAGGGCGGAGATAGATTTAAAACATTTTAGAGGTTTGGAGATAGGTCCATATAGAGAAACTATTTCCCTCCAAACTCTCCTAGATCAAGGTTTATTGCGGGCCATTTATGGAACGCTAGATCAAATACTACAATCTGATCTTGGATTTGTAGTAAAAAGAATTTGTGAAAACATAAGTGATCTTCGAGGTCGCTACAAAATATTTTTCGCTCAGTTCCCCCAAAATTCTAACAGCCCTTGAGGCCAGCAAGTCATCACATTTGTGTGCTGAAAGGAAAATTTGATAGCTCGCTTCGAGAAATCTATGATTTGACAGAAGAAGACAAAGAAATACTGAACCAACCATATGAAAAAATCCACAAAGCATGGAGGCATTGGATGGAGTCCTTTGAACTCGAGCAGCATGCCAAGATAGATGCTGACTATGAAATGATTTTCCAGAACCAAATAATGAGGGTATTTGTTAATCGAGATATTCGATTAAACAAAAATCTTCATTACATTATAAGACCAGAATATAACGATGACAACAATACTCTGCAAAACTACAGAACCATGGTGAGATGGCTAGAAAACTGGTTTTCTCCAGACGAATGTTATTATCAAGGAAATCGAGCTCAACCATCTGAAAATGAAGATGAAATTTTCTTTCATGAAGACTAAAATATTCCAAGATACATCAATAATGGAAACATGACAAGATGTAAGAGTCAAAATGTATTCTACATGAAGACAATTTTGATAAGACATAAGAATCAAAAGGCACTCCACTTGAAGACAAGAAGGATAAATTATATGACAATACTATTCAAAAGGATAAATTATATGGAAAAAACTATTGAAAGAGTCCTTCTCATGAATCTACATACATCCAAGACCCCTATAAAAGGAGGAGCAAGTTAGCAAGTTAAGAAGGAAGAAAGTTGGAAGAAACACACAAGTGAGAAGAAAACACCACACACAACACTCTTCCATCACATTTCCACTCCACTTCCACCTCAACTTCCACTTCACTTGTAAATAAAATCTAAGTAGTATTGTAAATAGATTTGCACTAAATAAAGACTCTATATAGAGAGTCGTAGTATGTAAAATTTGTAAAAAACTTGAATGCATCACTAAACTGAACGCATGTACTGAACTTGAACGTTTAACCGAACGTGAACTTGTACGTGCGTGAAGGAAGCAGAAGCACTCGCCTTCTGCCTTTGTAAGTATCATGCTTTCTTAATATAATTGTTCATTTTGTATATTTCTGTTCTTATTATCTATTTGCTTTCTTGTAGTTTACTTTTTTCATTACTGTTTATTTTCTACTTTTCTTATGTGATTTACTGTTTATCTTCTTGCATTGCATGTTTAATATTTCTTTATTTTCTTTCTTTGCATTAGTTTAAGTTTTCATCCTTGGTTTCTGAAAATAGCAATAGTTCTCATATCTCTATTGCTATATTAGAACCATTATCTTAGTCTTAACTTGTCGAGATAGACCAGACCTATGCCTGGGTATTTTCCTGGTATCATATATATATATATATATATCCTAAAGATCAATGATATACTTTTTCTCTTAATTAATTTTTTTTACCCACCGCATTTTTTAATTAAAAGTTTTAAAATTAGACAGCATATGCAACACAGGAATACATATGTTATGAACTTTTTTCTTAACTAGATAGCATATGCAACACAGGAATACATATGTTATGAACTTTTTTCTTAACTATTTTTTTCACTGAGTTTTTTGACGAAGTTTTTAGTGAGGTATATGCATGACATGATAATGTTTAAGAGGAAGTGTTATGAATATTTTTATAAGAACATTACCAAAATACAATTAGAATTTTCTATTTTTTATATAATAAATGTATTGTGTAAAGAGAGATTGACTAAAAATGGATAAAAGAGCATATGCTTTCTCTCTATTTCTCCTATGCTCATCTATTATTATTTGTGTTGAATATCAAGTACGTACGAAAGCAACATGACAATTCATCACATTGCAACAATCGTGGATTTTTACTCACATGCCATCTCCTATCCCTCAGATAAAAAAAAAGACAAACAAAAGATAATATAAGAAACTTTACTTCAAAATGGAAGACATAAGGTAAAATTTTATAAAATTGTGTTGTTAGAAATACTTTGGTAATATTACTATTTTATAAATTTTGACTAATATCATAATATAATATAATAATTATAATGATCAAAATTACATCTGAAGACCATATACAATAAAAAAGACAATCTTTTTTTTTTGTCTAAGTGCACAGAGATTATCTCCTCTTTAGCCCAAATTGAAGAGGTTAGCGAAATAGATAAGCTATTCATTTAGATTAGTTTCAATTTATTTGAGCAATTAAAACCTAGATAAATTGGGCTAAACGGGACCTAAGATAACTCTAATATGTGGTTTTTTGTTTCCTATAGTCATTGTAATGTATAATCAAATTTGGAAGGAGAGTTGGACCTACTTTTTTTTACTCTAAAGGCGCTACAATCTCATATAAATAACTAGTCATACAACATTGGGTGGTGGGTGGCAAATATAGACAAATATCCAATAGAAGACTTTTTATGAAGAGAGTAGATGAGAAGTCTCTTAGAATCATCCGATCAAATTTAATAAATGGCACAGATCTGTCCTATATACTCACATATCCCACAAGATATATATTTTGATTCATCCAAATCAACCAATCAAAATCTAATGACACACGAGACTTTCATATAAAATTTAAAATAAGAAATTTTCTATTGGACTTTTATCCGGTGGGCGGCGACACAAATGACACAGTGAATTGCCGGAACAGGAGAAGTTGATGTGAGTAGGCGAGGGGATTGAGTAGGATTGGATGTTGATGAATTCTTTGAAATGGTTCGTTGTGGTTGATTTGAAGTTGTAATTATAATAGATTTTATAATCTATTAGAAGTTGATGTGAGATGGATTAAAAATATATCTAATTTGGTGTATTGAAATTTCTATTGGGATATATTTTCAATACATGTATGGTTACGTAGTGATTCAATCAAACACCAAATTACATATTTTTTTACGAGTAATGGGATTGTGAAGCATAAATTTTTGAATCAAACACCTCCTAAGTATCTAGCATGATATTTTGTGTGATAATTTGGTAGTAAAAGTAGTCATTTTTTTAACTTATGGCTCTTTGTAACAACATAAATAAAATTTGTCTTCTTTTTTTAAGAGAGATATAATATTAGGGCATTGTAAATACAAACTGACATAAAAGTCCCTATAATTTACAAATAAAAAAATAACATAAAGACACCAGTAAAATCTTATTTTTCTTTTTCTTTTTCTTTTTGATAATTGGTAGAACCTGATGGTTATTTACAAATATTTACAAGAAGTGTTGCCACAGGTACCGAACCTGACTACTAAAATTGTATAAAATAGTTTATATGTCTCAATAATATTGGTTAAAAAAATGTTTGATAGTTGTAGTTCTATATTTGGATTTAGAGAGGAAGGGTGCTTGATTGATATCCTCATCTTACTCTGTCACCGAATTAGAATCTGCTTGGCAGACAAATTTTTCATAGTGTTTGATTAGTGTCATATATTAGTATAATATAAAAATATACTTTAAGTTTGCACAAAACAAAAAATTCAAAATATTTTTTAAAAATGAATAATAATTCTTTAAAATATTTTAATATAATTTATTTTTGAGGACTTTTTGTGGTGGAGAAGTGGCAGCGGGAGATGGGACAATGGAGAGTGGCAGTGCGGTACAGATGGAGGCGAGCGGTGGTGAGCTTTGACTGGAGGTCGGCTAGCGTCTATGGTGAGCTTCGACGGCGAGCTGACCTAGCCGTGAGGATAGGCTTTGGTTGCGATTGTGAGAACAAAAAAAGAAACACGTGTGAGGTGGCTCTTAGAGATGTCGAGGATAACAACCAAGCAGCCGCTAATTACACTTACGGTACAAATAAAGGCCTACCCCGAGAACGAAATGCCATCTCAAAGTAAAACACACACCTCTCCCCACAACCGTGGCCCAGCCCAACTTATTAATCCAGCCCAGCCCAGAAAACCCTTCCCTCCCCCCACTAAACCCTCCGCCTCCACCTTAAAACCCCCCTCCAGTCGCCGCCATCTATCCCCTTCAACTTTCCCGCAAAAACCCTAATCCTAAACCCCCTCCCCGCAGCCATGTCCTCCACGCCGCCGCCGGCCGTCGCGTCCCCCACCTCCGACCTAACCAAATCCAAGAAGAAGAAGAGCAAGTCCAAAGACCCAACCGCCGCCGCCGCAGCCGCCGACCCCCCGACCCTGGCCGAGGCCGAGGCGAAGACCGACGGCTACCTCATCAAGCCGCAGTCCCTGACCCCGTCCCTCGATACCTCCACATGGCCTCTCCTCCTCAAGAACTACGATCGCCTCAATGTCCGCACCGGCCACTACACCCCGCTTCCCTCTGGGCACTCGCCGCTGAAGCGGCCTCTCGCCGACCACCTCCGCTATGGCGTGATCAACCTCGACAAGCCGTCCAACCCGTCGTCCCACGAGGTGGTCGCCTGGATCAAGCGGCTGCTCCGTTCTGAGAAGACGGGGCACAGCGGCACGCTCGACCCCAAGGTCACTGGCAACCTCATCGTCTGCGTCGATCGGGCCACGCGCCTTGTCAAGTCGCAGCAGGGCGCCGGGAAGGAGTACGTCTGCGTCGCCCGCTTCCACGCCGCCGTTCCTGACACTGCCCGTGTTGCTCGCGCGCTTGAGGCGCTAACTGGCGCCGTGTTCCAGCGCCCGCCGCTTATCTCTGCGGTCAAGCGCCAGCTCAGGGTGCGGACCATCTACGATAGTAAGCTCCTGGAACACGACGCCGACCGCCACCTCGCGGTCTTCTGGATCTCTTGCGAGGCCGGGACGTACGTGCGGACTCTGTGTGTGCACCTAGGGCTAATCCTCGGGGTTGGCGCGCACATGCAGGAGCTGCGCCGTGTCCGGTCGGGGATTCTTGGTGAGGCGGACAACATGGTGACTATGCACGATGTGATGGACGCTATGTGGTCTCTCGACAACCACAAGGATGAGTCGTATCTGAGGCGTGTCGTGATGCCACTTGAGGTACTGCTTACTAGTTACAAGAGGCTCGTTGTGAAGGACTCTGCAGTGAATGCTATTTGCTATGGTGCTAAGCTCATGATCCCTGGATTGCTCCGGTTTGAGAATGATATTGATGTTGGGGAGGAGGTTGTGCTAATGACAACCAAGGGTGAGGCGATTGCAATTGGTATTGCTGACATGACCACAGCTGTCATGGCAACTTGTGACCATGGGGCGGTGGCCAAGATCAAGAGGGTGGTGATGGACAGGGACACATACCCGAGGAAGTGGGGGCTTGGGCCAGTGGCACTCAAGAAGAAAAAGATGATTGTTGATGGCCTCCTTGATAAGCATGGGAAGCCGAATGAGAAGACACCAGCCGAGTGGCTTCGGAATGTGGTGCTGCCGACCGGTGGGGATGCAATGGTTGCTAGCATTGCTGCAGCACCTGAGCCAGAGAAGGTGAAGGTGGAAAATGAGGCACCTGTGGGTGAAGAACTCAAGGAGAAGAAAAAGAAGAAGCATAAGGATGAGGAGGGTGATGGTGCTGAGGAAGGTTGCAAGAGGAAGATTGATGGAGATGATAAGGTCAGTGCTTCTGTCCCTTCAAAGAAGATCAAGGTTGAGGAGGTTGCTGAGGCGGCGGAAGAGGAGAAGAGTGAGAAGAAAAAGAAGAAAAAGAAGGATAAGGGTGAATCAGGATCAGCTGATGCAGAGGAAGTGAAGGGGAAGAAGATTGATCTGTCTGACGAGGAGAAGGGTGGTAGTGAGAAGAAGAAAAAGAAGAAGAAAAGCAAGAAAGGAGGTGATGCTGTGGATTCAGAAAGTGTGCTGGATGGAGATGGCGGGGAAGCTGAGAAAAGCGAAAAGAAAAAGGAAAAGAAGAAGAAGAACCGAGATAAGGAGGAGACGCAATAACTCAGAAATGTAGTTTACATGGCCAGGTTGTTGTCTTCCTTGCTTTCAGTTGTGAGGGAGTTTTAAATGTTTTATCACGCTTGCTGTATCCCTTGCAAACGGTAATGGCTTTAAGGTAAGTAGCTAGATTTGTGTTAAACATCTTGGATAATGAGGCCTGTATTGCCGTTTAGTTGATCAGTTAATGCAATGAGTTTTGCTCCATTGCTCCATTGCTCTATTTTCATCTGCACTAATCTAGTGGATTGATCATGGATTGATGAGTTGTGAGTGCTAATATTCTTGAGCTTAAGTTGCATTGCTTAGTTATCACTACTTTATTTCAATGTGTCACTACACTAGAAAATAAATTGATGTGTTGATGCTCTATCTGATGTGAGAACTTGTAATTTTCTGCATTGTGGTAAATGCTTAAAGTCTGGTAAAAACTCAAGGTGGTAGACTGGTGGTCTATGTTCTTAACAGAGGCCCTATTTTTTGGTCCGAAATGCAAGAAGGGTTTGTAGTGTAAATCTCTGTTTTATGTATCTTGTGCCAAAATCTTAGATGAACTGATTCTCATTTTGTAGAATTTTCAATTCTGCAATTCCAGTACGAATGCTACCACATTTGTGCTTGTTTTTCTTGAAGTTTTGTTGTGGTTGAGCAATCGATTTATGCTCTGTCACAGCATGATGCGTCTAGTTCATGCATGTTGAAAGATCATTAGTCATTAAGTTGTAGATGGGGGTTTCTTTTGCCGCGTTCCTAGTTAATAAGCTGCTTTTATAACACTGGAGATGGTCTATTCATTCATGTGAACAGTGAAATGCTTTAAGTGTGTAGATATGTATGCACAATTCGTGAACGGTTGGTTTATGAATGGAAAGATTGTTACTCGCTATCCGCCCTTTGGAGGATTCAGTGCTGCTCCTGGAGTCGCATCTTGACAATTTTTTGATTTCTAGGAGCTTTTTTACTTTGCTTTTTCGCGAGACTTGAGAAGTGAAAAATAAAGAGCCACTCTCATCACATCCTTCTGTAGGTCACCACACCGCTCCTACGGACCATTCATCGCTTGCGCCTCGAGACCAAGGTCCCCAAAAAAAAAAAAAAAAAAGCGGATATTGGATTTGGTTAGTATCTTTTAGATTGAGTCCAACATCAACGCAACCAATGTCTGTCAGGTGGGTCCCGTGTCAAAAAATATTAAATAATCCACGCGAGGAAAGAGAAGACACCTCGTGAGGTTGTGCAGTCGAAGTTCCGACAAGTGGGTCTCATTGGTGGTCGAAGTGACTGTGTTGGACTGGTTGCAATGCCCGAGCTCGTGTTTTGTGGGCTCATCTTTCGGCTGTGTGTGGCGGCAGCGTGGGTGCACAGATCCGACGAAGCAGGGGCAGCGGCAGCTCACAATTGCGGTGGCTTCGGTATACAGATTCGGCGAAAAAGTGGCAGTGGCGGCTGAGATGCAGTCGGTGCGGCGGTCGATGCAACGGTAAAGTAAAAAGGAAATTTATTGATGCAGCTGCACACGCGTGCACGTAGCAGCTGGCGGCGTGGTGGACGGAGGTGCTTCGGGTTTTTGGGGAAAAGAAGAAATTGCAACAGAGGTCGGCAGCTAGATTTTGAGGAGAAATGATATAATTCCAAAAAGACCCTTAGAGTTTTGGAAATAACAAAAAAATCCTTTCCAAGTTAGAGTTTAGATTTATGAGTCTTGACTATTTTGCAAATGGGTGCTCGGGTTTCAGAGATTTTACAGTTGAGTTTTAAGTTAGGTTTTGATGTTCCAGGTTCTCGAAGACTCCGATTTCAGCACAGCCAGTTCTTACTCGTCCGTAGAAATATGTGCATCTTTTATTTTGTTGTGAATTATCTGAATTTCATTTTAGCGATTTTTTAATTTTTAATAAATATTATATACGTGAGCCTACACAAAACGCCTCCCGAAGTGCCTTTGCATTGGAGTAGGGGCGTTTCGGATGGTGTTTCGCACATGTGGTACAAAATATACTGGAGAATATTCTGTTGAAGCGTCTCTCAAAGCGCCTTTGCATTGGACTCAACCTTATGTATATATTTTCAATACATGTATGATTACGCAGTGATTCAATCAAACACCAAATAACATATTTTTTTATGAGTAATGGGATTGTGAAGCATAAATTTTTGAATCAAACACCTCCTAGGTATCTAGCATGATATTTTGTGCGATAGTTAGAGAGCAAAAGTAGTCATTTTTTTTAACTTATGGCTCTTTGTAACAACATAAATAAAATTTGTCTTCTTTTTTGAAGAGAGATATAATATTAGGGCATTGCAAATATAAACTGACATAAAAGTCCCTATAATTTACAAATGAAAAAATAACATAAGGACACCAATAAAATCTTATTTTTCTTTTTCTTTTTGATAATTAGTAAAACCTGATAGTTATTTACAAATATCTACAACAAATATTGCCACATGTACCGAACCCGGCTACTAAAATTGTATAAAATAGTTTATATGTCTCAATAATATTGGTTAAAAAAATGTTTGATAGTTGTAGTTCTATATTTGGATTTAGAGAGGAAGGGTGCTTGGTTGATATCCTCATATTACTCTATCACCTTAATTTGGAACTTGGTTGGCGCAGATTAGTGTAATATAAAAATATATTTTAGGTTTGATTGGTTGGCATAGAATTTGGATTTAGAGACAAGTTTTTCAGAGTGTTTGATTAGTGTCATAGATTAGTGTAATATAAAAATATACTTTAGGTTTGCACAAAACGAAAAATTCAAAGTATGTTTTAAGAATGAATAATAATTCTTTAAAATATTTTAATATAATTTATTTCTGAGGATTTTACATGCCACCTGATAACTAATGGAGTGTAGTGGCGGAGTGGCAGCAGCAGCAGAGATGCGGTCGATGCGGCGGTAAAGTAAAAAGGAAATTTATTGATGTGGCGGCGCGGTCGACGCGGCAGCACATGCACGCACGCAGCAGCCGGCAACGTGGTGGATGGAGGTGCTTTGGGTTTTTGGGGGAGAGGAAGAAGAAAAAATTGCAATAGAGGTCAGCGGCTAGGTTTTGGAGGAGAAATGGTATAATTGCAAAAAGACCCTCGAAGTTTTAGAAATCACAAAAGATCCTTTCTGAGTTAGGGTTTAGATTCATGAGTATTGGTTATTTTGCAAATGGGTGCTCAGGTTTTAGAGATTTTACAGTTGAGTTTTAGGCTGTTAGGTTTTGATGTTTGGGGTCCCCGGAGACTCCGATTTCAGCACGATCAGTTCCTACGCATCTGTAGAAACATGTGCATCTTTTATTTTGTTGTGAATTATCCGAATTTCATTTTAGCGATTTTTTAATTTTTAATAAATATTATATACGTGAGCTGGGAGGCGCCTTTGTATTGGAGTGCTTGAGAAGGCGTGTCGCGAAATGCCTTTGTATTGGAGTAGGGAGTGCTTCAGATGGTGTTTCACACATATGGAACATAATATGCTGGAGAATATTCGGTTGAAACATCTCGCGAAGCGCCTTTGCATTGGACTCAACCTTATGTATATTCGTTGTTAGATATCAGACAATATATTTTCATATCAGGTTTTTAAAAATCTAAATTGCTTTCACATCTATTATTAAATTATAACATTTTTTGTCTATTATTTTTTATTTAAATATCTTATAGCTATAACAACCCAACCTAATATAAATTATTGAATATTTTGAAGGAATATAGACATATGTATATAATATTTATATTAATCATTTTAATTTGAATATTGCAAATATTGAAAAAACAAATTTAATATGAGTTTGTCAAAATTATAATTATTAATATCAAGTTTTGCATCCAAGATATTGAGTGGTGTATACTGCGTATCGGTCTGTATCAATTGACCCCTATAACAATATATCGAACAATATATTAAATGATACAAATGGTATTTAAAACTATACTTAAAACCCTCGACGTTTTTCACCGTACTCCTCCTCAGTGATACCCTCCTCTTTGACTCTTTGTCTGTCATCCTTGCCACTAGTCCATTACGACCTATGGCCAATGGCACCACAGTCACGTCTTGATGCCTTTGGTTACCTCCTCAATTGTGTCCTCTTTGCCCTACCTACACTGCCTCGGCACCCCTTATACTAGATACATACTCATTTAGTAATAAATTTGTATCATATAAAATATATAGAAATCTTTTTGGTCTCCTAATTATTCATTGCTTATTAAATAGTTTTCCTCATAATAATTTTTTGATTTCGCTCACTCGTTACACTATCGCCAAGTTTTATGGTTGAGGATAAGGGAAGATGTAATAACCTGTTTGGTTTGCGTAGCGCGTCGGTCCTCGGACCATCCGATCCAAAAACCGAACCTAGCCTATTGTTTGGTTAGCGTCGCAGGATCAACCAGTTCCGTCTTCGACTCGTCCTCCACGAAGCCAAAACTTCTGACCCGTTCGTTCCTCAAAAAGCATCGGACGATGCCGTCCTCCACGACGTTGCGACTTGGGCGGCCTTGCCGCTAACAGATTTCTTCCGCTCGTCGGCGCTGCCCCTTCATCACTTCTTCCTCCCTGGTTGTCGTAGAGCACTCGCTCCTCCTCCAATTGCTACAGGCATGGCACTGCAATTTTTTCTTGTGATTTTTCTTTTTTCCTACTGCGATTCTTCTACTTGTGATTCTTTCACTCATCCATTGATTTGGTTGCAGTAACACTTTCTTTTGCACAAGATTTGGGAAAAGATAGTAGGAAAGATTCAGATCTGCCTTCCTCACTGTTCTAGGTATGAACGAGCATGGTGTTCTCCTTCTCACTCTTATATCTGTTCATTGATTGCTCTAATTCTTTACTACTAGCTGCCAAGGAGAGATCCCAGCCATGTGTAGCTAGTGCGATTTTGCTCCAAATCTTTTGCTAGGTAGCTATCAAGGAGAGATCCTAGTCATGTGCTAGTGCGATTTTTCTTTAATCTATATCCAACATGAACATGATTTGGGAAATATTATTTGGTGGTCTTCTTTTGCTGTAGTAATGGAATTTCAAATCTGTAGTGAGTTACTTTTGAGGCAGATATTGATGATTTTATTCCTCTCTACATCAATTAGTGCAAGCATACAAAACTCCAGTGAACACTTCCTCCAATACCTGCCCCAAATTTAACGTTGAGTTGATTAGAGGTGAATTTCGTACAAGGAATTGGAAGCTTTGTGATGGCATTTGCTTTGGGTAGCGTTGTTTTCATGCAATCTGCGGTCAATTCGAGTGCTTGTTGTGTGCAGTTTTATTACCCTGGGTCTGTTGGTCCGATTGGGACTTTATATGGTTTGTGCATGCAGTGGAATGCTCTCATATAAAATGTTGGCCAAGGATTTGAAGGATTTTAGTTATGTAAGAATGGATGTTGCTACACCTCCTAGACTTTAGCATTTTGGTCTGATCTATAGATGACTCATGAGCTTTTCATTTGTGGATCTGTCACTGAATTTAATTGGAGATAATGGAGTGTACTTTTTTTGTATCTGTTTCGTGGGAATATTTGATGATTTTGTCTGTTGGTTTTGATCTCTTAGTATGCTGTGTGTTTGTGGATGGTGCAATCCCTAATGTAAATCCTCTCATATTGTTGATTTGACTTGTGCAACTACAGAGGGCTCACCTTTGTGTTGGATTATTGGGCTCTAATGTGGTTGGTCTTAGTAGCATTAATTCATTGTTCTTGGTGAGTTGCATAAGAACTTCTTGGGATTCATTTCCTAATTTAGGAGGATTACATAAATTTATTGCAGCCTCTCGTTTAGTTTCCAATATGTAGAGCTTCTGTGAATCTGTGTTATCACCCAGGTATTTGTTACCATGCTGTTGATCACATCTAGGAGGTCTGCTAACCTTGTTTTCTTTATTCATTTTTGTGGTGAAATATTTCTCTTATGCAGTTTTGATCATTTGTTTGGCAGTTTTAATTACCTTTATTCCTTATGTGCTAGAGAATTGCCTTACTGTTAGACATGTATGCCTTTTTGATTGTTTAAGTAGCTTTTCTTTTTCTCCTGGACTTATGGATTGCTTAGTTTTGCAACATGTGTGCCAACATTATCATTTGACTTATGGATTGCTTAGCTTCCTTTTCTATTGACTGAAAAATTAGTTTTGTTTCTAAAGTCCCAGCTTCTCTGTTTCAGCTTTTTCTTTGCACTGCTTTCTTGGTCACAAAGGCAAATACCCCTATTTTCAATTCTGTAGATCGGTTAGCAAAACTGGTGTAGATGGATGCGAATGAAATGTGAAGATATTTAACTATTAGAGCGGCCGCCCTTGCTGTTGCCATATTTGTATATATACAAATTGTTAGGAGGAGGAAAAGAAAGAGAACCCAAAGAGTCTTGTATGTCCCAATGATAGATATGAAAATAAGGAGAAATGAGTACCTTACTTCTCTTTATCATCAAGATGATAATAGTTGTCTGCACATGTTGAGGCTAAAGAAAACTCCTTTCTTCAAGCTATGTGACACCTTGAAGCAGAGAAGCCTCCTTTGTGATACGATCCATTGTTGTGTCGAGGAGCAAGTAGCAATGTTTCTTCACACAATTGGTCATAATGTGAGGAACAGAGCAATAGGAAAAAATTTCAAAAGGTCAAATGAGACGGTTAGTCGTTACTTTAAGGCAGTTCTTAAAGCAATTGGTGAGCTTCGTGATGACCTTATTAGGCCCCCATGTCTTGAAACTCCAGCCAAAATCCTAGGGAGTACCAAGTGGTATCGTTACTTTCAGGTATGGTCTAGGTATATAGTACTGTTTTAAATAGTAAAAGTGGAACTTGTTTGACCATATTTTGTCTTTTACAAATCATAATGTAGAATTGTATTGGAGCAATCGATGGAACTCATGTACGGGCTAGTGTCCCCAAGTCACGTGAGGCAGCGTTTCGAGGTAAGAAGTGCTTTACAACCCAAAATGTGATGGCTGCTGTTAACTTTGACCTTCGCTTCACATACTTGTTGGCTGGTTGGGAGGGCTCAGCACATGATGCTGTGGTTCTTGCTGATGCCTTGCAACGACCAAATGGTCTTGTTGTCCCTGAAGGTAGTCTCTAGTAAATATCTACAATGAACACACTTGTAAAATGTAATTTTTCCTAATAAAACTATAATTATGTGATGTTGTAGGAAAATACTACTTGGTTGATTGTGGTTATGGTGCAAAGTCTGGCTTCTTACCACCCTTCCGTGGTGTTCGATACCACCTAAAAGAGTGGGGTAATGATAACAATCCAGAAGATGAGAAGGAACTATTTAATCTAAGACACTCACAACTAAGGGTTATAGTTGAGCGTGCTTGGGGATCACTGAAGAATAGATTTAAATTTCTTGATGATGCTCGTCCTTTTTTTTTTCCATTTAAGACACAAGTAGATGTTGTCCTTACTTGTTGCATTTTGGACAATTGGATTCTTGGCCATGGGGCAGATACTTTTCTCCCATCTGAGGTAAATTGGACACCAAACCCAACCAACTTGACAAGGACACACCGGGAACAAGTGCAAGAAAACAGAGAATGGGTTGAACGGAGACAAGAACTTGCTAACTAGATGTGGGAAACAAGAGCAGTTCCCAATGTTTGAGAGCATCCCAATGTGATATATTTGTCATGTAGTTGGTATGCGATAGTTTTTGTAATAGTTTTGTGGCCTTTTAATTTCTTTTGTAATTGTTGGAACAAATTTTAGTTAATGCAATTGTTGGAACAAATTTTTTGGCATTGTGCCATTGTGCCATTGTGGCCATTCTTGTTATTTCTGGTATTTTGTCTTGGTTTTGTACAGGTTGCTTGTGATGCTACTCTATGTTTCTTTGATGCATGGGTGGAGGGAGTTGAGGTTTTGTTTGATTAGTGATCACTTCCTCTGTTTGAGTTGGTTTTGAGTAGTAATTCATTACTATGTATGGTGCTGCTTGCTTGTTTCGTGTTGCTTCATGATGCTTTGATGTCGTTGATGCATAGATATATGCAAAGATATATATGCATAGATATATGCTTTGATGCCGTTGATGTGATGCATAGATATATGCTATTATATTATGCCATCTTTTGATGCTGTAGCATATAATTAGACATTGGGTCATGTAATGTGATGAATACATGCTAATTAAATACTGTAGCCTGATTTTCTTTCCATGTCTATCTCCAATATGTTTTGCTAGGTGCTTGGATTTGGATTGGAGAAGAGAGTGGAGGGGGTGGTTTGGAAGGATCGGTGGCTGACTGATTCAGAATCTCTTAGATTACACATCTTCTTTGGTTCTCAAGTGAGGCTGGAGTTACACATCTTCTTTCAGTTCACGAGTTTCAGATTCTTGGCTGCCTTCCTTGCATTCTTGGCTGCTGTGCTATGTATGTCCCCTTTTAGATTTGTTCTTGTTTTTGCCTTTTCCATTTCCCTTAGACAGTGATATGGATTATCATGATTTTTGATAAAATTTGTAACTTGGAACTCTTTCTGAGACAAGGAAATAAGGTGAACACCCAATTAAGATCTTTTATAGCTTAACATCTATCTACCTGCTTAATTCAAGGTGATCAGTTAGATACATGTCAGATTATCTGTAGAGGATTAATTCTTTTTTGTTTCTTGGAGTAATTTAATTAAGTTGTCTAAAAGCAGGAAGGAAACATGGGAGGGTACTTAATTGGGTGGTGTTCTTTCTAGCTCAAATGATCTTCAGTTCTTACAGAATTTATTGTTTCAAGGTCTAAAGCATTTGAATGGCACAATCTTATTTAATGTCTAAATATGCTCTTCATATTGAACTTTTGTCATGTTGTAGGAAAAATGGATGGGATTCAAGAAGTTGAGCAGAGGGATCTAGAAAAAATTGTTTGGACATCTGACATGTCAGTTTTTGTTTTATGCCACTTAACTCATCTTATTGCTGCCGGAAACAGAGTTGACAAAGGATTCAAGGCCTCTCACTACAATCAGTGTGCAAAAACTTTGAATGATACTTTTGGTATCCGCGTTAGTGGTAACCAGATTGTAAATCACATGAAGACATGGAGAACCCGCTGGACTAACATTGTCAGGCTTAAGAAAGTTAGCTCGGCTCATTTTGATGAAGACACTAAGAAGAATTACATGGACCGTATCAAAGTATGTACGCTTTTTCCCTTTTTTCTAGCTGGGATAGTAATTAGCACTTGAAAATTCTTATCTAGAAAAATACCTATTCTGAATGCACTATTATTCATACATGAGTTATTGTTTGTCAAATCAAAGGTGTTGGTTACTAAGCAATGAGTATTGTTTGACTGTGAGCCAGAGTTGTTACTATCACCTTTTGTTTCTTTCCTATACATGAAACATCTCTCTCAAATAGTGTTTTGCTACATTTTACTTGTATGTTGGTCTTAAAGCAATGTTTTCCTAATCTGCATGATTACGTGTGTATAATAGTACACCATGGTCATGCATTTTTTTCCTGGTTCTTTTATCAAAGTAAAATAAACTTTTACAGCATGTCAAAGCACAAAGATGGATGGAAAAAAGACGAGTACATCTGATGTTGCTTTCTGGTTTGAATGGAAATGTCACATTTTTTACCCATCTTTTGGATGGAAAAAGTTAGTATGCATGAATTGGTGCCTAATGTCTTTTACTTGGGGCTGGGCACCAATATAAACACCAGTCTTTGTCTTCTTTCATTTATCTTTGTGCTGTCCTCTTCAATGACAAAATTAAGAATGCTAACCTCATACTCTTTAGTTCTTGCTGTTTATTCCTATTTAATGATAGTTTTATTTTTCAAATATCTATTTTGTCTTGGTTGTGACAATTTAAACTCAAATTTCAGCAACAACCAAGTGAGGCAAAGTTCTTTAACAAACCATTGGAGAACTATCATTATATGGCAGTGATATTTGGTAATCAACAGGCCACTGGAATGTTTGTCAAAGACAGTATGAGTCACTTGCTGCTGAAATATTTGGAAGTGCTCCTGACTCACATAGCATGGCTTCTGAGGAATTGGCTGGTACTTCCTTATTCCATGGAAATGAAAGTCGCAATGGAAATCCTAAACGTGATGGAATGGATTCTTTAGGAAAAAAGAGTGATGGAATAGAGTCTTCAGGAAAAAAGAGGGTACATGCATCTGTTTGCGAAGAATATTCTATGATTTCAGCTGCCACATCTGCTTTAAACAATATTGCTAATGCTATTATGATGACAGCAACCCGCGCTCCTCCCGTGATTCCAACTAATCTTTGAGATATTATGAAGGATATCCCAGCATTTAATGAGGGTGACGTTGCACACTACTATACATATCTTGTTGAGAATCCTTCTATTGCTAACGCTTTTGTGACACTTAGCCTTGACAACAAGATGGTATGGGTATCCAGGTACATCAAAAATCATCTTTCTTGATGCGTCTTGCATGAACAACATGAATCCTATGATGTAAGTATTTGCAAGTCAAACTATGTGTTTTGTGGACTTACACTTTGCATGCCTTTTAATGATAGATTAAAACTATGGTATTAGGACCTACACATTGTGATGGATGTCTTTCATTGTTAAACTATGCTCTTGTATGATGCATGTAACATTTGAATGTATGTAGACTTGTTTGATGCCCTTTTATGATGCAAGGAGCATTTGAATGTATTTGGACTTGTTTGATGTCTTTTTATGATATAAGGAACATTTGAATTTATGTGTATTTGTTTGATGCCCTTTTCGTATGCAAGAAACATTTGAATTTTTTGATGCGAGAAATATTTGGATTTTTGATACAAGGAACCGTTGTTTGTCTGCATTTGATCAAGCTTGCTTGATTGTGTCTTGTTTTCTATGTTTCAATTAAATAGTGTATACAAATTGTATAAATTAGAAATTGTCATTGATCACTATTTCTTAAACCAAACAAAAAAAAGTTTATTCCATCGCTCAAACCAAACAAGAGACAAGACCATTCCATTCCTCAAACCAAACAAGAAACAACATTATTCCATTTCTCAAACCAAACAATTTTTAATAGACTATCCTATTCTAGGTGGAATGATTACATGAGAGACCAAATAATCCTGGATGAAACGATTCTTCAAACCAAACAGACCATAAATGTTTGGTACGCCACCCCTCCCTATCTCCCCAGCACCACCGCCTCCACCGCAATGGTCGCCGGAATCATTATACCGTGAAAGGTCCGCGGAGGTTGTGCATTTCCCAAAATTTTGGAAGTATAGCAAATGCAATCCACTAATCCTGAAGGTGGGAATGGTCGCATCTCTGCTTGGGCCAGGCATCGTGATCTCGGTCCAATTGGAGGGGACGGCCCGGACGGCAGTGCTGCCTTGCTTGCTTTGTTTTCGTGTATGAAATGTGACATTTCTGTCATTGCCATTGCTTCTATCCTTCCCAGTCCTTTCTGAGATGTTTCCACACTAGGGCGGAGCCCGCGCGTTGCTGCGGGTGTTTAGGAAGTATATATATTTATATGATAATAGAGGTTGAGGATCACGATTGCTATTGGTAATTTTATTGATTAGTTTTCTTGGTTGTTTAGTTTGGAGTCAGATGTTTATGATTAGCTTTCGGTTAGATTTGATCAGATTAGGCATGTTTTGGATGACTATGAATAGGCCGTATTTGTTTGAGCTGGATGATTGGACGTAGGATCTATTTGAGTATTTAGAATTGAGTAGATCTCTATTTAGAATTGATTCGATCTCTATTTAAAATATGGTTTTGCCTGTTCAATCTGAAAGTATAGTTAAATACAGGGGGAATGAACTTTAAATTAGTTGAAACCTGGTGTAAATGCTGATTGAAAGACATAGATTATAACTGGGAAATAATTTTGTAGTAATAATGGAAATTTGTACATAAAATAGTGGGTGAAACAATTTGACCCTGCTATAAAAGCACCCATCATCACTGAGCAATACAAAGAATATTTCGAACCGATCCGTAAACAGCATCAAAAATTGGATGTTTTCGCATCACATTTTAGAAGTATTCGGCTAACAAGCATCACTCCATGGTTTTTCCCCACATTTCAAATAGACTTATTTAACAACCAATAAAAAAAAATCATCAGAATCGACCAATAAAAAATTCGAGGCAAGATTAAAACAAAAAAGCAAAGAACAAAACAGAGAACGGTAGAAAGTTTGTGACCAAACAATCTGGAAAAAACAAACCTAAAATGAGCAACAAAAATGGAACTTATCAGGATTGACCAAAAAAAAAAAATCAAAAGCGACATAAAGACAAAAAACAAAATAGAACAAACATGTATTTGACCGCACAGGAAAGGACGATCAGAGGGGAATCGACCAAAGGGCTTGCTGCGGATAGTGGGCGAGGAAGGGTGAGGGAGAGCGCGAAAACGGGTTTTTGGCGCCGATAGTCAGTAAAGAAACCCAAAATGAGGAAAAAAAACAGAGTTCATTGGGATCAACCAAAAATAAATAAATCAAAAGCAACATAGAGACAAAAAAAAACCAAAACAGGCTAAACCGTTCATTCGACTGTACACGAAAAGACGATCAGCGAGGATTCGACCAAATGGGTTCGTCTCTATACAGCGAACAGTCCTTACCTTATCCTTACTGGGATTTATTATCATGGATATTTAAAGAATTATAGATCGAGATCGTTTTCGCATAATTAAAGAAGGACGCTTTTTACTAAATAATAAAACATGCAGCGAATCATTCAACTACAAATGCTTCATATAACATTGTATATGCTTGGTCAAACTTTATTAATCTCTATTGGAAATGGAATGGGTAATTTGATGATTTGATTCACTAATTATGTTATACTACTGTTGTGATGTGATAAGAACAAATCAATTCCTATTTTTATTTGATTTTTTTCAAAAAAGAACCTTTCACACACTACTGTGATGTGATAAGATTCAGTTTGTTTATCTTTGATGTATATGTGAGAATGAGCATTTCCCATCAACTACAATGGTTTGACAGTTTTTAATCTAAGTAAGTAAATTGCAAATCATGATCAAATCATATGTTTTCACCACCATGTGATGGTTCTCACGTCACATGGGATACATATATTATCAATTGGCATATGCAAACCCATGCATGATGTTCTCTAAGATAAATACGTTTGGCACTGTGGAAAATTTTTTTGGGCATAATAGAACATGTTATTAACATGTTCCTATATTAGTGAGTTAAATATAGGAATAAATAGCCCTTATGATCAAATTCCTATCCCATGTGACAAAAAGTAGGTAAAAATAGGGAAAATTGTCATTTATCAGTGATCCAGGGTCACAACAGGCAATTAAACATTTGTATTTAATAGCCTATGAAGGCTTTATCTCAGATCATATGAACTACAGAAAAATAAGATCTATCTATTTATGATTTGAGCTTCATATGTCTAGGCAGTCATCAATTATATTTTTGATGACCTATAACTGTGATGCATTACTGCATATCTACTGTTCCCTTGTGAAATAGGCTAAATTACTGTAACAGATCACTCTAATACTCTTGGTTCTGTCTGGTCCAAGGCTTATCAATTAAGCTGTCCAAGATGTGCCACATAATTAGAACACACTTGCAGCTTTGTTAAAAATTACAAATGGCATGCATAAATTTAGTAAGTGGGCATAATTTGCCAAACTTCTAAACCAGACTACTTGACAATCACATACCATCAATCAATAGTCCTAAACCCACAATGGCACAGGCCACAAGTGAAGCATATTATCTGAAGAAGTGTTTGTATTAGCAAAACTGATGAGGAGATTTGGTGTTAACATCACATTACAAAGGCTAGCAATCTATTACTATGGTAATGCAAAAATTAAATTTATGTAAAGTCCTTCTAAGTTTATTCATTTGTACGAATCATTTTCAGGTGAGAACTTGAGCACACAGCACTTGAACCCATACTTAAAGGCAGTGGGTTCAGATTACAGCAATGGCGTCAATTTCTCGATGGCTGGGTCGATAGAAGCACATGCCTACTCTCCATAATCCCTGAATGTACAAGTGGATTAGTTTATCTATTTGAAACAAAGATCATTGGAGCTTATCGATCTAGGTTTGTCACATTTGGTCTATGTCATCACATTATTTTACAAAGTTGAAAAAAAGAAGGGTAATTCTGAACCCAGTGGTTAACATTGTGCATGTCTGAGTGGGGCGGTAAATCAGGAGGGCTTCCAAAATGCTCTTTATATGATGGATATAAAGAGCAGGGGTCCTTGCCGATGAGGACCGGCACAACGAACAACGCCTTCGACCAAAAACGGACACCAGTGAGAGAGAAACAAACACAACCTTTCAATGAAAAGCAAAAACGACAAATAAAAACGAAATCTGCAGGAATGGAGCACAAAAAAAAAAGCAACACAAAAGCATAAAACGAAACAAACACTAACCAATTATCTGCAAGGAAAATAACCAGCCATGGCAGAGTACGATGATCGGGCATGCGCACCTAACACACTGAACAAAAACTCAGAAAACAAACAATAGTATATAAACAAAATCAAAACTACAGGATGCTAATGAGATATGCCATCCAGCTACCGATCAGACCATAGAAGAGCTGGAACACTACGCCGCTAAGCATCCCCAGTTGCGAAAACGAGTAAGGTAGCGAAGAGCACCTGAGCCACCTGAACAAAATGAGTCTTCTGTGAGATCGGGAAATGGCCAAATGCGGCCGTCACAGGCACAAGGACGGCAGACGCACAAGGCAAAAACAAAAACAAAAGGAAGGAGAAAGGCAAGAAGAAGAAAAAAGATTAATAGAGGCAAAAGGCGGGAAACAGGCCACAACATACCGAGTTGGTGGATACAGGCGCAGAACCATCTCGGGAAGGGGGGAGCAATAGTGAAAAGCAGCCGATAGAAAAAAAACGACGTATGGTGGACCAAAATGCGGACGTCGAAGCAAGGGGCCCGATGGCCAGGCGGAACAGATGGCCCACACGAAGCAGAGGCGAGCAAACGGGGCAACCGAGAAAGGCAGAGAGAAGCACAGTGTGGCAAGGGAAAATAGTATCATCAATCAGGTAAGAAGCAAATATAACCATTGGTGTGAAGTAAGTATTATGTTAGGAAAGGATTGTTAATACAAAAGGAATCAACAGATTCAGACAAAATGAGATATATAAGATCGGCAAAAGATCGAGTAGGTTAATATTTTGTGAGGGGAAACAAATAGTATAAAAGCATAGCAAAACACAGATATTGCGTTGATGTGTCCACAGAATGTGATATTAAGCGCGATCAGTATGCGGCCTGCATAGAAAAAACATAGGAGGGAAAAAAATAATAAGATAGCGATTTGTACAACAGTATGTGCCGAGAAAAAAAAACTCTATGAATGTACTAACTTGGTCTAAATATCTTTGTCTTTGTTAACAGGGAAAAGAGTTTTTTTGGTAGCAGATGTGGTGCAGTCTTCAGAGTCAACACTGCAAAGTAACTAATCAGTGAGAGCAAATAACAATATATATTTTGGTATATATCTGCATAAGATAGAAACAGAGTATCACCGAGGGTGTTTCCTCGAAGTGGATAACTTAGTTGAATCTGTCAAGGGGGTATGAGCGTCCACAGTAATGAGCTGCTTTGCAATAAAATTGGATAAGAAAACCATATGAGAAGGATCTGTTAGAGTAAAATCAGTCAATGCACGAGAGATGATATATATTAAGATACAAGTGGATCTACCTTTTGAGGCGTTTCAATACCCAATGGTGATGTAGAGGTTGAGTCGTCTCTGCTGGTGACAGCAGCAGATTTACCCTTTGGTACTCTGTGATAAGTAGGGTAATCAGGTTTGGGACTGTCTACAATGAAGCTATGATCTGAAGATGACAGTGGAGTTGCTACATGATGAGCTCTGAGAATGGCCTGTTGGGGTGCTGAATGACTGTGGTCTGTATCCAAAATATTGTTAACTTGCAGCGAAATAGTAGTGCTGTTGTAACTCTTTTCTGTCACGCTAACATTCCATATAAATTTTTGATTAAGAAGTTTTGTGATGTCCTCTGGAACAGCATGTTTGTCGGGGTTTGAATTAATTAGGGCCAATGCGGACTTGCCGATGAGCTGTTGCGCAATAGGACCGAAAAGCACAAATTCAGCAATCCCAGTGTGATCTCCAGCCATCACAGCTAATTTATACCTGTTAATCAAACAGGTTTAGAAATGGCAATGAATATAACAGTAATATATTGATTAAGATTGTAGTGTATACAATACCTTGGTTGGGCGTGCGTAGGAGCAAGGTCACATGAATTGCATCTATATTGAGTTCCAAAAGGTTTGGCAGTTCTTTTACAATCCATGCAAGCTGTGTACCACCATGAGTGAGTTGTTATGATATCTGTTATGATGATGTTGCAGATATACTTTGATTTCTGCGTTATAGGAAACTATTAGTTTTTTGGAAAGAAAAAGTGAAGGCATGAAAATCGACGGGTGGAAAAAATCACTTCAGCTTCATGTGGATTGAGGGCCATGAGTTCAGCAATTGTCATAGTCTGTGCAGGCATGATAGCCTTCACACTATTATGGGCGTCTCCATCTGTTGGCAGCCATTTGATGGGTTCGAATCCATCTTGTAAGCTAAAAAAAAAGATAACAAATGGAATAATTATGCAGCAAGTTGGACAGTCTATTGATGTAAATGAGTTCATAGTATGATATCAATGAAATACTTCTGATGATGTGATACCTTTCTCTAAACGTTTTGATCTCGGGGACATCTATGTTTATATACCATTTACAGGTTGGGCCGCCAGAAATGATTTCTTGATCTGAAATATGGTTGGAAATAAAGAGCGAGTAAAATACATAAGAAAAATTTAATATAGTGAACAACGATCATGTATGGATAGTAAGGAAAAACCTTTGAAATGTTTAATGAGGGTGCCGACGAAAATAACAATGACTGGTTCAGTTGTGCTAGACTGATAAATGGCCTCTGCATCAAATTCAGTAGCACGTGATCCCCATAATGTAACAATTTTGGTGTCATTGCTGAAATGAGACACAAATTTATAAATTATGAGCAAAGCAAATAAGAAATCTTGGAAAACATGTATGTTAAGTAAGGGGAAAATGTAAACTTTGTATTGCGGATACAAATGTCCCTCTTCTGTGTGCTCGATGCGCGGCCTCTAATGTTGATAGAAACCAATCCTGAGACTTCTGTGATAAGGCCGATGACATCTATGGGTAAAGTTAAAAAATTGAATTATGATGAAAGCACAAAATAACAAGCATACATGTGTGTTGAACAAGGAAATATGAGATCTGGAAAACAACTAATTATGTATAGGAAACCGTATCAAACCTGTGAAGAATTCTTGGTTTCCACTACGTTGCTTTAAACTGTTGAAATCAACAAGAGAATACACATATGAAGGGAACATCATAGGGTTGTTTAGGCTCTGTTCGATTTTTGTCCAACTTGTGAATTGAAGCATATATTTGTTGTCAACAGCTTTGTAAGAGTTTTTGGCAAGCATGACTCTAAAATAACGAAAGTAGTAGATTGTTCCTTCGAACAACAACGGCTTTAATTTAGGAGCATGATCTCTGAAAATTCTACTGGTGATCGAATTGGCCTGCAAAAAATACAATAGGATGATAAAAAAAATTGGAGGGAAAAAAAATGGTAATGTATTGTTTAAGAACTAAAATAAAAGCAATGGTGATGATGGTGGAACAAGTGGTCTGTAAAGACGTCTTTTTTTGGTTTATTCAGTACAAAAAGAACTGAAACAGCGTAAAAAGGAAACATATAATCGGAGTTGAGATAAACCGAATTAGCAGATGTTGGAAATCAGATTAAAAGCCATGGAAAAACAAAAAATAAAGTAATGTGGTTTTTCAATCGGAAAGAAGCACAAAGAACAAAAACTAATATAACAGTATTATAAAAACAAATATGAGGAAGAAGAAAGTGAAAACAAATATCTGATGTAAAGTAAAGAATGAAGGGAGTGTAATAAACAGTGTTAATCATAGCAAATGAAAGAAGAATAAGGCAATGTGAGAAATGACGATAGAAAATCAGAGTTGATGGGGAAAATCAAAGACCATGAGAATAACATCATATAAATTAGAATAGAAATATAAAAATATAAGGTGCTATGAGTGCGCTGATAAATATGTATGTATAAATAAATTATTATATAATATGAATGAGCAACCACGAACATACAGATAATGAGAGAAAAAAGGTTGACCTCTTCATCGATTAAAACGAGCTCTACATGTATTAGTTTATGGTCATTGGAGGGATCACAAAAATCCCACATCCTACTAAGTCGAGCACGGATTCGCCATTGCTGTTTTTCCGGGGTAATTTCAGAGATCAGAGAGTAATCCATCTGCTAATAATAAAGCAAAACAACAAATATTTATTATGTTTTCTTGGTTTTATTTTATCAGGGAAAAGACAGTAAGCAAATAAATAAGCAAAACAAAACACATGATTGATGGGGAAAAAAATGTATAGCACAGGAATAGGTACGGTAAGCAAAAGCAAAAGAATATGAAAGCTTTCGTCAGAATGAAGAACAACATAGAATATATATATTTGATAAATAATTAAAAAGATAAGGAAAACGAGATTTAAAATGCGACGAAGAGACCATCGACAGAAATTATCTAACAGCATTTATGTTTTGGTTAGTTATTGGTGATCTTAAAATGTGGAGGAAGAGGAAATGTAAAGCACTGTTACATGTTAAATACAGCGCATCCTCAGCAAGGCTGATGTGGTACTGATGAACCCTATAAAACAAACAAAATAATAAACGATTATATCAGATGTATAGAGATCAGAAAGTAGATATAGAAAATAATTAATATTTTTTAACACAGAACAAACATGTAATAGAAAGGTGTGTTCGACCGGTGAATTACACAGACATGTAAACAGACAAATAATATATTTGTTAAAATTTAGGAACGCAACGAAAGAGAAGCGAACACAAACAGCAAGCGAACAAACAAGTAGAATCTTTTTTTTGGAGAAGTAAAGGGTCACGGAAGTGGCAACAAGACAAATTCAGAAAGGAAACAGTTGCATCATCAATACAATATAAGTGTTATTTTCATCGATATAAACAGAGATAATTGTATCGGCTTCAAACAAATGAAAATAATAATCTAGAGAAATATGATATGCATAGGGTATCAGATAAGCGGGAAACACATAAATGGTCTACCAAAGAGTGAGCAACTTGTAGAACTTCATGGTAGACAATATTACGGGTTTTGTTGCCGCAAGTGCCATCGTCATTTTCTATAAGGATTTTTAATCCTTCACGTGATGTCACCCTAGAGACAGCAACATATAGTTGGCCATGTGCGAAGATAGGTTTTTTTAAATAGAGACCAACCCTAGATAAAGTCTGGCCTTGACTTTTGTTTATTGTCATCGCATAGCATACTCGTATTGGAAATTGTCTTCGTTGGAGTATGAAAGGCCATTTAGTACTTGACATGTTAAGAACTATTCTGGGAATATGGACAACAGCATCAGTATTTGTCCCTGTTATTATAACAGCTTCTAACAATTGGGATGTTAAGTTCTTCACAATAAGGCGCGTACCATTGCAAAGGCCTAAAGATTGGTTTAGGTTGCGAAGTAACATGATAGGGACTCCTTTCTTCAACAGTAGTCTATGACAGGGGAAATTATTACAGTTTATAGAATTAAGAAATTCAATCGGATATAATATATCAATATGTGATGATGTATCTGTTGATTTACAGATAGAATCGCAGCTAAAGTATTCTTTTTGATCGGATGGAACCATATTGAGAACTGCATCATTGATTACATCCACAGTATCGTTGTTAGGACAAATAATAGCACGGGTGCTAAGGTAAGTTACAGATGTGTGTGAAGCACGAAAATCATCATAAACAAAGGCAATTATAGCGGTAAGCTTATCGGTTTCTGTCATCAGAAGTAAATCGTCTGGTATCCGAATCCATGTTGGTTCTAATTCCCCTTGTTTTTGGTCAGTTGATAACACGCCGTTTCCTAGGTCTAGTATCCAATCGCTAAAAAGTTTGAGGTCTTTTCGGGAAATCTCATCAAGACGGGGATTATGCAATCGCATATTGATATGCAAGCTTAGCAAGGTCACATGTTGCCATAATTGCGAGCTTGTTATAGAAGCGTCAATAATAGCGGATTTTGAACCTCCCTCAACAACAGGTAGTATCTGACGAAAATCACACCGAGAACCATAGGCTTTCCCCCAAAAGGTATAATTGATGCATGTGGTTGGTCAGCAGATATGATATCACGTAATGATTTATCAAGCGCTTCAAAACAACGTCTATTGGTAATTGGAGCTTCATCCCATAGTATCAACGAAGTTTTATTGATTAATTCACCAAGTGATGTGCCACGTTTTATGTTACATATGCTAGATTCGTCAATTTCAATGGGTATCTTAAAACGAGAGTGCGCAGTTCGACCACTCGGTAAAAGCAAAGAAGCGACACCTGATGACGCCACAGCCAAAACAATTTTACCATAAGATCTAATTTTGGTAATAATTGCGTTCCATAAAAATGTTTTCCCAGTTCCTCCATGGCCTGACACAAAAAATAGCCCTGGAGAATCAGAACAGACACAGTGTACAATGGTATCAAATATGGCTTTTTGATCATTATTTAACATCGTAATCAATCTGGATGCTTCAGATGAGAGGCTAGATAGATCATGTGCAAGTTCGTCCATTATCAGTCGATTGACCGTGCATTCTATAGAATTGGGAGTAGGACTGGGTAAGTTGAATTCAGAAATGGAAGTCCCATTGTTAGAAAAGAGATGTGCTAATTCTTCTAGCAACAACGATTTTAGTTGCAAATCAGGCGCACAATATCGCGGATTATGCATTGCACATCTAAGTCGATGGTGGATATCATCAACAAGGTCTCGCCAATATTTATCGAATAGAGCTCGTATATCAGAAACATGGCAGAAAATAGCAAGTGTCACAAATAGGTGTCTAAGTTGGTAAGACGATGCGCACAGAACAGCATCATCAAGCACGCTATACCACTCGTTGTCATCGCCCAAAAGACCTCGAGCTTGACATGTTTCTCTAAAAGTATCATAAACAGTCCCATCAATAGTCCTAATATCGGCATAACCAGACGGACCTTGTACGGTCATGAGCAACATGCGTAGGAAATATAGTTCTCCTGAGGAAGGGCTAACAAAGTATATTCTACCAATCCTGTGCCCTCGTTTTCTTTTTCTCCAACATCTTGCAGTGTCATCCCAACACCATTTGGTAGGGAAATCGCAATATGTAAGCAAACGAGCAGACTCATCTTTTTTATTGGTTTCAAACCACTCAGTAAGCATAGTTTTCTGAGCGGCAGGGCTCTGGACAATAGCATGAAGGGCAGCCGATTCATCATAACGAACATAATTCATATTGGGCAAATGTATATTCAACCGTTCAACTGTAGGCATTCTAGCATGTATATCGAATTCAATCAACCGCCATATAGCCTCATGTGTTGATAGGTATCTGCAATCAATGTACTCTTGTATTTCATCGTGTTGGGTGGTTTCAACATTGGTTGAACTATTCATGTCACCAAGGGAAACTTGAAAAGCAACCTTTGCTCTGTCCTGTCCTTTAGTGACATATTTGAATAGGTATTTAATCAATTTGGTTCGATTACACCACTCCACATTTATATGTGCCTGATATTTTTTTAGCAAAATCAAATTGTGAGGCACAACCCATCTATTATCAAGTCGGCATGCATTTTTTATAACAAATCGGTTGTCATCACGGCGCCTATACATTGTAAATCCGCTATCATCAATAATAGTTTCAGGGTGAAATAGTTTTGGATAGTGTTTTGAGCATTTTGAGTTTTTCATGCAAGGGCATTTTTGGTTTAATGGCCCACAAGGGCCATGCATCATAAACTCGTCAACTAAAGCATAGCCTAAAGGGTCCACAGCAACATCGGGTATCTCAGCAGAGATAATAGTGTCAATGAACGAGTGTGATGGGTCCCAATCTTTCCCATCCAGCCATATAAGCATGTGGTCATGTGGAAGGCCGCGCTTCTGGAATTCAACCGTGTGTAGCACTATAGAGCGTTTGAGTGAAATTAGATCGTGTATCCAATGATGATGATGCGATACTTTTTTAACACAGTATAAAAGCGAAGCAAGAAAAGATCACCTGCCAATATAGAACCAAAAATTTGGCCCTGTTTAATATCAGCCAGGAGGTCATTCAGCTTCATGTTGAAAAGACGGCAGACAACATCTGGATGATCACATGGTTTTTGTCCAGGTTCATGCCTTAATGCATCGACTATTTCTTGCCATTTTGGGTTACATGTAAATGTAAGGAAAATATTCGGCACGCCATACAAACGACATATAGCCATAGCATCTTGGTAATTTTGAGACATGTATCTCCGACCTCCAGTAAAGCTAGCAGGTAGGATCGTCTTTTTACCCACAAAACCACCAGCAATATGACCTCTATCAATCGCATCATGGACACCCTGGACGCTCTCACAACGGAAATCATCTTGGTGATCAAAAATGTATCATAAACGATTACTTTCAACAGTGGAAAACGCATCAACCGCAACTTGCAACGATAATCGACCACAACAAATATGCGGGTTAGGTTGGTTGCGCCTATAATGAAAGCGGTAGCAATAATACTCAAGCATCGTAACATGCTTCCTTGCGTTTTCTGGTAATTCGGCATGGTTTGTATATTTAATACCAATCTGAAAGCCACGCTCACCATAAGGGAATAAAATGGGATATTGTAATGCCATATATGCAGGGTGCAAGTTTGAAATCTGTTTTAATGGGCCGGCACTATCCTGAACAATGATGTCATATTGAAAAGCATCTTTAGAATAATCCCCAACTATAATGGCTGCAAGCTCATTAGTGGTAGGCAAATTGTATTGCGGACCATTGTGATCTATAGAACCAACTATGCGTAAAGCTATCTTCATATCAGGATGTTCACGTAATCGATCCCTAGCCATCCTAAAACTCTTAGCAAGTGAGTTACATTCATCGAATATAGCCATGAGAGATCGAACAATAGAAGGATCACAACAACCATATTAACTATCGGTTGATTCAAAGAGACCAAGACGATTTTCAAATTCATGTTGTGGATCATGGATATAAAATTGGGAAAATCTAGGTTTTGCTCCACAAGAAGGAAGGAGGCTGCCTATTCGATGATGGACCAAACCGTTTATTCGGAAAACATAAGGCGCATTACCAATGTTTAAAGACCGATCTATGTCTGCACCCAAAGATGTAAAAGAAAAAATCGAATTATAAGATCGTATCTTTTTCATAAAATCTTTGGATCGAAGATCACCATCAAACCGTAAAAGAGAATCCAAGAGAGGTGGAGGTGTTTTATCAACAGGCAAGGCAATCTTCCCTCCACGGCAACATAGGTTGTATTGTATTTTACGCTTTGAGAGAGCGGATTCACTCTTCAGTCTCTCTTGGTACCAAAAGACAACATGGCATGAATTGCAAGCATAGTCAGGGCCACCATAATAAGATCGGTCAGGGTACGATGCTAAAAGGGAAACCTACAATCAATCAATAGAGAATGGTAGAAAACAGTATTAAGGAGATACATATAGCTATCTAAACCGCACCTTTTATAGAATCCACAAAGTCCTTTAATAATGGCAATATATGAGGGTGAGTAGGAGCACGCAATAAGAGGCCTACAGTGGAATAGAAAACGGCAAACAAAAACAGATTTTCTAGTCGTGATGAAGTAACAGAACGTAGAGCATCCAGTGTAAGCAACCACCTGATCGGTCTTGGCTGCGCCGATAGACAGATGACAACCTTTTGTTTCGATTTCTCTTGGCCTCTTCAATTGTAACATGGGGACAGAAATGGTCTCCTATAGACGATTATCGGAGGTACATGCATGAGGATCTACTTGATAAGAAACAAAGAGGATAATCGTGGACCCAACGAAAACCAACAAGGCCTACTTTGGCGCTTTTCCATGGACGAAACTGGCCGGTCTGTATCAGTTCGATGCAACGCAACGTTAGTTCATGTAAGGTTCTATCTCATGCAGAGAAGGCAATCCTCCAATGTTGCAATCTTGTGTAGGATGCATGAAATATAGAAGCGAGCTACACTGGGTAACCCATAAAGCACATAGCAGCGCAAACAAAGCACGATATAATATGAAAGGATCATGTAACAAAATAAAAGAATAAAGCCATCATCAGCTATGATAGGAGACAGAAAAAGCGCTTTCCACAGAAAAAAAAGGGAACATGGACCCAAGAAAAGGAAATATGTAGGCCACTGTGGACGTACCGCGCAACAATCAATAACATAAAAGTGGATATAATACGTATCAATAGAGGCAATAAGAGAATAAGTATGTGCAGCACATGAAAGAATAGTCACACATAAAGCAAAAGCATAAGACAAATAATTTACCTGCGGAACAGAACAGAGTCGCAATAAAGCACAATGTCAGTTGCTGGAGACGACAATATGTGTGGCACGCAAATAAAACGGAGAAAATTTCGGCAGGCACTGCGAAAAAGATAAAGAAAAATGAACGAATTAGGCAAGATCAAAAAAGGGTCTCTTTGCTGAGACAAAAACAATATCTATTGAAAAATCTGTAAAGTTGGATTTTAGTCCGGTTGTAAGGAGGTAGCACAACATAAAATAGGAAAGCGACGATAAACAAATAAGCTAAACATGATCTGCATCACAAGCCAGTTTAGAAATCATGGTCTGCATCTTTACCATATCAGTACAGCCAGTAAATCATTGAAAATGAAAAAGGCATCAGCCAGCTATATTTGTGGCCATTCCGAATGATAGAGCATAAAACAATATCTATCGAAAAATCTGTAAAGTTGGATTTTAGTCCGATTGTAAGGTGGTAGCACCACGTAAAACAGGAAAGCGATGATAAACAAATAAACCAAACATGATCTGCACCACAACCGAGTTTAGAAATCACGATCTGCATCTTTACCATATCAGTACAACCGAAAAATCATCGAAAATGAAAAAGGCATCAGCTGGCTATATTTTTAGCCATTCCAGACGATAGAGCATAAAACACAAAAAAAATGTCATTGTTTCTGGTGGAAAATAATATTTGTTTAAGGGTCCTTGAATCTGAACCTGAGGTCTCATAATAGTCAACCTCAAATTTGTGGAAGGAACAAATTTTATTTGAGAAACCAAGACGTTATATGAAAATTAACTCTTCTGTTAATCTCATCTGATCGTGTATGCAGAGAATTCATCGATCAAAGTAAAAAATAAAATATAAGCACAGCTATTGGGTGAAAACAATTTTAAGAAGCAAGCAGCGAACAATAAAAAATCATAGCACACAATCTGACTTAGACACGAAATCAATCATATCTTTAAATAAAACCAAAATACAGAGGTTTTTAGCCTACATTCTTAAACATTACTCCGGCAACCATCAGCACATGGTCCCCATGTAAATGAAAAGCTGACCGTTCCGATTACCCGCTAGCACCCTGACTAAACGCCAATTTTTTATCCGATGCATATCGTATGCACACAGAACGTCTCCATTTGGAGATACAAATGCTGCTACGCAACCATACAGAGCGAATTTCTCATGAATCTAAATCTAAATTTCTTACCATTCATAAACATATGGATAACAAGTGGTCCAAGCGACCAACAATTTCACAAGGGGCATCTATAGTGCATGTCGACTATTTAACAACCTAATGCACAGGCTGTCTTACATTTCCACTCTACATTCTTAAATTATCGGTCCGGCAACCATCAACACATGATTCAACACCGAAAGCCAAATAAATAAACAAGCGACAAAAAACAAACACAATGCGTCGAGGAAAATGTAAACCGAACCAACACTAAAACACGAAAATGAACAACAACACAATTAACAAATAAACTGGTCATTCGAGCATGCACGCCAACGACCAGCAGGGGGGTGACGATCAGGCGCAAAAAAAGAGTTCCGACAAAAAAAAAAGCGATCGGTCCGAAAACAGGCATGAAAGCCCGAAAAATAAACACAATATTTGGACCAAAAGATAAACCTATGAATAAAAACGGAATCACAACCAAACAGGGCATGACTCAAAATGATAGCCGTGTATGCATGATCAGCGACAGCAGGTGGAATAAATGAACCCATGCAAGAACCAACAAAAAGGGAAACCAACCGAATCAAGTAACTCAAAAAGTAAAACAATATCCAAACACAAGAAAGAAGAAGCATGTGGTCGAGAAACCAGCCGCTGCAACGACCACACACGGCCCCACAACCAGACAGGATCGACGACCATACCAACCAAAGCAATGACCACAACAATAAAAAGGTGGTGCCAATAGAGAAACAAATGTCATGTCTGGAAGAGAAGAAAAAAAAAGTGTTTAGCAGACAAGACAAAAAACAATCCGTATAGACTAACAAAAAAATAACCATCAAACACTGGCACTGTCGCAAAAAAACTCTGACAACGAAGCAGGAGGGCAACAAACAGAATCCATTGGAATGAACCAGGAAAAGAAGCAAACAAACAGGGAAATAGAGAGAAGAGGAAAAACTAACCAGGTATCCACAGGGAAGCTACGTGGCCATGAGGAGCGCAATGCTGGGAGGTAGACACCTGCCAGGAGAGACAAAAACTCAGAAAACAGAAAAGAACGCACGAACAAAACGAAAACAAAATCAAAAGAATAAGCTAGTCAGCAGACACCGAAGAACGGCTCGAGGCGAAACCGCAGAACACGAAAATGCAGGGTAGCAACAGATCGGAGGCACAGCAACCCCAAAAGGCAAAAGAAAAGTAAGCAAAAGCAAAAGAAACAGAGAGGCAAAAAAGGCAGGAGCACAGTGGAAGGACATACCGAGTTGTTGAGCACAGATACACACCACATTGGGAGCGGGGAACAACAGCGATGGGAACGGGGAACAACAGTGAACACAGTGAGGAAAAGCACGGAATCCCACCATCGAGGCAAATGATGACGCCAAACGAACGACCCCGCCGGACAGAAGAAACAAACGAGGCAGGCCGAACAGCGGCGAACAAAGCACGCAAGAGAGAGGGGAGGGACGGAGAAAACATCACGTACACACAATATTCTCGGGAAGGCACTGATGGAGTGGAGAAAAGTTGGCATCGGCGACAGCTGGCGCACGGACACCGACACATCCAGAGACATCCCCCGAGGAATCCAACACAATCAGGCGCGGCGCACGAAGAACAATCCACAGCCGCAAACATAACATCAGACGGCCCACAAAGAAGCACTGTTATGTGCTACTACTACCAGACCGATGTTTTAGTATTATTTGAGCAGAAATGGAGGAATGGCATAAGGACACTAACCTTAGTGGGATCAATAATACCAGCAGGCATCAAGTCTTCATAATTCTCAGTGGCAGCATTGTAACCGTACTTGAAGTTGTCATTACCAAGAACCTGATAGCTCACACATGTGTTAGACACCATCTACACTGTAAAAATATGAATATCTAGCCGAAAGAGTCCTAACCTTTTCGGTAACCACAGTGCCGTTAACACCAGCATTTTTAGCAATCAACTTAAGTAGGTAGCTCAAGGCCCTCCTCACTATCTCAGCTCCCACCTAAACAACATGACAGAAGAAGAACATGTTAACTTGGCACGCATAGTACATTGAAAATTGCTTCAGGCCATAAAAATCATATAAAATACCGGTGACCTCTTGGGTGACTAGATCTGATTAAACTAATTAAACCAAATTGTGAAGTGGATCCATTTTAATATTTGTACCTTCTGCTCATCATTTTCCAGAGTGTCTTCGATGGCATCTACTTTTGCCGGCAACCTCAAAAGAGTGCACCCTCCACCAACAACGATACCTTCCTCCACAGTAGCCTGTTTTGAAAGATCGAACAATTCAGAGATACATAAGAAGAACATAGATATTTCAGGAAGGCAGCCCACAGCTTAAAAAAAACACATTTCATCCCAATCACACTAATGGACTTCTTTTCGTCCAATAAATAGTCGAATATGTTGAGACACTTTACCTTAGTTGCATTTAGAGCATCCTCAACTCTCAATTTCTTTACTCTCAACTCTGTTTTAGTTTGTGCTCCTACCTACAAAGTGACAATACAAGGACAAAAGCTATTCTCATCCTCCTACCTTGAGACAGCAGACAAAAAAACAACTGAAAAAGAAAATAAAAAAAAAGATCGCATGACATGTAATACCACTCTTCACTATACGTCTATACCTGAATGACAGCAACGCCACCAGAGAGCTTTGCTATCCTCTCATTAAGCTCTTCCTTCTCATATTCTTGTTCCGCTGCCTAGAAATTAAAACAGCAGAAGAATGTGGTTTCAGTAAAGACTGTGAAATCCATTTTTAATCAACAAAGTAATGCAAATTCACATAATGATGCATGTATAGAGGTCTTGGTCCCTAAACATATACTATGGAGAAATGGACCATTTCAGAACCAAGCCATCCAATCTAGAATTTTGGTGCATAAAGAAAAGGTGGGACCTCAATAAGATTCTTGATGTGTGCAACTCTTTTATTTACTTTCTCCTGAGTGCTGCCATCACCAACAATAGTTGTTGAATCTTTGGTAAGAACAACCCTTGCGGCAGTTCCTAGAACGTCTTTGTCTGCCCTGTCCAGTGACAACCCAACTTCCTCTCTGATTACAGTAGCTGCAGAAATGAAGCACCACTCATGAATAAAATCATCAGTAATCATGAAAAAAATGCCAAGTTGAAGTTTACATCACCCCCAGTCAAGATGGCGATATCATCCAGGTACTGACTCTTGCGCATTCAGAATAAGACAAGGAGAAGTTTTATGTCTATTTTTCCTCTGCATAGCATATTTCGCAGCACTTGTCAGACCATATTTGGTATATGAGTTCAGCATATGCTAGCAGACTACTTTGCACAGTAGCATCAAGTTAATCTCCTTCTGTAACACCGCATGTGCATAAATGATGCATGGAAATTGTCACAGTTTAGAGACTTCAGTGTGTTCGTCTAAAAAGATGATAGACTTGCATATCTAAGATGTTCCCAATTAAAATTTAAGATACCATGCAGCCTGGCAGTTCCATCTTAAGAGTACAAAAGTGCTCAAAACAATGTGAAAATGAAACAGTCCATGTGTAGTTCATGTAATACATGAATGAAGAAATGAGGAGAGCAAAGAGAGATCACAGCAAGCAATACCTTCTCCATTCCCTTCATCAAAAAGTATCCACCAGAATCAAACTGGCAGTCACTTTCCTCAAGTCTATGTAACCAGCACAAATTTGATTTCACCATAACTGGAAGCCTACCTACAGTTATCAAGTTAGTTTCTTTAATGATGTCCCTCCTATGAATAAATGGATCATTCCCCGATTTAGCCTTGTCACTTTTCTCAAGAGAATAAACCTGATACAGTTAAAATACTTCAATCAATCAATTGAAAAAAAACACACCTATATAAATCTAAGTGACACCAACTTCCATATAATATCTTCATAACACATAGAAGAGGAATTAACAAATAATAACTGCCTGAAAGAAGAAAATATAGAGACACAGTAGCTTCATTAAGATCAAGCATGTAAAAATGGTATGCACAAGTTGCCATGCTGTTCTTCACATACAAGTCATCCATTCATTAATTAATTACTCCATTTCATGTTGTACTTCAACAAACCATCTCGCCATATTAGTTAGGATAGCAAGGAATAATGAGTATATGACTGCCAAATGAAATGCAGGCATACATCAACCTTACAAGCTCAGGTAGAAAAACAAAAGATACACAGCAGAAGTGTCAGCATTAGCATCCAAGAACACAGATGTTCTGCATGTTGGTACAGTGCTTCAAAATAGAACCATTGTGCAAGCACATCAAACAATTTGCAATTCAAAGTACTTTTTGTGCTTATTCAAAGTACTTTTTTGTGCTCATTCAACATTGGGTCATCCATGCATGCATGGCTTTCCAACAAATCATGGCATAAATAATAAGTAATGAGAAACAAAAGAATAAGGAGCATCTTCACCTGAATAGTCACTCCTACTTTAATCTTGGAAGAATACGTCATGTTTTGGAGGCGAGCATGCCTTGGCTTCAGTTTGAGTGATTCCTCATCAAGATCATTTTTGCCAGACCAAAACACAGGCTCTTCAAGATGCACTCTCCCAAACTTGATGATGGCATGCTTCCAGCCACCTGCTCCTTTCTTTGAAGGATCATAGCCAGGTTCGACAGTCACTTCCCCAAGAGAATCGAAAAGCTCTTGGAGCCCATGGGATACAAACTCATTGTAGGAATTTATCTGATGGCTAATCAGACCAAGTTCATCAAAAAAATGACCTCGATGCTTCTTTGCAAAACTTCTCCAGGCTCACAACACTCATGTCAATCGGAGCGGCTCACGCGAAGGTTAGGGACAGCGGGCTTCGGCACCGCGAGGCCAGGCAGAAGGGCACTGCGGAGACCGCGGCGAAGCTGGCACAGGGCAATGGTGGTGGGGACTCGGTAAAAGGTGCCCGCGGTGAGCCGCCTCCGCGGCGGAGAATGCCTTCCTGACGAGCTCGTCGTAGAAGATCCCTTGCCTCGACTGGACGCCAGCGAGCAGTGCCGCCTCGCGCGTCCGCCTCGCGGACCGAGGCTCCAGGGGATGGGCGGCTCGCGCGAAGGTTAGGGACAGCGGGCTTCGGCACCGCGAGGCCAGGCAGAAGGGCACTGCGGAGACCGCGGCGAAGCCGGCGCAGGGCAATGGTGGTGGGGACTCGGTAAAAGGTGCAAAGGCACGGCGGCTGCAGCGACAATCACCCCCTCCTCCTCTGGCGCAGGTACAGCGACCGGATCTTACTACTAGACGACGACGCCGGAGCAAGGGGCTCGCTGCACGGATGCAACAAACGGCCTATATGGACCAGCGGCGAGCAGACGGAGCGAGCGAGGAACAGAGGCAGAAAACAACACACACCACAAGCGTCTCGGAAAGGACCAAGCAGAGTGGGAAAAAGTCGGCGTCGACGACAGGTGGTCTCGGGACGCGCGTTCATCTCGGGGCGTTCTCCGAACATCCCGACGAAATCGAACGGTCCACAGACCGACGATCCAAACCCGCGAACGAGAAGATCCAACGCACCACGAAGAAGAAGGCGACGTGGCGCGCTCCCGACCGCGAACAGAAGATCTAGCGAGTAGCGAAGAAGAAGACGACGTGGCGCAGCCACGAGCCAGCATTTTTACCAGGCTTAATGTTTTCTTTTATTCTTCCCAAAGACTTGTCATGGCATTGGTGCCACAATAGTACCCAATGGAAATTATTGTCCATTTCAAGTTTCTCGGCTGCCCAAACCCAGAAATCTAGGAAATTAAACCCTTTCTTGGATTATCTAGCTTTTTGAATCTTTCTGCAGCTCTCTTTATCTTAAGTTGCACAGAATCCTCATCTGTATCATCTATCTTAGTGAATAAAAGAAATAAAGTTTTTTCTTAGAATCGCAACTATCCAATCTAAATTCGAATGATTTATATTGATATAGAAAAGAAACTAAGATGATTAATCATCTCACAAAAAATCTTAAATTTCTCACCACCTTGACGTAGATTAACACTTTTTGATCTAACAATCCAAATAAATAACATTCGTTTTACAATATTAGTCCAAATCCACTATATGCATAGATCAAGAAATTATAAAATTCAGTAAAAAGAAATGTAAAAGAGATCATACTACTTAATTAAAGTACATCATGATATTAATAGAAAAAAATTAAAAATAACAAAAGTGGAATACTTACCAAATACTATGAGAGATAAAATAGGAAGAAATATAATAAAACACCATCATTTTCATCTATAAACTTACACTATAAAACAATAATTGTCAGAAAAATAGATTTATATAATGAAATAGAGGAAATAAGACATATATATTTTATTTTTTTGAAGTCGGGAATATGAATCGCTTTAAGACCTGTTTGGATGTAGGGATCCGACCAAGATTTTTGGTAATCCAAAAATCCCCTAGAAAAAATACTACCGATAAAATAATCCCAGCCTGTGTTTAGAAGAAACAAGATAAAAATCTTAGCCATCCAAAAAAATTCTCAAAAATAAGCAAAATTTTGAAAATTCAAAAAACATATACAATTCATCATAAAAGAAAAGTTTGTCAATATTCATTACCTACTAAAATATACCATCAATCTCATCACACACAAAAATTTTATAAGTATTATTACATATCCTTCATGCAACTTATAAGACCATCACTGGTGTCTACTGAAAAGTGAAAATCAACTCAAGCATGGTAACATGACTCTTACCGATGATGACTAGAGACTGCAACACAAATAGAAGATTATAAAAACTTCAGTCCAAAATCAAATGCAATCTTTGAAAAAGATTACAAAAACTATGCAATGCAGCTCACAAGCAGAACCCAAAACAAATGAAGAAAGCTTTTAAAAATCTCTGTCATTGGAAAGAGGAACTTCAATTTGACAGTAACAACAATTGATTCAAAGAAAACTTCAAAGCAATAGTGTTTGCTTACTGAAAACACTTTTAATCAACAGACAAAGCAATTCAAGCTAGAAACTATCACCTGGAGCAACAACACAGGAAATGATACTCAAAGCAACAACATAGACATAAGGCTGTAATCAAGAATAACTAAAATTTAAATTCAATAGCCTTAATCACACAAGAATTTGCTCACGGATCAGATTAGAAATCACTAGAATAGCTCAGACAAGATCTCACAGAATAATGAGTTTGATAACTCAAGTTTAATAGCAACCCAAAAGATAGCACTACAATCTACACAGAATTATTCAAGACGCAACTATTGGTTTATAAAATTCACAGACATAGCTTTAAGCACTAAAGAAATATCTGCAGAATCACTAGAAATCATCACACAAATAACCAATTAGAAGCAGGGATCACTGGAATCAATCTCCAGCACCTCAGTTCTTGATCATCTCACAAATTACAATAGAAGAATGAGCCAAACAGGAGTTAAACACAATGCTGATAACTACTGACAACAATATAAAATACTTGCTCACTCAACTCCAAACCTAGATCACTGAAGACACATAGAAGCTGAAAAACATATTGAGGCCAGGGCATTTAGCATCTACGATATTCCAACATCACACAAATCAACAGAGAAAATAAAATACTCACAGGAAGCAATTGTCTTAAGTTGGAATTTGATTAAACACATCTATGAACCATCTCAATTCTATATGTTACAAGGATCAATGCGTCTCAGTTCAATCAAAATCGAAGAACAAGGGAAAGAAGTTGCTGTTGGATTGTTGTTGTCGTTGCCATGGTCAAATTGAAGTTGCAGAGCTCGTAGGATTTGAGGCCGTGGTTGGTAACACATCGAGTGTTGTACCAACCTCTGCATCCACCCACACATACAATACAATTAAACACACACACACACACACACACAAATCTAGCCATCCAACCAAGAAACCGCATAGAAAGGAGATCTGAGACATATACAAAGATATAGATACCTCATCGTTGATGCTGGAGAGCTGGAGCTCGGCTGATGAAGAAGGATCGTGGAGATCGTCGATGTCGGAGATCGTGGAGATTGGGGGTGAGAAGCAACAGGGGAGATTAAGGAGGAAGAGAGAAGAAAAAGAAGAGAGGGAGAGCGGCGGAGGCGGGAGCTGGGGGCGCAGATCTGATCTACGATGGCAACCGTGGCTCGAGAGCGGAAGCGGTGCTCGGGCACACCAGATCCGGCTGATCTGGTAGCGAAACGCAAAGAGGGAGGTGGAGGGCGGCGACGTTGGCGAGGAGGAGCGCAACTTCGGCGAGTGGGCGAGGAGGAGCGCAACTTCGGCGAGTGGGCGAGGAGGCGACGCGCGGTGAGGTGGAGGACGGCAAGCAGGTGAGGAGGTGGAGCGATATGGGCAAGGAGGAAGACACGAAATGGCCAGGATTTTTTGCCGGGCCTCTTATGCATATTTTCCAAACCCCTCGGATTGGGCTTCCTGATCCGTTTAAATTCCCGAATCTGATCCATCCAAACGCATTTTTAAATCTATTTAAGATTCTAATTTCAGCCTACGAAATCCACTTAGAAACGGGCCAAATCCCGAGCTTCCAAACATTCCCAGTGTGTATGTTGTCTCCTTCGGATCGAGCTCTTCGTTTTCGGCAGCACACACTTAAAACACCAATACTATGTGCAAGGATTTGTAGTACCATCAGTAAATTTTAATAGAATGGGACAATTGGTACGATCATTGGGTGGTACTATACTGGTACTATAGCTTAAGCTGGCAAAGCAAGGCAGTGGTCCAAAGAAAAGGCAGGTAGGTGAGTTGTTACTCAAAGTGATCATAGCCATGTGGCCCATTCGGACCCTGTCATCTGATCATAAATTTGCTTCTCCAAGACTTGATTCCATTGTCAAATCCAAACTGGCAGCCACTTAAAATTTTTGTTAATGCCTTTGCATTTGCATCCTGATGGAGTTAGATAGGCGGTTGTTTTCAGTTATGCGAAATCAGATCTCACAATATATCTTGAATCATACAAAGATAGAAGTTTCTACATAGAGCAATACATGTTCATGATAACCAACATAGTTATGTGGCATTTGCCAAATTTCATATACAGGTAGACGATCAGAGAGAGAGAGAGAGGACCATTTTGTAGGTTGTCAGAAGTAGACCACTCGATGTTTGTGTCAGATGTCACATGTTCATCTTCTCACAAAAGTTAATTAAAAGGTGTTATACAATGAGAGATAGCTCCAATTGTTTAATCCAAAATTCTAAGAAAAAATTATGACAGTTAGGAAAGATTGAGCTATCTCATAAGATTCAATGCACTATCTTGATGTAGCATATAGAGATTTGACTGCTAAAAAGCTGTATGTGGATATGTTTTCTCAATGTTTTGTGAGTAAACATTGTAATGTTCCTACGTTTTTTAACTGTTCTATACACCTTCATAAATATCTTATTCTGTAGCTAATTTTTCACTAGCGCTAAGGTCATACATAGCACCTGAATATCGGGCACTAGACGCAATGGCAGTGGAGCTGGTGGCACTTTGCGAAATGTAAAGACGTGTCACTATCGAGAAAACACACCACAAAAAAAATGCAAAAATCTTGAGAAAAAGTAACAGGATTGATACGAACGAAAAGTAGACATGGACTACTTTTTTTTTAATGCTTTCCCATTTCTTTTGTTTGATTTGTTACACTTGCCTAAGCAACTAGGCAACATAATCACTCCATCAAATCATAAAAAAATTCGCCACATACAACATACATTCAGTGAAACTTGAATCCAATTATTTTGCCAGGCTAATAGGAGATCACATCAGATGGCCTAGCCATTCGTTGTCTAGTATAAAATGGCACAGGTTCTTTAGAGTTGAAACTTGAACACCAAAGGATAAGTATTACACCTCTCTCAGGTCTTTCCAAAAGCTAATACTCAAGAACTAAAACAATAAGAATTATCCACTAATAAAGATCAATTAATCAAAGTACAGAGATGGAAAACTGCAGAGGTACTGAACAACACAATGGAGAAGGAACCCTCCATATCCCACAGAGTGAGATGAACAGGAACAGGGGGAAACAACCATGCCAGAGCAGGAAGCTAAGCACAAAGACTAGACAGATGTACAACACACACAACACTGTAAGCACCATCCAGCCAAGAAACACAAATCAAACCAACATCTCAGATTCTTACACCAGAACACAAATCACAGCCACAAATCCCCATCACCTGCATACCATAACACAAAGCAACCAAAGATCAGTTCCTTACAATCCATGTTGCTTCAGTTCTTCTAAAGCTCGTGTCTTTGTCACTCCAAGAACAAGAATTACTCTTTGAAACATGTATATCAAGTTCCCTAAAGCATACCTTTGAAGGTCTCTCTACTGCCTGGTGATGATCCAGATGGCGTAGATGATGCCAGGAAGGTAGCCGAAGAACGTCAGAAGCAAGCAGATCCAGAACTCAATCTGCAGAAACAAACATCACAGCTTGTTCTTTCTTCTAAACGAACGAACACTCGTACCAAGAAAGCATGAATATACATACCCCGCAGCCGAACTTGAAGAAGACGCCGAGGGGAGGGAGGATGATGGCGAGGATGATGTCGATGCAGGTGGCCGTGCCGTCAGCCATTGATCAAAGAGATTAAGCTAGCGGAGAGGTGAAACAATGGAACAGGAAGCACGTATCTGAGCTGGTATTGGAGCTAGTGCAGTAGCGTCAGATGGAGATGGAGATGGAGATGGAATGTGGCTGTGAGAAACTTGGATATAAAGACGGTGGTCACGTGCGCGGCTCGTGTGGCTTTCCGAGGGTAAGACTAAAAGAAAAGAGGCACGAAGGGGGATCGGATCCGAAGGTGCCCTGCTCGCGTGGGCTTCGCTGTTTGGCTCCAACAGCCAGCGCGGACTAGACGCGTTTTCTTATGGGACAAAAAAATTCCGTATTACCCCTTAAAAAATATAGACAATCCTACCACTTATGTCTTATACTATAAAAACCAATATATATTTCATTATAGATACAGTGTATTTGTCATATTGATATAGTATCTCAGCAACAATTGATATGTGAGATTCACACGACAAAATCTCATCAGATACACACTGAAATAAATTTTGTATCAATTTTTGAAGTACCTGTGAATTTTGTATGTCACATAAACTTTGCATCTATCTAATTTTAAAATGAATATAGTTATCTAGATTTTTTTTTTTAAAATAGAGGAATGATATCGACTCTTGCCTTTTTTTTTATTAGCTTTTATCAGTTTTTCTCTTTATTTGTTCCCTGATTCTGTCGTTTGCGTATGGTTACATCTGGCAACGATACGTTGTACAAAGTCTATCTTTATTACACTGTTGTAAATGTGGTTTTGATGCTTAACATAGAAGATTAGGATCAAATCATTCAGGTCAAGTTTTCCAATCTATCACTATTGTAAGTGAACCACCGGACTGCGAATCACAGATGGAAACATGTAAATAACTGTTTGCCTTATATGCTTCTATTGTGATTCGAACATGAATTTCAATTATTAAAGAAAACCAAACAAGAACTTCAAAATGACCAAATTGAGAAAACTTTCAGTTGTTCTTTGTTTAAGAAATGTCAGTAAAATTCTGCATTCTGCATTAGTTCTAAATTCTAATGTGGTCTCTGTGAGTTGCCAGTGTATATTGATGCAACGCTCTATAGCAGTATAGCCGTTGCCTAGGGAAAGGGTCATTGTCATTACAATACACCCCAGGATATGGCAGTTGGCAGCTCTTTCAAACATTGAATGAGCTTTCATGAATAAAAAGACACAACTTCTCAATTAGATTTTGAAGATAATCAATCACTGGGCACGGAAGTTAACACCTATTGGTCACACTAATTCTCGTTTTGCTCGCTGACACCTAGCCTAGTCATGCTGTTTAGAAAATCTTTACAAAATATGGATAGAGAATGCAGATCAAAGATGTGTAATTTTGTAAGAAATTTGAAGTACACAAAGTCTTTCTGTTCTTGCCATGAGAGAGCCATAACTTTCGGTTTGCCGGTGCCATGCAATTGTATTTCTGATTCCGAATAGGTGTGGAGAGAATGGTTTCTTGTATTCAGATGGCCCGCTCGTGAGGGCATCCATCTTTCTAACATTGAATCACGTTAATCCGAAGGCGGGGAGAATGGTTCCCACTTTGAAGACCATCATGATAAAGTTTTATTTTTCCCCGATGTGGTGCTTAAGATCTTATTTTTGTGTTCCTTGGGTTCACGAATGGTCTGCACCAATCATGCATCTGCTTGATTAAATTGGACAACCATAAGAACCCTTCCTATCTCTCTATCTTTTCTTTTTTTTCCCCTTCTACCAGCGAATTTCTGACAATTAATTAAGTTTCCATTATGAGATGAAGAAGCCAGATTGTGACCCTTAATACGTAATTAGCTACGCGTGTTTACGTGTCCAACAGTCTATCGGTTTACCTAATTACCTCCCTCTTTGACTTCAAGATATACCTGTAGATGTTGAGATTGCTTGGACAAATAGAATACAAATTAAAAATAAAATAATCATTTTTCATTTCATTTGTTTAATTTTTCATGTATTCTCAAGTTCAAAAGAACGAGAAAAAATTGAGATATTAAAAATTTGTAAATCATAACCATGCTGAAAACAAATCCAACAGCTCTGAAGAGACCAAATGGCAAGTTGTCCTTGCCATCTCTTGCAGACAGTAGGGATCCGTTTCCTACAAAACTTGTCTCTTGCAGCAACAACTCTTCCGGATGGATGGTGACAAAGGCTACCGATGAGCAATGAATAGAGCCAAAGGATGAAATAGTGTCGGTGGCTGCAGCATGAAGACAGGGAGGGTGTGGGTCGGTAGCAGTAGCCTCGTCCCTAACCCTTATCTTCCCACATGGAGTAGAGTGCCACTTAATACAAACCATTTGTCAATTTTTGTTATTTTAAACTGTACTTAAACTTGTTAAATACGATTAGTGTCAAAGATCTTGGTATTCGCACGTGATGGTTATTATTATCACTTGCTCCGGTATCTGCAGCTGGCCAACGGCAGCCTGTGTGACTAGGAAAAGACCTACGTGAGAATTCACTCGTGAGATTCCAGTGGGCAGTCGTCAGAATGTAATTTACCTGTAGTCTATATTACGATTCGATGATAGTTAACTGAATAACGGAAGCAGTGGACGGTTAGCTGGATAGTTGTATCAGCAAGCACGCGAGTAAGTGACTCAACCCCCTCTAATTGTCATGTGTATACTTCTTTGTGGCCTTCTGGTGGAGCGTGCACGCATGTGGTGTGCATGTGAGGGGTCTATGTTGCTGCTACAATATTCTCCCCAATTTTTCTTTTTTTTTTTTACTTGTGGTTGATACACGTGAAGTCAAAATTTTCAACTCTCATCATTAATACACAAAAAAAAATTCTCAAATGAAAACAATATCAAAGATTCATCATCAAATTCACCGCTATATGTTTTTTTATAATTTTTATTTGTAGATAGTTATAAAAATTAATGTTCCTGTAAAATTTTTTTAAAAATAAATAAAAAAGAGCGGACGGAGTATATATTATCACTCCTAAAATAGCTCTTCAAACAAACTGATTGCACGATGGTCTATCGGGAATACAGCATTACTAACATGTATCATGTGCACTAAAAAGTCTAAAACTGATACTTCTATTAAAGAGTTTAGACTCTAATCTGAAAGATAGCAGTAGTTACCGTTGTGCCGCAGGTAGTCCAAAATTCAGTCACCATTTGAACCTTCATGGAGTAGATGAACATATGTGACCTGTATTGGATAAGGATGGAGGCTCTCCTTTGTTTGCCTTTCTGAAGCTTGCATGTTAATCTGTTCATCTGCATCAGAAGGAAGTACACAAATCATAGCAAAATCAAAGTCTGTACTTTGTAGTGATTCAGTCCCCTTGCATTGGAGATTTCAAAAACAGATTCAGAAATCACAGAAGAACTGGAACTGCAGAATTCTCCAGCAAAAAGTAATATCAATTACCATGTAATATTTCCATAGTTGGTGCACTGCAATTGAAGAGGTATGTCGAACTGGAAACATTTGCAGCACCAGGATATGATTCATCTTAAATATTCTTTTGCCCTTGATTCTAGGGAACAAAATCAGTACAACAAAGGCTGTAATAATGGAGGTCGCTTTATCATCATCTGCAGATACTTCGGATAGCAGCAAAAAATCAGTCGGATAAGCAGGACATCCACTATCTGATGTAGACATGCAACGAGCCCACCCCTTTTAACTTTTTAGTACTGGCCCAACAATTTCATTAATTAATTGTCCTTGCATGTTTCAGATGATGCATCAGTTGTTAAATTTGGATGCTTGCAGAAACTACTCTTGATGATCTTGCTGGTTTTGGCTTCCTTTGATGGAGACATGGTCTCTGTATATGATTGCAATGGGTGAACTCATTCATGCGGAAAAGCTTAAGTTAAACATGCTTTTTTGCCTTGTGTGGTGTAAATGCTGCTATCTGGATGAATGCGCTCTAGAGTCAGAACAATCCATATTTCCTGTGAATCGTCTAGAACTAGTAATTTTGGATTGGAGATCAAACCTGCGGCCAGTTGTTGCTTACTTATTCAGAATGAACTCTTCTATAACTGTTATATGTACATCACAGTTATATGCCAATTGCCAAAGAACAGATCAGTCAAGGCCTCAAGATGTGCACAAGATGAGGCTAGCAAAGATGTCCACAACATACAGGGAGAAGTTTGGGCTGCACTGCACAAACGACCATCAACTAGGGTGTGGCAAGTGCATCTTTTGATTGGAATCAGAGGCGATAGTCATACAATAGCGGAAAAAAGATTACTTTAGACAATGAACAAAATGGCTTCATTATATAGGGAATTTCCACTATTGTTGTAAATTATGTCGGTGTGCAACATAGCCACATAGGTATAAGAAGCCTTCCATGTATACTGTACTGGAAGATACTGTTGAGTTCTCTGAGTTACACTTCTTACAGGATGCATTTGGTGAATAACCAGAATCACTTCACAAGCTCTACAAATGAAACCAAATTAAGATAGGCATGCACTGATCGACTTAAACCAAGCTATTTCCTATCTTCTTCTTCAAATTCCTCTCTTGTATCACAGCTCTTATCCTGGTCACATCGGACCACATTCCAGCATCAGCATAGATGTTAGACAACAGAATATAATAACCTGGATCAGTGGGGCTCTGTTCAAATATTCTTTTGGCGACTAGCTCAGCAATGTCCATCCTCTTATGCACTCTACATGCCCCCAACAGGCATCCCAGAGCATCAACTTCTGGCTTTATTGGCACTTTGGAAATGAAACTCCAAGCATCATCAAGCTTCCCCAATCTGCTATAAAGATCAACTATACACGAGTAGTGTTCCTTCTCAGCAGAAATATTGTATTCATGTACCATGGAGTTATAAAAGTGCAATCCCCTGTCAATAAGCCCTGCATGGCTACAACAACTTAATAGTGCCACAAAAGTCACCCTGTCTGGAGTAATTCCATCTTTCTTCATAAAATCAAAAAACACCAGTGCTTGATCTTCATGACCATGCTTTCCAAAAGCAGCAATCAAAGTGTTATATGTCACAACATTTCGTTCTGTCATCAGTTGAAATATCTCTTTGGCTATTTCTAGGCAGCCACATTTGCAGTACATATCAATAAGTGAATTACAAACTGAGCTGAATGAATCAAGGCAATGTCTAACAACATAAGCATGCAGTTCCTTACCCTGAATGAACATGGAGTGTTGATTGCACACTGGAAGAACTGAAACAACAGTAACATGATCAGGTCTGAATCCCACTTTCTGCAGTGCCCTCAAAGAACAGAACGCAGAGCCTGCATCCCCGTTCAGAGCATATCCAGCAACCATTGAATTCCAAATAACTAAATCTCTATCTGGAATGAGCTCAAATACACTTTCTGCCTCCCTTATCAATCCTTGTCTGCTGTAGAAGTCTATAAATGCGCTTGCTATGAACTCACTATGCTCAAGTACATGTCTAAAGGAGAAGCACTGGATTTCTCTTCCATGCATCAATAACTTCAGTTCAGAAAGACTAGGAAGTATGCTCGCCAGGGTAGTGGAGTTCGGCTTTAGCCCTGCAGCAACCATTTTAGCAAACATACTGACACTTGTACGATACATACCGTTTTGAGAATATCCCGCAATTAAGCTACTCCAAGAGACAACATCCTTGACGTCGATTGACCAAAACAAACAACTAGCTATCTCCACACAACCACATTTGCAATACATATCAACCAACGCATTGGAAACACAAATATCATCACCAACTCCACATTTTATCACACATCCATGCAATGCCATTCCAGCCCGCAATTCGCGAACCTTACCACAAGCTGGAATAACAGTTGCAACAATCACTGAATCAACCCAAATCCCTTCCGACCTCATCCGATTGAACAAATGGATCGCCTCAAACCACTCCCCTCCGCAGACAGTCCCTCTAATCATCGCAGTCCATGCAGCCAAATCCCTCTCTCGCATCCTCTCAAACACATTCCTCGCCTCACCCAAGCTCCCGCACTTGGCAAACATATCCACAAGTGCGCACTGAACAAACACATTGGGCCTGGCAATGCACCGGGCGACGTCTGCCTCCACATTGTCTCGAATCTTTCTTCCCTCTTCCACCGCTCCCAGCGCGGCACACGCCTTGAGGACCGGTGGGTACGTGAAACAATCTGCAGCAACCGAGTCGTTACCAACCATCGCCCAATACAGCTCCAGCGCTTGCAAGAACCGGTCGGCATCAACAAGGCCCTTGATGGCGGCATTCCAAGCGAAGGAATTCCTCTTGGGCATTTCGTCGAACACACGTAGGGCATATCCAAGGTCGCCGACCTTGGCGTACACGTACACAAGCTGTGACATGAGAACGCTGTTGATGCGGTGGCCGTGGACCAGGAGCGCGGAATGCAGACGCCGGGCCTCGGCGAGGCTGGGGCCCGAGCGCAGCCGGAGGACGAGGCAGGCATGGGAGATGATGGGAGAGGTTACAGTGGAGGAGGAGGAGGCGGCGGCGTTAAGGGAGTAAAGAAAAGGGAACTGTGATCTGAATTTGAGCTTGAGCTTGATGCAATTGGAGATCATCTGGATGGTCTCAGACAATCTGAATTTTCATTGGATGCGCAGTGGTGAAGAAACAGCATATCTTTTTCAGCCATTCAGATAAAAAATCGATGCTTGGCATCAAACAGACAAGAAATTGACAATTTATGACATCATTTCGGAAGTCTCGGAGCCCTCGTTGCGTGGTCCGACGGACAGTCCAAGACATGCAGACATATAACAAGCACCATTTGAAGGATTTAAAGCATTGTTTTAAAGTTTTAGATTCAGATTGCCAACTGCAGGGGTTTTTTTTAGATGTTTAACAAGTTGCGTAGGGGTTAAAATTATAAATAAACTGGGGTTATTGAGATTACCACAGCCTTATAGTTTTTTTTTCTTTTTTGAAATTTCCCTTGTAGATATTATTGCTCCATTTCAAGTTTACAAGTTATGTATTTAATCAAATTTAGATAAATAAGATTTTATGTATATTATAAAAATTTGAACTTGAGTTCATATATAGCAAACTAAGTACCATCTCGACGAATTCTTTAAATTAAGATAGAGAAAAATTATATATATTATAAAATTTAGGGTTACGATCTAGAATTTAAAATTCAGGATTATAAGGAGATAAAATTTTGATCTAATATAATCATCACCTGCCATTTTAAAATCTCACTACATCAACAACAAATAAAATTTCTCTATCAATCCCATTCCGATATTTTTATTTTACATTTTTTTACAAATATATAGCATTAGAAATTTTAATGGTTAATATACTAAAAGGGTTAATTTGATTGATATAATTAGTTTATGCAATGTTTACTAAAGATACACTTTAGATATGTGAGGTCTCTTAGGTTAGGCGGGTGTAACATTCAAACCCCCTCCCTCCACTTCAAAGAATCAGACACTCTATTTAGTTACATTGGTCCATTCACACGTATACTACTATAGGCAACAGATAATCTAGTCCCCTTGCTGATCTATCTGTCCATTCGCACTTGTGACATAGCACACAACACGATTAAACCAAGGATCAATTTTGTTAACATTTGTAACACCTTAAGTACATTCACTTATACCAATAATTAGCCTTTCATTTTTGTTTCCATAAAAATATTGACCTAGTTGATATGATTAATTTTCTAAGTCTTATATACAATATTTTCTTAAGTTAAACTATAATGAAGAGCTAACCCATACACTACTAGACCTAGAGTGCTGCATTATTTTTGTTATATTGATTACTTATTGGTTTTCTAGCAAATATAAGTAAAATCTACTAAATGTGCTAAATGTTTTGCATAACCATCTCATATTACATCACAGTAACACAGTATAACGCAGCATGGAACAACCAGACTGACTATTGCTTTGAAGCATAAAACAATTATATAGTTATGCTGTGATGGCAAAATGAAAGATTTATAATTAGTTTATCATAAAAATAATTATTGCATTATATAAAATAGATATAAGTAAATAGGACCAAACTGTTACTCTAAGATTTTTTTGGAAGCGTTGTTAGTAAAATATTTTAAAAATAATTTTAAAGATATGAATAAAGAGATATTTCCTACTTTATACAATAGACATACTCTACTATAGAGATATTCCAAAACGAAGATATTTTGTATAAGAAAAAAAAAATATATATATATATATAGAGAGAGAGAGAGAGGATGTTTCAAAGGAGAATTCCTCTCTCGATGAGAATTCTTTTTTTTTTGGGGATTTTCAAAAAAATTTTAAAAATTATGGTGATAGAGAAAGGAATAATGAGTAACATTACAAAATTTCATGGTCTAACTCAATCTTAAATTAGGAGAAACAAAAAAATAAATCATTAATGAATGGTGATATGTATAGTAAAAATTATAATTTGTTTTTTTTTTCTCAACATAGAACAAGTTAGATTATGAAATTTTGCAGGATTTCTATTCATTCCTTTCCCTATTGTCAAATTTTTTTTGGATTTTTGAAAATTCCAAGAAAGGAGTTCTCACAAATTTTTACCGAAAGAAGAGTTTTATATATATATATATATAGTAGATATATAGTAGATATATTTACTACTGACATTAGCAATTTGTTTTTTTGTTTTTACAAATATCTAGTATAAGTTAATCTACTTATATGTAATTTTAAAGGAAATGAGTTTTTCTTATGTTTAGATTGATTTGACCTTACTTTTAAAAAAAATTATTTTTAAGTTTTAATACATTAGGCATTAGCATTGAAATGATGAACATAGCACCCTTGGAGTCCACTTAGATCTACTCCCCTTTGGAGATATCTTATATTATAGATTCAATCTTATACCAACAAATAAACAAGTAACTAATATTGTACTTGTTTTGCGGAGTGCATATTTAAACAATTGAAAGCTTTTTAGTGTAGAATAGGAAATAAACCCAACACAAAGAATTAGAAAAAGAATTAACTAATGGATCTAAGGCGAGACTAAATTGGAGTGGTCGGCAAAGGCGAGCTTCTAATAGGGCTAAATAAGGATGGAATGTCAGGGGGTGTTTTGGGTGTCGACAACGATCTCAAATCATCTTCAAACTCAAGTAGGGTTAGAGGACGCTGAAGTCGTGAGGTCCATAAGGGAGGTAAATGATTAAGGTGGACTATCATTTCTTGATTTTTTTTGTGTAAAAATGATTCATAGTTATTACATCGTGATGATAAAACAATGGGTTCTATCCATGCTTCTCCACTTTTCGGATTTACCCAGTAACAATTGTCAGTCGATGATACTTGTGATGGTGCTGAGAAATTGCGAGAGATCAAATTGTCACTAGCAAATGTTTTGAACTGGCTTACCATATGGATTGGCTCTTCACCATCACAGTTTTGATGCACCTAGACCGCTTTGTAGATCATACGGCCTATAACAATCAAAATAGCCAGATGGATGGAAAAACAATCAAATAGCCACATCACCGTAAGCCAAGTCTCCCAGATGCAAATTCTACAGGACAGTATAGAGTGCGGTCTATTTTGGATGGCTGACTTCGGAGGGGCCATCACTTGCAATGTCGCTCCATACTTAAGCAGATATAATTAATAAATATTCCTAAGTCTATTGCTAAAATATTTTTAATAAATAGATATAAAATACTTATGTGTACATGAGAGAAAAATCACCAAAAAATGAATATAACTGACACATAGGCACATTATAAAGCACTTTGAGATCAATAGAACTTCACTTCTCTATAGGTTTACCACCTTCCAAGTAGAGCTCTTTGGACTCAACATTTTCAATATCATTTGTCATAGGAACCTAATGCATGGGATACATACCCCTAGGTTTACTTTGAACACCATCCTATAGAATTCACCCAATCTCAACTATACAATTGATTTTCAACATTCGAGATTTAATCGTGCTCTTAAGGACATTTGCTATGCATGTGATGCCTAAATAAATCAATAATGTATGCTTTAGGCTATCTCTAATGTAGCCACATGGTCCAACGTGTGAGAGCCAGATCGACCTCTAGCTCAAATCATGCCACATGAATGAAGTGGCAACGCAGGGTCAAGAGGCCACTGCGTGCTTCACTTTTTGTGGGCCATATGAGCTATGCACTATGTCAAGCGGTTTTGTTGAAGTATGACTAGTGGTGACATGGTTTGATAGGTTCACTATGTTGCTCTAGCCACACATGCACACCCTTAAACACAAATGCTAACAAGTGGGGTCAAACTTGGAGGGATCTGCATGTCAGTTACACAGTTGGGATTGATGCAATTGCATGAGGCGAGGATGGTGGGCTCCACATAACATGTGAGACCCACATGTGGTGTGGGCGCCTTGTCTTCTGCATGCACTGATTGCAACTCCACCCGAGATGATGACAAATGGGTCAAGTGTTGTTTTGACCCACTTATTAGCATCTAAGTTATTTTTTTATTTCCAGTCGTTGGAATTTTACTTTGCACAATTAAATTGCACACAATATATGATAGGTGAGCCTAGGATTGGTTTGACCCACCTGTTAATTAGATTTTCAGTGAAAATTAGTTGTTAAAATTTCTTTTGAGTAGGTTTCACTTGCTATTGACTCAAAAAATAGCTGTTAGAAAATATAGTTATTGCGCATTTATTGATTGTTTCATTTCAAAAAATTATTATAATATTCTAAAAAATGCAAAAAATTGCAAAAATTATAGAAAAAATATACAATCATTTCTCAATAAATAAGAGCCACCTTAGCTTATTTGGACTCACCAATATCACACCATCCTACACCATTCCTTCCTAGATTTTTTTTCTAAAAGTCCATATGGATAATAATCTTTCCAATGATTTTATAAACTGGCTTACTTCTCCTAATTTAGCTGAAGAAAATTTAGAAACACTAAATGATCAAATTTCGCCAAAATTTTTGTAGCCACCATATCTTGTGTGTTGTCATTCATATCCACAGCCCCTCCGTATGTACAACCCCCTCCATATCCACTTGTCGATCCATATCCACATGCCAAACCGTATGCACAAAAATTTCACTGTTAGCATGCCGACCAACTATATACAATTCTCATCATTGCAACCCTTTATCAAAAATTCATAGTCCGCATCAGTGTCAGATTGTGGTATGTCACATTCCGCACTGCAAGTCATTATTAACGATGATGACGACAACGATGTTCCCACATATGTTGGCGAACGTAATCGATTGCTTTGGTCGTAGGATAATGACATTAGATTGGTGAGTGATCTGTTTCAAATTTAATTTTGTCATTTGGATTTTTTTTAGAAGAAATTTTTTTCCCTCTCCACTTTACTTTATTAAGTTCACATTGGTCTTTTTTTTCACAAGTCAATTTTACCAACATGTAGATCAGTGTCTGATTGAATAATTTCCTCCATCCCGATTGACAAGAATAACAAAAAATGTGACACATACTAGGTGAAGGTCTGAACAACATACAATGAGAGCAGTCCAAAAGATTGAAGAAGAGAAAAAACTAACCAAAAAAATTATTCAATTCAATGATGTTTGGTGCAGACTGAAGGAGATATATATTAGTGGTTGTTTGGATGATCAATTGATGACATATGCATGTGAATTGTACAGAAATGAGATGGGCCATCTTTTTGTCATGAACCACTAGTGGATGGTCGTTCAGAATTAACCAAAGTGAAATAGAACCTATGTCGATACCTATAAAAGATCAAAGATGAATAAATCTAGTAGCTACACATTCTCTCCAACATAGATAATGTGCCCATGGAGGACACTGCCGGAAGGTCGTGATGTGCTGAAGGAAAAGCACAATGAGAAAAGCAAGTAGCAAGATGTTGCGGCGAATGTCAAAGAAGACATTGAGAACTTCATCAAAGATCAAACAAATCACATGAAAATGGTTAACAATGCTCTTCGTGAGGCCTTCTCCTGGCATGATACGTCAAAAAGGAGTGAAAAGACCGCATCAAAACTAGTGACATCCAATATATCAAAGTTCAATGACAACTAAAGGGAGGAGCACGTGACAACAATGAAGTATGTCAAAGATAAGCTCAAGGAGGCCATTTTGCATAGCTTCACCTGCTATTGGCAATGTTTAACTTTCACAAAAATCAAGTAAACATGTGTCATATTACACAACATAATAATTGAAAATAAATGAAATTATGATGACCTCTATGATTTCAATGACGTTAGAGAACATCTATCATAATACTGCCTCCTATCTATAATGGTATTTTAATTGCTTTCACCAATGTATTCGCAAGAAACACCAAAATTGGTGCTCAGCTAGCACATTCACAACTCAAAAGGGATCTGATTGAATATATTTGGCAACGTTTAGGAAGCATTCATACTAACGATGTAGTCATTTTGTTGTATTTTTATTTTTTTAATTATATTGTTTATGTTATTATTCTTGAATATCCGAATGTATCTAATTTAGTACATTGAATGTTATGTTTCAATATTCGAATTTAATAAGATATTTTATTTTCTTTAAGTTAAATTTTCTTGTTTGAATTTTTCAATAATTCTTTTAAATAATATTAATCATATATAAAAAAACACATATCAACAAATTATGTGTGAGACCCACCAAATTTTATTGATATGTGTGGCATTTGGGTGTTTTTTTTGGCTTTTTTTTGGTAGGTCACACAATTTTATTAATATGCTTGAAAGAAATTCTTGAGAGGAGAGAGAATATATCACATGTGCGATATTTTAATACACTTGTTGTTTAGAGACACTCCTTAACCGGACCCACATTTATAAAATCTTCCTAAGAATCAAATAATTCAATCCAACATCCCGCAATGGAGTGATTCATATTTACCGGCTTCAATTTGTTTAGCATATCACTGTTTGGAACTTCCTTTCTGCATTCTCTTAGAACCTCCTCCCTGATCATCTCCAGCCACTCAGGGTGTGTGTGCCCAGTAGGAAAATGGTTCAAGTGAGCAGGTGTGAGATGGTTTCTTGCCCCGCGAAGAAGAAGGTCTTGCACTCATCTATGAAGTCAGCCATGCTCAGTTTGTGATTCTCTCCATTCTTCGGTGCGCAAGCCTCCAGCATCAACCCAGCAGGCCGTTTCCATAGCCATCAGTGTTCTCTGCAGCGAGTCGGTTTCTTATGATCTGCATGAGCATGCTCATCTTCTTGTCAAGATTCCATGCCTTCAGGTTCTTTTCAGTTGGGCAAAACATATATCTTTTATCCCTGAAACTGTACACTGTGTGTAGGGCAGAAATGTACTTATGTACTTGAATCCTGGTATTTGCACACTTAAAATGGTTGAGAAGGCAAGAAACTGGAGCTCCCTCAGAGCCTGGAAAACTTGTTTACCCTCTCCGTTGCTGCTCCTAAAGGCTGTATGAGAGATCACATCAGTGGTTAGCTCATCAAATTGGCTGCTTAACTCAATCTCTACATAACAGCCCTTCCCCCGACTCACTAACTGCAATTCCCCACTCGGACAACATCGACCGGGCACACTCGGACATCGTCATCGTCATCATATATCATCAAAAGTTGCAAGAAGTCAGCAAAACAAGCACACTGAAGAAACACAATAGGTACGTGGTGTTTTGGCCTGGGCTTCTTACCTTGAGCTTGTCCATGCTGAAGGCAGGGTGCGCCAACTTCCAGTGCCGCTGCCACTCATCGCCGTCCATCAACACCAGCCCCTTGCCCAACAAACGAACAGTGTATGGATTCATCAGGTTCTTGGGAAATTGCCCAGTTCGGTCCAAGACCACCTGCTTCAACATGTTCAAGTCGGCCATGCGTATCTTTGTTGTGGATCCGAACCAGTACAAGAATGTCCGTCCTGTAGCACGTCAAAAACATATAAGAATGTGAAACAAAGGTACTGTTAACTTCATGCTCTGTAGTTGACATTACTGTAGAGGAAGATCCATTGTCGTAAATGTGGCTGGATAATGGGTGTAAAGTCATGGGAGCTGATGTCCAGCACCATGCAGGCCGCTGCGGCGTGCAGTTGCTTGATGTCATTCAGGTTGCCGACGAAGAACTTAGGGTCTGTCCCAGTGCACACCTTGCTGCCGTAGCTTCTTAGTGATAGCGTATGGCCTCCATAAGGGACACCAGCATGTTCTACAGCAATGAGGCCAGAACCGCTGCTGCGGCCATCGAAAGTTCGAAACCATCCAAACATACTCCATGATCAGATCAACAGTAAAATGGCAAGCACCAGACACCAGTGCTTGCTTACTTCAAACCTGAAAATTGTGTTCGAATTGAAAGGCGGCATTTATATAGTAAATGTCTGATTGAAATGTGAGATCTGTGGACTGTACGCAGGTTCAGCATTGGTGTGCATCAATAGTGTTCTTTCAGGACTGCGAACCACTGACCTGAACCAGTGATTTAGAGGAAATAAACAGGCAAGCCGCGCCACTGTATGCGGTGCCGATAAAAAGAGAAATTGCAACTACACACTACTATACTACTCACTGTACTGTTTTATGATTTGTGCAATATATTTTCTGGAGAATATGTAAGCACTACTCTCTTAGCAGAACAATGGCTACATGTAGCAACATGCAAGTGTCTTAAGTGAGTTTAATTATTGTGTGCGGATTTACTGCAACTTACATGGATCCTTTGTTAAATAATTTAGATTCTAAGGTGGAAGACTTGCACAGAACGTGGTCTAAATTACACTGGCCATTTGAACCTTCATTGAGCAGGTGAACAGATGCAACCTGGATTGGAACTTCATTGAGCCGACCAAGATGCCCATTCTCCTCTCTTTACCTTCTAAGAGCTTGCATGACAGTTTGTTCCTTATGCACCCCATGGAAGTAGACAAATCAAGGGTAAGAAACAACAATAGAAGATCATAGTAAAAATGTAAAATCATACTCACACTTTATAGTGATTCAGTCTCCTTCAGATCTCTAATTGCTTCACTGGAACGGTATAACAGATGCTTTTGGTGACTCACCAGAATATTTTCCTGATCACTACAGAGGAAAGCCTGCATCAAAACAGTATTAAGTTGCCTCTGAAGCAATGGCAGGTATGAAGAAATAGAAAGGAGAGTTCTAGGATTAAGTGGAAGAAATGGGAATTAATGACAGCAGATGAACAAACAAAGATAACTGAGGTGTAAGGAAGATCACAATAATGTCAGAATTAGAGGTGTTAGGAAAGTGACACAGAATTTAACGTGGAAAAACCCCTTCAAGGTGAAAGGGAAAAAACCACGGAGAAACAAATCAATATAATGGTTCAAAATTACAGAGTACATGGGGTGCCTATTTATAGGCCAAAAGGAATAGAAGATAGAATAGGATTGGGAGATAGAGTCATATCCCAACAAATCTCCCCTTGACTCTAAATCTATGAAAGAAATGTTTCTCATAAAACCCGAAGAGTTTCAAGCTCCGCGAATACCAACCAAGTCAAGACAATGCTTGAACTTGGTATTAGATAATGGCTTTGTAAGCATGTCTGCAGGATTATCATCAGTATGTATCTTTCCCACAACAATCTTGCCTTCAGCAATAACATCGCGGATAAAGTGGTACTTGATATCAATGTGCTTGGTCTTGGCATGATACATATCATTCTTGGTCAAACAAATAGCACTATGGCTATCACAATAAACAGTATTGACATCCTGTGGAATACCAAGTTCAGAAACCAAACCTTGCAACCAAAGAGCTTCTTTAACACCTTCCGTAGCTGCGACATACTCTGCTTCAGTAGTAGAAAGAGCAGCTATAGATTGTAATGAAGCTTTCCAACTCACTGCAGAACCACATAGAGAGAATACATAGCCAGAAATAGACCTCCTCTTATCAAGATCACCAGCATAATCAGCATCAACAAACCCAATAACATTATTTGTCTTCACCAATTTCTTTTCAAACATCAAGCCATAGTCAGAAGTACCTTTCAAATAACGAAGAATCCACTTAACTGCATTCCAATGTTCCTTACCAGGATTATGCATAAATCTGCTAACCACACTAACAGCATGAGACAAGTCAGGCCTTGTACAGATCATAGCATACATAAGGTTGCCAACAGCACTGGAATACGGTACATGAGACATATAGTCATTGTCTTCTTCATTGGTAGGACATTGACTTGAAGATAATTTAAAATGTGAAGCAAACGGCGTAGAGACAGGCTTGCAATTACTGAGACTATACCTTTCAAGAACTTTCGCAATATAACCTTTCTGAGATAGAAATAAAGTACCAGCTTGGCGATCACGCTGAATTTCCATCCCAAGAATTTTCTTTGCTGGTCCAAGGTCTTTCATCTCAAATTCCTGACTAAGTTGAGCCTTCAACTGAGCAACCAAAGACTTGTCATGAGAAGCAATAAGCATATCATCAACATAGAGCAATAGATACACAAAAGATCCATTTGGAAACTGCTTAGAGTAAATACAATGATCATAATTGCTTCGAGAATAACCATGAGTAATCATGAACGAGTCAAACCTCTTGTACCACTGCCTTGGAGCTTGTTTCAAACCATAGAGGGATTTATTCAAACGACAAACTAAATGCTCCTTACCGGGAACAACAAAACCTTCTGGTTGTGTCATATAAATCTCCTCCTCTAAATCTCCATGAAAAAAAGCAGTTTTAACATCAAGTTGCTCTAATTCTAAGTCAAATAAAGCAACAATAGCAAGCATAACCCGAATTGATGAGTGACGAACAACAGGAGAAAATACCTCATTAAAGTCAATACCTTCCCTTTGTTCAAAACCTTTTACAACTAACCGGGCTTTCCACCTTGCAGGTTCAACTCCAGAAAGTCCATCCTTCTTCTTATAAAGCCATTTGCACTTTAAAGATTTTTTACCTTTTGGAAGCTCTACCAAAGCCCATGTATGATTTTTGTAAAGGCTCGCAATTTCTTCATTCATAGCAGTTAGCCACTTTGAGGAATTATCACATAAGATAGCTTCTGAATAAGAAGAAGGCTCAAATATTTCATTAGCATCATTTGCAGTAATGAAAGCATAATTGGCAATATCATCAGTGTCACGATATCTAGCTGGCAATTGAGTAGTTCGTCTAGGTCTATCTCGTGCAATGCAATGATCATTAGAAATAGGAGGCTGAGAATCAGAAACTGACTGTGTAGAAGAACAACTAGTAGAATCAACATGAACAGGTACGTTGACCTCAAAAGTTGGGTTGCTTGTATGAATAACAGTTTCAGATGCATTTGTGGATGAGGTACCACTAACAGAAACACCTCCAGTGGAACATAAGGAACTTTCATCAAAAGTAACATCACGACTAATGATCACTTTCATAGAATCAGCACACCATAAACGATACCCTTTGACACCAGAACCATAGCCAAGAAAAGTGCATTTTTTAGCTCTAGGAACTAGTTTTCCATCATTGACATGAGCATATGCAGGACAACCAAAAATTTTCAGATTTGAATAATCAACTGGTTTATCTGACCATACCTCTTCTGGAATCTGAAAATCAATCGCCGAATTGGGAGAGCGATTAATCAAGTAAGCAGTTGTAGCAATAGTCTCTGCCCAAAAGCCATGCTTTTCCCATAAGCCAGCATTGGATAGCATGCAACGGGCCCTTTCCAGAAGAGTGCGATTCATACGTTCTGCACGTCCATTCTGCTGAGGTGAACCTGGAACAGTCAAATGTCTAGCAATACCATGATCAGCACAAAATGTATCAAACTCACCACTACAAAATTCCAACCCATTGTCAGTTCTCAATTTCTTAATTTTTCTGCCAGTCTGATTTTCTACCAAAGCTTTCCAAGACTTGAAAGTAGAAAAAGCATCACTCTTATGCTTTAAGAAGTAGACCCAAACTTTGCGAGAGAAATCATCAATGAAAGAAATAAAGTACTCACAACCTCCAATAGAAGGATGAGGAGAACGACCCCAAAGATCAGAATGAATATAGTCAAGAATACCTTTACTCTGGTGAGTTGAAGTAGCAAAACTAACCCTCTTTTGTTTGCCAAAAACACAATGTTCACAGAACTCAAGTTTGCCAATATCATGTAAACGACCTTTCTTGTGCAAAAGATGCATACCTTTTTCACTCATATGGCTCAAGCGCATATGCCACAGCTTGGTATTAGAGGTGTTGGAGGCAATAGAAACAGCTGCAGTACCTGTAACTGTGGAACCTTGCAAATAATAAAGGTTGTTCACACGACTGGCTTTTAAAATAACACGGTTTCCAAGAGATATCTTAAGAACACCATTGTCACCGGTATACTTATAACCCATAGCTTCTAAGGTGCCCAAAGAAATAAGATTCCTCCTCATTTGAGGGACATGGCGAACATTTGTAAGGGTATGAAAGGTGCCATCATGAGTTTTGATCTGAACGGAACCAATTCCAACAATTTCAAGTGGAGACTCATCACCAATAGTAACAGCACCAGTTGCAAGAGTATAATCAGAAAACCACTCTCTATGTGAGCAAATATGAAAGGTGCAAGCTGAATCAAGAACCCAAGACATGCGTTTCTCAATATCAGTAGTGACCATGAGTGCTTCTCCACTATCACTGTCAACAATACTAGCCTCAGCAGATTTTTCCAAATATGTTTTCTTTTTCTCTTCTTTTTTTTTCAATTTATCACACTGGGAAATATCATGAGTATTTGATTTACAATAACGGCAAAAGGTGTTGGATTTACGACATCTGGATTTAGACCTAGACGTTGATCTATTTGACCTGCCTGATTGATTAGATCTACCTCTAACAATTAAACCCTCACCCTTTCCACTGGAATGAGGGTCAACATCAAATTTCTCCTTAGACAACAAATTTGATTTAACGTTCTCAAAACTGAGGGTATCATGACTGCCATAAAGCATAATTTCTTTAAAATGTTTAAAGGTAGCAGGCAAAGAGACAACCAACAAAATAGCCTTATCTTCATCCTCAATTTTCACATCTAGACTCTCAAGGTCCACAATGATAGAATTAAACTCACTGAGATGAGACTGAATCGAGGTACCTTCTGCCATGCGAATAGTGTACAGACGTTCTTTAAGGCGCAATTTGTTGGCAAGACTTTTCTTCATGTATAACGTCTCCAACTTCGTCCACAAGGAGGCGGCAGTTTCCTCTTTAATGACTTCGCGTAGAACATCTGTAGACAAGCTGAGTTGCATGGCAGACAAAGCTTTCTGATCCTGTTCTTCCCACTCACTTTCATCCACTTTGTCTGGTTTTTTCAGAAGAGCTTTCCGGACACCGAGCTGTGTGAGAACTGCCTTCATCTGTACCTGCCAGATAGAAAAACTGATCTTGCCATCGAACTTCGCAATGTCAAATTTTGCAGTCATAATGACAAAGTAAAAATCAGGAACTTAGATCGAAAAATCCCTGAAAAAATAGCAGATCACGTGAAGTGGAAAGGCGTCGGCGACTAGATGGAAATTTGTGGAAGGTTAGGGTTTTTTGTGTGGATGGTTTAGATTTTTGCGAAATATGGAACCGTGAATCAGGGCCGTTGGATGAAAGCTCTGATACCACTTGTTAGGAAAGTGACACAGGATTTAACGTGAAAAAACCCCTTCAAGGTGAAAGGGAAAAAACCACAGAGAAACAAATCAATATAATGGTTCAAAATTACAGCGTACATGGGGTGCCTATTTATAGGCCAAAAGGAATAGAAGATAGAATAGGATTAGGAGATAGAGTCATATCCCAACAAGAGGCACCAGATACTACACAGCACCGTATGCATATCTACATTTCCAGACTTTTCAGGACCATAGCAAGCCCATACTTAGGCTGCAATGTTATCAGACTGGTCGGTGAATGGACATACTTCGGGGAGAGCGAGAATGAGAACCTCTGGAGGATCATGGCGACCACCGCCTTTGCCTCTATCATTGCAAAGTTCTGCCCAATGCATGACCTCGGGCCCATGGAGAAGGACAACAACGCATTTGGGTGATTTGCGGCCTTCATGACTCCATTCTCAAATCTCGAAGGATTGAACTCATTGGCATCCTCACCCCAGACCTCCTTGTCACGGTGTATCGTTGCAATCGGTATCGACAGAATTGCTCCCTTGGGTACTTTCATGTTACCAAGGTCAACTTCTGAAGCTGCCCTCCTCCGCATGAGTGGGACGGGACTGTAGAGCCTTAGAGTCTCCAGAATGACCATGTTAACCTGTGGAGAGGCAACACTTAATAAGCATCGAATTACAAACAAAGGTGGAACTCTAAAGTCAGTAAGCAATGGACTAGTTGATATTTACCAGCTTCAGATTGTTGAGCATATCACAGTTTGGAACTTCCTTTCCGCATTCTCTTAGCACCTCTTCCCTGAGTTTCTCCTGCCACTCAGGGTGTGTGCTCAGCAAGAACATGACCCAAGTGAGCAAGTGCGAGGTGGTTTCTTGCCCGGCAAAAAAAAAGGTCTTGCACTCATCAATGATCTCATCCATACTCAGTAGCTGATTCTCTCCGTCCTCCAGAGCGCTTGCCTCTAGCATCAACCCAAGTAGATTGTTTCCGTAGCCAGCAGTGTCCTTTGCAGCAATTCGGTTTTTTATGATTTGCATGAGCATACTCCTCAACTTCTTGTCAAGCTTCCATGCCTTCAGATTCTCTTCAGTTGGAAGATACCTATAAGGCAAATGTCAACATATGTCATAAGACATAATTTCTTATCCCTGAAACTGTATTTTGTGTGTTGGGAAGAAATGTACCTGAATCCTGGTATTTGCACAATTAACATAGTTGAGAAGGCAATAAATTGGAGCTCCTTCAGTGCCTGAAAAACTTGTTTGCCCTCTCTGTAACAGCTCCCAAAGGCTGTATGAGAGATCACATCTGCTGTTAGCTCTTCAAATTGGCTGCTTAACTCAATCTCTACATGGCAGCCCTTCCCCTGACTCGCTAATTGCGCTTCCCACTTTGACATCATTGACCGAGCACACTCGGACATTGTCCCCGTCATCAGCTATTATCCAAAGTTGCAAGAAAGTCATTAGAACCAGCACACCTGAATAAACACAATAAGTAGCGTTTTTTTGCATCAGTTGCGGACCATGGCTTCATACCTTGAGCTTGTCCATGTTGAAGGCAGGGTGCACGACCCTCCAATGCCGCTGCCACTCGTCACCATGCGCCAGCACTAGCCCCTTGCCCAACAAACGAACAAGGTTCGGGTTTGACAGGTTCTTGGGAAACTGCCCCGTCCTGTTCGAGAGCACCTGCTTCACCAAGTTGAAGTCGGCTATGCATATATTCGGCGTGGATCCGAGCCAGTACAAGAACGTCCGTCCTGTAGCATGTCAGAAAACACACAAGAATGTGAAATACAGAAACTACTAACTCTATGCTTATTGCCCAGTAGTTGACCTTACCGTAGAGGGGGATCCATTTGTGAAACTGTGGCTGGACGAGGGGTATGAAGTCATGGCTGTTGATGTCCAGCGTCATGCCGGCCGCGGTGGCGTGCAGTTCCTTGATGTCGTTCACGTTCCCGACGAAGAACTTGTACTCCGGTCCACCGACACCTTGCGCCCTTAGTTTCTTGGTGATAGCATGAGCCATCCATACAGGAAGCCCCAACGCGCTCCACAGCCACGACGCGACCACCACCGCAATCGCCGTCAAGACCATCCAAACGTTCTCCATGATAAGACTTAGAATTGAAAATTTTGTGTGTGATGCGATTGTATGGCGTTCATTGGGTGTCTTGACGGAAAAGTGAGATATGTGGTGGTAAGCTGGTTATGCAAGCAACTAAGCAAGTTCAGCATTAACTTGCATCAATGATGTTGTTAAATGGCTGGGAACCAGTGCCATTAATGGTGAAACGGTGATTCCTATGTGGTAAAAAAAGGTAAGCTGCGTCAGCATCTAGAAGAACCGTCAACCAACTAATAAAAAAAGATTAGCTAGTTCCTATATATGGTCACTTAGACTCTGTCCAACCCACCGGCGCTTCGTTTGGTTCTTCAACAGAATATTTTCCAGCATATTCTGTGTCACGTATGCGAAGTATCATCTGAAACACCACCCTTCTCCAACTCACCGACGCTTCGCTCGGCGCTTCGCAAGGCACCTTCTCAAGCACCATCTTTCTCCAACCCATCGGCACTTCGCTTGGCGCTTCGCGTGGAGCCCGCATATACATTATTTATTACACATTAACAAATTGATAAAATAAAATTCAGATAATTCGAAGACAACAAATTAAAATAAAATTGTTGTAAATAACAAAAAAATTTAAAATTATTTTTATTTAAATGGCACACGGGAAAAAACATGACATATACTAAATTAAAATTCGGCAACAGTCGGCCGTTAACAACCGCACAAACAACTACTCGTCGGTATCGTTGGCCCCGAAACGCTGCCAAATGTACTCGATAAGATCTCGTTTCAGTTGCTGATGTGTTGGGCGAGCACGAATCGCATTATTTCGATCTAGCATATGTTCGAAAATTGGTGGTGCACTGCTGTGGATAGTAGGCGGTGTTACGGTTGATGTGCCTTGAGTATCGTACAATTGAGTGATCGGGTCATGAGAGTGCCGCTCATCCTCGATTATCATGTTATAGAGAATGACACATGCTTTCATAATATTGGCAAGAGTTGGTCGTTGCCAAAATCGAGCGGGGACGTGGACAATAGCAAATCGAGCTTGCAACACCCCAAACGCTCACTCCACATCTTTTCTTGCCCCTTCTTGATGTTGTGTAAACAACATGAGTTTGTCCGTTTGGGGCAAGGGTGTGGTCTTTACGAAGACAGCCCACTCGGGGTAAATACCGTCGGCCAGGTAGTACCCCATATTGTACTTCGTCCCATTAACAGAGTACTGAACCGTAGGAGCTTGCCCGCGCAACACATCAGTGAAAAGGGGAGATTGGTTAAGCACGTTGATGTCGTTGTTGGATCCGGCGACACCAAAAAAGGCATGCTATATCCACAAGTCTCTGGACGCGACCGCTTCAAGTATTATGGTAAGAACTCCTTGATCACCACGGGTGCATTGGCCCCTCCATGCAACTGGGCAATTGCGCCATTCCCAGTGCATGCAATCGATGCTTCCCAGCATCCCTGGGAAACCTCGGTCCTCTCCTTCGTGGAGCAGACGCTAGAGGTCTTCGATAGTAGGTTTACGGAGATATTCCTCCGCGAACCGATCGATGATTCCTTCGACGAAATTCTCCAGGCACCGAATAGCCGTCGACTCTCCGATGCGTACGTACTCATCGATGGCATTGGTGGGCGAGCCGTACAACAACATGCGAAAAGCCGCAGTGCACTTCTGCAATGGAGATAGCCCCTTTCGGTTGATGGCATCTCTCCTCTCTGTGAAGTACGGGGACCACTCCCCAAGAGTTGTGATGATTCGCAAAAAGAGGGGTCTCCCCATTCGAAACCTTCTACGAAACAAGTAGCTAGGGTAGACCGGAACGTCGGCGAAGTAGTCCGCGACTAGACAGTTATGACCGCCTTCGCGATCTCTTTCGATGTACCTTCTAGTACCTCCTCGGCGGCGGTGCGAGGTACCAGCGTCAATGCTGGCTTCAACATCAACAAGAGCTTGCTGCAGATGGGGTTCGATCGTCAGAACGGCTTTTGCGAACCCCGTCGCGAACTCTTCCATCTGGTTGAGGCATTCGTCGTCAGCACTAGTTGTGCTTGATCTAGACGACATTTTTTTAGGGTTGGTTGTGAAGTTGAGATCACCAAGAACGGAGGCTTCGGTTGTGAAGTTGAGATTATTGAGGTGTGAAAATGAGGGCATGGGGGTCCAAATATATAAGGGGAGAAGCGAATCGATCACATGCGCCGACTCCAACGGCTAAAATCCAAAGGAATCGAGCAGATGTGTCGGCTCCAATGTCTAAAATCCAAAGGAATCGAGCAGATGTGTCAGCTCCAACGGCTAAAATCCAAAGGCATCGAGCAGATGTGTCAGCTCCAACGGCTAAAATCCAAAGGCATCGAGCAGATGTGTCAGCTCCAACGGTTAAAATCCAAAAGTACCGATCACATGCTTCGGCTCCAACGGTTAAAATTCAAAAGTACCGATCACATACCACAGTGCAAACAGGTGAATCAAAAAGAATTAAATTAATAGTGCAAGTACAATTTTTGAAATGAAAAGTACAATGTTCGGAGTACTATTTATTCTTCATATCCTTAAGCTTCTCGTTCATGTATTCTACTGCAGCCGCATGCGTCGCCTTACGATCATCCGAGAAATGGGATGTATCCATGTAACACCCTAGTTTTGGGGGTGAAAAGTTTTGCATAAAAACCCTGCATGCATGTATCTCTGTAGTAGTAGCCAGATCAGCTGAATTCTAATCTCTCCCAAACCCTAAAAATCTCCAAATCTATTCTCTAGATCCAGATCAAGATCTGACCATCCAGATTTAACCTACCAGTTACCCTGAAGATAAAAGTCTTCAGGAGCCAGATCAAATTCTGACCCTAACTCCCAGTACCTAAGCCTTCGTCTGTTTTCGAAAGCAGGAAAAATTCAGATTTACCCAAAGTACCCCAGTTTCTAGATGATTGAGTTATCTTGATTTAACCCTATTCAGACTCAAGTAACCCCTGGAATATGTTCCTAGGTTCATCCTCAACTCACTCCAAAAAGTTGGGAGCCAGATTAATTCATCTAAACACTTTTCGCAGTTTAGTCCAAATTTTACTGCGAATAAGTCCTTTTCTGTTACCTGGAAGCCTGAAAAGGCTAAAATCCACGAATCAATTCCAACTCCAGAATTTCTTCAGGAAACACCTTCCAAATACTATTTGATACAGATCTCCCTTTTGATCAGACTTCAAAATCTCTCTCCAATCACCAGAATTCGAGATCGACAAAATCTAGATTTAGTTTACCCTAATTTTACCCTATTTTCGAAAATAGGTGAAATCCCTCATATCTTATCAAACTTTCTCCAAATTTGAGCTAAATGGGTATTAATAGAAATATTATACTCAGCCATGAAATCAAATATCAAATTAACCATCTCTAAGACAGAAATTGCAAATCAGTCCAGATTTCAAATAAGAATCCTTGCAATTTGGTCCCTGGTTCGACCAGAGACACTGTGCACGACCAGCAGCTGTGCACGACCGCGACCGCCGCGCTGCCACGCCAGGAGCTTCGTCGCCGGTGAAGCCCCGTGGTCGCCACCCCTGCCACCGCGTTCCTGCCACGTGTGCGCACGTCGTTCGCCACCATGGAGCCACCGCGGCCGCACCAGCATCTCCAATTTTGCCCGCGCACGCACGCCATCGCTGCAGCTACTGCAGAAGCTCTGTGCCACGTTGCAAGCATGCCGGAGGAGCCCGTCAATTTGCATCACCCGGGACAGCGCACGCCAGCCTGCAAAGCCGGCACGGCCGCTGGAGCGCGTCACCTCGCTGCTGTCCCGCCCGGCCAGTCAATTCGCCGTCGATTCACAGCTCCAAGTCTCCAGGCACTTTCAACCGTTGCTGCTCACTTCGCCTATTTAAGCTTGCTCTGGCCATCTCCTTCCACCACACACACGCCAGAACCACACAAGTCTCTAACCTTGTCATCCTCTTCGTCTTCTTCGGCGAGCTCGAGAAGAGGCTCACGGTGCCAAGCCTCTACACTGCTTCCTCCTCGATTCCAGCTACTTCAGTAAGCTCCTCTTACCTCCCTCATCATACTCGAGCATGTAATTGACTTCAAACCTCTCCAGTCGCCGGCAATTTCCTTTTCTCTCCAGCAGCTCCGACGAGTAATTAAACTCTAACCAGAGTGAATTAGCTCTTGAGCCTGTGATCAATCTTGATTAGTGAACTTATCTAAGCATCTCTAAGCAACCAGAATCGAAGAATTTGCTAAAATATGAAAAACCCCAAATTGGAACTTTGCTTGTGAACTGAGCTTGCTGTTTAAGCTTTTCTGGTGCACCTCCAGCCAATCTAACTTCACCAGTAGCATTCTTATGCCCCCGAGACCCTCCTCAAGCAAGGAATTGAGTTCAATCACTTTAAATCAGAAATGCCCAAATCAGGTTTGAGTTAATCTTTTCTCCAGCCAATATCTCCTAAATCCAGCCAATCCAGCCATAGAAACCTTGCCATCTAGATGTTTTGGACCATTCTGAGCAACTTTGTCTTCTATCACGACTTCTAATTCGGCCTAGATTGTGAGATATCGCTATGCCCTAGTTTGCTGTACTGTTCACATTACATGTGCTCGAGTCCAGCCAACTTCTTCGCCGGTTTTCATCACTTTCCGGCCATCTCCTGCCCTAGATCCTGTTGAGACATTTGTTCCTGTTACAAATGCCTAACCACCAGACAAAGTGGTGCATCATTTGGAGCCTTTAATCAAAAGATATGGCTAACCCTAGTTTCTGGCCGTGTCAAGCCTATGCCAGGCTATGTCAGCCAGTGGCATTGAGCCTTTTCACCCACTCCCATCCATGAACTTTGGAAATAACTTTGTCCCTTAGGCTCCTGATGTTGTGATCTACACTTTTCTCTACTGTCACAACTTGAGTTGAGCCCTCTATCACCCATCGACCTTATGTTGATGCCCTGAACCGAATGCCAACCTAAGGACATTCGCTGTTTTTGGGCGAACCAGTCACCACCTTGATATTACCCTGATATTTTGGAACCTTGTAAACCTTAACAGCTAATTTTAACCCTGGTTTCCATAGTTAAACTCAAATCGCTCTCAAACCTTGTATCACCAGAGTATTTTCTCCTTGCATCTTTGCATGTAGTGGATTAGTAAGAATAGGATTGATTGTAATGCCTGTTTTCTTGCTTAATCTTGTTCAGAGCAAGAGTCCGGGGTTGAAGATCTTGTCGCTGAACCGTCATCGACTGCTGATACTTACGACGCGGAAGGCAAGTCATACTTTGATCATATTGAAACCCATATTTTATGAATTGCTATGCTATTCCATGAATGGATATCTCATTAATATTGCATGTGTTGAGATCAATGATATTATGGCAGTGATAGATTGAATACTTGAGGAATGTGAACTTGATAAGATAGTAAGCCACGAACTAATAAAAGTATAAACATGTACATTTATATTCATGAAATAGAACCCCTAGCCGTGACCAGTATTTTGGTATGGAATGGTGGTAGCACTGGAGGTGCTTGGCTGCACTGAATGTGTAGGCACTGAAGGTGCATGGTTTGTGGTATGATCTGGTCACTGGCATGTAAGGACTAGAACCTTGTGTTATGCGTCTAGTGGCATGAAAAACGTACCAACCACTTACCTGGTATGGGACAGGCGCAATCTAGTAGCTTTCTTAGTATTATCAGTTCCCTGCATGGCTTGTCGATCCGGTTTCTCGCGTGGAAACTGGTGGGACGCAGTTCGTCCATGAGTGATGTGAGATCAGAAAAATTATGAGAGGATAAGGTGTAAAGAAGGAAGACGCCCTACGCCAGATTAAGTCGTGCGCGACTGTAATCAAAAGAGGTTCTGTGTCCTGCGGGAACATAGACCCAGGCTAGGAAGTAAGGCAGTGGGGAGGACCCACAACGGTACTTGGGACGGTATTGTCCATTTACCGGGCAGGGATACTGTTAATACTAGACTGCAAAAACGTTGTGTGATCTCGGCCTTGTCACATGTGTATAAGTCGCATGGAGTTGGCCCGACTTGGAAGTCGAGTGAAAAAGTGGATTTAAAAAGAGGTACATCTCTGCAGAGTTTAAAAATGTATTCGAATACTTCGTGCTCCCGAGTTTTAGGAGTATGCCGCGGTGGATTAAATCCATGGGGCGTGACACAAGTACTGTTTTATAAACTAAAATTTGTTAGTTCAAGATTACCCAAGTGGCATGTGTTGTCACCATCAATATGATTTACTTACTGCCATGGGTATGATCAGAAGTTGAGTAAGAATTGAGAAAGAAATGTATTTTGGGAAAAATATCTTCACTCTTTCCCCAATAGCATAGGCTCATGCCATTTATACTGTAACTATATCTCTACCTCCCCTATGACTTGCTGAGTACATAAGTACTCACCCTTGCAACAACTCATCGATAGATGGAGCGTTCTATGACCTTGGAGGATACCCTGAAGATGCTGCGGACCCAGGAGATGATGAGCAGTTTCCTCCGGAGCCCTGATGTGGTGCTGTCTTGCTGTCAACCTCTGTTTCCTGTGGATTGCTTTTGGGCCTAGCTTCCGCCGACTAGATGTGTTATTTTGTTAGACCCTTGTGCCTTGTAAGGCATTGTACCTCGTCTTGTACTAAGGCCTGATGGCCATACAATTATGACTATTGTACTATTTTGCTGCTGCAATGTAATCCTGTGATTGACTCATCCTGGGAAGTCAAGTGGTTTATGGGACCAGCTGCACCGAGCTGGGCCCCTCACAGGTGATGTCACAGTCGTGGCAGACGCGACAATCCATCCCAAGTAGTTTCGTCAATGACTTCATAAATGAAGTCTTTTCTTTGCTTTTGGCCATCCCCTGCAATTTATCAGCTACAGCAAGGGCTTTGTCGGCCACACTAGTAAGCTCGGCGCTGGCTTTGCTGATGCGCTCAAGGGTCTCCTCGGACGCCGACGATGTCTGGCCCAGTTTGCTCTTACCCTTCCGCTTCTGCTTTGCCGCGTCCCTCCCTTGCGGTCGCGGAAGCTCGACGGGGACATCCTCGTTGTTCGACGACAACGTGTGGGTATCTTCTTCGTCGAGGCGAGCCCTTTTCAAAGAATCGAAGCAGCTTCGGCACCACTTCGGTTGTCCACATACGGCATTCCACTAGTGCTCCAGGACGAATGGATGACCAACCTCCTGCCTGTACATGTCGCGTGCTTGCGACATCAACTGGTCGTCTGAACGACCACTTGCGTAGGCATCCCTCAACCTACAAAAGATACCATTGAACTGAATAATTTTCTTATTATTCTTTTGCCAATGGTCTTTGCAGTGCCTGAGGTCTCGTCTACGATTAGACGGACTGCTCGCGTTGTACTCCTCAGTGACCTTCGACCAGTACATCTCGCATTTTTGGTTGTTCCCATCGATCGGGTCGATGGAGTTATTCAACCATGCACTGATCTGGATAAAAAAAATAAAAATTGTTCAAAAATTTTTGTCATAAAACCGGGGAAACAAATATGCGTTAACAAAATTTAATATTTAAATAAACACTCACGAGTCGCATGTCGTCCTGTTGCAACCAGAGCATTCGTTTACGTGGCCGTCCAACGTTGTCGTCCTCCACGATCACGACCGGGGGCGTGCTCTCAGGAGTGGTGGTATTCGATGAGGGGGTCGAGCGATCATTTCTTCTCGGTATTTGCGGGGGCGACATTTCTGTAGGGATGGTCGGAGCCCCGACCAAATGAGGATTCTGGCCGTAAAGGCCGTAGGGGGGTTGTGCATAAGGATGCCTGGGCGTGTACTGCCCAGGATATGCATACGGATGTGGTGGGCTGTATGGAGGGGGTGGACCCAATGGTGGGTAATACATCGGGTATGGGGGTGGGGATTGAAAACTAGGCGGATTTTGGTTGTTTGGCTCTTCGGTGTTGGCATCATCTATATTTGGTTCGCCAAACCAATTGACATAACCGCCGCGGGGATTGTTAGCCATTGAAAAAATTTTCGAAAAATATTGCGGGAATAAGAGTGTGGAAAGTGTATGGTATGTGGTTGTGTTTGAGTAAAAATGAGGTCAAGTGTTCTCATATTTATAGAGGGAGGAACACAGAATTTTTCTAGATTTTTTGGTAATTTTTTGTGATTTTTTATGAATTTTTACACTTAAAAATGAATAAAATAAGTGTAACGGCTAAATTTAACGGCTAGAAATTAAACGGCTAGATTTATGGGTGGCTGACATATGGGACCAGCTAAAAAAAATCCAACGGCTACTTCTTCCCGCTTGCACACCAAACCGAGGCTTACATATAGGCCCTCCATTCGACCGGGCCCACCCGTCAGTGAGAATAAAAAATTCGGCCTCCGGTGCACAAAACACGCCAAACAAGCTGACCAATTTCCCGGGCTATATCCGCACCACACACCCCTTCACTGACTTGTGGGCCGAACTTGAAACTGGGCCCACTTGTCAATACGGGGTTTGCGAGGGTACGGGACGCACGCGCGCTGTGAAAGCGGGGCCCACAAAACACGTTACCGGACGTCGCGTGAACTCCAATGCGCGCGGATTCGAGGACGAGGCGTCGGTGGGGCCCACTCGTCAGATCCTCACGTACGCCGCTTCGCGAAGTGGTCTCTCTCTTGTCGTGCGGATTTTTTATTAATATTTTCGCGTGGGGCCCGCCCGTCAGAGCTTCATTGCGGCGGTGTTGGAGACGGTCTAATAACACGAGGGGTTTAAACAATAATAAGTACTTACTTAGGTTTCTGTCAAAATCTTTGGATATTACAATGCGTCCAGAAAGACTTCACATGTGATTTTGCAGCTAGCTAGTATCACTAAGGCTAAGTTCAACGGGGGTGCTACCGGGATCTGTCACGCGGGCCCCACGTCAGGAAATTAGTTTTTTAATTCTTTCCGGAGAGAGAAGACGCCACAGTTGGCGTCGGGACGCCACAGGAAAAGTGGATTTTTTTGCCTCGGTTCGCGTGCGCTTCAATTGCATTAGATTTTTGTTTCTTAATTTCAGATCAATCTAGTTCACATTAGATGTTGATTATATTGAGAAAGTTGTAGATATTTAAATTATCTTCATTTAGAGACCAAATTTCATATATATTAGATTTTCAAATTAAAAGTTATTGATGTTTTACTAAAATAACTTAATTTAATTTATTCGTGGGTCCGTATGAAGCGCCTCACGAAGCGCCGGTGCATTGGAGAAGGAGGTGCTTCGGGTGGTGTTTCGCACACGTGACACAGAATATACTGGAGAATATTCTGTTGAAGCGCCTCGCGAAGCGCCGATGGACTGGACTCAGCCTAAACCCCATTTCTGTAGCTGACTGACAGTGACAGATACATGTAGCAAAATGCGAGTGAGCATAATTATGGTGTGCGGAAAGTGACTTCTACCGTCACCTACTGACCAGTGAAACCCAATTGAGAGTCTTCAGTTCATAATCCAGATGATAGACAAATCACGTTGAACTCTTCGGAGCAGGTATCACATGAGGGACTGAGGTGGTCTTCACAAAAATAAAAATAAAAATAAAAAATTCCTCTGTGCAGATCTACTGGTATTGGATCATGTACACCCAAGAAACTGATTCATCTATTAAAGAATTCAGATTCTAAGGTGAAAGTTCGAAAGATTTAACGTTGCTCAGCAGGTAGTCGAAATTAGACAGGCCTTTCTGAAGCTTGCACGTATCGGCGAGGCCATTGTTGGACGGCGTCCCAAGCGCCGAAAGAATTTTCTCATGGGCATTTCGTCGAACACCCGCATGGCATATCCAAGGTCGCCGAGTTTGGCTTGGACGCGCACAAACTGTGAGGTGAGAACGGCGTTGCGGCGGTGGCCATGGGCCAAGAGCACGGAATACAGCCGCCGGACCTCGGCTAGAGTGGGGCCCGAGCGCAGCCGGAGGAGGAGTCGGGGGGGGGTTGGGGGGGCTGACATGGAAGTTATTATGGCTGCAGTTGGCCAAAAGTCTCGTCTCCCCGATCCCTGACTTAGATTAATATAAAAAGAATTTAGATGATTAGTTTTTTTTCGAAAAATTCAATACACAAATTTTGATCTATATTATTAATTTTTAATCTAATTATCAAAATAAAAAAATACACAATTTTTTTTATTCTCTAACACAGAAAATACTATACAGTTAAAACAGCAAATTAAGGTGCTGTGCGTTGGATTAAACCAAATGTCAAAATAAAAATTGGTCGTAAATTGACAAGGTGCATAATTATCTTGTAAAGAATTATATATTTTACCATCTTTTAATCTAATGTTGATTTCTATATAAAAGGGGCATGTCTAGTATTTCTGAGTTTGTCTTGATTTGGTACTCCACTCGTATAAATAACAAAACTTTGTTTTAGTTGTTCCGGTATGTTCAATGTATTATATGGACAACAGAAGACATAGAGTGCAATTCGCCGCTAGTGAAAGCAAGGTGCAAGTGTAGTTTGTCAAAAGATAAAAGTCTTACTTTGGTTTCAAGTTTCCACTTTAGATCTTTGTCTTTTCTAGGATCTTAAATTTTTCGAAGGTCCAATAATTCCTCAATTTTCAACCTGATTTCAAAAATTCCTTTCATTTTAAAATCATATGTTGAATTTCATGTTCTAACTAGTTCATCTAAAAATTTAAATTATTTTAAAAAGACAATCAATCTATTTATATTTCAATATCATCATCTAATTATAATTTTCTTCATGGCACTTCTATATAAGATATGCATCCACTTGCCAATTACACATGGACTTTTTTCCCCCCCAAGCTTAAAGTTGAAGGGCCTTTTGATACTTTTAGTTAGTTTAAGCATTATTTTGCATGCGTTTGGCCTCGAATCCAATGTTTTTGTTAGAAATAAAATGCTTTATTTTAGAAAGAAATATATAAAATAACAGATACATCAGTTTGTAAATAGACTTAAATCTAAACTGAATTAATCAGGATTCTAACTAAAATTGAACTTAAACTCTAACTAATAAGGTAAGAGATAACTCTTTCTTAATCTGAACTTTTATAGATGATCTAACAATTTTCTACTTGTTTCAGATTTTTAATAATAAGATGAAAGGCAATTTTAACAATTTTCTCTTTGATTTGACATCTCATTGGAAATAAAAACAGCTCAACTTCAGATGAAAATACTGGTTCGAAAATTTTTTTCTCTTCTTATTCTGCATCTCTCAGCACAAGTAGAATAATAAACAGAGATTAAAAATTGCAACACCTGTATATGGTCAACTTAATTTCTGATCGAATAAAATGGTCATCATATGCACTTGCCACACTTGAAAACATGAAATACCAAACTTTGTCAATATTATCAAATATGAATCGACTCAAACACAAATGAAAACTTCAATTGACTTGAAACAGTAAAATTGAAGAAAAAACTCATGGGCCAATAAAACTTTTTAAAGACAAAAACTCCAACTAAGATAAAGTGCTAGCAACAAAAAAATACTCCAACAAAATGGAACCGTTTGGATTGAAACAGCCTTCGACAAAATTGCATAAGTCGACACTTAAAAACCAAAAGTTGTTGGCATGGTAAAAACACATCTAATATTCTTGGCTAAATGGACAGATAAGATATCTCAAACAAAGAGTTGGTGTATCAGACGAGTTACAATAATAGATGAACATATCAGCAATAGATGGTAAATAGAGCAACTAATTGGCAGACAGAAAGCAATAGTAGATAGAAGCCCATAGAGTAGCAGTAGATCATAACAGAGTGAAGAATTCTTCTTCGCACCACCCCTCCCCTAGGACATGCTCGTCGTTAGGCCGTCGGCTAGGTCTAAATTTAAGAAACATAAGCTCTAATATCACTAGTTGAAGATAAAAAAAGTCTATATTCACAATGAAACACACAAGATACAAAAGACATCAATTTTTATATAGATCTAAACCTAAACTGGAATTAAATAGGACTCTAATAATAAGTTGATTCACATTCTTACGAATAAAGTAATAAACAAAATCTCTTTGACACAAACTCTTATAGCTAATCTAACAATATCTTGTTTGATTCAAACTTATAATAATGAGATGAGAGATAAACCTGATGATTTTATATTGCAAAGCAATTTGGCACGGAATATATGTAAGCAATAATTACAAGACTTGATCTGAATTAACAAGATTAAGACTGCAATCTGAACTATATATGTTACATGCACATGAAAAGAAAAATCGAAATCACCAAACTTATCTAGATCACACAAGTGTAGAAGTCCCCATCAAATGAACACAAATATACATATAACAGTGCACAATATGCATATCTAAACACATCTCTAGCTCTACATCTCCAGGCGTTTCAGGACCATAGGAAGGCCATACTTAGGCCTCAGCGTGATCACATCCATCGGCGCATGGACGTACTTGGGAGACAGCGAGAACGAGAACCTCTGGAGGGCCATGGCGACCACCGCCTTCGCCTCGATCATCGCAAAGTTCTGCCCGATGCACGACCTCGGGCCAATGGAGAACGACAACAGCGCGTTCGGATGCTTCGCGGCCTTCGTGACTCCGTTCTCGAACCTCCATGGATTGAACTCGTTGGCGTCCTCGCCCCAGACCTCCTTGTCGCGGTGGATGGTCGCGATCGGTATCGAAAGTATTGTTCCTTCGGGTACTTTGATGTTGCCGAGCTCAAGCTCCGAGCCGGCCTTCCGCTGTATCATCGCGACGGGGCCGTAGAGCCTTAGAGTTTCTAGAAGAACCATGTTGACCTGTGGAGTACAGGAGAGGCAAGCACTTAGTAAGCATCATGCATTTACAGATTAAGGTAGGAGTGATCACACACTCATGGTCATGGCCATGGTGCTTACAAGCTTCAGCTTGTTGAGCATGTCGCCGTCGGGGACGTTGTTTCCGCACACGGCGAGGACCTCTTCCCGGAGCTTCTCCTGCCACTCGGGGTGCGTGCTCAAGAGGAACATGGTCCAGGTGAGGAGGTGCGAGGTGGTGTCGTGCCCCGCGAAGAAGAAGGTCTTGCACTCGTCTATGATCTCGTCCATGCTCAGAGCCGGGCTCTCCCCGTCCTTCGGCGCGCAGGCCTCCAGCATCAGACCGAGAAGGTCGTTTCCGTAGCCGGTGTCTTCTGCGGCGGCGAGCCGGGTCTTTATGATCTCCATGAGCATGCTCCTCACCTTCTTGTCCAGCTTCCATGTCTTCAGATTCTTCTCAGTTGGAAGATACCTATGAGATGCCAATGCAAATAAATGTCACAACGCAGAACTCACAAATTGATTTCTTTCGCCATGATCGAAGCTTAACTGTACCTGAATCCTGGTATTTGGACATTGAAAATGGTGGAGAAGGCGACAAACTGGAGCTCCCTCTGCGCCAAGAAAACTTGTTTCCCCTCCCTGTAGCTGCTTCCAAAGGCAGTGTGAGAGATCACATCAGCAGTTAGCTCTTCGAATTGGCTGCTTAGCTCAATCTCTACAACGACGCCGCCTTTCCCCTGACTCGCCAATTGCGCTTCCCACGCCCACATCATCGATCGGGCACAATCGGACATCGTCGCCGTCATCATCTATTGCCAAAATTCACAAGTATTCAGCAAGACCGGCCGTCACACTTAAAGAAGACCAAGACGTGTTTTATTGCATGTACATGTATATGCATGTGTGTGTACCTTGAGCTTGTCCATGTTGAAGGCGGGGTGCACGACCTTCCGGTGCCGGCGCCACTCGCCGCCGTCCGTCAGCACCAGCCCCTTGCCGAGCAAACGGGCAATTTGTGGGTTCATCAGGTTCTTCGGGTACAGCCCAGTCCGGTCCGAGAGCACCTGCTTCACCATGCTCACTTCGGCCACGCACACGTTCGGCCTCGACCCGAACCAGTACACGAACGTCCGTCCTGCACAAACAACACGTTCAACATACCGCTGAACTGATAGATGCATGAAACTTAAAGACCAAGGTTTCGTCGATTACCGTAGAGGGGGATCCATTTGCGGAAATGCGGCTGGACGATGGGTACGAAGTCGTGGGAGCCGATGTCCAACGCGACGCCGGCCCCCGCCGCGCGCAGCTGCTTGATCTCGTCCAGGTTCCCGACGAAGAACTTGTACTCCGGTCCACCGACGCCCTGTGCCCGCATCTTCTTGGTGATCGCGTATGGCCTCCATACGAGATGCACCACCGCGCTCCACAGCCACGGCGCGACCACCGCCACCACCGCCGCCGCGAACATCCAAACGTAACCCATTGATGAGACGATCCAAAGATCTGACTGCTTGATTGCTTTGGTTGATTGAGACTTCGAGAGAAATGTGTTTGATGTGTGTGGTGAGACTTGAAGGGGGTGGTGTTTATATGGGTTACGGTTTGACATTTTTGACTCCGGAGGTCGTACTTACTTGCATGAGTTGGTTTTCCATGTGGCGTCCGTGTGGGCTCGCGCGCGAGAGGGTTTTGTCTGATCGGAGTACTGGGTGACATCAGCGGTGATGTATGCAGGATTGCGAGTTAAGCAGCAGGTGATTCGGGCGCCGACAAGCCGCGTCTTGTGTAATTGTACGGCTAGATATTCTAGAAGAGATGATGGATACAGAGGCTTTTGTCCGTTTGTTATGTTTACATTCATACTTTGACTAATTTAGACTCTTGAGAATTTGTCTTATCAAATATGTATAATTATGCATGTGTGGCTTCTTAAGTGTTTTATTTTGAGCACCTGAAACTTGTCAAGCACAATGAAAAAGTGAACAAAGTGATCTCCACGCAAGTTTCTGATAAATAACAGGTTGGACATTTTTATGAGAATGCAAATAAAACTACTACATAATAGATGAGATCTCATAACTTGTCCTGCTTGTTTCATGAGTTGTAACCACAAGTTACAGTCGTGTTAAACTATTTTTCTATATGATTGTGTGTGATTTAGAAAGAGCCATCCCTTGAGAATCTAATGCTCTGGAGAATTCCTGGAGCTTTTATATATATTTGAAAGTACCACAAGGATACAATATAAATTTTGAGCGTTAGTCTCAAAACAAATAAATAAATCATGTAAAATCCATCGCATGGGTTTAGGATATCTTTGGAATCTCCTTAGCTGATCACCTCTTTAGTTGAGCAATTCCAATTAGACCTCTCTTTCTCACTAGATGTCCATTGTCTTGTTAAACCTTTCTTCGATAAAGCATTTTCTTGTCAGATGTGTTCATCCGAGAATATTTTTTATAAATAATACTAAGAAAAAAATAATTGCAAAATGACCCACAGTTGCCGTATTTTGCAAAAATAAACCATCAGTATATCGAGTCCCCAGACTCGACAAGCGATGTGTCGCGATGAAGGGTGGAAATCAGCTTGTCAATGGCTCACCCAACGCCTCTGGCTCCTGTAACGGTTCAGTCATGATATTACCAATTTTTAACTGGTACGACCACAACCAGTTTTGATACTGATACAACCAGTTTGTGTACTAGATACGACCACAACTAGGTCTCGTACTGATAAAACAACGACCAAATCTTGTACTGATACGACCAGTTTTAAACGGATACGACCACGATTGAGCTGTATAGAAGCTAGATGGCTTGTCGAGTGTTGTGTACTCGACAAGCCGCAAGTGGTTTGTCACAGCTCCAAAACACGACAAGTGGTTTGTCGTGTTCCCGTATTCGACAAGTTGCTTATTGAGTCTTTAGGACTCGAGAAACTAACATGATGGGCTATTTTTACAAAATATGATAATTCTGGATTATTTTTGTAATTAAATTTTTTTTGAGTTATTTATAAAAAATATTCGTTCATCAGACAAGTGAAGTATTCTACAACGATAGAGTAAAGGAAGAAAGCTGCAATACTACATGCTTGCATCAAAATAAAAGAAAAAAGGACCGGAAAACAACAAGACCAATGTGATGATACCTTATTGCTATAGTTTTTTTTATAGAGCAAGCACAACTAAACTGTGCAAGATTATACCAATAATTATGGGGGTAAATTTTTTTATACCACTTGAATTATTAGTGTTTTACTGGATACTAGAGTTTATTTAGAGAGCTTAAGTTTCTCTAATAAGTTTGAGACTAAGGATCCATTGTAATATTGTAAACTCTATTTGACGTAATTTTCACTTATAAACTCAAAAAGCATCCTTTATTAGCTTAAGGTTGGGATTGTTGCCAATAAGCACAGTAAAAAAAAATTTCTTCCTCTCTCTCTCTCTCTTTTTTTTTTGAAAAGCTATGTTAAATGGAATTCTATGCATTTGATGAAATCAATATTGCTGATAGTTTTATCATGATTTGATGAAAATCTTATGTGTTAAAGATATTTTAGATTAGAGATTTTCCTGTAAGTTTCATCATGATCAGAAAACAGCATATCATACTCTGCATTCATAAAATTGTTATTTTTGTTGTTTATGTCTAACAACTGCGGGTAAAAAAATATTCTAAACAAACAGATTAGACAAAACAGTTTACAAATTTTGATTTTTTAGGAACGCTATAATCCTAAACACAACCTAAATTTATTAAAATTTTTAGTTAAAAAAATTGAACTTATATAATAGACTGTAAGTAAATCCATGTTTAACCTTGCTTGATGTTAAAGCTTGAGTAAACGGGATTTATGGATTGGCAGCAGCACGTTTTGCTTCTAGATAACATCATCCAAGCTGAGCAAGGCTGTGATGTTAGCAATTGATTGAGACAACAGCCAACCAGCCTCGTGGAGGCATGGGTTTCTTTTAGTTTTGTGTGGCTCTAGAACCCTGAGTTTCTTTTAGTTTTGTGTGGCTCGGATTTCTAGACTTGCCAATTATTGGACCTCAGTTCGTGAGTTCCATGCCACACAAGAGTTCTAGAGCACTCAGTAACCACCCCTCCAATCCACAGTTAGATGGGTCTATTCGTAATTTAATAAAAACAATCATCCATTAATCACTTAACAAAATAACGTTAACAATTTCATCAAATCCAAGCATTCATGTAATGACATCATCTCACCTCAAAACTGTCCTTAATTTGGTATGGACTCATCTCTCTGTTGGTGTTCTATCTCTAAAATATTTACTACAATTTGACATATAGCTATTACATATAAACAAAGTTATAAATTATTATAATATTTTAGGTATTTTGATGCTATTTTTCTACGTAATTATGTTATCTATCATAAAATTATTATTTTGACATGAAGTTGTTATAATTTATTTGTGGTGTTACTAAAACTCTTAATTGAATTATTACAATTGTAATAAACTATACATGTCAATTGTTGAAATTCTTTTCTATAAAAGTGCAACAATTAATGTCTCATATAATTATTGCATGCCATTTATATAGTGGAATAAAAGTGTGTGTTTGTCGAAGAATCATTACAAAATGTGTATCACAACTACATAAGCCAGTTGCTACATATTTATAATATAAACAACACAGTTGCTTTGCTTTGAAAATAGGTGCTACATAGTCTAATTTGCTATTCTCTAAAGAATATTGTCTAACATGAACATCAAATCCAAAAAAAATATACCCAAAAGAAATTCTATTTCTAACACAAAATATATTACCATTGTCATGCTCTACTCTAATAAGCACATCATTTATGTTTAAAGCAGAAGGATGGTATGCACATATTTTGTCATATGTCACATCTTTTATTACTACAAATCTGATGTACATTTACCATGAATTGATATCAAATTTACTAAAGATAATGTCAAAACTTCAATGATGACTCGGTGTCAATGAATCAAATCTTCGAAATGAACTCTTGATCTTGTATCAGAAACACCACTATTAATTTATTTGTTAAACTTTGTAAAAATGCATTGAACTCTTGTTCATTTTGTTTTATATGAGGATCAAAACAAGACAATGCTAATTCATTTCAACTTAACTATTATTTAGCTGCTAATTTTCTCTCTCTATTATTGGAAAATTTGATCCATCAAAGTGACAATCAGCATATCTTGTTGTAAATAAATCTCCATTGATGGTTCCAGATATTTAATTATAGATGAAGATTCATACATATATTCCTAATCTTCTTTGTGGTCCCGTCTTAGTGTGTTTTTGTGGAGCAATTCGGATATATATTGCACATCCAAAAATTCTTAGATGGGAAATATTTGGCTCGTGGCCATAAACCAATTGCAATAAGGAAGAAATATGATAACTTATTAGCCTGATGCGAATCAATGTCGCTGCATAAACAGCAACATGACCCCAAGCAATTGTTGGGAGTTGTGGTCTCATAAATAATGGTCTTGCTATTAGTTGAACACGTTTAATAAAGGATCCTACAAGACTTTTTTTTTGGTATGAACATGTACTATAGTAAACTCATTGGCATTATACGAACGTATTGTTTTAATGGGATAATATGGAAATTGTGCTCGCAACTTAATTAGTTGAGCCAAAACTCTCACAAATGTCAAGTTGCAATTGATAATAAGGAGACATGTGACCATCTAGTCAATGCATCAATTAAAACTAAAAAAACATTTAAATGGTCCACTTGATGGATGGATGAGTCCACATATATCTCCTTGTATGTATACTATAAAAGTAAAGGATTTGGTCTCAATTTTAGCCGATGACAATCTCACAATTAATTTTCCTTGAGAACAAGTTGCAAATGAGAAATTATTTGATTGAAAAAATCCAACAAATGTCTACATGGATTATCAATAACTGTTCCCATCATTATTGACCCGGGATAACCCAACCGGTCAGGCCAAATAACAAAATTATCATGATTAGTAATCTTCTGGTTTAAGATCATATATGATTCAATTTATTAATCTTTGTATAATACAAACTAGAGGATAATACATGTATTTTTTCCAACATCTACTTTTTACCTGAGGACATGTTAATAATATTAAGGTACTCCATATTTTTTCACTTTTTCACATGTTGTCTCTATATAATACCCATTTCGGTGAATATCTCTAAAATTTAATAAGTTTCTTTCAGATTTTGGAGAATATAGTGTCTCTACTGTTAATATTGAAGTGCTATCTTATAGTGGTCCCACCAGATAATAATATAGTAGTTCTTCTGTAGTCTTCTATCAATTTTGTACTCCCAGACATAGTATTAGCATTTGTCTCTTGTGACCTTATAAAAGAAAAATATTTTTTATTCTTGAGTATGATATTTGTTGTTATACTATCTATGAGACATATGTCTTCACCATTTATCACTAGTTGAGTCAAAGGGTTATCCATTCACTTCAAAAGAAAATATATTATTATGAAATTCATTGGATATTCAAATAACACAACGTTAAAGACTTGTTACAAATTAATTTTATTTTAAAAACCCATTACAAGATAAAAAAAGGTAGCAACATCTAAACATTTATTATAGGATAAAGAAAGCAACAACATCTAAATAATTTATTCTTGGACAAAGAAATCAGCAACATCCGGGTCACACCAATTTGCATCAACTTCAAACTGAGTGATCATCATCACCATTTCCACTGTTACTAGCAAAATTCATCTCTATCTTTTTATATGTGTTTTGAAGTGATGCTTGATAAAGTTTCAAAAGATGTTTGGGCGTACGATAAATAAGCAACTAGTGATTTTTGTCTCCACAACGATAACAAATATTTTCTACAACAACTTTATAATTCTCATCTTTTTTGCCTCCATTTTCCTACCTCATCTGAATGTCAGTCATGAACACCATAATTATCACAATCATGTCTATATCCATATTTATGGCCATGGCCACCGCCACGGCCAGGACTGCAATCTCTGTTTTGATTATTATAGTTATATGTTGTCACATTCGCTTTAGGAAATGAAGTAGAACCAGTTGGACGTGCTTCATGGTTTTTCAACAAAAATTCATTATTTTGTTTAGCCACTAGTAAGTAGGAAATCAGTTCAGAATATTTCTTAAAACCTCTTTCACATTATTGCTACTACAGGAACACATTCCATGCATGGAAAGTAAAGTATATTTCTCTAACATTTCCTCATCAATATTTTTTCCCACATAACAATAATTGTGAATTGATTTTAAACATGACTGAATTATATTTAGATACAGTTTTAATTGCAACCTCAGGTACATCCAGTCATAACAAATTTTAAAGAGAATCACAATTTCTAGTGATCATACATTTCCTTTAGATTGTTTCAAAGAACAAATGGATCTTTCACGGTAAGATATTCAATAGTTAATCCTTCATGTAGGTGGCAATGAATAAACATGATTATCTTAATCTTATCTTGATTGTATCAGGAAGGTCTTTGGCATCCAAATGAAATTTAGCATTTAGCACCCATGGCAAATAGTTTTTGCCAATAATATCCAAAGCCAAAAATTCATGCTTTATAAGATTCGACATGGTGAACGTAAAAGGGATATCAGGATCAATAGAAGTTCTTACTAGCGAAACAATAATTGTTGATGGTAATTGTCAGAAACACTCGTGTTGATAATATGTTATGAAAAATATAATTACCAACTACAAGTGTAGAACATAGAGAAAATATAGAGAAATGAGAGAATGAAATAATTCTTTTTACTTCTCATGCTCTCCAAAGTATAGAAAATCCTGATAGTTATGGACAAGCATGGTAAATGAAGGGATTTGGAATTTCACAAAATTGATGTCTTGAAATTACACAATCCATAATTTGAGAGATTATGATTTCGATTATATGATGAAATAGCGGGCTATTATTTTGGTAGTATAGGAGTAATAATATTATGTTGTATTGGTCATGAGCATCCATTAAAGAGAAGCATATTCGTAACAATTCTAATATTGTATTCAATTCTTTTTTTTTACCTTCAATTTTTTAGTATATAGGCATCAGACACGGTCTGACCTTCAATTTTGCATCTATTTTTTTTTAAAAGCAATATTTGTTTCAGATTTATACATTTGACTATATATGCACTATACAGTCTTATAGGTGAGATATCTAGTGGATTATATCCCTTCAATACTCTCATATATTTCTTCTCAAAATATCACGTAAATAATCATAAAAAATTCACAAAATATTAAGAATATGTGATTCGAGATTAAATAACCTACCAAATTTTAACTCTAAACTCATTATATATTAGGAGAAATAAAAATAACACAATTTAGAAAATAGTAGTTTTATCTTTTTTTTGTCTTTACGAAATTGTTTATAACCATTTGTATTTGTATAGTATTTTGATGTAGGATGTAAGTATCGAAAATACCAGATATACTGAATACTTTCTCAAATCTTATATTGCCTTAAATTGAAAAGAAGAGAGTAATATTTTGCAAGACATGCAAAAAATATGCACCTGCTTACTAGGTAATATAAATGATCAAGCTGCCCATCGTGGATGTGTGGGAAAATTGATCTGACCATACTGCCTATAATAGGATATTGGATCGAAGAAATCTTTCAAGACTGGGTATAAGACCGACTCTAATCTATTGGTTACGATTAAAATGGTTAGATGGCCTTTCTAAGCGTCCCAGTAAAAGAAAGCAACGTATTTTACATAAGGCACAGAGCGACGGGAAAGAAAATTTCAATATCAAATTGCATTATGAATTCTTGAACTTAAACTTACGTGGTTGTATCATTTTTTTACTTAAATTTAATTTAACAAATCAATACATTTGCCATCCTTAGTTAAATCTGTTTGTATTTGTTAATTTTGTAATTTCATCAGTTAGTGTTGGGCTAAATGCAAATTTAACAGTCTAGCACTACATAATTTTCATTCTTAAACTTTTATTATCTCTTTTCGTATTAATTTCTAAGTATTTAATACAAATAATGTCTTATTTTTAGTCCTAATTTTAGTATGTCATGTCATAAAAAACTGTTGTGGTATGTCACGTGACACAATACTACACTAAAAAAATTATTGTGATATACCGCATCAACTTAGAAACATTATATCATGAAATAATCATTTTTCTGTTAGTTTAACTGACAGATTGGTCTAAATATGATTGAATAAATTTAGACATGTTAAATTAAAATTGAAGTTTATGGATCTAAGTGATACACCCACATAAGTTTAAGAACATATAATTTACTCATTTCTAGGAAAAACACGGTGCTTAAGAACTAATTTATTTTAGCGAGCAATTTGGATCTTCCATCAAATAATATCTAGCGTGTCATTTGCGATACATAACTCATCTTATAAAAATCAAAGGTTAAAGTTAGATAGAAATAATTTTGAATCCAAATGGAGCATTTTAGTTCCGAATTCTTCATTTATTAATTATAAGATAGTGGACAAAAGGTATAAAAGCTTCGAGGTTTCAAGATGAACTTGACGAAAAGCCACCATCTTTGCGTGGAAGTTTTTGTCAGAAAAATCTTTGCATAGAACTTGGAACTATAAATAAAAAACCCAGTACTGCATAACTAAATGGGCTATCACGGCATAGAAATAAAAAAACATAGAAAAGGGAAAACAGAAAAAAGAAGATAATGGCAGATATGGACCTTTATTGGGCATTTGGGCTCATTTCACTGGCCAAACCTGTGAGAAGGTACGAATTTGAGCAGTTTAACTAGTGTTTCAGTATTGGGCCCAATTTTGCAAAATTTTATATCGGATAGATTTCCACCCAAGCTGTCACATACATTTTCGTTTTCTCCAAGAGAAGCAGGTGCACCCAAAAATCAGTACCATATTTACTGCATTGTCCTCAAGAGCACTAAACAGTATTCGAGAAGAATTTAGGTACTATTTGGAAACACAAAATTTAAAAATCGTTAGACAGTTTTTATGGGTGTTTGGATAATTTTCATTTTTCTGTTTCCCAAATGATGTATTTTAAAAATGTAGTTCATAAAAGTTGACAGCAAATATCCAATAATTAATTACCTACAAATCGAGGAAAATAGTGCAAAATTTTGCACTTATGTGAATTTAATTTCTCTTGCAATCTAACTCAAAAAAAAGAGAAAAACAAACACAAAATAAAAAAAAAGCAACCTAAACAAGAACTACAAACAGAGGTCCAAACTAAGCCCTTCCTCCTATTCCAACTCAGACCTACCTATCTTCTCTGGCGCTGACACGGACAAACACAACGACAGTGACGGCGCCGCCTCCGCCATCACCGGTATCTTATCTTTACAAGCCATCTCCGACCCGAAGTTGCCGGAGTGGTTGCTACAGGAGAGGAACACCGAGATAGAAGAAGTCAAATTAGTTGTAGGGTGTCAGTTCACTAAAGTTGAGGCCAAAGAAGAAAAGTCATCGTTGAGGAAGTCAAAGCAAAGGCGATGAAGAGGAGTCACCGAGGTCGGAGAAGATGCCAGAGTTGGAGAAGGGGACGGCAGCTACGGCGAATTTGAGGTTTAGGGGCTTTTGATGTGGCGGCGTGAGCTCGGTGCAAGGTGGCTTGGGATGGAAAGGAGAAAGAGAGAGAGGCGACACCGAGCTTGAGGGTGGCGGCGCCGTGTGAGAGGAATGAGGAGAGGGGAGCGGCACAGCCCAAACGGAGGTGGCGGCTCTCAGGAGGGAGCAAATCTGGCAGTGCAGGGCTGCACGAGATGATGGTGCCCCGTGTTCAAAATTTTAGGTCAAAATTTGGATCAAACCAAAATTTGCAAAACTTAGAAAAAGTCATGATTTTAAAGAAACTATGGTTTCAAAAACTATAAAATACTTTATAATCAAATAGTTCTTTAATTAATTTTTAATACTATAGTTTTTTTTAAATCATAGTATTGAAAAAATCGTTAAAAAAAACTTTATAACCAAACAGGTCTCAGTGTGCTCATTTTGGATTGAATGGACCAGAGAAAAAAGGTATATTATTATAGCAGAGTGATTTTACTCCGCATTGCAGATGATCTGCTTCTGCTTTCCGGCAATGGGCATGCAGTACCCGCAACGATCTACCTTTCCACATATCATGATTCGATTCCGAATTATATTCCCACCACCCTATCCGGCTGGTCAACCTTGGCGGCAACTGCCCTCCAATGTATATAACCACTTGGTCTCTTGTCTTGTGCTGTGGATGCTTACACTTGTGCCAGTACCATGGGTCCCCCCTCGAGCAGTGGCGCAGCGGTGGTGAGGCGGAGGAGGAGGAAGGCAAGGACGGCGCCACCCGGTGTAGGACGCCAAGGCACGAGGTGCAAAGGGCCGCCGCTTGCCCTATTGCGCCAGGAAGCGCCCGAGGGTGGCTACGTCCTGTGCCCAGGACAGAGATTTCTACACGGGTGCCGACGTGGAGGCTTTCTTTGCTGCACACAACCTATAGAGTCTAGACTAGTAGTACACCAGCAGTGTACTGCTATTACTGTAGTACTGTAAATGTAATTGTGAAAAGTGTTTTGTGTTCTACTCTTATATTTGCAAAGTGGATGGATATTTTATGTAATTGTGTTCTAATGTTATATGAGTAAAGATTATCTGATTGACAATCAATATTCTAGATTGACTATTATAGATGAACTGAAGAGTATCTTTTTTTTATGTTAGATTGTGTCTTAATTTCACAAATCGACAGCCCATATTTGCCACCATCCCCCACTCTAGTTGCAACGGAAACTACAATAACGTTGTGAATAGTGATTTGGTCTGATTCAATTATCTTCTCGCCATGTTGTTGGTAGTTTTTTAAGCTTAATCGGGAGCAATGCTACATGCTCTCTTGTTACGTGTTATGTTAGTATGTTATCTACAAAAGAGCTGATTAGTGTGGCTACTGAAAGAGAGAGTCAATATGGAAGCTATGTGACCAAGTCTGAGATAAAGGGAATCTAATCCCAGCATTTAGCCCATCGATTTGGCATAACCGGCGGCTACCACCGGCAGACAAAACATGCAAAGCGAGCACAGTGAATCCAGCTTTGATTGCCATATCCATGATCTTATTCTGCAGTGTTTCGTACTCTCTTCATCATTAGAACCGAGGAATCCTTACCTCCAAGGGCAAAAAAAGATCTCTGCAAACATATGAATCTCGCACACATCACCCATGTATCTATTAAAAGCGCCCAAAGCATAAAGCACGCACTTGTACTGTAGGAAGCATTTGATGCGTGCCTCTCATTTATCCTTTGTCCTTGGTGGAATCAAAAGGAAGAGAAGTTTCAACGTGATAGCTCTAAAGACGTACATGCTCATACAGTAATGTGCTATTGGGTGAACAGTACGGTAATATGCTTTTTGAAAAGTTTTGCTTGCATCGTTTTTTTGAGGTGGGTATATTGACTTAGACAATATGACTATACGTGTGGCACGTTTGAAAGATGTCTAAAACATTAAAGATTCTTACTTGATCAAGTCTAGATTTTCACAACATCAAATTATTTCTTACACATAATCTAGAGCAATAGCTCCCCAAGTTTAAAAGAGAGGGAAAGGCTGGCATTTTAAACTCCCACAATTATTTTTTTGGGTCGGAAGAGTTGTTGGGTTGGGCTTAATTATTCAGTTATGGGCTTTAGAAAATTCACGAGCAAACGCTAAAAACGTATGACCAAAAACTTCTTGGCGCAACACATGCCTCGTAAAATTCGGGCTTCAGGCGTTCATTCCAAAGACGACTTAGACCGGAGAGAAGTGTGAACATGATATGATATAAGAATGAGTCCAATGTATGGGTTCTTAGACAAAAAAAAAAATAATAAAAATAAAAATAAAAATAAAAATATTTTGTGTATATTCTATATCATGTGTGTGAAATATCACAAAAATACTTAATATTCTAATACAAAAATTTCTGAGAGAGACTCTTTGTATGAGCCTATGATATTTATTAGAATTTAAGTGATTTTAGTAAAATATAAATAATTTTTAATTTCAAAATCGAATTTAAGTGATTTTTTATCTCTATATAAAGATAATTCAAAGAGTTATAATTTTATAAATATAATCGAGACCTAATTTAAACTATATTAATGCATAAATCAAGAAATAAATATTGTATATAATTTGATGACATAGAAATTGAGAAAAAACAAAAAAAATTTCAGGCGTCTAAACTCCTCCAAGCTTCTTCACTCATACTTTTAAAAAAATAAAAATTTTTATTGCAAGTACTGGGCGGACGTTCGCGTTGTACTCCATCTAAAAGATCTTGATAACTTTAAAACGCATAAATATTTATCTAAATGGTTGATTTCTGGACCAACATCCTAACGTCTCTTTCGCGCCTTTTGCACATGAAAAGCAGGGATTCTTAGCCTCATGTTGGTTACACGTCATGAATATTAACACATAGTATAATTATTTCAAGCAGAGGGTCGAGCTCCGTCCTGTCAAAACAATAGTGATGCTTATTTTTGCAGAAAGTACAAGAGACATGCACTAGTCCTTTTCCGATCTCTTAAGTCTTAATGTTAACAAATCTCGCTTAAGATCGATCAGTGATCTTGATGCGTCTGGTTGTCAATGTTCACCATCGTTTATTATTATTGCACATCCCATCAAAAAATCCAAGCGTTAAATTCTGTCTTCTCACTCCATTTGCATTCTTGTTTGATGTCACATATCCAAGTGTTTCATGACATGATAGCTTAAAAAAAAAGAGTAGATCGAGTCCTTTCTCACTGTTCTTCGATGAATCTTTGGAAAATTCGAAACATTGTTATTTTTCATCAATCAGCAAATGTTATGTCTTCGTACAAATTGTTGACACAGAATTTATCTCTTCTGATGGAAAAGGGATTTGAGGACGAGCGCGTGACGACCAAACACTGGTTGGAATTTTTTTTGAAAGTGAAACACTGGTTGAAATTAGTGGCTTAATCTGGTGGAGTTTAAATTTGTATCATTTTCTTTTCTTATAGTTTTTCTTTTTTTTACTTTCCTTTTGTTTTATTCTTTCACATTTGTACTAAGATTTCTTCGTTTGATGAAATTTCAGTAGATCTCTCTTTCTGTTTCTATAAAAAAAAAATGTCACATATCTATGGAACACCTTGGTACTTTGTAATTTGTACACAACATTTCTCACAAAAAGTAAGAAAGATGTATACATGATTAGCCCATGATTGATTGCTCTTTAGGTTTTTTTGTTGGCCCTTAATTTGCAGATAATTGTCTATGTCTTGTACGAATCATTGATTAGACAGGAGTGCGTGCCATTTTGTCAAGAACTGCTTAACTAAAGCTGTATATGGACATGCTTAATTTGCCTGACATATGAGACATCTATCATCATAATTTCATACGACTTCCATGGCTGATTTGATTTTGCAGAATTTGCGGTTTGTACTTAAGGTGATGTTTGATTCATAAATTTTGTTTCATATATGTGATGAGAACATATTATCTACTATTTGATTAGACTACTCAGTAATTATAACGCATGCACTCAAAATATATTCCAATATATTTTTAAATACACCTCACTTAAATTTATTTCAAAAGTATCCTATCATATATCATTACTCACTTGAATTAAATATATATTGTATTTACTTATTTTACTCCTGATTTTAATGTATTATAAAATCTATTACGATTACAATTATGATACTGAAGCAAACATCATCTTGATGCTGCTGAGATGTTTAGCTAATTCAACACACCATAATTAAGGTCCAGATTTATGTTTCATCTGTCTTTTTGGAACTTTGCTCTCCTTGCCGACATTTGGTAGCGTCGTTTTTTTGGCTATACAAAGTTTTCAACTCACAACTTTGATAACTAATTTTTATTATAATATATTAATAAATTTATAAAATTATAATATTATGAAAGTATTTTCTATGACAAATATATTCATATCTTACTATAATTAATTTAAATATTTATAAATATATTAGTAATCAAAATTAAAAAAAATTTGAGAGCACACATTCAAAAATAAAACGGCACTCTTTCTGAACTCTGGGAAGTTAGTCACAACAATGATTGGATCCTTAGTGAGATGCTTAGACATTGACATGTTGAGTGCACTATTACTTTCTGAGAGATCATGAAAATGTTATACCACATTACTTTACAATACCTCAGTAGTTAAAATCGCTCATAATTATTTAAATCTTGATCCAACGTAAAATCCTGTACAAGTTATTTAATCAAAGACAAAATTGATCGAACGGGTGAAAGCACAGACAACAAAATATAAGAGGGGACAATGACAAGCCATGATAAAAAGCCAAACCTTGAAGTCGATATTTATCATTAATTCTTTATTCAACCAAGCAAATACCTCTCATCTCTTTCTGTATCAATCATCACCATCATCTCCTGTACTTTACATGTGTGGCAAACATTTAATCACCCAAGAAAAACTCACAAAAGAAAAAAGGAAAAAAAAAAAAAAGAACTCACCAAGCATTAACATGCATATTCAAGCTACTATTCTACTAAGTACGTACGTACATACATACATGTGTGTATATACTACTCACACGTAACGTACATCCCTGTCAAGCCGGTACACGTACATAAATATTGCAGTAATTGTTACGCCGTATGATTCAGTTTGGCTCTTTAATTAGCTAGCACCAATTGCCTAGCCCAGCCACATCGAACTCCTTGCTGTCGCCATAGATGCACTGTCCTTCGCCATGGCTCGCTGCGCACGGGAAGGTGCCCTCGAAGTAGTCGAACCACTTGAGCTCGTCCAGCGCTGTGGCGCCGTAGTGCACGGCGGCGGCGTGGCCGTGGACGTGGACGCCGGCGTCCGTGGCGCTCGGCCCCAGCTCCAGCCACGGCAGGTTGGTGGTGGTGGCCGCCGCGGTAGTAGTGCTTCCGCTGTTGTTGCACTGGTCGTCGGTGGTCGCCGGGCTTAGGCCAGCCATCGAGTTCAGCGTGCTGGAGCTCGACACCGACGGGATAACCGCCGGCACGGAGGCCCCGCAGTTGAGCGTGTCCACGTCGAAGTAGCCCATAAAGTCCGCTGTCTGGTTGTAACCCGGCAGCGATGCTCCGCTGCCGCCGGCAGCGTCGTCGTCGCCGCGGCCGTATATCTTCTCTGCTCCCGCCATCATCGGCATCCGCTGTACGGATGACAGGATGAGCTCGGCGTCGCTGAACACCGCCGTGCGGCTTGCGGTTGTCGGCGCAGCAGCAGCCGCCGCCGCCGCCGTACGGTTGCCGACCTCGGCCAGCGGCTTGTGGGTGGCCGGGTCGATGCCCCTCTGCCGAAGCTTCTTCTTGATGTACGAGTTCCAAAAATTCTTCACCTCGTTGTCCGTCCGTCCCGGCAGCTGCGCGGCAATCTGCGACCACCTGGTCATGATCGAGCAATTCTCCATTACTTCAAATTAATCAAGAATCATTAGTTTTTGCAGAGTAATTACACTTGACACGTACTTGTTTCCAAGCATGGAGTGGAGATGTATGATGAGGTCTTCTTCTTCCTGAGAGAATGCACCCCTCTTGAGGTCTGGCCTGAGATAGTTTATCCACCTCAGCCTGCAGCTCTTTCCACACCTCTCAAGACCTAATGCATTCAACAACATAATTAATTTGATTAACTAAACTATAATTGGATAATTACAACACAATTTAAGCAACTAGAGTGCCAAATTAATCATAGTTAACTAAGTGGCTGCAAGCATTGGTAGGGGAGAGTGAGCTAGTATGTAACAGTACCTGCTAGCTTGGGGACAGAGCTCCAGCAGCCATGGCCGTACTTGGCAATGTGGTTCATCAGCTTCTCATCCTCCTCAGGGGACCAGAGGCCTCTCCTCAGCTTCTTCTTGTGGCAGCATGACCGCTTCGCCATGTCGATCGAGCGGCGGTGCAGGTGAGATGGACGGCGGCGGCGGCGGCGTGCTACTGAGAGGATGAAATGGAGACGATGACGACGAGGAGGACGACGAGGAAGATGGCAATGAGGAGAGGAGAGATACAAGAAGGTGAGGTATAAAAGAGATGGGGGCGGGAGGCAAGAAGTCGCTCTCAAGTAGGTACCAGTGTAGTAGAGAGGGAGTGTCCTCCTCCACCCCCTCTTCTGAGCTGAGAACTTCGGTAAAGACCACCCGGACGTGGGAACCCAGAGTTCAGCCGTCCGATCGAAGATCCTAACTCCTAAACATGATCAGCAGATAGGCTCTAATGGGAGGACGATTTCAGTGAATCACCTCCCTTTTTAGCCCTCACTTCTCTCGCCAATGCAATGAGGCAACTCACGTTTTAGCTAAGTCCTCCGAGTTTTATGATGGATGAGTATGTTCGGAGGGGGGCCGGACCATCCTTTGTAAAGAACAAATGAATCAACAAAGAGCTGCCCCTTTTCGTCTTAAAAAAAAGAAATTAATAAAAATTGGTCATGAAATTAATCATGATAAGGCAATAATCTTCACCCGTGTGTGCTTCTTAGGCCATGTAATTGTCCTGCACAGCTGTGTTGGTAGGCCAGTTGACTACTCTTTTTGCTCTTTCTCCTGCATAATTATTTTCACCTTTGACAACTTTGCAGCAATCAAACTGGCTTTTCTCCTCGACATATAATAAACTGCATGCATGCATGCCCCTGTATGGCTTTGGACATTGAGCACTTTGCTTTAACATTACTTCTGGAGTTATTTGGAACACAAGCAAGCAAGCACCACGCAGATCTGCGCACAATGTGTAAAATAATTGCTGTTCCAAATGCCAAAAGAATCTCATGGCAGGGACGCAGAAAGCCTGGGCAGTTTATTTAAGTGCTAGAAAGGTACGGATTGGCCGGATACGGCTTGAACAGTATTTGTCAGACCAAATCTAAATTCATATTTCACAACCAGATTCAGATACAGATTTAGAGTTTTTATGATTTTAATATCCGCATAATGTATGCACCAACATAATTTATAAACCAACTATATTATAAGTCGTCATATGTGGACCATACTGTGTAGAAGAGAAGGCAAGAGCAGGCGAGGTGCATTTTGAATAGTTAGGAGCCCACATTCTGTTCACTGAGATGTGGGCCCAAAGAAAAGTACAGAGGAAAGTTTGGATGTATTGGGTTAGTACTAAAAAACTTGTGCATTTATTATGCTAATCCAAATCTGAATGGAGCTTTGGCCGATGTGAATTTTAATCTGAACAATAATTCAGATGCAGCAATCTATACCAAATCGGCATTTCTTTTTGGGCTTGAAATACATGATTTTACAGGTTATATATCCACATCCGGTTTGAACCCCAGCATATCCGTATATTTTAAGACCCTACCGCACAGCACTGTACCATTGTATATATGAATACATGCGCTAAGGGACATGACAACGCAACAATAACAACAAGCTAATTTTTTTAGTTCTTTTTATAGCTAGCCAGCTAGCTAATTAGTGATTCTTAATGTGTACGGAATTGTGTGATCCCTCTCTTGCCACACCAAGGACCAGTTTTAAATTATATGACACAAATCACCAATTAGAACATTTTAATTCTCTAGCGGAAAACTGGTCGCCTGCCAACTTGTTACCTCATGACAGATAGACTACCAAAATTCTTTCTTTTCTCTGTGGGCTCTTCACCGACAAATTTCTGATGTTCTCCTCCTTCATATGCATGATACTGAGTTTTCACACTTCCTAATAGGAAAATTAAACGTTCAAAACAGGCTTTCATGCATGCTCAAACAAGCTCTCAAAGGACCCCCCAATAAAATGATATTTCCATTTCACTTAATTTCATCGTAAAACCACTACCCAACATTGCCCCGTTCCTTCACTTATACGGCTTCGAATGTAAGTATCTGGCTTTTTGTTATCTGATTGAGATTATTGAACATGATGGGATAGTTCTTAAATAGATCCTAATGTGAGGACGATCGTTGCTGAATTTGCCTTTCTTTTGAACCTTACATTGTCCTGATCAATGATTATCCATCCACTTTTTCAATTCTACTAGAGGTTTGTAATATGACAACACTGTCAACACATGAGTATAATGTACCCATTAGTCCACTACCTAATTGTTATAGGTAACTTATGTAGGAACTCCCCACATATAAAACTCAGTTAAGATCTGTTATATTGTGATCAAGATACCTGATGGATCTTGATTTCGATTTGATAGCTTCTAACTAGGATTTTACGCGCCAGCATCGCCATAGAAGCTTTTTCCTTAACGGCATTGGGCTTGTGTGATTTGTTAATTAATGAAATAGTCAATACTCAATAGACAAAAACTTACCAAAGAAGAAAAAAGAAAATTTAATTAGTGGTGTTTAATTGTTCTACGGCTGTGTCTATGTCCCATGCATTCGAGTTAGTGCACAGGCATGCTTACAACTCTGTGTGTGTGCTGTAGAGCCAAGGAAAAAAGTGCTAATATTGTCCTTTCAGTATTTATGTTTGTAGTTTTACATATTTTTAATGTGACAAGGATGGTTCTTTCTAACAAACTGAAAGGTTTTCTTAAATTAAATTTCACACAAACTATTTATGCACCAAACTAATTGATCATCTAATTTTTCTTTTTTAAAAAAAACTCGTTTTTTTGCAGAACTCCTGCTACATATATATACACGTGCAAAAGATTGACGCAATCCGCGATATTAATTAGTTTATCAACCTATACAATGCAGCATTTTTTAGTCTTTTGCAATTAATGCTTTTTGAAAAAAAAAAAAAAAAAAGAGAGGCCGAAAATGGGGCAGCTTGCTTGGATGGTAAGTACAAAGATAGCAGAAGAGGTGAGAAAGGCAACTTCTATAAACGAAATGCACAAATCAAAACAACTAAAACTACAATTGAAAAATGATACAAGAAGCATTTTTATTTATTTGTCGAAGTATGAAATTATGTCTACAGTAATCTAGAAATTATAACTTGCGGGGCTAGCCGCAACTTAATTTTAAAATTTACATATTATAATAATAAAGTCAATGTCTTCAAAATGTTTAATTTTATGGTCTTTAACATAAATACCAATAGAAATCATCATGCATCTGCCATTGTCTAAAAGTGTTTTTCTAAACACACTGCATAGTTTTGAACCAGCATCCACAACGTTTTGACCCATCAGCAAAGTTTTGACTTATTTTTCTTAGTGAATAATAAAACACTCGGCATCATCCGATATTTTAGTAGTAAAAGAACAAAACGACCATCGATTTCAAAATTAATCACCGCAAAAGAATTAATCTATATCGTTGGTTTTAGGGTGCGAAATAACGAACAAAATTGAGAACGATGCATGCATACATGTAATATAGTATTTTTGGGTTCAATTATGCTCTTCTCATGTTCATGATCGTAACGTGATTAACAGGGGCATTATGGAATGTTGGGAGAGGATTCCTCGATCAGAATGGAGCTGGCGGCATAAGACATAATGCATGTTAGGTGCATCAATTATGCATACATTATTGAGCTTGCAACAACACAACTACATGCATACTAACAGGTACTAACACGGACAGAAAGTTTTACCGAAGTGAACATCACATACGTTATGCGGTTAATATAGAAGAATAAGAACCGAAAATTCCAATTGTTGAATCAGATCTGAATGCCATGCACATTTACATGAATACAACCAACTCCTGTCTTCCTTCTAACACATGTTGTTTGTGAAGGAAGGAAGAATCAAAGGCTTAAAACTGTGCCATGCAACTTTCACATGACTAATGAGAGGCAAAGGGTCTCTTTGGTTTCTTTGTTAATTTGGGTTATTGTTCGTGTGAGTAAACTAGTACATATGAGTAAGTTTTACGAGAGAAAAAAAATATTATTTAGTTTCTTTACTTAAATAATGTAAAATCAAAATAAATTTTTGAGAATGAATAATTTCTCCAGATTTTTTTAATTCACACCATATATCAGCATACGGTAGGTAACTAGAGCGACTTTGACTTAAGAAATGAGATTTGTTCATGAAAGAGAGAAAATTTACCTTTTTTTTGAGTTAGGATTTTTTTGCATATTTAAACAATTTAATTTGATAAAACAAAGATTGAACATAACTATTAAATAATCATGTTTGTTAAGCTAGACTAGAAAGTAATTTGGCTATATCAGCAAGAGATCCAAAAAGATCCAATATGTGCAGATATTTCATACATTAATTCCTAGCCGGCATGCATTGGATCTGTATAATGTAGAAATATCGTTGCAAAACACTCGTACATGGTAGTCATACGCATGAGAGTTTTCTCGTTTGTTAACGTTACAGAAGGTCAAAAATACCCCACAACCTGGTTGTGGCTCGCATTTCAACTTAGGCGCGTACGGTTGCAATGTACGGCCAAGTGCAGACATGGCTCTTACCAAAAAGTTAGTCCAAGATGCGAAGCCTGCTCAAAGCAATTTTACACGATTTCTTGTAACATCTCCTCTTGTTCATATTCCAAATAGTATATATGGATTGATCGCATCAGTGAGAGTTGTATTGTATAAAATATTATAATAATGTGATCGACGAGTTGATTGAAGTTAGGATGTGAGGATGGCCCAAGGAGAGTGGACGTATGTAGAACTATGATTGATTTTTGAGGTTTTATTGTCTTCTCTACTGGTGTTTTTTTTTATCTTGTTTTATAGTTGAGAAGGTGATGTGTTCGATTATTTTGGATAGTTTGTCATAGTGAGTGAAATCTTAAAAAAGAAAGAAAGAAAGCAAGAAAGAATTATGACCAAACTCAAAACGAGCTCTAACTTATCGGTCCCACTTGAAAGATTCATAGTGTTATGTAGACAATTTTACTGATCCTAATTGAAATAGAGATATTTTACAGTGTTATAATATCAACTCACCCACCACAACATTTTATGTTTTTAGATACACTTTTTTATGACACTTGAAATAAGTGTCACAAATTATTTTTTGGTTCTCAATTTTGTGAAAACTGTAGACGACTCTTGGTAGAGGAGTCGTAATACAAATATGGATGATGACACTTCTAATGACGCTTTATAGAAGAGTCACCAAATAACTATAAGGTCTCTTAAGATTATCTATCATCAATATTTATTTATGTATTTTGATTTTTGCAATTTACAAATACATCAAAAATATTATGTTTTTCCTATAGAGAAAATTTCACATTTTGTACTGCTTTTCTTTTTTATTTTGATATTATTTAAAAAATTTATACATAACTACTACTTAAATTAATAACATAGATGAAAAATAGTTTTTGTTTAAATTATTTTTTGTTGCAGACACAAAAATTGTTAGACTTTTTTCCCACTTCTTTTTTTTTTTTAGAAATCTATTCTTACAAGTGGTAGTTATTTTTTCCCCTCAGATCAATTTGTGACACTTATTTGAAGTGTTATAAAAAAAGTGTATCCAAAAGCATAAATGTTGTAGTGAGTATATATCTACAGATTTAAGTAAAATTGGAACACCCTTAACGTTATTTCTTTATAGCGAATATTAATATTGTTTTCTATTTTCTTGACATGCAGAGTAAATTTTTTATAATATTATGAATATATTTCTTATTAATAAATTTGAAATTCAATAACAAGGACATATATGCTCCTGCTTATCCCACAAGCGCAAAATGGTTTGGTGACAGTTTGCTTATTGCTTAGTGTTTTTGGAATATTGTTACTAGTATTTATGATTAATATGGTAATTATATTGTTTGTATATGAGTAAGTAAAGGTCAAGTGAAGGAGTGAATATGAGAACACTATAGGAAGAATGGATATGATGAACTTTAAGAAAATAGTCATTTCATCATAACAAGGTACAATTACATTGTTTTAGACACAAATTATTCTTTCTATAAGGAAAATTAAAAAAAGAACGTAGATAGTAAATTAAAATCATTTTATATCTCTTGATCCCAAACAAATTAAGACCTTAGAAATTAATTAAAAAATAGAATAGTTAATTTTATACTAATGGGAAAGTGTCAATTAGTAAAATATTACTATAAATATAACATATGAGATATGAAATCACATGTTAGTGAGATACTCAATAATATTTTACTAAATTCGTGACTTTGATAATGATAATGAAAATAATTGTCCAGTGCTGGAACCACGACAAGTCGCTTGTCGCATTCTGGAGCCGCGACAAGCCCTCTGACTCCTATAATGGTTCAGTCCTAATACGACTAGTTTTCAAATGATACGACAACGACCAGTTTCAATATTGATACAACCAGTTTGTGTATTAGATATGACCAGGATCAGGTCTAGTACTATACAACCACGACCGAGGAGTCAGAGGGTTTGTCGAGTGCTGGGCATTCAACAAGTTGATTTCCACCCCTATAACATGAAACGTTACTTGTCGAGGTCCTAAGATTCGAGAGGTTGACGTGATAGGTTATTTTTATAAAATATAATAATTTTAGGTCATTTTTACAATTAATTTTTTTGTGTGGATTATTTTATAAATAAATCAGTTTTTCTTTGCCGCTCTAGTTTTTTCCCTCAATCGCTTAATCTCCCGCCTAGAGATAATCAGCAAGAAATTCTCGTGCCAGATGCAAAGTTAACCGCATTTATATCTCTACACGGTTGAAAAATATTGAGAAAAATCGGAAGAGAGGCCTTGGTGGTAACAAGAGGGAGGATATTGAGGATAACAAGGGGAGAGGAGATCGGCGTTTGTCAGGTTAGAAATTTCTTTTTCAATTTCTTGTATACCCCAAATTTTGTAGTTATTTGGGAATTTAGTTTGATTTTTGTTTGTTGAATTCAAGCAGCTCGCATGGCAAATTAAACATCAACGAACTCCTAAAACAATCTCCAACCAGATCTTGGTTTATCTCTCTTGCTCATCAAAATTTCAATTTATATCAAATTTTTATGCTTATTTCTAGATTTTGATTAGAGGTTGTTTTGCAGAATTGCAACTCACAATAATAGCCTGATCAATTAGGTGTTGGTCCACATCTTAGGGTAATATGCAAGCAAATAAGGTAATTTATCTTTATACTGAAATTGTTAGATTTGTTTTTTTTTTTTTTGTGAACTATGGTTAGCTTAGCTTCATACTTTTATTTTGGCGACGTGAAATAGGCGAAATGAGTTAAATCAACTATATTAGCTTGACAACTGATGACCACCATAATCATCACGGAAAACTACAGATCATAGACTAAAACCTTTTTGTTTTCTTTCTTTGGGTCTAACTATTGCATGGTACTAGAAAAATTTATTTCTTTTGACAATATTTTTTGCATGATAATGCAACAGAGTGTTTGTCTTAAGTCTTTGCCAAATTGATGCTTCAAAACATTTTTTTAAGGACTTTTCTAATCAGTAGCTCGGTCATGAATATTGTTGAAACTTTTTTCTATTTGACTGCTAATAAAGTTAAGGAATGTTGACTACAAGACTTCATAATATTAGTTACATGATGCTCTTCCTGACCTAGATACCCCTATACTAGATATCTAAGAGAGAAAGAGTTTGGTTTGAAAAAAAAAAACTAGTTCATATTTCAGAGTGCTTTGAAAAATATGGAATGAGCAAAATCTTGCATTCATGACACATTAATGTACTTGTGTGAATTATAAAGTAACCAAATATTCCAGTTGTTTCTTTTTAGCATTTTTTTGTTAATTAGGTGGTGTTAATAATTTCCATGACAGAAAATGGATAAAAGTTGGATAGGAATGCCATGGACTAGTAAAGCTTATATGGATTGTGTCACATACTTTATAAAATTTGCTGTAGAGAAATCATTTGTTGGGAGAAAAATTCTTTGTCCTTGTTGGAAATGTTCAAATTTGATATTGGTTTCCTCCAGATAAAGTTGAAGAGAATTTGGTGTGAATGGAGTTTTGTTGGGGTACACTGAGTAGGATCTTCATGGAGAATCTTTAGTGGAAGATCTAAATAATGCATCTTCGTATGATGAGGATTTTAATTCACACTCAAAACTTTGTGGAAGAAGATGAGATGCAAAGTCTATTAAGGGATGCTTCAAGTGTAGAGGCCACAAATGTTCCCAAACTATATATTAATCATGACGACCACAACTTAGGTGAACATAGTAGTGAAGATAATTCTATGGGATCACACCAGAAATATGCTAGTAGTCCACTTCCATCTAAAATGCCCATGCCTCAACCTAAAAAGGGAAACACTCATTTTGAAAAATTGATGCGCGAGCATGAGATGGAACTTTATCTCGGTTGCTCAAAATGTTCAATATTATCTTTTCTATTGCGCCTTTTCCACTTGAAATGTTTGAATGCGTGGAGCAGTAACTCATTTACAATGTTACTTGAATTACTACAAGATGCCTTTCCAGAAAGAACCACTTCATCATCTTCAAATGAAGCCAAAAAGTTAATAGGAGAGTTAGGTCTTGGCTATGAGAAAATGCATGCTTGTTTAAATGATTGCATGTTGTTTTGGGGGATAGTGAAAAAGATGAATCATGTCATGTGTGTGGGGCTTCTCGGTGGCAAGAAATTAGTAGCGAGATTGACCTATTTAATGAAAAGCACAATCACACACATAAGAAGGCTAATAAAGTTTTAAGATACTTCCCACTCATACCAAGATTAAAACAGATTTTTATGTCATAAAAAATTACCTCTGATTTGAGATGGCATCAAGAAAGGCGCACAAAGGATGGATTGATGCGGCACCCGATAGATGCTTTAATTTGGCTTTGATGAACATTTTCCTGATTTTGCTTCTGCTCTTAGAAATCTTCAATTTGGTTTAGCAAGTGATGGTTTCGGTCCTTTTAGAACACTGAGCTCAACCTATAGCACCTGGCCTATTTTCATAATCATCTATAATTTGCCTCCGTGGTTATGCATGAAGTCACATCTGTGATATTGGCAATGATCATCCTTGACGATAAAGGCCCAAGAAATGACATTGATGTGTTTTTGCTAGGGGTGTAAATAAGCTGTGAATATCTGTGGATATCTATTTACGGAATTCGATAAAATAGTTATTTGGTAAGAAAATCAATATCCCACAAATAATGCGAATTCAAATTTGGATTTTTCAATTTTTGATATCCAAATTCAGATGAGGATTCTATAAGAGTATATATGTGAAACAAATGTGAATATCTGGATAATCGTATAATCCGAAGAAGGGTATATGTTTAGAGTTATAATTTATCGTGCACTTATCATGACAAATTATTTGCTATTGTAATTATGATGTTGACAACTGTAACATGGTGTTCAATTGTTTATGTTGTGTATTGTTGTGTTGCATTGAGATAGAAAATGAGTTGAAAGTAACATTTTTGTTAATCAATAAATATTTATTTGTTAAATAATTATTTTACACTCCTAATTTTTGCAACCTTTAATAAAAGAGTTGCTAATTTATTGGGGCGGAATACAAGCATTTGATGCATCTACAAAAAAAATATTCACATTCAAAAGTGTTTTTTTTTGGACTATAAATGACTTCCCTGCATATGGCGATTTATCTGGTCAAAGCACTAAGGGGCGTGTTGCTTGTCCTAATTGCGGAGATTCTACATGTTCAAGATAGTTGAAAAATGGTGGAAAATTTTGCTACTTAGATCATCGTCGATGGCTGGAGAAAGGCTATTCTTATTAGCTTGATAAGGGTGGTTTTAGTGGTACAATTGTGATGCGCATAGCTCCAATTACACCATCTGTATCCAATATTAAAAGACTAACTTGAAGGTATGGAATTTACAAGTGGTAAATCCACACAAACATCAAGAAAGAGAGCAAGCAAAGATAGAGAGGATGATACATTCGGAAATGTATTTGAGAATGATAAAATCGAGGATGGGAATTAGACAATAACATGGATCATACAATTAAACTTTGGTGGACAAGGCGTGTTTCATTATTTGGTGGAAAAGGAGTTCAATTTACTTCGTCATAATTAGATGTTGTGCACATAGAAAAGGTGTGTGACAATATAATTTGTACTTTGTTGAATCTTGAGGGAAAGAATAAGGATAATCTGAAAACTCTTCAAGTCTTACAACACTTGGATATTAGGCATAATTTGCATCTAGTGACGCTTCCTAACAAGAAGTTTTGTCTTCCTCCAGCACGTTATAACATGTCTTTGCAAGAGATAGATAATTTCGTAACAATATTAAAAGACATAAAAGTTCCTGATGGATATGCATCTAATATATCAAGATGTGTTAATATTAAAGAGAGAAATATATCAAATCTAAAGATTCATGATGGGCACATTTTGATGCAAGATATTCTTCCAATAGCCTTAAGAGTTTCAATGCCAAAAAAATATTGTTGGCTTTTTTTTTGCTTATTTTCTTTCTTCAAATCTTTGTGTTCCAAGAGTTTACATCCTAGGGATCTAGATCAATTGCATTCAAATATTGTGTTTATTCTGTGACATAGAGAAAGTTTTTCCACTGGGGTTGTTCACTATTATGGTTCATCTCATCATTAATCTTCTTGATGAAGTAAATTTGGAGGACCTGTTCACTATAGATGGATTACCCTATTGAGAGGTTAGATAATTTAAATTGTTTTATATTTCATATACATTAATTAGTATGTGACAACAATTTTTTACTTATAAACAATCTTTTTATTGATAAATTAATGTATTTGATGACGTTGAAAGCTCTTGTGCGTAATAAAGCTCACCTAGAGGGCTCCATTGCAGAGGGATATCATACTGAGAGACTCCAATATTTTGTTCTATGTACTTAAAAGCATTATTTAATTGGGCTCCACGAAATGATGATATGATAAAAATGAAGTTTAGTTGTTCTCGTCTAGTGGATGGGAACTTGCAATGTTTGAAAATGCTCTCCTTGATGACAAACCATTACAACAAGCTCACCGCTATGTTTTACTTCATAGCGACGTTATTTCCAACTACCATAGGTATGCATATTCCAACTTAGGTACATAAAACAATGCCACATTGTACTATAATATGCCTGTTTAAATTTTTTTTTGGTAGAGAGAGTTTTTGGACAAAAAAACACAAACTAATCCTCATGTTCAAATTACGAAAAATGTTGAGCAAAAGTGGATCATTGAAAATTTTTCTGGATGGCTTCTAAGCTTGGTAAGTTAATTACATTTAGATCACTGACTTAAGAATCTGTTTTTCTAGAATTGAGAACAATTGTTCAAAAGAATTCGTGGCTCTTGCAAGAGGCCCAAACAATGTAAGAAAGAGGTATAAAGGATATATAATTAATGGTTTTCGGTTCCATCTTAAGGACTTGGAGAAATCAAGGAAAACTCAGAATTCTGGAATCATAGTTACGGCGGACTCTTAAGAATTTCTATGCTGTGTTCACTGACATTACTGAGTTGGACTACTGATAGAGCATTTAAAGTTATACTTTTTCGTTGTGGTTGGGCAAACAATTCCTCACGAGATTTGAAGAAAGATGTCTATGGTTGCTATCTTGTTAATTTTGCTAAGCTCATACACACTAGACATAATTTGAAGGATGATCCTTTTATATTTCATCACAAGCAAAGCAAGTATTTAATGTCCGAGAGCCTAAAGCTACACAATGATATCATGTTATTACTAGAAAACCAAAAGACTTGCATGATGTTTGATCAAAGACACAAAATGATGATTCTGAAGATAGTAACACACAGTGTGTACCTAAAAACATTATAACAGATAACCAATCGAATGACTATGCAAGCTCAAGCTGGACTAGGGCAGACATTGAAGCAATTAATGTTTGATTATGAAACTTTTATATTTTATTATATGTTGCTCTCTCATCATTTATATCAATATTATAATTACTCTTGCTTTCTAGATTTCATTTGTATAATCATTCTTCCATCATCCATATTGAGAAGTTTTCACTTTCTAATTCAATGCATTTTTGAAACAAGGTAATTTATATTTTTTTATTTTTTTTTTCTAAATAATTCATCATACTATCCAACTATGTGTTGACAGGACTACAAAAAGAATGGCTAGGACAAGGAGACAGAGTGTTGGCACATCCATTTGGAGCATCTGAGTTCATTTACCAATTTGGAGATAGCATTTTTGAGGATGAAAATTTGGAGATTGAAAATTCAAAATCTAAAAATCCTGAAGATGATAACATTTATGAAGTCTCCAACCAATCTAATGAAAATCAGGATAATTGCAAACTAGAAGAATTTGTTTGCAGAGATGATTTGGAGATGGTAATAATTTTACATCTCTTCATTTCATATCAAAGACCAAAAAGAACAAACTTTATATACTCTTCAGTTTTTGCTCTCTTTTACAAGATCCAATTGGGAAGTTTTTGAGAATAAAAAAGGAATCACTCGTCCGAAAGATGTGTGGAATTTCTATGAAAATGAAAGAATCAAAATCCACTGCAACTCCTTTGGAAACTTGTCAAAAAAGGTAGAGGAATTTTAGGTGGTTGGCGTAGTACAGTTGCTCGCCGGTCTAACTTGTGTCCTATGAAATATAAGAAATGGAAAATTATGTCGAAATCATTCAAGAAAGCAATATTGAAGCACACTGTGGTAACAAACATATATTTATAATTTTAGTTTCATTGTTTAAATTTTAAGTAGTAGTGTTGACATTAGCTATACGAATCTATTAATTCTATTCCATTCATTTTATAGAAAAGATTTTTCCTTCCAAGGAATTCAAAGGTAAATGCATGGATATTTAAGTCTACTAGCCACAAGTGGGAGAACTATAGATTTCTCCCTAGGAAGGTGTACATGCTAAGTGGATGTAGTGAAGCACTTGTTTCTAACAGGCAACCTCCAAATGGAATAACTCAGCAACAATGGAGAGATCTTGTGCACTATTGGTTATCAAAAGATTTTCAGATTGTGTTATTTTCATGTTTCAGTTTCTCTAGGATAATATTTGAAGTGTAATAAAGCATGTTTACTTTATATATTTTCGTAGAATTACTCTGAGAATGGAAAGGTTGCACGTACTTCTTTGACAAGTCCTCACACAACAGGGTCATAACTACATATATTCTCTAATTCTATAACCTTCATATTATTTCTTTTATGCTCTACAATCCTAATTGATAACTTTTGAGCCTACTTCATTTATGTTAAATTTTCAATACTTCACTACTCAATTTCACAAGTGCGAAAGAATTAGGCAAGTAGCATTGTGAGTTAGTAAATTGTTTTGTTATACATCATTTCTGTGAATTATATATAGTTTTAACAATAGAGTATGGTGTTGGCAGTTGGAAATGTTCTCCATTTTCTTGATAGTAGCATTCACATGTATTGTCGATAGAAGCTAATGAAATCACTCTTTCGGTTTCATGAATGGCATATCATTTATCTATATTTTGTTGCAAATTTTGAACTGATACAACCACGACCATGACCAAGAGCCAGAGAGCCGATTTTCACCCCGCAACGCGACACGTCGCTTATCGAGTCTCCAGGACTCAACACGCTGACGTGACGGGTTATTTTTGTAAAATGTGGCAACTCTGGGTCATTTTTACAATTAGTTTTTTTTTGAGTTATTTATAAAAAAAACTCTCATTATATATAGTTTGATTTTAATATGAATAGCTACTAATACAGTAGCTTAAGTATGTTACATGTTAGCCCCTGCCATTAATTTCTAATTCTGCCACTGAGAATGCCCACTAATACATGGTCTTTTTACTTCATAACACTATTGTAAATATATTGGCCACTATTGTTTCATGGTTGTCAAACTAATATTTCAAAGTACTGACAAACATGCTTGGTACATTAAGTTCTATACTATATTGATATCTTAAAATTTTATTATGGTTTGTTGAATCTCTCATTCGTACTTTTGATGACAGGAGCACAAAAAAAAAGCTCGGGGAATTCGAATTTTTCAAAATTAGCCACACAAGACAAAGTAGAAGGCTTGATAAAAGTGCAATGAAGTTTGTGGTATGTTTCAGCAAAGTGTTACATTCCAATATTTCAATGATGTTTTTGAAGAGGCAATTATTCAATATCCTACAAATAATTTATAATTGGATTTGTTCGCAACAAATATAGTTTATATCACTTCAGACAATAAACATATATATGCATAGCAAAGTTAATTGATATTCCTCATTTTGTAGGATGATGCTAAGGCTTTCAGACTCAAGCTAATGCCCCAGGGACTTCAAAGCCTATTGAGGAAATTGAAAATCAAGTGTATGCTCAATTGAAGGATAAAGGAAATCGAGTCATTGGATACGGAATTGGAGTTACTTCAGATGAAATATATGGAGTGCAAGCTGAAAGTATCAACGTGAATTCTCATTCTGATGAAGAGCCAATATGAATCGAGCAACTTGAGCAAGAAGTGGAAGCAATGAAGGGCCAATATGAATCGAATATAGATGCACTACAAGTTCAAGTAGATACTCTAATGGGTATTATGTTGAGGTCATCTACAGGCAACAACATGAGTTATGGTTGAATAGTATGTATATAAACCAATAGTTAAACTTCTATAGTAATACATTTTGTACAAATGTCTTGTGGCTTTTTATATTTGAATCGTGTGAACTTTAATCTCTACAGTGAAGCATGTATAAACTTGAATTTACTATTGATTTAGTTAATTTACTGGTGCTTATTTTATATTCATGAGCTATGTGCTAACTTTTTATTAGAGCTTTCATTGTTAATGCATTGTGTTGACTATATGTACATGATAACAATACAAATTTTGATGTTACATGAAGATGAATGTTGGAACTTCTATACATGAAAATTTACATTAAGATTTTGGAGGAAAAAGGTACTGTAGAAAAAATGGATGTATTAATTCGAATAATGGTACCAACATTTAAAATAAATATCGGATCAAAATAGCACTAAAAATTTAAAAGTCAAAAAGAAACAAAATTTAAAAAACTAAATTAGATTCTGTGACCTTTTTAAAGTGTCCCTATGTTAATTATTTAAAATAAATTTTAACATAATGAAACATACTAAAAAAAATGAGATGACACTATCAAGATGTGTCATCATTTTTATGACCTTTACTAAGTGTCACCATATTTTTAATGACACTTTATTTAATGATTCTTTCCGTAACACTTCACTAACTGTCATCTAAGGCTAGTGATTCTTGGAAGTGTATGTAAATAGGTAATTAATTATCACTAGAGATATAAATGGTTTCAGTGATATTTTCTATAAAAAATCAATTCACCCATAAGTTAAGTTTAAGTCAGCACCCACCAACTGATATTAATTGTGGAATCATGGGTTGCTTTGCTTTGCTTAGGAATTCAGTTAAAAAAAAAAAGAAAAGAAAAGAGGGGGCTAAGTATAGGCCAAATAGCACATGTATATTTTATATATAGTGATTAGGGATAGGAACATAGCACCAACCATGTGGGGTACTTATATTAATCAGCAGAATCAATAGAAGCACAGGACTGTTGATACGGGTGAAGAGACAACTGAGGGGGGAAACCGCCACAAATTAGTACAACGATTTTTGATTAATTTATACACATATTTTATGCGAAAACTTAATTTGCATCATCGTAAGTAATTAAGGCGTGTGCAGAAACTCACAGGGGAGGGGGGGATTGGGGGGCGAGTTACTGATACTACATGTATCAAATTATTTTTAAAATCTGTTCAGTTTAGTTTTAATTTCAGTCTACAAACTTATAAAATGAAACCAAAACAGATTGTTGATTTTTAGATAAATAAATTAAAGCACTCATTTAACTAAAAACCCTATAAAACATAAGTCAATGGATGATACATAGTGGCTTTTAGAGCTTACAAGTAGGCTAATTAGGCTAAACAGCTTCTTGAATATATAACATAGGCAAGCAAGTGTCCACATACTGTACTCATGGTTGCATGTACTTGAGGTGCATATGATTGTATACCCTATCGTGATTTTAAAGTAGAGTATAATTTGACATCTTTCATGTTAATATACATGTCTGCAAAGATTTTAATAGAATAATCGTCAATTGGGTCCATAAATTATATATGTATTTTTTGACCTACTTATCAGCTAGTGACACAAAATTTTGAGAAAAAACTGTGTTATTATACACTTAGAAATACTTTATTCCACTCGACAGCAGCAAAATACATGTATGTAGCATTGTACTAATAATCAACCGTACGCTTCAAACTTCAATTCATTACCTGCCGGCTGTACTTCCCAATCAAGTCCCATGCATATGCGAGGAATTCATAGGCAAACATTTTCCTCCCCTTGTCTCTAAAAAAAATTTATCTTTTTAATATTTTACGGTCTTAAACATGCAATTTTGACAGTATATTTTTTAATTATTTATCAATAAAATTATAATATTATAAAAAAATTAACGACAAATCTTTTAATATCACTTTCATATGATCAATTTTAATATTTTTATATACATATGTTAGGATAATTAATGACAACTGTGAGGAGCATGATGCAAACTCAAGTCATGATATATCAACATTACCTTTCAATTTCCGATCGAACATTTCTGGAAAAAAACTTCATTAATCTATCAGAGACAAAGGGAATAATTACTGACAGTGGTGACGACCATGATACAATCTCATTATTTAACATCATGGCAGTTCAATTTTTTATCGCACAATTTCGGAAAGAACCTCACATGCACTGTTGCTCCAAAAACGTCACATGCACTGACCAGGGCAGCCTATGATTTAATTTGTCACCATCTGTCTTGTCAACAAAAATTTGTAGTTTTTATAGTTTTTAATAAACAATTTTGTTACTAATTTTTATTATAATATAATATTATTAAAGTATTTTAATGACGAGTCTAATCATGATTTTGTAGAGGTTTGTATCATGATCCTCAGAACGGAATAATAAATGACAAATTCAATAAAATTTGTGTAGGTGATAAGAAGAAATATTTTTGTAGAGAAAGGGAGAACGTACATGCTCCCATGTAAAGCGGCGAGATTTAGGGTACGATCATTGCAATCCACCAAACACGGGCGGCGGCTACTTCTACTCAAACACAATCGGACACCAGCTATAGCTAGCTAGCACTAGCAGGCAGCATCTGGCTTGGTACCACCACCATGCAGGGACCAACACATCTTCTTTTATTGTGCCTCCTGCACTCCCCGTCAGGCCAACAGCGCCACCACCAGTGCGCCACTACGTGGCCACAGTCGCAAGCCTCTCTCTGGCCCGATTTCTGATCCTAATCTCTCCTAGTATACTGTTTCTCGTAAAATCTATAGTTCCTCATCAATTGAAAGAGAGAGAAGCCAGAATGGAATAGTTTCTGGTACTTATTGCCTCTGTACGCACTACACCTTTGAACTCGTAAGTTCGATTCGTTCACCAAATGGCTTCATAGGCTCTTATCTAAAACACCATGCTTTTGAGCATCTTCTCCGTTAGTTCAAACAAACTGGTTTTTTAATTAACGTGATTTCTATTTTAGTGGAGTAGTTTTTGTGATTTCTCACACTTGTGCACACCTCGTAAACTTAGAAACTTATATATATTTTTATCAAATAGCTTATAAGTTTATTAAAGAAGTTAATTTTTTGTTCTACACCATAAATTTTTGAAAACTAATTTCTTAGATACGTTGTCGCTAGATAAACATATCACTAGAGAAGAATAGTAAACCAGAGCAAACACGCCTGAATCATTGGAAGGTGGTACGATGCAGTGGCGAGCTATAGGGCCATGCACGGCCGCCCGGGCCGCGCTCTTAATTGCATGCACGCATCGCGGCCCCACGGCCGACGCGCACGTCCCACCGGCCGATCGACACATATCCATCACGCTCGCGCGCGCGCGCGCACATACTCTACTCGATCTCTTCCGAAAAAGGAGATAGGCCAGCTTAATTTGGTCGCCGTCATGGCACGTTGCTGTCGCTTAGCTTTGTCACGGTGCGTTTCGACGCCCAGCTCTCGTGGTCACGGGCACATTTGTTGTCGTCTCGTGCCGGTGTTTGTAATTGTAACGTGCTGCTCATCCAAATGTACGTAGTAAATGCGGCCAGCTTGGCGCAATGAATGGGTGTTTCCCGTGCAGTTAATCATAGGAGTACGTAGCTCGCGCGTACGTACATGTGTACCACTGTTTACTATGCAGCTTGTACGTGTGTGGTACGTCGCTGCCTGGGGATACTGTTGGACGTTCGACGTGTGTACGTACGTAGATGACCACGTACATACGCGCGCTTAAATGCATGCGCGCTCGTCGCTTTCCAGCTGGGCAAAAGGGTTGCGACTCGCTCAATCATGAGGCAACAACGTGATGTAGGCCTAGTCAAAAGCCTGTTTCAAAGTGTTTAGCAGTTTTTTTTCAGAAATCGAATATTTTGAGATGTTGGGAGAGACTGAGGGAGATACTTCAACTTTTCGTACAAAAGATTTAATTGTTTACCCAGTTTGGGACATTTTAAGTTTATGGCAACTTTTAACTAAAACTGAGCAATGCCTAATTATCTTGAGTAATTATCTCGTATCCGCATATTGCCAAACAGTATGTTGGTTCAAAACAGGGGGGAATATTCTCCATCCTGGGTCATCCGCATATCCTCTTTTTTTTTTATTATTTTTTTATCATCTCATGTAGTATGAAAGAGTGTGGGTATTTGATTGTTTCTATTTTAAACTATGTATTTTGTATGAAATATCTAAAAAAAGAATATTCTACTAATATATTAAGATCATTCATTTTTTTATTGTACCGGACAACTCATCCTCATCATTCTCTCTTGCTTTGGTTTGTATGTGTTTATTTTTTTGTATTTATTTCTTGTTCATTTGTTTGTATTTATTTACTTGTGTTCAATTGTATCACATTTATCTCATTTTAATTAATTTTTGTGTTCAACTGTTTGTTCATTCTTAACCTCGTCAATGATAATATCAAAAAATTCTGGATCATCTCATTTGTTCTCATTCCACACCAACTAAACAAAATCCTAAACCATCTCATTCTATACCAACCAAACGCCCACTTTATACCAACTCATAACATACTACTCATCTTATCTTTTTTCATTCCTCGATTGGTGATTGTTCCAAACAACCAAACACTATCATAAATCAAATAAATTAATTATTGATGGTACTGATTATCTAACATCATAAAAAATAAGACAACTACTAACAATAAAAGAGAATATATGCAATTTTACAAAAGAATAAAAAAAATCTAATTTCCAACTCATCTTCTTACCCTCCTCATCTGGCTAGTTGGGATACTAGGCCTGATCCCCAATCTTCCTCATGGATTCCACCCCATCTCGCCCCAATTCCCAAATTGCTATGGATTCCAACCTCATCAATGTCTTAGAGCTTTAACAGAAGAAAAATAGGTAAAAGAGGAAGGGAACGGGGCAATCAAGAGCTCTGGTTCGGCCAGCAAGGCGGCGGAGTTAATTAGGAGATTTTTTATTTATTTTTTGTATAATCATCTAAAAGATCAGACAAGTGGGGATTGATTAGTTATTTAAAACACTGTTTTGTTTTGTGCAACACTATCCTAATAAATGGACGGTTAGATTTGACGAAGATATTAATATTTTGTGTACCTTATGAAGGACCAAATCAAACTCAAATTTAATTTGTATATTGATCTAGATGATGATCTAATAGTACTTAGCTCTATATCTTACACGCATAAGAGGTTCTCAAATAAATTGGTTCTCGCTCCCTCATGATCAACCCAACCTAGTCCGAAACTTAAAATAAATAAATAAACTCTCTTTAAAGAAAAGTTTGGGACTTGAAATTATCGAAGCCAATTCAAAAGGCAAAGTATTTGACTAAAGTTTGGTCCAATCACCATGGTACTAGCCTTTGAAATTGTAGTATCAGCAGTACCAAGTGGGCCGGCCCACTACAAGCACTTATTAAAGTGGGCCATATGGGGCTTCAAAAAATGATAAGGGAGAACAAATCGCCCAATCAGATCACAACCTTTTCTTTTCGTTAGGATCCTTTCTTTTGTTTGCTTAGTGCTCTGATTTCTACCATCCGGAGTTTTCTTCGACTTAAAATTTTCTTTAATTACCATATTTACAGAAAAGTAGTTCCATGCCATGCTAAAGGTTGTGTTTTAGTAAATACGTCAAATTTTTTCATCACTTAATTAACAGAGTAACGTTGAAGGACCTGCCCAACTAAAATCGAACTCAATGCCCTGAGGGACACATTTGGACAAGCTTGAGGGCTTTTGATGTGATTTACGTGAGTTAGAACAGAATCAGGGTTGAAATGGACGGCATGCATAGTTAATTAGGTCTCGAGAGACAGTAGTGAGAAGTGCGTTTGGTGGCTGTCTAAGGACACAGGGACGAGAAATGTGCGACTCGAAAAGAGCACATGGATTGCTTTGTTTGTTCTATTTGGCATTGCTCTAAGTGTTCCTGTGTTGACGATGATGTGTTGTCATGACTTGAGTGGCTTGATGTTGTCACTGATACATGCTTATTTCTTTGTAAGTTGAAACTTGTGTTTTTTCTTATTGCTCCTCTCCCTTACTTGCGTACGTGGTCACGAATGGTTGGAGTCTGACTCGAACCGTAAATGTTGGGTTTTGTATGCAAGTGTGGCGTGTGGCATAATAAATCTTTACTAGTTTGTACTTCTTGATCATACTAGTAGAAATTTTCTCCGGCACATAAAAGATCAGTTCTTTTATGCTGTTTTACTCGTAGTGAGTTAATCATGAAATGTTTACCACACTTGGATTCTGCAGCTTTTAAGACAGAAAATTTAAGTATTTGCTTTGACAGGATCTACCGTGTGCAACACCTTGTCTAGTTTAACCTAAAAAAATCTCATAATAAATTTGAAGGAATCAGACATACCAACTAGTTCAATCTTTTTAAGTAAAAAGAAAATGAAGATATAAATATTAGTATGGATGAACATATCTAAGATACTACAATGTGCTATTTAGGTATATGGTTTCAAGCTATCGAGAAAGCAAGACCGCGAGAAGAACATGAAGCTATTGACAAAGCAAGACAGGAGCATTTTTTTTGCGTCTCCAAGCATGGATATGTGTGGCACTATGAAGCCTAGGAATCAGAAATCGACTTGAGTTGTAGGCGATAGGACCTGTTTTCCAGGCTTCAACTTTAACTTTTAATAAGAAAAGTTTAACCCAAGATTAAACATGTAGTTTATCGCAAGGATCTCACAAAAGTTCAAACTCCGCATTAAAAAGAAACTGAAATCAGGACGGTATGGTTTTTATAATTTCTCATCCCATCCACCCCATATAAGTTCAAAATTTATATTTCTTATAAAAAAATTTCTCAAGATTATCTAAAACTTCAGTCTTTCGTATATCTGTCTTACTGTGATACGAATCATAGAAAGAAAGAGAAGCCAAACGCAGAGCTCGAAGACGCATACAGGGGTCGACGTGTTTGTGCTTGAATGGTCAACCGGGTGGACTGCTGCGAATGTGCACGTGTTGTAGGGCCGGGTCCCCTGCATAGCCCATTACCACCTGCACGGTCCATACCCGCCCATGGCCCGGGAATATTTAGTTTCCAGCCCACCCGGCCCTTGCCGCCGGTTGGCCCGTGTCGGTCCAGTTGCACCCCTCCACTTTCCGCGTCCACCCATCGCCCGCCTTTCGGCCTGCGCCTTTAGCCGCCAAGCGTACATCCCGCCCATCCCGCAGCCTCCACTTTTTTTGCTCTCGGGCTGGTCGCTTCGCTCCCATTCGCGCCTCGTTTTCCAGCTTTTCCTCGGCCCAACCGCGACCTCCTCGTCCGCCCCGACTTCTCCGCCTCTCCCTATCGTCGTGGCCCCCGTCCTCGACCATGAATTTTGCTCAAGGTCTCTACATCTACAAGGGAAAATATGCATCCGTTGCATTGTTCCAGGCCCTCTGTGAGACTAGTCTGTTAAAGACAGGCTAAAAAATTTCTGCCAAGACAGACCTCAGGTGAGATGCACTCGAGACTCGAGAGCCGTTTAATGGTGACCTGAATCTATATCCTTATCCAACAGTTTTCACCCAGACGTTATATTCAAGGGGATCTCAAAAAAACTTGTTCCCTAAAAGTATATGACGAGTTTAAGTGCGAATATTGCTCAGATTACAGAAGCAGATCAAATACCATCACAATGCCGCCCAGAAAGTTGGATAATTTCTTGTGGTCACTTTATTATCACGCCTGTTTGATACATGAATATATGTAAGATTATACACCAATGGGCTTGGATGTTCAAATACAGCAAGGAATGCTATGAAAGAATAATTTAAAATGAAACTAATGGAGAGGCCTCATCACATTTGCTTGCGAGCCTCTGCCCTATCAAGTGGGAAACCTGAGACAAGCGACGAACTTGCACTCTTTTTCTGTACCTTCTGTAAATTTTTTGTGCCCATTGGATTTAATAAACGTCTGGACTGTTGGTGTCAAAGAATGATCTTTAATAATTGCCCCTGAATACAAGATGATGGCAGGTCCCATCGCAAGGGTATGCACAATCTGTATACTTTACATCCGCCCTTTCAAAAAACCAATCTCCAACTGCTTCAGCAATTCTCTGCACGTCAAAGACACATCAAGACAGGGCTCTAAGAATCCAGTGCATGAATTGGCAATGTTAGGGCAAAAACCAAAGTACAATGAGGCAAAATTGGAACCAACATCACTGATTCTATTAGCCATAACCACAGAGCACTGCCACTTTCTCTATGTAGATATAGTGTGTTATCTTATGCTGTTATCCACTGTATTTGAATAAAGTACAACCTCATAAGGAAATGGAATACATTTCAAAGATTATAACTGGAAACTAAATTCATTTTGATGACAGTATGGATTAGGCTAACAGCCACACACATATTCTCGTTCAGCATGAAACTCGAAACAAAAAAATAAAGATGCCAGTAGTAATATGCACAACACTCTTGTTATTCAGATGTTTTCCTTGTAATCAATTATGTTTGCAAATATAACAGAAGCTTTCTTATATGCATGTGGGCTCTGCTGTGTAATTAAGAAAAGATAGTTTGTTATCCCCATCATCGCATGCATACCTTGTTACCAAGACGAGGGGAGTTACTCGCAAACCATGTGTCCTGCCTCTCACTTTGGCAATGAGCAAAGCATGAGTTGATAAATAGACCATTTTGCCTTGACATAGAGAAACCTCTAACTGCATCAAGCATTTGACTCCTAAAACCTGTATCATGCATAGGACATTAGCCAATCTAGTCCAGGACCACAATTCATATGATTCAGGGGTAAAAATGAAGTACCTTGCAAAAATTGAAGTTGGCTGCCATCACAAAAGGCATGATTCATTTTACATCTTTGCCATAAGCCTTGAGGATCAGCTGTTTTTGGGGCTACACTTTGTTGAAGCTTGACAGTAGAAGAAAAGAATTTTGTGAATCAATAGTTCTATTGATTGCTATTTCAGCATTGCTGCCAGATTGAACTGCCATATCATAGGGTTGTATGCATAACAAGTACCTGCCACACATCATAGGCGGTATTCAAAATAAAAGTTGGAGTTTGAATGTTTGGCACCACGTTCTGTGGGAAAAAGCACTGCAGGGAGTAGCAGTTAGAATGAATATTTCTCAAAAACTTAAAATTTTCAATGTGTTGGCAGATATTTCTCCAAAATTTGTAATACCGAGGTTTTATCCATGCGGGAGGTACAAGTCCTTGGCAGGTTTCTTCCAGAACCCTGTGTTTTAGGCAAATTTTAATGAGATTAGCAAGTAATAAGTAGACTAGTAGCAAGGAATGATCACAAGAAACAGTAATCATGACTGACAGAATGACACCAACCTGCAATCTCACAATGCCATTGAAGAAGGATCTCATTGCTCGACGTCCAGCAACATCAGCACTGCAAACAAGTGGAAATAAATATTACACTTCCAAAATTGTGGGTGGGTGTTTATTTATACACAAGTATGAAATGAATTGTTTTTCACTGTTACGAACATACGTGTCAAGAAACATTCCAGCATCACCGAGGCACTTGACCCTTGTATTTGATGGAAACAATCCTCGGAACTCATCACAGTGAAGTATGGTAGAAACACCTCCAGCAGAACATCCAGAAAGAAGGGCCTGGTAAGGTCGAAATTGAATTGAGTACAACTGAAATGATATCCCAAAAGCCAAGATAAAGTTGATTAATCATGGATGGATCTAAACCTGACTAGCATAACGCATTCCTTGGGCCATTATATCTTCCATAGCAGACTGCCAAATACGCTGACCTCGGAAATAAAGGCCTGCAGCCTGGACAAAGAAGATTCTGACAGTGAATTGATGAAGGCTTGCATACAAAACAGAAAGGATATGTACAATCAGTCCAGTTTCAAAGAAACAAAACACTTAAATTGTGAATACTCAATGCAATTGACAGAAACATGATTTTCTTGAGAAATATCGAACCCGAAAGGTTATTGCTTATGAGTGTCAGAACTCAGAAGTTTATTAAAGATGGCATTTCATATTCAAAACCGAACTTAGAGCATTCATTACAGTGTGCTGACAAAGTATGTAATGAGTAACATTCCAGATTTATAAACTATGGCAGCATCAGGTTTATGCAAATCAGGACTGTTAATTTACATTCATAAAGGTTTTATGATATCAAAGAACCACAAAGATAGTAGTAGTACATGGTGAAAAGTATAAATTTATATACACATATATGCCCATACATACTTAATAATTGATGAAACTAAAGCAGTTAACTGTAGAGATAAATTTTGCACTAACCGCGTCATATCCTTCACCAGTAAAGGATGCACCATCACAGTACCGAACCTTCACTCTATTCCAGTTGTAGAAATCTAATTGGCGAGAAGGCATCAACATAAAACAACCAGAAATGGCAATTTGTCAACTACAGCATTCCAAAAGTATGAGGTACATCATGAGGTAGAATTGGCTCAAAGAATACCAGGATTTTCTTCAGGTCTGTTACTCAATATCCCTGTAAACTGGAGCTGCATCTCCATGTGATTTGATGAACCACGCCGACTGCCCTTGCGGAACACACAACTTTTAACATCATTGCACCAGCCACCACCCTAGAGTTCCATCAGAATTAATGAATTATCATGAGCTCTTAAGCCTAAACCATATTTACAATATCTAATAGTACTAAATGTGACTTGCTTGTCTATCAGTTCACTTATATTATTCTTACCTCTAATTGGACAAGCCAACTGTTTGCTCCCGAGCCAAACCCACGGTGTAGGTGGTAACCTGGTAAACTTCCATCCAAGCATACTGTAATAATATAACAGAAAAAGTAGGCACAGAAAATTAGCAGTCTGCTTGAAGATTAGCACTCCTCAGATATAGTGAAAATCAAATACATCTTCAGATCTAAGCTAAATATAAGGAACTGTCGTTAGAGACCTCATTAAGCAGGATTATGTAAAACAAAAAAAATCACTTTCATATAGCACAATTCATTCACAAAAGCTTTAGATTTTCTTGAGAGAAGAGATTTACTCTATTAAATTATTAAGTTACAGCCATTTCAAGATTGCTCCTGCTTTTACAATCCTAAGTCGTTGCCACTCATCAGACTTTCCTTGATCAACTTTAAAAAGCACTGAGAAACCATTACATAGATCCATCAACCATCACCACTCTTAAGAATAACTCAAATCTTGATTAATCAACTGCCTCTAAAGAAGTAAGAAATAAGAACCAAGGAACCAAATTCACTAAAAAAAATTGAATATCTGACATTTGCAACATCAGTAAACATTCGTATAAAACACCTTACCACCTAGAGGCAATAGATGCCATAGCCTTCTCTTTCTTCTCTTTTCCCACAAGGCAAGAAAAATCCATCATTACAACCACCAGGAACACTAAAACTAGATCCAAACATTTATATTTATCAGGATCCAAACATGGTACATGCTATGACCAAGGGATAACACTGCATGATCACTCAATCAAACCACAACTAAAAAAGCACATATAAAAAAGGGATATCTGTAATAGATGTCTGACCAACCAGGGTCAACAAGGGCCTGCATCACAACTCAATGACTCAATCAACACATGCATCAGAACTATAACTGACTGAATTCAAGAACGCACATGCCATGAACAATTTTATATAAATAAGAACTCTGCTTTGCAACAAAAACAAAGATAAATAGAATAAAAGATTCTAGGACTACAATTTTACCGGCTCCCTTGGCCGCCGCGGACTGGATGAGCGTGAGCCCGACGAAGACGCCATTGCTGCCACCGGCGTAGGCGTTGGTGGCTGCCGGCCGCGTCTCATTCCACCACGGCTCAAACCCGTGTGCCGCACCGACCAACAAGCCAAGAACCAACACAAGAACCCAAGAACTCATGGTTCTTGCCGGCCTCAGTCCCTCTCTGTCTCTCTCCCCTCACAGGGGATGTGCGAGAACAGAGAGAGAGGGATCTGGAAGAGAGGAGGAGAAGAGAAGAGAAGCACAGAAGTGGCCAAGCAAGAAAAGAACTTATATGAGGAGCCAAGTGCAGCTGGAAATGGCTGACAAAAGGAGCAGCTCCTCATGGAGATTCTCTATTTAGTGTAGTGTGTGTAATCTTACTTTTTAGTTGGTTCTGTGTTACAGTTGTGGTTAAGTAAAGTATCTGTTTTTCAGGGAGAAAATAAAGAAGTGAAGAAGTGAAAGTGAGGAGAGCATTGCGATTCTGCAATGTGTGTTTAAGAATGGGAGGTGATGGGATTTTATTGGAGGCATGAAATTAACAATGGAGTAACAAGCAAATTGAAGGGAAGGGAAGAAACGAAGAGGGAAAAAAGCTCAAGAAAAGTGTGATTGCATTTACTGTTGTTGGGGGTGCATTTCCAGTCGAGTCACTCCATTACAGCTGTGTTGCTGTGGCTAGGTAGCTGGTTGGATTTTTGCTCCTCCCAGGGCACACCTTTTGATGGGGAGATGCAAAATGGTGTAATGAGCACAAGTTGTGGAATTATCGCCTCCCATGTCTTTAAAAAAAATGCTATGATCCGTTTGGACGTAGGAAATAAAGAATATATAAATAAAAATTAAGTAATATATTTAATAAAATATAAATAAAAATTAAACATAGAAATTATTTAAAATAAATATTTTTATGCAAGAAAAATATAAGAATTTTCAAAGGAAAATTATTTTTTATTTGCTTCAAAATTCTTACAAACGAAATCACTTCGGAGGTGTTTAGAATGGAAGAATATAGAGAAATTTTGAAGGTTTTGAATTCTATTTAAAATTTCTGATGTGAGGTGTCTGTAATAAAGAAATGAGCATGTAAAATTTTTTTGAAATTCTTTTAGAATGTGCATATTCATAGGAATTATGGAGGAAATAAAACATGAGGCCAAACATCATGGAAATTTTCTTTGTCTCTTGCTCAAGCCCAATGACAAGTTATTTCTTTCCACATTTTTGCAATTTTCTTGTGTCGCATCCAAACATCTATTTTCAAAAATTTCTATGTTTTATAGTTCATGTGAATTCAAATGACCATGCTATTCCATTCCTGTAGTTTTCTTATTTCCGTACTTTGTTTTTCTTGCATTCTAAATAGACTTTTCAAACAGATTTCATAGGAAATTTATGTGATCATTTCTTTATTCTAAACTAGGCCTGTGCAAGTTTGTCTACCCAAGACTGACTCTATAAGCAATCAGGTTGAGCCCATGCTGGACCAGGTCAATCTAGTGCATTTTACATTATTTTCATCAATAGAGTTGAAATCGGGTACACTAGATTGAGCCTAGCCTGTTTGCTCTTCAAACCTCAAATTCAAAGTCTTGCCTGATCCTATAGGCATCTGCTTTGAGTCGAATTTGAACTGGACCAATTTTACACATGTTTATTCCAGACACCTCACAAAAGAAAAAGTTCCTTAAAATTCAATCATCTAAAATTCCTCTATTTTTTCTTCATTTCAAATACTCCTTATATTTGAAAAGGAGTGCTATTTTACAATTTCTAGTCATATTTTGTTCTTCAATTATCCATGCTAAATGTTCTTTGCTTTTAGATACTCCCTCTGTTATAAATGTTTGTAATTTTAGACTCATGCTTACGAATTATGATGTGGCTTGGAATGTTTAGTATATCCCTCTAAAATCTGTAAAGAATAGTAATTATGATTAGATAAAATTTTGACTGATTTATGAAAATGAAGGGATTAAAGAGAAAAAATATGGGAAATTCTTTTTGAAACTATAGAACAACATACATTTGTAAGTAAGGAGAGAAATATAATACAATATATATTTATAAATAGAAGTAGTAAAATTAAACTTTCAAATAAGTCATTTAATTAGAGATACTTTGTCATATTTTGTTGAAAGGGAATTGAAAGGATGCCTTCCTAAAGTATGAGTATCGCAGGAATGCCAATCTAAAGTTCAGAACTTCATATATACACATATGAAGAGGCCATAACACTCCTACGTGCCCTTGTTGGTGGATATTGTTTCTTTAAATGACTGTGTACACATTATTAACACTTTAGATCATAATTAACTAATCTAATTACCTGATTTTTAGTTTGGATTTCATAAATTACTTTATTCAAACTTCATATCAGCACACATGTTAATTCAAACTTCATAAATAGTTAATTCAAACCAGAAATTATTAACATGATTTTCATAAATAATTAATTAGCTATATTCAAACTTTAGCAGGACTTTTCATAAATAACTATATTCAAACTTTGATTAACATGATCTGTAAGACACTTCAACACTTTAATAAACATTTACTCTTGTTAAAAATTTATGGCCACACTTTATTAGTTAATTCAAACTTTAATAGTTAATAGGGGTAGGATTAAAAGATTGTGGCCCTTTTAGATGGGCATATATAAAGTATTAAACTTTATATGGGCATCCATGCAATATTCAAGTTTTAGGAGGGCGTCCATTCGATTCCTTTTTTGTTAAACAGATTGCTCCACTACACTATTCTATGTGTCATACTTTTATATGACATTTTTTTTGCCATACAAGATAGTATTGGTTAAAAATTCAATAGAAAAGTTCTAGCTGAAGAGAAAAGTACTAACTGAAGAGGATAGGAAGGACTTCTCCATGGTAGCCATAGGACTGCGGGAAGAGTATTATTATCCATCTAATCCATTTACACTCTTCTTCAACGGTATGCTAGATTGATCTTAGCTCTATCCCATCTGATTTGAATGGCTTCCAAGAAATTTCTACTCGTCCATTCATAAAAAATTTGCTATTGAATTTTGAGATTTGTTAATAGATAGATACTTATTTTTGTATCTTGCTTGCACCATTCTCCACTCTTGTATCAAATCTCTATTTTTATATCTAACTCCTCTAAAATTCTCTTATCCTCCTTCTTAGTTTTTCCGATGCCAAGCAAAGACGAGATAGTGAGACAGTGGTGACGCCACCAATTGCTGGTGAAAGCGAGTAGGGAGGTAGAACTTGCGGGGGAGACAGACAACAGGAAGGAAGAGTGGTTGTAGCGATGGTGTGGCGAAGCAGTGGCACCGTCGCCAACTGCAATGATCGGTGGAGAAGAAGAAGATGGGATGGCGACTTAGTAGCAGCAAGGGTAGTGGGTTGAGAGGAGGAGAAAAAAGAAGTGTGTAGGAGAAAAGGATAGTAAAGATTAAATCAGTTCTAAATACATGCATAGATTATGTAAATTTTTTAAGAAAAAATAAGAACATATATCTTAGGTAGTTTTAAATTTTTTATTGTAGATTCTTTAAAAAAATGACATGGAGGACTCACTATTCACTAATGGTTAGTACTAATATAACATTATTTCAGATAAAGCTTTTGTGCTTGATTTTTTCACCTAAACTTCAAACTAAACAATTCTTTTTGGGATTAATGCCGCCTAGTGGCAGCAGGTGGTTCATTTTTCGTACTGGTACTATGATAACTTGCTTCTGCCGCTATGATCTTGTAAATGAGTAGGTCAGAAACCACCCCACGTCCTACACACCCCTCCCACGTCCCACCTGCCTAATTAGGTTGTTGTTCGTTTTGTGGTCAAAGTTATATGATTGTAAAATTTTAGATAAATGATCTATCTAGATATAAATTTGTGATAATTTATAGTCAAAGTTACATAACCAATTTATCCATCTAAAAAAGCTTGTGGCATGTCAAATTTTATTTATATGCCAAAATTAATGTGTGGCCTCAAACCAACCATTACCTTCATTTGGACATTCGTTTCATAAGTAGAGCATGGTAAATTGTTCTGTGACATGACTAACTGCCTGTTCATTTAACCCACATTGAAGTATGCAATTTTTTTATTACAATTCGAGATTATGTATATACTAGTTCTATATAGCAAAGAATGTTATTTAAGAACAAAGACACACATAACAGTGTAGAAACATTTTCTAATAAGACATGACAGAAGTGCCATCTCGCTAACTAAATGACTCTTCTAAGAGAGAATTTAATTTTATCAAAGAAAAAAGACGAAGAGTATTTAAAAGGGATGACTAAACAAGGAAAAGTATATACTAGAAATTGTAAAATAACTCTTTTTGTCAAATAAATTTTTTTTATATGACACTTTTTATTAAACACAGACGGTAGTGATTAGACTATTGAAATCTGAGAGCTAATGAGAGTATGGATGACAAATTTGCTGATATAAGCCAAAACGGTGGACTTATGTCCTATACGGAAAAGAAATGAAAATACAAGTTGGTAGCTTGTGTCATTCAGATTGCTGCCGACGATAGATGCTTCCATGCTAATAATAATAGTCAAGTATAATGCGACCGAAAAGGACCACCGTCGTCTCGTCCACAGCGGTCATAGTCCTCATTATTTTAAAACCTCTAGGAAAATCACTACTTATATTGCAATAGGTCATACACGGCTTATCTACATTAATACCAATAAAGATATTATAGGTCAGCACAGAACTCGATTTAGAGATATCCTATCAAGATTTATTTATAATCTAAATCAATCTGATAGTTTTAATTGAGTTTCACTTATGATAAAGATTCTTACAAAAATTGTTTCTTTCAAGATTGACTAGCTGTAGAGCAATTGAGGCATTCCATTGATACCATTAGGCAAGACGAAGAAGACCATGAGTTTATCAATTCTGTGGATAACCTTAAAATGGGATCTGCATTTTTTGTGTTGCCTTTAGATGGTACAAACAACACTTGTTCAAGAAGCGCTCAACTGGAGCTCAATACCTACAATGAGATGGAAGAGATTGAAATAACTACTTATCTGGATTTAAACATGTTTCTTATATTAGTAGAGACTCTGATATCCTCAAAACGGCCATTTAGAGCAAGGGAAAAGAAAAATTATTGCGGGATCATGCTAATAAGCATGTATAATCAGAGTGCATGGAGCACTCATGCCTAATGCATTCTTTGAGTTGCTGTCCCATCATTTTTTTTTTTTTTGCATGATTTTTCAAACTTGGCCCTTGTATGGATGCTTTGGATTCTGACTCAGTGCATGTCCCAATCATCCCCAAAGGATCAAGATTAACATTAAAACAAATCTCTCAAGGAATTTAATCATTACTCCCAACTCGGGTCGGACACTGCTTCTAACGGATTTGTTGCTCAATATGTATTAAACAAATTTACCAAGAGTATCAAGCTATAAGCCTGAGGAACTTTTAAATAGGCAAGTCACAATACAATTATTGTCAACTTTTTTAGCAAAATTTAACAAATTGTTTACATAGCTACTTTACCACGGGTCCTTATATAATATTTCATTTGTTTCATAATATAAACTGTGTTGCATATAAACCGCGGTACCATGATAATTATGAAATGAGAGATAAATAAATTGTAATGGACTATAGTGTTCCTATTAAATAAAGTTTAATGGTGAATGAAAAGAGTGTTAATAAATGAATGAGAAAGAATATTAATAGGAGCAAAATTGTAAAAATATATTAAAAAATGCGTTGGAATTTTAAGTAAACTTATGTTCTGAAAACGTAAAAAAAATGTTTATATTATTAAACGGAGGAAGAATAACAGGGTATTATATTATCACCATAACTACATGTTATCATCTATTATATAATAAATTCTAATGATATTAGAATCACCACATTAATTTTGACACTATATAAGATACTCAAACTTTCAATATTAATTTTAGAAAAAGAAAAATTGTCAGAAATCATTCAAAAAAAGAAAAAATTTACTCCGCTCATTATATTTATAACGGTATAGATTTATCATCTTAAAAATCATATCCAATATTAACTCTATATCTATTATAATACATATTCATATGAAAAATCGTATTTAAAATCAACTATAATTCTGTTATAGTATTAAAAGGGAACATGTTTATAAAATATATGTAATTTTAATTCATAGACTAGCATGCAATCGTGTGAGGTTTTGACTAGTTTAAAAATATGTCAAAAATTAAAAATGTTCGACCAGTTAATCTGGGTTAATTTTGGCCTGAGTATGGCAGATCTTCATCACAAAAATGTTACTAGTACATCTGAACAGAAAATGTCACATCGATATTTTTCATTATTTTGTATACAAATTATGAATGCTACAGAAGTAGAAATTTATGACACCAAAAGATTAGAGTGTATTTGATTGAATTAAATTTTTTTTAATAAATTAATTTATTAGGTTTCAGTTTATAAACTTAATAAATTATTTTTTACTAGTTTCAATTAGTTGTAAGAAAATTTATATTTATAGAATAAACTCTACAATAATATAGATATCTGCTTGAAACTTCAATTTATAAATATATAATTAAATTGAAACTAAAAGTCGCCGAAGACACTTCAGCTTTCTTTGGCTGTTTTTACTCACGGAGAACAAGCAGCAAGACTGTCAAATCAAATTGACCTCGGTCAAAAAGTAAAAAAAAAAAAAAATTAGCACTATCAATTCCAAAATTGAAGATAAGTTGAATCTCAGGCTCTTAAAACTAAAATATTATGAAACTAAAAGATTTGAAAAGGAGATACTGAGACTTTATTTTTTGAAACTGAAGTATTTAAGGGTGTTTGTATTGAAAAAGAGATACTGCAGTATCAAGCCGTGTCAGCAAGATTGTCAAAGCTGATACCGCGCAGTCGATCCTGTACCTCCCATCGCCGCCGTTGCTCCCGCGCCCCTTCACACACACGCACGCAATCTTAATTTTGAAAATTTTAGATTGAAACAAAGTTTCTATTACAGAGAAAAAATTAAGTTTTTGAGAGCAAATTATGGTATTTTTATCTCTATTTTTTTTTATCCAAACACACTTCTATTTTTCATACTAGATTTTTTAAAAATACTAGAATTTTACATTATAATTGCATAATACTGAGGGATCCAAACAGACCCTAAATTGCGAAGGCGAATAGTACCAAAGCAACTAAAAATTGCCCCGTGATTGCCGGACGGCGACAACTGACATGGCAAGTTTTGTGAAACAAATTAGAGCGCGGCGCAGGCCCGCGATAGCGGCGCGAGGATGGTATTATCCTCTCCTTACTGATAATCTTCAGCCTCAAGCAAGGCACGTTGCCGTTCGGTAGACAATGGGAGCCACAACATGGCCTGCCTCCATCACATATTTAAGGAGAAGAGCGACTCTGTACTAAATATTTTTTTTGTAAAATCTTTAAAAAGACTAATTCAAGTCCTCGGTTATCCCTTAGTTGATATATATTTCGGTCTTTGTTCACATGTCTTTCAAAAGAAAATATGATATGTCTCTTGGAGCATATGCACCGTTAGATTGAGAATTTTAAGATTCAAATGGTTGAGATTGTTGCGAGAGAAAAATCTGAATGTTTCAGAGTAAATATCTCAAAATCTGCCAAACAGTTAATTTACAATCGAAGAACTCTTTCGAACCTACATTTTGATTTAAAGGACAGTACACTTGAGTCCACTTTGCTCTTGATTTACATCCTCCAACGTTTGACGTGCTCTCTCCATTAAGTTTGTAAAGGTTTTGTAAAAACAATTTAAAATACGTGAAACATTGCTCTTGAGGGAATGAACCTAACTAGTTATGGAGGATTACATTCATGAACTGAATAGTTTAATAAATCTAAAAAGAGGCTAAGAAAGAATTGTTCTTTCATTGTCACGAGCTGGCAAGGAAATGGATTTGTTTGCAACAAAAGATGGAGAAAGGATAAAGAGATGTAGAGACGGAATAAAATTGGCCGCTGACACATAAGATCGCGATGAGAAGCTTCTTTGCCTTCCACTGAGGAATGCTTCCGCTTTTGGGAGTAAAAATTGGTCCCAAGGGGGTGCCAAATTTCAAACTTTAGCATCTTTACCAAACGTTTCAGGATGCGGTGAGCGTTCTCACAAAAGAGATATAGGTTGTTAGGTTTGTAGAGTGTAGAAGATTATTTGGTTTGTGTCTTTTATCATATATGAATGGTTATGTGTAAATTAATCATTTCTAAAAATACTAGACACTCAAAATTAAATACTTGAAAAAAATCAAACATACTTAACTAATTCACCACCGACCAAATAAGTTTTAACCTCATGTTATCAATCTATCATGCATGTCTGATCAGGCAAAAATTTTCAAAATTTAAAACAAATTTTAGACACATTTAAAAATCAAATATATTGACAATGACACCAACCAAACTGCAATGTGCACAAACTTTGGTCATCAGGAGGCACTTTTCACCTTAGCCATTAGCATGACTGCATGAGAAAGACCACATGATTTTGGGACTGTTTGGGTGCTGAAAAATTCAACCGGAAACTACAGCGTCGGCATAGCTTGTAGTAATTTTTTTGTAATCTAGATGAAAGTATTTGTACCATAAAACTATACTAAAACTCCACATTTTAGCATTTGTATTCTGAGTGTTGAGTAGTACTTTGAGTAGCTTCAATACATTTAGCAAGTCTCATGCAGCTAGTGCATGAGTATATTATGATTATTTTGAAAAATTAAATCGACAATATTAGAATTCGATCTTACAATCTTCTAATCATCTGCATCTTTGATATAAACACTCTAGTGAACTTTCTCGAACTCTTAAAAATACTACTTATTCCAGTGTCAAGCCTTCTATGGATCTACGCAAATAATTAAATTTAAGAGCCGGAGAGATCGGACACTGGTTGCCGTATATTGCAACTTGATCTTAACATCCACAGTTCTAAGTTTGTTCTGAGCTAGACTACAAGAATGCTCAAAGCACAAAGAAGAACAGCACAAATCACGCCGTGGTGGGTGCGGCCCGGGAAGACATCACCTGCTCTCTGAAAAGATCAACAAAAAAAAAAATTGCATGCATGGAGAGGTGCATGCATGGGAGCACATGGGGAGAGACCAACCACGAAATGACCTGCCATTGCTTGCCTCGCGCTTCTTTATTTTCTTTACCATATAACTTGTGTATGCATACCTGCATGCCATTAGCACACCAGAATCTTGGTTCTAAATAAAATTTGCTAGTAACATTATATTTGCATGGGACGGCGCGTCAAAGTTGAAGCATGCATGTTCGGTTGTCATTTGTCAAAAAGAGTCAAGCCAGATCAAACTACAGATGCGAATTTTTTTTTTTAAAAAAAAAAAATCCAAACTAAGGACCACAAGAGGTGCACCTAGAAGATTGGAGTTAATTTTGAGTGCAGAGTGTGGCCATGGTTTCTCGTGTTGTACTTTACCGTGTACAACCATGTAGTTGAGACTTGAGAGGCCCAGCCATTAAATCGAGCGTGTTCTATTCTCAATTGTTGCTTGTTTCTAGTTTGTAGCGGCCAGAACTGCGTGGGTCTCTCATGCCACTTTTACCATGCTACAGTGATTCTCGTATTCAAATGCCATATCTTTCGTCAAAAAACACAACAAATATACTTAGAAAAATCGTTCGATAACAAATAAATTATTCGGATAAAATTATATGTGATTTTTAAGATACTTAAAATTTCTTGAAATATTTGACTTTCCTTCCGCTTCAATCTCAATAATTCATATCTCAATTATATTGACACTGGAATGTGAACTTTAGACTCCCCTAAATATCCTAGATGACTTATCGATCTTTCTACAATCCTAATGGCCATACTATCATGTATTCTAGATGATATAGGCTTGTTGCTCTTGCTTATGATTTGTGAATGTGAATTTTAAAGCACATTGCACTGCTAATTTGACGGCTCATCTTGGGATATCACCTCACCCTGGCGTGTAGAAGTTTTCTCCCCATTTCTAGCATTGGTGCCACAGAACTCTATTGAGATTCAAGAGTAGACCATGACAGCTTTGCTATCGCGTTGCCGTACTGCCACTGGGGCTGTACTGTCCCACAATCCTATTAAAATCAACATACAAAAGCTATTCACTGGGAAAAGAAAAGACAGCAGATATGCACGATTCTTCATCCAATAAATAAAAATCACAATTAGCAGTGTGGATATAATTGAGATTTCGCCTAGCTGTGCCTTCTAAAAAAACTGATTTATCGGACAACTTGAGAAACTGTTTGCTGAGAGATCTGATTGATGAGTTTATAAGAGAGGAGTTTGCGGTGGATCCATATGAGAAATCACAATAACCACTCTATATTGGCTTTAATTTATCTTTAATAGAGAGCCTAAACTTCTAAAATAAACTCATGTTAGTCTCATTTGTTGAGACCTAAACTTCAACTAGGCTGCATAGATTGTTCATCAAGGCAGGTCAATCGGAGGCTTCTACGCCGGCCCCGGCCCAACCTAGCCCAGCCCAAGATATCAGGTCATGCTGGGCTAGGCCTTTTTGAAGGTCCATATAACCGGCTGTCCTTGCGAGCTCCATGTCTCCCGGCCGGCTGTCCTTGCGACGCGTTCTATCAGAAGGCATCCTGAGCGCGCGGTGCCTACCGTCACAAACGGAAGGTCACAAGGACGCCGGCGCCCAACTCTCAATCCGTTTTTTTTTTTTTTTCGAACAATCATCTGTAAGGTTTCGAATCAAAGCCAAATCGACCCTTCATTCCAAAATTTGGTTGGATGAATGAAAAACCAACTCAGATTCAAAAGCAAGGCACAAAGTTGAAACATGTTAAACAGGAAAAATAAAGGATTAAAAAAAAAATACCGGTGTGGCTGCTGGGATTCGAGCCCAGGTCTCCACGGCCACAACGTGGAATTCTAACCACTAAACTACAGCCACTTCATTTAATCATCGTGCTTCTAAAATAAAATTAGAATAATATTTATTCTTCCTATATGTCATCTTCAATTGTCTAAACTGTATCCATTGTCCTATGGCCCATTCAAACTTGAAGACTTGATTTTACCACTTAACAATGACGATTGCATGCCTCTTTCTGTGTTCAAAAGCTGAAGGTGGCGAACAAGTTGGTTAAAGTAGCCATATACATGTCACAAGCCTACTATGTACAATGTTGGACTATTTCAGACGTAAACAATAAAAAGCATACTCTGTATGTAGATTGCAGCGTAAGTGTTTCGCTACTAATTTTTAACTCTTAATGTCTTTCTTTACCTCCTAAGCGAACCTTTCGTCCCTCACAAGTCACAACTATATTTTTGATATTTTTTCTATAACTAATTTGTCACACTCACACGTATCTGTGACAGAGAATTGCTCAAATAACAGAACAACAACTAAAGCAACAACCACCCCTGTGAGTGTAAACAGGGTGAGCTTTTTTATTAATAACTCATATAAAATAATCATTTATAAAAATAACTCATAATTCAAAAATTTTACAGAAATAGACTGTCACGTCAACCTGTTAAGAGCTGGGTACTCGACAAGTTACCTGTCACGTGAAAAGAGCTTGTCGAGTGCCCAGGACTCGACAAACTTTTGTACCATGAACTTATCGAGTGCCCAGCACTCGACAAATTACTTGTTATTACCCTGTGTAATGCTAATAGGTTAGCAAACGGCTCCTAAGCTAGTTGGCTAAGACACCCCTCTCTCACCCTTTAATCTGAGTTTGAATCCTACTGGTCACAATTAAAATTATTTTTTGAGACCAGGCCAGGGGTGAGATCGTGAGAGAGGGGTGTCTTAGTCAACTGAGTTATGAGCCGTTTGCGAGTACGCGACATGTGCCCAGCAGTCGACAGGCTGACGTGGCGGCTCATTTATGTAAAATTTTGGAACTATGGGTTATTTTTGTAAATGATTATTTGATGTGCGACTATTAAAAAAAAAACTCTAAATAGGATAGGTCCACACCAACGATAATTTTGACATGCAGAAAGTATGAGAAGGCGATCTCATGTTCTAAACAGTTCAATTAGGACGCAAACGAACATGTTTGCCACTTTATCATATTTACATCACATCAAATAGATGATAATCTTTCTATTAGAAGGTACAGATCATAAGTTCAGATTATTTAATTTTAAGAAAAGTTTTTCTTTGATACATTATTGGTAGAGGCTAGTACATCAAAGTGAGGGACAGGTTGTATCACTATCAGACATGCATGACCAAACTCTATAGCTAGTGCTGAACAGAAAGGCATGGTATCTGTTCCCCACAAGTTTAGCCAAAAGGCATGCACACTAAGCTATAGAGCTCGATGGAAATTGGCTGTATGAGCAGGTCTTAAATGCCAACGGTGGCCATGGACCAAAACTCCACTCGGTATCATACCGAAACAAAATGCGAATATCTTGTTTGAAAGAAAGAAAAACAATTATGGTTGCACAAATTAAACTAGGACAATTTCCAAAATGGATAATTTTCTAAGAAAAAATTATTATGAATGTTCGCCCACAGTGGGCTAATATTCTCTTTTTGAGTGTTGTATCAAGTCTACCAGTCAGACACGGTTCATAAAAAGAAAGATTTTTTTCACAAATATTCATATGCAGATCACTTATGTCAATTTGGTAGTACTTATAGAATGACCTTAAGGTAGCAATTGCATATTATTCTTTTGTTTCTAGAAGAAAGAAAGGGTTCTTCATGCTTGCCTACTACTCATTTTTGTGTGAGCATAAACTAAAACAGTGAGCTTGGACAGGTCACTATGGCAATTTCAAAGCACAAATATGGAAGGAAAGCAATGTGATTTCAGTTCACCACATAAACGCTAAGAAAACGCTGTTCCAGAGAATATAAAGGCAACCACTTTACTAACTTTGACATACTCCGAAACCAACACGGAATGGGAAAAAAGCTCCCCGTCTAAAGTAAGGATTCCATTGGAAAAAAATAATCCGAAATCTTGTGAAATAGTTGGTCTAATGAACAACACTAATTGCTATTCCAACACTAATTCCACTAAGACGATCCTTTTTGGCTTTGTGTAGAAGAGCATTTTTCGGGGTTTTTTTTACTAGTAAAGTAACTAAAAGAGGAGCCAAATGAATAAGAGAGCATTTTAAGATATGATTCCCTCACAAACTCATCGTGTATCACTACTCATCACCACCATGTGTCATCTCCCAATAACCAAAGCCTGCATCCCATATGATCTGTATAAATAGGGTGTCCGCGCTATATGGCATGAATCATCAAGGTATTGTGCTTTCATTTAGCATCTAGGTATATGTTCTAATTGCATTCTAATTGCATTGTTTTGTATGTGTTAGGTTGTCTCTTATCTGACCAAGAGTAGTAGGAGTTTTAGTCGAATTCTAATTTGAGTGTTAGTTTGTTTCAAACTATTAGGTTTTTGTCTATATAAGTGGTATTAGTTTGTCTCTTATCACACCGGTAGGAATAGCAGTTCTAGTCGGATTCTGATGAGTCCTAGTTTGTTTCAAACTATTAGGTTTTTATCTATATAAGTGGTATAGGTCTTTATAATTTTTATATTTCGTTCTAAAATAAAGACTCTTTTGTCATAACAAGTGGTGTCCCAGTTAGAATATCTTAATTTTTTTTTTTGCAACTTTCTTAGTTTTGTTTCGTTTTTTTTCTTTACCATTCGGTTTTATTCTCGGTTTTCTGAACTTTTTGATCTCTTGCACAGTACATACTCATGTTACTTGGTCTAGTTTGTTCTTGATATAAATTCTTTACCAGGTTTGCAAATTCTCTGATCTTTTTGTGCAAATTATACGTTCGAAGATGCAAATTGATCATCGAAGCTCCTAAATGACACCATCAATTTGAATTGGTTGCATGCTCTACGTTTGAATTTTGGTCAAACTGCATGAATTAAATCAACACAAAATCCGTCGCAAAGTAGAAAAAAAAAACAACTTTAACACACAAATCATATCGTCTGATGGAAATGATCATCTCTGAATCTGGTTGAACAGATGCCAGTACTGATGGAAAAAGAATTCACAGTTATATCTGGCAATTTGAGTTTGTATACAGCTTTGATTTAGCATTCTTGTGTCTAAAAATTTTTCTTCTTGCAGACGCTGTGACCTGTTAAGATGGAATCCTATACTGCTGGAGGCAAATTTGATTGCTTGCTATTTGGTAAATGATGTAGTCACAGTGTTTAATTGCACGACATTTAAAGCACGGATAAAATTTATGTCTGGTTGAACTGAAAATTTTAACTTCTGCCCCGTATATGCAGATTTGGATGATACACTCTATCCACTGAGTTTAGGCATCAACTTAGCTTGCCGAAAGAACATACAAGGTAATCACAATATGCATTTTGTAATTTTTCGAAAAAAAAAGGAAACATTTGTATTTTCTAAATTGTTCATTGTTTAAAAATAGTTTGTTTGTTCATATATTCGGAATTACCAAATGGCAGATTATATGCTGAACAAGCTTCAGATTGAGGAGAGCATGGTTCCAAAGATGTGCCTAGATTTGTACAAGGAATATGGAACTACAATGGCTGGCCTGAAGGTACGTCATTACTAATACTTTTTGTTCATGTTTCTTGTTTCATTGTTCTTGATTTAATATTTAGGTTTTTTTTTTTCACTTTTCTGTTGTAGGCCTTGGGTTATGATTTCGACTACGACGAGTTCCACGCTTGTGTTCATGGAACATTGCCATATGAGAAGCTGAAGCCTGATCCAGTCTTGAAGCAACTACTACTTTCATTGCCACAGAGGAAGATAGTAAGTTCTTATGTCATGTCCAAATTTCTGGCATTTTGTTAATCAGCAAGGACACTAACATGCATTACAAATGCATTAAAGATTGAAATTGCTGTAACTGACTGGTGTGCTATTGCAGATATTCACTAACTCTGACAAAGCTCATGCGACAATGGTCCTGAAGAAGCTAGGACTAGAGGATTGTTTTGAAGGAATCATATGTTTCGAGATGCTGAACCCGTCACCTGAAAAACAGGTTGAGGACAGCAAAAATGCCGATGAACATTCCAATGAAGATGATTCTAACACTGACAGAAGCAGCAATACTGGATCAGATAGCCCAACTTCTCATAAGAGAATCCTTTGCAAGCCATCTTTAGAATCCATGGAAGCTGTCATAGAGATTGCAAAAATTGACCCCAAGAAGACAGTAAGCAATGAAACCATGAGGTTTTCTCCAACTTTTCTCTATGGTAAGCAAATTGTAACTCTGAAACTGCCCCCTCGCAGGTATTCTTCGACGACAGCGTGCGTAACATAGCCTCAGGAAAGGCTGCAGGCTTCCATACAGTCATTGTAAGCTTTTGTTGGCAGAATCCTCTACAGCAAACAAAATCTCAATACTAGTGAAAACACTGATATATCTCTATACCATGAAACTGTGCAGGTAGGGAGTTCAGTGCTAGTTCCAGGAGCTGATGTAGCACTGGAAAGCATCCACAACATCAAGGAGGCACAGCCCGAGCTCTGGGAGGCCGGTGAGCACGTCGAGGCTGTTCTCCGGTCCACCGCCGTGGAGACCACTGTTCTTGCTTGAATCGAAAATGTCACAGCTTTTTAGCTCCTTCTCTTGCCTGTAGTTTACTACTGGATGAAATAATCATTCTTATTAGTGGATTGTTTCACCTACGACCATGAAGAGAAAAGGGAGAAGAATCGAACAGTGTGGCCACATCTGTTGTGCAAATGTTTTGGATTGTGAACCACTATAATATATGTATGGCAATTAATAAGATGCTGCAGTCCTTGCATTTTTATGCTTCCACTTCCAGCGGTTCATGAATAATAGTAATATTATGTAGGAAACAAACAAGAAAAGAGTAACGTTAGTGTATCTTGGCTACTGAGAAATGCTAGTTTCGTCACGTAAACTTGATGTCCCTCTGTCATATGGTGTTGCAAGTACTCAATAACGCGGTTAACTGTCAGCTCACGCTAACAATAAGCTGCTTTCATATACTCTATTCCACTTACATTTCCTATCTACATAGTGCAACAGACAGAGAAATCCAATATCCATATAAACATTTGATCAGATAATCCACAGTTTGACATAGACGGAGAAATATTCTTGATGCAGCTGGAGGAGCATGACAGTCTTAACAGATATTATCACTTATAATGATATTACAACTAATAATGATATAGTTTGTGTGTCGTTGACATAACAAATATTATCATTTGTAATGATAGATATTTCAATAAAAATAGAAAAAAAAGAATATGCATGTCAGTCTTACATTTTCTTTTGTCTAAGAAATATGATAAATGTAGTGACTTTTTTATTCGCTAAAAAAAGTGTGGTGCCATATTTCGGGCGTGCCACGCAACATTTTATTTAGCTAAAGTCTGGCATTTAAACTAAACATGTTCTACATCCAAAATGTTTGGCTTAGAACCAAGCAATTGTTTGCATCCTGTTCTGATAGTGCCGAGATGAGCCACGTTTGGAGCTTTGAGGAAACATGTCTGAAAGTATAATCACTCAAAATTATACATCAAAGAAAACCAGATATGGCTGGTTAGCCTACCAACAATTAAATAAATCAATCTCATATATACGATAAATTGTCAAGATTGTAAACAAAGACAAGTCTGAAAGCCGAACATATTAAGGGATGCAAACCCATGTCCATCCATGCATCCATTGACGACTCTAGATGCAATGCAAAGCCCAGCCCAAGGAAAAGAGCCTATTACCGGGCTCACATAGACCCAACTATATCCGGCAAACCCCACAGGCCACACTGCCACAGCCGCCGCGTCCGACGCCGGAGCCATGGGAAAAGCACGGAAGCCCCGCAACTTCGCCACGTTCCGCCTCTACCCACGCGCCGGCGCCGTCGACGCCTCCGACCGCGTCTTCGTCCGCGTCGACAACAACCCCTACTCCGTCCCCGGCTTCTCCGACGACGACGACGACCTCTCCGCCGCCGCCGGCGACGGCAAACTCTCACCCACTGAAGGCGCCCTCCCAGAACACGTCCGCCACGAGATACTGGAGCTCGGCCTCCCGGACGACGGATATAACTACCTCCTCCACCTCCGCGAGCTCCGCCCCTCCGCATCCTCCTCCGGGGGCGGCGCCTCGGCCGCCTTCCTCCCCAGCCACCGCGCACGCTTCGAGCTCCCCCTCGACGTCAAGGTCCCCTCTTATCCTCAACGACTCCATCCTTTTTATGTATTTCAAGTGGTCTAATGTTGGCTATTTGCAGGCTTACGATGCGAGCCTGGTTCGGATTGATTCCAATGGTGTTGCTGGTGAGTTTGACGTGGGAAGAACAATCTCTGAGGTGGCTGCCGAGACGGCAGCGGTGAAGAGAGTCGAGGGGGCTGTTGACCCGGACATTGCAAAGTTGCTTGAGGAGAATGATGCATTGCCCGGTGGATCAAAGGATGAGGGTCTGGAGGAGGACTTTGTTATTCTTGCAAATCAGCTCGATGGAGAGGAGGTGGAGGGAGAGAGGACTGCTGTGTTTAGTGACACCGAGGAGGACAAGGTGCAGGATGTGCTGTGTCAAGGGAAGAGCTCGCCGGTTGCTTCACTAGCAATTTGATATGGTGAGCTTGTTGCACACTTGCACCTGATAAATCAGCAGTATAATTTGGGAAAGAGGAATTACCTAATCCACCCACCCACCCCACACCACTAGAAGAATTTTTTGGAAACCTAACCCCTTACATTTTGCTCCGAGTCTACATCACCCTCCGTTTTTCTGCTAGCGGTGTTAGAAACATGTGTCATTGACTGCAAAAACATAATATGAACCTTCTTGTTCTCATTTCTTATGCTGAAGTGTATGTATGGTTGAAAATTGCAATGTTTGTTCCTCATCATCAACATTGATGAATTGAGTGAAGTAGGAAGGAATCTGCTACCATTCATTCAAGTTCTTTTGAAGTGCATTGTTGTGAATGTACCTGTTCTTGGAGCACTACCTATGCCAACATTGGAGGGAATTCATGTACTTCATTGTGCCATGTGCAGTATCTAAACGTAATTTTGTGTCTGTAGCTTTCACACGTACTAGTGTGTGTTACTATATGCTCCCACATAGGAAACGTTGCATTTCCTTAATGTTTGATTCCCTGTACTACATTTCTCCCTCATTTTATGCTATTGTGGCATCGTTTTCTTATTTCATATTCCACATGCAAACTTCTGACCCTTTTTCACTTGTGCACTGAAAATTTAATGTCCAAGCTTTTGACTCACTTCTCACTCTGTCCAATTTACAGCTTGCTTTTGAATACGCCAACAGTCAAGTTGATGATTGCGGTGTTAGAGACGTAAAATATGAACTCCCTCCCAAGGTTATAGATGAACTGAAGTTGTTTCAGGGTGAAAATGTGGATGTTGATGATGAATATAAAACACCAGGAGATTTTGTTTGTCAAAAAGTAGAGTCAAGCACGAAAGAGGAGATTGATGAATCTGCTAATGTGATTCAAAAATGCACTAAATATGCTGAGAGGTACTTCAATGAAAGCAAAGAAGAGGACCATGTGGTACTTGTTTCAGAAAGCGACGATGAATCTGAAGTTTGGGACTGTGAGACCATTGTTTCCACATACTCTAACCTTAACAATCACCCTGGGAAAATTCAACTTCCGGAAATCCTAGAAGGCAGCTGTCCAGAGTTTTCCCTGGAGAAACAACTGTGAAGAATGGTACCATCAATTTAAGGAAAGGAGAAACTTCCAGTAGAAATGTAAAAAAGAGGGAAGAAACTTTATATTTTGCTCTTTGGTATTTTGAATTTGGTTCATCGTCATGTTTTAAAGAATCACCAGGATATGCTGCATTAGAGCCATGTAGTTCTGTTATGGGTTCAACGAAGCAGTTCGATTGTAGTAGTGTTCTTCGGGTTCATGGTATTACAATGATAAATGTCACAATCACCAGAGACTAACTGGTTATTGTCGAGTGTCTTTTCGGATGTTGTTCCATTTTGTATTTCTTCTTTTATTCCTTCGTAATATTAGCTTTGTGCTGTTTAGTAATCCCTGACTCCCAGACTCTCCCTACTTTTAGGCTGCACTGAAAGAGGAGAGGAGAGAAGCACGGCGAGCAAAGAAAGAGCTCAAACGCTTGTATAAATCTGAAACACGGAAGGAGCAGACAGTTGCTGCAGTTCCAAAGGCCATCGTCCTGTTACAGGCCTAAATTGGAGAGAGAGAGAGAGAGAGAGAGATAGATTTAAAATTTTATTTTTTACTTGTCTTTAAACATAAAGTGGACATAATATATGGGCTAACAATTGTAGTATAAACAAACTTAATCTAAACTATTTTTATATAAACAGAAAGAAAGAAATCATAATTTAAAAAAACATCGATTCTAACTTGATTTTACTAAATTTATCTGTAATATTTCTCTCCTTGTGGAGAGTCAACTCCTCCTCAAATTAGACATTTATTCGTATGTTTGGTGGACAATAGTGATAATCTTACTATCACACCCTCTTAGTACCATGTAGAAATGTCTTTTTTGAACTTGGAGAATCTGATGAACACTATACATTGAGAATAGGGTGTTGAGGTGGTCATTCCTGTAAGCCTTCATCTTACAGAGTTGTACTTTGGTCAATGAGTTCATAGTGATGGAGCAAATAAAGTTGATGTGCACGCTGAGACCACATTGTGAGTCTGAGTACTCGAGGCACATGAACACCCCGTACAACATACTCACCTATTGCGAGTTCCACGGCGCATGGTCCACACACGTAGTGTTGGCCGCTTGCCTTTCCAGTTCCTGCATTTGTCGCATCTCTCTAGGCGCCAGCTCCAACCAGCCAAACCTGATTGGATCTCCTTTGATATGAGACTACATTAATTCACTAGAACTGTTGCTCACCTTACTTTAGATTACAAGAAATAGGAGCTCGTGCTAAGACTCACTATCTTAAACAATGTCATCTCCTCTAGCGAGAGCTTCCACTGTGATTTTGCCTGTTTGCTGTACAACTAGTTTTACCACAAACTTGATGTTGTCCACATACACAAAACCATTATTAACATTATTGACACTGTGAGGGAGTTCATGTGCATTGTCATCACATGCCTTCTTTGCCTTGTCTAAGTGGGCATCAATGACATCAAGTTCCTTGTGGCACAATTCCATATTCTGAGGAGTTGATCCATCTTTTCTAAAATCTTACTTACTTCAACATCAGAAACCTTTAGAATCTTATCTACTTCAATATCGAAAGCCATGATGATTGGTTTGATATCAAATTTATTACAAGCCTAAATTAGAGAAACAAAGGAGAGTGAGAGAGATAGATATGGATAAACAATTTTATTTCTTGCTCACCTCTAAACGTAGATGGGGTAGAATATATATAACCTAATAATCTAAACAAATTTTATTTAAATAGAAAAAGAAAAAATCTAATTTTGTAAGATATCAAATAAAACTAAACTGAACTACTCTTATATAAATAGAAAAAGATAAATCCTAATTTAGAAAAATATTGATCCTAACTTGGCTTGTTGCTAAGTCAATACCACTTTGATAAAAGGTTGTGATGATCTATATACAGTAGTCAAAATTTCTAACCACAAAACTAGGGCAGCTAGATACGCCGACAACCCAGTCATCTTAGTGTGCCATGCTTCAGGTCTTTGTCAATGAGAGACCAGATGCACCTTGCTTGCTGCACTTGTTTTTGTACCAAATGTTGGAGTTCTGTAGCATCTTGATGAGCAGAGAGGTCACTCAAAGGCAAAGGCATTGTAATGAGCATGATCATGTCATATCAGAAGAATGATGTTGGATCAATGCTAGGGAATACTTGTTTCCAAGCAACCGGCCAAATTGTAGCCTGCTAGTTTTGAGATAAGTTACTGATATGCTCTTGCAAAGTGTCTGTAAATGGCCAAACCTGACCTGCGATGAATTTGCCCTCGTATGTCTTATTTTGAGGTTGTGCTGGTCTGATACCTTGCTCTTTGCATTAGGCAACGCAGCATCAGGCCATATATGCATTAACCATCTGGGCCCTAGTAATGGTAAGTAGGAACTTTGCCTAGGATTAGCAGGCCCCTCAACCAAATTGCCTACGCAAAGCTTGAATAGCGTGATGCCCTTCCTAATTGGGTCACCCAAGTTGGAGAAGAGAAAGAGACACCTCAAATCGAGTACTTAAGAGCTTGCAACGGATAATAATCCAATGTCCAGGTTAATTAACGCGACTCAACAAATCCACAGATCAAATCGACGAGTAACCAAATGACATACTTTTTTCTCCTGCAATCTTAAGTAGATTGATTAACAGTCAGATACCTAGAGTGTCGACCTAAAAGTTCCCAAAAGAATTCAAGAAATCCAAATACTAGTCTACAGTAGAACACAAAAAAACTAAGTGTGGAAAAATGAGGTGTCTGGACTAGAACAGTGTAATTCTCAAAACAGGAGACCAGAATGATGTAAAATGACACGTCAGTCGGTCATTTTTTTTAACAGAAGCAAGCAAATCAATACCTGGAAGGATCAATCAAACTGTACAATGGGACTTCCTTTGATAGAAGACACACATCTCTTACAACTAACCTCATACCAAATTACCTTTATAAAAAGATTGAAACAACATTTCACTGACCAGACCCTGCAGCAGCACATGCACTGATGTGTCCCCCATGGTCACTGCACGCTACAGCGTTCGACAGAGGCTATGTCACAGGTCCTGAATAAAGATTCATCACGCACCAGTTTAATAATGGAACAGTAAATATGAATTTCATGATGATGGGACCAATGTCAAAAAAAACCTAACAAGAAGTATTTCTTTACACTGGGAGAAGAGGGATAAGGCATGCTTTAAGGAAGGGGAAAAAGAAGGGGGAAATTTTACAGGCTCTATGAAGAACAGCACCACCTCCCACCACTATTTGTTTCATTAGCGTTGCTCTGTAGGACCACGGTTTTCCCGTTGCCTAATGATTGCAGCTCGCTTCTCTTCTGTTCTTGAGATTGGAACACCTTCCTGCTCAATATACTGTAGATCTCCTTAACTACAGTTTGAAATGCTGCTGCAACATTTGATGAGTCTAAAGCCGAGGTTTCCATGAAGAACAGACCCTGGGCCTCGGCCAGTGCTTTGCCTTCTGCAGTGCTCACCTCACGCGCATGCTTTAGATCAGTCTTGTTGCCGACCAGGATTGTGACGACATTCATATCCGAATAAGCTGCTTAAGAATTAAATGGAGTCAAACAAAGAGCTTTGTGGTAAAGCTAACAAAGAAAACAGACCAAGAAATTGTTAAACTTTGGGGGAGAAAATGTATTTTTGGTTTCGAGTTGCAACCATGGAAAGCCTTTGGATAGTTAATTTGTGGTGGGGGAAGTAACAGATGCTAAAAAGCCTAAACAATATAGGTCTCTGGAATAAGTACATATAGGAGGTGAAATAAAGCTTTAAAGTAAAATCTTGGTTCTTACTGTGCAGTTCATTAAGCCATCGTCCAACACTGTCAAAAGTCTGCTTCCTGCTAATATCATAAACCAGAAGAGCTCCGACAGCTCCTCTGTAGTAGGCAGATGTGACGGCTCTGAAGCGCTCTTGTCCTGCCGTGTCCCATATCTGAGCTTTAACTTCCTTCCCATCAATGACCAACTTTTGCGTCTGGAACTCCACTCCTATAGTGGATTTAGAGTTTGGATAGAACTCATTCCTAGCAAACCTTGCTAGCAAATTTGATTTTCCGACAGAGGAGTCACCAATTAGAACAATTTTAAATAGATAATCCTGACTTTGTTCCTCATCTCCATCATAAGCCATTGTGAAACAACTCTATAAATACAGCAAACCTTCTAGTGCTCTACAAAATGACAAGAACCCTGTCAAGTTTACAGAGTTAAGAGACAAAAATGCAATATTATAAATTTATAATAAGCATGAGTTAGATACATACAGTTAACGTCTTAAAGATACTAAGATTTCAACAGATGAGATATGCAGATAGCAAATGAGCAAAGCAACCATACCATGCATAAGTTATGTGCATACAGTTGAAGACCTAAGGTTACAACAGATGACACATAGCAAAGGAGCAAAGAAACTATACCAAGCACAAGTTAGGTGCATATAGTTGAAGACCTAAGCTAATAACAGACAAGAAATAAACAGAATGGCATGTTTGTACTCACTACTTACTGATAATGGATTTTCATACCCTTTAAAAATAAATTCAAAAGGCCATACTTGATACTTAACCAAGCATATGTGCAACACCACGGCACAGATGGTTAACTCTCATTTCTATTTGATTTACCACCAGCTTATCTGGTCAGAATACAATGCTTCACAAAATATTGCAAAACAATTTTAGGATTCACCAGAACACCAAACAGAGTCTTAGATTTGATTAGTAGTAGTGAATTTCTACTGTGAGGATTTGATAAACTAGAAATGGTTCATTTGCACCTTCCTAAGCTTAAGAGATCATCAGAAATATGAAGTTTGCTGCCATTAACTACAGAATAGTATATATCCAAAAAGAAAGCTGCACACCAAGGCAATTAAGCAGAAAGAAAGAGCCAAGTATACTCTTGTTTTCAGCAGAAAGTAAGACACCAAATCAATGCATGAGAAGGACGTATTTACATCATTGGAAAGCATACCACATTTAAACAGGCCAAGCCTGAACAGAAGCTTACAAGTAGTTGCAATGGCAAATACAGTTGGTTCCCAGCTGGCTTTTGCACTTAAAACAACTACTGATGAATTAGATTACAGATCATGTGATGTGGATTTGGTTTGAGCAAACCTCTCTTTAATAAGACATTGTTCTATTGTACTAGGAAAGAAATGAATTAACCATACGTCTAGCGTTGAGGCTATGCTATATTGAATATCATATTGCAAAAAAAATATCTGATGTTGGATCATACTGAAAGAGTTTGGAGATGTCAATGGACAAGACTATTAATGAGCTGGACATTGCACTGTTTTTGATGCAGACTTGAAAGGATATCTAGTAGGAGGACTACAAACTGCAGTACTAATACTATTATTAGGCAAATTCATTGAGATTGATATAAATTGACCAAGCACACTATGAGATAAATTCCTCACATATGCGGCATAGAAATGCAAAATATAAATTTTAGATTTTCAACAAAAGTAGGAAAATGCACCTGGGAAGCTAACACAACCTTCCTTTATACCACATAGCAAATCTGGCAAAGAGATGGAAACGGACCAATGTATTTGTCTAAGCCAGTTTTACGAAGAAGCACTCATCTAAGGTCCCATTTCCCCACCCTGTATCCCACTCTCCAATTTGTAAACAGAAGTAACATTAGGAGCAACCTCTCTCAATTTTGAGGCAAACAGAATCCAAAGGGCAGAAGAAACAAGGCAATAAATGTCGGGCGGCAGGATGAAGGAATCAAGCTCAGATCTTGTAAACGGCAAACAACTACCGGAATCCTAGACGAGCACAAGGAGTTCCAAGCTAGGAATTATATCGACTTATCGACATTCAACATATTGTTTGCTTCAGCGATACACCAGACGAAAAGCAAAGTGTTTGCAGTTCTCGGCTGCACATACCTGAAATTATATATCTATATGGAATGCCTGCACAGTTATATACAGCGCATATTCAAATCCACCCTACTCATACAAATCAATAAGCTTAATTGGACAATCAGATTTTCTTTGTGCTCTGGTTTGGGACAAGGCTCTTATTATTGCTCCAGGGAGGCATTCCCACAATCAACTTGGCAAGACCCTTGCTAATTGAGCTTTTCATTGCAAGGCCCCAACTTGATATGTTTGTGCATTTCAGAAACCTGAAACTAAAAGCATGGCTCACTGAGACACACTACCAATTTGGTCACCTCGACTTCACGCTCACCCGATAAACCACTATTCAAAAATACAACCACACGCATAAAAATTCTATGTTGCTTCCATCGCAGCACTCTATAGTAAAGTGGCCACACGAATTAGTAACGGGCAACTAGAAAATTTCCACACTCGCCAAAAAAAACGCAGGAACAAACCGCACAACTCATCCAAATTTAGCAGAAAACCGCGCAAAAGCATCTGTTTAAGCACTAACAATCTCCACACGCACAAAATTCGCAGGTCAAGCTAACTATTCCCACTTAACAGCAGTAAAAAGCAGTAAAAAGAGCTCCTCGGGTCAGAATTGTGAAGCGACAAAAGTAGCACGAATGCATCAGATCTGGGAGCTCACCGTGGCTGGATCCCGCGAGGCGGCTGGCGGCGAGGCTGCGGCGGCGGCGGAGGCGGAGGCTTTGGCGTGGTGTGGTGTGGAGGTGAGGTGGGGAGTAGGAGAGGAGGACGTGAGATTTGAGAGGGAGAAATGGGAGGAGTATAAAGGAAACGGAAAGGAAAAGACGAACCGGTGGGAATTAGAAGAGTGGCTTTTTTTTTCTTTTGTTTTGGGAATTTAATTTTAAATTGGAGTTTTTGTGTGTGTGTGTGTGTTTGGGGTGGGGGGAGGTTTAATTGCTGCTGCTGCTGCAAGCAGGGGGGAGTGAATTCTGATGCTGATTTATCTTCTCTGTATTAAATTTCCCACCATCTCTGCCTCCACCTTACTCTCATGTTGCTTTCAGCATGTTCTGGTTTTGAAAAAAAAAAAAAAGAAATTGTAACGAAATATAACATTCATATAAATTTATTATTTTTTTCTATTAAATTTTTATTTATTTTTTCACCATCTATATTATTTATAGCTAATCTCTCATATTAATATTCTCTTCTTAATTCCAAAATATTTACGAACGAGAATAATTTAATTATTTTACCTTAATAATCTATTGAGTTTAGAACATTTTTAATTTGTGTGTGTGGTCAAAATATATTTTATATTTTGTAACGAAAGGGTATTATTTTTTTTTCATTTGGGATGACGAGGGTTAAGAGATTTGGGTTGGATTTGATTGGATTTGGAGGATTTCAGGTCAGTTTAGTTTGATTTCGTTGGTTTTTTGTTGAAAAAAAAATGAGTCTACAGTATAATATGGTACCGTACAGTGTTTTCTTTATTAGTACACCTTCCGGCCACAAGAATTTGTCATGGTTGAATCCGTCAGTCAATTTTTTTCAATTTTAACCAATAGTGTATTTGTAAATATTTTTTACTCAAAAGTATTTATAAGTATCTAGATTAGCTATATAAAAATAACATGAGAAGATTTGTTTTTATATCATTGTATTTTTACAATTTTTATTGATATTTTCAAGTAAAATTTGATGACCAAAATTGTATCTTAGAGACAACAAAAAATAAAATGAGAAGTTTTTGTGAGTGAATGAAATATTGTTCAAGCATTGTGTAAATTTCATCACTAGTCTCAACTACAACACAAAAAATTGAAATTTCATTTTATTTTTTTTAGTTTTACACTAAAAATCCCACATTGTATTGAAGAATTGCAGTCTAAATCCTTATGCACTAAGTTAAATGAGTGGCATTAATATAAAACATTTAAAAACATATTAAAAACTATTAAACATATGAAAATAAAAAAGGAAATCAAATATCATACAAATTCATGAAAATGGTATAAACCTGCATAGTATATCAGCAAAAATAAAACTAATTAAAGCACAAACATTAAAAAAAATGCAATTCTCATCAGGTTTTATATTTGAAAATTTTAAAGTATTTTTCTACAAAACATATCCATAAAAATAAAAAAAATTTAATTTGTGAATTGTTTATTTATAAGCAATTCTTTAGTCATTTTCTGTTATTTAAGTATTTTTTTAGCTTTCTGTTCTTTGTAATTTTTATAGTTTACTATTAATGTTTACTATTTGATAAGATAATTTTGAATTCATGTCTTTTTATTTTTTTCATTCTATGATTATTTTGGTTTCTTTATGTTTGTTGATGCTTTTTAGTTTTTAGTTATTGACTTACTTTGCTTTTTTCAATATTTTCTCTAATCTATTTATTATTTTTTTGAAGTATTATGAATTTCTTAATTTTAGTATTTTTTAAATGTTTTATATTAAAATAATTTTTGAAATTTAATGGATAGAGACTAGATTGTCATTTTTAAGTATAATGTAGGATTTCAAGTGTAAAATTGAAAGAAATGAGATAAAATTTAAATCCTTTATTTTAACAGGGACTAATAGTAAAATTTACTTCTCAAGCATGTTTAAAACCAGAAAGAAACTCCTCTCTAAATCTCAAATTGAGTTTGTAAGTCCTTTTTTGTATTGTATTGTATTGTATTGTACATCTACCATGCAAAAGTTGGTAGTGTGGTAAAAATTTATTGACATGCATATTGTTTGCCAACAAATACGTAAAATTGAACGACCGAAACTAATGCTTATATCGTGAAATTTGCAGCAAGTGTATTTACTATCATATATGTCCCATTAGAAACAAAAATTCCCATAGTAGCAATTACTTGTGGTAAATGGTAAATTCCACTTTATTGTAGTAAATCTTAATTTGAGCAGCAAGGGCAGTAACTCGATAAATCCAAAATCACAATAACTTCGTTAAAAACGGAAGTTAAGATGCAGTATTTTGCTGCCATAAATCGAACGTTTCTAATTTGAGAAGCAAGGACACCAAGAATTCGAAGTACTCTTGACCACATCTTTGGTCGTGACATGGATATCGCCAAACAAGAACAGCAATCCTATCTTCTTTACAAGAATCTGTCCTGTAATTCTGCTATAGCCCAACAATACCTAGTACAAACAGCACCTACAAAAGAAATCAATCAAAAGATGCATCATAACACCACACACAGAATAAAAACAGGTTCATAGACTGTAGCTACTCCAGTAACAACCTCAATAACAGCACAGTTACCAACTCTGCAATTATGTGTCTCTTGGCATCACCAGCCAGCTATGGCGCAGCAGAAAGGCACATGAGCAGAAAACGAAAGCAGTTAATTTGCACTGGATTGAAGTAAAGAAGATGCAGGCCTAGGAAGCAAAGTACCTAGGATTAGTTTTGCGCTGCGACTTTATGACACCCACATGGTCCAAGAAAAACTCATGCGAAGACCCCGTTTTAGTGTTCTGTATGTAATCTAGATTATGATACGGCGATTCTTAACTAGGTTTCGTCCTTGATAGAAGCTGCTTACCATTGTCCATGCCCATGGATTCTTTCCTTCTCATGACATTTTCCTTGTTTGCCTTTACCTTTGTCTTTTGCTTTTCTTTGGTGCAGTGATCCTGTCCTTCGAGACAAAGCCACCAAGCAAACTCAAAAGGCCAAAGCTGCATCAGCACAAAGAATTTCAGCAAAGTTTAGTTCTGGTGTCACCTCTTTCTCACAGCATAATTGTCGGCAAATGGTTTTCTTGGACGAAAAAAGTATGAAATTCCACATCAATTCCTTTCTTTTCTGAAAACTGGTTGATGCTTTTGCAAACTTAATAGCAATGCAACTTTTGACAAGAGGTTTGCAAGGTGGCTTAAGGCTATTAAGAGACAGAGAACAACACATCAAAAACACTAGCATTTCTTCTTTTCTAGTTGCTGCCTATACTATATGGAAATCAGCACCTCACATGGATTGCACAGTGCACTACTTGTGCAAGAGAGACGGAAGTAACAAGTTACAGTGTTTGGAGTGGGTGTTGGGCAACTTGCAATCACCCACATGTTGGATGCATGCTACTGACAACTTCTTCTGCTACACTGAGCAGATCCCTCAAAATGTCTTTTACCATTGGTTTACACTCTACTTCCTGATCAGTTTCAAGTTTTTACAAACATGTCTATTCTTTCTTTTTCTTTTTATACCCACTGTAAAAGCATCATTTGGACTAATGGAATAGACTTCGGTTGCTGTGTCAGAACTCAAAAGGATTATCTCATCCAAATTGAGTTATTGGAACTTCACCCAAATAATCTGTACTCTAATCTTCACACAATGTGGAAATTTTCTGGTCATTTGAAGAATTAGCTACTTATGTAAATTCTTCACCTTCCAGCTCGTCCTATTTAAGAAGTTCATGTTTTATACACCTACACTGCTAGACATGTAAATGTTTAAACGTAGTAGGACACGAATTAGCATTAAAACCCGATATGGGTCCAGTATTTCAAACATCTAAAAACGAGCATATAGAATATGCACATCAACATATGTCAGCATTTGCATTTCTGTGTACATGAATTTTTTGCAGATTCGTGTCAGAACCAACTTATTGTAGATACCAAGATCCCCCATGTTAGACTGTACTACATATTGTTCGCTTGTTTGAACTTTGAATACATCAACTATTTCTGTGCTGCTACCTAAGCTTTACAAACATTCTTTGTCTTGTCAATGCTCCCGAGATTAGAGTTGGAGAATGTCGATTCTTCTCAAAAGCTCAATTAGGAGTACCCTGCACTTGATATATTAACAATACTATCCTTTTAGGGTGATTCATGCTTTTAAGTTGGCACCGCTTGTCAAGTTATTTTAAGTTATAACCCAATTCCAAAGTAAGTCTAAACATATCTGAACCATAACAAAGCACATCTAAAAAAGTCCAATGTGAACGACAAAGAAAGGAACCTCTCATATAGACCCATTGGAATTTCAGAGCAAGCTTTCATATTAACAAACAATTGGAGAAGAATCAAAATCGCGCACTCATCCGGCACCTGCAGTTCGGCAATGCCGATGGTCCACTGCGTCGAGCTCTTCTCCAAGCTCATCTTCTCACGTACAGGTTACAGCGAACCAAGAATCCAAGATTCACGCCATTGCCATCGACGACACCTTGAACAGTCCCATCACCAAGAATGCACTGCAGAATTCCGGACACACGAACCTTCAGGTGGTCGCGAGTGACGTAGACGCTTCGCGCGCCCGTCTCCTCCTCCTTCGCCTCAATCTTCCGGCCACTAACCCCAACCTTGGAATCCAAGAACGCCCACAGACGCAGACATCCGCCCGCGTTAAGCAGTCATCGCGCCGCACGCCAAAGCCAGGAGGGGAGAGAACTCGCTGACCAGTGACCACGCGGCAGCCCTCGCCCGATCGTCGCCTCCAACCGCACCTCCTCGTCCTCCTCGGCGGTTGCCTTCGCCCGGGGCGTATTTCCGGGACGGCAGCGGGGACCGTCCGATCAAACGGTCGCGGACCGGATCGAGGCGGAAAAGAAGAGCCGGAGGGAATTCTGCCCAAAGGACCTTCCCTTCCTGGTTCTCAGAATTTATTGGCAAACAACATCCACCCTCTACGAACACCGTCCGATCAACAAGTACACGGTCAGGATTTAGGAGGAAAGAACTGTGGTATGGAATTTTGCAGAAAAGGCCGGTTTGCGGAGGATGTCCGCGAACTACATTGTTTGGTTTTGTCGTCCGATCGAATTGGAGCGGCTCAGATTGGCTAGATAGAGGCGGCAGGGGGAATTTTGCCGAAAGGTTACTTGAAATGTATTACTTTGAGCGGTCAGGATGGACAGAAAAAAAAATGACCATAATGGGAGATACAGTAGTTCCATTTCAATAACCAATACATGAATACATACATATACGAACCGTAAAGACCAACATAGATGTCTGGTAGCCAAAGAAAAAGTCATTTCAGTAATCAAACTTCAACTAGAAAGTTTATCTGAAAATTGCAGTAGACCTGCTTGCAGCCCTAAGCGCGCTCAGCTTCTTCTAGCAGAGATATCTCATCAGATTCCTCGCAGCTTGGCGCTACTTCGTATGGAAGGTCTTGCTCTTCGACTTCAGCACATTGTTCAGATTCTGGGGTAACCAAAGGGTTGTTATCAAACCATGCATTCCAATTGCCATCCTTGGATTGGATGAAGCTGCTCAACTGAACGAGACTGACATGCGCAACCCGCTGAGCATCCTCTCCAGAGCCTTTCCTTGACCTTTCAAAGAGGGTTGGTGACAATGCCAGTGGGTGCAACTCTGTGAGGTTCCTGAGGTGTCCAATACCCAAAGGAACGGCCTCTAGCTGCACGCACAGCCAGATCGAGATCTTGATGATGGCAGGCATTGTTCCCTCCTCCACAGTAATAGAGCGCAAACCGGTGAGCATGCTTAGATGGAGCAACTTGAGGGACAGAAACTCCACTGTTCTGAATCGAAGATGTGACCCAACATATGCTTCTATAAGAGAGAGATCGATGAGGCAGTGCAGTTCTCCAAGGACATCAGTTATCTGCTCATCCGTCATCCTGCATCCCAACAAACACATCCTCAAGAGCGAGTGTAGAGAACCAAACGAAGTTGGTATAGGAAGCAGAGGCCCAGCAAGAGAGAGGCGTCCAGCTGTTTGGGTGCCATTTTGAAATGTAGATCAAGAGGCTCCTTTGGATTGACTGAAAGAAGCGTCAAGGAGAGAAGGCAATTCATGCTGCCAATGGTATCAGCAATCTTCGTGCCAACCTCCATGTGATGCGTCTAACACCTAGTTTTTGCAGCTGGATTAGACCACTCAGCTCATCGATGACATCCTCACAGTTCACTAGGGCCAGCTTCAGGAGGCCCCTCAGCTGGCCAATTCCAGCTGGCACATTCACGCCTGCCGACGCTGATGTTGTGTACCAATCAACCTCAACTTCCATTGGTGAGGGGAGACGCACATGACGCAGGAACTGGATTCGATTAACTGTTGCTGGAAGCTTTTTAGCAGAAGTGCCTCTAAGATCCAAAGTCTCAAGATTAGCTAGCTTCAACAGAGAATGTGGAAGACCCTGCAACCCAGTGTTCCTCAAGTTCAAGTAACGTAGAAGGCACAATGAGGAAATCTCTGCAGGAAGCATGGTGGGGATGGAGGTGCCCTCAGGATCCAACACTCTCAATAGCTTGAATCTATTGCGAAAATGTGACAAAAGGTGATTCTGTGTTGGTGCCTTGACAGCCATGACCAATGAACCGAGGTGCTTAGAGTTTCTTTGAGAACCTAGCAGAGACACCATGGAATTGAACTCATGCCAGAAGCCGATAACCGCCGCATCGGGTGGCTACCCAAAGAAATGGTTCTCTTTGGTATGGGAAACTGCAGCCCTTCTGCTACCGCCTATTCCTCCTCAAAGCCTAACTCCTCATTGTCATGGAGAAGGGTGAAGAAGTTCTGCTCCGTGCATTTGCACTATGTTAAGTATATATGTATTTGAGTCATATATGTATTAGAATCGTATACGTATTTGATTCTGTGTTTAAGTCAGATCTAGACTGTACCTATATATACTGGGTTTTAGACTCTAATACAACTTGAGGTTAATCTTAACATGGTATCGGAGCTTGGTTTCCAAACCCTAACCTCCCGTGATCCTTAACGTCCACGCCGCCGTGCGCCGTTTTGCGCTTCATCGTTGCCGTCTCTCGTTGTCTCCCGCATCTTCGACCGCCAGGATCGCGTTCCCGCGCCGCGGATCGCCGATGGCCTCCTCCCGTGCGCCTCCTCCTCTGTGCTGGCCTCTCTCCCACCGGCCTCCTCCAGCCGCCGGTCTCCCCCACGCCGTCGCCTCCCCAGCGCCGGCCTCCCCCGTGCCGTCGCATCCTGCTGCCGGCCTCCTCCCGCCGCCGGCCTCCGCAAAGGTCCCCGTCGCCGGCTTCTCCCGCGTTCAATTTCTAAAAAAAAAATCAGCACCCCTTTTGTGTGTGCTTTCTTCTGTTGATGTTTTCTACCTCCTCGGATCTTACGGTCCTTCCCTCCAACGTTATGGCTTCTTCAGTTTCTTCAGGTGGTTTCTCCATGCCGCTCTGTGATGTGAAACTCAAAGGCAGCACTGAATACAGGGAGTGGTCTATAGTCATGACTTCTCTCCTTGACGGTTTCGGCCTGTATGGACATGTGGATGGCACAAGTCCGAAGCCACTCACCAGTGATCCTACTTTGCCCACTTGGCTGCGCAATGAAGGCAAGGTCAAATATGTCATTATGCAGAGCACTTCGTAGGACATTCGGTTGAGCATCAACTCTCTCCCCACCTGCTAGAACATATGAGATTTTCTTGCATCTCGCTACCGGCAGGCGAGTCATGCACTTCGCTGGTAGCTCTGGCAGCAGTTTTCCGCCTCCCAGCAGGGTGATCAGACTGTTGAGGAGTTCTACAGTCAGCTCTGCCCAATTTGGCGTCAGCTGGACTCTATGGCACCCACCGATGCAGGACTACTCACTCTCTGGCATAGGGAGGAGGAGCGTGTTTTTCACTTTATGATGCGTCTCTGCTCAGAGTTTGAGATGCTTCAATCTCAGCTTCTGAATCGTGAGACCCTCTGCACTCTGGAAGAGGCTGTCAGGGCCCTTGTTGCTGAGGAGACTTGACTGTGTTCTTCTTTGGCGTCTCAGTTCTCGCCATCACTAGCTCGGATATGAACAAGGCTCCATCCACTCCTTCCACTACTTCCTTGCCACCACGAGAAGATCAAGGAGAACGGCGAGTCGGCATGAATCCATGTGCTGAGCCATTCACTATGCCTACACCGGAGGATCAGCGAGCTACATCAAAGGTGGAGCAACCCACGACGCATCAAGCCCAGCCCAAGATCAAGCCCAACTAGTCCGCGAGTTTAGCTCGGCCATCCAATAGTAGTCCAACTTCAAATGGATGCTCAGGCCACGTACGTAGTCCGTTTGGGGTGAATGAGCACTTTACGAAGAAACCCACGACACCACCTTTCCAATGGATCTGTCCCTACTGCCAAATTCCGTCTAGATCACCCACAATCGACGAAACAATTCGCGGACAGATTCTGCCGAGTGCTGTGCCACCTCTACTTTGGGCCTAAGGCCCGTGTACCCCTAGGGTTTCACGTCCATCTCCTTGGCCGTCACCCCTGTTACATATGGCTGTCACCCTTCTCGTTTTTCCTCAGGTTTTGTTTAGATTAGTTTTCCCCATGTGTGAAACTTCATCCTTATATTCTTGTGTTGGCTAGACCAACAATTACAAGTTACACAACCTCAAATTTATCATGTGCTTCATCCATATTTGCAATTTTATATTGCTTTTATCTTGTTCTTGCTTGTTTTTCGGTTGCTTGCAGAAATCGATCCTCGTGATCAGGTCAGCCGCGTCTTGGCACGATTGATAACGATTCGTGAGTGTGGTTTAGCGATTGCCAGGGCGTCCAGTCTTGTTTGGTTGGTAGTCGGATCGCCAAGGTCACTCTTCATCAAATCGAAGTTATCCTTCTCACCAGAAGATCGGGCATCCATGTCTTCATCAGTTGGTATCAGAACTTCCGGTGGACTGGTGAGAATTTATTTATCTTAGTTTAGTAGATTGATTTCACACCTAGAGTCCAGAAAATTGCCCTACAAAAAGATTTATTTTCCGCTGTCCAAACCATCGTCATTAGCCTTGCATCGTTCTTGTCAGTTTGCATATTTGAATTTTCGTCCATCGTTGTCAAGTGCTGGTTCTTAGTTTTAGTCTTGGTATATTTTTAGTCTTGCATCTTGTTGCGGAGTCGAATTCCACATCGATCTCCTCGTCGTCACGTCCAATTTTTATCTGCCGCTGTCCAGTTCGTTGTTTTCAACATATCTTCTTCATACGAACTCAGGATTTCACATTCTTGTACTTGCTGAAAACATCATATCATACTCTACAACTTTGCTGTTGAGGTCGAAGTCAGATTCGGCTTCCATATATGAGATATTGGGCCGTTAATGTCGATGGCGTAGAGTTTGAATCTAATAGATCTGTTTCGGTATTTTCATCATAATTCTTTCATCCGAACTCAGATTGGGATAATTTATACTTTCTGAAATCGTTGCGAGAAATCCCACAAAAAGTTAGTTGGGGTAATCTTCAAATTCGGCCGTTTTCATCACGCTAAAATTTGGGCAAAGTTAGTTGTGTAATCTTCAAACTCTAGTCCAATTCGGATTCAAATTACTCAATCTGAAACAGTTTTGGTAAAATTACCATATCTTTTGATTTCCAACACCGCTTTTGACGTTCTTATACTTGTTGGAAAGATAAAACGATCCTATACAACTTTGGTGTTGATCAGATCCTTTAATTCGGAGTTCTTAGGGCCCGAACTTGCTAAACAACATTTCTATCCTAGTTGTGCAGCCAAAAAGAAAAAAGGCAATGTGCAACAAAAGCCGCGCCGTTCATAAAAAAGAAAAAAGTAAGCAAAAGGCAAGTGCAAAAAAAAAGAGCTGTACAAAAAAAACATAAGAGAAAAAAAATGTGTGTAGAAAAAGAGGAGAATTTTTTGTGGTGCATCTTTTGGTTTTAGTCTTTTGTGTTGTTAATTGCTTGTTTGAGCTAGGTCTGAGTCTAGGCTAGTTTTAGCACATTGATTATTACTTTGAACTTATTTTTCAATCTTGCATTATTGATCTTGAATTGTTGCTACAGATATAATAGCCTATCCAAACTCCACCATCTACTAAACATACAGGTACGACACCTTGCAATTGCTTTACTCACACTTGAGTTTAAGTTATCACGAATCAACCATCGATTGTACCGCATGTTCACTTCGGTAAGAACTTGTAAGAACTAGGTAAGAAGCTTGAGTAAGAGTGACTTTTGTTCCTTGTCTGCCACCTAGTAGTTGATAGGGAAATATACTCTTATGTGTTTCTTGTTTTCTACTAATAATGGCAGGTGATGAATTTAAGAAGGAGATTGAAATACAAATTGATATGTTCCTCCACAGGGAGAGATTGCAAGAGAGCCATGTTGATCGAAGGATGCTGACTAGAGGGGGTGAATAAGCGGTTTTACAAATTTTAACTTTGATTGAATAACTTGTATCCTAGATTGCGTTAACAACTCACAAATAATCTAGATGATGACAAAAATTAAGTTTTGCAATTCTAGGGTGACAAAACACAATATCGCAATTTCTAGAAATATGAAACAAGCAATAGAAATAACCGAACGAGATCGAATTTTTCTCGAGGTATCAGAAATTTGCCAATTTCCACTAATCCTCGTTGAAACACTCTACACAAGAGATTTTGCTTCGATTCCACTAAGGGTAGCTCTTCTCTTCTCCGGATAGACGAGCTCTGAGCCTTTACACCCAACCACCGTGCCTCTCCGACACACACCGTCGATGGAGAGATCGCCAGACCTTCCGGGTCGTCTAGGTGACGGCAATCACCAAGAGCAATAAGCCTAGCACTTCACTTGATCAAACATAAAGCTTGAAAAACAAGGATGCAAGTGCAAATGGCTCAAATGCAACTCTACTCAATTTTCTCTCAACAATTTGCTCAAAGATTTTGCTCCAAATGTAAGAGAGTGAGTGTGAGAGGTTAGGCAAGCTTTTGCACAGAGTTTTCGAGATGAATGAACTACCAAAAAGTTGCCAAGGTCGAAGTATATATAGAACTCTCAAGAAATCTAGCCGTTTGCAAGAAACAGGGCCAAATTTGTACAGGCCGGACATTGTCCGGCCATTTCGGACAATGTCCGATCAGTACAAATCAATAGTGACCATTACTCACAACAGCAACCTTGTCAGTTACCGTTTCAACAAAATTTGTGAAGGCCGAACAAAAACCCCGGACATATGAATATGTCTCTGTTTACAGTGTTCGATTAAGGCTCACAAATTTTATACAGGCCGGATAATGTCCGGCCCTTCCCGGACAAAAGCCCTCGGACGGTTTCAAATGTCTCTGGTTCTCTTTAAAACAAAGCCTCACAAGATTTGTACTGGCCGGACATTGTCTGGTCATCACGGACAATGTCCAGCCTATACCGGACAAAAGCACCGAACAGATTTATCTGTCTCTGGTTTCGTTTTGCCAGTGCTGAGAGAATTTTGTACTGTCCAGACAATGTCCGGCCATCACAGACAATGTCCGGCCTGTGCAAAACGAAAATAAGACTTCACAATTTTACTCAAAATTGATTTGTGGCTAAATGGAAATGCAAATTTGCTTCCAAAATATTGAGTTTGACCAAGTGACATGTGCTGAGACCAGAAGATCGGGCAACCGTGTCTTCATCAATCACCCTCTACAGTGTTGGCTACGTCGCGGCCTAGTTTGACTACTCTGCGCACTGATGCGCGTGCCCCTGCTGTTTGCTCACACTGCAAGAAGATGCGCCATACTGTTCAGCGCTGCTTCACTTTTCATCCGAAGATGAAGGCCCAGTTTGAGCGTGCTCGTGCTGCTCACCGAGGACGTTCTGTTGCAACTGTGCCTTCTGGCACACCTTCGGACCAGCCGGCTTCTCTCACTGCTGCAGAGTTGCGACAGCTCCATACCCTTCTCCAGCACCAGGTTGCTGCATCCTCCTCGTCATCTGTCGGGATTGCTGTTCACTCTACACCACCACCATCAGGTACAGCTAGTCCTTGGGTTCTGGATTCAGGGGCCTCTTTCCATATAACTTCTGATTGTCCGAGGATCATCTCTCTGTTCAGACTGCTGATGGAATTACCTTACCAGTCACACATCAGGGCACCATTTCTACCACTCAGTTTACTGTTTATGATGTTTCTTGTGTACCGCAGCTCAAGCTGTGCCTTATGTCTTACCTCAGCTTGCTCAGCAGAAGTGTTTCATTGGGTTTGATGATTCTTTTTGCTATGTGCAGGATCGTCGGACGGGAGCTCTCATTGGACGTGACCGACTTCACAGTAGCCCAAAGAATCTCTACAAGCTTGATTACCTACATCTTCCGGTCTCTTCTCTGACCACTGCTCCATCGGTCTCCCCTTCTTTAGCCTTCGCATCTGTCCCTACGTCGTCTATCAGCTTCCACCAGTGGCATCATCGTTTGGGTCACCTTTCTAACCCTCGCTTATCTAGTCTAGTACGTCAGGGTGTTTTAGGTCATGTCACTTCTGATAGTTCTGTATCTTGTTTGGGTTGTAAGCTTGGCAAGCAGCTACAACGTCCGTATCTTACTAATATTGCTAGGTCTAGTCGTGTTTTTCAGTTTATCCATTCTGATATATGGGGACCTGCTCCTTTTGTTTCCAAAGGTGGATATAAATATTATGTGATCTTTATAGATGATTTTTCTCGATATTCTTGGATTTATTTCATGAAACATCATGGGCAATTATTATCTATTTATAAGTCTTTTGCTCGTATGATTCATACTCAGTTTTCCAGCTCCATTCAGACCTTTCATTCTGATTCTGGAGGTGAGTACTTGTCCACATCCTTCTGGTAGTTCCTCTGATGAGAGCACTCTTCCCCAGATATCTTGTCCAGACGCTCATGCTCAAAATGGTATTGCTGAACGCAAACACCATCACATTATTGAGACTGCTCGTACTCTATACTTGCCTCTTTTGTTCCTCACTTTTTTTAGTCTGAGGCTATTTCCACGGTTGTATATCTTATAAATATACAACCGTCCACTAGTCTCGATGGTCGGATTCCTTCTCAGCTTTTATTTTCTACTCCTCTGACATCTACACATCTTCGCGTTTTTGGATGTGCGTGTTATGTCCTTCTTCCTCCTTGTGAGCGTACCAAGTTGACCGCTCAGTCTGTTGAGTATGTTTTTCTTGGTTACAGTCTTGAGCATAAGGGTTATCGTTGTTATGATCCCTCTGCTCGTCGTCTTCGCTTCTGTCGAGATGTCACCTTCGATGAGAGTCGACCTTTCTTTTATTCCACTTCTTCTCACTCGTCTGTTCCCACAGAGTCCATCAGTTTTCTCTCTTTACCCTCCTATCATATGTTTCCTCCTTCTACTTCATCTGCTTCCGCTTCTCCGTCTGATCATAGCTCTCCGCCTGTTCCACCGTCTTCTATAGTACAGTCTCCATCTTCACCTTCTACCTTACCTCCCACCACTTCTGAGTCTTTGTCTTTTTCCTCTTCTGAGCCCTCTTTGGATCATGTTACTCGTGATTTGGCCCTTTCTGATGAGGCTCCTACCGATGATCTGCCAGTATCATCATCACCCAGGTATGCACTTCGTGATTGTACTACTATTTCACCTCCTGCTCCTTATAGTATGTTTATCACTAGTTCAATTCAGGAGCCTCACAGCTATTAGGATGTGCCTGTTATACCTGAGTGGCAGCTAGCTATGACAGATGAGCTCTCAGCATTGGAGCGCACAGGGACTTGTGAATATTGTCCCTTTACCCACAGGTGCCGTGCCTATTACTTGCAAATGGGTCTTCAGAATCAAGACACGGTCGGATGGTTCCATTGAGCGCGACAAGGCGCACCTTGTTGCTCGGGGTTTTCAGCAGCAGTATGGCCGTGACTATGAGGAGACGTTTGCTCTCATTGCTCATATGACAACGGTGCGTACTCTTGTTGCTGTTGCAGCTACTCGTCAGTGGGCTATCTCTCAGATGGATGTGAAGAATGCATTTCTTCACTGTGATCTTCAGGAGGAGGTCTACATGCAGCCACCACAGGTTATTCTGCACCTGCTGGTCATGTTTGTCGTCTACATCGTGCTTTATATGGTCTTAAACAAGCGCCTCGTACTTGGTTTGCTCGCTTCAGTTCAGTGCTTCTTGCTGCTGGTTTTGTTGCTAGTGCTCATGATCTTGCCCTGTTTGTTCACACTTCTGCTCGCGGTCGGACGCTTATCTTGTTCTATGTTGATGATATGTTGATTACGGGGGATGATGAGCAGTATGTTGCCTTTGTTAAGGCACATCTCAGTGAGCAATTCCAGATGTCCGATCTGGGTCCTTTGAGCTATTTTTTGGGTATTCAGATTATCTCTACTCCAGATGGGTACTATCTGTCTCAGGAGCGGTATGTTCTTGATATGCTTGCTTGTTCGGGTCTCATTGATACTCGTACAGTTGCTACACCCATGGAGTTGCATCTGCAACTGCGACCCACAGATGACTCTCCTCTTGAGGATCCCTCCAGATACTGTCATATTATTGGGAGTTTGGTTTATCTGGCCGTCACTCGACCGGATATTTCACATGCTGTTGTGTACTTAGTCAGTTTGTCAGTACTCCCACCTCAATACATTACAGCCATCTCTTTCGAGTACTTCGCTATTTATGTGGTACTTCTTCTCGCAGTCTGTTCTATGCACGGAATAGTCCGCTTCAGCTCCATGCTTACTCTGACTCTACTTGGGTGAGTGATACTACTGATCGGTGTCTATCACTGGTTATTGCATATTTCTGGGCACTTCTCTTCTTGCTTGGAAATCCAAGAAACAGACCGTTGTTTCTCATTCTAGTGCAGAAGCTGAGCTTCGGACTTTGGCTACAACTACTGCCGAGATCGTTTGGCTTCGTTGGCTCCTTGCTGATTTCGGTGTGGTCTGCAGTGTCCTACGTCACTTTTATGTGACAACATGAGTGTCATACAAATTGCACGTAATCCTGTGAAACATGAGTTAACCAAACATATTGGTGTTAATATTTTCTTTACTCGCTATCATTATGAAAACGACATTATTGCTCTTCAATATGTGGCATCTGATCTTCAGGTTGCGGACTTCTTCACGAAGCCACAGACACGAGATCGTCATGAGTTCAATCTTTCCAAACTCAATACGTTTGAGCCGTCTTGAGTTTGAGGGAGGTGTTAAGTATATATGTATTTGAGTCGTATATGTATTTGAGTCTGTGTCTAAGTCAGATCTAGGCTGTACCTATATATATTGGACTTTTGACCTTAATACAACTTGAGGTTAATCTTAACACACTCGAGGATTTTGCACATGAAAACCATGCACAAAGCAGAATTTTGATAAGCCAGATAAGTCATCTTCTCTGATTTGTACAAGGCTCCGATCAAAAAGTTCATCAAGGTACTTCTTTGCAACCTCCTCTGGTGTCCCCTCAACAGTTCTTACGAGTCCTTCTGCAATCCATATCCTCATCAGACGCATAGGCCTGACCTGAGGGAAGACACTGAAATACAGGAAACATGGCTTGAGATTTGCTGGCAAATCATCATAACCAAGTGAAAGAATTTGCTGCGCTTTTGCAGTCTGGTTCCTAGTATGCAGCTCAGTGAGGGGCCATTCAGCAATTTCTCCCATTCATGTGAAGTTTGGCTCTTGTTCGACAAGAGACCGCCCAAGGTAACAATGGCGAGCGATAGACCACCACACATCTTGACAATGCTTTTGGCTACCATCTCTAGATGTGTTGGGCACCTAAATTCCTGGTTGAAACGAAATGCCTTACGGAAAAAGAGGTTCCATGCCTGATTATCTTTCAGAACAGGCAGATCGTAGATGATGCGACGAGTGAAACTATCGGTGATCCTTCTATATGTGGAAGTCACCACAATGCGACTACCATTGGAGCAATCAGGAAAAGAACCAGCGACGTCCTCCCAAACGCTCTCGTCACGCAGGCCGTCAAGCATTATGAGATACCTCTTGTTCTGGAAGAAAATTTTAAGCTCATTCACCAGCTGATCAATGGATTCATCACCCACGGACAGCAGCTCCGAGAGAATGCTTTGCCTCCACAAAAGCTTCCTGGCTAGGCTCCGCAGGATGGCACCAGTGGTCTGCAGCTCTCACACCCTGATCCAGACCTTACACTGGAACTTCTCAGTGAAATTTTTGTCGCAATAGACTCCAAGCCACCGTGGACTTCCCTAGACCACTCATACCGAAAATAGAAACCACAATAAGCTCCACCTCACCTCCCAGCAGCAAATCTTTCAGCTCGTTACACCTTTCATCCATGCCAACAAGATGGGGCTCACCGAAGTAGGGTGCGGCAGACCACCATTGGTTGGGTGCTTCCGGCTGCAATGGAGAGGGAGCACCTAGTTCAGGTAGCGGATGGTAACGAGGCCGCAAACTGTGCAGTTGTACTGCCTCTTCCTTGATGGACTTCAACTTGTCAGCAATCTTTAGGCGCACGAGCAAGGACTTGAGGAATTCATTCATGGAACTATGCCGGTCAACTCAGAACCGGGATTAGAGGTCGATGCAGCCCTCAGCATCGTACGCTAGCTCCGGTACATCGTCAACCCAAAATCTGTCCATTCCACCCCGAGTGTTCAGGATGGAACACCTCGTGCCTTTCAGTTCACGCTCCATCTCTTCTACTTGCTTCCGCAAACCGAACCAGCAAGCAGCATGAGCGTCAGCTTCTCCAAAAGTGAGGTAACTGCGCTCACAGCTATGCTGTCCATCTCTCCCACTCGTGGATCCTGGTTCTCAAGCTTACCGGTTGCAGAGACACACAAAAGAAAGCATACCTTGGTTACAGGTGATTTTAAAAGGTAGACGCAGTCTTGACCGTTTTATGTTAGAAATCTGACGGCTAAATAACATTCTTGTAGCTAAGAGACGGCCCCTCAAGAGTCACAACATCCCAATCAATATGCCAATTATTGTAGCTTTGAGTCCTGACGTTCCAATCAAGAGAACAATTATTGCAGCTTTGAGTCATGACATCCCAATCAAAGGGCCAATTCTTTTCAGGTTTGGTACACAGAAGAACCCACCAGTCAGCACAATGGTTAGTTCAACTACTGCTTGTACACTGGATGGAGACTTCTTGTTTAATTGTATAAATCGGACTCCCCAACAACTTGGCTGTGGAAACAAAATAGTATGTAGAATCGTTCAAGTCCAACAAATTGTTTTCAGCAGACGCAACCAAAATCAAATTGTCTAGCCTGAAAGAAATTCAAAGAACAACTTCAGATGTCTGATGGCAGAGCTGAATAGTACTCCTAGTCCTAGAGTTGTTTCAGACACTGCAAATGCAGCAAACAATGCAGAACCGTTCTACTAAATTGGACTCTACTATATTAGACGAACATGAAATTGTGATCATTTGTGTACAGTTCAGCTGGTGTGGTAAAAACTTCAGCGGACAATCTTTGAGGGACCATCATTTATTTGCATGACATGTTTACTGAAAAAAGATGGTTAAATTGTTCTTCAGTGGCTAAGGGAACAGCACCAAGCTACCAATCTGTGGTCTATTGTTGCAATCTTTGCATGATGCAGTAACTTCTCTCACCTGCCAAAACACTTAAGCAAGGTCTCTTCAGTAGAATCTTCCCTCCATACTGCACCATATGTATAGTTGGAATTTGTTGCTTCACCTCCCATTTCATTAGCCTGTGAATCTTGGTCATTGTACAGCTCAGGATGCCCTGCATGACCAGAAAAAAAAAAAATTTTATTGCATGCAAATGAGAATAAAAGAAAAATGATAAATAGGTACGGAAGAAGTATAAATGTATGCGATATAGTTCAAGTTTCAAACAGCTAAGACCAGTAAAGTCGTATTAATGATATTGTATTTCCCATACTATGTGAATCTGCAGCAGAGAATGTTCAACTTTATCTTACCAACTTAACTGGTACAGTGGAGTTATGAAGAAGAAAAGAAAAAATCACTAGGGCAAAGAGATGATTTCCATTGAATCCTGCATCGTTACACAATTTAACTGGTACAGTTATGAATTAACACAGATCCCCAAGCTTGGGTGTGACCAACATAGATCGAAATAAATAAATAAAGGGATAAATCCGATCATATTACACCAGCGTATGCCATCATCAGCCAAACAAGAAATACAAATCAAACTCCAGATGTCTGTCAATTTTGCCAAGCTTTGTTTCTTGCAGGTCCTGACCTGCTAGTTTACAGTGTTGTTTTTCCTCCAATTTTTTCCCCCTGTAACTCGGTTTTATTCCCTTCATTTAAAAGAAAAACAAGCTACAACCAAACTTTAAAATGCAGACCAACAATGAATGCATCTATCAAGGAAGGGAACCACACAGGCAGTCCATACAAACATCCAAATAATACAGATCATGTTGCTGTGCAAGCGCAACAGAGACTACGTAAGCATGCTCGACCAGAAACATCCTCATTAAAATGTTACATGATGCACTTTATGCAAAATGCTCTACAATTGGCATGATGGACATCACGATGGCAAAAATGTTTGGAACAAAATACTACACATGGTAACACACCAACACCAGAAGTTTTCACTCCACCGTCACTTCAGATCAGTTGGAAAGTTGGATGATCAAATGAAATTATGAAGGCCAAACAAGAAAGGAAAAAGGAAGTAACCTCTAATGTAAAACCATTGGGAGCAAGCTTTCTTCTTGACAAGCAAATGGAGAAGAATCAAAATAGCTCGCTCGCTTCGACGATGTCAATGATCCACTGCATTGAGCTTTCCCCTAAGCTATCTTCCTCACGCACAGGCTACACCCAAGCAAGATTCACACCATTGCCATCAAGAATGCACTGCAGAATCCCGGACACACGAACCTTCAGGTGAGGAGGGGAGAGAACTCGACGACCACGCAGCAGCCCTCGTCGCACCGCTGCCTCCAACCGCACCTCCTCGTCCTCCTCCGCGGTTGCCTTCGCCGGGAGGCGTCTTTACGGGGACGGCGACAGGGGCCGGCCAATCAAACGGTCGCGGCCCAGCCGGAGGAAATTTTGCAGACGGGACCTTCCCTTCCTTGTTGTCAGAATTTTATCGGCAAACCACATCACCCCCTACAGATGCTGTCCGATCAACAAGTATACGGTCAGGATTGATGCTAAAAGAACCGTGGTGTGGAATTTTGCAGAAAGGTCCGTGTGGGAGGAGACATTCCGCGAACCACAATGTTTAGTAGCGTGGTCCGATCAAAGTTGAGCGGTCCAGATTGGTTAAACAGAGGTGGCGGATGGAAGTTTGCAGAAAGTTCCCTTGAAAAAATTCTATTACTTGACAGGTCTCTTTCCCACCTTTGCCGCAAGCTCCCGGTTCCAGGGAAATCGGAAGCCTCCCCCACCAAAATGGCCAAGCTTGTTTCATTTGATCTCTTCCTTCCTCTCTCTTGTTCTTCTCCTCTCTCCTCTTCCACGCCATGTCGCGCGTCTCTCCTCTTAGCCTCGAAGCAAGCGAGCAACCGGGGCCAATGAGCAGGTGCGCTTCCTCTCCGTGCTTGATTCATTGGCTCGAAATCTTGGTTTGAAATGCCTAAACATCTTTTATTTGTGGGCATCTAGATTGCTATCACCTACGTTAAGGATCATGTAAAAAATTTGTGAGATGCTTTTACGGGCGATCATGAGTATTCCGTTCAAATGGTTTCTTGTTTTCGTAAGAGCAGAAGCGCAGAGGCGGCGACGGGCATGACGGGTTATTCTCCGGAGGCACCACGCCGGGGAGCTGAGGGATCGGAGAAAGACGTGAAGAGGGGAGAGAACGAGAGGCTGGTCGTGCCGACGACTCAGGCTGCGGCGGCTGCTGAGGTGAACACGACGGCAGGTCTGGCCGAGTGGCTGAGGTCGAGGTCGTCCATATGGTGGATGAAAGTTCTGCTTGGCTGCTTGCTCCTGATTCTACTGGCTTACATCTTTATGAAATGGGGTGTCTCCTTTGCTTTTAAGAAGGTGCAATGCAAACTTTTTTTTTTTTTTTTTGTATTTGAATATTTGATAGGTTCTATGCCAAAAGTATTTTTGATCAGGTTGACGCCTAGTTCGTATCGACTTAATCGGAAATCTTGAATTCTTGATATTGGTAATGGGTAATTGGATGGAGTTTTAATCTATATAATGCCCTAATCCATACAGTTACATTTTTTTGTATACTCTTGTTATTGGAATGCTGTATGTTGCGTTGGAGCATAGCTGAAGCAATGTTAAATTGAATGAAATTTTACATATGGTTTACGGAATTACCAATTCGTTCATGTCTCTAGACTACTCTGTGCAAGTTTTGTTTTTTATGTTACAAAAGCTAGAAATGCCTTATGTATTTACCTGTGATGTATTTTTGTATGTCTGATGTAGGTTCTCATGCCAATTATGAAGTGGGAAGCAAGCGCCTTTGGACGTCCTGTATTGGCTCTTGTGCTCATTGCTTCCTTGGCTATCTTCCCGGCCATTTTAGTCCCTTCTGGGCCTTCTATGTGGTTAACAGGAATTATCTTTGGTTACGGTTTGGGTTTCTTGATTATTATGGCTGGGACTTCTGCCGGCATGGCAATGCCATATTGGATTGGCTCACTGTTCCGTGAACATCTCCATGTATTCCTCAGCTCCATGTGCTTATGAATTCTGACAATTCTTTTATGTGTTCTGCCCTAATGTGTTTCTTTGGCTGGTTTTTTTTTCTTTTTTTTTTGAATATACAGGGATGGTTAAAAAAGAGATGGCCTCAGCAGATAGCTCTGATTGAAGTTGCTAGTAAAGGGAGTTGGTTCCAACAATTCCGAGTGGTTGCTCTATTTCGAATCTCACCATTCCCATACACATTCTTTAACTATGCCATAACTGTCACAGAGATCAAGTTCAGCCCTTATATATGTGGTTCAATTGTTGGAATGGTACCTGAAGCGTTCATCAATATCTATAGGTTAGATGTTGACCTCTAGCATCATAGCTTATATAGTTATATTTTTTCATGATATTATAGATGTTGATTTTGCCATCCAAATTCATGAGATTAAAACTAGTGCAAATGTCTTCATATTCTTTTCAATTCAGATAATTTACCTTTTCCTCAATGGGCAATAAAATGACCGTTAACATATTTTTATCTAATAGAGATTGAGAGAACTTGAATAATTTTTAATGTTGTTCAAGTTCTGTAAGGTGTATATCACGTTTTATATGCTTTGCACTTTGACAAATAAAAGGTAGCCCTTTGTAGAATTATCAGAAAATTAAGCTCACAGCGTAGTATGCCTAGACAGAATTAGTTTATCTTATGCACTATCAGGGATCACATTTGTACTATACACAAAAACATAATAGTTATTCAAAATTTACAAAGTGCTTTAGCAAATACCTCGTCATTCTATTCCAATCTTGCACTATTTGGTGCAGTGGCCGGCTGATACGTACATTGGCAGACGTGAAGTATAACAACCATAGAATGACACCAGTGGAGATAACGTACAATGTAATCTCCTTTGTGGTTGCTGTTGTCATAGCAATTGGATTTACAGTTTATGCAAGAAGAGCTTTAAATGATATAAAAAAGTCAGAAGGCGTATGCACAGAGTCTGTTTGTACTCATGATGGCCCAGTTGAACTCAGAGATCTACAACAAGAATGTTCAAGTCCCCGTTCTGTACCGATAGATTCTGTTTAATGGTGTGCACTGGTTTCTTTCACTGGAAGAATACTGATAGCTGCTTTGAAGATTGCAAGTAGAATTTACAGAAAGGATCTCCAGCAGAGAGTTGTAGATTTACTAAGATTAAGTGTTCTAGCTTGGAAACCTCAGCAATGTAGATTTATAAGTTATCAGAAACATGTGCATATGTATTCTTGATTCACCTTATGTACCTACGACATATGTGAATTGAAAATAGTGTTTAATGGAACTTATTGGGTGGTCTACAAATCAATCTGCTTTCAGCAATTTTGTCTGTGATTGTTGCTTCTCCAATATGCTCAGGTTGCTAACCAATGCTCTTCAAGCATGTTGTGTGTGATGTTGCTTCTCCAATATGCTCTTGCTGTTAACCAATGCTCTGTGATTGTTGCTTCTCCGCGCCATTTGGTTGTGCTAACCAATTCTGTGGCGTGTCTGCTGGGGCTTGTGCTTGCTGATTGAAATGGAAATTGGGTTGTCTATTCTTGAAACGAATTTGGCTTATAGTGCTATGAATGTGTCAAATCCTATGCATGGAGTTTCCGCATGGGAAGAAATGGTGCAAACTTTTTGGAATTTATCCGACTACAAGTTGAATTACCCATTCCCTACCAAAATTCAGATGTAACTCAGTTGAGTTAAATTTTCCAAATTTGAGGTATTTTGAACTTGAATTAAAGTTCTACTCAGTTTTACATGCACGTACTTTTCTTAAGTTTAGTTAAACAGCTAAAACATGGAAACAAGACAAAACGACCACCTTTTTTCCAAAACTGAGCAGCAAGTTGCGTCAATAAACGGATGCAAGTTTACAGTATAGTACAGCCTTGCTAGCTATTAACAATTAATGAACATGACTCATTTCAAGAAACGTTAAATCTGCAAATTCTTCACGTACGACCGGTGGACTTAAATTTCCCGATCAAGAACAGCTAGGGGACGATTAATGTACATGACTTATTTCAAGAAACGTTACATCTGCAAATTCTTCACGTACGACCGGTGGACTTAAATTTCCCGATCAAGAACAGCTAGGAGCCGCCGCCGCCGCCGGCAGAGAGGCTCCTCTCCAGGTAGAATGCCCGCAGCCGCGCGTTGCGGTCGGCGGCAGTGCTGGACGAGTGGGACAGCACGGGGAGCCCCCACTGCGACGAGAACACGATGGTCGGACACTCCACGACGTCCAAGCTCTTCAGCCGCCGCAGGAACTCGGCGTACAGCGCCGCCACCCGCCGCGCCGGCACCACAAATATCAGCCGCATCAGCCGCACCCTCTTGCCGCCCGGCGGCATCCGAAACAGCATCGCCCTCCCCCCCTTCCCGCCCCTCCTCAACCGCAGCCGCAGCGCCCGCCTCGCGCGCCCGGCCGTTGTCAACTTCACCACCGCATCCCCATCGGGAAGCTCGCCGCGCAGCCGGTGGTACCGGCGCGTCGAGTGGTCGCCGGCGAGGAGGAGTTCTAGGCCCATGTGGGTGAGACCGTGAGAGGTGGCAAGAGGCTATCACTTAGCTGTAGGACGTACGCTCATGTGTGTGCATGTGTATATATAGATGTGGACTTGTGGGCGTATGAAGGAATTATTGTGTGTCGATGTGGCGGGAGGTGGCACATGGAAAGAATCGTCCCGAGCGCGGCAAGTTGCATGGCCGCATAAGAAAATGGCGGGGAAAAAGGACTGAGCGGCGCCTACGGCTCTGATTCCTTTTGACACATGCTTTCCACCGCCAACTTGAAGTGTAAATCACTTCTGAACAGAGTCAGTTGTGGTGGTGAAGCAACTGTAATAGATCAACACAGGTGGACAACAATTAAATAGAAAGCATCTTAAATTAGAGATGGGTGGAAAGGTGGTCACAATTATCTGATCACGAGTAAGAAACGGTCCAGCTTAATTATGTTCACTCATAAACAAAGCTATCTGATATACTATATGGATCTGATTGTCTATTTCTGATTTGACGATCAAATCAACCTCTCTATCGATCTTTCTCATCAATTTTTTGTCCAATGTAGGCTATTCGATAAAGCATTTGATGGTTGATTGATTATTGATTCGATAGATTGCACAACATACAGTTGATTCACAACTGCAGCAGCAGATCTACATCCGTTACTACTTTTACACACAGAATGATTTTACCACCCATATATTAACTAAACTCTTATTTGGATCTTAAAGTATCATCATCATAATCGCTGATGATTAATCATCGCATAGCACTCAACGGCACATTACGCATGCATTCATAGAAATCCGAAGATAAAGGTTGGCCCTTAAATTATCATAATCTGAGATTAATGAATGAGTGGATTAAGTATGAAACTTGGCTTTTCTTTGAAGTAACGAACTTGTGGCTCATCCGCCACCAAGTAATAGGCGATTGTTAATCGAATATACATTCAATTAATGCAAGCAAAATTATGGCATGTGTACCAAAGTACCAATAAAGCATATTCTTTTATTTATGATGATTGATATGGCATGATCCCTAAGTTTCGAAATTGTTTATAAATCTCTCCCTTAGTACCAAAGGAAACACTCTTTTTTGCCCAATTGTGTGTTTTGAGCATAAACAAAGCCAAAAGAAGAAACCAAAGGAGGGCAAGAAACTGTAGGGAGATTCTCACTAATCATCAAGGCACAGTATGAATCCAATTAAGATGGAAGGAAGTGTGTGGTAGGTTTTATAGTTAAGTTGGCATGTGCAATCATCAGTTAAGCAGAAGAAAAGTTACTAGAGTCCAAGAGAAATCATGCCTCCAATGATTGGGATTACACATATAGTGCAATGAATCATGATACATTTGACAGCTAAAGCTTAAACCTAATACGGGTTTTAATAGAAAGCAAGTTGAGACCTAGATAAAAAAACCAGTTCCAAAGCATCTGAAGTTACAAACCAAACACCACTATGTAAAGGAATAAGTAGTACAATACAAGGCATGAACATATAGCAGTAGTGCAACATGCAGCACGCGCAAACAAATGAGGGCTTGCATGTGCATACATATGTTAGACTAACAGCCACAATGCAGAAAGCAAATCCGCCTGTAGAAATACACTAAGCTCCAATCCTCTGTAGATACCACAATAATGCTTGTCATGATCGGCATGCGAACTTCCGAAGGTGGTAGCCTGTCTCCCTTATAATTTTCCCATACTTCCATGTCAGAAACCTACGAACTTCTTTTGAATTGATGCGAAAAAGTGTATAAGTAAACAGAATGGCAATTGATGCATCGCCATCAGAAGTCAGGACATAAGAGTGAATGATTCTGATAGTTGGCAAGGTTTGATGCTACCAATATCCGGAGCAGTTACATAGATTTGGCATACTAGCAGGACAATTTCAGTCCAAACCAAACAGTACACTACATTTGGATGAAATTTAAAAATTCTATGTAGCACAGAAGCCAGAATGTATCACACGGCTCCTAGGCTCCCAGCATGGCATCTTCTTCCACAGAAACGCTGCAATTTATACCAACTTAGGCCATGTATACAGTTACAATAACAGCCCTCAATCTACAAAATTGGCAGCTGCTCTATATGGATATGTTCTCCACAAAGTTCTGTATCAGATAATTTTCTTTATATTACTCATCTTAGTTTATTACATCTAACCAAATTCTCAATTCAAAGATAGGTGGTTTTGTCATGACAATCATGTCATGAAACTAGCAAACAGGACATAATGTGTAAATTAGATTACATCATGAACATTCAACTCAAAGAATTAGCAAATACCATTTCCAGAATCCACAACAGATTCCACTAAACTTGTGCAAAAAAATTGTCACTGCAAGCAATATATCAGAGTATATTCTTTAGTTTAAAAATGAACTGCATTATCCTCTGAATAAGATAAAGCTTTCAATAGATCTCAAACAATTCTTATCTTGGTTGAGCTGAGAGAAGATACTATGCATGGAACTCGCTTCCAGAATATATTCTTGAGTTTGAAAACGGGCTGCTTATATTCCTCGCTTAAGATAAAGTTTTTGGTAGATCACAAACAGTTACATTTTTGTTTGAGTGAGGGGGAGATACCATGCATAAAATCCACTCTCAGAACATTCAACTTTGGATCTCAGATACGTATGATATGTACATGTTCCAGACTAGTGTCCAGCAGTAGCAGGCTAGCAGCATGGGATATTCTAACAAGATTTCAGGGCGTACTCTTGATTGAGTGGAATGCAGCTATTGCTTATCCGATATCCACCAACTGAGATGAGTAATAGACCTAACTTAAACTTCCACAATAACAATTGAAAAGACTTACTAATGCCAATAACATGAACCCTGCACCTTGAATACAGTAAAAAAGTTGACAGATGCAGCCATAACATAAGTGCTGACGATATTCGCTAGACATACAAACATAAAGCAAAGGAAAAATATGAAAATGTATACAAATTAAAGCTAGCAATAATGTTCATACCTAGTAAAGCATGAGAAATCAAAGATTTTCCAAGGCAAAATCACGCCATACATCCCCTTGTGCTGGTTGACTTTCCTGAGCTATTTGTGACATATTATAGAATCATGTCAGAAAATTGAAAACCTAAATTAGTCACTGAAAATTGAAAACCTAAATTAGTCACTGGGTAACAGAATTGAAAGATTTTGCACTCAAAAGATTAATTCATTCTATTAGCTTTGCTGTATATCTAGATTGAAGCACTTTACACATCACCCCCTAACAAATAGACTTATTTCCCAACAAACAATACTGATAACAAACAGGATTTTCTGTTTAGACCATGACTAACATTCAGATTGCTTGAAAGTGTACTGCCAGCATTACCTGTTTCCAACAATTGAAGCATACTATAGAATTACACTATAGTTTTTGTGTTCAGGTTGCTTGTAACATGTGAAATGCTTAAAAAATAAAGACAATGAAACATAGAGAGAATGTTGCCAATGGAAGGAGGCAATTTGAATTTGCATTTGAGAAGGTTAACTGAATCCCCTCCACGCCTTCACCAGTCATCACTCATCACTGCAGCACCTGCCTTCCCCCTGATCCCCCAACACTGCCGTGAACAGAATGCTTAAACTATGGCTTACAATCTTATGCAACAAATGGAAACTGGGCAATGAACTGGTCAAAGTGTATCTCTTGTTAATGAAGAATATCCTTGTCAATTTATGATATACAACTAGTAGCCTGAGTTTAACCAGCCAACAGCCCAGCAAAATTATATGGTTAAGCCAATACTCAAAAAGAAAATAAAAAAAGTACCATAGCAAACATGTTCCTAGATAGTTAGATGATCAAGAAAACTTAGCCCAATATTTAAATAATGGTTCATCTTCCAGCATCCAGGCATATGAACTGCTTAAAATGGTGGCATAAAAATTCAAACTCGACGAAACATTCCACAACAAATGCATTTGTCTAGATACATGGCAACAATCAGAGAACATCTTATGATGGGATAGTCCCTTTAGGATACTTTTGCTAGCTCCAGCAATTTAGAGCAGTTTGGAACCTAAGTCAGCCACCCAAGCCAAGCACATTTGAATTTAAGAGTTAACAATAGTCTGACGCAGACCAGATCGCCAAAGATAGATAAATAGATGGACAGAACGCAAGCATGCGTACTTGCAGGTGCCGAGTCCTCGGCGTCCTCGGTCTTCACGGCCATGCCCGGAGGCACCGGGATGTCTGCAGAAGCAGGGCAGATTAGGTTGCTGCTGTAAGAAGGGAAAGAGGAAGAAGGGGAAGGTGGAGGAGGAGACCGTCGGCGGGGAGGGTATCGCGCATCCACTGCTCGTCGACAACGTCGATGAGAACTCCCAGGCTCAGGCTCTGCTCCTGCTCCAAGCCGGCCATTGCTCGGCGTCCTTCCTCGCTTCGGTCTTCGACTTCTCTTCTCACTTGGGCAGGATTATTTTGTCAGTTTCTTGCTCTCTAGCGATTCTGGGTTTCCTCTCTAGCGGTTCTGGGCTTATTCAACCTTTTGGGCTTCGGCTTCTCCGACATGTGAATTGGGCTAGAATTCGGCTTCTCCCAATAGCACATATTTTGGCCCATCTTCTCGTTAAAATTTTACAGATTCTAGTTTTGCGTTTTTTGTGCAGTGCTTTTATACTTACAGGTTACAACTAACTGAATTCCACGACTATTAAAACAACATAATTAGTAGTGGAGTAGTGATAATTGCTAACCAAATCTTTAATTTGTTTTCAAAATTGTATTGTTCACTTTCTTGAAAAACATTGAAATATTTTTTATGATTATTTTTTTAAAATTGATTCTATATCACTAAAGTTTAATGTCTAATATAATATGTCATTAAAATTTCACTTCTTAATTATGTGTCACAATTTTTTTAAAACCTAATATTATATATCATTTTTAACCGATAAATCTAGAAAATGACCAAAATATTTTTATCAGTTGAAACTTAATTATGACTTTAAATAAATAGGGAGATTGAAACGCAAAATTTTTAGTTTTTGAAAATTTTAAATTTTTCATTAGATTTTTCAAAAATTAAAAATTTTGTATTCTAGATTTTGTATATATTTAAAATCATGATTAGGTTTTGACTGACAGGGCTATTTTAGTCAATTTTTTTAAGTTGATCGATCAAAAATACATATAATGTCAGACTTCAAAAAAATGAACATATAATCAAGAATCAAAATTTCAACATCAAACTATATTAGACATCAAAATTTAGTGACATAAAATCAATTTTCGTTTGTTTTTTTTTAAGGAGAGGACTAGTGAGTTGTATTTCTTTCCAACAAAATACCGTTCAAATTTACTGTTCTCAACTTTTCCCCACCCCACATACATGCCACCCACCTAACATGGTTGCCTGTATCACCTATTTACCTCATTGTCATCGCAACAAATATCTAAAACATAATCACACCGCCTCAATGCTCTGATACGATTTTGTTGCCTTCTCATCACATCTTCTACCATTTTCCAAGAATAACACCCCTTCATACTAGTGCTCACCATAAACATCCTTTCTATCATTATTTTTTTCTCCGTTGAAAATGATTTCTTTTAAGAATTTGCAATTTGTTTTCTAAAATCATTCCTGGAATTTCAGTTGTAGGTAAAGCATCAATTTATCAAGTACCTTTCTCCTAAATTTAAAAAAAAAGAGAGAGAAAGCCGACATCTAAACAGCTAAGCAGTGCTCTTCTCACTTCCCTTCAAAGACAACCAAAACACCCCACCCACCTTTCTTTCACTCCTCCCACTCCAAATCTCCGCCACCATTCCCAGATCTAAGCAGTAACCATGGCCTCCTCCGACCAAGAAGACCACGACGAGGACTCCCCCTTCTTTCCCGACTCTGGCAACCGCCGCCACCACTTCCCCTCCTCCTCTTCCGTGGCCGAAATCCCCGTTGCTCAGACGCTCATCAAGGCGGCTAGCAACGTCTGCTTCTCCCTCTTTGTTCTTGCCGTCCTCGTCATCACCGTCATCGCCGTCACCTACCAGCCCCCCGACCCCTGGCTCCAGTCCTCCGCCGCGATCACTTCTTCCCTCTCCAAGGTCCTCCCCAATTCCACCTTCCTCCTCCCCGACGACTCCCTCCTCCCCACTGGCGAGGACTTCAACTCCTCCCTTCCTAGAACCGACACGTCCGAAGAACCAAGCCTCACCGCACCGGCCACCACCGACGCACTGAACGTCACCGCGGGGGACTGCGACCCGGACGCGCCGGTGAACTGCTCCGACCCTCGCGTCCTTGCCGCCGTCAAGGCTTTCAATGACAAGGCGTTCTTTCGGAAGTCTATCGTATTCTTGAGCTACGAGACGCCGGTGCCTGGGCCGAAATCGGGGGTGTGCGACGTGGCGTGGCGGTTCCGCAACCGGCGAGAGAAGTCGTGGCGCCGGTACCGGGACTACCGTCGCTTCCGCTTTACTCCCGGTGATGGATGCGCTCTAGATGTGGTTAGAGTTGGGAAGTTCCGATCTGGGACCAATGCAGCCCGCCCAGCGCGTGGGAGGACATCCAAGAACCCTCGTGTTGCTGCGCCATCAGTAGATTCAGAGATTAATGATACTATCCCGGTGGTCGGCTCGGAGGCGGAGTTCAAGAAAGGGAGGTACTTGTACTACATGAGAGGTGGTGACCATTGCAAGAGTATGAACCAATACATATGGAGCTTCTTGTGTGGGCTCGGTGAGGCCAAGTTCTTGAACCGGACATTCGTGATGGATTTGAATGTTTGTTTGTCTGCGGCATACACACCAAATGGGCAGGACGAGGATGGGAAGGATTTCAGGTACTATTTTGATTTTGAACACTTGAAAGAGACTGTGTCGGTGGTGGAGGAAGGGGACTTCTTGCGTGATTGGCGGCGTTGGGACAAGAAGAGGGGTGCATCGCGGATCACAGTGCGGAAGGTGCCGACGTACAAGGTCACACCAATGCAGCTTAAGAGGGACAAGAGTAACATCATGTGGAGGCAGTTTGATGGGCCAGAGCCTGAGAATTACTGGTACAGGGTGTGTGAGGGGCGAGCTGCCAAGATCATCCAAAGGCCTTGGTATGCCATTTGGAAGTCAAAGAGGCTGATGAACATTGTAACTGAGATTGCTGGGAGGATGGACTGGAATTATGATAGTGTGCATGTGATCCGAGGGTGGAAGGCACAGGACAAGCAGATGTATCCAAACTTGGATGCCGACACCTCACCGGAAGCACTTGTGCAGAAGTTGACCAAGCTTATCAAGCCGATGCGGAACCTCTTCATTGCGACCAATGAGCCATTCTATAACTACTTCGATAAGCTGAGATCACACTTCAATGTGCATTTGCTTGACGATTACAAGGAGCTGTGGTCGAACACAAGTGAATGGTACAATGAGACCGTGACGCTCAATGGTGGTAAGCCAGTATCATTTGATGGGTACATGAGGGTGGCTGTGGACACTGAGGTATTCTATAGAGCGAAGACACAAGTTGAGACATTCAACAATTTGACGAGAGATTGCAAAGATGGCATCAATACCTGCAACTTGTGACGCATGGCTTCATGTTGTGATAATTATTGGTGTTCATATACTCCAATGGTTGGCATATTGGAATTCGGAGGAACTTCATCCAGGGTTTGTCATTAGGCATCCCATCTTGATGTATTTCTTGTCATAGCATGCTTAATTGATTGCGTGTTCATCTGAATTATGTGCCGTCCATTCTCTTTTTGTGTAATTTATGTATTACCTTTTCCTGTATTCAAACTTCGAAGAAGTCCTTAGTAACTTCTCAATGGCCCTTTTGCAATATCTCTGCTATTTACATCCCCAGTAAGCTCTCTGTGGACTTTTTTTTTTTCCATTGCTAGTCTGTTATCCTATTACATGTTATTCATATCTTGCCAAATGTTTATAGGTAGAAATGAATTCCTCTATGAACTTAAATATTCAATTGGTAGAACAAAGTATGGACATTATGACTTTTAAAATTACTATATTTGTTGTTTTTGTTACTCTCATAGGTGGCATGCTTACCCAAGTAACTCCACAAATGCTCAACCTGTGGGCACTGGAAACTTTCAAATCTAATGGCAAACTAGCGGCCTTCGACCATGGTAGATCTGGAATTACCAATGGCCCAAATTGGAAGTGTTCAGTTATTCAAATTTATGCAACATACTTTAAAGTGGGTCAGAACAACCTCAAACACAAGCAGAACAAATCGTGAACTTGTAGTGCAGCTGCTCAAAGAGAGGATAAGGTACTGCTATGAATCGTAAAGGACTTGTGCTACCTATCTTCTCTCTTGATGTGGGAGTTTGGACTAATGACAGAAAAACACATTTTTGGCATTAGATTGATAGCTTTTCTTGAACTTACTACCATTCTGAAATCTCATGTTGTTTTATTTTTGTTTTTAAGAAAAAAGACACTAATTTGAACAGCTTCTTTGCTTGTAGCTTGTAGGCCTCATCTATCATCCCTAAGCAGACACTGACATGACAGATTAGGATGGCAAGTGGTTCAAATTTTAATGGTGATCTATTAGATTAGATTAGATTCCTGAACATTATTGGCAATTTAAGAGGAATGACTGCAGAATAGTAGGTAAATCAGAGGGCCAGAGGTGCATACTAGCCTTTATCTCAGTTCAGGCACAAGAGTTGAAGCTGTGAAGTTTTTGGTAAACGGCCTTTCTGGCAGCTGGAGGACTCTATTTGTATGTCTAATTATTAGTGCCCATGAATTAAGATACTAATTCGTTCTATATTTTTCTGGCATATATTCTGCTTTTCTGCAGGTACGCCATTATCATCCACAAGTGCTTGGTGCATCTCGTTCAATCTGTATCTACCTTACTCTTTTGATTTATCATCTGATAAGGGCATGAATGTTAGGTGTCCTGCGATGTGCTGCTTACTGGTGGAAAATGTGGCAAAAAAAATGAAGTGCGGATTCATCATGGATGTGATGAACTATACCTTCTGGGCTCTGGTTCTTCTGGCTTGATGTGGTCGTTGTTATAGACTGATAAAGCTGTATAATTTGCTATCTTGTTGTATCTATCTGCACTTAACGTTTGTATGTAGATTCATGTGATTGCAGTGATTTGACCGTCCTGATTGCATCCGTTTGTTCAGATTTTTTTTAGATCAAAGGGCAAAACATACCTCTGTTTTCAACTCTGAGCATGCTGTTCTGTAAGATACATAGGTATGTTTTTCCCTTTGGCCTAAAAGAAATTTTTCTCTGTTTGTTCAGATTTGAACAAGAAAATGCATGTTTAGAGTATCTTTCTGTTTGAGCTGCTTAAATGGTGTGCAATACTGTACCTGCACATCCATCAAAGACTGTTATTTCTACTACTGACTGTGTTCCATACTTCCATGGAACTGATCAGAGGATGCTCTGCTACTTGCTGGACTGCTGAGCTTTGTCTCAGGAGCACCAGGACCTAAACTTTATAGTAAACCAGCTCAGTTTACCCATAGCAACTCAGCAGCAGATATCGAAAGTTGTAACAGTTGCACGGTCCAAGCTTTAGGGATCTTTTTGTAATAATCCATTAAAAAATATTAATTTAAAAAATCTTTCGGTCACCAACCCTAATCAGCGAGTCATTTCAAGTGTTGACTGTGCTGCGTGCCATGCATGTACTGCTGCCGCCACATCTGCCGAGTATGCTGTTAGAACGAAACCCATTGTGCTATGCAGTCCATTTAGATGCTAATAGCGATTAAGAGCACCTGAACACTGGGAAAAAAACTGACAGATTATTTATTACACTTTGGTTTTTCTTTGATTGTTGAAGAACTTGAGAAGTTTTCGCTTCTGGTAACTAAAAAAGAAATTAGTAACAGTGGTTAGTAGCAGTTTTTCAATAGAAACACTGATAAAACTTCCAATTTGTAAGCAACTTAATTTACCATCAACAATATTGCATGCTAGACCATTTTGATGCATTCCATTTCCTCAACTTTCTAATCAGCCATCTAAATCTCTAAAAGAAATAATCATTAAGATATATTTGATCTTCCTTAAATTAGATATTCATGTAGCCCACCAAAAAGTCAAAATTGTTGTAATGTGATACCTATGAAAACTTAAGAGGACCATTTCTTTTGGGTTAGATTAATATTATTTTGAGAGCACATAGGAAATCTCTGTCTGCCCTTTCTAGTATATGTTGATGTCATACGGTAAAAAAAATAGGCTTGTCAATCACCATACCTAAAATGAGATGATAATAAATATTAAGAAAGAGAATTACAAGGTATGCATATATAAAACTCGTGTAGAAAATTTCTCCATTTGGGCCATATCCATAAGACCGTCTCCAACGCCGCCGCATCCAAGCGCTGACAGGCGGGCCCTACACGAAAATATTAATTAAAAATTCGCGCGAGGAGAGAGGCACCGCTTCGCGAAGCGGCATGCGTGAGGATCTGACGAGTGGGCCCCACCGACGCCTCGTCCGCGAATCCCCGCGCGTTGGAGATCACGCGAAGCCCGGTAACGCGTTTTGTGGGCCCCGCTTTCCCCGCGCGCGTGCGTCTCGTACCCTCGCAAACCCTGTACTGACAAGTGGGCCCAGTTTCAATTTCGGCCCACATGTCAGTGAAGGGGTATGAGGTGCAGGCGTAGCCGAGGAAATTGGTCAGTTTGTTTAACGCGTTTTGTGCATCCGAGGCCAGTTTTTTTAATTCTCACTGACGCGTGGGCCCGGTCAAATTGAGGGCCTACATGTAAGTCTCTGTTTGATGTGCAAGAGGGAAGAACTAGCCGTTTGAATGTTTTTTGAGCCGGTCCCACATGTCAGCCACCCAAATTTCTAGCCGTTTAATTTCTAGCCGTTTAATTTAGCCGTTAGACTTATTTTATTCATTTTTGAGTGTAAAAATTCATAAAAAATCACAAAAAATCACCAAAAAATCTAGAAAAATTCGGTGTTCCTCCTCCTATAAATATGAGAGCACTTGACCTCATTTTCACTGAAACACAACCACATACCATACACTTTCCACACTCTCATTCCCGCAATATTTTCCGAAAATTTTTTCAATGGCTACCAATTCTCTCGGCGGTTATGTCAATTGATTTGGCGAACCAAATATAGATGATGCCAACACCGAAGAGCCAAACAGCCAAAATCCGCCTAGTTTTCAACCTCCACCCCCCCATACCCGATATATTACCCACCATTGGGTCCACCCCCTCCATACGGCCAAGCACATTCGTATGCATATCCTGGGCAGTACACGCCTGGGCATCCTTACGCACAACCCCCCTACGGCCTTTACGGCCAGAATCCTCACTTGGTTGGAGCTCCGACCATCCCTACAGAAATGTCGCCCCCGCAAATACCGAGAAGAAATGATCGCTCCACCCCCTCATCGGATACCACCACTCCTGAGAGCACGCCCCCGGTCGTGATCGTGGAGGACGACAACGCTGGACAGCCACGTAAACGAATGCTCTGGTCGCAACAGGACGACATGCGACTCGTGAGTGTTCATTTAAATATTAAATTTTGTTAACGCATATTTGTTTGCACGGTTTTATGAAAAAAAATTTAAAACAATTTTTATTTATTTATCCAGATCAGTGCATGGTTGAATAACTCCATCGACCCGATCGATGGGAATAACCAAAAATGCGAGATGTACTGGTCGAAGGTCACTGAGGAATACAACGCGAGCAGTCCGTCCAATCGTAGACGAGACCTCAGGCACTGCAAAGACCATTGGCAAAAGAATAATAAGAAAATTGTTCAGTTCAATGGCATCTTTTGTAGGTTGAGGGATGCCTACGCAAGTGGTCGTTCGAACGACCAGTTGATGTCGCAAGCATGCGACATGTACAGGCAGGAGGTTAGTCATCCATTCGTCCTAGAGCATTGGTGGAATGCCGTACGTGGTCAACCGAAGTGGTGCCGAAGCTGCTTCGATTCTTCGAAAAGGGCTCGCCTCGACGAAGAAGGTACCCACACGTCGTCGTTGAACAACGAGGATGTCCCCGTTGAGCTTCCGCGACCGCAAGGGAGGGACGCGGCAAAGCAGAAGCGGAAGGGTAAGAGCAAACTGGGCCAGACATCGTCGGCGTCCGAGGAGACCCTAGAGCGCATAAGCCGAGCCAGCGCCGAGCTTACTACTATGGCCGACAAAGCCCTTGCTGTAGCTGATAAATTGCAGGGGATGGCCAAAAGCAAAGAAAAGGCTTCATTTATGAAGTCGTTGACGAAACTACTTGGGATGGATATATCCCATTTCTCGGATGATCGTAAGGCGACGTATGCGGCTGCAGTAGAATACATGAACGAGCAACTTAAGGATATGAAGAATAATTAGTACTCCGAACATTGTATTTTTCATTTCAAAAATTGTACTTGCACTATTAATTTAATTCGTTTTTGATTCACCTGTTTGCACTGTGGTATGTGATCGGTACTTTTGGATTTTAACCGTTGGAGCCGACGCATGTGATTGGTACTTTTGGATTTTAGCCGTTGGAGCTGACACATCTGCTCGATTCCTTTGGATTTTAGCTGTTGGACCCGACACATCTGCTCGATTCCTATGGATTTTAGCCGTTGGAGCTGACACATCTGCTCGATTCCTTTGGATTTTAGCCGTTGGACCCGACACATCTGCGCGATTCCTATGGATTTTAGCGTTGGAGCTGACACATCTGCTCGATTCCTTTGGATTTTAGCCGTTGGAGCCGACACATCTGCTCGATTCCTTTGGATTTTAGCCGTTGGAGCCGACGCATGTGATCGATTCGCTTCTCCCCTTATATATTTGGACCCCTATGCCCTCATTTTGACACCTCAGTAATCTCAACTTCACAACCGAAGCCTCCGTTCTTGGTGATCTCAACTTCACAACCAACCCTAAAAAAATGTCGTCCAGCTCAAGCACAAGTAGTGCTGAGGACGAATACCTCAACCAGATGGAAGAGTTCGCGACGGGGTTCGCAAAAACCGTTCTGACGATCGGACCCCATCTGCAGCAAGCTCTTTTTGATGTTGAAGCTAGCATTGACGCTGGTACCTCGCACCGCCGCCGAGGAGGTAGCAGAAGGTACATCGAAAGAGATCGCGAAGGCGGTCATAACCGTCTAGTCGCGGACTACTTCGCCGATGTTCCGGTCTACCCCGGCTACTTGTTTCGCAGAAGATTCCACATGGGGAGACCCCTCTTTCTGCGAGTCGTCGAAGCTCTCGGGGAGTGGTCACCGTACTTCACCGAGAGGAGAGATTCCCTCAACCGAAAGGGGCTATCTCCATTGCAGAAGTGCACTGCGGCTTTGCGCATGTTGTCGTACAGCTCGCCCGCCGATGCCATCGACGAGTACGTACGCATCGGAGAGTCGACGGCTATTCGGTGCCTGGAGAATTTCGTCGAAGGAATCATCGATCGGTTCGCCGAGGAATATCTTCGTAAACCTACTACCGAAGACCTCCAGCGTCTGCTCCACAAAGGAGAGGACCGAGGTTTCCCAGGGATGCTGGGAAGCATCGATTGCATGCACTGGGAATGGCGCAATTGCCCAGTTGCATGGAGGGGCCAATTCACCCGTGGTGATCAAGGAGTCCCCACCATAATACTTGAAGCGGTCGCGTCCAGAGACTTGTGGATATGGCATGCCTTTTTTGGTGTCGCCAGATCCAACAACGACATCAACGTGCTTAACCAATCCCCCCTTTTCACTGATGTGTTGCGTGGGCGAGCTCCTACGGTTCAGTACTCTGTTAATGGGACAGAGTACAATATGGGGTACTACCTCGCCGACGGTATTTACCCCGAGTGGGCTGTCTTCGTAAAGACCACACCCTTGCCCCAAACGGACAAACTCAGATTGTTTGCACAACATCAAGAAGGGGCAAGAAAAGATGTGGAGCGAGCGTTTGGGGTGTTGCAAGCTCGATTTGCTATTGTCCGCGACCCCGCTCGATTTTGGCAACGATCAACTCTTGCCAATATTATGAAAGCGTGTGTCATCCTCCATAACATGATAATCGAGGATGAGCGGCACTCTCATGACCCAATCACTCAATTGTACGATACTCAAGGCACATCAACCGTAACACCGCCTACTATCCACAGCAGTGCACCGCCAATTTTCGAACATATGCTAGATCGAAATAATGCGATCCGTGCTCGCCCAACACATCAGCAACTGAAACGAGATCTTATCGAGCACATTTGGCAGCGTTTCGGGGCCGACGGTACCGACGAGTAGTTGTTTGTGCGGTTGTTAACGGCCGACTGTTGCCGAATTTTAATTTAGTATATGTCATGTTTTTTCCCGTGTGTCATTTAAATAAAAATAATTTAAATTTTTTTTTGTTATTTACAACAATTTTATTTTAATTTGTTGTCTTCGAATTATCAGAATTTTATTTTATCAATTTGTTGATGTGTAATAAATAATGTATGTGCGGGCCCCTCGCGAAGCGCCAAGCGAAGCGCCGGTGGGTTGGAGAAGGGTGGTGCTTGAGAAGGTGCCTCGCGAAGCGCCAAGCGAAGCGCCGGTGGGTTGGAGAAGGGTGGTGCTTCAGATGGTGCTTCGCATACGTGGCACAGAATATGCTGAAGAATATTCTGTTGAAGCACCAAGCGAAGCGCCAAGCGAAGCGCCGGTGGGTTGGAGAGAGCCTAAGCAAGTCTTAGGTTTGAGTAGTGTAAAATAACATATCATCATCCACTAACTCCTTGGTGTGCACTTCCACCTGTTCAACAAAAATAAGGAACTGAGCTATAATTGCGAAATGTATCACAAAATAGTGCAAAGCAATTGAATGGTATAGAAAGGATATGATAAGAAACAGTAGCCCTCATCTCCATGATAATAGATTTTTTTAAAAAATAATTACAAAAATAATTCATAATAAATTTTTTTTTTTCAAAAATAAACATCAGTTGCTAATTTGAATGGCGACTGAACACTTATTAGATCATGTGTCATCTTGAATGACGATAAGAGTAAAAAACCGGAAAAAAAGAATTCAGTCCAGTTGCTATTCTTCTTTTTTATAGAAAATTCAATTCATTTCTAATTGAACTACTATTTGGACGATTTTTTCAAGAGTAACAATCTGTCTTATCCAATGGATTTGTGATGTCAAAAAGATTATATCAATATAAGTGGATCATAAATCAGAATTATAGATCACAAAATATTATTGTTGAATCTTATATTTTTTTTGAGATCACTATCTTATAATATATAATTCAATTAATAATCCATTTATGACTACATCTAGAGCAATAATCTGCAGGGTCCTCTCCTGAAATAAACAAGATTGAGTGTTTATCAATGAGGATTGGAACATTAGTTTCCCTCTAATGCCCAAATCCTGCAAACAGACACCTCAGACATGCACTAATCTATTCTAATGTTCTCCTCAGATTTTCTAAAAATGCCATACGAATGTAAAATTCTTAACCATATTTAAATGTTATTGGTTTAGGTTATCCAATAATTCATAGTCTATATCCATTTTACACTGCTTATTTTATTATTACAATGGACTTCTGAGGATGATTTGACACACTGTTGCCAAACACCCAACGTATTTTAGGGTTGATTCTAACACATCTACTTTTAATTGAAGTACAAAATCTCATTATACAATGAGCACTAATCTCAACTTTAGTAAATCCATAATTTTGTTTTTGACAACATAATTTTCTTTTGTGTGCTTGTTTTTTTTTATTCGGTGTTCGAGTGCTCTTAATAGCTATTAGCATATAAGTGGAGTGCATAGTACAACGAATCTATAGAAAGACATTATTTTAACTGCAAATTCTTCTTTCTAAAAGGACAATAAAAGAAAATATACAAAACTACTTGAGAGATCCTGTTTTTCTTCTTAGTACTTCAACTACAATATCTTAATTTTATTGTTTTGCTTGCATCTAAACAAGGGAATGACCATTTATTTATAATAGTGGTGGGTTTTATAGAATCATACTTCCGATCATAACATCAAACCCTCGATTTTTCAAAGCCAGGTGTTATCCAAAGTTTGGAGATGACTCTACATGAAAAAAAAACATGTGCCATGCATAATATTAAGAGAAATACTCTAATATGAGAAGTCTCTGGAGTTCTCTCCACTATTGTGGTGAGTAATGTCATTTTCAAGATCTGCTTTAAATTTTAAAAAGCGCAAGTATTATTCTCTACTACTAAGGGTACACATAGAATCCACATCAACTAAAATTGATTATAGAAATACATATTATTAATCATTGATTTGAGATATCTAATAACTATTATATGTGATTTAATTAGAATAATTAATTATATGGATAATTTAATACAACAACTTAGAATATTAATATTTAAATGTCTCAAATCAATAACTAATATTGATTGGATTAGGCAAGTATAAATTCAAAATTCAAAGTTTATATATTATATAGTAGTATAGATTTAGGCCATTAAATTAGAAATCAATATTTCAAATCAAAACTAATAATAAATTTGCACTTTACCTCTTTCATGCATCAATATCAACCATCTTTGTTCGATCAGGATTAGAGGGGAGACATAGGGCATTTTCCAATTACTTGGATGTAGAGGTGGGAACGAATGGATATGGATTGAATTAGTAAAAGTCCAATCATAGCTAATTTAGAAATAGTGCAGGCTAGTACAATCGATTTAATTGTTTCTAGTATCAAAGTCTAATCCAATATCTAGTTGGCCCATTTAAATAATAGAAACAATTCGGCCGGCAGTTCGGCCCATTTCTTGCGCAGTGCGGCCATTCCTTGGGAAGCAACAAAGAAACATTTTTTAATACACCCTTATCTATTAAATTAATGCACATATACCCCTGCAGTGCATTTATTTGATAGAATAGGTCTGTCTCCATATCAAAATAATTGCAAAAATGCCCTACCATTGAAAATTATTGACAGAGAAGACCCTTACAATGTTAAGCTCATTTTGACATCATTCATCAATCACCAATACATGATCACCATTTTGTCATGTTGGTTAACCAAATCCTACGAAAAAAAACGTCTACCAGGAGACTGAACACTAAAACTACAAGTTGGATACATTGTTGCTAGATGTGTCGATGCATTATGCGACAAAGTTCACTGATTTGTTAGTGTAAATTTAGCTTAGTTTGGACACTTTGTGTAGGAGAGATTTTGTAGATTACTGCTTCGCTGGCGGGATCCACTTCTTGCCTATGCTTTACTGTTCACTGCTTTTTTGTTGTCAAAACATTGCCGGCCACTATGGCTGATCTGTGTGCTATTGTGGATGATTGCTCGCAGCTTGCTTATTGTTTGCTAGGAAGTTTTACCATGGATGATTGCTTGCAGCTTGCTTATTGTTTGCTATGGAGATCTGTTTCTAGCTAAGCCATCTTTTATGTTACATTGATTGGTGACTTACTACCATGAAGTAATTTATAGGTGTGTCTGTTAAATATGCCTTTGATGAGATCTCTGTAGGCATTCTCAAACCTTCAATTTGAAAAATTGTTTGCATGAATTATTGTTTCGTTTGTTGCTTATGACCAGAGTATTTTTTTGCTGCAACGTGCTTGCATTTTTGTGTTCTTTTTTATGCCATATAATATTCTACATAGAAGCAGAATGATGTTTTTCTTTATATCAACTTAGCTTTTCTGATACGAATCACCAATCAATTGTTGCCATCATAAAGGTGAGACCACAATTTATGGTCCAATATGTTGAATTAGATGTACTATTTGGACATCTTTTTATGGGAATTATTTGTTGATGTATGCACTGGCCATGAAATGGCTTGCACTGACCGCACCAAAGCATATCAATGAGGAAATTCATTATTCATTTTTCTAAACACAGCAGTCTTCCCACCCTTGTGGTTTCTATCATAAGAGTTCAAACTTATACTCTTGAACAAAATGATAATCCAGCTTATGAGCCATCATCTTTTTCTTGTTGCAACTGTTTAGTTTTGGTTTTATCTAGGATGTCCAAGATATATCTTTTGTTATTACATTAATCCAAAAGTTTAAAATCTTATGTTTGATTTTTTTTAATACAGATTCGTTATGCATGTGAGCTGCTAACAAATCCAATTTTGAAGAGAGATTATGATCTTTTGGTCTGGATCAGCATATGGTGAGGTCCATCCCTCTCTCTCTCTCTCTCTCTGTGAGTTGATCCTATGCTTGTGAATTGGAAAAGTGCTCCTTTTCACATTGGTTTCCCATATGTAATTCAAAATGCTTTCTTTTTCATCATGGTAGGATGTTCTTCGGAGGGTCAAAGAACAATATCAAAAGGAACACTTCTTGAAAATTGATCTCCCATTGTTAAAGGATTCTTTAGTCAGTAAGTTCTGGCTATCTAATTTCTTATGATTAGCACTCATGTTTTCCCTACTTGTGGCTTCAATTGACATAAACAATTTCACTCCATAGATTCAACTGACTATGGCTTTAATGTACTCACACATGAGTCATTCATGTCTGCCATTAGTCAAGAATATCCTTTGCTCATACAAGCAAGTCAAACACTAGCTTCTTCATTTATGTTGTCAGCATAAGCTTTTCTTCTTGTATTTATATTGTATTACCACAATTTTTCAGACTAATTTTTCATGGAATCTTGGAAAGAATTTCTTGACCATTAACTGATTATTATTTCACTATATAGGTTTATTCAAAGGGGAGTCCTCACTGTGCCCAGTTTATTGATTATTGGAAACAAATTGGTGTGTTCTTCGCGATGACTTCATCTCTGACCACATTTTTGGACACTTTATTGCAACCAATTGTTAGAACTTAGGATATAAGTTTTCCATGAATATATTGGCTATAAAGGATATTCTCTATTGATTATATGATGTAGGCATCCAATTGGATGGTGTGGCCAACACTGCAATGGTAGAACTTGGCGATGCACATCTGGCTGCTCATTTTGCAGAAAAAAGGTTCTCCAAACAGCCATTTTTCCGTAATGGTATGTTGAGGCATCAGGGCTTCATAATTATAACATGAACCTAAAGTTTAAGATGTGGCCATGGCATGCTTTTCTGCATTCCTTTAATTTAATATTACTAGAGGACTGCCTTGCTTTTCTTAGTTTCAAGGCAATGTGATTTAAGATTTGCAAGTGTTATTAGTGTAACTGTAACTCATGGACGATCATCGCGAATGTTGTTTTGTTTGTAAAGTTAGGATAGCTATATTAAATTTAGATATGATGTATTGTGATTTTGATTGATTATTTGGAAGACTGCCTAAAGACATTCATAACAGATAAAATTAGGCTACCAACAGAATTTACTTTGATGAATTTAAGTTGATACAAGTGATTGCTGTGGAAGTGGAACCCATGGTCCATTCAAGGTCATTAGAGTTTGGCCGTAGCCAGACCCTTCTTAAAATGATTCAAAAAGAGGTCCTCTGCAATTTATTGAACATTAACATGAAGGCTTCCTAAAAGCTTCTAAGGACTTGGAATAGCCTTCACTTAATCTTCATTATTGGTGCGGGGCTTCCAGCTCTCTTTGCATATCCAGCTAAATGCGGAAGTGCTGACTGCTACATGAGGTAACTGTTTTTATTGGACTTTGAATTGAGATATCATACAAATGTGACTCATCTATTGTTATTTTTGCATGATGGAATTCTATAACTGCTCTTCTTTCATTTTTTCTGAAGACCTGGCATTACTGGTGTGCAGTAGCCATAACAGTATAACCCTTTCTCTATTCTTAGATACCCAGGTGAGCTCTTTGCGGATGCAATTGTTGACTGGGTGGCACAATCAGTAGTTGGTTTACCTTGCATTTTGTACTATTCCAAGGAAACACTGGTGAGGTTTTATGATTCACTCTAGCTTTTGTATCCTTAATTCTATTTGTGGGACTGCTGTAAAGAGTTGTGCTATCACAAGTAGGCACTACAAAAACAAATGTTTGTTAACTGATGAAAATAAAGTGCTGTTCTTGAATGCATCCATCATTTTAGTTAGCACTTCGGATCAAATTTGCAGCTAAGACCTATTGAATAACATGAAGTTGCCTTCTTGGTGTCTTTCTTAGATATCTAGTGTTTTTATGCCAGATAAGTTCTTAACTCTACTCTTGCATCTCTATTCTAGTTTTGTAAATTGGGTTTTGTCCAGGCCTATTTACTGACATTCAGGATTGCAGTTCTCTGTTCACTTCTTTATTCATAATCAGAAACTCTATCTTGTGGCACTATAGCTGGTTTTAAGTTTCATGATCTTAGCCTACTGGCTAACATAACTAATTATCTGTGATCCATTCTTCTTGTTTTTGCAACTTACTACTGTTTGATGGATTGTTGTGCAAATAAAGAGTAAATAATAAATAAAATAATGAGAGTGGGTCTCAAGTTAGGTAGACTACACACATCATGAAAGAGAGCTCATCAAGAATATGTTAAATTTTTATTAATTATCTGGATAAGCGATGGTTTTTTTATGGATAAACGATACCTGTCAACTAGTCTTACCTGTTATGAGAGAAAGGCTAGAAAATTTGTGAATAACAAAAGAATTATTTCTAAAAAAGAGGAGGTTAGAGTCCTATATAAAGGGATACCCTCCAAATCATTTGGGGCACCATAGGAGAAGACCACAGGAGAAAACCTGGCCTTCATACTAAGTCTTCTTGAGGAGAACGTTTCTCCACCAGGCAAACATTTTCTTTTCGCGACAGCATCACGATGGCTCTCACGCTGAATGGTGAGTTGTGCTCGAGCCTTTAAATTCTACAGCTTCAGGAGCGTGGGCAATGTCCTGTTTCTACGATTTATCAGCAATGTATAAGAATTGTGTTCCTTTGCACAATCTTTATGAGATCCAGGAGCTACGCTATGCCCATTTTAAAACTTTCGTTGAAGATAGGTAAGTCATGCATTCACACACCTCGGGCCGCTCTAACCGGGTGCAATTAAACGCGTTGTCCCTCGTGTTAAGTTACTCATGCCTCTTTCTTTAAGGGCGCGTTCTTGTTATTCTTGATCACAGAGCGTCGTCTTCTACTCACCATATGCTTCGCGAAAGACCATCATGGCCTTGTCGCTTTCATTCACACATGCATCACGTCTGCAATTAACGAGGCCAAACAACCGTATAACCGGGTGTCGACGAGGCCGGTTACGTAATTCTGCATATGTCCATGATTGACGAGGCCGGACACTTGCATAGTTAGGCGCTGACAAGGTTAGCTATGCACTTCCATATACGTCTACGACTGACGAGGCCAAACAGTTTTATTTTGAATTCCATCCGCATTCCCGAAGAGCAGAGGCAAAATTTAAAGACGACGACCTTAAGTGCAGCTTAATCAGAGGTATTCCACTAAGTCATACTTAATAGATATAATTAACTGGGAGTTTCACGATGCCTCAAAAACCAGAGACCTGAACAATTTCCTGCAATCAGTGTCTTACCTTAGACATGACGCAGAAAATAGAGAAAATGACATAATCGTGAGGTGTATGTACTTGTATCTTTGTAAACTCGATGTTGAAGTTAATAAAATATAGATTCTGCTTGTCACCAATTTTTGTTAATCTCAATTTTCCTTTTTGGAAAACTTTCTATTTTCGGAAACAACTGCACTATTGGATGTTATGCTATGGTCAGAACTCATTTATCTGTGATCAATTTTTTTATAGACTAGCAACACTTGTCCAACTTTGTTAACTGCTTTGATTTTTGAGTGCTTGGACTTTCATACATGCTTTAGAAAGTTTTCAAGTATGACTTGTATAATTGTCGACACGGTAATTGATATGAACCAAACAATCTACAGATAAGTTTTGGATGGATTTTCAATCAAATATTTTTCAACGAGGATACTAACCAAGCTTGTTAAGATGACCCGGGACAATACTTGATCTTAGGGATATGGGAATGTCTTTGATGAAAAAAAAAGAATGGGTAATGCTAGAAAACAATGTACTATTTTTTAACGGGATAAGAAGTTGGGGTGGTGGTGTGTAACAATGATGGTGGTGCCACAGCAGGGGCGAGGTGGTGGCTTCATAACAAGATCTCATCAAGGGTTCACCAATCCCCCAACTTAGAATTCGGAAGGTAGAGTAGTCAATAGTGGGCGATAGCAATGCGGCAGTGGGTAGCACCGGTGGCGCCAACCATTTTGTGGAGGTGACGGGAAGTGGTAATGGTGAGGAGAGAGAAGAAGAGTGGAGGCGGTGGGGCTGCTGTGTGACGAGACAGTGGTAGCATTGCTGTAGGTTGTAGTGCCCAATGGGGGCAAGGGGAGGACAAAGAGCAGAGGAGGTAAGGATCTTGGTGGAGGACGAGGAACAAAGGAACAGACGAAGTGGGAAACCTTAAATATTGAAGGTGGGGATTGTGAGAATTCCATTCAATCCTATAATTTTGAGATATATTATTTTTATTAATCGAAAAAAATAATGATGGACTAATGGCCCCAATAGAATGATATAGATAGAAAAAAAATAAGTTGCAAATCCGACCCATATTGTAGCATACACCCAACATGAAGACAAAGAATTTGATATGATTACATTAGGGAGAGAGTTGAGAAACACACGTGCGTGGAGTTCCGTTTTGACTGGGCGTGGCCCAAATAACACCAACAGCCCAGTTACACTTGCAATGACGCGCCTCCCCACTCGCTTATGTAGTAACTAACAACAGTTTTTAGCCACTAGGTAATTAATTGTGCAAATATAGCCTAAAAAATTACAAACATGATAAACTTAAGGCAAGTTTGAGGTGGGTGATTTGCCGACACTACACAATCGTTGACAATTAATGCTCGAATATATACACAGGAATTAAAAATCAACAAGAGTAGGCCAGTCAGTGATAGTCTAATTAGATAGATGGCACGGGATCTATTGTAAGAGGGACTGCATCACATTTAGATCATATAAAACGATGAGATGGTCTAAATTAAAACACGATTAGTCTATTTTTTTTTATCGTGATTGATTTAGAGTGTTGAATTTTAATTGAATTAAAAAAGATTAATGAGGATGGATATTCATATGCATGCACTGTTCACACATTGTCTCACATGCGAAGCTTGCACCGACCCTTAACAAGGCCGGCGTGCAGTGGCGAAAAGGTGCTGGGCTTGCGGAGTGGGCTTCTTCCCAGTGGCCAGTTAGATTTGCACTTCGGATAGCATGTGGTTAGGTGGCAATTCCAGACTGCTTCCACACCATTACAACATGACACGTTGCGCTGCCTCTTCCTAATGTGAGGCCACCGTTCCCGACCGCCTCTTGTCCCCCTCCGCTTTCCTCTTTCCATCGCGTGGAAAAAGGAGAGAAACAGAGACCTCCCCCGCTAGCTTTGCATCTGTGTGTGTGCAAGGTTCGGAGATCATGGCCCTTGCTGCAAACACAGCTCACCAACCTTGGCCTACTGCAATTGCAGCTACACCAAGAACGCCAGTTATCACAAAGATTTCTTCTACTCTGCCACAGTGCCTACAACCATGGACGAGGAGACCGCTTCTGGTCGCTACCACCACCACAGCAAAGGCCGGCGCGGCCGACGTCCGGCCGTCCTCCCCGGACGCCGTCACCTACTCCTCGAGCATCTCCACCGACATCCCCCTCTACGAACCCCCCGGAGTAAGCTAGTCATGTCCCTCTCTAAATCCTCATCATTGGTTGCATGCACATACACTTGGATTAATGGAACACACGCCTGAAGATATCCTTCGACGAGTACCTCGTAGACCGCGCGCGCGTGTTCCGCGCCATGTTCCCTGACGAGAGCAGGAGCCAGCGTCTCAGCGATGTAATTAAAGTGTACTCTCTTTTAGTGTTTCTTGATTAGAGTAGAGAAGGTAATTAGAACAACGACTGCACTGAAATTTTCTTTTGCAGGAAGAGTGGAGGATACAGATGCTGCCGCTGCAGTTCCTCCTCCTGACCGTGCACCCCGTCGTCGTCATGCGGCTGCGGCACCGGAGCGGCGTACTCGATCTCCGAGCCGTGCGTACCGTGCACGTACAGCACTTCCATTCACCGGCACACATGTAACTTGTGAAATAATCGTGTTGTGTTTGGTTGTCCTTGCAGACTAAATGGGAGCTGAGGGGGCTGGACAGTGGGTACATTCCCTCATACTTCGACCTCAACGTGCGAGGGTCGCTGTACGCGGACCGAAGCCGGAGCCAGTGCCGCCTGAGGGGTCACCTGGAGATCGGCATCAGCTGCGTGCTGCCGCCGGCTTTGCGGCTTGTGCCGGAGCCCGTCCTGCGAGGTGTCGCTGAGTCGGTGAGAGCACTGTGCAAATTTGGCCACAGTTTGCTCAATTGCTCTCGACGGGTTCGTTTTAGTGACGTGAGAGTTGGTGCAGGTTTTGTCGAGGCTAGCCGAGAGGATGAAGCGGGAGGTGGACGTCGGCGTCGTCACAGACTTCCAGAGGTTTCGGGGGGAGAAGAAGGCCACGGCGAGCGATCTGAAAGCCACGGCAATGGTGGATGCAAGGGACAGGGCCGCCTGAAGTCTTCTCTTGACCAAAGTTGGATCACCCGATGATCCTAAATTAGGTGCACTTAGTTCTTGTAAAGAGAGATTCATTTGTAGCAAGATTCACTTGTAACAAAAGTCAGCAAGAGAGAACGAAATGCTAGAGGTCATTAGTTTACTATCCTCAATGCTCTATGGTGAGAATTGCTGTTCCGAATCCGTTATGGTGTGATAGCGGATATGTCTTGAAGAGATTGGCAAAAGAAGATAAGGAAGTAGCAAAATAATTATGCTCTAATAGCAAAAATATTAAGAACACATGCATCAATGCATGTATGAAACTAGAGATAAATTTTTAATATATGATTTTGGTGAGTGGAAGGGGTGGGCTCTCTACAACTGTCGCTACCACAGGGGCTCCAAGGCCTCCTTTGACAATGAACAGCACTGCAAGGCCATGAAATCTTCTGCCTCGGCATTGCTGAAGACCTCCCGCGCTAATTTCCCCAAGCCTGGTGGTGCCAAGCCTTGGTAAATGATCAATGTCCACTTTGTTTTAAACTTGCTCCTCCATTACATGCATATAACAACAGGTGCTAATTTATGTTCCTCCTTCCCTCCATCTAATTTGCTGGGGTGCTTCGTGCTCTATTTGATTTTTTTGTTTTTTTGTTTTTTTGCCTCTCGGTGCCGATTAGGCCTTTCTGTAGCGGTGGACGCTAAACATCGGCGTGAGGAGTTGTTAGTAGTTGTACTAGCACCACACGCTCGCTCGGTTAGCCTACCTCCCATGAGTGAGGTTCTCCGAGATTCTTTGACAATATTTAATATCAATTTTTTGAAGTGTTTCTCGTAGAGTCTCTCATTTTTAATGAAAGAGTTGTTTGAAGAGGTTTTTGAGAGAATAGATGATAACAAAAAATATTTATTTATTTATTAAAGAAGAAAAAAATAACTATTGAACAATTCAACATGTAAATTAAGAGAAAAACAAATAAAAAAACAGCTGGCCGAGGACTTCGACCACGGCCTCGCCGAGAGTCTTATTTGCTAACCTTTGTTGGTGTCTGAACAACTGGTTTTGAATGGGGTTGAACTAGTTACATGTTTTTTCTTATATATATGGGGTATGATTTCATATTTGTGTACATCTTGATATACCATGCTTACCTTAATATTTTCTTTCTTTGAATACAGGTCACGGACCTCTCAATACGAGAAGTCACTAATCAGACTTAAGTCATATCTTTACACATGGAGTTCAATCCCCTAACCCCTTAATTCCTTAATGTTGCACTATATCTGTTTTTTAGGTGATCATCGACGAAAATTTAAGTATTGATATGAGTTAAACGTATCTAGGGTGTTACAGATGATATAAAAGTCGATTTTGGCCTGATTATGATGTGTGTCGTGCCGTGAGTGTTAATCAGATGTACAAATCACCGAAGTGGACCGCCTGTTCCTATGACTTAATTGTGTTGCATGCCGTGTCATGAGTATTGGCTAGATGCGTAGATTACCTAAGAAACTAACGAGATCGATAAGGGTGCCGAGTTCCTTAGTGATCCGGGAGGATCTTCAAGTCCTGATCGCATACGGTTTTGTGATCTTAACCGTGTTCGGAAAGGTTTCACGACCTTAACCATGATCGGAAAGGTTTCACGACCTTAACAATGATCGGAAAGGTTTCACGACCATGAATTGGGTCGCGACCATGAAAAGGAATTCATTCCCTGTTCGGAATTGCAATCCGATCCAAATATATATAACTAAACCTATCCGTTTATGATTAGTTAGTTAGTTATATGAGTCTAATACGTTTAGGTTACTGAGTCTGATACGTACTCATACGATCGGACTATAAATACCTTGTAATAGGTCTAGTTTAGATCATCGAATACAATCGAAGAGTCATAAAGCTTATTTAAGTCTTAGACACTTATATTTCATCGACGTAGACGAGTCTGTCTAACGTTCGACGTGTAAAGTTCTCTTTAAAATAAAGAGTTGTGCAATTACTTGAACTGTGTTTTTCGATCAACCTTTGGGTTTCAGTAGTTTCGAGTAAGATCCTGTTATTCCGCATATTAGAATCTGAGCGAGTCTAGTGCGAAAATCAAGACTAGATCTCAAATGGATCACTTAGGGAGTGAATGTAACACTCTAACCCAGTTCAAACTCAAGAGACCTATCCGTGCATAGATTTAGTCTCATATCAGCAGTTCAGGGTGAAATAGTATTGTATAAAAATCTAAGTGAACCAATCAAATCAATTGGGTTGTTTCTTTTAGAATACATCATATTTGGATGTATATGGATGAAGGTATTGGATTTGGAATATATTAATGAATACAGATATTGTAATTATAGAGTAGGTGATATGCACACGCCTCACCTTAAGATGCGTGCATATAGTTTGATCCTGATCTTCCGTCGTAGGAGAAATCCGTGGATAAATACGAGTTGTGATCTTAACGAAGGGGCGACTAACCACAATCAAACACGCAACCAGAAACCTCACAATCGCTAAACTACTCCTCAATTGGTTATTAACCGAGCAAAACTTGGTTGACCTGTTCACGAAGAACAACTCAAGCAAATTAATAAAGAAAAGCAAGAGCAACATCGGAAGGATAACACTCAATAATCTGAATTATGAGTTGAACATTGAGATCCGAATTGTACAAGTTGGCAAAGGCACGAGCATACAATCTGTTTATCAATGAAGTCTACCTAAAACTAAGACCATGTCTTCTCTTTTATAGAGGATGGTGTCTACAAAGATACAAGGTTTAAAACCAGAATTTCTAAACTAATTCGAAACAAAATAGAATCATAACAAACTATAAAAAGAAAATCCATAGCTAATTTTCACGGATCTGAACACAACTCTTCCCCCTCGTGCACTTTCCATTGTTTCGGGTCTCCTGGTTGCATACGATGTCGGAATTCGATGATTCTTGATGTGTTGGAAAGTTCTTTCGAATATCTTTCCAACAAGTACTCGCACGACTGCCTTGGATATCTATGCTGAAAATGAAGCTTGGTTAAAGTTGCTAGACAATCAAGCTTGATCGGCTGACTCGATGGTCCTCAGGTTGCGACCATGGGTCCTCAGGTATGGTCGGCTGCGGCCATGTGCTGATCATGGGCTGCGACCTTGAACCTTTCTGACCGAACACAGAGTTCTTCTAATCAATGAAGTCGAAGGGATCGTTGGTCGAAGTTGTCAGAAAAGTGTTCATTCTTTCTTGGCTAAGAGTTGGATCAACAACTTCATCAAGAACTCTCTCACATGTAACAGCAAGCAAACAACAATCATTAGGCAATATCATTTGTTCTGTAATTAAATAATTAATTTACCCAAGAAACGAATTCACCTGATGTTCAAGGCAACGCGCATGCACTCATGTTAACACTTGTGAGTGTGTGGTCGTGATATCCTCATCAGTAGGCTAATTTAGTAACGGATAACATATTTCCATCAAGGTTGGTCCGTCTTAAGTGTAAGACTAGATTTTGATAGAACCTAGAATTTTTAGTATTTCATACCTAAAATTCTATTTCTAATGATGCCTTGTAACAAGTCGGTATATGTTAGTGTGAAATAAGATAATAATACAAAAAAGTAGTCAGTCCAACATTTTCATATCATATTTTTTCTTATTGATTCTCAATTTACTCGTGTTCTCCTTTGTTCTTTCCCAAAGGATCATTACTTCCATAGGAAATAAACCATTAAAATAATCACCAGTCAATATTTACATCTTCTTATCTCCTCCATCTTTCATTTCCTTTTTCTCTTTTAAATTACAACCAAACAATGAGCTAGAATTTATAAATTTATCACCTATACTAAAGACAACTCAAGTCTTTCATTGATCTATCTCTGATTTGCACCCATCCTTGCACTCATAAGGCCTAGGGTGCTTCCTGGGCCTTTGGCAATCCATCTCCAACCCGCAACTAAAATGGAAACTAGTGTAGCAATTCTCTAACAAAGTTAAATATCAACATCGTATGTTTGAGTCTCATCGTTGTGCAAATATTTGCAGATATTATTAGGATTTAATCTTGTGAAATCTCTAGTGCCTACATGTCTTGGAACTCAACTCTTCGTACTTAAAAAAAAACAACATTTACTTGTGTTGATATTTGCATAGTTGCATGCCAAATTAGCTAGTAACTCACAACTTAAAATCACAAATCTATAACAAAAAACCTCAGATGTTTACGTGGATCAGAACTTGAGCTCTACAAGCCAAAACCCTAACTAAACAAAAGGATAGTGTGTCTAGCATGGCGATGAAAAAAAAGAGATATGTCTTACTGTCAATTTAAATTATTAGATCAAAAATTAATAGTGCCGTGGGTTGAGAGCTCACGACAGATAGGTCTAACAAATTATAAGAAATCAATGACCTAGAATGACTGTCACAAGTCACTCCGAATCAGACATTCACAGGAAGGTTAACACAAAAGGTTCATATAGGTTGAGGTTTTGGGGAAATTTTAGTCCTATTGATGCACCCTCGACTAGATTGAAAGGTTTTCTCAAATGAAGAGAGCTCCAAGGTGCACTCATTGGTTGGTGGATGTATTAGATGGAGGTGACTTAAGTCACAAATGAGAGTGTACAAGTGGTATTTATAGTCTAAAATGGTGCCTAATGACTATAATGCTCCTTGCTGCTGCCGTAGGATAAGAGGTGAGATGGTTAATTGGTTGCGCTTTAGCTGTAGATCTTTGACACATATGTCACAGGTCTCACCACAAAGTGGGAGGAGTCTAGTCCGGTTCACTACTCACCCGGAGGTGATGTTGACCCACAGCTAGACTACCTTGAAGGGCTTACCGGGTTAAGCTTACCTGGGAGAAACCCAACTTAGGTTACTACTCACACGAGGGCGAGGTCAACCCGGGTTCGTGACTACCCTGGAGGGCTTAACAGATTAAGTTTACCCAGGAGGAGCCAAACTCGGGTCACTACTCACTACTCACTCGAGGGCAAGACTATCTTGAAGAGCTTACTGGGGAGGAGCCTAATCTAGGTCACTATTCACTCGGGGGTGGGACTATGCAGGAGGGCTTATCGGGTTAAATATATCCGGAAGGAGTCCAACCCAGGTCACAACCCATTTGGGGGCAAGACTATGCCAGAGGGCTTATCGGGTAAAACTTACCCAGAAGGAGTTCAACCCAAGTCACTACTCACCCAGGGGCTGTAGGATCGAGGATGCCAACTAGAGGGAGTGAATAGGAGATTTTAAAAACTTTTTTAATAAAATAACTTTTGTAAGATTAAAGCCTAAAAGAGCTAAGAGTAAATAAAAACTGAATCAATTAAACAAATAAATTGTACAAATAAAATGAGAGGAAGAGAGACAAACACAACGATATATCCCGAGGTCTCAGAGACTCGTCTGGTCTCCCCTACTCCTCGTTGAAGCACTCAAATGAATGAGTCTTATATCAATATCCATGAAGGATATTTCCACTAGAGTTGCTCCTTCTCCACTCTGGAAAGGTGAGCACCAAACCTCTCACAAACACACCAATCCTCTCCAACAAATTTCGTCAATGGAGAGATCAATGACCACGCCACCAAACTGTTTAGGTGAAGATGATCACCAAGAATAACAAGTTGCGAGATTTTCTCTTGACCTTCAACTAGCACTGAGAAACTCTAAAAATGCAAATAATGCGAATGAATGCTCTCGGAGACTTTCTCTCAATCACAAAGAATGATACTTGATAAACAGATCAAGAGTTAAGCACTAGAAAACTTTGGCTCAAGTGTACAGCTAACAGCCAGTTTCGACCTTTAACGGCTAGTAGTAAATAGTCGTTGGAATATTTGGTCGAATGAACAGTGTTCGGTCAGATGAATAGTGCTCAGATGAACACTTTCAGTCCCTCTTTAAAATTCTCAGATTCGACCAAGATTGTGAATGAATGCGAATGCAATATATGACCTAAGAGTTTCTTAATTTTTGTCAGAACTAAAAGAGATTTCGCAACCCCTCTTAATAGTACGGTTAAACTGATAATTGTCATATCTGTGCATATTTTCCATATGTTTAACTCCCCGATCATACACATTTAATCACATAAGGCGGCATTTGCATTAATCATACATATCTTTATCATCAAATCGACCGTATTATTTGTTTTATGATTTTATTGCAGGTCAATGCGATTTGGGTGGATTTTGATTGATGGAGCACGTCTCTTTGAATTTACCTAACCCTCGGTCGATTCCTGATAGAAGCACGTGTTTCTACGGACGCATAGGAACTAACCGTCCTAAATCAGAGTCTCCGGGGGCCCGAAATCTCAAATCCCATTAGCCAAGGGCCTTCTCTGTAAATTTCCTGAAACCCGAGCCCTAAATTGCAATTTTGGCTTAGACTCAGAAATCCCAAAACCCTAAGTGGGAGGACTTAAATGTAATTTTCCAAAACCCTAAGGTCCTGATTGCAAAAATGCCAAAACATGGCATAAACCCTAGCCGCTGTCCTCTGTTGGACCTTGAGCCTGGTTTTTCTTTTTTTTTCTTCTTCTTCTCTTCTTCCCCCTCACCGTTTCCACCCACCTCACCACTGGTGGCCAGGCCGTACACCGCGGTGCCCTCCTCGGTGCTTCTCCGTCCAACCTCCCTTTTCTTCTCTTTCCTTCTTTTCTCTAAATCACCGCTACTGTTTCTTCTTCTCCGGCGCCGTTCGCCGACGTGGTGACAATGGCCATGACGGTTGCTGTCTCCTCCTCTTTTACTCACTCGAGCTTCTTTTCTGCCTCCCTCCAAAGTGATCCACACCTCCGTCCACCCCCGGCCCTAGCCGGTTTCTTGTCCCTCTCTCTCTCTGCTTCCTTTTCTCTCTGCTGCTCATTTGTGCCACCACCTTCCAGATCTGGCCGCGTGCACCGCCGTCGCCTCCTCACGTGACATCGCCGCTACCTTCTTCCCTCTCTCTCTTCTCTACTCCCAAAAAGCTGCTGCACCGCCCTTGCCCCACGCCGATCTCGCGCTCGCCGCAGCCAATCTCTCCTCTCATGCAATCCCTCTCCATCACCACCCCTGCGCTGCGCTGCCGCTCTCCCAAAGACACCGCCGCCACCGATCTCGCCTCGCCGCTTCATAGATCCCACGCCACTGCCTCTCCTTTTCTCTCTCTCTCTCTCTCTCTCTCTCTCTCTCTCTCTCTCTCTGTTCCTCTGCCTTGGCGTCGGCTTCTTCTTCACCGTAATATCTCCACCAATCTCCACCATAGCCACCGCCGGATCCGACGTTCCACTTCCCAAATTCCTCCACCGGCCACGTGCTTGTTTCTATAAAAAAAATTTCTATAAAAATCGGTCAATACTCCAAACACCGAAACCGGTACAATAAACAAGCACTTACCTGAGGTCTTTGCGGCTTCCTTCTTGGCGACCTTGCGCTTGCGACCTTGGCTCGTGACCTGCAGATCCAGGCGACACTACGACCTTGCGCTTGCGATCTTAGCTCGTGACCTGCAGATCCTCCCGGATCACTTGCAGATTTTACAGAGATAGCTCAAAGACATAGTTAGTCCAGAACACTTAATGTCATCAATAATCAAAATCAACTAAAAGGTGTTGGATCTAGGTAGATCTTAGTATCTAAGTTTTGATGATTAATGACATTTTGGATAAATCCATGATGATTAAAGTTAATCTGAAGATATCAAATTTGATGATTAAATGACAATTTAGATAAATCCTGATTTAGCACAAGTAAATTGAATTGATTATCGGTAAACCCTGAATTGGATGTTTTTCTCGATTGCAGGTTTGATATTGATGCATATGTAGAGGATGAGCTCGGTGGTTACATCAAGCTTGTGCTGATTGATTGATCAAAATGTAATACGTTAAATCTGAGACTGATGACTCCAGTTGTGGATTTTATATCGATGCACATGTTGAGGGGGAGCTCATCACTTTGGTCATCTAGGTTGATTGATATCATGATATGAGTAGTATAGATCGTGTGCGTATGTGTTTATCATCTACGATCTATATGATTGTATTTTATCTTATACTCATTTGCTACTCGTTGAATATAGTTTGTCATGTCATTTGAAAGAGAAACCGTTGAGCTAACTCCTGTGTGGAGTAGCTTCTCTGGAGGTGATTAATGATGACTTATATATGAGACTAATGTTGTGCATTGAGTGTACGTATTGTAGTCTCAGTTTGATTGCAGGATAAAAGCGAGCAAGGGTGTGAAGAGGATGAAGTCGATATGAGACATCTCGAGCGAGGTCGAGCTTAGAAAGGTCGAGCTTTGCGAGGACAAGTGTCAAACGGTCAAGCTTCACGAGGTCAAGCTTAGCAAGGTCGAGCCTTGCGGGGACAAGCGTCTAGCGGTCGAACTTCACGAGGTCGAACTTCACCTAAGGTAAAATCCAAGATTAAGGATTTTTTCTTAGGGTTTTACCGGTCTCGGTGTTTGGAGACAGACCGGGTTGATAGGTTTCTTTTTACTAGTTTGACCGTACTATTAAGAGGGGTCGGAAACTAGTAGCTTGAATCTATCTAGTGCGGAAGCTCAGATGCATTCATATCATCTTGCACTAGTGTCTTGCATTGCTAGTGAGTCTAAATGTAGTTCATGTGTATTAGATTAAATGTTTTGAAAACTGCACTTAGTCGTGATCGCCAGCTGTTTAAATTGGTTTATTTATCTAGAGCTGGTCGTGGTCGTATTTGCATGTTCCGATCGTATCAGTGCTGATACGTGGTCGTGGTCGTGTCGCTTGTTTCGCGGCTTTCTGTTTAGGGTTTGGGCGTGGCCGTAGGAGTTCGGACTGGTCGTACCAGTCTTCGACTCGCTTGCGTACGCTCGACCAAACCCTATCGACCACCTGTTTTCGATCGGATGTCAAGACCTGTGTGGTCATGGTCGTTGCTAAGTGACACAAATCACATCCGCGAGAAAACGGCAAATCCGTATGTGCAAATACTTTAAAATTGCATTTGAGATGATTTTGGATTGAACATTTTGACAGCAGGAAAGTTTTTGAGTTTTCTAGAAGTTTCTAGACCTTTCTAGGTCTTGATCCTGTTGACAAAATTGTAGAGGTCTGATTTATCTTTCTAACAAGCCAAAAATCACCTCAATCGGATCTCTGGATCAAAAGTTATGCATGTTTTACTGTCAGTGTACAGTGGCCGAACAAATGCATCCGTCCGGAGCTATTTGTCCGAAGTGGCCGGACTTTGTCCGAAATGGCCGGACATTGTCCGGCCTGTACAAATTTTTTGAGCCGAAAAATGAAACAGAGACAAATGCATCCATCCGGGGCATTTGTCCGTTATGGGCGGACTTTGTCCGAAATGGCCGGACATTGTCCGGGCTGTACAAGTTTTTTGAGCCGAGAGTTAACAGAGACATATCCATTTGTCCGGACGTTTTGTCCGGACAAATGGTATCCGTCCGGCCTTCACAAATTTCGCCCAACGGTCACTGACACATTTGCAACGGCTGAAATTTTTGTACTGGCCGGACAGTGTCTAAAGTGGCCGGACAATGTCCAGCCTATACAACTTTTGGCCCGGTTTCTTGCAAACGGCTAGTTTTTCATTGAGGCTATAAATACTTCGTGTTTAGCTTCATTTTTGGGTGCTCAAAGACTTCATTCTTCAGCTGAAAACCTAGCCAATTGAGTTGCATATGTGTTATAGCATTTAGAGGCTAGAATTGTGCCCAAATCTTGAGTAGATTTGAGAGAGAGCTTGAGGGAGATTGTGTGAGTGTTTAGTGCACTTCATCTCCATTAGATTGCTAGTGCTAGAGTGTTGAGCATATCATTTGCATCATTGAGCTTCTAGCACGTAGTTGATTCAAGTGAAAGCGCATCCGGCTTGTTACTCTTGGCGATCGCCTTCGCCTAGACGGTGCCGGAGGAGAGCCGAGATCTCTCCAATTGAAGTTTGTCGGAGAGGCCGGCAAAAGATTGTGAAAGGTGTGGTGCTCGTCTATCCGGTGTGGAGAAGGAGCAACCCTAGTGAGATATCCTTCGTGGATATAGAAGCGAGGCTCCGAGCGAGCGCTTCAACGAGAAGTAGAGGAGACCGGGCGAGTCTCCGAGACCTCGGTAAAAATATTGTGTCAATTGCATAATTCTTATTTGCTTTATATTCATCTTGACACAATTGCTTATATCACTATTGTTGCATGTATTGTTAAATATTTCATATGGTTGAATGCAACTAGTTGATTGAATTGTTTTAAGCCTCATTGTATAATTTAGGTCTCTCAATTATTCTTTAAAATTGCTTAATTAAAAAGAAATTTTAAAAGCCTCCTAATCACCCCCCCTCTAGTCGGCATCCTTGATCGTACAAAAGAAACCTAGATGCAACAGGGGCGAGACAACCCCGAAGGGCTCACCGAGTTAGGTGCTTGCTTTCGAGGCGCGACCACGGTAAAGAGTGACATCCCTCCACATGGTACCGGAGACCTCCTCCAACAAATAGTCTAGATCAAGATGAGGGAGAGATTTACAATTTCTTTTGAGATGATTAATCACCTCGATTTATTTTCTATATCAATTTAGACCATTTAAATTTTAAGTAGATGGTTCATATACTAAGAAAAGCATCATCTGCCTTTTCTTGTCTAAAACATATGATCCTAATCTCTTTCTGGGGATGTGTTTATTCCAGCAATACCTCATAAAACCTCTCATGTGTCTATACACAATTTTTTAGACTACTTTGAGGGCTGTCTACACAGTTTGACATGATAGTAGATTATTGTGAGGACTACCTAAACAATTTTTTAGACTTTATTTTATGTCCATTTCATGCACTAAGCGGTATGGTTAGAATATCACCACTCAAATAGTGGATAAAACTAGATATCTCCCATTTTTTTATTATTATATAATAGATGTTCTATATAATTCCAACAAATTTCTCTTCAATCATATGCAATCGTATATATATGCACATAAGTTATTAGTCAACAACATAAAAAGATAAAAAATAACTTTATAGTAATAAGTCATCTCACATCTCATGAGGAACACAAAAACCCTCTAGCAATGCTTGATCTCATATCTTGAGAAAAATCTAACCAATTTCATTTACATGTAGTCGATCAAAACAAGAAAAATGATAACACTATGAGCGCATAGAGCGCTTGGCGAGTATCAAACAAAACAGTGTATCCACCTCCAAAAGACCAAAACCAAAGGTGGGAGGGCTGAAACTGGTCAAAAGGCTGAGGCCGGTTGCAGTGCTTGCCGTTGGTGTAGTGCTCGAGTTCGAGCCTCCTGGCATGGTATTATTAAAAGAAGAATCTTATCATGTCAATATGGTTTGTCGAATATTTTTGATGTAGAGTTCATGATGTACACATTGTTGACATTGTTGAACGAATATTCATGATATGTAGTTCGAGCCTCCTCTTCGCTTCATGTTGATCTTGATCAGACGAGGCCAGGAATTAGGTGGCAGTGTGTCTGCCGCACCCTATTTGTGTTTTAGAAAGAATTCTTGGGAGTTCGCGGGGCAAAAAATACTTGTTATTTGATGTGGTGTATTGCTTGGTTCCTGGATCGATATTTTCTCCTAAATAGGCTTTTGGTTCATAAACATAATCTTATTCGTAACTTGTTTTAAAATTCACTAGAGTTGGGGTGGAACAAATAATAAATATTTAATATATTTGCTTCAAGCAGAAAATGAAATGAGGTGGGATGATTCTAGTCCAAGAAATTTTGTTTTATGCTGCTACAAGAGATTTCAAATTGTGGTTTATAAGGATGATATGATAAGATCAAGATCACATGTCATAGAGATATCTAGTGGCAAATTTAAAATAGTAATATCTTTTAATTGGGAAATTTTTTTTAAAAAAAACCACAAGTCAATGTTAGTCCGAATAATCTCTCTACAACTCATTTTGTGATATTGAATCTTAGGCAAGTTGTCTTCAGTTCCAATCACTCTCATACCATTATTATTTCATTGAGTTTGAACGAAAATAATTAAAAAAAATTTAAAACAACACTATCTTATGTGTGGGGTGCACCATTTAGTGACTACTATTTTTTAATCTATTTTATTTTCCTCTCCTCCCTTTCTCCTCTATTCTCTCCTCCCACTACAAGTAGCAACACAGTCATCATCAGCGTGGAAGTGTTTGAAATATGTTAGTGAGTGTTGTTTTTAAAATTTTTAATTATTTTTATTTGAAGTTAACAGAATAGTGATGGCATGGTGTGTTTGGGACTAGAGTAATTTATATGGATGTTAAAGTCACAAATGACTTGTAGGTGGTTATTGAGATAACTACTGAGTTTTGGGGTTTTTTTTTTTTTTGAAATTTTCCCTTCGTAGTACCATAAAAAATTCTCTTTTAGAATAAATTCCATCTAGTTGTATATGTCGGACGTATTAGATTGAGAATGTATTATAAATATAGGTATTATAATTATGTAGTAGTCTAATCTAACAACAAATAACATATTCCCATCAAAACTGTCCCTTGCTAGCTATAAGACATGATTTGATAGAGTCCAAAATTTTTGGTATTTCATATCTAAAATTGTGTTCCTAATGATGTCCTGTACCTAGTCACTACATGTTAGTGTGTAAAATAAGAAAATAATACAGGCAAGTAGTCAGTCCAACATATCTATATCATAGTTTGCCTTATTGATTCCCAATTTACTTGTATTCTCCTATGTTTTTTCCTAAAGGATCATTATTTCCATAAGAAATAAGCCATCAAAATAGTCACCAACCATTACTTCTATCATCTTATTTCCTCCACCTTTTATTTCTTCTTCCTTTTCTAAATTGCATCCAATCAATGAGCTAAAAATACCAAATATATCACCTACACTTGAGACAACTCAAGTCCTCCACTAATCCATCTCTGAATTGCACCCATCCCAGACTCACAAGGCCCTCATAGTTTCGCTCCTTCGTAGTCAACCAACTACTGTCATCTGACAAGTAGTAGACGATCCATGTAATGTGATTGTGGTGTGTTCAAAATTTTAGATGTAGTTTAGTCTCTATTTTTATTTTTGTAGAGGGATCTCAGAATGCTTGGATTGTCTCTAATCTCTATTATGTGACGTAAAAATACATAGCAAAATTCATGAATCAACTAATGTGGTTTTTTTGGAATAAAATGTTAGAACAATTGCAGTTTCTGAATAAATTTTATTCCGAATTTTCTGATTGCACATTAAAAGATCATTAATGCAACATGAGATATAGTTATGGCTTAGAGATCTTCCATGGTGTAGAAGAAGAAGATGAGTAACATGCAACATTGTATGGTTCACCTTAAGCAATCGCACATTTAGAAGTGCTAGTCAAAAATTTATTTGCTAACCTCCCGTACAGAAAATAGTCTGACAACAGTTTTAGAGATACTGCTCACCTTGATCACTATGCACACCATGAATAAGATTAGTACAACAGAAAAATAACACAGAACAAAAATTGTAGTGGCTCAACATGAGATATTGTTATGGCTTAGAGATCTTCCATAGTGGAAAATCAATAACACGCAGCAGCGGATGGTTCACCTTAAGCAGTCGCATATTTAGAAGTGCTAACCAAAAACCTATTTGCTAACCTCTCATATAGAAAATAGTCCGACAACAACTTTGGAGATACTGCTCACCTTGATCACTATGCACACCATGAGCAAGATTAGTACAACAAAAAAATAGCACAGAACAAAAATTATAATGGCTCAAAGAGAGGGAATTGAGTCTACTTGCTATATACGCTAAGGGACATCTCCCTAACTGTTTAGCTAGACAGGCTCAACTCACAAAAAACTGATTGTTTCAACCATAACTCTGTTGTAAATAATGTATATTATTGCATGTTTGAAAACTAATGCAAATTAATTCATGCGCATTACTACATATCTTTATTATATATCTAAATCTAATATAGAATTACGGTAAACTTATCCAGTCAACTATTAAGCGGCAAACTGCTAATCCATGCGGTAAAAAAGAAGCCGCAAAACTCATGAATCAAAATAAGAATATCGAGGTGAAGCCGAATCCAGGACTCTATATTTTTGGAGCTACGGAGCAAAGTAAGAAATCAGATTGAGTATTGCAGATGTTCGGTGCTGTGGAACTACTACGTTAATTGTGGTTGCTTGATCAGATTGAGTATCTTTTTTCCCTCAATCACCGTTGCTTAAAAAGTAAACAAGGATTAATGATTAATTTCACTGTTAATTTCCACTACAACACGATAATTTCAATTTTATTCTATTTCTTTCAATTTTGCACCCAAAATTTCATATTCTACTCAATAATTACAATTAAGTCCTTGTTTACTAAATTCCACAAATAATATTAACACAAAACAATTTTAAAAAATATCAAAAATTGAGGCATCAATAATACTTCACAATAAATATCAAAAATAGATTGTAATTAGATAAAATATTTGAAAAATACCAAATAAGTCTAAAACTAAAAACTAAACAACGTGAAGCAACATGAAGAAACCAAAATAATCACAAAATCACAAAAAAATAGAAACTAAAAATTATCTTGTATAATAATAATTATATCATTAAATTATAAAAATTATGAGTATAAAAAGATAAAAAAATAAATATAACAGTACTAAGCATAACAAAAAAAAGATTAAAGAGTTACTCATAAATAAACACTTCTATAAATCGAAGAAAAGTACTTTACAATTTTTTATATAAAAACTAATGAGAGAATTGCACTCTTTTATATATACATGTGTTATAATTAATTTTATTTTTTCTAATATATTTTTCGGTTTCAAAATATTTTTATGAATCTATATGATATTTGATTCTTCTTAGAATTTTAATTTATTTATTAGTTTTTGGTATTTCTTTAAATATTTTCTATTAATACCACTAATGGAATAAGTATTTGAATGCAATTCTGGTACACAATATGGAGTTTCTAGTACAAAATTAAAAAATGGGATAAAATTATAATTTTTGTGTTGTAGTAAGAATTAGTGGTCAAATTTACTCAAAGATTTGTGTGCTCCATTAGCATTTACTTTTGAGTATTTCTACCCGGAGCTTTGAGCAATTGAAGTTTTCCCTAAATTGCAACTACACTGGCCTTCTTCCTTGCTCATATTCTCGTAGAGAGAGAAAAAAAAAAAAAGAAGGCATACGTCTTACTCGAAGAATTTTTTAAAAAATAATATATTAAAAAACACAATTACATAGATGACACACATGGTAAATTTTTTATAGATCTAGCGTCCAATTGTCATACATCCTATGGACTGAGATATTTCTTGGTTTTAAAATTCAAGATATATGACAATTGAGTCTTTTGAGTCAGTTGAACTAGAAAAACGGTTTCAACCGTCATGCGTTTTGGTGACTAAAACCTCAACAAATTTCAATCGCCAAGATGTATGATAACTGAAACCGAGAAATACCTTGGTCGCCAAGATATATAGTGATTGAATGTTAGATCTACAAAAATTTTACAATATTTATTATTTCTATAATTATTAAAAATTAATAGTTTAAATTAAAATAAAGGAGACATTTGTAATTTTTTATAAAATGATTAACAATTTCAATTTTTTTATACGATCATTTAAATTTTGAGTAAATAATTAAAATTATGAGAAATGTGTCTGTCGCCTTTCCTTCTGTAAAGCATAGAATCCCAATTTGTTGCTGGGGATGTGTTTACTCCAAGAGACCTCATAAACCTCTCATGTGCCTATACACAATTTTTTTAGACTTTATTTTGTGGCCATTTGATGCACTAAGCGGTATGGTTGGAATGTTGCCATTCAAATGGTAGATAACACTATATATCTTTTTTTTTTTCTATTATATTATAGATGGTCTATATAATTTCAACAAATTTATGTGCAATCGTATACAATCGGACATATATATGAACATAAGTTACTAGTCAAGAACATAAAAGATAAAAATAACCCATAGTAATATGTCATCTCACATCTGGTGAGGAACACAGAAACATAAAAACAACCCTCTAATAGTCCCTGATCTCATATCTTGAGAAAAATCTATCCAATTTAATTTACATATAGTTGATCAAAACAAGAAAAACGGTAACACTAGGAGCACATAAAGCGCTCGGCGAGCATCAAACGAAAGACTGTATCCACCACCAAAAGGGGCCACATTGCCGCTAGGACCAATACCAAAGGTAGGAGGGCCGAAACCGGTCGGAGGGCCGAAGCCGGTCGGAGGGCTGAGACCGCTCGGAGCGCTTGCCATCGGTGTATTGCTCGAGCTCGGGCCTCCTGCCATAGTACTGTCAAAAGAAGAATCTTATGATGTCAATCAAGTATGTCGAACATTTTTTATATATGATTCATGATGTGCACATTGTTGACATTGTTGAACCAATGTTAGAAAAATCGCGCTCACCTTCCCGCGAAGATGCACTGTCCCGAACCTGAAATTAATAAACATTTGACATGAAAGAATCAAATTTGATGAACATTGTAACAACTAACAAGTTTGATTATATCAATGAAGGGTAAGTCAGAAGGGTTGATCCAAGTTGTAGTTTTAGTGTTCAGTCTCCTGGTAGACATTTTTTTTCGTAGGATTTGGTTAACCAACATGACAAAATGGTGATCATGTATTGGTGATTGATGAATGATGATGATGCAAAACGACGAGTTGATCATAACTCTTAACATTCTACTTAAATTAATTACCCAACTGCAGGCTTTCTTAACTATACATGGCACCACAAAACAAGATATTTAAGTACTTTCATATTGAAGATAGACCAAGTTAATCATTATAGTTTGAATTTGTGTGAAACTAGTATTGTGGACCTAAATTTTGCTTGTTTCATCTGTCTTTCATCTGATGAATTATTTCTTCAATTTGTTCCAGCCAGTGTACAAAATTTGAGAAGCTGACAGCATGCCAAACATTTTTAGCTCTTCTGCTCTTATATACAAACAAACAAGAACATATTAACACCTCAGTAATATGATCATTCCAAACAATTTTACAGTTGTAATTAATGGCATGTGTGCATTTCAGCAGTCATACAAACAAACAAGAACAGATTAACAAATTTAGGAACTGTCAAAATTTCTTGAGACTGGTCACTAGAGACTGGTCACTAGACCCTGGTCCTTCTTGGAAACCGATGTAGTGGCTAATAGAGGGGATAAATTAAGGAACAAGAAGCCAATCCAACTTGACATACAAATAAAACAATGCATAGAAGTACGAAACAAATGCTCACTTGGATCAGTAGGAGTGGTCGTGGCAGTTCCATTGAAGGAGCAAGTTGCACCAGTATTTGAATTCCTGTGGTAGTAGTCATTGTAGGCATAGGAAGCCAATGCCACCAGGTTGTTCTGCTTGTAGCAAGGCCCCCCTGGCTGTATCGCCGTGCAGTCGGCATGGCCGGGGCCGCACGCCCAGTTAAGCCCGGCCTGCAGTGCCGTCGGGTCGGCGCCTTGGATCGCCACGCAGAACATGCTTCCGGTCGCCAGCGACCGCCTCTTGCCGTCGTTGGCATGGCCATGCCCATAGCTGTGGTACACCACTGTGTCGCCAATGCTGAGTTCTTCTGACTGTGCCGTCACGATCACTGCAACGCCTGAACAGTTCAGAGCTCGCATGGCATTGTACACGGCCTCGACAGCGGCATCGGTGGAATCCGTCCGACGAGGCGTCAGGAAGAACGGCGAGCCGGTTGCCTCCAAGAACTGTAGCAAATGCTCCATCACAGCGGACCATTCTGGGTTAAATGCCGCCAAGGACAGTGGGCTCGACACAATGACACGGTCATCGAGGCCCGCGGCGGCGAGGGCGGAATGGAGATGGCGCATTGCAGGGTCAAGGAGACGTGCATTGCCGGGTGCAGTGCTCAGAACGCCACTGCCAACTACAATGTGTGTGATCTTGGTCGCCGGGAGGAATGGTGCAATGTTTGAACCAATCCAAGTGTCGGCTTCTTCTTGGGACCCGGCGATGGGCTCCAATTGCTCGTCGGGGACGCCGAGCATGACCTCGACTTCCGTGTTCGCGAGCGATCGCAGCAGCTGGTGGTCGGCATTGCACAAGCGAGCTCGTTTGGTCTGCTTAGACTGAACAATTTTTGCTAAGTCTGACGGAGAATTCTCTGAATGGACTGTCGGTATGGATGCTGGCTCCAAGAAGACTGCCTGTAATTTACTGAAATAATAAGAAATTTGTATAGCTTAAGCTGGATAATAAAGAACAGTGGGTTCTATAAAACATACAGTGAGTAATTGTAAAACTCTCAAAAAAAATTAATTCAATACATCAAACAAAGTTTATGGACCTTCCACTGGCCTTTGTTTGTATAGGGGTTTGGGGCTTAAGCACAACAAGAGAGTATTTGACTGAATTTAGTTTTAGTTTACTAGGAAGAATAACTTGAAATGAAATCATGGCCAAACGATCTGGTTTATCACCATTTCACGGATTGACTTCTTTGGTAAGTCTAAGTTTGGCCAAATTTATTGAATTAGTACAAAAATAAGTCATTCATTGGACTCTAGATTCAGATTATAAATTCATAAAATAAAGTTAGGTCACACATCAACTTCAGATTATCTTTTTTTTTTCAAGGATATAAAGCACCGGTCAAATTGGCAGGAGACAACGTATGTTTTCATTGAGGCAAGACATGAAATGGTGGTTATGGTGATGCATTTTCTAATGACGTAAGGAATCACAATAATGAGAAAAAGGGAGTGAGAAAGAAACCCAATGATACACAAGTGAAAGCTCCACATACCTGCAGATGCATGTGTGAGTTAATTGTGAGCAAAAACAAGCATACGTGTAGTCTTTTGGTCAACATTCTAAGCTGATAAAAGATGATGACCAGCCACAGAGCACCTGCTATGATAAACGGTAAAACAATTGTTCAATTGTGATGATTCAATAGATGCATCACTTTGAAATGTGCGAAGTACTACATCTGATGTAATTGTGTTCATTAGACATTGGCAAAATTACTCTCGAGACCCCTCTATTTTTTTAGTTTTATTCAATGAAACTCTTGTATCATAAATTTGCTTATTTGAGTCTTTGAACTAGTTGAATTTGTCTAATCAAACTCTTTTATTTAGTATGATGGATGAAAAAATGACGTGACTTTTAACAGACGCCACATAGATTCCTAATTCATATGTAAATTGCTTATGTGTACATACAAAAAAAAGACAAAAAATCATTATAAAACTGTTATGGATAGAAATTTTTTAAGTCATGTTTTCTAGTAGTTTTTTCTTTTTTTCGCATGTACACATAAATATTTTATGCATAACATAGTAGTCTATGTGGTGTTCATTTATTGTCACATCACTTTTCCATCTATCATACTAATATAAAAATTCGATTAGACAAAATACAATTAGAATAGAGGCTCCAATCGATAAAATTAGAGTACAAAGACATGATTGAACACAATTAATAATAGGAGGCCTCTAACATAGTTTTACCTTTATCATTATATACACATATTTCATGCTTTACATTCCAAAGATGAGACTATTCTTGCATCTATACCACTTGGACCAACCTACAATGGGCCAGGTATCTGCTATGACAGGACTACGATGGTTGCATTCTTTTTCTCAATTACCTTGGAAAATAATAAATGTAGAAAATTCAAGTTAGAAAAGTTGGAAAAAAAGATTTGATCATGAAGTCACAATGTTTTGCAAAAATATCATCAACTACGAGACTAACAGACACATATAACACGTGATGATATTCTACTAACACTAAACTTTTACAGCTAAATTATTGAAAAATCCAATCCCTTGTTTTTTTATTGCATTGCACCAGAATTAATTCACTGATACAATGTGAATAATGTAGTGGTGTTATTTAGCCTTAAAGCACATTCATGATGCTTCTAGACCATACTAATGATTCTCACCTTGATCCAACAGAAGCCCAATACGAGACGTCTCTAGACAATAAGGTGGATGCGTCACACGTCAGAGACCGGAAAAATATTCAATCTGGCTATGGACTCGCTATCGTGACATGATTGGCCAGTAGTGGATTTACGGCTACTTATACTGTCTAAGCCAAGCGTCAAAATCACTAGTATTGAGGCCATCAAAACTGAAAAAAAAGAACCCCAAATGGATGGTAGAACTAAAACATCTTATTATTCACTCCACATCGTAAAATCTAAACCTTAGTAAATTTTAAGACAAAGGATGCACCTAGCATTAGCCCTTTCAATAGTGAAAAGATGATTGAATTGGCACACTGTTGATTGAATCAATAAATAAACATGATGGTTCACGAAGGTCATAACACTTAGGAATTTTGAAGAAAATTTTCTTATTAGTTTTTATTGGATAATTTTTTTTTTGCAAAATTTCTCTATTCTAAAGAGGACCTTAGCATATCATGAACAATCATAGTTTTTAGTTTGGCATCCCAGCTAAGCTAGCCATGTCATCTATTGCAAGAAAAGGGGAGAAAGAACAAGGAAGAAACAGTTCATCTCTTTTGGATTGGATTCTAAAGGCAAAATAAGAACTTCAACCAAGTCTAAAATTAAGTGAAATTTGTGAAGTTATTGAGTGCATGCAATAAAAATTTTTGGGGGGAAACATAACTGCTGAAAGAAATCAGCAGCAGAAAACTAAGGATTCTAAAGAAGCACTGGAAAAATAAAAACACAAAATTCAGCAAGAACAAAGAAAACCTACAAGGAAAAGAATCAATAAAAAAAACACTACAAATCAAAAGAACAGGAAGCTGAGGAGGGCCTTACCTTGAGCAAGATACTAAGAAGCTCTGCTTGCAGGAGACCTGTCAGGCTTAAACCCTCTGTTTGCAGCTTGCAGGAAGTGAGCAGAGAGCCAGAGGAAAGGAAATATGTATGGTTTGACCTCTCTCCCCAGCAATTTTATTCGCACACGGTTTATCTTTGAAGAGAATTAACTAGGCAGTTAATTGGCAATAAGGAAAGCTGTTACTCCGCGAGAGAGAGAGAGAGAGCGCGCTAGTGCATCTGATATGTGCATGTTAAGGAGTAGAAAAAACCAAGAGTTTCGTTTCTATTATGATGCGCTCATGGTATGGTGTATGATTTGATTTTGTCGTGTGTCGTGATCTGCGTGTCACTTTGCAAATCTGGGATCTCTCCAACTTATACATATGAGTGTGATGGAAATATGCATCAGTCATCTACAGGGAAAAAAGTTTATTAGAGGTGATTTCTCTATTACACTATTACATGTGTGATATTCATTTCACAAAAATAAAGGCTAAAGATTCTAAATATAGTGCTAGATTTCTCCTTGCTAATTCAAAATGACTCTGCTCATAAACCGAATTTCTTTATGAAATTTTATACTAATAGTGTGACCTTGAAATCTTCACTAGTTTCTAGACCTATATGTTAAATAGTGTTACAAATTTTGTCATAAAATTCCATTCTTATGCATATCAATACTCAAGAATTTGCGATGGATAGAAGAAACAGAGGAGAATCCAACGAGTGGATTGAAATATCGAGGAAAAATACAAAATCGAGGGTGGATGATGTGCATGTGATATATAAATGAAATATTTTTTTAATCATTTGTGAGGACAACTTTCTAAAAAAATTCAAAAAAAACACACTATCTTGTAACCAAGCTAAAAAAGAAAGAAAAATGTGACAAAGATTGTTAAATAATAAATGGCTATGCAATAAAGCTCCGTCTATTATTGGGAATTTTTTTAAAATAATACATTATAAAAAAGATATCATAAAAATAACAAACATCATAAAATTTTTACAGATCTAATATTTAGTTGTCATATATCCTAGCGACTGGGTATATTAATTTTAGTCGCCTTATATTTTGACGACTGACACTTTAACAATATTATTTTCTATTTTTCTTCAATTGTATGATTTCAATTGTCATACATCCTAACAACTAAACACTAGATTTGAAAAAATTTTACAATATTTTTTTAGTGTGTTATTTAAAAAAATTATATTATTGGTCATAATTTTGTATCTTGTCTTTTGTTGTACATGCCCATAGGTGTACATTTGTAAGAAGTAAGAAATGACATCCAAGGGTGGTTGGTACAGCCGCATCATACATGAACCTGTCCCAATCAAGGCCGGTTATCCCATGCGGTCACACAGGAAAATTACATTAGGCACAGGCCATTCTAGAACAGAGGGGTCTGTATCCTCCTCATCAGAGAACAAGAAAATAGATGATGTATTATTTAAAATCTTATATATTCAATCAGAATTTGAATAAAAAATTAACTAAAAAATATTGTAAAAATGAGATATTTTTATAGGATATTGATTATAAAGATAACATATGTTGGGGAAAAATACTAGCAATATCAACCATCACCCAAGGACGGGAGGAGGAGCCCCCTCATTCCCGCGCCCCTTCTCCGGGCCTGGGGAGACCTTTCCCGGAGCCCCTTCTCCGGGCTAGGGAGAGGCTTCCCCCGGCGCATCTTCTTCGGGCTCGGGGGAGACTTCCCCCGGCGCCCCTCCTCCGGGCTCGAGAGAAGCCTCTCCCGGATCCCCTTCTCCGGGCCGGGGAAGACCTCTCCCGAGCCCCTTCTCCGGGCTAGGGGGAGGCTTCCCCCGGCGCATCTTTTTCGGACTCGGGGGAGACTTCCCCCGGCGCCCCTCCTCCGGGCTCGGGAGAAGCCTCTCCCGGATCCCCATCTCCGAGCCGGGGAAGACCTCTCCCGGAGCCCCTTCTCCGGGTTAGGGGGAGGCTTCCCCCGGCGCATCTTCTCCGAGTTAGGGAGAAACTTCCCCCGGAGCCTCTTCTCCGGGCTAGGGAGAAACTTCCCCCGGAGCCCCGTCTCCGGGCTCGGGGGAGGCCTCTCCCGGATCCCCTTCTCTGGGCTCGGGGGAGACTTCTCCCGGCGCTCCCCTGATGGGCACTGATTTCAAGGGCCGCCACGTGTCCAAGATCGGTGCCCTGGACCTCGTCAAAAGACTGTTTTGCCCTCGATCCTACGGTTGTAGCAGGGGTAGTTTAGTAATTTGCGTTTTTTGGGGTCTATATATACCCTTGTAACCCTCTTTTATAACCGAGGACATTCATTTGACTTCAATCATAAAAACTAGTAGGCGTGCTCTGGAACCCTCTCTCCGGGAGAGAGCCCCCTAGCCGACGCTCGTCGGGAGCACGTCGACAGGACTAGGGTCTCCACTGAGGCCTGAACCTGTATAAACTCCTGTGTCAATCTCTGAGATTGTCCAACGCGGAGTAACCTGTCGCACGGTCAGCTCGCGTTGCGGAACACGTGTTGCGCACGTCATCAAACCTGCTGAAGTACTTTTTATACCACGACAACATATAAATTCAAGATCCACATATCATTGAGACATTAGAGTATCTTATAACCAAACTCATAATTTTCTAGTATTTTTATAACAAATTGTCCCAAATTTAAATGATTTAGATTGATATAAAAGAAAAATTAAGGTGGTTAATCATCACAAAAAAATTAAAAACTTATCGTCCATCTTAATTTAGATTATTAATTTCTAATTTAACATACTAATATAAACTTCTCATATATATATATATATATATATATATATATAAAAGCAATTCCCAACCTAATATTATAACATCCCCTTCTTTTCTATCTCCCTGCATTGATCACTAGAAGTAAAAACAGGTCCCAATCTCCCACAGATTAATGAATAAAAAAAATAACCATGAATATTCTTTCTGCATCGCCTAAGTACTGCTTGACTTTTAGCTACGTATCATCTCAACTCACAACAAAAAGGTTGAAACAACCGGTACCGGGGATGTTTCCTGTCCCCGCCAATTTGTTGAAAACAATTCAATTTTTCACAGAAACTCGTGAATTGGGCGGGATCGGTCCAAATCGGTTAGAATCAATCATAATCTGAGTTAAATCAGTTAAAACGTTTGTAACTCGCCAATTTCCCACGGTTTTATGGACCCCATGTGAAAGGGAACCCAAAACTACTCCTCGTCGAGGAATAATATTTATGAATAATCTAAAATAAAAAAAATAATTATGAAAATGACTCACAATTTATTGAAATTGTAAAAATGATCTAATTGGATGCGATAAGTCAATTATTACAGTCTGAAACCATGACAAGACGAATCGAACATTTATCGCGCCTCACAAGTGCGACAAAACATTTTCCCTACCATCTGCAACAGAAATTGGTCAAATGATCGAGTAGTCAAAGTGTACATCAAGTGGTTGTGTGGTTGAATGATCGATTTTGTCTGACATAACACGGGACATGTACTAGTCAATATACACTTCGACTATTCGACCATTCGACTAGTTTCTGTCTAGATGGGGTGGAGAAATTTTTTTTGTCATGCTTGTGAGGAGCAATAAGTGCTTGAATCGTCTTGTCGCGTTTCTAAACTGCGATTAAATGAATTAGTAGATTAGTTTCACAATTTCAGTAAATTGTGGGTCATTTTTTAATTAATTTTTTATTTTAGGTTATCAATAAAAAAAATCCCCCATCCAAGTCTAGAAACATATACAAAGTTACAAAATAATTCCAAGAGTTTAGATTTTGTGCTAATTGGTAAGCAGGACGATGGGAAAATTGTCATCCGATCCATACTCTATGCTCTATACAAGTATGATCTATATTTTCTCAAAAGGAACAATAAGTATAATCATCCATCATAATTAAGTTTTTTGAGTGCATAAATCATAATTAAGGTGAGGTTTAGTTTAGTAAAACAAAAAACAGGAAAGAAGAGCCAGATTCACTTTCGGGCTAGTTCTCCGAGGCCCAAACAAACCGGCCCAGAAAAGCCCAACAAACTAAACACACTACGTATCCACCGTCCGATCCATCCATTACAATTGGACTCCCAATCGGACGGGCTACACGACCGCACCCCCTCTATAAAAGCACAGCAGCCGCAAGCTGTCGCCTCTCTTCCGTCGCGTCGCACACTTGCATCGGGAAGCTTTTAGCGTTCCTTCGTTCGATCGAGCCCTAAAAGGGTAACAAACATGTCTCGCTCGCTCAGTTTTGTCCGATTTCTTTGCAGTAACCATGTGATTATCGCGTTATTTACTTCGTATATTGGCTGTAATTTACTGATTTGTGGTGGTCTTAGTCGAATACGTAAAACCCTAAATTTTAACCCGTGTTTCTGTTTAGTCAGACCTAATTTGGTAGTGGTAAGCATGGATTTATCAGTTTGCCAGATGAATTTGTTTGGGTTTTATTCCAAAGTGATGCTTAACGATCAAATCTATCGGTCCCTTAGCACGTTTTGGTGGGGTTTTTAATTGGATTTATTGTTTTGTTAGCCAATTCGTGAGTTTAGTTCAAATTCTAGCTTACGGCTCTTTTGTCGTGTTGATTTGTCATGGGAAGATTAGTAGTGTTCTCAAATAGCCCACTATTTCGACGTGTCCACAGTTTTGGGCGAATTGCTTAACTTTTTTCGCAAAATTAGACGCAAATTATGGAAATGGGCCCTTCAAGGGTTCACCTATCCCATAAATCATAGAGATCCTCAGCGCCTCATCAAATGCCTAAATTAATCTTTTGATTTCCTAGGGTTCGCTTGTGACCAGCGAACTGTGGTGTGCAGAACCATGGTTGAATTTTTCTTTCTTTTTTTTTTTTTGCCGAAAAGGAAACAGATACCTGACCTTAGACACTCTCTTATTATTGTCTTGTTGAGAAAGTTCTCTCTTCACCACCATTCTTACTTTGGAAGAGTTCTGCTGCTGCAAGTAGGGCTGTCAAAATATTTTGAGTTCGCAAACTATTCGAGCCCTGCTTGAGCCCAAATTGAGCTGAACTCAACTTTAGCCTCATACATTAATTTGAACCAAACTTAATTTAGCCGAGTTTGACTTGAGCTTGGCCCAAATAGGCTGACTACATATACAAAAGCCCCAAGGCCCAGGCCCAATTGGTTGCTTACTTAGGTCATCCATCCCCACTCCTGGATCTGCAAGGGTTGCAGCCTCCTCCCTCTCATCGCCATCACATCCAAAGGTTGCAGCCGTTGATCTCCAACAACGACCACGGCAAGGATCTGCAAGCTCCATTGCCTGATTGATTTGCAATGCCATTGTCTAGTGTTTTATTTGTGTCATTAGGACTTAGATCTGGAGCTAATTATGACCTTTTCTCTAATTATGAGATTGGAATCTTATTGATTATAGAATTTGTGTTTCTTGCTTGGATTTTGAACCTTGGTGGCAACTAGTATTTGTGAGTTTCTTTGATCTGGAGCTACTTGAGCTTCAAGCTTCAACACTTGTATTTGTGAATTTTGAGTTGTTTTCTTGCTCGTTCGAGCCAAATTTGAATATATTTGAGCTTTGATTGAACCGAATTCGAGCTTGATTTCGAGGTCGAATCCTAGTTCTACCGAACTAGAACTCGATCCGTGCTTTGGTCGAACTTGAATTGAGCTTGGCAAGGCTCGTTTGAGTTTGCCTCGATGAGAGCCCTAGCTGTAGGTGAATTATGAGTGCCCCTCTATGCTTTAATGTCATTGCTTTCGCTTAGATTTTCTTGTGTTACTGTAGATCAGCAACATGGGAAGAGGCTACGGTTACAGTCCATCACCACCAAGAGGCTACCGGAGAAGAGCACGCAGCCCGAGTTCTCGTGGTCGTTATGGAGGCCGTGGTAGAGATCTCCCAACTAGCCTTTTAGTTAGGAATCTTCGTCGGGATTGTAGGTAAGATTTTATCCGACTTTCTCCCTGGTCAATATTCTAAAACACACAATTGGAAATTGGTAGTTTTGTTGTATATGGATGTTGTGTAATTACATATTTGTGATGCAAATGCTTATTCAAACCCAATGTGGTGTCAAACATATGAAGAGAATAGCACAAATGTGCATATGTAACATTTTCAAGTTTTTATGTTAACCCTTGCTAGTAGCTACTAAGTTGCATTCATCATGTGCTATACTGGTTTCATGAGTCTGCATTTAAAAGGACAAATCCAATGAAGTATCGGTCTGAGCTCTTATAGTAACCCCAGTGGTTGTTTTCATTTCAGCATACTTTTCCCTTGAAGTCTCTGGCTAAGATCTATCTTGTCTACTACCAGATCATCACATGATTTATATAAGGCAATAGGAAATTTCTTCTTTCCTTCTCTCTTTCCCTCTCTAACTCGGGGTTTCGTTATGAATGCAGGCCTGATGATCTTCGCCGGCCATTTGGACAGTTTGGTTGTCTTAAAGATATATATCTTCCAAGGGATTACTACAGTGGGTAAGACACCTCATATCGACTATTGCCAGTGGATGTTTACAACAGGGGAGGCTACATGTAATTTTGGAGACCTCACCCTGTGCTGTATAGGATGGCACAAGTTATTTTAACCCTACAATAAGCTTGTTATACATGACATATATCATTGACATAAACATGCACTTAGTAAGGTAGCTTTTTATGCTCTAGTTTTATTGGCGCACATTAAATCCTTTTGTCAACCCTGAGATTAACTGTGAAAATAATTTTTTGAAGACACAAGTCTTAAAGAGTACTGTTGAAGAGAAGGAAGAAATAGAGAGTTACAAGTTAAGAGATATGCAAGTCATGAAGAGTTTCAAGTGTCTTTAAACTCTGACGAGTGCAAGGTCAGCAGCCTAGTGCACGGTTTACCTGTTTAACTTGATTTGTGTATGTCGGCATCTGCAATCATGTGAAACATCAGAGGTGCTTGATTTTGATCTGCCGTGTTTTCTGCAGGGTTTTGTTATGTTGTTCAGGAACAGAGCCATCTATCTCCTTTTAGTTGACCATAATCTTGTTAAACTCTCTTAAATGATTTTCTTCATCTGTTACAGGGAGCCTCGCGGATTTGGGTTTGTCCAGTATTATGACCCTGATGACGCTGCAGATGCAAAACATTATATGGATGGGCAGGTTGTTCTCGGAAGGGAAATAACTGTTGTATTTGCTGAGGAGAATAGAAAGAAGCCTCAAGATATGAGAGCGAGAGAGAGAGTAAGGTGCGAATGTTCCTCTCTATGCTTGTGTTTTTCTCCTCCCTCACACGTGATCTTGTCATTCATTTGTTGGAGGCATGGGCTGATCCATTTACTTTGTTTTAATATTTTCTGCAGCTCCAGAGGTCATTCTTATGAGCGGAGATACTCTCGGTCTAGGTCTCCTCGGCATTCCCGATCTCCAAGGGGCCGATCACCTTCCCATAGCCACTCACCTTCAATCAAGCGAGGCAACTATTCAAGGTATGGCCCTTCAATGAACCTCAGCCTCTACAACATCTGGCCCTTCAATGTTCCTCAGCCTCTACAACATTTGATCACAACTGATTCTTCACATCTCAATGACACTTCCTGGCTCACCATCTCAACAGGTCCCCCTCACCTCAAGATGCAAAGCACCGGGAGAAATCTCTCTCTCAATCCCCTGTTGGAAGCAGATCAAGGAGTAGGAGCCCCTCGGAGGAGCGCTACAGTAGGTCCCCACGCAGGGAGAGGTCTATCTCTGTTAGCAGATGAAGTAGCTATATTGTCAGCATGGATCTACAATGAAAACCTATCTGCCCGCCATAACTCTATGAACCTTATCATTTGAGGAGTTTAGATTATCCTACTGTTCCAGTTGTGTTAATCTGTTACAATATATTCTGATGCTTTTTCTGTGAGGATTTAGTACAAACTAATGCCAATTCAGAGGTAATGGATTGTTGTTCCGTTTGTTATAGATTGATTACTGCTGCTCAACAATTGGATCTTGCATTAGTTTGTGTTTTTATGGGACCTTTATGCTTTCTCCTTCGCGAGTTGAACGAGATGCAAGCATGCCCAAAAATGTCTAGATGTGATACAGGCTTGAACAGTAGCATGATACAAAACCTAAATATTCATGAACTACTGTCGTAACGCTGCCATTTCTACCAAATCATACTAGCAAGAAACTGTTATTTTAGGGCTTCGGAACATGGGAATTTTGGAGGAAATATCACATCCAATGAGATGTTTTCGATCCTTGTTGGATTTCATACGTGAGTTGTCACCGTGTCTCAGCAACAGTGCCAAAAAGAACAATAAATATTTTTTAAAAAGAAAAAAAATTGGCGCTATGTTTGACAAGCTGTCTATGGGCTTTGAGCAGAATTCTGGTCCCCAAAATTGGGATGTTTCTTTGTTCCACCAACACCAGCATGCACTCTTCTGATCACGAATATTGCTTGAAATTTTGATCCAGCCTGTGATTGCAAAGCAGAGAAAGGAGCTACACAGTTCCCCATGTAAAACTTGTTCACAGATCAGCAACACGCAGTTTCTGACTAACAAATACTACCTACACCCGCCGTCTAAACTGAAGTAAACAAGAGCAGGTGATCGAAAACATCTCATGATTCCATTCTCAAGAGTACGACCAGCTCCTGGTTCCTCGTAAAACAAGTCTAAGCTGGTAGCCATGACCATAAGATTCATCACTTAAAAGGCGAGATACCATATAAATCGTTTTCTTTTTACCAGCCCTTTAAGGTGTCATGCATGTTTGTCGGTTTTTTTAATAAATCGGTTTATTAAAATTTTAACTTATAACTTTAATAAGTCACTCTCTATTTGCTTGAGTTTGTTTGAGACTTTTAATTCAAAAGTATTTGTGTTGGTGAAATAAATTATGAGATAAATTAAATGTTTATCTACAATTTCAATTTACAAACTTATAAGTTAGAACACAAATTCGACCAAATACCTCCTTTATTAACATATGACTACACCAAATGTCGTTATTCTATTGTCGAAGTTTTTAACAGCACTAATATTTTTTATGAAACTGTTTTACAGGTGATAGTATTTGTTTTGTTGGCTACACTCCACCCGCACCTCACACACATCCCATCAAACACACAGAAAAATAGAGGAGTATGAGAATTGAATCTCTGATCTCTGTTTGTATGGATATATGTTTTAAATCTCCAGATGCACATATAAATATTTTTTACATGTAAATTGATCAACACAAAAATTGAAGTCGTCGGGGAAGTGGGAACAATAAGCCATTGGTTTAGACTAATTGGTTTTTTTTATTATTTTATCATGTTCTATCAGGGAGGACTATTTGTATAGATGTATGGCACTATTCGAGCTTTAGGGTGCGCCGGTGGCTAGAATGAAACACACCCCTAAAAGTCTCCAATGTTGCAAGAACACCAACGTACTTGCGGACGGATGCGGAGAAAGTTGGCGAAAAGTTTTGCACAACTTGCAATTATGTGCAATAGGAGCCAACAACTTTGGACTATGAAAATTTGCAAGTTGGGCAGCAAAAAGACAATTTTGACTTCAGAAACATCACTCCACTTAAAACTAAAAAATGCCACAGCTTCAAAATTAGGATTCCAAAAGCTCAAATATCTACTCAAATGATTAAAATATGTGTTATATAAAAAGAGATTATGAGATTGAATTTTAATTCTCTTTATTTTTATATACTGTTTAATAGAGTATTGTATTGATATACTCGTGCATATGTGTGGGTAATATAAAAGATAAAGATAATAACATATGTTATCAGTATAATAGATACTGTCAACTGTAAATATAACTTTCTTTAGAAAAATTTTGGTCCCAAAAGTCCTCTCACCCCTCACACGAATGTGTGAGTGACCTTATACTTAATCCCACAAACTTTTTATATTTAATGTTTTCTTAGTCTTTACTCTTTAGGGCTAGTTTATGTCATTAGGTAAACTAGAACCGGATCCTTTGTATTATTACAGAAAATGCATGTGTATTGTTTCTCTTAAAAGCCATTGGATGGAAAACCGATGTCCATATCAAACATTATGTATTTCTTATGAGAAACTGCATCACCAATTTTTTATGCTCCCATCTCTAAATATAGTCTCGAAATATACTTAATATATTTTTACAGTAACATAGAGGATCCCCGTTCTTATGTAAACTTTGTTATGACATCATTTTGCAAACGAGGATGTTGTAACTTAGAAGACGCGTGTTGACCTTTTTTTATACCTGTTTTTGGGATGTGGAGGGAAAACAAATGTTGGATTGATGAGGTGAAGTCTGGTCAATTCGGTTGGTTAGGCCATTGACATCCTCATCAAGAAAAATACCCCTAGCTTGCACTGTTTGGGTCCCTGTCATGCTTCATATGATCAAGTTGTGGCTATATATTATGCGGTATTTTAAAGTCACATTATATGGTGTTTAGACGGTTCTGTTTGTCGATAAGTTAGCCGACCAGAGGCTGTAGCAAATTAGTGAGCTTTAAGCATTATCCATATGAATGTGATCGATTGATCTACCAAGTCCTCAACGTGGCGACTTGCGATTAACGCCCAGCAACTATATGCTGATGCAGCTGATCGTTTGGTTTTGCTGGTCCCTTGCATCTCTGGACCAAAAAGAAATCGAATGAAAAAAAGTTAAAATCGTACTAGAAGTTTCTCAAATTTTTTTTTACAAATAACACAAAAAAAACTAATTACAAAAATGACCCATTAGTCGCCGTATTTTACAAAAATAACCCGTCACGTCAGCCTCTCGAGTCTTGGAGATTCGACAAGCGACGTGTCGCGTTGCGAGGGTGGAAATCGGCTTGTCAATCGCTGAGTACTCAACAAACCGCTTGTCGCATTCTGGAGCCGTGACAAGTATCTTGTTGAGTACTCAGTACTCGACAAGTCTTTTGGCTCCTGTAACGGCTCCTATGGTGGTTGAGGGGTTGTGGTTGAAAGTCGTCATAGGTCGAAGTGGAGGTGGTTGGTCGATGATGACCAAAATCGGTGAAGTTACACTTCACCACAACAACGTTCGACAAAAAGTAAGAACCAAACTGTTACAGGAGTCAGGTGACTTGTCGAGCACTCGACAAGCCGCTTGTCACGGTATTTTACAAAAATAACCCGCTACGCCAGCGTGTCGAGTCCTGGAGACTCGACAAACGACGTGTCACGTTGTGGGAGTGGAAATCGACTTGTTGAGTATTGAGCACGCTGATGTAGCTAGCTCCACTGCTTGAAATTAGTGTAGACAAACCTATTTGCTATATGGGTGCAACCAAAATACCGAACACTCTGTCTAATGTGTTATTTTAATTAATATATCAAGTAATTGACATATAGGTTTAGGTTATCAGGATTGACATACGAGACCCACAGTCATATGAGACCCACACTATGAGTTACCACTGGTTTTGTAGAATAAATAGAGGATTGTACCTGCAGACCCCTATTGCTTTATGTACAAAAACGAAGAGCACATACCCACGTAAAGAAAAAAAACTACCGGAGTTTACTTCTCCGATCTCAACCAAAGAGACCTAATTACACCAAATTTAAGAAGTAATATACAGCATGTCATAGTGTGCATAATTGTATGATTGTATTTTACGACGAAATCACTGTGATAGGATCAGGGACGATCAATTGAAGTATATATAAAACCGCACGTCAGTCACCGAAAGATCACTGCAAATACATATAACTAGTTTTTGTACTTAAAAGTGCTAATTAATGCAACAAAACAGCTGGATTTGTTGTTGGCCAAGCTGGAGTATCCCCCACGTACATCTCCCACACGCCCCTTTTTTTTAAATCAATCATACATGCAATTAATTGCTTTCACTTAATTAGTTTATGTTCCTTAATTATTTCCAAGAAACAGTTCACACAAAGTATAATTTGACGGCTCAGTCCAATGCACATCTCTTCTGAGTTCTCACCAAATCCTCTGGGATTTCTTTCTATTTATTTTCATGCCAAGTCAAAGATTAGAGATGATAACTTTTAACCTAACAACATAGAAATATATGGTTTCTGGTTATGCTGCATGGATGGATCAGCATCAAGATCTTGGAACCAGTGGATGTGAAGGTGGTGGCAGCCCCTCCTAGCTGTCTTGTGGAGAGGTGGAAACTAAGCTAGGGCTTGCTTGGTCTGGATCTCTACCAAAACTTGTCTAGTGTATACCATATTACCATCAACTTGTGCATGCAATTTTTGCTAAGAAAAGCTTGATTTTGTCTTAGTTCTGTATCAGACAATCAACATTTGGACCTCTACTGGTAAGCAATTTATATTTGCTTATTATATTTGGACAACTTAAAATTAAAATTTTGTCGATCTATGTTATGCGTAAAAAAGTAAAGATCTCTTATCCAAAGAAATAAGAGACATGATGTGTGGACCGTATGTTTACAAATCAACACTTCAAATTGACCGTTAAATACTCATATTATAATTCTTTTGTTACGATTCTCTCACAGTAACATTGCAACACTCTTTGCTGAAATATTTGTGTTGGTTCTACTGCGTGTCAACCTAGGATGCGAATCTCTCGGTGTTATCTTTGGTGATAAGATAATCTAGGTCCCAAAGCACAATCTCTGGCTTGTATCTTACAACTGGAGCTAGTGATTATTTTAGTAGTGAGGACTCATGAGGATGCAGTGCCTTTTGCAGCCAACATTGGCAGCATGCCACGTCCTCTAATGTACGGTGCTACATGCTTGTACTATCATTATGTACGGTCCCCCTCTTCACTTCCCTTGTCCTTTGGATCTGCCCGACTGCCTGTGTGCCTGCGGCGATGCTTTTGACCACCGCGCGCGTCTAATCTTTTGTTTAGACCAAAACTTATTTTCAAATCTTGCTAAAGATGAAACTTTAATAACAACACCCATGGTACATCTGGATCTGAGAAAAAGATAAAATTGCACTTTCCCCTCATTATCCATTGATCTGCTTAATGGCCCTACCAACTTGCTTTCTCTCCCACCCAATTGATTGTTATGTTGTTGTGATCTTAACATCATCCACCTCTCTTTTATGGCTCCAGTGCTACTCCTGCTTGTTGGCACTCTCTGTTTCTCCCTCATTGGTAGTGTATGCTGCTTTTTTTTTTTTTACTCGTTCCCATTATTCCACTTGCAATAGAAAAAAATAACACACCTAATACCCGCAAACTATTGTGCATGGGAAAACAATGAGAGTGAACTCCCATACACAAAAGATCATCTGAATCATAAGAAAAATTTTCATTTGTGGAATGAGATGCACCGGAGTTCCCCCTAAATCACCTAATTAATTTCACACCATCTCGTCCCACTATTTTAGTTTTCGCACAAAGATTCAATCATATTTACAGAAAAATATTTTATTTTTATTTCAAATTTTTTTTATCTCTATCACCAGTTAGAACTAAAATAGATAGCTTAAATCAAAATCCATCAACACTCAACTGAAACAATTATAACCGTCTCTAATGTATAAGGTCCCATAATTCCATTTATATATGCCACGCTATATTGGCGTCTGTGTACAGCTTAGATGAACGTATTTATGTACTCCAGTAGCCAACCAGCTCGAATTATTGGACTTTATCTGTCTGCATTGATGCAAAGAAAATAATTAATGGTGTATTAATATTGCTCCGTATAACAAGGCATACATGCAATACGGAGTAGTACTACCTCTCAATATCTTTGTTCATATTGTAAAGTGCCAGTTTGGCAGCGACTGGCCTTGAGGCCAAGATTGCGATCTAGTGAATGTCTAGTAGTAGTAGCTCATGTATCTCTCGCTGCCAAGTAGGTATACTTGGCATCACCATCCACATCAATGCGTTATTTATGCTCCCTCCATACCTTAAAAGAATATGATTTTAGTTTCATACATAATTTTTATAAAATAGGGTACGATTATATGATTATTTTTATTACTTATGATTAATATGATAGTTGTATTATTTAAATATAAATAATTAATGATTAAATAGAATAATGATTATTATGATATTTTTTTAATGAAAGATGATATCATCTTTCACTTCAAAAATATAGAATGTATTTTTCTTGATATAAATTTTGTTCCCTCAAATGACATTCTTTAAGTAGAAAGGTGATATGAGAGTAAATTATAGTAGAGATCCTGAAAATGTATTATTATCTCACCTGAATCTTTCAATTTTGATTTTAACCAGACAAGTCACTGAATATGCATAATTTTGAATCTAAGTGACACAATTATAAAAGTTAAATTACCTAATTGGTGTAATTAGGTAAGTTTTAGCCATACCCGGCCATATCACTTTTTTTAAACAAATTCAAAAACCTTTCAAATTAGTATTGAAATTTAAGTATAGCATGTTCGAACAAGTCGGTGAGCTTCATATGCGATTTACCCTCTCTACGTAAAGCTGTAGAGATCAGATGACAAGTACACTACCTTACATCCAGTCCTGATAAGTTCTTTCTTTTCTTGGTCCGGACTGTCATGTCACCATTTATCTGATACAGTATAGTTGTTAAGTGCAAAATCCTACCTACAGCTTAATACATATGTGGTCACCATCTAAACTCGCCTGCCAAACTCTACCGGCAAATAACACGTGTACGTACCATACATGAGGATATGCTCTCCGTTCTCACATACTTATTTTTTTGACCTGAACAACTTTCAAAACTATATACTCTTAGCAATTATCTCCATGAGTCATGTAAAAAATAACATGACCCCTACTGACAAATAACACCTGTACATACGATACATAGTGGTATTCTCTCCGTTTTTAAACACTGTATGTTTTGATCTTCTTGTTGGGATAACTTTCATAACTAATATACTCATAATTATCTTGATCATATAAAAATGATATGAGTATATTTATCTTCAAAAATATTTTTGATTTTTATATAGATAATTTTGACCAATGGCATATTCATAATTATCTATATCAAACATATAAAAATAACATTGAGTATATTTCTTGTGAAACATACTTCTATAATATTTTTCTCCTTATTGTCCGGCTTATAGCTTAGCTCACTACAAAATTAATTAGGAAGCTTCCTTGGGAGCTTCTCCTCGAAATATTTTTCTCCAAAATCCAGTTGTACAGTTGTACCGTTGCATCAGTTTCGCCATGCAGCCTTATCATGCATGATCCATGAGAAGCACTAAACAATGCATTTATGCTTGCTTAATTAATCACATCAACGTCAAATATGTGCATCATGTCATGTGTGTAGAGTAAGGTACGTATCACACTTGAGAATTAATATTTAGATTATAATGGAATCCTTTTTGCTGCGATCTGTCTCCTTGGTGTCTTAAGAGGTTTCTTGGCATCATTTAGCTTGGGTGCATGCATGCTTGCAGTGTGTCTCTAGATTTGGGATCTTAAGTAGTCGTGTAGCGTCTCACTGACCAGCAAAAATGTTCCATGGCCGGGCGACATGCTAGACACACTATCCTGTTGTTTAGTTAGGGTTTTGGCGTGTAGAGCTCAAGTTCTGATCCTGTGGGCACCTAAACATCTGAGGTTTTTGTTGTAGATTTGTGATTTTAAGTTGAGTTACTAGCTAATTTGACATACAACTGTGCTAGTATCAACACATGTAAATGTTGCTCTTATTTTTAAGTAGGAAGAGTTGAGTAGGGGGGACATCTCCAAGACATGTAGCCACAGGAGTTGTCACAACATTAAACCTTAATAATATCAGCAAATATTTGCACAACGGTGAGACTCGAACAGACGACGTTGATATGTAACTTTGTTAGAGAATTGCTACACTGGTTGTCATTTTAGAGGCTAATTGATCTGACCAAAAGGATTACTGTTGGAAGTACAACGAAGCAGAGCTGTAAATAGGTTATGAATCATGAAAACTTGGTTCATGATGTGTTTAGAAGGATTTAACCTATTTATGCTATGCGTTAATCATATTGGCCTATGTATAACATAATTAAACTCACTTAGATTGTGAACGTACAAAAAGCATCAACGCGGAAAGTTCACAAATCTCAAAGCTAATGAAGACAGTTATCTATAAGGGTAACTTAGTAAAATTTTCAAATACTTGGCTGAAGCTAGCAAACCCACAAACAAACTACCCTTGCACGTCCTATTTTCTATATTCATTCCGTTAGTTCCCTATGTTTCTAATGTCGCGGCCATGGGGAGGTCGGGGAGAAGCTTGTGTTGACTCTTGCACTTTTGCATCATCCTCGCTGGGGGCTTTGCCATGTCGACGATCGGTCAAGGTCTCAAGGACACGGCAGGGCCAAGGTGGTTGGGGGAGGTTGTGAAGCATTGGGGCCTGGCCGATGGGGAAGCCAATGTGTGTTGGCTGCGACAAGTGGTGGCAACCACAACAACTTGGAATGGGTTGGAACTGGTTATGGGCAGGTTAAACGTCCCAAAATACCCTTTTTAAAACAGTTAGAGAAACTGTTATTATTTAATCTCACTCTACCATTTACTTTAAATTTTTACGAACATTTGTTACAAGAGCGTAAAACACTTCCCTTAGAGTAAACTTGTTTACAATTCTAGTCATTTCATGTCAAAGTTTGACAACTATACAACTAATTGACAGCAGCTTGAAAGAATGCATATGAATTGAAGAAAACTGCAAAACATGTTGCATTACTTTCACGTGCAGGCAAGCACTTGAATTTTTAGTTTTGGTTCATCACCACTTATACTTTCTGACAGTCTTCCATTAGATTTATTTTTAGTCAAAGAAAATAAAGGAAAATAAGATGCATACAGCATGTATGAACTCTGAACTAAGTTTGTAGTTCACAAACAAAACGACGACGTGGTCCAATGTGGGCAAAAAGTTCAAACAATAGTGCACAAAGTGGGTAGTGCGGTCCACGTGGCCGACCCATATGAAACAAAAAAGGCAATCAAGCAGACAGGAACACGATGATGATGTAGGGAAGGCAACAGGTTTCACGTGGACGACACAGATGAACCGAAAAACCTGATCAAATGGTCAGGAGTGGGGAGCCGACGTGACCGTCCGTAGAGAAGAATTAGTGCTCGGCTTGTATATCAATATATGATTTGTATATTTGTTGAGCTTAAATTTAAATTTCAAAACATTCTTGGGCTTCTGGACAAAATCACAAAATAAATACAAATTTATAACCACCTAGCTTTCTTTTCTTAGGATTCTCTTTCGGAAATTTTAAACTAACTTTTCTCGATAAAGATTATTAATTTTTGATCTGGTAATCAAAAAAACATGTACCCTTCCATTCTGTAGCATAAAAATACAAATCCACATGGTATTTTTCTTGAAATTGTACACGAGAACATGGGAATTTCTTATGGTAGACGTGTAGCCTAGATTACACATGAACTCTTGTGGTAATATGCATGCACCGACCTGCAATTTTCTCGAGAATTTTGGAGTGTTGCCTCTTTCCGACGCGGCACGCTGTGCCCGGGCAAAGGCAAAGTTGACCGACCGCCCATCCACTTCGATCGATCACAAGGTCAAAACTAGCAAAAGCAAGCGAGCCGTAGCCATCAAACCGTACATGACGTATTAGCCAGAGTGGCTTAATGTGTGTCACCACATACATGCATATGTATGCATGTCGAGTAGTTCTTTGACTATAAGATTCTCCAAAATCATTAATCTAAGCATGCACGTAAGTAAACCGTAAACACGTAGTACTAAACAAGGTACGTGTACTACATGTACGTTAATTCACGTAGGACGGGCAGAACAGGTCCTGGGTACTTGGCCTATCATATGTTTCTATTTGCTGCAGAACATTGAGAGAGTAGAAAACAAATTCACTTTTTCTAATTTAATTTAAACTTGTTATGTCGATAGACCCAGTACGATAGTTTGTGAGAAGAGGTCACATGAGCTATTTGGTAGAAGTACAATAATGCGTAGGCTAGTAGCTCATAAGATGGCGGAGATGATCATTGAAGATGGTCCGTATAATTAGACATTTTTCAGATGGAATTCTCCTACGGAGACTGTTCTCATGAAAAATATTTCTCTTGCTAATGGGTCATTATCTTTCAAAACCATGATCACTCACACTCTTACCTCCAAACAAACTACATATAGCATTTACAAATTGATTACTCAATAATTGAACTGTTAAAAATATATAATATTTGCTATAATAGGTTTGGATTCTTTATCGACTCAAAAAATATGAGTATGTATGTCTTTGGATCGTTTGATTTGATTTGGACGATTAGAGATCAAAGCGGAAAAGAAATTCAGATATCTCATAAAAAATTTTAGAGTTCTCAATATCTCATTTATACAAATACTTAGTTTATAATCAAGATTACAACTTTAACTGTGCATTTCAAATCGAAAGACAATTGATTCGGATACATGTTATACTCATGCTCCATCGATACTCAAACAATCTCAGCCATTTCTCACTGGGTTTCATACACGCTTCTCACTGACCAAGACAGGTCAGCACTTCGCTCCTCTGGAATTCCGAGTGACATCCCCAAGAACACGTGGATCAAACAAAAAAAAAAAAGTCCAACGCACCACCACCTCGCCTCTACTTGCTTCCCTCTATATATTTGCCACTGTCTCACTCTTACCACCTCGGATCCATGGTTAGCTCAAACCGAAGAGGCACTAGGAGAGAGTCAAAACGATCGAGAACCGAAGAAACCGTCTCTTCCTTAGATCTCACACAATTTTTGACAAAAAGGTGTGTGTTTTGTTACTTTCTGTTTCTTGTTTTTACTTACTCTTTTGGTGTTGTTTTAGCAAATTTGGCACCAAAGCATGGCGTTTGCTTTGTATTTGGTTTTGCATTTTTTGTTGTTTTTGGTTAGCCTTTTGGTGAAGTTTCGAAACATTGTTCTTGTAGCTTCAAATCAATTCTTGTTTTTTCAAACGAAACCCACGCGGTTTCTCTTATCTTTTTGCAGGAAGATTTCTTATGTCTGTTGCTCTAATTTCGAAGCGATTTTTTGGTGGTTTTCTGTGCACAGGAGGAAGGTTTCGGATTGCTGCGTCGAAATGGGGGTATTGTTCTCGTGTCCTGTGGAAGACTGCGACACGGCGGACGAAGGCCTTCTCGCGCCGGCGGCGTTGGGCTCCGGCAAGCTGCTCATCGAAGGGTCACTAAGCTTCAAGAGGGAACAGATCAGTCCGAGCTCTCTCCAGGTCGAGACCAAGATCTCGATCACGTCGCCGAGCGGCGGCGGCGCCGACACCGAGCCGGTGCCAATGCCGAGGGAGCTTGCGAGGACAAGGTTCGCCGACGCGGTGGCCACCGCCCCGGAAAGCCCGAAGCACGAGGCGGCGGCGGTGAAGCTACAGAAGGTGTACAAGAGCTTCCGGACGCGCCGGCGGCTCGCCGACTGCGCCGTGCTCGTGGAGCAGAGCTGGTGCGTTGGTGTTTGATCTCCATGAGTTCTCGGAAACTTCACATACCGGCATTGTTACTTGTACATTGGTGTTATTAATTCAGGTTCTTGATGTGATTTGTGTCGTTGTGTTCAGGTGGAAGTTGCTGGATTTTGCCTTGCTCAAGAGGAGCTCGGTGTCGTTCTTCGACATCGAGAAGCAGGAGTCCGCAGTGTCCAAGTGGTCAAGAGCAAGAACTCGAGCTGCCAAGGTATACATTTCACACCTGCAATTGTTATTTCCGATCAATTCTCTGATGTGAGATTGGTGGATTAGGACTAATGGTATATGCGAATTCCATGTAACTCAGGTTGGAAAGGGGTTGTCGAAGGATGAGAAGGCCCAGAAGCTCGCGTTGCAGCACTGGCTCGAAGCGGTGAGTGTTCTATGTATATGCGGTGATTTTTCGAGAAGACTTTGTCTTTTATGAAGCAATGTGGTAATGTTAGTGCTGAAATTGTGATGAACAGATTGACCCGCGCCATCGGTATGGTCATAATCTCCACTACTACTATGACTGTTGGCTGCAGTGCGAAAGCAAGGAGCCTTTCTTTTACTGGTTAGTCACTTTGTTTTATGAACTAAGCATGATGTTGTACCTTCTGAGGCTTCAATCTGAGTGATGGATGCGTATAAGCTTATAATATACATATTTCGTTTTGCAGGCTTGATGTCGGAGAAGGCAAGGAGATCAATCTTGAAGACCGATGTCCGCGATCAAAGCTTCTAAGCCAATGCATCAAGTATCTCGGTCCGGTAAGTGTTTGCTAGCAAGGAGTGCAGGAATGACTAGAGCTGGAACAGAATGAAAAATCTGAAGACTAATAAACCAAGCTTTATTTATGCAGAAAGAAAGGGAGGACTATGAGGTTGTAATTGAAGATGGCAAGTTCTTGTACAAAAACAGTCAGCAAATTCTTGACACGTCCGGGGTACCACAAGATGAAAAGTGGATCTTTGTTCTAAGCACGTCAAAGAATTTGTATGTTGGTCAGGTAATATGCAGATACCTTCGTACTACCAACATTCAGAGAAGCCTTATGTATGCTGGTTCATCATGTAACATTGCCCCCAAATCTCAATTACAGAAGAAAAAGGGCACATTTCAGCATTCTAGCTTTCTTGCCGGAGGGGCTACTTCTGCTGCCGGGCGTCTAGTTGTCGAAAATGGAATTCTGAAGGTACTTATCTACTGAGTATTTAGTGGTACTGTAGAATTCTTTTGTCATCCTTTATAAATTTCCCGAACAACATGCTGACACTACTATTTTTGGTACAGGCTATTTGGCCTCACAGCGGGCACTACCGCCCAACTGAAGAGAACTTTCAGGAGTTCAAGAGCTTCCTCAAAGACAACCATGTCGATCTCACTGATGTTAAGGTGTGCATTCTATAATCATTGTCATAAGATGAGATGTCTAAAAGTGTGGTAAGATTTTGTTCTTAATCGTTTTGAAATGTTGCAGATGAGCCCAACAGAAGAGGATGAAGAGTTCTGGAGTAGGCTCAGAAGCATCCCTTCTGACCGGAGTACTGCTGCTGACAAATCTGAAGACGAAATGGCTGCTTCTGAAGAAACCACCCCTTGCTGGACACCTCAAGTTACTGAAACCACTGCTAAAGAGATTGAACAACCAGAAGGAACAATGAACAAACCGAGTTTGCTTGCTGTAATCACAAGGCTAGATTCATCAGAAGATACCGAAAATTCTGAAACTTCAAGTACTTGTGTCAGCAACCTGTCTGAAGAGGATCAAGAAGAGAGCGAGCAGGCACGCGTGCCGCGAGAACAGATCCTTCGGAGGATCAACTCCAAGAAGGAGATGAAATCATATCAGCTGGGGAAGCAGTTGTCCTTCAAGTGGACCACCGGTGCTGGTCCTCGCATCGGGTGCGTGAGGGACTACCCGTCCGAGCTCCAGCTCCGAGCATTGGAGCAAGTGAACCTGTCACCGAGGAGCAACAGGGCTACTTCCCGGTTCGCCTCGCCGCAGACGGTCAACAGCCCGATGTCGAGAAGGTCTGAAACATCAACACCAAGAGAAGCATTCCGCACACTCCTGCAGCAGGGACTACTTATTAGGTGATCAGATGACAAGTGAGGAAATTTTTTTGCAAATTTCATGCAATTGTGCATAGTAAAAAAATAAAGGCAAAGTAAACATACTGCCTGTGTAGATCTTGTAGAGTGACACAATTGTTAGTATGGAATAGCACATGGATCAATACAAATTCTTTCATTCTTTGCTCTTATTTTCCGAAGTGATCAATAAAATTTGAAATAAAATACTATTAAAAAGAGCTAATTAGTATTTTGCGGCTCACCTACGTCGGAAAAAGATAATTTTATAAGATCTATATAAGACTTATTTCTTAAGTATAGTTCATAATAATATTGGATCTTTATAAGATCTATGTGAGATTTATTTCTTAATCATTGATCGTGATATGCTATTTAAAATTTAATACAACTTATATTATATATTGTAGATCATAAATACATCTCAATCATTCATTCATACATATAATCTCAACAAATCATTTATATTTTTTTTATTTATTTATGTGATTTCATACAATGTCAACCACATCTATATTTTTTAATCTCAACCTATAATTTTTTTAATATGGGACCGCATTTATATTTTTTAATCTCTACCTATATTTTTTTATGTCCGGTTTTTTTATAGAAACTGAAATACTACTGGCAGTTGCAAACGCTGCAGTATTCAAACAAAAAAAATAAGCACACTGTATATCTCTAATAATTTGAAGGCAAAAAAGTGACTTGATAAACATTTATTTTCAGAAAAGCCACATTTTATACTTAGCTAAGCAGTTCACAGGGATTTAAATTTCCAAAAAATTTGGTAGTTTTTGAATTGTTGGGCCTCCTCTGGGAGGAGGCGGCCTCCAAAAATTAGCGTATGCTGCTTGGTGTGGCGAGCACACGGTACTCTTTAGTAAAAGGCGAAAGAATAGTTCGCTTTGTGCCCACCACGCAGCTGCGTGCCTTCAACTGATGGCAACCCGCCCGTATAAGTAGCGAAGCCCTCCATTGCTTCGGGTTTAACCGGGCAATATGGGACTAAAGAAACGAGCCCCCACACTTCTGTAGTTCTGTTCCACGGCTAACGCTGGCACGTCTGCAGCTGGCAGCATGCGCGGAGTGCACCGGCACGGTTGCTTTCGTTGATGACGTGCAAGCGGCCCAGCGCGGAGTTTGCGGCTGCGGCTACTTCGGTCGGTGCACGCGGTTGTCAATTAATATTTGGAGATTGTTTGTGTAGTAGATACACTCCTAAACAACGTTAGAGTGGCTGCCACAGGCTGTAGGCGAAAGCCGCCCGCGCGTCTGCTTTGGTTGACCTATTGGAGGGTCACTTGCAAGATTGGTACGGACAGCATGTCTCCAACTAGCCAGCATGCCGTGCAGTTCAAACGAGCAGAGTCTTGTGTTAGAACTCAGAACCTGTTGGGTTTGGCTGGCCACGTGTTCTTTGGTGTTGCCATCATTGTCTGGTCCATGTGAGAGCCCAACATGGTCACATGCTTCAGCAACACTCGAGATAGGCCTCCTGTCTTATGGGTCACCTCGCCGGCAGCGAGCAAGGACTTCTTTTTAAATCTTCTATTTCTATTTGGTTTGTATATATAGACTAAGATTATAGATCCCTACTTGATATTTTTTTTGTATACCTACATAATTGGTCATTTGCCACTAAAACATGATCATGAGGTCGAGTGTTCGTGCTTGAAATAGAATCTGGTGGATGATTGTGTTCTAGAATTGTTGTAATTGGGAATAAATAGAATGTAATCTTGTGCAGTTGTATTGTTACTTGAATAGTCAATGCACAATAAGAAGGCATATTTTGATTATTGTCTTTTTCTAGCTGAATATACGTGCAGCAAAAACAAAATAAATTGTCTTATCTGTTTCCAATTATCTCTCTGGCTTTTATTTGATCCACCAACTTATGTCCTACTTGAAGTCTAGTTAATAGAAGTTGTTTCTATAGTCTTTTTTTTAACAAAAAAAGATCACCTTTTCTGCTTAGCAGCCGTTAGCCTGTTACCTCTGCATTGAGTTCAACAATAACACTATCAAAAGAACAGGAAGTCCAATCAGGAAATTAATTGTATCTGGATTTGGTGTTACCAATTGCCAGATGATTAGAAGACATACTTAAGAAGATGAGTGTTATATGCTGTTGGATAATGGGCTGTTCATCTATGTCCCATGAAAATTTTGATTGCCCGTGTGCGACACATCATCTTTTCAGCGTATACGGAGACAAATGCTATACAAGGCGTAATTATATTGTCTTACAGTCTATATTACGGCTGACTTATCCGAGTTTATGGCAGATTGATTAAACAATTGTTCTACGGGTTTGTAGTTTAGACTTTCTTGTTAAGGAAAATAAGGTCAATTAAAGCATAACAATCTCATTTCACAGACAGAAAAAGCAATCTCAATTGACAGACATAATACAATTTCATAACTTTGTCCTTTCCAAAACACTACTACCTTTCATACAGAAAGCAACTTCACGAGTCCCCCAAACTGGAATCTCTCAGCCCAGAAGCGGACTCTAACAAGCATCTACTTAATCATGTCCTCCAAACATCGAGGGAACTGAAAAATTTATAAAAAAAAATGGAATGAGTATATAAAAGGGAATTAGAGAGAAAGATAAAAAAAACTAACTAACCCTGATAAAAAGTGCTGTGACAACAAAGTTGGAGAATGAAAAGCAGCCAACAAGGATCCAGTCAAGACGGTTCAGTACGGTGGCACTCATGACTGTGCAGCCGATGAAATAGAACACGACAATTATTGCCTCTCCACTGTACCACACTGCGCAGCACCGCAGCTGCTCCTTGTGTGCTAGTGCTATCGCACGTCGTCGATTTCATCGCCGCTCTCTTTAGGCGCCGCCTCCCTCATCAGATCCCGTCACCACACTCCACCTCCCTCAACCTCGCCGCCACTTGCCACCACCAAACTCTAGCACCGCCATCTCCGAAACCACCAACATGATCCACTCGACACTCCGACAACCACTCAACATTCTGACGATCACTCTTGCGTCGACTACGACCACTCAGACATCTTCAACAACTACATTGCGACGATCACATTAGCCACGATGATCACGTGAACTACTCTTGGGTCATGCCACCTAATCAGTCATGAACTAAATCTGCGACTAAAGTTCAGGCACAAACGAGAACTCACAACTAAAGACCATGTTTGATATTTTAAAAAATTTTGAATTAGTTTTGAAATACTTTTTTTTAATGGGTTAATCGTAAAAAATTTGCAAGGTTGACACGAGACAGCAGTTGAAGTGGACAGAGCCTTGTGTCAGAACTCAAAACATGTTGTATTTGGTCTCGGCAAGCTATATCTGAAGTCTTTTCCAGACATATTGGACACCCAACAAAGCCAAGCAAGCAAGCACACATGATTAACTTATAATCAATCAAACAAATCAAATTTTATAATGTCTAACCAGGGAAAGATTCATAAAACTCTAGTCAAATCTTAGAAATGCTTGAAAGTCAAGTATACCGACAAAATCACAACCCAAATAGCTTCCTAAAGCCTGGTAGGCTAAGATGCTCAAGGTTTTCGTGCAACCGATGGCAGTAGGTTCTACCAAAGAGAAGTACACCACTGCGCAAATCCCAAGTAACCCCGAAAGCGAAGAAAGTATGAACACAGTTCTTAGCCTTCCAACACAAATGGCAAATAGTCCAATACAACGAGATCCATCACGGTGTCACGCCAATAGTACAAGTCACAAATTCAGTACGTCTTTTCCTCAAATAATTTACATTCTCGCTACAAAATTTCATCATTTTTCCTTTCCTTTGGCAGTTTGGCCAACAAAAATAAGCATCCAGCGGAAAGTTAGTCACAGGTCTACAGCAACCATCCATCCAGGACCACATTTCTAGCCGGTTTCTTACATAAATTTATTTTTCATGTTTCCGCTTTTTTGCAAAAGCTCTTTGCTTCTGCTCTTTTCTAGTTTGTACTTTCTCTTCGTGGCCATCGTCCGCCATCTTCATATTTGCAACACGCCTAGCTTTGAACACCTTCAAAATTTGGATGGTTTAAGTAAAACTCAATGAAACATAATAGTAGTACTACAATATGACGGGGAATAGTCTCCCAGATGAAAAAAATAAAACCAAGTGAACACTTACAGTGAGACATGCTACGAAAACGGATTCAGTAAGTCATACCTTTGTAATATCTTTAGTGACCAGCCTGCCATCGCATCCATATGCATCCAGTTGCTTCCCGACAACATCCTCTATCTCGTGTAGGAGACATATATCCCTCTGCAGGGACATTCAATCAATGGATAAGTTTCATTAAGAATTGGGCATATGAAAAAGATATGATACTCCTTGACTTCTAATATCATGATCTTCTGACTGTTTGATTTCAGTTGTTGTAATTGCATGAAATAAAGACTGGGCATTATTTTGCAAGAATTTCAGATGCACCCCTACCATTATTTATGATTTGATCACATAAACATAATCAACTTCAGTATCAAACTACCTTTCAGTCTATAACAAGCGCTAGCTAGTAACTAAAATCCATAATTTGCAACTTGTGATTGATTAATATATTATGCATACTTGGCAGTTAACATTACTTTCATTGAAATTATTTCAAGTAACTTTGTATGGGAAGCTCCTAGCTCCCTATGACTTTTGATCGATATGCATAATGGCATGCTTGTCTAGGTTTGTTACTCATTCTTGGGAAAGATCGACATTTAAACTGTTTAAACACAAGAACCATCATTAGAAAAATAGGAATTTTTTTATTTTTACTTTTATTTTTATTTTTATTTTTTTGAGAAAGGGAGGACAACAAGATAATTGAACAAGAGGAAAACAGCATCTAAACTTGAGTATTCAGTCAACCTGGGTAACAAAGCTTATAGAGAGTCCTCCCCTTGTAGCTCTTGCAGTTCGTCCAACCCTATGGACATAATCACGTGGATACCTACAGTAGGTAATCACAAGCTCCAGTTAGGTGTTATGCATTCATCAAACTTTGCTGAGAACGAATATCAACTATTGCAAATGAAGGTAATTAAAGACAAACCTCGGAACATCATAGTTAATAACAAGATCAACTGTTTGGATATCCAACCCACGGCTGGCCACATCAGTAGCAAGCAATACAGGGACCTGACCAGATTTAAAACGATGCAAAGCTGAAAGCCTCAGAGATTGAGACTTGTGAGAGTGCAAAGAGACAGCAGGACGACCAAGTTCTTCCAACAGCAAATCCAAATATTGGCAAGTTCTGCAAAAGAAAAGAAGTAACATCACCAGAAAGCATCAGGCTTCAAAACGGATGAGGATCAAGAATTACACGCTTGTAAGAACAAGTCCTATTATTCACCAAAAATTACCAAAAGAAACATGCCAACAGGGCTTTTGAAGACAGAACTTGACGTTTGCTAGCATAAGGTACAAGGTACATGCATCTTACTTGTAAAGATTACATAAACTGATAAATCTTAATCGTTGAGGTACATGGCATAACAAAGCTATTTCTTTCACATTTTGCAGTTCGTAACCAAATATAACAAAAAAATGACATAGATTTGACTTCTGGTTCAAATAACTGAGATTAAAAAAAGATAATCACAAGAGAAGCACATTCAGGAGAAACAACAGGGGGGATTTTCTGATCTTTTGCAACTACATATAAAAATAACTAGTTATTGCATATGGAGAGTATACCTGCAAGTTGAGGCAAATACAATGGCAGAACGGGTACCTTCTTCCTCCATTTTTGACAGTAGATACAAAAGATGGAGCTCTTTTCCGTCAGGAGGTATATGAATATACTGCTGTTTTAAGGTCTCTACAGTCTTGAACCCTTCATATGCCTCAAAAAAGTATGACTTGTTACCAGAAAGTTCAAGCAAAGATCGTAGATTATCTGACATTGTTGCAGAAAACAAAAATGTTTGTCGCTTCTTTGGTAAACAGCTAAATATCACCCGGAGCTCCTCCTCAAAGTTGACATCTAAAACTCTATCTGCCTCATCCAACACCAGAAACTGTGACAGAAACAATTAAACACTTCAGTAATCTAGACATAGCAACTGAGCAAGTACTCCAATATTTCTTAGAAGTGTAATTTAATACATACAACAATGCATCAGGGGGAAATAGTTTACAAAGGAGGCTAATAAACTTTTATGTGTGACATTAGCAAATTCAGCAACCATTTCAGCATACTGTAGAACTCAAAACAATAAAAGCCACACATCACCTAAGCAATATGTATTAGCAAAGGATCCAAGATCACAGCTTTTTGCATGCTGAATACTCTTTTTGATAGATGTCAAAATGCATTCCTACAACATGAAAATATGGAGGAAAAATTGCACTCACCATGGCGCCTAGGTGTACAAATTAGTAATATAAGCACTTTTTCTACCCAAGCATGGATAAAATGGTGCCACTCATCAACTTATCTTTACACATTAGCTAAGGAACCTATAAAAGCAAATAGGTTTCCACAACAACATTTTCCTATAGAGTGCTAAGAAATAAGAATAGTTTGGAACCTAGGAAAGCACAACATTAGCACAGGCAACCAAAGGTTGCACCTTTCTAAGTGTGTACCACGAAATTTCACAACGCAACTAAAAATAAGTGAAAAAATTGCATGGAGACCTTGGTGCGGGCGAAGACTTTGGCGAGGTCAGGGTCATCTGAGATGAGCGTGGCAATGCGGCCGGGGGTGGCAACAACAACATGGGGGCGGCGCGCGAGGCCCTTGGCCTGAGCGAGAGAGTCGAAACCTCCAATGGCCGCGAGGCACCGGAGCCCCAGGGGCGCGCCAAGCGCGCGGAACTGCTCGGCGAGCTGCGCCGCGAGCTCCCGCGTGGGCGCGAGCGCGAGCGCGGCGACGCCGAAGGGGTCCTCGCCGAGGCGGTGCAAGATAGGCAGCGCGAATGCGGCCGTCTTGCCACTCCCCGTCTCCGCGATGCCGAGCACGTCCTCCCCCGCGAGTGCGCGCGGGATGCACCGCTGCTGCACGGCAGTAGGGCGCCGCATGCCCAGGGAGCGGCACGTGTCGACCATCCACTGAGATAAGCCGAGGTCCTCGAAAGTTGTTGGCGCTGCCGCTGCGGCGTGGTCGGCATCGCCATGATCGGTTTCGAGGGTGGGGGCGGGGGCGGGGTTAGGGTTTGGGGGCTCGGCTTGGGCATGGGTTGGGGACTGGGGCTTGGGCTTGGGTCTGGATGTGCGCTTGGAGAAGAGGAGGAAGGGCTGGGCTTCACCATCGACCTCCATGGTTTGCGGCGAGCGGCGGCTGACGGCGGGAGGGTCTGGGGAAATCGGATGGTGCGGAACTGCGAATAATCTTGAGCTTAGGGTGCCATCTGCAGGCTAAGTTTGATCCTATCCGTCCATTTCAATCTGTCGTAGGGAAAGGAGCTCATGAGAGTTGGGGCCATAAGCTTACAAGTTCTAAAGCTTGATTTTTTTTAAAAAATAACTCATTAAAAAAATTAATTTAAAAAATAGTTTGGTGGAAATTTATTTTGCAAAATTGAACTTTGGTCACCAACTAAAGTGCCGCAAACCTTACTAATGGAGGCATCGAGACACTACATCTTCGTGTAGTATATCAAAATAGTTTTGTAATAAAAATGACCCAATTGTTAGAAGAACATGTTAAAATTTACAAATGTATTCTTTTTGTTGATTGTGCAAATGTCCTTCCACATTGTCACTGTATGAACTAAAAAAATTTCTTTCATTTTACATATTGTACATGTATATTATCCAAGCCAACTAAGTCATCTAGAGCATCACATTGCCAAGCTCCAGATGAATAGTTTTATTATGTTATCAGCTTTGAGGTAATATGATCTCGATCTAACATTCTATTAAATCATCAACAACACCACATATTTTGATTTTTGAATTTCCTTCATATATATAGATAGTTGGAGACTTGGAGTCCACTAGGAAATTTATTGATTTTGTTCATGGTTATCACGGTGACGCCTAGTCGCCGCCTAAGTGTCCAATTGGCGGCCGACAGACACCAGCGAGCCTCACCTTGCGAAGGCAAGGTGCCTGCCTGGTGAGTTGTGGCTTCGCTAGGTGATGATTGGGCGACCGCCAAGGGGTGGGAGGGGTGGTTGAAGAGGGTGTTTATGTTTTAGATTTTTAGTGTGACGGCAATCTTAGGCCCCTTTCGCTAGAGAGAGGTTGAGGGAGAACCCTAGCTGCCTGTTGTTCAACGTCGCCGCCTCACCATCACCTCTCCCTCTAGTCTGTCCAAAGCTGCCGTGACCTCATCAACACCCAAAGCTGCCGCCGCCTCCCTCCGGCTCATCGCCCGAGGCCGCCGCCACCTCCCTCCAATTCTCTCCTCTGTTCTTTCTGTCTATGTGTTTGTTTGTTTGTTTGTGTTTGTGTTTGTGTTTTGTAAGCAGTTAGTTAATAAATATATAATTGCAGAGTAAGGTACAAGTGCCAGTGAGGGCGACTAATAATTTGATCCATCTAAGACCTTCTCCAACAGCTCCCCTAAAACACTGTTCACCCCTTTTTTTTCCGCTATACGCGCACGATGAGCGGTCCAACAGCAACCCCAAACCCCGCCGACGCGATACAGATTGGAGGGACGAAACTCAAATCTCGACATTCTCTCTCCGGTTGCTATCTTCTGCGCACTCGCCGCCGCCCCCAACTGTCGCCAGTTCGCGCGCGCGTTTGCCCGTTGGAGATACGACGTCTCCCGTGGAAGGCTCGGCGCCGGTGCATCCTCGTCGTCGGTGACGTGGACCGGCCGAAAGGTCCTTGCGCCGAAGGGGGAGCAGCGTAAGCGCGAGGCCTCCGGCGAAGAATCCTCCTCAACCGGTCCCAGCGTCGCCGGTCCCCGCGCCCCCGCGTTCCCACCCGCTGCCGGTCCCCGCATCGCCACCATTTGCAGAACTTGCATCCTCTCTTCGGAGCCACCCCGCGCCGCCGCTACCGAGCCCCCGCTCCCCCCTGCTGCCGGTCCCTCGCGCCGCCGCCACCCGTGGCCGCCGCTCCCGTACACGGCGGCTCCCCAGCGCTGGCGCTCCCCCGCGCTGCTGGGCCCCGGCGTCGCCGCCACCCGTGGCCTCCTCTCCCCTGAGACGCAGCTCCCCCGCGACACCGATCTCCCACGCCACCGACCCCCGCGCCGCCTGAAGCTTGCAACTCCGCTTCCCCGCAAACAGCACGAATCAAATCCAATCCCACAAAATTAGGGCGAATCGATCCGGCCCTTGTATATCAGACGCTGCTGCGCCGCCAGCACGTCGCAGCTCTCGGCCACGATCGCCTTGAACGCTGCGACGGGGACGCCGAGGTCGACCTGCACCGCGAACTTGGAGCCGTTCGTGCACCGGATGTGCAGCGTCGCCGGTGCCGCCGCCGCACCCTCGCCGACCGCTCCCTGCTCAGACGCGCCCCCACTCCCCGCGCCAAAAGAGGACGACGGTTGGATTTTAGGGATTGGGAGTGTTTTGGGGATTAAACTGTTGGAGTGATATAAAATATAGGGCGAGAATTTTTTTAAATAGATATGTATATGAGGATATAGAGATCTATTTTTAAGTATGTTTGTTGGAGAAGGTCTAAGGATCCTAAACAGAAAATTAAGTTTAAAGATGTGGGATGGAAATATGGATTTTGGCTAGATTTAAGCAACAAGGATTTGATCCAATGTTTGCTCAGTGACAAGCAAATGCATTTAGGAATCAAAATATTGAAGTAGTATCTTGTAGCGGGCTTTTGGAGGTGTTATTCAATGTCTCAAAACCACCACATCCATCATGATAGAGATGCAAAAGTACATAAAGAACTTTGAGAAACAAACTAGTGAGTTTGGATGATGAAGATGAAGAAGGTGATGTTAAGGTGTGATTGGGCTATTGGTATTATTTGCACCAAGCTCAGTCCATGTGTTTCTTAAATCTCTTCCTAACTTGTTACGTGTCAAATTCTTTGTCTTCATGTTGAGTTTATGCTACAATATGGTTTGGATTTGCAACTTGTTTTTTTATCTATATCATTTTATAGGAGGCTATTAGCCCATGATGACTTATTTCAAGCTATAAACGACACTTCTCAGAGCGATTGGATTGAATTGGATTCAACAACTCCCACAATTCTCACCTATAATATCTAGGGTTTCCCACCTCCTCCGCTCCTTATCCACTCCTCTGCTCCTCGTCCTCCACCACTATCCCTATCTCCTCCACTCCTCATCCTCCCTTTGCCCTCGCCGGGCACTACCACCTACGTCCACCACCACCTCGCCACATAGCCACCCCACTGTCTCCATCTTTTTCTCTTCTCTTCCCCCACCCCTACCACTTCACACCGCCTCTACCCATAGTTAACACTACTACTGCCACCTCATTGCCCCGCTGTTGTCCATTGTCAGCTACCCTACTTTTCAGAATTTAAAATCGGAGAACTAGTGAAGTCATAAAGGAGTTTTAGTGTGAAGTCATCACTAACATTTTCTAGCATTCCCCAATTTGTTTTTTCATCAAAGATATTCCATATTCCTAATATCAAATATAGTCCCGAATCATCTTAACAAGCTTGGTTGGTGTATTAACAGGTGAAGAATCAAACGTGTCCCTGTTCAAAAATCTACACATTTTTCTGTAAGGTGAAATGTCACCTCACCAATAGTTCTTATCTTATCGTGTTCAGTGGCTTCGGGCTGCAAATTGATTGGTGCTTGGTCAGGGCCGAAAGGATATATGCTTGTCTCCAGGGAAACGTCCAAACTGCCTTAACCACCTACGTACCCTTCTTTAATTAAACACATTTTGCTTTCCAAGAGGATGTCCACAGTTGCTTGCTCCATGGGTTTCTGACTTGGCAGCCATTCCCAGAGTTTCCAAAGGAAGCTGCCCGCAGCCTGTCGGTGTATAGATAAGCCATTATCCACGCAAAAAATTATGATGGTAATTAAGATGTATGGGCAAATTTAGTAAATCTTAGTCTTAAACAATGACATGGTATAATAAAAAATTGGGGAAAAATTTACAATGAAAACATATTTTAGTTGTAGTCAGTCAATCATAATAACTAAAAACTAAATTTGATTATCGAATGAATAAATTATTCTCAATATATTTGATTACGGACAATGTTAAAAAGTAATCAAATACTATATAAATCATTTTGGCTCGCCAAATGTTCGTTTGGAACAAACAATATCCAAATTGTATTGACATTACCAATGTTTGACTTAGTAAAAATTAATTATCAACCAAATATACTCGTAACATATGGTATTCTTAAAAAAAACTGCATTTTTTTCACTATTGGATTTAGATTTCACATTTTATCCAATATTTTATCTTACCAATCACCATTATATCCCCTTCACCACCCTGGGAGCGTCTAGTACTATATTTCTCCACTGTGATCATTGTCTTGTTCTCTTATAAGTTGAATTATTAATATATTAGCCTCACTATATCACAACTCGTTATTATTTTATCTCTCATATGCACTGCTGTCAATTATAATTGTTGTCTCATCATTAAAAATTAATTTGAGTGATATATAAACTCTAGAAGTTACATGTAAAAAAACAATATTATAAGCCCAATGCATGGGTTTTTTTTTTTTGTGTATTTGTCATAGTCGCATAAGTCATTGCATCTGAATTACGAAGAGAGGGTAAAAGGAAAAAAAGGGGACGCGGACGGCGAGATTTGCGGAGTCCGAGTCGACAAAAGGCCAAAACCCGTCAAAATCAACCAATTGACGGATTCCTACGACGGGCGCAACGCTTCTTTTCGCGGACTCCAAGCACAATTATCTTCCTTGGATTGCCATCGCCCATCTCTTTCATACATATCCGAGATCCCACACGTCATCCATGCTCCGTAGAAAAAGGAAAATTCTATTCCACACAATTAGTTGCTTATATTGTATCTACAGGTTATAACACATGCATCCATAGACCATAGCACAAAATAGCCACTGGTTTTCAAACTAGTGTGTCCGACTAAAGAAGATAAATGAGAATATTTGGTTGATGTTCTCCTAAAACTAATTTTGTTATTAATTATGTTTCAGGACTATAATAATTTTGTTAAAATCTATCAATACAGGAAGTATTACTCTTTTACAATAGAACTCTTCCTAATAATTAAAAATGACATGTAAAATAAATAAAAAAAATTATCCTGATTTTAGCTGAAAACAATATATAAGTTAGAATCTAGATATCAAAACTATAAAATATCTCTGAATCCATGAATAACAACCTTTTATATTATCAGATCATAACTACTTAGATATTTTCTTAAGTTTTGTTAAGATGTATATACTATTTAACTTATCTTGCATACATATTTTTAAATTATTGAATTAATCTCCTCTTTTTATATTTAATCTTTTTAAAAAAATAATGAAGAGTATAAATGATACAAAATTTTCTTAAAAAATATGTATGTGCGTCTTGAACACCTCCTATTTTCTTTGTCCACTCTCTTAGAAACGCGTCATTTAATACACATAAATTTGAAACATTAATTCGGGATAGATAGCAGCGCTCCATCCGACTATTTGATGCGCCGACATGAACAACTGTACAACTTGCTGCGACCAAGAGATAAAACCGAAGGTACCAGATAGTGCAACTAACTTATAATGGTAGGAGTACCTTCCATAGTGGCAGGACCCACTCCGCAGGTGCTAACTAAAAAAAACCAAAAAAAAGGTAGGGAAAAAAAACAAAGCTTGTTTCCACCATTTCAGATCCGATCGGGTCTGACCAATCACGCACCCGATAGAGCCTGACAAAAAAAAAAAAATCCCAGAATAAATAAGACCCTGCAGTGAAAAACCAGCACAGAAACACAGGCAAAAAAAAAAAAAAAAAAAAAACACTCAGATTCGCGCAACTTCCAGGTTCCAATCCAAGGCAGCCCACACGGCTTCCGAGGCAACGACGCGCGGGACTGAGATGAGCGGGACGGAAGAGGCGCCGTCGGGGTCTGGGGGCAGCGGCGGTGGATCGTCGGGGGACGGGGGCCGGCGGCGGGACGACAAGGCGCGGGTGAGTCGCACGTCGCTGATCCTGTGGCACACGCACCAGAACGACGTCGCGGCCGTGCGGAAGCTGCTCGAGGAGGAGGAACAGCTCGTGCACGCCCGCGACTACGACAGCCGCACGCCGCTCCACGTCGCCGCGCTCCAAGGCTGGCTCGATGTCGCTGACTGCCTCATCACCAACGGCGCCGACGTCAACGCCCAGGACCGCTGGAAAAACACGGTCAGATCACCACCCTCCTATCACTCTCTCGCCGTTGCCTGATTTGGGATTCGTTTGGTTGGTGTTGTGGTGCTCTCTCTCTCACACGCTCGCGCGCACACATACATAGGTATTGAAATCTGCTTCTCCTGGTTGGATTTTGGGTCGGGTATGTTGTGTTGGTTGTGTTCTGTTGATGTGAAATGTGCGCGTTTCGATGTGGATTTGCGTTGGGTTTTGAGGTTTCCGCTATGGTGTATGTCACGTGTCTGGCATTCGATACGAATTTGAGTTGGGTTGGACGGAAGTTTGTGGGTTTTGAGACCATTTTGCAGATTTTGATGCGATTTAGTGGTGCTATGCAGTGTTTTGCATTCGATTTGGGTTAGGGGCTATTGAGCTAGCTGTTTTTGACAAGTTTGCAGGTTTTGATGTGATTGGTGGTGATCATGCTGTGCTTGGTGTCAAATGCGTCGTTTCAAATTGGATTTGGTGTTAAACGCGTCGTTATTTGTTATTTGTTTCTGTTATCGGTATGAAATGTGCCCTTCTATAGTTACTTTTTAGGGTTTAAAGTTTTTTGGGGCCGATTTGGTTTGGACTTGAGCTTTGATGAACAAACTTGTGTCAGATGTGTGGGTTTTTTCCCCTGTGAGATTTTGGTGTTTTGGATGCTGGTTTGTTACTGCTGCTGCTCTGGTGTCAACTTGATGCTAATTTTGGGTTGAGCCTATAATTCGATGACAGTGTTTGGGATTGTTGTTTCTCATGCTAACTTGGTTGTGCTTGTGGTCTCCTGATGGTGTGTTCAGCCACTTGCGGATGCCGAGGGTGCGAAGAAGCATGATATGATCGAGCTGCTCAAGTCGCATGGTGGCTTGTCATATGTATGTGGTTAATAACTCTGATATTGATTCATAGATTGTCTTGATTCTTGCATTGTAAGGTTATAATATTTTTGGGGATGTTTGGGTGCTGTACTGGTGTCGCTAGCTAAATATTACTGAAATTGTAACTTGCTCATCAGGTATTCTGATTCCACCAATCACTATTTGACATGGAATTGGTGTTGAGTTTTCTATTTGTTTCTCTGCTGTTGTTTTCAGTGGCATGTTTCCAAATTATCACCCAAGCGTCATGAACCCAGTGCTATCTTTTGTTAAATTGTTACCAGAACTCGAGAGTATTTGAGTGTGCTGTGTTATATTTGGTAAATTGTTGGATGAGTTATAGGATGATTTTGGATATACTGATGCTTTGCACATGGGAGTTGCTTAAAAATAGCAATGATGCGCAATAAGGGTGTCCTTGATGACAAATGAGCTGAAACAGTTCTCTTATTGGAGATTATACTAGATATGGTATGGAAAGGGTTTTAGATATTTGTTTTGTTTGTATTCATTTATTAGGTAGTTTTAGTGCATTTTTGGTGCATTGCACAGCCAACTTAATTATGCTCTGCATAGTTGAAATAAATGTTCCTCTGGGGTAAGAAGCTTCCTAATTAAGTATTGTCATGTCATTTATGTTTTCTAATTGATTAAACATGCACCTAAGCTCAAATATTTCTCTCCTACTGTTTCCCTTCAAAAAAAAAATAATTCAATTATCTGATTTTGTTTTCTTGTAGGGGAAAAATGGCAGCCATTTTGAACCAAAGCCAGTTCCACCTCCCCTACCAAACAAGTGTGACTGGGAAATCGACCCCAATGAATTGGATTTCTCAAACAAGTCTGTCATTGGAAAGGTTTAGAATGTTGGAGTATCTTTCATTTTGATGCCAGTCTTTGATAACGTATATGTTCTCAATAACATTCTTAGATAAATTCTTCTTTGTAACTAATGTTAATTGATTTTGGTAGTGCTATCCACAATGACAAGGTGATTCCAAATGGTTTACTTAAGCTTCTTACATGTGATACAAACAGAGGTTGTAGGATGTTCAAAATTTGTCCTCGTATTAGCTATTAGAGAATTGACAGATTCTGCATTTTTCATGGCTAGTAAATATCTCACTAGCATCTAGGCTTATTAGGTCAAATGGGTAGCATTTGGGATGCTCTCACTGCCAGGAGCAGGGTGGAACTCTTATCTCGTAATGTCTAGACGTGTATTTAATATGTAAAATTAGCTAACAACAGATAGTTGTGCTCGTTGATTTTATCCTTTGATTTCTCTTCATGTGAATTTCTCTGGCAAAGGAGATGCAAGCAAGTGATAACCTCACCTGCTAAGGGGGACACATGTCCATACCTGTAATAGATAAGTGGTGAAATGGATGTTAAGCATGGTTTGAAGCCAAAGAATTCATTCTAGCTATTCAGAACAAAAACTTGTGAGAATAGGAAGTGTGTGGATATATGTATTGTACTTAAGTCACTATGAGCTACACTTTTAGCTTCAACTTTCCCTGGGTTATCTTGATTTCATCCTACCTTCTTACCTTTGCAGGGTTCTTTTGGTGAAATTTTGAAAGCATATTGGCGTGGAACACCTGTTGCTGTCAAACGCATTCTTCCATCTCTATCTGATGATAGACTGGTGACGTAAGAAACAAATTTTCTTCAGATTTCCTTTTTTTTTTTTTGCAGGCATCCATTAAAATTTCCCCTGCCTAATTATCAATCTTATCAAGTAGCCCAGCTGATTGGCTCAGACAAGAATGTTGCATATTTTGTGTTTTGCTTGCTTTTGTACAAGTTATGAAACATTGAAATATGACCAGCTCTAGCCCTTCATTATGCAGCAAATGATTCATGAAAATGTTGATTTTCTCTTAGATTGATGATTGTTGATATTTTAAGTATTTTCCAGGAATGTTTTTAATTTTGGCAAGATTGGGAAGCTTCCATATCAGTCATTGTTCTCATGGATGAGCTTCCTGATCAGTCATTCTTCTTGGTATGCAGCCAAGATTTTAGGCATGAAGTCAATCTACTAGTAAAGCTGAGACATCCAAATATTGTCCAGTTCCTTGGAGCAGTCACTGAAAGCAAGCCTTTAATGCTAATTACAGAGTTTCTACGAGGAGTATGTATTTTCTTCTGTTGGTATTATCTTGTGATGTCTTCCTGTGGAGTACTTTGCTCATGTTAAGTCCAAAGAATCTTTTAGGGTGATCTTCATCAATATCTAAAGGAGAAGGGTTCGCTTAGCCCATCTGTTGCTGTTAATTTTGCATTAGATATTGCCAGGTATTCTTGGTTTCCTGTGCTCAGCTCTTAGAATAATTAGTCTGGATGAAACTGATTGATACGTAATAGAATTCACCTGCTTTAAGATGTATTGTTTTGATGGCAAAGTAATTCTCTTCTAGTGTATTTACTTGATTATTGTTAAGAATGGCCTTGATATATGGTTTTCAAGTATCTTGTTTATTATCTTTTATTGCACTATAGTTAACCTTTTCACCACACTCTTAAGTACCTCTACTAATTCTCTTGTTTTGCTGTGCTATGCATTTATGTCTAGAGTGCTGCATATATTACAAATTCTAATAAATTATGAACTATGATAGGCCAAGGTGGCAAGAGTAATATTGCTTATGACAATCGTTGTTGATATCCAAGATAACGATAAGAGTATTGTGAGAGTATGATTCAATATGGTTTGTTTTATCAATTTGAACTACATAGCACACTTAAAAATGAATTTATGTTAAGAGCTCAGCTTGAGATGGGGGTGTTTAACTATAATACTTTCTGGTAATTGTACTAGCATCATGTCCTTCAACTTTCATTAACTTCTAGTAGGTTCTGGTTTTCTGGATAAGTAGTTTACTTCATGTATTGGTTATATTCCCGTTTTTTAAAACAAGATGATGATCCATAAGTTATTCTCCATCCGTTTTGTGATTTGCAGGGGCATGGCATATCTTCATAATGAGCCTAATGTTGTAATTCACCGGGACTTAAAACCAAGGTCTGTCGGCTTACTTGTTTTTCCTTATGTGAGCAGCTTTGTCAGCTTTCCTAACCTATTATGTCAACCCCAGAAATGTTCTTCTGGTGAATTCTGGTGCTGACCACTTGAAAGTTGGAGACTTTGGTCTAAGTAAATTGATCAAAGTTCAACATTCTAATGATGTATACAAGATGACTGGAGAGACCGGAAGCTGTAAGTGTTGGAGTTCAATCAATCATGTTTGAAGCTCTTCTATTGAATTCGTATTAACTAGCTATTTTGATTTTTACATTTGCAGACCGATACATGGCACCTGAAGTTTTCAAGCACCGGAAATATGACAAGAAAGTTGATGTCTTCTCTTTTGCCATGATACTGTATGAGGTAATTAGTTTTGCCACCTGAACTTTCACTCCAACAGGTCATGCCATTCTCTACTTCATGATTGACTGGAAATGCTTCCTTTTACTGTAGATGCTGGAAGGAGATCCACCTTTCTCAAACTATGAACCTTATGAAGCTGCCAAGTATGTAGCAGATGGACATCGCCCTGCTTTCCGTGCAAAAGGGTATCTTCAAGACTTGAGGGAGTACGTACAAGCTAAATGAAACACTTAAATGCTCTACATTTAGAGCTGCATCATCTCCTTTATCATTGCAAAATCCATAAGTTAGTCTATTGTGACTTAGATTCAGTGTTTGAGCTATGGTTTACTTGACTGCAGTTTGACAGGGCTGTGTTGGGCTGCGGATATCAACCTGAGGCCATCTTTCTTAGAGATCCTCAGAAAGCTTGAGAAGGTGAAGGAAAACTTATCAACTGATCACCATTGGCATATATTCACCCAATAGCAGAGCATCTATCTATACCAGGCAATTGTGATTACAGGCGGCGTCATGAATGAGGCCTGCGCGAAAGCTCTTGCATTTGTCGTGTACAGAATTTAGATGCCTCGAAAAAGTTCACACTGAAGTGGCGAATTTTTCCCTCCAGTTTTATTTTGGTGTTGCTTTCGACTAAAGCAGATGCTTGGTTCGCTCGCATCTTTGCTTTTTTACATTCTCTTGATGCTTTTTTTACTTAGATTCTGAAAATGGCGAGAGTTACTAGACCACACTTCTGCAATACATGTGGGCGTTTGGGTTCAACGACTCAGATGACTCCCTGCTCCTCTTTATGCATTTCAGACCGTAAAAATTTCTCGAGGACTGCCTCAATTGTTATGGATTTTAAGTAGAGGTCCCCCTTTTAAGTATATTCTTCGTTACTCTGTAAGAATTCTCCTATTGCTATGGAAAATTAGATTCTTCTATACTGTGTGAAAGATGTTGAGAATCTCCTTTTGTCGTATGGTTTGAGTATACGTCTTGAGAAATCTCGAGAATTGAATATAGTTGATGCTAGCATGTGTTTAGATTAAGGTAGTGCTGCTTTCTTGCTATCGTGGATTGTTTGTGATTCTGAAATTATTTTCCGATAGGGCTAAAGCGAGTAAAAAACTTATGCCATCTTTGCCTTTTGATTTACTTGTGCTCGACTGTATTGACTGTTGAACGAGCGCCCCCGCCCAGCAGCTGGCTGTTTCGTAGAGACCGGAGCATGTAAAGACCCTACATTGCAACGAAGGAATTTTCATTAGTTCTCGCTTAATATTTCTTTTTCTCTGTAATTTTTTTTTTTGTAGAATTCTTGTATTCCAAGCTGAGTATTAACATGTGTCGGGTGAATTGCAAAACGGAAAGTTTGTTTAACAGGAAACGTGTACGGTAGTCAGCAAATATTCCGTCCGATGCAAAATACAAGGTATGTTTTGATCACATTCACGGATTAAGGAGGTTCCAAATTTAAAAGAACTAAAAAAATTACTAAACTAACCTTACTCACATATACTAAGGAGAGAACTTTACATTAACACGAGGAATTACTCCAAACTGATAGAGAAAGTGTTTTCTAAAAAAAACAGAAAAATTAGTTGTATATAACTCAAAGTAGAATATTTTAGTAAAACACCATTCAATCATCCTGAATTAGTAAAATATCAATCAAACTTTGCTTTATTTATATTTTTATCAAATTTTATCCTTTTCTTCCACTACGGTATTGCCTGGTGGAGGAGATTGCGTTGCAGCTCGTTAGCGCTCGCGCCAACAGTGCAAAGGAGATGGATGGTGGCAGTGCTTACGTGTGGCCCTTGTAGCAACAACAAAGGAGGACCAAGTAAAGGAGCCAACAAAGACAGCAGCAGCGGAGCTTGATTGCGGCGAAGCTTGCGGCAGCACTCGCAGCAATGGCGAGGATCATGGATCTCGTAGATCGAGGAGTAGGAGCAGTGGAGATTGACAGTAGCGAAGTTTATAGGCAGCGCTTGCAATATTACCGAAAGAGGAGCTCGGCACAATAGCGGAGGGGAGATCAACAACAGCAGATGGAGAAGAAGGTGGAAAAGTTGGAAGTTAAAAATTTATAAATGATAATCCTAACTGTAGGTAATGGAAGTGGTAGAATCTCTAACAGTGTAAATATTTAAGTAGTATTTTATTGATATGGTATGGAGTTAATTTTTTTTTAAAAAATAGAGTTTTTAGAAATAAATAAAAGGTAAAATAAGAAAATTATTGATTTCTTTGAGAATGTTTTGGGGATTTACGGTGAAGAAACTTAAAACTCTAACTTCTTATATAAGTCTGGAAATTTATTTTGTATGAAATTTAATTTTTGAAGCTATAAGAAAGTGTTGAGGATAAATGAGTTGAGAAGTTACAGAAAATGAAACTTTTATAAGAAACTAACTGTTTACTCATGATTTTACCTTCTCTTATTTGAAAGTTAAAGTGGAAATTGGGTCAATCATATCTTTTGTCTTATCTGTATACTAATGATTTGTATAAGTTTATAAGTCCAAAAGGGTGATTTATTTGATAAGTGCAAAAGCTGTTTAGCAAAATTTTAGATGAATGAAGATAAGCTCATATAAATCGGACTAGTTAGAGAAGACTGGCTACAGTAAATCCTCCCAGGTAAGGCAGATGTTTGGCTCCCTGAAGCTTTTTCCACGAGGGAGTGGAAACCGTGGGAGGTCGCTGGAGCGGGAGTGGCCGACTGGGCTGGACCACAGTATCCATTGGTACTGCGCTAGCGCATGGCGGAGGCTGGCAGCTCATGAGACCGAGCGGGCCATACCCAAGCACCAAATCCGTCCACATCATGAGACGCCCAAGGGCGAACCGACCTAGGCTGCTCGACCCGACGGCCTTGGTACCCGTCAAGCATATGGGGCGACCGTGTCTCGCGGTGGTACTGGTGAACCTGAGCCATAGTCATCACCGCTTCTAAGATTTTCCTCAGCCTCCTCGACTCACCGTGCTCGTGCGCGGCCTTGTTCCAAGGGGAAATGAGGTCTTTTGGCTCTGCCTATGAAGGACGTGTGGCGCAGGTAGCCTGCAGGGTATTTGTGTGCAAATAATTGATGATTTGCCTGCGACGGTTAGACCGTGGAGGAGGCTGCCGTCTACCACTCAATTTCAAGGCGCAAAGAGAATCGAAGTGTCTGCTACTAGCCCATACATCATGATTTTGTGGATGAACAGCTAACCTACCAGAATGACACAAAACAAATAAAAAAATCCTTGGAATATTTTTCACCTTAAACACAAGAAACATGAATTACTAGTTCTTATAAAACAAAAGAAACGCAATGGGGCTACAGTAACATTACATTGTGTTTGATATAATGGCAGTGAATCATCAAGGTAAAAGGCATTGTACATCTATTTTCGACTGGGATAAGCTAGGACATAGGAATAAGTTTATCAAGTATGATAACATTGTTTCTTACAGGAAATTATACGCTCAAAAAAGGGAAAAGAGAGAAGAATGGTTCACACCTAAAATATACCTAGCCGCTTCAGTGCTGCAACCTAGTGTGATTATGTAAGAATTAAAGCAGCTTCTTTCTCTCGAAAAAGGTCTTCAGATGCCACAACTGCAATCCCGCCACAGATAAGCAGATACCTAGAGAGAGGAAACTGAGCCAAGCCATCCTTGAGTTCGTCTGCCTGTTCATATTCTGCATTTCCTCCTCCCTGCACAATGACAGGTCAACAATATAATTACAGAACTGCTCAAATTTTTCACAAAAAAAGCATTGTACCATTGCCAATGGCATTAGATATTATGTACCTTTCACGTAGATAAAACATTTCTTCATGGATAGATTTGATTGTATCCTCTAGCTTCTTCAACTCCAACTCCATCATCTACAACAAATAGAAAAAAGAAAGCATGAACAAAATTCCTCTCCCTCAGCTATGAGCCAGAGCAATTCAAAGCCAGCATTCCAACAAATATTCTGACACTGTGCCAGTATTGTGACACAGCATCAATACTACTGTATATCAATGCTGTATACTATTACTATGAATTCCCTATAACATGTTACATGAAAGATCAACATACCAGTATTGGTGATATACAATGTAGTACTAGCCTAACTGAGGTACTCGTGTCAGAATTCAGAGACAGTAATAGCTTTACTCTAGCATTACAACATAGCAGCGTTATATAACCAACAAATGTACCAATGGTGCTAATAATACTATTTTAGTAATATTGAGCATGATATTAAATACTAGTATAGAAATATAGTTATGACCATGGTTCCTAAAACCAGCTAATGATCAGAAACCGCTTGGTGGCCAGGCTGTCCCCCACTCCCCTATATTGAATAGAATTAAAGTGGGCTTGGTTGTGCTTATATGCATATTAAAATTGAGTTGTACAGGTTTTAATACCTAAATTGAACCGTTTTACTTGGTTGTGTCATGTATGACTGTCAACATCATGAGCTCTTCCACGCAAAGGTAAGGTGTGATTTAGAGTCAGATTCTCAATGGACGGAGGTTTATAGGTTAAAAAAGATTGCCCCATCAGCATAAAGTTGTTGGGTGGCTCCTACAGCCATGTTCCTATGTAGGGAATCTTGGTGTTGTCTATCCACTTCTTTGCTTGCGAAAATTTGTGCCAAATATGACTAGTAATGGAATTGTCATAAATGAACCAGCAATTCTAGCAATACTATGTAATAGTATTGCTTGTAACATACAGACGATAATCTGTAGCAGTATTCATACTTGCATACTACTATGTCGTTACTCGTCACCATGGTTTTAGGAACTAGCCTACTACTCAGTTACCAACCAGAAACAAGGGGATGTTTTGAGGTGATCTATAATGAGTTTCGGCTTTCTATAACGAGAGTCTAGCGACCAAGATTCCTGGCAATACTGACTCTGCTAATGCTGGACTGATTACTATCAGGAGACTGGACTGTTTTACCAAGCAGTCCCTCAAATATGATGAAGCCCGCAATACTGTGGACACTAACACTGCTACAGTACCAAGCTCATTAAAATCCAAACTTCCACTGCAAAGCCCTACGAAAATCCACCCCAATTCTTTGTTAACCACTAGCACCTCAAACATCACTATTGTGCAATTTATATCTGGTTCAGAAATAAATAAACCTGCCAGAGACAATTGAGAAAACTAATCCAAACATATAAAAATCGACCTTTGCATGTAAAGACAACCATATACACAATTAGACTAATTGTTCATTGACGAAATCTACAACAGATTATGATGCACTATTTGTATAACCCAAACACACAAATCAACAAAAAGAAAAGTAAAATCAACCTCTTCATACGAGTCAGTTCAATCTCAAACACACAAATAAACAAAAAAAAAAAAAAAAAAATCAACCTAATCATATGAGTCAGATCAATCTAACCTACTGACAATCCACCCCTCGTACATCCATAGAGAAACAAATCCAGTTCAATTATAGCAATAACTGGTCAATTTGCTTAAACCCCTTAACCATATCAACATATTAAAAAAATCCAACCTTTTTGGCAACCAAAATCCACAGTCCAATACAGTCCACCCCAGACCTCGAATCATCCAATCCCACAAAAACCCCCAAGCTTCCAACATCTAAGCACCGAATCCACACAAGAACAACATATTTTTCCATGCTCTTACATGCGGCAAACTAAGATGCATGAGCTGCTTGCTTAATTCAGCAAAAGACCACACATCAAGTTCATATAACAAGTCAGAAATCATAAGACTTTGTAACGAATCGGGAAAAAAGAGCCATAAGAATCAGGAGGGAGCACTCACATCGACCTGGCCCTTCTTGGCGACGGTGGGCCAGTCCTTGGCGGCGACGCCACTCCTCCAGTCGAACTCGAACCCGATGGTCACCGTCGGTCGATGGTCCGGCGCCCAGAAGCACGCCAAGTAGTCGCCCGCCTCCGTCGCCGTGAACGCGAAGTTCCCCGACTGCACGTTCTCCGCGTAGTGCATGCTGTTCCCGTATGGCGACGTCACCTGCGATACGATACTCACCTCATCGCGTCAATTCAAAGCCCTAACAACTAATTTACTAGATAGCCATGGCTCACGCTTATTACCCTGAGGGAGATGCGGTGGGAGTCGGGGAGGGAGGAGGGGGAGGCGGAGTCGGAGTCGGGGGCGACGATTTGGTACTTGCCGACGGCCATGGAGCCGACCTTGATCTCGTCGGAGATGCACTTGGTGTGGCCGGACTCGAGGTCGAAGCGTAGGGCGTGGGCCGCCGGTGAGAGGGTGGCGGCGAGAAGCACGAGGAGGAGGGGCCGCAGAACAGAGGGATGCAGGGATCTGGATGGAGAGGATCCGGGGAGACTTGCGGCAGCGGCCATAGCTGGAGATCGGAGAGAAGGCAGGGTTGCGAGCGAGGTCGAGGTCACGGGGTGGTTTCTTGATGGTTTTGGAATTAGAGTTGGAGTTTGGCTTAATTAATGGAGCGATTCGTCTCGAGGCTCGCGTGGAGGAAGTCGTGTGTAAAATCTGTAGCTCCAAGCTTAAAAGTGATGTATTACTATACGGGATATACGCCTGTTTTTATAGGAAGCTTGGCGTGTATTTCAACATCAAAGCTAAGAGATAAAATTTCGAACCACCGTATACATGCAACATACTCTTACCTTGATTTTTAGGCCTTGTATGGATAGTCTCGGGTTCAATTGAATTCAGCTCAATTCGAAGGTAATTAAATTTTATTTGAAAATATATTTGATCTCGCTAAAAATGTGTTTGAGTTAGACTAGAAACAGAAAAAATTCGGTACAAAACCCCCAGATTTTATAATATTTATGTGATTTTATGTGATTTCAGAGTTTAGGGGCCTTTGTGCAAGGTCTTAGGGCTTTCATGAATTTTTTTTGGAGTGTGGCTAGGGGCTTTGTTGGAATTTTCATGTTGTTAGGGGCTAAATTGTAAAATATTATGAGGTGCCCCCTAATGCTCTACAATTGTGTCAACTGACAAGGTGAGTGCAAGTTTGTGCCAATTTTTCTCTTCTCTCTTCCCTTTTTCTAAAACTGAAATAGAACTCTGACTCATAACAATCCAAAACGACTCAAAGAGACCCGATTTTTTAGAATACTGGATGAAGACAAACAAATGCTTGTTTTGTTGATGATTTAATAGAATGTCTGATCGATATCATATTACCTCAAAGTTGACAACACAACCAAAGCCATTCATCTGGCGTTTAGCAATATAATGCTCTGGATGGCTTGGTTGGCCTAAATAAGAATTTTTTGTACGGATATCTCAGAATAAAAAAATAATTTTAAAAATAACGTTTAAAAAAAAATTGCAAAAATGACTTCAGTCACCATCTGAGATGGCGACTTACCGAAAATGGGCCATCAGTCGCCATCCCAGATGGCGACTGCGGCTTTTTTCCATCAGTCGCCATCTGGGATGGCGACTGATGGGGAATATATAAGGGGGGGCCGGGGCGATTGTGGTGGAAACGAAAAAAAAAACTCAGAACTCACTCACTCACGGCAGAGAACAAGAGAGGAAAAAAAAAGAAGAGAGGAGAGGGGAAAAAAGAAAAGAAGAGGAGGGGGAGGAGGAGAAGAGGAGAAGGAGGAGGAGGAGGAGAAGAGGAGAAGAAGAAGAAGAAGAAGAAAAAAGAAAGGTAAAAATTTTTTTACTGATAATTAGTATAGAATGTTTTAGGAATTTAGGAATTTGCAGATCTGTTTTAGAAATGGGGTTTATAGAAAAAAGAAAGGGGTTTATAGATTTGTTTTAGGAATTTGCAGATCTGTTTTAGAAATGTGTAGATATGTTTTAAAAATTTGTTGTATTTGTAGATCTGTTTTAGAAATTTGTAGATCTGTTTTAAAAATGTGTAGATCTGTTTTAGAAATGTGTTGTATCTGTATATCTGTTTTAGAAATTTGTAGATCTGTTTTAAAAATGTGTAGATCTGTTTTAGAAATGTGTAGATCTGTTATGTAGATGTGTTGTATTTGTAGATCCGTTATGTAGAAATGTTATGTATTGAGCGAATAAATTAGATTAATAAATAGTGAATCGATAATTTAGGACATACGGTTTATTCGTAGAAAATGTGCAGAAATACATATTTGATTAGATGTGATGCAATATCATTAATGCAGTGTACTTCTAAGATGTTAAAAAATAAGTCGCAGATGTCTTAAGGATGAGTATAGAGTAATGTGCAAAATATATTGAAGATATGATAGCTGATGTTTGTAATACTTATGTTGTAGACAATGTCGGAAACAAGAGTAGTATATATTTTTCACGGGGAACAAATCATTAGAAATGGACCATCTGTGTGGGCCCCTCGTTAGAGGGAGCCTGATACAAATGCCCAGGTAATTTGTGCACAGGAGTTGAGACTTCAGAATATCCAACAGCATTTATATACATACATAAGCAAAGCGTACGGGGTCATCCAGACCCATACTACATCAATCGATGTGTGCGGAACCATGTCGTATGAAAGTAGCAAAATCAGTTAGGAGCCGAACCTGAAACAGGGTTCGAGCCAAAATATAAACAACCAACATGCATTAGCAAAGCAGAGGGGAACATCTTCCTCATCCAGCAAAGCGTGAAGCAGGGCAAAACCCACATCGTTCTCACTGAGGTTAGGTGACCCTTCAGGCGCTTGGATCTCTTGGAACTGTGTTGGGGTCTTCTTGTGCCGGTTCGATTCCATAGTCTATGAAATCTGTTGATTCATCCTCTGTACTTATTGAATCAGCAAGGGTGAGCATACAAAGCTCAACAAGTTCCCGCAATAGGAAATATTACATGTAGTTATTGACAACAACAAGCTCTATGGTTCCCATACTTAATGTAATTTTATTGAAAACAGAGATATTTTAGTACTTTGGAAAGTCTCCCTGAATCTGGGGTTTTAATTCTCAAAGTAATTTGTCAAAACTGTACATATGTATACTTTTCACAGAGTCAGGCTAAACTCCCATGAGTCGCCATGGTTTGATCTCATTTTAAAGAATTTATCAATACTAATCATGCTGCAACAACGATGGACCACCCCACTACGACCAGGCTCCAGAAAACCCGGGAGCACGGAGTATTCGAAAACTTTTTACACTCTGCAGAGGTGTACCACTGTACCCACCACGAAAACTCAACTTAAATGTCGGATCAGCTCCCTGCGACTTATACGCAGGTGACCAGGCTGAGCTTACACAACAGTTTACTGACCCATTGTTAATAATTTCCTGCCCGATACATAGACAATACCGGCCCCATTATCAAGGTAGGTACTCCCTACAACATGATACATGGCAAGCACGCGTAAGGTCCTCATTATCGTTGTGGGTCCTCCCCACTGCCTTTTCTTCTAGCCTTGGGTCTATGAGGTCCTCCTCTGGACGCATAGAATTCCCACTTCCGGGTTCGGTCGCGCACGACTCGAGAGCCAGGCTAGGGCGACTTCCTTCTTACGCCTTATCCTCTCTACCCCTCACACCACTCGTGGCCCTCTGTGGCCCACCAATTTCCACTCGGGAAACCGGATCGACAACCATTGCAGGAAATGATTAACTTTAGGTGAGTCATGACATTGTGCCTGTCCCATACCAGGCGAGTGGTTAGCACGTTTTCAGGTCGCTTAGAAGCACAGCACGACGATCCCGTCCTTATGGACCCTTAGCGAGGCTTTCACAAACCCACCGCGCACACAGCGCCAACCTTCCAAACCAACCCTCGCTAGTAGTCCCTATTTCTTTTACATAAAATGATCTTTAGAAATAGTTTGCTCATGCTTCTGCCTTCCTCTTTTCTTTTACACATTTATTAGTATAGACATATATTTCCATGGGTACATATTTCCTCTTAAGGTAGTGTGTATATAAATACACACATATGTTCTACACTTTTCTCCTAAGGTGACAAGGTAAAGTAAATTGTTATGAAACAAGGGGGGGTCTGCAAAATAGGACTATCTACTCACATCATTTCTCAACATATACTTTTATCAAAACTATCTATGCATACATGCGTAGGTACCAAATTCTAAATAATTAAATGCATGTAAAATAATAGGCGCAATATGTTCAAAGGAGGGAAACTTGCCTTGCCAAGTTGTAGTGTCGTAGTCTGCGGGTTCTTCTGTTTCCTCTTCCGCGTAATCGAAGTCTTGATCTTCAAATACAGGCATATACACAAGGTATTACAATCAACTTACAAAATACGACAACTATGCTCACATAAAATAATAATGCGCCACACTGGAACGGCTTCTGATTTCTGAACTGGATTAGGGTTTGGGCTTTGGATTTCCAAGGGTCGAGTTGTGCTAGTTTAGGATGGCTAAGGAGAGTAGTAAATAAGACTCTTAGGGTCGACGGACATTGGGCGTCAAAAGGGCGACGTTCGGGTCACGTCCGAACTTAACCTAAAAGCCGAGAAGTGAGTTAAGGGGTCTAGGTAACTCTGAATGAGATGAAAATTGGACAGTAGGTGCATTAGACTAAGGCGAAGCTATTTGACAAAGTGGGACAAGCAGAAAAGGCTTAGGTTTTCTAGAATTCACAAAAAGGTCCAGGACACAGCAATTTCTATGCCATTGTACTGCTAGAATTAGGGTTTGTGTGTCCTGAGCAATTGGTTCATGCATTTGAAGGCAAACTATGTCAAACATGTAGGCTTAAGTGTCAGGAGGTGTCTGGCCAGAGGGTTTGGCCGGGGATGGCCAGAGTTGGCCGGAAATTGGATGCCAAGGTGGCTGTTTTGAACAGAAACTAGGACAGAGCAATTGGAGCAACTAGGGTTGATCAATTTAGAAATTGATCACATATTCTTGCTCCTGGGAGTGTGGAGGTCACTGCTGGTACATTGGATTGTCTAGTTGTTGCGTTTGGAGGCTCGCCGGAGCAGATGGCCGGAGTTCACGGCTGGGGGATTTGGGGGTTTTTAACTGGCTGAATGAAAATCGAAACTAACTAGCTAGGGTGATCAAACATGCTCTAAGGAGCAATTCTTCTCACTAGCACGGGTTCTAATTCTCTCTGGATCGGGCTGAATTTGCAAAACAGAGACAAATGGAAAACCGGTGATAGCCGGAGTTGGAGAAGAAATGAGCCCGATTCTAAGCTCATGAACCATCTAGAGGGCAAGAGGAACATATTGGTGGCTTTAATTTGGAGAAAATCTCACCGGAGAGCGCTGTCACCGTGAAGGCAGAAGGTGGAGCTCGGGGAAGACGATGAACAGTGGCTTTTCTCGCGTTTGCTGTGTGGGTGAGGTGAAGAGACAACGTATTTTGGCTTTTATAGCCTCTAGATGCTGTGGGGAAGGCTCTGGCCGAGGGAGGGCGCAACCGGGCGCGTGTGCGACGTCAACCGGAGGCGAGGACGGTGGCGATGGGACGGTGCACCGGCGTGAAGGTCGAAGATCATGGCTACAGCTTGGGCAAAGGACAGCGGTGGCACACTTCATCCAATGCCGGCGCTGGACGTGGCTGAGATGCACAGGAACGGCGACTTTTGCGCGCGGCCAGGTGTTACTGCGTTCGGTGGCGGACACGACGGGACGAGGCGCGGCGATCTGGGGGTTCCCGAGGCGTCGCCGTGGCGGAGCTTGCTGGGCACGTGAGGCGCACACGGGGCGGTGCCGGCGAGGAAGGGACGCGGTGGCGCGGCACGGCGCAGTGCGGTGGCGCACGGGCGGCACGAACACAGGCACGGTACAGTGCCGTGCACTGTACACTGTTTTGTTCTAGGGGCATTTTGGGCATTTTCAGGATTTAGGGATCCAAATGCAAATCCGTCTTTTCTGTGGGCTAGATAAAATTATTACATACTCATTCCAATTGAGTATGTGCGAAAATGAGAAGATTTGGCAGGGTTTCGGGTAAAACGAAAACAGGGTTGAGTAAAATTGGTATTTTCGTTTTTGGATTTTTCCAACGGCTGAAACTCTGATTTCCGTCGCGAATTTGGAAACGTTTCTAAAGGACGATACGTATCAAATAGCGATATGGACGTATAGGAGAAGACGGATCTCGATTCGGACTTCAAACGGAGATTTTAGACTTTTTGGGTCTCCTAGAAGCGGTCGTTTTCGATTTTGAGAAAGAATCGGCCGACTTGAGATATTCCGATACGAGGGGATCTTAGAGCACATCGCGCTTGTATTGGTTATGGTTTGGGTCCTTTCAGGGTCAGGTGGTGCAAAGTGCGTGTGGTAAGGCGATGCTCAGAGAATGAAAAATAGGGCAAAAATCAGGGATGTTACAATCTGGAGATGACCTAAGTGGATGTCACCATGTAGACATGGAATTGAATGATCTTAATGTTCTTAATTTTGAAGACCTTAAGACCCGAGTCATGGACATCCTAAATATTGACCCATGTTTACACAAAATTGTCATGGAAGCGCTGGTACCTATTGGTTTGACATCTTGTTGGAAATTGTGTAAACTTAGAGGCGATAGATCATGGGGCTCTCTTGTTAGGAGGGTGATAAATCCCAATCATGGGCCAGATGACTGCATACTGTATGTGACAAAGCTAGACAATGTACCAGAACCGGGAGCAGAACTTGTACCCGAACCATTAATTGGAGGACAACATACGAACATTGATCCAACCATGACTTATAATTCTGTGGATATGCCCAACGCAGAATTCATGGGCGGGTATTTCTGGCCTGGGGATGAGGCTTATGCCGACGAAGGTGAAGACGAGGGTCTGGAAGTTTCAGGCAGCGAAGGGTCGGAGGTGGACGCAGACTATGCGGATTCCTCTGGTGAAGAAGACTATCGTGGAATGGGACCTCCACAACAATGGCTAGATCCTAGTGGTTTTGAGCATGCGCGAATCCACGACGATCGCAGTTCGGAGTCGGCAGGGAGTGAGCACAGATTAACATTGGGACAACATTTTCGAAGCAAGGAGGAGGCTAAGCAAGCCGTGGCGATGTGGTCCGTGACACTGCGTCGGTCTTTCAAGGTTGACAGAACAACTCCGCGACTGTACGCAGTGAAGTGCAAGGTGGAAGGATGTCGATTTTATGTTCGTATTGCTCGGTACAGGGACAATGAGCACTTCATTGTTTCCAGGATCACCGAACACGACTGTTCGGTGACAGAAGTATCACAGAGTCATAGAAATATGTCCTCCGCATTTGTGGCACGTGTAATTTTGTCGAACCTTCATGCAAATCTTGATATGCCACCAAAACAAATTGTTAGCCAGATCAATGACACATTTGGGTACATCATTCAATATGGGAAGGCATGGAGAGCCAAGCAACTTGGTCTTGAGATGTTATTTGGATCTTTCTATGATTCATATAACTATGTGCCCAGATTGATCCAACAAATCGTTGACACCAACCCTGGCACTGTGATGGATATGGTCCATAGCCCAGTTGTCGGCAGAAATGGTGAGATAGTTCCTGGAGCTGAGTATATGGAGCGTATATTCTGGTCATTTGGTCAAGTAATCTCTGTGTTCAAGTACATGCGGCCAATACTTTGCGTGGATGGCACATTTCCAACTTGGAAGTACAAGGGAACTCTGATGACAGCAGTTGCTGCAGATGCAAACAACCAGCTACTTCCCATGGCGTACGCCTTAGTGGAAGGAGAGAGTACAGACAGCTGGGTATGGTTCCTTGCAAACCTAAAACAAACAGTCGTGAAAGACAGACGGAATGTATGTATAATCCATGATAGACACAAGGGTCTGTTAAGTGCCATTGAGTTCATGTTGTCCACTGAGAACCCGCAGTACAGCTGGAATGACTTGATCAGTCGGTGGTGTAAACGACACCTTGCGGCGAACTTCTTCACACACTACAAGAGTGCACGGCTTATGAAGAAGTTCAAGCGGTTGTGCGATCAGAACCAAAGCCATAAGTTCTAAAAACTTTGGGACGAGTTAGAACAAGAAACTTCAGATCTAGGTAAATCCCAAAGGTCAGAGGCAAGCAGTTCACAACATTCAGAAGATGAAGAAAATGTCGCGGAGACTACAGATGTGGCGAGACGACGCACCCGAAGATCAAGGCCAAAGAAATTTAGTGAATGGATCAGTGACAAAGCTCCTGAGAAGTGGTCTCTATTGCACGATGAGGGAGGTGCCAGATATGGCGTAATGACAACTAACATGGCGGAGGTATACAATTTTGTGTTGAGGGGGGTGCGAGGTCTGCCGCTCACTGGAATTGTGGAATTTACATGGCATCGCACGGCCAAATACTTCTACGAGAGAGGTACAGCTGCAAGAGCATTGCTTCGGGTGACACCACCAAAATTTCCTCATGAAGTACAAAGGTACTTAGAAATGAAAGCCGCGGCCGCTCAGAAACACTCAGTCGAGTGCATTCCTAACAGTAGAAGGCAAAGTTGGGTCGTTTATCTGCGCAGTAAGAACGTGGGGGGTGGATACATGTGACAAATCAAGAGGCAAGGAGTGACATTTGAAGACGGTGTCAAGTGCACTTGTAACAAGCCAACTCTATTGTATAAACCGTGCTCTCATGTGATGGTCGCGTGTGCGCACGACAACAAGTCGAGCGAGATGTACCTCTCAGTTTACTATGGTTCACGGTACCTTGCCGAGACATGGACTGCAGACTTTGAGATTTGGGGGACTCAACAGCACTACAGAGATCGGTCGTGTAGGGCAGGCGAGATCCGATATGTTCCACCACCGCAGTTGGAGCGGAAAGGCCCTGGACGACGGCGGAAAATGCGAATTGGCAATGACATGGATAACGCAGAACGCGATGAGCTACGAAAGTGTGCCATTTGCCGACAGCTCGGCCACACGAGGAGGACATGTCCTGATGCATCCGGACCTAGTCGAACATGACTGAGTAATGTTGTGCAACACTTATTCGTTCCTGCTGTGTATTTGATGATGTACTAACCTAATGTTCTTGTTTGCAGGCATGGCTCACCCTCGTCCACAGTTTCCTGAGTTACTCGATCAGTACTACGACGGTCGTCATCGGTCTCGAGCGGTGCGATCCGGAGAGGAGCTTCAGCCATTCCGCCTGCGATCGTCCGGCACGTCTTGGCCTCTCGACGGGAGATACATCGCACGGCTGAGGGCGGCGGGGCTGCTTCCTTTTAGCAGGATGATCACTAGACTGGAGACTTTCAGGCACGACCGATCACTCGTCTCTGCTCTGGTGGACAGGTGGAGACCCGAGACGCACACATTTCACTTCCGGTGGGGGGAGATGACCATTACCCTGGAGGATGTGGCCATGTTGTTCGGACTCCCGATTCGCGGGCAGGCCTGGGTACCACCACCCACTCCCGCCTGATGGGACGGCATGCTCGCCGAGAGGTTTCATTCACTGTATTCTTGTCTTCAGCCATATGTTGGAGGTGTACGCTCCGTGGAGGGTGATGCGCCAGTTTGGCTTATTCCAGACGATCCCTCCTCCAGACGCCCCGCATCGTTTGTCGCATGACCAGCACGAGTAAGTTCTCCATTATCTCCGCGCATAGTGTTTTCGCTCTGTGAAATAACTGAACACTTTTGTTTTTTTTGCAGGCAGAGTCGCAAGGGCAAGAAGGTTGTCAGTTGGCAGGACCGACAGTCTCCTTACACTCGTCGCTGGGAGCAGACAGCAGCGATAGATGTCGTGCGTGAGGAGAGGGCGTACGATTCCACGACATACGGCAACTACCTCCGATGGTACCTCCCTCGCACCGCAGCTCGCATTGCCCCGCCACCTCCGGCGCCTGCAGACGTGCCTGCTCCGAGCGTGCATCAGACATACGACCGACATCACGCATCTCGGGTACACCGCCAGGTACATGCCGCCAGCCCATGACCTACTTGTTATTTTTATTTCTGCCTCCCATTATCTTACCGTCTTGCAGGCTGACGGCATCCGTGCGATCAGTTCCGTGACACGGCCACTAGTCCAGTGGAGGCAAGCAGGTCTGCCTATCACGCCCGACGAGTACGAGAGGGCCGTCGCCTACGTCGACCGACTCGCCTCGCAGCTGACCCTTGAGAGTGCCGCCACTTCGTCGACTTTTGTTGCACCTCCACGTCCACGGGCCCGACCCAGTCATACACCGTCGCACTCAGCCGCTCCTCATCCCGACATAGCCGGCCCTTCAGGTACGGCCGTTGCCGCACCCATTTATCTCGGTGGGCCCCCGGCTCGCTCGTACCGTACAGGTGTTGCACCTCACGTGGACTTCTCGTCGCGTGGTGGTGTACGGATCTCTGAGGGTCCCCGAGCGCGGCCTTCTGCACACACTTCCGATTCTGGATTGGGCTTCGACGTCACGTTCGACTCAGACGACGAGTACATTGCTATGTCTGAGCAGACGGTGCCTATCCCGTCGGCTGGTCCGCTTCGGTCTCCTGCTAGGCACCCACCATACATTCCTCGTCAGTCGGTCCGTGCCGACCCCCAGGTGGTCCGCGACCCATCGTATGCTCAGTATGCCGATATGTTGCAGATGAGAGACGACGCTGATCGGAGCCAACATCAGTTGGCATCTTCGCAGCTTGGTGAGGCACCTCCACCGTCGCAGGATCCGAGTGCTCAGCCTCCCGGTCGACAGCCCTCGCAGAGGACAGTGCATCCGCGCAGCACCTATTCGCCATCGCCGTTTCAGCGCGACCGGAGGCATCGTCCGAAGAGGGGCCGATAGTAGTTTTTTTTTATGTTCTCCTTTTATGGAACATTATATCGATTCTCATGGTTGTACTATTTTGGTTTATATTAGTATTCTCATGTTTTCACTATTTTTTTATGTTCATTTTCGTTTTTGGGAACATCATACTCGACAGATTGAACCAACCACGAAATTTGAATGCTAATTTTAAAAAAAACACTAATTTGAATGCTAATTTTTAAAAAAACACAAATTTGAAAGTTATTTTAAAAAAAACACAAATTTCAATGTTAATTTTAAACAGAACACAAATTTGAATGTTATTTTTAAAAAATCACACAATTTGAATGATAATTTTAAAAAAAACACAAATTTGAATGCTAATTTAAAAAAACCACAATTTTGAATGTTAATTTTAAAAAAAACACTAATTTGAATGCTAATTTTAAACATAAAACAAATTTGAATGTTAATTTTAAATAGAACACAAATTTGAATGCTAATTTAAAAAAACCACAATTTTGAATGTTAATTTTAAAAAAAACACTAATTTGAATGCTAATTTAAAAAAACCACAATTTTGAATGTTAATTTTAAAAAAAACACTAATTTGAATGCTAATTTTAAACATAACACATATTTGAATGTTAATTTTAAACATAACACAAATTTGAATGTTATTTTTAAAAAATAACACAATTTGAATGCTAATTTAAAAAAAAACACAAATTTGAATGTTATTTTAAGAAAAAATACAATTTTTATTGTTTTTTTAAAAGAAACACAATTGTCAAGAATTTTTTTTAAAAAAAACACATTTTCGGCCTTCAGTCGCCATCCTGGATGGCGACTGAAGGCGAAATGCCATAAATCGCCATCTGGAATGGCGACTGAAGCCAGTTTTGCAATTTTTTTTTATTAAGCGTTATTTTTAAAATTATTTTTTTATTCTGTGATATCTGTACAAAAAATTCGCCTAGATAATATACACTACAATCTGTAAAATTAAAGAAATTTTTTTAGTTCATATAGTGACAATGTAGACGAACACTTGTATATCTTGGCATGTTCCTCTAATAATTAGGCTATCCTCATTGCAGAATTATTCTGATATACTACACGAAGATGAAGTATCTTGATGCTTACATTAATTAGGTTTGCAGTGTTCTAGTAAAACGCCGAAGGTTAAATGCTAGAAGAGAACTTACGAAATTTCAGCAAAAAAAAGAAAAAGAAAAAAGAGTGAGGTGAGTATGAGAAGAAATATTCTTGATGCCTCTCGTATTTTTTTTGATGTACTTTATTTGGCTGCCGAGGCCCTTGTACAAAAAGAAAAACTTGAAGTTTTGAATTAGTGTTAATAAAGAATCAGATAGGAGGAATCCCTCCTGTAGTTGCATATAAAAATTTGTGCTCAGCCACTTTCAGTCACAAATGCAACACAGGGATAAAAATTATAACATAGGTATTGAGTAACTGACAGGTAATTATCTTAATATATGAAGCATCATATTACAGCAACGAGCCATCAACTGGTTCAGATGGAACCTTGGAAAATAAATACTACAGCTATTTCACAGTAACTCATATATAGAGCTTGTCAATACCTATGGGCCATGGATGCCAAATTATATGCAAAGCATGGGCATAAGTGAAGATGATTTTGAAGGAGGCCATTATTATGTAAAGCCTGGAAATACATAAAAAATGTTTGTTACATAGAACCAGTTCCTGATAGAACACAAATATAGAATACAAGTAATTGGAGTGAGTATTAAACATTTCTTAACAACCACAAATAAAACAAGGTATACAATGGATACATACATTCCATCAATATCAGCTTACTGCATTGAGAACACCACCAAATACATTGTGGTAAGTACGAATTTTTTAAATCAGTTCATCTGTACCACTGATACAGCCTCCAATGCCTACATAACAAATGCTCTCGTTATTACAAGATTACAGGTAGAAAGAAATGATAGAAAGTTTGCATTAACTCACATCATTGTGCCCAGCAATATACTTTGTTGCAGAATGAATAACTATGTCAGCACCTAATGTTAGTGCCTTGTGATTTATCGGTGGGCAAAGGTACCATCTACACAAACCAATACTCCCTTGCTGTGGCACATACTTGAGATCAGCTCAATATCAATGCATCGGAGGAATGGGTTAGGAGTCAGTAAAGAAGAGAGAGAACTGAACATTGATTCTTGTTAAATTACTAGACATAACCGAACATGTGGATGCCTAAAACATTCTAGCCAACATTGAGATATGGGGGAAAGCAAAGAATAATGCTCACGTTATTACTATTCAGTGCACTTTGGAGGGTGTCCATATCAGCAGGTTTAATGACAGTCATCTGCGTATCAATTGTAGCAAGAGATGAGTAACACATACTATCACACTGGTATGCAAAGATGTAGGCAAACAGATGCAACATACTGTAGTTATCAGTTATCGCAGTTAAAAATAGTAATATTTGCTTAGGCAATAAAATGACAGTTATTTGTGATAGGCCTTGTGGAAGTGCAAAGCACTGCATTGCAAGTAACAAGAAGGACAAGAGCTAAACCATTCTGTAATCTGTATATTACCGATATCCCCTCTATCGGGACAAGTGTGTTAAGCATCGCCAAAATTGCGTACATCCCCGATGCGACAAACAAGATGGATTCTGCTCTCTCCAATGCACTAGACGGTTAAAATATGCAACCATAAGGACTCCACTCCAATGCAACTACAGTGCTTCCAGCATTTACACAACATAACAGTGGAACTTTGTTCTGACCTCATCTTCTTTTCCAATCCCTCGGTGGTCGGTTCCCGTACCTCCCATACTCGAAGCTTTCATACCTTCCCTCCTAAACAAAGAAATTACTACAACAAAACTATCAAACATGAACAATGTAGCATCAAATCCTCAAAAACAGTATGCGTTTAAGACCTTAAATCGATGAGCTCCTGCGAGCTGCTGAACCAGTAGGCCGAGGTGTTCACTAGTGGCATGGTGATCGTGTCTGTGGCGATCCATCTCCCCCATCTTTCACCTTCCAATCAAACAGCACAGAAGTGGGTAAGGGTACCACCTGTGAGTGGCAATTAACTAGTAGCAATGGTATAAGTGCAGTTAAAGTTTTTCAAATGTAACCAGTAACTAGAACTGAAACATAAATATGAGATGAGTGAAAATGTCAACAAAAATTATAACTTTTACAGACATATTATAATAAACATTAGTGGTCAGAATTCTGTCTCAGATGCCACGAAAAGTAAGAAACGGCACAAACTATTGTCGAAGAGCAGAGTAAGATATCGGCGTGCACGGCGAGGCTGGCATCGGAGCCGAGCACGGGTGGTTGCTCGGCCAATGCTGCGTCGTCGGAGGGGGAGGGGGCGTCGCCGAGGACGTTGGAATCGGCGGAGCGGTCGGACCGCGCGGCGGAGTCGACTTGCGCGACGCCGATGTTGCTGTAGTTGCGACGCGCGGTGGGGGAGGAGGAGGAGAGGGAGGAGATGGAGAGGGCCATGTTGATGAGTCGGAAGAGGCGCGCGTGGTCTCGGTTCGAGGGGACACTATCGAGAGCTCTGCGGGAACCCAAATTCAACGTCTTGAATTAACTAAAACATGCATGAATGAGTAGATCAGATGAATCTAAGCATCTATTATGTCCTGATCAGACAATTTTGAAGAATCCCTACATATCTACTTGATAAAAAATTTCTTATTAAACTTTGTCCGATTTGCGGAGATGCTGCTTTATATTAGCTAGTATCAGGAATGTACATTGAGTTGGATTAGATTTGCTTTGTTCTTTTGTTTAGTGTGGTCCATTGCTCACTTGTCGCTAGTACTTGCTAGGTAAGCAACATTTGGAAGTGTATTTTGTTTCTAACTGTAAGATGTTGATAAAAATTAGATATTATAACCACTTGCAATACAATTTTCTAATAAAAATAGCCATTATAAGAAGGTTTAACCAGCAGTTAGTCCTCAAATTTGACACACCACAATATAGTCAATTCTAGTGGGACTAGTTGGAACTCAAATCAGACATGCTCTTCATGCCAACAAGTGAGCAAATAACGAGTAAAGTTGTAGGGTTCTGAATTTTTTTTAAGGATTGTAGAGTCCACAATGTAATTTCATCTATTTGACTATTTCGCTAATCTTAAGTACAGAATCAATCAGAACAGGTTTCTATAGTAATAAGATTAGCAATTGTGCACATGCATTACACGTCTCAGGCATTTTAACCTGTATAGTTTATTTTGGTTAACACGGGCGAAAATTGCACACTAATAAAACGTGAAAGGAAAATATGGTCAATTCGAGGGCAAGTATGGCGAGTAATGAATCTGAACTTTTCCAAGAAAATGTAGCATGAGGAATCATGAAAATAAGAAACATCGAAATAAGTGCTGCTTTTCACATTTCCAGTCATTTTCACATTTTCCACCATTGACAAAATGCAATGTATGTGAATATGTGACAATACAACTTGGAAACATGTCCACAAATAATTATATGTGAGTATGTGAAAGACTACCTGGAAACTGAAACTTTAGAAAGAACAGAGATAAAACAGTCACGAGATGGTTATACTCTGCTAGGCAGTGGCCTAATCTAGTCATATCGCTCAACTATACAAAGTTAACACCCTATTCGAGCAACCCGTGATCAGCTTAGTCCGAATCAGAATCTGTCATCTCCCATTGATGAGCGTCTCTGGGTTCAGCATCCGTGACAGACTTCTCAGGCTTGCCAAAAAGTGATGTGCTAAGCTTGGGTCGCCGCCTTTTGGTCTTGTCTTTAGGAGCTTCATCCTGTAAGGCATAATATGAGGTGAGAACTCGGAAATGCATATAACGAAACAGAAAGCAGAACAAGATTACATCTGAGTACATAACCTTACAGCTTGATAAAACAGCAAGAACTTAGTCTACACTATTGAATTCTCTCTTTTTGAGAAAAACAGCAGAAAGCAAGAAGCATATTTCCCCTACCACAGGTATGGCGACTAGATTGGTGGTCTTAAGACTCTCCTTTTAGAACATATTACTACCAGTATACAACTAACTACCAACATCTTTACCTGGCCCGTCTACATAATCTCTAGTTGATGCAAAACTACTTTATGTATTAGTTGCAAATTCACTTGTGCAACACACAGGAAAAATGAGTATATAAACTCAATAAATAAAAAAAAAGGGAGTACTCTTGAGTCAATAATCAAGGGAAACAAAGCCTAACCTGTGGAGTAGTCCGACCCGGCTGGCTGTTCTTGAGCCATATTGTTCCGAATGAAATGCATGCACACAAAAGCAAGCTTGGGCCTACCCTTGGGTCACTCAAGTAATCGCTGAAATGGAAGCCAGTGTTCTGAATCCTCTCTTTTAGACTTCTCCCTGCTGAGCGGATACCTTTGGTACCTCTCGACCATTCCATACTTGTGTCCTCAGGTGCAAGATCTGGTACCTTTGAAGTCTTTAAGGAAACCACAACAGATTAATTATGGGGGAATGGTGGTAGAATAGTTTATAAAGGTAATTGTTCTGAAAATTTTTATGAAAGGATTATCCATAACAATAATTGATGCTTCAATATTGTCAATTGACCTACAGGCATTGAAAACTGTACACCCAGAGTACAGGTGAATTGGTATGGTGAATTTTGAATGCTGATGTCAAAAGAAAAAAGAAAAAAACCTAAATATAGGATAGCTTCCCATGCTCATCTATGTGCTCAAATAGCTGAAAGGGGTTTTAATACGATATTGCTGAGAGGCAAGTCATATTGACCATTTTATGTCAATTATTAAAACAATGCAGGAAAATAGACCATCTAAAGATTGGATCAAGCATGAAAAACTCCAGCATCCAACTGAAGGCATCTTTAGTATTCTTGCTCTTATAGCTTCTGCAAAAGTTTACAGCCCATTTTTGCAAGCAAATCAATAATTTCTTAGAGACATACCAAAGATGGTTTAAGGGGTTCCTTTAAGTGAAAAACAATTATTGGCATCAACCATGTGCAGCATGTCAAACTATCATTTGGTCCAAGTGGAGGTCATTAAGAAAAGACTTGAAGGCATTATAGAGGGCAAAAAAAAAAAAAAAAATACAAAAGTGACTGTGAACAGTACCAAACATGACCAAAATAAAGGCTAATACACGTACATTATACGGTACTCAACCAATAACACGACAATTAGTTTTCAATTAAGTGAGGCCTCAGAAATGACATACAAAATAAACAAGTATTCTAAGCAATTGGATGGCACAGAATTGTGAAATATTCAATGGTAAAAGAAGCAGGTTGGGCATAAACTAACACAGATCAAGTTGCAAAAATTAGTTCTGTGTAAACATGCAGAGTTGTTTAAATATTTATTCCAATGTTGTGGCCTTATAACTTTGTAAGGAACTTACAAAGTAAGGAATTTCTCTAGCATCCCCATCCTTGATAATCTGAGAGATCCACTTGTTTATCTGCCAAGTTAGTCCAAGAGAAACAAGAATTAAAAGATATATTGATTTAATAATCTAACTATTTAATTGCTCGATTTGATCTAATTACAAGTATGTCCGCACAGAAAGCAAATATATCTTAGCAGTAACTTAAAATGCACACCTCTTGAACATCATCTGGACCATTATATCTTGCCACTAGTTGGGAGGCATCAGTAGTATCCCGTTCCTGGAGAGCCCCCATGAGATTATTCTTTTTTTCAGCTTTGAGTGCCTCATACGTTGCATTTCTTTGGAAACGGACAATGAATACTTGAGGTTTATCATTTTCATCTCCAAAACCTCTAGGACCACAGGCTCCATCAAAATCAGTAGCAAGGTAGAAAGCACAAATTTTCTGCAAAATGTGTGCTGTTATGCAGACTCACAAACAATAAGAAAAGTCAAAGAACAGGTTTTGCTTTGCGGAGAAGAAACTATTATTTGATCATGAAGAATGACAGGACGGTCATTTGCCGACGGCAGGGCCTGAAATGTTTTAACTCCCCTACTCCAGTAATGTACATGGAGTTATGGACAAAGTAAGTCACCCTTAATATTTGATTCTTCAATCAGGATCATTTGATTTAGTCAAAAACACATCTTAGTTTCCAATGTCAGTGATTACTGAGCACAAGACGATACCTTTACCTTCTAACAATGATTAAGGACCAAAAGCTCAAAAGTGATGTTTAGGTTTTGAATGGATCAGTTTGAAAATAAACACTGAAGTTTTGAGGCAGACTACCTTTTGTACTTCTCCATCCAGCCAAACAAAGGTCAATCTGTTATCTGTCAAGGCAGTTGCAGCACTTGATGCCTCTGCTGAACTATCCACATTTGCAGCAAGACCAGAGTCAACATCATCCATGAGTTTATCATGGGCCCTACGCAAAGTCTAAAGAAGTTTCAAATGCAAAAACAAAATAAGTATAGGAATATAATAGTGTAAATCAAACAATTGATTAAGTTGACAAATTTCCACCAAACTTGTTCGTTGCAACTAGCTACAGAAACTTACTTCTCTCTTTTTACTTAGCTCAACACCAGGACGACCAGCAACAATTACACAATACCAGATCATAGTGTCAACTCCAGCACGTGAGTGACCTCTAGCATCACAACCCAGTTCTAAAGATTTGTCCCTTCTTAGCTGTGGGAGTTCTGGACGAGGGAAAGAAGCGATTGTCCATTGAAAAGAGTACTGATATTTTTTTTTTAAGGAAAAAAAGGAGTATTGATGATAGGTGTAGTAATGCTTAGCAAATTAGAGTCACAATACCTTGGTGCTTGTGCTCCTCCATTACCTTTGTGAACTCTGACTTAGTAAATTTTTCTGTGTTAAGAGTTTAAATATTTAGTCTAGCAATTCAGACTGCAATAGATGCAAAGAACAGAATATGAGAAGGAAGCTTGCCATGGTATACAACAGGCTTGGCGCCTGGCCCCTTCAAGAAAACAAGTGCAGGAGCCGACTCCACACCTAACCTGATCCAGAAGAAAAAGTAACTACCAAACAAGATTGCACAATCAATTTATCTTATATATTGACAGATGGAGTGGGGTTGAACTTCTCTAAAATGCACAAGCACAATTACTTCACTTGAGAAGCACAACTTTTCAAAGCTAGTTATTAGCTACCATGTATGATATCAGCATACAGTGTTGATAGTTAGCCCTTTTTCTCTATAGAAGAGTATCTTTTTAGCCCAAAGGAGTTATATTCAGCACTAGGTACCTAAATAAAGGCGTCTAAACAAATGCAAACCAGATAGAGCTGTTGTTCGGGACAAAGATTAGGAAGAAGATAATTAACTAAAGGACTACATTTACTTCAACTGTCAAATTCCAGCCTAAACTGACTCTGTTCTCTTCTATCAGATTGATCTAGGAAGCACAATCATAAGTGTATACAAATAGATATATCATAGATGCACAAACAACACAAAGCAGATAAAGGATGGTATCAATACTCATCAAAACAATAACAATAGAACAAAAGGGATGCTTTATAGCAAACAGAAAAGTAATTATGGAATTCTCATCCGAGATATCTTAATAAAAGATTAGATAATATGATGAATTATAGCATATAAGCTAGTAAACTGTATGTGTGGCCATCACAATCAATTTACTGAACAATAATTTGGTAGCAAAAGAAGTTCAAAAAGTGCAGAATGTGTTTGTGATCAACAGATTCAGCTAGATAAAACAAGTTTAATATCATATAGTAATACAAGTATCAACTAAATCCCATCGACTGAAGGCTTTTTCATCTTTTTTTTTTATCATAACATGTATTGCCTATTAAGTTATTAGTCACATAAAAATTGTAACACTGAAATGTAAAAATATCAATATCATAACAGAAAGATGCAAAAGGAAATAGCAGCAAAGTGTACATAAAGCACATACGAATTCAACCAAATATGGGATTCATCTTCTCTCCAAAGGACAAATGCAAATGATGTATAGCTTGAATACTCTTGGGCAGCTTGGCGCAGGAATGGAGTTGCACGCTCTCCAGTACTTGAAAAGAAGATGACTTTGACCTATTTATCAGATGCAAAATATGACATGACAAACAGGGCATAACCATGCTATTGTACTAAGATATTATGTTGTTTCAGATAAGAAGATAGATATTATGTTGTGATAGGAATAAATCACAACACATCAAAAGAAAAGCCATGGAATGGAGATGCACGCTCTCCGGTACTTGAAAAGAAGATGACTTTGACCTATTTATCAGATGCAAATATGGCATGACAAACAGGGCATACCTATGCCATGGTACTAAGATATTATGTTGTTTCAGATAAGAAGATAGATATTATGTTGTGATAGGAATAAATGACAACACATCAAAAGGAAAGCCATGGAAAAAAAATGAGTTTCTGAGTGTTGACTCTTCCAATATATTAATTACTAAATGTTAGTTATGTTCAGTTAGAAAATAAGTGTATAAATGTTCATACAAGCCATTTCGTAAGTTGTAAGATGAATAAGTACAAAAGAATCAGTGTGTCTTGCAATATGTACTTAAATAACATCGACTACCTTATGATGGCCGCTCTTTCCAATGAATTGGGGCCCCTGAAAATGATGGCAGCTCTACATTAGAAATGTGATCCCCTAGAACGAAAGCCTATCTAAATGAGGTCTGACCATAGCATAACAACCAATAATGCAGTAAGTTGAAAAAACAAGAAGAATGGACTGCAGAGGAGAGTGATAATTAGCTATATTAGCCAGTAGGCTAAGATCATGAAACTTAAAACCAGCTATAGTGCCACAAGATAAAGTTTCTGATTATACATAAAGAAGTGAACAGAGAACTGTAATCCTGAATGTCAGTAAATAGGCCTGGACAAAACCCAATTTACAAAACTAGAATAGAGATGCAAGAGTAGAGTTATCAACTTATCTGGCATAAAAACACAAGATATCTAAGAAAGACACCAAGAAGGAAACTTCATGTTATTCAGTAGGTCTTAGCTGCAAATTTGATCCGAAGTACTAACTCAGATGTTGGATGCATTCAACAGCACTTTATTTTCATCAGTTAACAAACATTTGTTTTTTGTAGTACCTACTTGTGATAGCACAACTCTTTACAGCAGTCCCATAAATAGAATTAAGGAGACAAAAACCAAAGTGAATCATAAAACCTCACCAGTGTTTCCTTGGAATAGTACAAAATGCGAGGTAAACCAACTACTGATGTTGCCACCCAGTCAACAATTGCATCCGCAAAGAGCTCACCTGGATACCTAAGAATAGAAAAAGGGTTATACTGTTGAAGCTAGTACATACCAGTAATGCCAGGTCTTCAGAAAAAATGAAAGAAGATCAATTATAGAATTCCATCATGCAAAAATAACAATAGATGAGTCACATTCGTATGATTTCTCAATTCAAAATCCAATAAAAACAGTTACCTCATGTAACAGTCAGAACTTCCGCATTTAGCTGGATATGCAACGAGAGCTGGAAGCCCTGCACGGATAATGAAGATTAAGTGAAGGCTATGTAACAGAACAGAAACCTATGCTCAACAGAGAAAAACAATAAATTGCAGAGGACCTCTTTCTGAATCATTTTAAGAAGGGTCTGGCTACTGACAAACTCTAAAGACCTTGAATGGACCATGGGTTCCACAGCAATCACTTATATCAACTCAAATTTATCAAAGTAAATACTGTTGGTAGCCTAATTTTATCTGTTATGAATGTCTTTTGGCAGTCTTCAAAATAATCAATCAAAATCACAATACAGCATATCTAAATTTAATATAGCTATCCTAACTTTACTAACAAAACAACGTTCACGATGATCGTCCATGAGTTACAATTACGCTAATAACAATTGCAAAACTTAAATCACATTGCATTGAAAATAAGAAAAGCAAGGCAGTCCTCTAGTGATATTAAATTAAAGCAATGCAGAAAAGCATGACATGGTTACATCTTAAACTTTAGGTTCATGTTATACTCATGAAGCCCTGATGCCTCAACATACCATTACGGAAAAATGGCTGTTTGGAGAACCTTTTTTCTGCAAAATGAGCAGCCAGATGTGCATCACCAAGTTCTACCATTGCAGTGTTGGCCACACCATCCAATTGGATGCCTACATCATAGAATCAAAATTTCTATTAGGGAAAAAAGGATATTCTCTAGAGGAAAAAATTAAAATTGAGATGATATGTTGTTCATTCTGTTGACAACACATAATACTTGAAAAATGGGAAACTTAGTTCCTTTATAGCCAGTATTTTCATGGAAAACTTCTATTCTAAGTTTCTAACAATTGATAGTCATAAAGTGTCCAAAATGTCGTAAGAGATGAAGTCATGGTGAACAACATACCAATTTGTTTCCAATAATCAATAAACTGAGCACAGCGAGGACTCCCCTTTGAATAAACCTATATAGTGAAATAATAATCAGTTAATGGTCAAGAAATTCTTTTTAAGATTCCATGAAAAATTACTCTCAAAAATTGTGGAAATACAATGTAAATACAAGAAGAAAAGCTTATGCTGACAGCATAAATGAAGAAGGTACTGTATGACTTACTTGTATGAGTAAAGGATATTCTTGACTAATGCCAGACATGAATGACTCATGTGTGAGTACATTAAAGCCATAGTCAGTTGAATCTATGGAGTGAAATTGTTTATGTCAATTGAAGCCACAAGTAGGGAAAACATGAGTGCTAATCATAAGAAAGTAGATAGCCAGAACTTACTGACTAAAGAATCCTTTAACAATGGGAGATCAATTTTCAAGAAGTGTTCCTTTTGATATTGTTCTTTGACCCTCTGAAGAACATCCTACATGATGAAAAGGAAAGAATTTTGAATTACATATGGGAAATGAATGTGAAAAGGAACACTTTTCCAATTCACAAGCACTGGCGTGCGCGCAGGCGCGCGCGCACACACACACACAGAGGGAGAGAGAGAGAGAGAGATGGATCTCACCATATGATGATCCAGACCAAAAAGATCATAATCTCGCTTCAAAATTGGATTTGTTAGCAGCTCATATGCATAACGAATCTGTATAAAAAAAAACCAAACATAAGATTTTAAACTTTTGGATTACTGTAATAACAAAAGATATATCTTGGACATCCTAGGTAAAACCAAAACTAAACAGTTGCAACAAGAAAAAGATGATGGCTCATAAGCTGGATTATTCTTAAATGAATGGACATTTGTTCAAGAGTATAAGCTTGAACTCTTATGATAGAAACCACATGGGTGAGAAGACTGTTGTGTTTAGAAAAATGAATAATGAATTTTCCCATGATATATGCTTTGGTGTGGTCAGTGCAAGCATTTCATGATTAGTGCATACATCAAACAAATAATTCCCATAAAAAGATGCCTAAATTGTACATCATAATTCAACATATTGGACCATAAATTGTGGTCTCACCTTTATGTTGTCAACAGTTGATTGGTGATTCGTATCAGAAAACCTGAGTTGACATAAAGAAAAACATCATTCAGCTTCTATGTAGAATATTGAGGGCATAAAAAAGAACACAAAAATGCAAGCACGTTGCAGCAAAAAAAATACTCTGGTCATAAGCAAACAAAACAATAATTAATGCAAACAATTTTTCAAATTGAAGGTTTGGGAATGCCTGCAGGGCCTCATCAAAGTCATATTTAACATACACACCTATAAACTACCTCGTGGTAGCAAGTCACCAATCAATGTAACACAAAAAATGGCTTATCTAGAAACAGATCTCCATAGAAAACAATAAGCACGCTGCAAGCAATCATCCGTGGTAAAACAATAAGCAAGCTGCGAGCAATCATCCACAATAGCACACAGATCAGCCATAGTGGCCGGCAATGTTTTGACAATAACAAAGCAGTAACAGTAAAGCATAGGCAAGAAGTGGATCACGCCACAAAGCAGTAATCTACAAAATCTCTCATACATAAGGTGTCCAAACTAAGCTAAATTTACACTAACAAATCAGTGAAGTTTGTCGCATAATGCATCGACACATCTAGCAACAATGCCAGACTCCAAAATAGATGCCACTATTGAGATTATATCACATCAAACTTTAATCCAGACCACACCTCACAGACTGCAGTTTCCACTACAGATTCGATCAAACAAAACACACCTCAAAACTGAATCAGAAAATATCAGCTAAGCTAGATCAGAATTGCTCTCACCACTCCTTGGAGAGCCGCCCGTAGGCCTCGACCACCTTCTCGGCAGGTGCAAACTTCTCAATCCCGAGCACTGCAACAACATAACCAAAACAAAAAGTTATAATAACAAGGCCAAATCGGGCGAAACGTGGGTCTATGGGAGAGCACGTGGAGAGATGAGGCGTCTGACCGTCGTAGTGGGAGATGGGGAAAGAGGAGGGAAGCACGACGAGCTGGAAGAAGAGGCCGGCAGCGAAGAGGAGGAGCGGCAGCCAGTAGCGCCTTACCGCCACCGGAATCGCCATCGGAGAGAGCAGGAGGTACGGAAGTTTGAGTAACAAGGAGGGTTTTAATTTTCAATTCAAGGTTTTAAACATACTTTTTAAGATGAGAAGGAATTTTTTAAATAATCTAATAAAAATAATAATGCACGAATTATCCTTTAATGGCAAGTTTGAATGGGCACTCAACATTTTTTTCGACCGAGTCATCATCACGACAGAAACAAAAAATTGGAAAAAAACCAGCACAGTTCAATCGCTAGTTTCCCTGGCTACTGACATTTTTTTTACTACTATTTGACAGTTTTTTTGACATTAATATTCAATAATCTATAATTTTGATTGATAATTTGTTTAAACCAATAAATTTTTAATTTTAAAATAATTAGATTTGTATAAACAGATCATCAATTAGTATTATAAATTATAAAATATTATTTTTAAATCTTACAATTCTTTTAGACCAATAACTACAATATATAATTCTAATTAATGATTCGTTTATATCAATTTGATCGTTTTGCCTTCACATATCTATTCGTTTAAATGGATTGTTAATCAGAAATATATATTGTAAGATATTGATCTCGAAAGAATTATAAAATTCAAGAACAATTTTTTGTAATTTATAATTTCAATTGATGATTCGTTTGTATTGATTTAATTTTTTTAACAATGCAAATATATTGGTTCAAACGGGTTATCGATCAGAATTACATATCATAAGATGTTGATCTAAAAAAAAATCATCAAATAGTAATTCAATTAGAATTAAATTGAATTTAAAAAAAATTCAGTTCAATCGTGACACACTCTATTTTGCCTAGCGACTGGCAACTGTGCTAATTTTTTCTTTTTTTTTTTCTGTGGCCATTGTGAAGGAGTATTTAATTTTCATTTAAATTGGTGATTAGCATCTATTTTTTGTAAAAGTTTTGCATTGTGGATAATCTATGTAATTTTTTTATTAGATTATTTAAATAATAATTCGATGAGATGATTAGGCCTTAGTGGCTCTAGGAGTGTTTAAGGCGTGTTGACTGAGTTGTAACTTATCAAATTAGATTTAGGGGCTTGATTGCACAATCTGAATGATTGAAGGGGCTCTATTTGCTTTATTTTCAAATAAAAAGACCTAATTTGTATAATAGATGATCCGGAGAGGAGTTTCCAGTGTGATTCTGATGTATACTATTTTTTCTGAGTTTTGGAAATAATATGGAACTTGTACGCTTGTGCGTGATAAAGAGGTGACAATGATGGTTGTAGTAGTACTAATGGAGTGTTTACCATAAGATCTCCTCTTTATGTCTAGAGATCATAAGGGTTAATTAACTTTCACTGGAATTAAGCGTCATATCACTCGTGCTCCCCATCTAATTTGAGACTATTTGCTTCACACTATTATAAAAATAACTGATTTTGATATATGTCTTAAATTTATTTGCAGTCTTAGAAATTTTCCTCTAATTACATACATGAGATTGACTTTGTAATGGGCATGTCTGACTTTCTGCTTGATTTTAGTGCTTGAGACTTATTGTTATGTATCGACAAGAGTTTAGATGTAGCGTAGCTTATCTAATCACAGTGAAAACATAAATCAAATAATCTTTAAACAAGTTTTATGTAAATTCTTAACTAGATAATTTTTGAGGAAGATATAAACCCAAACAATCTCTTCATATGTACACAATAAGTTTAGTTTCTCAACAAGCAACGTCATATCTTTGACGTGAATGTATTAAAGATAGAAAACTTAGTTGAAGGATACTGAAAAATGGAGTGTTGTTATAGCATATTGATTATGAAATTGACATATGAGTTTAAAATCTATATGTTTTTAAAACAAGAATGATTTATTATAATATCTTCACCTAGTTGAGACCAAAGAGTCTTAGCTATGCAGGAGTTTAGTTTCGTATTGATAATTTAGATTGAAATAACACTATATAAAAATTTGAGGAAATCAATTATACCCACTGAAAAGTCTCCCCAAGAGCCAAATCATCAGAGTGTTTGACTCTTGGAGAGACTCTTCACATGTGAGCTCCACAAAGGATAAGCGGATGGTCAGTGAGCACACGTCAAGCGAACTGTCTCCATTGGAGAGGATGAAGGCACATAGAGACGTGTTTTCACAAGCTCTACATGACTTTTTTTTGCCAAATGTTACGCACTTAAAATTAATACTGACATGTGGATCCAAGAAAAAAAGGTCCACCTATTAGTGAATGGGTTTGTTATGTGTGCATGAAGCGAAGCGAGGATTGTTGGGCCTACAACATGCTTGAGTGCACCCATGTCAGTGTGTGCGCACCCACCAATAATTTACCCATAACAACTAACAAGTCAGTCTCATAATTCGCGTCCACACATGTCATTAATAGAGGTAGTTCTGCGTGCGTCGCACGTGAGGTGAGGCGCATGGGTCCCATCTGATGCGTGAATCGTGTTCAATCGCTAGCCTCGTTCCATTTACCCACGCATAGCTTTTTAACATACACTCATTGACAAGTAAGCCTAGTGAATTGCAGCCCCACATGTAAGCGATACAGTCCCAAAAATAATATTGGACATAAATAAAAATCGTACAAATTTTTTCGCAGTCGCAGCTACCGCACACACAGTGGATGACAAGTGAACCCCCCTCTTAATTGGTCTACCTATAAGCCCCTATTATTTCTTGTCGTGTATAACTAGCCTTTAGAATTTAATTCTCAGGGGGCCACCTATAAGCGGCACAAAAAAGAGGTGTTCAAGATATAGTCATTAGAAATAGTCATTGAGTTATTTTTTTATTATTTTTGGTCAAATATTCATAAAAGATAGCAAAAAAATTGTAAAAATTTAAAAAATTGTGCAAATTTTACACAACTCAATCCTCTATTAATACTATATTGTTGCCTCATTTTCACATACTATTCTATATCAATCTAGCTCCAAAACCCACTCCCCAATTCTTCCAAAATTTTCTAAAAATCTCATTTGGATTCTAATGCATCCAGTGGTTTCTTAAACTGGTTTAGTTCTTCCCAACTCCCAGTGAAAATACCAAAAATATTGACAATCAACAGTATCACAAGTTTTTGCGGCCACCATATCCTCTAAACTACCCTCCAAATCCACCAAATTATCAAAAATAATTTTTCACATCAAATTATCCTCTCTATCCACCACATGCCCACGCATTTCCGCAACCCCTCAATATAGGCAAAATTTTTATTTTGTCGGTATATTGGCGAATTTTTCGCAGTTCTCTCCACCACAACAGCCTAGAGACAATGCACACTCTATGTCGGTGAACGATAACGACACTCTACATTCCGCTCCAACCATCTAGCAGCACGAATCGTCATTAATAACGGCAATACCAATGCTGCAGCTAATGCTGGAGGGAAGTCAAAAAGCGTTTGCCGTGGTCGGTGGACGACGACATAAAGTTGGTAATAACTTCATTTCTGTAAATCAGTGCTTAGAAGGTAATAAATTTACTATACTTAAATGAAAAATTTTTTAGTTACCACATAATTTATTTTTAGTTGACAACATGCACATTAGTGCTTGACTCAATAATCCGTTTGATTGTATTGATGAAAACAATATGAAATACAATATGTACTAGACTAATGTTATAGCTGCGTACAACAAGATGGGCCCGAAAAGAAGAAAAGAAACCAAACATTGCAAGAATCAATGGCAACAGACTAACAAGAAAGTAATACAATTTAATGGTGTTTGACTTTATCTTAATGAATTTAAGACATATAACCAAGTAAGAGTCAAATCATTGAAGTACTTGCCCAATGAGTTGTCTCGGTGCCCAATATGCAAAAATGTGGGTTAGGTAGGGCTTGTGTCACTGTCAGACCATAAAAAGCACAAGTCTATTAAGGCTGAACTTGGGTACCTAGGTGGGAGACAAGAATTGGGCTAGGCCAGCTTGGTTCAGCTATTAGGCCTCAAATTCGAAGCCTAACTCAACCCTATGGGTAACATACTTAGCTGAAATCAAGTCAAGTATTAGGGTCTGGCAAGTTGAATTTGCTTAAGTCTAGTCACACACCACCCAGCTTTTGAACTACTAGTCCTATACAAATTGCACGTGGATTCAAGCCTTCCGATCAAGTATCAACACTTCAAATCAACTACAATGAAAAAATAGTTGACATTTCATTTATTTTGAGTCATGTATTAATGTGGGACATCAGATCGGACTATCCAAACCCCCGGTGCAGGTTTATCACATTTTTCAATATGGATAAGCTTAATAAGTGTATGATTCATGCCAATTTGGTCACTGTATACATAAGTTATGCGGAATATTGCAATTGTCAAGTTAGAACTGTTAGGTTAAACAAAAGTACTTGTGTATCTATGTCAATGAATCGCATTTATACTAGTGAACCATACAAGGGACTACAGAAAGCATTTTACAGGATCAAATTATGAGTGCATGCATTGGGCCTGCATTTCAGGTAAAAGCCTCTCGTATGAAAATCACTTCCAATGAGTTGTTACCATATCATTTTTTGGTGGACCACATTATGGGCAAACAAGAGCTGAGCCCCATTAACACTGAAGAAAAACATTCTAGCAATATAACTCATATAATGTTTAAAACAACATCGAGAAATTTCAAAATTGACGCCTAGGTTTTGATTCCGCTACTGTAACTCGGATTTGTCTGCCGTCTAGGTCCTGCGTGACAATATCATACACTTAATCTAGCAGGCAGTAGAATGACATTAAGGAATTAGATGAAGTGTTTCAGAGCTTACGGTGCCATCAAGATTCGATATCGCATTGGTCACCTCTTCGGCGGAGCCATACGTGACAAAGCCAAATCCCCTTGACCTGCCACTCTCCCGGTCATAGATAACCCTTGCATCAAGTACTTTCCCTTGCTCGCTGAATAGGTTCTCAAGGGCTGAATTGTCGACACCCCAAGAAAGGTTCCCCACATAGACCTTGTTTTCAGAATCAAAGCTGCCACCACCTCTAGGTCCTCTAGGAAAGGGTTCGTCCCTTGGTGGCGGCGGCCCAGAGTTTACTCTCAAAGCTCTTCCTTCAAGTGTCTGTTTTGAGATATAAGGTCAATTAGTCAAGAGGACTATTGTAATACACTGTACATATAAGTCAAGTAATTCAAGTTAAAGCAATTAACAGAGGCTCTAGATTTAGCTATGCTGGAAATCATATTTCAGTAATGCAAGTTTAGGTAGAACCCTTGCTATCTCAAATAATTAGTAAAAGCTCTACTTAAAGCATTCGTGCTACAATGTAAATAACGAACAATGACACAGTAGCATACAGCCATATATAAAGGTTTCTCTATAGCTCACCTACTAAGCATGAAAATACCATCAAAAAAAGGTGCTCTCAAACATGGGAGTATACTCACATAGCCATTGAACTGCTCGACAGCTGCTCCAACTTCTTCAGCAGTAGACATTGTCACAAATCCAAACCCACGGCTTCTTCCAGTCAATCTATCATATATGACCTGAGAAAAATGTAATCTTAGAGCATGACAGAATTATTCACATATGCTGATATGCATGCAGTTCTGTTGTTGGACAAAAACATCAGCTTTAGTTAATTCATAGCTTACTGTACTATGGAAACAGGGCCATAGCAATCCAAACAAAAGCAATTTTAAAACATGCCCAACCTTAATTCTAAAGCAAATCAAACCAATTCCAATAAAGTAACACATCATCTAGTGGATGGCCTGCGATTCAAATTGAAACAACAGGTCTGTTGTCCAGCAAAACCATGCCAGATAGTGCACAATTGAAGAACTGTCTACAGATCTTGAGGCTAAGTTAAAATTCAACCAGTAGATGGAGCATACACATACAACAGCTATAGTATGGACTGCTTATTGAGACAGGATAAACATCAAGAACTGCAAAAGACACTACTTTTTCATAAACCAAGTGCAAGATTTATCCAACAATGGGCACACGCATCACTGGGCAACTTAACACACTTGGAAACACCTAGTAAAAAAAGTTTGTAATTCCCTGACGTCTCACAAACCCAAGCGCGAGAACAGTCAGGAAACTTGCCTAATTAATGAGGAGGTTGTCAGTACGCAGCACCACATAATTAGATGTTTACAACCGTGACCAAGACCAAACAATAACATGCAAAACTGCAAATGTACGCGGTGCAAACTGCAAAGTTCGTAATTCGCATCTCTGGAACTCTGAAGCCACAGGTTTACCATTCCCATACAATTTACATACAAGCATACAGAGTAAAGATAGCTCCAATTTCCAAAAGTTCAATGTAAATTTCCGCAAATACTACAATTACAGGACACTTAGAAGCAGAGATGGGATTAAATGTATACCTCAACCATCTCGACGGAGCCGACCTGCTCGAAGAGCCCGGCGAGCTGGGCGCTGTCGACACTGAACGGCAGGTTGCCGACGAACAGCTTCAGGTCCTCCGAGAACTCCGCCTCCCCACCCGCGTCCTCCGTCTCGAACTCCGACGACACCGCGACGGCCGAGAGACACAACGGCCACCGCGACACCGCCACTGCGCTCAGCGGCGGCCTGGAGGGGAAGGAGACGGCGAAGTGGGGAGCGGAGGGGCTGGGCTTGGGGGAGGAGAGGGGGAGGAATTGGGGCGAGAGGGCGGTGGAGAAGAGGGTGGTCGCCATGGGACGGAGTGATGACAGCTTGGGAGATAAGGTTTTGGGTTGGGAGGTAAAGAGGCCGGAGGGGGGGGGCGGTGTGAGGAAGGAAGGGATTTTATAGTGTACGGGCGTCTGGAATGGCTAAGGCAAAGGTGTGGATATTTCTATCGTGCAGCCATATTTTTTAGGATTTGGGATTAAGAGAGTGTATGACTCACTGGGTCCACCGTCAGTGTAAGCGAAGGAGACAAGATGGCTCACTGGCTGGATTTTAGCTGTATTTAAAGTGTGGTGGTGGGGATGGATGCATCAGTGTGGTTTGCAATTTGCGAGCATTTTGGTTAGTTATCAAAATCTATAAAGATAATTTCTGGTCATAGTTAATTGTATGGTACAATCAAAATATATATCACAAAGATTTATTTGATTTGTATCTAACCACACAATAAACATAGCCAATGTTGGTCACTAAAATGTGATCAACAAATGATCCGGTATATATTTGATAATGAATGATATATAAAATTAATCAAATATTATCTAGATAATAGCGGGTTGTCAAATCTCAATTGTAAAACAAACAAAAGTCAAACAAGATTGGCATTTTCAAATTTTGATTTAATAAAAATTAACTACCAACCAAACATATCCATCTATGTATTGCAATATACTCTACTAATTATTAAGATGGTGTTTGGTTATCTTCTCACAAAAAAAGTCTTTCTTCAAACTTACATAAAATTTTCTTAGAGGTTGTTTAGTTTATCCTCCCCATGCTAAAAGCAAGCTACAACTAGTCTTTTCAGGCATGCCCGAAGATCCCAATCACTGAAAATTGAGCATATGTGAAAACTAAACATGTTTAACTAGTTTATCATTAATGTACCTACACAGCCAAAAATTCTCAAGATTTTAAACGAGTAACAAATATGTTTGAAAGCTGCATATTGAATACACAAACCAAACACTGAGATTGATATATAACACATGGCGGTAAAATTTTTCTAGCAATCAAGCCCAGGATAGAAGATAGTAACTTTTCTGGACATCTTAGTACAAGCCTTACAGTCTACGGAACAGAAAAAAAAAATAGCAAGGCGAAGCAAGAAGCTAGAGGTAAAAAAATCACGAGTACAAGCCACACAACATAAGCGCCTAAAACTTTTCTTGTCATACCATGAGGGCTCCAGCAAGCAACAGGCATAGCCTCCCCTGCCTTAGTTGCCTATAAAATTTGTACAGCGAGAATGTGAGAAATGCTATTCACTCGCCAAGCTAGAAGGATTTTTCAAGCGGTCCCTCAAGATGTCAGAAAGCTTATTGCAAGCATCCATACAGAGTTCTACTGCCTGTTGATGATGGTGGCAAAATGTTAGGTATGTGATTCTATAAGTAATCATCTCGCTTTATGCAGTGGATAAAACTTACGTGGGTGATCTTGCCATCAGACCACTCTCCGGTGAGCGTAAGCTGAGTGATCTCCTTACGAGCCGGCATGAAAGCTACCATAAGGCTTCCATCTTGCCATGCTTCCTCATCTGAGGTTGGATCAATGATAATGTTCTTCCCAAAACAAGACTGGCAAAAGTAAGGTGATTTGATTAGGATTATGCCAATTTCACCATAGGAAAAGATAAGGCACCTCAAGTATCCAATAACCTCAAGACTGTTGGTGCTTAGAAACACTAATGTATGGTTGATTCACAAACATGAATTAGAATCAACAGGATGGATAATATGCACAGAAGGACAAGCTGCAGTTTTAAGCAATCAAGTTTCAATTTCCCTTGGTATATATGAAGGCATAATAAAGCAGAGAGAAAGTGGGGACATACCACAGATACCGAGGTAACAAGGTCATACATCATGATTCCAGCATCTGCCAAGGCAAGACTAGCACAAGATATAATGATTGGAAGATCGCCTGAAACAAAAGAAAAGGCGGTAAGAACAGTAGTATAAATACTTGTCACCATAAACAAAGTCTAGAATAGTGTCATACTGCCACCAGACTCAAGAACCAAAGCAAAAACATCAACAGTGGTCTTTGGAAAAGTGTCTAGCATTACTGCGCCTTCCAGGGCTTTATGAAGCATAGCTGAGTACTCTTTGTTGTCTGATCCCTGAAATAGAGATGCATGATATCAATAAGCGATTCTATAAGATAATTCTCAAAATAAGAGTGAGTAGACCCAGTCAAACAGCATACCTGCCCACGAACAGCAGTGGCAAAAGTTGTATAGCTCACATTGCAATTGAGCCTACCAATGTCACTGTACATCATAGCTTTCTTGCTTTCTCTTGGTCCAAATCTACAATCATAAAACAAGCAAGACAAAGCAATGAGTCAGGAAGGCAAGTTCAACAAGACTAAATAACCAGGTAAGTTCACAAACAAGAAACAAAAAGTCATTTTACAAATCTCAAAGGCAAAGTTCAAGGTATCAGAATATCCTAGTTCTAGCAATATGATCTTTTGTTTTCTTTTGAGCGGTGGCAGGCCATACAGTTAAGAGATTCAATTACGGAACTGTGCAAGCTACATTTATAGATGAGCATAAAGTTATATATATTGAGAATGAGATCATGACATCCATCCTAACACATAATGGCAGTAAATCTGCTTAATACACACATTGGAAAGAGATTAAGACATAATGGAATAGACTTTGCAGATTAAGCAGATTGAATAGAATTGAACCATGCTTCTCATGCTCAGCTGATGTGAGATGATCTCAAGTTGTTGCTTACTAAGCTAGCTACAAGATCTCAGTTGCCCTCAGCATGCTAGTATTTTACTCTGTAAACATCAAGGTGCATCTTTGCCGGTCAATTGAAGGAGATTCTTTCCATATTTATAGACAAGAAAAACTATGATGTTGCGATAGCAAACTGAAGTAGCCAAAGATATAGTATAAATTTCCGCACTCCAAATTTTTTTAACACAAAAAAGCATACCTAGATAAGGCAGCACAAAAGCTTGTTATACTTACACGGATACAATGACTTTTGTCTTCCCAAACTCCGCATAAGCAGATCCTGATGCGGCAGTAGTTGGTCCTGTCTGCAGAACTGCAAGATGAAAGAACATATTAAGCCATTGACAATTACGAATTTATAATGCAAAATACAATTCTACTAATTATTAAATCCACAGAGCAATAGGCAGTATCATTTAAGTCAAGGTTAATAGGGAGAAAGAGGAAGAGGTGGCAAGGCATATATTTTCTAAAGAAAACCTAAATGGGCCATAACATTGAACATCTTAACACACATAATAGAAGACCAAATAGACACACAGCTCACAGCGCCAATCAAAACAAACATGAGCTTAGCGCCAACACCTCAAGCAAGCAGTAGACATGTCAACCGAAGATCTCTAAGACGGAACAAGCTCAGGATTGCAAATGCCACACAGAGTACAGAAGCCGAAGAGATGAGCATTGACTAACGCATGGAGCAGGCGCGACACGCACATAAATTTATGGACATACGAAGAAGAGACAAGAAAGAAGTATTGCATCCAAGTACCCAACAAGGCACTAATTCAAGCAAGAATCACAGCAACAACGATAGGCATTGCATCGAGCACCTAACGCATAATGTCGAACACCTGAAAGTGCACACCAGACAAGCACACAGCAGACAGGCATATCGTCGAATACCTTAAGCGCAGGCTAGACCGTTGAACATAGGAACATCACAACATCGACAGAGAGATTAGGGTGGGAGTCTGGGGGCGTTACAGGCGGGTCGGCAGTCGTGGAAGGAGCGGCCGTCGGCGCGTGGCCAGTCGGCGTCCTCGGCGAGATGGCGCCGCAGCTCCTCCCTCTTCTCCCGCCGCTTATCCCCAGCTGCCGCAGGGGAGTACGTTCCTGTCGCCGCGGCCGACATCTCCTGGTACTTTGTAAGAGTCCCCCTGCTGAGCGGAGCTAAAGAATGGATTGATGGGGTTCAAACGGATCCGCTACAGTGGGCTTCAAACTGCAGTTGTCACTCTCCTTCCTGGAAAAAGAGCTGCCGATAGGGTGGGGAGGAAGGGTTTTTAGGTCGTAGAAACAGAGCAGGGGGAAAAAAAAAAGGAAAGGTTGGCCCATGCAGGTCTCGAACCTGCGACCTTCGCGTTATTAGCACGACGCTCTAACCAACTGAGCTAATAGGCCAACTGCTCTAAAAGTAAAAATGTAAAACATAAAATTTTTTTTAGTTTTGTCGCACAATACCAAATCTCGTTCGTGCTTTAACCTTCGGATATTAATTTGGAGCTTAATGGGGTATATTATAAGCATTATCCTGCCTACAATCGAAAATGCAAATTCCCCGGTTCCCCTATCGAGCAAGAAAGAGAGGATAGACAACATCACAGTTGCCAAGGTGATAGTTCTTTGATCTTTATGGAGGGAATCATATAAAATATCTCATATCACAAATTGTTGAAGTCACTGTATCAAACCACAATTATGAATGACTGATTCGATCGAAATAGATGAGATATTCTAAATATCTTATAAATAAATTCATAACACCTCGATCTCAATTGTGAAATCTCAATTGAATGACTCTTATATATATATGTGTGTGTGGAATCTCAAATTTAGACTATTCATACTATTTAAACGGAGAATACAAATCTAAATCCACCTCATAGAACCTTCCTGACATAAAGAGCAAAACCATAAGTCACTATTCATATATTCACACATTATTGACATGTATGTGATAATATAATACCGATATTTCCATAAAAAAAAATTGATGGAAAAGATCCTTAACTACTCTTTTTGAAACCCTTTTTCAAATTTTACCACGTGTTATCACCGATTTTGAAGTAAATATCATCTCCACTCTTTCTCAACAACTACTCATATTTTCAATCTAAATTACATCTCGTAAAAACAAAAACATAGAACACATAACAGAGCCGTCACCATCAAATTTCTTAATCATCACCGCTGTTCTTCTTTCCTGTTAGTCCCGCCGTCCTTTCCGCATCAAATTTTTTTCCCGTTCATAGCTGCCGTCCTTCATCGCCCTTGCCCTTCATCGCCGTCGTCATTACCATTTGTCGCCTCTGCCTTTTATCTCCGTATACTATCAATTGTAACAACCTATGATCCTGCCTCATATGGAAGAAAAAGGACATAACAGGTACATTGTCGATTGCAGCTATCTTAGAATATCTTCAGCTCTAGGCCGAACTACAATATGTGCAGCTTCTCCCTCATCTGTTAGACAAGCTAACCTGGAAATGGACTCTGAAGGGCACCTACACTGCAAAACCTACTTACAAATACTTCTTTTTGGAAGCCATCATGTTCAAACTGCACCAAGACACATGAAAGGCAAGAGCCCCACTGAAATGCAAAATTTTTGCATTGCTTGTGGCACAAAACAAATGCCTGACAGCAGAAAACTTGGCAAGGGGGGACGCCAAATCAAGCCGCTCAGCGCAAGAAACTGCAGAGCATCTGTTCAAAACTCGCTGCTTTGCCATCGCAGTTTGGACGATTGTGTTGAGCAGACACGCCCCCCAACTCTGCAACCCAGGAGAGTCCCAAAATCCCCTGCAGGACTGGTGGACGCAATGATAACCCTGATTATATGGAGCATTAGTTGTGAAAGGAATAGAAGGATCTTCCAACAAGTGGGGAAAAAAATGTAGCACAACTAGCATCAGCCATCCAAGATGAATGGCAAACATGAAGATCAGAAGGACTCAACCAGAGATAGCGTTTAGTAGTGAAAGTTTTCTGGTCGTAGCTTTTTTTTTTTTTGGTGGTTATCTTGTTTTTGAGAGCTACCACAAGCATTAGAGTAGTTTCATTCGTCCTTAGGTTACTCTCTGGATGGTGCTAGGGCTAAAACAGATACTTAAAAGTATGTGTATACATTTACTTGTAACACACCTCCTCCTCCAATGAAATATGCAGGAAAGTCTGCATTTTCAAGAAAAAAAAAAAAGAGCAAGCCAATTGTGATTTTTTTTCTAACAGTCTTACCAAATATCTAGGTAAATGAATCAAAACTAGTAAAAAAGACATCTTTCTTTCATAAAAAGAAATGGCTTGGCTAGAAGTCTCAGTAAAACCATCAACATTGTCCACAAAGTACTTCTGTTGAAATGAACTCAAAACAAAATCCTTCAAAAAACCCTAGATATCGAGAAATGATGATCAGCAAGCAAAAAACAGTGGTTGAAAAGCCAAACCACTAGTGCCTAATAACATTTCTTTCATCTGGAATTTCTTCCCTCCTAACCTCAACTAAATAGTTGCTATATTAATTGCACTACCTTAATGGAAATGAGACTTGAAGATGCATATCGTTGTTCCAATTACCTCAGGAGCTTAACACCGAAATCACTCTTCTTTGCCTTTTCCATCTGAACTGTGCTACAATTAATAAAAGCTGGCCATGTTCAAATGGACTAATATTGAATAGCAGAAACAGAGCTATGCACCAAGAGTCCATATGCTGTGTGGATCTTTGTGCATAATTGTTTGTGATAACTTCAAAATGCAATATGTAAGCCTAAACATGCTCTGATCTCTGTATCTTGAAACTACTGTCAACCGTTTCACTGAAAATATGCAATGCAATTGATCAGCTTCTTTAACTGAGGGCAGTTGCATGTAATGATTGCTTTGATTGCCAACTTCAAGGAATTCCTTGCAATGTTTGCTTGCAATGAGATGAGAACTACATGACTACAGCTTCAACAACATAAATTTTCTGAATATCAGCTAATTTATGAAGTATGAACTAAAAAGTACTCCCAAATAGGCATTAATTGTTTGAATTATAAGCCAGGATAGCATTACAACTTTAAAAAAAAAAATCAATTTTCTAGTTCCGTACAATTTATTAAAGAATGCCTGCTGCTTGAATGTTGCAGGATTCATTACTTCATCAAAATCTAATCTTCGAGAAGTGAACAATAGTGCAATATCTTGACCAACTCCAAGTAAAAGATTTCTTCTTGGATCAATGGAACAAACATGGTTGACGAATCTCCATTAAACATATTGTTTGCCAAGATTGGAAGTGTAATGTTAGCACTTGTGCTTGCGTTAAATGATCCATGTGTCAAAATAAATTCGAAATTGTTTAGAATAGAATATATACAAGTGATCGAGTTTTTGAAAGACAATAATGAACTTTGGATCATTTGTCTTACAATCAATTGTTTGGATCTTCTCCAACTAGACTATTGTTTGTTATTTGCTTTAAATCTTCTCCAACAGATCATACATGTAAAAAAAAGGCAAAATATTACAGTCTATACAAGAATGAGAGGGGAAAAGAAAGAATTAATAGATAGCACTACCTTTTCTGCTCCAAATATTAGTCTTCTTCCTTTTTCTTTTCTCAAGTACATTTTTGGCTCTTTTAGACTTCGGACTTTTTATCACTTGAGGAATTCTAAATGATACTTTTCTTTTTATTATGTTTTCATCACACTCAACATTACTTTGAGAAATGCCACAATGTTTAATAGGTGTTTGGCTTAGCAAATTGTCTACTTCCAAACCCAACTTATCTATACTTTTCTCCAAATATTCAAGAATTTCTTTTGAAACTAAACACTTAAGAGCAATAGATGTTGCCTTCCGAGAGATACGTATAGAATGTGTTTGTAAAGTTTTCTTTTCACTTCCATGTTTGTAAGAAAAGAATCCTCTTTTTGCATATTTCGTCCATCTATTTAGTATATATTGAGATGGTAAGATGAAAACATCATTAATATTGAAGACTTAGAGTGCATGCTTGCACAACAGGCCTATAAGATATAAAAAGTGATATTATAATCAAACTATATTATGAACTAATATAATGTTAAAATTTGCATGCACGCCTACACATTCATATTTTCAGCAAGAAATGATATTCTCATATCCTCAGAGTTAAAGACAACTACTGGTTCATCTTCAAAATTCCATAGACATCACCTTGTAAGTGCTAACTATCTCCTCACTATGCAGCAACTTGCATGAGATAGTAAATTGTTCTTTAAATTCCTCTGCAAAATCAGAATAAAGCCTCCTTGTATATGATTCAGCCGCAGTCTTCAACATAGGAATATTAAGAACATAAGTAATTGGGTTAGTATGGCGTGACTTATAGTCTGCATCCAATTCATTTTCACGAAGACTAGTGGCGCACTTCTCATATTCTTCTAGGAGTTTTGAAAGAGAAAGTTTCCTACAAAACTTTTTCTTAAAATACATTGTTCATATTTTCGCTCCTTTGAGTTGATGTCATGTCAACACAAAAAGAATCACAACAATAGATAGTAGCCCACGTCTCACACAATTCATATAGATTTTTTAACCATGAGTTCTCCTCAAGATTATATACAATCAACAATTCATGCTATTTCTTGTTAAAGAATGTTACTGGCCTTTTTTCTTAGACACATCTCTTAAAGTCAAAAAGAAATTGAGGATGGTTAAAAATTACATCACTAAAATATGTAGCAACATTTTAATAAATATGCCACAAACAAAGACGATGGCTTGTGCTTGTGAATACAATGCTAATTGCTTTCGACACGGCAGCACATTGATCTGTGAAAATTGTTGTAGGTTGCTTGCCGGACATTGCTGTTAGAAATGTCTTAAAAAGCCAAATGAATGATTCTCATCATATAACCATGCAGCTCCAAAAAGAATTGTTTGCTTATGATGATTAGTTCCAAGGAGTGGAGCAACAGGCATTTCAAATTAATTCATTTGAAACGTGGTGTCAAATGACACAACATCACCAAAGCAAGCATAATTTTATGATACCCTGACCATCTGTCCAGAAAAAATTAGCTATCCAACCATCATCTTCATCTAACCATATGGCACAAAAAAATGAAGGATCTTCTAACTACTTATTCTTTAAGTATTCCAGTAACATTTGTGGATCATTGGCTTCCAAATACTTCTTGCGCTCACGACTGACATAATTATTGCAATCCATCAGCAAAAAAAATACATTCTGAGCTCCTCCATACCACTGCTGAAAAAAATTGTACACTTCAATAGGTTTTACTCCTGCTGTTCCACATTTGACTAATCAAATGTTGATCAGCCTCTAATAAACGACGTTGCGAGCTCAGCATGTGTGACTTATTTGGACTTGCAAGATAATGGTTGTGATCAAGCACAACCTTTTGTGCCGTCCAAATGCCTTGTTGACAAATACTAAACTGAACTCAGGTATTACAAGAGGACGTTGTAGTATGGCGTTCTTTTGTAGTATCATGTGATGGATGAGTACCTCGTTCTCCTACCAAACTGCAAACCAAATGTTTCTGATATATAGTGCCATATCGTCTCAATTTTGAGTGGTCCTTTTGAATACTAAACCCAATCTTTCTAGCATAAGAATTATAAAAATTGTAAGCATCCTTCTTTGACTAAAAAGTCATTCCAACTTTAAGAACAAGCACAGCTCCACTATTTTTATTATTCACCTGCAATAGAAAGAGACATAAATTGAACCACTCTAAGTACACTAAAGAAATTATGTTAGACAAGTATATGCTCAAATGGCATAGGTTTAATATTCTGAATTATCTCTAAAAATGAATTTTCTTGTACCTGCGCATCACCATTAATAGGTGATATTGGTGTAGTTCAAGTTGGCAATATGGACATTGTCAAAGCCAGTGCAACTGAGGATTTTGCTATTTCTAAAGTCGGCAAGCATGGAGTTGTATGAGTTGATACTGATATAGTTGAAATCGATAGCACCTTTGATAGTGGTGTAGAAGTTGTAGCTAATGTTGAAGCTATCGATGTTGCCAATGCATGTGTCATTGTCAAGACCGTGGAAGTGGCGACAGATGCTTATTCTAGAAGATGATGACTGAGGAAGGCGACGATGAAGGGCTGCAACAACAAAGGGTGGCAATGGCAACTGGTGAGCAGTTTTAATTGCTAAGCTATCACTTGATTGACATCAAATCTTGTAGTTAGCCTAGAGTCTAGAGATTTTTTAGAAAGAACTAGCTTCAATTGTCTATCTCAAAAAATATTTTAGAAAACTACAATTTATGATATTAAACTACAGTATTTCATCTTGAGAAGATTATCTCTACACTACTTAAAAATATTGATAGCACAATAATTCAGTAGATGGTTATTGTCGTGGTATAAAAAATACCTCGGCAGATTTGATGACGTGCGTAACACGTGTTCCTCAACGCGAGCTGACCGTGCGACGGGTCACCCCGCGTTGGACAATCCCAGAGATTGACACAGGGGTTTATACAGGTTCGGGCCTCAGTGGAGGCCCTAGTCCTGTCGACGTGCTCCCGACGAGCGTCGGCTAGGGGGCTCTCTCCCGAAGAGAGGGCTCCAGAACACGCCTTTTTGCTTTTTTGGATAAAGTACAAATGAATGTCTTGGGTTACAAAAGAGGGTTACAAGGGTATATATAGACCCCAAAAGATGCAAATTACTGAACTACCCCTCTTGCCACCGTAGGATCGGGGGCAAAACGGTCTTTTGACGAGGTCCAGGGCACCGATTTCTGACACGTGGCGGCCCTTTGAAATCAGTGCCCACTAGAGGAGCGCCGGGGGAAGTCTCTCCCGAGCCCGGGGGAGGTCTCCGGGAGACGTCTTCCCCGGCCCGGAGAAGGGCGCTCCGGGAGAGGGGGCTCTCCCTAACCCGGAGGAGGTGCGCCGGGGGAAGTCTCTCCCGAGCCCGGGGGAGGGCTCCGGGAGACGTCTTCCCCGGCCCGGAGAAGGGGGGCTCCGGGAGAGGAGCTCTCCCTAACCCGGAGGAGGTGCGCCGGGGGAAGTCTCTCCCGAGCCCGGGGGAGGGCTCCGGGAGACGTCTTCCCCGACCCGGAGAAGGGGGGCTCCGGGAGAGGAGCTCTCCCTAACCCGGAGGAGGTGCGCCGGGGGAAGTCTCTCCCGAGCCCGGGGGAGGGCTCCGGGAGACGTCTTCCCCGGCCCGGAGAAGGGCGCTCCGGGAGAGGGGGCTCTCCCTAACCCGGAGGAGGTGCGCCGGGGGAAGTCTCTCCCGAGCCCGGGGGAGGGCTCCGGGGGACGTCTTCCCCGGCCCGGAGAAGGGCGCTCCGGGAGAAGTTTCTCCAGACCCCGAAGAAAGAACTCCCATGGTGACGTTTCTGGCGTTGGCTAGTATTTTCCCCCAACAGTTATATTATAGTGATGGTAAACATACAAATATTGAAAAGCACTGTATTAAACATAGAAGATCTCAACATACCTTAACATAATCAGGGATCCAGTATGTTTCCTCGTCACACTCAAGCAACTGGTCCCTAATCTTTTCAACTTTAATTAACCTATAAAAGAAGGATCTTTAGGAGCTGTATGTACTTCTTAAATGCATATGAATAATGTGAGGTATGAGAAAGAAGAGGAACAGCGACAAACAAGAAAGGACGGTGCGACGAATAGGAAAGAAGAACAGTGATGATGAACGGGAAAGTTGATGGCGATGGTTTTGTTATGCGGTTCTATTTATATGTTTTTACAAGATGTAATTTAGATTAAAAATACAAACCGTTATTGAGAAAGAGAGAAAGAAATATTTGCTTTAAGATTGATAATAACAAGTAACAAAACATGAGAAAGAGCCTAAAAAATAGTTTAAAGCCCTCACCAATCAAATTTTTTTTCTGACATTTCCTATCAGTTTCCATTTTCCAAGCTGGCCCGTACGATCGAGTCTTTGACGGCACACTTGTCAGCCGCCGCAAGTTTTACTCCACATTTAGTAGAAAGCAAACGCATGTCACTCGTACAAAAAGGAAAAAACTTGGACCGTATCCGATCGTACTAAATTTCTAGTACTATAGCTCCTCGAAACTTCCATGGGTATACTATGCCTATGTGGAAGCAGCCTTTGACTGGACGTAGCAGACCAACACGAGAAACATTAATAAACTAGGAAGATGCCCGCGCGTTGCTGCGGGTATTGATTGAATGAATATTGATGTTATAATAGATTGTGTGGTTCAGGTTTGGTACTGTGGCTTTGTTATTTTTTGTTGTTAAAGTTTTGTGGGGAGAGTGCGATTTGGTTGGGTGGGAACCGAGTAGTTTTTAGGTGGTGGTTAATTATAGCATGATGTTTATGGATTGCTGAGGTATATATAGTTTTAAATTATTTCATGATTGTGTTTTATAAATGATTTCAGAATTGTATTGTATGTTTTTTGGGTATGGGGCATATAAAATTTGAGCCAAGTTGGCGTTCATTTCAACACTATTTGACCACATTTTTAAACTGTAGAGGGAAAAAAACATGCTGAAATAGTGGTCAAATAAACTGCAAATTGGTTCAAATTTGGTATGCTTGATCAGCGAAACACTTCAAACAGAATCGTGGAAGAATTTTAAAAAAATGATGAGCATGCTATTATTTCATGGTTGGAAATTGTTTGACACGACATTTTATGTGAGAATTTTCATCATTTATGCAAAATTATTTCACAATTGTGTTGTATGTCTTTCAGGGATCAAGCAAACCAAATTTGAGGCACTTTGGAGTTCATTTGACCAGTATTTGACCACGTTTAAAAGTTGGACAGTGCTGTTTTTCTCAATCGACCACGCTCAGCATTTTCATTTCCATCAACTCTCCTCATTCGACCAGAGTGCTTTGGTGTAGTTTTGACCATCAGATATTTTTCTTTGTGCAATCTTTAAAAGTGGTCAAATAGTGGTCGAATGAACTCGAAATTGCCTCAAATTTAGTATGCTTGATGCCTGCAACACATAAAACACAATTGAGGAATAATTCAAAAAAAATGTTGAGCATCCTATTATTTCATGGTTGGAAATTGTCTGACACGACATTTTATGTCAGAATTTTCATCATTTATGCAAAATTATTTCACAATTGTGTTGTATGTCTTTTAGGGATCAAGCATACCAAAGGTGAGCCAAGTTGGAGTTCATTTGACCAGTATTTGACCACTTTTAAAAATTAGATAGAGAAGCTTTCCTCATTTGACCGCGGCCAGCATTTTCCGGTTAGATAGTATTGTTTGAGCAATTTTTAAACATATTGAAATAGTGGTCAAATAAACTGTAAATTGGTTCAAATTTGGTATGCTTGATCTGCGAAACACTTCAAACAGAATCGTGGAAGAATTTTAAAAAAATGATGAGCATCCTATTATTTCATGGTTGGAAATTGTTTGACACGACATTTTATGTGAGAATTTTCATCATTTATACAAAATTATTTCACAATTGTGTTGTATGTCTTTCAGGGATTAAGCATACCAAATTTGAGGCAATTTGGAGTAAATTTGACCAGTATTTGACCACGTTTAAAAGTTGGACAGTGCTGTTTTTGTCAATCGACCACGCTCAGCATTTTCATTTCCATCAACTCTCCTCATTCGACCAGAGTGCTTTGGTGTAGTTTTGACCATCAGATATTTTTCTTTGTGCAATCTTTAAAAGTGGTCAATAGTGGTCGAATGAACTGGAAATTGCCTCAAATTTGGTATGCTTGATATCTACAACACATAAAACACAATTGAGGAATAGTTTAAAAAAAATGTTGAGCATCCCATTATTTCATGGTTGGAAATTGTTTGACACGACATTTTATGTAGGAATTTTCATCATTTATGCAAAATTATTTCACAATTGTGTTGTATGTCTTTCAGGGATCAAACAACCAAATTTGAGCCAATTTAGAGTTCATTTGACCAGTATTTGACCACTTTTGAAAGTTGGACAGATTTGTTTATGTCAATCGATCGCGGCCAGCATTTTCCGGTTAGATAGTATTCTGTGTGCAATTTTTAAACATGGTGAAATAGTGGCCAAATGAACTGCAAATTGGTCAAATTTGGTACGCTTGATCTGCGAAAGACATCAAACACAATCGTGGAAGAATTTTAAAAAAATGATGAGCATCATATTATTTCATCGTTGCAAATTGTTTGACACGATATTTTCTGAGAGAATTTTCATCATTTATACAAAATTATTTCACAATTGTGTTGTATGTCTTTCAGGGATCAAGCATTCTAAATTTGAGCAAATTTGGCGTTCATTTGACCAGTGTTTGACCACATTTAAAAGTTGGACAGAACTAAGATAGTTTTCTTTGTGCAATCTTCAAAAGTGGTCAAATAGTGGTCGAATTAACTCGAAATTGCCTCAAATTTGCTATGCTTGATTCCTGCAACACATAAAACACAATTAAGGAATAATTTAAAAAAAATGTTGAGCATCTTATTATTTCATGGTTGGAAATTGTTTGACACGACATTTTATGTCAGAATTTTCATCATTTATGCAAAATTATTTCACAATTGTGTTGTATGTCTTTTAGGGATCAAGCATACCAAATTTGAGTCAAGTTGGAGTTCATTTGATCAGTATTTGACGACATTTAAAAATTGGATAGAGAAGCTTTTCTCATTTGACCGCGGCCAGCATTTTCCGGTTAGATAGTATTGTTTGAGCAATTTTTAAACATGTTGAAATAGTGGTCAAATAAACTGCAAATTGGTTCAAATTTGGTATGCTTGATCTGCGAAACACTTCAAACAGAATCGTGGAAGAATTTTAAAAAATGATGAGCATCCTATTATTTCATGGTTGGAAATTGTTTGACACCACATTTTATGTGAGAATTTTCATCATTTATGCAAAATTATTTCACAATTGTGTTGTATGTCTTTCAGGGATCAAGCATACCAAATTTGAGCCAATTTGGAGTTCATTTGACCAGTATTTGATCAGTTTTAAAAGTTGGACAGTGCTGTTTTTTCAATCGACCACGCCCAGCATTTTCATTTCCATCAACTCTCCTCATTCGACCAGAGTGCTTTGGTGTAGTTTTGACCATCAGATATTTTTCTTTGTGCAATCTTTAAAAGTGGTCAAATAGTGGTCGAATAAACTCGAAATTGCCTCACATTTGGTATGCTTGATGCCTGCAACACATAAAACACAATTGAGGAATAATTCAAAAAAAATGTTGAGCATCCTATTATTTCATGGTTGGAAATTGTCTGACACGACATTTTATGTCAGAATTTTCATCATTTATGCAAAATTATTTCACAATTGTGTTGTATGTCTTTTAGGGATCAAGCATACCAAAGGTGAGCCAAGTTGGAGTTCATTTGACCAGTATTTGACCACTTTTAAAAATTGGATAGAGAAGCTTTCCTCATTTGACCGCGGCCAGCATTTTCCGGTTAGATAGTATTGTGTGTGAAATTTTTAAACATGGTGAAATAGTGGCCAAATGAACTGCAAATTGGGTCAAATTTGGTACGCTTGATTTGCGAAAGACATCAAACACAATCGTGGAAGAATTTTAAAAAAATGATGAGCATCCTATTATTTCATCGTTGCAAATTGTTTGACACGATATTTTATGAGAGAAATTTCATCATTTATACAAAATTATTTCACAATTGTGTTTTATGTCTTTCAGGGATCAAGAATTCCAAATTTGAGCAAATTTGGAGTTCATTTGACTAGTGTTTGACCACATTTAAAAGTGGGACAGAACTAAGATAGTTTTCTTTGTGCAATCTTCAAAAGTGGTCGAATACTGGTCGAATGAACTCGAAATTGCCTCAAATTTGGTATGCTTGATGCCTGCAACACATAAAACACAATTGAGGAATAATTTAAAAAAAATGTTGAGCATCTTATTATTCATGTTTGGAAATTGTTTGACACGACATTTTATGTCAGAATTTTCATCATTTATGCAAAATTATTTCATAATTGTGTTGTAAGTCTTTCAGGGATCAAGCATACCAAACTTGGGCTAATTTAGAGTTCATTTGACCAGTATTTGACCACTTTCAAAAGTTGGACAGAGTTGTTTTTGTCAATCGACCGCGGGCAGCATTTTCCGGTCAGATAGTATTTTGTGTGCAATTTTTAAACATGGTGAAATAGTGGCCAAATGAACTGCAAATTTGGTCAAATTTGGTACGTTCGATCTGCGAAAGACATCAAACACAATCATGGAAGAATTTTAAAAAAATGATGAGCATCCTATTATTTCATGGTTGCAAATTGTTGGACACGATATTTTATGAGAGAATTTTCATCATTTATACAAAATTATTTCACAATTGTGTTGTATGTCTTTCAGGGATCAAGCATTCCAAATTTGAGCAAATTCGGAGTTCATTTGGCCAGTGTTTGACCACATTTAAAAGTTGGATAGAACTAAGATAGTTTTCTTTCTGCAATATTTAAAAGTGGTCAAATAGTGGTCAAATGAACTTGAAATTGCCTCAAATTTGGTATGCTTGATGCCTGCAACACATAAAACACAATTGACGAATAATTTAAAAAAAATGTTGAGCATCTTATTATTTCATGGTTGGAAATTGTTTGACACGACATTTTATGTCAGAATTTTCATCATTTATGCAAAATTATTTCACAATTGTGTTGTATGTCTTTTAGGGATCAAGCGTACCAAATTTGAGCCAAGTTGGAGTTCATTTGACCAGTATTTGACGACATTTAAAAATTCGGTAGAGAAGCATTTCTCATTTGACCGCGACCAGCATTTTCCGGTTAGATGGTATTGTTTGAGCAATTTTTAAACATGGTGAAATAGTGGTCAAATGAGAAATTTTTAAATAGAATCGTGGAAGAGTTTTTAAAAAATGATGAGCATCCTATTATTTCTTGGTTGGAAATTGTTTGACACGACTTTTTATGTGAGAATTTTCATCATTTATGCAAAATTATTTCACAATTATGTTGTATGTCTTTCAGGGATCAAGCATACCAAATTTGAGCCAATTTGGAGTTGATTTGGCCAATAGTTGACCACTTTTAAAAGTTGGACAAGGCTGTTTTTGTCAGTCGACCACGCTCAGCATTTTCATTTCCATCAACTCTACTCATTCGACCAGAGTGCTTTGGTGTAGTTTTGACCATTAGATATTTTTCTTTGTGCAATCTTTAAAAGTGGTCAAATAGTGGTCGAATGAACTCGAAATTGCCTCAAATTTGGTATGCTTGATGTCTGCAACACATAAAACACAATTGAGGAATAATTTAAAAAAAATATTGAGCATCCCATTATTTCATGGTTGGAAATTGTTTGACATGACATTTTATGTGAGAATTTTCATCATTTATGCAAAATTATTTCACAATTGTGTTGTATGTCTTTCAGGGATCAAGCATTCCAAATTTGAGCAAATTTGGAGTTCATTTGACCAGTGTTTGACCACATTTAAAAGTTGGACAGAACTAAGATAGTTTTCTTTGTGCAATCTTTAAAAGTGGTCAAATAGTGATCGAATGAACTCAAAATTGCCTCAAATTTGGTATGCTTGATGCCTGCAACAGATAAAACACAATTGAGGAATAATCTAAAAAAAATGTTGAGCATCCTATTATTTCATGGTTGGAAATTGTTTGACATGACATTTTATGTAAGAATTTTCATCATTTATGCAAAATTATTTCACAATTGTGTTGTATGTCTTTTAGGGATCAAGCATATCAAATCTGAGCCAAGTTGGAGTTCATTTGACCAGTATTTGACGACATTTAAAAATTGGATAAAGATTATTGGAAGACATTTAATACAATCCTGAAATAGTTTTGTATAAATGATGAAAATCGTCACATAAAATGTTGTGTCAAGCAATTTTCAAACATGAAATTATATGATTGTCATCATTTTCTTGAAATTGTTCCGCGATTGTGTTGTATGTGTTTCAGAGGTGAAGCATGTCAAATTTGAGGCAATTTGGAGTTCATTTGACCATCATTTGACCAGATCTAAAAATTGCACAGAGGAAACTATGTACACTCGGTTAAATGAGAAGAGCTGGTCGAAAGAAAACTGCTGGATCTGGTCCAATGAGAAAAGCTGGGTTGCGAAAATTGTAAATGTGGTCAAATACTGGTGAAATGAACTTCAAATTGCCTCAAATTTTGTATACCTGATGCTTGAAAGACATACAATAGAATTGTGAAATGATTTTCTATAAACGATGAAAATTATCATATAAAATGTTGTCTCAAACAATTTTCAAGCGTGAAACAATAGGATCCTCATCATTTTTTTTAAATTATCCCATGATTGTGTTTTATAAATCATTTCAGAGTTGTATTGTATGTTTTTCGGATATGAGACATACGAAAATTGAGCTAATTTGGTGTTCATCTGAACACTATCGGACCATATTTTTAAACTGCAGAGGGAAAAGTATGTAATCGGAAAATGCTGATTTGACTACATTTAAAAATGCACGGAGAAAACTACCTACACTTGGCTGAATGAGAAGAGCTGGCGGAAAGGAAAATGCTGGTCGTGGTGTTGCAACCACAGTCTCTCATTGTAACAGTTCTCACCACTGGAGTGCAATACTGTTGCTGCTGTGTGGACGAACATATACTTCACTCTGTGAAATCTTTAGCTGTGGTCGAATACAGATAAAAATGACTATAGAATCATCAGATAATATTTTCGAAGCATAAAATAATAAAAGATCCCAAGTAATTATAGAATTTTGATATGCAATTTCTACAATTATTAACAGCTCCAAAATACAAAATATAAATCCTGTACATGCTTGTCTCAGAAGTTTTACCCAGAACTCGGTCGTTTAAGCAAAAATTGTACTATAATGATCACAGTGTTATGCTTGATTGTATGCAGAATTTGAACCAACTGAGCAGGGTATTATGGGGGAAAATATTTGCTGACATTTAAAAGATGCAAAAAGCTGTAACTCGTCGATTGGCAAAAGGAGCGCTATTCTGTTGATGATGCGCGAAGCTTCACAGGCACTAGTAGAGCAGAAGATAACTGTTTCATAAATAGATGCAATGGCGAATTAGTATATGGTTAATATAAAGGTAAAAGTAGTATGTATTTGCTGTAAAAAAATTACCTTGCGAACACGTCATACATCATGAGTGGGGCTGTTATGATCTGGTAAGAACTGGGAATCTGAGTCCGGAGCACTATAATTGGAAAATATTGTTATGATAGTTTTTTTATCGAAAGTGTGAGTAGTAAAAGTAGAATTAAGAAAGAAAAACCTTTTTTTTGGGCGTTTGGCATCATTGTCAGGGAAAAGAATTCTCCTGGTTCGGTTTGAACTAATGTAATGAAGCATGTATTTAGATAAATGAGTATAACAAATAGCAGAATCTATAGAAAGGGGGGCTTCTGACAAAAACTTGAATACCTTGGCGTAGTATCTTCGGATGCTAAAACGTCATGTGTTGTGGATGATTTGTCATGTGAGCTGCAGCGAAGGGAACTACCAGACGAAGTTGATTCAGCCAGTGTTGGCTGTGATAATTGTGTTGTATTCAGAGTAAATGTGCTGCAAACAAATTAGTTAATCAATAGAGAGATATTGATAGGAGGCGAATTATGTGTGCAGTAAATCAAACTGTGTAACCTGCTGGGTGTGTGCAAAGACATCACATCATCTGGTTGTGTGCATGAGATTGTTGGTTGTGTTATATCGGCTGTAATAGTGGGTGGTGTCAGTAAAAGTGGAGATTGAGTCTGAGAAACAGGTGTTATCTTTCTGATGACGTATTTAATAGAGTAGTTTGTCATTTGTTTTTCATTCATCCCTATGTGGAAGATTGCTGGTGTAGTTGGTAATTGCGATAAAATTGGAGGGATGTGCAGTGGATCAATTTTCATGCCATGTGATGCCTCGCCAGCTGTACGACCCACAAGCTGTTCCGCAATGTAAGAGAAAGCAAGCACATTGATAGAAGCACTTTGATCAGTGAGAGTAAGTGGAAGTTTGTACCTGTAATATAGCATGTTAGAAATATGAAATACAAGAATGTAACAGATTATGAATAGTTTATAAAATCAAATGTAAGACTAACGCAGCAACTGGTTTCCCGGCTCGATGACAAGCTGAGTATTGCAACCAATCAAATACACTATATCACAAGTTTGCATCATTTGAAATGGCTTAGACATCTGCAAACCGCATAGAACTGAACAGTATGGAAGAAGAAATCACCATGGTGCTGCGGATGCGGCGCAAGTGCCGCATTCTGTGGCACGGGCGGGCGTGGCGGTGTCTGGAGTGGCCCGGGCGCCGGAGCGGGCTAGAATTTAGTGGTGTCAGGCTGGGTGACCACCCTCTGGTGCTCACCGTGGCCTTTGCCAGGCTTCCTGAAGCTGCAAGCAAAATCGAATATTTTGATAGAACTACATCTAACATATCTAAGTTATTCTAAAATTATAATGCATAACAATGCTAATTTTAGAGCATCATCACAGGAACAGAGTAGAGTAAAGGAGAGGAAATCGTTCACTACTTGTTGCTGTTGAAGAGGCTGCAGCTTGCTGGGATTCGCTGGAGGAAGCCATGCTCAATGGTGTTGTGGCCGAGGTAGATGGCCGCGGTCGAGGGGGATGCAGCCGTGTGGAGGAAGATGCACTGGCCGTTGTGATGGTCGAAGCCGTAGAGGAGGTCGCCCAGCCTGCCGGCGTCGGGTCTGGCAGCGAGTGGTGGTGATCGGAGGAGGATCGGCGGCTCGACGGCGCGAGTTCTAGGTGGATCTGCGGCGTTGTGACGGTGTGGCGCCGCGGGGGATCCGTCGAGCACCTGCCGTCAGCTGCCGCCACCGCCGCCGCCGCTGCCGCCTATGCAGCTCACAAAAAGCATATTCTTCATGCGCATCTGCTGTGATTCAACCTCTAATTCCCCCTACATCCTTCATAATAATTTATACCTGATCTCACTACAGTCTTAAACACAACATTTGCAGAAGACTATCAAAATTGCGCTATTGCACGGTTTGCACCCAAATTCCAACATAAAAGGAGAAACCCAATTCGCCATAGCCTGTAGTATCACATCAAACTCCACAACAAACACGGAATTATAGATAAAAACACCAAATCGACAACTCCTGAATGTTTTTTTAATCATCCTTCCTTCTGAATTTCTAAATTAAACAGAGTGGTAGCAGTGGTTCTCATGAGAATGCGTCCATCCTCCTCAAATGGACCCCAGTTCCACCCCAAAATCCAACCTTTCCACACAAAATCAGACAGCAAATAGCCCAATACCCTAAAATTCCAATGAAAGGAGCCACATTTATTTCACTAAATGCCCAACAAATATCCAAAGTCAGTCCTAAAAATCTCAAACCCGCGCGGAAGGCGCAAAATAGACCACCAAAATCTGACACTACCTGAAATTCACACAGCATAACCTTCAGAAAACACAAAATTATACCCAACTCCACAAAATCACGCAAATCTGGGCACGCGCATCTTGCCCATATCCGAAAAATCCAACCTTTTATCACAAAATCTCATTTAAAAACTGATGAATTTCCGAGAAAAAACCAACCTTTACCCCCAAAATTCGACAGCATAAACGTAATAAAAGCATAAAAACGGAAGCAATTCCACGAAATCCACACCCAATTATCGCAAATGGACCTGCATCTACGACGCATCCACGTCGAAATCGCAATTCCACCAATAAAGCCCCAAAATTCTCCACCAATAGAACATCATCTGGTAGGTCCTTACCGAGGTGGAACTCGTGGCCGCACTGCAGCCTCGCCGTGGACGTCTCCCCGCCGCCGGCGACAACCGCGTCGAGGCAGATCGAGCACGCCGCGGCCGCCGCCGCCTTCCCCTCCTCCTCCTCCACCTCCCCGACGACCTCCTCCCGAGTCTCCCCACCGGCGCCCATGCCCCCTCTCCTTCGTCGTCACCACCACCACTCCGTGGCCGGATCCCGCCGAATCCCGCACCAAAACCGGCGAGCGAGTTCGCGAAACGGCCGCCACGGCGAGGGCGAGGCTGTCCCGGCGCCGGAGTCGTCCCCCCGCGCCTCGAAAATCGCACCTCTCGGGTCCTCTCGTCCTCTCCAATGGCGAGGCTCTCTGTCTCTCCCCCTCTTCTCTATCTGTTCGCTTCCACGAGAAATTAGAAAAGGCGAGAAAAATAAGAGGGAGGAGAAGAATAAATTGGCAGATTTGCAGGAAGGCCTCTGGGAGTTTGGAAATTAGAAGAATATATCGGCAGTTTTCCGCTGCGCAGCACCCCGCCGCCGCCGCCACGCACGTGCAGGACGAGGTGCAGCGGCGAGGATAAGGTGTGGCGCCGCGGGGGATCCGTCGAGCACCTGCCGCCGCCGCCTCCGCCGCCGCCACGCACGTGCAGGACGAGGTGCAGCGGCGAGGGTTTTTGGGGATAAACTCGAGCCCGTGTGGAAGCAGCGCGTGATCGATGGAGGAGTAGCGGACGTGGAACGATCAGAGCGGCGAACGGAACAGATCGAACGGCTGAGGAAAAAAAAGGTGACGTGGCGCAGTTAGGAGCGAGATATGATGAACAGTAACACGGTAGTGAGGTTCAAAAACTTAGATATGTTAGATAAGCAGGCCCTGGGCCAACTTGACTCCTACGATGGGATCCCAAAAAAAATGCTTGGACATGCATGCCACGCTTTGACTCTGACACGATTTTTTGGGCAAATAGTAGCGTCACTAATTAACGTCTAGACGTGCACACTTCCGACCAGTTGGGTACTAGTCTCAGAGATTGATATGCCACTCCGTTTGTCATGGTGGACACTAAATAGAGTGGTTTGAGTCTCACCCTCCACTCTATCTGCTCTTTTCTATTTATCTTTCCTACGACATCTAATATTCAAATTATAATAATTGATTTCTATAATTATATATTAATATAAATTATAAAGTGATAATAATAAAAAGATTGAATTCGATGAAAAATTTATTAATATTATTTGATAGAGATCAAAATTCAATGTGTTATTTGATCGTATCTCAAACTACAGGTAAAAAAGAACCGAGAGTCTATTGTTGGTGGGTTATCCAGTGATTATTGTGATTTGATTGCCCAATTCTTGGTGTTTTCATCTCCCACGGATGTGCTTTAGCTAATGTCCTTAAGCAAAGTCTGTCATTAGGATGGTTCCAAACAACTTCATTTGACATTGCACCGCAACCCCAGACAAATCGGTATCTCAAAAATAGAAAGATCTGCAAAATAAACTTAGCATCTGATTCCAAGAACAAAATTACAATTGATAAATTAGTTCCATCAATTCAGAGGTGGTGATCGAGTTAGACCATTGCACACAACGCATCCCAGCTCATGACAGAAGGAAAAATAAAAGGCCTTCGACAACACGTACCGATCATACGCACTCCTCATCTTCTGTCACAAACCGAGACAACATCGGTGCAACGCAACAAAAAAAAAAAAAAAAAACACAACTAATTAATCAGCAGAAACCGCTCTCGAGGAACTTGACGAACTGGAAGAGGTTCATCCTCTCGTCCCTGCTCTGGCAGCTCGCCCTGATCATCACCCCGCACGTGGCAACGTCCTCCTGGAACCCTAACTTCGCCATCGCCCTCTGGAGGTCCGTCGCGCCGATGAGCCCGTCGCCGTCGACGTCGAAGACGGCGAAGGCCCGCTTCACCTCCTCGAAGCTCGGCTCGTCGGCGTCAAAGACACGGGACACCTCCTGGTGGCCCATCCACGCCTCCAGCCTCCGGCCCTCTCCGGTCACCTTTAACCCTATCCTCTCCATGATCTCCTCCACCTCTAGTCCGCTTAGCGTTACGTCCTCCTCGACGTCGCCGCTGCATGGCTCGAAGTCCGTGTCCGTCTCATCATGGTGATCAACAACAACGTTTGCGTATGTGCACTTGGCGGTTGACGCGGTGAGCGATCTCGCGAACGATCGCACGAAGGATGCGTAGCTGCGAACGAAGGCGGAAAGGAAGCTGAAGAGGTAAGGGATCAGGAGCAGCGGCTCACGGAACGAGAGCATCCGTTGGAGGAGCGGTCTAGACGATGACGACGACCTATCCGCCATTGTAATATCAAGAGTTTAGTTTGCTCAAATGCTGTGATGTGTGCTTGTGTGTTTGGGTGTGGGTGGAGTGGTGGGGAATTGGGGATAGGAGGTGTTTATACGCCATTGTAGCTGCATGGTGTAGCCTAGGAAGTTGCTTGTGTGCTTCCAAGAAGTTTAGAGAGAGATTATTAATCTAGAGATGAAGTTGGAATAATAAAAAAGATAAAAAGTTGGTGGACAAGGAGGAGAAAATGAGAGGAAAATATGTGTGTGTGTAGATTGCTTGACAATATGCTCGAGGGAAGTTTCCGAGAAAGTATTGAGTGTGATATGTGTGGAGACGACAAATAGTACTACTCAAACGGTTCATGCATCAGTTCTCATTTGATGTTACATGTGAGGCTTAGAATAAGGACAAGGCAATTTGGAATATATATTGTAGAGGCAGCTTCCCATGAACATGGAATGCATCCCATATTATGTTTAATGGGTTTATTGAGCCTCACAGTTATTTATTAATTAATAAGAGAAAATTATAATTTTAAAACTATAATAACAATTAAATCTTAAAACTCAACATGGTATTAGAGTCTAGAGATTCTGAATTCAATACTTGATTTTAACAATGTATGAGAAAAAAATAATTAAAGGATTCATTATGGTGAAACTAAGGAAGTCTCAGAGGTGGATCAGATCTCGACCTAAGTAGAGTCCATGTCATAAGTCTAATAAAGGGGGAGTGTTGGAGTATAAATGTATTAATTTTTTTCAACAGTTTAAATTTTTGAGTAAAATGATTAATGTATAAAACTCAATAGAATGAACTAACTATTGGATCTAGAATTGATAGTATTGACTGAATGAGATTTTTTATAAATAACCCACAGTTGCAAAATTTTGCACAAATGGATCACCATGTCAACCTGTCGAGCACTGCACTCGACAAGCTTCGACCACAACCGACGACCAGTTGCTTATCGAGTGCCCATCGAGCATTGATTGCAAAAAAGGGTTTTAATTGTGGGAGCGGGGATTCGAAACCGGGCCAACGAGGTGGGAGCGGGCACATGGTGACCAGCTGGGCTAAAGTTTTTTGCTGCTCTAATGGCGCTGGCCAACTTAATGTACATTCACTTGTTCCTGGTCGTCGGCTCTGATCGATTGGGAGCTTGTCGAGTGCCCAGCACTCGATAAGCTCCTGGTCGTGGTCGTGGGCACTCTTGTTGAGCATTGAGCACTCGACAAGTTGATGCCATGCGATAACTCGCTTGTCGAATGCTCAGTACTCGATAGGTTGATGTGGCGGTCTATTTGTGTAAAATTTTACAACTATGAGTTATTTTTGTAATTGATTTCTTAATATGGATTATTTATAAAAAAACTCTTGACTGAATATATGAGGAGCCTAAATAATTGGATGGATTTGATGAATGCATGGAGGATGTCAGCTGTCTAGATCAAACAATTCAATGGGATTTCTCAAACTTGTATAACATAAGTTCGAAACTTGTATCCTTAATGTGTAGATACTTATGTACTTTATGGTGTGTGTGTATATATATCCTTGGTTTAGGAAAAAAAAGAAAAACGGATATTCCTGAAAAGAAAAATGAATAAGCTGTTTTGTTATCATCTGTTATTAGCCATTCACCACCCAAGAAACTAATAGGGCGATTGGTAATCTCTTAAGACAACTAGATTCTGCAGTACAAGTGTGTTGATCCAAAAGGAGAGGAAGTGTATCTAAAATAAAAAAAAACTGCATATAATCAATTTAAAAGGAAAAAAATAAGACAATACCTACAAAATGAGCTGTCACATTTGGATCGCACGTACGAACACCAAAACCTAAAATAATTGGAACATTATTTTCCATCGATCCATAATAAATTGATGCACGTACGCTCACATGGATCTTATGTCGGGCTAACCAAGTATTCTCACGGTCTATATGTCGGGAAAGTGTCGCTTTGGATATGATAAATACATACAAAACTATAAAATTATACACTTAATTAACTCCAAGTTGTTCATGGATTAGTACAATTTGTAACTTTAAAAAACACAACCCTTCGTGTGTGTCAGTGAGTGTGGGTGTGCACGTCATGTACAAAACCTGACGCTTTCACATGGATGTTGTTTCTTTGTTCCAGGTTTGATTTAGCTGGCCTCACGTTTACACCCCCTGATCAGATCTCATCTGATCCTTAAGTTTAGTACAACAACTACGATAGAATAAAAAAATTTAAAAAATGAACGTGACTTGCATGCCAACTGAAATTTTTAGAGGCATTGTTTTGTGATAATAATCATAATCATGATGGGTTTTAAAATTTTTTGGGGTTTGAGATAAAACTAATAAATATAAAATTTATTTGATTTAAGTGAAGAATTGAACAAAGTCAGATATATATTTCTAGAATACATCCACGAGGTATTTTGTTCGGAGTTTTTTTTCTTTGTATTCTCATTATTCGTAATAAAAAGATATTAGTTGATATTTGGTTGGATCACTCTGTAATCTCAATACATGTATTTAAAATATAAACTAGTAAAAGTTTAATTACATTCAAATTAGATGTATTTTTAATTCATTTCACCTTCATTTATAATATACTCTAAAATCCATTACAATTATGATTATGATTCCCAACCAAACACTCCTAAGTGAGATGGATGTATTTGGAAGATGTATTGGATTATATCTTAAACACGGATATTTTAATCACAGTAGTTTTATCAGATAATAAGTAATGTATTTTCATTATATATGATTAAAATATAGAGCAGAATTCATAAATCAAACACCTCCTGATATTGTCAGGTCAGCAGATATATAGCATATCAATTTTGGTTGATTTTTGAACCGGTAAAACAACAGGAGAGTTTCCAATTGGTTGGGTAATAGTTAAAAAATGCCAGCATTGGATAACTCAATGGTGTTTGACATTGCCGACCTTTGCAAGCTTGAAGTTTGAACAAAGGATTATTGCCTTAGAAAGTGTAATGCCTTCAAAAATTAGGAAAGAATAAATTTAGAATGTGATCTAAATTTAGAAGAAATAAAGGGATTATGGAAGAAAAGAAAGTAATCATATTTATATGGAAACTAAGAGTTGGAATGTGATTCTAAAAAATTGATCCCACGAGACTATAAATAAGAGAGATTTCAATCATTGAGAACACCAAAATTCAGGACAAACCTGGTGAGAGGAAGAGAAGCAATCATCTACCACATCTTCTCCTTCCTGAAGGTGTGTGAGTTGTATTTTGCTCTCTTGGGGAAAATGAGGATTATTTTATTTGCAATTTAGTCTCTGAAGTGATTTCTTATTAGTTTCTAGATTTTAGATCTGTAGATTGAGGCATAGATCAAACTGTAGATTCCTAGTAAGCCCTGAACTTTAGATTGAAGCCTTGCGTAATTATTTTTATTTTTATTATTTAGTAGTTATTTATTTGTTTTTCGTTTGGAATCGTCAGATTCGTCGCCGGACGCTGGAACAGCTTTTGAGGAACAATTTTCGGATTCAATAACCAATCAAGGCAAGCTGTGTACACCACTCTTAAAACATGTTTTACCTGTTATGCATTATTTATTTTGATTATAATCTATTATTATTTTATACATTGAAATTTCATATTTTTGATGAAAAATAATTGAAAGTATGTATAGGTTGATTTAATGGCATTTACAAGAGTAGTGGTTTGGATCTGTGATTAAGATTTATTATTGGGATCTGTAGTTGAGATCTGTTATTGCAAGTTGATTTATGGTCGTTGTTGTTGTAGATGGTTATAAAACTGTTTAAGTTAATAACAACTTGGTGAGTGTCTACTGCTTGTTCCGTAATCGCCATAGTTCTAGGATAGGGCGGACTGAGTTCAGTAACCCTATAGGAAATATAACCCGCATGGCTCTCTGGTAGTGGTGGTGGAAGTTGAAGTAGTGGGGCTGCGACTCACTACAACGGCTCATGCGTAGTCAGTGTGTGCGCACATGTTCGAGCGGGCTCTATATTCCCCTATATGGCTAAAGACTTTGTTTCCTTAGTGCCAGTCATGCGTTAAAAGAAACACAGAAGGGTGTCTAAGGGATGCTGTGGTATGGAACACTTCTGCAGGGTAAACTAAGTGTGAATATTCGCCAACAAGTACGATAGTCTCACCAATAGAATTCAAATGTTAAAAGTTGGTTTTTTTTTATTATTTTACTGTTTTACAAAATTCATGTGCATCTAATTCGGTAATGGAAACCTAATTCTTTATTGCATTGATTGTTCATAAGTTGTTCTGTATGCATAATTATAAGTAAGTAAATATATCTTGTCTTACTGAGTCTTAAAGACTCACAGCTATAGTTACACGGTGGTGTATGCAGATGCTTCAGAACCATACCAAATGGTGGAACTAAGTAATGACAATTTTGAAGACCACGAAGGAAGAGATCTATTCTCGGAGGATGTTTAGTTTGAAGAGTATCGACGTTTAGTTTGAGAATTTTATTTCAAAAATTTTTGTAAGACGATTTTAAATTTTGAATAAAGAGTTTCTTTATCCGCTGTGTCAATGCATCTGTGTTTTCACTCTGTATCAGAATGCGTACGAGTATGACTCAAACGTGTTCAGGAGATGTTAAAATCTCCCAGACCCCTAGTTCAGGACATTACAGAAAGACTGCATGGTCAATTATAAAAGGGAACAAATGCATCGAGTAGAGATAAAAGGTTGTGGTAAAAAGAAAAATGGAGTTTGTTGCAGTAAAAAACTGGAAAATGATACTCTGTCTATTGTATATTATAAGGTATATAATTTTTTAATTTTATTTAAAATATGATATATGTGTGTGAATTTCTTACTATTTTTATTATTCTACAGTATTTACTTCAACATTCTCTCTGTTATTTATACTAATCTCTTAGTTTTCACACTAGTATTATGTAGTTTAGTCTTTATCTTAGTATTCTCTTTTAGTTTAACATTTTCTAAAATGTATGCATGATCAAAAATATATTTTACAACGGAGAAAATATAATAGATGATGATTTATTTTTATCTGATGAAATTGGTTCATACCTCCTTTCAGCGTAGTCCAATTAGTAAGACTTCTGAGGTCACCAATGGAGACTAAAGTTCATATCCCAATATATATATTATATGTTTAATAAGTCTATGTTGTAGTTATATGGGCTATTATTATTATTGTAGAGATTAAATTGATGATATTAAAATTTGATCCCGCAACATCTCTTATATATGGATATGTTTTTTAATAAGGATTCTAGCAACCTTCCCCTGTTTTCCAGAAAGAAAGTAAAATGGAAGGAAGAATGTGCACATAGACTCAGAATATGATGCGTTGTGGAAAATGGGTGGAACTGCTCAAAGGCCTTTCCAACTACGCAAGCATTTTGGACTCCAGAGCCTTTTGCCCTTTTGACCTAAGGAGTGTGGAGAACTTGTCTTTGGGCATATTTGATCTGCTTTTTGTTGGACTTTAATTTTTCTAATAAGTTGATATCGAATCAAATAAGATTTAAATTTTGAGTTTATTTCTTAAATTAAAGTTCTTTTTAAATTAAAAATCTCAAATAAATTTAAGTCATGTCCACCAGTTTATTGAACATACAAATTTAAATCGACTTATAAATTAAAATCAAAATTAAGATAGATCTAACAAACTATTAATAATATGTTTGATTTGAAGAATTAGATAGTAAAAAATTGAGTAGTGGTGGATTATATGATCGTAAATTATTCCACTTATATAATTTTATTCGATGATTTAAAAAATATTTTGATGTATTAATGTATCATCTGATTCTTCAAACCAAACAACTCATATATGTTTGTCTTTAGCTCATCTACTTTTGTCTTTAGTGCTTTCTTAGTTCCATCTTATCGCTTTCTATTGGTCACCTTTTTCTACCGTTAGTCTTCTTGCATGTTGCAATCGGCCTGCGACTTTACGTGATATGCGAGACTTCCAAGAAATAAACATGTAATACACAGAGGAGTGAAGCTTCGCTCTGTCCCAAGTCTTCTCAAAAGGAGGCTTTAGTTTCATTCTAAAACTGTCAAAAATTTAAATTTTTATAAATAAAATATTATAAGAGTGATTTTTCAAAGAAGTTTAAATGAATTGAGAAAATTAAACCTCTTACATCTAATTTTTTTGAGAAATCACTTCTATCAGAAACTAAATTCTCACAAGCAGGATTTCAATCACTAATAGATGATTTGATGGCATTAGCTTAGTATAATAGAAAATATTAGAGCATATTTAATTAAATTTAATTTTTTTTAATAAGTTAGTTTATTGATGTTTTAGTTTATAAATCTGATAAGTCTTTTTCTACTAATTTTAGTTCATTGGCAAATCTAATTAAGAAATAGATTTATAAGACAATCTCTAGAATAATTTAGATATTTAATCTCAATTTTAATTTATAAACCCAAATATTTAAGCTGAAGTCCGATTGTGATGTTGTGCGTAGATTTGATGTGCATAATAGGCGTCTCTAGTCACTTTCAATCACCTGTGACAGTACTACATAACAAACATAACTTTTCTCTACTTGTCACTATAAGACTAAGTCCAGTGCAGAGGCGCTTCGCGAGGCGCTTCAACAGAATATTCTTCAGTATATTCTGTGCCACATGTGCGAAGCACCACCCCAAACATCCCCCTACTCCAATGCAAGGCGCTTCGCGAGGCGTCTTCTCCAAGCGTCTCTCTCTCCAATGCAAAGGCGCTTCGTGCGGGACCCGCATATATAATATGTATTAAAGATTATAATTACTAAAATGAATTTCGGATAATTCGAACACAGCCAAATAAAACATAAAAATTGTAAATAACATTAACAAAATTCAAATTTTTTTTTAATTTTTTATTTAATAAATGACACACATAGAAATAAACAAGACACATACTAATTAAAATTCGAATACATTTTAAACAAGACTCCGCACAAACTACTACATTTCGGTATCGTCGCCCCTGAAATGCTGCCAAATGTGCTCAACCAGATCCCGTTTCAGTTGCTGATGCGTTGGGCAAGCCCGGATTGCATCATTTTGAGCTAGCATATGTGCGAATATTGGCGGAGCACTCCCGTGGAGAATAGGCGGTGTAACGGTAGATGTCCCTTGGCTATCGTACGACCCATCGGTCGGGTCATGAGAGTGTCGCTCATCCTCGATTATCATGTTGTGTAGGATGACACACGCTTTCATAATATTGGCAAGGGTTGACCGTTGCCAAAATCGACCGGGGCCGCGGACAATAGCAAATCGAGTTTGCAAGACCCCAAAAGCTCGCTCCACATCTTTTCTTGCTCCTTCTTGCTGCTGTGCGAACAACATGTGTTTATCCGTTTGGGGCAAGGGAATGGTCTTCACGAAGACAGCCCATTCGGGGTAAATACCATCGGCTAAGTAGTACCCCATATTGTATTGTGTCCCATTAACAGAGTACTGAACAGCAGGAGCTCGGCCGGCCAACACATCCGTGAAAAGGAGGGATTGGTTTAGCACGTTGATGTCGTTGTTGGATCCGGCGACACCAAAGAAAGCATGCCATATCCACAGATCTTTGGACGCAACCGCTTCCAGTATTATTGTAGGGACTCCTTGATCACCGCGGATGAATTGGCCCCTCCACGCAACTGGGCAATTGCGCCATTCCCAGTGCATGCAATCGATGCTTCCCAGCATCCCTGGGAAACCTCGCTCCTCTCCTTGCCGGAGCAGACGCCGGAGGTCGTCGACAGTAGGTTGACGAAGATATTCCTCCGCGAACCGATCAATGATTCCTTCGACGAAACGCTCCAGACACTCAATAGCCGTCGACTTTCCAATGCGTACATACTCATCGACGGCATCGGCGGGGGAGCCGTAGCACAACATGCGCAATGCCGCTGTACACTTCTGCAAGGGAGATAGCCCCTTTCTAAGGAGGGCATCTCTCCTCTCATTGAAGTACGGGGACCACCCCCTAAGAGCTTCGACGATTCGCAGAAAGAGGGGTTTCCCCATTCGAAACCGTCTGCGAAACAAATACTCGGGGTAGACCGGAACGTCGGCGAAGTAGTCCGCGACTAGACGGCCATGACCGCCTTCGCGATCTCTATCGATGTACCTTCTGCTACCTCGTCGACGGCGGTGCGAGGTACCATCGTCTATGCTGGCTTCAAGGTCGTCAACAACGCGACGGTACAGGGGTTGGACCGTCAACCCACTCTGCACAAACGCCGCCACGAACTCTTCGACTTGGTTGATGGTTTCATCGTCGCCACTACTTGTGCTTGAGCTAGAGGACATTTTTTTTGAACAAGGCAAGATATTTTGGACAAGGCAAGATCTTGTGAAGATGAAGGCTCCAGGGGTCTGATATATAGGGAGAGAAGCGAATCAAGCACATGGGCCTCTTCCAACGGCTAAATACAAAGGCATCCATCACATGTGTTGGTTCCAACGGGTACAATCCAAAAGCATGGAACACATATCGATCACATGCCAAAAGCAACGGCTAAATACAAAGGCATCCATCACATGTGTTGGTCCCAACGGGTACAATCCAAAAGCATGGAACACATATCGATCACATGCCAAAAGCAACGGCTAAAATTCAGAAGTACCGATCACATGCCAAAAGCAACGGCTAAATACAAAGGCATCCATCACATGTGTTGGTTCCAACGGGTACAATCCAAAAGCATGGAACACATATCGATCACATGCCAAAAGCAACGGCTAAAATTCAAAAGTACCGATCACATGCCAAAAGCAACGGCTAAATACAAAGGCATCCATCACATGTGTTGGTTCCAACGGGTACAATCCAAAAGCATGGAACACATATCGATCACATGCCAAAAGCAACGGCTAAAATTCAAACAGGTAAATCCAAAACGACTTAAATTAATAATGCGAGTACAATTTTACAAAGGAAAAGTACATCATTCAAGCTACTACTTATTCTTCATTTCCTTAATCATGTCGTTCACGTACTCTAATGCGGCCTCATGCGCCTTCTTACGAGCATCCGAGAAATTAGATGTATCCCCCATAATCAGTTTCGTCAGCGACTTCATAAATGTGGCTTTTTCCTTGCTTTTGGCCATCTCTTGCAAATTCTCGGCTGCAGCAACGGCTTTGTCGGCCACCCTATCGAGGTCGGCATTGGCTTGGCCGATGCGCTGCAGGGTCTCCTCGTACGCCGAGGACGCCGAGGATGTTTCACTCATTTTTGTCTTACCCTTCCGCTTGTTCTTTGCGGCATCCCGCCCTTCCGGTCGTGGAAGCTCCACAGGTTCGTCGTCGTTGTTTGACGACGACGTGTGGGCACCTTCTTCGTTGAGGCGAGCTCTTTTGGAAGACTCGAGGTAGCTTCGGCACCACTTCGGTTGACCACGCACGGCAGTCCACCAGTGCTCCAAGATGAAGGGATGACCCACCTCCTGCTTATACATGTCCCGTGCTTGAGACATTAATTGGTCGTCCGAACGACCACTGGCGTAGGCATCCCTCAACCTACAATAGATGCCATTGAAGTGAACAATTTTCTTATTGTTCTTCAGCCAATGGTCTTTGCAGTGCCTAACGTCCCGTCTGCGGTCGGGAGGACTGCTCCTGTTGTATGCCTCAGCGACCTTCGACCAATATATGTCGAACTTTTGGTAGTTCCCCTCCACCGGATCAAGAGAGTTATTCAACCATGCATTGATCTGGAGGACGAAAAATTCAACTTTTCAAAAACTAAGACAAACCCTATCGAGAAAAAATGTACGATACAAATATTTAATATTTAGATGAACACTCACAAGTCGCATGTCGTCCGGTTGTGACCAGTTCAATCGTTTACGCCGCTGTGCAGCGGTTCCTTCGCTTTTGCCGGCACCGTCGTCGTCCTCGCACTCGACCGGGGTCGTGCTATGCGGACTGCCGGTATCTGATACCGACGTGGAGCGGGAATTCTTTGCCGGTGCTTGCGGAGGCGACATTTCCGCGGGGATGGTTGGAGCTCCAACGAAATGAGGATTCTGACCGTAAGGGCCGTAGGGGGGTTGTGCGTACGGATGTGCATATGGATATGGTTGGCCGTATGGAGGGGGTGGGGCGTATGGTGGATAGCACATCGGATATGGTGGGGGAGGAGGCTGAAAACTGGGCGGATTTTGGCCGCTTGGCGCTTGGGGGCTCTTCTCATCGAAATTAGGCTCGCCAAACCAGTTCACATAACCGCGGGGGGGAGTGTTGGCCATCGGAGAATTTTCTGGGAAAAAATTAACTGAACTTTGCTGGAAAGGTGTGTTGTTTGGGCTTGTGTTGAGTGCAAATGAGCTGAACCTTACTCCTATTTATAGCCAAGGGAGCACACAATTTTTCAGAATTTTTTGGTGATTTTTTGTGAATTTTTGGTATTTTTTATGAATTTCTAGGCTTAAAAATGAATAAAATATTTAAAACGGCTAGTTTTAACGGCTATAAATATAACGGCTGTATTTTTGTGTCGCTGACAGGTGGGACCGTTGAAAAAATGGCGCAACGGCTATCTTCTGGCGCATACAAAACACTCCTCAAACTGACAGGTGGGACCCACAGCCAACCGGGCCCGCAAAACAGTGAGGAAAGCGCGTACACACGCGTGTACACGAAGCCGGAGCCTCCACTGCCACCACGCGTTTTGTGGGCCCCACCAAAACGCGTGGCGCACAACCACACCTCGCACCCCCTCGCTGACATGTGGGCCGGTGGCGCGCTCTTGGGCCCACATGTCAGTGCACGCTTCACGCGAGTAACGAGCGCACGCGGGGGACAGCGGTGGGGCCCACAAACCGCGTCCCGGGGCGCCGCGTGTGCTCCAACGCAGACGCTACGTGTGCGAGGCGGCGGTGGGCCCCACCTGTCAGAGCGGAGATTTTCGACGCCAGCGGTAGCGTTCCCTCTCTCCTCGCGCGCGTTTTTTATTATTTTTTCCCCGTGGGGCCCGCATGTCAGACCGCACTATCGCCGGGGTTGGACTTAGCCTAAGCTGAAGGAGTGCTTCCATTCTCCACCAAAAAATTAGCTTTAAATCTGTGCAATTTTCTTATAGAGGTAATAATATTGAAGCATTTCTCAATTGTACATGGTAAAGATCCTTTCTCTATACCAAGAGACCCTCAACTGGTCTAGAAAGTCTAGTTGTGCCTGCCAGCAATATGTGGTGCCAACAAGGAGCAATGCTTAATGTACTGACAAATTTTTTCAACATCCTTACAAAATAAAAATGAGGTGTATATCAAAGATAACTGTGTGGAGATGGATATTAAATAATGTGAAGCGCAATTTTGAATGTGAATCCTAATAAAATGTTAGAAGACAATTTTTTCACAAAAGATAAAATTCATAGTATCCTTCTTTACTTTCAAAAAATTCTAGATAACTCTTTGTACTTTGAAATCAAATATTTTATCTCTCTATGTTCAAAACTAGTACAGATTTCATCCAAAAATATTTTTTATTGGTTTTGAATAGAATTTTTTACAATTTCGCCACTCAATCGTTTCTAAATTGCAATTTCACAATTACAATTTCAAGAGAGAAAGTTATGATTGATTTGAGTAACTTTAACTCGCCAGCACGACATTGGAATACTAAGTAATTGGTGTTGTTTTTGAACCATTTTAAGTATATTTGATTCTATTCTTGCACAGTTGTTTTTCATATTTTCCACCGCCAGCGGGCTGGGCGGGCGGCCGCAGATCGCCACCGAGGACGCGCTCGGCTTCCTATTGCGTAGCCTTTGGCATGGGTGGTCCACCGCTGCCGGCGGAAGCCCCGGCCGTGTCTACAAGTTGTTCCGCTGCTCCGGCATATGCCCTTGGCAAGGTGAGTTGATTTTAGAGTTTTATTGTTTGCTTGTAAAAATTGATACAATTGTTATTCTTTTATAACTCTTAACAAAAGATTAATAAAAATCCTAATAGAAAAACTAATACGAATCCTAATAGGCTACGAATACTAATATACTACAATATTCAACACTCCCCCTCAAATTGGGCGATAGATATCAATCATCCCCAACTTGTTACAAACTAACACACACTATTTGAGACTAATTCCTTTTGTCAAACAATTAGCAAGTTGCTCTCCAGAAGATACATACTCTAGTTTCAAGCTTTCGTTGTCTAAGCGCTTTTTAATGAAAAAGCGATCAATTTTCACATGCTTGGTACGATCATGTTGTACTGGATTATTAGCAATATTGATTGCTGACTTATTGTCATACCATAGTGTCAAAGCTCCACCTTGAAACAATCGTAACTCTGACAACAATCCTCTCAACCAGAGCATTTCACATAAACTAGAAGACATAACTCTGTACTCTACTTCTGCTGTAGATCGAGAAACAACATTCTGTTTCTTACTTCGCCATGACACCAAGTTGTCTCCCACAAAAACACAATACCCTGATGTTAATCTCCTGTCATCTAAACAATTTGCCCAGTCAGCATCACAATAGCCAACCACATCAATATTCATATTCTTCCTGAATCAGAGACCTTTTCCTGGACTACCCTTCAGATATCTTAGAATCCTATATGTTGCTTCCATGTGCTCCACTCTTGGGTCATGTATATATCTACTTACCACACTCACCGCATAAGCAATATCGGGTCTTGTGTGACAAAGGTAAATAAGACGCCCAACAAGTCTTTGATAACTCTCCTTGTTAGTTGGGTTTCCACCTTGATCACTTAACTTGTGATTCTGCTCAATGGGAGTAGAGACAACACGACATCCTAACATTCCAGTTTCATTCAGCAAATCTAGAGTATATTTCCTTTGTGAGAAAATTATACCCTTTTTAGACCGTGCAATCTCTATGCCAAGAAAATATTTGAGATGACCCAAATCCTTCACTTCAAATTCTTTACCTAACTTGTTCTTCAGACGGACAATCTCCTCAACATCATCACCTGTGATGACAATATCATCGACATAAACAGCAAGTATTGTAATGAATGCTCCAGAGTGCCTGAAAAAGACAGTATGATCTCCATTACATTGCTTGTAACCCATACTACATACTGCACGTCTGAATCTATCAAACCAGGCCCTTGGAGATTGTTTTAAGCCATACAAGGATTTTTTCAGCTTGCACACTTTTCCACTATCACCAAAACCTGGTGGGACCTCTATATATATCTCTTCTCGTAAATCACCATGCAAAAAGGCATTCTTCACATCAAACTGATGTAGGGGCCAGTTGAAGTTTACTGCACAAGAGATTAAAGTTCTCACTGTACTCATTTTTGCTACTGGTGCAAAAGTCTCATCATAATCAATCCCGTACGTTTGACTATATGACTTTGCCACTAATCTCGCCTTATATCTCTCAATCTTGCCTTCTGCATTTTGCTTTATGATATACACCCATTTGCATCCAACAGCTTTCTTCCCGACTGGAAGAGAGACTAGTTCCCAAGTCTCATTTTTCTTTAATGCCTGAAGTTCCTCCTGCATAGCACGTGTTGCATCTAGGCCTTCATGCCTAACCCTAATTTTGATGATAAATGAAAACAAAGTGTTCCGGACTAATTGTGCTATTGAGTTTATTTGATACAGATTTGCGTTGGGAAGATATGCACAGAATACAAGAAGAACCCGATGTAAAATCAAAAGCACAAGTAGCAAAGAGCAAAAGACAAGTCGAAAATCGTGAAGATGCGAAAGACCTCAGGTATTACAAGTTTTTATATTTTACCGATCTTGGCGTGTGGAGATGATCGGTTAGGAAAAATTCTTTCTAGCTTTAACCGTACTATAAAGAGGGGTAGCGAAAGTCCTATTTTTATCTCCAGCACAAACCGAGAATGTTAGGTCATTGCATCGCATCATTTTTATGTGGATTTGCTTTTGGTCTCTTTTGAAAAATCTGTTTTTCAGTTCAGTTTTTGACAGCAGAAGAGTATTTGCATTTTTCAGAAAGATCTAGGCAGATCTGGCTTTTGCTTCTGTTGACAAAAATGTAGCCCTTGAAATTATCTTTCCAACGAGCTACTAAACACCTCTTTTGGATTTCTGAATTTAAAGTTATAGCTGTTTTTGTTCATATTGACTGTCAGTTTGCATAACTGACTGTCAGTTTGAATGTCAGTTTAGTGTAACTGACAATTGTCCAGAGAGGGTGTTTTTTGGTCTCAAATTTTTTGTACTAAACTGACTGTCAGTTTGTCCATACTGACTGTCAGTTGGGGTTTCGACCAGAGAGTGTTTTACTGTGTTTCTATTTGTTTCTGGTCGAGCTAGTACACAAACTGACTGTCAGTTTGTGTAACTGACTGTCAGTTGCGTGTTCCAGCTTTCCTGTTTTGGCTGCAAACGGCTAGCTATTTTTTATCCGTAAATTTTGTCGGCCGTTGTGTACTAAACTGACTGTCAGTTTGGGTTGCTGATTTTCAGCCCTAGCTCCAACGGTTCATTTGATTCTTGAGGCTATAAAAAGGGGCTTTGGGCATAAGTTTTATAGAACAAGAAACAGCATTTCATATACACTCTTGAGCATTAGTTTCTTATATAAAATCTTGATCTTTTGATCAAGTCGAGTGCTTTCCGATCCACCGAGAGTTTCAGTTCTTTTGCATTTGCATCCACTTAGCTTCTCGGTGCGTGTTTGGAGGTCTAGAGAAGACCTCGCTGCCTGTTACTCTTGGTGAGCGCCCTCACCTAGACGGTTCGAAGGCGTGGCCGTTGATCTCTCCGTTCGGAGATTGTCGGAGAGGCTCGGCAAGTGTGTACAAGGCATCGGTGCTCGCCTTTCCGGAGTGGAGAAGGAGCAACCATTAGTGATAATATCCTTTGTGGATATTGAAGCGAGACTCAAGTGATTTGAGTGCTTCAACGAGGATTAGTGGAGACTGGGCGAGTCTCCGATACCTCGGTAAAAATTGTTGTGTTTGTTCTCTTCTCTTCTTATTTATTTTATTTGTTCTTAATTTGCTTTGAGTTTTAAAGTTTTAAATAGCCTCCTATTCACCCCCCCTCTAGTCGGCATCCTTGATCCAACACGTGGTATCAGAGCACGGTCTCTCAATTTATTAGGCTTTACCGCCTAGAGAGAGGATGTCGTCAAGCGGGGGTTTTCTTCTTGGACATACCGGTCGTGCGCTCATCTTTGATGGAACAAATTATCCGTATTGGAAAGTGCGCATGTCGGTATTCCTAGAAGCCATGGGGCTTGATGTATGGGATATCGTTAAACTCGGCTTTACTCCTCCGGTTGATCCGGCAAGTCAATCCGAAGACGATAGGAGAAAGTTGCATATAAATGCCCGTGCAAAAAATGCACACTTTGCCGGTTTATCCTTAAACGAGTTCAACCGTGTGAGCAATCTCACGACTGCTCATAAGGTTTGGACTACCCTCGAAGAAATTTACGAGGGCACTACAAAGGTTAAAGAGGCAAAATTGCTAATGGTGAGGCAAAAATATGAGACATTCACCATGTCATCAACCGAGTCCGTGGATTCCATGTTTACTCGGTTAAATAACATTGTGAATGAACTCAAGGGTCTTGGTGTTGTGTTTACTGACCTTGAGTTTGTGAGAAAGATGCTTAGGGCCTTGCCGGAAAGCTTCGACACCTTGGTCACGGTTCTCACAAACTCCGACCTATCAACCACAACACCAACCGATCTCTATGGGAACCTCATCACCCATGAGATGCACAAGAAGGAAAAGAAGGAAGCGGCCGAACCCACGGAGACGAAGAAGAAAGCTTTGGCCTTCAAAGCTAATGCAAGGAACGACTCAAGCGAAGGCTCCTCCGATGAAGATCTCGCACTTATGGTAAAGAACACTCAAAAACTTCTTCGCAGGTTACATAAGAAAGGTGTCAACATTGACACACGACCAAAGGGGCAAAAGCAAAACAACTTCAAGGACATCATTTGCTATGGATGTCATGAGAAAGGACACATAGCATCAAGATGTCCAAACAAGAACAAGGCGTGGAACAAGAAGAAGAAGTTCTTCAAGAAGAAGAATGACGAAATCAAAGAAGCTTGTTTTGGAGAATGGATGTCCGGCGGAGAGAGCTCCGACTCCGACTCCGACAACGAACGAAGTTGCTCCAAGAAGATGGCCGGACTGGCTCTCGGCAACAACACTTCAACTAATTCATCCATGTGCCTTATGGCCAAAGGCAATGAAAAGGTACACTCCAATGATCCATCATATGATGACTTAGTTGAAATGATAACTGAACTAAATGAAGTTTTTGGAAAAACTAAGATGAAGTATAAGGCGCTTAAGGAAGAGCATTCTTCCCTACGCGCTCAATACTCTGAGCTTAAAGATTCATATGAAAACATGCTTATAAAAGATGTTACAAATACTTCATCTAAGATTGATGCTTCAACTTCATGTAACTTAAGTGAATCTCCCTCTAGTAGTCATCACATTTCATGTGCTTCAAATGATAACATTCTAAATGAAAATAATAAACTTAAGGCACAAGTTGAACAACTTGGAAAAGGTTTAGAAAATTGTTATAAAGGTAAAATATCTCTTGATCTAATCCTTAATAAACAAAGATGTTCTTTTAGAAAAGAAGGATTAGTATATTTTCAAAAGAAAGGAAGGAAACAAAATTCTAGAACTATATTTGTTAAAGCATGTAACTCATTTTGTCATAAATGCCATGAAACCGGTCATTCACATGAAGCATGTTCCTTAATGACTCCTAATTATTTTGATACTTGCTACATGCTTCAAAAGTCGAGAAAAGGTTATGCCATTGCAAAGTATGTTGGAGCACCCATGTTAAACAAAAAGAAGAAATCCATTTGGGTGCCCAAAGCTTTGATTGCTAACATTGAAGGACCCAAAAAGGTTTGGGTACCTAAAAGAACTTAATTCTTTTATGCAGGTGAACTACAAGACCGGTGGGAGGCATTGGGTGCTAGATAGCGGATGCTCCGAACACATGACCGGTAACAAGAAGTTGTTCACCTCAATAGAAGACAACTCAAGCGAAAATCAAAAGATTACTTTTGGCGACAATCGTCAAGGAAATGTTGTAGGCTTGGGTAAAATCGCAATCTCAAACGATCTATCTATTTCAAATATTTTATTGGTCGAATCTCTGAATTTCAATTTGCTTTCCGTTGCACAAATTTGCGATTTTGGTTTTAGTTGCACATTTTTCCCAAAAGAAGTTTTGGTTGAAAGTTTAAAAGATAAATCTTTGATCTTCAAAGGCTTTCGTTTTGGAAATCTTTATTTGGTTGATTTTCACTCGAAAGATGCATCTTTGTCAACATGTCTTGTCTCTCAAACCTCAAAAGGTTGGCTTTGGCATAGACGACTCGCACATGTTGGAATGCATCAATTGAGAAAACTTTTAAAACGTGATTTGGTTGTTAGCTTAAAGGATGTGAATTTTGAAAAGGACAAACCTTGTAGCGCTTGTCAAGCGGGCAAGCAAGTAGCTACTTCACATCCAACTAAGCGCATTCTTTCGACTTGCAAACCTTTGGAACTCCTTCATATGGATTTATTTGGACCTTCTGAGTTCCAGAGTATTGGGGGTAGCAACTATGGTTTTGTGATTGTTGATGATTTTACACGTTACACTTGGGTTTTCTTTATTTCTCAAAAATCCGAAACCCCCGATGTTTTCAAAAGTTTTGCAAAACGTGTTTCTACTGAATTCGAATTATCCATCAAGAAAATCCGTAGTGATCATGGTGGAGAGCTCGTTAATTCAACTCTATTTGATTTTTGTGATTCTCTTGGAATTAAACACGAATTTTCCACATCCTACACTCCACAGCAAAATGGAGTCGTTGAAAGGAAAAATCGAACACTTATAGAAATGGCAAGGACTATGCTAAGTGAGTATGATACTCCTACTCGCTTCTGGGCTGAAGCCGTGCATACAGCTTGCTATTCTATAAATCGACTTTATTTGCATCCTCTTCTAAATTTGACTCCTTATGAACTTCTTGTTGGGCGCAAGCCAAATATCTCTTACTTCCGAGTCTTTGGATGCAAATGTTATATTCTTAAGAAAAGGAATTTTGGTGGTAAATTTCAAAGAAGAGTAGATGAAGGCTTTTTAGTCGGATACTCCACCACTAGTAAAGCTTATCGTATTTTCAATAAAAATACAAGTTGTATTGAAGAATCGGGTGATGTCGAATTTGATGAAACTAATGGCTCACAAAAGGAGCAAGTATCTCATAAAGTTTCAGGTGACGATCTTCAAGAAGCCATGAAAAACATAACCATTGGAGACATCAAGCCAACAGAGGAAGATCAAGAAGATGATGTCAACGTTGAAAATGTTGATCAAGACGCATCATCATCTCAGGTTGATCCTCCAGAACAAAGTCAAGATGAAGCAATACAAGATGAAGAACCAAGGCAACACCAAACCATCACCAAGGATCACCCTCTAGACCAAATATTGGGTGACGTCAGTAAGGGTGTTCAAACTCGATCTCGTATTGCTGCATTTTGTGAACATCATTCATTTGTATCTTTTCTAGAACCCAAACATGTTAATGAAGCTTTAAATGATCCTGATTGGGTAAATGCCATGCATGAAGAACTTAATAACTTTGCTAGAAATGAAGTTTGGATTCTAGTAGAAAGACCCAAAGATCATAATGTTATTGGAACAAAATGGGTTTTCAGAAATAAGCAAGATGAAAATGGTATTGTAATTAGAAACAAAGCTCGTCTTGTTGCTCAAGGCTTCACTCAAGTCGAAGGTTTAGACTTTGGTGAAACTTTTGCACCAGTAGCAAGACTTGAAGCTATTCGCATTCTTCTTGCTTATGCATCATGTTTTAATATCAAACTTTTTCAAATGGATGTAAAAAGTGCTTTTCTAAATGGTGAAATTTCTGAACTTGTATTTGTTGAGCAACCTCCCGGTTTCGAAGATTCTAAATTTCCAAACCATGTATTTAAATTGTCAAAAGCTCTCTATGGTCTCAAACAAGCTCCTCGAGCCTGGTATGAGCGACTTAGAGACTTTCTATTATCAAAAGGTTTTAAAATTGGGAAGGTTGATGCAACTCTCTTTACAAAGAAAATTGAAAAAGATTTGTTCATTTGTCAGATTTATGTTGATGATATCATATTTGGATCTACTAATGAACATTTCTGTCATGAGTTTGGAGAGATGATGTCTAGAGAGTTCGAAATGTCCATGATTGGTGAGCTGAGCTTCTTCCTCGGTCTACAAATCAAGCAACTCAAGAACGGGACGTTCGTGAGTCAAACCAAGTACGTGAAGGACCTGCTCAAGCGCTTTGGGATGGAAGACGCCAAGCCAATCAAAACTCCCATGGCGACCAATGGACACTTGGACATGGACAAAAGCGGAAAATCGGTCGATTCTAAACTGTATAGGTCTATGATTGGTAGTCTTTTATATCTCACTGCATCTAGGCCTGATATCATGTTTAGTGTGTGCTTATGTGCTAGATTTCAGTCTGATCCTAAGGAATGTCATTTAACTGCTCTTAAAAGAATCCTTAGGTATTTAAAATGTTATCCCAGTTTAGGACTTTGGTATCCTAAAAATGCAAATTTTGAATTAATTGGGTACTCTGATTCTGATTATGCTGGGTGTAAGATTGATCGAAAGAGCACATCTGGTAGCTGTCAGCTGTTGGGGAGATCATTAGTATCATGGTCATCTAGGAAGCAAAATTCAGTAGCTCTCTCCACAGCTGAAGCTGAGTACGTGTCTGCAGGCAGTTGCTGTGCTCAATTATTGTGGATGAAGCAGACATTTTTGGACTATGGGATCATATTTGATAAAGTGCCACTATTGTGTGATAATGAAAGTGCCATTAAAATTGCGAATAATCCTGTTCAACATTCTAGAACTAAGCATATTGAAATAAGGCACCACTTTATTAGAGATCATGTGGCAAAAGGAGATATTGATGTGAATTATGTTAGAACAGATATGCAACTAGCAGATATTTTCACCAAACCCTTAGATGAAACAAGATTTTGCTTTTTAAGGGGTGAACTGAACATTATTGATATATCAAATGCTAGTTGATGTGCTAAGAATGTTTGTTTGTATAAAATATTATTTTATTCCCTCTCTTGTCTTAGACAGCCTCTGGTCGAAATTGACCAAACTGACAGTCAGTTTCCCTAACTGACAGTCAGTTCAGTAGTTAGGAGCCTGGTCTTAGTCTCTGGTCGAAGTCAGTATCATAACTGACAGTCAGTTTCACAAACTGACAGTCAGTTACGTGCATTTGATTTTGGTCGTAGTTCCTGGTCGTGTTCAACTCCCCTACTGACTGTCAGTTTCATACACTGACTGTCAGTTTCAAAACGCAGTTTTGTGAACTGACTGTCAGTATGGTATACTGACTGTCAGTTCCATGTATTTGAGTTTGGAACTGACTGTCAGTTTATCAAACTGACTGTCAGTTGTGGGATCGAGAACCCTAAAACCCCGTTCTGTTTTTCCTCGCCTCTTCACCTTTCTTCTCGCCGCCGTTGCCTCTTGCGCCCCCTCGCCGTCGCCTTTGCGCCTCCTCCTCGCCGTGCCTCGCCACCACCTTTTTGTGCCGCCCCACGTTGCCGGTGAACTCCTCACCGTCGGCGCCACCGTCCTCGGTCGTCACGACCTCGTCGGTTTGGGCTTCTCTGTTCAACGGCTTGACTCCTCTGCACCACTCCTCTTCTTCGCGTGCAGTGACCGTAGGACCTCCTGGCCGTGCTGAGCTTCGTTCCTGTGGTCGATTTGGCAGTTTTCTTCGCATCTGCTTCGTCGATTACTTCAGTTCGTCCTCAGTTCAGGTCCTTGTTTCTCTCTTCCTTCTCTGTTTCGTCTCTTCATCATGTCTGATCAGGCCGGTCCTTCTCGTCGTGGGGCCCGACGGAAGAACGCGGCAAACAGCCAGCGTTCATCGGGTCAAACGTCCGAGACTCGGCCCTCGCCTCCGCCTGAGCGCGTGCCCATGGATTATTCACGTTGGCACGCGAGTCGCCTGCGCACGCTTCGCTCTGTGAACCCGTACCTGTCGCCGCGACCCACTGGTCGCGATGGGTGCGAGGTGCTCACTTGTTACACCAACCTCCATCTAGACCTGTTTACCAGCGTCTACAGCCGCGCTCCTATCTTTGCCCACCTCTCTCTGTCGTGGGGTACGATCGCCTCTCGCACAGGCATCGCCACCCTCGCAGATCTTTTTGGCACTGTAGGGATTCGCGACTTAGTTGCGGATTCCTCTTTGAACTGGGCTGAGGGGCCCATTCGCCAGTTTTATTCCACCGTCTTCATTTCCCCTCAGCGCGACTTCATGACCTTCATGACGGGCCTCCAGGTCCACACCGTCACGAAGGATCAGCTGGAGTCAGCGCTTGGTCTGGTGCGCCCTCCTTCTGGCCGCCAGCTCCACACTCTCCCTGACCTCGAGCGTCGGGAGGTGGCCATGCTCTATTCTGGCCCCTTCCAGCTCCGTCACATCGCTGGCCTGCGCCGCGATGTTGACCTGGCTCTGCGGATCCTCCGTCTCACATTGGTCCCCATGAGCGGAGACAGAGCCAGGGTCACTTATCTGGGTCTTCATGTGCTCATCTCCATCTTTCAGGAGGAGCCATTCGATGTTGCTGATCTCATCATCAGTGAGATTCAGCACGTCCTTTCCCCGCGCCGTCAGCTGATATACGCTCCGTATATCATGGCGGTGCTTCTTCATATCCGGGCTGTGGACACTGAGCTACCCAGGCCCCATCATCCTCTTCTCTTCTATCCTCCAGGCCAGGCTGATCGCCGGCTCGGTGCTCGCCCTGCTGCAGCTGCTGGCCCTGGTTCTCCCGCATCAGATGATGATGCTGCGGGGGAGTCAGAGGACGAGGCCCCTGTCCAGGAGTCTTCTCCAGCTCCCGCTGCAGGGACAGGCACCGGATCTGCGTCTTCCTCTTCTCAGCTTCAGGAGGTCCTCCAGGTGCAGCAGCAGATCCTCAGCACTCAGGCGGAGCATCATCAGATGTTGCTCCGTTTGATTGCTCAGCAGGAGGAGATTCTGCGGCGCCTGCCTGCTTCCGGTTCTTCGGTCCCTCACAAGAGGGCCCGGCAGGCTGCGTCTTCGCCGAGCTCAGTTTCAGTTGCTGCTGATCCAGATCCTGTTGCTCCAGCTCCGGCTCCAGTGTCTGCAGCTCCTGCTCTTGTTGCAGCTGCGACTCCTCCGGCATCTCCAGCCGTCGACCCGTCTGCATCTCCAGCTGGCTCCGGAGATACGGACATCATAGGATTTTCTTCAGATGATGAGCATTAGGCTCTGATTTGTTTTGTTTGCCTCCCTTTTTGTGCTTGATGCCAAAGGGGGAGAAGTATTTTGGATAGTTGGTTAGTATTTTGGATTTTGGACATTGGAGTCTGTTCTGTTTATGACTTTTGATGTACTGAACAGATGATGATCATTTATATATATAGAGATGTTTTTGGTTATCTGTGTATGTCATCTTTTCCTTTTAGCTCTGATACATATGATGACTTGTGTTTAGCTCATATATATATGATTTCTTGAGATGATGCTCTGATGTGTGATTATTGCTCTGATACATTGATATATATGATGTCTTGATGTGCATGCATATGCTCTGATATGACTTGTGGATATTGCACATCTGTGACTTGCTTATGTATGAGATGCCCTGATGTGTATGTATGTGCATGTATTAGTTTATGATTTGATATGATGCATACACTCAGGGGGAGCTATTCATTTTATTTTATTTTTTGAACACTTGTTGTCATCAATCATCAAAAAGGGGGAGATTGTTGCATCTAGGCCTTCATGCCTAACCCTAATTTTGATGATAAATGAAAACAAAGTGTTCCGGACTAATTGTGCTATTGAGTTTATTTGATACAGATTTGCGTTGGGAAGATATGCACAGAATACAAGAAGAACCCGATGTAAAATCAAAAGCACAAGTAGCAAAGAGCAAAAGACAAGTCGAAAATCGTGAAGATGCGAAAGACCTCAGGTATTACAAGTTTTTATATTTTACCAATCTTGGCGTGTGGAGATGATCGGTTAGGAAAAATTCTTTCTAGCTTTAACCGTACTATAAAGAGGGGTAGCGAAAGTCCTATTTTTATCTCCAGCACAAACCGAGAATGTTAGGTCATTGCATCTCATCATTTTTATGTGGATTTGCTTTTGGTCTCTTTTGAAAAATCTGTTTTTCAGTTCAGTTTTTGACAGCAGAAGAGTATTTGCATTTTTCAGAAAGATCTAGGCAGATCTGGCTTTTGCTTCTGTTGACAAAAATGTAGCCCTTGAAATTATCTTTCCAACGAGCTACTAAACACCTCTTTTAGATTTCTGGATTTAAAGTTATAGCTGTTTTTGTTCATGCTGACTGTCAGTTTGCATAACTGACTGTCAGTTTGAATGTCAGTTTAGTGTAACTGACAATTGTCCAGAGAGGGTGTTTTTTGGTCTCAAATTTTTTGTACTAAACTGACTGTCAGTTTGTCCATACTGACTGTCAGTTGGGGTTTCGACCAGAGAGTGTTTTACTGTGTTTCTATTTGTTTCTGGTCGAGCTAGTACACAAACTGACTGTCAGTTTGTGTAACTGACTGTCAGTTGCGTGTTCCAGCTTTCCTGTTTTGGCTGCAAACGGCTAGCTATTTTTTATCCGTAAATTTTGTCGGCCGTTGTGCACTAAACTGACTGTCAGTTTGGGTTGCTGATTTTCAGCCCTAGCTCCAACGGTTCATTTGATTCTTGAGGCTATAAAAAGGGGCTTTGGGCATAAGTTTTATAGAACAAGAAACAGCATTTCATATACACTCTTGAGCATTAGTTTCTTATATAAAATCTTGATCTTTTGATCAAGTCGAGTGCTTTCCGATCCACCGAGAGTTTCAGTTCTTTTGCATTTGCATCCACTTAGCTTCTCGGTGCGTGTTTGGAGGTCTAGAGAAGACCTCGCTGCCTGTTACTCTTGGTGAGCGCCCTCACCTAGACGGTTCGGAGGCGTGGCCGTTGATCTCTCCGTTCGGAGATTGTCGGAGAGGCTCGGCAAGTGTGTACAAGGCATCGGTGCTCGCCTTTCTGGAGTGAAGAAGGAGCAACCATTAGTGATAATATCCTTTGTGGATATTGAAGCGAGACTCAAGTGATTTGAGTGCTTCAACGAGGATTAGTGGAGACTGGGCGAGTCTCCGATACCTCGGTAAAAATTGTTGTGTTTGTTCTCTTCTCTTCTTATTTATTTTATTTGTTCTTAATTTGCTTTGAGTTTTAAAGTTTTAAATAGCCTCCTATTCACCCCCCCCTCTAGTCGGCATCCTTGATCCAACAGCACGAAGCCACAAAGGATCTTGTATTGCCACTTTCCAATCTTTTGGTATGGGTACAGATTGTAATAATGCAATGAAAGACTTATATGCAGGAGACAAAGAAGAATATGAGACAACATGAGAAAGATCACCCTCAAAACCATACCTAGCCGGAAGCTTACCAGCATTGATTCGGGGCTCTCTACGATGAGCAATAGGAAGATCAAGAGATACATTACCACCTGTTTCAGAGGAAGACGAGGTCAAAGGTGAGACAACTAAGGAGGAGTCAGGGATAATGACTTGCGTGGATGACTGGTCGTCAATCTCAATCACAGGAGACTGGGGTTGCTGCTGCTCCCCCTGAACTCCAGTGCCACGAAAACGCTTGATCTTCAGAATTCTAGTATCCACCCCCTCATCTGCAAGAGGACATGAAATTATACCCACAACAACATCGCCACCTCCACCATGGTCACCACTACTCACTCCATGGTCACTACTACTCACTTCATCATTCTCCCCTTCTCTATCAGCACTAGGCAGGCGAGAAGAGATATCACCAAATAAAGACGTCAATTCAGTTTTCTCACCATAGAAGGGCTCAAACTCCCGAAAAGTGACATCTATACTGACAAACATCCGTTTGGCCTGAGGACTCCAACACATGTAGCCCTTCTGTCGAGAAGAATATTACATGAATATACACTTCAAAGCATGAGGGTCCAGCTTTCCTGTAGAGGGTCGATAATCCCAAACAAAGCACACACATCCGAACACCTTTGGAGGGACAACAAATGTATTCGTTCCCATAAACAGCTCACAGGGAGTTTTCATGCCTAAAACTCTTAAGGGCATGCGGTTAATTACGTAAACCGCTGTCATAACGATTTCACTCCACAGGATTTTTGGCATGTTCATCCCATACATGAGTGAGCGGACAGTTTCCAAAAGATGTCTGTTTTTTCGCTCGGCCACACCATTCTATGCCGATGTATGCGGACAGGTTGTCTGATGCAAGATCCTTTAAGCTGAAAGAAAAGTCGCAAACTCCTTGTTGACATATTCAGTTCCATTGTCAGTTCTAACAATACGAATATGAGTATTGAATTGTCTTTGCACAAGAGCACAGAAATCTTGAAAGCAACGTAAAACTTCATTCTTATTCTTCATCATATAGAGCCAAGTCATACGGGAATAACAGTCAATGATAATAACAAAGTACTTAAAACCATGAATAGAGATAACCGGAGAGGTCCAAACGTCTGAGTGAATAAGTACAAATGGTTCAATACTACGAAGCCCAATACTACCATAAGATGATCGTGTGTGCTTGCCAAACTCACAAGCATCACACATGAGTTTCTTCATGGGCACTCGACTCATAACATCCGGATACATACTCCTCAGTCGGTCAAATGATAGATGACCCAAACGATAGTGATAAAGCATCAATTCAGCCTCTTCTCCACCAACAGCAGTAGTCAAAGCTGCACTCACAGCATCTACAATCCCTCGATCCAAATACCACAATCCATCACGCCTAGTCCCAGTCCCCAAGACTCTCCTTGTCTGCCTCTCTTGAATATGACAGACATCTCGGTCAATATAAACACCACAATCAATTTGATTCACCAAAGCACTCACAGAAAGGAGATTGATCGGGAAGGATGGAACATGCAAAACAGAGAAAAGTGTAATGGTAGGTGTACACTGAACTATGCCAATTCCCTTGATGGGTTGTGTAGTCCCATCAGCAGTTTGAACAGTTTCACGATGCATTGAAGAATATGGAGAATATGATGCAAACTCACTAGAAGCACCAGTGACATGTCTAGATGCACCTGAATCGACTATCCAATCTAAAGGAGAAGTATGCGAGGATGCAAAAGCCTGTGCCTCAATACCTATGCCCGCATGGGCATAATTGGCAAAAGTACCAAATGTAGTGGTCATAGGGATCTCCTGGGTGGCCATGGACTTGCTGGTGAAACTTTCAACCTTTGCTTTGAACTGTCGTAGTTCCTCCAATTCAGAAAGCTCCTCTTTGTCATCTGCAACTGATCTCTCATCAAACACGACAAGATTGACTTTAGGACCTTGGCGCCTACCACCACGTTCTCTACCTCGGCCTCTACCACGTCCTCCACCACCCCTGCCACGCCCAAAATCGCGTGATTGTGGGCAATTCCAGCTAATGTGGCCAATCTTTCCGCAAGTAAAGCACTCGCGGTGATCTGCAACAGTCAACGCAGATCTAGTAGGAGGTGGTAGGGTATCCGATGTCATGACTCGTAACCGGGTCTCCTCCATCACTATAACAGCAAAGGCCTCCTCCATGGTGGGCAGATGTGGCTGGTGGCAAATGGCAGATCTTCTAGGCTCTAACTCAATATTCAAGCCTTGCAGAAAGGTAAGTACTCTCCTGCGATCCACCCACTTTTTGAACATAGTCAGATGTTCAGCATGAGGAATGTCTAACGGATCATAGTGGTCCAAATCTGTCTATAATCGCTGGAGTTCATTGTAGTACTCGGATACAGTCCGCTCCCCCTGAGTCATCCCTCAAAGCTTCTCATGCACCTCAGCCATCATCATGGCATTACCAGCTCCAGAATATAGTCTAGCTAGTACAGCCCACATCCCGGCTGCGGTTGGAGTGGCTTCCACCATCCCAGCAATAGAAGGGTTCATTGAGTTAAGTAACTACGCTTTCACTAGAGAATTAATGGTTTTCCAGTTTTGCCATTCCGAACTATCTTTAAGGGGCTCGACAGATGTCTCCTGCACACAGTTAGCAAGGCCCTTTGCCTCTAAAATCATAATCACCCTCCTAGACCAACTCAAATAATTTTTTGTTCCCTCCAGCTTCACATCATTTGGCATGAGCTCTATCTTTTTCACCATCTGTGAATATGGCACTGCTTTGTCCGATGATGAGATGTCATTCATCTTCATTGTCATCATCTCCATCATCTTCGCCATAAACTCCTCCATGGTTGGAACTTTGGTTGTCATCTCAACAGGTCCCAAAAAGAAATTGAGCTCATGCACTCACAAACTCCTCTCTCTCTCTTTTTTTTTTACGCCACAGAGGATTGGTATATATAAGATCCAGATTTACTACAGAAGATTTTGACTCGGAGTCCTCTAAATCACTGAGGAAAAAAAATTTTGGCGGGCGGAGTCGGAGGGGCGTTGGCTCGACAGGCGACGTACGGACACAGACTCAGCGGTGGTCACGGCGCACGGGCGCAGAGCGTTAGCCGCCGTCGCCGGGCGCAGGCGGCCGGGCGTCGACGGCGCGCAGGTGCAGAGGCGCGGCAGCGGGCGACCGATGAAGTCAAATAAGTAAACACGGCGGTGGCACTTGAGCGACGATGGTTTTGATACCAAGTTAATTTTAGGGCTTTATTACTTGCTTGTAAAAGTTGATACAATTGTTATTCTTTTATAACTCTTAATAAAAGATTAATAAAAATCCTAATAGAAAAACTAATACGAATCTTAATATACTACGAATACTAATATACTACTATATTCAACAGTGTTCGGCAACCTCACGCTGCGGGACACCGCGCGTGCGCCTGGTGCTCGTCCCATGCTACGACCTCACCACAGCATGCATGCATGTATTAGCTACTGAGCCATCCTTGCTTGCATGCATGTATATTGCACTACTAGCCGGCCACCACGTCGAAGAAGTCAGCGTGGAACGCCGCTGGGTCGCCAGTCCGCCACCACAGTGACGCCTCCAGCCTAACCAACACATGCTAATACGTGCCATCGAAAAGGTGCTTGCGGGAGCCAAGAAATGATAAGCAATATAGACTTGGTTATTGTGATTGTATGAAATAAAATCATTGTATTCCTCAAAATAAATTTAGAAACACTTCCGCTAGCGAAATTGCAATTTAGAAAAATTTGAGAAGCAAAATTCCAAAAAAAAAATCTCCTCCAAAACCAATCAAAACAAGTAAAAAATTGATTTTGGATCAAATTTGTATTGATTTTGAAAGTAAAGAGAGGTAAAATGTTTGGTTTCAAATATATAAAATTATCTAGATTTTTTTAAAAATAGATAGAGTAATATAAAATTTTCCCTTTCTCAAATGATATTATTGCCAATAAGGCTGTACTATTATAAATTGTCACGCAATAACTCCAACAATGGGCTAACTACATGTAAAGGATGTACTCATCATACTTTTTGCTTACCAACGTTACTACGCCTTCGTATGCATGCTTTCTCATCGTGCTATTTCCATTAAATGGAAATGCAATTAGGTTGGCAATTTATCATAACCATTCTCTATTATGTATGACTAAAAGAAGTTGACAGATGGTCAAATGGATATATACTCTTAATGCAGGTACACGGTGGGTGAATTGTTAAATATATATTAATCGCAAATTGATAATTGTATTTTTCTTTAAAAAAGTGCAAAATGATACTTCTATAATTGGCATGATTAATCCTTACTATATAGTGAAGTCTAGATCATCTCTCGCAAATAAACATTAAATAGAATGTTTTTTATTGGGAGTGAGAGTAGGGATTTAGAGTTATCCAACATGAGATAACGGATGATTCAAATTGATCTCATATACTTAAAAAAATACCTCTTCAATACTAAAATTGATATGAACCATCTATTTCTAATGAAATAGTTGAAACAAAACATTTGTAGAAGCTCCATGTAAAATATTTGTCCATCTAGCGTCTCTTATTCGACAGTAGTGTTCGGTAAACGGACCAATGACATAGCTCCCATAGAAAAACTTGTTCAGGAGTCAGTAGTAAGTTCTGTCTATTGACATGAGAAAACACATGGATGTGCTTGCCAGTTGCGCCACCAGCCGACGTAAACCAAGAATAAAATGGAACGAAATTGCCGGACCGTGTCCGTATTGTGGGCCTGTCAGTCTAGCGGCCTCTACACTACTATTGTTTTTTTTTTTTTTTTTGTGATTTGCTATCTATCTTTTTTTTCAATTTTGCATGTATTGTTTTTCAATGTTGGATCAGTCTCTCCACACTTGGATATGACCTTTAGGGTTCACCCACCCCCACTTTCTAGCTCCTTGACTGATTGTTAACAGTAAGTGGATGGATTTGTAAGGTGGTAGAAGTAGCAACTAGTGATGTGAGATGGAAACTGTGACAACAGAGGAGGTGGAGAGATAGTGCAATAAGATGTTATTATTATAACCTATTGTGACTAGCAGATGCGTTGGAGATTAGAGATGAGTGTGACATTGGCATTGCCCTTAACACCGGAGGGAGGTGTGAGGTGCAATTAATGAGTGGATAGGTGATAGGAAGTAAAAAAAAAAAAAAAAAAAAAAATAATGAGAAAAAGGACATTTGATAGATCTAGATCTAATGATTATAAACAATCTTTTTTCAAAGGAACATGAACCTGCCCTGCAGCTCAATCACTTCTTTCCTTCTTTTGTTTTGCGCAGCTTCTTGTTATCCTAGTATTGTAGGTCCACTCCAGAAATTCCAATGGCATAATTATACCTAGCATTGTAGGTGGAAGCAAATCTAAGTTTGTGATAAACTGATAACTATGAAGCGCTAGCGGCAACCATTGATCCATATCCCAAACCCCAATGTCAATGCCCCCTTGCTTATGTCTGCAAACTTTCAAGGCATTGAAAATAGCAGTACACTTCCTGCCAATCGAAATCCTCCACCTCGTATCCTTTTATTTTATCACAAAATAACATTTTTGAGGTAAATTCATCAAAAAAAAATTGTTCTTCTGCAGTAAATCGGTCCCCTTTCTTCTTTTTTATTTGTTGTTTTAGACGTTAGCAACATTCAAATTACAATTTTGATCATTAATTTTTATAATTATATACAACAAAAATTATGAAAAATAATAATATAAAAATAAATTTGATAACAAATTGACTACTATAATTTTGATATGGTGAGTCTTAATTTTTTTATGTTAGCAATCAAAATTTAAAAATTTTGACTTGTACGTTTGATATAAACAAATATGATGTTAGTGGTACTTCTTGCATAAATTGCACGTACGAAGGATGTTTGTCAAGGAACAACTTGAGCTGTGGGGCTCAGGGATGCTTTAACAACTTCATTAGCATCTTAAAGGTTCAGAAGCAATCAGTTTGCATGCATCAAATTGGGGCCAGGTGAATCACCCACTAACATATTTAAGGTCAGAAGCAATTAGTTTGCATCAGCTTGAGGCCATATGATTCACAAGGTTGACCTTATTGGCATAGTTTATTCATCCAAGTGGCCACCAACCTGTTTCAGTTATCATCTTTAATTCTATACAGTCATGCATACCAAACACAAAGCCAATGCAATTGGCTAGAAAAAAAAAACAGCTAAGTGCGAACACTCAACATGGTAAGAGGTTATCCAAAAGAAAAAAATTGAGTGTGCCTTTGAAAAACTCACTTATTCTTCAAAACTTCCTTTTTATCTTCAATCTTTCTTGGACTAAGAATGTGGTATCTTAAGAAAATTGTCTGACTCAAATAAGGTAATCTTCTCTAAAAATTCTCCTATATTTAATTGCTCACATTGGTTGTTGAGTTAGTGAGAAAATGCCTCTACTCGTAAGCCAAAGTTTGAGTTTTAGAAGACACAACAACACCCATAACTGGTAAGAGAATTAATATTGTGTTTATCCCATATTTGTTGCCGAAAGAATTAGATACAAGTTTTAAGAGATTATAGAGATAGATACCATGTGAGGCACTAGCCATTCCAAAAATATGAGATCTACTTTTTTCAACTATTCTCTCCAAAGTCATATGGAATTTTATTACGCCTCCTCTAACATTAACATACCAATAAGGATATGATAGTGTAGAAAATCATTATAAATTTTTATAGATCAAGAATCAGTATATATGCGAGGGAAAATGGAGGATGTGGATATAGATCAGTTTTTGTAAAAAGTTACACACGCCACATAAATGTGCTGAACACGTTAGTAGAAAAATCTTGGGCTGTGGAGCAATATCATCTTGGTTGGGGCGTTGGACTTCTTAAGTAACAGCAGATAAAGTAGAAGAGAAAGCAATCTTAGGTTGGTAGCCAGTTCCATTGAGGTGCCCACCTAAAAAACCATTTCTGTGGGCTACTAGTGCTCTCTGATTGGACTTGGATCTCCAATTTTTCAAGTTACTATTACCAGTAAGTGTGTGTATACATGTATACAACTAATTAAATAAAGATGTACACAACATTGTTATATGAATGAATATTATTCTCCATTGATTTGAGATATTTAATGATATCACATTGAGTTTAATTGAGAATAATCAATTACATGGATAATTTGATAGGTGAGTTTTAATGTGGATGAGACAAGAACAATTTAAAATATTAATCATTAGATGTCTCATAACAGATAATATTATTTGATTAAATAACAACAAAAGAAAGAATTTTTCAAAAATGAAAACTCACACATTATCTAGTAGTATAGAAAAAAAAAACACGAGCATGCCTTGTAGACCACGAGACCGTGTAATCAAGAATACTGACGCCTCAAAACCTCACAAACCTTTATCTAAAAAGTTGATTATAATGGACAGCTCTCCCCAAACCGCCATTGGACTTAAAAGGTGGGTGACTCAGAATCCTCCATGATTAGGTGTTGAAGAAGTAATTAAGAGGGTCACAACCTCAAGAGTCTCCTCACAGGTACAACTATTTAGCCTCAAAACGTGCCATGTGAGCCAAGGCAGGAAGATACTTGCAACTTGCAGGACATGGCGAAGTTGGTAGCTGGGCGTTTGCTGGTGATTCTGCTCGCCTTCCATCTCCTCATTGCCACTTCTAATGAGGCTCCTTCTGCAAGTAATTCTCGTAGTAGATATAATTTCGTCGATTCAAGATGACATTTCTAAGTTCTGAAAGATCTCAATTCTGCTGGTTTTGATGAGGTTGCAGGGACACACGGATTTATGATGGAGGCTGTGGTACTTGACCAGGATATGGATATGGAAGATTCGGCAGAGGTAATCCCGTGCTTCAATTGTGCTTAGCTATGTTGTATAGGTACATTTGCAGATTTGCTAGGAGAACCTAAATCTTATACTACACTTACGAAACTAGGATCAGGTTTTCCCTCAAATTAGAGTCCACTCATTTGCTTTAGGATCCGTGCGAATTTTATTTTAAGAGAGCAAGGAGTTGCATGTATAAAATGTTGATTTCATGTCAGAAATTGGAAGCATGGGTGACATTGCAGACTCGACTGCATATCAAAGATCTCTGATAGGGTTAATCTTGGTGAGGTATTGTGATTTGATATTTGAGTAAGAAAAACTAAAATTTTGGTTAGTAATCAATCTCTTCATACATGTAGATGTTTCATTTCAGAACTTAGCAGTTTTGATAATTAGTCAAGCCGTGAGCCCATGACATTGCACATGAATGAATCATACTTCCAGAGTAAATCATGTTCAAAGATCGTGCGTGCAGGCGTGCTTCAAATTTCTTCTCCCAGTTTCTTGAAAAATGACTTCATTGTTCAGTGCCGAAATCGAGCTTCTATGGCTAATTTTGTTTAGCAAAAATGGTTGTAGGTTGTTGGGAAAGATGAAGCAAGTGTAGAAGAAATGTATGGAAGAATGGCTCTTCAGGCAAATGATTACCCAGGTTCTGGCCCTAATGATCGCCACACTCCAAAGCCACCTGGGGCCTGATTTCACAAGTCATCAGCTTGCTGGACCGTGACCAATGTCCACAGATTAGCAACTAGCAGTAGTAGTCTTCAGGTGTATATTTCCATAGCAGTTCAACTCTATCTCAGTTCCTATATAACCAAAGGGTTCAGACTTCAGACTACTTGATGGAGGAGGTAATTGCTTTGTCATTTCATCAGAGAAGAAAACAGAAGGGTTTCGTACTTGATGTTGTCAAGGTTCGAAGTAGCTGAAAGTCTAATCTGGACATGACAGCAAGATAAGTAAATGCAGAAAAACCTGACTAGCACACTAAACATTGAGACCTTCTATCAGCAATTTAAATTTGTTATCATTGTCCATCTGTTGTAACCACATGATGAATCGCGTTATGAACAGATAATCATATTTCCCCAAGATCATAGAAAGCACAGGATGTATCCAAACAAGATTGATAATTTAGCCCCAGGTTGGTCCAAGTGCAGATATCTAACCTGCATGTTCATGTAGGAAGCTTTGTCTTCTGCAGCTGTATGTCTGCCATACAGATTACAGACTGGAACTTCTGATTCTGCATGACCACACGATACCAGTACATTTCCCGTCACAGGAAAAAAAAAACTTGCAATATAATCTGAACATTTGCATAGAGAAACACATTAATGAAAATGAATTTTTTTAAATAACCCATTAAAAAAAATCAAATTTCATAAATACTTTTGAAAAAGAAAATCGCAAAAATGACTTTTAGTCTTTGGCCTGATCAGCGATTGAAGACGTGGCACCCACACACGCCGTGCTAGCCATTGGAGGCGTGCTTGGGTCCCACGCCTGCTTTTAGTTGATGGCTAGACCAGCGACTGAAAACTGACCTGATAGGTGGCCCGACATTTGGTTGTGGGCTGACAAGTTGGGCCAACAATTAAAACATATTTGCTATATCTAGTGAATTACTTATCTCAACAGTTATTAAATTATCATATCAAAAAAAGATATATCAAAAAGAGTTTCATTAATACACCACAATACCAAACATATTCTAACTAGAAGAAAAAAAAAATACTTCAAGAGGTGTTTCATCCTGCCAAAAAAAAAAGTTCAACTTACCTGTGATTTTGGTTGTGCGCCGATAGGCCAAGCCATCAACCGAAAACATTTTGCACATGCACTTATATATGCATAGAAAGTCCAACAAGGAAGTGCTCATACAACCACTTATCTTAATTTGCCTTCATTCTTTCATGATTCAAGAAGATAGAAGATAAAACGAAAACAAAAAAAAGCAAAGCTCTTTTAAGTCATCTTTGGAATCATGAAAAATGAATACTCATAAAAAAAAATAAATTAGAGAGAAAGATTATAAAAATTTATATTTCATGAGCTACATATAGAAGGCGATTCATTTACTGCTAGATTATATATCAAAGGTGCGATTCCGTTAAACACATGTATTGAAATGTTTTGAGCACAATTTGATTGGATTATTGGTGTGGACTAATCTTTGATTCATGTTTATGATAAATGTTGAACAAAACATATATGTCATGTTTGAACATAATGATACCTAACTAGAATACTAGATTGTACTAGAGTCTAACACATATATCAAACAAAGTTCCTAAAACACTACTATATTCAAAGAGATACCACATAATGTTATGTTATTCGTGATATATGCCCATAACCATCATGAAGAACCATCTATAGCCACTGAGCCTTCTCTTCTTTTAGTTGACATTGAAGCAAGTCTACTTATCCTCTTCATTGGTGGCAGTCACATGAATTAGTGGAGTCATTTTCTACAGCAACAAAAGATAATCAATTATCGAAACGTTATCTTGTCCAAGTTGAGATGATCTATCTTGTGTAGGATAGTGTTGATAGTGTCTTCTCTTTGTCATCCTACTAGGGGTTTATCCATGATATGTGATTGTATCTCTCCTTCTCGTTTTCTCGACCACACTATATAAGTAACTTTTCAACATTATTATAGGTCTAACAAATATTCACTTTAATAGCACATCCACATTTGTATATAAACTCATGCGGTTCCAGTTAATCATGGTGTCAGATTAAGTCCTCGTGTAAATATAACTGTATAGTATAAGTAAACATGTATGTAACGAGTGCCATGAGAATAGTTTATACATTTTTTGGGAGTAGAAACTCTTGGGTGAAGTAAAATATTTAAATATTTATCTTTTTTAAATCGTAAGGTGAAACAAAAATTACTCATCCTAAATTCTAAACAGTAGATCTATTTGTGATTACTTACATTCTTAAACTTTAGAGTTACATGAAAATTTAATATTTTTTACCATCTAAAAATTCATGAATTTTTACTAAAAAATACGACAAATCAACAACAAAATTAACACGCAAAATCTCTCTTTTTCTCTCCTCTCCTCTCCTCTTCCTCCTTCCTCTCTCCTCTCTCTCTCTCTCTTCCTTTCTTTGGGCTATTTGGTTTTCCAACGCAATCAAATGATTCACCCAATCCGACCCACTAGTACAGAAAAGCTTTCTTCTATCGGTAAAAAAAATCCTTCTACTATCGGTTTTCGTACCGATAGAGATAGATACGATAGAACGAGACAGAACATTTTCTATCGGTAAATAACCGACAGAAGAAATTAACAATTCTATCGGCATATTAGGAGTGTACCGATAGCAAATTCGTCGTAGTCTGACGATTAACGGTGGGAAAAGTGCCACTATTCTAACGGTTAATTACATGATTACCGACAGGAAAATATTACTATTCTATCGGCACCTTATGATTGTACCGATAGAAAACCCGTCGTCGTCTGACGTTTAGCGTTGGGAAAAATACCCATATTCTAACGGTTAATTACAAGTTTACCGACAGAAAAAAGTGTAGCACTCTCTCAGTTGGAAATGAGATTATCGATAGAAAAAATCTTAGTACTCTCTCGGTTGTGTATGAGTTCACCCCGGCAGGAAAAATCACACTCTTCTAACGGTTAATTATAAGTTTACCGATAGAAAAAACTACAGTAGTCTCTCGGTTGTGGATGAGTTCACCGGCAGGAAAAGTCACACTATTCTGACGGTTAATTTCAAGTTTACCGATAGAAAAAACTACAGTAGTCTCTCGGTTGTGGATGAGTTCACCGGCAGGAAAAGTCACACTATTCTGACGGTTAATTTCAAATTTACCGATAGAAAAATGGGTAGTAATCTCTCGGTTGTGGATGAGTTTACCGATAGAAAATTTGTAGTGGTCTGTCGGCTATGAATGAATTTACCGATAGAACATTCACATATACAGTACGTTTGCATTTACAATACAGTACATTCACATATACAGTACAGATGTAATACATTATAGATTGGATACACAATACAGTACAGATGCAAAGAAGGGTAAATTCACAGAACAGATTGACACATTAGACAGTTATTCACATTTATTCACATATATATGGACAAATACAAATTGCAATCCAATGTGGACATTTATTGACATATATATTTATTCACATGTATATAAACAGTCTATGCACAGAATACACGAAAAAGAGAAAATTATCATGGCGGATGGTTGGGCGCAACTTCCTCCATGACATATTGAGCCCAAATTTGTCGAAGATCTCTAATCTTTGCATTTTCGTATAAGTCTTTTGACATGGCGATCTGCAGGCATGTGTGAATACTTAGTAACTAACTTCCTAATTTAGAACGTTACACCCAATTTTCAAATTTGAGTTAGCTAATTTAGAACGTGACACCCAATTTTCAAATTTGAGTTAGCTATCGATGCTTACCTGGGGGAATTGGGCAAAGTTTGTCTGCACTAGGTCGTACATGTAGCGCAACACATAAAACCCGCATTCGCACGATTGCGGCTGCTGATGGCACTGAGATAATTGCATATGCGAAGACATGTTAGCTATTGTTTCCATAAACTAATTAAGTATAAACAAAAAGTCTCATGAGTACCTCATATTCTTTCCAAGCTAGTAGGGAGCCCTGCGGTGCGGCATGCCTCCCTCCAGCGGACACATATTTATCAAAAGCCCTGCATTTCAGTTAGTATTGCCGGTTAATGTATTATCATTAGCTAGTGAGGTGAAAATTTAAACCAAACATACAAGTTACTTACGCCTCCATATTCCCCTTGACCACATATTCGATCGATAATCTGTCACGCATCGAATCGAGGTAGTACACCTCGTTCCTCGGCGGACAGATCACGATGAGGATCCAGTGGCCCCTGCATTGTACGTAAAAGAGGACCGCTAGCTCAAAGTATATCTCAGGTGTAACATACAAGATCGAGTTAAATTAGTATGAAATGCACTAACCTTTGGTGGTACGGCACCAGAATAAACTCCCTGTCCTGCTGCGCCATCAGCGCCTTGGATATGTACAGCTCAGCGTGCGCGGCGTCGTGCTCTAGCATCGTGAGGCTTATTTTCTTTGGGTCGAGGAAACCCACCTTGTCACACGCAGCCTCCGATGCTAGCCTGTACATGCACCTGCATGCAAAGGACGACATTAGTATTGCACAGAAAGTTACTACATTTCAAATGAACTACAACAATGCAGAGTTAGCAAACAGAGTTAGAAAACAGCAATACATAGCATCAGCAAACTCACAGGACTCCAGTTCGTATGATGGACATATCGGGCTCCCACCAGTTGTAGAGGTCGAACAGATCCTCGTGTGCCACGGATATACTCCCGGGCTCACGGTGGAACTGCCCAGGCCTGTAGGGAACTAAGAAGTTCAGATTGCGCCGAGCTCGGTGTAGGTACCACGCCTGGAGGTCTCTGGTTGATCGATCCAATTTGCGCAAAGCTGCCTCCGACATGAGTGGGAACCCGTTCGTGAACCTCTCCGGCTGTCCCTGTCGCCCTTTTCCCTTGCCTTTTGCTGGGGACTGAACGCGTACCTTCGAAGGCAAGGGCGAGGTGATGGCAGCTTTCTTCCGAGGTGAAGGCGTGGATGCGCTGGGTGGGGTCGAGGCCGTCTTTGATGTGTCCAGGTTCGCACGAGATCGGGCCTCATGCCCCGAGCTGGGGGCGCAGTCCCCAGGTAGCCCAGCGGCAGGCCACTTCAATTAATGAGCACGTATGTTAGATTATGCAAGTTGAGTGTACTGAGTAGGATGTAATCTAAAATGTGTAGGATTTACCGGTTGTATTACAAGACACTTCTTGGGCCACTGTACGTAGGAGCCCACTGCCTCAGCAAGTGTCTGCAGTTCCTCTGTTGGGACTGGCAACGGAGAATCGTTGTAGCCCGGCATGCCCATGTCCACCTGTACCTTTGCGAAACCCAACCGCAGAGGTACACAGTGGACCCGGACATCCGGCCCAGACGGATATACGAAGCCATATCCAACCACTTCCTGCCCGGCGCCTACGTGATTCTGTAGGATGCAGCCCTCCGGCCCCTGCAAATTTGTAACAATTAAAATAGGTTAGCGAAACAACTCTAACAGAATGGGAGTGGCATCAACTTAAGTGCACAGATGAAGGCTTGCAGTACCTCAAGTAGATCCACTGGATCCGCGAGTACCTTCGAAGCGCAACTGCTTATCCGACCCCGCGGGGTACCGTCGTCCTGGGGATCCGCATCTACACTCTTGGCCAGCAATGCTTCTCTCAACCGTGCAAACTCTTCCCTCATTTGTGCGACCTCGGTCTGCACCTCAGACTGTACCTCAGCCCGTATCTCAGCCCGCATCTCCGCCCGCATCTCCTCCCGTACCTCAACCCGTATCTTATCGGAGAGGTCAGCTTCCTTTTCCTTCCAGGAGCGGACCTTCTTCCTCGGTGGAGCCGGATCTACGAAACCGGCCTTCCACGACCCAATGGCTCCCACGGCCCGTGTCCACCCGGGATGCTCCTTATTTCCTAGAGCCCGGGTGAGGATGTCGTTCTCCCTCTGCAGGGTAAACAATCCCTCTGCGGCCTCCTTCTCAAAAGAGATCTGTTACATTTAAAGGTACCTTGTGAGACAAATTGACTTATATACACTTGTGCACACACAGTTTACGAGGTTAGCCAACTTACCATTCGCCTCACAACGTCGGCGTCCCCGGGGGTTGCGAACTGCACAGACCCCGTGGACGACACGGACCCCCTCCCCCTCCACCATCGCTTGCACCTCTCATCCCGGATCTCAGAGAGCGGCAACTCAGGGGTGTCGATGACAGGATTTTGCTCGTCTTCCTTCTTCCACTGCTCCTCCTTCCCCGCATAGCCCCGGGATTCGAGCCGATGCGGGTGGTCGTTCCTCTTCTGGATCGCCCTATTCTTCTCGCTAAGGGCCTTTAACTCCTTAGTCCCCTTCTGCTTGGTGAATTCCTCCCATACCTCCTCCGATATGAAGGGTACTTCTCGCAAATAGATTTCCCCGCAGCGAGGAAGTTACTGACGAGCCAGCTCTTAAAGGTTTTCCATGTTTCGTTCATGTCTTTCAAGCAGGCAGTCCTAGGTGTATCGTCGGGGATGTTCCACTTAGCCTGTTTCCGAAAAATGCATACAATTAATCACGAGTTAGTTAAACTTTAGTATAAGCCAAGAGAACGTGATTACGAAAGAGTTCAACGATTTCAGTTCATTTAACCTTCACTTCCACCCACAACCTATCCCTCTCGTCCGCCGTCACGTCCTTCCAGCTCTGGACGGTGATCTTCACCCTTTCTTTCGCCAACAGCCCAACGTAGGCCTCGTACCTCCCAGCATTCTTTCCAATCGGCCTCCCAAATTGGTTGAACTCACAAGAAAGATCCGTGCGTTTGGCCAAACGCCCCAACGTCGTCGCGCCTCGCCCCACCCTCTTGCGCTGGGATGTAACAGCTGCATCTTCAGTAGTTACGATGGGGTTGGCCCTAGTCGAACCACTAGTACCATCCGATGAAGACGACGACATGTCTTCCCCTACAAAACCTTCAACAAACCATATATATGGCAATTAATTCGCCTTGGAGTTCCATAACTCAGCCCAGGACTGGAGACTAACTAGGGCGGCAAAAGGGAAAATAATACAAAAAGAAAGACATGCATATACTTCCTGAACTCTTCCGAAATATTTTCTATCGGTAAACACATGAGCTGCCGATAGACCATAACAATTTTTCTATCGGCAAACCCGTGAGATACCGATAGAACATATCAATGTTCTCTACATATGGAATTTTGTTGACAAGCCACCATTCACTGTCATCACATAACATTCTCGATGATTTGCTATACTAAATATTCATGGGCCAGCATTATTATTTCACACGTAAATATGCACACAAGCATCTAAGTGGCACTGTGCATAATTTTTAGCCTAGCCTGTATGTGAGTCATCAGGACTTCACATCTATTAGGTTGGGAAAAGTCATGTATAGGCATTTGAAACATATACATCGAAGACCCATCCACATTGCCATATATTCATACGAAGTGAGTAAAAATTCCCAACCAAACTAGTACATTGCATGACTCATGTCCTCCAGATCCAAATTAAGTTTTACTACTTGTGCAGAAATATTTTCTATCGGTAAACACATGAGCTGCCGATAAAATATGTGTAAGAACACCTCCAACATATAATGTGCATTACATGGCAGTTGGATACAATTGATCACACATACAGCAGTATAGATAAGTTAAAATCTCAAAACAGGTTCATTACAGCACTGGAACATATTATGTAAACCCTAATTTAAATCAACATTGCCTGCGGAATGTACATAATCCAACACAATAGGGAACCCTAGTGTAATTGCAAAACTCGAAGAATTAGTACGTGCAAAACACTAGGATCAAATAAGGAAGATGCTGGAAATAGAACGACGAATTAGGGTATTTACGGCGGCGATCAGTTCTGGTGATGGAGAGGCGGTGTAGAACGCAGCGGCGGCCGGCGAAGGACGAAAATAAGAACCGGTGGCAGTGGCGAACCAGTGTCCAGCCGGCGATCGTCGTGTGGGAGAGAGGAAGTGAGTGGTCACGGCGGAGGTTGTGGTTTTCTTCGCTCTCGAAGAGACGCAGTGCTCTAAGGTGGAACTGTTCGAGTGGAGGAAAACTAAAGGGCCGTGTACGAGTAATAAAGTAGTGGAGGAACTTTTCTATCGGTACAACAAAATGATACCGATAGAATTATGTACTTTTCTATCGGTACAACAAAATAGTATCGATAGAAAAAGTAAATTTCCTGGAAAAATATTTGAAGTAGTGGATGCCTTTTTCTATCGGTATAAACAATAAAATCCCGTGAGACCAATTTTCCCCAGAAAAATTTTTTAATTAAGTGCTTGAGATTATAGTATTGGGTGCCCTTTTTCTATCGGTAAAAACAACAAAATACCGTCAGAGTAATGAAAAGGTACACACAATTTAACATCAAACAGACCGTGGTTGAAAGCTGCAGGATGATAAAGAAAGAGGGAAGATAGCCGGAAAATTGGAAAATTGACATAAAAAGAAATTGTTCATTCATTGTTGTTTTATCACTTACAAAAAAAAATAAAACCCAAAATGCTAGGTCAAGGGGTGGTCTTAGTCCTGGCTGCATGTAGAATAGAGTCAGTTAGACTTGCAGCCAGGACGCAGGACTCCTCTAGCGACAAGTTGTCCCTAGGATCAACTACTATCGCGTCGAGAAGGCCTGCGACCTCCCTCAGCTTCGCTATGGTATCCTTCATAGTCAAACCGCAGCCAGCGATGGTCATATCCGCGGCTTTCTTCTCCTCGCGAAGACGCCTCGTCCTCGCCCTAGCATTGTCACCATCCGTCTTCATGCGCTTAATGCGCTGGAAGAGATCGTCAAGGTCAAGCCGTAGCTGAGTGTGCTTGTCTGTAAGGAGCTTGTGCTCTTCCTGGAGGGCCCTCAGGTCGGCCTTCACTTTGGCAGTGTCTTCCACGGCTACCATTCCCTGTGCAAATCAACAGGCCAAGAATGAACTGAACATGGATTAACAATACAGGGGTAAACCGAGGAGATTTAGAGTTCTTACCGGGGAGGGCGTGGCTGACGATCCCATGGAGGTTGCCATTGTGAAAGAGAAGATGAGGAGTCGAACTGTTCGAGACTTAGAAAAACAACAAAATACCGCGACGCATGGCGAGGTACTTATAGAGTTTCCAAGGCGATGCATGGCGACACGGTTGAGAATTCAAAGCGGCAGAGTATTCTTCTATCGGTAAAAACAGGAAAAAACCGTCAGACAACAAATACCGTGAGACTAAAGAATTTATTCTAACGGTAAAATAGAACAATACCGATAGAAAACGTCTTGAGCTCTTGTGTAAAATGAATACCCATTGATGTCGTACCCCTGCCAAGTCCCTACAGTGAATCTTGGGCCTCTAGCCAACCATGTCACAGTTTCACTTACAGAGTCCTCGGCAGCTCGCGTGACTCTTTCTTGGATCCACTCAGCAAATTTCCTGTTATGTTCTCTGCTGACCCAAACGTCTGACTTCGAAGGATTCTGTGACCGTAACATTACCTTGTGCTCGTGTATGTATGGCTCGACCTCCGTCATGTGTTGTAAGACCCAAAAATGTGATTTTGCGTACACATCACGAGCGGGGACGATAGCTTTGAATCCAATCGTTCCGATTCCCTGAAGCCTACCCTCGTGTCGGGACCTAGGAACGCCAATTGGGTCAACCCCAGCCATATAATCTGTGCAAAATTCAATCCCCTCCTCGGCGGCATAACCTTCCATGATACTCCCCTCGGGTCGACGACGAGTCCTTACGTATCCCTTCAATACACCCATAAATCTCTCAAATGGATACATGTAGCGCAGGCACACGGGTCCACAAAACTTAATTTCTCTGATAAGGTGAACAATCAGATGGACCATAACATCAAAAAAGGATGGAGGGAAATACATCTCGAGCTGACAAAGAGTTGTAACCACGTCGCGTTGCAAAGCGTCCAGTCCATCGGGATCAATTACCTACGAGGACACAGTTGCGCCAAATATTCATATCAGAAAAATCTTCTAATTAAGCTCCACAAATGAAGGTAATGAACTTATAGTACGAGTGCACGTACTTACCTTGCAAGATATTGCGTTAAAGAAATAACATAGATTTGTGATTGTCTCTCTGACTTTAACTAGGAGAATGCCTCTGATAGCAATGGGAAGCATCTATGACATCAAGACATGACAGTAGTGGGACTTCATGCCAACCAGTCTTAGGTCCTTCATAGACACAAGTTTTTTCAAGTTCGCGGAGTACCCACATGGAACTTTAACACCGTGCAGGCACCGACAGAGTTCTGTTTTTTCGCTCTTGGACAACGTATAGCAGGCCGGGGGGAGGTATGTACGCTTTCCATTCTCTAAAGCTGCAAGTTCAGTCCTTATCCCCATTTCCACCATGTCACGACGAGTTTTCACACCATCCTTTGTCTTTCCCGGAATGTTCAACAACAAACCAATCAAACTGTCACAGATATTTTTCTCTACATGCATGACGTCAATGCAATGTCGAACTTGTAAGTGCTCCCAGTACGGTAGATCCCAGAGAATCGATCTCTTCTTCCAAACATTTTTTTCTCGAGGTTTAGAATGCTTACCGAACTCAACTTTGATGTCGTTCACACGCGAGTAAATCTCCTTACCGGTCAAAAACACTGGAGCTGATCCCTTCTCAGGCTTCCCGTTAAATGATTTCCTCTTCTTACGGTACGTGTGATGCATCGGAAGAAACCTGCGGTGACCCGTGTACACTGTTTTCCGGCAGTTTCGCAGCCACATGCTCTCAGTTTCATCTAGGCAAATAGGGCAAGTCTTGGCTCCTTTCGTACTATACCCCAACAAATTGCCGTAGGCCGGAAAATCATTTATGGTGCAAAATATCAGGGCCCGCAAGATAAAATTCTCTTTCTTGTATGCATCCCACACCTGCACACCCTCGCTCCACAATTTCTGTAAGTCCTCGATTAAAGGCGCTAGAAACACGTCAATATCATTTCAGGGTTGTCTGGGTCCTGAGATTAGTAACGCCATCATGATGTACTTGCGCTTCATGCATAACCAAGGAGGAAGATTGTAGATGCATAAAAGAACCGGTCAAGTGCTGTGCCGGCTGCTCATATTACCATGTGGGTTCATACCATCTGTACTCAGCCCGAACCTTACATTCCTAAGTTCGCCACCGAACTCAGCAAATGTTCTGTTGATGTTTCTCCATTGAATAGAATCAGCTGGGTGTCTCAGTTTTCCGTCTTGTTTCCGGGCTTCAGCATGCCAACGCAAGTGCTTCGCGACTTTCGGATTTGCAAACAGCCGCTTCAATCTAGGTATCACAGGCAAGTACCACACAGTTTTTGCCGGGGGTCCTTTCCTTACCTCGTGACGTTCACTGTCAATCCGGTCCCTACGCGTATACCTCGATGCGCCGCATCTTGGACAAACATGCAAACTGGAGTACTCGTTACGGTACAACACACAATCATTTGGGCATGCGTGTATTCTTTCGATTTCCAGTCCCAACGGACACAACAGTTTTTTGGCTTGGTAAGTAGATCTTGGCAACTCATTTCCCTCTGGAAGCATGTCCGCTAGAAGATCTAATAGTGTCGTGAAACTCTTATCACTCCAACGGTTTCCTGCCTTCAAGTTATATAATCTCAGCACAGAAGACAATTTTGTAAATGTTGCACATCCAGGGAACAGAGGCTTCTCAGAGTGAGCAATCAGTTTCTCAAATTCACAGAAGTCATTTTCGTTGTAAGCTTCCTCTATATCACGTAACATCTCATCTAGATTGTCATCATCATCATCTACGTGCACATCGGAATGAACATTACCAAAATTGGGATGATCATCGATATTATTGCAATCCACATCCGAGTCGTGCTGATTGGTAGTAGTGGTGCTTGTTTCCTCAAGATCTTCGCCATGCCATATCCAACGGGTGTATCGCGCGTTAAAACCACGACGAATCAAATGACTCTTAATTTGATCAGAGTTGCTAAACCTCTTCAAGTTCATACAATCTGTACAAGGACAGAGCATATTTTTGTCTCCCTTCCTCTCCTTGTGTTGCTCAGCAAATTTAATAAACTCATTCACACCATCCAAATATTCAAGAGTAGTACGTTTTATTCCATACATCCAAAATGTACGTATTGGTGATTTCCTCGGACTCAAACCCGATCAACTCAACTCAACTCAACTCAACTCCATTAACAAAAATTTTGAGCACAAAAAACACCCTCTCTGGACAATTGTCAGTTACACTAAACTGACATTCAAACTGACAGTCAGTTATGAAAACTGACAGTCAACATGAACAAAAACAACTATAACTTTAAATTCAGAAATCCAAAAGAGGTGTTTAATAACTCGTTGGAAAGATAATTTCAAGGGCTACAATTTTGTCAACAGAAGAAAAAGCCAGATCTACCTAGATCTTTCTGGAAACATGAAAAACACTTCTGCTGTCAAAAAATCATTTGAAAATCCAAATCCACATGAAAAAGATGCGATGCAAAGACCTAGATTTCTCGGTTTGTGCTGGAGATAAAAAGAGGACTTTCGCTACCCCTCTTTATAGTACGGTTAAAACTAGAAAAGAATTTACCTAACCGATCATCTCCACACGCCAAGATCGGTAAAACTAAAGACTCGTAATACCTGAGGTCTTTCGCATCTTCAAGATTTGCGTCTCGTCTCTTGCTCTTCTGCGTCTTGTGCTTCACTTTGAGTTGGGTTCATGTTGATCCTCTTGTGTTTCTTCCCAACTGATCCTGTATCAATCAATCTCAAAAAGCACAGTTAGTCCAGAACACTTTGTTTTCATTAATCATCAAAATCAGGGTTAGGCATGACGGGCCTAGATGCAACAATCTCCCCCTTTTTGATGATTGATGACAACAAGTGTTCAAAAATAAAATAAATGAGATAGCTCCCCCTGAGTATATGCATCTCATCATACAAGATCATAAACTCATACATACACATCAGGGCATCTCATACATAAGCAGGTCACAGATGTGCAAATATCCACAAGTCATATCAGAGCATACACATGCACATCAAGACATCATATATATCAATGTATCAGAGCTATAATCACATATCAGAGCTCAAGAGCATCATCTCAAGAAACTAATGACATCATATATATCAGCGCTAAACACAAGTCATCATATGTATCAGAGCTAAAAAGATCTAAAGAGATGACACACAGACATATATGATAACCAAAAACATCTCCATATATAAAAGATCATTTGTTCAATACATCAAAAGACATAAACAGACTAATATCCAATATACTATCCAAAAATACTTCTCCCCCTTTGGCATCAAGCACAAAAAGGAGGCAAAAGATACAAATCAGAGCCTAAGGCTCATCATCTGAAGAAAATCCTAAGATGGCTGTATCTCCGGAGCCATCTGGAGATGCAGTCGGATCGACGGCTGGAGACGCCGGAGGAGTCACCGCTGCAACGGGAGCAGGAGCTGCAGCAACTGGAGCCGGAGCTGGTGCCGCAGGAGCTGGATCAACAGGTCCTGTAGCAGAGCTCGGAGAAGATGACGCAGGGCGGGCCCTCTTGCGAGGGACCGGAGAGTCTGACGCAGGCAGACGTCGCAGTATCTCCTCTTGCTGCGCGACCAAACGAAGCAGCATCTGATGATGCTCCGCCTGGGTGCTGAGGATCTGCTGCTGGGTCTGAAGAACCTGCTGGAGCAGAGAAGGTGACGCCGCAGAAGATCCGGCGCCAGGGTCTGAAGCAGGTGCTGGGGCAGACTCCTGAACTGGAGCCTCATCCTCTGAGTCCCCCGCAGCATCATCATCAGATGCGAGAGAGTCAGGGCCAGCAGCTGGAGCAGGGCCAGCACCGAGCCGGCGATCAGCCTGACCCGGAGGATAAAAGAGCAAAGGATGATGGGGCCGTGGCAGCTCAGTGTCAACGGCCCGGATATGGAGAAGCACCGCCATGATATACGGAGCGTATATCAGCTGACGGCGCGGGGAGAGAAGGACGTGCTGAATCTCACTGATGATGAGATCAGCAACGTCGAAGGGCTCCTCCTGGAAGATAGAAATCAGGACGTGGAGCCCTAGATAGGTGACCCTGGCTCTGTCTCCGCTCATGGGGACCAGAGTGAGACGGAGGATCCGCAGAGCCAGGTCAACATCGCGGCGCAGGCCAGCGATGTGACGGAGCTGGAAGGGGCCGGAATAGAGCATGGCCACCTCCCGACGCTCGAGGTCAGGGAGAGTGTGGAGCTGGCGGCCAGAAGGAGGGCGCACCAGTCCAAGCGCTGACTCCAGCTGATCCTTCGTGACGGTGTGGACCTGGAGGCCCGTCATGAAAGTCATGAAGTCGCGCTGAGGGGAAACGAAGACGGTGGAATAAAACTGGCGAATGGGCCCCTCAGCCCAGTGCAAAGAGGAATCGGCGACTAGGTCGCGAATCCCAACAAAGCCAAAAAGGTCTGCGAGGGTAGCGATGCCTATTCGAGAGGCGATCGTACCCCACGACAGAGAGCGGTGGACGAAGATGGGAGCGCGGCTATAGATGCTGTTAAACAGGTCTAGGTGGAGGTTGGTGTAGCAGGTGAGCACCGCGCACCCGTCGCGACCAGTGGGTCGCGGCAACAGGTACGGGTTCACAGAGCGGAGCGAGCGAAGGCGGCTCGCGTGCCAGCGTGAATAATCCACGGGCACGCGCTCAGGCGGAGGCGAGGGCCGATTCTCGGACGTCTGGCCCGATGAACGCTGGCTGTTTGCCGCATTCTTCCGTCGGGCCACACGGCGAGAAGAACCGCCCTGATCAGACATGATGCAAGACAAACAGGAAAAACAGAGGAGAAAAAGACCTGAACAGAGGAGGCCGACGAACAGAACTGGTCGACGACGACGAACCGGCCTCAGATACACCAAGAGAAGAAGAAAAACCACCGGCGAGCTTCAACACAACGGTGGTTGGGGATCACCGAAGGAGCTCAGCGCCGGCGAGCACCTCACGGCACGGCGAGGAGGGAGGCTAAGCGGCGGCGGCCGAGAGGAGGAGGAGCAAAGGCGGCGGCGCGGCACGGCGAAGGGGGACACCGGCGGCGAGCACGAGGGGGCAAGGAGCGGCGAGGAGGCGCACCGGCGACGAAATGAACAAATGGCGGCGAGGGAAGAAGATGAGACGACAAAGAAACAGAACGGGGTTTTAGGGTTCTCGATCCCGCAACTGACAGTCAGTTTGATAAACTGACAGTCAGTTCCAAACTCAGGAACGTGGAACTGACAGTCAGTGTACCATACTGACAGTCAGTTCACAGAACTGAGTTCTGAAACTGACAGTCAGTGTATGAAACTGACAGTCAGTAGGGGACTCGAACACAACCATGAGCTACGACCAAAATCAAATGCACGTAACTGACTGTCAGTTATGACAATGACTTCGACCAGAGACTAAGACCAGGCTCCTAACTACTGAACTGACTGTCAGTTAGAGGAACTGACTGTCAGTTTGGTCAATTTCGACCAGAGGCAATCTAAGACCAGAGAGGGAATAAAATAATATTATTTTAAACAAACAACACAATTAGCACATCAACTAGCATTTGATATATCAATTATGTTCAACTCACCCCTTAAAAAGTAAAATCTTGTTTCATCTAGGGGTTTAGTGAAAATATCTGCTAGTTGGATATCTGTTCTAACATAATTCACGTCAATATCTCCTTTTGCCACATGATCTCTAATAAAGTGGTGCCTTATTTCAATATGCTTAGTTCTAGAATGTTGAACAGGATTATTAGCAATTTTAATGGCACTTTCATTATCACACAATAGTGGCACTTTATCAAATATGATCCCATAATCCAAAAATGTCTGCTTCATCCACAATAATTGAGCACAACAACTGCCAGCAGACACATATTCAGCTTCAGCTGTGGAGAGAGCTACAGAGTTTTGCTTCCTAGATGACCATGATACTAATGATCTCCCTAACAGCTGACAGCTACCAGATGTGCTCTTTCGATCAATCTTACACCCAGCATAATCAGAATCAGAGTACCCAATTAATTCAAAATTTGCATTTTTAGGATACCAAAGTCCTAAACTGGGATAGCATTTTAAATACCTAAAGATTCTTTTAAGAGCAATTAAATGACATTCCTTAGGAACAGATTGGAATCTAGCACACAGGCATACACTAAACATGATATCAGGCCTAGATGCAGTGAGATATAAAAGACTACCAATCATAGACCTATACAGTTTAGAGTCAACCGATTTGCCGCTTTTGTCCATGTCCAGATGTCCATTGGTCGCCATGGGAGTTTTGATTGCCTTAGCGTCTTCCATCTCAAAGAGCTTGAGCAGGTCCTTCACGTATTTTGTTTGACTCACGAACGTGCCGTTCTTGAGTTGCTTTATTTGCAGACCGAGGAAGAAGCTCAGCTCGCCAATCATGGACATCTCGAACTCCCTAGACATCATCTCTCCAAACTCATGACAGAAATGTTCATTAGTAGATCCAAATATAATATCATCAACATAAATCTGACAAATGAACAAATCTTTTTCAATTTTCTTTGTAAAGAGAGTTGTGTCAACCTTCCCAATTTTAAAACCTTTTGATAATAGAAGGTCTCTAAGACACTCATACCAAGCCCGAGGAGTTTGTTTGAGACCATAGAGAGCTTTTGACAATTTAAATACATGATTTGGAAATTTAGAACTTTCAAAACCAGGAGGTTGTTCAACAAACACAAGTTCAGAAATTTCACCATTTAAGAAAGCACTTTTTACATCCATTTGAAAAAGTTTGATATTAAAACATGATGCATAGGCAAGAAGAATGCGAATAGCTTCAAGTCTTGCTACAGGTGCAAAAGTTTCACCAAAGTCTACACCTTCGACTTGAGTGAAGCCTTGAGCAACAAGACGAGCTTTGTTTCTAATTACAATACCATTTTCATCTTGCTTATTTCTGAAAACCCATTTTGTTCCAATAACATTATGATCTTTGAGTCTTTCAACTAGAGTCCAAACTTCATTTCTAGCAAAGTTATTAAGTTCTTCATGCATGGCATTAACCCAATCAGGATCATTTAAAGCTTCATTAACATGTTTGGGTTCTAAAGAAGACACAAATGAATGATGTTCACAAAATGCAGCAATACGAGATCGAGTTTGAACACCCTTATTGACGTCACCCAATATTTGGTCTAGAGGGTGATCCTTGGTGATGGTTTGGTATTGCCTTGGTTCTTCATCTTGTACTGCTTCATCTTGACTTTGTTCTGGAGGATCAACATGAGATGACGATTCGTCTTGATCAACATTTTCAACGTTGACATCATGTTCTTGATCTTCCTCTGTTGGCTTGATGTCTCCAATGGTTATGTTCTTCATTGCTTCTTGAAGATCTTCACCTGAAACTTCATGAGATACTTGCTCCTTTTGTGAGCTATTAGTTTCATCAAATTCGACATCACCCGACTCTTCAATACAACTTGTATTTTTATTAAAAACACGATAAGCTTTGCTAGTGGTGGAGTATCCGACTAGAAAGCCTTCATCTATTCTTCTTTGAAATTTACCACCAAAATTTCTTTTCTTAAGAATAAAGCATTTGCAACCAAAGACTCGGAAATAAGAAATATTTGGCTTTCACCCAACAAGAAGCTCATAAGGAGTCAAGTTTAGAAGAGGATGCAAATAAAGTCGGTTTATAGAATAGCAAGCGGTATGCACGGCTTCAGCCCAGAAGCGAGTAGGAGTATCGTACTCACTTAGCATAGTCCTTGCCATTTCTATAAGTGTTCGATTTTTCCTTTCAACAACTCCATTTTGCTGTGGAGTGTAGGATGTGGAAAACTCGTGTTTGATTCCAAGAGAGTCACAAAAATCAAATAGAGTTGAATTAACGAACTCTCCACCATGATCACTACGGATTTTCTTGATGGATAATTCGAATTCAGTAGAAACACGTTTTGCAAAACTTTTGAAAACATCGGGGGTTTCAGATTTTTGGGAAATAAAGAAAACCCAAGTATACCGAGTAAAATCATCAACAATCACAAAACCATAGTTGCTACCCCCGATACTTTGGAACTCAGAAGGTCCAAATAAATCCATATGAAGGAGTTCCAAAGGTTTGCAAGTTGAAAGAATGCGCTTAGTTGGATGTGAAGTAGCTACTTGCTTGCCCGCTTGACAAGCGCTACAAGGTTTGTCCTTTTCAAAATTCACATCCTTTAAGCCAACAACCAAATCACGTTTTAAAAGTTTTCTCAATTGATGCATTCCAACATGTGCAAGTCGTCTATGCCATAGCCAACCTTTTGAGGTTTGAGAGACAAGACATGTTGAAAGAGATGCATCTTTTGAATGAAAATCAACCAAATAAAGATTTCCAAAACGAAAGCCTTTAAAGATCAAAGTTTTATCTTTTAAACTTTCAACCAAAACTTCTTTTGGGAAAAATGTGCAACTAAAACCAAAATCGCAAATTTGTGCAACGGAAAGCAAATTGAAATTCAGAGATTCGACCAATAAAACATTTGAAATAGATAGATCATTTGAGATTGCGATTTTACCCAAGCCTACAACATTTCCTTGACGATTGTCGCCAAAGGTAATCTTTTGGTTCTCGCTTGAGTTGTCTTCTATTGAGGTGAACAACTTCTTGTTACCAGTCATGTGTTTGGAGCATCCGCTATCTAGCACCCAATGCCTCCCACCGATCTTGTAGTTCACCTGCATAAAAAGAATTAAGTTCTTTTAGGTACCCAAACCTTTTTGGGTCCTTCAATGTTAGCAATCAAAGCTTTGGGCACCCAAATAGATTTCTTTCTTTTATTTAACATGGGTGCACCAACATATTTTGCTATAGCATAACCTTTTCTCGACTTTTGAAGCATGTAGCAAGTATCAAAATAATTAGGAGTCATTAAGGGACATGCTTCATGTGAATGACCGGTTTCATGGCATTTATGACAAAATGTGTTGCATGCTTTAACAAATATAGTTTTAGAATTTTGTTTTCTTCCTTTCTTTTGAAAATATCCTAATCCTTCTTTTCTAAAAGAACATTTTTGTTTACTAAGGATTAGATCAAGAGATATTTTACCTTTATAACAATTTTCTAAATCTTTTCCAAGTTTTTCAACTTGTGCCTTAAGTTCATTATTTTCATTTAAGATGTTATCATTAGAAACACATGGAATGTGATAACTACTAGAGGGAGAATCATCCAAATTACATGAAGTTGAAGCATCTACCTTAGATGAGATATTTGTAACATCTTTTATGAGCATGCATTCATAAGATTCTTTAAGTTCGGAGTATTGAGCGCGTAGGGAAGAATGTTCTTCCTTAAGCGCCTTATACTTCTTTTTAGTTTTTCCAAAAACTTCATTTAATTCGGTTATCATTTCAACTAAATCATCATAAGATGGATCATTTGAATGTACCTTTTCATCGCCTTTGGCCATAAGGAAAATGGATGAGCTAGTTGAAGTGTTGATGTTGCCGAGAGCTAGTCCGGCCATCTTCTTGGAGCAACTTCTTTCGTTGTCGGAGTCGGAGTCGGAGCTCTCTCCGCCGGACATCCATTCTCCAAAACAAGCTTCTTTGATTTCTTCATTCTTCTTCTTGAAGAACTTCTTCTTCTTGTTCCACGCCTTGTTCTTGTTTGGACATCTTGATGCTATGTGTCCCTTCTCATGACATCCATAGCAAATGATATCCTTGAAGTTGTTTTGCTTTTGCCCCTTTGGTCGTGTGTCAATGTTGACACCTTTCTTATGCAACCTGCGAAGAAGTTTTTGAGTGTTCTTTACCATGAGTGCAAGGTCTTCATCGGAGGAGCCTTCACTTGAATCGTTCCTTGAGTTTGCTTTGAAAGCCAAAGCTTTCTTCTTCGTCTCCGATGGTTCGGCCGCTTCCTTCTTCTCCTTCTTGTGCATCTCATGGGTGATGAGGTTCCCATAAAGATCGGTTGGTGTTGTGGTCGATAGATCGGAGTTTGTGAGAACTGTGACCAAAGTGTCGAAGCTTTCCGGCAAAACCCTAAGCATCTTTCTCACAAGCTCAAGGTCAGTAAAAACAACACCAAGACCCTTGAGTTCATTCACAATGTTATTTAACCGAGTAAACATGGAATCCACGGACTCGGTTGATGACATGGTGAATGTCTCATATTTTTGCCTCACCATTAGCAATTTTGCCTCTTTAACCTTTGTAGTGCCCTCGTAAATTTCTTCGAGGGTAGTCCAAACCTTATGAGCAGTCGTGAGATTGCTCACACGGTTGAACTCATTCAAAGATAAACCGGCAAAGAGTGCATTTTTTGCACGGGCATTTAAATTAGGGGTGTGCGTTCGGTTTTTTCGGTTTTTTCGGTTCGGTTTTTTCGGTATTTTTTAAATTTCGGTATTGCACATTACATACCATATTTACCAAAAAAAAAATCGGTTTGATTTCGGTAAATACCAAATTAATTCGGTTCGGTTTCGGTAAATACCAAATTTACCAAATTATCGCGAATCTAATCAACCTACATGATATCTTTAGCTCTTTTTTCTTTAATCTTTATGATTTGGAGTGTCATATAATAATTAATAATATAGTATCGAAGATTTAAATTATCAACAATTAAAATTAAATACCAAATAACATTAAGTCAAACACCATAATAGCAATATAGCATAACCTACTAAACATAACTAACCAGTTAAGCACAGTCCATAAAATTATAAAACATAAGCAAAGTCCACAAATTACAATTACACTGAGTCACTGACAGTCTACATAACAAAAAAATAAACAATCCACAATTCATGTAACAACTCATGCAGTACAATTCATTAATTCAACACAAAATGTTCGGGAGAAAAATGTGATCAACACATAGAAGTTCTCTGGTCTTATTGGCATCAAAAGGAACATCTGCGGACTGCGGCCTGCGGCAAGAACAAATTATAATGTTAAAAATGCATATCAAATTAACAATGTAATGTACAGTCAAGCTTAAAAAATTTACCAGCTCACGGTTGATCACATGAGTAATTACTTGTTGCAACAGATTCTAATTGGGGACTTACCAAGCCTGCATGACACAAAAATATGATAATCACAAGGTGAACAATTTAACTGTTGTAACATGAAACTAATTAACTGAAACACAATAGTTATAATTTAGTACCTTCTTCAAAACGAGTTAAATCAACTAAATCCTCTTCAACATTGATGCGACCGGAACACCGTATCCAATCTTGTGCACATAACAAGCATTGCACCATAAACGGTGTCAACGAGCTTCTAAAATCATCAAGAACACGACCACTAGTACTAAAAGCTGACTCAGAAGCAACTGTCGATATAGGAATTGCTAACACATCACGAGCCATGGGTGAAAGTATGGGAAAACGAGGAGAGTTACATTTCCACCAAGCAAGAATGTCAAAATCTTCCCGATCTTCTTCTGTATCTTCACCAACATACTTATCTAATTCAGTTTTGCTATATGCACCAACTTCACAAGAAACTTTCATTTTCTTGTTGTATAAAGATTTCATCAAATTTGATGTATTTACTTGAGGTTCAGAACTAGAATTTAGTGCTCCTTGTTGTTTATCACTTTGGCTTCCACCTTGAGCATACATGCTCTTGTATTCTTCAAAAAGAGAACGAAATGCATTGTTTACCTTTATCCATACTTGATCTCCTTTGATTGGACCATACATCTCTAAAATTGTAAACTTCACGTAATCAGATAGTTTGTACCTTGTATTGAGGAAAACAAGAAAAATTTAGCTGAACTATATAATGTATATCCTTAAATAGAAGAAAAAAATAACAAATTTGGTTATACCTCGGATCAAGAATAGCAGCAACAAATATCAACATGTTCATCTTCTCAGGATCCCCCCAATACTTATCATACTTCTCTTTCATCTTAATAGCCATTTCAGATAGGTTTTCATCTAGACTATCACACCAATCTCGCAACAAAATGTTCACAGCAGCAATCTCTTCAAAGAAAATGTTGGAAGTAACATACTGAGTGCCCGAAACACGAAGTGTGAGATCATAAAAATGTTTCAGAAATTGTGCAAAATGACGAGCATTGTCCCAATCTTGATTTTGGGGAGGTCCATCATCACCCACGTCTGACATGTAATAAGTGTCTTGGAGTGCAAATCTGTCAAATGCTTTCTCAAATTTTTGAGCCGATTCTAACATGAGGTATGTTGAATTCCATCTAGTGCACACATCAAGACATACAAATGCCTTACTTTCTATCTTAGTGAATTCAACACATTGCTTAAAATTATTCATTCTTGAAGTGGAACTTCTCACATATCTCACAGCATTACGAACACGGGAGATGGAATTAGACATCCTCTTCACCCCATCTTGAACCACAAGATTGATAATATGAGCTACACATCTCATGTGAAGATATTTTCCTTGTGCAACACTACCTCCCCAATTATTCAAAGCTCTTCTCATGTAGCCTACAGCAACATCATTTGTACTAGCATTGTCTACTGTGATGGTAAAGACATTTACAATTCCCCATTCAAGCAAGCATTTCTCTAGTGCTTTACCGATGTCTTCTCCTTTGTGAGTGTTTACTAAACAAAAGCTAAGGATTTTTTTGTTTAGTTTCCACTCATTATTAATGAAATGTGCTGTTAGACACATATAATTCTGAAGTCTTGAAGAAGTCCATGTGTCTGTGGTGAGACAAACTCTCTGAGAAAAATCATTGAAAAACTTTTTTAACATAAGTTTTTCATTTTCATAAATTCGAACAATATCTCTTTGCATTGTCCACCTAGATGGAACATGAAAACGAGGACAAACTTTTGACATGAATTGTTTAAAATCTTCACGTTCTGAAAAACTCAACGGTAGCTCATCTACAATTATCATGCGAGCAAGTCCTTCTCTAATCTCTTCAGGATTGTATTGTCAATTAGAAAGAGAACTACTTCCATCCGCACTAGATTGCAAATTTAGTAAAGTTTGCTTGCTGCCCTTATTTCTATCAGGATGCTTTTTACAAATTTTTGCATGAGAGATTAGCGATGAAGTACCATTCTTAGCTGAATCACATGCAAGTACTCTTGAACAATGTTTGCATGCAGCCTTCTTCTCACCTTCTAATACTGTGTAGTGGTTCCATATTTCTGCTCTGTGACCCATTTGTTTTCTTCTATTATTCGAAGGTGCCTTGCCCCCAGCTGCTGCAACTGTTTCATCACTGCCTACTGATGCACCAATATTTTGAATATCATCTGCTTCAGACATCTAAAATGAAAAATAAAACTATAGTAAGGTTAATGGTGATGTTGTCAACAGCTATTGAATGATGCATAAAGTCAAATAGCTTTAGACGAGAGTCTTACATTGCAGGATCTTGTGGTTGACTCCGTTGTTGCTACTGGCTAGTTTGCGGAGGAGACGGTGGAGACCGGAGGGGCGGAGGCACAGGACTCGCCGAGGAGGAGATTACTAAACTACCTTTAAACACACACCAAACCACACTACTTTAGATAAATTGTATTTTCATCAACAAAGATAAAGAATTAAAGATGTATTGCTATAAAACTCATAAAATTGAAATTATAAATATGTTGGCTGTTGGGTCAATGTTCCCGGGAGAATTACCTCGGGTTAGGGTCTCACGGAGGAGGCCGGAGGAGGCTGTAGGCGGCACGGGGAGCCGGGGTGGAAGCGGAGAAGGCGGCGCCGCGGCGGCACGGGTCCACGGGAGGAGCAGGGCGCACGGGACTGACGGAGTGACAGGAGCGGGAGGTGGAGCCGTGGAGGAGGCGGCGGCACGAGAGCGAGGCGGAGGGCCCGGGGCCGGAGGCGGAGCAGCGCTGCCGCGGAGGAGGAGGTGGCACAGGAGGAGCCGAGGAGGTGGACCAGGTGGTGGCGGCGTGGCGCGGCTGCGGCCGCACGGGAGGGGGAGGCCGGAGGCGGAGGAGGCGGCGGCACGAGAGCGGGGTGTAGGCGGCGTGGAGCCGTGGAGGACTGGAGGAGGCAGCGGCACGGGAGCGGCGAGGAGGGCCGGAGGCGGAGCCACGCTGCCGCGGAGGAGGAGGAGGCACGGGAGGAGCCGAGGAGGTGGACCAGGTGGTGGAGCGGCTGCGGCCGCACGGGAGGGGGAGGCCAGAGGCGGAGGAGGCGGCGTGGAGCCGTGGAGGAGGCGGCGGCACGGGAGCGGGGCGGAGGGCCGGATCGCCGGAGGCGGAGCCGCGCTACCACGGAGGCGCGGAGGAGGAGGTGGCACGGGAGTCACGGCGGGCGGCGGCAGCGGCAGTGCGGCACGGCCTCACCCTCACGGCTCACGGACGGGCGTCACGCCTCACGGGACAATGGATTAGGGTTTTGCTGATTTGCTCCTTCTTCAGTTTCTTGCCTTCTTGCTCTTGGCCTGTTGGCTGTTGCCCCCAAGTCCCCAACGCATTAACGCAAAAGGCCAAGCCGGCCCAAATAGCAAAATAGGTCCAAATATTTGGTAAACGGTTTTTTCCCCTTTTTTCGGTTTTTTACCGAACCGAACCGAATACCGAATAGATCTAAAAGATCCTACCGAACCGGATACCAAATACCAGAAAAACTGGTTTTTTCGGCTCGGTTCGGTGCAGTTTTGCACACCCCTAATTTAAATGCAACTTTCTCCTATCGTCCTCAGACTGACTTGCCGGATCAACCGGAGGAGTAAAGCCGAGTTTAACAATATCCCATACATCAAGCCCCATGGCTTCTAGGAATACCGACATACGCACTTTCCAATAAGGATAGTTTGTCCCATCAAAGATAGGCGCACGATCGGTATGACCGAGAAGAAAATCTCCACTTGACGACATCCTCTCTCTAGGTGGTAAAGCCTAATGAATCGAGAGACCAAGCTCTGATACCACGTGTTGGATCAAGGATGCCGACTAGAGGGGGGGTGAATAGGAGGCTTTAAAAACTTCAAATAAAAACAAGTTTTTATACCAAGAAAAACCAAATGCAATTTAATATATTTAAAGAGAAAGAATAGAGAACGAACACAGTTGTTTTTACCGAGGTATCGGAGACTCGCCCAGTCTCCACTAATCCTCGTTGAAGCACTCAAGTCACTTGAGTTTTGCCTCAATACTCACGAAGAGTATTATCAACTAAGGTTGCTCCTTGTCCACTCCGGAAAGGCGAGCACCGATGCCTTGTACACACTTGCCGAGCCTCTCCACAATCTCCGAATGGAGAGATCAACGGCCACGCCTCCGAACCGTCTAGGTGAGGGCGCTCACCAAGAGTAACAGGCAGCGAGGTTTTCTCAAGACCTCCAAACACGCACCGAAAAGCTAAGTATATGCAAATGCAAAAGAACTGAAACTCTCAGTGGATCGGAAAGCACTCGACTTGATCAAAAGATCAAGATTTTATATAAGAAACTAATGCTCAAGAGTGTATATGAAATGCTGTTGCTTGTTTTCTGAAACTTACGCCCAAAGCCCCTTTTTATAGTCTCAAGAAACAAATGAACCGTTGGAGCTAGGGCTGAAAATCAGCAACCCAAACTGACAGTCAGTTCACCAAACTGACAGTCAGTTACATGCACAACGGCCGACAAAATTTACGGAATAAACTTTGCTAGCCGTTTCGAGGTCGAAAAAGGAAAGCTGGAACCCACAACTGACAGTCAGTTTGACCACAGTCACGACCAAAATCAAATAGAAACTCAGTTAAAAACTCTCTGGTCGAAACCCCAACTGACAGTCAGTATGGACAAACTAACAGTCAGTTTAGTACAAAAATTTTGAGCACAAAAAACACCCTCTCTGGACAATTGTCAGTTACACTAAACTGACATTCAAACTGACAGTCAGCATGAACAAAAACAGCTATAACTTTAAATCCAGAAATCCAAAAGAGGTGTTTAATAACTCGTTGGAAAGATAATTTCAAGGGCTACAATTTTGTCAACAGAAGCAAAAGCCAGATCTACCTAGATCTTTTTGGAAACATGAAAAACACTTCTGCTGTCAAAAAATCATTTGAAAATCCAAATCCACATGAAAAAGATGCGATGCAAAGACCTAGATTTCTCGGTTTGTGCTGGAGATAAAAAGAGGACTTTCGCTACCCCTCTTTATAGTACGGTTAAAACTAGAAAAGAATTTACCTAACCGATCATCTCCACACGCCAAGATCGGTAAAACTAAAGACTCGTAATACCTGAGGTCTTTCGCATCTTCAAGATTTGCGTCTCGTCTCTTGCTCTTCTGCGTCTTGTGCTTCACTTTGAGTTGGGTTCATGTTGATCCTCTTGTGTTTCTTCCCAACTGATCATGTATCAATCAATCTCAAAAACCACAGTTAGTCCAGAACACTTTGTTTTCATTAATCATCAAAATCAGGGTTAGGCATGACGGGCCTAGATGCAACAATCTTCACCATTTCTTTCACCAACAAGCCAACGTACGCAGCGTACTGCGATGAAGAACCGTGAAATACGTTGCCCCTCACGAGCATCATCCAAGGACCTGAACAGATCATAATCATATTGAAAAGAAGACATATCAAAATGAAGGATACAAAAAAAGCAGAATTATTGCCATAATCGAATTAGAATAATCTAACAATATTGCAGAAATTTTACGTACCTTCCTTGGGATGCCGACGTCTAGAGGGCGTCGATGGAGGTGCGGAGGTGCAGCGGTCCCCTGTAGAGGTGCGCCGACCGTCCATGGAGCTTACGGGTTAGGACTATGAGCCCCAGATGAATTGTGAGAATGAAAGAGACATACCCGTGTATTTATACAAATATATATTTTCTATCGGTACGAAAACAGAATACCGTTAGTAATAAAAACATCTGTAGAAGGCGAATGGTTCTATCGGCACAATAAATATTACCGATAGGAATTTTTGTACATACTCTATCGGTGTGTACGTACATTGCCGATAGAATATTACTAGTTGTAGAAGGCCAACAGTTCTAAGATATTTTTTGCAATATTCTACCGGTATAAACATTCATTACCGATAAAATAAAACTATTCGAAGAAGAACAGTTCTAAGCAATTTTCTATATATTCTAACGGTAAAAGAATCCATTACCAATAGAATAAAAATATTTGTAGAAGGCCAACGATTCTATCAGCACACTACATATTGCCGATAGGAACTTTTAATATACTCTGTCGGTATATTCATACAGTACCGATAGAATAAGTATAGTTGTTGAAGTCGACCAGTCCTATCGGCGCACAACATTCTCCCGTTAATTAGTACTTATGCATCTCTTCTAACGGCAAATATGTTCATCACCGCTAGAATAAATCATACTATTTATTCTATCGGTAAGTTTCTTACAAACCGATAGGAAAAATACACCCGTCGCCCTTTTATGACCGCGAGTCACATTTTCTATCGGTTTTCAACTAAATTACTAATAACCGATAGAAGATAGGGGTTAGTAGACTGCATTTCTGTACTAGTGACCAATGAACATGCATACGGGTGCCACATGTTCGATCCCTGGTCTAGTCTCAATTAAAAATCTATTTTTTAACATTTTTTAAAAAGGTTATTTCTGAAATTTAATTTGTTTAATAGATAATTTAAAAAAATTTCAATGAGAATTGATCAGAGCTTGTTCATCTTTCTGAATCAACCACGTGTAGGAAATTGCACGGAATGTTTGCATGCAGGATCGTCGATTTTTCTTAGGAAATTTTGTTAGGCCAACTGGCATGCATTTGAATTCAATTCATATTGGAGAAACTTAAAACTCACTTTTGAAATTGAACACAAGCAAGAATCTTAACAGAAGATATTTGGCAAATGTCACAGAAATTGCTCTCAAATGTAAGCAACCAAAATACCAATTGGTTATTCCTGAAAAAAATATTGCATCTCATTGACAATTGAAGCTTGTACACTGTGATTGTCTCCGGTATTCACAACTTCCAAACTTCTATTCTACCACCTCCATGTACAGTACAAATAACATGAGATAAAAAAATACACCTTCAAACCAATTGAAATTAAACTAATACTAATAATCTAAGCCTAATCCTAATCCACGTCCTCTATGCGCACAGTCCAAGCCGCCTCCCTCTCCCGCTCCTCCTCCCGCCTTCTCTCCTCACCACCGTCTCCAACTACCACGTAGCTCACCACCACGGCACCCCTCGGCGGCTGCGCCGCCCCCTCCTCCTCCGCCGCCGCTGGCAGCACGTGGCGGCACACGGGACAGGTCCCATGCAACCCCAGCCACCTCTCCAGGCACTCCCCGTGGAACCAGTGCCCGCACGGCATCTCCTTCCCCGCCTCCACCCCGTCCAAGCATATCGCGCACTCGCCCAGCGATTCCCCCTCCTCCCCGGCCTTCACCTCCTTCAGCGCCGCCATCACGGCCTTCGACGCAGGCGGCGCCCCGCAGCAGCCGCCGCCGCTAGAGAACAGGTCGCCGTCGCCGAGGATGATGTGGTGCATCACCACCATCCCCTGCCTCAGTGCCGGCGACGGCACGATAGCCATCCGCAGAAGAAACGGCAGGAGTCCAGAATCCGTGCGGTCACCATCGTTCGCCGAGGCCATGGGAAGGCGGTGGAGACGGAGGAGGAAGAGTTTTTTTATAAATGGTTTGTATGATATTTTTGGGGTTCGGAGAAGGAGAGAATATAAGAGGGGTGGCCGAACAGACGCGAAGGTTCTGGTAGATTCCGGGGTGATTGTTTGGGTGTCTGACCAGTGGGCCAGGGGATCGCGGGGGTCCGGTTGGCGGTTGGAGACGCCTCCGTTGGTGAGTTGGATTTTGGATGGTTGACGTGCTGACGTGTTGCATGAGGTTCCAGAACATTCCAGAGATTTCGGTCGGTCGGACGGGTCCCTGGCATGCGGGTCCTCGAAGTTTTGGATTCTTCTGTTTAGGCCCATTAACGGTGGCTTAAGATAACGGCTAGCAAAACTAAGTTGGCTGGCGAGAAAATTATTACAATAAGTTGTTTTTTTTTATTTTTTTAAATGACAATTAATTCTATATCAAAATTGTGAATTTAATAAAATATCATTGAATGATTTATTGATATACTGTAATTAGAATCAATAATATTTTGTTAATTTAACACTTTCAAAATGGTATGTAGGTAATTGTTCTTTTGTAATTTAATATAAGTAATATTTTAAAATATTATGCTAAAATAAGTAGTTAATGTTTTTGAGGAAATTTCATAAAACTTAAAAGTCATCTCAATTATTAGATACTTCCAATAATAATTTCAAAATATTTAGATATCCACCTCCTATAATTTTACCCTCTGTTCTCTCTCTTTGTCCCAGTTTGCAGCCATGGTGGGGCGCGGCAGTGGTGGCGGCAAGGCCCGACGGCGTGGCATCGATGGCAACAATAAGGCCCGGCGGGGTGGCAGCGACGGCGAGGCCCCGCGAGGAGGGCACCGTGGCCACAGGGCCTGGTGATGGCAGACGGTGACCACTGGCCTCCTTGTCACCGCGTCGTTGTCGTTTCGACCACCGAAAATATTGCGGGCGGGGTGGCATGGTGGTGGTAGATCGGCAGCTGCGCCCTGATTGTTGCGACCACGAAGAACATCTCGGAACGACAGCAGCGAGGAGGCCGGTTCTTGATTTTCTTTCCATATTGCAAAAATAGTGGGGAAAAATTAAGGATTTGATCTGGAATATGAGAGTAGATGTCCCAGATCCTGGGACCTTGGCCACCTTCGTTAACTGCTCTCTCATACTGCAAGCAAGAGAGCAACGCAGGAAATTCAGAAAGAAAGGTAAGATAGGTAGAATCAGAAGTTTGCAGAATTCATCCAAAATCATCAAAAAATGCTTAGAAGTTAGAATGATGCAATCAACTTTATTTTTATGGCATAAAGCTTCAAGATTTCTGCCTAGTCATTCGGCAGTAACCAATCTCTGTTTCCTTAGTTTGGAATTAGCAATGTTTAGTGGAGAGATTGGTTATAGGTTAGAATGATGCAGTGGTCTCAACGACGGTGACCGCGACGGGGACGCCAATTTTTGCAATATGGCAAGCAAATATTTGCGAGACATGGCTGGTGTTCACAATGATGGCGGCCACGGTCACCCGGCGTCACCATTGATGCCGCCCGGCTGAGCCTCGCCGTCACCGGGCCTCGCCGCGGCCGCCGGGACACCATGAGAGAGAAGAGACAAAGGGAGCCCTAGGGAGAAAAAAGATGATTAAAAATTATAGTCACATGTGGGTTCTGTATGTCTTATGACTGTATTTTTATAATTTCTAATAAAAATTGTTATATTTAATTGTACAATAATAGGAAGTGTGTTTTTTTAAAAAAAAAACCTTGAATTTTAATTGTAAATTCGATTGTGAAGTTAAATATTAAATTTGAAATTGAAATTTGGCATTTAACAATTAGAATGACATGCAATCATGTAATTCTTAACGTAGATCATTTAAATAAGATATGGAATTAAGTCAATTTCAATTCTTACGGAATTGGAATCTCCAATTCCATGGACTAATTTCAGTTACGAAATCAAAACAAACCATGAGAGATCTCCACCTGTGGTGGTGGTTTACAAGCTAATTTCTTTGTTGCAGTGATCGACCAAACCTCAGACCCGCAAGGAGTTGTTTGTTGAGGAGTGTAGAAATTTGAAAAGCTAGGGGTGATTTGGACAAACATTTATTATAGGGGGTAAAATAAAAATTAGTTTTCATTAGATATTTTTGAAATCAAATTATATGCGTTAGCAAAAATTCACTTATATCGGACCAACTATATCTCAACTTAATTCAATATGTTAGTGGATTAGGTGGGTCTTGACTAGATTATATTAAAAAAAATTAAATTTGGTCAGGTTAGAATTAGGCTTTTTAATATTTAAGATACTTAGGATGGAATATAAAAAAAGCCTAGACCTCACTTCAACGTTGGACGTGCCGGGCCAATCCGAGGTGACCAGATTTATGCTTAGAACTGACTTCCCACCACGTCTCCTGGTCTGAACAATATCATTAACAGTTCTCCTTGTGTTTGGTTAAAAAGAAAAAAAATACTTGTTTGGATGCGTAAGGAAAAAAATCCATGCATAAGAGAATACCCACCGGGAATTTGTTAATCCCGCTAGAATTTACACAAATCCCACCTTTATTTCTATCCGACTAGGACATTTGGAAAAAATCATGAAGAAATCGAAAGAGTGGATCAATAAAATCGGAAGTGGATGCCGTGAAACTCTCCTTCGCAACCCTCAAGCTAGCTGCCGCCGTCCTCGTCTTCACCGTGACCGATTTCCAAACTTACCTCAGCCGCCATCTTAGTTGATCGATGCTGCTGGCAACGCCTTCTTCATTGATCGAAGCCGTCGACACCTTTGCCTTCGTCAATCGGAACCGACGTCGCCTCCTACTTCGCTAATTTGACAGGGTAAGTAAGAAAAGGGAAACAAAATCATGTCCAAACCTCAAGATCCTCGGGGTGACCCCGTCGATGGCCTCCGTGGCCCCGCCGGCAACGGCGAGCACCAAGAACACGAAGAACTCTCTCAAATGCCTGCGAAATCATTCATCACGAATCAATCCAAACAACCACAAGATCACTACACCACAAATCCAAAAAAAAGGGCAAATAGATGGCCGATGGAGCAATCGTGCGTACGCATGTCCAAACACAGCACCTCGTTATGCCAGGCGAAGGCGTTGAGGAGCACGTCGCGGACGAGCCACTCTGCGTGGTAGTGCCCGCGGAAGAGGCGGCGGCTTCCGGAAGAGGACTGCGTGCGTGAGGGTGCCGGTAAAAAAAAACCAGTAAATGCCACTAAAATACTAGACATTCATAAAATACCACTAACAACATATAATTGACTACATATTATTGCAAAAAATACTACTATAAAAAAAACTCTATATCCGAGCCAAAATAACTCTTTTATCCTATTAAAAAATATAAAATTTTGATGTAAATATTATTATTTATATTTATTCTTTTAAGTATGTTTCCATGTTGCTCTTTGGCACGGCATTCTGACAATGATCGCATCTTGACAACGTTTTCTGAGTGTATGCTCCAATGATCATTGTACGATTGGATCATTGGGTCACTTCGAGAAAATAAAGGCTCAGATCTTGACAACGCAACAGCGGGCGTGGCTCAGGGGGCGGCCCGCTCTCATTTAGCCAGGGCTGCAAATGAGTTAAAGCCGAGGGAGATAGGTTCTATTTAATTCAGTTTGTTTTAGAAATTAAGTCAGTTTAAATCAAGTTTATTTATAAATCTAGTTAAGAAGTTGGTTTATACTCGATTTATCATGAGTTCAAGTCGATCTCAAATTGATATCGAACCAAATATGAATAACAAAATATTTAGATAAATTTGAATCTATAAATATAAAAGTTGGAAAAAAAATATTTATATCACTGCAAAATTTTAATATTTTGTATCTTCCACTAGATGTCTCACTAACATCTGGATTCGACCCCATCTTATTAGCCTCACAAATCACAATTTTAAAATTTTTACAGTGTCAATTAAGAAATTTTCCCTAAATTATTATTTTTATATTTGGGGCTACACAAAACTATTAGAGATAGCAATTTTTAAAATAAAAATTAAGATTTTAATTTAGTTTTATCTACTAAATTTTTTTAAAAAATTATTTAGAAAATCTAAAGTATATTAAAAAAATTGAGCAAGCTGATTTAGGATTGAACTCAACTCATTTGACATCCATGTTAGAAAATGTGTTTAAACTCGGTTTTTTTTCGGCTCATCTCAAACTAAGCAAAAAACCCAACTGAACTTGAGTGGTTCATTTTCTTGCAACCTAAAGTGGCACAAAGTTAAATACTCTAAAACAAAATAGAGTTTTTTTTTTATAAATAACCTATTAAAAAATTTAATTACAAAAATAACCTATAGTTCTAAAATTTTGCACAAATGACCTATTATGTCAGTCTGTTGAACTCTGAGAACTCGACAAACAATTTATCGTGTGGGAAGGACTTGTTGAGGCACTTGACAAGTCCTGCCACAACCACGACCAGGAGTCTCTATCGACTAGAGGTCACGATCAGTTTCAGATGACTTATTGTGACTTAATATTACACTATCCAATGACTTATGGGTAGCCAAAGACTCCTAATCCAACTGGTTACCACACCCCCCTCACTCCCGCGGCTTGCTTTAATTGCTCAAAAACCACTGGACAAACTAATATTGTCGAGTCCTGAATAGTCGACAAGTCCCTCATACACTCGCTTGTCGAGTTCCCAGGGTTTGACAGGCTGATGTGTTAGGTCATTTATGTAAAGTTTGGAACTGTGGGTTATTTTTTAATTAATATTTTATGTGGGTTATTTAAAAAAAACTAAACAAAATGAGGTATTCGGGCCTTTATTTTTTTTTTTCTAAGGAGATTGATCTAGAACGGTCATGATTTTTTTATTCCCGACCATATCTAAACGCGAATTTAGTGTGGGATGGAAAAATTTTCGAGTGGGATTTCGACCCCCTTGCACTGGACCGGATCTGGCCCAAGCCCGGTTACTAACTAGGCCCTAAACTTTTTGTTGAAATCTAGATACTGACCAATGGACCCCATGCACAGTAGCATGTAAAAGCCAATCCATCCATCCAGAATTAAACGGCTCCGATGAATCCACCGGCTACTTGCATACACCGCCGCGGCATATACCATTCGTGCACCCGCACCTTACCTGACACCTCTCCCTCTTCCCCCAACCTTAATTTGCTTCTCGCGCCCGTGATCGAGGAGAGGCGGGGGTGGTCGAGTGGTCGGCGACGAGGCGAGGGTTAGGGTTTTCAAGCTCCGATCTAGGGTTTGGTTCATGGGTCCCCATGGCTTCGCCACCGCCCTTGCCGCTTGCCCCGCCATCGCCCAGGTCTACGCCAAGTACTGCGGTGAGCTCCCCGCCTTCGATTCGTCCCTTCGTTTCTGTTTCTGTTGGATTTAGTTTGATCCGGAGGTAGGGTTTGGATTGCTTGTTTCTGGGCCGACTGTGCGGTTCGCAGGGGGGATTTGTGGGTTTTTTTAGGTCGTTTTGATGATGAATTCTGTGGATTTTTAATGTGGTTTTCTTTTTTTCTTCTACTGTTTAATGTATTTTTTAGGTCTCTTAGTTCTGAATTCGTTGACGTGGATGGTTTTGGAAAGTAGTGGTTTTCAGGCTGTTTACTGGTGAATTTTGTAATTCTTGGGCTTCCTTTTTTTTGTTCTTCTTTATGACTAGGAGATATATTGACTGAGAAGTGTGATTAAATTGCAAAGTAAGCATATAGAAGGGAAAATGGTTGTTATTTACACTATCTTACTTTGAGGCTAGGTAGATAATTAATGAGTATCCAGTCCCACTGCCCTGGTTTAAGACCCTGTGAACACAGGTTTTTTTTTTCCTATCGGTATTAAAGTGAGGCTTCATGTGCATTGAACAATTCTTGTGTTAACAAGTTACATGGGTCGTGTTATTGAAATGCTGTCTGAGGCTACTCACTGGTCTGGTAATTTATTTGCAGGTATTATAGCAGGATGCACAAACGTGAGAACTAGAGAAGCATTGTCTGAGCTTTCACAAACTATAGATAGCATGGGAGGACTGAGGTTTGCTGTCTCCAGAATGCGTTTGTAGCCACTGATGTTTATTTACTGTCATATATGATTGCACGGTGTTTCCGTACTCATGAGGAAGTGCATGCCTGTCTAGTGCTTACCATACTTCTTGACAATTACATTTTATAAGTGATATGCATGTTTTTTGTTCTTGCCTAATTGCATAAGCATTGGAAACCTTGTATAAGCAACCTATTGACTTCCAGGCTTCCAAATGTGCAGAATTTGGTAGCATTGTTCTTTGACTAATATTGAATGGTATATACAAGCTTGTTTGTACTTGTTTATTGCTGTAGTCATAGAACTTGTTGGAGCTCATTTACCATGTTGCTATGAGTGTCATATAAAGTTTACAATTATTAATAGCTTAGTGTAATTGTAGCTGCTTTTACTGAAAAGTGAAAACCTCGTAAATTTAATAACATTTCCCATTGATTGTGGTTCATTTTTTTTCTGTCATGGATGAATACACACATGATGCATAACCTCCCTTGTGATGAGGATAGGCTACCTTCATCATTTGTTTTATTTTTGGCTGCATTTTTCCTATCATTTTTTTTACACTTTCTGACCTTCTGGCTAATCTCATTGTTTAATATCCAGAGATTCATTATTTGGTGATATCCCCAAGCTCATGCCATTTCTTGATTTAGTAAGCAATGTTCTCCAAGTGGATTATGCATTTTCAGATCCTTCGTAATACCTTATATTTATGGAGAACCGTCTCTTTTTTAGGATGATTCGCGGCAGTTCAGTACCTTCTATGAGTTTGTCTTCTTTGTTTCTCGTAGAAATGGGCAGAAGAATATCAGTAAGGCCCCTTCAGCTTTTCTTTGTTGGACATGTTCGCGTCTACTGCTGTTCTAGTGCTTGCCCCATGAGACTAAGGTGTCTCTTTTCGTGGTTTTAGCCAAACAGAGAGCCATGGAAGCATGGAGGATAGTTCTAAAGGGGAGGTTCCGGTTGCTTGATAGGTGGTGTAGCTTTGTTGAGGTCTGGAAATTGCTCTGCTTAACTGCTATGTAGGATTTCCCTTAGTATGACCTTATAAATTTGTTATTTTGGTACAGGTATAGTTATTGTTACTTTGAGTTCTTTTATTTGTATTTGATGATTGCTTCTTTAGTATGAGTAGTGCTTTCACTCTATCCAATTGTCCTAGACAATAAGAAAACACAGGTTAAATATAAATTCGGTTAGTACTCAATAAATCAAGTGACAAGTTCCTTGACTGGTAATCTAGCAATAATATTTTATAAACACGAAGGTAGCCACTTGGCTTTTGGGTTCGGTGATAAGTCAATTATAGTGGAGACTTGTTTACATTTTAATTGTTTGATACATGATGTCTTAACTATATCTGGTAGTGTACTGTTGCACTTGGACGATATCAACATGGTTTTTTCTGCAGCTGCATTTTTTTGGCTAACACTCATCTTCCTTCGAACAAAATGAAGTTGTGGATGCTTTGGTGGACCAAATTGCATAGTTGTTCTTATCAGCATCTGGTAATTTATATTGGGAATAACTTCAATTTGAATCTACTCATGTTTAGTAAGAAATTTTAGATACTGGGCACTGTTCTGAAAAGTTATATTTTTGTCCTGGCATGTGGAAGCAATCTTGATAAACTGCTATTTCCAATTCCTATGTTGGGTCGACATGAGCTTCACAACTTTTTTTCCAGCTTAGATTATAGTCAATTTGGTAAATGTAACAGTATTTGCATTCCTTTATGATTGAAATTGTACGATTTTTAAAATCATAGCATTGCTGAGTAGTTTTTCCTCTGCACAATGTAGCTTTGTCCTTTGTCTCTTATGCTTCTGTTCTTACGACAAATTGTTAGAACCATACTTCCTACACATTTTAAGCTAACTGTAATAATTTTTTCTCAGATGCACCAACAGCACAATCTACCTGAGGATACCTGGCAGCAGCTGCTAGCTTTCAGCAGGTGTGTAAATGAAGATCTTGATGGCTATGATCCAAAAGGTATATGTATTCCTTCTTCCTGATAGCTCGTTTACGTTTTTTCAGTCCTATGTCTGCTGCTTCATTTGTGGATGAATATCTAACACAGTAACAATTAAGAATAAATTATTGTTTACCTTTTTGTTTTTATCTAATTCATCAGGTGCTTGGCCTGTTCTCATTGATGAATTCGTGGAGCATATGCTCAGGTTTGTCTTGCTTGTCCACTCAAAGGTTTGGAACATTCAGATTAGCTAATTCCCATCGTGGGAAACTATAGCATACTGTTCAATTTTTCTATTGTGAACTTACCAATACTAGTAGAAGTGAGATAGGTAGCCTAAAGCAGGCTTTATTGATATGCGCTGTCTAGATGCATAAGTACCTTACGCTATGTTTTGCATCCCAATTCAATGGATTGTGGATTCCCCTGATTGAAGATCCCTGCTGCCTGCATGGCTGTTCTGCCCCATTCATTGCATCAGGCAGAAGAAAGCATGGGGGATTTCCTTTCAGAAAGGTCTTCTTGAATGCAAAGGAGTCTCAACCACCCCAAGGTTGAAATAATTTTTCTGCACATAGGTTCCATATATTCTCACAACTATAAATTAACAGAACTGTATTAAATTCTTTGTCAGTTAAGGATTTAGAAGTAAGAGCTTTTGGTACAGTCTGGCTTTGGATTCTTGTGGGGCGCTGGGCCTGCCCAGCATTTTATGCACCTTTCAGAAATTGGGACGAAGTGTAGCACACTTCATACCCAACTCTGTATCCATGGCCATTACCTTCAGAAAACAGAAGCACAAATCAAGTTGCATTATAATAGTTCAGCCATGGTGATGGTAAAAATCACCAACTTTGGCTAGATTCATGTGACTAGTGCATGCTATTTTCTGTTCAGAAGTCAATAGCAAGTTAATTGAAGATAAAATAATGTGCCAATCAGATTGGTCAGCATGAGTATTAGTTCCAGACCAGCTAGAATAGATTGACCAGATAAAGACTGCCTGCTAGAATAAATGAGCTCTAATTTTTTTTTCTAAAGTGCATTTTGTGAGTGTATAGCAATAACGAATATTTGCTTCATACTACTTGTATGGAAGTAATTTTCTGCTTGTTTGTATAGCTTGGATTCTTCAAAACTACCTGGATCAAAGAGGAAATGTCCTGATCAGTTTAACCCCAATGATGAAGACGTGGAGCTTTCAGATAATTTCACACGCTCCGTCCATCTTATGCCAATGAAGCGACCGAAGGAAAGTCCTGTCAACAATAAATTTGAAGTTTGGGAATCCAATACAGGTACCCCATTCTTTAACGGTTCATCAGATTACCTTGAGGATATGAATAAGCACAAGTCAAGAGGTTGTCTTCAAAACTTGCCTTGTATTGTTGAGGGTAGCTTATCGAAAGGGTTTGAAGGTTACATTTCAATGAATTGCTCCTAATAGTCTGATCAGAAAAAAAAAAACAGGGCTTATGATTATTAACTTATTTCTGTTTGTAAGTTCCATATATTTCGATTTAGTGTATTTTGTATGTGTATTTAGTCAATTTTCCAATAGTGTTATTTCTTAATGTTGTACTCCGATTAATGTTGTGATGTATTTTGAGATAATGTATACACAATTGACATCTTCCCTTTTTTATTGAAGCTTTTGTTTCTTGTATTTTCCCTTTTACTCGCCCGCCCTGAGTAGTGAATTCTATTTTCCCCCCTTAGTTGCACTGTCTATCTTTTTTTTTATTTTTATTGTTTTGAGAAAGGGAGAGTTGGTTGGAACACTGGCATTGAATATATTGTAGAAACTCTATAATAATACTAGAAAACAATCTTATGTAGCAGCCCATCAGATTTGAATCTTGGTCTAATTCAAGAAAACATGGTGTGTTACTGGTTAAGCTACAACTGGTAGTGGTAATTGTAGGCTTCCTTGTCCTAGTGTTGCACCGTTGCTAAGCTGATAGTTATAGATTTTCTTAATATGTTGCCATTAGTGAGGGTTCGAGTTAATGAATGAGGAGAAAAATGAACTACAGCGTAGAGAAGTTTGCAAGGATTAGTTCATTTCATTGCTCAAGTTTTCATGCTAGCACTGATCCAATTAGATGTGTATCCTCCTTTTGTTTTAGGGGACTACATCTTCATATCAATCAAAACAGTCAAACAGAAAAGGAAGGAGTTGACATTTGTTTGACATCTTCTACGCACAAATGCTCGTTGATCTAATAAAAAAAAGAAAACTGTAAATGCAATGCTTATTCTACGCACTGTTTACTTGAATAGGCGTCTTTGATCGTGCACAATGTTTTCCACCTGTACCAGGCGAGGATGCAAACTGTACCATTGGCAGAATGTCATCGGATAAAATGGTTAGTGGCAGTTTGATATGCAAAGTGTTTATCTAACTTCCAGTCATACACTAATATCAAAAAAGAAGGCTAGAAAAAAGCACATACGTTTCAACTCCAGAAAGTTCACAAAAATCAACAAATTGCTTTCCTATTGACTTGACAGATGAGTTGGCATACAGCACATGTCGACAGCATCTATGAATCTAAAGCCTGAACAATGTTAATTATGTTATACCAAGAAAAGAATAACAAGAAGCAATCAAACAGATAGCTAAATCAGATCAGTTGTCATAGGCAGCAAGCACAACAGGTGCCAACAAAGTTGAGCCCCAGAAGAAAAAATGCTAATCCTTGGAGGTAGAGGTTGAAGTAGAAGCTGGTTGTTCCATGGAAGACAAGGTTATACGTTGCACAGTAGAAGAGAAACACCGAAAATCCAATCTCAGGAAAATTAACTCTGCAATAGAAGGAATGATATGTCAGTTCTAATATGTTAGTAGATACAATAATATCTGCTAGAGTAACTTTAAGATGGCTGTAGCGTTTGCCGACTGGAGGGTTTACCTGTCTCTTAACGTTTTTCTGGTTTTCTGAAGCAAGGGAACTTCGCCGTTCTCCTTCAAATTATTCCCTACCTTCTCTGTCACAACCCATTGGTTAAACTTTGATAACTCCAGTAGACCAGTCAGCGCAGCGCTCATGCGGTGCATGGTCATCACACCCTCAAACAGAATCCAGAATGGCATCAAATGTAGTTTTCTGCAGAGGATTGAAGCGCATTGAAGTTTTAGAATCTTAGAAAGGAAGTATGATCAATGTATTGGAACCACAGTGCTTGTAAGAGAGACCAACTTTGGAATTCTTATGGCTGTGACCAGGGCGAGTGCCATAGGAATATAGGCTACACCCCAGATTGGTAAGAAGAGCTCTGGGATCATGACTGACACGGGGACTATGACATTGTAGAGAAGAAAGGCAACGGTGGGGGCTACTACTCTCCGCACCAAGAAGAAGCTATAGAGCATGTGAAACTTCTTGAGGAGTGACACATCCTGATGGAGCAACAACAATTGGTGGTTAATTCTCAGATTTCTTTTTTCACCTTTGATTTGTCAGTGAAGGAGAAGCTTTACCTTTGCAGTGAAAACCTCCCATGCCATTTTTCGGAATAAGTTTGCACCACCACAAGCCCACCTGAATTGCTGTCGACAGTAGGCCTTATAAGTAGACGGCAGTTCACTCTTGACCTATATGGTGTGTAGTACAATGATTACATGCATCAATGTAGTACTATTACCAATATACCAAGGTTCTATTATAGTTGTAGGATAAATTCTGCTCACTCTGATGTCCCCAACATAGATAAACTTCCAACCCTTCAGTGTTGCTCTAACAGCCAAGTCCATGTCTTCAACTGTAGTCCGGTCCTTCCAACCACCAGCCTCATTGATAGCTGTTGTGCGCCACACACCAGCAGTCCCTAAGAATAAGCATTTTTTTAGAAGATTTCATGTTGTGATTATCCAAGTCTTCTGGAGTCATTTTGTTCCCTTGACGATCTAGAGAAAGCATAAGTAGTCAAGATGTGTACCATTGAAACTGAAGAAGGCAAAGGTTGCAGATCCTGCTTCCTGCTCAACTTTGAAGTGGTAGTCAAAAAACATCTTCTGTGTTGTTGTCAACAGGCTCGTGGTGTCATTCACTGCAAAATTCTGTCAATTAAAAATTGGATAGATCAGAATAAAAAAAAATTATTTGATGTTTGAGAAGTCAATACTGCTGCAGTATTTTTGATGTGAAGATTAGAACCGGTTTTGGACACTGTTTGTGGCATTAATTCAACATCATCATGAATGAGGAGAATATATGGGATCAGTCAAAATAGAGATTCATGAATGGGCGAGGATGGCTTTATTTTCTACAGCATCAGAAAGTGAGGTTTTTTATCCTTAAGTTCCATGTATAAGTTTTGAAATCAGTGTTTTTGCAAAATTTACATCACACAGAGAGTGGGATCTGGAAATGATGAGAAAATATTTGTGTGGTGTACCGAAATGTGAAGCATATAATGCAGAGAATTCAAGTGTTAACTTTTCTATGAGCTAACAATGACAGCTTTGAAATGGAGAACTCAAAAAGTAATTTCTTTAGTTATTTTCCAGTGCATATCCTAATCGAGATTGTACATTTGTGATAGATGCAAGAGTAAGCTGAAAATCTCATGGGAAATGGTGTTCTTACCAAAGGCCCACCGAGCTTGAACAAGGGCAACATCCGGATTATGAATGAGGAATGGGACGGTACGAAGGAGGAAGTCTGGTTCAGGCTGGAAATCAGCATCAAATATAGCAGTATATTCACATTGCTTTGCATAGTCCCATTCCATTCCCTTCTTCAAGGCTCCTGCTTTGAACCCCTTGTTGCCACTTCTTGTCTCACACTTGATGTTCATGCCTTTGCTTGCCCAACTCTCGCACTCAAGCTCCACCAAATTCTGCAGCAACAAGTCAGCAACTATTCCTATCATTGTGGAATCTAGACATTACATCATTACATACGACATGCATATAAAATGGTGATTTCTTGTTCTTTGACAACAGTACTATACTAGCAGTTAGCATGATACATTGATACTCTTGTTTTTGTGCCTTTGGATGCCTGAGACCGGGGAATGGTTCATTAAACTAGCTGGCACAATTGCTTACATATCCATCCAGGTTGTTTCTCTCTGTGTTCAAACATTATGTTGTCATTGGATGACAGAGAAATCTATGGGGCAGATACAGCTCTGATGGCCAAAAGCAGGACATCTGTTTGCTACACAAGTAGACAATTACTTGGAGGCCACCACTGCTTTATCTAAAGGTTCATTGTGCTTGCCGACCACTTCTCACCCGTCCCACTAAACCAGCCAATTCGACGGATCAATTCAATTGAAACAAACTTCTCTCTGGGCCTATGGACTCCAATTTAGCGTCCAGATTAGTCTGTCACTGAAAGAAAGATGTGGACATTTTTTGCTTCCTTTTTTTCATATTTATTTATTCGACTATTTTTTTTAATCAAAATAGTGAGTTTGGTTGTTAAAAGAGAATAATCAAATAGCACACAAGCGATGTATTAGGAGAGATGATTACCTTGATTATTAATAGCTAAAGGTGGATTCAAGAGATCTTTTTTATAAAAAAAATCCTGTTTATGGATCATTCAACCGAAAAAAAAAAATGGACCGGCAAACATTTGCCTCTTAGCTGTGTTTTTGTTTTCTGAAAATACTTGTCAAGAGAGGTAAAAATTTTTGGGAAGTTGCTCGGAAGATTCCCCCTAAAGGAGGAGAATATGTCCCCAATATCAATCTCAATCTCAATCCAGCACCAATTATTGAATACGGTATAAATAACAGCAAGTGGACAAACAGAGGGCCCACGGCTCAGGAGCCAGGGAGATGCCAGGAGTCAATAGAATTGCACATGGGAGTACCCAAATCCCTCAAAACTTACTTACATGATAAACCAAAAATAATCAAGGACTAGAACAGCATAGACGAGCTCAATCTGGAAGGATTAAGGACTAATTGGCAAGCATTATGAGTTGATCCATGCTGCTGACAATTACACTTAGGGGTGAAACTGAGTTGAGTTTGAGCGAACTGGTTCTGACTCAACTCAGTTTCCTTAATAAGCCGGCCAGTTCGGCTCATTAAGAGCCATGAGCCAGAAAGCAGGATCGGCTCATCTATGAGCCAAGCTGAGATCAAACTGTTTGCGAGTTAGTGAATTTACATGTTCAAATAGATTATATACATCATTTTGAACTAGATTAAACTGAGCCTCCAGTGTTTGAAGAAGAGAAGTAAAATCTTTAATTGGCCTAGTTGCATACGAGCCTAAACAGGGCAAGCCCAAGTGAGTTGGCTGTGGCTCGACTCAACTCGTTAGCTTACACGAGCTGAAAATAAGACTCTGCTCGTTATCTTCTTTGAGTCAAGGCTGAGGTGTTCAGAAGCTTTGAGATTTTGTTCTGGCCCTTGTTACAACCTACAATTAAGGAATGGTTCGATTTAGATCGATTCTATTGACTAGTAGTTATGTGATGAGGTCATGAGGGGAAAATATCTCTGATATGGGTCCAGACCTCGCGTTGCAGAGCAAATGGGGTCAAATGGTCATCATTGATGTCAATAATGTGAAGATGCAACAACATCCAGAATTTCGGTTCTAGTACTTCGCTTAACGCACTTCCTTGCACATGTAATAATGATACATGGTTATGTCTAGATGTTTGATGAGTACAATCTGTGCAAAACTATATAAATGCTACAATGATCTTAGAGTTCTAGTTCTTCCTAATGTTTTCTTCCAGCTTGACCAGTCTAATTTTTAAGTTTATGCATTAACCAATTCACAAAAAAAAAAACTTAAACTGTTGAAAAAAAATAACCAATCTACTTATATTTCAACACTAATCTCCCGACTTCTCATTTATTTTAGAGCCTATGCAATTTCTTCTTAGAGAAGCATAAAAACATTTACCAAGCTATAATGATTCTGGTAACTTCACTGATATATCAAAGTGAAAAATTAAAAAAGAAACAAAAAATTAACTAGCCATCCTAGTGGATATGATCATGCGAACGTTCTTGCAGTATAATTTCGCATGGCCATTGTATCAGCCATACAACTGACAAATCTGCTGAATTCTAAATTTCTAGGACATACTTTCTTTGGAGAATCGAGAATCCGTAGAGGGACTTTAGCCTATAGGAAGACACAACAACAAAGACAGGCAGGTCGCACCTGCCATGACCATGTGACTGATGGACCCCAGTAACTAGTTCACCCCTGCTATGGATCTCCTCCCGTCTATCAAGCATTAAAGCTGCTGTTTCTTCTAATATTTCATGACTCACATGGTCCAAGAATAATAATATGCCCTTGACGGCAGGGTTCCAAGCGCTCACTAGTCTAACTACACGATTATCCTGATGAATACTATAATTCAAGCCCCATTACCTGTACTCTAAGGATTTGTTGATCATCTGGTTATTTATTAGGATTTGATCGCACAGCCTTACAAAAGAGTTGGTTTTCAAGCGTTGGGCCTTCCTACATAATATAATGATTTGGATAGAGACTTTTGAATGGTTGTGTTTAATGCCAAAATGTTAAAGCAGCTTGCATCCGACTGATTTCATAAAAGCATACCCTTTACAGATACTACAAATTAGACGTTTTAGCCACCAATATAGCATTGCAAAATGTACCAAAACGAGGTACGATACAACAGTTCCCTAAGGTAAAAATGCCTCGTGGTAAAAATCAGAAGTAAATAAACAAAAAGTAAGTTTTTTTTAATCTTGATAAATTCCCAGCCATGAAAAGAAAGGAAGTTACCTTGATAAACGGATCGGTGGAATCATCCAGCACTTGGACTATTATCCTGTCCTTTGGCCACTTGAGCTGACATGCTGCCCCAATTGACAGCTTGTACACCTGCAAAAACAATTCATAGAATAGCGCATCCACCCATCAAAACCACCTCCAAAACACAACAATAATAACAAATACAACAGCGCTACTGTATGCCCCGAATCTGTATACAGCGACTAATACAATAGCGCTACTGTACGCCTTGAATCTGTCCCCTACGAGCTATTATAGCCATCCATTTATCAGTATACTAGCTATTGTTATAATTTCATATAGTCGCGCTACTATACATCCCGAATCTGCCTAGTACATATAACAAAGACAACATTGAGTTACTATTGGTGATTTTACAAAGTACGGCACTGATTTGACATCAAGAGTATTAAAAAAAGAACAATGCTTTCTTGTCTTTCCTCTGATCTGCCTCACCTCAAGCTCATTGTACATGGGTATCTGCACCATGACCATGGGGTAATCTCCACTGCCCTTCTCCTCGTCGCCGTCATCGCCGATGGGCTCCCATTTGAACCTCCACTCAGGCTTCCACCCGATGACCTTGACGCCGAGGCTGACCACGCAGTTGTACGTCGCCTCCACGACCAGCATCACCGACATCACCATGCACGCCCACACCGCCACCTGCAGCGCCGGCGCCACCACCCGCGCCCGCACCATCACCCACACCTCGTACACCCCCGCGGACGAGGAACCATCCAAGACACCGACGAACCAAGAAATGGCCTCCTGGAAGTCCAGCAGCTCGCCCACTGCCAACAACAAGAAACCTTGTTAAACTTCGTCGCTTTGTTCTTGTTGCGAAATGCGAAAAGAGAAGGTGGTGGTACCGGTGAGCGGGCGGCTGAAATCGACGGCGCCGATGGCGAATGCGACCGCGACGGCGCCGGCCGCGGAGAGGACGAACAGGAGGGTGCCTCCTAGCTCTCCAGCCTCCATGGTGTGGCTGTGATGGAGGAGAGGAGAGGGGAGGCAAATGGGAATTTTGCTTACGTCCACCCCTTTGTTTCTTGTACTTTGTGTGTGTGTTTTTTTTTTATTAAACTGAAAGGGGTATATGCTCTGTCGGGTTCACGTTGTTTGGTATTTTAGTATTTTTTTTAAGGTAAATCATTTTCTTATACACGTAGTCTACTGCATCTAAAGAATTCGTGAGTTTCAGAGTTTTTCAACATTCTTTTAGAAAATAGAGAATACAGATGAAGAATTCATGGGTTTCCGAGTTTTTCAATATTCTTTAAACAAATAGGGAATACAGAAAAAGACATGTTATAAGCCCAAAAAAAAAACTCATTAGCAAAATGACCATATATAGAAGCAACAAATATGGTCGAATTTTATGAGGCTCCTGGTACTGTGTTCTCTTAACTTTTTCAAAATCTTTGAAAAATTAAAAACTTATAAACTCGTTATATGTAGAAACTACTAAGCATACTAGCAAATCTGTTTCACTTTTGTAATTTGCATTAGCCGTAGATCTGGCTTATTTTTGGGAGATCCAATGTGGAGTTGCATTAGCCGTTTTTGTTTTTTACTTTATAACCTTGGTTTGGGACCAGGACAGGATAAGGTAATCAAAATTTCTCAAATTTTCTGTATTGATGTTTGATTTTCGAGGCTTGGAATTTGGGGGGAAATTAAATGATTATTTTTTAAAAAATTCAAAAATGACTTAGACCATTTTATTTTTATAAAATGGATCCAAAGAAACTTAGGAGACTAAATTATAGAATGAAGCATTAAAACTCTCTAGGTAATGTCATGAGTGGTGATGTTAACACCTTGTCATGTATTATGTAAAATTTATTTTTGTCAATATTGTCACACACAGTTAGAAAAAATTAACAACACAAGTTATTGTGTTAGTTGTGCTAGATCTAGTACCTTCTATCATAGCGTTAGCATCTACATTTAGCGGTTGTAAGCAAATTGAATACACATATCATATAGGTGATAAAGACTAACATCATGATTGATGGTGCTAACTATACTAATGCCAATGCCATTGGTAGGAGCACATAAATTTGTGTTTTTTTCAAAATTTACCAAGTTATAAGACTAACGACATTTGCTCTAGTGGTAGATGTAGTAGTACAAATGTCATCATTTCTAGCATTAGCTCTTTCTAACGTGTGTGACAATAATAACAAAAATAATTCTACATGGCATGGGGTGAGGTGCTAACGCTATTAGTAATGGTGTTACTTTGAGACTCATAACATCTCGTTCTATACTATTGGTTTCCTGTCATACTTGGGTCTATTTTATAAAAATAAAATAATCTAGAGTTTATTTTAAAATTTTTATTTAAATGATTATCTAATAAAAATGGAATTTGGAGATATTAATTTTGATCCGATCAAAATATCTTGTGCTATTGGTCAAATGTGACTAAGAGTGTTTTTGGCATGATTTATCCGAATTTCAATTTCTCAGAAAAGATAAAGTCAAGCCAATCAAAGACTCTACCCCTTTAAATTAAAGCACATCTTGAAATAGAAAATCTCAAATAAATTTAAATTCATTCTACTAATTGAATTTATAAGATTAAATCAGTTTATAAATTTAAACTAAAGTAACTCAGATATACCCTAATCCTCATTTGCCGCCTGCTGGTGTTTTTACTCCGAGTTCACATATTGATTGTTTTTACTCCAGAGTTCACATATTTGATGTAAAAGTTAATAAGTGGCCACATATTTGGTGCAAAAGTTAAATACGTGACCACTTATTTTGTTCCATTTAAATAAGACAATAGTAAAGTTTTGTTTTTCTTAAGTAAGTAAAAAATTTTCACCCCAAATTTCTCTCCAAACTAAACAAGAAGGAAGACAATTTTCTTTCATTTTGGTGTCTTTCTCTTCCTGTCCATCAATCAAACTGAGGATGCATGTGATCAGAACTTTTTGTTCGTTAGGCAGCTTTCGATAGCCTACAAAAGGAAGTCAATTAGAACATCATTGTATTATACATTTTATAATCTAATGTTAGCATATACTGTACGTTTGTCATTAAAGATAATACTTTATAAACATGATTGCAATTAGGTGGCAGCATTGAGACAATCTAACCTTTTTCAAATACAACAACTTTTTTTAAAAAAAGAAATTAAGGTTGGATTGTTTCATCTGTGATGGTCTAATATATATATTTACAATATAATCAACGGAATAGCTATGATTTAAATATTTTTACTGTATTTTATTTTTTTATGTAAGAGTTGTGAGTATTTTAATTATACCTAATTTTTTTATATAAGAATTGTGAATATCTTAACATATCTAAATTATTTTTTATATAAAAATTGTGAGTATCATAATTGCACCATATAATCAAATAATAGCAAAGTAATTCGAACAAATTTGGGAACTTAAGAATGAGCTGGATCGTGGAGCCGACAACAGCCATGGTATAAAAAGGCAAGGACAGTGCAGCTAGTTTGTTATCTTTTTAATTAAATAATTATCCGCACATCACCAATGATTGAAACGCTTGGTGAATTGGTGATTGATGAGAGAAGTTCAGAAGACATGCGATTTTAATATGGAAAATGTCATGTGGTTTTGGTAGAGAATACCTGTCACCGAGTAGCAATTAGCTAGCTGGCTTGTGGAATTGGGACTATTTGGTTTGGCCACGGCTTCCTCAGAAAAACCAATGTTTGAGGTTTATTTATTTATTTGAGAAACAGTTTTTGAGATTTATAATAAAAAAATCTTAGTTTTTACATAAATATGACAAATTGTTTGGTAATAAATCTGGCATGAAGGGATGGATGGGGTGACGAAAAAAATCCACTTCACCCACTTCAATTTCTCATCAGTGCAAGATTTAAGATTTTGAAAGAAATCTATATGAGAAGTCATCCGTTTGACTCTAACTTTAGTTTTTTTAGTCAAAAAATGAAGTTGGAGTCAAGCTAAACAAAATCCTAATCCTCCTGACCTATGAGTAATTTGGATATTTAAAGTGTTTTGAATTTGTAAATTAAAATTGTATATTTTTTATGACTTTTAATATCAGTTCCATGTGATAATGAAGTATGACTGGGTACCACTTTTTTTTTTCTGACAAATCTCAAAAAGACATGTTAACCAATGCATACAATCTAGTACGCAGACTCAGGAGTCAGGACAAATATAAACACTGGTTTTACCATTGGTTGAATTGTGACAAGTTATTTAGAAGAGAAATAATTCAAAACATATATTAATAATAACTCAACTCCATTAAAGGCCCTTTTAGTTAACATCCTTTTGGTTGGTTACCCAAATTCAGAATTTTTTTGTTTTTCATTAATTTTAAAAATATTTTTTACTAATTTCTTTAATTAGTATCATGAGCATGTCCAGACGAAACTCTGGATTTTTTTGCATCTCACATAAGATATATTTTAAAATAAATTTGAAAGTGTGACTAAAATATGAGATTGTCATTCAAAATATTGTCTCAATTTTTATCAGATACACCCAAAACCAGACAACTTTTTTGAGACCTTGAACCAAATAGCCATGCTCTCAATGCCATCCTGGGTGGCATGTTTCAAAGTTGCTAAGGATTCTAAAGAAAATGAAAAATTGGGCTCTGATGGGCTCTCAAAGAAGCCCACAAAGGCCCAAACGTGTGCCCAATCGTTTAAAGAAGCTACTGCGCTCGGTTGCGATCCTGCGGCCCCTCAGCTCCCACCAGCCACCTGTTTTTCCATCCATGATCCATCCATACTGCTCGTGCTCCCTCTTCAGGTGCCCTCCTGCTCTCTGATCTATCTGTTTGTTCCTCGTGTGATCTCGCCTTTTGAGTGCTTTATGATAGAGCCTGTGGTGGTCATAAGCTAGAATTTTGGATTCTTGACTGCTTCTAGCTTCCTGGGTGTCTCCAAGAAGAGAAATTTGAAATTTTGCATGGTGTTGTTGGCAATTGTAATGTTGTTATCGTGCGTGATGTGCATCTGAATGCATAGGTCTTGTGAGGTAGAAATCGGTGCAAGAGTGGTGGGGACTTAGGATTTTGGTAGTTGGATCATATAGTACTCTGTGAACCGTGGATAGATTTTTTTCCCAAATATAAGTTGGAGCAATTGATTGTTGCCATTAAGATTCTTGAAATGTTATTAGTTAATCAGGTTTTTCTGTAGTGAGTTTTTCAGGTACTGTTGAAAATTTGATTATGAACTGTTCAGTTCTTGAATCAAAAGTGAGAATTCAAAACTGTGCTTCTGATGCAATTGCTTGCAAATCTAATTACTTGTCAGGTTCGGTAGTTCCAGACAAAAAGCCTACCTATAAATTTGAGTGTTCGTTTTTGTAAATTGAGATTTCTTTAGTGATGTTCTTGTGTACTGAAATACAGAACAGTATATTATCATAATGAAGCACCATTTCGTTAGGTTTTGTGTATTCTGCGCATTGTGATATTTGTGCTACTGAAGTGGGTTAGTGATAACATCTGTTCTGTGCTCTTCTGAGATTCAAGATTCCTGCAAACAACTTAAATACTAGCAATTTTTTTTTGTCCGTATTCTTAGTTTCTTTATCTTGTTGCAGTGTTTATAGCTCCTAGGATATGGCAATGCCTGAAATTTCCACACTCTCCATCGGGTCAGTTTTTCCATTGAACAAACAGCTCCGACTGGGGGCTAATACCCGGACTGCAGAACATTTCAGTAGCTTTAACTGTCTTAAAGCAGCTCCATCAGTGAACTGCTTTCTTGGCCAAGCAAGTAGTACCTTTTCTCTTTGGCATTCAGTAAAGGCAAAATCAAGAGGGCCAAAGCTGAAAGCCAGAATTCAGGTCGTTGCGCAGGCCGGCAGTTATAAGGTGGCTATCCTTGGTGCGGCGGGAGGGATTGGGGAGCCCCTTTCTCTTCTGATAAAGATGTCTCCACTCATCTCTGCATTGCATCTGCATGACATTGAGGACATCAAAGGAGTCTCGGCTGATCTTAGCCATTGTAATACTCCGGCGCAAGTCATCGGTTTCACTGGACCAGAAGAGCTGGCTGACAGCTTGAACGGTGTGGATGTTGTTGTCATTGCTGCTGGAGTCCCTAGGAAGCCTGGCATGACCAGGGATGACCTTTTCGACGTCAATGCCGACATTGTGAAGGGACTTATCGAGGCCGTGGCAGACAATACGCCACAAGCTCTCATCCACATCATCACCAACCCGGTGAACTCCACTGTACCAATAGCTGCCGAGATCCTCAAGCAAAAGGGTGTGCACAATCGCAGGAAGCTTTTTGGTGTCACAACTCTTGACGTTGTCAGAGCCAACACGTTTGTTGCACAGAAGAAGAACCTCCCTCTCGCTGATGTCGATATCCCTGTTGTCGGGGGCCATTCCTGTACTACAATATTGCCGTTGCTGTCGAAAGCAAGCCCGAAAACAACATTTACTGATGAAGAAGTCAAGGAGCTCACGATGATGATCCAGAATGCTGGAACTGATGTGGTCGAGGCAAAAGCAGGTGATGGCTCCGCCACACTGTCGATGGCCTATGCGGCGGCCAGATTCGTCGAGTCCTCACTGCGTGGTTTGGACGGTGACGCCGATATCTATGAGTGCTCGTATGTGCAATCTGAGCTGACTGAGCTCCCATTCTTCGCATCTAGAGTTAAACTTGGAAGAGAAGGCATAGAAGAAGTGATAGGTTTGGAGCTCAAGGGTCTGACCGAGTACGAGGCGTGTGCGCTAGAAGCTCTGAAGCCCCAGTTGAAGGCGAACATTGATAAGGGCATTGCTTATGGACAGCACACAGCGGCAACGCCATTGACATAAAAAACCGTCACTTCGCACCATACTAGGTACTTTCTTGTGCCAGTCTTCTACGAGCACCACTGAACCTTCCATGTTTATATTTCTGCTTGAAAAAAATCTTTAGGTTCACTGGTATGATTGAAGGCAGCTGACTGATTTCTGGTTTCTGTCATTTGGATATTGATGAGGGAATAGGCTGTAAATTAATAGAACACAAGGAATCAACATTTCATTGCATTTTGCTGAAATATTTTTTTGTAGGAAACATTTTACTGAAATATTCTTTGCATCCTTATGCATAAAGTTTTTAGTTTATCCGCTTATTTTTGGTATATTTTTTGATGTTCATGGTCGAAGAAACCATATGTCTCCACCCCACAATTGAGCGTCCTGCACTTGCTGGGGAAAAAATCAGCCATTTTGCTGTTTTTGGAGTTTATACTGAAGCTCTTACATTTGTTACATTCAGCTGGAAGATCTCATACATATATGATCTTGAGTATTGTCTCCTGCTTCTTTCTTGTCAGATTTCTATTTTTCTTGTGATTAATTAGAATGCACAAAGTGCCGGCTTATTCATTTGGACATTGCATCCATGTAGTACCAGTGCGGCTTTTTGCCTGACCGCAGCTTCTTTAAGAAACCAATTTTTGAAGATTATGAAAAAGTCCAAAAAAAACCAACTTCTTAGAAAAACCCACAAAAATATTTGATAAAAAATTTGACTGCTCAGATGATGTTGGAAGTGGATAGGAGTCAGAAATTACATAACCTACTTCACATTGGTTTTAACTTCTCAGTGGAGAGCTTCAACTACACCAGAAATCTCAATGAGAAATCACTCAATTGGTCTAGATTTTGGCTAAAAGTTGAAGTAGAAGCCGGCCCCAGAAGTCTTTACCTATCTATTGGTTGCAAAATGTTTACTGGATACTTAACAGCCAGTTTATCACACTAATGCGTAGCAACACCAACAACAGTAGAAACATAAAAGAATTCTGCAACTAAACGACGCATGCAGACATCACGGCAGAAACAACCGTTGGCCTAGAACGTCGGGAACTTGATCTTGTCCGTGCAGCTGGCCGGTATCGGCAGTGGGCACATGCACACCTGGTACAGCTTCGTCTCGTTCAGCTGGAAAATAAAACAACTTTATGTTAACAACACCTCCTTTCAATTCAGACATTTCATTTTAATGAATGAGATGTGCGTGTCAAACCGGAAAATTGAAACAACACTCAACCTTTTCGATAAAGAAAGATATAAGGAATAACAAAAGATTGAGGAATTCATTTAAAAAAAACTGGGTATTATCCCTTATTTCAGAGCTCACCCAAATAATTTTAGGGGAAAAAAAGGAGTCCAGTAACTAAAAGAGCTTACCCATATAGGCTAGATGTAGCAGCACCACAAAAGGTATGAGATTGGAGACGAGGGCACCTTGACAATTGACAGTAAAGGTGTCAGGGTAGGACTTTTTCGTAGTAATAGTGGGCGGGTCTCATGAGATTTCATCTATATTAGTTGGCAGAATCAAATGAATGTCGAAGGACTGGTCAGAGAGGAGCTATCACGCAGGTTTTCGTCTTAAAGGTTGTCAATTTGAAGGAATAGGGACTGAACTAAGATTTTTTCAGAGTAGGGTAGATCCTTTTAAAAAAATGAAATTGTAGGGTTATGTGCGGGTTCGATGGTCTTAAAGACCGACACCAACTGGGTTCTCCATTAATTAATATCTCTCGGCACCTCTATTTACATAGCGAAGAAAGCAAAAGGCTCTTGCTCGAGCGCAAGGAAGACAAAAGCGAGAAGAGTAAGAGCTCTAAAACCGAGGAGAAAACGCTCTTACCTCTCCTTATTGGGCGTTTCCGTTTAGAATAGAAGCTTTTTCGTGCTTGTTTGCGTAAGAAATTTCCTATCAACTTTTTGCCCAACCATCATTGACGTATTATGATCATTGAACCCTCTGATGCAATCGACAGTTGTTCTAGTTTTAGCTCGAAACTCTCATTTCCTCGGAAGGTTTTGGACTGAGCTCTTGAACGCTTCTAGGCAGGAAACTCTTCCAAACTCTCTATTTTCGGTTTCCAACTAGAACTGATGTTTTGAGAGGCCTATCTCATCCCATATGGCACGGAGAATGCTCCAACTTGAGTTGAAACCTCGCTAGCCCAGCACAGAATACATTCATATATGGCTTGGAACTCTTTCCTCTCGTTCTTATCTGACAGTGCTAGGTCCGGGAATGGTGCTAGGGGTATCATATGCACACTGATCCCGTAATAGTATTGCATTATTTTTTTTTGGAGACAACGTGACAAAGGTCGCAGAGATGTGCATATATAATACCAAAAGGAATGCTCGCTATATATTTATACCCAATCATCCATTCTATTAGCACTGATAGAGAGTACATCCTAAATAGATTGGGTGCAGAATGAGTTATTTTTGGGTGAATTCAAATAAGTTAAAAATAAATTGAGGTTGGATCTGTTAAGATTAACCTCAAGTTGTATTAGGGTCAAAATCCCAGTATTTATAGATACAACAGTCTAAGAGCTAGAATCAGATTTAGACACATCCAATACATATACACATATACTTAACACCCCCCTCAAACTCAAGGCGGCTCAAAAGTATTGAGTTTGGAAAGACTGAACTCATGACGATCGCGTGTCTGTGGCTTGGTGAAGAAGTCTGCAACCTGAAGATCAGAGGCCAGGTTGTGTCACCACCTGAACTCCTGTGTCACATAAAAGTGACGTAGGAGCAGTACAAGTCACACCGAAATCAGCAAGAAGCCAGCGAAACCATATGATCTCAGCAGTAGTCGTAGCCAAAGCATGAAGCTCAGCCTCTGCACTAGAACGAGAAACAGCGGTCTGTTTCTTAGACTTCCAAGCAAGCAGAGAAGTGCCCATGAAGATGCAATAGCCAGTGATAGAACACCGATCAGTAGAATCACTCGACCAAGTAGAGTCAGAGTATGCATGTAGGTGAAGCTGACTGGTCCGAGCATAGAACAGACCACGGGAAGAACTGCCACGTAAATAGCGAAGTACCCGAAGGAGATGACTGTAATGTACCGAGGTGGGAGCACTGACAAACTGACTAAGGACACTAACAGCATGGGAAATATCCGGCCTAGTGACAGCCAGATACACCAGACTCCCAACAATGTGACGATATCAAGAGGGATCCTCAAGAGGAGAGCCATCTGTGGATCGCAGTTGCAGATGCAACTCCATGGGTGTAGCAGTGGTACGAGTGTCAGTGAGACCAGAACGAGCAAGTAGATCAAGAACATACCGTTCTTGAGATAAGTAGTAGCCATCTGCAGTAGAAAGAATCTGAATACCCAAGAAATAGCCCAAAGGACCCAGATCAGACATCTGGAACTGCTCACTGAGACGCGCCTTAACAAAGGCAATATACTGCTCATCATCCCCTGTAATCAACATATCATCAACATAGAGCAAGATAAGCGTCCGACCACGAGCAGAAGTGTGAACAAACAGGGCCAGATCATGAGCACTAGCAACAAAATCAGCAGCCAGAAGTACTAAACTGAAGCGAGCAAACCAAGCACGAGGCACTTGTTTAAGACCATACAAAGCACGACGAAAACGACAAACATAACCAGTAGGTGCAGAATAACCAGGTGGTGGCTGCATATAGACTACCTCCTGAAGATCACCATGAAGAAACGTATTCTTCACAACCATCTGAGAAATAGCCCACTGACGAGTAGCAGCAACTGCAACGAGAGTACGCACCGTAGTCATATGAGCAACAGGAGCAAACGTCTCCTCAAGTCATGGCCATACTGTTGCTGAAATCCCCGAGCAACAAGATGCGCTTTATAGCACTCAATAGAACCATCTGACCGTGTCTTGATTTTGAAAACCCATTTGCAAGTAATGGGTATTGCACCTGTGGGTAAAGGAACAACATCCCAAGTCCCTGTACGCTCCAAAGCGGAGAGCTCTTCGGTCATGGCTAGCTGCCACTCAGGTATGTGAGCCGCATCCTGATAGCTGCGAGGCTCCTGAACATCACTGGTGAGAAGCATACTATAACGAGCAGGAGGTAAAATCATACTACGATCACGAAGTGCATACCTGGGTGATGATGATGCTGGCAGATCATCGGTAGAAGTCTCATCCGAAGGGGCCAAATCACGAGTAGCAGAATCCAAAGAGATCTCAGGGGAGGAAGAAAACAAAGGCTCAGAAGACGATGAAGACAAAGTCTCAGAAGATAAAGGTTGGACTATAGATAGCGGTGGGACAAGTGGAGAGCTATGATCAGATGGAGAGGCGGAAGCAGATGAAGTGGAAGAAGGAAAAAGAGAAAAGGAGGGGATGGAGAGAAAACTAATGGACTCTGTGGGAACAGATGAATGGGAAGAAGAAGAATAAAAGAAAGGTCGACTCTCATCAAAGGTGACATCTCGAGAGAAACGAAAACGACGAGCAGAGGGATCGTAACAACGATAACCCTTATGCTCACGACTGTAGCCAAGAAAGACACACTCAACAGATTGAACGGTCAACTTGGTACGCTCACGAGGAGGAAGGAGGACATAACACGCACACCCAAAGACTCGAAGATGTGCATATGTCGGAGGAGTGGAAAACAGAAGCTGAGAAAGAACCCGACCATCGAGACTAGTGGACGGCTGAATATTTATAAGATACATAGCCGTGGAAATAGCCTCAGCCCAGAAGGAGTGAGGAACAAAAGAGGCAAGCATAAGAGTACCAGCAGTCTCAATAATGTGACGGTGTTTGCGTTCAGCAACACCGTTTTGAGCATGAGCACCTGGACAAGATAACTGAGGAAGGGTACCCTCATTAGAGAGAAACTGTCGAAATGATGTGGACAAGTACTCACCTCCAGAATTAGAGCAAAAGGTCTGAATGGAGCAGGAAAACTGAGTATGGACCATACGAGCAAAAGACTGGTAGATAGATAACAACTGACCACGATGTTTCATGAAATAGATCCAGCAATAGCGAGAAAAATCATCAATAAAAATCACATAATATTTATGTCCACCTTTCGAAACAAAAGGAGCAGGACCCATACATCGAAATGAATAAGCTGAAAAGCATGACTTGACCTAAAAATACTAGTCGGATACGGACGTTGTAGCTGTTTGCCAAGCTTACAACCCGAACAAGATAAAGAACTATCAGAAGTGACAGGACCTAAAACACCCTGACGCACTAGACTAGATAAGCGAGGGTGAGAAAGGTGACCTAAACGATGATGCCACTGGTGAAAGCTGATAGATGACGCAGGGACAGACGCGAAGACTGAAGGAGTGGAGACCGGAGTGGAGACCGAAGTAGCAGTGGTCGGAGAATAAATCGGAAGATGTAGGTAATCAAGGTGGTAGAGACTCTTGGGGCTACTGTGAAGTCGGCCACGTCCAATGAGAGCTCCCGTCCGACGATCCTGCACATAGCAAAAAGAATCATCAAACCCAATAAAACACTTCAGCCGAACAAGCTGAGAAACAGACATAAGGCACAGCTGCAGCTGTGGTACACCAAAGACATCAGATACAGTAAACTGAGTGGTAGAAATGATGCCCTGATGTGTATCCGGTAAAGTAGTGCCATCAGCTGTCTGAACAGAAACATGATCCTGGAACGGCCGACATGATTGTAATGCTGAACAATCAGACATCATATGGAAAGACGCCCCTGAATCCAGAACCCAGGGACTAGCTGTACCTGATGATGGGATAGAGTGAACTGCAGCCCCAGCAGAAGATGAGGATGGTATAGTAGTCTGGCGCTGTAAAAGAGTATGAAGCTGGCGCAGCTCTGCAGCAGTGAGACACAGCAGGAGTAGAACGGCCACGGCGAGCAGCACGAACACGCTCAAACTTAGCCTTCAGCTCTGGATGAAGACTGAAGCAGCGCTGAACAGTATGGCCCAGCTTCTTACAGTGTGAACAGACCGCAGGGGCACGCGCCTCAGTGCGCAGAGAAGTCGAACTAGACCGCGACATAGCCAACACCGTAGAAGGTGATGAGGTGAAGTGAGACGCCAAAGAACGCAGTCGAGTCTCCTCAGCAACAAGGGCCCGGACAGTCTCTTCCAAAGAGCAGAGGGTCTCACGATTCATAAGTTGAGAGCGAACCATCTCAAACTCTGACCGGAGACGCATCAGAAACTGAAAAACACGCTCCTCTTCCCTATACCGAAGGGTGAGAGGTCCGGCATCGGTGGGTGTCATAGAGTCTAGCTGAAGCCAAATCGTGCAGAGCTGACTGTAAAACTCCTCAACAGTCTGATCACCCTGATGAGAGGCAGAAAGTTGCTGGCAAAGAGACCAGCGAAGTGCATGACCCACCTATCGGCAGCGAATAGCAAGAAAATCCCATATATCCTGACAGGTGGGTAAAGAATCAATACTCAACCAAATGTCCGACGAAGTGCTCTGCATAATGAGACACTTGACCCTGGCTTCATCACGCAGCCAAGTAGACAAAGTAGGATCACTGGGGAGTGGCTGGCGACGTGTCCCGTCCACATGTCCACGCAAGCCAAAACCATCAAGAAGAGATGTCATGACAATAGACCACTCGCGATAATCAGCAGTGCTTTTGAGTTTCACATTACAGAGTGGCAGGGAGAAACCTCCTGAAGAAACTGAAGATGCCATAACGTCGGAGGAAGGGATCGTAAGATCCGAGGAGACAGACGACATCAACTGGAAGGAGCACACACAAAGGGTGCAGAAGGTTTTTTTTTTTTTTTTTTTTTTTAAGGAAGAAGAAAGGCTGAGCCGGCCGGGACGGCACCGAGGCCGGGGGTCGGAGACTGGAGGAGCGGCACCGGGCGAGGAGGCGGCGCCGGGCGGGGACGAGCGGCGGCGCCGGGCCGGGCAACGCGGGGCGTCTTTGCGGGAACGCGGGGCGGCGCGGGGCGGCGCCGGGCCGGACGAGCGGCGGCGCCTTTGCACGGCAACGCCTTTGCAGGGAGGCGCCCACGCGAGGCGCGACCGGGGCTGAGACGGGCGGCGGCGGGAGATCCGGACGGCGGCTGGAGCAGGCGAGGCGCGGTGCAGGCGGCGGGAGCCGGACGTTGCGGGAGATCCGGACGGTGCGGGGGAAGACGGACGGCGCCGAGGCAGGGCGACGTGAGACGGCGGGCAGGCAGGGCGACGCGGGAGACGGGCAGGCCGGCTCCGAGCCGAGACGGCCGGGATCAAGCGGCAGACTGGCGCCGGAGTTGGCGGCGGGAGATCCGGACGGTGCGGTTGATACGTCCAGATCAGGCGCGGGGAAGGCCGGCGGCGAGGAAGACACGTGATCTGACGGCGGCGGCGACGACGACGGCGGCGACGGCATAAACATCAAGAACCACGGGAGGTTAGGGTTAGGGTTGTGAAATTTGGCTCTGATAACATGTTAAGATTAACCTCAAGTTGTATTAGGGTCAAAAGCCCAGTATTTATAGATACAACAAACTAAAGGCTAGAGTCAGATTTAGACACATCCAATACATATACACATATACACATATACTTAACAGGATCTAATAAAGATAGTTTCAAAATAAGATAGAATAAAGATTAGATTAAGACAGAAAATTTAAGATTCAAATGTGTCCAACCCACAAAATAATATGAATTTTTATTATTCTCTCCACATGTTATGATTTTAAAGTCTAAATGAATTTCTTTAGAGTTCAAATGAGTTGGATCCCAAGGGTGCACTGCACAGCTAAGCTTTAGAAAGAAAAAAAAACACATTGCCTAAACACCAAATCCAGCCCTGCGAGCTCCCGGAGCTCTCAAAACTGCAAAACCGCGGAGTCACCCGGCCATGCACGTGGAGGCGGGGGCACTTGATCTTGCGGTTTTCGCAGTTGCCCCGCAGCCGCACCGGGCAGTCCATGAGAGACTTGCTGTCAGGGCAGACGCATTGGTACACCTGGTTCAGCAGCGTCTCGTCGTCCGCGTAGGTGTTGCACTGCACCTTCGCCCAGTGACCCGTCCCCTTGCATATGGCCTCCCTGATGCTACTCATGGTATACGCGTCGTTGTCCGATGGCACGATTCCTACGTGGTTGGTTAGTCAATTCATGGTTACTTACGTACATAAATGGTGATACGAATAGTACAAATGATACATTTTACCTGCATCTGCAAGAATCTCGGTGAGCTTGTAGCGAGCCTTGATGTCGAGGGCGGCCTTGAAGTAGGGAGTACTGGTCGAGGTCGGAGCAGGTGCCGTGCTTCTCCCATTCGTATCTCCAGAAATCAAAGCTCTCGCCGCTCTTGCACGACAGTGTCGGCCAGTTCGCGGGCAGATCATTCACAAGGCCCACAATCTGCGGGTCACCGAGGCATGCAAGTTGTAATAAGTTGCCTGCTGCATGGAACAAGAGAAGTTGATGAGCGTGTCTTAAGTTGTACCTTCCAAAGGCTCGGGGATTTGTCGTCGTTGCAGTACACCGGCAAGCATTTCTTCCTCTGACTCCCAACGATGTCGAAGGGTCGAGCGCTGCCGTGCCTGCACCTTTTGTAGTTGGGCCAGAGGCCGTGGATGCCGAAATCGGCCACCGGCTTCCAGGTATCCGGGTTGCAGCATCCCTTGCCGTGTCACAGAACGAACCTGGCCACGGCACGTATCGTTATACACTGAGCATACTTAAATCTTGTGACTGTGTACAGAAAAAAGCAATATATACGGTGGTGATCTAGTTGATGCACCTGTTGAACACAGTATAGAAATCGAAATCTTGGTCGTATTGTTGGAGACGACTACAAGAGCAAGTAGGACTAGGACTGAGAACAGAAGCTTCATGCTTGCTGATCTTTGTTATTTAGTAGTCGTCGTGCGCTCTGTACAGCTACTTATAGTCTAAGAATGCATATGACATTGGGTTAGATACATATTATAGGTTGGAGACCACACAAATTTATAAGAACAAACAATGTAGCTTGTAGACCTGAGTAGAAAATAAGTACATACAACGCCTAATCAGTCTCAGATCTCGAAACCAATACAGTGTAGACTCTATATAGTCGAACATGCATCGTTTTCGTTTTAGTTTAACGGAAGGCTCTGAAAAAACGGATATCAAGTTTGTACCGATTAGCTTTGTGCATATCAGATCGTGGATACCAGACAATATATCATAGGACTTTCAAAAATCTAAATAGTTTTCACATCTATAATTAAACTATAGTATTTTTTTTTTTGAATTGTTGTTTTACTTACATGATTATTATATAACAATCTAAAATAGTACAATTTGTTAAATATTTTAGAAGAAATATAGTGATATGTTTAGTATATGATATTATATTAGTCATTTTAGTTTGAATATTGTAAATTTTGAATAAAAAATTTAATATGAATTTGTCAATATTATATTAACAAATATCAAATTTTATTACTAAGATATCGAATAATACATGATATATATCAATTCATTCTAGTTAACCTCTAGAATGATATACGGGATGAGACAAAAGATATTGAAAACTACGAGTCCAACGTGTCCTGAACTCGAGGTAGGTGCAACCTGTAAGAGCAACACATCTCCACAAGTATCACAATACAAAAATGTGAGGTCTCGGTATCATGCATGTCATCGCCGGGCTTGCACTTTAACATATTAAGTTTGTTTGAGGTTGATCCCATTATAATACGGGTGACTCGGCACCATATTTATAGCATGGGAGCATGGATAAATGATAGGAAATGGCTCCTCCACATTATTTTAGTAAATGTACATATATGTGTATTATTATTTTCTCGAGTCATTTGACGAGGAAACAGTAGTTATATATAAATATTAGAGTGCTACTTCTTGTTTCTAAATAAGTCTTCGTTGTCTTTAAAATACAAATTTATCTACTAACTTACTATAATATATTGCTAGAATGCTATAAATATTATAAAGCATGTTTCCTGACGAATCACGTTGACCAAAGATAATATGTAATTTAAGAACCAAGAAAGTGGACTAGTCAGACATGTAATTTTAAATGTACCCATACGAATACACATGGGTCCCGTGTAAAACAGGAACTCACTCACGGTTGGGCTACTGCATGGAATTTTAAATACGCCCATACGAAAGCACGAGCTCACTCACGGTTGGGCAACTTCATGGGCCCTTAGGCCTTGGGCCTTGGCCCGAACCAACCGCATTACCATACGTGTGCGGCCTGCCATGGCCCATAGCTCTCTTCGCATGCCGGCCTCTGCGGCGGCCACTGACGAAGGCAAGCATTGACCGTAGAGCTGTGAGGACCTGTGTTGCGTTAGATTCATGTCGTATCATACCATGTCAACAAGTTAGACAAATAAATTTATTAAGTGTCAGTTGTGTCGTCCATATTAAATTTTACTATCTATGATTGTCCTATAATTTGATTCATATCTGTGTAAAATTTATTATCACTAGTTATATTACAAGTCATAAAATAATTCAGATTAACAATATTATACAACACAATATATTAATTGTGCTGATTCGACTCAAACCCATTGATAATAAATTCAAACTTGTATGGACCGTGTCATATTCGTGATGTGGTTAATTTTGACAACATGAAAACATACATAAGATAAATGATACATGTGATGGAATTTTTGCAATCCAATCACATTGTTCTTATAATTTTAACAAATTGTAGATCATTTTTGTAATTATTTTTTTATTTTAGATTATTTCTAAATAATATTCATCAATCCTGGGCACATCCTAAAAAAGAAAAATACACTCCACTGCCTAAGCACCATGCATGAGGCTAGAACACGGGGAGGCGGGGAACTTGATCTCGCCGTTACAGTTGCCGCGCAACGGCACCGGGCAGTTGATGAGACTCTTGCCATCAAGGTCGACGCACAGGTACACCTCGAACAGCTGGGTCTCGCCGCACGGGTTCCTGTTGCACTTCACGTTCGCCCGGTAACCCGTCCCCTCCTCGATGGCGTTCCTGATGCTGCTCAGGGTGTACGTCTCGTCGTCCGACGGCACGATTTCTACATGGTAAGTTAGTCAATTCATGCATGGTTACTTACACTGTTACACATATCCATCAATGGTGATTCGATAGTACGTACGATGCATGTTACTTACCTGCTTTTGCAAGAATCTCTGTGAGGTTGTAGCGAGCCTTGATGTCGAGGGAGGACCTGAAGTAGGAGTGCTGGTCGAGGTCGGAGCAGGTGCCGTGCTTGTCCCACTCGTAGCTCCAGAAATCGAAGCTCCGGCCGCTCTCGCCGTCCGTGCACTTCAGCGTCGGCCAGTTCGCGTGCAGCTCCCTCAGCAGGCCTCTTATCTACAGAACCCCGAGGCATGCAGGTTGTAATAATTAAGTTGCTTGCTGTATGCATGCAACAAGAGAAGTCGTGGATGAGCGTCTTAAGTTGTACCTGCCAAACGCGCAGGGGTTCGTCGTTGCAGTACTCCGGCCAGCATTTCTCCCTCCTCCTCCCGACGATGTCGAGGGCGTCGACGGCGCCGCGGGGGCTGCACTGTGCGTAGTTGGGCCAGAGGCCGTGGATGCCGAAATCGGCCACCGGCTCCCAGGTGTCCGGGATGCAGCAGCCCCTGCCTGTGTCACAGAACGAGCTAGGCCACTGCACGTGCATATTATAACACAGTGAGCATACTAAAATCTTGTGTCAGCGTGCAGAAAAAGCAAGTTATATGGTTCATTCACCTGCTGAACAAAGTAGTAGAAATCGAAATCTTGGCCGGCGGAGACGACGGCGAGAGCAAGTAGGACTAGGAGGGAGAACAGAAGCTTCATGCTTGTTGATCTTTTTAACTTAGTCAATTTCTTCTGGTGAATGTGTAGTATTAGTCATGTACTATCAACAGCTACTTATAGTCGTACGAACGTGCATGACATTGGGACGGATCCGATCCAAAACGAATATATTATGGATTGAAGACTATACAAATTTACATGAATAAAGACTTGACTTGTCAAGTAGTAGGAAAAAAGTTCAAGGCTTAATCTAAATATTTAATATTGCCTCTCAGTCTCAGATCTGAACACTAATAAAGTATTAATAGACTATAGCCCAGCGTGCATCATTCTTAATTATGTATTTGTGTTTAGTTTATCGCTTCCTACGCGCGGGGTAGGTGTAGGAGCAACGAATCTGCACAAGTGTCACAATTCAAAACATGTGTGCATTAACTTGGCCAAAGCTAATCTCGTCAGCTTGTCAAAAAAAAAAATACCATGAGATGGATCTAACGTACGTGGCATTGGACAATGTAATGAAATTTCGTTTTATCAAAACAGTCCTGACAAAAAGATCCACAATGAAATAGTAATGTACGGATTAATGGCGCAATTCATCGATCATCATAAACGCAAATAATGTAGGTTTTTTTTTCTGTTTTGGAAAAACATAGACACTATAGGTTTAACTTAATTAAACTTGTATCCGACTAGAAGAATGGCTCGTTACATCGTGTCGCGTATCATCTGAGTGCCACGTGACTTTGAATAGTGCAACGTGATCCCCGATGCATGTATTATGGCGTCTTTCATGTGAACATACGATCGTTTTTTTTCTCTCAAAAGATAAGAACTAAAGGTTTAAACTTATATATACGACTAGGAGAGAGTCCGTCAATTGACTGCAATATCACAAGGCAGAATGCAACGTGATCCACGACGAAATAGTAGCAGATTAATGGTGCCTCCCATCACGAACATAATAGTTTTTTCTTAAGCATAAATACTATTGGTTTAAACTTATATAAAAGGCCATTACATCATATGGAGTCGGATAGGATACCATTCTTGTTCTGTATCATAATGCACAAATTCGATCGGCCATTTGTATTTTTTGCACTCTTGTTATTGAATTTAGTACTTGTAGAGCTGACCAGGAGAGGAGCATGCAGGAAACAACATTTTTATATGTGCGGTTGTGCACAAACATTTCAGTAAGTTTTCTATGTACCATGTTAAAATGTATTTGATAGTTTACTTGGATCCTTGCAGAAATCGACTCTTTTTTTTACTAATAACCTATTAAAAAAAATTTCTAAACTAACTCGAAACTTTTTAAGATATCAAAATTATCTTCAGTCGCGAGTTTCAATTTGCAACTAAACTTCAGTCGCGGGTCCAGTTCGAAACTGATTAGGTATCACGGTCTAGGAGCTCGCGAGCCGATGAGCCGCCAGTCTTCTCCCTTTTCATCTCCTCTCCACCGCACCACGCCGCGCGCGCACTGCCGTTGCTCCTTGTAAGCGAGTGCCGTTGCACGCCGCACTGCACCATCAATTTCATCGCCACTCTCCTTAGGCGTCGCTTCCCTTGCCAGATCCACGCCTCATCAGATCCTGTCACTACACACCGCCTCCCTCAATCTTGCTGACGCTCGCCACCATCAAACCCTAGCACCACCATCTCCGAAACCACCGACATAATCCACTCGACACTCCGACGACCACTCGACATTCTGATGATCATTCATGCGTCGACCACGACTATTCCGACATCTTCAACGACCACTCTATGACAACCACACCATCCTGCAACGACTGCATGAACTACTCTTAGGCTGTGCCACATAATCAGTCACAAATTAGACCCGCGATTGAACTTCAGTCGCAAACGAGAACTCGCGAATGAAGGTCATTTCTAATATTTTAAAAAATTTTAGATTAGTTTTGAAATTATATTTTTAATGGGTTATTCGTAAAAAAAATTCGCAAAAATCATGTCAAGATGGCCGATTTCGTCTAAGGCGCCAGTTTCAAGTACTGGTCCGAAAGGGCATGGGTTCGAATCCCATTTTCGACACGAATTTTTTCATATTTTGCAAATTTGCCATAACTCCAAAGTTCAATTTAAATTTATGGGCTTGTGGGCTGTGATTTCCTACCTTTTTTTCATAAGTTTAAATTGTTTTGAACTTTAAGTCTTCTCAATAACCTAAAGCCGATGGTAAAGTTGAGGAATGAAATAAAAGTTCTAATAATGGGCTAGTAATTGGACGTAGATCCTCTGTCGTCCTTCAATTACGGCAAAATTTGCGGTTCCACCTATTATCCACCATAAAAAAGATCTAGCAGCTATCTTTTCTCTGAGACTCAGCCCCACCATCATAAATCTAATATGCTAATTAAACTACCATTAGTGAGAACTGTCTCCATTTAAAATTACAATGTATTCCTTCAATCTTTATAGGGGAAAAGAGCTATTCTATTTGTTAAAATTCTACTATCACTTGAAGAACATTCCAATTTTGAGTATGACTTGTATGTTTTTTTCGTGTGATCGTTTATAATTTTTTCTCTATAATTATGATCAAGACATTTGTTGCAGATTACAAAAATGTTGAATTTTTTTTGAATAACCTAATTAAAAAGAAAATAATAAAACTAATCTCTAGTAAAAAAATTGCAAAAACAACCTATTTTAGAATTTTTTTTTGAAATAACCCTATAAAAAAAAACAATTGCAAAACTAACTCTTAACTTTTTAAATTTTTAAAAATGGCTTTCAGTCGCGAACTGCGCTTCGCGACAGTCTTCAGTCGCTATACGGTATAGCGACTGAAGACGTGGCACGGCACAAATGCCCCGCTGGCACCTGTGCCGTGCCAGCCAGATTTCAGTCGCTATACCGTATAGCGACTGAAACCCGCAGCTTTCAGTCGCTATACGGTATAGCGACTGAAACTGGCAAACTTTCTCTGCCCCCCTCTTTTGCCCCGTGGTCGCAATCGAAACACTTCTTAATAATTTCATTTGAGAAGTAGGACTTGTTTGTAAATTCTGAAATTGGGATGGCTGATTTGAGATCTAATCTCACACACAAGTGTAACTTTATTTCTGGAGCATATTCAGCAGAAGTTTGAATGAAATTTGGTAAGATTTGATGATTTTGTGATAATTCGAAAACAGGGTACTTTAGGGTAATTAGAATTTCAAAAAATGACGAGACTTGAAACTAAGGCGTCGGATGAGATTTTGAAAATCTGACAGAAGGGAAACTTGGTCAGAATAGTGAATGGGAGATACTCCTTGAATTAGATCGAAGTTTGGAGATGAGATGTGGGTTTTAGCCTTTTTAGGTTCCGAGGAAAATCTTTAAAAGGTATAAGCCGCGATAATTGTAGGCTGATCTGCGAAAAGGAGTAAGACGACAAAGATTTGCCATCTGGACCGTACAAGTACATACCAATTTCGCATTTATACCGTGCTTTTGATACCTAGTTTTGTCTCGTTGGTTCGACGCATTTGTACGAAACCAGACGTCTCGGCGCAAAAGATGGTAGGTGCAAAAGTCGCAAAGATTAATCATACGAAAACGAGCATCAGATGAATAGGTAAAAGCTGAAAAGTAGAAACGCAAAGTCATACAAAAGTAGAACAGTAGAAAACATAAAACCCCAAAAAGTTGGAAACCTAACAAAAATATACGATCATACATCGGACTAGTGGCCCCTCCTGCCCCTCTGTGGGGAGGGCTGATACTCTGATGGTGTGTACCGAGAGGGGGGCTGACGATCCCTGACGCGCCGCCTCCTTACTGGTGGTGTCTGCGCAGCTGGCGTAGACTGGGAAGGCTGTGTCGGCTGCGTAGGCGGCGGAGCATCGGGAAGGAAGCTAGGAAGCACATGTGTCGACTGTGTAGGATGCTGCTGTGCCTGGTCAGGAGGCTGGTGCCATGGAGGAGTATCGAGCTCGTCATCCGAAGAGCTGTCGGCAGGCACGAAACCCGTGTGCAGTGGTGGAGGGCGCGACGACGACGGACGGTCCGCTGGTGGAGGGCGCGACGACGACGGACGGTCCGCTGGTGGCACATGCGAGGAAGGACCTGGCGCCGACGGTGATGGTGGGGGAATCACGGTCAAGTGAGGTGGCAGCAGCACTCTGAAACCGACTAACCCTAACCCTAACCCTAACCCTAACCCTAACCCCAACTAAAAGAAGCGACAGCGGTGAACCCTAACCCTAACCCTAATAATAACAATCATTTTAATATACATAATCACAAATGTTTACATCTACATATTAACAAATATTTTAATCTACGTCCATACTAATAAAATTCAAATTTGAAAAACATCACATTTTTTAGTGGTTCTTCAAATTTTTTAATCTGCGAAATCCTAAATTTTTTAATCTGCGAACATACACTAACCCTAATCTGTGAACATACACTAACCCTGACCCTAACCCTAACCCTAACTCTAAATTTTTTTTCATCACATTCACGCATTTACCATTACACTAACCCTAACAATCACACTAACCCTAACAATCATTCTAAATCATATCTAAATACTACGAGTTTACGATCTAATTAATTTAAATACACGAGTTAAAAAAATATACCTCAGCGATTTGAAGAATCTCCGAAAAAGAATTTTCTGCTCCTTTTTCTTCTCTTCCTTCTCCTCCTTCTCTCTCAGTAATTTCTGTAAAATTTCGGAAAAATGAATTGAACTGTACTCTGAGAGGGACGGCTGGGAATATAAAAGCGTTTCAGTCGCTATACCGTATAGCGACTGAAAGCTGCGGGTTTCAGTCGCTATACGGTATAGCGACTGAAACCTGGCTGGCACGGCACAGGTGCCAGCGGGGCATTTGTGCCGTGCCACGTCTTCAGTCGCTATACCGTATAGCGACTGAAGACTGTCGCGAAGCGCAGTTCGCGACTGAAAGCCATTTTTAAAAATTTAAAAAGTTAAGAGTTAGTTTTGCAATTGTTTTTTTTTATAGGGTTATTTCAAAAAAAAATTCCCTATTTTAAGTGTACAATAAGACATATGACATACAGTACATCAAATATATGATAGACTACTTAAGACATCAACTAATGCGAGATATACCACACATGTAAAATGTGATAAGGGCATTCCTTGATAGACGTATAATATGAACGGGTGTGAGGTATTGAGGGAGAGGGCAAGATGCATGTGCACTGCATAGTAATCATTACCATAGAAACAAACATTCAGGAGGGCACATCATAGTCGACGGTTATGAACTTTTCAATAGAAAATCGTCTGTGAAGGCCTGTGGGGAGAAAATGTTAAGTTATCACAGACGGTTTTGAGATCAGAACCGACTGTGATAGTCCGACAGACGGTTTTGACCTTGGAACCGTCTGTGATATTCTAATTATCACAGACGATTCTGAGGTCAAAACCGTCTCTGATAATCTATCGCTGTCCAGTTCATTGTTTTCATCATATCTTCTTCATACGAACTCGGATTTTCACGTTCTTGTACTTGCTGGAAACATCAGATCGTGCTCTACAACTTTTTTGTTGAGGTTGAAGTCAGATTCGGCATCCATCTATGAGATATTGGGCCATTAACGGTTCTGAGCTCAGAATTGTCTATGATAATCTGTCGCTGTCTAGTTCATTATTTTTATCATATCTTCTTCATACAAACTCAGATTTTCACGTTCTTGTACTTGCTAGAAACATCAGATCGTACTCTACAACTTTTCTGTTGAGGTCGAAGTCAGATTCGGCGTCCATCTATGAGATATTGGGCCATTAATGTCGATGGTATACAGTTTGAATCTAATAGATCTGTTCGGTATTTTCATCATAATTCTTTCATCCAAACTCGGATTGGGATAAATTTATACTTTCTGGAATCGTTGCGAGAAATCCCACAAAAAGTTTGTTGGGGTAATCTTGAAATTCGGCCATTGTCATCACGCTAAAATTTGGGCAAAGTTAGTTGTGTAATTTTCAAACTCTAGTCTAATTTGGATTCAAATTACTCAATCTGAGACAGCTTCGGTAAAATTCCCATATCTTTTGATTTCCAATACTGTTTTTAATGTTCTTATACTTTTTGGAAAGATAAAAAAATCCTCTACAACTTTAGTGTTGACTAGATCCTCTAATTCGGAGTTCTTGGAGCCCAAAATTGCTAATCATTATCAGAGACGGTTTTGAGCTCAGAACCGTCTCTGATAATGATTGTCAGACTTTGCGACTATAAAATTTAAGGCGGGCTTTGTCCCGCTCATTTCCATACTTTGCGACTTTTCACTTCACTTGCCCTAACTCAAAGCGGCACACTTTGCGACACTTCACTTCATTTCCACCGTTCTACACCACGCGCCACTATAACCCTAGATCCACACCGATCCGAGCTCGACTACGCCACCACCACTCCATTGCCCACCAACATCTCGTCAGCCACGTCTCATGGGCCGATGATGACTACAAGCAGCTCCCTCAACAACGACCATCTAACAACCACTTCTTCTTCCTCGGCCACGAGACAGCCGACGGTTTCAGCACCTCTTCAGTTGTGGTCGAGCTACGACGGCCTCCTCCAGCAGCTTTCTCAAGTTCTTCTGCGGTTACGTTCTTCAGCACCATGGCATCATCTCTCCTTCAAGCCTCGGTGACAATTCCCTCTCTTAAACACTCTCTCCCCCTGCTCCTTGTTTCCTAGATGTTGTAAAGTGACTAGTTTGTAGTTGTGTGATGAACAGCTGAATAGTGAAAATTAAAATCTGGTGTGAACTGAATCTTAGTTGATAATTGTTTATGTTGAATCTGTTTGACCCATTCTCTGTTTGAATGTTGCCAATTCTTAGTTGATAATTTTTTATGTTTAATTGAAATTCTTAGTGAATTTGATTGCAAAATTCTGTGTTGTCTTTGGTATCTAAAATCTGTATTTTGGCTATTAACTATAAACAGACTTTTGAACTCTACATTCAGTGTTTATGTGATGATTCAGTGATTTATATTTGAGTTAAAATCCGTCTGTGATAATGATTAGCAATTTCGGGCCCCAAGAACTCCGAATTAGAGGATCTGGTCAACACCAAAGTTGTAGAGGATTTTTTTATCTTTCCAAAAAGTATAAGAACGTCAAAAACGGTATTGGAAATTGAAAGATATGAAAATTTTACCGAAACTGTCTCAGATTGAGTAATTTGAATCTGAATTGGACTAGAGTTTGAAAATTACACAACTAACTTTGCCCAAATTTTAGCGTAATGAAAATGACCGAATTTAAAGATTACCCCAACAAACTTTTTGTGGGATTTCTCACAACGATTCCAGAAAGTATAAATTTATCCCAATCCGAGTTCGGATGAAAGAATTATGATGAAAATACCGAAACAGATCTATTAGATTCAAACTGTACGCTGTCGACATTAACTTCTCAATATCTCATAGATGGATGCCGAATCTGACTTCGGCCTCAACAGAAAAGTTGTAGAGCACGATTTGATGCTTCTAGCAAGTATAAGAATGTGAAAATCCGAGTTTGTATGAAAAAGATATGATGAAAACAATGAACTGGACAACGACAGATTAGAATTGGACGCGATTATCATAGACTGTTCTGAGCCCAGAACCGTCTGTAATAATCATTATCAGTGACGGTTCTGAGCTCAGAATCATTTATGATAATGATTATCAGAGACGGTTTTTGATAATGTTACTAGTGACGGTTAAGCTCAGAACCGTCACTGATAATCATTATCACAAATGGTTCGGAACCGTCAGAGATAATACTCGGACTATCACTGACTCGAATATCATTGACCGTCTATGATGACTGTTTTGAACCGACTGTGATGTTTTATTCTGTAGTAGTACTAAACCATCTGCATTGTCACATAATATTTCTCTCCTATCACACAATAAATATGTTATTTCTGCAAATTATGTGAACTAGACGATAATTTTGTTATTTTTCTTTTAAAAGACTATTAGTACAAAAAATTCCAAAAATGCGCATAATTGATAAATAAACACATATAAATACAAAGAAAAGAAACATGCAAACTTTCACGCTCAACTTTTGTGTCGGGAAGAAATAAAGTCCACAGTCTTGTTCGAATATGAATTCGAACCATTAATGACAATAATTTAAGGGCAAATACATGAAGGTTAATGTCAAGAAGTTTTAGCGCCGAGTGAGAAATTTGAACAAATGATCCTATATTTATAATTTTTTTGTTAAATATTTCAATTGAGTTATTTTTAAAAAAATTTAAAAAATTAGATTCTACTTCTTTTCAAATGTATTCAATTGAGTCTATCTTTCTTTTGTTTTGAAAATTATGTCCTACTTCTTCCAAAATTGTTTCAATTGAGTCTCATATATCATGCACTTATTTTCACTGAATTTTTCTATGATTTTATAAAATTTAACATTTTTCGTTATGATCTTTAATTTTTCTAAGTTTTTTTGGCACCAAATTAGTGCTTAGTTATCATAACCCTACACCGATAGTGTTTACTCAACCAAAAAAAAAAAATTGAATAGTGGACTTAATTGAAATAATTTGAAAAGAACTATAACTTAGTTTTTAAAATTGAAAAAAAAGATAAAACTCAACTAAAATATTTGAGAAAGAAATATAGTCATTCGTGAAAAATTATGTCACAGTGTACAAAATCTCACATACTACAAATAAATTAATTAAGACTGTATTATAAAATTATGTCCTTACACATGACAACTCAATATAATATTCTAACTATACAGCCTAAAGCAAAGTTTTTTTAAAAAAAATACACCAGTGGATCCTAGCCTAATCATGGAGAGGCATGAAAGGGTTCAGGATTTCTTTTCGTGTTTTTAGATCAGCTTTTGATGTTGATGGATTTTAACGGAAATCAGAAAGATAAGTGTGTTAATTGTTGGACGATGGAGTTGAGAGAAGATAGCCACTAGATCTTTTTCGATGGCGGATAACAGGGGGAATGGCAGACTTTGCCGTAATTGGAGGACGGCAGAGGATTTGCGTTGCTAATAATAGATAATATTGATTTACCAATAGTATAAGCATACCTTTTTGTTTTGCATGAAGATGTTAAGTTCAATAGGGTCACATACACATGAGTTATGTCAAAAATATTTAAGGTGAAGCATAGTAAGCTAAGTGCCCAAAATCTTGATTACCATTTGTCCATATTTAGCAATGGAATCCAGCACTTCGGTCAGATAATATTTTATTTAGATTAAAGTACTATACCGATGCCCGAAGATGGGGGACTTTTTTTATAAATAACTCAAAAAATATTAATTGTAAAAATGACTCATATTTGTCCTATTTTACAAAAATAATCTATCACATCGAGTCCCGAAAACTTGACAAGCAACGTGTCGTATTGCAGGGGCTGAAAATCGGCTTGTTGAATGCTGGACACTCGACAAATCCTCTGGTTTGTAGTGCATGTGCGGTCGCAGGTCAAAGTGGAAGTGGTCATTGCGGCTGAAGTAGTTGAAGAAGTAGTTGGTCGATGATGACAAAAATTGGTAAAGTTACACCTCACTACGACGATCTACGACCACCAACACTTCAACTTGCGACCACTTTTATGACGACTTTCGACCACTTCCCCTCAGCCACTACTTTTACAACCACGCTCTTAACCACGATTACTTGCGAGAACCAAGTCGTTACAAGAGTTAGAGAACTTGTCGAGTTTTCAAAACTTGACAAACTGAAGTGAAAGGTTATTTTTACAAAATACGGTAAATATGGGTTATTTTTGTAATCAATTTTTTTGTGGGTTAATTATAAAAAAATTCAAAGATTGGGCATCTCCCACATTGTTGTTGTCAAATGCCGAAGCATAAAGATGAAACACCCCATCTTAAATGGAGAAAAAAAATTAGGCACTATACTATGCATAGGATTTTTTTTAAAAATAATTCACAGAAAAAAATAATTACAAAAATAATCCAGAGTTGTCGTATTTTACAAAAATAACCCAATATGTCAACGTGTCGAGTTCTAGAGTCTCGACAAGCGACGTGTTGCATTGTGAGGGTGAAAATCAGCACTCGACAAATCGCTTGTCACGGCTCTAGAATGCGACAAGCGACGTGTTGTCAATACTAGATCTGGGCGTGGTCATATCAATGTTAGACCTAGTTGTAATTGTATTTGTACAAAGACAGTCCGCATGAGTATCCGCTCGAATGCGGATTTCAACCAATACTCCGCTTGAATGATAATCATAAGGCACTCGACAATCCGCTTGTCGCGGTTCCGGAACATAACAAGCGGCTTGTCGAGTCTCCAGGACTCGTCACGCTGACATGGCGAGTTATTTTTGTAAAATACGATAATTTTGGGTCATTTTGACAATTAGTTTTTTTTGTGTGTGTTATTTGTAAAAAAAAATTCCTATATAGATGTTCTTCGGATTACGATAAACCTGTTGCATATGTTTAGCCCCGGTCTCATTCGGGAATGCCCGTGGTGCTGTGCATTGCTATCTTGCAACTGAGCCGAGTCTGCTTCTTGAACACAATAATAACTGAACTGAAGCTTTTGCGTATTTCGACCACCAAGAAGGCCTCTCTTGCTTAACTCCGCCATATCATGCTTTGACATTGCTAGGATTGCAAGTTGAAGACCAGTTTATTAGAAAATTTTAAAACTTTCGATCAAAGTAGTCACTTTTTACGCTAATGTGCTCTAGATATAGACCAATCCAATGAGATTTGAATCTTTGGATCATAGATTGGACACACCAGACTGATTTTTTCAATTATGGTCAATCTGAAGGATCATTTTTATTGGTTGGTTTACATGTGCATGTAGTTTGTATTATACTGTAGCATATCTAGATCCTGGCCTCCGCAGGCCAGGGCCCATGGCCGTCGTGTCGTCCCCGGCAGCCTTCCCTTCCCTCCTGCTCATACCTCTCGACCTAGAGAAATCATAGCCGTCAGATCTCTCCTTTAGACGGTCCTAAATACAGAGCCAGATCGCTCGTGTAATACTATTCCTTCTACTCGAAGACCTCCAGACGCAGCAATGGAGAATCTCCTCGAGAGGCCCCTAAATCCGAGCAAACTCCTCAAAGAGCAGTGAGTCCAAACCCTTACACTCGCCACACAATCCTAGATGTGTTTTTTTGTTGCTTTTTCTGTTAAATTTGGTGCTAATTTCGCACAGATTCGTGAGCAACCTGATGGGTTCCTCCCTGCTGGAGATCGCCGCGATATCCACCACTGTTCCAGTAATTGTTCTTGCTCAATCAAAATGCTCCGAGCTTTTGATGCAAAATTTGCGTGTTGTGTCAAAATTGTGATTTGATTTGGTTTTGGCGTGCAGGCTTTGGTCGTGCTGAGGAAGTGGTGCAGCGGCGGTCAGTTAGGTCTGAAATTACTTTGTGTAATGTAATTTAGTTTTAATTGAACTGATTTGAAGCGTGTTAGATCAGCGAGTGAGTCGTGTGAATTATTCCTAGCCCGCTTGCTTAAATAATTGTGAAATTTGAGTGCATGAGCTTACGATAACCATTATGATATTGGATGCTACGAACAATACTTTTTCATTTAGGTTCTCCAATTATGGAGAGGGTTATAGGGTTGTCATTTTGCTGTTGTTCTCATCATATCATGTTTCAGTTAGTTCCAGGAGAGATGCAGCGAAGAAAAATGATGAGGTGGTGCCTGGTTCTAAAGATTGGACCTGTTATTTTTCTGCACTGGCAATAGATTATCTCAGTACCGTTTTACCAGTCCTTTTGATTTTCACAGTAAGTATGATATTACACATCGCCTTTTGTTAATGTTTCTTCGTTTGTTTGATTTATCCAGATTGGCAATATTGTTAAACTATATAAGTCAAGGAACATACAGAGAGAAAAACCTCTCATGTCAGAAGCAAACCTTAAGTCCAGCTTTTGTTTGATGTCCAACCTATGAAGAATCTTTAGGTTTTTCATTTTTTTTTGGTGAAGCTAAACTGAAATAGTTAATTTTGATGAAATTCTTTTTATTTATTATAGGTCCTGTCAGATTGGGTTTATGCTTTTGCAGTTTTTCTTATCATTTTGATATCCTTCTGTATTGTGTTTAGAAGGTACCTGTTGCTACACTGATCCTCCTTTTGCAATTTTGAAGTTGATTTTATGTTTCTTTCTTGTGTTAACACAACCAATGGGAATCTAGAACTGCATGTGATCATTCACCTTACTCTCAGATCTCAATTTCATCACAATGCGGGACAGAAGCAGCTGCCATCTCTTAGAGCAGACATATCTTCTTACCGAGTATCAGTTGTATGTAAGAGTTGATAAATTGAAAATTCATTACTGCTTATAGATACTAGAGATCTAATACTTACTACTAAAGTAGTAATGGTAATTGAACACTATGTTGTTTGAACTCTGTAGGTCCTAGTCACATGTTTGTGCATATTGGCTGTAGACTTCAAAATTTTCCCCAGGCGCTATGCCAAGGCTGAAACATATGGTGTTGGTATTGTAAGTACTATTATTACAGACTCATCCGATCCTTTGACTTCATTAATTCTCTATTTTTCAAGCACAACAAGTAATAGTGAACTAGTTGGGCAGAAATAGCCAAAAGATGCAATTCTTTCTAGTAGTATATATGATACTTAAATGTACCCTTGGTAACCTAGCTTTGTTAATATGTTAAATGACTAGTTAACTTGAAATTTGCAGCATGCATATCTTGGTTATTCATTCAGTTCTGTAGTACCAGAAGTTTTGTGGATAGGTTTAACTGGCTACTTGGTCAAACCCAAACTACTGTCTTGAATTCTTCATCAATGCTTAATGTATTACTACTATAGAGAGAAATTTTGGAGTCAAGAGCAAAAGGTCCAAAGATCACAACCCTTGTTATTGCTTCACATTATTCAAATTACCATCAATTTGTAGCTTGCAAATACTTTTTGCTTGGTATTTTCAATTGACAATTTATAGCATTTCCCTACTTTGCTTATGTCAAACTTTCCATTAATTTGAATGAGATTATCACTAATTTTGGAGGCTGAAAAGCTATCATCTACAATCTTGGCTCCAGTCTTTCTTTCTTTCTTTTTTTTTTTTTACAATCTTAATAACTCCGAGAGCTGACACATTATCTAACAGATGGACCTTGGAGTAGGATCATTTGTAGTGGCTAATGCATTGGTATCTAGACAAGCACGGAACTTGACTTCAATGTAAGTTCTTAGAATTACCTGCCTTTGGTTTTTTTTATGTGTTAAACAAAAGTTGCTTATTGCTTAATCTTAGAAGTTCCTCTTCTTTTGAAGTATTAATCTTAGAAGTTCTGATTGACTGTGATGAACTATGCAACATTTGTCTGAGGATACTCATCTAATTCCTGGGAAGTCTTGTGTAGCTCTCTGTTCAATTTACCTTGAAATTCCTAATGTTCTGGTTTCAATGGATGATTTACCTGAACATTGAAGTTAAAAGGACATGAATATTGACCATAGATGGTCCAGTGAAATAGACAATTTATACATTGCACTACCAAGGTCAATCAATGTATGTCTAATTAACCATGATTAATGGAACTTATAAAACCATAATATATCATTTTCTTACTGATTTGAAGTCCATTTTTTTTTTCAACAAATTATTCTTTCTTAACTGCTCTATGACTTAGAATTCTCATGAGGCGTCTTTCATGACACTGTACTTCTTGTGGTGTCACAATGCAGAGATCAGGAATTACGAACTATATAGAATTGAGCGGTTTAAGGTTGCTTGTTTGAATTATGAATTTGCTGAGAATGCCAAAAGTTGTTTTTGATTGAAATGTACACCCTGTGACTGCTATTACATACCATACTATTTTACGGTTTAGCCTGTGTTCCTCAGGAGCTGGAAAGCAGCATTGAGGTCCACGAGTCCTTTAGTATTTCTAGGATTTGCTCGCCTTATCTCCACATCAGGTGTTGATTATCAGGTATATTTTCGTTTTTTTCCTTGCTTACCTATATTATGCTTTCGTTGTAATTCATGATATATATCACATTGGAACTTAATTGCTCATTATATGCCATTTCTGCAGAAATGTTGGCTTCTTTTCTACCTTTGTTTTCTGATCAACAATCATTGCGCCCTTATTTGCTTGGGGGATTTCGGTCTGTGCCACTGGCGAAATCGAAAATTCGGGATATGCCACTAAAAATCGACTAATTGGTTATGTGTCACCGGGTTTTGAAATTTCTTCTGGCAATGCCATTCTGGTAGGACAGAGCTCTAACAACGTTAGGTCAACATGTTTGACCAGTAAAAATGACTGTAATACCCTTTTGGAAAATGCCAAAACTTTGATCTGAGTGGCATATACACAAATCATACACTTTCATCCGGGCAATTGGGCTTGGGCTTGATGCGCTTGAGATGAATGTAGAAGCAACCGAGGCATTGGATGAGGCGGTCGACACTCTGGACGAGGAAGAGCACCCACGAGGTATAGACGGACTCGATGCCGATGGCGGCAAAGAGAGGGCGGAGGTAGTGAGGTTCCAACCGTTGAAGTGGGCAGCGAGCTCAACGGCGAGGAGGAGCACGGACAGGACGAGGAAGGCTTTGATGAAGGCGTAGAAGCGGGAGCGCAACACGTGGCTCTCACCGGCAGCCGCCGCCGCCCAGGCGTCGGAGTCTGTCCTTTCGGCGGTGACCCGTCGGCGCCTAGCGCGACGGTCGCAGAGGCCATAAAAAAGAAAAACAAAAAATAAAAAAAGGAAATAAAAAAGAAGACTGGCCAAGAACAAGAATCAGGCATGCAAAGCACTTAGCCAAAGCCATCAAGAAGCCGAGGCCTCTCCACCGACGGCTCTCGTAGGCGCCTTACCGGTGGGCACCACGTCGGGCAGGAAGTGTGGCGACTTCCAGTGAGCCACCGCTCGATGCACCTCACGTGGAAGCCGTGGCCGCATGCTGGCATGACGCGCACGGTGTCAGCGTCCACGAACTCGGCCAAGTATATCGCGCACTCCGCCGTGCCAACCAGCTTCATCCCCACCGCTGTGGTGCAGGTGCGGGCGTCGCACATCCTGATGAAGCATGAAGGGTCGCGGCGCAAGTTGTTGTGGAAGGACCCGGACAGCTGTGCCATCTCCACCACCACCCACACCGCCGCTCTCCTTCTTGACCTTCACAAGCAAATCCTCTCTAGCCGCGCCTCCTTAGCTGACCTCGCCTCCTAGTACTCTGACTACTCCTCCGACCGCCGCGGCGGCGACCTCGGTATCTCATCTATTACTATTGCATCCTTTGGGACCTCCGACTCTGGCACCGACGACTTCTCCGGGTCCCCACGCGCCGCGCCACGACAATTGCGGCGGAGGAGATAGCGCACGACAGCGTTGGAGAGCCAGGGCCAGGGCACCGGCGGCATGTTTTTTTTGTCTTTCCATGGGCTTCTTTTTATTCAATTTATTTAGTGTTACTTTTGTGTATATGCCACTGGAAAGTTAAGGTCAGGGGTATAATAGGTATTTTTGAAAAATCTGACATACTAAGTATTTAAATAATAAGAAAAACTCAAATTTTATTGACGGAGTGTAACGGCAATGGTATTTTCAAATACTATTTTGAATTCTAGTGGTATGTAACCAATTCGTCTTTTTTTAATGGCATATATCGAAGTAGGCATTTTCTCAGTGACACAGAACAAATTATTCCTATTTGGTTTGTTCCTAGGGAATGAACTACATGTGGAATTAATCAATTAGCGATTGTGGATAGTCTTCTAGAATTCTAGTTCTTGTTGGCACTAGTATATTCCTCCTGCTTATTTTTATTTACTCAATTATGTTCTCAGTCTGATAATAAGTTTGCCTATAGTTAGTTCAACATCTTTTTCTATACACACTCAGTTTGAGTTGCATATTACTCAATGATATAATCAATGTGGTTGGCACTCTTTCTGATTTCTATCCGTAACAGATACATGACAACATGTTACTTTTGCTTGAAGCATTATGTTATTTTGTACAATATTTTGATCCTTTCAATTATAAATGTAAATGTGATACAGAAGTATGTTGTGAAATCTCACCGGTATGATCCTGGAGTGGGGTTTCAATTACAAGGCAAATTGAAGGTTACTTTCAGTGATTTGCAGATTGTACTGCTGACTCCCTGAGAATCCATGCTCTACTTGTTATCTTGTAGGTTCATGTGGGAGAATATGGTGTCCATTGGAATTTCTTTTTTACCCTTGCAGCTGTTTCTATCTTGACATCCATTATCAGAATTCATCCTAAATATTGTGGGTTAGTCGGTCTAATTGTTCTTGCAGGTACAAAAGGATTCTAGTTTGATTTTAGTCAGAGTAAATTTTCACCTTAAATCCTAAACTATTGGACATGTTTCACTTCAGCTCAATCTGGAAAACACAACAGTGTCATTATTAAACTTTTTTTTTCTATTTTTAAACTTATTCCAATTGCCAACACCATTAGATTTCGAATGGAAGATCTCACCACGATCTTGCATGGATGTCACATGATAGTGATTTGGAATTTATTAGTGGACCTGCACACAAAATGAATTAAAAAGATTTTAAACATAGAACTTTAAGAAAAAAAATTGGCTATCACAGATTTTTTTTCTTCCTTCAGGATACCAGACGTGGCTAACTTCTGGATTGAATGAATACCTCATCTCTAATGAAAGAAATGATAATATTATCAGCCAGAACAAGGAAGGGATTTATAGTGTTTTTGGTAAGAACTAACTTCATATGCAGAACATAGTGTATTTACCAGGTGCACACCTCAGAATAATCCTTTCCAATTGGATAATCTTGAGAACATTAGAATCCAACATTGTTTTTTTTCGTTTTGATCATTTTTTTATTTCTTTATGCCTTTGTTTATTCATAGGTTCAACTTGGTTCATGACTAAAATAAGTGGCATTCTTACCTTTTCCCCTCAAAATGTTCATTTCCTATTTACACTTCTTTATTGTCTTTTTTGGTTCAACAGATGTCTCTAGCTATTGTTAAAAACTTATATATCTAAATGCCAGAAAAATGGCATATGGCTCCAATATATGATTACTGCAGTATCTTGTTATCTTCTTATACATACCCTCCCTTGGCAGGATACTGGGGTATGTATCTGATTGGTGTTTTTCTGGGTTATTATCTCCACTTCAGTATTAATTCAAAAAGCAAGAACAGGAGCACTCAAGTAGTAACAGTTTGGGCTCTTGCAACATTGTTCTGGTAAGCAACAAAATATGAAATTTCTGATTAACAGTTTCCATATTGCCTGTTTATTAACACCTCTGTCCATTTTGTCTCATGTTGATAGGATTTTGGCTATCATCCTTGACAATTGTGTTGAGAGAGTTTCTCGGCGAATGGTTAGTGTGATAAATGCGTAACTATCTATAGGTCATATTTATTTCATTGGCATTAAATCAAGACGGAATCTTCTTTAGAAAATTCTAGGAAAAAGTATGTTTTGGAAGCTATCACCCTAAACTTTTGAAAGGTACTATTTTGGTTTGTCGACTTTGGAGACATATTAATTTGGTCGTTCAACTAAAAGATCTGCAATTTTATTAAATATCCAAGGACATAATCATTGACTAGCTGGATCTAACTTATTAGTGGGCACCATCTGGTAGTGACTTAGGTATGTTTGGTTAGATATTACAAGTTATCACACATTGGCTAAAACACTTTGGGTGTCTTCAAAAAGTTCAAGTCTTAAAATGGTCTTAACCTCAAAAGTTAAGGACCAAAATAATACATTCCCCAAAATTCTAAATAGCATTTGTTTTGTGGTATGTATAATTGAATATATGCTCTCACTACTTAAAAAGGAAATGAGTAAATTTCATCAGTAGCTCTTAAACTTTATTTGAAATTTCAATTAAGTCCCCGTACTTTTAAGTTTGTAAATTGGATTCTCAAAATTTAGGTTTTGATTCAATTGGGTGCCTTCGATTAGCAGTCTATTAAGTCTGTGATGGATCATTTGATGTAGTGTCCAATTAGTAGAACAAGATCATCCAGACACACTTAAAATGCAATTACGACATCATCCCTCTTTTATCTACTTGACTTGGGAACAAGGTGAAGATTTTCCCTTTTTTCTTTTCTTCGTGGACTCATCACACCACACTCAAATTCATTTGAATGCCAAATTACCGCACCATGTCAAACAATCCATCATAAATTTAATGGGTTGCTAATGGAAGCGACTCAATTGAAGTAAAATATAAATTTTGGGGACCTAATTGACAAAATTGAAAGTATGGGGACTTAATTGAAGTTTCAAGTAAAGTTTGAGGACTGCTAGTGAAATTTACTAAAAAGGAAATATTTCAAAAGTCAATTTTGATGTTGAGATGGGTGAGTATAGCATAAATGACTATTATTGGAAATATATAGTAGTTCAAGTAATATTAAACTTAGAGCTGTGGAGCATAAACTTACTGTTGTGAGATGTGAAGCATCCAACATGATTAGTTGTATGAGTAATCCTAAAAATTGTTTTCTGCAGTTAAGCATCTTATGAAAAAAGTTCAGCTTCAGATGTCGCTTCTCGGTGACTTTAGAGCTATTGCCAAATACACATAATCTTTCTGTCTATGGAGATCAGCTTAAATCAGTCTGTACGGCTGATTAGTTTCTTGTGATTGTAAAAACAAAGTTGATTTTGGGTATTTCATTATTGCAGTGCAACTTCGCTTATGTCCTACTTGTTTTGGGCCAGAATTTTCAGGTATTGGGCTTCTCTGTCTTGTTTTTCCAAACTTGATAATACATATTCCGTGTTTTCAAGTTAGAACTTTATGATCTAGTCAAATCAGCCATGTTTTCTTGAAAGTAGTTCCTTGTGCCTGGAGGCAATGTTTAACACACTAAATCTTGTTTCTTCTACTCTTCTTTCCAACTACACAATGTCATTCAGATCTATTGATAAATATAACATATAAAAGCTTTACTCCTTATGATGGGTACAATATGGTCTGAAATGTCAGTTTTACCATTTGAATTCATAGCATGTCCACCTGTTCTTTTTTCGCTGTTATCATTATTATTTTTTATGATAATGATCAGAGGGCAATTTCTGTCGTTATCGGAATTGGGAAAATTAGCAAGGAAGGGGGGAAAAAGTCCATGGGCATTGTATTATACATTTATACTTGTCCCTTTCAGAGTAAATAGGCCTGTTTCTTGGTAGAATGTACAGCGCAACTCTCTAATATTTCTAAGCTTATCATGCTATTTATGGTTGCTGCCAAATTTCTTCAACTTTGGAGCCTACTTTGTTTAACCCACCATTTTTCTTAGGTCCTGTCTATTCTGACACTTGCGGAGTCTGTTTCAAATGAGAACTTAGTTCTTGAAGATGCATTCAATCAAAATATGCTTGGATCATTCCTTCTGGTAAGTTCATCTTTCACATTCCCATTCTTGTCACACACACAAAAATTGGTTTAAGATTACTGAGAACTAAAATGCGAGTGGTCAGTGTGAGGAAGGTGATATATGATTTTATTTTGTTCTTGTAGGCAAATATTCTAACTGGACTGGTAAACCTGTCTACTGACACACTTTCTGCCTCTTCCCTCACAGCATTCATGATTTTGTCAGTATACTCTTTGACTTTATGCATTGTTGCTGGCCTTGCTCAGTTTTGTGGTATTAGAGTTAAGTTCTGGTGAATTGTACACCTGTTTGTATTCATTTATTAGTTTGCTAACCAAATCAATTATAATTCCTGACTTTTTGGGTTCATGATTTTTCTCTGCTAAGTGAAGTGCTTGAGTTGCCTTCTGGCCCTATCAATCAAATAACTTCTAGAATTGGTCAACACACATTAATAATGCCATTTATTTTAGGAGAACTGTAACTACCATTGATACATTGACACTTTTGAGAACGACTTTGTGAATAGTCGAATGCTTCATTAATTTGGCAGCAAGCGTCAGAATTTGATACGCAGTAGTTCTCTAGTTTCATCAGAACAAAGGTGTATGGATAGGATTTGGTTCAGCAGGAAGGCGACTTATTTAACATAAATCTGTAGTTGCGCAAAATTACAGCCAATTTGAAATATTGAGTTGTTTTAGCAAAAAATAACATCCAAAAGATAAGATTAGTCATAAATGTGAATTGAATATAAATTTTGAAAACCTGATATGAATATGCATGATTCAAATAATGCCTGAAATCTGTTAAGTCATATGTGTGAGGTGTATGCGAATTCACATTTGAACCATCTAAATTAGTGTACGATTATCTGTTTGATCAAAGGAAACCAGCAACGTGTTATAAAGTAGATTTGATGAATGTGATTCATTTTCAAGTTGATGCTAGTTTTTTAAGCTCCTATTTTATGTATAGTTCTCACATGATAAACTCCCACCCTGTGGATGTTATAATTTTGATAAGCAAAATCAAAGTTGTGAACGACGAAACATCTAAATTTCTGCGGAAACTACTTCCGTTTCTGGTTTGGACAGGCGAGAAAGGAAACGGTTTTTGTTTAAAGGTTTCAATCAGAGAAAAACTGAAGCATCAGGCGAGATGATTGATTTGTTTGCGAATTGGTGTAAAGAGATTGATGTGGCCTATCTGGACTAGTGATGTGGCAATGTTCGAGTCGGTTGGGCCTAATTTTTCATGGGCCCATAATTCACCGTATCATTGACTTGTCGATCAAAGATATTCTCATCTGACCACTTGTCGTTCAGTGCATTAAGTTTTTGCCTGCCAATGGTTAAAGTTGGTGCCTCCCATGGGCTCAGGTGAGCTGTTTGTTCCTGTTGTTGAGGCACAACGTGAGCCCAGATGCTACTCCTATACTTTACCTTCCTTTCTTTATTTGCTTACAAAGAAAAGCATCACATTTTTTGTACCTCGGATCCAAATCCCTCGCCCCACCCCCACCACCCTTCTTTTGCATCTATCCCATCTCCTCCTGCTCTACCAATACAGCCTCCACAACTCCACCTCCCTCCCTCCCCCAAACGCAGCTCTGTTGTAACACTGACGCACCATCAATGAGGCAAGGAGGGATATAGGATGAGCCCTAGAAAGGCTAGACTAGATGAGAGAATTTTGATGCGATAGTGGAGAAGGTGTATGTAAATTGTTGAAGAAAATATATGTTTATTTATGTATTTATCTTTTTGCAGAACTTCTAAATATATTAATACCTGTTCCTATAGCCAATTTTCCTTGCTAGTTGCTACCAACAAATTTAATAGCTTGCCATTTTATCTGCCTTGTCGGCGAAGCAAACTTTAGGTTAGGGAAGTAGTACTAGGAAGTAGCAACCTACCCCTCTGCTTCTCTAGTTATGGAGCCTGCATATGTTCTCAGGTTCACGTAAAAACAGCATTTAAACTTGCTTGACTTTTTGTTCGAAGTGTAAGTACGCTTTAAAGTGTGGCCATGCTTAAGTAGAATGGGCTAAGGCCCATTAGAATGGCAAAAACGAATTTGGCTAAACTTTAAACTTATATAATAAATTCAATTTCAACTTTGAGAAATTTCTAGTTCAAAAAAGAGTTAATTTTATAGCGCAAACCCTTAATCATGTTGGACACACGTTCTCAACTTTAGCTTATAAATTCATGAGTTTAAACTTGCGAAAACGACAACTTATGTGGGGCCCGGATGTCATAGACCAGAATGGCCGACCCAATTATGGGTAGCACATCACATTGACTTATAAGCACGATTAGTCAATTAAGTGAGCTTGCAAGCTTGGGGGGCCCCTACGGGCTTCATGGAATGGGAATTGAGACGTCATGGGTCACGGAAAAGGTACGAGACGAATGCGACGTAGCTGAGGTCCGGGACGAGTACGTGTCCGTCCTTGTGCCCATGCACCGTCGGTGTCGTCTCCTCAGCTTGCCGACTTCAGAAGCAAAACCTCGCGTTTTTAGAGCACCCGACGGCTGGCCACTGTTATTAAGTGAAACAAATAAGGATGAAGTTGACTAGCTGGGAAGCTTTCTAGTTTTTAGATGGTTACAAATATTGTTATTAGAGTTCGATTATGGGCGACAGACAATTAGGATTGACACCAGAAATTAGTCAAGCTTTCTCATTCCTATCCTTGAGATGGGTACGAAGAATGCTTAATCATCCAACCATGGATAAGAGATGTATAGGATCAGTCAAATCTATCCTCTCTCTCTCTCTCTCTTTATGATATATGTTTTTGAATTGATTGTTTGTTTCGAATTAAATAGTCCGTAAATTTTGTTTAGTATAGATTATAAAAAAATTTCTATGAATCTTTTTTAAAAAATAAGCCGCCTATTAGTTATGTGTCCGTGTGGATGTATTGTGTTACGTGTAGAATTTTTTTTCAATAATTTTTTTTAAGAAATTAGCTTTTTTAAGGTAGAATTTCGATCCTAATTTGCACTAAAATAAAATAGATGGGATAAATTCTAAAGTATCTTGATCCGTTTTGACCCATGCCCTTTTCACTACAAATCAAATCAACCGTGTGCAAATCAATCTCGTCATGCACCAGCCCACACCAAACAAGAAGGACGGTTTTTTAGTACTAGAGTAGCTGTTATATTAATTAGATTAATTCCCGGAAAACCTGCGATATCAAAATTAAATTTATTCGATGCATCGTGTAAGCGTAATCTAGTTACCTTCCGCCTGATTTATTGGAAATCAATAACGAGATAAAGTCATTATATACAATGAATCTGGCTAAAACTTTGATATATTATGACCTAGTGAAAGGCACGTCAAGTACTGAGAAAGTCTACAAGAATGACAGTTCAGTTGTCAGTTTTCTCTATGTTTGCGGCTTCCTTTCTTTTTCTCATTTTAAGATTAGAAGATTACTTACTAACTCGCTCGCACTTTGTTCTTTCTTTGCAGAGAATGATTAATCCTGAGTTGTTAGTGTTGTTAGTTTCATCTGACATTAATATATACACATTCAATCCACCCTAAAATACTAATACGAGAATAAATCATGCACATGAGCCACTTATACCATAGCCATTTTAAAAATTCAGTAACCCCTAGCCATACAAGTAAAACAATGGATTCGGATTGTGTACATTAGTGAGGAAAATGCATATGTATTACTCTCTTCAAGAGCCTGCTAGGCGAAAATAAACTTTTTGGTTCACACTTGGATAACAAATTATCAATTTCTTGCAAAAAAATTGAAACATCCATTTCTCTCAAACCCACCTCCTACTATCATCTAAAACATCTATTTTGATCAGACAACTCTCGAGGAGACCAAATACATACGGTGTATTTTCTTCGCCAATACAACGAATTCATAGCACATAAATCACAATGTACATGTTTTTGAAATGACGGACACTTGTACTGTTCTTGTTTGAAAATATTTCAGTAGCAAGGCCACGAATTATGGATTCAGGAAAAATGGTCAAAATACAGCTGCATAAATGGTGTGTGCTCGATCGGATAGGCGTCTGATTTCAGTATGGTACACCACATTAATTCTCTGGATTGCGAGGTCTCACAAGCTAAGCTGACCAAGTCGTAGGGTTTTGCTACTAGTAGCAACCATGGCTTGTTCATATGCTTTCTTTTCTCTCATTCATGACTCATGAAGTGCTGTTTCTGTTGTGATCGTAGATTTTGCACATAACGACATCCGCGTTTCAGATCCGAGCATTTCCTATGTAATTGATCCAATCTCTAGCACATGAATGTAGGTAGCCATTTCCAAGCGAACGTTCATGCAATTTGTTTTAGCTTGCTCGTTAGTTTTTGACCAGTCTGACAAGGATCGGTATCTGTTTCTTTAGAAAATAAAATGTAAAAAATATCTTTTCTAGATTCTTCCATTTAATCGGAATTTGAATGCTCTAGACAGATATGAAAAAAATAATAATAATTAGTAATCTCGCAATAAATGTTAAACTTAACCCTTTGATTTGATCATCTAAGAGAAATACAAATACCTTTTAGTCTGTAAGATCGAGAATATGAATTAATCCATGAGCCATATAAATCCAGTATGTTTGAATAATTAGATGGATTAGATAAATGGGCAATAGATCAGGTAATAAAATATCACATGAGCAATATTTATGGGAAAGGAGCGATGGACCTTGTAGAGTAAATTAATGTTGAAAGCACTGAAATTCTAATGTTATTTCACGCATATTCTTCGCTAAAATAATCATACTACTCTGATTAGAGTTTTTTTTTCATCGTTCTAGAATGCAATGTGTTGGATTTGTTTTTCAGATGCATGCATGTTTCCACGAGCTATGCGACGTTATGAACCTATTAAATTAGGGGTCAAGAAAAAGTTATTTTGGTTGATAAATCGCGTCTCAAAAAGAATGTATTGTTTTTGTAAAAAAAATTATCTATTTTTGTCTTTCACCTTTAGACATGAATCCATCACTCACCCCACTCTTTTTCTCTCTCTCCCTACTCCTCTCCCACCCCCACATAATCACCAACAAGACCGCAAATCGACTGACCGACACCCCCTCCTATCACAATGGTCAGCATCACATCTTTACACCAACCTAACTTAGCTTTATTTGATCTTCGTGATTTTATAAAGATTTTGCAAGAATTTTATCGGTAAGCTAATTAAGCATTGCTCTACAAAGCAATCCTAATGAGCAAGCTGTCTTGATCCATGGGGAGGGTGTTGTCCTTTGTCACTGATATCCATTCCTGTGCATGGGTTGACCTTCTAGACGGGCCCATGCATGCATGCATGTGTAAAGGTCGGTCATCTCTTGTGAGTCCTCCATGAGTAGATACCGTTTGGTGTAGTAACATTAAGTGTGCGCATGCAAATGTAGATACGTAGAGTGCTTAAAGTACCAAGGTAACACGAGCCATAACTCCAGTGCTACTTTATCATATCTCCTCCGTTTTGGAATCGCTGCCACTTTCTCACAGGGCTCGGTAGGTCGCATCCGAAAGCCTACTTTTAATGCCTCCGTCTGAAGAAAACGGTGACGTGCTAATAGTAAAATTGTCCATGGCTCGTTATATATTTCGATACCAGATTTACGAGTGAGTGAGGCACGTTGTATATTGTATGGAAGCCTCGTAAGTTGGGATGTTCTGTCAATCAAATTAAAAGTAATGTATTTTCGAAGATTATGTGAATTATTTGATCAAATTTTGAAGAGTTAAGATTGAGGTGGGACTCAAGAGGGAAGTTTAGAGGCCAATAAATGACTATTCTTTATAGTGCAAGTAGTTGATTTATACTTAAAGAATATATATATATTCTGCCTTTCAACTCGAAAGGTGGAAAGATTGAAAAGAGGGAAGACTATGCAACCACAAGCTGCGTCAAACCGAACAGTTTACCATGTTTTCCTTTGCACAGCGATGGATCGACTCTGTGACGCAATACGAAGTTATGAAGAACAAGCGGCCACCGAAGTCATAGTCAAAATTCAGTAAAAACATTCCACGTGTCTATCGGCTTTAAGAAAAGTTTAGTCAAAACAGGCGGGTAAAGATTGAAACAACATTCCAAGTTGTAAGTAGCCTAGCATATACTCTACACTGTAAAAGTATAACTTTACACCCTGAAAAAATGTAAATACTAACCCAACTGTAAGTAGAAAAATTTATTTATTCCTTTCCTGTTTTTTTTTCACTTCCGTAGAAATTTTTTTCTTCTTGTGAATCGAACAGCAAAGGAATTAAGATTGACAGCATTGGAACAAGGAGAACACCGAACACGGGATGATCACATCACATACATACGGCTAAGGGATAGAAACCAAGTTCATCCAGCATTCCATATGCGGCCACACACACACACACAGAGGCCGCTATAAATGCACGCGGCATCGCCATTGCGGCGGCAGTCCTATTCCACCACCACTCCAGCTGATTTTGCGCTCCTCCCCGTTCACTCTCTCGTTTTATATATATATTAATTGAAATATTGTGTTACGAATCCATCTAAAAATAAAATAAAATAAAAATAAAAGATGAGTGTTACTAACTTAGAAGATACTAGCACCACTCATAAGAACACTTTATTTATAAAAAAAAAACCAATCTGACTTCATCCTGGACCCATAATAAGTGCATCTTTCACTCTACATTTGTTTCTCCTCTCTCTCTCTCTCGTGTTTCTCTCTCTACATTTGACTGCTTCAAAGGACTAGCTAGCATGGCTGTCTGGGGTTGTATCCAGGCCTAGCCCAACCAAGGTCAGCGCTCTGCTCTGGTCTATAAATACTGACCTCCACCTCACCCCCTTGGACCCTTGTCCTCAGCTAGCCACCACACTCCCCACTACAAGACACACACTACTACTAGCTGCCTTCTTTGGCCGCTCCCCCTTTTTGCCCTTGCCCGCGTCATCCCCTGCTCTTATACGCGAACCTCTCTCTATCGGCCCCCTCAGTTCAGTTCAGTTCATCAGTTTGATCATGGTGAGGCCGCCGTGCTGCGACAAGGAGGGCGTCAAGAAGGGCCCGTGGACCCCGGAGGAGGACCTCCTCCTCGTCTCCTACGTCCAGGAGCACGGCCCCGGCAACTGGCGCGCCGTCCCGACAAGAACCGGTAGGTATCATGGTATTCTTGCCTTCTTGGTTTCTCTTCTGTTTTGAATGGCTTCTGATGTGAAGATTTTTGCAGGGCTGATGCGGTGCAGCAAGAGCTGCCGGCTGCGGTGGACGAACTATCTCCGTCCGGGGATAAAGAGGGGAAACTTCACGGACCAGGAGGAGAAGCTCATCGTCCACCTCCAAGCGCTCCTCGGAAACAGGTAGAAACGACTCTGGTGCTGTATGTGGTGGTTCTTGGGGTGTGTTAAGAATGAAGGGACTAACGTCGAACACTTGGGCGCGTGGTGTGCAGGTGGGCAGCGATCGCGTCGTACTTGCCGGAGAGGACGGACAACGACATCAAGAACTACTGGAACACGCACCTCAGGCGGAAGCTACAGCGCGGGGTGGACGGCGACGGCGAGGAGGCGCCGGCGCAGCGGCCGGCGTCGTCGTCGAAGGGGCAGTGGGAGCGGAGGCTCCAGACGGACATCGACATGGCGAGGCGCGCGCTGCGAGAGGCCCTGACGTCGTCACACGACGGCGCCGACTCCAAGCCGCCTCCTCCGTCTGGAGCGGCCGCGGGCGCCGAAGGCGCCAGCCCGGCGTCGAGCTCGTCGGGCGCGTCGCGGTGCTCGGCCTCGGCACCCACCTACGTCCTGAGCACAGAGAACATCTCGCGGATGCTGAACAGGTGGACCAGGAGGAGCGGCGGCCCGGCGACCCCCGGCGCGGCGGACAGCGCGTCCGGATCGTCGGAGGCATCGGACTGCGGCACCGCCGTGTCGGTGGACACAGCGGTGCCGGCGCCCGGCTCCGTTTTCGAGTACGAGAGGAAGCCGGCCGTGGCGGCGTCGGAGACGCAGCTGTCCGCGATCGAATCGTGGCTGCTGTGCGATGACAGTAACGAGCAGCACGTCCAGGACGGCCTGTTTGATATGGTTTTGGATTATAATTTCTAGTGTGTTAATGTCAAATGATGTAGTTTGTTTTACTTACTTCTATGAGGAGTGTTTCTATGCTGTCTATGGAAAACTGCATAGATCCTGAAGCTAGCTAAAGCACCTCGGTGACTAAAAGTTTGGTGCTAATTAGCCTTCTAAGTTGCTCTAGGATCTGCATAGTTTTCTTTTAGAAAAACGCATAAAAACATTTTCCTACTATAACTGTTGTTGTTAATTATGACTTGATGTGTTAGTAAGGTGCTGGTTTTTTAGTCTTAGTAGCAACTTTTTGATCCATACTGCAGTGGGTGCATGTTGTTCAAGATGAGGGGAAGAAAAAGAAATGTAAATTGATCTTAAGCACTGACATTCATACGCAGTATGCCTTAACTTACGTTGGTGATAGTAGTTTAGTAGTTTTTGTTTAATCTTCTCTATTTCTTTATCAAAGTCGTCAGCATCAATTACTGATGAGTCAATTGATTTGTATGGAGATTTTAATTAAAACCGTGGACTCTTAAATCAGCCATTAATTCATCGTCACAAATTCACAGAATAAACTACATTATCTTGGTCACTTGCAATCTTACAGCTAGAATAAATCGGGAAAATTTTATAAATACCCCGAAGTCACTCTCGTTTTCAAAACCCACCCTGTAATTTTACAATACTTTACTCCACATAAGTATTTTTTCGATTTAAAAACCCATCTAACATTAGTTGGAATTAGATTTAATTGAAAAATATTAAAAATAGTAAAACTACTCACTCCATTGGCTAGCAACAACACCGATGGAGGGCAGTAGCAGTGATAACCAAAGACAACGTAGCAGTGAAGGTTGTCAAACGCAAGATGTGGTGGCGAAGGGTTGTCAGGTCGTAGTGTGTGGTATAACTATGACAGAGCAAGACGAGTGACAGTGAAGGCGGTGCAACACGACACCGTTACCATCACCATTACAGCCTCCGGTGTTTTGTCGCCACCCTTCACCGCCGTAATGCTATCATCCGCTATCATTGTCATGTTCTGCCATTAATGACACAGAGGATCACATGCCGATAATTGTAATTTTATTTTTTTATTTCTTTCCAATTAAATCTAATGGATAATTAATATATATTAGGTGGGTTTTTAAAAAATTGGTGGGAAGCAATGTAGTACAAAATTTCTGATAAGGGTTTTTGAAAATGAGAGTGATTTCTAAGAGCATTTATAAACATTCCCCAAATGAATTTGATCAGGAATTTTTTTTAAAAAATGAGCTAAAATGAACAAGGTATTGGGAGGGCAGTCAATTCGACGCAGAGATGATATATTGATAGTATTATTTAATTGTAAAAACAGGTGCACCACCCGTATAATACTGTCACTCTGTTAGGTGAATGTTTTAACAACCAAAACAGTGCATATTTTTCGGTTGTAAGCTACAAGGACAAAAAAAAACGAAAAATTAATATGTCGGTACAAATATCAAAATCTACAGATGTTTTGCTAAGACAAAAAAAAAGAAAATTAATTAAAGATTGGAATTACATTTAAAAGTTTTTAAAAAATACCATATTAGGCTTGCATGATCTGATAGTATGCAACCTAGAAGTGAACAAATAAACTTGATAGTATCTATTTTATAGAACCATAATTTATATGGATAGTGTATAATTAGTAGTTACATATATTAGTTTTTTTATTTCAGTAACTATTGATAAATGAACGATACTATGGAAAAAAAAAAGAAGAACAATTCGATTTATATTTATAGTGTAGGTATAGTGGACTTAACATAGCTTGAACTTATCAATGTATGTTTTTCTTTAAATCGTTTGACTTTTATGAGAGTAGTACATATATATGTACATATTTTTATGTGACATGGTTATATGTTTGATTCTATTAAACTCGTATAATTATATTATCTCCAAGAAAAAAGGAAGATTCTGTTAAACTCATACAAAATTGATGTGTAAGAATATTTTTTAGGGGTTTCTTCCTATTAATTTGAAATTTTTGCACTTTATTTCCTCTTCGGGTTAATTCGTGTGACAATCTTCAAATAAATTATTTTTCATGCATAATAAATGCAGTGATAGCATATGTTTACGACCTTTGGTAGGTAGGTGCTAATTAAGTTTGTCATGTAATAGTTGGCACAGACAAATTTTAAAGTTAATTGTGCCATGGCACAGCAGCTAAGTACACATGTCCATGTCTGCCTACAGGTTATGATATTTTGTCATTAGCCATAAATAAATATAGAATAACCCGTACAAATCACGCACTTAGATTCCATTTTCCTATATTTGTAATTATTGTTAATTGCCTACATTGTCCTGGATGGATGGATCGAGTTTCTAATTATGAAAAGCAAGATAGCGCTCCAGTGTTCCTTGGGGCTAATATTTATTTTCTTTTGGAATAGCCCTTAAATACAGAACATGTGAGAGACTTGACTCCCACAGACAAAATAACACCTTTGCCAACCTTTAGCCAACCATGCATTGATCAATCATGCATTGCATTTCATTTCCAAGCTGTAAAAAAAAAAAAGAAAAAAAAGACAATAGAAAGTCTCTTATCATGGATACCCTGCCCAAATTGCCAAATGGCCATGTTGTATGCCATGGCCCTCTTTTAGTTCTTGTTGAAAAACCTCTGAGCCAAACAAGAAAAACTTGCAACCAAGTCTTTGAATGCTCAAGAAAGTGTCATAGCATTTAATCCATGTGACCCCATCTCACATCTGTGACATTACTCTAAGTTGAGAAATTTTCATCGCTTAGAGATTAATGTGCATTTGATTATTCTTCCTTTGCATAATGCCAACATGGACCCATATGCCTTTGCTTGTGGGACAACCCATTTTGTTCTAATTAATTTCTATCAAGCAGACATTGCAATAATATATTTAAGGCCCCATGCATGCTTAAATTTCATATGTTTGCATTGAAGGGTTCCCATTTGTCAGTTGCCACTGACCCCGCTCAATATATGTACAGACAATATCAATATGCATGCACTTAATATAGATGTTATGTCACTAGCTAGGACATTAAGTAGGCGAGTCTTGCTACCTTCTTGCAGTACTACTAGGGTACTTGAAGCAACACTAGCGCAAAACATTAACAAAAATTCAATAATAAACTTCTAACAATCCTTCGAAAGTCATCAGGCCAATGGCATTAGATGATCCAAATTAATACAATCTACTCGCACAAATTCACAAAAAAAACTATGTTTGAACTCACATGAACCATCTAATAAAGCCGGATGATTATTAAAATCTTCCTGCAAAAATCTAGATATAAATGTTCTTATTAAATTTTTATCAACAAAACACTTGCACACATCAATACTAAGGTTCCCATTATTATGTTAAATCCATTGTTAATAAAGAATGCCATCTTCAGTATACTAGTCATGCACGTACTTAGAACACACGCTAGTGTGGTCTCCGAATGAACGTCATCCAAACCCATGCATCCAAGAACTCTACGTCCAATGTGTCCATGACTGGCAGTAATGACCATTGTGACATGTCAGAAAATGCATCCCCTGCCATGCCTCCACGACGGCACGAGTAGCATCATTGTCAAATACGGTCGGGTCCCATACTTGATAGTTGCATCAAATACTCTAAACTCATCTCAACTATTTATATCAATATCAAACGACAATACAAATAAAATATCATCCCCGAGACACACGGAGAGAGATAAGTTTCTAATATACTATTGTCAAATTACATCAAATATTCTTCTAAAATGAAATCATATCAAATATTTAGACCCATATTCAATATATTCTAAGCGCATCTCCACCATTCAAATCCATATTAGATGATAATATAGAATTTGCCGTCACTGAGACAGTGGTGTATAAATCGTCTGCATAAACTATTTTGGTGGCCATTTGCTGAACTATGTTTGCATTTTTTTTTTTTTTTTGGAATGATATCGAGTTACTGTTCGTGATGGCACAAATTAATGGAAAAGAAAAAAGGAAAAGGCTAGGCAATGTCGTGTGGAGCCCAACTGCAGTGGAGCATATAAACACGGTCTCCTACGGCTGGTTGGCTTGCCCAAGCTGGCCGACATGTCACGTTTCTTCATTAAGTGCTCTGTAGCATCACGAGTTAGCATTGCATAAATTCTACATTTCGACCTATATTTTGTACAAGTATTTTCTTAAATTATTGTTTGGTTAATAGAATCATTACAAACTCAATTATGATCCATCTAGATGTGTTTAACTAGATTTAAACTTTTTTAAATAAGTTGGACTTCAATTTATAAGTCTAAAAAACATTTTTTTGACTAATTTTAGTTTATTTGAAATTTCTAATTCAAAAAATATTTGTATTTATAGAATAAACTCTTAAGAAAATTAAGTCTTTAGTGACAGTTTTAGTTTAAAAATCCAACAATTAGACGTGCTACTCAACCAAACACTATACACCCTCAAATCTGTTGGAATAGTTCAGGATTTTTGAAACATGTTGGTGGCTCGTTCACTCATAAGGACTGATCTTGTTGGTCGAAATCTTATCGATCACCAAAATTATTAGTTCTCATTTTTATTTGAAGGATAGTTTAATTTCACTTGATATGTTCCCAATAAATAGGAATGTATGTTTATCCAAGTTGCACGACAATTTGAACTAAGAACACCCCTTTTCTCTGGAGAAGGTGAACCACGATGAATATTTATAGAGAGAGCCAGCGTAAACAACCTTGTGGTCTTTGTAGGTGCACGCTGCATGGAAGTTTCCCTTAAGAGGAGGTAAAGATTTAGAAGATTTCCATTAATCATGGGTCGTGCGCATGCATATGGCATATTTGCATGGCCATGTAACTTGACGTGCATCGGCGAGAAGAGCCAGCGCGGTGGGTAACGTCGGTTCCACTCATCCGTCCCGTCGGACAGTGACCGTGCGACGCCGGTGCGACACCGGAGTCGGCAAAAACCTGCGAATCTCAAGCCTGGCGTGGCAGGCGAGTGCCCACATCACAGATTCATGTTGTCACGGGCAGTGGCAGAGCCAGATATATTTTTCGGTGGGGCCTCTACAATACCGAAAGTTTATTAAATAATTCTTTTATTTGTATTGTATAAGAAATATTTTAAATTTTTATATGACTTTATACGACAAAAAGACTTTTTTTGTGAATTTTAGTAGGGTCATAATTCCGTAGGAGACGTTATACCCCCGCTAATAGTGAGGGAACACTACAAAATACAAAAAATGCGTCCCTAGTTATTGTGAAAGAGATGATATAGTTTGCATTTAATTTCACATTAGTTTTTGCTCTTATATATTGCCTAGTCAGAAAATTATTGGACGATTTGTTCGCCCAACTGAATTTTGGCTTTAAAATAAACTATTTTAGAAAAAGATGCTATCACGAACGAAATCTTACAAAAAAAGATTTTAATTGACATGGCCAAAAATTATAAAAAAGAAAACATTGGCTCACAGTATTTGACAAAGTGCTTGATCTAAACTAAACATATCTTTATCGTTGTCCTTATTATGTCATGCAAATATTGCAATGGCCGATCATACGGGGATGCTCGGATGACTCAGCGAAAAGTACATAATATATCGTTTTGGAGGTAGAGGCATAAAATTGGGCAAGCGGTTAGAGTAAGATAAGCTGATAAGCCGTGGTCCGCGATAACCTCGCTCCTATAGGTTGTCAATCTCATGGTTTATTTTGCCGTGCGGGAGTGACGCACTCGATAAATTCTGTGTCAAATCTGTGCTGTGGAGCGTACAATGATCTGTGGGTTATTTCTTTTCCCAAATGTCGAGTGATTAAGTGTACGCAATGCAATTTTAGGTAGGGATAATTAGATTGGATATGTTAAACATGGAGGTGAGCAAGAACTGTCAACCAAACTCACCTATACCTTTTTATTTAACGAAAAAAAACTTTTTCTTGAAAAGATTAGGTGATCCGGGAGGATCTCAGGATGAGTTCGCAATGAATTCGCGACCACAAAAAGGTTTGCGACTTTGGAAAGATTTACGACCTTGGGAAGGATTCAAACTCTGGTCGGAATTGTAATTCGATCCGAATATCTATAACTAAGCTTATCTGTTTAGGATTAGTTAGTTATATTAGTCTAATACGTTTAGGTTATTAAGTCTGATACGTACTCATACGATTGAACTATAAATATCTTATAATAGGTCTAGTTTAGATCATTGAATATTATTACAGCCTTGGAACATATATACAGCTCATAGTGTAAAGCTCTCTTTGAAATAAAGAGTTGTGCAATTATTTTGAGTTGTATTTTTTATCATCCTTTGGGTTTGGTACTTCCGAATAAGATCCCATAATTCCGCATATTAGAATTTGGGCGAGTCTAGTATGAAAATCAAGACTAACTCTTAAACGGATTAAGTTGATATCAGAGCAACTTTTCTGTCCTATAGATAGTGAAGACTCGCCAGGGTCACAAAGCCTTCGGCAAAACTCCAGACGATCAATTAACGGTTCCTACAGCCACGTCTTCGACAAGGCCTGACGATACCTCCGTTCAAACTAACCTAGCCGAACAAGTGGTTAAACTCTTCACCGACATGGAAACCGTGCTTGCTTGGATTAAGCAGCAGGACATAATTGTACCTCATGAAGTAGGGAAGATTATGGGTGTGAAGACTGGTGAAGATTTGTGCAGGGCAGACGAAGATGAAGACGAAGGCGACCACAAGACTGATGACCTCGCCAACACCTCCTTAGCTGTTGGATCTTTTAAGGTCGACGCTTAGATTGATATACCCATATATGATGGGGTGATTGATGCCGAGAAACTGGATTCTTGGATCGACCAGCTTGAGACCTACTTTGACCTGAAAGAGTTCAGTAGCACTCAAAAGATGAAGTTCGCACCTTTGAAGATGAAAGACCACGCTAAGACTTGTTGGAAGGCCCTTGTCGCCAGTGGTAAAACTGACAACCTTGCGTGGGGTCAATTCAAACGACTTCCGCGACAAGAATTCTATCCATTGGATTACCTTGAGGAGATATGAGAATGTTGGCACAGATTGTACCAATTCAAAGTTCAAGACATCTCGACCGCGAGTACGACTGCTTTGGCGATTGAGAAGAAGAATAAGATCCGTAACGACAAGAATGTGAGGGAGATTTCAACCACGACGAGCTCCGAAGAGGGTACCTACGATAAGGGTAACACTTGTGAACATTGTCATGTTGCTGGGCACACAAAAGCGAAGTGTTATAAACTTCATGCTGAACTGCGACCAGAAAGAACAAGGAGGGATGAACCAAGCACACGAATAGTTATTGTTACTTCTATTCCGCTCGCAGAGGAAATCATCCAGTTGGATTCGGTTGAAGAGGCGGACACAACCTTGTCTCTAATGGCAATGTCGAAGGAGAAAGGTTCGGGTTCATCAATTGATCACAATCTGACAGAGGAATTGTTCACTGTTAATATACAGGTGAAGCATGAGGTGGTCGTAGCTATCTTCGACCCTGGAAGCCAAAAGAGTTTGGTCTCCTCCGGGCTGGTTCGACGACTTGGTTTGCAGACAACTCATCATCCTCGACCATATCCTCTGAGATGGTTCACTTCCGACAGGAATCAGCAAATCAAGAGTCAGTGTACTCTAAAGTTTGCAATATCTGCTCGTTACATCAACGAGATTCAATGCGATGTCATCCCCATCGATATTTGCTAAGTGATTTTTGAAAGTCCATTCTTCTGTGATCGTGACGCTCATTACCACCGAAGAGCTCAAGAATACGACCTCACAAAGGATGGGACGCAATTCATCATCAGCAAAAACGACCACGTCGACACCAAGAACTTGTTGACAACAAATTAGGCAAAACAGATTGTCAATGCAGGCTCAAAGTGTGTGCTGAGCGTGATGCGTCCAGTTAGCCAAGAGGATTGTGCTGCATCGTGTATGGAAAGTGGTGGTTGTTTAGCAAACTTGTCGGAAGAAAACAACGCGCTATTCGCAGAGGTACATAGTCGATCACCACAACGACTAGTCGAAAACGACATGCAACTTGTCTCTACGGCGCTACTATTCAAACTTCGCAATCCTAACTTTGGGATCGGTGATGGTATCAACCTCGACAAGGGGAAGGCTATCCGTGAGTGGCCAAGGCCACAATCCATGACGGAGGTGCCAAGCTCCATGAGCGCCTATCCGTATATTCGATCCGATGATTGTAGTATTGCTCATCGTGTGTTTGTTCCAAGGCTCCCAGTCGTTCTCTACATCTTCACAGTTGGTCACCAACGGGAATTGGCTCGTTCTCAACAAGGGAGTCATGATCCGGGAGGATCTTAGGTTGAGTTCGCAACGGATTCGCGACTACGAAAAAGTTTGCGACTTTGGAAAGGTTTGCGACCTTGGGAAAGATTCAAACTCTGGTCGGAATTATAATTCGATCCGAATATGTATAGGTAAGCTTATCTGTTTATGGTTAGTTAGTTATATGAGTCTAATACGTTTAGGTTATTGAGTCTAGAGATGGCAACGGGGCGAGTTTAGAGCGGGGTATACTTCGCACCCCCACCCCTGCCGGGGGCCCCAATACCCGGCGGCGCGCGGGAGATCTCACGGTGGCGGTGCGGCTGTGGTGTTGTGGTGGTGCGGATCGGGAGCGGCGGTGTTGAGGTGGTTTGGCGAGGGGTGGCTGTGGCGGCGGCACACGCAGGGGCGGCGGCTCACGCGACGTCCTGGAGCGGAGTTGGGGTGAGATGGCGCGGCGCACATGGTGGTGAGGGAGGCGAGGCCGTGAGGCAGAGGCGGCGAGGGGGCGAGGGCGGCGAGGCAGCGAGGCCGTGAGGCGGCGAGGCGGCGAGGCGGTGAGACGGCAAGGCTGTTATCGTGACTCGTGTGGGTGACGGCGGTGGTGTGTTACGCGTGTAGACTGTGGAGATTGGGGGAGTAGGAGATACGAGATAGATCTAGGGTTAGGGTTTTGGAGCCCCACGGGTTTACGGGTTTAGGTACTAGTTTCGCTTACCCGTTATAAAATTACCCCGCGGGTATTGGATTTCCCCCATCCCCATCCCCGCGGGTTTTAAATTTTCCCCATACCCGCCCCCGCGGGTATGGGTACCCGGGGGAACGGGTATTACCTGCCTCGTTGCCATCTCTAATTGAGTCTGATACGTATTCATATGATTGGATTATAAATACCTTATAATAAGTCTAGTTTAAATCATTGAATATTATTACAGTCTTTGACAATATATCCAGCTTATAGTTCCTTCAATGTAGGTAAGTGTGTCTAATGTTCGACGTGTAAAGTTCTCTTTGAAATAAAGAGTTGTGCAATTACTTTGAGTTATGTTTTCGATCATCTTTTGGGTTTCGGTAATTCCGAATAAGATCTCGTAATTCCGCATATTAGAATCTGGGTGAGTCTAGTGTGAAAACCAAGACTAAGTCTTAAATGGATCATTAGGAGGAGTTGGCCGGATGTATGAAAGATTGCAGGTTCAAATTAAAATACTATTAATTTAGGCTTTGTTTGGCATTTATATATGTTCTACAAAATTTGTTTGATATACTAATTTTTTGGATATGACTGTTTCGTAATTGCCTAATTAACAACGATATCATAATATAGTGCGAGAAACATCCATCATAATTATTATATTGTATAACACAATATTGCACAATACCGCAATCAACATTTTATATTCAGTTAAACTAAGGACTTATTTGGATTGATAGCTAGGGGTGGAACCGGAGCCGGGTCGGGTCGGGTTCAACCCGGCTCCGGCTCCGAACGGATGCGGATGCGGGTAGGAAAAATCGGATCCGATCCGGGTTCGGATGCGGATGCGGATGCTGTTTTTCTGAAACTTCCGGAGTCGGGTGCGGGTTCGGGTTTGACTGAATTATCCCGGATACGGATGCAGATACGGGTTGTACCCGGATCCGTATAGATATATATCAATAATGTAACATACACACACATACTAACATTGATTGCTTCACCGGTTCCACACTTCCACCCGCACCCGGTACTGTACCCTAGATCTAGCTCTGCTCCAGTGCTCCTCCCTCCGCAGTCCGCACGCAACTGCGCCTCCTCCGCCGCCTCCAATCGACGGCACGAGGCTCCGCGCTCCGCCCTCCTCCGCCCCAGCACGCGGCTCCGCCTTCCGCCGCCCCCGCACGCGGCTCCGCCTCCTTCGCCGCCTCCAATCGACGGCACGCACCTTCGCCGTCCGCCGCCCCCGCACACGGCTGCGCCGCCTCCAATCGACGGTACGAGGCTCCGGCGCTCCGCCCTCCGCCGCCCCCGTACGCGGCTCCGCCTCCTCCGCCGCCTCCAATCGACGACACGCGCCTCCGCCGTCCGCCGCCCCCGCACTTGTGAGATTTGGGATGAATCAAATTGTGAATGATGCTTCTCTTGAATTACCCTGTGAATCAATTGCTTGTTTTGTAGTTTTATGTTGCTGAGAGGCAAAGATTAGATTGCAGTGCGAGTCAAATTTCATTTCTTTTTTGCAATTTGCACTCTGTGCTTCGTTTAGTGTTCAGGCCAAAAATGCATGCATCTGTGCGACTGTGTGCGTCGAAACTTTTGATTGATTTTTGCACAGGCTCTTTTATCTTGTTGCTTGAGATGTTGAAAAAAAAACAAATGTTAGTATCCTCTGATTCGGCCTAATTGTCTGAGTGTATGTTTTGGGCTGGGAAGTGTTTCTGTCGAGTTGAAATCAAGTTATTGTTTGTGAGCTTCTGAGGAATCAATCTCTTGGTTCTTCAGCCCTCCTCTGTGAGCATTATTCGATTTGTATTGTCAGTTTGTCACTGATCTGTTTTGTTCAAGACTTTTGATCATGGGATGGGAATTATAGAGGGCATTCTTACTTGTCACTTGGTAGCTTGTACTAGACAAATGAATGATTGATCCATGCATATATAAAAATCAAAGACCAAATGATCCATCTTTGTATTTACATTCAGGCATCAGTGCATCACTGTTCTCTTTGCCACATTCAGAAAAGTTTGCAAGATATATTCAGTAAAGATCTGTGCCATTCATTATTTGTTGATTGTTGTCATTACTACTCTTGCCATAATGCCATTGCTAAAGCTTCTCACCTGCAACTGCAAGTCTATCTGTAATCTGTCTATGGCAGTTAGAACTTAGAACTGGCCTTTCTACTGAAAAGAAGCACCTAGCTAGGGCATAGTATGAACCTCACAAGGTGATAGCAACTTATGGCTCAGGATGAAATTCGATAATGCTTGATCAAGCATCTTGTGAGGTTCATACTTTCTCCACTTTTGCATGTTTCTTGCCTAATTTAGAATTCTATGAATTTGAAAATTACTACCCTTCAATAGATAAATCTGTGGGTAGTTATATAAACTACCCTTCAATAGATAAATCTGCAGAGAATATACTAGTAAAGTTCATGTCAAATTGAAGGGTAGTAATATTCTGTTGTATTCAAATTTAAAATTGTATTTGTTGGTGTCTTTACTCATTGGCTCACCATATCAAATACATTAATGAAAAGAGAATACAAGAGAATAAATCTCAAGTATTTAAGAAAACAAATCACAAAAATTCGGAAACTGATAAGCAAGTATCAAATAAGTATGTGTTGTATATTGATAATAAGAGTTCTATATAGCATTTTCATAAACAGTATTCCAAATAAGTATGTGTTGTATATTGATAATAAGAGTTCCATGTACCAGTAGATTGATAATAAGAGTTCCATGACCTAATATTTAATATTTGAACTCGAGACAGATATTGTGGTGCATGTTAATTGATTATAATTGAATTTGCAGGCGAAACAATAGCAAATGGAACCTACAAGTGTTGAAGAAGGGACTCAAGGGAGAGCTGGAGAAGGATCTCAAGGGAGAGCTGAACCAATCTCAGCTGACACCGAGAGTGTTGAACAAACAAATGTGGCCCGAAGTAGTGAAGCAACTAATGCCGAGAATACCACGAATGCTGAACAAGCTTCTAAAGCAAAGGGTAAAAAGCTGACATCTCATGTTTGGAATTACTTTGATAGAAAGGAGTCTAAGGAAGTTGTGAATGGAAAGAGTGTCACACTTGTAGAAGCTATTTGTAGGACTTGCAAAAAAAAGTTAGATGGTAGAAGTAAGAATGGCACATCTCACTTGATGAATCATGCAAAAAGTCATAACTCTAACTTACCTAGAGGTCAGCAATTGATTGCATTTTCATCACATGGTGGTCAAACATCTTCTGTGGAGGCATATAAGTATGATGAAGCAATAAGTTTGAAAAAACTTGCTACCTCTATTGTGATGCATGAATATCCATTTACCTATGTTGAGCACAAGTACACTGTTGATTTTGTCAAGTCTTTGCGCCCAACATTCAATATGAAATCAGCAAAGTCCATTAAAAACAATATCATTGAGCTATATGATGAGGAGAAAAAAGTTGTCTATGATATGTTTAGATCCCTCTCTTGCCGCATTTCTGCAACAATGGATCTTTGGACTTGTACAACACAAAACAAGAGTTATTTGTGTATCACTGCTCACTTTGTTGATGAGAATTGGTCTCTTCAAAAGAGGATCATTAATTTCATGCATTTAGAGGGTAGACACACTGGTATGAGTTTATCCCAGGCTTTCATGAAGAACCTAATTGATTGGAATATTGATCGGAAGATGTTCTCATTAACTTGTGATAATGATAGAGCCAATGATGTTTGCATCAAAGATGTAATCAAGCGTCTCAATCAACAAAAGTTGCTTATTAGTGATGGTGTTTTTTTTCACGTTAGATGTGCCGCACATATTATAAATTTGGTTGTTAGAGATGGGATGGCAGTCATAAGAAATGCTATTGAAAACATTCGGCAAACTGTATTATTGGTGAAGGGTTCAACCTTGCAATGGGAGGAGTTTCAAAAGAGAGCAAAAGATTGCGATCTTGATATTTCTAAAGGGTTATCTACTGATGTTACTACAAGATGGAATTCTACTTATTTCATGCTTCGTGATGCTTTGTACTACAAAGATGCATTTTTGAGGTTGAACTATTCGGATCCAATAAAGTATAGTTGTTGTCCAACCAATGATGAGTGGAATGTTGCTATGGATTTGTTTGCTTGTTTAAAGTCATTCCATATCATCACTGAGCTTCTTTCTGGAACACAATATCCTACATCAAACTTGTTCTTTCAGGAGTTTTGTGAAGTTAAATTGATATTGCAAGAATGGAAGGACAGTGCAGATATCCTTCATGTGAATATGGCAATGGCAATGGAAGAAAAGTTTGACAAATATTGGCGTAAGTCGAACATGATTTTGGCTGTGGCATCTTTACTTGATCCAAGATATAAGATGCAGATGGTTGAATATTACTACCCACAGATTTATCAAACTGGTGGAGAGAAAGAGATCCAAGAGATACATGAAGCTATCAATTCACTATATAGTCAATATGTCCGACCAAATGAGCAAGTCATGCATGCTAGTAGCTTTGGAGTTTCTCAGCAAGGCACAAGTAGCTACAATGAGAGGAAAAGAAAATTTAATGAGTTTCTTCTTCAGAAATCTCAACAGCAGCCCAAGAGAACTGATTTGGATTTGTATCTTGAGGATATCACTCTTCCGTGGGATAGTGATACTTCTTTTGACATTCTTTCATGGTGGAGGACAGAGGGTTCTAAATATCCTATTCTATCAAAGATTGCTCGTGATATATTAGCTATTCCTGTTACATCAGTGGCTTCTGAGTCAGCATTTAGTACAGGTGGACGTGTCATTGACCAATACCGGAGTAGACTTGCTCCAGAGACCGTTGAAAAGTTAATTTGCACGCAAGATTGGATTAGAGCCAAGTCAAAAGGTGATTAATCCATTATATATATGTTTAATGTCTATAATTTTATAGTGTTATGCTATATGACTTGTGTACATTTGTTATTTTTTTGTATTTGTTGTAGGTCAATTGCAATCTATTCTACATGACATTGTTGGAGATAATTTTGAAGATGATGATGCGAGTACTTTGTAAGAAAATGATCATGTTAGTACTTTTTTTTAGATTGTTGAATGATTATGATCTTAGTAAAACATGCTATGAGAACTCACTGCTTAATTTGGTTCAACTTATAGGTGATCACATCATTCAAGTCGATTAATGCGTTGCAGACTTGCAGAGTTCATGGTTGATGGCTTGATGGATCAGGAATTCAGGATTATGCTATGACTATTGTATTTCTTATGACTTATGACTTTATCATGTAACTTCAGTTATTAGTTATGACTTATGGTGGTGTGTATGAAACTATGAATGATGTATGAGTATAAAACTTTTTATTTGATGTAGTATGAACTCTTTTATTATATTATTCTTGATATGTGTGAACCCTTTTATTATATTATCCTTGTTATGACTATTTTATTTGGTGTAGTATAAACCTTTTGTTATTATTGTTTGTTTTCGTATCATAATCATATTAATTTTACAAATATCTGTGTCCGTATCCGCTCCGAATCCGTTTAATATCCGTGTCCGTATCCGCAAAATATTCGCTCCGTATCCGTATCCGTTTTTTTCATATCCGTATCCGCATCCGCATACTATCCGTATCCGCATCCGTATCCGAAAAAAAGATACGGATGCGGATATGGGTTTATGTACTATTCGACCCGAACCCGACCCGTTTCCACCCCTATTGATAGCACCCAAATGTGGTGTGCATATTTTTTGTGTAAACAAAAAATCTACCATGTTATGACATTTTTTAAAGAAAATAATTGAGATTGACATATAAACCCTTTTATCGCACTTCCAACACCATACTTTTTAGTGGTTATTAACCAAACAAGAAACATATTGGATATGTCACACCATGCAGTGCTGACATCAAAACAAACATGCGCTTGTTTCAAAAAAAAAAAAAACCCGTAAATTGCTTCAGATTCCTCAGTTTACACTCACCATGATACTTACCTCACTTAAACCCATGGCTCATCGGTCTCTGAAAATGGGCCTATCGGGGTCCCGCAAAGCCCATAAACAGCCCACCCAACCTCCGATGCCGAAACATATCGGCGCCAAAATAATGATTTCCCACCTCCCGCCATTTCTCCACCCCGCCAAATCCCCAAAAAAGAGCCAGTTTTTGTTCCGTCAAATGCCAAAACAACCACCTCCTCCTCCTCCTCCACACCAATATCCACGAATCCCGAGTCAGCCGCTGCCGCCATGGACATGTCAGCGATCGCTGCCCGCCTCGGCCTCACCGGGTCTCGCGCTGTCATCCGCAAGGCCGCGGAGCTCCGTCGCCTCTGCGATATCACCTTCGACTCCTCCGTCCTTGGCATCGTGAGCAAGCATAACCGTCCGCTCTTCTTGTTTTATCTTGGTGCATTTATCTCTAAATCTTGGTGTATGCAGGGGGAGGTGTGCAAGGCAATCATTTGCCTCGAGATCGCTGCGTCGAGGTGGGTTTGGTTTCTTAGGATCCTCGGTTTCTTGCTAAGTGTTTGGTGAATTGCCGATGTGTAGGATTGCATTTGTTCAAGTTGTATTTTTGTCTCCGGATTGTGCAGGTTTGAGGTGATATTTAATCGGGCAGAGGCAGTACGGATTAGCGGGATGTCGGAGAAGGCATATATTAGATCTTTCAATGCGCTGCAGAATGGTCTTGGTGTCAAGTATGTCTCTTATAATCACCTCTTTCTTTGTTTTGAATCTTCTGTTCCATTAATTGACGCATTCAGTAAACGCTACTTGGAATTTTTGATGAATAAATAGAGATTTCTTCTTGTAGGACAACCTTGGATGTGCGCGAGCTGGGGATCCAGTTCGGCTGTGTCAGGCTGATCCCTTTTGTGCAGAGGGGTTTGTCACTGTAAGATTGCTCTCTTGGCTTTTTTTTTTTTGTCTCTAGATTTGATTTCGTCGGTGTAAAGCGAGAACATGTTATTAGTTACTTAACTTGAGATCCTTCATCGTGAATTATAGACTACCATGTGTTCAAGTTTACAAAATTGAATGTGAGATGCAAAGCAATTGTTCGAATCAAATGTTGTATTGAGGGTGCGATTCGTTGGTTTCAGCTACAAGGAGCGTTTCTTGGCTGCGTTGCCGCCTTCTCGCCGGGCAAGTACTGACTTCAGTCGGCCGGTGTTTACGGCAGCAGCATTCTATTTATGCACGAAGAGGCATAAGGTGCTTGGAAGATCAGTAATGTTGTGTGGTTGGCACTTCAGCAGTTCTTTAAATGAAGTGCTGATTGCTGAAGCCCACCTAATTTTTCTTCTTGCAGCTCAAAGTTGACAAGCTGAAGCTGATAGAGCTATGTGGCACATCAAGCTCTGAATTTTCTACGGTAATTTTAGTTGAATCACCCTCCCTATCTTCCTCTTGTGTGCGTTTTACATGCATATGTGTTTGTGCAGAGGCGCACATGTGCTTGCTTCAATTGCTATATCTTCCCTGTTTTGACTGTTGCTTGTGCTGATTGCAGGTTTCAACATCCATGGGAGACCTTTGCTTTGATGTTTTTGGGATTTCCAAGGAGAAAAAGGATCCAAGGACCATCAAAGGGAATAGAGGTACTTGCATACTCATTCATGTTCTACCTTTTTTGCCTTGATTCTTCATACTTGTAAGCAAGTCGTCGCTACATGTTTACTTGCATTGTATATGGTTCATAGTTTTCTCAAGATCCTTGCCATAGCTATATGTAATATGTTAATATAATTTGTTCTGGTTGATGCCAATGCTATTATGTACTCTTTATTGGCAGAGCTGCTGGATGCTTTGCCTAGCAAAAGGAGACATGAGGATGCCAGTGATTTGTCCGATGAATGCTCAGGGGACGATCAAGATGAACTAGATGTAAGTACCATATTATTACTGATACTTGCAAAGTATTACTATTCACATTGTTTTGAAATGTATGCCATAAAGCAATAAGATTGTAAGAAAATAACATTAGCTAAGATACATGTTTTTATCTGGGTCTTGGTGGAGCCATAAAGCTTAGGATGCATAATTGATTCAGCTAGAACACATCAAGATGCTCACATCAGTGATTTTTGGTGCCATAAATTTCCAACATAGATGTTACGTGCTTTCTTTTGGTAATCACTATTGTGACTCTAGCTGCCTGATTCTTCCAATCTCAGTTACCGACTTACAAAAGGCACAAGAAGATGGAAAAACAAGCGTATGATGAGTGGAAGTCATCAGTTCTTTCCTCGAACAAGCAGACCAAAAAAGGTTTGGATAGCTCTTCATCGCTGTCTAGTTACTCTATTCTACTGGATTGATGTGCTAATTGCTCTCTTTCATGACAGACCCTGCTAAGCCAAGGAAGCAAGCTCAGCTTAGCTTCAAGAAGAAATCGTCAGACATTGCCTTGGAAGTGTAATGAGCAATTGACTAAAAGCTAAACTTCTGTCGCAGCAGTCTCTGAAATAGCTGAAAGTGAAAGTGCTGTGGCACCATGGTTATTGACACTGGATACAAAAGAGACCTTTTTATGGATTTGCTAAATTGAAATGCTGATATTGTATTGTCTGAACTTTATTTGGAAATATTCTTACCTAAATGATTGCATGTTTATAGTCTTATAGCACAGTTTGTCATTACTTACCAGAGCTCATATGTATGGAGCCTTGTCTCAAACAGATACTGGAATGATGAAAGAGAACAACAAACACTAGAAATAGAAACAAGATTTGCTTAGTAGACTAGAGAAAGTTTCGCCTGGCCCAGCTTAATTGGGCTTATAGCTTGACTTGGTCAGTGATGGTACAATGAAACATGTATGTGTAAATACTGATATCCATTTTGCATATCTGAATTTTAGATTTTACTTGTTTGATGGAACTATCCTTCCAAAGGTTTGTATCATCAACATGCAGAAGCTCTTGGGTAGTAAATCGGTTATAGCTAACCAAAAGGCTTTATGCATGTTGAAACTCGTATGATATCTGTACAAGTATGGATTGCTTTTGATGAAATTAGGATGCCTGATGTTACAAATGTAAGTTACCTTTGCAGAAAGTTGGATTTTTACAATGGGGATCATACCTCGAGATCAGATGATAGTCGCTGCAATTTGGCGGGCTGATACGTTAGCTAGACACTTCAATGGAGCTGCATCCAGCTTCTTTCTTTCCCATGACCATTTTCTGTCCTGATTCCCTCACCTGTGCTATGTCGGCCCATCGCCCTTCCAGTGCATATGTGCTTGACAGCAGAATGGCATCTGATGGATGGTAGTCACCCGTGTTGTCCAGGTGGGCCTGTACCCTCCTCCCCAGCTTGGCATTGCCATGGACTCTGCATGCTGCAAGCAAGGCTCTCCATGCCATAGCATCACCCTGGGATGGTAGGCTTCTTATGAGCTCATAGGCTTCATCCAACTGCCCAGCCCTTCCCAGGAGATCAATGATGCAACCATAGTGCTCAGTGCTAGGAGATAGGCCATATCGCCGCACCATACTTTCTAGGAACATCTTCCCTTCCAACACTAGCCCACCGTGGCTGCAAGCGCTCAGCACTGCCAGAAAAGTAACCTCATTGGGACCCACACCATCTTCTTCCATGGCGTGAAACAAGGAGACCACATCATCTGCCTGTCCATTAGCCCCAAAACCCATGATCATTGTTGTCCATGTCTTCACATCTCTATCTCGCATCACATCAAAGACTCCAAGTGCCTCGCTAAGACACCCACACTTGAAGTACATATCCATGAGTGCGGTACCGAGAGCAGCATCGAGCTCAAGCCCTGCTTCCTGCACAAGCTGATGCACGCGATAGCCAATCGCCAATGCCCCAGACGTGTCACAAGCTGAGAGCACACCTAGAAAAGTCCCTGAGCTTGGTCGAACACCCTCACGTCTCATCCTGTCAACCAAATCCATTGCCTCCTCAACAAACCCCAACTTGGCATACCCATCCACCATGCAATTATACAACACCAAGTCCCTCCTAGCCGCCTTGTCAAACACCCTCTTAGCACACCCCAAACTCCCCTCCCTCACATACGTCCCCACCATTGCCGCCAACACCCTCACATCCCCACAGAACCCTGCCTTGACACAAAACCCGTGTACTGGCTCTCCTCCCTGCCCACACCCAACCACGCTAACCAGTGCCGCTACATTAACCCCCACACTACAAAACCTCATCTCTCTGAACATCTCCACCGCCACGTACACCTCCCCTGTCCTCACATACCCCCCAATCATCGTGCTCCATGACACGGCATCCCTAGCCGGCATTCCATCAAACACCTTGCGAGCCTCATCCATGTCCCGGCAGCAGCAATAGAAATGGGACAGAACATTCCCCAAGCTGACAACATCTAAGAAACCGTACTGGATCACTAGCGCGTGGACCTGCCTGCCGACGGAACACGCGGCTGCTGGGTTCTTGGCACAGAGCGCGAGGACGGGCTGGAAGGCGAAGGCGTCCAGGGCAGGGAGGCGGGTTCGCGCAGAGGCGAAGACGGAGAGGGGGAGGTGGAGGGAAGGGGAGGGGGAGGAGAGGGAGAGGGAGTGGAGGAGGGCGGTGTGGTGGAAGAGGTTGGGGTGCGGGATGGAGGAGAAGAGGGAGAGGACGTAGGGGAGGGAGGCGAGTGGGGAGGAGAGGAGCTTGGAGGTGGGGAAGGGATGGTGGGGGAAGAGGGAGGTCTTGAGCATGGCGGCGTGGAGCTGGAGGAGGTGGCGCGGGTGCGTCGCCGATTTGAGCAGCTTCGTCATGGGCTTTCGTCTTGCCATGTCCGTGTTTTTTGGCCGCGAAAGGATGGTGTGTAGGGAGACAATAAAACAAAAGTTTGCTAATAGGCAAGCACAGCTTATGTTTTTTTACTGTTAACCCACATTTAAAAATTAATTACGAAACTAACCCACAGTTGCAATAATTTACACAAATGAAAATTAATTAGTCAACTTCTCGAGCTCTGATAGAGCTCGACAAGTTGGGATTTAATTGCGGAAACGGGGATTCGAACCTGGGCCGAGGACACGGGAGCAAGCGCGCGAGCCAGTTGGTCTAAGACACTTATGTGTTATATGAGCACTGCACATTTTAATATTGTGTATCTTGTCGAGTTTCCAGAACTCGACAAGCTGCGGTCTCCTCTTTATTCCTCTGGTCCTCTGGTCCTGTACCCACTCACACACACATTCATCTGAGAAGCAGAAGCACCAGCAGCTCACACACACACACACTTGTAAGAACTCCACCCTAGATCTAGCAAAATCCGTCCGATAAATTTATTCGGTGTAGAAGAGAAAGTTGTAGAGAATTGCGAGTTCTTCGAAAAGAGGTACATTTTTTCGAAATGCATTTAAGATTCTGTTAATTATGTTGCTAATGACGTGATTAGGGTTTATATTTATGTTTATGTGTATAGAAGAGTAGGTATTATGTTGTTTTTAGGAATATGTTTAGGAAATATGTGCATCTGTATGTATGTTTGTAAAATAGATTTTTTTAAATGTATGTGTGTGTTTGAAAAATAGATTTTTGAAATATATGTGTGTATGTTTGGAAAAATAGGGTTTTTAAATGTATGTTTGTATGTTTGGAAAATATGTTTTTGAAATGTATGTGTGTATGTTTAGAAATATATGTGTGTGTATGTTTGAAAAATATGTTTTTGAAATGTATGTGTGTATGTTTAGAAATATATGTTTGGAAAAATAGGGTTTCAAAATATATGTTTGTATGTTTGGAAAATAGGTTTTTGAAATGTATGTGTGTATGTTTACAAATATATGTGTGTATGTTTGGAAAAATAGGGTTTTTAAATATATGTTTGTATGTTTGGAAAATAGGTTTTTGAAATGTATGTGTGTATGTTTAGAAATATATGTGTGTGTATATTTGGAAAATATGTTTTTGAAATATATGTGTGTGTGTGTTTAGAAATATATGTTTGGAAAAACAGGGTTTTTAAATATATGTTTGTATGTTTGGAAAATAGGTTTTTGAAATGTATGTGTGTATGTTTACAAATATATGTTTGAAAAATAGGGTTTTTAAATATATGTTTGTATGTTTGGAAAATAGGTTTTTGAAATGTATGTGTGTATGTTTAGAAATATATGTTTGGAAAAACAGGGTTTTTAGATATATGTTTGTATGTTTGGAAAATAGGTTTTTGAAATGTATGTGTGTATGTTTACAAATATATGTGTGTATGTTTGGAAAAATAGGGTTTTAAATATATGTGTGTATGTTTGGAAAATAGGTTTTTGAAATGTATGTGTGTATGTTTAGAAATATATGTGTGTGCATGTTTGGAAAATATGTTTTTGAAATGTATGTGTGTATGTTTAAAAATATATGTGTGTATGTTTGAAAAAATAGGGTTTTATAAATGTATGTGTGTATGTTTGGAAAATAGGGTTTTTAAATGTATGTGTATTTCGTTTTAGAAACTATGTGCACACAATAGAAAATATAAAATTAGGTTATTTTTAATTGTGCACATGCATACTGTATGTCTAAAAATTAGGTTTTGGACATATATGTGTATGTATTTAGAAATTATGAAACTAGGCTATTTTCAATTACATGCATGCATGCTGTATGTTTAGAAATTATGTTTTTTAAATGTATATGTGTATGGTTTTAGAAACTATGTGCATGTGTGTATGTTTGTAGAAAATAAAAAATTAGGTTATTTTTAATTGTGCACATGCATACTCTATGTGTAAGAATTAGGTTTTGTAAAATATATATGTGTATGTATTTAGAAATTATGAAACTAGGTTATTTTCAATTACATGCATGTATGCATGCTCTATGTTTATAAATTATGTTTTTCAAATGTATATGTGTATGTATGGTTTTAGGAACTATGTGCATGTGTGTAATGGTGTCATGTTATTTACGCGTGAGATGAATGTGTGTAGGGAATGGCGAGTCCGAAAATTTTTTTCATATTTTTTGGTGACGGCATAATTCGTGAGGGGCAAAGCGGGGTTGATATGAGCTGTTGCCAGTATGTGACGGGCGAGCTGAGTGTACATAACACCTCATTTCTAGATCTGAATTTGTGGATCCTGAATATGTTCGGGAAGCGGCCTCGCGATGAAATGGCTCTAATCAAGAGCTCATCGTTCGTGAGGTAGATAATGAGCCATACTGGATGCTGCGCGAAATTAAAGGGGACAAATCTTGGAGTTCTTTTATTCGAAGAGTGGAAGACCCCCATGGCGGACTGCTCGGCCAATTCGCGATGTATGTGCAGTTCTGCAACGTACGAGCAGCCGAGTGTGCGGTGGAGGGTGAGCCAAGCGTCATGCCCGGTCCTGCGAGATTCAGGGCTAGCGAGTGGTCGGATGTATTCTGCCATACTCGCGTAGATGTGTGCGAGGTACTGGATTGCCTTCCATCAGTGTCCGACGAAAATGATTCGACGGACTCGGAGGCATCCGATGGCTCTGATGACGATACTCCTGGTCCCCCGCAGGAGTGGCTAGATCACTCAGCATACAGTCAAGCTGTGTTGCCAACGGATCAGGGTTCGAGGTGGTCTTTCGAGCACGGTGGCTTACAAGTAGAGCAGTAGTTTCAAAGCAAGGAAGATCTGAAGAATGCCGTGGCGAGCTGGTCCCTCGCAATTAATCGGCAATATAAGGTCATCAAGTCAAACCCCAACCTTTTTGTCGCAGCCTGTGTAACAGCAGGCTGCCCATGGAAGATTCGTGCGATGCGGCCGAAGGACGACATCGGTTTTGTGGTGACAAGGGTTACCGCACACACATGCCTGCTCACGGAGGCGCTGGACAGACACAGGAACCTGACGTCGGCGTACGTCGGTAATATCATCCAGCCGGCTGTGCGAGAGAACATTTCGATAATGCCGAGAGAAATAATGAAGCAAGTTGCCGATAGGTGTGGATACACTATAAGGTATGCAAAGACCTGGAGAGCAAAACAGAAGGCAATTGAAGGCATGTTCGGCACATTCGACCACGCCTACAACAATGTGATGCGGTTGCTGCGCAACATCGCTCAGACCAACCCAGGCACATTTTTAGATTTCTTCGATCAGCCAGCTACACGTCGAGATGGTAGCCCCATACAGAACACTCGGGTACTCCGTCGATTATTCTGGTCATACCGGCAGTGCATCGAGGCATTTGCTTATTGTCGTCCAGTCATATGCGTGGATGGTACGTTCCTGACTGGAAAGTACAAGGGCTGTCTCCTCATTGCTGTTGCTGCGGATGCTAACGACCAACTGCTTCCATTGGCGTACGCCATCGTCAAGTCTGAAAACTCAAAAAGTTGGTTGTGGTTTCTGGTCAACGTGAAGAAGGCGGTTGTTGGTGATCGAGAGAAGGTGTGCATCATATCAGACCGCCACCGAGGGCTGCTCCATGCCATTGAGGTAATGCGCGGGGCCCCAGATGCTCCGTACAAATGGGAGGATGTGCGCAGCCGTTGGTGCATGCGGTACATTGCAGCAAACCTTTTCACACACTTCCGCAGTAAACAGATCATGGATCTGTTCAAGCGGCTGTGCATGCAAAATCAACCGAGGAAGTTCCAGGCTGTGTTCGACAAATTGGAGGCGCTGACAGTGAAGTACTCCACGACGAGGGCCAGCAATGCTGCCGATGATGCGAACGTGAGCAAATTCTCCCAATGGATTCAGGACAAGGACATCGAGAAATGGTCCTTGCTGCACGACGAAGATGGCGCAAGGTTTGGGATAATGACGACGAACCTTTCAGAGGTGTGCAATTATGTGTTGAAGGGAGTCCGGTGTTTGCCGGTGACTGCTGTAGTGGAGATGACATGGTACCGCACAGCCGAGTACTTCAACAACAAAAGTGTAGCCGCCAAAATGCTAGTCGACGATCCCATGAGAAGCTTGCCAGATGTTGTGCAGTCGTACTTGACCGCTCACGTAGACAAGGCCCAGCGGCACGAGGTGACAGTTATAAACAGACTGCACCGAATCATTCAAGTCCGCTTTCGGCAGAAGAACGTGAGCGGCCAACTGAGACCTGGACGGGTGCACGAGGTCATTCTTGGGGATGTCGCTGAGTGCTCATGTAACAAACCGAAGCTACTGCACAAGCCCTGCTCTCATGTCCTTGCTTTATGTGCGGCGCTCGGTGTGAGCCCTGCGCCTTACCTTTCGGAGTACTTCAGCCTTGACAACCTTTCAAACACGTGGAGTGACGTGTGGAGAGTTTTTATGACGCTCGGTTGTTTGATGAATTTTTGTAATAAAAATTTATTAGAAAAGTTCCATATGGCCGAATGGGCTAAAATAAAATATATATACTTGGGCTATAAAAAATGATGATAAAAACTAGGACAAAAATTCCACTGGTCAAAAAATGGTCAAAACTGGATTGGTCAAATCTGGTCAACGCTGGTCAAACGTGGTCAACCTGGTCAACGTTGGTCAAACCTGGTCAACGCTGGTCAAACCTGGTCAACGTTGGTCAAACCGACATGCAGACCGAGTTCGAGTTGGATTTATCTCTAATAACAAAATTATATCTCCTTTTCAAATTAAAAAAGAGATAATATCTCTTTATCTTGTTGTAACAAAATATATCTCTTATTCAAATTTAAAAAGGAGATAATCCCTCCCTTTATCCTTTTCTTTATTTAAATAAAGAACTATATCTCCTACTCGAATTCAAATCCCTAAAAATCTCTGGTTGTTGGATGGTTGTAACTAACTTGGAGCCTCTATAAATAGAGAGGGGGTGCTAACCTTTTTTCACAGGCAAGGGAGAGGCAAGACAGAGGTAGAGGCGCAAGACGGGCACGTGAGAAAAAAGACAGATAGGCGCCAGAGCTGTAGGGGCCATGGGTGAGTTTTATTTATCTGCATAAACATGCATCATGCATATTTTGATCAGAGATCAAGCCCCACCTGATGCGACCGATCAAAGATCGGAAAGTGCATATTTTCGATCTGATCACACGACATCAGGTCCCGTTGATCCGGTCCAAAAACCTGCATGCATATTTTGATCAGAGATCAAGTCCCACCTGATGCGACCGATCAAAGATCTGAAAGTGCATACTTTCGATCTGATCACACGACATCAGGTCCCGTTGATCCGGTCCAAAAAACCTGCATACTCATATTTTGATCAGAGATCAAGCCCCACCTGATGCGACCGATCAAAGATCTGAAAGTGCATACTTTCGATCTGATCACACGACATCAGGTCCCGTTGATCCGGTCCAAAAACCTGCATGCATATTTTGATCAGAGATCAAGTCCCACCTGATGCGACCGATCAAAGATCTGAAAGTGCATACTTTCAATCTGATCACACGACATCAGGTCCCGTTGATCCGGTCCAAAAAACCTGCATACTCATATTTTGATCAGAGATCAAGCCCCACCTAATGCGACCGATCAAAGATCTGAAAGTGTTTACTTTCGATCTGATCACACGACATCAGGTCCCGTTGATCCGGTCCAAAAAACCTGCATGCATATTTTGATCAGAGATCAAGTCCCACCTGATGCGACCGATCAAAGATCTGAAAGTGCATACTTTCGATCTGATCACACGACATCAGGTCCCGTTGATCCGGTCCAAAAAACCTGCATCATGCATATTTTGATCAGAGATCAAGCCCCACCTGATGCGACCGATCAAAGATCTGAAAGTGCATACTTTCGATCTGATCACACGACATCAGGTCCCGTTGATCCGGTCCAAAAACTTGTATACTCTTGTTTTGATCAGAGATCAAGCCCCACCTGATGCGACCGATCAAAGATCTGAAAGTGTTTACTTTCGATCTGATCATACGACATCAGGTCCTGTTGATCCGGTCCAAAAACCTGCATACTCATATTTTGATCAGAGATCAAGCCCCACCCGATGCGACCAATCAAAGATCTGAAAGTGCTTCCTTTCGGACTGATCACACGATATCAGGTCCCGTTGATCCTGATGCGGCCTCATGGGAGAAGATCGATGGTAACTTCTCATCCAGAAGTCCGATCGACCCCAAATTTTTATGGTGAATAGAAGACTCTATGAGAAACTTCTCCACCAAATTTCATGTCCATTAGAGATCTCTAAGGTTGAATTTGATCAGAAGAGAAACTCTGTCCAGAAGTCGTTTCAGCTTGCCCTCATGGGAGAAGATCGATGATAACTTCTTATCCAGAAGTCCGATCGACCCCAATTTTTATGGTGAATAGAAGACTCTATGAGAAACTTCTCCACCAAATTTCATGTCCATCAGAGATCTCTAAGGTCGAATTTGATAAGAAGAGAAACTCTGTCCAGAAGTCGTTTCAGCTTGCCCTCATGGGAGAAGATCGATAATAACTTCTTATCCAGAAGTCCGATCGACCCCAAATTTTTATGGTGAATAGAATATTCTATGAGAAACTTCTCCACCAAATTTCATGTCCATCAGAGATCTCTAAGGTCGAATTTGACCAGAAGAGAAACTCTGTCCAGAAGTCGTTTCAGCTTACCCTAATGGGAGAAGATCGATGATAACTTCTCATCCAGAAGTCCGATCGATCCCAAATTTTTTATGGAGAATAGTAGGTTCATACTGAAACTATTCCTCCAAGTTTCACTTTGATCAGATGTTCAAAATATCACCAAAACCATTGCAAGTAGCTCTGTTTTGCTGAATTTCAGCTTGACATACAAGCAATGAAGATGGTTTCTAATCCGACGGTCTGATCGATCTCAAATTTTGATGAGCAATCGATGATTTGTCCAGAAACTATTCCTTCAAGTTTTAAAACCTATTATAAGTCAGAAAAACTCTCATCCAAATAGTCAAATGAGGGCTAAGGACTAATTGTGTAATCAAGTTGAAATTTTACTAAGTTCTTGATGGATATTCCAATGGGCTGTCTATCATGCAACGTACTTTTCCTAAAGCTAAGGAATTCGAAGATGTTATCACAAGTCATCCATCCATAATTTACATGTTGTCGGGTACTGATGAAGTAAAGGCAACATGCTTTTTGTCCGTGACTGACGAAGCCGGACACCATTCATGCCGGGTACTGATGAGGCGAAGGCATCCATTTGTTCGCGACCGACGAGGCCGAACAACTCCCTGGCCGGGCACCGACGAGGCGAAGGCCAAATCTTGTGATAACACTGTAGACTGACGAGGCTATGGATTTGCATACTTGCATGCATGGGCATACGCATTGCATATATTCATTCAAGGGCAAAGTAATTTTGAAGCTTGAAGACGACGACCATCAACACAGCTTAATCAGAGGTTTTCTGTGGACTTGTTCGGCAGATGTAATTAACCAGGAGCTTTTCAAAAGACCTGAGGAACCATGAACCATGCAATCTCCTGAAGCAAAGATGTATTTTCCTTTGGCGCATTGAGAGATTGTAAATCCCAAAGAGACTTGTAACTTGTAATTCTTTTTTAGAATTAATAAAGTACAGTGTTTCCTAAGATTGTACATTCTCTACTCATTTATTTGTATACTTATGTATACTGGCACGCCCGCACCACGAGAATGGGGCCAATTTCCCGGAAGAGAGATCTTCCCGGCGAAACATCGGTGACTACAGAGTTATCCCTGCTGGCGAGATTACCTGGATCCCAGATGTAAATCTAAAGCGAACGGGTGTAGGGCGACGGAAGACACGCCGAATACACAACGGCATGGACAATTCATAGGGGGGTAGCTCACGAGCTAGGAAATGCTCGATCTGTAGGCAAGCCGGACATAGCAGGAAGGATTGTTTGAATGCACCCGGACCATCGACATAGCCTTGTAATAAACTTTGTAATACGCTTATCATTTGCATTGGATTGTTGTAATCTGTATGAAACCTTGTAATATGATTCATGTTATGTTACTTTCATGTCGTGTGCTATCCATGGGTATGATACTTTCAATAACGGTTCCCGATGTATGTTATGTTACTTTCAATAATGGTTCATGTTTTATGTTTTGACAGGCATGGCTGGCGGGGATAGAGATCTTCCAGAGCTACTGAGCAGTACATGTGATCGTGGACATCGCGGCCGCATCTTGTCCGAGGGCGGGGACTTGGAGCCGCTGGTAGTCCGTGCTCCCTTGGAGTACTGGCCTCTGCATGAGGGCTATATCCCCATCCTGCGGGTTGCAGGTTTATTGCCGTTCGCTCGTATGCTACAGATAGGTCAGCATCTCACACTGGACAGGTCGTTGATCACCGCATTGGTAGATCGATGGCGTCCGGAGACCCACACTTTCCACTTCCGCTAGGAGGAGATGACAGTCACGCTAGAGGATGTGAGCATGCTGCTTGGTTTACCTGGCAGTGGACATCCCATCGTCCCCCGGGCAGCACGCCTAGATTGGCGCGCACAGATGCACCTCCGATTCAACATCGCTAACCACGCTGACGAGATCCCGGCATCCAGGCGTGGTATCCCCCACCGATTTCTGGCGCGCTACCTTGAGTGCCCCGATGATGCCCCCGCCGATGTAGTTCGGCAGCATCTCTTCGCGTACTTGCTGGTGACGCTGCAGTATATTTTGTTCCCTTCCACGCACGGTGACACTGTGTACACGTGGTTCATTCCTCTGGTCGAGAGTATCGTCGATGCCGACGCAGGGGCCATGCCGCGTTACAACTGGGCGATGGCAGTGTTGTGCGCGACGTACAGGGGCCTTTGCGAGGCATGTTGCAGGACCGCAGCTGGATCGTTGCTTTCCGCATGCCCTGTACTGCTGCAACTGTGGTCATGGGAGCACTTCCCCGTTGGTCGGCCGCGTTTACAGCGGCCCATCCATCCGTACGGTGCGCCAGCAGACTATGAGGATTGGGTGGACCGACCGACCATGGGAGCCCGTTGGCTGGGAGGTCGGCCGAGGTGGTCATCGTCACAGATTCACCGCTGTTACTTGGCGTACCTGGGAGAGTTTGATCTCCAATCGGACGCGCGCGTCATATGGCGACCATGGATACCGGAGCACATCTCGCAGGTTGCACCGCATGGCATTTCCTCGCATTGCACCGCGGGCCAGGACTGCTGGCTTACACGCCGGCACATGGTGTTCTCACATGTGGTGGAGCCGTATTTTCCGGAGAGGGTGATGCGCCAATTCGGGCTACATCAGCAGATACCGCCCCCGGAAAGAAATCGACAACGCCATCTCCCGCGGGAGATTCACGTGTATGCCTCGAACATTTTCTATATCTCATGTACACACTCATATTTGTTTATTTCTTTGCTTTATGTGCATTGCGTCACCTTTTGCAGACAAACACGTGGAGGAAAACACTTCGACAACTGGCAGATCAAGAATTCCAAATGGGTCGACGAGTGGGAGGACTACGCGGCGACGGATGTTGTTGTGGAGGAGCGGCCGTATGACCCTGGGACGTCCCAGGCCTATCTTTAGTGGTACGTGCCGCGCACCCGCACGCGACTCGCTCATGCGGCCCCCCCTCGCTGACAGAACTATCACATCAAGACAGTCTTCGACTCGGCCTTCATGTTCATTTCCCAGGCCGGATACATCGCTCGGTACGTTCGTCTTCGCTGGATACTTATGTTGGTCTCTTATCTTATCTATGTTTTCATAGTTCCCATATGAGTTTCACATGTGCAGGGTGACTTAGCGTTGGCCATCGACCGCCAGGCGGCAAACCTGTCGTCTCGCTTGGAAGGAGGACCACGCTTCAAGGCGATGGCGCGTGCTGCCCTACATTCCATCCGTGTAGCAGCACAACGAATCCTCTTCTTCGATGTTGCTTGTGGCCGAAAGACAGATGCATCGGTTCCGCACCGGAGAGGGGCCCGGCCGCCTAACCTGATGTCAGCCCGGCCTAGCCTGGGTGGTGCTCGACAGAGCACTTCGTCAGCACGGCGCAGTCATCGTGACACATCGTCGACCTGGGGAGGTGACATACCAGGGACGTCCGCCGGCCCGTCTCGGCTTCATCGTTCCTCGTCAATGCACAGTGCTCGACGCAGAGATCTGCATATTGGGGGCCCGTCGAGACATCGCACTCCCGGTTCAGATGACTCTGATGATGAGGACGGCATCCGTCGTCAAGACAGGGACGATGCGAGTAGGGCGTTGGCAGAGCGGCTTGCGGCTGACAAAGATTGGGGCCAGGCTCATATTGAGCAGGCTGTCCAGGGACAGAGACACTCAGTCCCTGGGGGGTCTACTTGGGAGAGTTGGGGGGACCCCGCCCACGACTACATGGATGTGGATGACGATCGTGAGTACTGTTGGATCAAGGATGCCGACTAGAGGGGGGGTGAATAGGAGGCTTTTAAAACTTTAAAACTTAGAACAAATAAATGCAAATCAAAACAAATAATATAAGCAAAAGGAAAAGAGAACGAACACAACGATTTTTACCGAGGTATCGGAGACTCGCCCAGTCTCCACTAATCCTCGTTGAAGCACTCAAATCACTTGAGTCTTGCCTCAATATCTACAAAGGATATTATCACTAGTGGTTGCTCCTTGTCCACTCCGGAAAGGCGAGCACCGATGTCTTGTACACACTTGCCGAGCCTCTCCGACAATCTCCGAACGGAGAGATCAACAGCCACGCCTCCGAACCGTCTAGGTGAGGGCGCTCACCAAGAGTAACAGGCAGCGAGGTCTTCTCTAGACCTCCAAACACGCACCGAGAAGCTAAGTGAATGCAAATGCAAAAGAACTGAAACTGTCGGTGGATCGGAAAGCACTCGACTTGATCAAAAGATCAAGATTTTAAGTAGAAAACTAAAGCTCAAGAGTGTATATGAAATGCTGCTGCTTGTTATGAGAAACACATGCCCAAAGCCCCTATTTATAGCCTCAAGAAGCAAATGAACCGTTGGAACTAGGGCTGAAAATCAGCAACTCAAACTGACAGTCAGTTTGCCTAACTGACAGTCAGTTTAGTGCACAACGGCCGACAAAATTTACGGACGAAAACTTTGCTAGCCGTTCGTGGTCGAAAAGGAAAGCTGAAACCCACAACTGACAGTCAGTTACACAAACTGACAGTCAGTTCGACCACAGTCACGACCAAAATCAAATAGAAACTCAGTTAAAATCTCTGTGGTCGAAACCCCAACTGACAGTCAGTATGGACAAACTGACAGTCAGTTTAGTACAAAAATTTTGAGCACAAAATACACCCTCTCTGGACAATGGTCAGTTTAAACTAACTGACAGTCAGTTTAGCAAACTGACAGTCAGCCTGAACAAAAACAGAGATAACTTTAAATCCAGAAATCCAAAAGAGGTGTTTAATAGCTCGTTGGAAATATAATTTTAAGGGCTACAATTTTGTCAACAGAAGCAAAAGCCAGATCTTTCTAAATCTTTCTGGAAAATGCAAATACTCTTCTGCTGTCAAAAACTGAACTGAAAAACCAGATTTTTCAAATAAGTTCAAAACCAAATCCAACCAAAAAGGATGCAATGCAATGACCTAGATTTCTCGGTTTGTGTTGGAGATAAAGAGAGGACTTTCGCCACCCCTCTTTATAGTACGGTTAAAACTAGAAAATAATTTTCCTAACCGATCTTCTCCAAACGCCGAGATCGGTAAAAATAAAAACTCGTAATACCTGAGGTCTTTCGCATCTTCATGATTTGCGTCTTATCTTTGCTCTTCTGCATCTTGTGCTTTACTTTAAGTCGGGTTCATCTTGATATTCTTGCATTTCTTCCCAACTGATCCCTGTATCAATTAAACTCAATAGCACAATTAGTCCGGAACACTTTGTTTTCATTAATCATCAAAATTAGGGTTAGGCATGAAGACCTAGATGCAACAAGTACTACGCTCCGCAGGGGGCCGACCCCAGTTGGGTGGCACCACAACGGGACAATCAGGACTGGGTCTCGAGCATGTTAGGGTTGCACGACTAGAGATGTAAGTTGGGCCGTGCCGGGCCGGCACGGCACGGGCCCGTCGGGCCAGTGGCTTGTGTCGTGCCGTGCCCGGGCCGGCCTACGGGCTGTCGTGCCGGGCCGAGACGGCCTGTTTGCTCAGCGGAGAGGCCCGGCACGGCACGATAGCCCGCAGGCCGCAGTGCGTGCCGGGCCGGCACGGGCACGGCCCGTTTCGTCCTCGACGAGATGCGCGGGGGCTCCCGGAGCCGACGGTGGCGCCGGTGTGGGACCGCGATGCGGTCCCGGACCCGCTGAAGCCGGCGCGCGGCCCTCCGCCGTCGTTCACCGCGTTCAACTTCGTGACGCAGCTGGTCGAGATATCGCCGGAGAGCATCGCCCGCATCAAGGAGGTCTTCAAGAACGAGACAGGGCACACCTGCTCGACCTTCGACGCGGTCACCGGCCCGTCGTCCTCCTCTGCGGCTCTGCCTTTCCGCCAGCCGCGCCGGCCCGTCGTCGAAAATGCTGCTGCCGTCGCTGGCGCTCGCCACGGGAGCCTACAGATCCATGCCGTCCCCGCTGCAGCGATCGGCGGAGTGTTCCTCGGCGCCAACGTTGCTGAAGCTGCTGCTGTTCTCCTCGTCGTCGTCTGACGACACCGGTGACGAGACCGGCGCCGACGAGAGCCTCACGCCTGTGAGCAGAAACCTGCTGTGCCGCCTCGTCAGCTCGCTCGCCGTGTGCACCGGCACAGGATCTGCGGCGCCAGATCTGCGGCGCAAGGAGGGCGCGGCGGTGCTGCGCGAGGACTCGAGGAGGGTGTGGCGCCGTGGCTGTGCGAGGACGGCGTGGTGGCCCAGATCTGCTGTGCGAGGAGGGCTCGGCGGCGCGGCGCGAGGAGGGCGTGGCGGCACGGCGACGCCGGCGTGGAGGGCGTGGTGGTTGAGGAGAGGAATTGAGGAGCTCCATGTGCGACGGGCCAAAATGCTAGATTGAGTGTTGGGCCGGCCCGCGTGCTAATGGGCCACTTTGTGCCGTGCCGGCCCTGGAATGGCCCACAGTATCGTGCTGGGCCGTGCCGCCCGTGGGCTGAGTTTCGTGGCCCAGCACGGCCCGGTCCCCCTTGCCGGGCCGGCACGGCCCGTTTTCTTTCGTGCCGGGCCAGGCCGCATGCCGGGCCAAAATAGCGTGCTTCGGGCAGGCCCGGTAACGGCCCGGCCCAACTTACACCTCTATGCATGACCCTAATGCACATCAGTACTACCAACCGGATCAGTTGGCACTTAGCGAGCTCGAAGATCACCCTCCACCGACACAGCCATCTCAGGGTCATGCAGGTACTGAGCGGCATGGTCCTTCTACCGCGGCTGGGCGGCGATCACATGTGCCACCTGATCCGTACTCACCATCGCCTTTTCAGAGAGATAGACATGGGCATGGGCATAAGAGGGGTCGTCCGAACCCATAGCGAACATGTACATCGCACTTTTATTTTCCAGTGTGTTACATTCAAAATGAATCATGTAGTTCACTAGATTTCTTATATATTTTTATTATATGATACATACTTACATATATTTCTATAGATATATATATATATGCGTGTGTATATATATATATCTATACAGTATGTATGTATTTATGTATGTACAGTATGATGGGAAAAACTCCTAGCCCAGCTGGTGGGAACTCTCTTCTACCTCGTTGTCCACCTGGGTTCGAATCCCCACTGATCTTGATTTGGGTTCACAGGATAGATTTTGATATTTTACGATTTGAGATAGATTAGGGTTGAACTGATCTTGTTACTGCCAAACATAAAAGTCTTTAGAAGCCAGATTCAATTCCATCTCTAAATCTCAGATCTATCAACCCTATTCTGTTTCGAAAACAGGATTCTAATTACCCTAAATACTCAGAACTCAGATTTAGCTAAATCTTGACCTAATCCAGATCAGATTATTCTTGGATTCTGATCATGGGTATGTCAATACCTTGATCCAGAAAGTTGGCAGCCAAATCGTATCATCTAAGCCATTTTCACATATCAGTCCAAATTATATCGTAATTTAGTCCTTTATTTGATATCTAGAAACCCAAAAAGGCTAAAATCTTCAGATTAATTCCAAATTCAAAATTTCTTCAGCAAATCTTTTTCAAATGCTATTTGATACAATTTTCTCTTTTGTGCAGATTACAAATCACATTTTAAAGGCCATAATTCAAAATCGACAAAACTCAGATCTTATTTTACCCTAAAGTACCCTATTTTCAGTTTATATTGAAAATCATCAAATCAAGTCATATTTTATCAAATCTCTTGTTAGATGAGTATAATGTATAAGTTTATACTTATTTGTGAAATCAGATTACAAATCAATCCACAATTTAATCATTAATTCTTTTCTGTTGTCGAATTCTCCAGATGCGACAAGTTCTGGAGAGGTGTCGTGGTCGAGAGGCACGACAAGAGCTTGTCGTAGTCGTGAAGCACGACAAGGCCCTAGTCGTGTTCCTCGACCATGACAAGCAGTTCCCCGCGCGACTAGCATCTTGTCGAACTCTGGGAACTCGACAAGCTGACGTGACAGGCTATTTGTGTAAATTATTACAATTGTGAGTTAATTTCGTAATTAATTTTTAAATATGGGTTAACAGTAAAAAAAAACTCCCGTTCTTACTAATATGACCCACACCATTACTCTTCTATATTTAATCATCTACATATGAATACATATAATACCCCTTTTTAGTATTTCAAGACGATAGCTGACAAATATTGAGGCGATATGATGTCTCTCATCGTCGGTTATAACGGTGACCAACATGAGAGCTTTGATGGTGGAGTAGAGTTATAATGGAGTCGGTAGTGTGGCATAATGCTATTGGTAGGGTGGGTGACGAAAATGGTAGAGACGGGTGACTATGAAGGTTGGCAATATCAATATTTGTAATGGGTGGAGTTAACATTTGGTGACGAAAAAGGAAGTCAGGTGCATCTGAGGGCCCATTAGGTCTAAAGCCCATTTCAAATCGGGCCAACCCAAGTCAAAGCCATACGCTCTAAAGCCCGGCCCACTGAACCACAATTAGGTTTAGCCCCCCTATAAAATCACTGTTTCCTCACCGTGCGACGCCACCACCTCCTCTAAACTCTCCACATCTACCTCGCGCGGCGGCGTACGCAGGCGGCCGGCTCCCCGACCCACCGTGCTCTCTCGCGGCAGCCATGGTGCACGTCAGTTTCTACCGCAACTGTAAGCTCTCCCTCCCCGCAATGCATCGTGATATGTGTTGCGAAACCGTGGCACTCTAGATTGTATAATGTAGTTGCGTCGTAGGCCGTAGCATTTCATATGCAACGCTACATAGACCTGGGCATGCACGTATTTGGTCTCATACAATGTTTTGATTTCGCAAGATAGTTCCTTTTGGAAATATACAGCTCGAAGTTTAGCTATAAATCCGATTGCTACTCGGTGCAATGTATAAATGTTCACTGATAACATAAGAAGACCTAGTTATAGCTTTGATGGAATCATTCACGTTCTTGGCATTTTGATCTCGGAACCATGTATCTCAAAGCTAAATTTAAGCTTTCTTTAGATAATTGCTATTGTAGCTCACCATTGTTGATGTGCTGTAGATGGAAAGACTTTCAAGAAGCCTCGGCGTCCGTACGAGAAGGAGCGTCTTGACGCCGAGCTGAAGCTGGTGGGCGAGTATGGTCTGCGGTGCAAGCGTGAGCTGTGGCGTGTGCAGTATGCCCTGAGCCGCATCCGTAACGCGGCGAGGGAGCTGCTCACCCTAGATGAGAAGAACCCCCGCCGTATCTTCGAGGGAGAGGCACTGCTCCGCCGCATGAACCGCTATGGTCTGCTTGGGGAGGGCCAGAACAAGCTCGATTATGTGCTAGCGCTCACTGTTGAGAACTTCCTCCAGCGTCGCCTTCAGACAATTGTCTTCAAGAACGGCATGGCCAAGTCCATCCACCATGCTCGTGTCCTTATCAGACAACGCCACATCAGGTTAAATCTCCCACCTCATTTCTTTCGTACATATTAAAACTTAGAATAGAATACCGCACTAGTTACTACATGCACACGAGTTGACTAGGTTGATGTAGTAACATAGAATGTGGTGGTGTCATGGTGCCTTGTAATGTTTGTGTGTAGATAACAGTTTTCCTTCAAATTTGCTGTATGGAAGTGGTGGCAGGTTGTGAGTTATGTGATGATTTCCCACTGTTGGACTGATAGTATTTTTGCAAAGGACAGTATTGGTGATTGTTCATTTTATGTTGGGCCATATGATGAGAATCCATATGCAATACTCACGACGGTCATCTGAGACACTTAGTGTGTAATGTTGCAGTCATATTTTTCTCTGATGCCCTTTCCTCAGTTTTCATTTTTCAATGCTAGCATCTATTATACATTGTGAAGCATTTTGTGTTGCCGTGTGTTGTTTGTTGTCTGGTTGCTCGTCTTGCTAGAAAGACTTCCTTGTTTTACCTTCGTCTTGCAGCTTTTTTTTCGCAACATTATGAAATCTGAATTTTAGAATGTTTGCCAAATAATGGATCATCATGGCATGTCTTTGGTGTGGTTTATTTGCTAAATATATCTTTTGAATGTTTTGAAATGCTGATGATGCTAATAGTTTTCATTGAGTGCTTAAATCCTATGTTCAAGAATAAGTTTGTAGTTTCTCGTTTTTGTGTGTTACAATTTTTAAGTTACTTCAGATGTATTCATTGCTGTTAAGTCAAAAGTAATTTTTAATTTCTTTTAGAAATTTCATGTGAATCTCAATACATTTTCTGTGGCACAATGAGGAGCTAATTCTGCTAATGTATATCTGAGGCCAAAAGGTCAATGACACTAATGTCCTTTTCATTCTGAGCACACTATTCTACAGACATCTATTGTTTTTTATACGATGCTACTTGCCTGAAGAGTGAAGAGTGATGCATCTGACCCGAATAGAGTACAGTAATGATGAACAATTGTTATTGTAATTCTTTGATTAGTTCTTGAAACCTATGGTGGCCACACTACCAATTTTGTTTTACTGTATTCAGCTTTTGATCTACTTGGACATTAATTCCTATTTGACAGGGTTGGGAGGCAGCTTGTCAACATTCCGTCGTTCATGGTGAGGGTTGACTCTGAGAAGCACATTGACTTCTCTCTTACCAGCCCACTGGGTGGTGGCCCCTCTGGAAGAGTCAAGAGGAAGAACCAAAAGAAGGCCTCTGGCGGTGGTGGCGGTGATGGTGATGAGGAGGAAGAGTGAGCTTGGTAGTGCCCTGTAGGGCTTTCACTACAGGAGTTGAAATAGATGAATTAGACACAAGCAAATTTAGGTGCAGAGAGTTTTTCTTCAGAATTCTGTTGTCTTGAATCCAAATTTTGGAAACCATTTTTCCTGTTTAGCTCATCATCAGATGAACATGTGAATTCAGTTTTGCTTAATTTTAAGCTGTATAGCATTTCTTGAAATTTTCTTTTCAAATTATCCATACTGCATAACTGTACCAAATATTTGAAAATTTGCATAGTTTGGTCACTCAGCTGCGTTTAGTTACCCAAAAACGATGTAGTGTTGTTTGAAGAAACACAGCAGCAATTTCATATTTCATTAGAATCATAGAGTAATAGATTTATTATCCATGGTAGATCTAGATCATTTGATGGTGCACTTAGTTATGTAATGAAATCCATCTTACATGGTGTGCCATTTGTCTGAGTGATAAGTATGATCCCAAAGAAAAGTAGACACTAGTATAGAATACTAGATTGGCATTAAAGATATGTTTGTTCCAGTATTTCCCAAGTACAGGCTGTAAAAGAGCATCAGCATACTGCTACATCTGGTGATTAAGCTAGTACTGTAATTGTAAATAAGCATAATTGATACCCTACATTTCACTCTAACAATGACTTCTGGCCCTGGATTCTAATGCTTTTGTAACCTGGAACAACGAGCTCTTAGTAAACAGAAGCTCTTTATGTGGCTGGTCCTGAAGAATCGTTTATGCTCACATATTACCTTAACAAGCGTCGATGGATCCGAAGATGCTTCCTGCCTGTTCAGATGTATGGCTAAATAAACAGTTCACCATCCATTGCTAGATTGCGTAAGCGGCAAACTTGTGTTAAACTGACTTAAAATTCCTCATTTGACGGGAAAAATCTGTTCCAAAGAAAGGTACACAACCACTGCTGTGAGCTCAGCTGGCAGCAAAATGAAATGGCAATGCATCTAGTTCTTGAGTGTGTGCATGCCCGGGCTGTCTGCCTGTCTGGGATACAGCGGCAAAATGACACAATTGCCAATTATTACAGCTTTTCTTATACCAGCAAGCAACAAGTATTGACTTGTGTTCTGATGGACTGAGGTAATGTCGACAACAGAGAAATCAGCAGTGAGGTAATGTCAGAACAACGAAGATCAACAGGACAGGAGTTAGCTCACTGATTTTATTCACCTGTTGGACAATGTTGAATAAATGCAATTATTTTTCATAACAAATCAATGTCTCCAGCAAGTCTATAGTTCCAATCTGATAGGAGGGCAAGTGTTGGATTCAAGCATTGGTACCCTTGTTTATAGGGTAGTAGTTTTTCAGTTGTGTTGTGACAGGCCCAAAGTGAAAGTAGAATAGGACTAACTTATTTGTTGTGTACAGAATAGTACTAACTGTACCCTGCTGTATATACTGTAATTTCCCCTCTTCATGCAATACAATAGCAGATGTCTTGCTTATTTTAAAAAGCAAATTTGGTAGTGCATAATTAGCATAAATTTGATATGTTGAAACCAAAAATAAGTGGCACAGCATTGAGAAAAGGTATGTATGTTCATCACTCCATTGTGAAACTAATGCAATGACATCAAAATTCTACTTTCTTACATTTGCAATTGTCATGCAGCTTCTCCTTGCCTTTCCACATGAACAATTATACATGATATCATATCAGTTCTACATTTGGTGATTGGAGCTACGGTATTTGCAAAAGGAACCAATACTACTCTTCCAGCACTCTAAGCGCCATATGACGATCAACCTGTCCACCTTCCTTCTCCGGCTCTGGCTTAAATTCCCAATCACCAGTGCTGAATGCACGGCGAGAGTGGCTAAAAAAACCATCAAGCAGGTTAATGACAAGTTCAGCAAGTTCTTCTCCTTCCACCAGCTGACAGCCACTGAAACCGTATCGCTGCCATGTCTCAAGACGTATCGCTGCCATGTCTCAGGAGGTTGACTGCACACTCTCGCCGCAGCCTCAGAGCTGCTGAACACGACCAGCGCAACCCTCGTTGTAGTGTAGACAGCAGGATAGTTACTTCCTCAAAGTCAATCAGAGAGAGTCCCAACCAAGCTTGAACTCCCGGCAATACTCCTGACAGAAGGACAGAACAACCACTAGGACTTGCTTTGATGAACTCATGCAGTGAGAGCTGTCGAATGCTGCCAATGCAGTTAGTCCAACCTTAGTACTGATAATATCCCTCTGCATCTCCATGAATTGAAGGATGCGGTTGGAAACCATCTCCAACACCATCTGCTGGAACTGAGGAGATGGTTGATAATCTTTTGCACAGGCTCTCAGGCGGTCAGGCCTGTGAATTTCTCCAGAATATGCAGCAGAGACGAGACGTCAAGTGCAGAATAGCATGTACAGTCAAGAATGCGCAGGTGGTGGATGGCAAGATAGAGGCGATCGAGAGGAGAGAAGACTCTGTCTCGAGAGGAACATATACCCTGGGTTCTGGCGGACGTTAATCTCCAAGCCGCAGGAGATTTCTTGGTTTTTCTGCTATCTTTGTTGTGCCCTATTTTCACGTACGAGACGTCTAACCAATCATATCTAGGGTTTGCGGGTGAAGACCGCCGTCAGCGACTTTCAAAGATATTGGCTCGGGACGATTACGGCATAGGCTCGATCTGTGAGCCGTCCTTGGCCACCCATCCAAGATTGCGCCGGTGGAGGTCAGGGCGAAACCTAGAGGGAGACGCCTGTCTGTAAGGGGGGCTATGGCTGCAGAGGTGTCCAGGAGAGGACAGGCTGATGGGGGGCCGGGGCACAATGGGACGAACAATGGTAGATGGCACACTCATGGAGGAGAGAGTGGAAGATGCAATGGAACTATATATATCTTATGAGATCAGATCTGATTTAGAGTTAAAACTTCCACTGATCTTAGCATAATCTTTACAGCACCAACCCAACCAACCACATGACATAGCTATACAAAATGACGAAGGGCAAAGTTAAACAATAACCCATAACAAGAGAAGAAAAAGAGATCTGTTACCTTCTTTCCTCTTTAATTTGCCTTCCTAGAGTTCCAAAAGAATAATATCACCAGTTCTCAGATTTGCCCATTTTCTCCTCCTCCTCTTCTTCTTTTTGAGTATGCACGGCATGTGCATAATTCATCGAAAGAAGGGAGGGGTTTAGAGTTGTTCAACCGTACAGTATAATTAGCTAAGGCTCTAAATTGTTGATCTAATTTCGCCATCTAGAGACTACTAGAGGAAAAATCTTCAGCAAAGGAGTTACAAAAGCTCCAAAAAACAGCGAGAGATTAGGAACTAGGTTTACGGTAACAGGTTACCCACCAGATCTTCCATTCTTTCTTGATTGTCACCACAAGCTGCGCCATACTTTACCCTGATGTTGGAAAATCCTCTTATTTCTCTAGTTCCTCCTTGAACTCTCCCAACTTTGTTGCATGCATGCACACTTAGTGCTTGATGCTTTCACACGTGGTAAAATGGCTTGAAGTGAAATTAGCAACTCCTTGTACATGCATGCACGCGCACAAGAAACTTTCTCTAACCATCTTTTTCTTTTTTTACATTAATTCCGGCGTTTGACTTATAAAATGACGAAAATTAACTAACAAGTTTGAGATTTTTTAAGTTTAGAGAGCTAAGTGAGATAATCACGCAAAGTTAGAAACCTATATGCAGTAGCAATGCTTCACAAAAATCTTAGAAGAGCCATATATAGTACTAGAATATGAATTTTTCAAAACTAAGTTTTCAACTTGAAAATTATAGATTTAGGAGGGGTCAAATTAGTAAATTTTTAATGTATCATATAGTATAGATCTTTAGTTACTTTTTCACACACATGTATATAATTACTGCCACAAAGATCCGCCCTTGGCTATATGTTATTTACTAATTGTAAATGAGGCATTCATGACATTTAAAAAAATATAGGAATGGCAGCTCTAAAAGCAAAACACAATTGCACGTTAAAGATTCATGACATAAAAACTAGGACTAACAATGCCTCTTCGACTTGTCTATCTTCCTCGCCTAGCTGCTGGTCTTGTTGCGCGTTCTATCCTGACTTCCTCGGTAAACAATGTCCTCCACGACGTGAAATAATAACCGTCCGTCCGAGCCTCGCCGTCCACTTCGTTTGTCTGGCGGAACATGCATGGTATAAACCTACGGCTAGGCGTCACATGCCTCGCAATCTCAGACGGATGCAGCTTAGAAGACATGATCACGAACGGCTCCGACGACGTCTCATACTCCTCTACTTCCCACGTTGGCAAGGGCGACAATGTTGGTGCCGGTGTCGGCGTCAGATCGGCGGTAGTTCTTGGTGCCCTCGGACTCGCCGGAAGATTTAGCGCCGCCTTTACATCTCTCCAGTCGATTACGTATCCCAACTCGAGCGGGGGAGACATGCTCACCGATGACCCCGACGTCGTCTCATATCCTCTAGTTCCCATGTTGGCAAGGTCGGCAATGTTGGTGTCGGCGTCGGCGTCAGATCGGCGGTAGTTCTTGATGCCCCGGCACTACTGTTGGATTTAGTGCCACCTTTACATCTCTGCAGTCATGGAGCTCGATTACGTTGCCCAACTCGAGCGGGGGAACTGCCAGACAGTCCGCAACGGACTGGTCGCCGATCCTGGAGCGCGCTGGCTGCGGCGGCTTCGGTTTCGAAGACGACCACTCCCCTCCGCGCCCATTGGCAGACGGCGATAGCCTCGATGGCGCCGAACGGTGCGAAGACGGCGCAGAGGTCTTCCGTGCCCGTGAGCCGCGAGAACCCGCGGACGTAGACGCAGCGCCGGTGGACGGACGGGTTGATACCGAGATGCTTGACATACTGGAGGAGGTGGCACACCATGATGGCCTTGGCGGTGTCGTCTCCACGGACGGTGCGTACCAAATACTCGACTTGGTCCATATCCATGTTTGATTTGATTAATTTCTTTAGGGTAGGCTAAGTTGAATTCCATCACATATGCGTGTGCGTGAATATATGTTAATAATCTATACTACTTAATACATATTGAGCTATAGATAACCATCCCTTTATTTTTTTCTTAAATACTTTGATTGTCTCTTAAAACTCCGTAACACACTATTTTATATTTTAAAAATGAAAAAAAAATTTACAAACTGACTATCTAAAAAAAATGTGTTGGATTATAATCTAATAGATGGTACCAAATGTATCCATTTTTTATAATTACATTGGATGTTCTCGATGAAAATGACTATTTACAACTCAGTCATCAGCCATCCATTCACAACAAACTGATATTTCCTAACGAAATGATAAGATTTGCGGCAAAAGGAAAAAGAATTCTTCTAACAACAGATTTTAACACAAAATTCATTGTGGCATCAAAACAAATCACGACAACAGAAAAAGATTTCGAAATCTCTACAACAAACAGAGCCAATTTTCTGCGAGAGAAGAAACACATGTGTTATGTTGATTCAGTTTGTACATCGATGATAGTGTCGCGGCTCATACTGTAGCTACACAAGAGAGGCAAGAGAGAGCGGAGGCAATGACTCCATGGGGCAATGTCTTGCTAGTCTAGCCGTGTATCGGCGGTGGTGTCTTGATTCGTGTGCATTAGGAAAAGAGAGATGAGAGATAGTGGAGGGCAACCGGGGGGGTGACGGAGTGGTGCTTGAGGGTTGCGGCCGACTGGCTGATGGGGTGCAAGTGGTTGTGCCGCGTCCCGCGGAGGTGGTGGCTTGCCGATTCGGCTACGCACTGGTGGTGGCCCTACTTTCATTGTGGCAGCGAGAGCAAGAAACTAGGGAGAGAGAGAGAGAGGAGAGAGAAAGGGAGAAGGGTGCGGACGTCATGAGGGAGCTTGACCACCGCTGGTCGCCACACACCTCTGCCACCGCTACGTGCGAGAGGGAGTGAGAAAAAAAGGGGAAAATGGGGAAGAAAGAGAGAGGGTGAGAGAGATGAGGGCAGGAGAGAGAGCCCTTGGGAGCCGTATGAGAGAGAGAGGCCCGAGAGAGAGAAAGAGAGAGATTAAGAAGCGGAGAGAGAAGGTGAGGAAAAGGGAGGAGGCCACAGAGTGGTGGATTGCTGCTCCAATCAGTGCGCTGGTGTTGGGGCGGCGACTCATCACTCCAGTTGGCGGGCTGGTGTTGCTGCCATTCAATTTGGACCTCGAAGGGGAGAGAGAGGTGAGAGAGAGTCCTCTCCCCCTGTGGCGGTTAGGGTTAAGAGGGGCACATACACTGTAGGCCGGCCAACTTGCTCTTTTTTTCGTTTCTGTTATTTTTCTTTTCTTTTTATTAGAAACAACAACAACCACTACTACAAAAATGTAGAGTACTAAAAGTTCAAAAACATCTCTACTAACGGTTCTCATACTATTAGTGATCAGCACGATAGAACATGTCTAGCAGTATTCTAACGGTTTCGAACTGTTTGTATAACTTAGTATATTCTAACGGCTCTTATTAGTGAATTGTTATAATATAGTAGTTATTCTAACTGTTCACTAATAAGAACCGTTAGAATAGCTACTGTATTCATCTTCCATTATTCACATTCAAAAGAGAGACACTGCATCATCTTGTGTAAACAGACTTGAGTCAAATTATTGGGGATATTGGGTAACAAGTGTCCAGTAAGAACCATGGCAATCATAGCAGAATATCATTGAAATCTGAATTTGTCGAAGCAAAACATGCTAATCTTTCAAAGATTGTTGTCTTCCTCCATCTATTGCTCTTTTCTGAAGTCCTTGCCCATCATGAAGTGGGAATCTCCTATAATAATAGGTTTGTAATCGGTCATTAGAAAGTGTCAACAGTAATTTAATTCCTTAAGTAATGAAAGTAACGTAAAGTTAAGACATTCGCCAATTAGGTGCGGAGATTTTCTTGGTAACATCATCTCCATTCGCCAACTCTATTTTCTTAGCCCACAATTCTAGAATCCTAAGAAGAGAAAAATCAAATCACTATAATTGCAAGTGAGTTATGGGATGGAGAGGATGTACAAACAAATAGCTTAATGAAGTCGTTGATACAATGAAGGTGACAAGTCCAACTAGATCAAGAGCATTAGTTGGCTCTTCCTGAAATCTGCTAAAACCTTTGTTCTTCAGCGTTCAGACACTTCTTGAATTCAACAGAGTTTGGTTTTTTGAGGTCTATGCGATGTTATAATAGCTCACAGAAACTTTTGATCTTCCAATCACTAACTGGAACCCGAGTTTCCCCATTCCAAAATGTCACGCTCCAGAACAGAGTGCAGTGCATATCCTGCTTCTCTGAAGACTATACAGAAGTACATTTTGTCATACATCCCAGTAGGCAGGTACTTTCTCTTGCATCAAACCAGTGAGCTTTATCGCCAAAACCATCAGCCATGTGGAAACAAACAAGTTTAAAGAGTTAATAAATGCATACATGCTCTCTCCGGGAACAAACAAGTTTCTAATGATTAAATGGAGATGTTACTGGTGGGACCGGAGATTACAATACAAGGTTGCATTCCATAAAAATAAAATTGCATTGACCTGATCTTTTCTCTTCCTCAGAGTCATATGAAGCTGCAATGAGGGAATGTCAACATGGCTGTGCTATCCTATTGGTAGCACCAGAAAGATCTGACAAACAGATTTCAAGTAAATTAAGAGGCTGGAAGGCATGTTTAGCAGAGCTTCTTGAGGTAGTTTGCTGAAGTTAATTTGTGGTATGAATAGACAGCAAGACATGTTCGGTAAGTGCTAGAGCTGGAGCATTTCCTCTACATTCGCTTGAACAACACTAGGTGAAAAAGCATTCTCCAGACATCACTATTTCTTCCACCAATGCAATGCTGATTTAATTCTCTTGCCGCAAGAAAGCATGATGCGTTCCTTCCACCTGATAACAAACAGCAATGGTTTAATATAATGCATGAGCTAGAGAAATTGTACGAGAATGGTCATGATGAATAGCACACGTAATTGAAAAACTTAAAAACATTGATCAAAATGTCTACATGTATAGTTACTTGAGCAAGTCTTTGTGCATTTATACAATAATTGAAAAAACATTCATAAAAGAGATATGACCATGCCTGGGCTTCAGCCCCTCCTGGGCCCTGGCATCCTCCCAGCCCAACCCCTTATATGGGCCATGTAACATAGCCCATCGACCCATTAGGTCAGACGCAGCCTTCGTCTCCCCAAGCCCTTCAAAAGCCCTCCTTATTTGGTGATGTCCAAAACTTCCTCCGGCTACTCACACCTCTACTCTTAATTCCCTTGTCAACACCGGCGAACCACCGCCAAGCCATTGCACTGTGTATGATCAAGGATGCCGACTAGATGAGGTGAATAGGAGACTTTTAAAAATTCTTTTTAACTAAACAATTTTTGCAAGACGTTTAGGATAACCTAGATTTCGCAAAGGGTTTACAAACAATCTAACATCTAGTTGCAATTAATCAATATGGAATACACAATACAACATGCAACAAGATTAATTTAAACAATTTGTGTCAAGGTAAATATAAATTGAGTAAGAAAGAAACAATTGACACAATGATTTTACCGAGCCCTCAGAGACTCGTTCGGTCTCCCCTACTCCTCGTTGAAGTGCTCACAAGTGAGCCTCGCTTCTATATCCACGAATGATATCTTCACTTGGGTTGCTCTTTCTCTACACCGAATAGACGAGCACTAATACCTTTCACACTTGTTTGTCGGCCTCTCCAACAAATTTCACCGGAGATATCGCGACTCTTCTTCACAAACAGTCTAGGTGATGGCGATCGTCAAGAGTAACAAATCGAACATGCTCACTTGAATGAATCAAGTGCTAGAAACTCAAAAGATACAAATGGATGTCCAACACTCTAGCACTAGCTTGCAAATTGTGGATGAAGTGCACTAAGCACTCTTAGCCTCTCACAAATGCTTCTCCTCTAATTCACTCAAGAATCTTGGCTCAAATCTAGCCTCTAGATGCAAGAGATCAAATATAATGAACTTGGCTAGGTTATACACAGTGTTTTCAACTTCTTGAGTACCCTCAAATGAAGGCCAACACGAGATATTTATAGCCCCTCAAAGAAACTAGCCGTTTGCAACAAAACGAGCCAATTATGTACAGGCCGGACAGTGTCCAGCCAGTACAAGTCAATAGGACCATTGTAAAATGTGTCAGTTACCGTTGGGCTATTTTTGTGAAGGCTGGACATGATCTTTTGTTCGGACAAAAAACCCAGACAGATGCATTTGTCTCTGGTTACATGTTTCAATTAAGCCTCAACCGATTTATATAGGCCGGACAATGTCCGGCCCGTCCCAGACAAAAGCCCCCTGGATGGATATAAATGTCTCTGGTTACATTTTAATTAACCCTTACAAGTTTTGTACAGTCCGGACAAAGTCCTGCCATCACAGACAATGTCTGGTCTTCCCCGGACAAAAGCCCCGGACAAAATTATCTGTCTCTGTTTACGATTTGCATTTGCCACTAGAGTTGTGTACTGGCCGGATAATGTCCGGACACCACAGACAATGTTCGGCCTATGCAAACCGAAAACAAGACTTTACCAATTTTACTCTAAACCAGATTTAGGCTATTTGCAAATACAGTTTCTCTGTTTTCTCACAGATATGTCTGCTGACACTCAGCAAAGACCACGACCAGTTTGATTTAAGAACATAAAGCTACTGGTCGAATATCTGGTCGAAAACAGGTGGCCGAGTGGATTTGGTCGAGCGTACGTAATCGAGCTAAAAACTGGTACGACCAGTTTGAACTCCTACAACCACAACCAGCTCCAAACTAAGATATGATCAGAATGTGCAAGTACGACCATGACCCTCTAGTAATGAAACAGATTGCTTTGGCTGACGACCACGACTAAGTGCAGTTTTCAAAACATTTTCTTTAATACAAACAAACTACACTTAGATTTTCTAGCAAAGCAAGAGATGATTAAGCACTAGTGCAGATGATATGAATGCATTTGAGCTTCCACACTAGATAGACTTGAGCTACTAGTTTCCGACCCCTCTTAATAGTACGGTCAAATTAGTAAAAAGAAGTCATATCAAATTGGTCTATCTCCAAACATCGATACTGATAAAATTCTAAGAAAATAATCCTTAATCTTGGATCTTACCTTCGGTGAAGCTCGACCTTGTGAAACTTGAATTTGCAAAGCTCGACCTCATTTAAGATGGCTCATATCAACATCATCCTCTACATGCCCTTGCTTGCTTTCATCTCGCAATACACCTTGAGACTACAACACATACACTCAACGCACATCGTTAGTCTCATAGTTAGGTTGTCGTTAATCACTAGAGAAATTACTCCATAAATGAGTTAACTCAACAATTTCTCTTCGGTGAAATGACAAAATCATTTTCAACAAACCACAAGTGAGTAAGAGATGAAGTACACAATCATATAGATCCATATATGATAAGAAATACAGACAAGATCTATACTGCTCACGTCATGATAATGATTAGATTAAACTCGATGTAAGCACAGATGACATACATGATGAGCTCCCCCTCAACATATGCATCGATCTTGAACCACGACAAGTGAGGCATCTATTGGATCTAGGTCGATCTAGATATCTAGGTTTTGATGATTAATGATGATTTGGATAAATCCCTGATGATTAAAGTTAATCTGGAGAATGTCAGATTTGATGATTAAATGACAATTTAGATAAATCCTGATTTAGCACAAGTAAATTAAATTGATTATTGATAAACTCTGAAATAGATGTTCCTTAGTTGTGGGTTTAATATTGATGCATATGTAGAGGGGGAGCTCGGTGGTTGCATCAATCTTGTGGTAAATGTAAATTGAAATGTCATGAGATGAATCCTGAATTTTGATGGCTCCTTATTAAGATTTTGACATCGATACATATGCTGAGGAGGAGCTCATCATATTGGTCATCTGATCTGATTGCCATCATGACATGTGAAGTATAGATCATGTGCGTATGTCTTTATCATATACGGATCTAAATGAGTGTATGATTCATCTCTTACTATTTGTTGAATATGGTTTTGTCATTTCACTGGAAAGAGAAATTTTTGAGCTAACTCCTGTGTGGAGTAATTTCTCTAGTGATGAATGACAAACTAATTATGAGACTAACGTTGCGCATTGAGTATATGTGTTGTAGTCTTAGAATGGTTGCGAGATGAAAGCAAGCAAAAGCGTGAAGATGATGATGCCGGTATGAGTCATCTCGAGCGAGGTCGAGCTTTGCGAGGATAAGCGTCGAGTGGTCGAGTTTCATCGAAGGTAAAATCCAAGATTAAGGATTGTTTTCTTAGGATTTTATCGGCCTCGGTGTTTGGAGATAGACCAGATTGATAAGATTCTTTTTGCTAGTTTAACCGTATTATTAAGAGGGGTTGGAAACTAGTAGCTTGAATCTATCTAGTGCGGAAGCTCAAATGCATTCATATCATCTTGCACTAGTGTTTTATCGCCTCTTGCATGGCTAGAGAGTCTAAGTGTAGTTTGTGGTGCATTAGAGAAAATGCTTTGAAAACTGCACTTAGTCTTGATCGCCAGCTATTTTAATTGGTTTATATTGTAGAGCTGGTCGTGATCGTATTTACACATTCTGATCGTATCCTTGTTTAGGGTTTGGTCATGGTCGTAGGAGTTCAAACTGGTCGTACCATTCTTCGGCTCGCTTGCGTACGCTCGACCAAATCCACCCGACCACCTGTTTTCGATCGGATATTCGACCTGTGGTTTTAGTTCATAAATCATATTGGTTGTGGTCATCGCTGAGTGTTAGCTGAGATATCCGCGAGAAAATAGCAAATCCGTATGTGCAAATACCCAAAATTGCATTAGAGATTTTTTTGTGTTAGACATTTTGGAAGCAGGAAGGTTTTTGAATTTTCTAGAATTATCTAGGCCTTTCTATGTCTTTCTATAGTTGAAAAATGAGCTATCTCAATCGAATCTCTGGATCAAAAGTTATGCTTGTTTTATTGTCGACATGCATTGGCCCGACAGTGTCCGAAATGATCGGACAATGTCCGGCCTATACAAATTTTTTTGAGCGTGTTGCAAAATATGAACCAGAGACGTTTGCATCCGTCCGGGGGCTTTTGTCCGGCCTGTACAATTTGTTTGAGCTGAGAGTTAACAGAGACAGATATATATGTCTAGGGGCTTTTGTCCGTCATAGCCGAACATTGTCCGGCCTTTAAAAAAAATCCCCCAATGGTAACTGACATTTTGCAACGGTCGAAATTTGTTGTACTGGTCGGACAATGTCCGACCTGTACAAAATTTCGCCTGTTCGTGGCAAACGGTCAGTTTTCTTTGAGGGCTATATATATCTTGTGTTTGAATTCATTTGGGGTGGCTCAAGAAGTTGATTTCTCTGTTGAAAAGCTAGCCAAGTTCATGCATATGAGATATTGCATCTAGAGGCGAGATTTGAGCCCAAAATCCTTAGTGGATTTGAGAGAGAGCATTTGGGAGAGGTTGTGAGTGTTTAGTGCACTTCATCTCAATTTGCATGCTAGTACTAGAGTGTTGAGCATTCATTTGCATCTTTGAGGTTCTAGCACGAGATTCGTTCAAACGAAAGTGCATCCGACTTGTTACTCTTGGCGATCGCCTTCGCCGAATCCCAAGGAAACTTGGGTATAAGGTGTCGGGGGAGACTCGCGATCTCTCCATTGAAATTTGTCGGAGAGGCCGACAAGAACTTGTGAAAGGTGTGGTTCTCGCCTATCCGGTGTGGAGAAGGAGCAACCCTAGTGAGATATCCTTCGTGGATATAGAAGCGAGGCTTACAAGTGAGCGCTTCAACGAGGAGTAAGGGAGACCGGGCGAGTCTCTGAGACCTCGGTAAAAATATTGTGTCAATTGCGTATTTCTTATTCATTTCATATTTACCTTGACACAATTGTTTAACTCATTAGTTGCTTGGTGTATTGTATAATTCATATTGAGTTTTTGCAACTAGTGTTAAATTGTTGTTGCATGTTGAATTGCGTATTCCATATGGTTGAATGCAACTAGTTGATTAGATTCTTGTTAAACCCTTTGCAATCCTAGGTTATCTTAAACATCTTTTAAAGTTGCTTAGTTGAGAAAAAAATTGTAAAAGCCTCCTATTCACCCCCTCTAGTCGGTATCCTTGATCCTACAACATCAACTTTGCACAAGCATAAATAACTAACATTATGAGTTTCTCCTCAATATATGCATCGATATTAAAGCATGATAAGGAAAACATCAACTTGGGGTTTAACACATGACGCTTCAATTGACAATTAGCACAAACTTGATCCAAGTATAGATAAAAGATATGAAGAGCTCCCCCTCAACATATGCATTGATCTTGAACCTCAACAAGGAGTCATTAACTTTTAGGGTTTAACAAGTAACATTTCAATTTATTTTGCTAAAACAGGGTTTATTAATTATCATACGGTTTATCCAAATTGTCATTAATCATCAAAATCTAGATCCAACACACTGTAGCCACAGCTTTGCGCTCTAGCAGTCCGGCCCTCCGGTTCGATTTGCTTGATTGCCTCCAAATTCCAAATTATAATCTGTCGAACTGTGCCTAAAATCTAAGGTAAGTTCGATTTGGTGTGAACCTTAGTTCGTTAAACTTAACGTTTTCAAATTATAACAGTGTAAATTTGTGAAATTTTCGTGGAATCTTGGGTGAACTGTGAACAATTGAAGACTTGAAGGCTTGAAGAGTTGAAGTGCTTCCGCAGTTGAAGCCCGGGTTGTTTCCAATTTGTGCTAAGTAAGTTAGTCTATTCTACATTTTGTTTCCAATTGTTGTTTAGTGCCAACAATTGTTTCTAAAGAAAATCAGATGAACAAAATCATCAGGGCAACCTGCCCAATCTGACTCAGAAAACGCGCTGATAAGCGTTGAGTCGGACTTCTGAAAAACGAGTCCCATATCTTATGTACCATGCAAATATCGAAGGATACGCTTTATTGCACTCCAATGATCACTGGTAGGTGCGTGTAGAAATTGGCAAACTCGGTTTACGGTGAAAGCTATATTTGGCCGTGTGATCAGCACATACTGGAGGGCACCAACTGTACTTCTATACCGTGTAGCACCTTCAAGTGTTAAAAAAGTACCTTGGTATGCTGACATTTTTTCTGTAGATGCCATGGGCGTGGGACTGGACTTGCATGTGTGCATGTTAGTTCGTCGAAGAATGTTGCTGATGTACTAACGTTGTGTCAGCATAAGTGCATTGGCCCCCTTGGCTGAGACAACTTCAACACCCAGAAAGAAGTTAAGCACTCCGAGATCCTTGATCGCAAAAACTTCTTGTAAATTGTTGAGCAAGGTAGCCGTGGCAGTATCCGAAGAGCTTGCGATGATGATGTCGTCCACATAAATTAACATGTAGATAGTTACTTCACCATGCCGGTAGATGAACAAGGAGGCGTCAGCTTGAGACGGTACAAAGCCGATTTCTTGCAGTCGTGAGCTTAATCGAGAGAACCAAGCCCTGGGAGCCTGCTTGAGGCAATAAAGTGCTTTGTCCAACTTACAAACATGTCGAGGATGCTGAGAATCCTCATAGCCCGGAGGCTGAGTCATGTAGACATCCTCCTCAAGCACTCCGTGAAAAAAGGCATTATGGACATCAACTTGCCTGAGACTCCATCCTCGAGAAACAGCTAGTGCAAGAATGAGTCGAATGGTAGTTGGCTTGACAACAGGACTAAACGTGTCGTCATAGTCAACACCATACTGTTGTTTGAAGCCCTTAGCTACCAAGCGCCCCTTGTATCTGTCAATAGTGCCATCAGCCTTTAGTTTAATTTTATACACCCATTTGCAATCAATCAAGTTTTGATTGTTCTGCCGCGGCACCAAGTGCCATGTCTTGTTGTGATGCAATGCTAGGATCTCCTCCTCCATAGCCTGTCTCTAGCAGTGATGATGGGTAGCTTCAGTGTATGTTGTTGGCTCTGTTGTCGGTGCAGCAACAGTAGCAGTAGATGCATGGAACGCCTTGCGACCAGTTAGAGGATATCTGATAGTCGCATCGGTATATACCTTTGGTTTCTGAATATTGTGCTGAGATCTGGTGCAAGGGCCAGCCCGAGTGGGGACTTTATCCATTGGGAGAACATAGCTGGCATCATTTGGAGAAGTATCATCTTGAGAACCTGCATCGTTAGTAGCATGGGGCAAGTCTGAACTAATCTCATTTACATGATCATTCTCAGGAGTGACAGAGGACGGGTTTGTGGACACAGGGTCTATAGAGGCAGAGACAGGTTGTAGATTTGTGGAGGTAGATACGAAGGGCTGAAGTTGAGCAGGGAGCAAGACATCAACTTGTGTGAGTGTTGGCTTCGGCTGAGACTGTCCAGAGGCAAACGGGAAGACATTCTCATAAAAAATGACATCTCTAGAAATGTACACTCGGCCGGTTGATCTATCCAAGCACTTGTAACCTTTGTGTAGAAGACTATATCCCAAGAAAACACACTGCCGTGATCTAAACTGGAACTTGTGTATGTTATAGGGCCTGAGATTTGGCCAACAAGCGCAACCGAAAACTTTGAGGAATGGATAAGCTGGTTTGGTCCCAAAAAGCTTGTGCACAGGTGTATCAAACTGGATAACACGACTAGGAACACGATTTGTCAGGAAACAAGCTGTTTGAAAGGCTTCTGGCCAATATTTTAGTGGCATGCTTGATTGGGACAAAAGAGAGAGACCTACCTCGACTATGTGTCTATGTTTTTGCTCTGCGGATCCATTTTATTGGTGTGTATGGGGACATGATACTCTGTGAGATATGCCAATTTTATTGAGATATTTGTGAAGAGCTTGATACTCTCCACCCCAATCAGATTGGACACATATGATCTTCCTATCTAGTAACCGTTCAACATGCTTTTGAAATTGAACAAAGATGGAAGAAGCATCAGACTTTGCTTTCAAAGGATAAATCCAAGTGTATTTGCTAAAATCATTAATAAAACTGATATAGTATTTGTATCCTCCAAAGGAGGTGACAGCTTGACCCCATACATCTGAAAACACCAATTCTAAAGGAAATTTAGACACACGAACTGAGGTTGGAAAAGGTAACTGGTGACTTTTTGCCTCCTGACAAGCATTGCAAACACTTGCAATGGGCTTATTTGACTCGACTGGAAGTTGATTCTTCTGAAGAATTCGGTTGACAACTAAAGGTGATGGATGTCCTAGACGCCGGTGCCACAAATCCATGGGAGCCTTAACAGCAGAGAAAGCTCTTCGTGATATAGCCGTCAAGGGTGTAAGGGGATACAGCCCCCCTTCACATCTGCCCTGGAGAAGAGGAGTCCTCGTGGCTTGATCTTTGACAAGGAACCGATCAAGATAAAATTCAAAGAAGACACCATTGTCTTTAGTGAACTTATGAACTGATAACAGATCTCTTTTGATCTTAGGAACATGCAATATGTTGTTTAAGTGGAGAGATCTATCAGAAGAAGGAATTTGAGAATGACCAATGTGAGAGATTTGCAAACCTGTGCCATTAGCTACATGGACTTAATCCTTGCCGAGATACTCCTTTTTGATGGATAGCTTGTCAAGGTTGTTGGTGATGTGGTCTGTGGCACCAGTATCCGTGTACCAACTTGGATCATCGATGTATGACGAAGAGACCATGGCAGCAGATCGACCTTCATCGCCTTGGAAGCTATGGTTGAATCGGTTGTAACACCGAAGTGCAACGTGACCAATTTTGCCACACACCTGGCAAGTTGGCCGGTTTCCTTGGTTGAAATTCTGATGAGCATCGGATGGGTTGTTGTCGCCGTGCCTCCCTCGGCCATTGCCACCATTACCACGGCCATTATTACGGCCATGGTAGCCATTGCCCCGTCCTCGGTTGCTGCGTTGAATGTTGTTCACCGATGAGATCTGAACGTTGCTATTGCTGAGTTCTTCCTCATCTCGAAGCTAAGAAGATGAGCATAAAGATCCGTGAGGGATATTGGATCCGGCCTTGTACAGATGGATGTGACAAGAGCGTCATACTCAGAGTCAAGGCCTGCCAGGATATACGAGGTAATATCTTCGTCATCCAACTTCTTGCCGATGGAGCCAAGGATATCAGAAAGATTCTTGATTTTGGCATAATATTCAGACATCGTCATGTCATTCTTCTTCGTGTTGGTGAGTTGGAGTCAAAGTTGCATAGCGCGCGCACGAGAGCTAGAGGAAAACATCCGCTCTAGTGCACTCCAAACTTCTGCAGTTGTTGTCATAAACATAACTTGAGACAACACTTCCTCCGTCAGAGATGCAAGTAAAGCACTCAGAACAATCTGATAATGCTGTACCCACTGCGTGTAGGCAGAATTCAGACTTGCGTTTCTTGCCCAGCATCCGATTGCTAGGTGATCGTGGCTGCAGGGCATGCGATCGATCCATCAGCATAACCCAAAAGCCCTTGGCCGCGAAGATACGGCATGATCTGCGCTTTCCACAAGAGATGGTTTGATCGTGTCAACTTGACATTGATCAATTGCGCAAAGGATGGCATGGGAAGAATTCCAGTAGAGGAAGAACTGGAATTCAGGCTAACAATGGCGGAGTTGGGCACCGTCATGGTGTGGTGTGGCTCTGATACCATAAAGAAAATCAGATGAAGAATAGGAAAAGAAGTCCACAGCTCCAATGAGAGCCCGCACCCATGTATTTATATAGCCAACCCTATTGTCGGTTGGTAAATAGAGAAAGAACAAGATTAGCCTTATCTTGAAGATACAGGCTGTTACATATTTGGTACACGAGATATGCAATCTCAAAAATTCCAAACTAACTATTCCTATCTTTAGGGAAGCTATTTTTACAGTTTCCATCTTGTGTATTCTATGTTTTGTTTGTTGGAAACTCAAGTATTATAGCAATTGTGCAATGATTTCATTATAGTTGAACTCTACTGTCAATTGCTACTATTATACTACCTTTTGTATGTTATACCTCAGCCCCCCCTTCCGCTAATTCCTGGTTCCGCCACTGCCATTAGTACATGACCAGGTCGTATAACAATGGTAAGAAGAGAAAATTGTGTTAGGATTTGTGGGACAGATTAGAGTAGCTAGTGAGACATAGGTAAACTTGATATGCATTCAAGCCAAACGAATTTACACTCTCCAAAATCCTTCCATAGCTCAAAAAGAAGCAAAGGTGAGTTTAATGAGTTAATACTACTGAAAAGACAAGCAACAGGGCATCCTTTGCGACTTGTTATGCTAAAGCTCAGTATTACCTTGCAATCTGTATAATATTATTCAGTCATTTCTATAGCTTGTCAAATTGTCCTAAAGAGGACTAGACTCATAAGAGAAAGGACAAAATTTTGCAGAACAATAATCAGATTAGAAGCATTAGAGGACATCACTGCCGAGGATCTTGGTGAATATGCAAATCTGAGGAACTTCGTAAACCATCTTAAAGAGGCTGGCTGGAAGGACAAGCTGGGACAGCCGATTATAGATATTCACTAAAATTGGCCTACCACCAATACCATTTCAGTAAAAGAAAATCCTTTGGCTTGGATTTGAGTGTTGATGAATTGTAAGATACTATAGCTTTGTATACCTTGCAGTTCGGGCAATGTTATGAAGAACGCATGATTCTATATAGACCAAGCAAAAAATCAATAGGCTTTAACTGAAAGTGTGCACTGTTGTTCATGCATTTGAACAAAACCAAGAACTGGTAGCTACTTCAGATTTGTTCGAAGCAAGATATTCAGATATAAGTAATCAAGAAGTGTAATAGTTTCACTCAATGAAAAAAATCAATGTAAGTGGAAAATTATTCATCTTCCATTATTCACATTCAAAAGAGAGACACTGCATCATCTTGTATAAACAGACTTGAGTCAAGTTATTGGGGATATTGGGTAACAAGTGTCCAGTAAGAACCATGGCAATCATAGCAGAATATCATTGAAATCTGAATTTGTGGAAGCAAAACATGCTAATCTTTCAAAGATTGTTGACTTCCTCCATCTATTGCTCTTTTCTGAAGTCCTTGCCCATCATGAAATGGGAATCTCCTATAATAATAGGTTTGTAATCAGTCATTAGAAAGTGTCAACAGTAAATTAATTTCTTAAGTAATGAAAGTAACGTAAAGTTAAGGCAAAGATTGCAGTCTAGGGAAGCTGGAAAAGAAAATTTTGGATAATAAATGCTAGTGGTACTCCTTGATGAGCTATTAGCAGTCATAAAGTCACTGGCAACACAATATATTTCCCTCACCCACAACTTGTACTAGGACTAAAATTTCCAACAACATTTAACCTTTCAAAGAAAATGTGTTCATCCTTCCGAATACCACAAAAAATAAACTTGACTTACGTTTATAAATTTATCAGACACAAGATAAAGCAATGGGAAATTGAAGTAAACAATAACCAAAGATGAAACAAAGCAAAAGTAGTGAATTGATAATTTTATATATTCAATTAGGTGAAAGTAAAGGTGTTAAAGGAAATGAGCAGGTCGAACTAAAAAGATCTGGGGAATTGTGTTGGCTTACAAATAGGAGAGGAAGCAGAGGTAAGAAAATGAGGAACTGGTAGCTCCAAAAAAGCAAACCAAAGAAGATTGCTAAATAACCTATGAATAAAAGGCTCACAAGGTGGAGTGGAGGTGCAAAACATAAAACAAGAGGGAAACTGCACTAAGCACCTCCTATTTACGATAAAAGTTTTATTGAACTCTAAAAACATTTTTGTGTCAATCAACCCCATAAACTAAATTACTGCTGCAATCAAGTTCATTTGAGGTCTAGTGAAGGATTTAGTTTTCAACTAGGCCTGATAGTGAATGATTATACCATAATTATTTGGAACACGATACTAAAATCTATCATTGGTTGTAAAACTATTGATGCAGTCAAGTTCCAAACTAAGTACTAAATTTTGTGGTTGGGTCGGATTAGGAGTCTTAGGACTGAGGTTTGGCCATCCCCAGGCCTACCAACAGGCTTACTAAATATTCTAAACTCTAAACCCCTTCCAAGACCGCCGCTGTATTTCAGTATTTCCATTCCCTCTCTCCCTCCCTTCTAGTAGCCGACCGAGCTCTCCCTCCGCCACAGCCTCTTCTCCATCTCCGAGTGAGAAGCAAAGCTTCCGCTCTCCCAAAACCCTATATGCTGCTCTATATGGTTCTCTATTTTATCTCTACTTGTCCATAAAATTTCACTCATCTTTGATAGGGATGGCAACGGGGTAGATAATACCCGTCCTCCGTGGGTACTCGAACACGCGGGGTGGGTACGAAGAAAAATCAATACCCGTAGTGTGAATATGGGGAAAATCCAATACCCCTGAATATTTTAAAATTGAGTATGCAAAATCAATACCTGAATTCAAAAACCTGTCTCGACCCGAAAATTACTAGTGTGTGAGTGTGACTGTGTGTCAGTATATCAAACTCATTACCTACACGCGTTGCCGGCTGCTCGCAAGCGGCAAGCCATAGTACAAACTACAAACCTATTCTATTCTCCATTTCTCCTCCGCCGCTTCACTCCCCCGTGCCGCCCTCACGTCCTCGCCTCCCTTGCCACTACGCGCCCTGTGCCGCCCTTGCAGCCCACGCCTCCCTCGACCCCTTCGACCGTCGTCGGCTCCCTCGTCGGCCTTCGACCGTCGTCGGCTCTCATAAAAAACAAGGTTCTAAAAAAGAAATGTCTGGTATCAGGGCCCCGACGGGGTTGGGGACGCGAACTATACCCTCGCCCCAAACCCACCCCGTTTCCATCCCTAATCTCCAATGTGCCACCCCGTAAATATTTTTTTAATATGATTTGGAGAACAGATGATTCACTTGCTCACTTAGTTCTTGGATGCTCGTTTTGTTTTTTCATTGAACATACTGTGGTGTAATTGGCCCCTGTAGGTGGATGATGTTGTATTGGCCCGTGCACACTAGGTGTTTGTTCAAATGCCTCAATGGGATTTGCTCGTCATTTCGATGTCCTGCCCATGCTAAGTTTGGAACCGCCCTGGTGGTTTCCATAAAGAAGCCAACCACAGGCCCACATGGTTGAGTTCACAGAGGAGCAAAGAAAGCTAATATGAATGGTGAACCTATTGTAGTGTAGTGCGTAATGTCCATAGTGTGTGTGGTGTGATTATAGTGGAAATTGATACTTCTTCATCCGAATGTGATCGGTCTGCAGAGTTCATTAGTTAGATGATAGTATTTATTCTATTGACAATACACACCTCCACTCTAACCAAACACATACATAAAAATGAATGTTCAAGAAAATGCTAGACGCTAGGTGGGCGATTGTTTGACGCCTAGCACCTAGATCGCTAGGTGGGTCTTAGACGGCCACCTAGGCGGGGTCTAGGCGGCCACCTAATTTATTTATTATAGTTAGTTATCTGTCCTCATTATTTCTAAGGACCGATATAACATATGAACAATAATGATATAGTTAGTTATTTGTCCACCTAATTTAATACTATAATATAGGAACAATAATGATATAAAAATATTACTGCAATATTAGTAACACAAATTAGAGGTAGAACTGAACAAAAAGATTGAAATTTGTGAGTTATTCGAGATCGGATCAAAGTTTGGCTCGATTCAAGATCGACTCAAACTCTTAATGAGCCGAACTCGAGCCTGAGGTGAAACTCGAGTGAGTATTCGAATTGAACCCGAACATTCTCAAGCTCGTTCAACTCGTTATAGATCAAATTATAATTACCAATATCTAATGGGCCTCGACTGCACCCACGAACCCACGAGACCATGACCGACGAGGCCACGAGTCCAGGCTACAATCGGTCCATCACCTGATTGGCTGATCACTTCGGCCGACCATCCCATTCGCACATTCCCCATTCCCTAATCCCCAACCCTAGCCCTCACTCAAATCCTCTACGAGACCACGAGACCACCACTTGACTTGAGCAGTTGAGCGGCCGCACCACCCACCAGGCACCAGATCTATCACGGCGGAGCTGCGGAGTGGGTTCTCGGCCTCGCGGGGGAGTGGCGGCGCAGCCTCCTTCAGGATTGGTGAGGAACGCCGGTGGGCTTCTTCCGGACACGAGGACGGTCGACTTTCTTGGTGGTTTTTGTCTCTCGCGGCTGCTTCTTGGACACGTGCCCGTCGGAGCCGAGCGCGTGGTGAAGCGGGGGCACCACGGCAGCACACACGGTGATTGTCTAATCAAAAATATGATTTTGTATTACAGTTAGAGATGAATGTTTGTGTTTCCATGCTTCACCAAAGAAAACACCATGAATCGAGCAAATTATTGCCTTCAAAATAACATCCCTGTGATGTGATTATGTGAAGATGTTGCCAATGCAAAACTCCTATTGATACTCATTTCACACCTTGATAACTTTGAACATAGCTTTAATATTTTGTTTTGACGCTGGAAGTCTGGAACTCCCTACAAAGAGTCAATTGGAGCTGCACAACAGCACAAATCTGATGTATTTTGAAGATCCTATAATGCATTTTGTTTCTCTTCGTTGAAAGTTTGAATTGTCTCCCAAGATTCTATATTTTAGTTTGTTATGTTATATTGAAACTCTGCATTTTGGTTTTCTTGATTGAAATTATGAATTGTTATGCTATTAATTTATTATTGTCACGAAGAAGATTCTATGTTTTTAGTTGTAAATTGTAGTGCACATTTCCGAGTCGAGCCTAATTGAGCTCGAGTGAGTCCAATCAAACCTCACGAGAAAGCATTTATTTGTGTATAGAGTCTAATCGAGCTTTATCGAGTTGAGCTCGAGCCTAGTTCTAAGTTCGTTAATATTTCGAGTCGAGTCCAATACACTATCGAGCCCAAGCCAAGCCTGTCGAGCTCGGCTCGTTTCCAGCCCTAGTTAGAGGTCTCGTTCCTCTTCGGGGTTGAGTCAGAGGAGATGGATCTCTTCAGTGGCGGCGGACGGGCGGAGGGAGATCTACTTCCTAGTTCCTCGGCTGCGGCAGACGGGTGGAGGGACCGAGGGAGATCCGCTTCCTAGGCTGCAGCGGATAGGCGGAGGGACCGAGGAAGATCTCCTTCCTCGGCTGCGGCAGACGGGTGGAGGGACCGATCTCGTTCCTCGGTTGTGGCGGACGGGTGGAGGTACCGAGGGAGGTCTCGTTCCTCGGCTGCGGCGGACAGGCGAAGGGACTAAGGAAGGTTTCGTTCCTCGGCTATGGCGGCGGACGAGCGGAAGGTCTCGTTCCTCGGCGGCGGCAGATCTACTCGTGTCTGAACCGCGGCGGCGGCAGATCTACTCGTGTCTGAACCGCGGCGGCGGCGAGACACGAGACTATGGGAAAAGTGGAGAAAACTAGAAAAAGAAACTACCCTAAACGCGTAAGTTTTTTAAGCCTTTTCTTCCTCAGCCTAGCTCCGATTCGTGCCGCCTTGCTCAGCCGAGCGCCATTGAGGACCGCCTAGTAGACTCGACCGCCCAGGCTACCGATTTGGGCATAATCGTCGCGCTTGGTCACCGCCGAGCGCTTAGGCGCCGCCTAGGCTGACTTTTAGAACACTGATGAAAATAGAACAATGAATTGAGCCCTCAACCTCCCTTTGCTGGGGCACACGTTTTTAACTATTCAAGTGCACATGTGAGTCCTCTTGGGTTGTTTTTTGGATTGTGGAGGACATTACAATTGTCTTTTCTTGTACTAATTTTAATGATTTGAACCTAGTTCCTTTTTACTGCATTTCTTTAGCTATCTTAAATGGTTCCAGTTGTTTAGCTAGTTGATCTCATCTCAGGATATCTTGAAAGATAATTAGTCCAAATGCATAAGTTAAGCAGAATAGATTGAACAAAAGTATATGTTCATAATGTTCAGAATTGTCGAAACATGAGGTGTTATGTCTGCCATAGAGCACATGGCATGTATTCCGTAAGCCGAATGCTATGTGCTCTTAATATATTGCTGAACTTTCTACAGGTTTTCTTCATCAATGTTTAAACCACTTGCTTTGATTTGTTTGTTGAAGTTCGATAGGGAAAAAAAACTTTATGCTTAATTTCTTATATATTGATGGTTATGTTTTTCTCCATGCAAGCAGATCACTATGAGTTCTATGAGGATGGGATTGCTAAAGGGCTTGAGGAGGCCATTAGGACAGCAAAGAAATTCAGTTGGTGGGTAGTTTCTCTTTCTTTTTGTTCATGGGATATGCTTATTATATTGAGGATCAAGCTGGATTAAGTTGTTTGTGCCTTTCTGTAGATTTTTACAAAAAATTGCAATCATGGAGCTCAACTATTTCTTTTATGTTGATGAGAAGAATGGCAGGAATGATGAGGATGATGATTTTACAGATTCTAAGAGAGATTTAGAACCACAAAGTGTAAACCCCGCGAAAGGTTGGGGATTCCGTGGTGTGCACAGGGTATCAATACATTCTATGAAAACAAGTTTGTTATTTTGGTTCTCAAGAAAAGAATTTGACACCCATGGACTTTTCACTCTTGCTAGGCTATTATTTGTGGCAAAGTTGGGCAGGTGCCTTTGCAGAAAATACTAAGGAATGGACGTACAGTAACTGTATTTACTGTTGGGACAGGTGGCATGTTTGACCAGAGGATAATAAGTGCTGAGCACTTGCCGAGGCCAGCTCAATGGCATCGTATAGCTGTTCATAACGAACAGTTAGGTGCATATGCTGTTCAAAAGTTGGTCAAGAAGTATGTGATTTAAAGCAAAAGAGTGTCTTTTTCCTATGTATGTCGTCAGATATGTAGTTTTGAATTTTATTTTCACTAATGATACTGCTGACTCTATTCTCATGCCCTATTTTAGTGCTGCAGTCTATGTTGAGTCAGTGTGTAGTCAGTGTGTGCGCACATGTCTAGGCGGACTCTATATTCCCTTATACGGCTAAGGTTTTGTTTTCTTAGTGCTAGTCATGTGTTAAAAAAATGCAGAAAGATGTACATGGTATCGACTGTTGTGCCTAAGAGATATCTTATCTTATTGAGTCTCAAAGACTCATAGCTATAGTTGCACGATGGTGTATGCAGACGACGCTTCAGAACCATATCAAAAGGTGGGATCAGATGACGATTGTTTTCTAGACCATGTCCATGAAGGAAGGATCTTTTTTCAAAAGGATACTTAGCATGAAGAGTATTAACATTAAGTTTTTGGAATTTTATTTTCTTAAATCTTATTTCAATAATTTTTGTAAAAACATTTTAAAGTTTTGAATAAAGAGTTTTTTTATCCGTTGTGCTAATACATCTGTGTTTCCACTCTATATCAAAATTCATATGAACATGAACTCGAATGTATTTAGAAGAGGTTCAAATCTCCCAAACCCTTAGTTTGGGGTGTTTCATGTGGTATTTCAAATATTATCAGAATTTATTATATAATAATAGATAGATGAGAATATTGAAAAGATAATTGTACTTTTGAAGAGCCGTAAAATTTCTATCAATCAAAGCGTGGAACAATCCCAATTAACAGATAAAAAAACTAGCTTACCATCTATGAAAAGGTTTTTTTCGGATCAATACAGTAACTAATCATCAGTAATTAATTTTGAAACCATCTAGCTTACCATCTCAAATTAATAGATACTATTAATGCATCAATTGTAATCCTGAATACGATTCGTACTCATATCCTAGTGAATACTAATAAGTAGGTGCACGTTCACCACATGTTTATAACATATAACATGACAATATATAAACAAATCTAATCGGAACTGTAAAAATCTAATATTCTCATTTCTTTACATCTATATTGAATTAAAATAGGAATATGTGTAAAATTAAAATACTAAAACTTAACATAAATTTAAATTGTAGTAAAAACAAGAAAATTATGTGGCCGCCTCTTCGTATCTTTTCAACTGTTTGCTGTGTTCTCCCCAATTTCCTATATGTACCACAAAAAACATTACATAATTTAAAACATGATAAAAAAAACCTTCTAAGTTTTTTATGTGTAAAATTTAAATAAAATTATAAATTATATACTTAATATGCCAATGTGCACCACCAACTCAGAATGTGCATCCACACATAGCTACATTAGCAAGTTGGTTGGTCGCCACCCATTTGCCTTCAAAGTACATTGAATCATTGCGCCTTAATGTCATCAAGACGTGTGGATGTGTTTGACTCTTTCCAATTCTAATTCAGTTGCATCATCATGCCTAAAGAAATTATTTGAAAAAAAGAAGAAAAATCTTCTTCCCAAATTTTTTTTATTTTAATTAGAATTCTAAAAATTTGAAAAACAATGAAGAATAAATGAATAAGTAACATTATTATTATTATTATTGTTGTTGTTGTTGTTGTTGTTATTGTTGTTCACTACTACAGAAATGCAGTCTACTAACCTCTGTTTTCTTAACGGTTTTACTTAATCTAGAAGAAAATCGTTAGTGTATATGATGCACAATAATGGACATTTATACTAACGGTTTGGTTGTGAGAAACCGTTAGTAAAGATCACATAATTTATTCTAACGATTCTTAATATATTAACCGTTAGAAAAAATATAATTACACTAATGGTTATATTTTTAGAACCGTTAGAATATATTTGATTTTATTCTAATGGTTCTTAATATATTAACCGTTAGAAGAAATATACTCATACTAACGGTTATATTTTTTGGAACCGTTAAAATAGATTTGATTTTATTCTAATGGTTATATTTTTGGAATTGTCAGAAGAAACCACATGATTTAATAAATACCCTCACCGTTGCCTCTTCTTTCTCTCTCTCTCGGCTCCTTCTCCGATCCTCCAAACCTAGATCCAGATCGACTTGACAGCGGAGTGGAGGGCGATGAGGAAGTGCGTTGGGTTGAGGCCGGACATGTGGAGGTCGTCGAGGGACACTAGGGTGTGGCCTTGGTGAAGGCACACCTCCAGGGCGCGCTCGGCACGGAGCTCCCTGGCGAGCGCGTCCCGAGCGCGGTCCAGCTCGGCTTTGCGGGAGTGGAGCTCGGCCTCTAGCTTGTGGGTGTAATCTGGTACGTCTTGAGGTGGTGGCACTGTTCCTCGACGTGCGCGGCGAGGGTGATGTGCATCACCACCGCGTCCTTAGCTACCACGGCGGCGGGGTCCTTGAGGTACCGACGTTTGATGTCCGAGAGCCTGGTGAGCTCCGTGACCATAGTGGCGTCCGCAGACTGAATCGCCTCGGCATTGTAGGGGAACTGTGCAAGTGTAGCTTCTAGGCCCCTAAAGAGTGTTTTAATAATTAATGACAACTACAAATGCTACACTAATGTTACCTGCCTAGTTGTGTAAAGAAGAAACTTTAAAGACAGGTTAATGAAAGGCGAAGAAAGAGCCTCATGATGAAGAAAGGGCATTGATCAAAAGGGCAAAGGTACGAAATAAGGCCTTTTCCATTTTTACCGGTCTAAGGTGTTTAGAGAAGAATTTTGACCGGATTTTAGGATAATTACCGTACTATTAGGAGGAGTATGTGGTGTATCACAAAATACTTCATCTATGTGCCATAAATCATAAAATCAACTTGCATTGCATACTAGAAGGTCATATACTTTGAAATATGCTTGTTTCAGCTCATTTCTGCTCAGCACTGTCTCAGTCGGTCTGACCGTATGTTGGACCGGCCTGACCGAATTCACGGACTGACCGATTAGAATTCTCGGACTGACCGACGTTATGTCTTAGTATAGTATATACCTTTTTAAGGTCGGTCTGTCCGTAGTTAAAATCTAGGTCAGTCTCCTGGAACCTCATGAATTATCTTTCTGTTGTTTTGAGCTATTACGGTCTGACCGTTTTATGAGACCGATCTGACCGTGAAATCGGTCTGACCGTGTTTTTGTACTACGGTCTGACCGTATGGCCGGTCTGTCCGTATTTTTCGGCCTGATCGTATAAGGTGTCCAGAAACTATGTCGTCTCTGGACAGCTTCACGGTCTGACCGAAATAGGCTCCGGTCTGACCGTGTGTGTGCCTGACAAGGGCAGTTGAGCATTTATTGCGCATGTTTAATGCCGTTGCAATTGCGGCGGTCTGACCGAGCTTATACCTGCGGTCTGACCGCCAAGAGAGCTTTTTCTCCCAACGGCTTGTAACGGCTGTATTTATTGTGGGGGGTATATATACTCCCATGCACGGCCCTGTTCACAACTCTGGGCATAATTTGAGCATTGTCATCATCTTTGAGAGTTTTAGCACATTTCATACACTCTAGGGTTCAAATTCTCGAATTTGTGAGAGTGTGCATTTGAGATCTTCTAGTGCATTGCATCTAGATCATTCAATCATCCTCGTGGCACTAGAAGAAGGCTAAGTGATCATCACCGGCTTGTTACTCTTGGAGTTTGCCGGCTCCTAGACGGCTAGGAGAAGGGTTTTGGAGAGCTCTTCAAGGAAGATTGTGAAGAAGCCTCAAAACGTCTTGTGAAAGGGTTGAGCACACCTTGCCGGAGCGGTAAAGTGCATCCTTAGTGAAATCGAGGTTTGGATAACTCATCACACTAATCCGGCTCAAGATCTAGGTCACTTCTCGAGAGAAGGTTGACTAGATAATGGAGCGGTTAGAGATTTGAGTTTGCCTCAACGTGGATTAGGGGTGATCGGCAAATCACCGAGACCACGGGATATATCCTTATGTTGGAATTGTGCTTTGTTCATATTGTGTTATTTATTTGCTCTCATTATCTTTAAATTGTTTGATTAATTGCTAAATTGTTAAAATCGCCTATTCACCCCCCTCTAGTCGATATCCTAGATCCCTTTCAGCAAGCTGCAGCTACGCATACGCCGCCTTCACGGCGCAAACGCCGGCGAATAGGTTCGTGAGAAGAGAGTCCACTGCGCCCTCCGACAGTGGCAGCAACGGCTACGCTAGATGCACTCGACCTTGGTTTGGTGAGCTCAAGCCCTAGATCCATGCTACCAGTGACCTCCATAGCATAGCTCAGATAAAGGAGTTGGCTGACCAGCTTATTGGATGTGTCCTAGCTCTCAGCCTTCCTATGTATGGATGCCGGGTTATACAAAAGGTGCTTATCAATTGAAATATGCTCATTTATGAAGTAAATAAATATCTTCTCATTTTACATGCCCAATTTACATCTGGTAAGTACCTATTTGTTGTTTTTGCACTGGTTAATGTTGGTAGTTTCACATCGTTTGTGTAAACTCTATGCGATTTTCTAATCTTAAGTGATATATATTTTGACAATATTTTGAATTGTTTATGGTACATCTGTTTGTATTCGTTTATGTTGTCATTATGTGTGAAACCGTCTATGTGATGAGTTTGTTTGGTTTTGCTGCATGTTGTAGGTATACCGGAGTTATAGTATACTTGCGGCAAGGACGGATCATCGGAGTAGAGCTTAGGGAGCAGTCGGAGACTCAATTGGTCCGAGAGATGCCGAAGATACTAGAGACTTGCCGGAACGCTAAACATGACTATTCCAATACCCAGATGTGACGTTACACCAAGATTGTTGAAGTACCTAAGTCGGTTGAAGTGTGGAGGTTGCCGGTTGAGGTCCAAAATGGGAGAGACTTCCCGGCATGTGGCGAGCTTTTCAACATCGAGGTGAACACGTGATGGTATTATGGTGAGCACAAGTGGTGCTCATGATGCCTGAGAAATCACCAAGATGGTCTACGGATTTCGCGTGGAAGCTTATGCAAAAGATTCTGTTTATGAGCTAATTATACACTAATCTGTACTTGTTCTTAGAAAAGTGTTAACAGAAAAGTTGTAGATATAGAAGTTATCTTTCCAACAGATCCAAGAACATCAAAATCGGAGTTCGGATGATGAAGTAATGATTGTTTTAGTTTCTACTGTTCAGAAAATACTGTAATTTTGAAAATGCTAAATCTTGATTGAGTGTTGGGCCGAAATGAGTTTCTGGCCCAACCTCCACTAACTGCTAGTTTAGTCCTACATTATTTGTAGAGACTAGTAAAAGTGAAGATTAGCTCTATATAAGAAAGGGAAGTGCTAGGGAAAGCACTCATCTCTTTGAGAGAGAGTTTTTGTTTATTGTATTTAGTCTTTAAAACTTTTGTATTTTTGATTTTTTGATTTCTTTTTCTTGGTTCTAGAATATTTTATAAGTTGTTAAATTTTCTCTATTTTTCTTGATTGTTTAAATTTTTGTATATGCTTGTTTAAATACTCGTAATTTAAATACTCGCAATTGATTGTTTAAATACCCGCAATTGGTTGTTTCAATACTTGCAGTTGATTGTTTCTTGTTTCTTTTTATTTCTCATTTTCTTTTTTTTTTGGAGATTTTTTGGATATTCTTCTCTTATTTCTTTTGCTTGCTTTTTGGGGATTTATTTTACAAAACTTATTCACCCATCTCTCAATTCGTCATTCTGATCTTTTAGTTTGAGATTCTGCCAGTTGGATCTGGCTTTGCTTCCCCTAGGATTGGTTCTAGGTCTCCAGGGGGGAGTTTATCTTCTTGGCAAAACTTAGCCGGTGCACCTAACGTACTAAACTATAATGGAATAGGAAGTCCAACTGTAGCAGCTTCTCTTCAGATGCCTATTGATCCACTATATGTTCATTACCTTCGTGCAGCTGAAATTGCAGCCCAAGTTGCAGCTAACTGTGATGATCCTCTCATGGAGAGGAGCCAACTAGGAAGTTCTTACATGGATATACTTGGTCTTCAGAAAGCTTACCTTAGTCCATTGCTTCAGCCACAAAAGCAGTATGGCTATTATGGAAACCTACCATTTGGCCTTGGTTATGCTGGAAGCCCTTTAACGAGTCTTGTTCATCCCTCTTCACCCATTGCATCTGGTAGTCCACTTAGGCATGGTGAACGCAGCATGTGCTTCCCATCTGGAATGAGAAATTTTGGTAATTCCTTTGGTTCATGGAATTCTGGCCTGGGTGGTAAAATGGATGTCAATTTCATGCCCTCACTTTTGGAGGAATTCAAGAGCAACAAAAGCAAATCTTACGAGCTCTCTGAAATTGCTGGTCATGTTGTTGAGTTCAGGTACACTTCTCATTGATGTTGATATTCACATGACAACCTAATAGCTTGCAAGTATCACCCAAGTAACTTGCAATATTAAATCACTGTATATAGTTAGTGTTTTGTTGGTACTTGACTATGGTGAGGTATCTAGTGCAGAGTACCCTTACCATGCAAAGTTGTGCAAAGTACCACTAAAATATTTGATCTTTTGTAATTAGTGGGAATAGGCCTTTACATGGAATACAGTATGTCCAAAATCCATGGTTAAGTAAACCTAAAAAACAGATAAATGAAAAGAAAAATTGAGAGAAAAAAAGAGGCACTATTATAAGAGGTAACCTATCTCTTGAATTGTCTAATTTCTCTTTTCTCAATAAGTTAGGTTGGGAATTTTGACAAATTTGTGGTTCATGTCGATTCCTTGTTCCACTATTTTTTTAAATTTTTTTTGTCAAACAGTTAGGAGTACTTGGCACAATTGCATGATAATGATACTTTGCACTGGACAAGAACCCCTTGACTATTGCTAATCGTGGAAGTGCACACATGATCTATTCCCTTATCTTATAAGTTTAGTTGGCTAATTTTCTAATTATTGAACAATTTGTAGTGCAGATCAATATGAAGGCGATGCATACAGCAAAAGTTAGAAATAGACAGTACCGAAGAGAAAGACATGGTTTTTGCATAAATCATGCCTCAAGCTCTCACATTGATGACTGATGTCTTTGGAAACTGTGTTGTCCAGAAGGTAGGACAAACAAAATGGTTTGCATTGTGATAGCTCTCCTTGTGTCATGTATCTCATGATTTCCCTTTCAATCAATTTTTTGAGCATGGGAGCATTGATCAGATAAAGGAGTTGGCTGACCAGCTTATTGGACGTGTCCTAGCTCTCAGCCTTCAGATGTATGGATGCCGGGTTGTACAAAAGGTGCTTATCAATTGAAATATGCTCATTTATGAAGTAAATAAATATCTTCTCATTTTACATGGTCAATTTACATCTGGTAAGTACCTATTTGTTGTTTTTTCACTGGTGCTAATTGCCATCATATCCAGGTAGCATTTTACAGTTTGCACAAGAACTCACCTTAACAATCTATGGATGGACAGGGTAAAATATTGGGCCCATAACATAAATCTTGATGCCTTCAGTGAGTCAGCTAGGATCACTTCTCTGACCAATAACCATACGCTTAAACTATAAGCACACCACTTTGACAGCAAACCACTTCACAGAAAATAAAAGGGCATAAGGCATCCTATATTTTATATTCATAACTAGATATTCCTGTGCAGATAATTTGGCATATGCATATTCTTTTAGCTAAGTACATATTGGATAAATGCATGTATACTTGATTCCATTTTTGTGTGTCTGTTTGTGTGCTAGTAAGGATTGGGTTTTCCGTTAGAAACCAGATGAACTCCAGACCAGTATGACTGGTACTGGGCTATCAGTTAGTATTAAGGTGGTCGAGTGCTATTTTAAATAATGTATAAACTAGTGATTTTACAAGATCGGAGAAATACAAAAAACTGAAGAAAATACAAAGAAAAACTATAAAGAAATAATGGTTGGTCAAAACCATTGGCAAACCAATTGGTTTCTGGTCTACCGGCTAGGATCAGGAACCGCCAGAAATTTGGGAAATTGAACCCTTGTGCTAGCACAATCGACAAGCCTGTACCTAAATGGATGAAACAAGGAAAAAGTTAAGGCGTTTAACTGATGTCACGGATGATATTCTTGCAGGCCATAGAAGTTGTTGATTTAGATCAGCAGACTGATATGGCTGTTGAGCTTCATGGACATGTCATGCGCTGTGTACGTGATCAAAATGGGAACCATGTCATACAAAAATGCATCGAATGCATCCCTGAGCATGCAATCCAGTTCATTGTCTTAACCTTCTATGGCCAAGTTGTGATGCTATCCACTCATCGATATGGTTGTAGAGTTATACAGGTATACTAATACTACATAGTATGCCTCATATGAATTTATTTTCAGTTGTAGAGAGGTTATTGTGCAACCAAACTCAATTATCATATCATGTGAATATGCTGTAGAGGGTGCTGGAGCATTGTGATGATCCTAAAACCCAGCAAATAATGATGGATGAGATCCTCAAGTCTGTTTGTTTGCTGGCTCAAGACCAGTATGGTAACTATGTCGTTCAGATCAGTGCTGCACATTTTTGGAGGATCTATTACGTATCTTATGGACCTGACCAAACTTTTTATGCTGCTTTACATTTATCCAGTGAAATGTAGGTAGACTGTTATGTGCAATAGTATCTATAAGTTATTATACTGATCCCAAAGCTCAATAATTACTAACAAGGACAAGGACTCTCTTCAAGGGACCGCAGAAAAAAAATAGTTATATATGATTTTGTATGTCATCTGTAGTTTGTTTTTGAGATGAAACCCTTAGTTTTGCCAATGTTACTGTTGTTTTACAATTCTTGGGTTATATCAATTCATTTCATGCTAACAACAGTAGTTGAATATGCTGTCACTCTTTTTGACATCAAAATTCCTCATTTGAATGCTTAAATTGATCAAAAAAATGTTTTACACAGTATAGATATTCCATTAGTGGAAGCCTGGTTCTGATTAGTTGGTTCTCTTGGCTTAATTAATGATTTGGGAGGTTGATGAACTTCTACAGTGATAAGGACATATTAGTTACTGTACTCATCTACTACATTGCAATTCTTGTGCGCAATGTGTGAACTTCAAAAACACGACCAAATTACAAATAGGACCAAATTGTATTCTTGTGTTGGATAAGAGACCACTGGTGAAATTTACTCCTTAGGGATAGCACATGGCTCAAGTTAGTAACTTGGTCAGCTCTTATGAAATTACCAGTCTAGCTATGCTACGTATGTCCTACCTGCGGACAACTTAACTGTTCAATGTAATTTCTTTGTTGTTTTGTTCTTGTTTTGCAACTATTTGGTTTGCAGAATGCATTTTTATTTTATCAATGTTTTTTTTTAATAATCAACTCACTGAACTTTACAACATATTCTGGAACATGGCAAGCCCCACGAGATATCTGCTATTATTGAGAAGTTAATTGGGCAAATTGTGCAAATGAGCCAGCAAAAGTTTGCTTCAAATGTCATAGAGAAGTGCTTAGCTTTCGGGAGTGTAGAACGCCAAATTTTGATAGGTGAAATGCTTGGATCCATTAACGAAAGTGAAACTCTTGAGGTTTGTGTTGTTTCTTCCTTTATCAAGTTTTCGAACAGTTATTGTCAAAGATTTGTTCAGTTAATTGGTTGCAATATCCTCAAAACATGCATGAAATGCTGATTGTAGTGACCTTACTGAAGTGACTTCCTTTGTGCTTGCTTCTTAGGTCATGATGAAAGATTAATTTGCGAACTATGTGGTGCAAAAGGTTTTAGGGACTTGTGATGATCAGCAGAGAGGTGATCCTTACAAGGATCAAAGCACATCTGAACACACTCAAGAAATACACTTACGGAAAGCACATAGTAGCGTGAGTAAAGAAGCTCGTTGCTGTTGGAGGTATGGTTTGTCTTCAGTTTACCTTTGCCATGAATACATTCCTCTCTAGTTGTGCGAGACCTGTGCTGTCTGGCCATATGGACTAATAATAGATAACTCTTCATGCAGAAAAGCGAGTCGGGCTTCAACCAGGCATATTCAAATGAGGAATCACCAGGCATTCTGGAGAAAGCAACTCTCACAATTTCATTGAAGATTTCTGCTCCGATTGCTTCGTAGTTGCTTCTTTTTGGATACATAGAATGTTTATATATAATGTAACTTTTCTCAAATCTTGTGAAAGCCAATTTTTCTGTTACTTCTAACAGGAGTTCGCTTTATGTTTTACAATAGCTGCATTGTTCTCAGTATAATATCGAGAAGTTTCAATATAATTGTAATATTTGAGTCAGATGCTCAGTAAGTCAATAAGTCACTGTTCCTAGGATTCATTCAAACTATTTAAGTCTACAGGATTGGTTGAATGTGCATATAACAATGATTCTTATTAATGAACCATTAGAATATAGTAAACTATTCTAACAATTCTTATGGACTGAAGGTCTTGCAGTCTCATTATACTACAAAACAACTTTAGCAAACAACTTCAAGCGGCTCAGTTGAGCATGCCTTCAGTCTAATCTTCCTGGCGTTGCCGATAGCAAAGTACAAACATGTTGACATTACCGGCTTGATGATGACCTTGTAAATGCTACTAACCAGAATATCCGGTCCACTCAATAACATGTCCATTTCAATCATTTTGTCAACACAAACTTGTTTGTTTCTGGAGAGAGAGCTGGCATGCATCGCATGAACTCTTAAAATTTGTTTGTTTCTACATGGGTGATAGCTCTGGCTGTAAAGCTTGCTGGCTCGATGCAAGAGAAAGTACCAGCCTACTGGGATTCTGTATGATCTTCAGAGTAACTCAGCGTCGTCCGTGAAAAAGCTGAACTATGATTTGAGATATTTATCAGATTCCAGGAGTGAAGTGACGTATTTTGCAAGAATCCCTTCTGAGATGTTTCTTTATGCTGACCAGTGTTCATATGAGGATAAGAGTATAGTGTAGTAATTTTATTATTGAATTGTAGCAATCCTGTGTTGCTATGTTCTCGCCACAACTACCATGGATGATTGCGTTAAACAATACATATAATTGCTATATTAAAAAAAGTAGCTACAATCTTGCTTTTTTTTTTCTTCTTTTGGCACTTGGTGTAATATTTCAACTATTGATTGTGTCTTATTTTCCTCTGAATTATGATTCATGAAATTCATGAAATCCTGCTGTAACAATACATATATATACACTTCAAATAGACTAAAAATAGGAGCTTTGAAAATACTTAACAGAAAACTCTGACATATCTACTTTAATATTTTAATTTATACCCTTTGAATATAATATAATAATAATTATGACAAAAAATACATATGTTATAAACTTCAAAGTGGAAACTATTAAACCACTTTCAACCTCCAAGCCTCTACTGTAAAAAATACATTCAGCTCCATCTTATCTTTAGAGAAGTCACCAACCGAAGACAATCTGTTTGATTTGAGTGAAACTGTCAAATATATTTGTTTAAAAACAGTCAAGGAAATAAACTTGGGAAGTTGCCAAATAAATTTGTTAAAATCGTGTCCAAAGTCTTCAATCAAGTATTCTGTAATCAAATCTATTCAATTGAAAGTTCATTGTCCTGAACAACTCAGTTGTGATGATAAATTGCACTTGGCAGCAGCCAAAAGAGCAAATGAAAAGGAAAGAAAACACATAGCTTGCATCCAGAAGGACATGCAAACTTCCACTCCTAAACATAATACTGCTGAAACTAATGAAAACACTTCCACAACTTGCCCAATGAAAGAAGCATGACTCTCTTCAGTATTCACCTCCTCCTGCCCATCATCCTTTGCACTGTGACTAGAACAATCCTTCTCCTGCTACCAAGAATGTTGTTATAACAAGCTTCTGTGATGAACACATGAATGCATGTCTGTATGCACATACTTATACACATCCAGAGTTGCTAACCTATAAGCCAAAACTCTGAAGAAACAACTAAATGTGATTATCCCTTTCTAGGAAAATTGGAAAAGAATTAAGGAGCTTTCGCAATCATTCATTTATAATTTCCAGCTATTGGAACTGCATTTACTACTTACTCTAATTGCAAGAAAAGCAGCCTTTCAAGTTTTGGCTAGTTCAAAAAACACTCGTGTTGTTACTTTTCCTTTAGATTTAAATTGCTCAATAATGTGTAAAATAAAAGGTAAATCAAAGCATTTGTCTTGAACAGTCTAACACTGTTTAATAACCCAATATTTTCCGTTGCATGCAAAGCTTCTTGTTCACTATCTAACATTTGTAAGTTCCTTGCTTGCAAGCATATACTTTATTCTGCTTCCAACTTAATTGCAACAATGCTTACTAAGATGTTCTGCAATTATTTACTGTTCTTGGAAGGAATTGAGCACCAATGTGTGCCATATGTGGTATATTTTTCCTTAATACAAACAAACTTTCTGGAATACAAACTGAACTTACTTAGCTCATCTAGTGATATGCTGGAAGCACTATCTCCAGATTTAACCAAGCGAATCTTGCCTGCACATAATAATTTTTCCAAAGATGAAGCTCATGAACGAAGGAAAGGAGCCAAAATAGTTAAGCTGTATTTGGTTTCATATAGTAGGGGGAAAAGGATAGTTAGCAGGCATATATTCAAGAAATCATTGAGTTATCTAGGGCAAATAACTCTTTTGAACAAATTTGTTCTTGCCATGAGATATTGCTTCGAAAACAAAGAGGACTACCAAACAAGATTTTTCATTTGAAATGGGATTAACATACCATCACGTCGCACACAGATCTCAGGTATACTTTTCACTTGATCATTAATACTGTCGTTGTAGACCCTAGTCTCAATATCACCCTCAACATAGACCGCAGCACTAAAATAGGGCATGAGAATAGAGTCAGCAGTATCATTAGTGAAAATAAAATTCAAAACTACATATCTGACGACATACATAGGAAAAAGACACTCTTTTGCTTTAAATCACATACTTCTTGACCAACTTTTGAACAGCATATGCACCTAACTGTTCGTTATGAACAGCTATACGATGCCATTGAGCTGGCCTCGGCAAGTGCTCAGCACTTATTATCCTCTGGTCAAACATGCCACCTGTCCCAACAGTAAATACAGTTACTGTACGTCCATTCCTCAGTATTTTCTGCAAAGGCACCTGCCCAACTTTGCCACAAATAATAGCCTAGCAAGAGTGAAAAGTCCATGGGTGTCAAATTCTTTTCTTGAGAACCAAAATAACAAACTTGTTTTCATAGAATGTATTGATACCCTGTGCACACCACGGAATCCCCAACCTTTCGCGGGGTTTACACTTTGTGGTTCTAAATCTCTCTTAGAATCTGTAAAATCATCATCCTCATCATTCCTGTCATTCTTCTCATCAACATCAAAAGAAATAGTTGAGCTCCATGATTGCAATTTTTTGTAAAAATCTACAGAAAGGCACAAACAACTTAATCCAGCTTGATCCTCAATATAATAAGCATATCCCATGAACAAAAAGAAAGAGAAACTACCCACCAACTGAATTTCTTTGCTGTCCTAATGGCCTCCTCAAGCCCTTTAGCAATCCCATCCTCATAGAACTCATAGTGATCTGCTTGCATGGAGAAAAACATAACCATCAATATATAAGAAATTAAGCATAAAGTTTTTTTTCCCTATCGAACTTCAACAAACAAATCAAAGCAAGTGGTTTAAACATTGATGAAGAAAACCTGTAGAAAGTTCAGCAATATATTAAGAGCACATAGCATTCGGCTTACGGAATACATGCCATGTGCTCTATGGCACACATAACACCTCATGTTTCGACAATTCTGAACATTATGAACATATACTTTTGTTCAATCTATTCTGCTTAACTTATGCATTTGGACTAATTATCTTTCAAGATATCCTGAGATGAGATCAACTAGCTAAACAACTGGAACCATTTAAGATAGCTAAAGAAATGCAGTAAAAAGGAACTAGGTTCAAATCATGAAATAAGTACAAGAAAAGACAATTGTAATGTCCTCCACAATCCAAAAAACAACCCAAGAGAACTCACATGTGCACTTGGATAGTTAAAAACGTGTGCCCCAGCAAAGGGAGGTTGAGGGCTCAATTCATTGTTCTATTTTCATCAGTGTTCTAAAAGTCAGCCTAGGCGGCACCCAAGCGCTCGGCGGTGACCAAGCGCGACGATTATGCCCAAATCGGTAGCCTGGGCGGTCGAGTCAACTAGGCGGTCCTCAATGGCGCTCGGCTGAGCAAGGCGGCACGAATCGGAGCTAGGCTGAGGAAGAAAAGGCTTAAAAAACTTACGCGTTTAGGGTAGTTTCTTTTCTAGTTTTCTCCACTTCTCCCATAGTCTCGTGTCTCGCCGCCGCCGCGGTTCAGACACGAGTAGATCTGCCGCCGCCGAGGAACGAGACCTTCCGCTCGTCCGCCGCCATAGCCGAGGAACGAGACCTTCCTCAGTCCCTTCGCCTGTCCGCCGCAGCCGAGGAACGAGACCTCCCTCGGTACCTCCGCCCGTCCGCCACAACCGAGGAACGAGATCGGTCCCTCCACCCGTCTGCCGCAGCCGAGGAAGGAGATCTTCCTCGGTCCCTCCGCCTATCCGCTGCAGCCTAGGAGGCGGATCTCCCTAGGTCCCTCCACCCGTCTGCCGCAGCTGAGGAACTAGGAAGTAGATCTCCCTCCGCCCGTCCGCCGCCACCGAAGAGATCCATCTCCTCTGACTCGACCCCGAAGAGGAACGAGACCTCTGACTAGGACTGGAAACGAGCCGAGCTCGGCAGGCTTGGCTTGGGCTCGATAGTGTATTGGACTCGACTCGAAATATTAACGAACTTAGAACTAGGCTCGAGCTCAACTCGATAAAGCTCGATTAGACTCTATACACAAATAAATGCTTTCTCGTGAGGTTTGATTGGACTCACTCGAGCTCAATTAGGCTCGACTCAGAAATGTGCACTACAATTTACAACTAAAAACATAGAATCTTCTTCGTGACAATAATAAATTAATAGCATAACAATTCATAATTCCAATCAAGAAAACCAAAATGCAGAGTTTCAATATAACATAACAAACTAAAATATAGAATCTTGGGAGACAATTCAAACTTTCAACGAAGAGAAACAAAATGCATTATAGGATCTTCAAAATACATCAGATTTGTGCTGTTGTGCAACTCCAATTGACTCTTTGTAGGGAGTTCCAGACTTCCAGCGTCAAAACAAAATATTAAAGCTATGTTCAAAGTTATCAAGGTGTGAAATGAGTATCAATAGGAGTTTTGCATTGGCAACATCTTCACATAATCACATCACAGGGATGTTATTTTGAAGGCAATAATTTGCTCGACTCATGGTGTTTTCTTTGGTGAAGCATGGAAACACAAACATTCATCTCTAACTGTAATACAAAATCATATTTTTGATTAGACAATCACCGTGTGTGCTGCCGTGGTGCCCCCGCTTCACCACGCGCTCGGCTCCGACGGGCACGTGTCCAAGAAGCAGCCGCGAGAGACAAAAACCGCCAAGAAAGTCGACCGTTCTCGTGTCCGGAAGAAGCCCACCGGCGTTCCTCACCAATCCTGAAGGAGGCTGCGCCGCCACTAACCCGCGCGGCCGAGAACCCACTCCGCAGCTCCGCCGTGATAGATCTGGTGCCTGGTGGGTGGTGCGGCCGCTCAACTGCTCAAGTCAAGTGGTGGTCTCGTGGTCTCCTGGAGGATTTGAGTGAGGGCTAGGGTTGGGGATTAGGGAATGGGGAATGTGCGAATGGGATGGCCGGCCGAAGTGATCAGCCAATCAGGTGATGGACCGATTGTAGCCTGGACTCGTGGCCTCGTCGGTCATGGTCTCGTGGGTTCGTGGGTGCAGCCGAGGCCCATTAAGGGCCTGTTTGGATAGTCCCGGATTGGGCCGGAATCCGGCGGCAAAAAAATCTCACCCGGAATTAAATTCGGCTTAGCTAAAAATCGCGTTTGGGTCGGGCTGGGAACGGAAAAATTCCGGCCCAAACCCACTGGATCGGCCGGGAAAAAAATAATCGCCTGTCGAGGCAATTTTTTTTTTCCCACTCTCTCTCTCGCTGCTGCTCCCTCTCGCGACGGCGCCTCCTCACGATCTCTCTCGCGATCTCTCTCGCCGCCGCCTACTCCTCCCCTCGCAGCGCCTCGACTCCGTCGCCTACCCCTCCCCGCACGACGCCGTCAACCCCTCTCCGGTGAGATCATCCCCTCCCCATCTAGGGTTTCGCAGATCTAGGGTTCTCATATCTAGGGTTTCTCAGATCTAGGCAATTTTTTGATTTGTATGCACTGAACGTGCAGATCTAGCCGACACCGGGGAGGAGGACCGCCTGAGAGTAGCGTCGCGCCAGTGCCGCCTGAGAGTAGCGTCGCGCCAGTGCCGCCTGAGATCTGTGACGGGGTGTTTTCTCTCTCACATCGGAGCAAATCAGAGCAAGAACACAAGCGCCTGGAAATCTTTGATCCAGGTACATGGAAATCTCCAACTCTTCTCTCCATCTCTTCTTTTCAGTAGATCTATCTGCGTGTTATTTTCTTCTGTTCAGATCTTCACATATCTTCACAGATCTTCACATATCGGAGCAGATCAGAGCAAGAACACAAGCGCATGGAAATCTTTCATCCAGGTACATATCAATCTTCAATTCTTCTCCCCATCTCTTCTTTTCAGCAGATCTATTTGCTTGTGTCCAAGTGTTCATCTGTTATTTTCAGCACATTATAAGAACCAGCAAAGTTGCTGTTGGGATGTTTGATTAGTAGTAATGTACTATGTCATAGTTAAGTCTTTTGCTTCACATGCAGTACTTAAATTGGAACACTTGGTTCTATTTGAACTGAAAGCTAATCTATATGAAACATATGAACAACAACCTTGAATTACTAGTATGTAGGTTTTGGTTCTTTGCTGCTATTGTTTTGCTGCCTCTCTCTTGCTATTGTTTATTGCAAGTTAGAGGATGATTATTTTTTTACTGGGTTTGGTTTAAAGATGCAATAGTACTTGTTAACTGGTCAATTTCTTCACTCTGATGATTCTATTCTTCAATTAGATCATCTTTGCATGTTATTTTGCTCTGTCACTAGTAGCAATATAACTTGACTTAAGTTAGAGCTGAACTTTGCCACAATAATCTTGATTTCAAAAGGGAATGATGTGATCACCATCCAAAATTTTTTATACCAGATCCTGATCACCATCCAAAAGGGAATGATGTATACATATCCTGATCACCATCCAAAAGGGAATGATGTATACCAGATCCTGATCACCATCCAAAAATTTTGTTGTTCTCTGATATAAGTATCAGATAGTTGTATATGATATATAGATAATAGATATGTTTATGTTTATGTATATGTATACAAGTATCTGGTTTCTCCGCCAGATTAGTTCTTCTCTTTCTCATCTGGCTACCAATCTAGGGACTTTAATCTGCATTTAGGTGTTCTTCTCTTTCTTTGAATTCTGCTCTATGTCAGGTTCTGTGTTGGGCACCCCATGTGTTTTTTGTACCCCATGTGAGAAGGTTTAGTTTCTCAACAAAAAAAAAATGTGAGAAGGTTTCACCCAAGCAACTATTGTGGCACTTCCATACTCTGTACCACATACTGCAGTAGCCTCAATTGTTTCTGTCCTGCATTTTTTTTTCTCAATCAGTTGGCCGTAATACGTCAAACCTAGCCCATAACTGCCATAATTTCTGCAACCTATCTAGCTTCCATCCTTGATTTGGAATGAGCATTAGTATGTTTTCCAATGAGATAATTGCATGCTTTGTGAAAATATGCTTTCTGCACGACGAACCTTGCTCTTGCATTTGTGTAGGTGGGTTATTAGTTAAAAGATGGATGCAATGCATTTTGATTTGAGGTAACTTCATACCGATGCTAGATTTGAAATGTCACTGATGCTAGCTTTAACTGCCTTTGCATCATAGAATGCCGACATTTTGGTGATTGTTGTTACAGGAGGCATTAAAACAAGGATCGTGAAGAAGGAAACACCATGATTCAGAATTCATCAACGATAGTTCTTTGTAGACTGCACGTATAGCTTTTCAAATTTCAAGGTGGGGAGATATCTCCAAATCGAATACAAATTTCAAGAACACCATTCTTTTGTTCTTGTACTCAGTTATTTAGTTTCTTCTTTATATACAAATTGTTCTTGATTTGCTACTGACTAAGTGAATATATAGAATGTCAATGGTATCATACTGATTGCTGCAATGCCACTTTGTGCTGTTTGGAGATTCTTATTTCATATCATGTCACATTGTGGAACTGGAATATGAATTGTGGAACTGGAATATGAATAGCTAGAGCAGGCATACACCCACTGGGCACACTGAACAAAGGGAGAGATTGAAATGGAAAATTGGGATATAACTAGCTGTGCATTAGTCTTGCAACTTTGCAAGGTGAAAGACGTTGCTGGCAGCTGAGACAGACATGCCACATTTATGCATGGATCCTTTGGTTTATATCTTTATGGAATTGATAATGGTGATGATTGATAGGTCCAAATAACCTGTAGCCTAGTGCTTTATATTCTTTTACTTATCATTTTAGATCATGTGATGTGATGCAAATGTCACTTTTGCCTTAATCAACTCAGTACTATCTTCAGTTTTGCTAATTTGATTTTGGTTTTCACATGCTTCTTTAATGTGTTAACTATAGAACAAATTTCAGATTTTTTGGAGTCAATCAACTTGTGTTAGCTTGTTTTGGAATCAACAGAAGTTACATTACTTTAATTTTATACTTAATTGGGACAATTCTTAATTCTGTACTGGAATATTGTATACTGAAAATATTATGTATTTGATGTAATTGATTATTTCAATTCTAGATTATGTACTGAAAATATTATATTTTTTTAATATCTTTCTTAAACTGCGAAACCAAAGTAGTGATCTGAAAGGTTGAAATTAGGCGTTGGTTCGAGCCTGGCTCGCGACAAGGCCTTTGGTCATATCATATCTCGGCGCCTCCGTTTTATTAGTGGGTAGGAATTTTTTCTCGGTCACCCAAACAATCGGTGGGAAATTTTTCCACCGGGAATTTTATCCCACCGGGATTTTTTGACATCCCATGGGATTACAAAAATCCCGGCCGGGAATTTTTTTGACATGGAAAAAAATCCCGGTGACCCAAATAAGCCCTTTAGCTAGGCCGAATTTAATTCCAGGTGAGATTTTTTTGCCGCCGGATTGGGCCGGATCCGGCCCAATCCGGGACTATCCAAACAGGCCCTTAATGGGCCTCGGCTGCACCCACGAACCCACGAGACCATGACCGACGAGGCCACGAGTCCAGGCTACAATCGGTCCATCACCTGATTGGCTGATCACTTCGGCCGGCCATCCCATTCGCACATTCCCCATTCCCTAATCCCCAACCCTAGCCCTCACTCAAATCCTCCAGGAGACCACGAGACCACCACTTGACTTGAGCAGTTGAGCGGCCGCACCACCCACCAGGCACCAGATCTATCACGGCGGAGCGGCGGAGTGGGTTCTCGGCCGCGCGGGTTAGTGGCGGCGCAGCCTCCTTCAGGATTGGTGAGGAACGCCGGTGGGCTTCTTCCGGACACGAGGACGGTCGACTTTCTTGGCGGTTTTTGTCTCTCGCGGCTGCTTCTTGGACACGTGCCCGTCGGAGCCGAGCGCGTGGTGAAGCGGGGGCACCACGGCAGCACACACGGTGATTGTCTAATCAAAAATATGATTTTGTATTACAGTTAGAGATGAATGTTTGTGTTTCCATGCTTCACCAAAGAAAACACCATGAGTCGAGCAAATTATTGCCTTCAAAATAACATCCCAGTGATGTGATTATGTGAAGATGTTGCCAATGCAAAACTCCTATTGATACTCATTTCACACCTTGATAACTTTGAACATAGCTTTAATATTTTGTTTTGACGCTGGAAGTCTGGAACTCCCTACAAAGAGTCAATTGGAGTTGCACAACAGCACAAATCTGATGTATTTTGAAGATCCTATAATGCATTTTGTTTCTCTTCGTTGAAAGTTTGAATTGTCTCCCAAGATTCTATATTTTAGTTTGTTATGTTATATTGAAACTCTGCATTTTGGTTTTCTTGATTGGAATTATGAATTGTTATGCTATTAATTTATTATTGTCACGAAGAAGATTCTATGTTTTTAGTTGTAAATTGTAGTGCACATTTCCGAGTCGAGCCTAATTGAGCTCGAGTGAGTCCAATCAAACCTCACGAGAAGGCATTTATTTGTGTATAGAGTCTAATCGAGCTTTATCGAGTTGAGCTCGAGCCTAGTTCTAAGTTCGTTAATATTTCGAGTCGAGTCCAATACACTATCGAGCCCAAGCCAAGCCTGCCGAGCTCGGCTCGTTTCCAGTCCTAGTCAGAGGTCTCGTTCCTCTTCGGGGTCGAGTCAGAGGAGATGGATCTCTTCGGTGGCGGCGGACGGGCGGAGGGAGATCTACTTCCTAGTTCCTCAGCTGCGGCAGACGGGTGGAGGGACCTAGGGAGATCCGCCTCCTAGGCTGCAGCGGATAGGCGGAGGGACCGAGGAAGATCTCCTTCCTCGGCTGCGGCAGACGGGTGGAGGGACCGATCTCGTTCCTCGGTTGTGGCGGACGGGCGGAGGTACCGAGGGAGGTCTCGTTCCTCGGCTGCGGCGGACAGGCGAAGGGACTGAGGAAGGTCTCGTTCCTCGGCTATGGCGGCGGACGAGCGGAAGGTCTCGTTCCTCGGCGGCGGCAGATCTACTCGTGTCTGAACCGCGGCGGCGGCGAGACACGAGACTATGGGAGAAGTGGAGAAAACTAGAAAAGAAACTACCCTAAACGCGTAAGTTTTTTAAGCCTTTTCTTCCTCAGCCTAGCTCCGATTCGTGCCGCCTTGCTCAGCCGAGCGCCATTGAGGACCGCCTAGTTGACTCGACCGCCCAGGCTACCGATTTGGGCATAATCGTCGCGCTTGGTCACCGCCGAGCGCTTGGGTGCCGCCTAGGCTGACTTTTAGAACACTGATGAAAATAGAACAATGAATTGAGCCCTCAACCTCCCTTTGCTGGGGCACACGTTTTTAACTATCCAAGTGCACATGTGAGTTCTCTTGGGTTGTTTTTTGGATTGTGGAGGACATTACAATTGTCTTTTCTTGTACTTATTTCATGATTTGAACCTAGTTCCTTTTTACTGCATTTCTTTAGCTATCTTAAATGGTTCCAGTTGTTTAGCTAGTTGATCTCATCTCAGGATATCTTGAAAGATAATTAGTCCAAATGCATAAGTTAAGCAGAATAGATTGAACAAAAGTATATGTTCATAATGTTCAGAATTGTCGAAACATGAGGTGTTATGTGTGCCATAGAGCACATGGCATGTATTCCGTAAGCCGAATGCTATGTGCTCTTAATATATTGCTGAACTTTCTACAGGTTTTCTTCATCAATGTTTAAACCACTTGCTTTGATTTGTTTGTTGAAGTTCGATAGGGAAAAAAAACTTTATGCTTAATTTCTTATATATTGATGGTTATGTTTTTCTCCATGCAAGCAGATCACTATGAGTTCTATGAGGATGGGATTGCTAAAGGGCTTGAGGAGGCCATTAGGACAGCAAAGAAATTCAGTTGGTGGGTAGTTTCTCTTTCTTTTTGTTCATGGGATATGCTTATTATATTGAGGATCAAGCTGGATTAAGTTGTTTGTGCCTTTCTGTAGATTTTTACAAAAAATTGCAATCATGGAGCTCAACTATTTCTTTTGATGTTGATGAGAAGAATGACAGGAATGATGAGGATGATGATTTTACAGATTCTAAGAGAGATTTAGAACCACAAAGTGTAAACCCCGCGAAAGGTTGGGGATTCCGTGGTGTGCACAGGGTATCAATACATTCTATGAAAACAAGTTTGTTATTTTGGTTCTCAAGAAAAGAATTTGACACCCATGGACTTTTCACTCTTGCTAGGCTATTATTTGTGGCAAAGTTGGGCAGGTGCCTTTGCAGAAAATACTGAGGAATGGACGTACAGTAACTGTATTTACTGTTGGGACAGGTGGCATGTTTGACCAGAGGATAATAAGTGCTGAGCACTTGCCGAGGCCAGCTCAATGGCATCGTATAGCTGTTCATAACGAACAGTTAGGTGCATATGCTGTTCAAAAGTTGGTCAAGAAGTATGTGATTTAAAGCAAAAGAGTGTCTTTTTCCTATGTATGTCGTCAGATATGTAGTTTTGAATTTTATTTTCACTAATGATACTGCTGACTCTATTCTCATGCCCTATTTTAGTGCTGCGGTCTATGTTGAGGGTGATATTGAGACTAGGGTCTACAACGACAGTATTAATGATCAAGTGAAAAGTATACCTGAGATCTGTGTGCGACGTGATGGTATGTTAATCCCATTTCAAATGAAAAATCTTGTTTGGTAGTCCTCTTTGTTTTCGAAGCAATATCTCATGGCAAGAACAAATTTGTTCAAAAGAGTTATTTGCCCTAGATAACTCAATGATTTCTTGAATATATGCCTGCTAACTATCCTTTTCCCCCTACTATATGAAACCAAATACAGCTTAACTATTTTGGCTCCTTTCCTTCGTTCATGAGCTTCATCTTTGGAAAAATTATTATGTGCAGGCAAGATTCGCTTGGTTAAATCTGGAGATAGTGCTTCCAGCATATCACTAGATGAGCTAAGTAAGTTCAGTTTGTATTCCAGAAAGTTTGTTTGTATTAAGGAAAAATATACCACATATGGCACACATTGGTGCTCAATTCCTTCCAAGAACAGTAAATAATTGCAGAACATCTTAGTAAGCATTGTTGCAATTAAGTTGGAAGCAGAATAAAGTATATGCTTGCAAGCAAGGAACTTACAAATGTTAGATAGTGAACAAGAAGCTTTGCATGCAACGGAAAATATTGGGTTATTAAACAGTGTTAGACTGTTCAAGACAAATGCTTTGATTTACCTTTTATTTTACACATTATTGAGCAATTTAAATCTAAAGGAAAAGTAACAACACGAGTGTTTTTTGAACTAGCCAAAACTTGAAAGGCTGCTTTTCTTGCAATTAGAGTAAGTAGTAAATGCAGTTCCAATAGCTGGAAATTATAAATGAATGATTGCGAAAGCTCCTTAATTCTTTTCCAATTTTCCTAGAAAGGGATAATCACATTTAGTTGTTTCTTCAGAGTTTTGGCTTATAGGTTAGCAACTCTGGATGTGTATAAGTATGTGCATACAGACATGCATTCATGTGTTCATCACAGAAGCTTGTTATAACAACATTCTTGGTAGCAGGAGAAGGATTGTTCTAGTCACAGTGCAAAGGATGATGGGCAGGAGGAGGTGAATACTGAAGAGAGTCATGCTTCTTTCATTGGGCAAGTTGTGGAAGTGTTTTCATTAGTTTCAGCAGTATTATGTTTAGGAGTGGAAGTTTGCATGTCCTTCTGGATGCAAGCTATGTGTTTTCTTTCCTTTTCATTTGCTCTTTTGGCTGCTGCCAAGTGCAATTTATCATCACAACTGAGTTGTTCAGGACAATGAACTTTCAATTGAATAGATTTGATTACAGAATACTTGATTGAAGACTTTGGACACGATTTTAACAAATTTATTTGGCAACTTCCCAAGTTTATTTCCTTGACTGTTTTTAAACAAATATATTTGACAGTTTCACTCAAATCAAACAGATTGTCTTCGGTTGGTGACTTCTCTAAAGATAAGATGGAGCTGAATGTATTTTTTACAGTAGAGGCTTGGAGGTTGAAAGTGGTTTAATAGTTTCCACTTTGAAGTTTATAACATATGTATTTTTTGTCATAATTATTATTATATTATATTCAAAGGGTATAAATTAAAATATTAAAGTAGATATGTCAGAGTTTTCTGTTAAGTATTTTCAAAGCTCCTATTTTTAGTCTATTTGAAGTGTATATATATGTATTGTTACAGCAGGATTTCATGAATTTCATGAATCATAATTCAGAGGAAAATAAGACACAATCAATAGTTGAAATATTACACCAAGTGCCAAAAGAAGAAAAAAAAAAGCAAGATTGTAGCTACTTTTTTTAATATAGCAATTATATGTATTGTTTAACGCAATCATCCATGGTAGTTGTGGCGAGAACATAGCAACACAGGATTGCTACAATTCAATAATAAAATTACTACACTATACTCTTATCCTCATATGAACACTGGTCAGCATAAAGAAACATCTCAGAAGGGATTCTTGCAAAATACGTCACTTCACTCCTGGAATCTGATAAATATCTCAAATCATAGTTCAGCTTTTTCACGGACGACGCTGAGTTACTCTGAAGATCATACAGAATCCCAGTAGGCTGGTACTTTCTCTTGCATCGAGCCAGCAAGCTTTACAGCCAGAGCTATCACCCATGTAGAAACAAACAAATTTTAAGAGTTCATGCGATGCATGCCAGCTCTCTCTCCAGAAACAAACAAGTTTGTGTTGACAAAATGATTGAAATGGACATGTTATTGAGTGGACCGGATATTCTGGTTAGTAGCATTTACAAGGTCATCATCAAGCCGGTAATGTCAACATGTTTGTACTTTGCTATCGGCAACGCCAGGAAGATTAGACTGAAGGCATGCTCAACTGAGCCGCTTGAAGTTGTTTGCTAAAGTTGTTTTGTAGTATAATGAGACTGCAAGACCTTCAGTCCATAAGAATTGTTAGAATAGTTTACTATATTCTAATGGTTCATTAATAAGAATCATTGTTATATGCACATTCAACCAATCCTGTAGACTTAAATAGTTTGAATGAATCCTAGGAACAGTGACTTATTGACTTACTGAGCATCTGACTCAAATATTACAATTATATTGAAACTTCTCGATATTATACTGAGAACAATGCAGCTATTGTAAAACATAAAGCGAACTCCTGTTAGAAGTAACAGAAAAATTGGCTTTCACAAGATTTGAGAAAAGTTACATTATATATAAACATTCTATGTATCCAAAAAGAAGCAACTACGAAGCAATCGGAGCAGAAATCTTCAATGAAATTGTGAGAGTTGCTTTCTCCAGAATGCCTGGTGATTCCTCATTTGAATATGCCTGGTTGAAGCCCGACTCGCTTTTCTGCATGAAGAGTTATCTATTATTAGTCCATATGGCCAGACAGCACAGGTCTCGCACAACTAGAGAGGAATGTATTCATGGCAAAGGTAAACTGAAGACAAACCATACCTCCAACAGCAACGAGCTTCTTTACTCACGCTACTATGTGCTTTCCGTAAGTGTATTTCTTGAGTGTGTTCAGATGTGCTTTGATCCTTGTAAGGATCACCTCTCTGCTGATCATCACAAGTCCCTAAAACCTTTTGCACCACATAGTTCGCAAATTAATCTTTCATCATGACCTAAGAAGCAAGCACAAAGGAAGTCACTTCAGTAAGGTCACTACAATCAGCATTTCATGCATGTTTTGAGGATATTGCAACCAATTAACTGAACAAATCTTTGACAATAACTGTTCGAAAACTTGATAAAGGAAGAAACAACACAAACCTCAAGAGTTTCACTTTCGTTAATGGATCCAAGCATTTCACCTATCAAAATTTGGCGTTCTACACTCCCGAAAGCTAAGCACTTCTCTATGACATTTGAAGCAAACTTTTGCTGGCTCATTTGCACAATTTGCCCAATTAACTTCTCAATAATAGCAGATATCTCGTGGGGCTTGCCATGTTCCAGAATATGTTGTAAAGTTCAGTGAGTTGATTATTAAAAAAAAACATTGATAAAATAAAAATGCATTCTGCAAACCAAATAGTTGCAAAACAAGAACAAAACAACAAAGAAATTACATTGAACAGTTAAGTTGTCCGCAGGTAGGACATACGTAGCATAGCTAGACTGGTAATTTCATAAGAGCTGACCAAGTTACTAACTTGAGCCATGTGCTATCCCTAAGGAGTAAATTTCACCAGTGGTCTCTTATCCAACACAAGAATACAATTTGGTCCTATTTGTAATTTGGTCGTGTTTTTGAAGTTCACACATTGCGCACAAGAATTGCAATGTAGTAGATGAGTACAGTAACTAATATGTCCTTATCACTGTAGAAGTTCATCAACCTCCCAAATCATTAATTAAGCCAAGAGAACCAACTAATCAGAACCAGGCTTCCACTAATGGAATATCTATACTGTGTAAAACATTTTTTTGATCAATTTAAGCATTCAAATGAGGAATTTTGATGTCAAAAAGAGTGACAGCATATTCAACTACTGTTGTTAGCATGAAATGAATTGATATAACCCAAGAATTGTAAAACAACAGTAACATTGGCAAAACTAAGGGTTTCATCTCAAAAACAAACTACAGATGACATACAAAATCATATATAACTATTTTTTTTCTGCGGTCCCTTGAAGAGAGTCCTTGTCCTTGTTAGTAATTATTGAGCTTTGGGATCAGTATAATAACTTATAGATACTATTGCACATAACAGTCTACCTACATTTCACTGGATAAATGTAAAGCAGCATAAAAAGTTTGGTCAGGTCCATAAGATACGTAATAGATCCTCCAAAAATGTGCAGCACTGATCTGAACGACATAGTTACCATACTGGTCTTGAGCCAGCAAACAAACAGACTTGAGGATCTCATCCATCATTATTTGCTGGGTTTTAGGATCATCACAATGCTCCAGCACCCTCTACAGCATATTCACATGATATGATAATTGAGTTTGGTTGCACAATAACCTCTCTACAACTGAAAATAAATTCATATGAGGCATACTATGTAGTATTAGTATACCTGTATAACTCTACAACCATATCGATGAGTGGATAGCATCACAACTTGGCCATAGAAGGTTAAGACAATGAACTGGATTGCATGCTCAGGGATGCATTCGATGCATTTTTGTATGACATGGTTCCCATTTTGATCACGTACACAGCGCATGACATGTCCATGAAGCTCAACAGCCATATCAGTCTGCTGATCTAAATCAACAACTTCTATGGCCTGCAAGAATATCATCCGTGACATCAGTTAAACGCCTTAACTTTTTCCTTGTTTCATCCATTTAGGTACAGGCTTGTCGATTGTGCTAGCACAAGGGTTCAATTTCCCAAATTTCTGGCGGTTCCTGATCCTAGCCGGTAGACCAGAAACCAATTGGTTTGCCAATGGTTTTGACCAACCATTATTTCTTTATAGTTTTTCTTTGTATTTTCTTCAGTTTTTTGTATTTCTCCGATCTTGTAAAATCACTAGTTTATACATTATTTAAAATAGCACTCGACCACCTTAATACTAACTGATAGCCCAGTACCAGTCATACTGGTCTGGAGTTCATCTGGTTTCTAACGGAAAACCCAATCCTTACTAGCACACAAACAGACACACAAAAATGGAATCAAGTATACATGCATTTATCCAATATGTACTTAGCTAAAAGAATATGCATATGCCAAATTATCTGCACAGGAATATCTAGTTATGAATATAAAATATAGGATGCCTTATGCCCTTTTATTTTCTGTGAAGTGGTTTGCTGTCAAAGTGGTGTGCTTATAGTTTAAGCGTATGGTTATTGGTCAGAGAAGTGATCCTAGCTGACTCACTGAAGGCATCAAGATTTATGTTATGGGCCCAATATTTTACCCTGTCCATCCATAGATTGTTAAGGTGAGTTCTTGTGCAAACTGTAAAATGCTACCTGGATATGATGGCAATTAGCACCAGTGAAAAAACAACAAATAGGTACTTACCAGATGTAAATTGACCATGTAAAATGAGAAGATATTTATTTACTTCATAAATGAGCATATTTCAATTGATAAGCACCTTTTGTACAACCCGGCATCCATACATCTGAAGGCTGAGAGCTAGGACACGTCCAATAAGCTGGTCAGCCAACTCCTTTATCTGATCAATGCTCCCATGCTCAAAAAATTGATTGAAAGGGAAATCATGAGATACATGACACAAGGAGAGCTATCACAATGCAAACCATTTTGTTTGTCCTACCTTCTGGACAACACAGTTTCCAAAGACATCAGTCATCAATGTGAGAGCTTGAGGCATGATTTATGCAAAAACCATGTCTTTCTCTTCGGTACTGTCTATTTCTAACTTTTGCTGTATGCATCGCCTTCATATTGATCTGCACTACAAATTGTTCAATAATTAGAAAATTAGCCAACTAAACTTATAAGATAAGGGAATAGATCATGTGTGCACTTCCACGATTAGCAATAGTCAAGGGGTTCTTGTCCAGTGCAAAGTATCATTATCATGCAATTGTGCCAAGTACTCCTAACTGTTTGACAAAAAAAATTTAAAAAAATAGTGGAACAAGGAATCGACATGAACCACAAATTTGTCAAAATTCCCAACCTAACTTATTGAGAAAAGAGAAATTAGACAATTCAAGAGATAGGTTACCTCTTATAATAGTGCCTCTTTTTTTCTCTCAATTTTTCTTTTCATTTATCTGTTTTTTAGGTTTACTTAACCATGGATTTTGGACATACTGTATTCCATGTAAAGGCCTATTCCCACTAATTACAAAAGATCAAATATTTTAGTGGTACTTTGCACAACTTTGCATGGTAAGGGTACTCTGCACTAGATACCTCACCATAGTCAAGTACCAACAAAACACTAACTATATACAGTGATTTAATATTGCAAGTTACTTGGGTGATACTTGCAAGCTATTAGGTTGTCATGTGAATATCAACATCAATGAGAAGTGTACCTGAACTCAACAACATGACCAGCAATTTCAGAGAGCTCGTAAGATTTGCTTTTGTTGCTCTTGAATTCCTCCAAAAGTGAGGGCATGAAATTGACATCCATTTTACCACCCAGGCCAGAATTCCATGAACCAAAGGAATTACCAAAATTTCTCATTCCAGATGGGAAGCACATGCTGCGTTCACCATGCCTAAGTGGACTACCAGATGCAATGGGTGAAGAGGGATGAACAAGACTCGTTAAAGGGCTTCCAGCATAACCAAGGCCAAATGGTAGGTTTCCATAATAGCCATACTGCTTTTGTGGCTGAAGCAATGGACTAAGGTAAGCTTTCTGAAGACCAAGTATATCCATGTAAGAACTTCCTAGTTGGCTCCTCTCCATGAGAGGATCATCACAGTTAGCTGCAACTTGGGCTGCAATTTCAGCTGCACGAAGGTAATGAACATATAGTGGATCAATAGGCATCTGAAGAGAAGCTGCTACAGTTGGACTTCCTATTCCATTATAGTTTAGTACGTTAGGTGCACCGGCTAAGTTTTGCCAAGAAGATAAACTCCCCCCTGGAGACCTAGAACCAATCCTAGGGGAAGCAAAGCCAGATCCAACTGGCAGAATCTCAAACTAAAAGATCAGAATGACGAATTGAGAGATGGGTGAATAAGTTTTGTAAAATAAATCCCCAAAAAGCAAGCAAAAGAAATAAGAGAAGAATATCCAAAAAATCTCCAAAAAAAAAAGAAAATGAGAAATAAAAAGAAACAAGAAACAATCAACTGCAAGTATTGAAACAACCAATTGCGGGTATTTAAACAATCAATTGCGAGTATTTAAATTACGAGTATTTAAACAAGCATATACAAAAATTTAAACAATCAAGAAAAATAGAGAAAATTTAACAACTTATAAAATATTCTAGAACCAAGAAAAAGAAATCAAAAAATCAAAAATACAAAAGTTTTAAAGACTAAATACAATAAACAAAAACTCTCTCTCAAAGAGATGAGTGCTTTCCCTAGCACTTCCCTTTCTTATATAGAGCTAATCTTCACTTTTACTAGTCTCTACAAATAATGTAGGACTAAACTAGCAGTTAGTGGAGGTTGGGCCAGAAACTCATTTCGGCCCAACACTCAATCAAGATTTAGCATTTTCAAAATTACAGTATTTTCTGAACAGTAGAAACTAAAACAATCATTACTTCATCATCCGAACTCCGATTTTGATGTTCTTGGATCTGTTGGAAAGATAACTTCTATATCTACAACTTTTCTGTTAACACTTTTCTAAGAACAAGTACAGATTAGTGTATAATTAGCTCATAAACAGAATCTTTTGCATAAGCTTCCACGCGAAATCCGTAGACCATCTTGGTGATTTCTCAGGCATCATGAGCACCACTTGTGCTCACCATAATACCATCACGTGTTCACCTCGATGTTGAAAAGCTCGCCACATGCCGGGAAGTCTCTCCCATTTTGGACCTCAACCGGCAACCTCCACACTTCAACCGACTTAGGTACTTCAACAATCTTGGTGTAACGTCACATCTGGGTATTGGAATAGTCATGTTTAGCGTTCCGGCAAGTCTCTAGTATCTTCGGCATCTCTCGGACCAATTGAGTCTCCGACTGCTCCCTAAGCTCTACTCCGATGATCCGTCCTTGCCGCAAGTATACTATAACTCCGGTATACCTACAACATGCAGCAAAACCAAACAAACTCATCACATAGACGGTTTCACACATAATGACAACATAAACGAATACAAACAGATGTACCATAAACAATTCAAAATATTGTCAAAATATATATCACTTAAGATTAGAAAATCGCATAGAGTTTACACAAACGATGTGAAACTACCAACATTAACCAGTGCAAAAACAACAAATAGGTACTTACCAGATGTAAATTGGGCATGTAAAATGAGAAGATATTTATTTACTTCATAAATGAGCATATTTCAATTGATAAGCACCTTTTGTATAACCCGGCATCCATACATAGGAAGGCTGAGAGCTAGGACACATCCAATAAGCTGGTCAGCCAACTCCTTTATCTGAGCTATGCTATGGAGGTCACTGGTAGCATGGATCTAGGGCTTGAGCTCACCAAACCAAGGTCGAGTGCATCTAGCGTAGCCGTTGCTGCCACTGTCGGAGGGCGCAGTGGACTCTCTTCTCACGAACCTATTCGCCGGCGTTTGCGCCGTGAAGGCGGCGTATGCGTAGCTGCAGCTTGCTGAAAGGGATCTAGGATATCGACTAGAGGGGGGTGAATAGGCGATTTTAACAATTTAGCAATTAATCAAACAATTTAAAGATAATGAGAGCAAATAAATAACACAATATGAACAAAGCACAATTCCAACATAAGGATATATCCCGTGGTCTCGGTGATTTGCCGATCACCCCTAATCCACGTTGAGGCAAACTCAAATCTCTAACCGCTCCATTATCTAGTCAACCTTCTCTCGAGAAGTGACCTAGATCTTGAGCCGGATTAGTGTGATGAGTTATCCAAACCTCGATTTCACTAAGGATGCACTTTACCGCTCCGGCAAGGTGTGCTCAACCCTTTCACAAGACGTTTTAAGGCTTCTTCACAATCTTCCTTGAAGAGCTCTCCAAAACCCTTCTCCTAGCCGTCTAGGAGCCGGCAAACTCCAAGAGTAACAAGCCGGTGATGATCACTTAGCCTTCTTCTAGTGCCACGAGGATGATTGAATGATCTAGATGCAATGCACTAGAAGATCTCAAATGCACACTCTCACAAATTCGAGAATTTGAACCCTAGAGTGTATGAAATGTGCTAAAACTCTCAAAGATGATGACAATGCTCAAATTATGCCCAGAGTTGTGAACAGGGCCGTGCATGGGAGTATATATACCCCCCACAATAAATACAGCCGTTACAAGCCGTTGGGAGAAAAAGCTCTCTTGGCGGTCAGACCGCAGGTATAAGCTCGGTCAGACCGCCGCAATTGCAACGGCATTAAACATGCGCAATAAATGCTCAACTGCCCTTGTCAGGCACACACACGGTCAGACCGGAGCCTATTTCGGTCAGACCGTGAAGCTGTCCAGAGACGACATAGTTTCTGGACACCTTATACGATCAGGCCGAAAAATACGGACAGACCGGCCATACGGTCAGACCGTAGTACAAAAACACGGTCAGACCGATTTCACGGTCAGATCGGTCTCATAAAACGGTCAGACCGTAATAGCTCAAAACAACAGAAAGATAATTCATGAGGTTCCAGGAGACTGACCTAGATTTTAACTACGGACAGACCGACCTTAAAAAGGTATATACTATACTAAGACATAACGTCGGTCAGTCCGAGAATTCTAATCGGTCAGTCCGTGAATTCGGTCAGGCCGGTCCAACATACGGTCAGACCGACTGAGACAGTGCTGAGCAGAAATGAGCTGAAACAAGCATATTTCAAAGTATATGACCTTCTAGTATGCAATGCAAGTTGATTTTATGATTTATGGCACATAGATGAAGTATTTTGTGATACACCACATACTCCTCCTAATAGTACGGTAATTATCCTAAAATCCGGTCAAAATTCTTCTCTAAACACCTTAGACCGGTAAAAATGGAAAAGGCCTTATTTCGTACCTTTGCCCTTTTGATCAATGCCCTTTCTTCATCATGAGGCTCTTTCTTCGCCTTTCATTAACCTGTCTTTAAAGTTTCTTCTTTACACAACTAGGCAGGTAACATTAGTGTAGCATTTGTAGTTGTCATTAATTATTAAAACACTCTTTAGGGGCCTAGAAGCTACACTTGCACAGTTCCCCTACAATGCCGAGGCGATTCAGTCTGCGGACGCCACTATGGTCACGGAGCTCACCAGGCTCTCGAACATCAAACGTCGGTACCTCAAGGACCCCGCCGCCGTGGTAGCTAAGGACGCGGTGGTGATGCACATCACCCTCGCCGCGCACGTCGAGGAACAGTGCCACCACCTCAAGACGTACCAGATTACACCCACAAGCTAGAGGCCGAGCTCCACTCCCGCAAAGCCGAGCTGGACCGCGCTCGGGACGCGCTCGCCAGGGAGCTCCGTGCCGAGCGCGCCCTGGAGGTGTGCCTTCACCAAGGCCACACCCTAGTGTCCCTCGACGACCTCCACATGTCCGGCCTCAACCCAACGCACTTCCTCATCGCCCTCCACTCCGCTGTCAAGTCGATCTGGATCTAGGTTTGGAGGATCGGAGAAGGAGCCGAGAGAGAGAGAAAGAAGAGGCAACGGTGAGGATATTTATTAAATCATGTGGTTTCTTCTGACAATTCCAAAAATATAACCATTAGAATAAAATCAAATCTATTTTAACGGTTCCAAAAAATATAACCGTTAGTATGAGTATATTTCTTCTAACGGTTAATATATTAAGAACCATTAGAATAAAATCAAATATATTCTAACGGTTCTAAAAATATAACCATTAGTGTAATTATATTTTTTCTAACGGTTAATATATTAAGAATCGTTAGAATAAATTATGTGATCTTTACTAACGGTTTCTCACAACCAAACCGTTAGTATAAATGTCCATTACTGTGCATCATATACACTAACGATTTTCTTCTAGATTAAGTAAAACCGTTAAGAAAACAGAGGTTAGTAGACTGCATTTCTGTAGTAGTGAACAACAATAACAACAACAACAACAACAACAATAATAATAATAATAATGTTACTTATTCATTTATTCTTCATTGTTTTTCAAATTTTTAGAATTCTAATTAAAATAAAAAAATTTTGGGAAGAAGATTTTTCTTCTTTTTTTCAAATAATTTCTTTAGGCATGATGATGCAACTGAATTAGAATTGGAAAGAGTCAAACACATCCACACGTCTTGATGACACTAAGGCGCAATGATTCAATGTACTTTGAAGGCAAATGGGTGGCGACCAACCAACTTGCTAATGTAGCTATGTGTGGATGCACATTCTGAGTTGGTGGTGCACATTGGCATATTAAGTATATAATTTATAATTTTATTTAAATTTTACACATAAAAAACTTAGAAGGTTTTTTTTATCATGTTTTAAATTATGTAATGTTTTTTGTGGTACATATAGGAAATTGGGGAGAACACAGCAAACAGTTGAAAAGATACGAAGAGGCGGCCACATAATTTTCTTGTTTTTACTACAATTTAAATTTATGTTAAGTTTTAGTATTTTAATTTTACACATATTCCTATTTTAATTCAATATAGATGTAAAGAAATGAGAATATTAGATTTTTACAGTTCCGATTAGATTTGTTTATATATTGTCATGTTATATGTTATAAACATGTGGTGAACGTGCACCTACTTATTAGTATTCACTAGGATATGAGTACGAATCGTATTCAGGATTACAATTGATGCATTAATAGTATCTGTTAATTTGAGATGGTAAGCTAGATGGTTTCAAAATTAATTACTGATGATTAGTTACTGTATTGATCCGAAAAAAACCTTTTCATAGATGGTAAGCTAGTTTTTTTATCTGTTAATTGGGATTGTTCCACGCTTTGATTGATAGAAATTTTACGGCTCTTCAAAAGTACAATTATCTTTTCAATATTCTCATCTATCTATTATTATATAATAAATTCTGATAATATTTGAAATACCACATGAAACACCCCAAACTAAGGGTTTGGGAGATTTGAACCTCTTCTAAATACATTCGAGTTCATGTTCATATGAATTTTGATATAGAGTGGAAACACAGATGCATTAGCACAACGGATAAAAAAACTCTTTATTCAAAACTTTAAAATGTTTTTACAAAAATTATTGAAATAAGATTTAAGAAAATAAAATTCCAAAAACTTAATGTTAATACTCTTCATGTTAATTAAGTATCCTTTTGAAAAAAGATCCTTCCTTCATGGACATGGTCTAGAAAACAATCGTCATCTGATCCCACCTTTTGATATGGTTCTGAAGCGGCGTCTGCATACACCATCGTGCAACTATAGCTATGAGTCTTTGAGACTCAATAAGATAAGATATCTCTTAGGCACAACAATCGATACCATGTACATCTTTCTGCATTTTTTTAACACATGACTAGCACTAAGAAAACAAAACCTTAGCCGTATAAGGGAATATAGAGTCCGCCCAGACATGTGCGCACACACTGACTACACACAAACCATTGTAGTGTGCCGCAACCCCATTACTTCTACTTTCACCACAACTAACAAAGAACCATGCGGGTTATATTTCCTATAAGATTACTGAATTCAGTCTGCTCCATCCCAAAACTATAGTGGTTATAAAACAAACATTGAACACTCATGAAGTTGTTATTAACTTAAACAATTTCATAACATTCTACAATAACAACAAACACCGATCAACTTGTAACAATAGATCTCAAGTGCAAATTTTACAACAGATCTTGACCACGGATCTCTACAACAAATCTTGACCACAGATCTAAACCACTACTCATATAAATACCACTAAACCAATCTATACATGCTTCTAATTATTTTTACCAAAAATATACAACTTTAGTGTATAAAATAATAATAGATTATAATCAATGTATAATAGGTAAAATATGCATCAAGAGTGTTATATACAACTTGTCTTGATTATTTATTGGACCTGAAAACTCTTCCTCAAAAACTACTCCAGTGTCCGGTGACAGATCTAACAATTTCAGACAAAAACAAATAAATGAAAACTAAATAATTAAATAAAATTACGCAAGAATACTAGAGTTACTAGGATCTATGATTCAAATCTATACTTCAATATGCATATCTAAATCTAGAAACTAATAAGAAACCATTCCAGAGACTAAATTGCAAATAAAATAATTACAAAAAGATTTCTAGCCCTTAAAACTAATTTAACTCTCATTTTCCTCAAAAGAGAGATACACAACATACACCTTTGGGAATGAGAAAAGGTGGTTTGGCTCGGCGCGACTCTAGCGGATGACGGCTTCTCTTCCTCTCACCTGATTCGTCCTGCATTTCTTGCTTATGTTTTCAATAGTTAAAATTCTCCTTACTTATAGCCTCATAGGATCAATTTTTTTCCAATCACATTTCAATTGTTGGTTTCTATATAAATATGATCACTTTACTTTCTTTCATATTCCCCTTTCTTCTAAATTTGAATCTCATTTCAAATTTGTTCTTTTTTAATTTGGATTGACTCAATTGTGTTTGAGTCTGAGTTCAATTAGCTTCCAATTTGATATAAGATTAGTATTTGGGTTCTTAGTCAAATTTTGAGGCATCACACCACATTAATTCTACCTCAACATAAAAATATTTAAAATTCTCAAATTAATCCTAAAAAGGAAAAATTGCTAGAAATTCCCACATTAATATAAAAAGGAAAAAAATATATTTCATTCATTATATTTATAACGATGTAGATTCATTATATATAAAATCATATCGAATACTAACTCTATCTCTATTATGTTATAAATTCATGTGACAATTTGTATCCAAAATGAACTCTATCTCTATTATAGTATTAAAAAAATACATCTCTCTATACATCGATAAAATTTTAAATCATCTAATGACTAATCATGTAATTTCATAGGATTTCAGCTAATTTTCATAAAAGAACCAATTTAATTTAATTGTTGATTTAACAAGGATAAATTGAGTATTTTATTTCAGCAAATCTATCCATGCAAACTAACTAGACTTGCATGATCCGAACGTCTCCTCCTCAATGACAAAACAAACTCAGGGTAAGGCTTGTTTTGCTTCCTCCCGTCTCTAACTCCTCTTTCTTTTTTTTCAAAGAATGTACCCATGATGTATCTATCCATTAAAAAGAGAAAATATGTGCATAAATTTCGAGATTGAGTCACGAAAAGAATGGAAAGATGAAAATAGATGCTAATATATATGATTTTGTGCATCCAAGATATCCCTCCTCATCTATCTGTTCTTCTTTGTTCCATCTTGTTATTTGAACTCTACTATTTGATGAGGAGATCGAAGACAAAGAAGATGAGAGGTGGTGAGAAATTTAACAAACTTATATAATTATTATAATACTCAATATCTTCTCTATCTATATTATGTACAATGTGTGTGGGGAGATATTATAGAGGCACTAACAAATATAAATCATTTGATTTTAGTAATTTGGATAGTTTCAAAAAATTAGAGAGGACCGTAAAAGAGTTCTTGATTGATAGGTTATTAAGTCCCAATAAAGTAATGTCATGTATGCTGCCTAGCTTATATCATTCCCCCCTGTCATCTCACCATTGCAATACGTTGGGCAGACTTTTACAACTAAGCCACTATTAGATAGTGTGATGCAGTGTTATGTGGTAAAATGTAAAATTTATAGATGATCTTTACGGTATTTAGTAAAATATTATTGTCATACCAATATTTGGCAAATGACTACAACAAAAAAAATAATATGTCAAACATATATTTTTTAAAATACACTGAAATATTAAACAAAACTTAAAGTCTCCTTGATGCTCGATCTTCAAAGATGGAATTGAAGTTCAACGAGACAAATTTGACCTTTCTTGGGTTTTTTTAAGGAGACAATAGGGCAGGGTCCCACTATTAAAAATATTAAAAAAAGTTTTGGCAAAATGTACATAGAAGAGAAGAGGAGTAATGTTTTCTGTTTAACTAATGTAAGTATATAAAATCATTCTGAGAGTAATGTTTTCTTGTTAACTCCCGCTCTTGAAATAACCTTTCTTATGGTTTGCGCAATGAAAATATATCTCAAATCTAGTGCCATATTCCAAAGAACTAGGGAAGAAGAGTTATACAACAGCTTGAAACCATCTAATGTCCTAACTAAGATTACACTAGACATTAATTTCTCCCAGACGCCATGTACGTCAGGTCAGGCGCCAAGCAAGCAAGGCACCCATGCACCCCACACAAACATTAATAATACATGGCACAGGCATATAGCTGCATATATTTAATTAAACCCCCTTCTCCATCCACAAAGCTGCATACAAACTAGCTAGGAGGACCTGAGCAGGCTCCTGATGATATCGGCCTGCGGGCTGTCGCCGTCGACTGACGCCATCAGCTGCGCGAGGCGGTCGCTCAGGTCGTGCACCTCCCGGTGCAGGCTCTTGATGTAGCTGCACGTCTCCTTCAGCATCTTCGCCGCCGACGCCTGCATGAGCATACACGCATCTGGTTAAAGAAGATAAGAGCAGTACATCTCTGGAATTAAGCATGCACGCATGTAGGCACCTACCCTACTGGCATTCCTCCGGCGAGACTCCGGGAGGACGGACTGCAGCTGCGACACGAGCTCGGTGATCTCCTCGTCGGTGATCTGCCCGCGCCGTCTCGACATGGATGCAGATGAGGTGTGAGCTCGTTGGAGAAAGGTCAAGCATGGATGGAAGACTAGGTGATGGGGTAGTCGTGCACCGGGGCGTATTTGAGGGGGACTCGTGGGCCCAGGAGCAGACAGTGTGGTTAATACTTGGGCCCACATGTTCAGGCCGCCCACGGTCTGTGTGAACCCACAATGCTCACACAATCACATGCACGCTGGGGCAGTCTCGCGTACAAAAAAACGTCGTATGGTATGGCCTGGTAAAAGGCATTGTAGTACGTACAGAGAAGGTTTACACGAGCACGAACTAGTTGTTTCTAGTGTAGTGCCTTTTGTAGTGTACTCTAAATAATATCGAGTGTAAAGATTAGAGTTGCTTTAAGATCTAGATTTGATGTCGTTTACAATCGTGTACAAATCACATTTCAAGATCAACTCATTGTTCTGTTTGCCTACGCTGCCTTGCAGAACTCACATCTCAAATTCTGCAGTCATAGCCATCCAAATTTGTGATTACTAAAGCCTTATAAATTTTGTTGTTTTCGCTGTATGATAAAAAACTCTTACAACAGTGTGGATTTGTTTGTACTTCTAATGTTATCTCTAACGAGGAGAGATTTTCAGAGAAGAAAGTATATCATTTATATAAAGAGTCAAACATTTCAATAAATTGATTATTGGATAATTTTTAAAAGAAAGAAAGAACAATAGAAATATTTATTTATTCACTAAGAAAATAATTAGAGAAAATTCAACATGTAAATAAATAATAAAAAAATCCCAAGCCATCACTGCTCGACAAAACGCCCCGGCCGAGACACACGCCACTCTTTTCGAATAAAAAAACATTTTTTGGGCTCCTGTGATAGGTGCGCGCCATGCATTACAGACTGTCTAATAGTTAATTTAAATCCCTCTTGTCTAGTACGGTGGTACCTTATTAGAAAATTTATCTTGAAAAAAATGAACTGTTCTGTGATCATGATGTTGTATGGATCAGACTCTATACAACTCGAATTCGTAATAAAAACTATACGTATTATTTAAAATCACAGATATATATAAGATTGTCTCGGTATGTAAATTTATTTGTTCAATGGTGGAATACACGTGTGCTAGTTGAGATAATCGGGAGTCGAATGAGACAGATATAACACGGGAGATTTTTTACAGATTCAAGAAGAGCAGATCCAATCTTATGTTCTGAGATATTGTCCTAATGTATTGTGGTGGAGTAAAATAATTCAAGAATATTGTAACTATATTGTAAAGATGTTATGGTGATAACCGAGTGTAAAACAAAAAATAATTCTTTACTAAGTACTAACAAAAGGTTATATAGGCGTTGGAATAGACAAAACTTTGTTCTCGAGTGTTAAAAAGAAAATAGCTATCTCATTTAGAGTTTAATTTAGTTATTTCTTTTAAACTGCCGTAGTTCGATCCCCTTTTGTACACCATCCTCTATACTTAAAGTAAATAACGGTCGATTAATCTTCTTAGAAAATCATGACATGGTGGAATTATCGCAAGATACTTTCAAATTGATTACGATTCGAATGTTGAATATGAAAATAGTGACAATAGTTTTTACCTACAAAGAAATCGTGGGTTTGAAAACGATTATCTTGTCTAATGAATGAGTCTGTTGTGCCAGAAATTCAACAGTTGTTTTAACCGGAAATTTGCCACATATATGATAGGAATGACTATTTCCGATATATATCAAATCATTCCATGAAAATACAGTTGCCGCTAAGCATCACTAATTGGCCATGTTACCGGCTTGGTGATGGAATTAATGAGTGGTACATGGCGTGTCCACTTGTCGCAAAGTTAACTGTTCGGTGGATAACAATAGCTGGAGTGGAAATAAGCATGCGACGGAATCGCGTTTTCCAGCTCCCAAAAGCACCAAGTTTTGTGTTCATATCCTCCTTTTCTTGTATTCACATCATCCTGTCGATTTCTGCATGGTACGCTTCACACATGCCGGGTTGAGTCGACATATATATATATAGCGATTTACCATGTGTTGTAACCTTCAAGTCTGTTTTCGATGGAATTATTGGACCGTGTAAGAGCGACAGTTGATGGATCTACGAATTTGATTCCGTGGATATCAAAGGTTAAATTATAGACAAGCTTAAACTGTGGTGTAGAATTTAAGTTTTGTTTTGTAAAAATAATTATGTTTTTAAAATTCGTGAGGTTGGTTGACCACACAACTCACCATTCCCAGCCGCTGCTGAAAAAGTGATGTACAGATATAACCAATTGCTACGAGAGTTCAGATTTTGATTTTACATTTTTCAAATAGCTATGGTTGCCCACTAAACAACAGAACGACTACGCCTACAAAGGAGTTTTTACAAATTTTTTACAAAAATTGACTCACACACCTTTAGGAATGAATCATATCCAATCGTATCCTTGATCTATTTATCCACATACATTTGAATGGCACCATCTAACTAATAGACGTAGGACTACGTATATTTGAATTTTATGGTGATATTACAAACTTAAAGATCAGAACTGTTGGAGCAACTCAAAATGTACTCTAAGGCGGTCTCCAACGGCGACGGTAGTGGCGGCTCGCGTCGACAGTGGCGGATGGCTGCTCGACGTTTGCTTGACGCGATGGGACGTCCGCGCGCTACGAGACGAGGCAAGTGCGAGGCGAGGTCGCGGCGAGGGAGGTGTCGCCGTTGGAGGAGACGAAGCCGCTTCGGGACGCGTTTTGTGAGCTTCACCGAGGAAACGAAATACGAACCATACCCGAGTAAAAAAAACTCTGACATGTGGGACCAGAGAATAAAATGGCCCACATGTCATTCACTGGGTGCATGGTTTGAACGTCGCGGGCAATTACCGCGTAGGCCCCACGCCTACGTTTATCGTGCCCGTGTCAGCAGCCGCGTGCACCGAGCGTACGTTGGAAACAATGACTGACCTATGGGCCTCTTTGGTTGTGTCCCCACACGTCATAGGCGGTGTAGTAAATAACCGCGTCGCACGTGTTTAAAGCCGAGTGGGGTCCGCCACCGAGAGTGCGACGCGCTGACGTACGTGCTCCAGCCGCTGAGCCGTGGGCCCGGGGAAACTGAAGGCCCACCAGTCATTGAATAAGGTGTATTAAATCACCGTAGGAATTAGTAAACACACAAAATTTTAAGTTTTTAATACGTAAGTATTTAATATTGGCCCTAGAGGATGACAGGTGGGGTCAACTTTTTCTCGATCCACCTGTAAGCGAGGGGGACTCCAAAAATAGCCCTTGGGGCGAAAAATGCGGGTTCCACTTGTCAGCCTCTGAAAAATTGACTGTTTTAATCCAGTAGTTTAAAAATAGCCATTGGATCAATTTTTTATTCATTTTGACCCTAAAAATCGTAAAAAATTCCAAAAAAATCATTGATTTATTTTCCAACTCTCCCTATATAAAGACATGATATTTCACCATTTTCACTCACATTTTTTCATCCATCCACACCCAAAACCACTACAAAAATTTTCAAAAATTCGACATGGATTCTAATCCACCTGGCGGTTTCGTTAACTGGCTTGGCTCTTCCCAATCTCCCGGCGAAAACACTAAAAACCCAAACACCCAACAGCAAACTGGTTTTTTGCAACCATCGATTTACCAGCCGTATCCACCGAATTACCAGCCGTATCCACCGACGTACCAGCCGTATCCACAGTACAGCCAAAATTATCGTCCCTATCCACCACACAGCCACACAATTCCACCGCCCCCACAGTATAGTCAAAATTTTCATTTTGTCGGCATGCCACCGACATGTCCGCAGTTTTCCCCACCTCAACCGCACTCTGCATCTATCTGCAACAACGGCACTCCAGACTCTGCTCCAGCTGATCTGGAGGCCCGAGTTGTCATCGATGACACCAACACCAATGCTGTTGTGGACGCTGCCCGAAAGATGAAGCGCTTACCGTGGTCCACCGATGACGACGTAAAATTGGTAATAATTCGATTTTTCATACAGGAGTATTATAAAAGAAATATATTTACGCTCGACTTCAATATTCAAATTTTTTTTTACTACATGCAGATTAACTCTTGGCTCAACAATTCGCTCGATCCTATTGATGGAAACAATAGGAAATGCGACATGTACTGGGCCAATGTAGCAGCGGCATACAACAAAACGATGCCGACAAGTAGGAGAAGGGAGACCAAACACTGTAAGGACCATTGGCAACGAACCAACAGAAAGGTGGTCCAATTCAACGGTGCTTGGCTCTAACTTAATGAAGTCTATGCCAGCGGTCGTTCCGACGACCAACTCATGGCGCAGGCCCGCGAGATGTACAAGACGGAGATGGGTCATCCGTTCGTCTTGAATCATTGGTGGACGGCGGTTGAATTGGACGAGTAGTATCTTACCGAATTTCATGGTAGGCATTTGTTTGCAAATTTAATTTTAGTGTATTTCGCAATTATGTCATGTGTCACTATTTGAATTTTAATATCTATTTTTTTTTGTTAAGTGCAATTTTTAAATCCAAAATGTCGAATTTATTTTTTTTGGCGCAAATGTCAAATTTAATTTTGTAAGTAATATATTAATATATTGCTAATATTGAAATTCATGAATTAATACAAATTCGTTGAATATATAATTGTCAAATCGTATAGAGCCAAACAAGAGCCAAGCCATTGGAGTGCTTGACTCTTGCTTGGTGTTTGTTTGGTGGTTAGGAGTGTGGGGCCCACACTAAGAGCCAAGTAAGAGCCAAATTGTTGGAGGCCTGGTGTTTGCTTGGTGTTTTAAGATGGTGCTCACACACGTGGTAGGAAATATTCCGTTTGAGAATCAAGTAAGAGCCAAGTCTGTTGGAGATAGTCTAACAATCTAGTGTAAAAATCGTTCTTATTTTATCTCGATTTCTGAAAAACCACCGATTGAAACCACATTATTTGACAAAACTGTTCAAATTTCAATTTAGGACCGGTTGGCCAAATGGGCCATAAGTGGTAGATGAAGCGCTGCTCTTAACAGGGCTTGGTCCAGACACGTTCAAGGTATTCAACCACAGCATGATTCGGCGATGATGAGGATCCGCAATGTCCGAGGAGGATCTGTGGTTATTTAACTGTTTTTTTTTTTACAATGCCCAAACGGACGAGCCAGTAAAATTAAAAGATGTGTTACTGTACCATTTGTCCTACACCGGCATATGGACCTTTGAGTGACTAGTTGTACGTCCTTGGCACTGGTCCTGTCATTTACTATTTCGTGATACCTTTGGTTTGACAATACGTACCACGTACACAGTCAAAATGGATTAAAAAAAACCATCCTTCCATCCAGCACTCGATAATATATGTACGAGTGTTTTGTGTTAATCACATATTTTGAAATGTAAAACTGAAAAATACTAAATTATATTAAATATAAAATCATAAACTCATAAGTTTCTAACTACCACATATGTTGTTTAGAGTAATTAATTGTAATAGATATAGTCGTGCAATGGTATTTTTATTAGATATGAGATTGATATAGTCTTTTCATTATAATACCTAACATGTGGATTTTGTAACAATCATATTATTGGATTATAACAACATATGTATTACTACTGTATTACAACTAACCTTTACATGGTGCAATTGTTGCTAAAAAGATGGTATAAATTTGCTACTTCCTATACCAAGAATAGTTGGAAGGAAGCAGCTTTTGTGAGAAAGTCCCGGTGCGAGATCTCACTCCTTTAACATCAAATCAATGAAGTATTTTGACCCAAAAATGGATGGGAAAAATCCTCACATGAATATGGTTCACGTAAAAGTTTTTTTGACATACCTTATTATCATGAATGTTTAAAAAAAGAGGTGTCCAATGTGTATGTACATATTTTCTTTTTAAAAAAATTTGCATCATCTATATTTTTTATTTTTTCTTAAAAAATTAGACATAAAGAGAAGAGATTGATATAATAGTATATATATATATATATATATATATATATATATATATATGATAAAAAAAAACTAATACATCTATTTTAACAAAACTCTCAAGAAAAAACATCCACACGGACGAAATGAGTCACGCTTTCAATAATCACCACGTAAAGAGTGATCAATTAGGACACCCAAAGCCCACTGGCAATAAGACACTTGGTTCCTAATTATATGCTGAGTAAAACACATTTTTGCATTGTATGACGATTTGTTGTCGATTCCACAACTTGGCATGTGAAAGATGTCAGGTAGGGGACAATTCGCCTCGGTTGTCTTGTCAGTGCCAAAATTGCCACGTAACATGTTGCATATCCACATACACCATAAAAAATTTGTTAGCTCAGCCAAAAAGCTACATGTGGCAAGCCATAGACATGCATCATGCTTGCACGTTGCCGGCTATGGGTAATATGTTCGGTCATATTTTGTCTCATTGTGACATTACTTGACATATAAGTACTTAACTGCTATGTAGACGGCGATTTTTTTTTCTTTTACAAAACTCTTACAAACAGTAGTAGAAAGTGGAGCAACATTTGTGGTGAAATCTGATCAAGAAGGCAACTTTATCATAAAACTGTCGTAAAAAGTTATTTATACATATGGTTTTTAGTAATAAAAATGGTACAGGTTGTAGTAGCATGTACTTAAATGAACTTCTTGTGGTTTTCTGAAGTTGTACTCAATGGAGAAAGTACTCATACCGGGAGACCTGTTGTATCTTTCGAGGCTATTCGTGAAATATGAGTGGAGACAAATAAATAATTCAAAGTAATGACATTATAACACCCGAGAAAACCGCTCCTATCAATTATCGTCATCAGTGTCAACACCTTCGAAGTTTTCTTTGATCAAAAAGCACCGACACTTTACCGTGCTGAAAAGATGCCACGTAACCCAAACATGCAAGGTCCTCTCCACTACATTCTGATTAGAAAAGGACTTCAGCTTATCAATGGAAGAAAACAAAATATTAAACTTATCTAAAAAGATTCTTCATCTTTGTTCTGATTGAGGGCGTTTAAGTTTATGGTATTTTTAAAAACATAAGGTGAAGCTCTTCCGACAATGCCGAAATCTAGGTATGTGCATGAATAGGGGCCAACTTTTCAAAGAAAACTTGCTAAAAAAGTGCTGGTCCGTGAACCCCGGTATGTCAACAGGGGCTGGCCCATACTGGGTCGGTGGGTCGATGGCTCACTTTCTAGTCTCGTCTCCTTTTTTTTTTAATCCACTGAAACATGTTTCTTAGTAGGTGCATTTCGCTCTATATTACTTGAGAAAATAAAATTTTAAGAAATATTATTATTTTTTATTTTATTAGTCTCATGTCACCAAGATTCAATTTTTTTTAAAAAAAATACCAATTTGATAAGATTAAAATGACACTTATGCCCATTTGAAAAACTTTCTGAAAATGCAACTTGAGTCCAAATAAGTTGACCAGGTCAGATTGATACTTAAACCTTTTTGAGAATATCAAATTTTCAAACAAATGCCAATATATTTGTTTGTTCTTTTGAACATTTCCTTGAACACCTTAAGAGTATAAGTCGCTCAAGTGAGTGTAGGTTGGTAGGGCAGTGCGGTGGTTGTGTGCATGTTAGCCACATGCGGGTCATCGCGATCACGCAGTAGCACCCAGTCGGGCGTGGTGGCATGATAGCACCCTGGCAGGTGCAGTTTTGCGTGGGCCGGTGACGCACAGGCTAGCGTGGCAGCATGTGAGCAAGCACAAGCCGACTCTGCAGCATGCCGGATGGGCGCATGCAGGCTGATGCGACGATAGTGTGGAAGCCAAGAGTGCGGGCATGCAAGCGTGGTGGTAGGTATGTGCAAGTGCGGCGGTAATGCATGGGTGGGGCTGGCAATATGTGGGCTAGTGGCAAAAGAGAGAAAGAGGAGGAAAAGAATAGGACTATAGGGGTAATTTTCATGTTTTTTAAAAAATAAGTCAACAAATGGAAATTTTTCGAAGTGTTTTTTATTATAGTGGTATGAGGCTAGTAAGGCAAAAAAGTAATAATATTTTTCAAACACTAGTACAGAAAAGCTTTCTTCTATCGATAAAAAAACACCCTTCTACTATCGGTTTTTGTACCGATAGAGATAGACACGATAGAACAAGACAGAACATTTTCTATCGGTAAATAACCGATAGAAGAACTTCACTATTCTATCGGCATCTTAGGAGTGTACCGATAGAAAACCCGTCGTAGTCTGACGTTTGGCGGCAGGGAAAGTACCACTATTCTAACGGTTAATTACAAGTTTATTGACAGAAAAAAGCTTAGTACTCTCTCGGTTGGAAATGAGTTTACCGATAGAAAAAACGATTGTACTCTCTCGGTTGTGTATGAGTTCACCGGTAGGAAAAATCACACTTTTCTAACGGTTAATTTAGAGTGTACTGATAGAAAAAACGACAGTAGTCTCTCGGTTGTGTGTGAGTTCACCGGCAGGAAAAGTCACACTCTTCTAACAGTTAATTTCGAGTGTATCGATAGAAAAAACGACAGTAGTCTCTCGGTTGTGGATGAGTTCACCGGCAGGAAAAGTCACACTCTTCTAACGGTTAATTCCGAGTTTACCGATAGAAAAAACGACAGTAGTCTCTCGGTTGTAGATGAGTTTACCGATAGAAAAAGTGGTAGTAGTCTCTCGGTTGTGTGTGAATTCACCGGCAGGAAAAGTCACACTCTTCTAACGGTTAATTTGGAGTGTACCGATAAAAAAAAGACAGTAGTCTCTCGGTTGTGGATGAGTTTACCGATAGAAAAGTGGTAGTAGTCTCTCGGTTGTGAATGAATTTACCGATAGAACATTCACATATACAGTATGTTATTTACATTCACAATACAGTACATTCACATATACAGTACAGATGCAATACAGTATAAATTGGATACACAATACAGTACAGATGCAAAGAAGGGTAAATTCACATAACAGATTGACACATTAGACAGTTATTCACATATATATAGACAAATACAAATTGTAATCCAATGTGGACATTTCTTCACATATATATTTATTCACATGTATATAAACAGTCTATGCACAGAGTACACGAAAAAGAGAAAATTGTCATGGCGGATGGTTGGGCGCAACTTCCTCCATGTCATATTGAGCCCAGATTTGTTGAAGATCTCTAATCTTTGCATTTTCGTATTGGTCTTTCGACATGGCGATCTGCAAGCATGTGTGAATGATCCGGCAGGATCTCCAAGTCCTGATCGCATGCGGCTTCGCGACCAAATCCAGATCGCATACGGCTTCGCGACCTTAACCGTGTTCGGAAAGGATTCGCGACCTGGATGAGTCCGCGACCATGGATTGGTTCGCGACCAGGAAAAGAAATTCGTTCTCTGTTCGGAATTGTAATCCTATATATATAACTAAGCTTATCTGTTTAGGATTAGTTAAGTTAGTTATATGAGTCTAATACGTTTAGGATTACTAAGTCTGATACGTACTCATACGATTGGACTATAAATACCTTGTAATAGGTCTAGTTTAGATCATCGAAGAGTCATAGAACTTATTTGAGTTTTAGACACTTATAGTTCCTTCGACGTAGGCAAGTGTGCCTAATGTTCGACGTGTAAAGCCCTCTTTGAAATAAAGAGTTGTGCAATTATTTTGAGCTGTGTATTCGATCAACCTTTGGGTTTCAGTATTTCCGAGTAAGATCCCGTTATTCCGCATATTAGGATCTGGGCGAGCCTAGTGCGAAAACCAAGGCTAGGTCTCAAACGGATCAAGTTGGTATCAGAGCAACTTTCCTATCCTGTGGATGGTGAAGACTCGCCAGGGTTACAAAACTTCCGGCGAAATTCCAGGCGATCAATTGACGGTTCCTACAGCCGCGTCTCCGACAATGTCTGACGATACCTCCGTTCAAGCTAACCTAGCCGAAAAAGTGGCTAAGCTCTCCACCGACATGGAAACCGTGCTTGTTTGGATTAAGCAGCAGGCCATGATTGTACCTCCTGAAGTAGAGAAGGTTATGGGTGAGAAGACTGGTGAAGACTTGCGCAGGGCAGACGAAGATGAAGACGAAGGCGACCACAAGACCGACGACCTCGCCAACACCTCCTTAGCTGTCGGATCTTTTAAAGTCGACGCTAAGATTGATATACCCATATATGATGGGGTGATCGATGCCGAGAAGCTGGATTCTTGGATCGACCAACTTGAGACCTACTTTGACCTGAAAAGGTTTAGTAGCGCTCAAAAGGTCAAATTTGCACCTTTGAAGATGAAGGACCACGCCAAGACATGGTGGAAGGCCCTTGTCGCCAGTGGTGAAGCTGACGACCTTGCGTGGGGTCAATTCAAACGACTTCTGCGACAAGAATTCTATACGATGGGTTACCTTGAGGAGAGATGGGAGCGTTGGCACAGATTGTACCAACGACGCGACCAGACCGTCCAAGACTATACGACAGAGTTTCGGCGACAAGCAATGGTCATTGGCATATCACTATCCGACCCTCAGGTATTTCGGAAGTACACATCTGGACTTCAGAAATCGATCAGTACTGAGCTAAGTCTGTTCGGTGTCCAAGACATTGCAACCGCGAGTACAACTGCTATGGCGATCGAGAAGAAGAATAAATCCCGCAGCGACAAAAGAACGAAGGAAAATGCGATCTCGACAAAGAAAAAGCCGAGTCCGAAGAAGAACGCTTCAAAATCAGGCACGGGTGCCTTTTGCGAAAATTGTCAAGTCGCGGGGCATACCAAGGACAAATGTTACAAGTTTCATCCTGAACTTCGACCAAAGAAAAACGGATCAGGGAAAAGAACAGCCACGGCTACTGCGACTTCACCCGACGAAGAAGTTGTCCGAGTGAATTCGGTTAATGAGGCGGATACGACCTTGTCTCTGATGGCAATGCCGAAGGAGAAGGGTTCCGATCCACCGAACGACCATCACCCAACGGAGGACTTGTTCACCATCAACATCCAGGTGAAGCACGAAGTGGTCGCAGCGATATTCGATCCAGGAAGTCAGAAGAATCTGGTCTCCGCTGGATTGGTTCGGCGACTTGATTTGAAGACAACCACACACCCGCGACCATATCCGCTGGGTTGGTTTACATCCGACGTGAACCAACAGATTACGAGTCAGTGTGTGTTGAAGTTTGCGATCTCTGCACGATATATCGATGAGGTGCAATGCGATGTTGTCCCTATCGATATCTGTCAGGTGATCTTTGGGAGTCCGTATCTGTATGATCGAGACGCTCACTTCCATTGGCGAGCGCAAGAGTACGACCTCACCAAAGACGGAGTTAAGTTCGTGATCAGTAGAGACATTCACGTCAACACTTCGAACTTGATTACCGCAAATCAAGCCAAACGAATTGTTAATGCATGTCACAAGTATGTGCTTGTCATGATTCGACCCATTGATCAAGGTGAGGGTACTCGACCAGCATTGTCGCTGGCGTGCCGAGAGGATTCTGGTCGTTTGTCGGGACTGCTGGAGAAATACAGTGATCTGTTCGAGACTACCCAGGGTCGTCCGCCGAAACGTCCAGTCGAGCACGAAATTCAGCTTGTGTCCGATGCGACACTGCCCAATCTGAGTATGTATCGCAACTCAGTATTGGAGAATGAAGAGATCAAGAGACAACTGGGTGAGTTGCTGAACAATGGTGTCATTCAACCGAGTAGTTCACCTTGTGGATCTCCTGTGGTGTTAGTACCAAAGAAAGATGGGACTTGGCGTATGTGCATCGACTATCGAGCACTGAACAAGATCACCATCAAGAACCGGTACCCCCTTCCTCGTATTGATGACTTGCTAGACCAATTGAAGCATGCTGTTGTCTTCTCCAAATTGGATCTTAAGTCAGGATACCATCAAGTCAGCATCCGAGAGGAGGATACATGGAAGACCGCGTTCAAAACACGGCAAGGTCTGTTCGAATGGCTGGTCATGCCGTTTGGTCTCTGCAACGCCCCGGCAACTTTCATGCGTCTTATGAATGACGTATTGAGACCGTTCATCGACGACTTTGTGATCGTGTATCTCGACGACATATTGGTTTATAGTCGTTCGTGGGATGAGCACCTCATTCATGTCGAAAAGGTGTTCGAACAGCTTTGGCAACATCGACTTCGCCTCAACCGTAAGAAGTGCGAGTTCGGTCAGCAAACTCTACTTTACCTCGGATTCATAATCGGCAACGGTACGTTGCAAATCGACTCGGACAAGGTCAAAGTGATTCGCGAATGGCTGCGACCGCGAACAGTTACGGATGTGCGTAGTTTTGTGGGAGCATGCCAATACCTTCGGAAGTTCATCCGACACTTCTTGATTATGGCTTCTCCGTTGCATGCATTAACCAGGATCGATCAGAAGTTCGAGTGGACAGGGAAACATGAGGACACGTTTCTCTTGCTGAAAAGGACGATCAGCGAGGCGCCGGTGTTAGCTTTGCCGAATCTCCAGAAACCGTTCGAGCTAGAAACCGATGCCTCAGGTTATGCGATGGGCGCAGTGCTCATGCAAGAAGGTCGACCAGTGGCATATCACTCCGAGTTATTCCAGGGAGCTCAGAAGAACTACCCGACTTATGATAAGGAGTTATGCGCACTGCATCAGGCCGTGAAACATTGGCGGTGTTATCTCTTGGGGAAAGAGACGGTTGTCCACACCGACCATCAACCATTGCAATATTTGCAAACTCAGTCCAAGCTACAGCAAGCTCGGCACATGAAGTGGATGTCGTATCTGCAGCAGTTTAATCTGGTGATTAAGTACAAGAAGGGCGTACACAACAAATTGGCGGATATGTTGTCGCGACCACCAGTTACAACCCTCTGTTTATCAGCGTTCATGCAGATCGGGCCATCATGTCATGATGACTATGTCACTATGTACAGTGAAGACCCTGATTTTCAAACAGCACTGACTGAGGTTGAAACAGGGAACCCTACAGAGTTCGTTCGTCGAGAAGGACTCTTGTACAAGGGCAATTTACTTTGCATACCTCGTGGAGCACCTCGAACTCAATGGATGCGAGAAGCGCACACATCGAAGGTAGCTGGTCACTTTGGGGTTACAAAGACGTTGCAAAATCTTCACCGACATGTGTTCTGGCCGCGTATGCAGCAAGATGTGGCTAGGTTTGTTCGAGGCTGCGGTCTCTGCAGCATTTCGAAACCGGCAAACCGAAAATTAGGTTTGTACACTGCTTTGCCAGTTCCATCACGACCATGGGAGAGCATATCCATGGATTTCTTGGGAGGATTGCCTAAGACCCGACTTGGCAACGACTATCTATTCGTGGTCGTTGATCGGTTCTCCAAAATGATTGTTCTTATACCTTGTTGGAAGATTATCACGGGAGAAGAGGCAGCTCGGGTATTCTTTCAACACGTTTGGACACACTTCGGACTACCGACTTCTATTGTGTCTGATCGCGATACCCGGTTCCTTAGTCACTTTTGGCGATCGCTCTGGACGATGATGGACACCAAGCTAAAGAGGAGTACTGCCTTTCATCCGCAAACTGATGGTCAAACCGAGGTGGTTAATCGCACAGTCGTTCATCTCTTGAGAGGATATAACTCGAAGCACCCGAAGACCTGGGATGAAAGCATACCGTACCTACAGTTTGCTTTTAATCGAGCAGTGCATGGTTCGACTGGAAAGTCGCCGTTTGAGGTCTGTTTAGGATTTCTACCACAGAGTCCATTCGATATGGAGTTTGTGATCCCTACCTCAGCACAGAACAGCAAGGAAGCATTTGATCAGGATCGAGCACAAAAGTTCCTGGAAGGTATTCAACGACTCCATCGTGAGGTTGAACAGAACTTGCTGAAAGCCCAACTCAAGTACAAGGCGCGACATGATCGGCACCGAGTTGATGCGCAATTTCAAGAAGGTGATATGGTATGGTTACATTTGAGTAAGGAGAGACTTAAAGGTGAAGGTAAGAAGCTCAAACCCATTCGTTATGGTCCTTTTCGGATTTTGCGGAAAGTGGGTAATAATGCTTGTCAGCTTGAGTTACCTCCATACATGGATATTTACTCGGTTGTCAATGTTGAGCACCTCAAACTCTTCGAGCCTTCAATGTTGGATGATGAGCCAGATACCATAGTACCATCCGTTGAAGACTTGGTCTATCAACGAGGCGAACCTTTACGTGACGATGTGATTCTGGAGAGGAAGGTGACTACCACCCGCAGTGGCACAAAGGAGACTTTTCGAATCGGTCGGAAAGATCAACGAGCACGTGCGGCAAAGTGGTACACAAAAGAAGATGGACAAGCCCAATTTCCACATCTACAGTTTGATCGAGAGGTTGCAACAGGGGTTGGCTCCTTCTCAACAAGGGAGTCATGATCCGGGAGGATCTCCAAGTCCTGATCGCATGCGGCTTCGCGACCAAATCCTGATCGCATACGGCTTCGCGACCTTAACCGTGTTCGGAAAGGATTCGCGACCTGGATGAGTCCGCGACCATGGATTGGTTCGCGACCAGGAAAAGAAATTCGTTCTCTGTTCGGAATTGTAATCCTATATATATAACTAAGCTTATCTGTTTAGAATTAGTTAAGTTAGTTATATGAGTCTAATACGTTTAGGATTACTAAGTCTGATACGTACTCATACGATTGGACTATAAATACCTTGTAATAGGTCTAGTTTAGATCATCGAAGAGTCATAGAACTTATTTGAGTTTTAGACACTTATAGTTCCTTCGACGTAGGCAAGTGTGCCTAATGTTCGACGTGTAAAGCCCTCTTTGAAATAAAGAGTTGTGCAATTACTTTGAGCTGTGTATTCGATCAACCTTTGGGTTTCAGTATTTCCGAGTAAGATCCCATTATTCCGCATATTAGGATCTGGGCGAGCCTAGTGCGAAAACCAAGGCTAGGTCTCAAACGGATCAGTGAATATTGAGTAACTAACTTCCTAATTTAGAATGTGACACCCAATTTTCAAATTTGAGTTAGCTATCGATGCTTACCTGGGGGAATTGGGCAAAATTTGTCTGCACTAGGTCGTACATGTAGCGCAGCACATAAAACCCGCATTCCCACGATTGCGGCTGCTGATGGCACTGAGATAATTGCATATGCGAAGACATATTAGCTATTGTTTCCATAAACTAATTAAGCATAAACAAAAAGTCTCGTGAGTACCTCATATTCTTTCCAAGCTAGTAGGGAGCCCTGCGGTGCAGCATGCCTCCCTCCAGTGGACACATATTTATCAAAAGCCCTGCATTTCAGTTAGCATTGCCAGTTAATGTATTATCATTAGCTAGTGAGGTCAAAATTTAAATCAAACATATAAGTAACTTACGCCTCCATATTCCCCTTGACCACATATTCGATCGATAATCTGTCACGCATCGAATCGAGGTAGTACACCTCGTTCCTCGGCGGACAGATCACGATGAGAATCCAGTGGCCCCTGCATTATACGTAAAAGAGGACCGCTAGCTCAAAATATATCTCAGGTGTAACATACAAGATTGAGTTAAATTAGTACGAAATATACTAACCTTTGGTGGCACGGCACCAGAATGAACTCTCTGTCCTGCTGCGCCATCAACGCTTTGGATATGTACTGCTCAGCGTGCGCAGCGTCGTGTTCTAGCATCGTGAGGCTTATTTTCCCTGGGTCATGGAAACCCACCTTATCACACGTAGCCTCCGATGCTAGCCTGTACATGCACCTGCATGCAAAGGATGACATTAGTATTGCATAGAAAGTTACTACATTTCAAATGAACTACAACAATGCAGAGTTAGCAAACAGAGTTAGAAAACAGCAATACATAGCATCAGTAAACTCACAGGACTCCAGTCCGTATGATAGATATATCGAGCTCCCGCCAGTTGTAGAGGTCGAACAGATCCTCGTGTGCCACGGATATACTCCCGGGCTCACGGTGGAACTGCCCAGGCCTGTAGGGAACTAAGAAGTTCAGATTGCGCCGAGCTCGGTGTAGGTACCACTCGTGGAGGTCTCTGGTTGATCGATCCAATTTGCGCAAAGCTGCCTCCGACATCAGTGGGAACCCGTTCCTGAACCTCTTCGGCTGTCCCTGTCGCCCTTTGCCCTTGCCTTTTGCCGGGGACTGAGTGCGTACCTTCGAAGGCAAGGGCGAGGTGATAGCGGCTTTCTTCCGAGGTGAAGGCGTGGATGCGCTGGGTGGGGTCGAGGCCGTCTTTGATGTGTCCAGATTCACACGAGATCGGGCCTCATGCCCCGAGCTGGGGGCGCAGTCCCCTGGTAGCCCGGCGGCAGGCCACTTCAATTAATGAGCACGTATGTTAGATTTTGCAAGTTGAGTGTACTGAGTAGGATGTAATCTAAAATGTGTAGGATTTACCGGTTGTATTAGAAGACACTTCTTGGGCCACTGTACGTAGGAGCCCACTGCCTCAGCAAGTGTCTGCAGTTCCTTTGTTGGGACTGGCAACGGAGAATCGTTGTAGTCCGGCATGGCCATATCCACCTATACCTATGCAAACCCCAACCGCAGGGTACGCAGTGGACCCGGACATCCGGCCCAGACGGATATACGAAGCCGTGTCTAATCACTTCCTGCCTGTCGCCTAGGTGATTCAGTAGGATGCAGCCCTCTGGCTTCTACAAATTTGTAAATATTAAAACAGATTAGCGAAACAACTCTAACAGAATAGGAGTGACATCAACTTAAGTGCACAGATGAAGGCTTGCAGTACCTCAAGTAGATCCACAGGATCCGTGATGACCTTCTAAGCGCAACTGCTTATCCGACCCCGCGGGGTACCGTCGCCCTGGGGATCCGCATCTGCACTCTTGGCCAGCAATGCATCTCTCAACCGTGCAAACTCTTCCCTCATTTGTGCGACCTCAGACTGCACCTCAGCCCGTATCTCCACCCGTACCTCAGCCCGTATCTTATCGGAGAGCTCCGCTTCCTTTTCCTTCCAGGAGCGGGCCTTCTTCCTCGGTGGAGCCGGATCTGCGAAACCGGCCTTCCACGACACAATGGCTCCCACGGCCCGTGTCCACCCGGGATGCTCCTTATTTCCTAGAGCCCGGGTGAGGATGTCGTTCTCCCTCTGCGGGGTAAACAATCCCTCCACTGCCTCCTTCTCAAAAGAGATCTGTTACATTTAAAGGTACCTTGTGAGACAAATTGCCTTATATACACTTGTGCGCACATAGTTTACGAGGTTAGCCAACTTACCATTCTCCTCACAACGTCGACGTCCCCAGGGGTTGCGAACTGCACAGACTCCGTGGACGACACTGACCCCCTCCCCCTCCACCATCGCTTGCACCTCTCATCCCGGATCTCGGAGAGCGGCAACTCAAGGGTGTCGATGACAGGATTTTGCTCGTCTTCCTTCTTCCACTGCTCCTCCTTCCCCGCATAGCCCTGGGATCCGAACCGATGCGGGTGGTCGTTCCTCTTCTGGATCACCCTATTCTTCTTGCTAAGGGCCTTGAACTCCTCAGTCCCCTTCTGCTTGGTGAATTCCTCCCATACCTCCTCTGATATGAATGGGTACTTCTCGCAAGGAGATTTCCCCGCAGCGAGGAAGTTACTGACGAGCCAGCTCTTAAAGGTTTTCCATATTCTGTTCATGTCCTTCAAGCAGGCCGTCCTAGGTGTATCGTCGGGGATGTTCCACTTAGCCTGTTTTCAAAAAATGCATACAATTAATCACGAGTTAGTTAAACTTTAGTATAAGCCAAGAGAACGTGATTACGAAAAAGTTCAGCGATTTTAGTTAATTTAACCTTCACTTCCGCCCACAACCTATTCCTCTCGTCCGCCGTCACGTCCTTCCAGCTCTGGACGGTGATCTTCACCCTTTCTTTCGCCAATAGCCCAACGTAAGCCGCGCACTTCCCAGCATTCTTTCCAATCTGCCTCCCAAATTGGTTGAACTCATAAGAAAGATCCGTGCGTTTGGCCAAACGGCCCAACGTCATCACGCCTCGCCCCACCCTCTTGCGCTGGGATGTAACAGCTGCATCTTCAGTTACGTTGGGGTTGGCCCTAGTCGAACCACTAGTACCATCCGATGAAGACGAAGACATGTCTTTCCCTACAAAACCATCAACAAACCATCAAAAAATTAATGGAAACACAAACCAAATAATTTTACAAAGCAAAAGGACTTATTTTAAATATTTTTTCCATCGGTAAACACAGAAGCTACCAATAGAAGTTAAGATTCTATTTCTCAGCATTTTCGTCTACACATTTTCATATAGGAAGCAGGCAACATATGGCAATTAATTCTTCATGGAGTTCCATAACTCAGGCCAGGACTGGAGACTAATTAGGGCTGCAAAAGGGATGTCCGAAGAAAATAATACTAAAAGAAATACATGCATAAATTACTTCCTGAACTGTTCAGAAATATTTTCTATCGGTAAACACGAGCTGCCGATAGACCATAACAATGTTTTCCATCGGCAAAGATACGAGATACCGATATAACATATTGTTCTGGAATATTGTTGATAAGCCACCATTCACTGGCATCACATAGTCTTGGTTTAAGTCAACATTCTCCATGATTTTCTAAACTAATATTCATGGGCCAGCATTATTATTTCACACATAACAATATTTTCTATCGGTAAACACATGAGCTGCCGATAGAACATAACAATTTTGCTCTCGGCAAACACGTGAGATACCTATAGAACATAACAATGTTCTCTATATGTGGAATTTTGTTGATAAGCTACCATTCACTGTCATCACATAACATTCTCCATGATTTGCTATACTAATATTCATGGGCCAGCATTATTATTTCACACGTCAATATGCACAAAAGCATCTAAGTGCCACTGTGCATAATGTGACAAACCTAATGCTAATGGAATATAAAGATATTGAAGTAGCACAGAAAGGAGGTCACAACCAAAAAAGGAATAATATGGTTTATAGCACCCTCTCTTGGTTATCTTTAGCATTACATGTATGCAAATCATCAGGACTTCACATCTATTAGTTTGGAAAAAGTCATGTATAGGCATTTGAAACATATACATCGAAGACCCATCCACATTGCCATATATTCATACCAAGTGAGTAAAAATTCCCAACCAAACTAGTACATTATATGGCTCATGTCCTTCCAGATCCAAAGTTTTAATACTTGTTCAGAAATATTTTCTATTGGTAAACACATGAGCTGCCGATAGAGCAGACAAATTTTTTCTATCGGCAAATACAGGAGATACCGATAGAATATGTGTAAGAACACCTCCAACATATAATGTGCATTACATGGCAATTGGATACAATTGATTACACATACAGCAGTATAGATAAGTTAAAATCTTAAAATAGGTTCATTACAGCATTGGAACATATTATGTCAACCCTAATTTAAATCAACATTGCCTTCGGAATGTACATAATCCAACACAATAGGGAACCCTAGTGTAATTGCAAAACTCAAAGAATTAGTATGAACAAAACACTAGGATCAAATAAGGAAGATGCTGGAAATAGAACGACGAATTAGGGTATTTACGGCGATCAGTTGTGGTGATGGAGAGGCGGTGTAGAACGCAATGGCGGCCGGCGAAGGACGAAAATAAGAACCGGTCGCAGTGGCGAACCAGTATCCAGCCGGCGATCGTCGTGTGGGAGAGAGGAAGTGAGTGGTCACCGCGGAGGTTGTGGTTTTCTTCGCTCTCGAAGAGACGCAGTGCTATAAGTTGGAACTGTTCGACTGGAGGGAAACTCAAGGGCCGTGTTCGGTAAAACCAAATAATACTTATAGAATTATGAACTTTTCTATCGGTACAACAAAATAATACCGATAGAACAAGGAAATTTCCCAGTAAAATATTTAAAGTAGTGGATGCCTTTTTCTATCGGTATAAACAATAAAATCCCGTGAGACCAATTTTCCCCAGAAAATTTTTTTAATTAAGTGCCTGAAATTATAGTATTGGGTGCCCTTTTTCTATCGGTAAAAACAACAAAATACCGTCAGAAAATGAAAATGCAAAATTGACATAAAAAGAAATTGTTCATTCATTGTTGTTTTATCACTTATAAAAAAAAAATAAAACCCAAAATGCTAGGTCAAGGGGTGGTCTTAGCCCTGGCTGCATGTAGAATAGAGTCAGTTTGACTTGCAGCCAGGACGCAGGACTCCTCTAGTGACAAGTTGTCTCTAGGATCAACTACTACCGCGTCGAGAAGGCCTGCGACCTCCCTCAGCTTCGCTATGGTATCCTTCATAGTCAAACCGCCGCCAGCGATGATAATATCTGCGGCTTGCTTCTCCTCGCAAAGACGCCTCGTCCTCGCCCGGGAATTGTCACCAGCCGTCTTCATGCGCTGAATGCGCCGGAGGAGATCGTCCAGTTCAAGCCGTAGCTGAGTGTGCTTGTCCGTAAGGAGCTTGTGCTCCTCCTGGAGGGCCCTCAGCTCGGCCTTCACTTTCCCAGTGTCTTCCACGGCTCCCATTCCCTGTGCAAATCAACAGGTCAAGAATGTACTGAACATGGATTAACAATACAGAGGTAAAGCCAGGAGATTTAGAGTTCTTACCGGGGAGGGTGTGGCGGACGATCCCATGGAGGTTGCCATTGTGAAAGAGAAGATAAGGAGTCGAAGCGTTCGAGAATTAGAAAAACAACAAAATACCGCGACGCATGGCGAGGTACTTATAGAATTTCCAAGGCGACGCATGGTGACACAGTTGAGAATTCAAAGCGCTAGAGTATTTTTCTATAGGTACAAACAACAAAAAACTGTCAGACAACAAAAAATCGTGAGACTAACGAATTTATTCTAACGGTAAAATATAATAATACCGATAGAATAAGTAAATTTTTCGCAGTGAAACTTTTGAAGTGCTTGAGACACATTAAAGTAGTGGATGTCCTTTTCTATCGGTACAAATAACAAAATACCGTCGGAAAAATTGATTTTTGGAGAGCTTAATTTGAAGAAGCAAGAGGCGGCAATGAGATTTTTGCAAGTGCTATTTGAAAGGAAGAATTAAGTACTTACAGGATAAAGGTACTGTACATGTTCGAACTCATACCGTGGAGTAAAATTAAGATATATTAATGCTGTGAACTAGTTTATCATTAAGTTCTAAAGAAAAATGTACTGCCTGATGTATTAATGATAAGTTCCTCACCTTGCTGCAGAACTTGTGGGCTGTTTGCTTGGCATTTATCCCTGAAATAGAAAATAATCATCAATGGTTCTCAACCCATAATCTTTCTTCGTGATCATCTCGCACATACGTTGTTTCATCGATATCTTCAGTAGGGATAGATTGAATGTCCTCTAAAAATGGAGGTATTTCATCGAATTGGTTATACTCCTCTTCGTCGACAACGTCTTCGACCCCAACAATACGTCTCTTGCTATGGAGGACAACATGCAAGTTTGAATTGGCCAGGTCAACGATGTAGAATACCTGTGTGGCTTGCTTTGCAAGTATGAATGGATCGTCTTGGTGTCCGACTGTACCAAGATCGACGAGAGTAAACCCGTAACTGTCAACTTGAACACCTCGAGGGATTTCGACCCATTGGCATCGAAACAGGGGAATCTTAAGTAATCCGTAATCAAGCTCCCATATTTCGTCAATAGCACCGTAATATGAGTTCAGCGCCCTTACTGACCTGGCATTCTCGGAAATAGCAAACAGTGTCACTCCGCTACATTGCATGCTACTCTTGGCATCTTGAGCTCTTGTGTAAAATGAAACCCATTGATGTCGTACCCCTGCCAAGTCCCTACAGTGAATCTTGGGCCTCTAGCCAACCATGTCACAGTTTCACTTACGGAGCCCTTGGCAGCTCGCGCGACTCTTTCTTGGATCCACCCAGCAAATTTCCTGTTATGTTCTCTGGTGACCCAAACGTCTGACTTCGAAGGTTCCTATAACCGTAACATTACCTTGTGCTCGCGTATGTATGGCTCGACCTCCGTCATGTGTTGTAAGACCCAAAAATGTGATTTTGCGTACACATCACGAGCGGGGACGATAGTTTTGAATCCAATTGTTCCGATGCCCTGAAGCCTACCCTCGTGTCGGGACCTAGGAACGCCAATTGGATCAACCCCGGCCATATAATCTGTGCAAAATCCAATCACCTCCTCAGCGGCATAACCTTCCATGATACTCCCCTCGGGTCGATGACGAGTCCTTACATATCCCTTCAATACACCCATAAATCTCTCAAATGGATACATGTAGCGCAGGCACACGAGTCCACAAAACTTAATTTCTCTGATAAGGTGAATAATCAAATGGACCATAACATCAAAAAAGGATGGAGGGAAATACATCTCGAGCTGACAAAGAGTTGTAACCACGTCGCGCTGCAAAGCGTCCAGTCCATCCGGATCAATTACCTACGAGGACACAATTGCGCCAAATATTCATATCAGAAAAATCTTCTAATTAAGCTCCACAAATGGAGGTAATGAACTTATAGTACGAGTGCACGTACTTACCTTGCAAGATATTGCGTTGAAAAAATAACATAGGTTTGTGATTGTCTCTTTGACTTTAACTGGGAGAATGCCTCTGATAGCAATGGGAAGCATTTGTGACATCAAGACATGACAGTCGTGGGACTTCGTGCCAACCAATCTTAGATCCTTCATAGACACAAGTTTTTTCAAGTTCGCAGAGTACCCACATGGAACTTTAACACCGTGTAGGCACCGACAGAGTTCTGTTTTTTTGCTCTTGCACAACGTATAGCAGGCCGGGGGGAGGTATGCACGCTTTCCATTCTCTAAAGGTGCAAGCCTAGTCCTTATCCCCATTTCCGCAATGTCACGACGAGCTTTCACACCATCCTTTGTCTTTCCCGGAATGTTCAACAACAAACCAATCAAACTGTCACAGACATTTTTCTCTACATGCATGACGTCAATGCAATGTCGAACTTGTAAGTGCTCCCAGTACGGTAGATCCCAGAGAATCGATCTCTTTTTCCAAATATTTTTTTCTCGAGGTTTAGAATGCTTACCGAACTCAGCTTTGATGTCCTTCACGCGCGAGTAAATCCCCCTACCGGTCAGAAACATTGGAGCTGATTCCTTCTCAGGCATCCCGTTAAATGATTTCCTCTTCTTACGGTACGTGTGATGCACCGGAAGAAACCTGCGGTGACCCGTGTACACTGTTTTCCAGCAGTTTCGCAGCCACATGCTCTCAGTTTCATCTAGGCAAATAGGGCAAGTCTTGACTCCTTTCGTACTATACCCCGACAAATTGCCGTAGGCCGGAAAAAATCATTTAGGGTGCAAAATATCAGGGCCCGCAAGATGAAATTCTCTTTCTTGTATGCATCCCACACCTGCACCCCCTCGCTCCACAATTTCTGTAAGTCCTCGATTAAAGGCGCTAGAAACACGTCAATATCATTTCCGGGTTGTCTGGGTCCTGAGATTAGTAACGCCATCATGATGTACTTGCGCTTCATGCATAACCAAGGAGGAAGATTGTAGATGCATAAAAGAACCGGCCAAGTGCTGTGCCGACTGCTCATAATACCATGTGGGTTCATACCATCTGTACTCAGCCCGAACCTTATATTCCTAAGTTCGCCGCGGAACTCAGCAAATGTTCTGTTGATGTTTCTCCATTGAATAGAATCAGCTGGGTGTCTCAGTTTTCTGTCTTGTTTCCGGGCTTCAACATGCCAATGTAAGTGCTTCGCGACTTTCGGATTTGCAAACAGCCACTTCAATCTAGGTATCACAGGCAAGTACCACACAGTTTTCGCCAGAGGTCCTTTCTTTACCTTGTGACGTTCACTGTCAATCCGGTCCCTACGCGTATACCTCGATGCACCGCATCTTGGACAAACATGCAAACTGGAGTACTCGTTACGGTACAACACACAATCATTTGGGCATGCGTATATTCTTTCAATTTCCATTTCCAACGGACACAATAGTTTTTTGGCTTGGTAAATAGATCTTGGAAACTCATTTCCTTCTGGAAGCATGTCCGCTAGAAGATCTAATAGTGCCGTGAAATTCTTATCACTCCAACCGTTGTCTACCTTCAAGTTATATAATCTCAGCACAGAAGACAGTTTTGTAAATGTTGCACATCCAGGGAACAGAGGCTTCTCAGAGTCAGCAATCAGTTTCTCAAATTCACAGAAGTCGTTTTCGTTGTAATCTTCCTCTACATCACGTAACATCTCATTTAGATTGTCATCATCATCATCTACGTGCACATCGAAATGAACATTATCAAAATTCGGATGATCATCGATATTATTGCAATCCACATCCGAGTCCTGCTGATTGGTAGTAGTGGTGCTTGTTTCCTCAAGATCTTCGCCATGCCATATCCAACGGGTGTATCGCGCGTTAAAACCACGACGAATCAAATGACACTTAATTTGATCAGAGTTGCTAAACCTCTTCAAGTTCATACAATCTATATAAGGACAGAGCATATTTTTTCTCTCCCTTCCTCTCCTTTTGTTGCTCAGCAAATTTAATAAACTCATTCACACCATCCAAATATTCAAGAGTAGTACGTTTTATTTCATACATCCAATATTTCCTATCCATCTACAATTAACAAAATTTAACGAGTCAGCCATGCATGAAACCTGCCCGATTAAATTATGTATATGTACATGTACAGCCTCTTACAACAGATGTGTTGAACCCTAGCCTGACGAACTTAACACTAATTAACCTAGCTAACTACACAATACAAGCTAGTTAGCTCCTAAAACATGACGCATTTCCATCTACCTAGCTCTCAAGCTTAGAGCTACAAACTTGGAACTACACAATACAACTAGCTTGCAAGTAGAGAGGGAGGGAGATCTAGATGGAGAGAGAGATAAGTGTCGACAATTAAGCATACCTTAAAGAGAGGGGTGCAATCAACTTCCCTCCAGCTTGCGCTGATCACCCTAGCAGTGTAGCTGCGAGCGTGGAACTTTCATCACAAACAGAGGGACACAGAGTGCAACAGAACAAATTAAAGAGCAGCTCAACAATGGTCGAGTGGGGTTTGCTTATAATGGACCTTTTTCTAACGGTAAATACATGAAATAACCGTTAGACTAACTAAGGTAATTTTCCGCTCACATATTCTATCGGTAAAAACACACATATACCGTTAGAGAATGTACATTACTGAGCAAGTACATGTCTTGTTCTATCGGTAAATATGTGTATTGACCGTTAGATGATGCATGACACAGCACGTACATGAGTTTTTCTATCGGTAAATATGTGTATTAACCGTTAGATGATGCATGACACACGAACATGAGTTTTTCTATCGGTAAATATGTGTATTTACCGTTAGATGATGCATGACTGAGCAAATATATGTGTTTTCTATCGATAAATATGTGTATTTACCGTTAGAGGAGGTACTTGTACCAAACTGGGACACACATGACACCAGTTCTCACATCCAAGGAATCATATCAATGTAACATCAAACAGATCTTACATCAAACAGATCTTAACTAGAAGATAAAGCAATATTTCAAGAAATGCTAATTTGTGGATTAACTAGGAGACACAAAAATACTTTTCTTAGGTACTTGGGACTTCATCTTGCCAAAGAAATTACACATGCCAGTTCACAAATTCAGGTACAAACATACACATGCCAGTTCACAAATTCAAGTGCATGTCTGAAACAGTAGTACAAATACACACCTACCTACCAATACAATTAAATACACAAATACTCCCTACACATTGAAGTTCATGTCCCAATTAGCAATACATGATACACAAATATACAACAATATACAAATACAACAATTTACACATTCGATGAATATTAGAAAAGCCACGTCTGAAATTAACAACAGATCACGACGAGGACCCAGTGGCCCATACATTTTACATAAAAGAGAACCTTTGCAGGTTGCGACAATGCAACTACCGACTACAAGTTAGACCTGATATATCACAAATCCATTCATCCAAAACAGCAAATGTCTGAACCACATTGGACTTAACCATAGGAGTTCAGTTCGAAGACGCCCGAGGAGCTGGAACTGCCGTCGAGTTTCATTTGTATTAGTGATTTCCTCGGACTCAAACTCGATCAACTCAACTCAACTCAACTCCATTAACAAAAAGAACATATCTTCCAAGATGTTGTTCTGTGTAGTGATGGTGTAGAATGGCTGTGCAAATGACAACAATTCTTCTTCTACAAGCAAGTAAGCATCTGGCCACAAGCTGGTGCATGCAAAAAAATGTAAGATGTTTTCTATAGGTCCTGATTTGAGAAACACGCCGGGCTTAAGGATCTTCTCGACCGACCCAACCAAGATCTCTCCCTTCACGTCCTTCCAGCTCTCGACGGTGATCTTCACCGTTTCTTTCGCCAACAAGCCAACATAGGCAGCATACTGCGATGAAGAACCATGAAATACGTTGCCCCTCATGAGCATCATCCAAGGACCTGCACAAATCATAATCATATTGAAAAGAAGACACATCAAAATGAAGGATATAAAAATTGCAGAATAATTGCCATAATCGGATTAGAATAATCTAACAATATTACCGAAATTTTACGTACCTTGCTTGGGATGCCGAAGTCTAGAGGGCGTCGATGGAGGTGCGGAGGTGCAGCGGTCGCATGTAGAGGTGCGCCGGCCGTCCATGGAGCTTACGGGTTAGGACTACGAGCGCCAGATGAACTGTGAGAATGAAAGAGACATACCCGTGTATTTATAATACTAGATAAGTTCTATCGGTACAAAAACCGCATACCGTTAGTAATTTTATATATATTCTAAAGGTATACAAATAAATTACCGATAGAATAAAAACATCTGTAGAAGGCGAATGGTTCTAACGGCACAATACATATTACCGATAGGAATTTTTGTACATACTCTGTCGGTATATATGTACATTGCCGATAGAATAATACTAGTTGTAGAAGGCGAACAGTTCTAAAACATTTTTGCTATATTCTAATGGTATAAACATTTATTACCGATAGAATAAAACTATTTGAAGACGAACAGTTCTAAGCAATTTTCGATATATTCTAATGGTACAAGAATCCATTACCGATAGAATAAAAATATTTGTAGAAAGCGAACGGTTCTATCGGCACACTACATATTGCCGATAGGAATGTGAGATATTCTGTCAGTAGACGCATACAGTACCGATAGAATAAGTCTAGTTGTAGAAGTCGACCAGTCTTATCGGCGCACAATATTCTCCCGTCAATACTTATGCATCTCTTCTAACGGCAAATATGTTCATCACCACTAGAGTAAATCATACAGCTTCTTCTATCGGTAAGTTTCTTACAAACCGATAGGAAAAATACACCCGTTGGTCTTTTATGACCACGAGGCACATTTTCTATCGGTTTTCTACTAAATCACTAATAACCGATAGAATATAGAGGTTAGTAGACTGTATTTCTGTACTAGTGAAAATAAATATTTTCTCAGTAGTATAGAACAAAATATTTCTTGTTAGTGTTATGATCTAGTAGCATTTTCCTTTCACATTATTACACCTATTTTTCAGAGTAGAAGGGGTTGGTTAGCATGACTATCTTAAGAGGTAGACGGCACAAAGGTCAGGCCAAATCTCGCAAAACTAAACAACACACCATGCAGTTGGTCGGACTTAAATTATGATCTTTAGTCATACATCGCGAATATTGTACTAGTTGAACCAGCCATCAACTGGCACAATATATGCTAGTCATCTTGCAACATTATTTCTTTGTTAGTGTAGTGTACTGCAACTACTATCTCTTTTTTCTTTACTTGCCAATTTTAAAAAGAAAATATTTATCTAAAAGAATGATATTCTATATTTTCAATGATCTTATCTTTTTAAAGTGTTCTCGTAGTTATTACTCTATTAGATTATTTATTATTTAGATGTCAAAAACACATTTATCATATTAAACACAAATATTGTATATAAAATATAATTTTAAATCATTTCTTAAAAACTACTTGGTTAGTAGAAACGACTTGTAAAAAGAAGTAATTGGCAGTGCCTATGTTGTCATGCATGCGGTTAATTTAAGAATATCTTATTATTAGTCAAGATGTGGGCAATATATCACGGAATTGGTAAATTAAGATCAGCCTGTCGTATCGCAATGTTTCCATACATGTGCTCGATCTATTATTGTGTCATCGCATTCATCAAACGTGCGTGCACAAAGGATTCCACGTGATTAATATAGCACAGGTCGGTTTCGTTATTCAAAACAACTCAGTGCGGTACCAGTTCTCCATTAATGGTGTTTATGTGCTCTCTCTATCTCCGTTAAGTATACTGTTGCCTGTGCTCCTTTGTACTTCTCCATTATTGAGATTTTATGTTCTCTAAAATACAATTTTCATTATTAATTTCTATAATTATATATCAACAAAAAATATAAAAAATGATCTTGCGGAAGTAATTTGATGAGAAATCTACTAATATTATTTGAATTTTGCTAATGAGTAAGTATTTGTTTTTTTCTTCTTATTTTGCATGAGGTGAGCCGGGGTGGGTTGGTGAGACGGTGGTGGTGTAACTGATCGTGGATGGAGGTGGTGGGAGGTGGTAGCTACAAGGAAGAGATGGAGGCGATGGCCGAGGAGAGAGGGAGGCAGTGTGATGGTGGCCCACGAGAAAAGAGGGGAGGAGGAGACAGGGAGGGATGAGACGGCAGCACCATGTGGGTTGGGATGGCAGTAGTGATAGGGAGAGAGAAGAAAGATGAGGAGAGATGGAGGATAAAGATTGAAGGTAGCTTTTAAATGTATGTTTAAATGATGCAAATTTTTTAAGAAAATAATAGGCATCCGCTTCCTAGACAACCCCGCATTATTTTAGAAAAATAGCATTAGAGGACCATCCGCTCCCTAGACAACCCCACACTTTATACAATAAAACCATCCTACTCGAAATTGAAGTAATTAGGCCTTCTACTATTCAAATATGAGCAATTAGGTCTCTACACCCATTCTTCCTTTAATTATGTCTAAATACTAGTCACTAACATATATGCCCCACATATCGGTCCTCATAAATTTGTCCTATGTACTAGTGAGATTGAATTAATGATGAAATAGATCGAGAGGTCTAATTGCTCTTATTTGAATAAAAAAGAACTTATTTGCTCTATTTTGAGTAGAGAGGGTCTCTAGTGTTATTTTCACTATTATTTTTATGTGGTGAATCTGAATATTTCTTTGTATTAGTGATCAAAGTTTAAAAATTTTGATTTGCATGAATATCAAAAAAGAAAAACAAAGGGTAGTATAATCCTAATTGACGAGAATGGAAAGATGAACCAACCATTCTATTAGAAGTGGACGGCCGGATTGATGTTATCAGGAGGGTTTTTGTTTATGGGTGTACTAGACTGGTTTGGGTCTTCTGTTACCATGATTGGAAGATTATTCCTTCCTTTCTCTTTATAAAGTATCATGTATTTGTCCTCCTAGGTATATATATTACTGAGCTATATGTTAAATCTTGAGTTTGTGATTTCGTTATGCAGCAGTAGTAGTACACTATACCCGGTTCTAACGGTCACTGTGCACACACATTACCATGTGGCTTAAATGACACCTTTGTTGTTGTTGTATGACACCTTTATAAATGACACCTTTGTTTTTTTGCGATTAGCAGAATTTTCGCGGTCATTTCCTACACTCCAATCTTTTGGAGTGGAATGGCACAAATCACGGATCATTAAAAAAAATCATAAACCCAAGTTTTTTTTAGTTGAAATGTGTTTTAATCCTTGCAACTACAAGTATTTAAAATAATACTCCATTCATTTTCAAATATATACCACTTTAGTTTTTGTCACTAAAAACAATGCCACAGAGGAAAAATATAATTTATTAGTATCTCTCAATTCCTCGAACCATATATTAATTAGTCTTTTTAAAATATTAAATAAAAAAATATAGAGAAAATGTTCTAAAAAAAAGTCTAGAATGATATTTATTTGAAAACTTGAGAGAGTATAATTGTAGGAATGGAATTGTTGTGATCAATATTATAATTTTGAAGAACAATTCACACCACAGGTTAGGTCAAAGTGTCTAGCTAAAGATTAAAAAATAATATTAGAGGCAAATGCGACCAAGATGCAAAATCATAAAGAGTGTTACTGTATGTACGAAATTCAAGTATCAAAATTATACATATTAGTTAAAATGTCCCAATATGATTAGTTATAGAAAAGGTGTTAGTAGTTACGATATTATACGATGGCGGATTATTATTGACGAATTTAGGGAATAAGTACAATTAGTATTTCTGAATCATAAATACAAACAAACTGGCTACTAGTGCGAATGTACAGGTACGGATCGGGGTTGGTCCTGCAACACCCAGGCCCAAGGTCAGTAACAGCTCAATCTCTTGTCTTCCATGTTTTCTTTTCTCTACATTGCATTTTTATTTTCCCACCTCTCGATTGAGTTATACAATTTTTCCTCCCACCAAGCCGTACGTGTCGACAATATTCGACAAACAGGCCCTCAAAGGGTAACATAGGCTATAGTTGTACTGTGCAAAATTCAAGTCATACACATTTTGCTTCCGTTATAACTTTGCAGAACCACGCGTGCCGGTTGCCTTACTAGTTACTGTTGCCCACGAAAGACTTGCCATCCAACACCTAGCGAGAAACAGACACTTGAAGGAACCGGCATAAGATAAATTATGCCAATGCCAATCTTGCTTATTGGGTCATCTTTGGACAGTTAGGATTTACCACTAAGACCTACCAATATCTTTCGATAGATTCCCTTATTCTCTTGTCCTTTACATCTTTTGGCGTCATGGGCAACACATCTTCCCTGTGGCTTTCAAATATGATAAGTCATTGGATAGTTCATGTCAACAACTAAAAGTTATCTGACATTTTTGAAATATTCCTAAAACTATTTTACTTGTTATTCTCCTACTCTACCATCTTCTAGGATAATATGTATCGATCTGTAATGTTCAAATCTAAATGAGTAGTTAGAATTGTAGTTTTTGTTCTTGTATATTAAGACTGGTCATCACTATATATGTTTTGATTAAAAACAAATTATGCTATAATGAGAAAGAGAACACGAAAACAAAAAGATACACACCACACTCCATGCATAGCAGCATAGGCAAGCTTTTGTTTCGGAGACGGAGTAATAGATCCAAATCCCCGAGTCGACTTACTGGTGAGCAGACACATGAACAAAAGCCACATCTAAAACAGTAGCAAATGTTGGGGCTGTGCTTGATTAATTATTCGGTGGTTTGCATGGTACCTTTGTGTGTTGGGGGGACATGCCAAGTGAGTTAGCCTGCAGGATGGGAGCATTTGCAACTATACATCCAAAGAACTGCACCCGTCTCTCGCGCGTATTTGGGCCCAAGAACCGGGTTAAAGAAAACCGGAAAAGGGCTGGTTCCTGGTTTTCGCCGGCTTACCGGTAACTGCTCTAAAACTCGGTTGCCGGATTATTTTGCTGATAACTCAAGTGTTGGTTGTAATTGGCCCCGACTCATCTTAAATTAGATTGAATCAGACTAAATCGGTTATAGCAAGAAAATAAAACTAATCAGAATTTAGTATCCGCTAATTTGAGGTATAGCAAGAGATAATTGATCGGTTTTCTATTTTGTTTTTGGATCCTCAGCACAATTGCTTCTCATTCTTGGTGGTTAATCAGGACCAAGATCGACCTAATTAACCGCACCGGTTTGTTAGTGTGGTCTCTCATGTCTTGTGTTCATGCGATCAATTAGGTTTAGCATTGTAAAATGCACCGGATCAGACCGGTCGGAGACAATCTAATGTAGATGTCCATAGAGCCAAGCTAGTGGATTAAGATTTAGGTGCAACATACTCTGACTTAGAAATGAGTTCAACGAACCCAGACTCAAATTAGTGGACAAGTCTATGGGCTTGGTCTTTCAGGGTTCTAATGCACTTTAAAATGAAATGGGTTGGTGGGGTGGGCTTAACAATAAAAGAGTTATGTTGGGCTAAACATTAGAATTGATTCATGGGCTAGAAAAATAATCTTAAATAGTAGAATTGTCTTGTTTTTTATTTGCATATTTCTAAGAAGATTATAAGTAAAAAAGAATAAAATCTATGCACTGATAGTGTAGAGCAATGTTTAGACTAATTTAATGTGTGGAAATGAGTCAAGCTTGATAGGTTTTTTTGTATGGTTTAAATTGGCTTAGACTCTAATTCAATTTAATAAAATTAGATTAGGATTGAATTAAGTAATAGAATTTGTGGATTCACCGTTGGTTTATTCCCAGGCCTAGGTGTAGGACTCCTAGAGCATATGGGATGTAAATCCAATTATAGAAAGGTGAGCGGGAGATGGGCGGCTGGGCCTGCCCTTTCAATCATTCTCCGGCAGCTCATTATTGTTTCTATTCACTTCCATGGGTTTAGAAATTTAAAGCACGGAGTGGTTAGAATATTTTCTCTCCATTTCACAATAACTGAAGATACCCTTTGATCGGAACAAAATCAAAAAGAAAAAAAAGTTAGGAAATGAAATGTGGGTTTTGTAGAAAGATTATGTCTACAGTTGATATAGCGTGGTGAACTCAGTACCCGAGTCTTTTCATAAAAAAAAGACCAATATTTTAACTTTAATTATCAAGTGTTGTGCCTAGGTTGCTTAAGTGCAGCATGATTCGCAGCTTTAGTGGATGAGTGGCTGAGACAATCGAGGGAGTGAATTTTGACCGTGTCTTTGCATAGGATTCTGATGGGCTATCAGACTTTCGGTCCTGACTGACAACCAAAAGTCCGGAAAAGGGAGCGCTCTGAAAAGATCTGCAAAGTGTTCAAAAAAACATATATTTCCAGCGGCCCAAAAGGGTAATGCATCACCAATCCATTCATCACATCTCACATGCACCCCAGTATCTTGGGATTTTGCAGGTACAGCTCTTTCTAAAGTCTATTTAGCAGTGCACTTGTTGGATTTTCTTTTTCTTTTGTCTTTTTGACATCCTTACATGCTTATTACTTTTTGGGAAGTAATTTGCTCATGTTGGATATTGCACACTTTTTTCCCCTTATTCTTTGCTTTTTGTCGTTTAGTAAATAACAATAAAATCTTACTAATTGTAGTAGATATGAACTACATGATTTTCTCAAAAATTTTTTACAGATAACACAGAAAAAAATGAAAAATACTGAAATAGCACAGACTAAAATTTAATTATAAAATTGACCTCAGTCACCACTCCCATTGGCGACTTACTATAAATGGCATGCAGTCGCCAGCTCGTCTGTTGACCAAAAGTTTTCGTCGCCGACTAAGCTGACGACTGTGGAAAGACTAATTGGTCACCAGACAAGCTGGCAATTGTTGGGGGCTATATAGAGGTCGAATATGACTCCTGGCAACTGAGGCATCCAAGCAGACAAAAAAAAAAAAGAAAAAGTTGAGTGAGAGAAGAGAAGTCGACTAGTCGGTAGGAAAATCGATCAAGTCGCCACCCCAACTGACGACTGGTCGTGGCAATTGGTGAGGTGGTTTGAGTCGTCAGATCAGCTGTCGACAGGTCAAATTGAGTTAAAATCACCAGTCGAGTTGGTAACTTTTGTTCTGCATTATTTTTGGATTTTTTTATATAAACATTATCCGTACGAAAAATTCTGACTTTCTCCAATACTCCATTGTGAAATTCAATATTATAAAAAAAATGGTGCACGGTCATGATAGGGTACCACCAAACAATTAATCGTTATGTAGTTGGTTAATAAGAATTTTGTGGACAATTTGGTATTCACAATTTATTAAAATAAATTACTTAAGAGTTAAAAGAACTGGCTAACTAGGAGATAGAAGGGAGGAGAATTTAGGAGCATGCTTGTTGAGGTGGGCCTGAATCTCATTTGCTTTTGAGGTATTTGTTTTCACACAAGAGGGGATGTTGCAAAGTTTGTATTAGAGAAAGACTCTTAATTAGATATTTAATTATGTATTGACACACTCTTCTCAAACATCTCTTACATTAGAAAAAATCTAGTTGTGGCATAATACAACAAAAACACTTCACCACACTAAAATCCCAAATAATACATTAGTACTTTCGTCATCGAAATTATAAGAAGTATAAGAGGATGGGTCAAAAAGAATGGACAAATAACGGCTTTGCACTAAGCCATTAGGTCGCCAAACTCCAAACAAATAACAATGCTTGTCGTTTAAAGTCGTGTTAGTTAGTCCATCGATTGATTCAAAATACTGAGCGAGTTTTTCAAACCATGCTCTACTTGTTTGAAAAGAAATGCACTAGTGGGTAGTGTACAGCGATTGTGGGCCAGCGTCTTGGTGTCATCCGCACAACTTTTACTTTGGACGGCTAAGCCCATAATTATAAATCCACCAAATCTGCCATCTCAATTAAGTGTCTTTCAGCACAAACAGCGTTATCTGTCGTGTCATATAAAAGATATTACCAACATGATTTAGGAAGATTATCTGATCAGACATCAGCATCGGGGGTTAACAAGGGAAAAATTTTGATGCCCGGTGTGGAGCCTGATCGCCACATTTGTGTTGTTTCCCTGACTGGGGATTTAATTTTCTTTCTGGTCTACAGTTTACGTGGAAGATTAAAAGACAGCCTAAATTTCAAAGTGAAAGCCACCAGCAAAGGCATCCAAACTCAAATTTCAAACAAGCAAAAGTGCAACCTTTTTTTTTCTTTTTTTGTGGAAAGATGAAGCAATTTCACAAGATTCTTATGCTTCGAATTACTTTTCACCCCTCAAAAAAAGTCCATCAGACGTATTGGAAATTTAGGAGCGTCGCACCATAAACTATGTCACACGAATTCACCTACGCCTCATGATATGAGCATGGTGCAACTCATGAACACAATTCACCGATCACAAATTAAAAAAGAGAGAGAGAGATAGAGAGAGAGAGATAGAGAGAGAGAGTGAGAAAATTCTCTCTATCTTATATATATTTTTCGTGGTCTTTACTGATTACAACTAGCTTACATACTATGAATATTGTCCAAAGTTGTATAAATAAAATTTTAAGCTATAACATAACACTATCTGTGGTAACTTATTCACAAAATAATGTTGTTTACGAAAAAGACTTCAAAAATAAAAGTCTAAAATTTTTTGGAAAGTAAAGCTATCCTATCTAAGTTTCCAGACAATCAAATTATTTCTTGTGAGAAATTGGTTATTAATGTCTTGTCAGACAAACACAACTTCTCGCCTTAAGTTTTTTGAGTGTATATTTGACTAAATAGATGAAAATTCGATAATAATATGGTCCGTGCCGTTTCTACGACAAAGGATCTAAATTGTCTTCAAAATCGACTCCTTGTCGTATAAAAAAATTTAGCCTCAGTACTCCATCACAGTTGTCAAAATTGTCCCTCATTGGTGGTACGATTTTTTCTTTTTTGTGAATCTGTCAGTGACATGGTTTATATTACGAATTACTCAATAAAAATAAGAAATTTCAAAATTAACCAAAAATTTTAAAAAATTTCAAAACTAACAGGCAACTAACGACTAAAAATTATATATAAGTACATAAATATTTGGTAATACTGTGAGTGAGATTCAAATCTTGCTCTCTTAGGAGAGAGAGCTTCTTAAACAACTAGATTACAATCAATTTGTGTAACTTGTTGTCGTGACACGATTTTATATCTCTTTCAGTCGCTAATCTAGCTAATGACTGAAAGTGGATGTGACACGCGAGTTAGGCCAACAATGTATTGGGTTGTGTCACATCTTTAGTCGTTAGTCTAACTAGTGACTGAAGATCAGTCGTGTGATCCGTCTCGCGACTTAAGATTAGCTCTGAAATTTTTTAAAATTTTGAGTTAGTTTTGAAATTTCTTTTTTTATTGAGTTATTCATAAAAATAATTCTATATATTGCATACACTACTCTCCTTATTTCTTATTTTACACACTATCTTCTGATAAATTACTACTTATAATTTTATAAGTATTTGTAAGAATAATCTTTTAATAAAATATTACTGATATATAAGTCTCACTTAGTGGTAAAATTGGTGGGCTCATTTTTTGTAAAATAAAGATCCAACAACTCTATTGAAGGAAAAAAAAAAGTCTTTCCGTTATAAAAACTCCGTCCGCTTCTGAAAAAAGTTGGCATAGTCACTGTCATTCTTCTTGTTCGCTTCTTCTCCAGTTCAAAAATTCCTCCCTTGGCGCCCAAAATCGCAACCCTAGCCGGCTTCCAATCGAGCTCTTCGCCGGGGATCCGTGCGCAGAACATGTGGGATCTGGGCCCATGGCCACCGAACCCGATCTGAGCTCCGCCGCCGCCGCCGTCGCCGCCGTCGCGCCGGCGGTCAAGAAGGATCGCCACATAGTGACTTGGAGCCCCGAGGTATGCATATGTTCTTGAACTGTTTATATTTCAGTTTGTACAGGTGAAGAAAGGTGTTTTTGTTTTCGTTGTTTTGGGGAAAGATGACTTTTTTTTGTGTGTATAAAAATCGATTTTTTTTCTCTTTTTTTACTTGTTAAGATGTGCTTTGGTTGTGATTTCTGGATGTTTTAGCTTTTTTTTTGTGCGTGTGTGTTTACAAGGCAGTTTTGTTCCCGTGATTTCTAATTCTTTAGCATCTGCTGAACAGTATGTGTTAAGTGTAAGTTGAAAATTTCAAATTTGTATTGCCTTATAAGAACTGCAATGAACTATATTTAATTTTGCCTGTTGTTTTCTGATTCTTGCAATTTTCTTTCTGTAGGAGGATGATTTGCTTCGAGAACAAATCGCGCTCCATGGCACGGATAAGTACGGATTCTTTGCTCACTTCATCTCAATTACATGTTTTTCTAGTTTTTATTGCCTTCTTGATTTAATTCTGCTGTTCTTCACTTATTTCTTGCTGTAGCTGGACAATTATAGCGGCGCACTTCAAGGACAAGACAAGTAGGCAGTGCAGGAGAAGGTGTGCACAATCTCTTTTAATAAAGGAGGGATCTTTAGTTGGAATTTGTTCCATTTTTGTAGAATTCGTTCCTTTTGGGTGTTTAAAATATTAGTAATAGGTCGATTTGTTGCTTGGTTGCTTGTGCTGTTTTCGCAGATGGTACAATTATTTGAACTCAGAGTGCAAGAAAGGGGGGTGGTCCCAAGAAGAGGACATTCTCTTGTGTGAGGTGAGATCTAGCACTTCATTATTAGGACCAGGCACTGAATTTGTTTGGATTTATACAGTGCCCACATCACATGCCTGCAATTTCTATCAAAATTGTCAAAATTTATATGTTGAACATGGTGAACATTACCAACTGTGTACACAGATGATTTTAACCATGGAACTTGGCAAGTGTGTTGATCATAGCTTATGCTCAATCACTTAATTCTGGAATTGGTTTTATGGCTTTGTAAGAACACAGACATTATTTTGTTGATTAAAGAAGGGATCACTCATCCGTTAGATTGTAAACTTTGTATCCCAACACCAGATCATTTGTAGTATCACCCTCAGTCTCTTTCATTTGCCTGCAAAAATTTGCATTCTGCTACATGTTCAGTGATGTCTATTGGAACTTATGAATCTTCTCTTGTGTCACAGTTATGCGCTTCTGCTGTTGTGCTCTGAAAGTCTGGATTGCTATTTGTTCTTTTGTAAACTTTTCTGTGTGTTGGTTGATGTATTCTTCTCAACTTGACACTTCTATGCAGGCTCAAAAGGTTCTAGGTAACAGATGGACTGAAATAGCAAAGGTTGTCTCAGGCAGGTGGGTTTTTTTCCTTATGGATTACCATTTGCTGAAGTGTGAATAGAGTAACATGATATGTAACACGAGAGACCTGATTTGAGTTATTCTTTTTTTTACCTACAACAGAACTGATAATGCAGTGAAGAACCGGTTTTCTACTCTATGCAAAAAGAGGGCCAAGAACGAGGAACTATTCAAGGAAAATGGCACGCCATGTTCCAATGCCAATGCAAAGAGGATAATGACTCAAATTGGATGCCTCACATCTGGTGCAGCTGGCTCCTCGCCACCTATTAAGCAGATGAGGTATTCGTAATACGAACAGAACTTACGGGTAAAGTATCTGAAGCAACTGACACTTTTACCTTTTCTCTTGTGCAAGTAGGTCTTGCACATCTGACTTGAAGGAGAATGCAGCACCAAATGTGAGATTATTTGGGCAAGAAAAGACCACACAGCAACACTCAAGACAGCCTCTTGCAAGCATTTCTCCAAACAGTCAAGATAATGTGAATAGAGTGGAAAACCAAAGCCATGTAGCTAACAGTACAACAAAACCATTATCCAATGGGGAACAATCCGGTGAGCTTCTCCTTTTGTTTTGAGTACTTTATTGGATTTACAACATACAGTTGCAACATCTGAATCACCTCCATGAACACAATTTCAGGTGTGAAGTATCAAGGTAATTTCTTGAAAAAGGATGATCCAAAACTTGTTACTTTATTGCAGCAAGCTGATTTGCTTTCCTCCCTTGCCATAAAAATCAATACTGAAAACACCGGCCAAAGTATGGATGAAGCTTGGCAGGCATGGATATTCCATTTTGATGTTCTGAATTGTGAAACTTAAGCTGGCGGTATTCTGATTATACTGATTGTTTCATACTTGAATTTTTCAGCAACTCCAGGATCACTTGGTTAAAAAAGAGGATAATGACATGTCAGAAAGCAGTATTTCTGGAATAGGTTCTCTGCTAGAGGACCTTGATGATTTAATTGTGGACCCCTACGATAGTAAAGAGGAAGTTGAACAAAAGTCAATGTAAAGAATGAATAATCACTTATCTCTTTGGTTAAATTTATTGCCTCATTTGTTGATAGATCATCATTCTAATGAACAGAGAGCACAGAGGGCAGATTGATACGCATATTGAGCATTCTGATGATGCTCCACAAACTAGCATGGAAGTAACATCACAGGTGGCTCCTGCCGATCAAAAGATGGATAATTGCCCACTAGATAATAGCACAGAAGACAATGCTCTTCATAAAGATGTGCCTTCTACAAGCATGGAACCTTTCGCTGGTAATCAATGCTCTTAATCGTTATGTGTTATTTGTTTCATCCACCTTGAAAGGAATTCCATTGAAACCCTTGAAGATAAAGCAGGTGCAGAAATACCAGCATCTGAAAACTTGAGTGAGGTTGCCGAAGATAGCGGGCTTCAATATATGGAATTCACCTCTCCTGCTCACACAGTTCCAACATTCCATCCATATGCAGATGGCATGCCAAGTCCAAAATTTACTGCAAGTGTAAGCTTTCAATCGCTGTAATTCCGGTTCTTGTTTGCAAAAGAACGTCACTCTCGAACAAAGTGATTGCATAAAGATACTTACATTTGTATTATTGAACTTTCCAGGAGAGGAATTTTCTGCTGTCTGTGCTCGAGTTGACCTCTCCAGGGTCAAAACCAGACACTCAGCAGCCTTCTTGCAAAAGGGCTCTTCTTGATAGCCTTTGATATGGGTTCCTTTGTTTCGAGTTAAATCTTTTGGCAATTCCATGGTTCAAGTCCAAAGCTAGACATGCTCATGACCGCTTTTTGGCTATCCTGTTCTTGTTTGGTCTCGAGTGTAGTACAGTAAGTAGTCTTAGCATACCCTATATTTGCATCAAGTATGCCTACCTTGTCCTAGTCCATTTGTTTGTGTGAGAGATCATTTGTGGTTTCAAGCATCCTTGCATAGTTCGGTTTGTTGTTAGTTGTACATAGATTGCATTGGGGCTGTTGTAGCATACAAACATTATAAGAGAGGATGTACCAGATTTACAGCTTGTATTCAACATATAGAATAAGGATTCTTTGTGTAATTAACTTATGTAATAGTTTTATCCAGTGGAAGGTGTATTTGCTTGGAGTGTAATGTAATGTGATTTAAGATTCGGAACTAGTACTTGGGCATTTATCAAATGCATATTACTGTGGATCAATTTATACTTTGTTTTGAAAATTCATCCGCTCTACCTTGTTCCTCCATAAATGTATATCTTTCATGACCAATTGTGGGCCACTTTGGTTCAGAGACAAATTTTGCTCAAGCAAAGTGGTGAACCGCACTTGCCAGAGCAGTATCATTCAGGTGTCTACTATTTCACACCTCAGATACGTCTCAAGATAAGTGCCAATTGACATACCATCTATGTCATGGTTGTTCGATGTAGTTGAACACAGCAAGGCATGGTCCAAATATTAGCCACAGAAACAATGCATTGACTAATATATGAGTAAAAATGCCAAAAGCTCTAAGCTCCATTAACAACACAAATGTAAACATCTCTAAAGTTTCAAACAATACTATCAGCAGAGCTGTTCTTCACTGACATTAATTTATCATCCAGAGTTTACACCAAAAATCTAAAGAGCATCAGGTTATGGTATGGTGTTCAGCCCTTGACGCGGCGTGTTGAGCAGCTACAGATGTTCAAGCCTTGGCTTCATCTACATCCCTGGCTGAGGCATCTGGCCCCTTACTGTCTTCTGCCTCTGCATTTTCAAGCAACATAAAACAAATGAGCAATCCCAGCAATGTTTCACTCAATAAGCAGTAACATGTTAAGTTTTAACATGCATAATGATATACAAAGCAGTTAAGTGTAAGTTAACTCCTGCTGTCTCTTCAATCACTGTGCGGTCCATACTCTTAAAAGTTTCATGCAGAATAATGAGCTAAGATGAGTTTTTATTTGTGCTGTACACACAAATTTGTAATTATCAGATCTCAGAAACTCCGTTTTGGATTTTGTCATCCTGAATTTAAAACAATAGAATTCAGAATCATGAAACCAGGTTGGGAAATTGCCGGCAGCAAAGTTAATTACTCATCATCACAAATTACTGTCACGAGGGAACACTTGCATGATCTGTTTCTAACTGAGCTCATATCAAGGTGTGGGAAACACTAAAACATCAAAATAATTTATGTGAATTGAAACCTGCACTGCGACAGATAAAGAACACAGAAGATTATCTCGATCATGGTTATACAGAAATACTGTACATTTTTTTGATGCTGATTGTTATATAATTCCAACATTAAACTAACTAGGGTTGTCCTAAGGATGATCCAATTCTAGATAGAGATTAAGTTAGTGCCTAACCAAAGGGAGGAAATCTGATGAAAGGTAAGGTGCAGTCTTAAGAGTGGATCAATCTCATTTCCTCTCCAATAAATAATGAAAACCCAGAGAATGGGGCACCATCTTACCTTTGTTAGTGCTTTCAATTAAATCTTCATCCTCATCATCAAGATCATCATAACCACCTCCCATGTCCAGCTTCTGCAAATACAAAGCGGGATGAGTAACCTTCCTACAGTTTAGTCACCAACAGCAGAAATTACTTGGAATAGATACGTACTGAGAAATCCATATCACCAAAGCCACCAACTGCAATACAGTAGCACAGGTCAGTCTGCAATGAACTAGATCCCACGCAGAACCAAAACATACTTCAACCAAATGACTTACAGCCGGAATCCTCCTCATCCTCATCTTGCCATTTGTCCCAATCAACCCTCAGGAAAACTGGTGGCTTGCCCTCCTTCTTTAGAAGCCTTGGCCACCACTTGTCCTCAGATTTCTTGATGAGGTAACAAATGGTCCTTGGAGCGACAGCAGCCTTGCTCTCCTGTAAATCAGATATATAGCGTAATTAGCATCCACAACACTTATCAGTAATTAGGTACCAATTTTCAGTGATACCCACTTCCACATTCACAGAATCAAACAGCTCGAGATCAAGCTCGCACGGGATGTCATCAGCCCCACTCTTTGCTGAGAAGCTGAAATGGCCTTCAGGCTGCAATTTATGACTCACATCCTTGGCATCAGGCAGCTCGATGGTCAGATATACCTTATCAGACCTCTGTGCCCACTTAGTGCTTGGGTGGCGGCTGCAAGTAAAACAATCCCCAAATTTTGCTTAAAACCATATTCACCAAACACAACACATTGCTCAGCTTAAGAGTTCAAAATTATAGTACACCACGAACAAGAAAGAGTAATTGAATCCACTGAGATGTGAATTCTTGCAGGTAACACAAATTGCAGGAAGTGATACAATTTTGTATAATCCTACCGACTTATTCTACAGCCCTACCATAATCAACAGCTCATAACCTCAAATACTCCTACAAAGTTCACTTTAACATACATAAGAAACATTTGAAGAATCCTGGATAAAAACAATATGGCAATTCACACCAAGAACATAAGTTCGATTTGTAAACATAATGCACATTGCCTTAGATTCTGGGCATTTGCACGCCCTGCAAAGCAGAAAGTTGTGTATAATGTTACCATATGATCCTGATTCCACCAAGCTAGACATTAACAACAACAACATGACTATAATTACTAATTAAAGCTCCATATTTCCAAAATATAAACCTTGGACTCTGAGCTCTTGCAAACTACAAAAGCCGCAAGAAATTGCCACATATGTACGCATAACCCAGTTATCACAAGATATTCGCATCCTTGTCTAGCAACAACAGAAAGAACAGATTACCCTCAACATAGTAGCACATGAATCAACAACTGCAAAGCAAACACATGGAGCAAGACAGGAAAGAACATGCAGCACAACAAACTAAAGACTGTGAGAACTTGCAAAGAGATATGACACTAGCTACCTCATGTTTCTCGGCTCCCGTCGACGGGAAGAATCTTTTGTGCTCGGATCTGGGATGAAGGTTTGGAGAAGCGGCGGAGTTGGTGAGGTAGGAGAAGACGAGGGGTAAAACTGTAAAACATGGGATATTTGGTTGCTTACCTATGACTCTAGATGGACTTGTCTTATTCCATTTCCAAACGCGCTGGGATTTTGCCTTTGTATTTTGTATTATTTTTTTCCTATATATTTTCCACTTGTTTTCTTGAAAATGTCAGCCGCTCCTAGCTAACTTTAATATGAATCTATGAAAGAATCCAGAATTGTTCCATTTAAGATAATGGACGGCTCCGATCAATTATATTACTCAAAAGAAACTATTGAAAATATCGTAATTGATCTAATCTGATACATTTGTTTCAAATCACATGATTCAACTAACTTTTATACATATCACTGGATAAAAATCTTCCTATAAAATATTTGTTCATAAGACATTTTTTTCAGCATTCAATCATTTTTATTCCTTACGAAGATCAAGTATTATTCTTAAGTTCGGGACTTCTTTTTCACTTTGGTAAAGTGGTGCTTCAGGTGAACTTTTTATTTCACTATAAAATATCGTTGTAAATGTATATACACTGTAGACACGATTTATATTTATAATAAAAATATTTTATTTGTGAGATATAACTCGCCACTCTCTTGAGCCACATCATCAAGTAATTATTATTTAGCTTCTTACTCCATCTGAGTTATCTTTTGTTTTCCCCTCATTGATTAAGAAAGGGTAGCATAGAAATACTTAGGGACCTTGTTCCACAAAAAGCTCTCTCATCCTAATTCTTTGCCAATACTTTGTCCAACTTGTCCACAAAACTCATCTTCTTCCATCTGACCAGTAGTTCTTCTCTTTTCTAATTTCCTGTTTGCCACCCATAGAGCACCACCGCCCACCACCGCATAGATTCCACAAAGATTACCAGCAAAACTGACACAGACAAAACTTCGTTGTCGTTTTCTCGCAAATAAACCGACACCCCCCTTTCTTTAGCTGTCCGATAAACTCACCTCCCCTTGTAGGGAAAGCAACACTCCCCACCTTTCCCCTTCTCCGATCACTATCACAGAAATCCACTGCTACTCCTTCGGATGAAACATCATGGAGGTGATCATAGAAATCCACCACCACCCCTTCAGATGAAACCTCGTGCTGTAGTGATGATCGATGAGTCCAAGCTCTTCTCTTTGGTATGATCTGATTTTAACATGCCTTTTCTTTGCTTTCGATTAAATGTAAATTGAGTCCCACATTGCCTTCTACAGCACCAACCAAGTTTATTTTCTAAAGATGTTTCGAAGTCTAGTACTTATTTCCTATGTATATAAAGGGAAAAAAAATCATATAGCAAACACCTAGAAGAGTAGTAATTCAAACCATTCCAAAATCAAATCTTGCTGAAACAAAACCTATTTGTTATCTAAATAACTAAGGGACTACATGAATGATCAGATCCGCACATTATCCAATATTAGTTGTTTAATTCCTTTTGCTGCAGATGCAGCAATATTATGTAGAAACATGTTACTACCACCATCAAAACATTGAGTGGCTTCACCAGAGATTGGAACATAAACCTAACCATTCTTCACTTTCACTATTTTCACCATCGTAGCATTTTCTGGCCATCATACTATGAGAAATAAAGGCATTGGGGCAGCACAATTGAAGATCACAAAACAACACTCTGAGCACCACGGTGAAGAGATAGTACAACATTTTTCTTTCAATGCTAATTACCAACTGTAGGAATGAAGTTAGCAAAATATGAATGCAAACTTGGTAGGTTTTTCTTCCAAGCCCCATCAGGACATTGTTAGCGCTCATATAACAGTGAAGAAATCCAAAAGAGTACATGCAATCAATAGTGATTTTTTGAAATACTAAAACTATTAGCACCTTTGATGCACACCAAGGCCATCATTTTTGTGCCACTACAACTTAGTGAGAAAAAAAACCTGTAGCAGAGCCATTCATGGGTCAACTGACCGCATAACTTCTCCAAAAAAAACATCTTATATTTATAGAAGTTTATATGAAAATTTATAAAATCTATTAAATTTTAAAAGAATTGCCTCTCACTATGATATGAAAAATTTAGAAGATAATTGTATAGTTATAATTGATCCTAGAGATAACAAATTCTGAATCTGACACTAAAAAAGAAACCCACCATAATTAAACTCATTAAAAATAATATATATATACCATACATATCATCTTCCCACAGCATGAAACTCATCCAAGAAACATTTGTTAGCATGTCTCATGTACACATTTTTTACCCAAAAGTTGGCCAACTGATGTATCTATCCAACACAGAGTATCTATAGTTTATCATGCAAGACACTTGGCCAGGTGATGTCAGCATAATGGAAGAGTCTTTTGCACTAATGTCGCCACATAAACGCAACCAGCATATGACTGCTTACATCATGTAGCAAACTATAGCATCTGCAGCCTCTTCCTTTTGGACCAAACTCCGTGGCTTCCTATGTATAGTGTTATCTGTTGTCACATCCATATTAACGGATTAAGAATATGTTTCATAAATTGATTTATTAGAGTTTTAATTTATAAACTCAATATATCCACTTTTAACTTCAATTTATTTTTAGCTTTTGATTAAAAAAAGAGCTCATGATTATGAAGTAAGTTCTAAAATAAATTAAGTATTTGATTACATCTTCGATTTGTTCCAATAAATTAAAATTGATCACACCCTCTAAGTGGCACCAACCTGTACCCGACATAATCTTCTACTTATCCAATCTGACTAGTGCAAGCCATGTTGTATGGCAAACAAGCAACAACAATTTTTTATCTGCCTTCATCATCAGTTCCCCCTTCAACAAATACTCCCATGCACAATCATCTTCCATCTTCCATCTTTCTCAATTTGATTCAGAATAACTTGTGCAAAACGCAAGCCGTGCTGAGATTGAGGTTGGCCGTCACAAAGTTAGGATCCATTTGGGCCAAGTGATTCTGCTTAAGCACGGGCCTACAGACAGCCTCATGGTGGTTCGGTGTGTTTTGTGTTGCAAAAGCAATCAGATTGGAATCACCTTGGTCCGGCTTGGCTTGGTGCAGTCATCTAGCCTTCAATTCAAAACCGTCGCAGTCCAATGGGTACTGGGCTCAGGCAAAAAGTGGGTTGGGCCCGGACCAGGCCTAATTTTCTTAGATCTACATTATCAATTAGGCTCTATTTGAATCCCAGAAATTGGAATTGAAATATGAAATTCAATTCTAATTTTATTTCCAATGAAATTGGAATTGAATAGAATTAATCCAATTCTAAATGTTGTTTGGATGATCACTAGTTGGAATTTAATAGAATTGGCCTAATTTGATGCGTACATTTCGGAAATTTCAACCTCAAATTTCAAATATGACTTTTGAAATTCATATTTTTCCAATTTGAATTATGGATTATGAATTTTGAATTTTAATTTAAAACTTTGAGTTTTTAAATTTTGAAAATTTTTAATTTTTAATATTCAAATTATGAATTTTGTTTGAAATTTTGAATTTCAAATTTGAAATGTCAAACGCAACTTTTAGATTCAAAATTCCAAATTTAGGATTCAAATTTAAACAATTTAAACTTCAAATTTGAATATGATTTTTTAATTTGAATTTAGAAATCAAATCTAAAGTCAAATTTGCAATTTAAATTTTGAATAACTTTATGATAGACGAATGAAACAAATGAATTTCATTGAATTCTTGGGATAGGGGTAAGAATCGGTTTTATCCATTTGTAATTATAATTGAATTTCATAGAATTGAATGCAGAATAGCTAATTCAATTTTCTGGCTGCAGTCAAAGAATTAGGGAATTGATAACTCTATGCCCAACTCGTGGTATCAAAAAGGGATGTTCTAGTTTTTCAGCCCATGTCGTAAAATTAAAAGATATTGAGGAGAGTGGCAACGTGGCTAACGGGCCAAGGCCACAGTTGGGCCCACGGAACATAGCCATTGATCGGGCCCACTAACTCGTACTCCGCACACAGAGGGCCCCCCACATGACAGTTTATCCTCGTTGGAGTTTGGCAGTTTGCGTGATCCCATCCGTTCGTTTCCGGTTCAACGTTTCAGATCAAACTAGGTTTTGCGATTTAGGAATTCCCGAACCACACCGAAGCGTCGGATCTAACAAGGACGGTTGAGATCCACTTTGATCGTTGCCGAGACCAAAGCAAGTAACGTCCCACGTGTACTTAATCGGGGCCACCTCTCTTTCATTTGTATCCTCCCTCTTCTTCCTCTTCCCGCCCACCCAAGCCTCCCCCGTGTGTGTGAGAGAGAGACGGAGAAGCTTCGCCCGCTGGATCTCGGTCTAAGAATACATCATCTCTCAAGTACCAGGGTTTGAATTTTTCTATTTTTTTTGGATTTCTTTTGCTCTTAGCTTCAAGGCTTATTGAATCGAACTGTTTGGCCAAATTTTCTCGTTTTATTCCGAGAGATTTCGTTTTGATTTCCTAATGGCCGCGAGGACATGGGGCTTCTCTGATGTTTGATCGATTTCTGAACTTTTTTTTTTCGGCTTTTTTAAGATCGTGATCTGTTAGTTCGTGCGGTTGGACTGCATTGTCTGAAATGGTGGAGTGCTGCAAATTTTGGTTCAATTTTTTTGAATTTTATCCGAGTTCCCAATTCGAAACTCCGCTGCTTGTTAAGCCCCTCACATTGCCCACACAAGCCAAATCATTTGTGTATAACTATTTGAATTCCCCAATCCTAAGTGTATCACCCATCTCAAAGCCCCAACCTATGGTGCTTTCCTCCGCAGGCGACGGCTAAGGGAATCACCGCCGTCGCGATGGACGTCGACTACCTCGTCGACTCCCCCGGCGGCGGTGTCACCGGCAGCCGGTGGCTTGACGCGTCGATGCGGCGACGCCAGCGCCGCCTCTCGTCCCCATCTCTGACCGCCTTCCTCACGCCGGCCTTCGACGCCGTTGGCGACGGCGGGAGATCGGGGTCCTCTTCATCATCGTCCGGGGGCCTCGACCTCGGGCTCGACGGCTCCCTCCTCCGCTTCCGCCGCACCCGCTTCTCCCCCTCCTCCAACCTGGAGCACCGCCTCCTTCTCTGCTCTCCGCCGGCGCCGCCCCTGGTTCAGGTGGAAGACGGCGTGCTGGTCATGGGCGCTGCGGTGGCCACCGGCGACCGCCGCCGCCACAGGTCCAAATGCCAGGTAACTTACGCTTCTATCGGACTCTTCTTTCACTGACACGTGGGACCCGCTCTGTCATAGGCAGAAGATATCTAACAGATGGGGTCTTCGAGAGGTGTACTCGGAGAGTCTAGGATAAGCTTGGTTAATGCTGCAGTTACATGATTCGAAAACTTTCTGCTGTTAAAAGGCTCTCTTCCGGTGTAGAGTTGTGGATTGTGTTGTTAGAGAGAGAGGAAATATCTAATGCTTGTGTTCTATGCACATATCCTCAAGGTAAAGTTGCATTCTTAATATCAAAGCTGCACTCGCATGGAGTGCTGGTTATAATTAGATTGGACCATGCCTGATTCAGGCCGGCAGATGAATTGTTAAGTACAGCTAACTTTTTATAAGATATTGAGTCACTTGTCATGGATTACATTCAATAAAGAGTTAATCTTGCATATAAAAATTGTTAAGAATGTCTTTTATCCTACGCATATTAGGATTAGACAATTATCAGAGTCTTAGTTAAATTGTATTATATTTTTTTATTGTTGTAGATTTAAAGTTGGAGATCTATATAAACTCATGAGAAGTGGACTGAGATCATGAGATCATCCAATCATCCCATCATAGAAACCAGCGAGACATAGAGAGAGTAAATATTATAATAGAAGATTTTTACAGAGGGCAAGGGTTGAAGGTTTAAAAAATATGAGAGTTGATTGTCTTTTAAAATTGTACTTAAAAATTTATAATTTTCTTCGTCAATCTTTTCTCTTTTTGATTGTCTTTACTTTACCGTTATTATTGTGGTTTTTTATAATAGATAACCTATTTTTATTCTTGTTATTGTATGTGTTAGGTTGTACATCATGAGGTGGATCCGATTTTGTGGCCGAAACTCACACTATCCCCAACAGAAATCAATGCCAATTTCTTAAATCTCAAATTAGCTGTGGTTTTTTTTTATCGATACGACATATGTGTTGCTTAAGTAGCATAACGAAGAACATTAGTTGGGGAAATATTGAATCGTTGGAAAAGGAATAAATGCAGAATTATTTTGAAGTATTAAAATGTCCTTAGGAAGGAATAAAGAACATTACTCACCCCAGGGATGATCCCAAGCCCCAGGATTATGTTTCATGTTGGGCAAAGGAAGACGCCAGAAAAGCTCTACACCTCCTGACAGGGAGATTCAAGAATCTCAAATCATGTTTTGGAACAAAAATTCATTTCAGAAAGCATTAAATTTCTCAAGGGGCTAGGTGGCATCTGCCGATATATGCAAATGAACTGATGAATTCTTTTGATTCTGTAGAGAGCTCTCAGAAAGGTGGAACTGTGTGAGGATGAGGTGCATGCCATGAACTCCAAACCTTATGACGTAAAATTTACTCCTTTTCTTCTTTATCTTCAGAATTTTATTATGTTACAGATTAATGGATTGCTGATGCTGTGATCGTAATTTTACATGATAAGTCTAACTGTGAGTGGAGAAAGCAAGGAAGTCTCCTTTGTTCATCCATTGGTTTCTCTCTGTCGAAAAAGCGTGTTAAATGGCTTAGGCCTTAGAGTAGATAAAGCAAGAATCATATTTCACTAGGCTTAGTAGATGCATTGCTCTGCGAAACATGTCTTGTTTTCCTTAGTGTTGTTTGCTTCTATAAAAGTAAAAGAATAGTTACCTGCGCTAGATCTAGTTCAATGACCTAGCTTCAGTACAAATCCTTTCCTTAGCTTGTTATTATTTCTGGCTGTTGGGGAAAGTATAGTTTTTGGTGTATCAGTTAGCCAGCATCTATGAGATAGTCTATGCTTGGTATTTGTTCTGGAAACAATTTGATCTACCTACAACTCAAAGGCGCTATGAATATCTGACTTAAGGGATGGTCCTTCTAAGAGGAACCAAGACTACATAAGATATGCTGTCTTTTACAATTGTAGGTTGATGTGCTTTATCAAAATGTTTGGCTAGATAGTTGCTCAGTCTTCGCTCAATCGAAAGAACTGTAGATCAATAATATAGAAGATGGTTTGTCAATATCATTCTCAATAAGTTTCCAGTCTGTGATATACTCATAGTGGTGCAACTCACTAACGGATCTTTGCCCTGTTTCCTGTTATATATAGGCTGACTGGCTGAATAGTACACCAACTCTTGAAGAAGTCAAAGAGTTCCTCCCGCCGTGGCTCATACGGACTGTTCTTACTATTGGTGAAGATGAAAGCAGCACCGATTCCAGCAATCTAACTGCAGACCTCCAATCACCAAAAGATACCATCCTTCCAATCTCAACACCAACACCTGAAGTGACACCGTTTTCAAGACCCGCGGCATCTGTGCAGCCACCAACTGAGGAATATGATGATGCGTACATAAGACAAGTGCTCTATGGCCCCAGTCGTCGACCCAGGCTGCCCATCTTCAAAAACATCTGCCCAGAATGAATGGAGTCCATCCTTGTTCCTTGACATAGAGTGCTTTTGTTCTGTATATCCTATGCAGTTCTTGCATTGAATCTATCGAATAGGCTTGGTAATTGCTCTCGGATGATTTCCTGTTCCCTTGGGGAGAGGCCTTCTGTACAAGGTTGCTAGTTAAGTAAGCGGCAATTACTGTTGCCCATGGTTGCGTACTTGCATTCCATGGTGATGTTTGTAAAACCTTATATGCGTGCAATTTCCTTTGCTAATGTGCTTGCTCATATGTATAGTTGAAACATACCAAAGCATGTAGTTGCGTGCTTTGATCTGCTCGGATAGAACAGAACAGAATGGATGGTTTGGAACAAGCCACTGCAGCTCAGATGCCATGCTGTTCGTTTGCTCGTCCATCTGATTTTGCCACCTTCCTGCTTTTCTGCTTGCTCTTTGGATAGCTGCGCAGTTGTGATCTTTCATCGACATATCCGTAGTTATTAGCCCAGTATGATTATCAGTAACATGCATGTAGTGATTTCATTCGTAATAATATGGATGCGATTCCTTTCATAAGCATACGAACAACTATCAGCTTCTCTCTATTAAGAGTTTAATCTCGTCGAACTGCCCTTCTTCTCCACGTTGTTTAGTAAAGGGCAGAATGAAACTTCCAAGCATCAATGTGCATTGTAACACGTTACACTGCATCATATTCACAGTGGTAGAGTACTGAGTTCAGATTACACAATACAAGCCTAGCAAAGTTTCCGTTCACAAATCTTCGTAGGATCACCGAGGCGACGAGACCTTTCTCTTCACCTTCTCCGTGGTCTTCTCCACGGTTTCTTCTGCGGCTCTCGCTGCAGACTCTGCGGCCTGCTTCACCGTCTCTTTACCCATCTCCATGCTCCTCTTGGCCACGCCCTTCACGGAACTGGGGCTTCTCAAATCGTACCTTGATACAACCACATGATGAGAATGTATTCTGAACAACATCTCTCTGCTTTGATGCGACAGTTTTAAGATTCATATGCAATATCTGTGGTGACATTTAGAAATTAGAACAGGCACAAACTTGATAGTCTACCGAGCGAACACCCCCAGCAACTTCAATATTTTTACTTTAATAATTGCAATCGATTTAAACTAAAAAGTTATTGATATATCATCAAATGCTCCATAAACCTTTCTAACTTTAATAATAACACACCACACTTGATGCTTAAGTGAGTAAGCAAACATCTATCCTCTTTTCTCTCTGGTTCTTCTCTCTTGATAGGTTCTATTAAGACCCTGGTAACAAAAAAAAAAAAAATGGTGCAAACTCCAATGTTTCTCGCTCTTCTTTTACCTTTCATAGTTGGTGTTGTCCCCCATAAACTTTCGTAGTTGGTATTGTCTCCCATAAACACCTGTTGAGACATCTAATAGGAGTTGCTCTTATGGAGCTAAAATCAATGGTAAAGTACTTGAACAATAATTGGCTCCAATAAGTTAAACTAGTTTTTGTTTTTTTGTTTTTTAACTAGTTGATGTTGCTATTGAGATCCACGTCTCTGCAATTCGATGACTAACCAAAAAACACAGAGAAGTACAAGGCAAAATTGCACTAGAAGAGAGCACATTACAGTTTTAGAGTATTTATTTTTGTTCAATTGAGTTCCTCTATTTTAATTTGTCTAACCAAAAATATTTATTTTGCCTTTTTTTTATTAAGTTTCTTAATCTAAATTTTGTCTAGTAGGCCCCCTCTAAATTCACACCTTTCATTGTCAAATGCAAAGAGGGCTCCCTGATTGTGTAACAAGAGGAGTCTGATATGACAATTGAATAAAAAATGAGTTATAAAGCAGGCCGATTAGACAAAATTCAAGTAGAAAACTCAACTAAAAAATAACTGCGACAAAAATTATATAATAAAGAAACTTAAAATGCAATTGGGAAAGATAGCAATGTCAAAGAAATTGCATGGGATTAACTTACCGGGCCTCCGGCTGCCGGAGCCTCATGCATGCCATCTTCACCCACGCACGGAACGCATCCAACCAGTTGTCACTCCCGGCAATGCCGATCGCCCGCTCGACTAGCTCGGGCTCCTTACTCTTGCCAACCCCATCACCCCCATTGCCGCCGCTCGGCGAAGCCGGTGGCGACAGAAAAAACATAATGGCCAAGGCCACGAGCAGCACGAGAAGAACAACGGCGATGGACACGGTCGTGCCCTTTGTGTTGCCCATGGCTCGAGGCGGCGATGGAGAAGGCTACGTTTTGGGGGTGGACGAAAGAACGAGCCGTGGTGTCCATGAACCGGTTCGAAGCGTTCCTGGGCTCCGGGAGTACGTACGTGTGCGCGTCTTACGGTTTTGTCCCCGGCACTTGACACGTATGGCGACAGGTGTGAAGTGCAGAAGAAGGGCACTTGACAAGGTGGGCCGCGCTGTGGCCACGTGTTCCGGCACGTACTTGATAGTTGATACGAGACGAGTTGCTTCGTGCCCAGTGTCGCTCTTTTGCTCGTACAACATATATATATTATTATTATTATTATTATACTCCACTCCATCGTTTTCATTTAAGTTGAAACGGCAATTTCCAAAAACAAATTATTTAGCGAAACGGATACAGGAGTAGAAGTATAATTAAATATGTTTGTAACAAAAGTGTCATATGATACGCGTTATGTAGTGACCGAGGAGTTGATTGCACGCAATTGAGTTGCACGGGGTGAAGTTCACAGGTTCTAACTGCAAACAAACACATCAAACGGGATGTCTATTTTTTTTTCAAATAAACAACTCGAATTAGTTTCTTTTAGAAAATATATCAACCTAACTCACCTTTGTAAAAATATGGATAGAATATGTCACCTCGTGGACAACAACGAGAAGTCTAAACTATGAAATTATTACATTCTCAAAATCTGTATGCACAGGATGTTATGCATGAAATACATGGTACTAAATTGTATGATGATCTTTATTACATAAACTTGAACTGATTTGATATGTGTTTTTTATTTTTTACTATATAAAGGATTTGTACCATTTTGATGTCTAAATAATAGGGCTCTGCGTCAAATTAAGAGCATGCAAGTGGTGAGGTTACCACTCACAGACTAGTCATTATACTCCCCCGATCACAAAAAATAATTTAAAATGTGTTGTTAAATTATTTTAATTTTGATCAATAATATTTTTATGAATATTTAAAATAGTTGAATGAAAATAATATGAATAGATTTATTTTGAAAAATATTTTTAGAATTTTATGAGATTTTTATAAATAGATAGTATAAATTGGTTGTAATTCTTTAATGTCGTATTTTTGTGAGAGTACGTAGTAATTGATAAAGAGACAAACTACCAAATAATTGACAAAAGTGCAGTAGTAGTAGTAGTAGTAGGTGTTAAACAACCATCAATACCCGGAGATTATGATTGGAAAAATAAATAGGTCCACCAACCATATGAGTATTTGTTTACAATTAAATGAGTAAAGCAAGATGACGCGCATCTACTAATCTACGCGATTAGTCTAGAATTGACCTCGTTTTGGTTTTATCTTATTATTTCAAGAAGTTTCTTCTTTCTCTCTCCCCGAAAAAACAAACATAACAACCATGCTGGTGGATTATTTGATGCTAAATTGCTAACCATGTTGCTAATCCAATTTTTAATGCAAATTCTGTCTCTAAGGGTATCTTCAAGGAGGAGTTGGGGTGGACTCATTCTCTTTTTATCTTTTTGTCATATGAGATTTAGCGTACGACCTACACTATACTCATTTCTCTCTATTTTTCGTTCATAAGATCCTCCTTTTCTTGGCTCCCCCTCCCGTTGGAAATGCCCTAATGACCTCATTAATGTGCAGAACCAAGGAGAGACACGAGCGATTGTCTGTAGCATCATATTATTGCAGGTGATTAGGTTACCAATTCTTCCACATTAGTGTGGAATACAGTATTAATGTTAGATCTAGAAAATCGAGCCGTTACTTCTGCAAATCTTGGCACATGCTACCAACCCTTGAACAAAGCTCTAAGATGTGTCACTGATAAGAAAGTAGTGTAAATAATTGAAGTGAATCAGGATTTGCAAATAGCCCCTGTTGCGAAATTAGGTGTATTTTAACGATTGCATATGGATTATGAAAGTTTTAAGATGAAAAGAATTTCAAAAAATATGATTAAATTATATAAATGTTAGTTGGAGGTTGTTACAATGTGTCCCGTCATTATCAAAATAGCAGCATAAGTCTTCGACATTATCCTGATAAAACAAAATTTTATTAAAAATAATCTCTAAAACAAAATAATACTACAAAGTATTGGATAGGACAAAAACCTTAATTTACAATTCTCATAAAGCTTAAATAGTACAAACAGACAAATAATCAATGAAGTTTAATCCACTGATATATTATGCAGATACAATGCTAAACAAATCAAAATAAAATCTTCCTAACAACCTCATCCTGAAATCACTCGTCCCAATCACCGGTCCAGCCAAATCTGTCGTCAAATGCCCCAAAGTATACTCCTTCTTCTTCTCTGGACATACTTTGTCGACTATTTTATATTTATAAAAGCAAGATTGAGTACAATTGTACTCAGTAAAATTTAACTCAAATACAGTTGCATATTTTAATTATCCAAAAAAATCTAATACCAATACTTACATTAGAGTATTTATAAAAAGAGGTGTTTAAGAAAATATTATTTTCTTTTATTAAAACAACTGCTATGCGCTTATAATACGGACATAACTTCCTGTCTTGAAAACCGGAGTGAATATTCACGTATCTTACTCTATAGAGATGTATCGTGCTACCCGCAGAAACTCTTCATCAAATTTATGCTCATAATTCTTTAAATATGAGATCTTAACCGAGTGAACAAATTTTTTTTCAAATCCATACACTAAGTACTTCCATCTGACATTTGTTTTAAAATGTCATTATAGTGGGACTCATCCATTACTCCACTAGTCAATCATATAGCCCCTGAGTACTTTTTGGTAACCCATAGAACCGATTGGATTATTTTGAGAGATCCATGACACCCTTTAGATTATTTGAAATGATCTTGGCACTCAATACATACACAATACGTTCCTATGTGGAGACTTAACTTCTTGATATGGAACTTGATTAGGTTTACTCATACTAGATCTGTGGTCGATAGGTTTGTATTGTGCATACGAGAAAGTGATAGTTGATTATGATCTTAAAAATTTTAAATCATATGTAGAGAAACTCAAAACTAACATCAAAACCTTCCCCCGAGCTTTCTCTACCAACCATATAATTATTCGCCGACTGTTCCATCAACTAGTTACTTTAAAACATAATTAACCATTCTCATTCATTTAAATCCATCTTACTATTTTATAAAATAGTTATTTTTATGGAAATAGTAATATTAAATTTTCTAGATTAAAACTGATTATTAGCTTGCCTATTTGGGTGGGGTTGAATCCTAGATTAGAGTTTAAGACTGTCGGCCCATTCTCTTCGGCTTCAATTCCTGAGAAGATATTTAAAGAATACAATCAATCTTAGTTATTGACGCAAAATTTGAAAATGTGTTTAGGGTCTTACTTAATGGTTTTATAGTAAAAAAATTGATACTAAAACAAAAATCTAGAAAGTCAACCGAATACCTGGTTATTTCATATTTTGTGAACTAATAATTTCCCGAATTCCTCCTATCATTTCTTTTTTTTTTCTTTCTTTTTTTTTCCTCTCCTTTTCTTTTTCCCTCATTTTCCCCCTTTCTCTCTCTTCTACATCCTTGCCACGACCCCCAACATGACCTAACCATGGCTACCGTCGTCAAATTCCTCCCTAATTTCCCCTCCTTCCACCCTTGTTGGTCACCAGCGGCTCGTTGCCAACACCCCACACTAAAACCCAAACCTAATTTGGCCAGAGGCATCTCAATTTCCAACCCTAGATCAAGCCTCACCTCCGAATGGTGGCGTGATATGTGGGTGAGGTCATCGGAGCTTGCGGCGGTGAAGACGTGGAGCGGGGATGGTTATCGGTGTTGAGGTCACCACTAAGAGAACTCAGATGAGTCCCTCTACTTCTCTCTCCCCTCGTTGTCTATGTATATGCATGTGTGTTGGTGTGTATACCCGCTCCTCCTTTGCCACATGCCCCTCTCTTGTAGTGCTTAGCCAACCACACCCCCTTGTCCCGTCATGTCTGCGGCATGGGCATGCTCGGCGTACATTCGTGCCTATTGCACCTACGGGTGGGCATGACCGGGAATGATGTGTCTGGCATAGACTTTTGCCTTCTAAACTCTACAAATGCTGGTGTGATACAGGGTGCACGGCTACTGTGCTGCCATTAGATTGGTTCGCTAGGTTGGCATGAACCACGACGAGATCTGGTGGACAAAGTGTTGTTTTGATTGGTTGTTAGACTAGACTTCTAGAATTCGATGAAACTTGGGATCTTGTTTACAAAAACGTAACTTGCTAAGTTTTTAAGGTCTTATCTGTGAATGTAACAAGAACTCTGTTAACTTCCTCTCCGATTTGATCGGGTTACTTGTAAATTTTGGTCTTGAAATTGTTTAGAATTGTTTTAGAGAGATTAGTCATAAATAATATAGAGAGTGAAGAAGCAAATGGAGGTAGAATAAATAGAAATAAATTTGTATGCATGCTTTATTGTTGTTTTACTATTCGGGATACAAGAATTCCACAATAATTTTCTCGTCTACCAGGAGTCTGGGAATGCAAACTTGAAAATGAATATACCAACCAACTGTAACCCAGATGATAACATGTTATAATGCAAATACATTGTTTATTTTTTGCGGATAGTATTAGCCTTTTTCGATACTTCCTCAGGTCCCTAATCGTATCAAATGAGACAATCATTCATTTACACAAAAAGTTTTTACTGAGTGGAGTTTTCTTTTATCAGATTTATGATTCTGTTTCGAATAAAACGCAAGAGAAAAACCAAAGACAGAAAAAGGGAAGCTGAAAGCCTAAAGTAAACGCAAAAACCTGCACTTGCCTCCCAATAAGAAAAGAGAACTCCACACACTTAACCCGACCGTTAGTTCCTTTCCAAACCCTCCCTCCATAAAAAAAGCTCACCATCCAAGCAAAGAACCCATCCCAACATAAAACAACACAAGCAAAAACTTAGCTACTTCCCACGAACCAAGAAATCAACATGCCGAGCCACTACGCCACGTTCTCCGACGAGGCCCCCTCGCCGCGGCTCGGCGGCGGCGGCGGCGGCTGCTACCCTTTCCTGCGCTCCGCCTCCCGCCGCGGGTACCGCCGCCTTGCCAGCGACGGCGCCGTGAGGGTGGAGGTGGGGACGAGGGAGAGGAGCGTATTCCACGTGGACCCAGAGGTCCTGGACTCCGAGCCGGTGCGGCGGCTTCTTGCGGCCGCCGGGCGGCGGCTCGCCGGCGGCGCCCTGGCGGTGGGGGTGGACGCCATACTGTTCGAGCACCTGCTGTGGCTGGCGGGCAACGAAGGGCTGGACGACTCCGCCGTCGATTTGGGGGAGATCGTGGAGTTCTACTCGCAGGACGACGACGACGGCGGCAACGACAGCTTCTAGGTCAAAGTTTCTTTGTGCTGTGTAATAAGAGAGACGAAAAGAAATGTATAGGGGGTGTTCTAGTAATTTATGAAAGGTAGAGGGGAGTTATGTATGTGTATTTAATTGGGGGATTATATTGCTAATTAAGGATTATGATAAATTAATGGGATTAGTATATCCGGGGGTTTATATTGCTACTTGTGTTTCTCTGTTTAGCACTATAACAAGTTAGAGTAGTGAGGATTGGATCGAGCATGGAAATGTAGATATTAAGAAGAACATTGTGAGATTAAATCTCGATAAGTCACTGGATAGTCCACAGATGACCTTTAAAACGCTGATTGTTGAACTTGAACACGTAACACTTTTGTAACTTTATATGCATGATTGGATATGTTAAGAGGATACTCTACATTTATGCTAATTTGATTTGTTTCCCCTCTTTCATTCGTTCGTTCAGGGAGTTTTGGATTATATCAGCTCACTGCCTCACTCTCGACAAATATTTAAACATAAATATTTGGTGAAAATCTTTTGTCAAATACTCACGTGTATTAATAGTGAAATCGAATATGCTATAGTCCTACATAAACGTGCATATATACAGATTGTCCAATTAAATCGATGTTTTAATTGATCATCGTAAAATATTAAAAAGGCAAATTTTTTTGGATAATCTATTGATATAGGCCATTCAATCAAAAATCAGATAGTTTAAATTTATTTTAGTTGTTTTTATCTTCTCTCACCAAATGCAAATGGACTCATTACTCTCACTGCTGCTATGCAATATGCATGAAGTGGATTGTCGGCTCCACAAAATGTTGTAACATTAACTCACAAGTGATCCTTAACAAAACTAACATAAAATTTCAGAATATCGAAGGTAAGTAGCTCAGATGCCTGCAATTTCGTAAGGAAGTTATAATTTTAATCACCATCCGGAAGCCGGCGTGCCGTCCGAGTGGAACGACCCCCACGCTTGGATCGTACGTCGGTGCCTTTCACTCACACAACCGGCCGGTCGGTCCATGTCTGTCCGTCCGCTAATAAGCGACTAAGCCCACCCGCGCACGCACACGACGGGTTTTTTTCTTTCCAACAAGCCACCACGACGCCAAAGTTGTTCGCCTCGCCTCCACCACCCAACCGCGCCAACCTTCCGCTAAAGCCCACCCTCGGTGCCCGTTTTTCCAACGAACCGACCGATTTAAGGTTTAGCGGGGCGGTGAATGCGACGGGCCGCGGTGCGCGGTTGGTTGGTCGGAAAAACTAGCGCGGGCGCGTGCGCGAGTGGGCTTATCCCGTTATCCGTCAACCGCCCGGCCTTGTCTCACCTCCTCGGCACGCTGTACTACGTCCATTGCCGCTTCTCGTGCCAAATATGGCCCGGGCCATGCAAAATCCAGCTGATTTGGCTGCCGCTTGCACATACCTATCGCGGCCGGTTACGTTTGAGGCTGGCGAAATGTGTCTGGGGGACTTCGATTTTGTGGCCGGCCGACATCCGCACAAGACGTGATTTGTTCACCACATATATTTTTAGATAAGCTAGATCATGTTACCTACAACTTTACATCGATTTAACGGTAGGGAAGAGGCTGATGAGGGCTTTTGCAAAGCTAGCATGACGTTCTTTAACGGGAGCCGTTTTTTTTCTCTGACCACCCTCACAATGACTAGAACATTGCTTCAAACCATTGAACTGATATCCTGTTTTCTTGCAGACCACTCTCACGACAATGAGAACCTAGTCTCCAACCATTGAATTGATAGAGATCACATTAATCTAATATTTAAGAATCGACTCCTCACCGATTAACATTAGGTAGGAGACTAATGTTCACCACATATTTTTTTTTTCTCTCAGACCATGCTCACAGCAAAGATCTAGTCTCAACCATTGAACTGATACAAATCACATTACCAAAACAATTGTGAACCAGACCTTTATAGACGGTCTTCATATAAGTTTCTTCCTTCCTTGGCTCGACCATCCTATCCTATATTCTTGTACGAGCGAGAATCAAACTCATGACTTAACACGTCACACTGAGATCATATATGATATATCCCATGATTTCCAGGGCTGTCGGATTAGGCTAGAACAGCTCACCATTCCTGACACCGACGGTGATGGATGGGCCCTGCCTGAAAGAAGCTCCAGATCTGAAAATAGATCTGCCGACATGCAATCCAGGCAACTAGAGTGGTATGCTTGATTTTGTCATCAGTAAACTTCCTCGTGGAACCATCAATGGTTTGGCATTTTGTCTCTGTATGCCTAAATTTGACATGCATCTTACTTGAAACAACAGCATAATGATTTACCCATGGACAACATTAGACCAACCAACATAGTTATCCACTCAGTAAAGAGCGACGTAGCTATCAAAAGTCAACTTCCTCAACCAACTGAACCAAATCGGATCCTTCATTTTTAGATCAATGCTTCACGTGCTAACAAATTCTTGCATAAACCTTTTTGCAAGCAAAGTTCGTAGTTCATAACCTCATATAAAGAAACAGACATGAAATCAAGTAGAAACGCCTGACTTCAGATTTCATACACATCATATCAAGCAGCAAAAGCGAAACCGTCCAACCAATATGACTTTGACCTGCCTACAAACAATCAAAAGGATTGGAGCTGAATTTTCATCCAGGTTGAAATTTCTGGTGAACAGAATTTATGAATACCATCAAAGTACAGCTTTGATTGATGAAAGAAACTATACAGTAGTAGGGAAAGATTAAGTTTGAAGGTCCTGTTCAAGCAGATAGATTAAATTACATAAACAATTGGGTACATACAGACGCGTGATGTCAAATACACTATCTGCACGTCAATGCAAATGGCAGCTCTCCACAAAAAACGAACCAAGATGAAAAAACCATGAAGACAAAACATGCAGTGCCACAAAAAATATTAGAGGTAAACCCTCTAAATTAACCGTTGGCAAAATAACAAGCAAGGCAACAGTTTCGCATTCTTCTAATGCTACCACCTCTAATGCCACCAACAAGATGCGAAAAAGAACAGAGAGTACCCAAACAGCTTCATCATCTTAAAAGTTAGATGGTTTCTACGAGCTTCTAATCATATGAATTGGAGGCAGAGCATTGTATCTCGCTGGAACTCTATACAATTACAAAAGCTCAAGCTAGTCTCGCAATGGCCTTGCTTCGAGTCCGCCTTCCTTACGACTGATTAAGTTGTAGGGCATATGTGTTCCTAGTATTCTATCCCAGACTGAGAAGAAAGGCTGAGAGTAGTTGTACTTTGAACCTTGGAGCTGATGGTGGATATCGTGATAGGCAGTATTGTTTTGGAAGAAGTGCTGGAAGATGTTATATGGTAACCAAAGTCCGCAGTGATCATCAACCGTCTTGAGTACAGCAAAACAGAAGAAGAATGCAGCAGTCCGTGGCGTCATACCAGAGATCAAGAAGGAGATGGCACCACCAACGGTGTCCAAAAGGAGCCCCTCCATTGGATGGTTGTACAGAGCCCCAATAGCATAAGGTACAACCAGCCGATGATGTTGTGAGTGAATGTGACGGTAAAGAAACTTGTTCTGATGCATGTAGCGGTGCACAAAATATTGCCATGTGTCCATCACTAGCATTGCCACAAAAACCTGAAAGATTTGAATGATGATAGGTGGCTGAACTACAAGTCCTGTTGAATCTGCTGAAGTAACCTGCAAACAGTTACATGGAGAGTTGAATTAGAAAGGTAAAATGGGGACCAGTCCAAACAAACAGCTAGTTAACGTACTGAAACTCTCCATCATCCTGATGAATGAGCACAAAAGCAACCGGCACATGCTCGGAACCCCACCCACCCACACACACAAAAGCCCAATTGTTTGTAATGCTTATAGGCCCTACACCGCTGTTGCTCTTAATTCAGCCTATTCCTCTTGGGCTATTTGCCAATAAAATTATCTCCCGATTATTGATTGATAGTTGCATGCATCAGTCTCTGACCTTTTTTACAGTTCATGCTATAGAGATAGATATATTCTGAATCATTATATCTGCTGACACCCACCCATACACACAAGAAAACAACTACCAATACTTGTCTAACCATTGATCATGCAGGTGACATCCCACATGCTCATTTCTTGCTTGATTATTTGCTCAATGTGTTGCACCATGTCAGACTAGCTGGGCATCAACAGAATGAACGTTGCACCATGCCTAGCTGCTGTGCATCAATGGAGTGGTTACTCTAAGAAAGGATGTTGTACTAGCCTGCTGCACATCCTTGTAAGGAATACTGACACATGTGTATTGTGCCTTTTCACCATCATCTATCTCATTGACCCTAGACAAAGATCCAATCAAAGGCTTTCCCATGGAAAAATATATTGCCTAATCAAATGAAGTCTCTGCGAAAAATCTAGGTCAACAGAAGTAACTACCATCTAATCATTCTCAGTTGCAAAGAAAAATAATTATTTGCACAACTCTAGCAAAGTAGGTGTACACGAAGAAAGCGGTCCTTCTTGAAAAGACAGGATAAGCAAGGTAATTTTCTTCCAATAATTGTAGCATATGATGTATAATGAAGCCATGAAATAACTATAAAATAGATTTAAGGGGAAAAAACTCTTTTTTTAGGGGGAAAAAAATACTAATCTTGCAAAAAGGGGGACTAGATCCAAAATACTCTAAAACATTATTGACCAAAATAAAGAAGTTTCTTTGAACTAGAAATGTTCACATAATCATTGACATGAACTGATTTTCTTCTATGTTAGCCATTGTATAACAAAAGCTTATGATCAGACACAACAGAAGTGAGATTGACTACAAAAAGATTCAGAAACCCTATGAAAGTCTATACAAGCAATATAATTCTTCAAAGCTGATCTTGTATTCTTGCTGCATCACCTGGCTATAGCAGTACAGTATACAGATATAAAAGACTATACCAACTATAGAGCAGTATTCAGTACTTAAGGATGCTAGCTTCTGATTTCTTAGTTCATACATATAAGCATGTTTACTTTTACTTTATAGGCTAAGCACTTACCCACATCTAGCCTCCAAGGAAATCTAACTAAAGAAGTGCTTCAGGAAATAGCAAGCCCAAGCTTCAGATTGATCAGCTGTACAGGGGAAGAGACAACAGAAAAATGGCCGGCCATTTAACCAACAAGCAATTACAGAAAAACAGTGTCAAAGACTCTACTCTCTTAGGCATCCTGATGTTATCAGCCAAAATTCATCCCCACTCAAATTATATGTTAGCCATGAGAACATTATATTATGTATCATCATCCTGATCCCAAGAATGATGATATTTAATATATTTCAGTATTTCACACAATATCTCAGTGGATATCCCATGGAATTTACTAAACTAAAGCAATCAGAACTAGCAATCAGAACTCCACCAAGCATGAGGTTTTTCTTCTACTTGTAACAATTTGCTTGAATGCAGTAATGGTAGAAAGTGCGTGATATCATTATTCTATGTTCGGTTCAATAACCTGTTAATGAAACCTACCTAACAACAGTAGCAATAAAAAAAACGAGAAATCAACAAACTACACTAGGCATCCAATACCTTCACTACCACAATCGACCATAACGCATTGATTAAAACATAATCTCAATAAGAGTACGTGCTGCTTAATCGATCGTTACCAAGAACAGGAGCTGCGCGACAATGGCCTGCACGAGCTGCTGCAGAAGCACACCACGGACGACGGCGGGGAGGCAGACAAGGTTCTTCTCCTCCTCCTCGGCCCGGGTGTGCAGCCTGTACCGCTCCAGCGGCCGCCGGTGCAGGATCAGCTGGTAGCCTCCGGCATAAACCCAATACAGCACGATGGGGGCGAAGGTGCCCATCGTCTCATCACTCACGTGACCTTCCCACGGCACCATTTGTTGCCCTTGTCTTCCCTTTATTGCCCAAAACGCAAGACGACGCAGCAGAGGCCTAGATTGAATTTTGACGGCGGATTCGAGCGATCCCACCGATCAGGCGCAAGCCATTTTGACGGATTTGGGTTTCTTGCAAGCCTCCACACAGATCTAGGGAACAAGAAGTGGTGGGAGGACAAAATGTAAATGGGAAAGAAAGAGATGAGCTAATGGGATTTGATGTAGAAAATTTAGGGTAGTTCCACAGAAGCTTAATTTCCCGGTATTGTCAAAACCTTCATTGAAAAGAATCAAGAGAAAACCCAAGGGGAACAAAAGAAGAAATGATGACACCTAGGAAGCGCTTCGTCTCCTGCTTGGTGTAGGTGCCAGGCTTGGATAATTATTGTAACGGGATATTCTTTGTTCTTGTTAATGCAGGTCAAAAATGTTGCTCCCAGTAATTAACTGATGAGGGATTTTCTAAAGAAAGGAAGGAGAAGACTCACTAGTTTCTGTTTTTATGCTTTTAGTGTAGATTAACAAATTGGACCTGACTTGCGGGCTATGCGGCCTATAGCGTCTTCAATGTCTTCAATATTTCATTGTGGTATTCATTGAAGAAAGTTGCTGTTATGCCTTTCCACATCAAAGCACCGAGGTTGAATTGACGGATACGATGTTGATCGTCTGCAACGGACTTAAGTCCATACACGTGGCGAAAGATATTTTTCTTTTTCCCTTCCGATTCTTTGGAATTTTGAAGGGAAAACTTGTCGTGCATTGACATGGCCACGCACACTTCGACAATAAAGATCAACTCCCTGGTTGTGCAGAATGATCATCTGAACCATAACTTTTGAAAGCAGTTAACTTGATCAACAGGTTAAACCAACCGGCTGACCACCTGTCTAACGAATAATTTTTATAAATAAATAATAGCGAAAATAATCCACATATTATCAAAATTGTAAAAATAAACCCATTGAGTGCGATAAGTCAATTATCACGACTATGATACATGACAGAAATTGTAAACTCTTGAAAAACATATTTCCATCTTTTCATTTTGAAAACACAACAGAAAACAAAAAATCAATTTCTCACGAGTACTGATGGTCGAGTGTTTTATGGTTGAAGGTCGTTCTAGAGGTAAATCATAGATCAAAATGGAAATAGTCGAAACTCGTTGTGGTGAGATGTAATCAATCACCTCTTCGATCACTCCTGCCGCGACGACCACCCCCACTTCGACCTGCAACCTCTTCCATGACGATTTTTGACCACAAACACTCGACCACTAATACTCGTGAGAAATTGATTTTTTACTTTCTATCGCGTTTTCAAAATAAAAAAGAGGAGAAATATCTTTTCTATCGCATTGTCAAAATAGAAAAAATGAAAACATATTTTTCAAAGATTTACGGTTTCTGTCGCATATCACAACCGAGATAACTTATCGCATCAACTAGATCATTTTTTACAATTTCGATAAACTGTGGATCAGTTTTGCAATTATTTTTTATTTTAGATTATTTATAAAAAAAAAATTCCCTGTCAAACCATACATTCAAAACAAGCAATTCACATCCTACAGATAAGCGAACAGAGAACTAGACGCAGCAGACATCGTGGCTAAGGTACACACGGCAAACATCTACATCCAATGAATAATAAAAAACGAGCACAAACAGCTCTTTGTAAGGTTCCCCACATCCAGCTTTACCGGCGAAGCCTCACATACAAGACAAGGCACTGTCACATGCAACGGAACAACAATGTCCCGTACAATGTTCAGTTCTATTTGTTGATCTACCCATCTCATTATCTCCAGTCTTGTTTTTTATTTTTGGATTAGCGTCAAATAATTAATAGTCATAATACAGATAGGGTTGTGACGTGATTATTACATCAATAAACAGCTCATCAATATAAACGCTGGAAGAATCAAATCACAACAACAGCATGTTCCAAGTTGCCCGCACGTTATATAGGAATATAGCGCCAGCATTGCACAAGTACTTAATTTCAATCTCCTAAAGATTAAAAGCATCTTTTCATTGTAAAACAGATGGCACCAGATTTTCTCTCTTGTCAATGGCCCGTCATGGCACTAACACAATATTCAAGGATATAAATATTGCAGTTACATAGCTTGTTGACTAAGCAAAAATGTCTAGTTTTTAGTCTTTGATTGAAATGATTTTATGCAAATGGCCACTCATCTATGTGCATCGTAGCTAGCAAATCACCATTAACAACTGCCATCCATTCCTCGTTCATCTAGTGAGGTTACTCACTCTCAAACTAATATAACTCCTTCCAGTTTTGCAAAGCACACTAGTTTCATGGTGTATACCTATACTTTCTTGATAATCTGAACAACATCCTCATCTTCAAGCTCATGCTCCTGCATGCAAATCCTTCATATAAATGTTAAGGAGAAAATCAGGTCTAGCATGACAGTCAGTTGAGGGACACATACCTTGCCAACTCTCTGAGGCTTGTGCTTCACACTAGAACCCCACACCAGTGCACTGTACATTTTTGGAGCAATTAACCACATTGGTTACAAAAAAGGAAACAAGGACTCAGGAAAGAGTGTTAATATGACAATACTCACTATTTAAATTGTTTCACCATGTCCTTGTGGATTCTGTTGCAGAAGTCCTCAACAGTTTTCCTCTTGGATGGCAAGATCACAGGGTCCTCGTAATCGGGGTTCAGCCCTTTTGGTTTTGTGTATATCCTAACCAAATCGAGGTACTCCCAGACCTTCTCCAGAAGTCCATCCAGATTCCACTCCAGATGGGCACTGTTAGCAATTAGAAGCAGCAGAAAATGCTTTAGTCACCAAGAAAATGAGGGGCAACAATACATAAGATGCGAAGTAAAATCTCACCTAATTGGGCAGTAATGGGGAAGTTTGTCTAAGATTTCCAGCTCTTCAAGTGTTATCTGATCAATCTTGTTGACCACATAGATGCAAGGCATGTATATTCTACTTCCCTCGATGACATCTATGAGATCATCTGCTGTCGCATCATATCTGAGGGAGATATCTGCATTATGTATCCTGTACTCACTGCAAATTGCTTTTACTGTATCAAGGTCCAAGTGTGTGTTCGTCACTGTTGATGTAAAATTGATGCCACCTTTGTCTTTTTTTCTGAACGTCAAGTTCGGGGGTTCCTTGTTCAATCTACCATCAACATAAAACTCATACAGGTTAAACTTCTTTCAAGAGGCAAGTCATTATGGTATAAACAATATTTCAAAAAGGAAATTAAGTAATGACCAGGAAAGACAGGATGTGTCACAATGAAACATGGAGGTGAAGGGATATGATCTACAAAACTGGCATTACTGCATGAGTAGTATATGTGGATATCCTCAATGCAATTGGCTCAATGCCACATCCTTGAAAGCAAGTTTTATAGGTCAATTGTTCATTGATATATACTTGGATTACAACAGAGTAAAAAAAAAAAAAGACAACATCACCATCACCAGAGGTTGAAGGTCAAAGAGGTTTACCAATTTTGTAAATGAGCATTTGTTGAGAATACTGTTGAAACATCATCAATGCCAAAGTAATAATAAGCAATTTACCTAATGCCAAATCCCTCGAGCTCCTTCTCAATAAGACGCTTGTGAGTTATTGGTTTAATAGCATCAAGGACAATCAAAATACAATTGCATGTCCTAGCCGTGCTGATAACCTGGAAATCAGATTAACCATTTAGCTGAGGGCAAGTAGCCGAAACTCCTTGACAAACAGAAAAGGGATCAATCCAGGAAATTTCAATAGAAATGTGTGCAAAAATTATTCCATGACTATCTTATATGAGGAAAGAAGCATCAAGTGGAGAGCATATGTAAGCCATGCAGAACTAGCATGAAGAAACTTGCAAGGTTGGACATATTACCTGCCTCCCTCTACCCTTTCCATCTTTAGCACCTTCAATGATCCCTGGAAGATCTAAAAGCTGAAAAAAAAAAAAAAGATTATCCACCAAGCCAAACAACAAACACTCTCAGATAACAAAGCTAACTTGCAAATTCCTTTTTGAGAATAAATTATTACCTGGATTTTAGCCCCCTTGTATGTAATAACTCCAGGAATACATGTTAAGGTTGTAAACTCGTATGCAGCAACCTTTTGGATCAGAAAAAGAAAGCAGAGAAAAAAAAGAATGTTACCATGCCATGAAACATACTATCAGTAATTATAGTAACAGAAACATGAACATCAATCTGTGGGGAGGTCAAAAATGACAATCACCAATGAAAAAACTCATCAAATTCAGATCTTGGTTGCAGCACAGCAACCAGTATCCAATAGGCGGCTCCTAAAGCTTATATTCATGCATAAATGTATTGGGGCATATCCATAAGAGTAGACAGGAGAATTAAGGAATGTCGTGCAAGTATAAACATGTGGTTCTTTTGTTTATCTAAAACAGCATAGAGGCAACTAAATCAAGATAAACCTTTGTTAGTATAGAACAAAAGTGTAAACAACTTTATTATAGCAGACCTCTGAATATGTTCCTGTCAACTTGTTCAATAGTGTTGATTTCCCAACTGAAGGGAAGCCCACCAAACCAACACGTGAATCTCCACTTTTTGTCACATCAAATCCTTCACCTCCACCACCACCACCACCTTTGGAGGTAGGTGTGAGCAAGTCCCGACGCAATTTTGCAAGCTTAGCCTGGCAAAAGGAAATTGACTAAAACTAAAATTCTGTAGAAGTAGCAAAGAACAAATGCTGAACAAAAAGGGAGGTTTATATGCATCAAATATAGCACCAAAACACTATGGAATGAGCACACAACAGAATGGGATGGGTCAGCAATGTGATGGGAAAGGAATCAGTTAGTCGTGACCATCCTTCCAAGCAGTTATCACCCTTCTGTGCAAGCAAGCTGAAAAACCTGATCGATATGCATGCAGTATATCTGCCACAGCTGGAGGCTCTTATGCAACAGTATTGCACAAGAAACACAACCAATGCAAGGAACATATAGGAACAATAGTCTTATGCAACAGTATTGCACATATAGGTCTGCTACCTGCCTCATGAATGTTGTTGGTTGGTTATAGCAGGTAGCAGACCTAGACTAGAAAGAAGAAGTTCGATTAAACAAATGATATAGGTTGCATGCTCCGTATGAAAACCGAAGGTAGGACATATGGCTGGAAATGCAATAAGGTGAGATAGGCAAAATAAACATGATGGCATCAATTTGTGAAAAGGCTACATTATTCATAAGCAGGTTTCTAAGGATACATTGTTTTCTCCTAAAAGAAAAGAAAGCCAAATTGGCATACCATGGATAGACATAGTTTCACAATATTAACAAACTAGCTATCAAAATGTTCCAAAGAAAGATGGTGGATAGTTCAAAGCACCTTCAGAAGACCAAGATGGTGTGCAGTGGCTTTGTTCTTTTGTGTCCTTGCCATCTGTAAAGTCAAGGAAAGGCAAATAACCATCAGTACAAGGGTCAGAAAGTGGTCAAGTGTGCATCTCATTGAGTATTGAAAATAACATTTCAAAACACAAAGAAAAAAAAAAGAAAAGAAAAGATAAATTTATGGCAGGCCTCAGCCCTCCTACTCCCAAAAAAAATTCCATATCTCCTTGCTCATAAGTTCAGTCCTTGGCAGATTCTAAGAGCAGCTCAGCAGGTGCATATATGAGCATCAATTGTCGTAACATAATCACTGTCCTTGTTTGCTCAATAATTGACTATGGTCAATCACAAACTAACCAGCAAACTAACCAAATAATAAGAAAACCATATCACCATTCAACTCAGGCAGGAAAATACTACTACAACCACTTTGGATCGCCACTAAGCAGTCCATTTATCTCTGGAAACCAAACAGTCCACAAGCTAGTCACCTATGATCTGTAGCTTTTGATTGAACGTATGCAAGCCATTCCGACCTTCAAATCACAAACAACAGAGTGCTGATCAACTAAATTAAAACAGCTCTGATCACAAACAACAGCATGCCAATACTTCGTCATATCGAATTGTAACACTTTAATCTTCAGCTCTACTCTAATCATCAAATCAGAAACAATTGTGCACCGAAAACGTCAGTTTTATCATGGCATCACAAGTCTAGAAACTACAACCACCGACATCTTCCACATCACCTCTTCTCCCAAGCAGCCATCGGACAAATGCCGTACATGACTGATCCACCGCCATCACATCAAATAGCCACTAATTAATCGTTTCAAATTGGAACCACACAATTTAGACCCTAGCCACTTCAAATCCGTAGCTCAAACGAATCCACCGCCCGAACAACAAATAACAGCATCACAACGACCAGACTACTGCAACTAATCGCAATTCGCAAGTTCCGCATCTATTCGCCAAAATCAAAGCTGCCACCCAATCACCGCAGCTAGAGGTCGCCTTAGTTTCACGGCTTGCAATGGATTCTCATCGGCTAGGGCTTAACGGGGGGCATTGGTCTAGGGCGTTACCTCGTCTTCGATGTCCTTGATTTTCTGCATGACGGTCGCCATGGCTGCGGCTCGCGGACTCAGGAAGGTTCTGGACGGTTCTAGAAGGTTCGCGTGCTACTCGCCGCTTCGTATGGATGTGGAAAGGAGGGTAGAGGCGTAGAGCGAGAAGTACAGAAGGTTCGCGAAGTGGGTTGAGGGTTTTTGGAGGCGCTTAAGAAAAGGCCTCTCGGCCTATTTATTAGTTGTTGGGCCTTCATGTTTTAAAAGAATTTATTGGGCCTTCGTCCTTTGTTCGGCCTTTTTATGTCTCCTATGTACATAAATTGTCGAGGTGAGCAAAAAACTGACCGACGTCGGTTATGTGGGCCAGTTCGGTTTGGTTCGGTTTTAAATTTTGAAAAACCTAAGTAGTCAAAATAATTGAATTAATATATGAATAATAAGTTAATAACTAGGGAAAATGTTGCACGACTTACCCATTGAAAACTGAAAGCATTCGTTTTTCAAAAAAAAAAGGCGGAGTTTGGTCATCAGTCCACCTGACTGAGAAACGATCAACTAATCGTCAAACTAGTTAACGATTGCTGGGGTTATAGAATGACCATAAATCCGACTCCTGGCTACTTTAGGATTTGAATAGGTAAAAAAACACTGGGAGAGAAGAAAAAGAGTGACGAACTCCATCAGCTACCATCTCGGTTGGCAACTAGTCACAGTGATTGATGAGGTGGCTTAAGTCGCTATCTCAAATATGGACTAGTCAAATTTTTGAATGTCGCAAATTGAGTTGGTGACTTTTGTCAATTTTTTAATCACTTTTTATTTTTTGTTATTGGCGACTGATAGGGATATATAGCGCCCACGAATCCGGTCGAATAAAAGATTCGAATAGCAGACGATTTTTATCAATTCTCTAATCACTTTTTGTTATCTGCTAATTTTCCGCTTTATATCCAGCTTAAAACATTCTTCTCTACTATTTTCGAATCTTTATAAAAAAAAAAAAAGGACCCTATTTGGATCGGGGATTTGAACCCGACGTGAATCGAACACGCAACCTTCTGATCTGGAGTCAGACGCGCTACCATTGCGCCACGGATCCTAATGTGTGAAAGGTTATTATTTAAATATTATATATACATTATTTACTTAAATTAAGAGCTGCCGCTGGCCGACGGGTGTTTGTTGACGTATTTGACGCCTTGACGGTATGATCAGTAGCATACGATTCTGACCGTAGAACTTTCAATAAAAGAATACACCTGAGTTTTTTTTCCTATGTAAAAAACTGAAAATACATGGATTCAGAGATTTTGCTATGTATTTTGGTTACTTGTAAATAGAGAATTTTTTTTTATAAATAAACTAAAATTAAAAAAATAATTACGAAAATGACCACAGTTTAGCAAATTTGCCAAAATGACCTGATTGAATGCGATAAGTCAATTATCACGATTATGATAGGTGACAAAAATCGTAAACCTTCAAAAACATATGTTTTCATCTTTTCTATTTTGATAACACGATACAAAAGACATTTCTCCCATTTTTTATTATGAAAATGCGAAAGAAAGCAAAAAAATCAATTTCTCGTAAGTACTCGTGGTTGAAGGCGTGGTTGTGAAAGTAGTGGTCAAAGGTCGAAGTGGGGTGGTCGTATGTCGCGGAAGGGGTAGGGAAAAGATTATTGTCGTGCTTGTGAGACGCGATAAGTACCCGATTCATCTTGTCGCGGTTCCAAACCGCAATAATTAACTTATCGCGCCTAATCAGGTCATTTTTACAATTTTGACAAACTGTGGCATATTTTCGCGATTATTTTTTTATTTTGGGTTATTTATAAATATTATTTCAAAGTTTGAGCCATTGGTTTAATATCCGATCGACTGGCTACTGGTCTAATGTTTATATTCGAACAGACTCATGCAGACTACCTTTGTGTCGATATGACCATGACCAGGTCTAGTTTCGATACGATCAGTTTTGAACTAATAAGACCACGATCAATTTTAATATTGATGCAATCAGTTTATGTACTAGATACGACCCCGACTAGGTTTAGTGCTGATACGACCACAGCTATGTCTAGTGCTGATACGACCATAACCAGTTCAATACTAATACGAACAGTTTGTATATTAAATGCGTCCGGTTTTGAATTGATATGACTACGACCAGTTTATGTATTAGATACGATCATGATCAGGTCTAGCGATGATACGACTATTACCTGTTCTAGTACTGATACGATCAGTTTGTGTATTTTTTTTCGCGCTTTCAAAATGGAAAAGATGGAAACATAGTTTTTCTCGATTTACAGTTTGTCCTTAATCAACTTTAATCTATATTAAAAATCATTAATACACGTTAATCATTTTTTAGTTACACAATTAGACAGACCAGACTATAGAGAAACGGAGTGTATCCACCGAGCTAGAGTCACAACCAACCACTTTTGGCATCTACTCGATTAGACCTAAAATTGTGTTCTAGCAACTAAATAAGAAGTTGGTTGCATTTTGTGAGTCAAACTCAGCTTGATGCAGACAACTAGATAGATGATATATCTCACAAATCCATGTACCAGAAGTATGCACTCTATAATTTTAAGAACTAACAACAATGCTTAACCAAGACAGCGAGAAACGCTATATCACGAATTTGTGTATCACAATTATACCTAATCTTATGAAAACACGTCAACCAGTTTTGGGACATGGATTTAGAACGTATAAGGATGCTTAGCAAAGGTAGCGAGTAACGTGTTCATGGAGGAGCGCACCTGTGGGCTTGCGTAAGAGGAGACGAAGTCATTGGCAACGGGGGCTCCGACTATAGCTTCAAAGTTCAAACACGGGAGAAAGGCGGAGGTGTTTGGTGCAATAGGAATTGAATAGACGGGTGATTTAAAACATCAGATCAACCCTAAATTTGATGGCAATGGATAGCTTCTGCTATCGTACTGACGATGGAGATTGGATGGCCCTCTTAACGTGAGCCGTTGATCGCACGCACGATCAACAACTCGTGCTACATCGCATGTCAAACTACGCAGCAACTAAACCAGAGATATTAGGATACATACAAACAGAGAAACGTGCAGGAACAGTCCAGACCAAAGATAGGAGAAATCAGTTTGAACATGAGATTCACCATGTAAATTCCACTTCAAAATCTTCAGACGCTAGAGATGAGAGAACCTTGTGGTTGATGCAATTATAAGAGGGATGCACCCGGTGGCATTGCATAGTAAGAACTGTTTACAATTATTTGAACCTACATCAAAATTTTATTTGCGAACATGTATCAGATCACATAGAATAACAGCAATCAAATGGTTCACGTTTGGTTGCTATTTTTATCACAGGAATAGATGACGGCTAAAGCAACGGAGCATCGATGAATAATGGGGACTTCAGAGTCGGTTGTACAATGCAAGCAGTTCCTTCAGTTTCGCGGCTTCAGGTTTGAGGCTGTCGAAGCTGACAGAGCTGGTCATCCTCCATCTCCAATTTCCTTTCTGTGGATGTTTAAAGGAAAGGATAGAGTAAGCTTTTGCAACATTATTGTTTTGAGCAGTACCTGTGATCTTTACTAGCAGATTATGCAGAGCTGATAACCTGCGTAGCTGGAGTATTCATTCTGGCAGAACTGTCAAGACCTAGAATGTCCTGCATGGTTACCATGGCAGTCCTTGCGACCGAAGAGAGGGCCACAGTAATTAGTGTCCATGAGATATCAGTCTCGTTGGCCTCCGGAATATACTTCAGCACCTGAAAGAAGTGCATGGGGTAAGATTATGAAAATATGGTTACAAGTACTCAAGTTTAAAACACTAACAACGTGTTTCTCCTCTTCTGGTAAACTTCGCCACCATCCAAGAATCTGAGGAAACATGATTGACGAGTGTCAGCATTGCTAGGTATACTTATATAATTAGTTGTTTTTACAAAAGAAGGGGAAACTAACTGTATCATTATCATGTGTTCCAGTATATACAACTTGATCCCATTCATGGTTGTGAGGTAAGTAAGGGTTGTCAGAACCACCTCCAAAAGCTGATCCACACATAAAAATGGAAATTGAAGCATTCAGATAACGAATCAAGACACTCAAGTATACTCCTAGTTCTGCCTTTTAAAATTTACCAAACTGAAGAACTGCCATTCCAGGAGCCCCAATAGACTTCCTTAGCTCAACAACATCTTCTGTTATCACCCCCTACAGGAAGATAGTGATAAGCATGGAAGAACCAAACCTTCTGAATCAAACCTATAGTTCAAACTTCTTAGTGCAGTGCAATCTTTACCAGCAACTCTCATTCACATCTACTATTCAACAACCAGTTCTATAATAAGTTCCTAACTTTCTAACTGTTTTATGTCAATTGAGTGAGGTTTGTCTCTAACATGAAATAGTTCCTTTTATTAAGGTGTATTGACCAAAAAAAATTCATGCAGTCAATCCCAGATTTTAGTAAACGAAAGAAAAAACTTGGATGCATACCAGGTCCTCCGCTATTATATTTATTCTACCTACAGCTTTGAAGAGCGCATCAAAAAAGGCATTCCGTGGTCCAGCCTACTGCCAAACAAAAGAGGAAAGCACACATCAGAAACAAAGATTTTTTTTTTTTTTAAAAAAAAAGGCAATATCACATTCATCAAGTTAATGCTCACCCTCCAGCTTCCAACCAATGCAACCTTTGCTTCTACATTATGCATGTGTAGTTGGTCAGCAAAATGAAATGTATTTTCCCAAAAACAACAAATTCATTCCAAATGAAATATTTACTATGCACACAGGCAAGCATCATAATGCACTCAGCTTACCAGAAGGAACAGCCCAAAAACCAGAAAGCCCTCGAAAATGGTCTATACGAAACTCATCATACAAATCAAGGGCCCGTTTAATTCTCTTTATCCACCACATAAAGCCATCCGCTTCCATAGCATTCCAGTCATACAATGGGCTGCAGAGTTAGAAAGTTGAACAATGAAAATAGTGCCACTGTCCACCCCCCCACTTCATACAATGGGCTGCAGAGTTAGAAAGTTGAACAATGAAAATAGTGCCACTGTCCACCCCCCCACCCCACCCCCCCCAAAACTCAAGAAAAGTGCTGTGGTACTGATCACAAATGAAAAAAAAAAAAACAAAAACAAAAACAACTTTGTTGAAAGGGAGCAAAGCTTCTACCTGTTCCATAACTGACCAGTTTCACTAAAGGCATCAGGTGGAACACCACTAACAAAGGTGGGAAAACCATTCTTGTCCTTCACAACCAAATAATAATCAGGAGCTAGAAAATTTTCACTAAATCATATAAAATTTTTATGCCTTTAAGTCTTTAACAGCAGAAGCGTGAACTTTTTTGGGAAAAGAATGAGGTATACCAGCAAAAAGGATTTCCTATTTGCCCAAACATCTGCACTATGGTAGCCAACATATATAGGCATGTCACCCATTATACTGATACCTAGCTTCTGCGCATATGTACGAATTCGTTGCCATTGCCTTTGAAACAAAAATTGTTGGGCCATAAATATCTCTATCTGCATAATATGTGAGATAGATGAATCCAGCAGCATCCTGTGGAAAAAACATTACAAAGCAAATTTTGTAGTTTGAAATGCTTACAAAGTCCTTCTTCTTTTGATATATATCCTCCAGTGCTCCAAGATGGCGATTTTTCAGAGGTTCGGGCCACTGGCTCCAAGAGAATGTATCGACACTTTTGTCAATAGCAGCAAAAAGTGCAGCATCTTCAAGCCAACCTGGTCAGGAAGAGAATGGTCTAACCACTAAGGCTTATAATGTGTTACATCATGAGAATTCATGCCATTATTTTTTTTCTTTTGGAAGGAAAAGGTATATTAATCTGAAGAAGTGCAATTGAACTGAAGCCGTTACCCATATGGTGTTCTTGGCCAGTGGCTAACATCTAGCTATATATCACTGGCGTAACCTTTTTGTTTACCAAGAAGCAATTTAGTACTTCGTGCACTACTCACCGAATGTATATTTTATTCTACTATTCACATATGGGGTCAGAAAACTAGCAAAACATGGTTTAAAATACTAGCAAATCAAGAACTCCTGCCTGAAATACTTGGATTTCTCCGGAAGTTGTCATACTGTGTTCTGAGCTCTCCATGACTCGATAAAAGCCTCTCTGCTGCCTAGGTAGAGGCAAAAGGCAGTTTCAATTTAAGCACAACTCCAATATTTAACCAAAAAGCATAACAAAAAAGGACTTCCAACTAACCTTTGCAACTAAAGGGTCTTTCAGATTAACAACAGTCTCAAATTCAACATATTCCATATCCCTATCATTATCAAAGAAACGTGTTGAGGGTTAACAACAAATTTTTCGATGCCTGTCAAGGAATAGACACTCACAAGGGGTCAGGAAGTTCATGCTCCATCAATAGACCATCTTTTACAAGCTCTTCTAGAGAAATCAAAAGGGTATTACCACAGTTCGCATCCTGCACATATGAACCCATGTAATTTACTGCATGGCCACTTAATGGCTTATAAAATATGCAAGACCAGCCTCATACAAGGTTGCTCCAAAACAAGCAAGCATAATCCTATATTCCTACTCTGCATAGAGCATCACCTGTCCAGAATAAGGAGAGCCATCCTCTCCAGATTTCCTGCCTGGAGGAACAAGTGGAAGAACCTACAAGCAAGGGTCATAACTATCAGCTTTTCCAAACTCAATTCAATTGTCACAAGGCAATCGCATCAAAGACGCACAAAAACTGAGGGGAAAAAAATAATTAGCCAAAGCGCAGGAGTTAGCATTAACTAGCAAGTATAATTTGGACGGTCGAGAGCAATTTCACTACTCGTCGGCTTTGTCCTAGTTAGTTTCAGTTCCATGTGCCCTCACCGATCTAGTATTCTATAGAACGACGATAATTTCTCAAACTATTGGGCCAGTGGGCCTAGCTGTCGACACCTCTCTTACTAGGCCCCCAGAGCAGTCCTTTCCGCTCCTATAAGGTCCAGCCCACAGTTACGGGCCCATCAAAGACTGTCGTGGTGGGCCCCAGAACTGCCGCGCCAAAGGGCAAAACACTTTGCATCGACACCCTACCCATCCTCCGAAATCGCAACTTGCTCACGAAACAAGCTTTTGAAAATAAAACGAAATCATCACAACCATTAAGGTCGCTAATGACAAGCTATACAACTCTAATCGACTAATCACCTGCCAGAGCGTGCAACCGGAGTCGCGGAGCCAGCGGAGGAAGGCGAGGGCTTCGCCGCCGAGGTCGCCGATGCCGTGCGGGCCGCGCAGCGACGTCGGGTGCAGCAGCACGCCCGCGCGCCGCCGCCGCGCGGCCTCCACTGTCGGCATCCTCAGATCGTACCCCTCCGGCAACTCCTCCCCGACGCCCACCACCGCCTCCGCCGCCACCACCGCATGGCGGGCGAGCTGCGCGGGGGGGTCACTTGTCGGCGGGGGCAGGAAGCGGCGGCGCCGGGAGGCCGGGGTGGGCAGAGGGAGCGGGAGGGTTCGCGCAAGCGCCATTGCGGGGAGGGAGGTGTGGAATGGGACTGGGGAGGGGAGAGGAAGGGAAGAGGGGTAAATATGGAGCCTGGGGAAATGACACGTGGGCCCTCCTGTCGGCCGTGCGGATCTAGTCATGTGAGGAGAGGCGTCGGATCACGAGCTGCGGGAAGCGGACTAGCGGAGGCAGCCTCTCGTGAACGCATCTGTGGGCGAGTGGGCCCCACAGTGCTGACTCCTCAATGGCATGTGGCCCCCTCCAGTAGCTGATAGCCAACTACGCCTTACCCTAGTGCTTAGTTTAAACATCGAATAAGTCTTCAAGTTGGAGTTACGTATTAGACGAAAGACGCCTTCATGTAAGGAGTCAACAGTAGGAATTGTTTTGCCCTAACTCCTTAAGTTTCACTGCAGATACATATGTGATCATGTCAAGAGATGTGCAACACGGAAGGCTGAAGCTGTGAAGCAGCTCCTAATGTTTCACTGCAAACAGATCTTACAACAAGCAGGACAAACAGAAGACATTTATTAAGCCTGGGCGCGACGCCGTAATGTGAAAAACAAACAGCTAGAGCTCTTCAATATAAAGTATCTGGTATAGCCATTATTTTTGCTAATTACAAAGGTTGATCTCATCACACCTTCCTCTGTTTTATATCTCGTATGTACATTGTGGTTTTTTCCCCTAAAACCTACAAAAATTTTGCGCTTCCGTGAAAGGTGGTACTCTCTTCCCACCTTTGTACAGAACCTCCTTCTGCAATACTGTTATTGAATCCCTTTCACTATTATCTAAGCTTTATACAATGAAAAGATTAACCTTTCTGGCTTCACGGCAACGACAATTTAGTCTTCCAGCTAAGAAAAGAAAAAAATTCCGGGACTGCTGGGCCTCCCGTTGGGCAAAATGGATAAGACGAAATCAAGAACATGATCTTTCTTTGTGCACGATGCTGATTGCTGAAGGTGAGCATGAGCAGAGTGCCATTCATGAATCAGCTATCCTGGTGATTGAAGTTACTATTGCGTTGCAAAAGAAACACCTTTGGCTGTTCAGGAGGTGCCTGGTTATGCAGCCGAAGCAAGATCTGTGATGGCATGGCTCGAATGTCGCATCTGAGTCGCAGTTGTAGCAAATGCAGCAGTTGTCCTCTTCTTCCTCATCACCCATGATGAAACCTTGCTGTTCTTTACCATCCACCGATGCTGTGATGCATCGGAAGTAATGTGAGAACTCTTCAAGCTGCACCAGCTTAGCAAGGGAGGCATCCCCTCTGAGAACATTGCTCTATAAACAAGACACAAGGATATTGAAATACTATGTCAGCAAAATAGAAAGCAAAAGTCAGAAAGTTATAGCTGAACAATTGCTCGATTTCAATGTGTTCTTTTTAACTTGTTGCTAACTACTTAATAGTCATATCCAAGCAGATCTAAGGAAACCAAACATGAAAAATGAAGAAATCTAACCCAGTTGTAACTCAGAAGGCACTGCAACCCAAAATGGATTGTAGTGGGACAATCCATGCTTGCGAACACAGCAATCACATCATTCAGCTCCCTATGCCCTGAAATGCTGCTGCGTTCCATGAGATTGAGAATTATCCCAACAAGAGGAGCTAATATCATAGTACGATTTGTTTTCTCTTGATGTTGCCCTGGCCGTCTCAGTGTCCTGCAGACGCAAATTTTGTACTGTTTAACAAACTAGCCATTTATTTTCTGCAAGAAATTTTAGAAGGTGAAGCATATGAAAGAAGCCTCCTGGGCTCACCTTAAACAAAAAGGAACAGCTATTTAAATATAAGCAGAAATTAATTACATTCAAGTTTCGTTGGCTTATTTAAGTTCTAGTACTAAGACATTTTAGGTTCTGAGCTCACTTAAAGGAGATATCAGTAGAACTTCAATTTTGATCATTACAAAAAATTGTGGTGTCCATGCCACTTGCTCATTACCATCTTCTTTTGCTGCAACTTACTAGACTACCACGGTACTGCTAAACTTTCAGTCAGTGAGGACACTGAAGCACACCCATCATAATGTTCAGGAACTTCAGATTGAGATTTGGACTTACATATCAAAGAACTCTGCATCAGCTGCTGATATGATGTGGTTCAGAATAAAGACGATCAATTCAGTCAGCCTCCTCAGATTCATATCAGGTCCCATGAGGAATGCACATGGAATCTCCCTTGTGCAAAATTCCAATATCCGTGCAAGACTACATGATATGTCAAAAATAACACTGCACTTCCTCTGTTGCAAGTCAGCAACCTGAAAATAGAAAACACTTGGTTGTTCATAATCACATGACCACATCAGATGAAAGGAGGAGCATAGGGTTTTCCCTCTAGTTAATCATCTCCTATTCAAGACAATCTGTAGATGACCAGTTAGCAGAAAATACAGAACAAAGTGCAGCATCAACTGAAACCACCAAAACCCTGAAAATGGTTGCTACCAAGAAAGTTTTCCATTTTTTTTTTGCATGTCAGGGCAAGGTGCTGCTCATAATGCATTTGTGTAAAATCAGCTGGCTCAGCATTATTTATGTCAATACTGTTAAGGGAAACGGACACCAGAGCTAGCATTAATCAGCGTATGGTTGAAGCTTTACACCACTAAGGAGACAACAACCCACCTGGTTCTTATCTTGCATCTCTCGGATGGACATAGAGAACTCGGTCATAGTCCAGCTGAGTGTGTTAAAAAGTCGATTGAGAAAGGATGAGAATAGTTCTTGTTCATGAATACATGTCTCCCTGAGTAAAACCTTCATAAGAAAAAGAACAAAAATCATACAGGCTGTTAGCATAAAACAGAGTAGCATACAGTCAAGGGCCATAGAATATCAAGAAAAATTAAAATAGAAGTGACAATTCAACAAACCTGGAAAGTCGTAGATGATGAAGATTCAGCATTCTTTGAGGAAGCAAATCCTGAGCCTTTGCAAAGCCGGAAAAGTATGTTGGTAACAGGTATCCATGATCTGTTATCAAAGGCTGACAGAAGTGATCTTGGCATTCTATTTATTGCCTCCCGATTGTTCTCAAAAACAAGCATGAATTCTTTGTACTGTACAAGGACTGATATTGATTGAAGAAGAAGATCTTTCACGTCTGCACTCACTATCCTTGGATCATCAAAATGCTTGACAACCAGAGTGACCTATTAATCAAAAGGTAGAACTCTTAGATCATTGTGAAGCACTGAAGAGCAATCTAAATAGTAATTAGTAAATACATTCAAGAAATATCTCATGAGTACAGCTCCACTAAACCATTCAGTTAAACTAGTTTTTTCTTCCCTATGCTAGACTGCTAGTTACCAAATAGTGACATAATATAACATAAATGAATACACAGAACACAGTAGACTTCCTACTATGCACATATAAAAAACTGCCAACATACTTTACTATTGAAAAAAAATTTCATAACACTATTAATTGTCAACCGAAAACTGACCATTGACCAATATGGCATTTAAATGCAAAACAGCAAGATCATTTTCCAATTTACCCCACTGATCTTCCTTCATAGTCACCCAAACTTTAGTGCTACAGGATTGCAAGCGTTAGAATACATTGATTTATTTTTGTCCAGTAGGTGCAATTGGGTCCAGTTTGGGGATGGCTTGCTAGGTGCTACAAGCCTTGTTTATGTTTTCCAAGAAATGTGCCCATCACAATTAGTTTGACTGCACATAACTGATTTTCCACAAGGCTAATGGAACAACCAGCGACCTCGTATAACCAGAAGCAGCTGACTCCAAATTTCCTCAGGTTCATACTATTTTATTACTGGTATAGCAAGATGACGGTAGACTAATTACTCAAGAGGCATGCTTTGGTACATACAAATGAAGCAAGCCCTTGCTTAAGAAACACTGCGGGTGACACAAAGGGAGGATCACTCCTTCGCAGAGCATGGAAACAGTCAACCTGCAAAAAGAATATTGCTTCAGTTGGGTATATACTCATTAAAACAATGAAAGTAAACAATCAGACAGCAAAAAGGCACATTGAACTTACCAGTGATTCCACATAGAACTCAGGAATATAGTAGAAAATGCAATCTGATTTGCTCAGGACCAAAAGGAGCTCCACAACCCACATGCAAGTTGCATACATTCCCCTTTGCTTCCATGAAGAAAAAAGAGAGGCACGATACCTGGATGCACCAAATGACAAGTCAACATGCCAAGTCACTAGCCCAAAAAAAAATTTCTTGTGCATCAACAGTACAAGTTGTCTTGCTGCAACTTGCACAAGTGTTTCAGAAAGCTCCAGGAATCATGACAGTCATTGTAGAAAGCTCCTAAGGATGCTTTTGGTACACCATTTTGGTTGAAGAGTACAAGGAATCTTACTGTAATTTAAAGTATTCCCATGTTTAACTAAAAAATCACGTAATCCAAAACCGCAATATGAGATTGCCCGCAACAAAGATTATGATAGACTGATAGTTTATTGGAAAAATTACAGACCTAGGAGGTGTGTATCTTGTATTACGAGCTCCCCATAATCTTAATACGGGGCTATATCAATTTCATTTTTTTGTTTTGCTCAAAATATCTCCAATATATAACTATGTAACAAATTTTGCCAATAAGACTCACATTGTACTCCAATACATGACTCGTACATGCTACAATATGTAGATTTTAACTAGCAAACAGTGATTATGGGGAATTTTACTATATCATACCAAACATGGTAATCTAAAATTCCCACTAATGATCTAACAAGATCATCAATTCTACCAAACACAGTAATTCTAAATTACATATTATCTTAATATACAAAAAGGATTACGGAGAATTTTGAGATTATAGATAACCAAAGATACGGTGTAACAAATGCACCCTAAGGGTGTGTTTGGTACAGGAAATCATATATTCTACGTAATTTGAATATTCCCTTCAATCCGATTACCAGTAATCAGAATATTAGAAATCTAAATTGACGATGTTTGTTACATTATAAAAAGATTACAATGTAGTTTTGTAACAACTCAAAAATATTATTATCTGGTTTCATAAATATTCAAAAATTCTGATAAGAGGATTCTAAAAACTGATATCAAATTTAAAAATTATAAAATTATAAATTTGAAATCTTAACAATATATGAAATTTGAAAGCATGAAATTTGAAATTCAGATTTAAATTTCAGTTTAAAAATTGGAATTTTGAAATTTCAAATCTGAAAATGTTAATTCGAATTTTTGAAATATTCAAATTTTGATTATTCCAATTCGAAATTTAAAAATTCAAATAATCATATCTTAAATTTTAAAATTAAAAATACACATTTTGCAAATTTGAATTTTGAAATTATAAAAATCAAATTTAAAATATGAAAATATGAAATATGAAATTAAAATTTCATAATATGAACTCCAAGTTTGATATTTCAAATTTTAAAATTTTTATTTGTAGTTTTGAAAAATATATTTTGAAATTGTTGACTTGAAATTTCAAAATATATCATGCAATTATAATAGTCAAGATTACAAAACCTTTGTAATCTAGATACCTACCCCTCACGGTGATAATCAAAATACAGGTGCTAGTTGTAATCTGATTACAGCGACAATCTAAAATTACTAAATTGAATTACCATGTAGATTTGTCAAACAACATAATTTTGTAGGATTATAAAAGAATTACAGGTGATCTTTAAAAGATTCAGCATACAAAACTATAAGCTAACAATCAGTAGAATGTTCCTGCTGTGAATATGATCAAAGCAACCATGGTCAACAAAAAGCAATTGCATGGCAGAATTATAATAATTACTAGTAACCCAATTTAATTTAGTCATTTTAACATTGAAAACAGCCACCAGATTTTGCACAAATAAACAGTCATTCTGTAATTATGGAATATAGAGTAAAATGGTACACAAAGTTTATCCGTTCAGAAATTATACCAAACACAGTGCCTGACACAATCCACCAAATCCTCATGATAGCTATTCCGGGCTTCTTTTAAACGCCTTATTTGCTCAGAACATGATTTTTCCCTTATCTGCCTATCAGTGTCTTCTAGTAAAGAAATGGACTGTGACTGCTGGGACATGAAATAAAATGCCTGCACAGAACAAACTTAAGTTACTACCATAACATACAAGAAAATAGCTAATGTTCTTGTGCAATGATGGATATAAATTGATAACCTATATAAGCAAGTACGGATCAATGTCATGTGATTCATTTTGTCTAAAAGTGTGCCATCAGCTCCTTGAACAAGAACCAAATACTTAACTCATCCAGACCCTATGTTCAATGGTATCACTATCACTGCATAGCAGAGTCATTATCTAGTAAAATTGGTTGCCTGACAAGGAACATGCACACAAATGCAGAGAACACACATGTCCTAAGGTGATTGAGTGATACAAGTGAATGAAACTAAGCCAACTTTATATAAAGACTAATTAGAGAACATGTGTGATTTTATCTTGCAGGCTATCAGTACCTCAGAAGCAAAAGTGCTGGATTCCTGTGCAGAATGCATGCATATGTCAACATTTGAGAGAAGATGAAAGAAACATTACTTGCCTGCCTAAAATTTGGCGTGATGCCCAAATGATATAACAACAACATGACATCAAGTAGCTCTTCTTCTCTTAGCGCTTCTGAGGATGATTGGTCTGTCATCGACACATTTTCTAAATTATGCAGTGATTGATATCCATACTCAATTTCTGATTGATCACTTGTACTAGGTTTGTCTTCAATCTCATCATCCAGACTTCTCCCTGTGCACTCGGCTGCAACATGAGCAGATCTTTCAGGCATAGGTTTGCATGGTCCTTTTGAAGTTGATGGAATAAACTTTGCATTCTCTTTCAATCTCTGGCCAATAATTACATCTGAGATTGAGCAACAGCAAGGCTTCTGCACTGTAGTGTGTGTTACTCGTGTCTCTTCATCATTCATGCAACCCTCATCCCATTGTATTTCATCTTCCTTAGCATCAACTTGACGAAACATTGACAAATGATGTACTGATCCACCAATTCTAGGAAGTACACTATAATAAGCATCATTCCTGAATAATAGTTGTGTGGGAAACCGCCGCTTTCCACCTTTGTGAAGAAATCCTACAACATTCCCACAGTTCATTCTAGAGGCTGATGCAGGGCCACAAGACTCCATAGGAAATCCTTCAGATAACAAATGAAGGATTACAGTGTACAAGGAAACAAGCACGGTGTTGTTGAGAGTCCCACCGGCAACTATCCTGTGATCTCCACCTCTAGCCTTTAGTATCAAATTTTGTATAAAAGAACGAAACACAGATCCTGGTAGCTGAAGGGGTGATATTGGTGGTACGAAGCATATTACCAAACTGCAAAGCTCACGATGCATCTCCTCAATCTGCAAAAAAGACAATGGCATGCCAACTATGATACAACACCATCAATTTAGAAGCAATCATGCATAACGTCAAAAATTCCAATGGTAATTTCACAAGAGAACAAAACATAAAATTTAAACGAATATAATCAACATATAAGTAGCTAGAGGAGTGGTAGCAGAAAGTTGTTCACAATAAGTTCTGGCCCAAGGAAGCATTAATATCCAGTTGCAACAATGCAATTCACAGAGAATATTTAAAGAAAAAGTAACACACATTACAGTACAGTCTGAACAAGGCCATAAAATATTTTATGCAAATCAGGTCAGCAAATAGTATTGCATGGATATGGAAGAGCCAAGAAAATTAGCTAATTAATAAAAGAGCATATGAGCATGATTCAAGTCCACAAACTGAACTCAGATGGAGAAAAGTAATAAATAGAATAGTCAGAACTAGGCCATAAAATATTTTATGCAAATAAGACAATCGAATAATATAGCATGGATAAGGATGAGCCAAGAACCTTAGCCCTTAATAAGAGAGAATGATATTCAAGTCAATGAGCAATTGAATGCAAGAGAATACTCATCAGATTGGAATTTTCATAGAGCTATAATCTGTTATCAAGCCGGATTGCCAGAACTAATCTGTTTGTTACAATAATATTAATATGTCTGAAGTTCAAAGAAAAAGTGCACGTTGAAAAAAGCAACACGATGGAATCCAAAATGCCATATGAATTCACTAAGCAGCATGAAGCTTGCAAGTTCTATTTTTCAGGAGAAATATCAGTCAACAGAAAATATAATTTTCCTATGAACCTAGAGAGCAAACAAAAATTACCTTCTTAATTGCATCTGAAAGTGTTGTCATTGTCAGTGTCATGCTAACCTCATCTTCAGATGATCCAGGCCACCAGACAGATGGTATAAGGCACTGCAAGTCTTGCTTGTTCGGAATCTTCCTTGTAAGAAACCCTTCAAAGGAGAATGCAAAATCCTCTGACTTCCACCACAGACACATTACATCTTTATGCCTAAGAATGTGACAAGCCAGCGCTAAAAATGGATATGACCCGGAGTACGGGCATTCTATCAACACAAGTGGTGCAACTTTGCAAATACAAGAAAGAGCCACAATAAGCTCCTGCAACAACGAGGTGCACCCCGGGAACTGAAGAAAGAGGTCAAGAACCTGATCGAGGCTCGAGAAATTATGCGGCTCGCGAGGCCTGAAAACATCTATTAGGAAAGTGGGCAAGGAACCCCAGGCAATATACTCAGCACACCCCTGGCTTCCTTCAATAGTACTGAAAAACTCTAGACAGATCCCTTCTGAAATAGGTCGAAACAGTTCTTCCAGTGATGCGAATTTCTTGACCCTCCTCAGTTTCTCAAAGTATGCTGATTCAGATTTCTCCAGATTTTGAACTTCCAGCAACCGGAACAAGCACCTAAGCAGATAAGCTGCAAACATCCAAGAATGCGGCGGTGCCTCAATTGGATCAAATCCGTCAACAGGATACCTAAATGGATGCGATCCAAAGTTCAAATGGCAACGTTCGCCTTCTGAAAGAGAGATTGCAGGATAGTAGCCCATTCTAGGTCCCACTTTGTAGATCCCATCAAATGCCACACCAAGGAAAGTCCCATTCCGGTAGAAGGAGATCTCGTCTACATCCAAGTTAATGCAGCAACCAATCACATCCCCGACTGCCCATGGCTGGCCATATCGCTTCGCCTCATTGTTCCATTTAGTCACCCTCCTGCCATCAAATGCATATGAATCATCAGCATCACCAACACCTTTCTGATCGGTGAAGGGGCACAAAAGAGTGGCCCATCCAAGCTGCTGGACACCGGAAGTCTCCAAGGTTATCTCATACATCCACTTGCCCTTCCAGACGCAGGTATTAGCTCTAGCACTACTGAATGGTGCAGAGCTCTCAACAAGAAACGGTTCCCGGATCCTCTTGAACTTCCCACAAATGCTCAAATCATCAATGATCACCTTACTATGCCCAGCACCTTTATCCACAATGAGTACACCATCGCGGCAACAACGGCTATCTTTATCACAACCAAGATCAAACTTTCTTGCCTGACTCCGCAACACCGAACGGACAAAACCAACATCAATCAGTCCAGGAGGCCGGATCACTGACTTATGTGGGAGATCAAAGATGTGTTCTATAGTCCTCTCAACAGCCTGGTGCCCAATCTCATCATGGTAGGATACCAAATGTGACTTCTGGGGGCTAATCCTTGATTCATCACCAGACAGCAACACAGCCAACCCAGGAGAGAACCCACCCCTCCTATGGCTACTGCTTGCTTCTGCCATCAAACTCTCCAGGACCCAAACTTTAGCGACCTTTCCAAGCTAACCATGTATTGCTTAATCAAATCAACAACTTATGTTCCACTTAGCCTCTGAAATGTTGCACTGCCTCCTTGAATTTAATTATACAACAAAACTTCAGCCGCATACCAAACTATTCAGATAGCCACTCATGTTCCCATTAAGCTCCCATGGTGTGGATTTGATATGGGAATTTGTATTACCTAACCGAATTGAGCAAATTTTAGCTGCGAAAACCGGGTGACTGGAGCCAAATGCCGAGATACGTATTCAAAATTTTTTAGGCGAAATTAACCTATTGTTGGCCAAATTAGAGCGTCTTACCGGTGGCGCATGAGTCCGACGAGCAGGAGGCGGCGGCAGAGATATATGCTTGACGGTGATCGGAGGCGGCGGCGGTGGCGGCGGCGGCGGGGACCTAGGGTTTCGGCCTTGAAGAAGTCATGGAAGCAGAGGACGAGAGAGAAAGAGAGCGAAATTAATTGATTAAGGAAAGTTTTTCGATCATTTTTTCATATTGGACCTTTCCCTTTATGGAAATTACAGGAAGCACTTTTTTAATTCACCTCTTCCTGTCCAATCAATAGCTTTTTGAAAAGTCAACTAGGTGGATTATATTTTGATTATAAGAAAAAAACATGTAACTTTAGCTTTTTCTTAGTAGTGTTTTATATCCCCTAATTTGATAGAATTTGTTATGTGAAGAGAGATTTTTTAAATTTTTTTGACATTGCAAAGTCAATCCATATAAAATTACATATATATTAGAAAATCACCCAAGTTTCCTTATAAAAACTCGCCAGAGTTTTCATGACGCCATTGTGAGATGTTCCTTGAATTATCTCATGAGCCACCAAAATTATCAAATTGAAATAATGTAAAGCATTACCATGTCAAATGTCTGCTTTTTAAAAAAAAAAATACTTCGCTATTTGAACAAACACACAATATGGAAGAATCAATGGGGCAAAGTGTGAAAGCCGTTAAATGGAGACAAAAGATTCAACAGAAAGGAGAAAAGAGAAACTTTTTTTCCTGCACGAGCAACGTGCCGGCCACTCTCCACCTACGAACGCTCGTGTACAGAAAGATGCATACTTGCCGCTAGATCTATCGGCTTATTTTGCCTCAAGATTCGTGGTACACATTTGTACCGTGCATTTGTTGCAACACGCACCGACGTCTGCCTACGGCGGCGAAGACCTTACTGGTTATGTATAGCAATTATATTTATACATGGTCTTTTGTTAAGGGCCTCAATAATAATAATAATAATAATAATATATGGAATGGCTAGAAAAAAATCATCAACTTTATTTTCATTTTTGATATAATAGATTTTGATTCAATAAATTTTAAGATATCTTATTTTTTATATTGTTGCATTTGTTTATTTTAGTTATCATATTTTTTTAGATTGTTGCAGTTTTTTTTAGGTTATCATATTATTTTAGATTTTTTGTATTTTTTATTTTAAATTATCATATTTTTAGATTGTCAAAATTGTGAGTATCTTAATTATAATCATAATTCATTAGATATAATAAATAGTTTTCATAACTGTCTAGTGCAAAGCCTAATATAATACAATACCAAAACATTCTATTTGGATCGTTGGATTGTTAACTGAAGCTGCTTTTATGTATGTATGACACTGATTTTTATACTTGTGTTGAAACTTGCATGGAGTTTGGAGTCCGGACCGCTCATCATTTGGGAATAAAGTTTGCATCCAATTAGGTGTTTGTACATTTGTTGGTGCGGTGCATAGGTATATTCTAGATTATGTATAAATAAAATACTGTTTTTTGAATGAGATTAGGACTGGAAACGAGGTCAGCTCGTGCTCACGCGAGCTCGGCTCAAAATTTCACGCGCTCAGAGTCAAGATCGGGTTTGGCTAGAAATAAGTTCGACTGAGCTCGAGCTCAAGTTTGACTCGACAAAACTCAATAGTAAATGAATACAATTCAAATTTGCATTATTTGTGAGGTTTGAGTGGGTTCAACTCAAATTCGAATGAGTTTGATTCGAAAATGTACATTATAAATAGAAGATTTAAATTTTAGCGAGTTGAATTTGGGTAAGCTAGCTCGAGAAAATTCGTGCTCGGTTCGAGTGTTGACTCAAACTTCACTTCAGAATGGAGCTCAACTCATTTTATACTTGAACCGATCCCAAATAGTTCGCGAGTTTCAATCTTTTTGGTCTAATCTTAGATGAGATGGCCTTCTAACTATACACTCGTATCTATTCAGACCAAGTATGACAATTTATGTTATGATGGTAACTTTTAGTAATTGACTTGCTTTTGGTGTGCTTATCCTTGAAATTTGCATTGATTTCTTTTATTATATGATCTTTGTGCTGGATACAAGTTGTTAGCGAGTATAATATAGTTTTTGTCATTATAGAGTTTTCCTGAAAAGAACCTCTATTGCCACGTGCCATTGAACATTATTTTTCCATTTGGCTTTATTTTTGTATTTTTCATTTCTTGTTTAGTATCTGTTGCATGCGTTCACGGCTCTACAATGCTAATCAAGGCCACAACCCACCTGCCCGAAGCCTCTATATCTTTTTTTAAAAAAATGAATAATTATATACTAGTTTATCACTTTATTGTTTAAATGATGCTTTAGTTGTTTTTGAGTCTGTGCTAATAAGCAGTCAAATCCAATCCATACGTATACTATTACTTGTATCTATTATTTTGTTCTCAATTACACAAGAGAGGTATCCTCACTTCATCAGGCTCAATGCCCTTACTAGTCAAATACATACACAGTTCTCGCTAACTATTGCATTGCAGGTGGATTCCGAATAGCCCAAGTGACCCATTCACACGTTAATATGCGTTTGGAGTCTTTAAATCTACTCGTTTGCTCTTTATACATTAGAGTTTGGTTATATTAGAGTGTTAAAATGTTTGTTACCAAGTGTCTACATATGTCATTGTAAAGAGCACACTATAAAACCATACACTGGATGAAAGAGAACTAAAAAGCTAAACCCACAAATTGTATAAGAAAATGTCTACACACAACTTTTATCAGATTTATCTCTCTATGTAAACGTGTAACCTTTGATACATCGAAACATTATCTGTATTTCAATGAACAAAATAAATATATTATGACCACTTAATACAGAATACCTCTCCAGAGTACTGTACCATCCATCTTAGAAGGAATTTTTTTTATAAATAATCCAAAAAAATTAATTACAAATATGACCTACAATTGATGAATTTTATAAAAATAACTCGCTATATCAACCTGTCGAGTTCTGGAGACTCGACAAGCGACGTATCACATTGTAGAGGCTGAAAGTCGGTTTGTTAAGTGCTAAGCATTAGAAAAAGTCCCTTGAATTGTAATGCATGTCTGGTTGCAAGTTGAAGTGGAGGTAGTCGTCGTCGTTGGAGTGGTCGAAAAAGTGGTTGGTCGATAACAAACAAAATCGGTGAAGTTATACTTCACCACGATGATCTTCGACCACCAACACTTCGATGTGCGACCACCTCCACAACGTCGTTCGACTATGTCTCATCGACCACTACTTTCACAACCACGTCCTTGACCACGAGTACTCGCGAGAACTGAGTTGTTACAAGAGTCAAAGAGTTTGTTAAGGACTCGATAAGATGGCGTAGTGGACAATTCTTATAAAATACGACAATTGTGGATTATTTTTGTAATTAATTTTTTTATGAATTATTTATAAAAAAATTCTCTTTGAAGTTATAATATCAGATACCCACTTGTGGCTTACTTGGCAGTTGGCATTCACCACGTACCAGCTGAGCCAATCCTTGCTTCTCCAGGATCAGAGGAATGGATAACACCCAAACCCCAATGCATCATCCCTGGACCAAGTCAACAAACACCAACCCACAAGAGGCCCCACATTGCAGTCCGCTACACACGCAGCACACACCTCCATCCATGCACCATAGCACCATATCCATTAGTCCACGGACGCGCTCCTAAACCACCCAAATCCCTCCTCCTTCCTCGTTCTCTTCCCGCCACTTAGTACAATCTCCATGCACGTCCACGTCCCCCACCTCCTCCCCACCCCTCCCAAGCCCCATCATGCTACCTTCCGCTTCACCATCACCGCCGCCGCCTCGGCATCAGTGACTCCCGCGGCCACCCGCAAGGCCGTCATTGTTGGTGGCGGGCTCGCGGGTCTCGCCGCGGCGACCCACCTAACCTCTCTATCAGTACCGTTCACGCTAATGGAAGCTTCGGACCGCCTCGGCGGCCGCGTCGCCACCGACGAGGTCGACGGATACCGGCTGGACCGGGGCTTCCAGATCTTCCTCACCGCCTACCCCGAGTGTCGCCGCCTCCTTGACTTCCCGGCGCTGCGCCTTCGGCCGTTCTACCCTGGCGCCCTAGTGTTCCTCGGCGCCGGCGAGCCATTCCACCTCCTCTCCGACCCCTTCCGCCTCCCCCTCCGCTCCCTCTCCTCTCTCCTCTCCCCTGTTGGCTCCCTCCAAGACAAGCTCCTCGTCGGGCTCACCCGCCTCCGCACGGCGTCCACCCCCGACGACGTCATTCTCTCCTCGCCGGAGACGACCACGGCGAGGCACCTGGAGCAGCTCGGGTTCTCGCCTTCCATCGTGGAACGGTTCCTGCGGCCGTTCCTCGCCGGGATATTCTTCGACCCGAAGCTCGACACTTCGTCCCGCCTCTTCGAGCTCGTGTTCAAGCGCCTCGCCCTCGGCGACAATGCCCTGCCGGAGGCTGGCATCGGCGCCATCGCAGCGCAGCTCGCGGCCCGCCTCCCGGCGGGCTCCGTCCGGCTGAACTCCCGCGTTTCCGCCATCGAGCCCTCAGGCGTAACACTCGACACCGGCGAGGTTGTCGCCGGCGATATCGGGGTCATTGTCGCCGTCGAACAACCAGAGGCCGAGAGGCTTCTCCCTGAGCTGTCGGATCCATCAAGGCCCAACAAAGCCGAGAGAAGCACCGTTTGCATATACTTCTCCGCGAATCGGGCGCCGGTGCAAGACCCAATACTGTTTATTAACGGGTCGGGCAAGGGGATCGTTAACAACATGTTCTTCGCCACCAACGTATCGCCGTCGTACGCACCGGAGGGGAAGGTGCTGGTGTCCGTGTCGCTGATCGGTTCGTTCACCGACCGGATGGACGGCGATCTGGCCGACGAGGCGGTCCGGGAGCTCGGCGGATGGTTCGGTTCTGAAGAGGTCAGGTCGTGGAACCATATGAGGAGTTACCGGATCGGGTTTGCACAGCCGGACCAGACGCCACCCACGACGCCGGCTGGGCGGAACCCCAGAGCCGGCGACGGCGTGTATGTGTGTGGGGACCACTGGTGCTCGGCGACCTTCGACGGCGCGCTGATCTCCGGGAGGAGGGCGGCCGAGGCGCTGGCCAAGGATAGAGGCCTCGCTTAGCCGACCGGCCCGGAGTAATTAGCCAACGTCTAAGTCTTAACGAGTTGGATTGGAAGGACAAGAGATTTGTTTATGGTCGAAACGACTAGTTGAGAGTGTGATTTAAGCGAGCCAGTTTGAGCTGAGGATAAATGATTTCCAGCTAATGGAATGTTCTCATGCAGGAAGTTTTTCCCTTGGTGAAACTGTGAAAACACTTGTTTGATTGTTGTAAATCTTGGTTTGTATGATCATTTTCGAAATTGCTATATTGGGGAACCTTTGAAATTGCTAATCTTAGGATGTTCAACAATGAACATAAGTGTTATTTCAACTATGATAAAATAATTACTATATTAAAAAAATATATTTTTACAAAATAAAAATTAATGGAGATATACATACTACACCTAAAATGATTCAGTATTTATTTTTTTTTAACCTACAATATGCAAACTTTAGTTGATATTTTGTAACATTTGTTAACAATTAATGTAGAACATAGAAATATAGATATCGAAATTAAATGGTCATTAGTTGGTGGAAAAAAAAAAGTTAATCTTAAGATAATAGAGGCTATATGAAAATATTTTTAAATGTAGACTTGATTGTAAATATTATATCACTATGATTTGTATCAACCTAATAATTTAGGTTTGATCCTCGTACCAAGGACGGTGTACGAATGTGTTCTATCCTACCCTTTAGAAAAGCTGTGTACGAATGATCCATGTGAAAGGAAAACACTGTAACGCAGGGATGCGAGTTACAAATTACTCTAACGTCTTACTGTCTTACATGTCGGTCCCACAAAAAGCGAAATCATTCCACACATCCAGACCGCAGAGAGATAAAAATCCAACAGCAAACCCAAATCGGGCGACCGCGACACCCAAACCGCTCACGTGAGATCCGCCCCGACAACGAAATGGGCTCGATGGAGGCATCCACCGCGCCGGAGAACGGCGCCGCCGCCGCCGCGGCATGCAACGGCGGAGGCGCCGCGGCGAACGGCGGCGGAGAGAGGAGGCTGAGGTCGTCTTCCTCTGTGGCCGCGCAAGCGTGGGCGTCGCATCTGCCGCTGGAGGTGGGGACGCGCGTGATGTGCCGGTGGCGCGACCAGAAGTTGCACCCCGTGAAGGTCATCGAGCGACGCAAGGTCTCCTCCGCCCCCTCCGCCGACTACGAGTACTACGTCCACTACACCGAGTGTAAGCAAATCCCCCCGCCTCACCTCATCACGCGGCTTCCTTTCTAGGGTTTAGGTTAGGTGCTCGAGGTTGGGCCAATTTGGGGCTTATTTGGTTAACTGGACTTCGGATTTCTGTAATTCATGTGGTTTTAGTGATCAATTTTGAGTGAGGTCACTGAGGTGGGGACGATCGTTCTCGTGATTGGGAGTTCTCGTGTAGTAACACAGTTTAGCAAGAATTTTGAGTTTGAAGAATTAATGTTGAAATTTGAGCTCAAAGTTGTAGTTACTTGTTTTGAGGACTTGTGGAGTTGTGCTGCTCTAGTGACAAATGGAGTTAACAGTTAGTGTTTGTGTTGGGACTTGGGTTTTTCATAATATTCCAGTGGGAGTGATGAATCGTGGTTGGGGATTCATGCGGCATTCTGCAGCTTTAGTGGTTAACTAGAGCATTGAGCTGGTGCAGTTTGGTTTTGGGGGCTGTAAGAAATTTGGGTTTGGAGAAGATTTGTGCTGTAACGAGTGCTTGTAGTTGCTTTTTTTTTTTTCTGTCAGGATTTGTGGCATTGTGGCAGTCTAGTGATTAATATGCATATGGTTTTTGCACACTTGGGTTGAAGGGTGGCATTGAATATGAATAATGGAATAATGAATCAAGCTTGGAGATTTTAGGGCTATTCAATTACTGTTGTCCATTTATGGAACAATATAGTTATACTACGACATAGGTTGTGTGCTTGAGAAAATTGGGATTTGGAGGGGATTTGCATAGAAATGAGAGTGTCCTCGGTAAAAGCTTGCTTTTGATGGCTTTTGTTACATGTTTATAGAATGAGAACTGCTAGGGTGTTTTGAGAATTTTAGTTTTCTTGTAGATTTAGGATTGTACTTGAAAGAGCATTGCAATTATGTGGTTGCATTGTTGAACTATGCTGAGTGGAAATATTTTGTATGTTTATTGTTTTCTGCTGGCTAATTCCATGCAATACTGCTATTGTAGAAACCTTCTAGAAATGCGAGGATAGCTGCTGGATTAGAATAACAAAAATCTTATAACTTCTGTCTCCATAATTTTTTCCTAGACTGAATTAACAACTAGCAGTCTAGACTCTACCTCACCAGTATAAAGTGAACTATAGAATTTGTTTCAGTGTGTGGAAAACTTCCCAAGAAAACAGTTATTGCTCCCCTGTATTTGCTACTAGCAACTAATGGTTCTCGGCTAGTTTTTCTGAAACTATGATGCATACAGGGCCCTTGTTATTGTATTATAGAATGGCATAAAAAAATCATGACGGGTTAAAATTGCAAAATCTGCATCACCTAAAACGAAACATTGAAGCCATTTCATGTCATTTTTGAAAAAGGCAACGGTATAGGTTTAGTACTTGAACTTTGAAAATATGTTGAGTTTGATCTTTGAACTCTAAATGTTGGTTTTGGTCCCTCTACTTACTGATTTGTTGATTTCATTGTTCTGTAAGTGTTTCTATTGAGATATTATACTTTGGATGATAATTATACAATTTAATAACATTAGCTCTGCAGGATTTGCACCTACCATTGTAAGATAGGTATGCTTGGATTTATTTTGATGCGAGCATCGCCCAACAAAATTATCACTAGCACAGCTATTGTGCATGCCACACGAACTCTATATTATCACTACTGTAACCATTGTATTTGTCGCACAAACTCCATTCCATAGCGTGGACAAACCCTACTTCTAAGAGTTCAATGACCAAAATCAACAAAACTGTAGTTCAAATTTGGCATTTTGTGAAAGTTTAGGTACTAATATTATAATTTATTCTATTTTACCATTGTATTTGTCGCACAAACTCCGTTCCATAGCGTGGACAAACCCTATTTCTAAGAGTTCAATGACCAAAATCAACAAAACTATAGTTCAAATTTGACATTTTGTGAAAGTTTAGGTACTAATATTATAATTTATTCTATTTTGAAGCAACAAAGTTAAATGGCTTTTCATTAGACGCTTCAATCTGGTTTTGTTCTATGTTCACTAACTATAATTAAATGATTTGAACTTGCAGTCAATAGGAGGCTTGATGAATGGGTTAAACTTGAACAACTTGACCTTGACACTGTTGAGACTGATGTTGATGAGAAGGTAGAAGATAAGGTAAGGGAAATGCATGCTGCCTTTTGCTTATTCTACGTTCAATTTTCCTTTCCATGGAGGGGTCATTTGATTTGACGGAAGAAAGAGGCAGGAATGAAAATTGATGGGTGGGAATGCCCACGTACCATGTTTGGTTTGGAGAAATTGAATGGAAATGGGGGAGACATTCCCATCAATTCTCACTAATTCATACCAGCGGAGAGGTGAGAATCGGAGATGGGAGTGAGAATTGGTGTCCATTCCTATTCCCAGATCTCAAATTGAACCAAACAGCCACAGATTATCCCTGATATGCTGTAAGATATGAATGATGTCTAGACCATTTGCTTTAACGTTTATACAGCGGCTGCAATGTTTAGTTTGTTGGTTGAGATAATCTTCCTGAAGCAATATTCATAACTTTTATTGAAATGCTGCTTGTGTGAAAAGAGTGCATGCATAATTTTCGTTTTACATGTATTCAGGCAACAAGCTTGAAGATGACACGACACCAGAAACGTAAAATTGATGAAACCCATGTGGAGGTATGTTTTGAATTGCTATTACTTTGGATTATTTTATTCATTTGAGGAGGCGATGGGTTCTTCAGTTACACTGTTATTGAAGAGTTATTATCTGAAAATGGTACCTGAGGCATTAGTACGATATGCTATGTATTTGAATGGTTCTTTCTATACATGCTGGTTGATTTTTATATTGTTTTCCTTTCATTTATGTCCACCCTTCTTTTCTGTTTGTTTTGTTTTGTCTTATTTAGACAGTACATCTGGAAAGTAGTTTTGTTGATTGTCTTATACTGGATGGCTTGTATTCAAATTAATGAACTCTGAAGATAATCCTTCACTCAATCTCAATTGCCCTTGTAGCAAGGTCATGAGGAGCTTGATGCTGCTAGCTTGCGGGAACATGAGGAGTTCACAAAAGTGAAAAATATAGCAAAGATCGAACTTGGAAGATATGAGATAGATACCTGGTATTTCTCTCCTTTTCCGCCAGAATATAACGACTCTCCGAAGCTATTTTTCTGTGAATTTTGCCTGAACTTCATGAAGCGCAAAGAACAGCTTCAGAGGCACATGGTGAGCTGCACTTGTATTTATTTGATATTCAGTTATGATACCATATTACAAATTTCCTGCTTGTCATATAGGCATTGCTATCTAAGATCATGGCTCCTTGTGGACCTTGTACATGCCTCACTCCTTTCTGGATTTGTCTCCACCCACCTATCTTGATTTCTTGTACATCTAACATAAGATACTACCATGATTTTCTTGCAATTTAGAGTTTTTCTTGTCATAGGCATTGTATATTCAGCCATGATTTTTCTACACACACACACACACACATGCATGCATGCACGCACGCCCGCCCGCGCACATACACCTTTTCCCTGGTTGTCTAACAGCCTGCTTAAAGAAGCTGAAGACATGTCTGCTACTACTAATGAACCTTGATAGCATGCACAACATATTTCTTTCCTGGTTTTATCTGCCATCATGCATTTATGCAATTTTGTATACTTTGTGATTCTCAAATGTTTCATTTTGTGGATTGTGATATTAGCTGATTGTGATGTTTCTTTTTGATTGTAAAGCTGATTCCATCATTTGCTTTTTAGGTGCAACTTCTGTATGTTAAGCTACCATAGCTGCTATAATTGCTAATTTCCTTCCTTTTACTTCTCACAGAAAAAGTGTGATCTCAAACACCCTCCAGGTGATGAAATCTACAGAAGTGGAACACTGTCAATGTTTGAGGTAAGTTTCACATTTATGTTGACTTCCTGTTGGGTGTTCTGAATCTGATGGCCTCACATGCTAGTCTTACTCTGTTGTTCTGCCTTATTCTTTCTTGGAATAATATTTGTACATGATGCTGGTTGGTTGATGAAATTGCATTTTTGCTATTCTTTGAGATAATTAGAGCTTTTCAAGAACACTGCTAGAGCTGCATATATCCAAATACTTGCTTTTAAATATCTGGCGCAGTGGCACTGATCATAGTTATTAGTTCTCATATTCTAGTTGGAATGTGTAAATTTCCTATCAGACCAGAATAGGGGTAATGTGTTCCTTCTATTGGCAATTTCGTCCAATTTTAGTTGTTCTACGAAAATCCTGCCAGAATAGCTGGAGCATTTCTTTTTGCTTGTTTTGGTACTGGTCATTTGAAAAATCCTCCTGTTCAAAGTTGGAGTTTTGATACTTAAAATTGGCAACATTGAAATATGTTGTTAAAAAAAAAATCTGTGTGTATGCTTATGTTCAGACCATAAATGATGTATCCAAAGTTTTGAATCTATTAGAAGATATTAATAATTACGTATTATTTTCTTGTACCCTGGAATGTTAAGCTGGAGTAGTTTAGGACTGGAATTTTCCCATTCTGGTAGTCAAACGAGAATGACCTCCACCATGGAATTGAGAACCCTGACTCTAATACATTTGCATATCCAAATAAGCTTTTGAGAAAGGACTTGTGTTGAATGGATGAAGAATTTGTACAGAATGTGTGTCTCTTCAAGGGCATCTTTTATTTTGCTGATAAATTTATTTGAAGTTGTTGATATGCATTCATTTCTTTGTAAGAGAAAGACAAACTCTACCAGATATAGCATGTGTTGATTAATTCTGATGAAGTGTTTTAGCAATTTCTCGTGTAAAGGAACAAATGATGTCTTGAAATTCCTGAGTTTGTGCTCTTTGTAAGTCCTGTCAAGTTTTCTTTGTTTGACTTTCTTATTGGCACAATGAGAATAATGCTTGCCCATATGGCAGGTTGATGGCAAGAAGAACAAGGTTTATGGACAGAATCTTTGTTATCTGGCAAAGCTGTTTCTTGATCATAAGACACTTTACTATGATGTTGACTTGTTCTTGTTTTACGTACTCTGTGAATGTGATGATCGGGGATGTCATATGGTGGGGTATTTTTCTAAGGTAAAGTCTGGACTGGTTCTCTCTCTCAGTATTTATGATACTTCTTTTACCTGTTAGTGGATTATTTCTTAGTTTGAATGAACGAGAAGTTATGAATATTTCTTAGTTATGATATTGTGGGAATCTTCTTGAATAATTGCTGTATAAGATGAGGTTTTCATTGGTTGCAGTCAGTAATTTGATGCTATATAACAAATATCCATCTTTGTTAAATGGACGATTTCTTTCAGGAGAAACACTCGGAGGAGTCTTACAATTTGGCTTGCATTCTCACTCTCCCTCCATACCAAAGGAAAGGATATGGAAAGTTCCTGATTGCTTTCTGTAAGCTTCACCCATTCTACCATACTCCATAGTCTTATTGTTGGATTTTTATTCTGTCTTGCCAAAAACTATTTTTGTACTCAAGCACTATATCTTTAAGATATGCTTTCAGATTGTCCATTTTTTTTTTTGTAGTACACAACTGCATATAATATCATCATTACTCAAGTCCCATAAAGATCTATTCCTCTTATGTATGAAATGAATACTGTCCTGTAAATCTAGCTCCTTCATTAGAGACAAAATTTGTCACATTCTAACAATGGGCAGAGGTCAGAAATAATTGTGTTTGATTTGTGACTTGATTTTCTATTGATCTGCTATCTGACTTGTACCGGTGAAGGGGTTCAGGTGATATTGTTTGTTGCAAACAAATCACTACTATATCTGTGGTAATGGACAAGTTAAAATTTCTATTGGAATTTACTGCAAGAAAATAGCCACTAGAGGAAGTACATGTAGCTGCTACTATTTCCTGAGGGAATAAATGATTACGATGTCATTTGGGGCAGTCCTTTTTCTGCATGCTGCTTTAGATAATGAGGATGGTGTAAATGCTATGCATGATATTGACAAAATTTGACACACCTACATCACACATGAAAGATCTGTTGTTTAGATATGCCCATACAAGTATATGAAGGCAATATTTGTTTCTATGCCTTGTTGCATCTCCAAACTCTGTCTTTAGCTATCCTGTTGTCTTAAAAGGTTGTTCTGTGCCTTGCACCATGGCACTAATATCTTGCTAAGAAGATTGACCTGCTGTATTGTTTGTTTGGGCAGCCTATGAGCTTTCAAAAAAGGAAGGTAAAGTGGGGACACCGGAGCGCCCTCTTTCTGATCTTGGTCTGCTCAGTTACAGAGGCTATTGGACTAGGGTGCTTCTCGAAATTCTGAAGAAACATAAGAGCAACATATCTATTAAGGTAAGCACTGTCTTCTCTCCAGCCTGGCCTTCTTTGATGATGTTTTTGTTCCTACCACTTCAAAAATTGATAGATCTGTGTATAACAACCAGCTCCTATTTTTTTTGTTGGACTAAGAAGATGCATTTAATCTGACTGATCTTGTGTTATTACTCCTATCTGGTGGACTGATGTTGATCACCAATCTCAGGCAATTCTTTTACCGTCATTCCTTGATTTTTGTTGACATGCAAAACAAATAGTTTAAGCGCCACACATCTTTTTCTTTTATTAATTTATTCAGAAGACAGTTCTTGTACCAGCTGGATTGTCCTTCAATAGATGAAATTTTAGACAGAAATTGTTCTGGTTTAATAACATCTCTTCCTTTCTTGCTTCCAAAGATACTGACAATACTAGATGTTTGTCCTCACTTTTGGTTTCATTTGCTATCTCTCAATGCGGGATTCTTCATATTTTGCTATTTTAGATTATAGAATTATTTTCTTGGCCTTAATTTCTGAAACCTTTGGTCCGTTTTTCTCTGACAAAAGGAGTACAAAGACCCATTGTACAAGGATTACAAAAGGATAAATCAATGGGTAGATTTTTTAGGCTTCATTTGTCTTACAAGCCCTAACGTGGAAAGGCAAATTCTCAAGAATTTTTCATGAACTTAATTTATGCTTACTAAAGTCTGGTGGAACTTATAGTGTCGGCAGTAAGTTCCTCCATGCAAGGACATCACTCCATGTTTTAACTGGCCTTTTCACCCCGTGCCTTCTTATTTGTCTTGCTTGGACTTTGGATGGATATAAAGCAGACCATTTAATGCTACATTCAAACATTTGGATGTTCCCGGGTGTCAATTGTTCTGTGATCTTCATGTCATTGTACTGTACTGGTATTGATACATGCATCTCAGTAACAACAGGGTGAAGCTGGCCTAAAGGTAGATTCTAAGACAGTTTTACTTTTCACACAAGAAAACTTATCAATAAAGGTAAATTAAGTTCATCTAAGAGTGCAGTCAATGTCTTTTTGCATATAAAAATCACACATTTTTATGTTGAACCCTTTTTCATCATATTAATATTAGCTCTAACCCCTAAAATATCTAGCATAATTTGTTATTTCGGATGTAGCATTTAGGATCATTTTCTTCACCCTAACATTTGCTCAGCTATTTCCAGACAAAATGAGCGAAGTTACTGGTTCAGGGATTATGCAAAAGAATAAATGAGTGTTTAGATTCTCCATGCTGCACTAGGTCACAGGATTTTTAATGAGGAAAGGAAGCACTGGATAAATTTCTTCCTGGAACTTGATATAGGCTGACAGTCTCACATGGAACTAGTCTAATCTGCAGAAACTTCCTCCGTGGAAGGACATGGATCCATGTGTTCTGTCTCTTCAACCTGCCTTCCTGTTCCTCTTGCTCCAGCTTTTTTGGATGTATGCAAAGTGGACCATTTGATGATGCATATGAACAATTTGATATCTCTGGACATTAATTGTTCTTTATCCTCATCTCACTGTCCTATACCACAGCTTACATTGTTAAACTTGGCCAACGAGGAACATGCATATCATAGATTTGAAGGAAATCATGGGATTGGATTGTACTTCATAGTTTACTTTTCACGTAATAAAATCTTAAGAAAGATATAAACTGAGTTCCTCCATTGCTGCAACCACTGATGTTCCCAAAACAATCACATGACTTCACATTATTGAATTATTTCCTATCATATGCTCCCCATATGCAGTGGTAACCATTGTTAAAATGTTCTTCAATTTACATGCAGGAACTTAGTGATATGACGGCAATAAAAGCAGACGACATCTTGAGCACATTGCAGAGTCTGGACCTAATCCAGTACCGAAAAGGGCAACACGTCATCTGCGCCGACCCGAAGGTCCTTGACCGCCATCTTAAGGCCGCAGGCCGTGGGGGTCTGGAGGTTGATGTTAGCAAGCTGATATGGACTCCCTACAAAGAACAAAGCTAGGCGCATAGCCCATGCTGAATTAGATAAGCTGACCAATCCAACCTTGTAAATTTACTAGTGACTCTCACTTGGTGAACTGTGACTGTATAATATCCACAGTACCATTATGCTGCAGTAATCTATAAAAAAAGCAATGACCTTGGGCTACCCGTTTGGCCTATAACTGAGCATCAATTATGGCGTCTTTTCCTCCAGAGCCATTTTAAGGTGACAGAAGCAAAGCAGCACACTAGTTGTAGTCTCCCTCCATAATTCAATGAAACAGCTGTGTTGATTACCAGATATGCGTCCTACCTAACCACTCGGTTTGAAAGAAGGGTTTGGTCCAATGCCATGTTTAGGTCATTGGTTGTACACTTGGTACTAGACTACCGTGGGTACATCTGTATGGCCATGTGTTGTAGGTTACATGCCCACGAGAGAGCGGTCGTGGAGAGATGGGAGGAAGAAGACAGATGGGGTTGGGGATAGAGGCGATCCATCAGGGGGCTACAGGACGGAATGGTGCTCCACCTGCAAACACAAATCCACGGGCCCTCTCTTGCAGGGTGCAGCTTGGGCAGCCGTCCGGTCCCATGCAACATACCCCTGGGGAGAGAGAGAGAAATTCTGTACATGAATCGTAATGTATTTTTAGGTGGTAGAGAGACACAAAGGGATCATCTGCTATAGATATACTATCTTGAAAAAAATATATTTTAGATCATGTTTAATTTGAACAGTCCAATCATAAATCGGATAGTCGAATGAACCTGTTACAGTTGCAGTTTTAAAGTGTAACAAATCCCTCTCACCGGGGGTGGGGTGTTGAAGTGGCAGTACACGGGTAGTACTGGTTAACGTGACAGTACGACATACTGTAATTCGTTGCAGGAGACTGCATTGTGATCTGTAGAGAACCATGTAGGTGTCGTGAGTTTTCTTTTTCCTGGAACCATGGAAAGAAGAGAATAGTTGGTTACTGGGTCGTGAACGAGCAACACCATGCTGCTGTGCAGATAAACTTTACAAAATTTATACAAAGTTTGGACGGCGTAGAATGCAGATAAGGAAGCCCATGTGGCACAGAGAACCGAATGCAGAAATATACACAAATAAAACATGCAAGCCTTAGTTGATCAAGCACGGGTGGATGCCGATCAAGAATAGAATGAGTGTGGCGAGTTAACAAATGTTTAGAGCACCTTTTGCACAGGCTCTATAAAGGTTTGTTAGTATGTCAAGCATTTCGGGTGATGAACTCTTTCATGGTGAACATGGGAACCATGAATGTCTTAGAAACAAACGTATATGCTATTATTACACATGTTATTAAGGGATATGACAAACTTTTCAAGTTACAACTTACAACAACAACAACAACAAAAATGGCTTTAGAAGGGTACAGGGTACACCAAGGCATGCATGATTGGTGTATGTGCTCGGTTGCACACCCATGCCTCTCTTTATGCTAATGCCAATGCTTTTCACAAGCCTCTAATCATGCACACAGGTGTTGGTGAACAGTGAGGGCATCTTTTTTTTTTTTTTTTTTTTTTGTACTGCATGAGTCCCTTTTCCCCCTTGATCTCTGCCCCACATGCCCTCTGGCATGCCATGAGAGCATGATTATATTAGATCATGAAACGTCTCATCCTTAAACTCATTAGTATATTTGGCTAAATCACGTCCTTCTAAACTTACCTACCTACCTACCCTGAATCCCCCACCACCACCCTTGTGGCCTTGTGAGCATCATTTGGGCAAAAAAAAGTAACATGGTTCCGATATCCTTGTCTTTGTTTTTGGAAATTTGCTAGGAATACTTTGAGGATACACCTTTGTGGCATCATGTTTCTTCAACAATTGAATTAACAGAGCTAAAACTTTCTATTGAGGAGACATAGGCAGGGACCACGATGAAACTATGCATCTCTCCCAAGGAATATGCCCCCTTTTTCTTATTGTTTTCTCAAACAAATATATACATAACTCTGAAATAATTCTATTTATCTTTTGGGGTATCTAGTGGACATGTATATGTTTTGTTCTTAGAAATTTACACCATCTATATCGATCATTTAAAATAGATCCATCTTCACCCTTCCCCCCTCCTCCTCCCCTTCCTCCACTACTGTCGCTAGTAACTATGCTAGTGCCCCTTGTTATTTAACCTCAACTGATGTAGCCTCCCATTGTAGCCATTGACACTGCGGACAGTGTTTGTGCCGCCCACCCACTTCTTTGTGTTCTCCCCTCTTGACCACCATCATCTTGTCTGGCAAGTGACATCGTTTCCACTTGCCCTGTTGGTTGCTAAAAAGTTTCCCTCATCGGCCACTATCACCCACCATTGTCACCTACGACCAATGACACCTCTGCTGTCTCGCTGCCACCACTGGTGATACTAATGAGAGGGCTAGGTGAACTTTACATAATTAGATCTAAGTCTCAATTTTAATTCAACAGTGAGAAAAGATGTATACAAGATTAAAAAAACAAATATACATCGTAGCAAACTCTATTCTTTTACCAATATTTTAGGTGTAATAATCAATGATTTCAGAATTCCACCAAATTATGCCCTTTAGCACTGGAGTGGGTTAAATGTAGCATTATCTCAAAAAAGTTCCATTTCCCAATCTTAATTTGGGTCCTGGCAAAATCAGACTTCAATTCTTAAATACGTACTTCTGAACATTTGCAAATGCTTTAGCATTCTTTGTTGAAATTTAGAACCTTGTCTTGAATTAGCAGGCAAACTAATCAAGTAGGAATTGAAAAGAGAAACACAAATACAAAGAAAAAAGAAGAATAATAGGTCAAACCCAACGTAAGCTCCACCTTTTTTTTTTCTTTATTTCTTTGTTAATCACATGCATGCAGCAAAGGTTGGGGGGGGGACTCTCCATCTGTAATCCAACCCCCACAGCTGCGTCCTGCAGTCATTGTCTTAAATGGCATCCTGCTCGCACATGGAAACTTGGGGGGGGGGGGGGGGGGGGGGGGGGGGGTTGGGGGGTGGTTGTTTCTTTCTTCTTTTTGTGCGTTTCGATTCATGGATTTGTATCGTGTAGACGGTGGTTAAAACCATATGAACTTATTTTGCCCCAAATGTGGCTGCATATAAAATCCTTAACAAATTAGATTTGTTGAAAAAGAATCACATAATTTTAAAAGGGTAAATTGCATCATATGTCTTTAAACTTGTAAAGGTGTACAACTCAGATCTCTAAATTTGAAAACTTATCAAATAAATCTATAGACTTGTATATATTAATCAAAACAGATCCAAATGATGCTTTTGTGATAACATCATTTTATGTGGTGCCAAAATGTTAGAATATCTTTAATCAATGATTATACAAGAACCCTAAATAAGTAAATCATCTTGATAAAATTCACAGTATGTTACTAACCTTACATGCATGAATGAGCTATCTCCTTCCGATAAAACTTTAGCATCATTTGAGATAGTTATGATCACTATCTAGAGCAATCCATTACCTCACTTGACTCTCATTCTTCTTGATGAGCATGCCGTAGATTTAATGTCTTCTTTGTAATCATGTTACTGTTATGGATTTGATGAGGAAGACAAAACGATGAAACCAAATATGATAAATTTGGGATTTTTAGAAACATCTTGATTACACCTCATGATCCATATACATGTGATTGTCGTACCAACAATCCATCTAGTCAAATAGAACATCATTACAGTGTCATTCTTCCATATAAGTAAATTCTGTCTAAAACCAACGTTTGAATCTATTTTAATTTACAGACATAAGTTTAGAGGTTTATTTGATGAATTCTCAATTTCATATACTTAAGTTTATAGATCTAAGTGGCACACTCACACAAATTTAGAAATTAGAGAATAATTTACTTTTTCAAAAGATAGAGTAACAAAACAAGATTTTTTAATCTAAATCTGTCTATTATAAAGTAAGCTTGCTATATCGTATCATGCTATTTTACAGTGAAGAAGGCCTTTTATACTGATCTATTCGGTCATGTTAATTTGCCTTTACCGGCAATATGTAGAACAACATATTTTATCAAAGATTACTGAGTGAGAAAAAAAAAAGTTGTCCTATGAATATCCCTGTTTTTTCTTTAAAAAATTACACTATCTACACTACACATTTAGATCTAATTTAATTTTCACCATCTTTTCTCCCCACATCTCTTCTTCTTCTCCTGCTCCTCCTCCTCCTTTCAATCCACCACTGCTTCTCCCCTACTACCCATCACCACTTGCGGCTAGTAGTGCTGTCGTCCACCTACATCTCACAACAATACTGTCGTAACCAACAACCCTTCCCGTCACCCGTCTCCTTGCAGCCACCATATCCCATTGCCTCCACCCACAACCAACAAAGTCATTGTCGCCTCACAGTTGCCAAAGAAATTAAGAAGAGAATTAGGTGAATTTTAAAAGGACTAGATCTAAAATGAGAAGTTTGATTTAAGAATGAAGAGAGATATAGATAAGATAAGAAAAAATAGATATATCTATTAACAAATCTAAAAAAATCACATGAAAAATTTAATACATTTCAGGAGCACGACAAAGACGTTTAAGCCGTCCAAAGTATTAGAAATTTTATTGTTCAAGTTTACCGTTTTCCATCCGTTCATGGAAAACTTTCATTGATAGGTGAGGTTTTGAGTCTTTTGACTCTAGGGGATCAATACATTAGATCATCTAATCATCTGATAATTTAGTAGCTTATGATTATGTGAAAAGATCACAATTTATAAGTTTGATCGCCACCAAGATAGGTTAGGTTACAACCAAGGATGTAACCAAAAATTTGTGATTAAAACAAAAGTAAGCTGGTGTATTTAGATTTTTTTTTTGGAAGGCGAAGAATACTAATGATTAGAAGTTTCAGTAAAATTCGAGGACTTAAAAGAAACATTGGTATTATAGGGGGGCACGAGGCCCCTACCTCTCCCCGTCTCCGCCGCTAGTTGCACTTTAGCCCTCATTAAAAAAAATTATATTGGATTAAATGATTCCATTCTGATTGTTTTTTCTAACGAAAAGATGTGACGGGAGAGTAGTGGCACAAGAATGAGAATTGAGAAGTCACTCGCAGGTCACACCAAGAAGAACATGCAGCTAGTTATGCGCTGTAATCCCGAGGGATTACTTCTGTAAAACATATGATATGATGCCATGGAATGGAAGCCGAGGGGTGGCGGTGGTCTTCCTTCCTTCCTTGCAGATATTCTATTGGGAAACGACTTGTTTTTGTTTCTTTCTTTTTCTTTTCCTTCTCTCTCTTGTTCTTGGAGCAGAAAATCTTTTTGGAAAGCAAATTTGTTGGTAGTCCAGAGCAAATATTGAACTCTTATCCTTCTGCCATCTGGGGCCTACTCTTCGGAGCCTTTTCCTTGTGGACAGAACGGCCAGTCGGTCATTGGGGCCCACCAACAAAAGATAGAATGGGCACAAGGGAAAAAAAAAATGTGTGTGTGACCGCCTATTATCTTTCTTTCTGTCCGATTGTGTTTCTTTTTATGTGTTTGATTGATTATATAATATTGAATCTGATTTGTATGTATGGGACAGTTTGAGTAGAACATATTATGAATATATAATTAGATGATATTTAGTTGGTGTATGAGATAATGCAGACTGAAATGAGATGTTATTTGATTAATTGTATGATTTGTGTAAATAAAAAAAATATAAAATGAAAAAAATACTACAAAAACTAGTTAGTGTTTTATTTCACTTTAATAGTCCTTATTCTACATTAATTATTCTTAATCAATATTAATCCATACTAAGAATCATTAATATACAATAATCACTCTCTAATCATACAATGCTAAGAATCTTTATAATGTCATATTCTACTTTTATAATCCTTATTGTGGCTTAATAGTTCTTAATCAACCGTAACTCATGCTAAAAATCATTAATACACGTTAATAATTTTTTAATTACGTAATTAGACATGCCAGACTGCAGAGAAACGGTGGGTGGAAGCTTATTCAGTGGGCCAGACTCACAGCCACTTTTTGTATCTGCTTATCCAGACCCAAAATCGTGTATATATAGTCAAATAAAGAGTTGGTTGTATCTGCAAGTCAGGCTCAACCTGATGCAGGCAACCAAACGCATGGTTTGTGTATCATGTATATTTGAATTAGAACACTTGCCGCACAAGTCATAGAGAAGAGACATAGAAGGACACACAAATTTTAATAGTCGGTTATTGGGCACACCAACAAACAATAATAAAAAGAATAATTAGATTTGTATCACTGCAAAAATGTCAAATTAGCAAAATAACATAGCTTATGTATATAACATATAGGATCTATGTTCATATGTTAATAAGATATTTATTAGTATTTTGTTAAAATTCGCAATTTTGACAAAGATATGAAGCTAATTGTCCTAATATAGAAATGGCACAAAGAAAAAAATTATAGTGGGACTAACCTCTTCCCTCTCTTTCTATGTTCTTCTGTCTATCGTTTGTGTGAACTAGAACATTTTGATGTATATCATGAAGGCGCACAAATCACAGAGAAGAAAATATAAGAGCACACAAGTCTCAATAATCAGACATTGGGACCCACAAATAAAAGATATAAAGGCACAAGGAAAAATTGGAGTGCAATTTTCTTTTCTTTTTCTTTTTCTTTCTGTCTGATTGTATTCTCTTGTCTATAATATATGAACTAGATCACTTATTAATTATTATAAATCATACAGACTTATATCATAGAAAAACAAACACAAAATCACTTATTGTAGATCACATAAACCCATGACATACAAAAATAAACATAAAAGATACACTGGTCTCAATAGTTAGTCGCCGGGCCCCCACAATAAAAGTTAGAAAGGCACAAGAGCAAAGGAAAATGTGATGAATTGTGAGAAGCTAACTGAAGGTTGCTTTTTTCCCCACCTAAGCACTTGGTTTTTCTGAATCCTTTTGAACTGTCTGCATTTGCTTTTAATTTGAACCATTCAGATTTGTGTTTTTTGGATTACATTAGGCGTCTTTTCTTATCAAGACAAGAAGTTCGTTTGGCTTTACATCTTTGAACCTTAGGTTCGGTGTGAGATTTGTTTCTTTTAGTTTTTTTTAGTGTTATAAAGCTCCAGAATTGTGTTGCGGTGGCCATAGTGCAATGAAATAATATAGTTTCCATTATATTTTTGTAGTAATCAAGTGTCTTAGTTAGTTACGGTGCAGTGGTTAGAGGTCTCATGGGATAAGGGTCGGGGACCGAGGTATCATGTTAAAGCATGATACATTCACTGGTACTTCCCATTATATTTTGCAGCAAACAAATACCCTAATCAGTTCACACATCTTCTATGACTTCTGCAATGTGAATAACTTCCTAACTTGATATCACACGATAAACTTCTTTTTTTTTTTTCTGAACATTTATCAAGGAGATTGCGGCGTAATCCTTGGCTGATCTAAAAACACTTTGCTGTACATGTAAAGATTCTAACTGCTTTCGATGTCCAAATTAGGTAGCTTGATTACAGCTCATGCATTGGGTTGGTAGAACTAATTTCTACTCGGTTTTCTTCTCTCTAAAACATTACTTAATTCCCAAATTAAACACCTAATTAAACTATGAAGCTTCCTTAGCATTTCATGAACAATGGCAAGATGCATATATATACCTCACAATATTGTCAAATGAAGCTTCTTCCACTAGTTAATTAATTAGCTCACTAACAAGTGCAATAATTTATAACCATTTCGTGTTTTCGAATGTGTGTATTTCAATAATTGGGCAACCACTCCACTAGTCGGCATTTTTGTCAGATCATATACTATCATTTCATATGAGAACATGAACTGTTTATAAACAGGTTGAACACATGACGTGATGCTAATTTCAATGTTAGCTTAATTATTGCAGCTAGAATGGTGGAGTTCTACGGCTATTGGGAGGTATTTAAAGGTATTGCTCCAAAAAAATTATCTATTCCTATGAATATTTTTGGCCTTATAAATACAGAAAATTTGTAAGTATGGAGATCGTTAAGCTGACGAGATTCAATTCGTCGGGCGGCTTCATCAGTGCCAAATAGTAAAGCACGGCGTGGCACTTCGACACTAATCCTCCCAAACCGCCGACCCTTTCACCGCTTCCATCCCATCACTGTCTCTGACTTCATCTACTCTTCTACCGATTCATCTTCCCATAATATGATTCAAGAAACTCTCACACACACACTCTCAAACATACAAATGAAATGAAAATAAGAGGAATTTTTGACTTGTGCAGCCTTCAATCATGGTGGCCCCTTTTAAACTAAAAATATATTCCCCGTCCTTACCTAGAGCTTTACATGCCTAATTTAGCCCTCATGCTCTTTTCCCATCCTAATAATAATTTTTTTGCTCTCTTGTCCCTGTCATGGACGACTCCTTATTGTCCAGAAACTCTTAGAACCCCATCACTCTCCCAGATGAATACACCAAGTCCTTTTCACAGCCTCTTCCTCCTAACAGAAATCATTCTTGATTAATTCGGTTATCTAATTTAAGTCTTTCTTTGAATTTTTATGATTATTTTCAGAATATTTAGATATTTTATATTGAAACAGACGGGCGCATGCAGAGGAATATTATTATGCTCTCTAAAAAAAAATACATAGATTTTTAGCCCCTGACTCTTATGAAAACATTAAATTGCCAGTTAGAAAGACAAACGATTCAGAAATGTCAGAAATCTTTTTTTCTATCAGTTATTTGGACGGAGCATTTCACAATTTTCAAACTTGAATTTTTTTTAATCAATAGAAATGAGAGTGCCAATCAATATGCCTATACTTTGAACGAAACATACAATTTTCCCTTGATCTACCTGCTACAACAGATAATATATGCGTGGGCATGTAGACAAACTCCTGAATCTAAGGTCCCTATTCCTCTCCCAAAACATTATGAGTCATTGAAAGAAATATCTATAGCCACAAATCAACAACATCTCACGTCTTCACTAATACAAGAAATACTTAAGGAGATGCTTAAGAAAAGATAGAATTGATATATCAACAAGCACCTTTCTCCAATACAAGTACTCACGCATATAACAACTTTATAACTTCTCTCAAGTGAAAGCAAAAATCTAACAAGAAAAGAGTGTCAATCTTGCCACAAAACCAAATAGAAAAAAAAATATAAGCACCGGTGCTTTAGTAGAAACCCATTTTTCAATTCTCTTCCTCTTATCTCTTCTAGTTGATCAATTTTTTATATTTTAGGTCTAAGTGCATGTCTAAGGCTACTTGACATGTAACTGTTCCGTGTCAAATTGCAACCATTATTTTTCTTACTATTTAGTTTTTTTTTCTGCCATCTAATTTAGGCTTTTTATATAGTCTGTTGTTGAGTGGTCTGAAGAAAGTTCCCAAGGTAAGGTAAGGGGAAAAAAAAAGTAGAAAGGAGGAGCGAAAGCAATTGCAGCTCAACTGAGCTGTAGGAAAGAGGTCAAAGGTTACAACTTTGGGGCATGTGGGGCTTCAACTTTCCTTGCAGTACCCTGTCTCTGCACACATCATTTTACAGATTCTTTTTTACCCTGCCTTCAAAGTTCAAATGATCATTCTTTAATAGGAGAGATCACAAGGTAGTTAATGTAAGCTCGAATATATGTTCCCAAAGTTTTGCAGTGGTTTCATATAGATTCTGATTTTCTTTTCTTTTTTGATGAGGGAACAAGTAGTTATTGGTGAGAAGTGATTTTCTTTTTGTTAAAAAAAGTGAGGTTTGTCTTTTTTCTATCCATTTGCAACTAATCCATTTCCTAAATATTTATTTGTTTGTAATTCTTCTCTTTACATCATGTAATGAATTTTGTTGCAAATGCCAAACATATTTTAGTTATAGAAAATGAAAGTCTCCACAATTAACATGGTGCACTTAAACTAATCACTACATATAGGTGTGGTAAGCGGGGATTGAGATGTCCAAGAGTTCCGCCTAAATCCAGCGTTGGATTTCAAATGATCTATTATGTTTTGGTTTTGACCTTAAGAATTCAACCATACTTTCAAAGAATATTCTTACTTTACAAAATTTCGATCCATCTCATATGGTAGATTTGAAATGGACGGTTTGAATCGAAATCCACTAGATAGATTTAGGGGGTGAAAACTAGGGGATCTGTGTGCACATAGGGATTGAGATCTCTTGATAGGTTCAAAAATCGACAATAATAAATCCTTTACAACTGGTAACTGGTATTCATTGATATAATTAATATTGACGATTTGTGAATTCTGTAAAGAGTAGTGATCAGAGTATTTATCTGTAAGAGTCAATTGATCACATATATTTTACAAATAAGATAATTGATCATCATATTTTTGCAAATAAGTTCAATTTCTATTTTCACTAAATTATAATTGATTCTATAAATTTGAGGTCTAGATCCGCCATTGTAATAATACACAATGCACAACCTGGCCCAAACATCAGGCACATACCATGATAGCTCATAACCCCAACACCTGTCCAGACAACGACAACTACACGCACAAGACCCCACATGTAAGACAACCAGGCCCAAAAAAGAAAAACAGAAACAAGAAAAAAAATCAAGTAAATAAATAAAACAGCATAAACATTACTTGCAATACTAAATTACTGCACAGTAAATAATTACTGCTAAACTAAACACCACACTACACAACCACTTGGTAACTTTCCAGTCTGTACTGCTAATACTAATACTAATACTGATCTTTTTTCTCTCTCTCTCTCCCTTCTTGTTATTATTACCATCTATCCCCTCACATTTCCAAAAAATTGCTCTCTCTCTCTCTCTCTCTAACACACACACACACACACAGAGACCTCCATGGCTACCACCGTCTCCACCTCCAAACCCTAACCCTAAGTCGTGCTTCCGACCTCTCACAGCCGCCCATGGCTGCTCTGGTAGTGCTCCTTTTCGTGCTCATCTGCGGCGGCGCCGTGGGGGACGACTTGGCTGCGCTCCTCGAGTTCAAGAAGGGTATCATGGACAAGCTCCAGGAGCCGGTGCTAGGATCCTGGTCGCCGCCGGCGACCCCTGACGCGGGAGGAGGTGGTGGCGGGTGCCCCTCCGGGTGGCGCGGCGTCGTCTGCGACGGCGGCGCCGTGGTGGGGCTCTCCCTGGACGGGCTCGGCCTAGCCGGCGAGCTTAAGCTGGTCACCCTTGCTGGCATGCGCGCTCTTCAGAACTTATCTCTCGCCGGAAACGCCTTCTCCGGCCGCCTCCCTCCGGCCATTGGCACTCTCGCGTCGCTCCGCCACCTCGACCTCTCCGGCAACCAGTTCTACGGCCCTATCCCCGGCCGCCTGGCCGAGCTCTCCGGCCTCGTCCACCTTAACCTCTCCCACAACAATTTTACCTCGGGGTTCCCCACAGATGGGATCCGGCAGCTCCAGAACCTCCGCCACATAGACCTGCGTAGCAACTCCTTCTGGGGCAATGCCGGCGATCTCCTCACTGAGCTCCGCAATGCTGAGTACGTCGATCTGAGCGACAACCAGTTCGCCGGGAGCCTGGATTTCGGGCTGGAGAGCTTGTCGAGCATTGGAAACACGGTGAAGTATCTGAACCTGAGCCACAACCGGCTGGATGGTGGGTTCTTCCGGAATGAGTCAGTGGTGGCGTTCAAGAACTTGGAGGTGCTTGATTTGAGCCACAATGGGATTAGCGGGATGGTGCCAAGGCTCGAATCATGGTTCTCACTGTCCATCTTTAGGGTGGCCGGGAATGGGTTGTTCGGGATGGTGCCTGAGGAGCTCCTCCACAACTCCATGCGGCTTCTCGAGGTCGATCTCAGCGGCAATGGCTTCTCAGGTAGCTTTCTTTTGGTTGTGAATGCATGTGTCCTGTAGCGATCTAGCATTGAGAACCTGGAGTCCCAATGTGGGTTGAATGGAATGTTGTAGCTGCAGTTGTTTTGTTGCATCGTTTGGAAGCCTTAACTGTGTGTATCTCGAAGTAGCGCCCAATTGGCACCCGATGTTGGTGCCTGCATTCCAAGTACCAAATCTGATGGCGTGAGCATTGGAGGAGGCATTTGCAAATGCGGGTGATTCTCTGGCCAAGTAGCATCCACAATGTTGCTGCTTGAATTCCATGTAGCCAATCAGATGGCGTCAAGGCATTCACAAATGCTGTTAATTCTCTAGCCAATAGCACCCACAACATTGGTGCTTGAATTCCTAGTAGAAAATCCAATGGCGTCAGCATTGGAGGCATCCACAAATGCGTGTGGTTTTTTTGGCCAATTAGCACTAACAATGTTGGTGCTTGAATTCCAAGTACCAAATCCGATGGCATCAGCATTGGAGGCATTCACAAATGTGGGTGATTCTCTGCGGATCACATTGCGAAACATTTACTGCATCTCGAATTTGAAAGATATACGCTTGGGGATTTTGATGAGCATGTTTAGCATTGGTCTCTTGCGTGATGGCACTTGTCGTGAGGTAGAAATTTTGGCATTTGTGTTTGGGCGGTAGATGAGTGGCAGATTCACGCATACTTGCGTTGTGTTGCTAGTTTTAGGAGGTTTTTTTTTCATCTATGTATGTTACTCTCATAGCATTTATTGTATTGACAACAATCACTGACATCACTGAATACAGTATTTTCCAATAACGCGCTGTTTGGATGCGACTCATTGGTTTAAAGTCAAAGAAGTATTTTATGCTTATTGAACCAACTACCTTGTTGACCCTTGATTGCTTCTATTTTGATTTTATTGCTCAATCTATGCCAGCTAGCGTGGCTTCATACAAGAAAATTTCTGCAATCAAGCATGTAAAATAACCAATTTCAATTATATGAACTACACTGTAAGATCTATATTGGAAACATGTATATTAGGGCTTTCTTGACATCTGAGCATTTGTGACGTGCAAAAGGAAGTTGCTAGATTCAGCTTAAATAATATTCTGTCTTGTCATTTTTCCTATTTTTTACTAGCATTTGTCGGCCTCTGTAAATGATTTTTACGTGTCTATGATTTTGCAGGGTCAGTGCCAGTTGTGAACTCTACGACTTTGAAGGTCTTGAATCTCTCTTCAAATGTGCTATCAGGTTCATTACCAGCCACTGTTGGCAAGTGCATTTCAGTTGATCTGAGTGGAAACCAGCTTTCTGGTGAACTAGCTATACTTCGTTCTTGGGATGGTATAGTGGAGGTGATTGACTTAAGTTCAAACAAACTTGAAGGAAGCTATCCAAATGACGCCTCCGAGTTTCAAAATTTAGTCTCGCTGAAGCTGCGGAACAACTCCTTGTCAGGCTCTCTCCCTTCGGTCTTAGGAAGCTACCAAAAATTGTCTTCCCTTGATCTCAGCCTGAACGCACTAACAGGACCTATTTTGCCTACTTTTTTCCTGTCACCTACTTTGATGGTGCTGAACCTCTCTAGAAACAACTTCAATGGGACTATTCCATTCCAGAGCCTCCATTCAACCGAATCAATGGTTCTATCTTCTCAACCTGCTCTTAAGACCATTGATTTGTCCAATAATTCTTTATCTGGTCCATTGCCACCAGACATTTCTAACCTTCAAAGACTTGAATTTCTTACTGTTGCAATGAATGAGTTGTCTGGAGAGCTTCCAAGTGAGATAAGTAAGATTCAAGGGTTGGAGTATCTTGATCTTTCACACAATCATTTCACCGGCAGAATTCCTGATATGCCTCAGCCAGATCTGAAGATATTCAATGTATCCTACAATGATCTATCAGGAAATGTTCCTAAAAGTGTTGAAAGGTTACCTTTATCTTGCTTTCATCCTGGAAATGACTTATTAGTTTTCCCAGATGGTCTACCTGCTGGAAATGATGATAGTGGAGTTGTTCAGAGTGAAAGAACTCATGGACACAAGGCTGGCCTTCGAGTTGCATTGATTTTTGCCTGCATTGGGTCCATCGTGCTGATTATTGGCATATTATTGGCACTCTATGTGGCTAGATCTCATGAGCTTTGTGGAGGACATGGATTTAGAAGCCAGATTACTATGAAGGATCTAAAACTGGGGAGATTAAGCCGGCCAAATCTGTTCAAGTCTCCAAAAAATGATGCTATACCAACTAAAACAAGTTTCTCAAATGATCATCTCTTAACATCTGCAGCTAGATCAATGTCTGCCAAGAAAGAGCTGTTGGCTGAAGCAGCTGTTGAATATGGCTATGCTGATCCAATGGCAGTTATAGAATCCGCAAGTTCTGGTGTGGTTGAGACTTCTGATGCAGTTCCTGCATGGGAGTCTTCTCCGCGGTCTGCAATGCCAACTTCACCACATTTTGTTGATTCTAGATTCCATGAGGAACCTCTTGCATTTGAAGTATATTCGCCAGACCGGTTGGTTGGAGAATTGATTTTCCTGGACAGCTCTTTGGTGTTCACAGCTGAAGACCTGTCTCGTGCTCCTGCAGAGGTTCTTGGCAGGAGCAGTCATGGCACAACGTACAAAGCCACACTGCAGAGTGGGCAAGTGTTGACAGTGAAGTGGTTGCGTGTTGGTCTCGTAAAGCATAAAAAGGAGTTCACTAAGGAGATAAAGAGGATTGGGAGCATCAGGCATTCAAATATCATCTCATGGAGAGCCTTCTATTGGGGACCTAAGGAGCAAGAAAGGCTAATTATTTCTGACTACATCAATGGAGATAGCTTGGCGCTGTACCTTTATGGTAATTATCTCATGCTTGTTTTTTTTTTTAAAAAAAATTTGTTCCTTTTTTGGTTCATATGGATTTCTTATTTATGATGAAGTATCTTAAACTTCATATCATTTCCATAAAAAAAACAATTTTTGCTGCTATTTATATGTATTCTTGTTTGTGGATATATTTTCATTTTGCAAATAAGTTGCTGAACTATTCATTCTCAACTTGCATTTTACTTCTGTTGTTACTAAAAATACAATCCACATATGCTGCAGAGTCGACTCCCAGAAGATATTCTCGCCTGTCAGTTTCCCAACGGCTCAAAATTGCTACTGACTTGGCTCATTGTCTCTACTGCCTACATCATGAGAAGGGCCTGCCTCATGGAAACTTAAAGCCAACTAATATATTCTTGACTGGCCCTGACCTCTCACCAAAGATGGTGGATTATGGACTTCATCGGTTCATGATGCCGAGTGGCACTGCAGAACAAATACTGAATTTAGGAGCACTAGGGTATCGAGCCCCAGAATTGGCTAACACAACCAAGCCTACTCCATCGTTTAAGGCTGATGTGTATGCATTTGGGGTGATTGTTATGGAGATGTTAACAAGAAAGAGTGCTGGAGACATAATTTCTGGCCAATCTGGTGCCGTTGATCTGACCGACTGGGTTCAGATGTGCAATAGAGAAGGTCGGGGAACTGACTGCTTTGATCGAGACATCACAGGCTTGGAAGAATCTCCGAGGGTGATGGACGAGCTGCTTGCAATATCTCTTAGATGCATCCTTCCTGTCAACGAGAGACCTAACATGAAGACGGTCTGCAACGATCTGTGCTCTATAACAGAGTGAAGTTCATTTAATTTCCCGTGTAAATGTAACCGATTTTCCGTCCATCCCAAATAGTTTTTTGTGGGTTTTCTGAGCATTGTAGTCAGTGTTTGTTTGGTTTATTAACTCCTAGTGTAAAGAGGATTTGATCCATCCATTGATTGATTGATACCATTGTCACCTTTCTTGAGTTACCACAATTCCTATGAAACACTTCCCTGCAGGCTGTACTCGAGCACTGTAGTATGTGGCTGCAAGCCTGCAACTCATGTGCTCTTTCTGAAGCTACTTTGGTTGGATTATAACTGTCTTTTTACACAACGCACATGCAGTTCTGCTGCAATCTACAGCATGGATATGATATCTAGTTCCCCCCTGTAGCAACCAAACTGGCAGAGGATTTATTGAATGAACAATTGACCATTCATTGACAGCAGCGTTTATTGTGCCGGTCCATTGCTGCAGCCTTCAATGTTTGCTCTGGAGAGACAGGCAGTGCCATGTTCTCCCAGCCTCAGCAGCCCCTAAAACACCATTCTCTGATCCATCTCCGATGAAGCGAATTGACGGTGGTGACGACCGTAGGTAGGTACTCGGTCAGTGTAGAAGCGCCATCGCACTGTGCATTGTGCCATGATTACGGAGGGCAACGGAGATGCAGGAGGAATGTGAGGTCGGACCGTAGGTGTTGAGTTTCATGTATCTAGTTCACCCAGAAGTCTAAATTGTTAGGGAAAACGATCACTCTACTTGTACTTCAACAAGAGACAATGATGGTATAAACAGCAAGCATTCGAGGAGTCTCTTTGGTTGCAGGAGCAGAGAACTTATGGGTCATGGGACCAGTACCATTTTGCTTAAATGGTGAAGGCCATAGTGTTTGTGTGTGGGGGGCTGTGGTCCTTACTGAAGCAGCTTTCGTATTGACACATATAACAGAGAAGCAAGATTTAGAAAAAACCGGATCTGCCAACGTTCAAAAGTTTATTCCAGTATTTAGGTACCATTGCAAAGCAAGCAACAATGCAAGTAAGGGCAAAAAGTGCAAAAGATTAAAGTTATGCAGCTGAGCATAGGCAAGTGTTCAGTTTTATATACCAATCATTTAACCTAAAATTTTAAATCATTGAGAAAAAATAATAATTTACTTATACTATAATATTTCCCACATCTATATTTGATCAAACCTATAAAATAGACTTAAGTTGGGCTAGAATATAATTCATTAGACTTTTCAATTATCATAATTAATTCCTTGTAAATGCGCTAGTCATAGCTCATACCTTAGATATTCAAGATGATCAAGTTGTTAAGGATTGACATATGTTGAAATATTAGTGGATTAATTGTATTTTTTAATAACTTAAATTTTTAGATAAATTGATCGGTGAATGAAACTCAACATAATATTAGAACTCAGATAAAATACTGTTGTGCTTGTGTCTCTTGTAATAAAAATAGTGCCTCTTGTACTACTGTCCATTGTACTATCTATGTCTTTAGTCTAATCTAAATTAAATGTGAGGGAGAGAGTTGAAATATAAATAGATTGATTATTTTTTCTCAATAGTTTAAATTTTTAAGTGAACTAATTAGTGCATAAAAATCACCAAACAAAGAATCTCCTTATACTTCAATAGCAAACACCACCCAAAAACGACAATTGCAAGTTTGCAACAGGGTAACCCCACAAGAGAATATTGCAACAATAACTTCTCTCGCTCACCAAAAAGGATGGTCAGACAGTTGCATGGTGCAAAGCAACGAGTAATTGTAAAAATAAGACCATGCACGTAGTAGGTCGCTGTATTTGCCGCTCTGTGTCTGTGAGCAAAAGCTCTGAATGTTCTTATCTTCTTGCAGCACCAAGAAATAAATGGCGTACAATCCATCAGTGCATTGGTGAATACAAATAGTTACTACTACTAACAGATTAACTAATGGAGCAGTGTACTACAGACAACACAAGTAACACATTGGAATGCTACCACAATAAAGATGGCAAGCCTCACTAGTAGGTGATCCATTGAAGGGACCTTGTAGTCCTTCTGAATTCTGAATTTTGCATTTTCTGATAGTTCTTCAGCATCGTATCAGTCAGTGTCGCAGTGCTGCTTGCTGCATAATGGAGTACGGATCATAGGATAGCCTTTGCAGTGATCTTGGTGTTGCCGTGCCGTTTCTTGGACGGAAGGAACTTAATGCCGGAGAGCTGCTCGTACGTCAAATTAAAAAATCTGAATCCGTTGCGTTGAATGGAAATGAGAGCATATATTCGCACGTCTTTCTTTCTTTTCCTTCAACTTTGGTTACTAAGCAACATGATACAATGATTAGGAATTGAGCCTTGTATAGTTTAGAAGATCATGTTTTGTAAATTGAATTGTGAGATTAATGGCTCGATCTAAATATAACTATCTTATCACACAATTATTTGATATGAATCACAATTATATTTCAATCATTTATTCATACAATTTAATAGATGATAAATAAGATTTATATTTTTTTATATGAGATTGTAGTACGTGAGATTGAGTCATACAGAATTTAATGGATAATAAATAAAATTGAAAAAAAAAACATGTATAAGATCCCTAGCAAAACAAACTCATCACAAAACATCTAACTTTTATTTTTTCAACTGAAAACATATAAAATTGTGGTTAATAAAATGAAACATTTCATATAAATTACAACAATCAAAAGCATAGAGGTCAGCAGATTTCTTAAAAAAAAAAAAGCAGTCAGCATAACTGAAAGGGACATGGCCATGGAGAAAACTGCCTTCACGCCCACGCGCGGCGCCGAATAATATGGTCGCCCGTGGGCCGTGGGGCGCTTGGGCCGCGCGGCAGGCGTCTAGCTAGACCTCGCGGCGTAGCGCGGAATTACATCACAGGTGCTCACACGACGCGTGCAACTCCACGGCCCGCAGGGCGCGCCCGTCGGTTCGGGATGTGCAGCGTGCGGCAAGCAGGAATCTGGCCGTCGGGGCGTTAAAAACGCCATCCATATTAACGCCCAGAGGGCCAGTGGCTCGTTGGGTGAAAGCGAATTAAGTGATCATCCGTGAAGGTGTTAGGACACGTTTTTGTCTAATGTAGTTTAATTTTATAAACCGATTTAAATTTATAAGTTTAGTAAATTGATTGATGTGAGTGTTCATTTGAATTTTTAGTTAAAAAAATTTTAATTTAAAAGACAAAGTCCAAAATTCAGACCTTCATTTGGCTTGACTTCAACGACATTAGTTTATTTGATAAACTAAAACTTAGATTGTTCAGGCAAACAGACTCTTAGACTCTGTTGGAATTGTAGTGAGGTAGAATATATATTATAGCAAAACACTCTAAAAAAATTATTTTTGAAAAACTATTGTAAATAAAGTTTTACCTATTTGGTAAAACAAATGTTACTGCTAGTTCTACTATGATTTATTGTTAGCACAGTATGTTAAATATAGTTTGCATTAGATATTATATTTTCACTTATTGTTATCTTTATGATTGTTTTATAGCAAACATATATAAAAGAATTTTTTAAACAGATAGATTAGATAAAATAGTTTAAAAAATCTGTTTTTTAGATGCACCATATTCTTAAATGCAATCTAAGTTTCTTATTTAACATGATTTCTATTTATTTGATAAACTATAGCTCGGCTAAGCAGAACTGCATGCCATGCACAACCTTGGCAATAGTAGCAACACAAAGAGGAAGAGGAATCTACAACATCATTGCCGGAGGTGTTTCTTCCAGCCTTGCAGGCTCGAGTATGCAGTTCTGATGCATTCATTAATCCAGAGATGCATGCCTTGTTATAGACCTGGAAATTTCAAAAAACTAGTCTCAGTAATCGTCTACGAGTCATTTTTAACTTAAATTCCACATAAATTATTTTTAGTTCCAAAAACACCACATCATCACTATTTCGTTAAATTTAGATGAACATGACTAAAAAAAATTCAAGAGTAAATTTCACTAACAATCTCCACTATAACACGAGAATTATAATTTCGTCTCACTCCTTTTAATTTGGTATTATAAATCCCACATTATCTATAAGAATTAAAATCAAACCCCTATCCACTAAATTCTTTAAGTGGAGCTAATAGAAATTATTTCAATATGTATTAAAAACTAATATTCGTATGAAAATTCAAAGTAAAATCAAATATTAGATACATTCATCCAAATATTATAAACCTGCAAAGTATATAAAAATACTAATGCAGGCACATATAAAAAACTGCAATTCTCTCGTCAGTTTTTATATTAGAAAAATTTTGAAGAAATTTTATTCAAAATATATCCATTGAAATAAGAATAATTCATTTGAAAATTTTAATTTATTAAAGTTTTTATTTATGAGCAATTATTTAGTCATTTTGTTATGTTTAGCATTATTTTCTTTTTTTAGCTTTCTATTCTTTGCACTTTTTGTAGTTTTCATGATATATTTATTATTTTACAAGATAAAATTTGAATTTATATAATTTTATTTTATGATTGCATGAATATTTTCGTTTCTGTTGCTTTTTACTTACTAGTTTACTACTTACTTTTCTTTTTTTTAATATTTTCCATAACTATAATATATTTTTTGTTCTTTTCTGAAGTATTATGGATTTCTTAATTTTGTTTTTTTTTTAAAAGTTTATAATTAACATCATTTATGGAATTTTAGGGATAAAAAATTGATTGTAATTTTTAAGTGCAATGTGAGACTTCAGTAAAAAATTGATAGAAGTAAGATAAAATTAAAATTTTTGTGTTGTATTGGGAACTAGTAGTGAAGTTTACTCAAAAATTCGAAAACAACATTCAAAAAATATATGTTATCCACTGTCAGTGATTACTATTTTTTAGTCTATTTTATTTTGCCTCCTCTGTTCCTCTTCTTCTCTCCCTAGCTCTCCTCCCACTATGACCAACAAAGAAGGTTGGTGACTGGCAACAATAGTGTAGTGGTGTTTAGAACGTGTCAAGAAATGTTGTTTTTGAATTTTTTAATCATTTATGTTTAAATTTTATAGAATAGTGACATTAGAGGGTGTTTGAACTTAAGATAGCTTGCATGAGGTTAAAATCACAAAATGACTTATAGAGAGGTTATTGAGACTGTTATTGATTTATAGAAGTTTTTTGAAATTTCTCTTGAAAACTTAGAATGGTGTCCACAAGGATTTGTAAGCTATAACTACATGATGAAATAGGGCACAAAGGCTCAAGTATAAGGACCGTATATGCATTTTCACAATAAAAAGAAGGAAAAATTAGTTCCATGCCATTTAAAGAAGAGAACATTAGCAAAATACCACTCAAAAATTCTAGATTAGTAACATATCACCGACAGACTGTGTCATTAGTATTTTAATCATTTCTGTCAATTTTCGTTAGGATTTTCATTTAAAAAATTTAAAATTTTCAATTTTGCTCTCATCTCCTTCCTCCTGCCTCTGCCACCATTGACTTCCTTCACCACTACTGTTAGTGTCTTTCCCCCTCCTTTACCACCAACCCCTTCCTCTTTTGTCATGGTTGTCGCTGTGAAATTTGCGAGCTCCTTCGTCGTCAATCGCAAGATATGCAATACCACTAGCCATGAACTACATTGCTGCCATGAGATTAACACTAGCCGCAAGCTCCTCCTCCATCACCGTGTGATGTGTAGGTGCCTTCTGTGAGCTCGCCATTGCTGTCATAAGATCTACACCGACTGCAACCTCCTCTGCGAGATCTATATTGGTCGTGAGATCCTCCACCACCACGAGAGCCACCATGCTCCTCCTTCTACAACCCCTCAAGTTCATTTGTCTACAATACTGCCACTCCACCACAACCCTTACTTGTCAGCCACCATGCAATATCATGAAGGAAGAAGAGGGGTAAAAAAGTCAAAACTAATTTCTGTAACCTGAAAATGGTAAAAAAAAACAAACATGACAATTGTTAAGTGGTATTTTATTGACTCAAAATATTTGAGTGTTATTTTGTTAAAATAGTCTTTTTTAAGTGATATGTAACTAATTTTTCTAAAAAGAAAAATCGATTCTTCATAGGGAAGCCTTCTGTCAATAATAGAACTTTTTTTAGATCGACAAGATCTTTAAGTTCAATTAATCCAAGAATGGAAGGGCTTGAAATAATTCTCAGGATTATTAAGATTAGCAACGGGGGAGTGGTGGTGGAGGTTTGAAATTTCCCCTAAAAATTATGCAGCATTGGGACATATCAGGTGAAAAAAGAACATTATATTGTAATTTGTAAAGCGAGAGGTAGCAGTGAAGCAATGCAGCAGATGGCAGTTCGAACATTTTCTCTCCCCACAAAACGAAAAAACAAGAACAATAACAGGAACTATTATACATTACACAATGACTTAAAATTCTTTCCCCGACGAACCTGCATAAGTTCAAACTTATAATTTTTCTATATTATTTCCTCAGTACCAACAGGCGCAGGCAATAAGTAATATCAGGCTAGAGGCTGTAACATTTAACTTCACCTGAACAAACAGAAGCTTACAAATTTCTTACTGTCACATAATCGCATTGCAAAGGTAACAAGTAAGCAAATTTGAGAGAATATCTCTTTGCAATCTTATATATCTTTTGCTGTGAATGGTGGAAGAGATTTTACACAAGATTCTAACCAAATCAGATTAAAACTACAGCACCGCTATCGGCATTGATGGATCACGTGATTTCTTTTCCCTTTTGTTCTTGGGGAGAATTCTACCCTTGTAATAAGAGGATTCCTATCTGATCCAACATATACTTGTGTTTGGGTGCACATGACCCCATATTTTTCATGAGCTCACTTGTTCTTGCCTTCATACAATACAAGGATCTTAAACGACACCATTTTGCTGGCATGGAGGCGGATGGAGTCGATGAATCAATGTTGACCCATAAATGATCTAGACTGATTTCTCCTCATCATCTTCTGTATCTAGCTCAAAGCCCTCAGCAGCTAGAAGTTTACTGATCTCCTTCTTCTTGTCTTCTTCAGCCTTCTTACGCATAATATCCCTTTTCCGTAGGACAAGAGTGTGCCTCTTCAAAGTGGTGCTGTAGAACTCCATTGATGCCTTCTTTTCCTTGGCAAATAGTTTCCTCACCTCCTCAGGATCACCCTGGCTCCAATATTTTAAAGTATATCCCAAGAGATGTGAAGTTAGAGATATTGTTGTTCACATTCAGGATGCGGCAGGGCATGCAAAAGATCCTATGAACTTACTAAGTTCTTCGATAAAATTTAATCAGCATAAAAAAAAAGAAATATGCAGAGGGCACAACGATGATGTCACAGAGAAGAGAAAGAAGGGTGCTATTGTTACCTTTGATCGTGAAAGACGGCGTGCACGTAGTGTCATTTCGCGTTGCTGTTGCTCAGCCCAAGCAGCTACAGCCATGTCACCACGTTTATCAAAAGCTTTTCGCTTTTTCATCACCCATTCCATCCATGCCTGAGAAGCCTGATTAGTGGAAAAGAAGGTTTTCAGACCAGCAATCCCCAATACTCTTAAAACAAATAAGGAAGCCTGTAATGTCCCTCACTGCTCTCAGTTTCGAATATTCATAAATGGCTACTGGCCTAGAAGTTCTTAATTTTGCATCATGCACTCCTAGTTCTATTTGTACACGTGTGTGACCAAAAAGAACAGTGAGATAAATTTCACTTGGAAGTTTGGCCTTTGTTATTTGTTATGCAATTGAATGACATTTTTTCCAGTCCAGTTTTTTCACAAGGAAAAAACTAAACATAATAAACACCAAACGTTAGATCCAGATTGTTGATGTTCAAAAGGGTGAAACAGTGCTACCTTCAAATTGAATCCTTTTCCTAATTTTAGGATAATGAAATTAGTTAAGTTATGGAATTGACACTCCACAGCTAATAGTGGTGCAGCCGTGATTAAGACAGCCAAGAAATGATAACTAACAATCGAACAAAGATGATACAATTGCATGCCAAGCAAGATCAACTTTTATAGTAAGAGGAACAAGGAAATTTGAACCTTCATGGGATTCACATGATGCTCTCTATCATATGACCTTCTCCTTTCCTCATCAATCAACAGCTCATATGCCGCTTGAATTTTTATGAATCGGGCCTCAGCAGTTTCTCCTTCCTCGAGGGTTCCCTTACCATCATATACTTTAAAAGAAGTAAATAATCAGATGAAAGGAAAGGATTTGCCATTTCATGCATGTGCAACAAATGCTGACCTGACGCACTCTTGTTTTAATCGATTGATTATATGATTTCATAGGAAGGGTTGTTATGCCTTTGACTTAATTTTGCCCAAGTTCACCTGTTAGTTCCACATCTCTTCCAAAAGAGTGACATAATGCATGACATTATGCACAGGTTGACACCAATGGTACAATTCTCTGAGACTCAGACAACAATGCATGATGCTAAACTTGCAGACAAGCAACTTGTTGACAAGCCAACACATGTGTACTTAATAACACCATCAGTGGGTGGAGACTGAAGAACAGTGCATCATATTCGTAAGAACATATGATTTGTAAGGATGGCAATACTACTTAACTATGTAATGCCTCAAATGCTGAGATCTACGGATGATGCTAATACGAAAAGGTGAAGAAGCAAACCATCGGGGTGATAGAACTTGGCCAATCTTCTGTACGCCATCTTTATGGTCTCGTCATCTGCATCCCTATTCAGCTCTTCACATCATACAACACACAAATACACAAATTAGCTCCCCACTAATTTCAAACTCATACTACCCAGTACATTTAAATCTAAGGTTTACCCTACATAAGAGCGGCTTCCTAAGTTGGAAAATTTCCAATTTAGGACAACATTAGAGAAGAATCACACGAAGAGAATTCCCCCAAAAGATCAAATTTTGGCAAAAGTTCCCCGACTACACCAACTATAACCACTAAAGAGAGAAATCCCAATCTTGACCAACTGAAGCCGATAAGAGATCAAACTCTTTCACGCCATATTAGATCAGTATCATACAATCAACTACCTCAAAAGATCAAATTTTGACACAAAATTCCGCTCTTCCAGGCCTCAAAACCCCAAAGTCCGATCACCAATTCCAAATCCACACACCCAACGCCACTTGCACAAAACATAGATCGTCCATCGCGTCATACCAAGTGTCTCGTACGGCGATTTCTCCGAGTCCCAGCTCGCGGCGCGCGTGGACACCCTCCTCCGCTCGCCGCCCGCCGCCCTCGCGACCTCATCGAACACGAACGCCGAGGACGCCTTCGACGGGATCCGGAGGATGCCGGGGAGCGGTTGCGCGAAGGCTAGCCGCCGGCCGCCTCCACCGCCGGAGGAGTAGGTGTGGAGGAGGGTGGAGATGGCTCGGAGGCTGCTCATCGCCGGCAAAGTGGGGGTAGCTTAGGGTTAGGGCGGGGAGGAGGCGAGCTGGGAGGTGTGATTTTGTGGTGGAATGGAGGGAACGCCTCCTGATGTGACACCTGGCGCGTCGTCGTTTGCACACGTGGGCCTGCTCGCTTCTCAAATATAAAATTATACTTTTCTTTCCCTCCTAGTTGTTTTCCGGTTGCGTGCACCGTGCACAGAAAGGTCTTCGACAAGAACAGTCTTGCTACAAGGATCCATTCCTCTGTGACCATCAGATCAGTATAAAAGTCCTCACACAAAGACCATTCTGACGTATATTGGTGTAAAAATTCTAACGTGAGGACTACTATAATAAAAGCTTTTTCCAGCTTGCATCAATGCATGTGGTTTGCTATGTTGTGTTTTGTTGAAGGAAAAAGTTTTGATTTCAAGACTAGTCATTTATTGCTCGAGTTTGATCACTTTCACAATTTTAAAGGACAGTTTGGAAGGATCTGAGTTTTAGTTGCTGTTTAGAGAGGATTAGTTTCAAAACCATCACAAGATTAAGATTTAACTCCTCCAAAGCTCAAACTGGTCGTTTTTGAAGTAGAAATAGCCTTGTCTGCGTTAAGAAGCTCAAGTCCCACAATAACATATGGACCTTAAGTATAGTTTTAGTGTAACAAAATGCTGAAGTCTTCCTGAGAAGTTTAGGTCCCTCAAATATCATGTGAGCATGTTTGCTTACTTTTTTTATGGCTTAATTGTATTTAGATCTGTGAGACTGACATGCTTATGTTGCAAACTTAATCTCATGTACTTGCATTCACTTGGAAAAAACAGCAGGCACAGAAACAGAGACAACATCATACGGAGAAAAGCAGCATCATTTCATCTATGTAAATACTGTACAAGTATATTTACATATTACAGTGTTGAAGAGATCGGATCTAATAATTAATTCTATCCTACCACACTCTTCTCCCAATAACACGTAGGTTGTGGTCAGTTCAATACACCAACCAAAACCTTATGGTCACATATCTAGTAGAGAAGCTTTTGTAGCATACTAATAACCTAGTTTCTGATATTGCTATAAATATATTGTCATTTCTTCCTGGCACCAGCAAACATTGCTCTCTCCCACTGTGCAATGTCTTCAACCTGAGAGGGTCGCGGTGGAAGGATGTCCCGCTCTACCATATCCCAACCTTCTAAAATACTGTCTGGTGTTCCACCATGCTTTGCTGGTTTACCAGTGTACAGGAAACTCGTGTTAGAGTTCAGGAGAAGGTTGTCTAGAGAGCTTGGCTGGTTACGAAAAAAAGAAATCCATCAGGTACTGCAATAGTTTTTGTTGTTTGTTTTGTGGACAGGCTCTACAAAAGATTGAAAATAGATATAATCAAAAGCAAATTAGCAACTTACCATGATAGCTGTGTGCGTGCTGTCCATAAGACAACTATTAGATGATATGGCCGAATTTGCCTTCCATATTGATCTGTTAAGTTGCTGTGCTTGCTTGTCTGATCTGCAAGCAGAAAATAAGATAATAAGTCATTACTACTCTTAATGTACCTTCATAGTCATAAAAACAATAAAAGTAGTACCTTGAAGCAACATTTGATTCAAGAGCAGATCGAAGGGCCTTTGATGATGATAACATGTGGAGCAATTTTGCTAATGCCTCAAAGGTAGAAAGGTTTAAAGGTACATCCAACCCCAATGAGTTATAGCAGTAGGCAGTAATGAAAGTAACACTTGTCTTTAATAGTGATATTCCTTTTTGCAAGTCGTAATGCCTCTCCATGGAGTGAGAAGACGCGGCCGAAAAGTTAAAGCTACTGCTTCTGTTGGAGTCAAGAAATGGTTTCTTGTCAGACTTCACAGAGTCAACACCAAAGTTACCCGAGCCACATTCCGGCCATGAATTTTCCTCACTGACAGAACAAAAGTTTTGCCTAGGTATAAAGAGTGGATACACCTTGCTGAAAGGAGGAAAACTGTCCCATGTCAACAAGGATGGCAATCATGGCATATATTAATGAGATAGAGGTACAGTACCTTTGAGATTGCCGTGTACTCCAGTAGGAACTGCGCTGCCATACACGTGAACATGAAACCTAACACAGCACATATATAAATATATATCTGGCATGCAACCATATGGATAAGCAACAAAAACTCATGCTGCCACTCATGCACACCACTAACCTAGAAGCCTAAAATGCAGAATATGTTTTCATATAATTGGCACAAGAAAGACATATGGAGGTTAGTTCTGACTTTGGGTGCAGGATGCTATGATCAGAATAGGTTACAAAAACCACTAATTGAATATCCAACAGTTGAGTATTTTTAATAATCGTATTACAGGACAAAATCAACTTTTAGTTTGCACACTACATATGATTTGAGTTTAATATTATTTAACAGGCAAGACTAATCACTAGGATCTACCACATTAACCACAAGAGCAAGCTTGTCATGCTAAATTCAGGGCACTGAATTGAACCTTACCCCAAAGCCAGATACATGAAGGGCTGGTGCAGCTAGGATAGGAACTGCAATGTTGAGGAGTTGTACCATATACCTGTCACAAGAGGGAAAAAAAAAAAATTAAATTTTGCTCAATCATAAGCAAATGTGACTATTACTATTTGCAAAATGTTCTATGAAATGATCTGCCAGCCTAATAAAATAATAACACCTAAAATGCCAGCAGCGTCAAAGCATTACAAAGTAACAAGGAATACTAATTGTATCTGTATAGCCCTGCATCCTACTTCTATAAGCTGATGAAAATAAAAAACATTCTGAAAGTTCTATAGAGCACTGTAGATTTTTGAAGCAAGCGACCATATAAAAAGATTCTTACTTGAATAGGAGAGCAAGGGTAACTAGTACAAAAGAACGAGGTTTATCAAAAATATCATGTCATGAACAAGTATGCATCAATTTTTGACAGGATATTTTTACTGGACAAGCATGCATTAATCATCACAACTACGGAGAGCATGATGTTCCAATTAAATACATTATTGGATTAGAAATTTTAATTATTGCAGCAGCAAATAAATAATAGCGATAGTCAAGAAGTATAACCCCAAAGAAGCTGCTAGCTCCTCAGATGGAACTGAATGTGGATCAAGACCTCTAGGTAAACGAACACTGCATATTACATCAAATGAACCGATGTAGCCATCCTTCTTTTCACCATCTATATTAACCTAGAAATAATAAAAAACAATCTAAGCATAAGTCCCCCCCAAAAATAGGAATCATTAATTGATTGAAAAACAAAGTGCCATGGAAGGCCAAGTCCATAAAGCTTACCCGTCGCATTGGGAACAATCTACAGACTTGCTTTATAGCTTTTGACTGCCTTTTGAGTCGTTCTGAGGTGGTTGCCATCTGCAATAAAAGTATAGATCTCTTAATTAATGTGAAGTAAGACTCAGATATAACAAATGGGTGATAAACAAAACAACAATGATTTGATTAAGAGCATAAATATTGTTGAAAATGTGGGGAGCAAGGTCACAAACAAGTAAGACAAGGAAGATTAGTTAAAAGACCTACAAGACTCATCTGTGCTGCTTTCATGGCATTGTTATGCATCAGCGTAGACTCAGTTCGCTTCTTTTTCAGCTGACAATGAGAAACACATTATAACACATCATTAGTGAATTTCAAATTCATTGTATAAGGATGAGCTTATTTGTAATCAAGGGATTGAAAGATAGTCATATACCATTGCAAAAGACAAATTCAACGATACAGTTCTTGCCTTTAGATCACTTGACGCCTCCTTGACCTTAGTCTTCTCTGGAAAAACATCAATAACCAAATGCGAGTATTACTAACTGCTAGTAACATTTAAGAGTAAAGAAACTAACCTAGTGCAATTTGCTTCGTCATTTCATTGAGCCGATCCCTCAACTCCTTGATATCCTGAGTTGTGCTCACTCTCCAGCTCCTTTGCTCGTCCACTCTCCTCTGTCAAAAAATAAGCACATTGGGAAACCCTATAATCTCTCCATACAAGTCCCCAACCAATCACCATAACGCCACAGCGATTCAAAGATCATAAACACAGCCCATTATACACATGACTCTAGGACACCTCTTGACCAAAGAAAAAAAACCAACCTTGGCATCAAGCTCCGTGGCAATCCGGGAATAGAGAGAGTCGCGGAGGCTCCTCATCACACGCATTCTCGCGTGGTATTCGCTTAACCTGCACAGCCCAACACACACACACAGAGGAAACCAAAGTGAGCCTAATAAATCCCAAAAAATTCGTAAAATTATAAAAAAAAAAATCGAATTGTGTGACGAGAGGGAGTACCTGAGATTGACGCATGCGGAGCAGAAGGAGGGGAGATTGGATCCGTCGCACAGAGCGCAGCTGCTGCTCCGCCGCGCCGCCATGACGAGGACTTATTCCTCTCGCATCCAAATTTGATGAGAAGGCAAGGAATTCGCACACGCGCACACGTCTACAAACGAACGAACCCTATAGATTTCATCAGTATTTAGTACCCACGAATAAATATGAGAGTTGAACTGATCCAAATTAGGGGAAAGTGAAATTAATCGACGCTTACCAAGGAATATTAGTCCCGATCTCCCATTGAATCGAGGAAGAGATCGCGCTGTGTGGTTTTGGAAGAGACGGAGCGCGGTAGGCAGCGAGAAAGAGATAGGAGAGATGGGTTGTCTCTGTTTTGCTGGGTGTTCTGTTCGATCGTAAGGAGGGGTTGGCGTAGTTGCAACCGGGTTGGATTTGGATCAAGATTCTGGTCAAAGTTTGTATCTGTGTCTTTCTCTGTTTTTTAAATTTAAAATACTTATTGTGTTAAATTTGGATATTAGTTGGATTTGAATATAGGTGGATGGACGAATGGATGGATGGATGGATTTCACTCATATTTGAGATTGTGAATAAAATTGCATGATTAGTACTGAATGGATCGAATTCGCTCTAATCATTTTTTTAGTCAGGATTGAATGCAAATATCGATTTCACTTCATTGCAATCGGGTTATTGCTTCTTTCTGTAGATATTGTTATCAGATTTTAAATTTTATTTTTTATATAATACAAAATTATGAAAACTCATCAATGTTGATTCAAATATGAATTACAATAAGAAAAAAATAATATGTAGAAGAGAACTTGTCAAATTCACGTGTTATCAGATTGACAGGATTCAGATTCAATGCTTGAGAGGAATCAGAAAAAAAAAGTCCTCTCCCCAAATTGCTAAGCCAAAAAAGGGATAAAATCAGACAACTCTTAAGAACTCAATCAAAGAACTGTGAGCGAAGCTTAGGCTTGGAAGTTTTTTTTTTTTTTTTTTGCGAGTCTACTATGTTTTTTCTCTATAATTTATGTCTCTCAATGATTCACATCAAAAAATTTAATTCATGTTTTCAAGAAAGAGAAAGAAATACAAAATAGTTAAGACGCATTCTATGATTTATAACTCTCGAAATTACATCAAGAGTTTTAATCCACTTTTTCTAGAAAGAAAATGGTGAATAGAACAAGTAAAACTCATTCTAATTAATCAAGTATTCTCTCCGTTGTAAAATATAAAATATATTTCAACCATACATACGGATAAGAAAATTCTAAACTAAAAAAAAAAATATTGAAGCCAAATGACTTACTACCCTCAACTATTAATGTATTTAGAAATAAAGAGAGAATGCTGATGTAATAAATTAATAATAAATAGTAGAGGGTAAAAAAATAAATAAAGATTAAATAGAAACTATAATACTAAACTCGTTTGTATACTTTATATTTTATAACAAAAATGAAAAAAATTATATACTTTACATTATATAATAGAGAAAGTAATAAATGACAGAGGGGCAAGAACGACGATGATTGACCTCACGTATGTAACCAAATGATCCAGTCACTGAAATCAAGCTAGCCCTTGGCGGTCGATGCTCTGCCATTACTACATGCAAGAAATGCACAGATGATATCTACAGCACCTCGGTAGCCCGCGTGGCGTTCCCACGTTCTCATCCAAAAAGTCTAACCATAATTACAACAAACACAGCATAGCACTTGAGAACCAGCTAAACACAATTTTCCTTCCCCACTGGTTGTTAGTGCAACATTTGCACAGTTCAGATGAAAGGATTACATCATTACAGTATCACCAAACACAACGGTTAAAAATTGCTGAGTGCAGCGAGATAAAAAAAGGGAAGACACATTCTCCGAATTGATCAAAATAGCATCGTGTTTCAACTGTTCAACTGTTCGAAAGTGAAAGTTAAGACTGACATGTAATCTAGATGTAGATTGAATAGCAGTTTAGTTGAAAACCACACTTTGCAGCATTTACACAAGACTTTTCACATGAGAACCAGGCAAAAGTTCTCTTCGCAGCATACCACCCAAAACAAGTACATATCACCTATTACTTCATAGGAACAGCAGCAACAGCCGAATCTTGAGAAAAGCTGCTGATCAAGGTAGTTCATGTTCCTGGAGGGAGACAAGATCATTTCAGCAATTTTCTGTCAAATACAGCACCATAAAGCATTGATGCACACAAGACACCCAAAAAAACATACCACAATAGCTGCAATGGAAGGGAGGCCGTATACATTCTTTCCTTTGCCCTGTGCTGCAAGCTTGGCTGCCACCACCTCCTCTGATAATGGCAGATAGTAAATCCTCGGAGAGGCAGTTGTCTTCCTGAAGAGATCATCAAGTGTCACGATAAGCGGTTCTGGTTTCCTTGGAGTGGGCGGAAGCCTCTCCTTTACTGATCCAGGGTCAGACATAGGAGGCTTAGTAAGAGGTGGTGGGGGAGGTAGCTGCTCCCTCAAGGTAGGGGCATGGGGAGGGATGGTTTGATTGGCCTGGGCTCGTTGAAAGGGAGCTGCCCTTGGTGTTGTAGCTGTGCTGGGACTAATAGATGCTGGCGAAGGGGGAGGGGCTTCAAGTTTAAGCTTCACTTCCTGTGGATCAACAAATTCGGCAGCCAAATGATTGCCATTGTTTGGGGGCCACTGGAGGTTGTAGACAGCATTCCGAGTAGCTACAGCTTCCTCCACCGAAGAGTACTGTGAGCAGAGGTGGGGCAAGTTGGAAAGTCAACACTATAATACCATCAAAAGAAATAAACTGTTGACAAGTGACATCACAAGAAAAATACTAAGAACTAAGAATCAGGGACAAGAAGTCCTGTATATGGCTTACATCCTTTCCAGAGTCTACAGATATTATGTATATGGCAATACCAGAACCACAACCTCACCACCACATAAAACTAAATCAATTCTGAACAAGGCCACACTTAGAAGCTATTGCAACAACCACAGCAACTGATTAAAGCACTATTGTTGCCATGATCCATTTAGAAAATTTTAGTTAAAAAATAGAAGAACTGAGGTGCAAAACTTGGGCACATAAAGGACATAACTTACACAGTCCACAAGCCCATAGAAGGGGCAGTGCTGGAACACATTTTGACGATATTACTAAAAGAAGGCTTGCCGGTAAAGTTTGCCATATTGAAATCTTTAGTATGGAAAAAAAAATCCATATAACAAAATAAACCATCATGTTAGATGAAGATTGTCATGCACCCCCAATTCAAGAAGTGACAGAAAAAGAAGCGAAGAAGGTAACATAAGAAATCGAAGGTAAGGACATACTGTAACATAGCAGTGGGTCTTAATATTATCCATCCAGAAGCTACAAACAGATCCAGTTTTTCCAAGAAGTTCCTGCACAGCTTTCAAAGTAAATGGGCGCACAAATCGATCAATTCTCAAGGAAGTTGTTGCAGGTTTCTGAGGGGGTGGCACTGCAATATGAACACACATGAAAAGGATTAGATTACCAAGTAGCAACTGGTGAAGTAGATAAAGACTTGTTAATAAAGAGGCAGCAAAGACTCACCAATCCGCTCATTTGGAGAATCTCCACTTGCTGTTGAATCAGACCTGCCAAAAGAATGTTTTAGAGAAGGATGAGATACATCTTTAGGATCACCAGAAGCACTTGTATTAGATGTCTGCCGCTCCAGGCTTCTGACATTATTAGCATTCCATTGACGCTGACGTTTGATTGGCTCATTGTTTGCAACTTCTGCTAGAGCTGAGCATTCAGTATTTCAGTTAGAAGAAAATCCAGAAATACTTTTAACCATTTAAAGTTAAGAACTTTGTTTGAAGAATGTCCCTATACCCTAAACCTAAAAAAAGTGGAACTACAGAGCGAGCTTGTTACAATATTTCCATGCAACATTGGCCCAAGACACAAACACACACACTCACAGGCATGCATATGCAAGTACAAAAGGATCAGGCAATGCAAGCTGTGCACTTTAGTCTGGACGCTTGCAGCAAAGTGTGCATGCATATGCATACAGAAACATATCTTGAAAAAGATAATACAAAATTCTACAGATATTCATAAAGTACAAGAATACAGAAAAAGTTTTCAATATTGTAAAGAGATAAATACAAACCTTCGGCTTTCCTCTTTTCAGTTGGAGTTGCAAGCTTTTCTCCAGCTACAACTTCCTTTGTACCAACAGAGGAGCCCTCGACAATAGCATCCACGTCTTTAACCATATGCTCTGAGCCAACATCAATCTTTCCTCTGAGATCATCAGATTTAATATTGGACTCTACTTGCTTACTTTCCATTGCATCCTCCTCCATTGAGTCATCACCTGAACTCCTGTCTAAATTTAGTTCTTCTGGAGAACCACCTTCAGGAGTATCCTCTTTCTTGTCCGAGTCCATGTTAGTTGTGGAGTCTATTTCTTGCCATGCCTGCAAATAGCCACCTATGGAAGGAATGCTGGATGATGGTTTGACCATCTCCTGCCTAGCCTCTAATTCTAAATCAAAATTGTCAGCATTCAAGTTACCCTTTATATTGTTCTTTTCATTATTTGGTTTGTTATCATTAGAAATTGACGCACACTTAATTTGAGACCCTAAATCTGGGCTGACCTCAGATACCTGGTCTTTTGGTCCTGACAGGATGGGCTCGCAGTCCTCGTTCGTGGGCTTAGAATCTTTGCATTCCTTGTCATGCACCAAAGCATTGTCATTGTGATCGTTCTTAGGAATCAGTCCTGCATTTTTTTCTGGTGCAGTTGTGATAACATCAGTACCCCTGGGATCAGCATGCACGACAGCATCTGCAGGTGTGGCTACTGCTTCCTGTTCTTGAGTTCTGCAGTCTACATTGATAACTGACTTGCTATCAGCAGATGTTGCACCTAACTTGATGTCAGTACAGGTAACATTACATGGTGCATCATCAACAGCCATTTTCTCGCTGGTGTCAACCTTTGGGGTCTTGCCTACAACAGGCTCAATATGAACGTCAGCCAGTGGATGCACTTCCTTCACTACAGCATTGTCACTTGGAACTGATTCTGGATCATCTTCCTTAGTTTCTGCTGCATCACTTAAGGAAAATTCATCAATTGCTGGCACATCAACAACAGGGGCCTCCCAAACTTCCACAGCCACAACCACAGCTTCCTGACTAACTTCTCTGGCAGCAGCCACAGCTTCCTGACTAAATGTTGTGGTAGAAGCCACAGCTTCCTGACCAACTGCTGTGTTAGCAACCACATTCTCCTTACTAGTTTCATTGGCAGTGAATAAAGGAGCTTCCTGCTGTTTTGCATCATCAGAAGGACCTTCATCAACATTCTGTTCCTTTGAAGCCTGGTAAACTGATGAATCAGCAAGTACAGGAGTTTCATTCCCTTCCAGATCCTCAGCAGGGGGAGTTCCACCAACTGCTCCTTCCCCACCATCAGGTGTCCCACTCTGAAGGGCCACAAAAAGACGCTTCACAAGATCATCTTTCAAACCTTTGACAGGAAGATTCCTCCTCCGGAGCTCATCCTTCAATTCAGTGACCTTCCACTGATCGATGGGTCGATTGTTCAGCACAGGATACGTCAACATTGTCACTGCGAAAACTTCAGACCTGTCTCAGCAATTACTTATCAAAGTTACACTACATTTCCATGAGCTAAAAATGGCATTCTATTTGACAAATGCAATAAAACAGTTTGAATCATCAAATTGCAATTTACGAAGTTATGAGATTGTTTCATTCTTCAGTTGCCAATGAAGTTAAGAAAATACTATGGTTCACCCGTGCAATCTACGAGCTTTAAAAATGACACACGGACCAGAGAATACACTAAACAAGGACTTGAATAAAGCCATCATAACAAAAGATTAAAGTGAAACACAAAAGCACCCACAAAACTTGAGAGCTGATATGACATATGATGCAGATTCTGGTCTCCACCACTCCAAAAAATGCAGATCATTAAACCAGCACACAACCTCCTGCCCTAACTTAATCACATAATGAAAAATTGCAGTTCCTTTTCACAACCTAGCAACGTAATAAAATCACAAAGGGACAAAGTGGCAGATAGGTACAACAAGGCGCAAATAACAAACATCATGCTTAAATGCATAGTTCCTGTAACAACACTCACATTCAACTATCTTTGGAGCAGATATAAAGCAAAAGAAAGGGATATTCTTTGTAAGATAACATTATTAGATGCAATGGCCAACAAACCATATATGCATTCAGGTTCACTAGGTTAATGGAGTGCTACATTTTATTGTTCTGGATTAAAATCTAAATTGGCAAACATGCTTGGTATGAATTTGATAACCTTCTCGGAACTCTGATGATGTGAAAAATAATAACATGGATTCCAACAAATTTTGTGTTGCAAAAACCCCAATTCTCAGATCTACAAAAAAATTTGTAGACACTCAAAATGGTGAAACACTCAACTCTCGGATATTAAGACACTCAAAATGGTAAATGCACATGCGAAATATTTCTGCTTGCACATTTGACAGGAGTGGTACACTAATTTCAGACAATGCAATCCACAGAACCAAAAGATTCATCTCTTCCCTTAATCTATCAACTATTCAACTCCACAAAATACAACAAAATTAGACAGGTCAGTCACTTCAGTGACAGACCAATATGCTAAACTGCACAGTAGTTGCTTCGATCACATTCACAACATAGAACTCGACGAACTGTCCACACCCTTCTACACCTAAAATCCTTAATACCGAACATATTAATCTCAATCAATCTAACCACCCAACAAGTCACAAATCGCATTAGCAGCCAAAAAAAAGCACTAAAATTAGCAGTTGGGAAGAACTCACCTCGCAACCCACGCACGGAGAGATCCGAAATCACCGAGCACACAACGCCCTTCTCCAAGCCGCCAAATCCTACAACCACACAGCCATCAAATCAAAACCCAACCACAAAATCCCACCAAAATCACAAGCACGAGACGATAAGAGATTCCACGGACCAGCCACCGCGAATCCGCCGAGGCTGTGCGCTCCTGAAACAAACAACCAAAAAAGCACCGAAAAATTGCCCAAAAAATCCAAAAAAAATTACTACGAAGAGGAGAAGTGTGATGCGAGAATTCGATCAGAGAGGGGAAGGAGAAGAAAGGGAAGTGTGAAGGAATATGGATTTGTGCTTCATCTTGCGGCCATATCAATTTCTAGGGTTTTGCTCCGCCGTGCGAAGAGGAGGGAAGAAGAGACGGTGTTTGTGCCGCGTGTTGCGGTGTCACTCGAATGTTGTGCAGCCTTAGCCTTACCGGTAAGGGGTTCTGGTCACTGACAGCATCCCACTACATGTCTACATCTCATATTTAAATTATATTTAATCTTGATTTTTATTCTCAATTTTTTTTGAATAAATCATTTCAAAAATAGTCTCATGAAATTTTTTTTTGTAAAAACTACCTTCAGTCGTTTATAGGTCCAATCAATGACTGAGTAACGATTGACTTTCAATAGCTGATTCGATCACTAATTGAAGACACAACACGTGTGTGTTGACTAGTTCATATCATGCAAATAGATCTTTGAGGATAACACTGAAAACTACATTGATAGATAAGTTTAATTCAATAAATGAATGATTATTTAAATGGTTTCAATAATTCTGATGGGCCCATTTGGAAGAGAGAAAGAGGATAGAAGGAAGAGAAAAGGAACGACAAAAAAGAAAGAGAGAGAGAAAAAGAAAAATTGTTTGTTAGCCATTGCAAAGAAGATCCTTTGGAACTCTGATGACGGACAAAAAAAATTCTTTGATTTTGGTGCCAAGGAAGTAGTTGTTAGGCTAAGTCCAACGCATGGACTTTTGTATATATTTTCTAGAAAAATATTTTGTGCATATTATGTGTTACACATCTGAAACACTCATTATTTTAATGTATTGTTGTTTGAGTGGCGCTTCACGTGGGGTCCACATATAAATTATTTAAATGATAATTTTTTGCATTATCTGATTATTAATGGTTAAAAAATTATCAAATTTAAATTCGGATAATTCGAATACAACAAAAACAAATTAAAAAATATAACAATAATTTTTTACTGTAATTATTAATAGTAAATTTTTTGCTAAAATTGCATTATAAACAGTAATTTTTTTAAGTAATTACTAACAATAATTTTTTAAGTAATTACTGTTAGTTTTTTTTACAGTAATTTTTGACCAACGGCTAGTTTGAAAGCTCACCAAAAATGCACATTGATATGTGGGTCCGATTAAATTTTGGGCTTACTGTCAACCACACTAACCTACAAAGTTAGATTCAATTACTTTAACTCAATTCATTTCTAACTACAACAAAAAAAACCAACTCTCCAATTGACAGGTGGACCCAATATTATTTTAAACCCACTTATCAGCGGTGTTGTGCGATTTATTGCGCAATGCGTGCGCGTGTGCAAGATGAGCTTATTCATGATAACTTTACACATTTTGATGTGTTGTTTCACACGTTGTAAGTATTAACTGTGTACTTATCTACTGACTTGCAGGCCCCAACTTTTCTGACTCCACCTGTCAGTGTGTTTTTCGTGAAGAGTTGATCAGGCACATTTATGAACGATGATACCCAAAAAACGTGTAGTTAGACACCATTACATCTACCGATGTTGTTATGCGCATCCAAATGCGAGATCCACATGTTAGAGTTTCAGGCATCTACTGCTTCGCCACGCGTTGCTGTAGGGTCATTTGTATGGGTCTAACGTGTCAGTTAGGCACTGGTTGAAGCGGCGGTTGGAATGGAGTTAGTCATTGTACTCTTGAGCTAAAACCCTAACCCCCAACACGTAATTCTCAACATTCACGAAAATGCCCCTCTTCTCTTCCAAATTCCCATCCCTGGCCCACCGCCTCCGCCGCCTCTCCTCCTCCTCCGCCGCCACGGCCGCCGGCGACGACCCGAAGCTGTCGCGCATCGCCGACGAGCTCCTCTCCCTCTCCCCCGCCGAGCTGGACGACTACGCGGCCCTCCTCCGCCTCAAGCTCCGCCTCTCCCTCACCTCTAGCGCCGCTGCCGGAGAAGCAGCCGCGGCCGCCGCAGGCACCGAGGAGCCGGCGGAGGCGAAGACGGCGTTCGACGTGAAGATCGAGAAGTACGACGCGGCGGCGAAGATAAAGATCATAAAGGAGGTGCGGGCGGTGACGGACCTGGGGCTGAAGGAGGCGAAGGAGCTCGTGGAGAAGGCGCCGGTGGTGGTGCGCGCAGGGCTGTCCAAGGAGGAGGCTGAGGCTCTCGCCACCAAACTCAAGGCCGCCGGCGCCGCTGTTGCGCTTGAGTGATCTTGTGCTAAAGGTGTTGCCTTTTTGGTTCATTTGTTTTAAATTGGAATTATATGGATTGGAATGGTCGGGTGGTGATATAAGAAGATGCAACTTTTGCTTGCATTGTTGTAGCTTCTGACCAGCCTTTAGCCTAACCATTGGTAGTTTGTTAATTTGGCAAAGGTCTCATTCGTGCTATTTGAGATGATGATGATGCAATTAAAGTGTTCTGTTTGGTTGGATCGACTGGGGTTGGGGGCATAAAGAGATGCAATTTTTGTTTGCATTACTGCATCTGGTGTTTATTTTCAATCCTAAATATTGTTAATTTCTGTGATTTGTTGATTTGGAGCATTGGCAAAAGTGAAAATTTATCCCCTTTCGTTGATCTAGCATATGAAACTTTTGCCTTCATATGTCAAATGCAATGCTTGATTATGGTCAAATGGCAGCATGAGATTCATTTTTGTGATGCAATGTCTGAAAAAGATGATCGTGGATTAGTTTTTGAATAGTGAAGTTAGTACTTTTTGTATGTTCACTTGTAGAAAAGATTTGTCAGATGCGCTGGTTGTTTCAACTGAATTGGGTGGGTATTCAAACTATAAAAGGAGCAAGTTTTCTTCACCATATGTAGCTGGTGAACTGGTTTTATACTTTTCAAATTCTAGAATCAGCTCCATGTTATCAGAACAATGGCTTCTTTTGTTCCATTTGTGTAAATAATTGGAAATATGCCACTCTTTGAATTGGATTGAAGTGATTGGACGCACGAAGATTGATCACAACTTTAGCATTTCTCAGAAATGGTTTTGAACATTGAAGTGAAGTGTGAGAAAAACTAGGGATCTATAGGTGCTGCGTAATTGATAAAGGTGTTATTCAGTTGCTGACCTTGTGTTGTTCATTTGATGTTTGACCGTACAGTTCTTGGATAAAGCATAAGATTGAAATACTATCTAGCAAGTGAATTGTTCAAAATTCGGTGCTATTGGTTGTTATGTAGTGAATGAACACTAAAATATGAGGGTTTCAAAAACTTGAGATATAAAATGGAAATGGCTAACTGAGCATGATTGTGTGAAACGTCCCTTTGTGCAAATTTTAGATGTATTTTCTGCTAGAAAGTCAGTATTTGGATGGTTGTGCGGTTAGATGGTGCACTATTTGCTAGTATTTTCTTTGGGCCTTGAAAATTGTGGTGAATTTCAGAACAGAATCAATCTGGAAACAAGACACTTGAACTAGATTGCATGGTGCATGACTCATGGAGTTAAAAGAATCAATTGGTGTATTTTGACGAGCCTGTCAGCAATGGGATCACTTACTTGATGCATCCACAAATTGCATATCCAGAATTGGTTTTCTTAAGATCGATTTCGTAGTCACAAAGCAACAGCTTAGGTGTGTGAATGCTTTATTGTGCAAATCAAACTTCTGGGATTCTTAAACTTTTCGTGTAAATTACCATGGCAACCAAACTATTTGTCTTCTGTTGTAATTTGTTTTTCCAGTGTGCTTATGAAGCTAGAAAACAGGACATCTTGAATGAGTTTATTTTCTGATGCTGTGCCAATGCTACCTAATGGTTTAACTTGATGGTGCATCCCTTATAGTGAACATCGGGCTTGGCGGGTCAATATCTGGAGCACATTATCATTGTTGACAGAATTGAGCTTCGTCTCTTAAGGTAAAACTTCTAGATAGAAATGCTAACCTCCTGCTCTAAGATGCATTTTTATCTGTGTTTCTTCCTAACATCTTATTGTTTCCTTAGTTCAGTTGTTAAACATGGTCCTGATTAGGAGGGCTTAAGTAGTTAAGCTTAAAGCTGCCATAAACTTTTGCCCGACCAGACAAGAGTGATATTAGAGTGGCTTCTCATATCAACTTAGGGCTTTTAGGAAAAGCTAAATTCCAACAAACATCGCATATATACACCTGACCTTACCCCTTAGTTTCAATGGTTGTAACCTTGGTTCAATGGGAAAAACTCTCCCTCTCTCTCTCTTAGTAGGAGGGTGCTCATGGCATGCCTACACAAAGGCCCTATTTGGGAGGGTTTCAATTCTTGTCAAAAGTGGCTTCTAGAGATTTCTTAGAAAGATTGGGGACTCATTTGGGAGGACTTAAGTTCCTACTTGAAGTGGTTTTTGGAAACTTCTCCGAAAAATTGAGGGAGAGATTTAAATCTCTCAGTATTTCTCAATTTAAAATGAGTTTAACCTTTTTTTGAGAAGTCTTCCCACTCTTCCTACTGTACCCGTTTGGGAGGATTGGGAGGACTTATGTTTTTGACGGTTTTAAACTGAAGCTGAAGCCTTCCCAAATAGAGCCAAAGCATGACATCGATGCTTTAGAAATTAGCAGCATGCGATTTTGTTTAGGCCCCGTTTGGAAGGGTTTATAGTTCTGCAAGAAAAAGTTTATGGAAGCTTCTCAAAGAAGATGGGAAGATGAACATAAGTTTTTCGGTGCTTCTCAATTCAAAATGAATTTAAGTTTATTTGAGAAACCCTTCTACTATGCCTGGAGTACTGAAGCTTCTGGATGTTGACAGAACTTTCTTATTACTATAGGCTATTTTTGCTGAAAGTATGCTGGGACTTCGCTTCCAATATCATTCTTTTTTTAGCATCATTGTTAAAATTAGTAAGAAGCTGCTGATTCTATTTTATTCCGGAGCCACATGCAACTTGGTCAAGAAACATATCATTTGGCAGTTTGGTGAAGCCTCTTGCTTAATGTTGATATATTCATGTGAGAATTGGCATATTTTAGATCATTGGAGTTAGAAAGAGATGCTTGTTGATACACGCTGTGCTTCTTGAGGAGTCATGAGCAAATGGTACGCAATGTGCACCTGCCCTGCATAAATACAGATTCGTAGACGACGTCAAAATCATCAAAGGCCCAGCCTGGCATAGGGGTCAGTTCATGTCCACGCTTGTCCTTGCTAAAGTTTGGTCATGCCACCACAATTCAGCTATCATTCAATTCGTGGTCACGTTTTGATCTGTCAGCGGAAATATCCCACCTTTGACTACTTTTTGTTGTTTTTGTTTTTGTGCCAAATTTTAGGCGCGGAATTTGATTTGAGGCATGTCTGATTTGCTATCTAACTTTGCCCTGTGTTTTCTTGGTTAGTCCTAAATTTGGTTATCAATTTCTTATACCTAACTTGCAAGAAAATGAACTAGGACTTTAGGGGGTGTTTGGAATGGTGAGAAAAATATAGTGATTTGGAAGGTTTTAAATTCAATGGAAAATTTTCTATGGTGTTTGGAATAAGAAATGGTTATATAAAATTCTTTTGGAACGGACATTTTCACAAAAATTTTTGGAGAAAACAAAACTTGAGGTCAAATGTCATAGAAATTTTTTTTTGTCTCTTGTTCAAGTCAAATGATAAACTCTTTTTTTTTTTTTCAAATTCCTATATTTTTCCTGTGTTGCACTTGTTCAACAATTCTTGTGTTTTATATATAATTCCTATGGATTTAAATGACCATACTATCCCATTCTTATGTTTTTTTCTATTCCTATATTTTGTTTTTCTTGCATCGCAAAGAAGTCTTAGGCAATTTATTATCATCATTTTTTGATTGAGATGACCAATTTTTTATAAAACAAATTGAGATTAGTTGAAACTAGAAATCAAACACCCCTCGGATTTGGTAGCCAAAATTTCTCATTGCTCTCTACGACAATTGGCAAATTTTTTATGTGCTATCAAATTTTTTTGTTCATATAACATATTTGGTCATAAATAAAATTAGTCATGTTGTTTTTAGTGGGAGCCACAGGTACCCTAAATACCTGTACGCTTGTCCCGATGTGCCCGTCTACAGATCAGGGAACTACCCGCACGCGTGGCTCGTACGTATGCCGCTGCCTATCGCGGCCATCAGATGTGTCCGTCCGAAAAGCCCACCAGCGCACGCACCGCGGCGAGTTTCCAACGAACCAAGCCCAACAAAACCCCCGCCCGATTGGACTTAAAACGCCAAAAGTTGTGCCCGCGTTGCAGCACTCCTACCGACCCGCGCCTGTGCCATAGCAAAATCCAGCTGATTCTTCGGCCGTTCCCTGCCGGTACATTCGAGGCTGACGGGGTGACGGCGTGTGTTTTGAATTATTTTCTCTCGTGCATAATTTTCTTCTTGTCCAAGCACACAAATAATCCATCTATCTTAACTATGGATGGTTTAATTAAGCTAGGCATATATTTTATCTGATATTATATTTATTTTGAGTTCTAAAAATTTTCAAATTAATAATAAAAAGAAAAAAAAATATAAAATTGTGTTCAAATTATAATTTTACAAATCAATCAAACAATTTTTATGACTCATAATGGGTATAACTATGATCTCATGTAAGAGATGTTTCTTTACCGTATTAATTGTTTTATATAATTCTACATAATATTTTGTCTAATCAGATATTTTATTTGAGATAAATAGTTCTATAATATTATAAATATTGAATATTTAGTAAAATAATACTGAATATTTGATTGACTAGTAGGCCCAACTTTTTTGACATTACAACTTGCTCCTTTTCGAGTTTTTTTTTATAAATAATCCAGATTAAACAAATAATTACAAAAATAACCCCAGTTGCAAGATTTTACAAAAGTAGGCCACCACGTCAGCCTGTCGAGCTTTCATTGCTTGACAAGCTGATTGTCGCGTGCAACTAGCGTGTCGAACTCTCAGGGCACGACAATACCCTCGTCCAGGCCCTCAACCACACTCGACAAGCCACTAATCGACCACGACCAGGGTAGTGCTGGGCACTCGATAAGCCATCCACCAAAAAGAATTTTAATTGCGGGAGCGGGGATCGAACCCGGGCCAACGACGTGGCAGAAGGGGGTTCGCACCAGCTGGACTAGGAGTCTTTAGCTGCTTTAGTACCATTGGACTTTATAATATTGTTTTACTTGTCGAGTATCCAGTATTCGACAAGTTACTGGTCACCTTTTCACCTCTCTGGTCCCATCCTCCCTCAGTTATCTGTCCAGCACAGACAGCACACACACGCACACACACCTCTCTCTCTCATTTTCAATCTTCAAGTTTAGATCTAGTAAAATCCGTCCGGTAAATTTATTCGGTGTAGAAGAGAAACTTGTAGAAGATTCCGAGCTCTTCGTAAAGAGATATTTTTTTTGAAATGCATTTAAGATTCTGTTAAGTATGTTGCTAATGATATAATTAGGGTTTATGTTTATGTATATAAAACCACTGGAGTAAATATTATCTTTTTAGGATATATGTTTAGGAAATATGTGCATGTGTATGTATGTTTGGAAATTAGGTTTTTTTTATATGTATGTGTGTATGTTTGGAAATATATGTTTTTTATAAATTAGGTTTTTTAAATGTATATGTGTATATTTGTAGAAATTATAAAATTAGGTTATTTTTAATTATGTGCAACTATGTTTATAAATTAAGTTTTTGAAATGTATAATGCGTATGTTTTTGGAAATTATGAAATAGGTTATTTTTAATTATGTGCAACTATGTTTAGAAATTAGGTTTTTCAAATGTATATGTGAATGTTTTTCGAAACTTTGTGCACGTGTGTATGTTTTTATGAAATATGAAATTAGTTTATTTTTAATTGTGCACATGCATACTCTATGTCTCAGAATTATGTTTTGTAAATGTATATGTGTATGTATTTAGAAATTATGAAACTAGGTTATTTTCAATTACATGCATGGATGCATGCTCTATGTTTAGAAATTAGGTTTTTCAAATGTATATGTGTATGGTTTTAGAAACTATGTGCATGTGTGTATGGTTTTAGAAAATATAAAATTAGGTTATTTTTAATTGTACACATGAATGCTCTATTTTTAAGAATTAAGTTTTGTAAATATATATGTGTATGTATTTAGCAATTATGAAACTAAGTTATTTTCAATTACATGCATGCATGCTCTATGTTTAGAAATTAGGTTTTCAAATGTATATGTGTATAGTTTTAGAGACTATGTGCATGTGTGTATGGTTTTAGAAAATATAAAATTAGGTTATTTTTAATTGTACACATGCATACTCTATGTTTAAAAATTAGGTTTTGTAAATGTATATGTATATGTATGTATTTAGAAATTATGAAACTATGTTATTTTCAATTACATGCATGCATGCATGCTCTATGTTTAGAAATTATGTTTTTCAAATGTATATGTGTATGGTTTTAGAAACTATGTGCATGTGTGTATGTTTTTAGAAAATATAAAATTAGGTTATTTTTAATTGTACACATGCATACTCTATGTTTAAGAATTAGGTTATGTAAATGTATATGTGTATGTATTTAGAAATCGGTCCATAGAGTTGTCAGACATAATAATGTCATGTTATTTACGCGTGAGACGAATGTGTATAGGGAATGGAGAATCCAGAAAAAATTTGCATATTTTATGGCGATGACTTAGTTCGCGAGGGGCAAAGCGGGGTTGATATGAGCCGTTGCCAGTATGTGACGGGCGAGTTGAGCGTACATAACACATCGTTCCTGGAGCTGAATTTATGGATCCTAAATATGTTCGGGAAGCGGCTTCGTAACCAAATGGCTCTAATTGAAGGGCTCATTGTACAGGAGGTAGATAATGAGCCATACTGGATACTGCGCGAAATTAAAGGGGACAAATCTTGGAGCTTTTATATTCGAAGAGTGGAAGACTCCCATGGCGGACTGCTCGGTCAGTTCACGATGTATGTGCAGTTTTGCAACGTAGGAGCAACTGAGCGTGCGGTGGAGGCTGAGCCAAGCGTCGTGTCCGGTCCTGCAACATTCAGGGTTAGCGAGTAGTCGGATGTATTCTGCCATACTCGCGTAGATGTGTGTGAGGTGTTGGATTGCCTTCCATCAGTGTTCGACGGAGATGATTCGACGAACTCGGAGGCATTCGATGGCTCTGATGATGATAATCCTGGTCCCCGCAAGAGTGGCTAGATCATTCAGCATACAGTCAAGCTGTGTTGCCAATGGATCAAGGTTCGAGATGATCTTTCGAGTGCGGTGGCATACAAGTAGAGCAGGAGTTTCAGAGCAAGGGAGATCTGAAGAATACCGTGGCGAGCTGGTCTCTCGCAATTAACCGGCAATACAGGTTTGTCAAGTCAAACCCTAACCTATTTGTCATAGCCTGTGTAACACCAGGCTGCCCATGGAAGATTCGTGCCATGCGGCCGAATGACAACATCGGTTTTGTGGTGACAAGAGTTACCGCACACACATGCTTGCTTACGGAGGCGCTGGACAAACACAGAAACCTGACGTCGTCGTACATCGGTAATATCATCCAGCCGGCCGTGCGAGAGAACATTTCGATAATGCCGAGAGAAATAATGAAGCAAATTGCCGATAGGTGTGGGTACACTATAGGGTATGCAAAGGCTTGAAGAGCAAAACAGAAGGCCATTGAGGGCATGTTCGGCACATTTGACCACGCCTACAATAATGTAATGTAGTTGCTGTGCAACATCGTTCAGACCAACCCGGGCACAATTTTGGATATCTTCGATCAGCTAGCTGTATGTCGAGACGGTAGCCCCAAACAGAACACTCGGGTGCTTCGTCAATTGTTCTGATCATACCGCCAGTGCATCGAGGCATTTGCTTATTGTCGTCTAGTCATATGCATAGATGGTACATTCTTGACCGGAAAGTACAAGGGCACGCTTCTCATTGCTGTTGCTGCGGATGCTAATGACCAGTTGCTTCCATTGGCGTACGCGATCGTTGAGTCTGAGAACTCGGAAAGTTGGTTGTGGTTTCTGATCAATGTGAAGCGGGCGGTTGTTGGTGATCGAGAGAAGGTCTGCATCATATCGGACCGCCACCGAGGGTTGCTCCACGCTATTGAGGTAATGCGCGGGGCCCCAGATGCTCCATACAAATGAGCGGATGTGCGCAACCGTTGGTGCATGCAGCTCATTGCGGCAAACCTTTTTGCACACTTCCGCAGCAAACAGATCATGGATTTGTTCAAGCGGCTATGCATGCAAAATCAATCGAGGAAGTTACAAGCTGTGTTTGACAAATTGGAGGTGCTGAAGTGAAGTACTCTACGAGGAGGGCCAGCAATGCTGCCGATGATGCGACCGTTAACAAATTCTCCCAATGGATTCAGGACAAGGACATCGAGAAATAGTCCTTGCTGCACGACGAAGATGGCGCAAGGTTTGGGATAATGACGACCAACCTTTCAGAGGTGTGCAATTATGTGTTAAGGGAGTGAGGTGTTTGCCGGTCACTATTGTAGTGGAGATGACATGGTACCGTACAGTCAAGTACTTCAATAACAGAAGTGTTGCCGCCAAAACGCTAGTCGATAATCTCATAAGAGCCTTACCCAATGTTGTGCAGTCCTACTTGACTGCTCGTGTAGTCAAGGCCCAGCGGCACGAGGTGACAATAATAAACAGACTTCACCGAATCATTCAAGTCCGCCTTCAGCAGAAGAACGTGAGCGGCCAACTTAGGCCTGGACGGATGCACGAGGTCATTCTTCGGGATGTCACTAAGTGCACATGTAACAAGCCGAGGCTACTACACAAGCCCTTCTCGCATGTCCTTGCTTCATGTGCGGCGCTCGGTGTGAGCCCTGTGCCTTACCTTTCGGAGTATTTCAGCCTTGATAACCTTTCAAAGACGTGGAGTGGCGTGTGGAGAGTTTTTATGACGCTCGTTGACTACAGAGTTATCCCTGCTGGCGAGACTACCTGGATCCCAGATGTAAATCTAAAGCCAACGGGTTCTGAACGACGGAAGACACGCCGAATACACAACGACATGGATGAGTCACAGGGGGTAGCTCACGAGCTAGGAAATGCTCGATCTGTAGGCAGGCCGGACATAGCAGGAATGATTGTTTGAATGCACCCGGATCATTGACCTAGCTATGTTGTGTGTGTTTGACGAAACTTTGTAAGAAACTTTGTAATACGCTTCTCATTTGCATTGGATGGTTGTAATCCGTACGGTATTTTATTTCGTCATGTCCAATGGACATCTTAATTTCAATAATGGTATGCTATGTTACTTTCATGTTGTGTGCTATCCATGTGTATGTTACTTTCAATAATGGTTCATGTTGTATATTATGTTACTTTCAATAATGGTTCATGTTGTATATTATGTTACTTTCAATAATGGTTCCTGTTGTATGTTTTAACAGGCATGGTCGGTGGGGACAGAGATCTTCTAGAGCTGCTGACCAGCATATGTGACCATGGACATCGCGGCCGCATGTTGTCCGAGGGGTGGGACTTGGAGCCGCTGGTAGTGCGTGCTCCCTTGGAGTACTGGCCTCTCCATGAGGGCTACATCCCCATCCTCCGGGATGTAGGTTTATTGCCGTTCGCCCGTATGCTACAGATAGGCCGGCATATTGAAAGGGATCTAGGATATCAACTAGAGGGGGGTGAATAGGCGATTTTAAATAATTAACAATTAATCAAACAATTAATAGTAAATGAGAGCAAATAACTAACACATGAAGAACAATGAACAATTTTAACACACGGATATATCCCGTGGTCTGGGTGATTTGCCGATCACCCCTAATCCACGTTGAGGCAAACTCAAATCTCTAACCGCTCCTCTATCTAGTCAACCTTCTCTCGAGAAGTGACCTAGATCTTGAGCCGGATTAGTGTGATGAGTTATCCAAACCTCGATTTCACCAATGATGCACTTTACTGCTCCAGCAAGGCGTGCTCAACCCTTTTACAAGACGTTTTAAGGCTTCTTCATAATCTTCCTTAAAGAGCTCTCCAAAACCTTCTCTCGAGCCGTTTAGGAGCCGGCAAACTCCAAGAGTAACAAGCCGGTGATGATCACTTAACCTTCTTCTAGTGCCACAAGATTGATTTAATGATCTAAATGCAATGCACTAGAAGATCTCAAATGCACACTCTCAAAAATTTGAGAATTAGAACCCTAGAGTGTATGAAACTTGTTTAAGCTCTCAAGGATAATGACAATGTTCACAAATATGCCAAAAGTTATGAACAGGGCGGTGCATTGGAGTATATATACCTCCCACAAAAAATATAGCCGTTACAGGCCGTTGGGAGAAAAAGATCACTTGGCGGTCAGACCGCAGGTATAAGCCCGGTCAGACCGCCGCAATTGCAACGGCATTAAACAGGCGCAATAAATGCTCACCTGCCCTTGTCAGGCACACTTACGGTTAGATCGGAGCCAATAGCGGTCAGACCGTGAAACTGTCCAGAGACGACATAGTTTCTGGACACGTTATACGGTCGACCGAAAAATACGGACAGACCGGCCATACGGTTAGACCGTAGTACAAAAACACGGTCAGACCGATTTCTCGGTCAGACCGGTCTAACAAACAGTCAGACCGTCATAACACAATACATCAGAAGGATAGGGCATGAAGTACCAGGAGACTGACTTAGATTTTTGCCTATGGACAGACCGACCTTTTAAAGGTATACACTAGACTTTGACATAACGTCTGTCAGTCCGAAACCCTATTCGGTTAGTCCGTCTATTCGGTCAGACCGGTCTAACAGACGGTCAGACCGACTGAGACAGAGTTTGGCAGAAAATAGTTGAAACAAGCTTTTTCAAAGAATGTGACCTTCTAGTGTGCAATGCAAGTTGATTTTATGATTTGTGGTACATAGATAAAGTATTTCGTGATACACCACATGCTCCTCTTAATAGTACTGTGACTATCCAAAAATCCGGTCAAAATTCTTCTCTAATCACCTTAGATCGGTAAAATGGAAAAGACCCTATTTCGTACCTTTGCCTCTTTGATCAATGTCCTTTCTTCATCATGAGGCTCTTTCTTTGCCTTTCATTACCCTGTCTTATGAGTCTTCTTGACACAACTTAGCAGGTATCGTTAGTATAGCATTTGCAATTGTCATTAATTACTAAAACACTCTTTAGGGGCCTAGAAGCTACACATATCACACTGGGCAGGTCGTTGATCAACGGATTGGTAGATCGATGGCGTCCGGAGACCCACACTTTCCACTTCCACTGGGCGGAGATGACAGTCACACTGGAGAATGTGAGCATGTTGCTTGGTTTACCTGGCAGTGGACATCCCATCGTCCCCCGGCTAGCACGCCCAGATTGGCGCGCACAGATGCACCTCTGATTTGACATCGGTAACCACAATGACGAGATCCCGGCATCTAGGCGTGGTGTCCCCCACCGATTTTTGACACGCTACCGTGACTGCCCTGATGATGCCCCCGCCAATGTAGTTCGGCGGCATCTTTTCACCTAATTGCTGGTGACGCTGCATTATATCCTGTTCTCTTTGACGCACGGTGACACTGTGTACACGTGGTTCATTCCCCTGGTGAAGAGTATCATTCATGCGGATCTAAGGGCCATGCCACGTTACAATTGGGTGATAACAGTGTTGTGTGCGACGTATAGGGGGCTTTGAAAGGCATGTTGCAGGACCGCGACTGGATCATTGTTGTCCGCATGCCCTATACTACTGCAGCTGTGGTCATGGGAGCACTTCCCTGTTGGTCGGCCGCGTTTAGAGCGGCACATCCATCCGTACGGTGCACCAGTGGACTACGAGAATTGGGTTGATCGACCGAACATGGGAGACCGTTGGCTGGGAGGTCGGCCGAGGTGGTCATCGTCACAGATTCACCGCTGTTATGTGGCGTACCTGGGAGAGTTTGATTTCCTGCTGGATGCACACGTCATATGGAGACCATGGACACACACGTCATATGGAGAGGTTGATCTCCCATGTTGCACCGTACGGCATTTCCTCGCATTGCACCACTGGCCAGGACTGCTGGCTTTCACGTCAACACATGGTGTTATCACATGTAGTGGAGCCGTATTTTCCGGAGAGGGTGATGCGCCAATTCAGGCTACACCAGCAGATACCGCCCCCGGAAATAAATCGACAACGCCATCTCCCGCGAGAGATTCACGTGTATGCCTGTAACATTTTCTATATCTCGGTTACGTACTGAATATTTGTTTGTTTCCTTGCTTTATGTGCATCATGTTACCTTTTGAAGACAAACACGTAAAGGAAAACACTCCGACAGCTGGCAGAGCAAGAATGCCAAATGGGTCAACGAGTGGGAGGACCACGTAGCGACGGATGTTGTTGTCGAGGAGCAGCCGTACGACCCTGTGACGTACCAAGCCTATCTTCAGTGGTACGTGCCGCACACCCGCACACAACTTGCTCTCGCGGCCCCACCTTCGCCGACAGAATTATCACATCAAGACAGTCTTCGATTAGGCCTTGATGTTCAGTTCCCAGGCTGGATACATCGCTCGGTACGTTTGTCTTGGCTAGATACTTATGTTGTCTCTTATCTTATCTATTTTTCCAAAGTTCCCATATGAGTTTCACATGTGCAGGCTGACATAGCGGTGGCCATCGACAGACAGGCGCACTTCCTGTTGTCTGGCCTTTCTCGGGGAGGACGACGGTTAAAGACGGTGGCGCGTGGTGCCCTACATTCCATTCGTATAGGAACATAGCGACTCTTCTTCGACCTAACTTGTGGCCGAAAGACAGATGGATCGGTTCCACACCAGAGAGGGGCCCGGCCACCTAGCCCGATGTCAGTTCGGCCTAGCCTGAGTGGTGCTGACAGAGCACTTCGTCCGCACGACCCAGTCATTGCGGCACATCGTCGACCTGGGGAGGTGACGTACCAAGTACGTCCGCCGTGTTGGATCTAGATCGATCTAAGATATCTAGGTTTTGACAATTAATGACGATTTGAATAAATCCCTGATGATTAAAGTTAATTTGAAAAATGTCAGATTTGATGATTAAATGAAAATTTAGATAAATCCTGATTTAGTATAAGTAAATTGAATTGATTATTGATGAACCCTGAAATGGATGTTTCCTTAATGGTGGGTTTAATATTGATGCATATGTAGAGGGGGAGTTCGATGGTTGCATCAATCTTGTGCTAAGTGTAAATTGGAATGTCATTGAGATAAATCCTGAAGTTTGATGACTCCTTATTGAGGTTTTGACATCGATGCATATACTGAGGGGGAGCTCATCATATTGGTCATCTGATCCGATTGCCATCATGACATTAGTAGTACAGATCGTGTGCGTATGTCTTTACCATATACGAATCTATATAATTGTAATTCATCTTATACTCATTTGCTATTTGTTGAATATGGTTTTGTCATTTCACCGGAAAGAGAAATTGTTGAGCTAACTTCTGTGTGGAGTAATTTCTCTAGTGATGAATGACAAACTGATTATGAGACTAATGTTGTGTATTGAGTGTATGTGTTGGAGTCTCAGATTGGTCGCAAGATGAAAGCAAGCAAGGGCGTGAAAAGGATGATGCCAACATGAGTCATCTCGAGCGAGGTCAAACTTAGCGAGGTCGAGTTTTGCGAGGACAAGCATCGAGTGGTCGAGCTTCACGAGGTCGAACTTCACCAAAGGTAAAATCCAAGATTAAAAATTGTTTTCTTAGGATTTTACCGGTCTCGGTGTTTGGAGACAGACCAGGTTGATATGATTCTTTTTACTAGTTTAACCGTACTATTAAAAGGGGTTGAAAATTAGTAGCTTGAGTCTATCTAGTGTGAAAGCTCAAATGCATTCATATCATTTTGCATTAGTGTTTTATCGCCTTTTGCATTGCTAGAGAGTCTAAGTGTAGTTTGTGGTGCATTAGAGAAAATGCTTTAAAAACTGCAATTAATCTTGATCGCCATCTATTTAAATTGGTTTATTTTCTAGAGCTGGTCATGGTTGTACTTGCACATTATGATCGTATCCTTGGTTGATACGTGGTCGTGGTCGTGGTTGTGTCGCCGGTTTGGCGGTTTTCTGTTTAGGGTTTGGTCGTGGTCGTAGGAGTTTGAGCTAGTCGTACAAGACTTCGGCTCGCTTGCGTACACTCGACCAAACCCACTCGACCACCTGTTTTCGATCGGATATTCGACCTGTGGTTTTAGTTTTTAAATCATATTGGTTGTGGTTATCGCTGAGTGTCAGCTAAGATATCCACGAGAAAACAGCAAATCCGTATGTGCAAATACGTTAAATTGCATTAGAGATGATTTTTGGGTTGGAGATTTTGGCAGTAGGAAGGGTTTTGCATTTTCTAGAAATATATAGGCATTTCTAGGTCTTTCTCCTGTTGACAAAATTGTAGTGCTCTACGTTATCTTTCCAACAAGCCAAAAATCACCTCAATCGGATCTCTGGATCAAAAGTTATGCTTATTTTATATTAATGTACAGTGGCCGGACTTTGTCCGGGCATGGCCGGACATTGTCCGGCCTGTACAAATTTTTCAGCCTTTTGCAAAATGAAACTAGAGACATTTGCATCCGTTCGGGTAATTTGTCCGGGAAGGCCGGACTTTGTCCGATACGGTCGGACATTGTCCGGCCTGTACGAATTGTTTGAGCCGAGAAATGAAACAGAGACATATATATACGTCTGGGGTTTTTGTCCGGCGTGGCCAGACAAAGTCTGACCTTTACAAAAAAATCGCCCAACGGTAACTGATGTTTTGCAACGGTTGCATTTTGGTGTACTGGCCGGACAATGTCCGGCCTGTACAAAAATTCGTCAGTTCGTGGCAAACGGCTAGTTTTCCTTGAGGGCTATATATATCTTGTGTTTGCCTTCATTTGGGGCTACTCAAAGTGTTCGTATTTCAGTTGATAAGGTAGCCAAGACTTTGTATTTGCTATATTGCATCTAGAGGCTAGATTTGAGCCCAAATCTTGAGTAGATTTGAGATAGCGCATTTGTGTGAGGTTAATAGTGCTTAGTGCACTTCAATCACCATTTGCATACTAGTGCTAGAATGTTGAGCATCTCATTTGCATCTTTAAGTTTCTAGCACGAGATTCGTTCAAACGAAAATGCATCGGACTTGTTACTTTTGGCGATCGCCTTCGCCTAGACGGTGTCGGAGGAGAGTCGCAATCTCTCCCGGTTGAAGTTTGTTGGAGAGGCCGACAAATATCGTGTGAAAGGTTTGGTGCTCACCTATCCGGTGTGGAGAAGGAGCAACCTGAGTGAAATATCCTTCGTGGATATAGAAGCGAGGCTCACACGTGAGCGCTTCAACGAGGAGTAGGGGAGACTGGGCGAGTCTCCAAGACCTCGGTAAAAATCACTGTGTCAATTGTCTCTCTTTTGTATAATTCGTATTCATATTGACACAATTGCTTGATTTAGTATTGTTGCATGTTATATTGAATATTTCATATGGTTGAATGCAACTAGATGTTTGATTGCTAAACCTTTACAACCCTAGGTTATCCTAAATATCTTTTAAATTGTTAAGTTGGAAAGAAATTTTAAAAACCTCCTATTCACCCCCCTCTCTAGTCGGCATCCTTGATCCTACACGCCGGACCGTCTCGGCTTCATCGTTCCTCGTCAATGCACACTGCTCGACGCAGAGATCTGCATATTGAGGGCCCATCAAGACATTGCACTCCCGATTCAGATGACTCCGATGATGAGGACATCCGTCAAGACGAGGAGGATGCGAGTAGGGCGTTAGCAGAGCGGCTTGCGGTAGACGAAGATTGGGACCAGGCTCATATTGAGCAGGCGGCCCAGGGATAGGGACACTCAGTTTGATGGGGGTCTACGCAGATGAGCTGGGGGGGCCCGCCCACGACCACATGTATCAACACGACGATCGTGAGTACTATGCTCCGCAGGGGGGTGAGGCCAATTGGGTAGCATAATAGCGGGACAACGAGGACTGGTATACATATAGATATACATATACATACATATATATACACATATACATACATACATATATATACACACATATACATACATACATACATACATATATATACATACACATATACATACATACATACATACATATATATACACACATATACATACATACATATATATACACACACATATACCAAATTTGTGTACACTTCCCCTGCTAGCAGATGTGAAAAACTACCAAATTTGTGACGTTGAAAAAGTATTGCACCAAGGAAGTCATTGAACACTGTAAAGGGGAGAGACAAGCTTATGCATCACAGTGCATCTTCTTTGATAACAAAGTCGGCAATCATTAATCCATACATCTTTAATGTTCTCTTTCCCTGCAATTTGTTTGAATTCGATAATGAAGTCTTTGGAGAAAGGGCATTTTCTTTGTAGACCTAGATGCAATACACTTATACTGATCTAAAATATTTTGGGGGGAAACATTAGAGGAAAAATGATAAGTTAAACTGGGTTTCCATTGTGCAGATTTGACTTCATTCCTGCAAACTATTTCTTGTTGCTGAGCTAAGATAAAAGATATGCAGTAGCTTACTGATTTGTCATTAAAAAAATGGAACGATCTTATCATTCTTCATTGCTTTTGCAGATTCTGCACATTTCAGAAGCAGATGTAAGAGAAACAAAAATGTTGGGATCCACACCCATCATTATTGTAGGGGTAAATGATTTGCTGGAAATTTAGAACTGTCATCTTTTTTTAGTCAATTTTTTAAAATTATCATGTAGACCTTGTTTCCGAAATCTATTTGAAGTTTCAAACACAGCAGATCTACTGTATGCGTGATAGAGAAGGACAGATAACAGAAGGAGGACAGGTATACTATGGAAAATAGATATCTGTAACTGATTGTCTTTTTCATATTTATGTCTACTGTCATGTGACAGCTCTATTGTTGACTCAGCCATACTAAATTTGTTTTCTGAAATGAACTCTCACATGTTACTCCCTGTTTGATGTAAAAACCTTCCTAGATAACAAAAACTGGTTCATTTAGTAAACCTTGTTCGGCAATATAACCAAAAGAGCTGTATCTGATGTAAACTATCTTCCAAGGTGCGTGTAGTTTATTTTTGTTCTTACATAACAATATAAAGTTTGTCACCAGAGTTAGTAATAGTGAAGTATGTTCCTACTGGTTCCAAATATGACAGTGTGGACCTGACTAGTACTGTGTCGATATTTCTTTGAATTCTCATATACTGTAGGAGTTATGAATATGTCATTGAATTTTAAATGTTAAGATGATCAGCTCAAGTTTTCATGTCCTTTATATGGATGCAAAACAAAAATATGCATTAGTACAAGATGTATAACCATACTTGAACCTCTGACAGCTTGTATTGTTAGGGAGTCATGTGATCTTGGCCTCTTAATTGGCATTGTAGTCACAATTTGTTGTTCACAATCTAATTCTTGGTTTTTGGCTTGAATTGTGCTAGGATACCATTCAAACTGTCTATTATGCATGGGCCATGCAGCTTATGGACAGTGATGAGGTGCCAGAAGAAGAATCATACTACCCAGTTTGGCGGTTACGTGAAATGCAACAAGTTGCCATCAAAGCTCTCATATAGATTATGTCTTTTTTTTTTCTCTCCCTTTCTTTTCATCATTTGGATCAACCACTGCCACTGGTGCTTCACCATTTGGAAGGGAAGTCTAACCATTTTGACATTCATCACTCAGATAAGCTATCTGCAAATAGTGTGATCCTCTCCCTGTGAGCAATTTTTGGGAATCATCTCTTTATTTTACGACTCCAGTAGCAAAGCCCCCTCCTTTTCTCTATTCACTGATGTATCTAATGATTGTATGCTACTAATAAAATCAGCTGTTCTTTTCACATGTTGGCTGAAAGCGGTTGCAATGGCGACTTTTTTTTGTTCCTAGTTGGAAAAGAAATTGTCTTGAGTAATACTATGTCGAGGAAAATACTTAGCTTGTGCCTTTTGCATGTATTTTGATGACAAACTGGTGATGAAATAATGGTTTGCTTGGTGACTACTGATCTTGCTGAAAGCAAGATTTGTGGTTTCAATACTCCATGTTAATATTCTTGAATCTTGATGAGAAACTTTCGACCAGTGCAATTTTTGGACTCATCAAGTATGAGAACAAGGGTTTAGTGTAGCTTGAACAAATAAAAATGGTTGTTTTCAAGTAAACAACTACTCTTTATGTTATCCTCGAAATAAAAATTTTCAAGGAAAATTTCTTTTATGCTATTGAAAAAATTATGAAATTGTGATATGTGAGGTTAACATGGTGAGGTTGGATTCATATATTAATAAGACATTCAATAACATAAAAGCAATATTGAAATTTTGTAGGAGACAAAAAAATTTAGATTTTCTCGAATGAATCATTTAATTAGAGAAAGAATTTAGGATTATTTTTATTATATCTTGTTAAAAAAATTGTTATATTGTCATATATGTTCTATAATTCTATTCTTACATAATATTTTTTATCAATCAGAAATTCCATGGTAATATATGGAGAAGTAAGTGTCTATTATAATGACAAATTGAGAAATATCTATCTGTTTAATTTTTTCCCCCGTCCTATAGCTTTGGGACGTCATGGAATGTGTGATATGATATGGTGTGCCACATGATGATAAATTGATAAGTATTTACGCTTGTCCGGTAGCTATCCCTTTCTTGATGCCATCTTTTCGCCCACACCAACACTAGCTGTCCAGCACAGAAAGAATGGCATAATTAAGTTTGTGTATGTATAGCCCCACAGGAAAGAACCTCATATACACAATATGTTTCTACATTGGTCTTGATTATTGATTGATCATGATACGACGGGCATCAGTTAGAGTTGCATTCTTGTTATTCGAGAATGTATCCAGTAGAAATTATTTTTAAAATAAAAAAACAAGAACTAGTATTTTTCCAACAGACCATATTTGGGAATTTTTTGACGAATAATTCAATAAAAAAATAATTTAAAAAATAACTCAAATTTTTTTAAAATTACAAAAATGACATTCGTGCGACTGAAGACGCACGACCCATAAGCACGCTGACTCAAGACAGTACCATGACTTCGCGAGTGAACCATAATCTCTCAGGTGAGAGTTGAGTTTTGTAACCAACTAAACTAAAAATAGGTTGTGATTTCTATAATAAATAAAACATAGTATATAAGTATATGTATATATGGATTTGACGGTGGCAGGTTTAACTGCAGCTCCAACCTTACACTCCTCGTGTTTCTCCTGCCGTTATTGTTGCTTCGACTCATGACTTACACTACACAAACAAGATTAACACAAAACAATATGAACAAACACTAATAAATTACAACGTAGTGTATAAATAGCTAATATGAATAGCTACGTTGTAATTTATTAGTGTTTGTTAATATTGTTTTGTGTTAATCTTGTTTGTGTAATGTAAGCCATGAGTCGAAACAATAACAACAGTAGGAGCAACATGAGGAGCGTGACATTAGAGCTGTAACTGAATCTGTCACCACCGGATCCATATATACATGCATACACTTATATACTATATTTTATTTATAATTAAAATCACAACCCATTGTAATCTAACTGGTTAGGAAACTCAACTCCCATCTGAGAGACCAAGGTTTGAATCCCGGTCTTGAAAATATTCAGAATGTTTTAGTTAAATTTAAATGGTGTGGGTTTCAATCGCGAGCCCAGATCGTGACTGAAAGCACGCGTGGCACAGTTCTAGGCCAGCGGTGCATATGGGCCGTTTCACATCTTCAGTTGTGAGCTAAAAAGTTTTTAGTTATTTTTGAAATTATTTTTTATTGGATTATTTGTAAAAAAATTCAATATTTGAAGAACACAAATCAATATAGTAGTCGGTTCGACTAGAAGTCTGGATCAGATGATGTGAATCTTTCTCTAAAAAAAAAAAGTTCCTTCAGATCTCATCTTGCATTACATTGTGGTTTTGAATCTTATGACACATTTTGTTGCCATCAAGTTTGGTGTTGTGTCAATTCTGAAATCTATCCCCCCTTATCTCTGTATGTTCTGCTTCTTGGAATTTGATATCTAATCACTTTTGACTGAATTCCAAGTTGATGTGGACATGAAGCCTTTTGTGTTTTGCTCCATCTTCCAACCACAACGGTTCATTCATGACTGTGCCATGATCAAAAAGAATGTTTGCAGTTCATACATCTTACCAAATTGAGAGAAAACTTTGGTTTGCTTCTCAGATTTGCGCATAGCATCAATCTTGATTTGCTCATGGAGCCCATGCAGTGCAATGGTGTGTGCGAGTTTCAGTTATGGCACACCCAAATTGTGATCTTTCAGAGTTTCTCTTTTCCATTGTATCAATGACGTCTGTATAGTAAGACTCAGAAAGCCATATATTCTTGCATTTTACGATCTAACTTGTGCAAAGCACACTAAACTCTACTAATTGGTGCTGTTAGAACAAGTTATGGTTTGTTAAGTAGGAGAGGGTACAAGCTAGAAGTGCTACTTTGCTTCTATCATACACTTAACATTTTTATTTCTTTTAGAAAATTGTTTTACTATGTTCTATTGGCAAACCCCCAACCCTCATGTGAGCTCTCAACTCAAGTGGGTTTAGTTTTATCTTACTAATGTAAGATGTGAAAGAGTTGTATATAATACAACTTATGTCGAAAATACTAGTTCCGGATCAATCTTTTTATATGAAGTAAGGATGACAGTACAAATGAGTTAGTGTGTGTCACATGTCTCGTATTAGGTTGTAATGGTAGTGTGTTGGACCCTGTGGTGTTACAAATAATATCAGAACTAACCCTCACAACTACACGGGCGTGTGCAAGTCAGGTGTGTGGAGTATGGTGCAGATTAAGAGTTGATGTACTGCCGACATTAGACGCACAAACATGCCATGAGAGGAAAGATCCTGACCATTTTCCCGTTAGAGTATATTATGACTAATGAGGACCTCAAATCCTTTAAGAGGTGGAGTGTGTGAGACCGCATAGACGTGTCATAAGAGGGAAAATCTTAAATATTTGCCCCGTGAGGATATACTATGAATTGACGATGACCTCAAATCCTTTAAGAGGAGGAGTGTGTGAGACTCTAATTCAAGAGGGTTTAGTCCCATTTGCTAGTATAAGATATGAGAGAGTTGTATATAAGTCAACTTATGACGAGGACCTCAAATCCTTTAAGAGGTGGAGTGTGTGAGGCCGCATAGATGTGTCATAAGAGGAGAAATCTTGAGTATTTGCCTTATGAGAATATACTATATTATAGATTGATGAAGATCTCAAATCTTTTAAGAGGACGAGTGTGTGCGACTCCAACTCAAATGGGTTTAGTCTCACTTGCTAGTGGAAGTTGTGAGAGAGTTATATATAAGGTAACTCGTGTCTAAAGTATTAACTTTGGACTAATGCTTTTGTATGAATGAGGATGAAAACGCAAGTGAGTTAATGCGTGTGTGCCATGCGTGTCATATGGGGTGTAGCGATAGTATGTTGAACCGTGGATCGCTACACTCTAACACATACATACATCAACACAAGACTTCTTCAATAAAACATATACATGAAAATAAAGAGGATCGAAAATTAAACCTTCAACTTGTATGAATATACGCCGTGAGTTTCATGCACGGACCCGTTTGCACCTAGTTTAACCTGTTAAAGGGAGGTACTTAGTTTACTCATATTTTAGCACCTTTTTCATATTTAACCCCTACTAGATTGATGATTTTGATTCAATTTGAGTTGGAACTTGATCCATCTTGAAAATTTTTTGATCATATCATTGAACTCGACAATTAATTTTTTGATTTTAAACTTAGAATATCTGATTTCGTACACTAATCAGTTAAGAAAAACTTAAGTTGTTAAAAAAAATACAATCAATTTACTAATCCATTAACATACATCCTAACTGTACCAAAGCTAATCATTCAGTGATGATCTGCACCGTGAACATGAAAACTGACATGAGCAGACAAATTTGCAATAATTATCACCTTTGCAGACCACCTTATGCACTCCCGAAAAAAAACACAATTTGGCTTTTTTGATAACCTCACACCACTTCTTTTGCAGTACATTGCTCTTCAAGTCTCAATGGTGGTCCAAATCACCCACCTAACATCATTTGACAGATATTTATTCGATTGTGACAGTAAAGTACATGATCACATTAGTGGTAACCGAAAGTTATTATAGTAGATTTTACGAATGAAAAGAGGAAAAAAAGTTTCATCTCGACTGGTTTATAGTTTGCTTTTCATAATTTTTCGAAATTCCAATGCTCTCTGATTCACACAATAGGGAGAAAAGAACAAAAATAGAAGCACAGAAAAGGAGTAGACAAATTGCATCCAGAAGAAAATGCATGGGATTAGAATTTAAGATCAGGAAGCAATCAAAAAGTAATGTAAAGATTTTGTAAGAATTCTTTTAGAAATTGAAACATTCAGTTAGGTAGAAAATTTTCTCCAAATTTTTTTTTGTTCCAAAGAGGATCTTAATAGAGCTTTTTAACCCACGAAAAGATGGAGAAAGTGATGGGCCAGTGCTTGGCTGTCCTCCCAGAAAAGTAGCAAGCATCCATGATCGATTGGACAGGAGGCATGGAAGGCTAAAAACGACCTGATGCGCAAGCTAATCCTACGGAGACATGCATCAAGTTTTGTTCTACTACAAACATCATGATATGGTTTTCCCAAACCAAGTTCCTATTGATCTATTTCTTATACTCATTATCTTTCAAATCACTCTAGGCCTAATTTATTATTGGATCTAAAATGCTAAACCTGACTTAGCTATAAATATTGGATTAGAACAGGTCAAAAGTACTCATGTCTACTTTTAACAACCAATATCTGTCAGGAAGTACTGAGCCGTTTCCTTTTTTGGTTTTTCTTTTTTTTTGAAAAAAAAAACTTTCTTGAGAGGCTTTTGCTTGCTGTAAGTGTTACTGTTAGCTTTTTGCAGCTCACAGCTTTGGACCTGTCTATGTATGTGCTGTCTTTTGCAAAGACCTATAAAAGAATTGTATCATTTATTTCAGAGGTCAAAATTCACCTATCTTTTTTTTTATATATTTGGATAGTTAATATCAGAAATTAATAATCTAAAATAAGTGGTTGAGAAGTTTTAAATTTTTTACGAAATGATTAATACCTCACTTTGTCTTTCATATTAATCTAGATCATTTAAATTTTGATTAGATGATTGAGATTTTAAGAAAAATATTCTCTTTCTTTTATTATATAAGGTCATCTCCAACATAATGCGGAGAAATAACCCAATAAAAAAAAGGGGAATCGCTGAGTCCGATCCACCATACGTGCGAACGGAAGCAGTTCGGCCTCAAGCAAATAAGGCGCGAATAGCTCATCCAGAGGACACATCTCCCACGGTGTCCTCATGTACAGAGCGGACAGAACGGTGTCCTGTAGAAAGCGCCGAGCAAGGTGACGCTGCTGATGGTGCTAAGCAATCAACTCGGGAAGTTGCTAGTCATCCGCCATACCTGCAATTATCGCATATTGGTCGATACATTGCAATATCACAATTAACAGTTATTACATATGTATTTAATGGAAGTCACAATATTACATTACAGTACTTAATGAAATTCACAATATTATAATATAGTACTATTTAAGAAAATTAACAACAACTCATACACATAAAAATGAATTGCTTTAGTTCCTCGAAGATGCTGACGTGCCTGTCACTTGTGGGCTATGGTTTCTTGGGTGACCAGGTTGCCTGTAAACAGTGCATCTACAGAGGTCATCTACACGCTCCGCTGCATCCATATCGTTGTATATCCGCCTGACTCAACGTTAGCCAGCATCGCCCAGAAGGAGTCTCTTGTTTGGGATCCACGTGACAGCATCTTCCGGCAATACCTCTCAATAGTTTCCTCTCGCCGCAAATCTATGGAAGACACCCTCCCAAATTTTCGACAAGTACTGCAGAGTATAATATTCTGATATGTACTGTGTCGGGCTAATTCCACGAACTACACATGCGACGATAACATGAGAGCAAGCAATGTGCAACAGCTAAGACTTGTTGCATGTACATTCGGCATCTGCATTTGTAATTCAACATTTGTGGATCTGAAGCTCTCAATGTGCCACGAACATATCTGTGCCTTAGCCGAACCTCGTAGTTTCCATTCAAACGGTTAAGCACTGATACATCGTGTGTCAATGACTTTCTCATCTGAAATTCGAGGTAATCATTAATATTTTTGGGCCAGTGTACTACAGGGTCGTGCACAAGTACCGACGTCGCCGAACTCCGACTGTCGTAATATGCTATTGTGCAGTAGAATGTCATCTCAATTATGGCAGTGAGCGGTAAGCATTGCACATATTTCAGGACGAAATTTTACACCTCGGTAAGATTTGTCGTCATGATTCTATACCGTGCCCCATCAGTGTCGTGTAGCAACGACCACTTCTCCTTTGGTTTGGGCTGAATCCACTGATTGAAAGTTGAATGCCTCCTGCGGTTTCCCTGGGCGGTAACGTCGCTAGCTTCCAGTTCACCTGGCTCTTGGCTTTGCTGCAGCGTACTCTTGTCCAATGACTTTCATATAGCTGAGAATTTTGACTCTTAGTTCTGCTGGGCAAGCCATTTGAACACCTGCATCAGGCGCCTACTCTTGAAACGAGTGTGAAAATCCGCACCAAGATTCCAGTGCACCAATGACTCTGCAGGTCATCCCAGGTTAGTGATGGATCCGTTCCAGATTGTATGTACTCGATCACACTCAGCATTCCTCTGTTTCGATGGTGAATTAAGCACACGCGCGCCTAATCTTTGACCACCTCATTCTTCAGTTTACCCAAAAACTATAGCCAGCTGCTGTAGGTCTCTCCCTCAACCACTGATATGCCATGGGGAAAAGCTGGTCGTTGGCATCAGTTGCCATGGCAGTCAGTAGAGTACCCTCATATTTGCCGGTCAAGAATGTTCCGTTAATCCAAAGCACTGGTCTCATGTACCTGAAAGATGCAACATACTACTGGAACGCCCAGAAAAATCTCCGCAGTACCATACATCCTGGTATGACAAAACCATCTGAGCCAATTGTCGGTGATTGTGCCTGGATTTGTTTCGTATATGCGCCGAAGGAGCTGTGAGATGAGATTGTATGCCTCAACATATGTCTCAAAAAGCCCCTCCACTTTCCTCTGTTGAGCTCTCCATGCCGTCGCGTAGTTGATCTTATACCTGTACTTGTCTGCGACAGGTGCGATTGTCGTATTTTCCTTCACTATTGAGAGTATCAGATTGGCAATAAAACGGTAGGTGATGTTTCTGTGCTGCTGCAACATGCCCTCCGCCAGACATATGTGGTCTACCACTCTGGTCACCTGAAAGAAAGACTCATCTTGTGGTAGTGTGACATAAACGTACCATGGGCATTTAGCAATTAAGCATCTCACAGTCTATAGGCTTGGAGTTAATTTACCCACTCAGAATGGCTTATTTAGTGAAACAGTCGACGTTGTGATGGCTTTTTTCGCATCTTTCTTGGTCTAAAATAACTACCCAAGTTGGACAGTTGCTTCATTGTAAGACCATCACGAATTCAAATATTCAGGAACCACAGCGGACATCAAAGATGATGGATCAATTCATTCATTTATAGGATTCTATTATTCTGTTGGTTTCTCGGGAGATTCGTACATATCTGATAGATCAATTGACTCCTCGTTAAAATTCTCCTCCAATTCGTGGAATTCGTGAACCACATCTACTTGATGGTCAGCAGACCTAGTAGTGCGCGAGACTCTTGCTGTTTGCATAGGTACATTGGCACTGACACTGACACTGCCAATGTCAATTGCACCATCAGTACTGACATTAGCGGTGCTTCGTGCTCCTCCTACAGAATGACTGCCTTTCGAACTATGTACGCTTAAGATTTCAGTGTAAAGTATGAAGACTCCGTCACCATAGGCTGGATTTGTCACAAATCGTATAAACGAACTCCACGTTTTGTTATCTTTGAGTCTCTTCAGCATTCATTTATTTCCCTCCGGCACCATGCCTTCAATCATGACACTATCCGTCGTTGGATTGAGTTGTAACAAATCGACTAACCATATTTTTAAATCATTGAAAGACATTAATTGTGATTGTGCCATTTGACCATAAACATGTATACACGCACTCAAATCATCAATGTTTTCTCCATTACGAATTACACCAGTTTCGCCATAAACACAAACCATACTCGGTTGCTCCATGACCTAATCAATTTTACTTTTCGTGTTATGTTACAAAAAATAATTTAATACAATTATGCGCAGATTCTAGAATAAACATAAAATTACTCTAAACCCTAGGATAAACCACGACATATAAGGGTGACCTAAAAAAACCATAATCCTAAATCCTAGGATCAACCGGAAAAACTGAGGGTAATATAAAATAATCTAAATCCGTAGCGGACATTGTTACTGCACCAAACTATCAGACCTGCATCCTAGGGTGAAGCGAAAAATTAAATTGTTACCTATCCTAAATCCTAGGATGAAGCAAAAATTTAAATTTGTATCTGTCCTAAATCCTAGGATGATAAAATATTAAATTTCTAATTTTCTATAAACCTAGAATAATATAAATAATTAAATCTAAATATTATCTACGAGTTGACGATTATGCACCTCAATGAATAAATTATCAAAGAGTTGAAGACCGGAAGTTGAAGAATAGATTAAATTTTCTTCTCCTCTTTTTCTTTCCTTTTTCCTTCCTTTTCTTCTCTTCTTTTTCTTCCTTCTCTTCCTATCTCCTTTGTCCCTCTCTTTGGCAATTTGATTTTTTTTAAATCAATGAAATGAGTGAAAGTGATGTTTTTTACTGAGGGCAGACGCTTATATATTGCTCTCAGTCGCGAGCCAGGATCGAGACTGAAATGCTGCAGGTTTCAATCGCGATCCCAGCTCGCGACTTAAAGCAGACAAAGCACGGTTTTGGATCAGTGGTACATATGGGCTGTGTCATGTCTTCAATCGCGAGCTCGAAACACGACTGAAGATTAGTCGCGAACGACAGCTCGCAACCGAACATCATTTTTGTAATTTTAAATAGTTTTGGGTTATTTTTGGAATTTGTTTTTTATTGGATTATTTCTAAAAAAATCCAAAAAATTTGTCAGAACGAGCACAGACTGCGCTGCTTCGATTGGCTGCGGCACAATGATGGAGTCCACATTGCTTCTATTGGTTGCTCGTAGGGTCCACATGTGTGAAGATGAAGGGAGAGAGAGGAAGTGGGTCTCACCTCTGAACCTCTTCTACGCCCTTCACGTGTTGAAGATACCCTCAGACTGAGGATACAAATCCTATAAGGAGGGGGGCACAGGGTTGGCAACGTAGAGAATGCACCTAGGCCATAGGCCTTGTGCAGCTTCCAAGAACTCTTCCATAAGGCATTGATTTCCTTTCCTCACTGCCTTTCTTGCATCATTAACTTCTTGTCCTGATCAACATCAATACATACACTGTTGTTTCTGATCTCCAAGCACATTTCAAGGTGTGTGAAAAAACGAAGAGAAGAAAAGTGCTTTCCCTAGTCCTTTTCCAAGGTTGTCTCTTCCTGTCACTGCAGGAGGAACAGCAAACACAGCACATAAATGGTCGCAAAGCCATTGCTTCCCCTCACATCTATGCCAAGTTTCTTTAGTAGTTGTGGACATCCATTGTTGTGAGCTTGCAATGGGAGGCACCTTGGAGTACTTGTCTGGGCTGCTGGGGAGCGGAGACCATGGCCACAAGAAGAAGAGGAAGCAGTTGCAGACAGTGGAGCTGAAGGTCAGGATGGACTGTGAGGGGTGTGAACTCAAGGTCAAGAATGCGCTCTCCTCCCTGAAAGGTTCTCTTCCTCTTAATCTACATATGCATATACATGAGAAAGTATCTTGATGACAACACGTTTGCATCTGTATTGACATGTTCCAACTTGCTCCTTGAAGCAAAACTAACAGACTTTGCTCCTCCCTGAAAGTATCTCAATGTTTTAACCAGTGTGTTTTCCCTAATGGTTTAAACTAAACACGTAGTTATTTTTGGAGATATTACTGAATTTGTAGTAATGTTTAATGGAAAAGAATGCCATTTGTGTATTGGGGGTTTGCTTCCGGAAAATTTGAAGTTATCACCTCAATAAATGTTTATTTCTGAATCACAACACACATGTAAAATAGCAATATCTTTTAAGCATGCATGCAACTTGCAAGGAATGAACACCACAGATTTGACCATGTCCTGAAACTGAAATCTCGTGCCTCACTAAAATACTTTTCACTTTTCAGTCAAGAACATATTTAAAGCAAAAGAACAAGATTTGACCATGCACAAACACATGTAAATGGCTTAAGCATTGTATTGTGGACTGTTCAGGGGTTCAATCAGTGAACATAAACAGGAAGCAGCAGAAAGTGACAGTGATTGGATATGTGGAGGCCAGCAAGGTTCTGAAGAAGGCACAGTCCACCGGCAAGAAATCTGAGATGTGGCCCTATGTGCCGTACAACCTGGTGAGCCAACCTTATGTTGCTGGTACCTATGACAAGAAGGCCCCACCTGGCTATGTCAGGAATATGGAGGGTGGCTTCATGTCCAGCCAGGTCACCAGGCAGGAGGACCAGCTCACCAACATGTTCAATGATGAGAACCCCAACTCCTGCTCAATTGTGTGAAGAAATAGCAAGTAAATTGCATGAGACTCGACTCTCGCAAGATATTCTTTGGAATCATCTTCTATGCTTGAGATTGTAAAAGTTTAAGTTAGTTGTTTGTAAAATATCAAACTAGATGTGAGTCTTGTGAGTTCTAGCATGAGTATGAGATTGTAGAATCTTGATTAGAGCCTGTGTGACGACTTTTCGCCGTGTGTAGGGCAATGGTATACGATAATGTAAGACTTGTTTAGAGCTTGTTTCCGATTATTCTAAGTTAATTTATTGTTAAAGCTGAGCACTATGCGAGAAGATTTGTTTAGAGCTTGTTTCTGATGAATCTAAGTTAATTGACTGTTTCTGAGAAGGATAGTTGCCTTACATGCTCTGTCTCATGTCCATGAATTCTTTGAACATGAGGAGACAAAGCAAAGTACATCTTGCCTTCGTTTTGTATTTTGCTGCTGCTTGACAATTAGGACACAGGAAAAAACAACTTAGTCCAACAAGATTTTAATAACTCAAATCATTAGTTGTCTCTCATTGCTTTGCAATCTGTTTTAACTCTAAATCCGCCTCGTGGATTTTTTAACCGTCCGTTTTGGATTCGATGCTCAACAGCTCAAGATCTCAATCAAAATTTTTCTTTTTATCCTTCACTTCCCATGCCAAAATATTCCTTTTATTTCAAAAATCCTTCACCTCCCCGGCACATCGGATTTGAAATAGATAGATTGAATTTACAGGGATTTATGGGGATCAACACCCGTGGAAAACAAACTGAATAATACAGTACTTGTAATGGGCCGTGCCGTTTTTCTGGGCTCCAAAAGCGTGAAAGGCTCTAAAGCCTTTATACATCCTGTATAAGGAAGTCCCACCTCGGAAGTTTAATTTCCTAAGCAGCAAATTAAAACGAGGGCGTGAGAGGTTGTAGCATGATCTTAGTTGAACAGTATCTATTCTATGGACTCGTACATCTGCATCCTTGATTGTTAAGGAGGCAAACACCCTATGGTTGATGAATCAAGACCTCGGGGCCAGAGCGTGATTTTACAGTCCAGATTTCCTCGCGTTGGGTTGATCGTGTGGCTGTAGAGGATCGTTCCTGTCCCTGCTTTATGCGGGGTTGGGGTGGCCCTGTGGGTTGTCCGACAGGCTCCAACTTTTTTGCAAATTTTTTTCTTTTTGCAGCTTTGTTTGCTTCCTGAAATTACATGACGAGTTCCACAACCTTATATTGCAGCTTAAAGAGATGATCAAACTTCAAAAACTTAACCCAAACAATACACAAATTTTTTCTGTTAGGGCTAAATTTGTTCTTTTTGCTGCCTTGTTTGCTTCCTGTAATTACTTGACAAGTTCCACAAGTTTGCATTGCAGCCTAAAGAGAGGATCAAACTTCAAAAACTAACTCAAATGATACACCCCTAGGTTTTGATTTGAGTAGTTTAGTAGTATGGAAAAATATCTAGTACAAATCACTAATTCGGTCCTTTTTATAGTTTTCTTTGTATCCTACCATTAAATATGACAAATAATGAACATCATTTTCTCTTCATGAGTACCATAAGACTTTTTTTCTTCTTGTTTTCCTTCCTTTTAAGCCCTTCTTTTCCCTTCTTCCCCTCAGCCTCCTCGCGCCTCTTCTCCGCAGCATCTTCACGCTTCTTCCTCTCTTTCTCCTCCTGCTTGTGTCTCCTTTTCTTCTCTTTTTCCATCTTCCTCTTGATCTCGTCTTGCCTCTCCGTCGCGATTCGCGACTTCTTTTCCTCCTCTTCGCGGATTTTCTTCTCGTTCTCCTTTCTGATCTTCTGATCTTTCCTTTTCTCCTTCGCTTTGCTCGTCTTCGCCTTCCTCGTGGCCTTGTCACGTTCGTCCATTCTAATTCTCCTGCCCTCTTCCATCTCATAAGCTGTAAGATTCCTCCTAATGCGGAGCCACAATATGGCTCTCTCATCTTTGCTTCCTTTCAGCTCCTCTTTAGTGGACGCCTTGACGCGTCGTGGCCTCATTGTGAAGCACATTGTGAGAATTTGTAACTCCTAACCAGTATGAGTCTCTTATGATTTATGAATGCTATCTAATTAAGCTCTAAGTGTGGTAATCTAAGATAACAACACCACCTTTGTTACTTAAACATGTATTATATAGTGCTTGTGATTGGTGAGTTTTTCGAGGTTGCCGGCTTAACTGGTGGTCTGCCGGCTGTTGACTAGGTATAATAGCATTTTCAAATCTAATGTTATACAAACAGTTCGTAGAAATTTCTTATTTATTCTATTTTGCTTTGATTAAATTCGTTCGTTTCTGGTTCTTTTCCCTATTGCACCTTGGTTTGGTTAAATTCTTTTTTTTTGTTGTTGCTATTTTCACTTCTAATAATGTATTTTTCCATTTTAAATGCAAAATATTCAATTGTCTCAAAGTTTTTATTTTTATTTTTATTTTTTTCTCTTTTTCTTTCCCTTGTAGTTATCCTATTGACAACATACATCCTACTCCCTCATCTACGCACACTCACCTCTTTTTATACGTGTCAAATTTTCTTATCGTCCAGATGTATGTTAAATTTCTTCTTTCTAGTTTTGTTGTTATCCCTTTTTCATTGCCAAAAAGATCTGATACCATTTGGAAATGGAAGGGCCCATGATAATAGTTGCATTGTTTTTGCATGGTTTTTACTAAGGACATTGCATCTCAGTCACACAAATTTTTAGTTTAGCTGTCATGGTCAGTACGATTGTTATCCGGTACACAAGAAAGTGAGCGTTTTCACGGGTCTTCTTTGGCTTCTATTAATATGCCAGGATATGTGGGAAACGGATTCATTACGGTGCAGATTAAATTGTGCATGCATGTCGGTTATCAGGTTAAGGTTTAACAACTTAGATCAATTACGATAAAAAAAATAAAGGAGTAATTTTTTTAATTTTAATTCAAACTATTCGTTTCCAGATCAGATGGTCTATATCAACCACAATCACAATAAAAAAATAAAAGAGTAGATTTTTGATTGTTTGTTTTTAAATCAGACAGTTTAGATCTGCGACAGGTGTCTATGGCAATACAATAATATAGGGCACCAAAACAAGAAGAAAGATAACACGGGGATGCCTTCCATTGTTTTGTTTGCATGCTTTTGATATATATGTTTTTAGTTTTGTTAGGGATCTTGGTATTTTCTTTGCAATTTTTCATGCACCCTTTTGTACAATTGGACCAACATTGCTCATTTTTTTATCTAGTCTCTTTAGGATTTATCTATTCTTCTATTCGGTGTTCTAGGTGACAGTTCAAGAGATGATGGAGATAGTAGCGGTATAATGAGACGGTGTGGTTATTGACAATTGTGGTTGGCACGGCTAGAGAAAAGATGGTGGCAAGAGGCATCGTGACGGGCAAATGTCAGTACCTCCCTCGATGACAGTGGCTACAATGAGAGAGGCAACAACTGGTCATCAAGAGATATTGGTATGGGCACAACAACCACTAGGGGTGGGACGGGGGGTTTGGGTCAGGGGAGGCAGAGAACACATTAGCGTCGTTGTTGAAGGGTTATTGTTTCAACAGTGAATGTTCTATAGCATTCTTGTTTGAGTCAAAGTTAATGTTGTAAGTGTTCTCATATAACAATTACGAACACAAGACTCAAAATGTTCTTGTGACGGATCACTTGAAGTCGAAGAGAAGAAAGTGACAAAAGATGTTTATGCAAGGTTTAAGATTTAAGGGAATTTCTATTCCTATCGACGCGTCTCCGACGTTGAGTTGGTTGGTGAGGTTACTCAAGAGAGAGGTGGTTCTTAGGCTCACCAATTTGAGTTTAACTCATTCAATATTACATATGAAGTTACAAATGCGAGGTATATGAGTTATTTATATCATTTCAAAGTAGAAAGACTAAAATGCTCTTATTTTTGTTAATAGAGAGGCAAAAATGTCTTTGAGTAGATGACTTGTGGACCCTTTGAGGTTGCAAAATTTAACCAAGTGTCCTGTGGCAGGTTCTATCTTTATGACGTGAAGGTTTGCGAAGCGCATCGAAGTAGCAATGGTTGTTTTTTGATGATCTAAGTAGTCAAATCAAAGACACCCAAGTCAAAATTACTTAGGTCGAAGATACTGAGTCAAAGGTTTTTTGGGTCAAACTAATCTGAGCCGAAGGCTCCCAGATCAAAATGACCCTAGTTGAAGTCAGGTGCTCAGATTTATCCTGAAGCATTTTTGATATCACCCCATAATAGCATGATCCGGGTTTAGAAATCTGAGGCTAACAAGTGTGTAACTAATCTAAGTAATAATATTTGACTGGTGGGAGTAGGAAACCAAAAAAAAAGAATGGGACCATTCCTAAAAATTTCTCCAGCCATGATCGGAGGAGTTTTCTCATTTCATGTCTATGGAAAGGCCCACATAATTAAGTGATGATATATAGCATGGACCTCTCCTCCACATAAGACTGCAAGACAAGATAAGATCACCGGGAGGAAAGAAAGGACAAACAAAGGTAGTGAATTCCACAATAATTTTTGGCCCAGATGCTGTAGCATGTGCGCGCGCAGGCTGGAGGACCACATGGCTCCATCCTCCGCATGCAACGCCGAATTTCGGTTGGCCACGCTTTAGTTCACAAGTTGCTCATGCAGTTGCCAATGTTTTAGGGACAAAATCACTTAGGCTTGTATTTTTTTTCCTTTGCTGTCTACCATATTTCTTTTTAAAAAAAATTGTGCTGTTTAAACCCCACATTTAAACCAATATTCAATTCTCAATCTCAATCTCCATCTCTCCCTATCTTCTTCTTCCTCCTCTTTCTCTAACTACCACCACCACTTCTTTCCCCCTGATCTCCTCATCCTCCCCTTTTCCTCCACTGACCACTACTGCCCGCGGCTGGTGGCCCCACCGGCGCCTCACCGCACCACCTCTATCTCTCCTCCGCCGCTATCTCCTTCTTCCTCGCAGTTTTATGTGTTTCTTCTTTCTCTATGACTCGTGAATTTTTAACTTGTATTAAATATTTTGGCTTATAACCTCATACAACATACATTAATATAGGTGAACATGGACAGATATACTGGGAAGAAATATACAAAGTCACTAAAAAATAGCAGCAGCTTCGCATGCACCAACATCTAGGCGTTAATTTGGAAGTTAAAGCAAGCAATCCTCTAACGAACATGCATCTGTAGGTGTCATGCTAATCTATAAGACATTAGCAATTTAGAAACAGCGAGCTACAGAATAGTTTATGTTGGCACCAGTTGTAACTTAACTATAGTTGGTTGGATGGATTTCTGAACAACGTTATTATATTGTTCTCGAATATGTTTCTTTTTAAAAAAAAAAAATCTTAAAAATTTGTTATTTTATAAATTTTAGATTAATCTTCTCACACTATCTTTATCAAATTAGATGATTAGATCTTGCATGTATGTATAATTGAAATTAAAAACTTATTAATTGTAGAAAATAGTGTTAATTTATGTATGTATTTATTAAGAGTATTCTTAGTATATTTTATTAAAAAAATGATTATCTTGATAACCACAATTTAAAAAAAATATCGTATTTGAGAACGGATGTAATAAAAATAAATATTATTATTTATAATAGGAGTTATTTATAGGTCTTAAAAAGTTGCGAGATCAAATCTCATTATTGTTAAGTTAAGCTCTGAAATAATAAGAATAACCCACATGTATACCAATAGCATAGGACTCAAACCTATAAGTTAAGGTTGTTGGGATTTAAAATTCAATCTAATACAGATCTTAGATGTCTTATCAATTAGACTACAGTTAGTTCACAAATAGTATATGTTGGAATTGTGAATGCATGAGTGTATTTGGTTTATAATCAAAATTTGACAAGTCAAAACTTTGACACTATCAATCTAATTTGACTATTTTTTATTTCATTGCCAAAATTTAGCTAGCCAAAGTTCCTCGACAACTCTTAGATTACCATCTCTTCAACAAAAAGAGCCAAATTTGTAGCATAGGTTTTGTCCGACTATGAATTGATTATTTCTTCGTGACTATTTGGCTACAGATCAAACATAATTTCATTGGTAAAATTTTAATCATACTACACAATTAGTTATGACCATAACTTGGTTTGGTTTTTTCGCCCAAGTTAGTAATATTAACATAAAATGTGGATAAGATTGTCTGAATTAGAGGAATTACGGTAGAGAGAGTACTATTTGTATTTTTATTCGTTGGGTAACAGATGGTGCAGATCAAGTATTTTAAATATCTCAAAAATTAGAAGATTCATAAAAATAATAACTTTTATAAAAATCAATGATAATATTTGCTATTTAATTTGATTTAACAGATAGAATTGCATGCAATATCTATACAGTAATTATCTACTCGAGGATCCGGAATCGTTTATAAGGTCTCACCCTCACTGGTCAAAGTCAAACTACACGCTACACAGCAACTGTATTAACTGCACGTGATGGCCACAGATTCAAAACATCACAAACATTAATGTCAAGTTCGAAGCATTTGATGAAGTAAGTATTCAACCGATGCAAAATCATTTTTGATAGAATGCGCCTCACGGAAATAAAAATTATCTGCACACTTGGCCCCCCCATATATATTTTTCTTCAGCAACAATTCTTCCACTTCTGCATCAACCGCCACTTGCAAATCAGATCATTGTTACAGGCGAGTGAGATAATAGATTTTTTGATAGAACAAAGTGTAGTTGTCTAACAACAAGAAATTCTAAAAAAAGAAAAACTTTCTAGGTGCAATATTTTTTTTAAAAAAAATTTAATCACTACATTTTTCATTTAAAACTAGACAAAAATTTTCACCCTTCTCTCCCTCTCCTCCTGTCCATCTTCTCCCTCCTCCTCACCTCTACTGTTACTATCACCCAACACCACCTCACGGGTCATCACTCTTAGCAGCTACCCGCCAACTCTCCTCCTTCAATTCCTCCTCTCTCTCGCTAGCTACCACCACTCACCACCACTACTCGTGCCTAGCAGCACCTCTGTCATTCCACTATTGATCTGTCACCACTAAAATATTAAAGTGGGGTTAGATGAATTTTGAAAGGATTAGATTAAAATAACAAATAGTGTATGAAAGATAAAAAAAAAAAATTGGTATATGTATCATAGCAATTTTTTAAAAAAAATACCAAATAATATTCTCAACACAAAAGAACTGTTGTTTCTACATCATGGCGGTTGTCTGATGAAGCTGTCATCAGAATTGTACTTAACAATTCAATACTCAATTCAAATGAATCGTTAACAATAAATCAACGAACGAGCAGGTCTGACATAGATGGATAATTCACAAGTCACAACCCCACGTACAACCAATAAATTCAATGGATAGTTAGCCTAATAAGCATTTGGCCAAGTATATAAACTCGTCAAAAAAGGTTATTTATTTGACAATCTCTAAAACTTTTGGTATAAATTATCGTGATAATTTTATGAGGAGGAATGGGCTAGATAAATTAGGGCATGTTAGTTATAGTTTAGTCATGACTTTTAAGTGCAAAGATAATAACATGTCTTTTATAATATTACGAAACATTCAATCAGTGTTTGAAACAACTCAGATTAAAATAAGAGAGAAGTTTTAAATGTATTATGAAAAAATACAAACACATGAAAATCTGATTGACCTTAATCTAAGCATTGATATGCAACTAAGGGCTCTCCAGGACGGACCTTTCTGTGTTTTTTTTAATCAAAAGGCAGCCCATAGGGAATCCTCGTCTGGACTACAATTTATATTTCTATGCATCTTCATGATGCCTCTACAGCTGGAACCGCTTGCAACAGGCTGCTATAAACATTACAAATGCCGAATTGATCAGCAAAATATATTACTCCAGCATTATTGTACGATATCATATAAGATACAATTGCCATCCACCTAAAAAAAATATAATTATCTAGCCATATATGATTTTAATATTTTTAAAAAAACCTTCTCACATCAAATTTAAACCATAGGGGAATCATGTGTGCACGTCGTGAGATAAAAATCGTATCTCCAGATTGGCCATGGCAAAAAAGAAACGATCTCTTTTGTGTCATATATAAATCTAACAGCCCAGACGTGCTGCAACCGTCCAATTATTGGTAAATTCTTGTATAATATTATAAGTTATAACTGTATATGGGTCATCTCACGCAACTTACCCTACGATAATTTCTATTTTTGAGATTAAAAAAACAGCCGTTAAATCTAAAGACGCGCCGAGCAACTCAATTCCAAGCCAAGCCAATCAGCATCCGCATCCCTGTACTCAAACCCGCGACCCTTCACAGAATTCTCCAGTCTCCTCTCCACCACCTTTATTAAACTCCCTCGCCCCCACACACGTACTCCACACCGCTCTTGCGCCTGTAAACTTCCGCCACGTCTCAGTCTCGCACCATGCTGCGCACCACCATGCTCGCCGTCGTCCTGCTCGCGCTGGCGGCCGGAGCGGTGTCGCAGGCGCCGGCGGCGGCGCCGGGGGCGGCGGTAGACTGCGGGGCGGCGTCGGCGGGGCTGTATCCCTGCCTGGCCTACGTGAATCCGGGGAGCGCGCAGAGCAAGCCGTCCAAGGAGTGCTGCGGCAGCGTCAAGAACGCCGTGAAGGACCCGGCCACGGTTAGCTGCCTCTGCGCCGCCTTCACGCAGTTCGGCTCCCAGATCAACACCACACGCGCCGCCACCCTCCCGGCCGCCTGCGGTGCCTCTCCCACCGCCTTCAGCAAGTGCCACAGTTTGTGCCCCCCCCCCCCCCCCCCCCCCCCCCCCCACCCCACCTTCCCCTTCGATTTTTACTTGTTAATCTTATTTTTGGATTAATTTTTATTTCGATTTCTTGTAGTTAACCTGCCAGCAGCCAGCGGCCCATCTGGAGGTAAGGCTGCCCTGCACCCCGTTCATAGTTTGACAAATGGATATTTTTTTCCTGTTCTTTTAGATAATTTTGAGATTATTTGACCTTAGTACAAGTTTAATTTTGATCTGGGAAAAAAGGAGAAAGTGTATAATACATTTGCACTGAAATAATGAAATTTCCCTGATATTTAAAGGTAGTGCGTTCTTTTGATATGGTCCCCAAGATTTGTTAGGTCCATATTCTACTCCAAAAATTTTGAATCTTGTGACCGATTGATGCGCATGTGAGCGACCTAATTAATAACTAAGAAAAGATATGTACCCTGACATGACTCCCACAAGCCAAGAACTTAAGAGTTGCGCAAAACTTAAGTAGCTTATAAAAGATGGTCATTCACGGGTGCAGGCAAATTGCCATCATACTAGTTGACAACCAATTTCTTGGAGGGCGCATTTTAGAGTTGTAGATAACCAAAAAGATTATTAAATCAAATCCTAATAATGTAAGTAAATAACACAGTATCTCTTGTTGCACGAGTCTGCCGACATCCTGTAAGATTCAGAATAATATAGGGGGGCTATATGTAAATTGTAGAATTTAGTTCTTAGGTCTGTTCATGCATAACATGTCACTTCCCCATGGCAAGATGCTTCTTCCACGGAACATGTTGCTGGAACATACATGTGACGCTTGGTTTGTTGCCGCGTGGCTGTGCTATTTTTTCAAAGTTTGTGCACATAGAGTCAAATTTGTAATTCTTTTAGGATTAGTTAAAAAGTGTTGTTGGATGTTGCCTGTATTGTAATCAAACCTGTCCACTAAAAAATTGACCAAACCTGTGATTTATTGATGGATGACAGCTTGGAATTGTTGTCCCCATTAAGTGATGGAGAGTACCAATGCATGGCTGTCACCATTGAATAGTACAAAGTGCCATTATGGTAAATGAAGTAAAATTTGTTTTGAACTCAACTGTTTGTAAAAAATTGTCATGTTCGCGAATGAACGAACATTCAAACCCCCAACCTAGCACTATAAACACAACTGGGTTGTGGCGTTGTGCAATGGTCTTAAAAACCTAGGCCTTGATATGTTTAATTGTAGTACTAGATTTCTGCATGATGCCTTTCACAATTTCATTTCATGTAACTCACCTGTCGCTATTGATATTTATTCAGCTTCACACTATGGTTTGTCTTCGTTTGAAAAGAGCACTCTAGAAGTACTTTGGTGTTGAAATGATTAGTATAGCATTTATCAAAAAGAAAGTTTAGAATTAGTATATCAACTTGTTGGCACATTTTAAGACTTTTATGTTGGCTTTGGGTGAGGAACATCATGTAACCAGATGACCAAAATTTATGTTGTCTGGCCTGAAAGCTAGTGTTAAATTTCTGCACTTCTGCAGTAGAGACTTGTATTCCACCCTCTGCTCAACTTTAAATGTTGTACTCTTGTCTTTTTCCTTATCTCTCTCTATACTGTTTCTTATAATCTTGAAGCCATTTTTTCTTATATTTTTTTTTAATCTTGCAGCTCCTTCGCCATCAGCCGGAGCACCGACAACTGGTGGCCCAGGTTCACCACCCAAGTCGGCGGCGACCCAATCTCCGATCACAGCAACCATCCTCGTAGCCACCGTGGCAGCTCCTCTACTATCTTACTATTACCTCTGAAGAGTTCTATTTCGTGAATTATCATGTGTTTGTATGTGCATTGTCCTGTACTTCAGTAACTCCTTTGAGAGGGCCATTTACTGCTACTGTGCATTTTTTCTGGTGCACATGACTTGCTGTTGTGTCTGAATTCTGATATTTTGAGTGGTTGCAGATTGGCATACATCTCATTACAGTAAGTTTTTGAGTCAGATGTGATATCAGATGATGATATTAAAACATGATAATAACAAAATGTCAAATGCAACAGTTTTCAAATAACACAACTAAGTTCCTGGTTGGTTACAAATTTATTTTTGGAGTTTTTTTTAATATTATGGTTTAAAAGAAATTGTGGTATTAAAAACTAAAATATGTTTGATTTTAAAGTATTGTATGGTTTTTGAAACCATAGTTTCTTTAAAATTATAGTTTTTTTTTTAGTTTTGCAAATTTTGGTTTAGTCTAAAGTTTTGACCCAAACTTTGATTATGGGACACCATCTGGTCTCCAACGAGTAGTCGAATGAGCCCTCCAACGAGCAGTCGAACGAGCCTGTGACGGATGAAGGTGGTGGCGGCGCAGTCGCGGGGAGAGGAAGTTTGAGTGCCACCACAACTACTGCAACTTCCTGATGTCACATGTGTTAGGAGGGCACTAGAATGCGCACAAGCGCGAGCGATAGCATGCACGGTGAGCGCACTTGGAGGCCTCCCTCGCTGTGCACTGTGGTGCTCACCTCAACCCGCCATCTCTCCTCCCTCTTTCCAACGCATCCATGTGCCCTCTCCACATTGAGACGCTATCGCTTTCGAATCTAGGTCGCGCCATTGTTCTAGCACTATCAGATCAACTGCCGCCCGTGTAGCCTTACACTGCCAGATTTGCGCCTTCTTGAGAGACGCCGCCTCCGTTTGCGTGGTGCTACTCTCTTCTCCTCATTCCTCTCACATGGCGCTGCCACCCTCAAGCACGGTGTGCGTCGAGAGGGCAGTGGTGAGGTATGGAGAGATGGGTTGTGAAGATGAGAAACCGATGATGGCAGAGGCGGGGCCGTCACTGTCATCGTGTTTGTTTACGTCGATGCTGGAGAAGATAGGTAGATATGAGTTGGAACAGAAGGAGGGGTTTAATTTGGACCTCCGTTTGTAGTTCTTGTTTAGGTTGCTTTTTTATTTTGTGTTTGTTTTTCTCTTTTTTTTGTGAGTTAGATTGCAAGCGAAAATAAATTCACATAAATGCAAAAAATTGTATTATTTTCCTCAATTTTTAGGTAATTAATTAGTGGATATTTGATCTCAACTTTTAATAACTATATTTAAAAAATACATCATTTGGGTAATAGAAAAAATAGAAATTGTTTAAACACCAGTAGAAATTGTCCAGTGGTTATTTTTTTATAAATTCTCATAACAGTTAATTCATTTAAACACCAATATGAAAATTTTGAAAAAAAAATTATGTATCCGAATACCTATAGAAATGTATTTTTCTCAACAATTGTGGTTTTTTAATATTATAAAATATTGTGATTTTAGTTACATGAAAATTTCAAAGTCATGATTTTAAAATATTATGATTTTCAAATACTGTATTTCCAAATAAGGCCTAAAATGCCATGGTTTACTTTTCTCGATGCATCATCTAGACTTAAGCGAAGTTGGTAGGCCGAAAGCCCAAATTTCTCGGGCCAAGCTGGACGCATGCTGGGCTGGGCCCAGCATGCGGCCCAGATAATTCACTTCTCACATTCTGGAGATACGTCAATTCAGCCACACCACAGTTATTAATCGACCTGTTAATCTAACCGCATCGTATTAAAACAGGATTACAAGCAATATAAGAACAAACAGAACCTCCTGTCATAAACGAAACTAAGCATGAGAATTACAGAGTTCCTAGTTTAATGTTTGCTATGGAACAGCCAATTCATCATCTCCACGTCAACAGATGCACCAATCGCTAATCTGAATCAGCCATCATGGAAAAAACAGGAAAGATTTATTTTGTTTAGGATAACTGTCTTAATTTAGACACATCGATTAGGTAATTAAACTATGCACCACACTGTAGTTTCTGGTTGCATTTATAACTAGACACAAAACCATTGAGGTTTGGTTGGAGGTTTTCTAAAGGAGAGAGAGAGCCAGATAAAAGAATATCATGTGACATCCCTTAACTTTACGGCGTAGCCGCCGTTTGTGTTGACGGCATGCGACGCGCCGCGTTTGAGGCTTCTGGAGCTGCCAGGTTGGGACGCTGCCATCGCCAAACACCTGGTTTGCTCTTGCTTTTCCTCGTTTCGGGCCATTAAAAAGCGGTTTTTTTTTGCGGGTTCACGTACTAGGGAGGCTGCTGTTTAGCTTAACAGAGCCCACGGTTTGCATCTTGCTTTTTCTGTGTGCTTAATGCGTGTCACTCGAGACGTAAAAGCCAACAGACTTAAACCCACAACAAGGAATAGCCTACGTACATGTAATACGGAATTTAAATCTATGATCTTTTGGTATTGGAATTTTAATCTTATTTTTTAAAGATATATATTCATATGTTTTACTATAGAACTCTCTTTTCTCACCTAAATGGGGAACTTTTGATTAATTGGTCTAATCTATCTGGTCTCCGGATTCTGTGGTCTTGATCTCATGCGTCATATCTCGTATATAACACCTGAATGAGAATTGTTACATATATACATTAATATCAAACGGATGAATACTAACGACTAGCATCCGATGTGGGTGGAGTCCCATCTTAATCTTGTTTGTCTAAGTTTTAACTCTCAATTTCTGAGTTAAAACGTTAGAATAACTAGACTAAATGATACAATTCTGATTAATAACTTCTTTAGAACTGGAGCCATCTTTTTACTAAATAATTGGAATAGAATTTGTGATGTTCTAACAACTCCAACTTTCAAATTTGAAATATATTTATAAAATTAAAAATAATTAAATAGTTATGTTAATGTTTATAATTAATATTATATCTTATTCATAATATATAAATATTATTTGAAGACATAAAATAAAAAAAATACAAAATCTTACGTTAAACATTTTTAAAACATCAACTTGTGATCTATTTGGAATTAGAGTTATATAACTATTTTTTTTTTATGATAGAAGTTGTAGTCGGAGTCCCATCAACCATAACAGTGTGCCCATGCTTCCTCTTACGGCAGTGAGCCCAAGCGACACCTCACCGGTGGGTTTTGTGGCATCAGCAATTGAGCAGCATCTGCTCAACTGATTTCCAAGTACCAAACATATGTTTCTTCAGATTGAAGTACGCTGGTACCAATAAAAATACTGCCGACTACTGCTCTTTTTGTAACTTAGAAGCGTGCGTACGTATTTTTGCATGTTCTTTTCGGTTGCAGTTTACATCTCATGCTTGGGCGTCTGTGCTTCGAGACGGACTTAATCTGACTTAAGATTTGATGAGCAAGTGGCATGGTGGTTCCTCTCGATCGACACGGTGGATGGGATCAACTCCATGTGGAAGCAAGCTTTGACTTCTGCAAACTATTAAAAACAAAATGCTAGCAACAGTGGAAACTCTCATCTTAGATTAGATATCACCATGTGAGATACAATCTATACATATACAATAACAAAAATAAGAATTAGAAGATCTAACACAGAAAATCACAATAATGACGGATAAAACAGAAAGATAAAAGATTATAAAAAAACCACAAATTTTTAAACATAATTTAAAAAAGTAAAAGAGATTAACACTCTCAACCAACCTGCGTCTCTTTTAGACTCTTCGACTCTTACTATTTGTAAGAGCCTACTATTTAAGAAAATCTTAACCTTTTATCCTTTATGTGCTTTTTGATTCTCGTTTTGATTGATCTACTCTAAATCATGTTTGGTTGTTCTTCTCTAAACTCATCTTTTATGGGTTTATATAAATCTCAATCACAATCTCAACTTATAAAAGAAAATATATATTTAATATAATATGAGTAGCATTCTTGGTAATTTTTTAAATCTAACATAATTAAAATAAAAAACATTTCCGACACAGATTTTATGAGCAAGTTCGATTGTAATTTGTCGACCTACAAGGACGGCATTATGTACCAGGCTCACTTGGCTACAGCGATCAGTAGTAGCCAATTTAGGAATTTGTCACATGTGGTGTCGATTATCTTCTAGAATTTTCATATCACAAGCTATCAACTTTCATACAAAATTCTATAAGCATAAAATGTTTTTTTTGCAAAAATTGCGGGGTCAGTTGATATAAGACTCCAACTCAAGTGGGTTTAATCTCATCTTACCAGTGCAAGATTTAAGAGAGTTACCAGTGTAAGATTTAAGAGAGTTGTATATAAAGTAATTTATGTCTAAAATACTAACTTCGGGTTAATTATTTTGTATGAAGCGAGAACAAAAGTGCAAGTGAGTTAGTTTGTGTGCGTGCGTGGGAGTGTAATGATAGTGTGTTTGGACTTGAGGGTGTTACAAATAGGATATCAGAGCCAACCCTCAGCTACACAGGCGTGTGCGGGTCAGGTGTACGAAGAACGATACAGGTCGAGAACTAATATACTGTCGATATTGGATGCACAAACATGTCTTAAGAGAAAATATCCTGAGTATTTGCCCTCTGTGTGGGTATACTGTGGACTGATGAGGACATCAGATCCTTTAAGAAAAGGGAGTGTGTGAGACTCCAACCCAAGTGAGTTTAATCCCACTGACTAATACAAGATATGTGAGATGTATATAAAGTAATTTGTGTCCAAAAATACTAACTTCGGATTAACCCTTTTAAGAAATGAGGACAAAAGTACAAATGAGTTAGTGCATATGTGTTGCACGTCTCGCGTGGGAGGGTAGCAGTAGCGTGTTAGACCTTGGAGTGTTATAAATAGTATCAGAACCTATCCTCACATCTACACGGGCGATGTAGGTCAAGAACATAGTGTTGGTATTGAATGCACAAACATATCCTGTGAGGGGAGATTCTAAGTATTTGCTTCTTGAGAATATATTGTGGTCTAAAAAGGACATCACATCCTGCGGCGACCTGGCATACCACCCACGTGGTAGTACGCCCGATCTTTGAACATTTCCGAATAAAATCATCTTATCCGGCGATGTTCATTACAGAGTAGCGAAATAGAAACATGACTTAATTAAACAAGAATTAACATAACAAAGAGTTTACTTACATATACCAGCATAAATATAATTATTACAGCAAAAGAGAAAATAGTTTAGGCCTGATCATGGTGGTCAGTCTTCATTGCCGGTGCTGAAGTAGGTTGGGTCAAATTCGCAGATGTCTTCTTCTATGTAAACTTCTTCTTCTGGTGTGCCGGACGGCATTGCGTCACCCAAAGAGTACTCGAAGTCTAACAAGAATCATATGATAGCAAGAATGAGTGCCGAGGCACTCAGCAAGCAATGGAAATGTATAAATGCACCATGCAGAACTTAACTAGTCAAAAGGGATATTATATCATATTAGCAAGGATGAATTTTGATTAGAAACTTATTTGTGATTGTAAATGACTCCAGTTATTAAGTAAACTCTACTGAACATTTGTACCACAGGGTGAGACCATCTGTAAGTCTCATTTCCTGCCGCGACGCAGTTCTCAACCTGAGAACAAGGAGTGAATATCCACGTTTTACTCTGCAGAGGGGTATCACTTTACCTACAAAATCTCTTGATTTCCATGTTGGTGTTCGTCAACAGTGCTCCGCATTTCTGATAATGCGTGAATCACCAAGAGAACAAAGCCTTTTTCAAACTCTTCCACTAGTTCCCTCCACTGGTATGGTATCACCGTACCTGTGTAGTCGGACGCATCCGCTACACCCACCGGTTAAGCCTATAGCTCCAGAACCCTCAACAGGGTAGTCTCCCTTCATGCCACCACATACATACACATATATGTTCCCATTGTGGAGGTATACCAGCTTCTGGATAAGATACTTGACTAGACTCGTCCCATACCAGGTCTGTGGTTGATACGGGTATTACGGCACTGGGTAGAAATGACAGTTGGTTGTATCCTTAACTTTATAATCATGCTTTATCCAACTATCATCAAAATATCCCATCTCTATTCACAACACTTTTCGCAAGATTAACTTTTATCCTTTTATAAAATATTCTTTTGATGCAATATGATAAGACCACATAGATTATCAAATAAAGGATAGCCAAATAAAATCAATAAAACACGATCAATATGATCAAGAACAAACTTGTCTGTAGTAGCAAAATAAGAATCCGATATATGAGCGTTGCCCTGGAATCCCTCGCACGGCTCCGCTCCTAGAATTAAAATAATTGCGTATATAAATTCCTAGAAGAATATTGGTAGATGCTATGCAAAAATTCAGAGCTTAGGTACTAATCGCTCTCGCCTCTATCGTAGTGATTACTTCCCAGGTAAAAAAATTAAGAAAACAGATTTTATTTAATTGAACTGCATGATGGAATTATATAACTACTTTGAGTTGGGTAGTTCCCCAAAAGAATGATATTATTGGTATTTGTTTTATAATGTTTAAAATAATTAAGTCAAGATATTGATTTAATGCCAAGGTTATTCAAGTTGGCAAACTAATCGGTTTGTTACTTGCAAATAGAAACAAAATAATTTATATCCTTAAAAATTCCTTTACCTAGATAAAATATTATATTAATTTACATTAAGTTATCAAAAGAGTGAAGGTACAGTTGTGTGCATATATAAATATCTGATTGATTAAATTTTAATTAAGTTAGGTGTAATTTAAGAAATTGCGAATGTTAATTAGTCAAAAATATTTGGTCTGGTAAATTGTTATATTTATAAATTTTGGCTTGGGGAAATAACCAATAGTTAATTTAGAATTAATAATGGAAATTGAGTTTACAAAAGAAAAGAATTAAAAGTAAATTTTAACTTGATTTAGTAAAAGGAGGAAGAAGAGTATTATACATCTTCTTTGGTTATACTCTTATTAAATTAGGTATAATTAATTAAATCATCAGCATTACTTTGCCACTACTATGTAATTAGTTAAACTTCTGATTTAAATTAGATAATAACTAATAGTTAAGTTAAGAAATTATAAAAGTTAAGTAGTTAAGGATGTCTGGTTAGTTGGGTTCCTGTATTTATAGGTTTTGATTTGAGAGTGTAATCACTAGTTGAATTAAAACTGAAATTAGAGTTGAATTCCCAAAAGAAAAGGAAAAACAATTTAAAATCACAAAAGCTTGGTTGGGCCTGAACTGGCCTAATCTCCTTCCGCTTGAGTTGGGCCGGCCCAGGCCCAACTCCCTCTCTCTCTCCCGTGACACACACACTACACCACACACGCAACACACTCACGGCTCCAGCCACCTGGAACCCTAGCCGCCGGGACCGCCGTCCCCGGCTCCGGCGCCTCCGCCGCCGCGCCGCTCCTCCCCGTGCGCTCCTCCCTCCGGATTATCGCCACTTCCTTGCTCCTTTCCTCGCGCCCGATGGTTTCTATGCACCTAACCTTAACTCCGGCCGCCGTGAGTCCCAACGGCGACCCCGCGGCTTTTTCCTCGGCGCCAGCTTCGCGGCCGGCTGTAGCCCGGGCCGCGCCGCCTCGCTCCCCCGTCCGCGGCTCGCGGCCGCGCCTCAACGGCGTGGCCACGCAGTAGCGGCGCCGCGCGCGTGGGCGCGCCGCCGGCCAGCTAGCCGGCTGCCTGGACCTCGATGCTGCGCTCCAGGTACACCCTCCTAACTCTTGATCTGATGGATACGCTAGGGTTTTTGCCAAGTGGCTGCTGTTCTAAATTGATGGCTTGCTGTTCTGTGCTATGATGCTTGTGATCTGTGATAACTGTAATTGAGGCATCGGCTAACCACAAGCTCTAATGGTTGTGACGGGTGATTGGTGGATGTACAGACCTCATGTGGTAGCAATGATCTATAGGTTTTCTGGTGGTTTTGGGTGATCCTGGTGCAACGGCTACCATTTTCTAACTATTCTCTAACTAAGCAATTAAGAACTAATTGAGTTATAAAACTTAGCAACTAGGACATGATAAATCTGGAGTTTGAGTTCAACTATCACCTTGATGCTGTTCTATGACTCTTCCTCCTTGTTCCTGGTTAACCTCTGCTGCTTCACCTGAGTCTGGGGGTTTTGGCCCTAATCTCTGCTGTTTCTGTGTGGAATGGTGATGTTGTGTGTGAGTTTGGGGTGGTAAACTAATTTATCCTGTGTAGTTTTGCATGCAACCGACTTACCCCGAGGCTATGTGGCCGTGGTTATTGTTCCGATGAACAGGTGTCTCTGCCCCAGGCTGTATTAGTGTATTTCGGACTGATTTGCAAATTCAGGGAATCAGGAGGTGGTTTGTGCAAAATTTATAATGAGACTGTAATTTGATAAAGTTTCAGGGGCCAGGGTGCAAAGCTTAGACTGCTGGGCCTTTGGGCTCAGCCTGGCTGTTTAAAAGAAAATCTCTCCCTTCCCTTCTCTTTTTTTTTTTTTTTTTTTTTTAATTTCTGTTATTATTATTATTATTATTATTATTTTCCTCCTATTTTGCGATATGCTCTCTGAAGCTCGAAATTGACCCGGAAACGACCTGAATGAATGCTGGATGATGACAAGCAAATATAGGGGCGAACAGCGGCACTCGCTCAGGCTGAGAGGTGGCTGCAAGGAACTCCTGATAGATACTGCACCGTCTGACAGCTCTCTTTCCAAAACAAAAATTCAGCACGTAGATTTAGACGTCAGTATCGTGACCTCTCTATTAGCCAGCTACGTGGCCTCCGACCAGTCGATCAGCTTCGTGGTCCTCACACATCCTTTAAGAGAGAGAGTGTATGAGACTAATCTAAGTAGATTTAGTCTCACTTTACTAGTGTAAGGTGTGTGAGAGTTATATATATAAAACAATTTGTGTTCAAAAATACTAATTCTGGATTAATCTTTTTGCATGAAATAAGGACAAGGATGAAACTGTAAGTGAGTGCATGTGCATTGTTCATCTCGCATGAAGATGTGGTGGTAGCGTGTTGAATCTTAGGGTGTTGGAGAGAAAATGGAATATTTGTATTATTTAAATAAATGAATTTGCATTACTGTTTTTTAGGGGTACTCGATTTAAAAAACAATAGTCAAAATCGAAGGAATTGAAAATTTTATGTGAAAATCAAAATTATAATTTCTCACCCCACCCTCCCACCTCTAAATGTTATCATCAACATTTGTATTTTGTTTCTCAATGCAGCCTTACGCATTAAGATGGGCAGGTGGAGTGGAATAAGAAAAAAGAAACTTTTATCAAGCCCTCCTGTTCGTTATCAAATGATGAATATATGGACCAATTTGACAGTAGAGATCTGAGTCTTCAAATTACAGTACTTTAGACCAAAGATCCTCTTTATAAAAAAGTGTGACTTGTCTGGCTCCTCTAAAATAGAAGAGGTACTGCACAGAAAGTATTTCATATATTTTCATCCATCCGATTGTTTAATAAATAATCTCAAATTGAGTGTATTAAATATCTCAAAAATTTGAAAACATAAAAAATATTAATTTTTATTAAAATATCAATTATATTTACTGTTATTTAATACAATAGATGAAAATACATATAATATTTATATAATAGTTCTTCTATTTTGAAGGAGTGGTTCCTGTTCTCCCTTTCTCTCTTTGTTGGACTAGAGTATTTACGTGCCTATCATGGATCATTTTTAATAAAAAACATAGATAATAGATAATATAGAGAGGAACAACATAAGACATATAGAGCATGCATGTTTAAGCTGGAATGGCGCCAAAAATGGTAAGGCGGTGGCAGCCCGCGCAGGTGACAAGACCCCACGAGAGAGTGGAGACATCTCACCGCACGTCACGGTGACCTGACGGTAACGGCGGCCCTCGCGGCCTCACCGTCGGCTTATATAAACGCCGTGTGCTCCCCCCTATTGTGACATAATTTTCGACCACCCTATTTCCTCAAAAGCTCTTGGTGCCCTTCGATTCAACTCCGATCGAATCAGACAACGCAAAGTATTATATTCCAGCACAAAACCTTAACGATCCGAAGGGCATCGCGCGCGATTCGAGCCGCTTCGAATCGTTCGAATCCTCCGAGGTAACTGTCGGCGCTGCTTCTCCCGCTCTGACCGGTTTGTGTGTGCGTTCGTGTGTTTTGGTGGGGTTTTGAGTTGGTTTCGTGGTTGATTTGCGCAGCACAAAGAGTGGTTTTTGCGTTTGATTTCGCAATTTTCTTCCTTTTTTTTTTGGCGTGGAAGGGCGGTGTAATACGCCCGTTTTTACGCGATTTTAAGGGTTTTGCTTTGCTCTATTCGCAGATACGATGGCGCAGTACTTGAACAATGACTTGGAGTACCTCGCTGGCGATTACTTCGAGTTTGACGACGGCGCCGACGGATTTCAGGTAGCCAGAAGCGAAGCCGGCGGTCCCTCGAACCCGGTACGCGTCTCCATCTGCTCTGTGTCACTGTGGATGTTTCCTTCAATTTTTGGGCAATATGCGTTAATAGGGGTGCTTTCGCACTTGTATAGTTGTGTGACCACTGACCACAAGATCAAATGGATAATTGAATGATGTTATGGGTAAAATTACGCTAATATTGTAATGTAGTGGAAAAAGTTTCGCAATTACATGACATGAGTGCAGATAACAACATTTGGGAGCTTGATGTTAAAGCTAAAATTTGTGGCCTTACGGGAATATTGACATTTGGAGAATCCACTGTCCCTATCATATTGCCATTTTGACATGAGAGTTGGATATTAACTTTAGAAAGGTGTTTTGATGGCTGCTGCAACAACATGAAGATGTTGGTCCAAAAAATATGCGAAAATTTCACGACTTCTAGTCTATTACTTTACTTTGATGCTCTACATGTAACTGAAAAAATAATCGATTCCGCAGATTACTTTGCTTGTCCTGAAGTTGCCAGTTCATCTTTGGTCTCAATACTAAGAAGTGAGTCTAAGAGGAAAGTGCCTCCTTTTAATTCCTACTGCAGAATAAGCAAAAGGATGATACTTCAGCCTTGGAGTATAGAAATGGGAAGGACATGCAAGGGATACCTTGGGAGAGGTTGAATTATAGCAGGGACCAGTACCGTGAGATGAGGCTCAAGCAGTACAAGAATTATGAGGATCTTTTGAGGTCGCACGAAGGGTTGGATATGGTGAGATTCCCAGTTCTTTGTGTAAGTGTGGTTCATGCTGTTCCATCTATTATTTGAGATTGTTGGCGTGAAGCTTTATGGCCTTATGATACATGGTCCCCAGAAGCTCAACTTCTTGCTGGGCTCCTATCTCAACACTTCCTTTCATGTATTTATCATGGTCCTGAACATGGCTCGTCGTTGGACTTTTTTATTCTACTGAGTATGATATTCTTTTTTTGCACTAAATAAGTTAGACATGGCTTGGAACTGTTACCTCTTATGCTGACACAAGTTCCATTGCAACTGTTTGACTCGTACATCTTTGCTGGAGAACGGCACTATGGTAGTGTTTCTCATGTTTGAACAGAAACCATCACAGTCATGTGTCAAAAGAAAAGTAGTCGAATTTGTTGTGTATCTGCTAGATTTGATTATTAATTTAACGCTGCTTTGCTTCTATGATTTAGTCATCTAACATGCAAAACATTGACATTTTGAACTTGAAGTTGGAAAAAAGAAATTAACAAGTTCCACGGTTATTAGATTGATGTGTTTCCCACAAGGGTTGTACCATGTGTTCTTATTTGTCAAATAGTAGAAATTGTCATCTTTATGCTGGCTGACTTAATATTTTTCCTTCTATAGGAATGCAAACAAGTAGAGACACGAAGCATGTTCTATGATTTCTGCTTTAACACAAGACTTGTCAAGTCGACAATAGCGCATTTTCAGGTATAGGTCTCTTCCAACATTTTGTTTATGATTCTTGATTATCCAATTTTAGAGTCATTACTCACTAGACTTAGTGGAATGCTTAGTTTTTTTTTTTCAGAAAATGTATCAAGGCTACAGATGGATGTTTTACTTTGTGCAATTTTTACTAGATTCAAGCTGTTTGTTTGTTTACCCTTATTTATTTCTTCATGATGCATTGCACTTTCATGTGTTGGAGTTATCTTGTTCTCCTCACAAGGAAGACACATCGAGCAATCTGGGCATACACAGTAGAAGTATTCAATCATTCACCGGTGCACATTATATTGTACAAATTATACACATTTTCCTTTTATGTAAAATTGCACTTGCATAAGGAGATCTATTGTCAATTGTTAAGTCACAGTAAAACCAGCCATATGTGACAACCAGCAAAATATTTCAAACCCCCTCTCTAAACAAAAAAAAATGGGAAAAAGAAAACACACACACACATGCTTTCTCTTGAACATACAAAAGAAGAAAAAACACTGTGCAGAAAGAAAGCGCTGACATACATACCGAAACATATGCTCTCTCTCCCAGAAGGTATGAATAGAAAAGACAATAGGAAGGACAAAAACATAGACCATGAGCATTGCCACAACAAGAATGAAATGCCTGAAATGTTCATGTTATTGCTGTTCCAACAGCTGCTAGATATTAGCCATTTGTATTTTATGTTGTTACTTTATTTTGTAGACATTGTGAGCATTTCAAAGCTTTGGCAGCTGTCCATTTCATTAGGTGACGTTTCTCATTTCTGTATATGCTCATCCTTTTCGTATAAACTGTAATTGTAGAAGCATAACACTGACTGCAGGTCAAGTGATAAGTTGGATCAGATATGCTAGCTGAAGTAAATAGTTTTGATTTCTGCGAGTAACACTTCTATGATATTAGGACAGCACTACAATATTATCATCATTTTACCAGGGCCCATAAGCAGGTGGATGAGCATCCTCAGCAGCCGGCACTATTATATAACGGCATCTTTGGAATATGGTATGATAGGATGTTTTATGATAAGCGAGCCTCTGCTAAATAATTCGTGCTCGCGTTTTCTTTTTGGCACGTTGGATATTAGAAAGGAGCTAACAAAATTTCATGCAGGCACTCTCATATGGTGTTTTTTTTACAGATTATTTATTGGTATTTTCTTTCATTTATGCTGTTGCTTGGTTTATCATCCTGAGTTCTGCTTCCTCAACGATGTTGTTTAGTTTTGCGTGTGTTCATTCAATATGATGATTATAGGTAGTGTGCCATTGAAAGGCCTCAAGGACCAGACAGGGGTTACTAGAAGCTGTTGTTTTCATTACTATCCAACTAAGTATCCCATTATCCTTACCTAGCCCTAAAGAAGCACCTGTTGCATTAGATTTAAGTAACTATATCTGGAAATGACACTTGTTGCTTCAGATGCAGCCAATCATTTAACTTCATCTTTGGATGATTTTAACCGTATGACTGGGAGTGATATGTGAGTCTTTCTTTGGCTGCATGTTCTGCTGTGAGTTTTCATCAAACACATGTTAATGTCATCCTGACCATAGGTATCTAGATATAGATTCTTGAACTAGGATGTTTGGTTGGAGTCAGCATGTGAGGAGGCATTACCTTGGATCAGTGGTGTGGTTTCAACTCCTTGGGTTGGTGAAATGGGTTCTCAGGCAGTATATTGGTGGCATACCTTGGGTCTCTGGAGAATTCCTATCATGGCAGATACTGAACTGTCTTTTCTGTTATCTTTGCTTGTTGCTTTATTATTCTTGCTTATGTGTTGAGTGAGAAATTTCAGTTATGCTGTCTGTGTCATACAGCTATACGGGATGGACTCTTGTTTCACCCTTGTGTTTCATTATCACCTTCTGTTTCATTATCGTATTTTGTTGTTTGGTTATCATTGAGAACTAATGCTGCTGTTTGGGTGTAAGACAAACATAATTGTTTTTGTTATTCCTTTTTTTGGAAATAAGAGAACTGCTTCATTGCTCACTGTTAGTCATAACTTGCATTCTAACATCTGCTTTAAAGGTGCTGACCATATTCTGGATATCTGCAGCTAAGGAATCTTCTGTGTGCCACATCCAAGCATGACGTTTACATGACGCAGAACTATTCACTGATGCATTGGTCTTCCCTGCTTCAAAGAGGGAAAGAAGTGCTCAATGTGGCAGGCCAAGTAGTTCCAAATCAGGTTCATATATTTGATATGAAATTGTAAGTTGTAACATCTTTATTGTTTGTATCTCCAAGTTCTGATTTGGCGCCTCTTGCTTTACAGAAGGTCCATGGAGCTCGGCCAGTGTCAAGAGTGCAGATCAGCACCATGGCACTAAAAGGCAATCTCTTGGTGGCTGGTGGTTTCCAGGGTGAATTGATTTGCAAGGTATGGAGAATTCAAGGTGCACAGGTATCTGAGTCATTTCATGTATCTCTTAGCTCATGTACTTGTCTTGTGTCAGTATGTTGATCAACCTGGAGTGGCATTCTGTGTGAATATAACCGACAATGTCAATTCCATCACCAATGTGGTAGATGCATACCAGTGTTCTAAGTAAGCTGTTCATCTTTCACTTTGCATTTCAACTATAATTTTGTGAGCAATATATATTGTCAAATTACTGATTTTTATGGTTTTATTATATAGCGGCACTATTCGAGTGATGGCTGCCAACAATGACTGTGTTGTTCGAATGTTTGATGCCGAGAGATATACCCTTCTTAGCCGCTTTACCTTTCCGTGGTCAGTCAATGTGAGTATTTGATATAATGGTCCCCATAAGTTAATCTGTATCTTCCGCCATGTGACTCATATTGTGTCTATTGCAGAGCACATCTGTGTCCCCGGATGGCAAGCATCTTGCTGTTCTTGGTGATAGCTCTGAGGGCTTGATAGCTGATCCTCAATCCGGCAAAGTTTGTAGATCATTGTATAAAATTCTATTTTAATTCCTACAGTACAATAGAATAAATATTACATCTAATACTGTCTGGTATTTCCAGGAAATTGCAAGCCTTAAGGGGCACTTGGACTACTCCTTTTCATCTGCCTGGCATCCTGATGGGAATACCCTTGCCACTGGGAACCAGGATATCACATGCCGTCTGTGGGACGTGCGAAACCTCTCGCAGTCCTTTGCGGTGCTCAAAGGGAGGATCGGGGCGATCAGGGGCCTCAAGTTCTCATCAGACGGCCACTTCCTGGTGATGTCAGAGGCGGCAGACTTTGTTCACGTGTATGACACCTGGGCTGATTACTCCAGTGCACAAGAAATTGACCTCTTTGGAGAGATTGCTGGCATATCATTCAGCCCAGATGCAGAGTCCCTCTTCGTGGGCATTGCGGACCGGACATACGGCAGCCTGCTCGAGTTCAGCAGGAAACATCAGTACAACTACTTGGACTCCTATCTTTAAAGTGTCAAGGCGGTTTTGTACATGAGGCCGAGAGATGCAGAGTTCTCTGAAAACAATGAGTAGATATATGTACATATTTTGCATTTTTTTATGCATGTATGTATTTTGTATTTGACATGCCCTTTTTGGAACTCTCAGGGGGCATGTTTAAACTTTTTTTTTTTTTTTGGTTATCATAGTTCTGTGCCGTGTTTTTTCCAACAATTTTTGAGTTAGATTGGTATTCTAGACTGCTAAATCAGAAAGCTGTAGTGCAATATTCTTACATGTGTTCTAAACTTCTAACATGCGTTGAAATGTGTGGATGCTGCAATGCGGTGTTTGATTCAGGACTCAGACAGAGTGGGGATTATGAATATGGTAGGATGTAGTTTAAATACCGGTATGGCGATTACCCAAATGACAAGTACGAGTAATTATAATATTGACCAAAATCTTCAAATTAAGGGTATGTGTGGTTGGCTACAATAAATTATTATACTTTGACTTAGACATATTATGTGTGGCATATTAGGATTGTTTGGTTTAGAATAGTATTTAAGATATAGTATGGCAAAAATATATCTAATAGTAAGTCTTATTTTGAGTGTTACATTTTTTTTTTAAAAAGTATGATATAGATCTCAAAAATTGTTTAACAATGTCTGTCATAACTAATTAGTAATGAAAAAAATAATAATCTAACTAAGTATGACATATCTAATTTAAAATATGATAATTTATAGTCATGAATCTAACATACCATAGATCATGGTTGTGCTTCTAGCTGAACCTTACCAACTTGTGCTGCAGTTTCATAGGTCACAATGGCCCTTAATGGATCCTGTAAACATGAACGGGTGAACCATTACAGAAGCATAACATTTCTTCAGCTACTCAATTCTATGAACTCATAGAATGCAAGACTTAAAACTAAACATATCTGTGGGCTTTCCGGCTTGCGTTAGTCTACTCTACGCACACAACAGCAGCTCCTAGAGAAAAACTCCATGTTTTTAGTGCGTGGGCTGGTTGGTTCATCTCATAAACAAAGTCACTTCTATAATCTTTCCCGCAACTTGTGTTCTTTAATTCAGAACCTTTTGTTGTTTTCTCTGTTACAACCAAGAAGAAAGGATGCAAAAAGGTCAAAGCATCTGATTTCAACTTGGCCCTTGTCTCTGCCAAGATGATCTCCATTTGGTTCGTACTAGTGCCAACTTTTTTTTAGTTCAAAGAAATGACTCAAAATGTCGTGACGCCTTTGTCGGGATTACCTGCAAATATTTCCTAGTTCATGTTGCTTAAATATATGACCAAACATGGTTGGGTGATGAGACCCAAAGCAAGGACCCAAATGAGAAAATTAGTGTTGTTAATCACTTGTACTACTAACAAGAGCTCAACAACAGTAGTGTTCTTGGAATATGTGAGACAAAAATTAAATAGGAAACTTCCTAGTAGGAGGGATGGTGGAAAGAAATTTGGAGCTATCTAATGTGATGCAATGGGTGGTTTGTATCAATCATGTCAACTCTAGGGAGGCCCCTTAAAATGCCAATCTATCTAAGTTGTTCTTTCCAGATCTAATAGTTCAAATTAGTGGCGGACCTTAATGGTAACACCAACTCTAGGAAAGTTCCTTGAAATATCAATCTATTCGAGTTGTTCTTTCTCAATTGGACAGTACAAACCAGTGATGGATCCAAAATTACTAACTTATAAAGTTGGTCGTATACATTATATATCTAATGAGACCAATTATTTAGAGATATTTACAGTACTATGAACTTCTACCTACATCTTTCATATATATAATACTCATCCCTACTAAGTCACTACTATTCGTTGTATCTTCCTCTGGCTTGCACCATGTCGCTCTTTTTGCTGCAGTCGTTTGATCGGTTTTGCTGCCCGTTGTGATCGTGCCAGTTGCGTGCGTTCTTGCCCGACACTTTGCCTATCGGTTGGTCGTCCATGTCTTCGTTTTGCTTCCTTTGTCCGATGTCGTGCTTTGACGTCTGGGATTGTTTCGCGCGGTCGGTAGGTGAACTGCACAACGTTGCTTTCGGATTGGCCGCCGTTGTTGTCTTCGTTGGTATTGTCCAATGGTTTGCCTTCGTGGTTCCTCAATGTGCCGCTTGTTTCTTTTGTGTGGTTCGTCCGATTGCCTGGTTTAACGTCAGTGATTGCTGCACGTCTTGTGGTAGGTGAAGCGCATGACGGTGGTTTCCGATTGGTCGACGTGCTTCCCTTTGTTGCGGTCGGATTGTTTCACTTTACAGTGTGGATTTCGTTTTGCCTGCTTGTCAGTGCCTTCTGAACATGCCTTCCCTCCGAATTTTGAGGCGTTCGCCTCCGATTTTGTCGCCCATATTGTTCCCTTCGTGTTTGCCTTCCCTTCCTTGCCTTATAATTTTTCTCCCTTTTGCTCCGGTGTGGGTTTGCCACTGCTGCTTTCTCCATCGTGTTCTGCTATTGTTATCACCGGCTTTTGGTGAGTTCTTTGCCTGCTGCTTTACCCATGTGTCACCATGCACGTTACCATCCATTATTTTGGTCCGTTCCCATGATTTCTCCCTATTTTATGTGTGTTTTTCTGTAGGTTTGTTCGTCGTTGTGCCCGCGCACCATTCCACCCTTGTTGCTTCCCTACTTCAGGTATGTTTTCTGCTCCTTCGTGTTGCTTTTGCCTATGCGTTGGTGTTTTTTGTTTTGCCTTTCTTCATTCATCGTGTGTTCTTTTTTATTCGACCCTGATTCGGATTATGTTGATTGATTTATTAGGTGTTATTTTTTATGCCTCCTTGCTATTTACATTGGCTCATTTCATTCATTTAGTGCCCTACCGCTATTGCCTCAGATAGTTGTTTGTGTTCGTTGCTTACGGCTGGCACCATGCTTCTGGTCGTCTCTTTAGTGTTTTTGCTGCCTTTTGTGTGTACCTCATATATGTTCCTGTTCGCTTTTGTGGTCACGACGATTGGCCCTGCCAAAGATTGCGCATACATTCCTCTACAATATTCTTTCATTTGTGCTCGCACGCGTTTAGCCGCCTCCTTTGTTTGCTCGAATTGGTGCGCTATGTCGTGCTTCGCAGGGTTGGAGCGCCATCCTACGTTTTCCCCTGCTTCATTCGCTTGTCCTGTGTGAACTGATTATGTTCTGGTTTATTGCTGTCCTTGCGTGTCTGCGGCCTGCTACTCCAAGTACCCTGGTCGTCGCGCGGCGGCCCATTTCGCCCGCGCCCGCCTTGCATGTTGTTGTCCCCCCATTCATTGTCTATTTTTTGTGTCTGGATGCTTTATGTGTTTTCTAATAGTGTGCGCCTATGTGTGTTTGTCCCCATTTAACTTATGCGGACTTCCTTCTGTTGGCTATCATTCGCCCACTTATGGCGGTCGTCTTGTCGGGCCCTTGATGTAGAAAAAGCTACCAACAATGCCAACAGACATTGTGCGCAGGCGGATCGCTTGTGCTGTCTATGGAACACTGATCGGCCAACACTGTTTGTGCGCACCGTTCGTTCGTCGCCATGGTTCGCCCATCCAGTTGCCGCAACCGACACCCACCTTGGCAGCGTAGGCGCGCCGTCGCCGTATGCTGGCATTGCGGCAATCGCGAAGCCTAGGTTTCCCAACATCCTTTTGTCTTCAGCGTGTTGACGCCTTCTGTTGGCCGTACCTCATCGTTTTACATTTGATATTTTTGGTGTGCTTCATTTTTTAATATTTGCTCTCCCGTTCATCCAGTGATTGATGCTGCCCATTTTATTCCGTCGGATCGTGCTTCCCTATCATCGTCATCGCTTGTTGTTCCTCCGCCTGACTCCGTTGGTGACAGTGGTGAGCCATGCAATTCTTTTCGGTTTCGTCCACTGCGTTGTCATGCTTGCTTGCCTTTTGTATCGCTTCCTTACTACTTCTTGTGTTCCTTGTGTCTTCCACAGTCAATCGTACTCAGTGTGCCCGTACCACCCACGCCCATAAGTTTGCCTACCTAGTCATATTTTGTGCTTCCTATCTTTTGCTGTAGTGCATTGCTGCCGTGTTGTTTCCATGCGCCGCTACCTGACATTGCTGCTTTGTTGGTCGATCTTCGCTTGTGTTTAGGTACCATTTTTTCGCCCATGTATCTTGGTGCTCCTGTTCATACTTGTGAACATTGTGGTGCTTTGTTCTGGTATGAGCTCTTGTTCATACTTGTGAATGTAGGACCAAGGATGCCGACTAGAGGGGGGGTAAATAGGAAGTTTTTAAAATTTCTTTCCCACTAAGCAATTTTAATAAGATAATTGTGAGACCTAGATTATACAATGAGACTTAAAATAATTTAATCAACTAGTTGCATTCAACCATATAGAATATTCAACAATACATGCAACAATAGTAAATTTAGCAATTGTGTCAAGATGAATATAAAACAAATAAGAGATACGCAATTGACACAATATTTTTACCGAGGTCTTGGAGACTCGCCCGGTCTCCCCTACTCCTTGTTGAAGCGCTCACTCGTGAGTCTCGTTTCTATATCCACGAAGGATATTTTGTTGGATCAAAGATGCCGACTAGAGGGGGGGTGAATAGGAGGCTTTAAAAACTTCAAATAAAAACAAGTTTTTATACCAAGAAGAACCAAATGCAATTTAATATATTTAAAGAGAAAGAATAGAGAACGAACACAGTTGTTTTTACCGAGGTATCGGAGACTCGCCCAGTCTCCACTAATCCTCGTTGAAGCACTCAAGTCACTTGAGTTTTGCCTCAATACTCACGAAGAGTATTATCAACTAAGGTTGCTCCTTGTCCACTCCGGAAAGGCGAGCACCGATGCCTTGTACACACTTGCCGAGTCTCTCCAACAATCTCCGAATGGAGAGATCAACGGCCACGCCTCCGAACCGTCTAGGTGAGGGCGCTCACCAAGAGTAACAGGCAGCGAGGTCTTCTCTAGACCTCCAAACACGCACCGAGAAGCTAAGTGGATGCAAATACAAAAGAACTGAAACTCTCGGTGGATCGGAAAGCACTCAACTTGATCAAAAGATCAAGATTTTATATAAGAAACTAATGCTCAAGAGTGTATATGAAATGCTGTTGCTTGTTGTATGAAACTTATGCCCAAAGCCCCTTTTTATAGCCTCAAGAATCAAATGAACCGTTGGAGCTAGGGCTGAAAATTAGCAACCCAAACTGACAGTCAGTTATGCAAATTGACAGTCAGTTTAGTGCACAACGGCCGACAAAATTTACGGACGAAAACTTTGCTAGCCGTTCGTGGTCAAAAAAGGAAAGCTGGAACCCACAACTGACAGTCAGTTACACAAACTGACAGTCAGTTCGACCACAGTCACGACCAAAATCAAATAGAAACTCAGTTAAAATCTCTGTGGTCGAAACCCCAACTGACAGTCAGTATGGACAAACTGACAGTCAGTTTAGTACAAAAATTTTGAGCCCAAAATACACCCTCTCTGGACAATTGTCAGTTACACCTAACTGACATTCAAACTGACAGTCAGTTATGCAAACTGACAGTCAACATGAACAAAAACTGCTATAACTTTAAATCCAGAAATCCAAAAGAGATGTTTAATAGCTCGTTGGAAAGATAATTTCAAGGGATACATTTTTGTCAACAGAAGCAAAAACCAGATCTACCTAGATCTTTCTGAAAAATGCAAATACTCTTCTGCTATAAAAAACTGAACTGAAAATCCAGATTTTCAAATAAGATCAAAACCAAATCCATCCAGAAATGATGCAATGCAATGACCTAGTTTTCTCGGTTTGCGTTGGAGATAAAGAGAGGACTTTCTCCACCCCTCTTTATAGTACGGTTAAAGCTAGAAAAGAATTTTCCTAACCGATCATCTCCAAACGCCAAGATCGGTAAAAAATTAAAACTCTCAATACCTGAGGTCTCTCGCATCTTCATGATTTGCGACTTGTCTTTTGCTCTTTGCTACTTGTGCTTTTATTTTACGTCGGGTTCTTCTTGTATTCCGTGCATATCTTCCCTACGCAACTCTGTATCAAATAAACTCAATAGCACAATTAGTCCGGAACACTTTGTTTTCATTAATCATCAAAATTAGGGTTAGGCATGAAGGCCTAGATGCAACAATCTCCCCCTTTTTGATGATTGATGACAACAAGTATTCAAAAATAAAATAAATGAAATAGCTCCCCCTGAGTATATGCATCTCATCATACAAGATCATAAACTAATACATATACATCAGGGAATCTAATACATAAGCAAGTCACAGATGTGCAAATATCCACAAGTCATATCAGAGCATACACATGCACATCAAGACATCATATATATCAATGTATCAGAGCTATAATCACATATCAGAGCTCAAGAGCATCATCTCAAGAAACCAATGACATCATATATATCAGAGCTAAACACAAGTCATCATATGTATCAGAGCTAAAAAGATCTAAAGAGATGACACACAGACATATATGATAACCAAAAACATCTCCATATATAAAAAATCATCTGTTTAATACATCAAAAGACATAAACAGACATAAACAGACTCTAAAAACCACTATATTATCCAAAATACAATCCAAAATACTTCTCCCCCTTTGGCATCAAGCACAAAAAGGGAGGCAAACAACAAACAAATCAGAGCCTAAGGCTCATCATCGGAAGAAAATCCTATGATGTCTGTATCTCCGGAGCCAGCTGGAGATGCAGACGGGTCGACGGCTGGAGATGCCGGAGGAGTCGCAGCTGCAACAGGAGCAGGAGCTGCAGACACTGGAGCCGGAGCAGGTGCAACAGGAGCTGGATCAGCAGCAACTGAAGCTGAGCTCGGAGACGATGCAGCCTGGCGGGCCCTCTTGCGAGGGACCGAAGATCCGGAGGCAGGCAGGCGACGCAGAATCTCCTCCTGCTGAGCAATCAGACGGAGCAACATCTGATGATGCTCCGCCTGGGTGCTGAGGATCTGCTGCTGCACTTGGAGGACCTCCTGAAGCTGGGAAGAAAATGAGGTAGAAACGGTGCCAGTCCCTGCAGCTGGAGCTGGAGAAGACTCCTGGACAGGGGCCTCATCCTCTGACTCCCCCGCAGCATCATCTGATGCGGGAGAACCAGGGCCAGCAGCTGCAGCAGGGCGAGCACCGAGCCGGCGATCAGCCTGGCCCGGAGGATAGAAGAGAAGAGGATGATGGGGCCTGGGCAGCTCAGTGTCCACGGCCCGGATATGAAGAAGCACCGCCATGATATACGGAGCGTATATCAGCTGACGGCGCGGAGAAAGAAGGACGTGCTGAATCTCACTGATGATGAGATCAGCGACGTCGAAGGGCTCCTCCTGAAAGATGGAGATCAAAACATGGAGCCCTAGATAAGTGACCCTAGCCCTATCTCCGCTCATGGGGACCAGAGTGAGACGGAGAATCCGCAGGGCTAGGTCAACATCGCGGCGCAGGCCGTCAATGTGACGGAGCTGGAAGGGGCCGGAATAAAGCATGGCCACCTCCCGACGCTCGAGGTCAAGAAGAGTATGGAGCTGGCGGCCAGAAGAAGGGCGCACCAGTCCAAGCGCGGACTCCAGCTGCTCCTTCGTGACGGTGTAGACCTGGAGGCCCGTCATGAAGGTCATGGAGTCGCGCTGAGGGGATATGAAGACAGTGGAATAGAACTGACGTATGGGCCCCTCAGCCCAATGCAGAGAGGAATCAGCGACTAGGTCGCGGATCCCAACAGAGCCAAACAGGTCTGCGAGGGTGGCGATGCCTGTGCGAGAGGCGATCGTCCCCCACGACAGAGAACGGTGGGCGAAGATGGGCGCGCGGCTATAGACACTGGTGAACAGGTCTAGGTGGAGGTTGGTGAAGCAGGTGAGCACCTCGCATGCGTCGCGACCAGTGGGACGCGGCAACAGATACGGGTTCACAGAGCGGAGCGTGCGAAGGCGGCTTGCGTGCCAACGTGAATAATCCACGGGCACGTGCTCAGGCGGAGGCGAAGGCCGGTTCTCAGACGTCTGGCCTGATGAACGCTGGCTGTTTGCCGCGTTCTTCCGTCGGGCCACACGACGAGAGGGACCGGGCTGATCAGACATGGCGAAGAAACAAAAACAGGAAAGAAAGAAAGGCAAGGACCTGAACAGAGGAGGTGCCGGAGAATCGTCGAAACACAGTCGACGATGAGCAAGAGCACTGCAATGTACGGCTCTAAGAGACACGGTAGAGGCTAGGAGGAGCAACTCCGGCGAGAGAAAACGGCGAACGGAGGCCCGGCGAGAAGCACGGCGGCTCGGTGCGGTTGTGGAGCAAAGGAGGGCAGTGGTGCTCGTCGACGGCGAGGAGGAGGCGCCGGCGAGATTTGGTGGAGGCGCAACACAAAAGGGAGGCACCGGCGTCGAGGAGAGCAAACGGCGACGAGCAAGGCAACGGCAGCGAAATGGAGAAGGCGAGGAGACAAAGAAACAGAACGGGGTTTTAGGGTTCGAGATCCCACAACTGACAGTCAGTTTGATAAACTGACAGTCAGTTCCAAACTCAAATACATGGAACTGACAATCAGTGTACCACACTGACAATTAGTTCACAAAACTGAGTTTTGAAACTGACAGTCAGTGTATGAAACTGACAGTGAGTAGGGGACTCAAACACTACCAGGAGCTACGACCAAAATCAAATGCACGTAACTGACAGTCAGTTTGTGAAACTGACTGTCAGTTATGACACTGACTTCGACCAGAGACTAAGACCAGGCTCCTAACTACTGAACTGACTGTCAGTTGGTGAAACTGACTGTCAGTTTGGTCAATTTCGACCAGAGGCTGTCTAAGACCAGAGAGGTAATAAAATAATAATATTTTATACAAACAACACATTTAGCACATCAACTAGCATTTGATATATCAATAATGTTCAGTTCACCCCTTAAAAAGCAAAATCTTGATTCATCTAGGGGTTTAGTGAAGATATCAGCTAGTTGCATATCAGTTCTGACATAATTTACTTCAATATCTCCTATTGCCACATGATCTCTAATAAAGTGGTGCCTTATTTCAATATGCTTAGTTCTAGAATGTTGAACAGGATTATTAGCAATTTTGATGGCACTTTCATTATCACATAAGAGTGGCACTTTATCAAATATAATCCCATAATCCAAAAATGTCTGCTTCATCCATAATAATTGAGCACAACAACTGCCTGCAGACACATATTCAGCTTCAGCTGTGGAGAGAGCTACAGAATTTTGCTTCCTAGATGACCATGATACTAATGATCTCCCCAACAGCTGACAGCTACCAGATGTGCTTTTTCGATCAATGTTACACCCAGCATAATCAGAATCCGAATACCCAATTAATTCAAAATTTGCATCTTTCGGATACCAAAGGCCTAAACTGGGATAGCATTTTAAATACCTAAGGATTCTTTTAAAAGCAGTTAAATGACATTCCTTAGGATTAGACTGAAATCTAGCACATAAGCACACACTAAACATGATATCAGGCCTAGATGCAGTAAGATATAAAAGACTACCAATCATAGACCTATACACTTTAGAATCGACTGATTTGCCGCTTTTGTCCACGTCCAGATGTCAATTGGTTGCCATGGGAGTTTTGATTGCCTTAGCGTCTTCCATCCCAAAGCGCTTGAGCAGGTCCTTCACGTACTTTGTTTGACTCACAAACGTACCGTTCTTGAGTTGCTTGATTTGCAGACCGAGGAAGAAGCTCAGCTCACCAATCATGGACATCTCGAACTCCCTAGACATCATCTCTCCAAACTCATGACAGAAATGTTCATTAGTAGATCCAAATATAATATCATCAACATAAATCTGACAAATGAACAAGTCTTTTTCAATTTTCTTTGTAAAGAGAGTTGTATCAACCTTCCCAATTTTAAAACCTTTTGATAATAGAAAGTCTCTAAGACGCTCATACCAAGCCCGAGGAGCTTGTTTGAGACCATAGAGAGTTTTCGACAATTTAAATACATGGTTTGGAAATTTAGAATCTTCAAAACCAGGAGGTTGTTCAACAAAAACAAGTTCAGAAATTTCACCATTTAAGAACGCACTTTTTACATCCATTTGAAAAAGTTTGATATTAAAACATGATGCATAAGCAAGAAGAATGCGAATAGCTTCAAGTCTTGCTACAGGTGCAAAAGTTTCACCAAAGTCTAAACCTTCGACTTGAGTGAAGCCTTGAGCAACAAGACGAGCTTTGTTTCTAATTACAACACCATTTTCATCTTGCTTATTTCTGAAAACCCATTTTGTTCCAATAACATTATGATCTTTTGGTCTTTCTACTAGAGTCCAAACTTCATTTCTAGCAAAGTTATTAAGTTCTTCATGCATGGCATTAACCCAATCAGGATCGTTTAAAGCTTCATTAACATGTTTGGGTTCTAAAGAAGATACAAAAGAATGATGTTCACAAAATGCAGCAATACGAGATCGAGTTTGAACGCCCTTACTGACGTCACCCAATATTTGGTCTAGATGGTGATCCTTGGTGATGTTTTGGTGTTGCCTTGGTTCTTCATCTTGTACTGCTTCATCTTGACTTTGTTCTGGAGGATCAACATGAGATGATGATGTGTCTTGATCAACATTTTCAATGTAGACATCATCTTCTTGATCTTCCTCTGTTGGCTTGATGTCTCCAATGGTTATATTCTTCATTGCTTCTTGAAGATCTTCACCTGAAACTTTATGAGATACTTGCTCCTTTTGTGAGCCATTAGTTTCATCAAATTCGACATCACCCGACTCTTCAATACAACTTGTATTTTTATTAAAAACACGATAAGCTTTGCTAGTGGTGGAGTATCCGACTAGAAAGCCTTCATCTACTCTTCTTTGAAATTTACCACCAAAATTTCTTTTCTTAAGAATATAACATTTGCAACCAAAGACTCGGAAATAAGAAATATTTGGCTTACGCCCAATAAGAAGTTCATAAGGAGTCAAGTTTAGAAGAGGATGCAAATAAAGCCAATTTATAGAATAGCAAGCGGTATGCACGGCTTCAGCCCAGAAGCGAGTAGGAGTATTGTACTCACTTAGCATAGTCCTTGCCATTTCTATAAGTGTTCGATTTTTCCTTTCAACAACTCCATTTTGCTGTGGAGTGTAGGATGTGGAAAATTCGTGTTTGATTCCTAGAGAGTCACAAAAATCAAATAGAGTTGAATTAACGAACTCTCCACCATGATCACTACGGATTTTCTTGATGGATAATTCGAATTCAGTAGAAACACGTTTTGCAAAACTTTTGAAAACATCGGGGGTTTCGTATTTTTGAGAAATAAAGAAAACCCAAGTGTAGTGTGTAAAATCATCAACAATTACAAAACCATAGTTGCTACCCCCGATACTTTGGAACTCAGAAGGTCCAAATAAATCCATATGAAGAAGTTCCAAAGGTTTGCAAGTAGAAAGAATGCGCTTAGTTGGATGTGAAGTAGCTACTTGCTTGCCCGCTTGACAAGCGCTACAAGGTTTGTCCTTTTCAAAATTCACATCCTTTAAGCCAACAACCAAATCACGTTTTAAAAGTTTTCTCAATTGATGCATTCCAACATGTGCAAGTCGTCTATGCCATAGCCAACCTTTTGAGGTTTGAGAGACAAGACATGTTGAGAGAGATGCATCTTTTGAGTGAAAATCAACCAAATAAAGATTTCCAAAACGAAAGCCTTTAAAGATTAAAGATTTATCTTTTAAACTTTCAACCAAAACTTCTTTTGGATAAAACGTGCAACTAAAACCAAAATCGCAAATTTGTGCAACGGAAAGCAAATTGAAATTCAGAGATTCGACCAATAAAACATTTGAAATAGATAGATCATTTGAGATTGCGATTTTACCCAAGCCTACAACATTTCCTTGACGATTGTCGCCAAAGGTAATCTTTTGGTTCTCGCTTGAGTTGTCTTTGATTGAGGTGAACAACTTCTTGTTACCGGTCATGTGTTCGGAGCATCCGCTATCTAGCACCCAATGCCTCCCACCGGTCTTGTAGTTCACCTGCATAAAAAGAATTAAGTTCTTTTAGGTACCCAAACCTTTTTGGGTCCTTCGATGTTAGCAATCAAAGCTTTGGGCACCCAAATAGATTTCTTCTTTTTTTTTAACATGGGTGCACCAACATACTTTGCTATAGCATAACCTTTTCTCGACTTTTGAAGCATGTAGCAAGTATCAAAGTAATTTGGAGTCATTAAGGGACATGCTTCATGCGAATGACCGGTTTCATGGCATTTATGACAAAATGTGTTGCATGCTTTAACAAATATAGTTTTAGAATTTTGTTTCCTTCCTTTCTTTTGAAAATATCCTAATCCTTCTTTTCTAAAAGAACATTTTTGTTTACTAAGGATTAGATCAAGAGATATTTTACCTTTATAACAATTTTCTAAGTCTTTTCCAAGTTTTTCAACTTGTGCCTTAAGTTCATTATTTTCATTTAAGATGTTATCATTTGAAGTACATGGACTGCTAGAGGGAGATTCATTCAAGTTACATGAAGTTGAAGCATCTACCTTAGATGAAATATTTGTAACATCTTTTATGAGCATGCTTTCATATGAATCTTTAAGCTCAGAGTATTGAGCGCGTAGGGAAGAATGTTCTTCCTTAAGCGCCTTATACTTCTTCTTAGTTTTTCCAAAAACTTCATTTAATTCAGTTATCATTTCAACTAAGTCATCATATGATGGATCATTGGAATGTACCTTTTCATTGCTTTTGGCCATAAGGCACATGGATGAACTAGTTGAAGTGTTTTTGTTGCCGAGAGCTAATCCGGCCATCTTCTTTGAGCAACTTCGTTCGTTGTCAGAGTCGGAGTCGGAGCTCTCTCAGCCGGACATCCATTCTCCAAAACAGGCTTCTTTGATTTCTTCATTCTTCTTCTTGAAGAACTTCTTCTTCTTGTTCCACGCATTGTTCTTGTTTGGACATCTTGATGCTATGTGTCCCTTCTCATGACATCCATAGCAAATGATGTCCTTGAAGTTGTTTTGCTTTTGCCCCTTTGGTCGTGTGTCAATGTTGACACCCTTCTTATGCAACCTGTGAAGGAGTTTTTGAGTGTTCTTTACCATAAGTGCGAGGTCTTCATCGGAGGAGCCTTCGCTTGAATCGTTCCTTGCATTTGCTTTGAAGGTCAAAGCTTTCTTCTTCGTCTCAGTGGGTTCGGCCGCTTCCTTCTTCTCCTTCTTGTGCATCTCATGGGTGATGAGGTTCCCATAGAGATCGGTTGGTGTTGTGGTGGTTAGATCGGAGTTTGTGAGAACCGTGACCAAAGTATCGAAGCTTTCCGGCAAGGCCCTAAGCATCTTTCTCACAAGCTCAAGGTCAGTAAACACAACACCAAGACCCTTGAGTTCATTCACAATGTTATTTAACCGAGTAAACATGGAATCCACGGACTCGGTTGATGACATGGTGAATGTCTCATATTTTTGCCTCACCATTAGCAATTTTGCCTCTTTAACCTTTGTAGTGCCCTCGTAAATTTCTTCGAGGGTAGTCCAAACCTTATGAGCAGTCGTGAGATTGCTCACACGGTTGAACTCGTTTAAGGATAAACCGGCAAAGAGTGCATTTTTTGCACGGGCATTTAAATGCAACTTTCTCCTATCGTCCTCAGACTGACTTGCCGGATCAACCGGAGGAGTAAAGTCGAGTTTAACGATATCCCATATATCAAGCCCCATGGCTTCTAGGAATACCGACATGCGCACTTTCCAATAAGGATAATTTGTTCCATCAAAGATGGGCGCACGACCGGTATGTCCAAGAAGAAAATCTCCGCTTGTCGACATCCTCTCTCTAGGCGGTAAAGCCTAATGAATCGAGAGACCTTGCTCTGATACCATGTGTTGGATCAAAGATGCCGACTAGAGGGGGGGTGAATAGGAGGCTTTAAAAACTTCAAATAAAAACAAGTTTTTATACCAAGAAGAACCAAATGCAATTTAATATATTTAAAGAGAAAGAATAAAGAACGAACACAGTTGTTTTTACCGAGGTATCGGAGACTCGCCCAGTCTCCACTAATCCTCGTTGAAGCACTCAAGTCACTTGAGTTTTGCCTCAATACTCACGAAGAGTATTATCAACTAAGGTTGCTCCTTGTCCACTCCGGAAAGGCGAGCACCGATGCCTTGTACACACTTGCCGAGTCTCTCCAACAATCTCCGAATGGAGAGATCAACGGCCACGCCTCCGAACCGTCTAGGTGAGGGCGCTCACCAAGAGTAACAGGCAGCGAGGTCTTCTCTAGACCTCCAAACACACACCGAGAAGCTAAGTTGATGCAAATACAAAAGAACTGAAACTCTCGGTGGATCGGAAAGCACTCAACTTGATCAAAAGATCAAGATTTTATATAAGAAACTAATGCTCAAGAGTGTATATGAAATGCTGTTGCTTGTTGTATGAAACTTATGCCCAAAGCCCCTTTTTATAGCCTCAAGAATCAAATGAACCGTTGGAGCTAGGGCTGAAAATCAGCAACCCAAACTGACAATCAGTTATGCAAACTGACAGTCAGTTTAGTGCACAACGGCCGACAAAATTTACGGACGAAAACTTTGCTAGCCGTTCGTGGTCGAAAAAGGAAAGCTGGAACCCACAACTGACAGTCAGTTACACAAACTGACAGTCAGTTCGACCACAGTCACGACCAAAATCAAATAGAAACTCAGTTAAAATCTCTGTGGTCGAAACCCCAACTGACAGTCAGTATGGACAAACTGACAGTCAGTTTAGTACAAAAATTTTGAGCCCAAAATACACCCTCTCTGGACAATTGTCAGTTACACCTAACTGACATTCAAACTGACAGTCAGTTATGCAAACTGACAGTCAGCATGAACAAAAACTGCTATAACTTTAAATCCAGAAATCCAAAAGAGATGTTTAATAGCTCGTTGGAAAGATAATTTCAAGGGATACATTTTTGTCAACAGAAGCAAAAACCAGATCTACCTAGATCTTTCTGAAAAATGCAAATACTCTTCTGCTGTCAAAAACCGAACTGAAAATCCAGATTTTCAAATAAGATCAAAACCAAATCCATCCAGAAATGATGCAATGCAATGACCTAGTTTTCTCGGTTTGCGTTGGAGATAAAGAGAGGACTTTCGCCACCCCTCTTTATAGTACGGTTAAAGCTAGAAAAGAATTTTCCTAACCGATCATCTCCAAACGCCAAGATCGGTAAAAAATAAAAACTCTCAATACCTGAGGTCTCTCGCATCTTCATGATTTGCGACTTGTCTTTTGCTCTTTGCTACTTGTGCTTTTATTTTACGTCGGGTTCTTCTTGTATTCTGTGCATATCTTCCCTACGCAACTCTGTATCAAATAAACTCAATAGCACAATTAGTTCGGAACACTTTGTTTTCATTAATCATCAAAATTAGGGTTAGGCATGAAGGCCTAGATGCAACATATTTCACTAGGGTTGCTCCTTCTCCACACCGGATGGGCGAGCACCAAACCTTTCACAAGTTTTTGCCGGCCTCTCCGACAAACTTCAATGGAGAGATCGCGACTCTCCTCCGACACCGTCTAGGCGAAGGTGATCGCCAAGAGTAACAAGCCGGATGCGTTCACTTGAAACAAATCACGTGCTAGAAGCTCAAAAATGCAAATGAATGCTCAACATTCTAGCACTAGCATGCAAATGGTGATTGAAGTGCACTAAGCACTACTAACCTCACACAAATGCTCTCTCTCAAATCTACTCAAGATTTGGGCTCAAATCTAGCCTCTAAATGCAATATAGCAAATGCAAAGACTTTGGCTAGCTATTCAACAGTGTATGCAACTTCTTGAGCAACCACAAATGATGCCATACACGAAGTATATATAGCCCCAAAGAAAACTAGCCGTTTGCAAACAACCGTGTCAAAATTTGTACAGGCCGGACATTGTCCGGCCATGTTAGACACTGTCTGGCCAGTACACCAAAATGCGACTATTGCAAAACGTCAGTTACCGTTGGGCGATTTTTTTGTAAAGGACGGACATTGTCCGCCCATGCCGGACAATGTCCGGCCATGACGGACAAAAACCCCGGACGAATGTATTTGTCTCTGTTTCATTTCTCGGCTCAAAAAATTTGTATAGGCGGGACATTGTCCGACCATATCGGACAAAGTCCGGCCTTCCCGAAAAAATGCCCCGGACGGATGCAAACGTCTCTGGTTTCATTTTGCAAAAGGCTGAAAAAAAATTGTACAGGCCGGACAAAGTCCGGCCACTGTACATTGAAAGTAAAATAAGCATAACTTTTGATCCAGAGATTTGATTGAGGTGATTTTTAGCTTGTTGGAAAGATAACTCAGAGCACTACAATTTTGTCAACAGGAGCAAGACCTAGAAAGGTCTAAAAACTTCTAGAAAACTCAAAAACATTCCTACTATCAAAATGTTCAACCCAAAAATCATCTCTAATGCAATTTAGGGTATTTGCACATACGGATTTGTTGTTTTCTCGTGGATATCTCAGCTTACACTCAGCGACTACCACGACCAATATGATTTACAAACTAAAACCATAGGTCGAATATCCGATCGAAAACAGGTGGTCGAGTGGGTTTGGTCGAGCATACGCAAGCGAGCCGAAGACTGGTACGACTAGCTCGAGCTCCTACGACTACGCCCAAACCCTAAACAAAAAGCCGCAAAACTAGCGACACGACCACGTATCAAGCACGGATACAATCAGAATGTGCAAATACATCCACAACCAGCTCTAGATAATAAACCAGAATAAATAGCTGGCGATCACGACTAAGTGCAGTTTTCAAAACATTTTCTCTAATTCACACAAACTACACTTAGATTCTCTAGCAATGCAAGAGCGATAAACATACTAGTGCAAGATGATATGAATGCATTTGAGCTTCTGCACTAGATAGATTCAAGCTACTAGTTTTCGACCCCTCTTAATAGTACGGTCAAACTAGCAAAAAGAAACCTATCAATCCGGTCTGTCTCCAAATACGAGACCGGTAAAATCCTAAGAAAACAATCCTTAATCTTGGATTTTACCTTTGGTGAAGTTCGACCTCGTGAAACTCGATCACTTGATGCTTGTCCTCGCAAAGCTCGACCTCGCTAAGGTTGACCTCGCTTGAGATGATTCATATCGACTTCATCCACTTCATGCCCTTGCTTGCTTTTATCCTGCAATCAAACCGAGACTACAATACATACACTTAATGCACAACATTAGTCTCATATTTGAGTCGTCATTAATCACCACTAGAGAAACTACTCCACACAGGAGTTAGCTCAACAGTTTCTCTTTTCAGTGAAATGACAAAACCATATTCAACAATCAATAGATGAGTGTGAGATGAAATACAATCATATAGATCCGTATATGATAAAGACATACGCACACGATCTATACTACTCATGTCATGATAAAGATAAGCATGATGCAACCACCGAGTTCATTCTCAACACATGCATCAATCTTGATACCACAAATGAAGGAGTTATCAAACTTCTGGATTTATCACATGACATTTCAATTTACACTTAGCACAAGATTGATGCAACCACAGAGCTCCCCCTCATCATATACATCAATTGTTAAATCATATCCGGGAGTCATCGACTTCTAGGGTTTAACATTAACAATTCTATGTACTTGTGCTAAACTAGGATTTATACAAGTTGTTATTTAATCCTCAAAGTTGTCATTATCCAGATCAATATTAATCATTAAGGATTTATCCAAATCATCATTAATCATCAAAACCTAGATACTTAGATCGACCTAGATCCAACAGTGAACATTGTGGTGCTTTGTTCTGGTATGAGGAGCGGATTCGAAGAGAGTGCCATACATCTTCTCCGCGATAATCTTTGTGTTGTAGAGGTGGAAATATCAGCCCGCCTTCTTGTCGATTGCCTCCTGAACCTCTTCTGGGTTTACTTACATCTATTGATGCTTCATTGTCTTCTCACTTCAAAAATATTAGGCAGTACAACTCTATGTTTGCCATGACATCTATGGGAGCAAATGTTGTCACTTCCATCAACGATGGTCGTGGTCCTCATGTGTTTAAAGTCACCGGTCAAATATGTCATCTTGTTGGCTCCCTTTTGCCTCCAGAAGGTGCCATGCCGATATATGCGCAGCTTTACATCTTTGACACTGCACATAAGGTTGCTAATAGGACAGGCGTTGCTTCTTCCTTTGGGGATGCCCGCTTTCGATCCAATGAGGATTTAGTTCACCTCCTCATTGATATGCTCAATCTTCACAACCCTCTTGTGAGATTATTTAGAGCAGCTCGTGATAGATTTCCTTCACCAACTGCTGACCACTATTCTATCAGAATATTTGCAAAGCCAAATGCACATGGTGATGTATACAGTGCTCCAATCGCATCTGAGGTTGTTGGTTTGCTCATAGATGATGCAGACATCACAAATGCTAGTAGAGACATCATCATCGAAGATCGAGCATCGACGCTGCAGCGCATAAGTGAGACCCATTGCAGATTATGTCTATGCAATACCCTAGTCTGTTCCCATATGGAGAAGATGGCTACCACCAAGATCTTAGATATCGCGCTTCCCGTCGTTCTGCTTCAATAGAGCGCAACACTGTCACGATGGCATAATACTATGCCTACAAATTGCATAGCAGAATTTTTGATTTTAATACACCTCAACGTTGCAAAGCATTGATACAAGCTTACAATGTTGATAGCTATTGTTGCGTTGAAGAAGCTCGCTTAAGATACTATAGAAACAAGACTTTTCAGGATAAGTATAGGGCAAGCTCGTACAAATCTCTGGCTGACTCTATTGGTAGAGGCGTTACTTCTGCTTCGTCTGCTGGCCAGTGTGTCATTCTTCCGACATTATTCACTGGAGGTCCTCGCTACTTATACCAAAACTATCAGGACTGTGTTGTTGTTTGTGGAAAATATGAATGTCCTGATTTATTCATTACATTTACATGTAATGCATCCTGGCCAGAAATTGCGGATGCTTTGCAACATGTCCTGCACCAGCATCCATCTGATAGGGCAGACCTTACAGACAGAGTTTTCAACATGAAGCTCAACATGCTTATTGATGATATTAAAAAAAAGCCTTCTTTGGCCCTATAAATGCAGGTCATTTTTCTATGGCTATTCTTTTTCTCGTTCATTATAACCGTTATTGATACCAGTGATCATTTCCATTCCCTTTTACCTAAACTTTGTTGCCCTATCTTATCTCCATTGCTTGTAGTGGTTTACACTGTTGAATTCCAGAAGCGTGGCCTTCCACACGCGCACATAATTGTGTGGCTTCAGAAAGTTGCTATGTTGACTGTTACACATATTGACCTGATCATCTCTGCTCAGCTACCGGATGCTATTGCTGACCCAATTGGATATCAAGATGTCATTTCTTTCATGATGAATGGCCCATGTGGAGCTGCCAACCCACAATCCCACAATCGTCTTGTATGTCTGAAGGCAAATGCTCTAAGTCTTACCCTAAGCCTTTTTGTGCCTAGACAATGCTATTGGACCATGGCCATACACAGTATGCTCGCCCAGATAATGGTGCTTCTATTTTAGTTAATGGCATACATCTTGATAATCGACTTGTGGTCCCACACAATGTTAACCTGGTTGTCAAATATCAGGCCCACATTAATGTAGAGCATGTGAACCATGATGGTACGCATAAATATCTCTTTAAATTTATCGCAAAGGGCTTTGATTATGCTAAGATAGGATTTCGTCAGCCTGAGCCCGTTGAAAACACACGGTGTGTTGATGAGATCACCAACTACTTGAAGTGTCGTTGTATTACTCCTAGTGAGGCGGCTTGGCACTTGCTGCAATATGATATACATCACACAGATCCTTCTGTTGAGCACCTTCCTGTTCATCTCCCTTTTCTAAATAGCATTGTTTTTACTGAGGATGATGACCTTGAGCAGTTACTTGATAATCCTGCCAATGACATCACAAAGTTAACCGCATGGCTTGATGCAAATCATCAATACCCAACAGCTCATCAAACAACATATGCTCGGTTCCCAGAATGTTGGACATGGCACACAGCTAGTAAGTTTTGGGCTCCTCAAAAAGCATGTAGAAAGATTGGCCATGTTGCATATGTGGGACCAAATCAGGGTGAGTTATATTACCTACGCATGCTGCTACATATTGTTAAGGGTGATACATCGTTCAGTGTGATACACACTGTTCAGGGCCATGAACACCAACATATCGAGCTGCATATGAGACACTTGGCCTTTTGGGTGATGATCGTGAATGGTCTCATGCGCTTGCTGATGCTTCGCATTGGGCTCTCCCTTATCAACTCCAACAACTCTATGTAACATTGCTTCTCTTTTGTGAGATTTCGGACCCACCAAAGCTTTTCGAACAATATGCATCCATCATGTTTGAAGATATAGCGTACCACATGAGGCAAATAGCTGCCAGCATCACTGATGACTTCGTGCATCACATAGCAGGAACATCCTCCTCATTGAGATAGAAAAGTTACTCACGCATGCTGGTTATTCTCTCTCACACTTTCAGCTTCCAGTCCCAAATGAGCAAACCCCTTTCACAGATAATGCTCTCATAGAGATGCATGTTGATTGCTTGTAATCCCAAATTGATCCTTTCAACCTTAACACTGGTCAGAAATAGATTTATGACGTTGTTATTGCATCAGTTCATGATCAGCTTGGGCGGACTTTCTTTGTGTTTGGTTAGGGCGGCACTGGCAAAACCTTCTTGTTGACATCACAATGCTAATTGGAATGGTGTGCTATCATACCATCCAACACGTGCTGATGCGCAAGATTGTAATTGCTCGTCACAGATATCCTGGTCGAACGCCTTGTACTAACAATCTTGGTATCCATGAAGCAATTTTCTGCCGTATTAGTTTGCCAATATTGTACTATATATCGATTTGCATTATATTTTTGCTTATCTTCAACATCAACATTCTTAACATACTTAATTACTTGGTCCTGTGCTTGCAATGATCAATGATGCTATGTCGTTATGGCTTTGACAATATCCGATTTTGTCTACAAATAACCATGGGGGTTGTAATAAGTGCGCACTCATTGTGACCCTCGCAGTAGTGGTTGCAACAGTTTCTTGGCCCACCCTCCCAAAAATCATACTTCGTAAAATTTCATCTACCCCTCTTATGAGCTGGTCGAGCATCTTCTTGCCCAAGCATCCACCCCCCACTGACCCAACCCCCCACCCCCACCCCCACCCCCACCCCCACCCCATACACATGACTAGAGCCTATTGTTGCATATCAGCATCGGTATGTTCAAGCTCAGGCGTTGCTATCATCAGACACTGCATCTGCCAAGCTTCGGCGCCAACTACCCATGTTTGCTGCCATTGCAATCCTCACTCATGACTTGCTCATACTTTGTCTTTTGTTTTCCACACCCAAATAGGAATATCTTGTTCGTGCCCTTTTGCGCATAGAATATAGCACATTATCTTTTCTCCATTTAGAATTTCTGCATTGTCCATCATTTTACCAAAAATTTTTCCCTTCTTGCACTCTCTTCTGTGATATTGATCGATTTCTGTTGTCTGGCTACCTATTGTGTGCTACCTTCTCCAACAGGTACTCATGACTACGATTTCAAAGATCAGGGATTTGTGATTGGGCAGTAGAGATTGATTTTCCTTTGGGAAGCGAAAAATCTGAGATCCACGGCGCCTAATTCGTTTATCAGCATTGATGGCCTCCTTCTAGACGAAGATGTACATAACTTTTTTTGCCTTTATTTGTTTATTCATTGCTATTCATATATGCAGCTATTTGCAGATAATTCATGCAACTACCAAGTATTAACCCCTAACATTGCCAGCATTTATATTGATGCATGCGTAGATTCTATCATTTCCAATTTCATCATGCAGGGTACCAAGATGCAGATCACCATCCCTAAAAGATGTGCTGCTTAGTTTCGTGGACAGCTTACTGAGGGGGTTGTCTACATGATCACGAGTGCTGATGTTGTTAATACATCTGGAAAATCATACATCTACCCATGTGTGAAACATATGCTTTAGTTCAGTGCTGCCACAAAGGTGCATCAGCTTCAGTCTAGAGGAGTAGACATACCACAGCACAATTTTTCTTTTTGCAACTTTGACAATATCTCAAGCTATGACACACCCACAACCCCTCTTTTAGGTATCTCTTTTGTCGACCAAGTATTGCTCTCATTATTTATCCATATGTTTACTTTTGTTTTGGTGTTTTTATATCACAGACTTGTTGGTGTCATAAGTTATGTTGGACCTCATGACTATGCTGGCTCTTCAACCAAAAAACACAAATAGATTGACATACATGACGAAAAGTGTGTGCTTTTCACATACACTCTTCATTGTGTCGTTCATTGACATCGATACTTTACATGATATATGTTTGCAACTAACTCATCTCTGTTATCTTTTTGTACATTGCTTCTAGTGAGCAATCGCAACAGATAATTTTGTGGGAAGAACATGGAGAACAATTTGATTAACAATTTGTTATTGCAAAGAGCCACAACGGTATTGTTATTGCAGTATTTGCAGGGCTTCGCATCCGACGATACATAGGTTGGTTTTTTTCCACTTACTCATTATCACTCACTGTGATTTCATGTTTACCGTCATGATTACATTTTTGTTACATGTACTCTTCAAGTCAATCACAGGCATTGTCAACATCAGTAACCCATATATATATATATTGATGTTGACATCCCTGAAGCTAGCGAATTGTGTTTGAGGTTCTTCAATTTCGTCCTCTTTTGCAACATATCTTTACCTTTTCCTCTTTATACGGATGCATCAGTGCGCAAAATATCAGCTTACTTTTTTTAATCAACTCATATGCTTTCCCACCTTCTTTATCCGGCAAGATATCAATGGCAAAAACCAATGCTACAGCTTCAACCGCTACAACCAATGCAACAAAATATATCAAATATTGCGGTCAAAATGCATACACTTACTGACAATACCAACATGCCATCATCATATTTTCAGGTATGCCCCCTATCCTAGGAAATAAACTACTTCGTATTACCGCATTGCACTCCAACAATGTACCTTATGTGCTGCAAAACATTATTATGTGCTCTAACCTTCTTCCATTGAATGAAGGGCGGAGTCAGATATAGCCGCGTTTCCTTTGTGTCGCAAATCATTCCAGGAATCAACTGGTGGTATCCAGCATGTTATAGCTGCAAAGTCGACTACTACAAGGTCCCATCCATCCCGCAGTGCTCAGCCTGCCACAGACCTGGAAAACTAGTTGCTGCATTAGTGCCTCACTCCATTTTACTCACTATTTTTCTTTGGTTTTGTCCCCATGCCTCATATTTTGTTTGCCTCATACTACAGCTACAAACTTCCGCTCACCCTGACTGATGGAGTCGGTTTCCTAGATGTTCTTGCTTTCTCTTACATTGCTGAAAAACTTGTGGGTCGCACAGCCGGGGAGGCATCACAAGGCATGAAGACTAGCCCACTCCATCTACTTCCACTCGTCACAATTCACAACTAAACCAGCGGTCTTCCACATAGGAATCAATGAGAAACAGAATGTGGGCTATTCTGTCAGATATGTCATCAGGAAGATAACACCCATTCCGCAGACTCAGCCTCCGCTACTACTGCCACCCTCTGCCATGACATTGACTGCATTACATCTAGCAATCGAACCAGCACAGACAGTTTCCGCACAATTGAAAGGGATCTAGGATATCGACTAGAGGGGGGTGAATAGACGATTTTAACAAATTAGCAATTAAACAAACAGTTTATAGATAATGAGAGCAAATAAATAACACAATATGAACAAAGCACAATTTCAACACAAGGATACATCCCGTGGTCTCGGTGATTTGCCGATCACCCCTAATCCACGTTGAGGCAAACTCAAATCTCTAACCACTCCTCTATCTAGTCAACCTTCTCTCGACAAGTGACCTAGATCTTGAGCCGGATTAGTGTGATGAGTTGTCCAAACCTCGATTTCACTAAGGATGCACTTTACCGCTCCGGCAAGGCGTGCTCAACCCTTTCACAAGACGTTTTGAGGCTTCTTCACAATCTTCTTTGAAGAGCTCTCCAAAACCTTTCTCCTAGCCGTCTAGGAGCCGGCAAACTCCAAGAGTAACAAGCCGGTGATGATCACTTAGCCTTCTTCTAGTGCCACGAGGTTGATTTAATTATCTAGATGCAATGCACTAGAAGATCTCAAATGCACACTCTCACAAATTCGAGAATTTGAACCCTAGAGTGTATGAAATGTGCTAAAGCTCTTAAGGATGATGACAATACTCAAATTATGCCAAGTATTCTGTGAACAGGGCCGTGCATGGGAGTATATATACCCCCCCACAATAAATATAGCCGTTACAGGCAGTTGGGAGAAAAAGATCACCGGGCGGTCAGACCGCAGGTATAAGCTCGGTCAGACCGCCGCAATTGCAACGGCATTAAACAGGCGCAATAAATGCTCAACTGCCCTTGTCAAGCACATACACGGTCAGACCGGAGCCTATTTCGGTCAGACCGTGAAACTGTCCAGAGACGACATAGTTTCTGGACACCTTATACGGTCAGGCCGAAAAATACGGACAGACCGGCCATACGGTCAGACCGTAGTACAAAAACACGGTCAGACCGATTTCGCGGTCAGACCGGTCTAATAAAACGGTCAGACCGTCAAAGCTCAAAAACAACAGAAGGATAGGTCATGAAGTTCCAGGAGACTGACCTAGATTTTAACTACGGACAGACCGACCTTATAAAGGTACATACTATGCTAATACATAATGTCGGTCAGTCCGAGATCCTATTCGGTCAGTCCGTGAATTCGGTCAGACCGACTGAGACAGTGCTGAGCAGTATTGAGCTGAAACAAGCATTTTTCAAAGTATGTGATCTTCTAGTATGCAATGCAAGTTGATTTTATGATTTGTGGCACATAGATGAAGTATTTTGTGATACACCACATGCTCCTCTTAATAGTACGGCAATTATCCTAAAATCCGGTCAAAATTCTTCTCTAGACACCTTAGACCGGTAAAAATGGAAAAGGCCTTATTTCGTACCTTTGCGCTTTTGATCAATGCCCTTTCTTCATCATGAGGCTCTTTCTTCGCCTTTCATTAACCTGTCTTTTAAGTTTCTTCTTAACACAACTAGGCAGGTAACGTTAGTATAGCATTTGTAGTTGTCATTAAATACTAAAACACTCTTTAGGGGCCTAGAAGCTACAATCTGATACGTCACAACATGCTACCATCGCCATGAAAACAGATGAAGCTTCCCCAAGCATCTCCCTACTCTCTTCCCTACACACACCTCAAAAGTGACACAATTTTATTCAATGCATTCATTACTGAAGAATTGCATACGCTAACCCATCAATTCATCCAATCATTTGCAGCACCTTGCCTCCGGATGTCATGCAGTTGTCACAACCACCACTATCGGACTCGTCTTCATCCACTCCCTCCATTCGCTGCGGCTCACACGATGCATCATCTATTGCACAAGACACCCTGTCACACACAGCTACCACACAAAGGTATTCCATTTCTTCCCCTCCAACATTTGTTGGTTATCATCACCATTTGACCAAATAGATGCTTTCCTATACCAACACAAATCCAACTAGAAGGGTTCTTTTCCCTGAACGTGACGCTAAATGTCAGAAGAAAAGGTGCCTACTCCCATTCTTACGTCTTTCACAGCCATACCTTTTGTACCAAAAACTAAATTAATAACATCTTATCACTACAGTCCTATAGATTCAGCTTCTCCTAGTTCTTCGCAACATGGAAGCCCCACCAAGGATACATGACGCAGCCTTCTGAGATGATTACCTTCAAAACAACCAAATCATGCTGCCGTTGTTCTACCAACAAAAAATATTAATCTGGTCATTGCCTACATGTATGATACAGCTGCCTTACTTGGTACTATCGCCTCCCAGTCTCTGCTTGCCATGAAGTAAAAAAATCATGCTCCCAAAAAACCGCCTGTACAAAGTTTTTGCGCCTCATGCCTCTCAATCAAAATGTCCACCATGTGTTCATGCACCACGCGCGATATCATCCGCCCAAGAATAGCCTGCTGAATTTTGCGTTATGTCGCTGCTCCATGTGTTATACTGTGGATAGCACATTCAATGCTGCCACTACCACCTCTTCTTTTTCACCCAACACAGCATATTTACTCTCTATGAATATCGCCCACCTTTGCAGCATGCCGACATCTGAAACTTTCTACACACAAGTTTACAACAGTTATACGCCATGTCACCTCTGATAACAACATTGTGTGTCCAACACAACATCAAATATGGTGCTCCCCCCCACCTCCCAGATGTGTCCGATATAGTGCCAACACCCCACATTCTGCTACATCTGCAGAGCAACGTCCACAACACATACCCAAACAAAAAAGCAATCAGCCTACTCATCCCAGTCCGACCACGGACCATTACCAGCCCGATCTACTTCAGATAAAACACAGGACAGAAACGTATGCACAATTTTGCCAAAAAAACCCCAACCAACCAATGTAAAAAACAAAACGCTTAATTACACCAGCTGCCGAATACAGCGGTGCTCAATCACATTTGTTGCTTACACTTGATAGAAAACAACCTCCAAGCGTTGTACTGGTCAATTATCCCGAACATACCATCGACCAGCACAATGACCAACCATACAAGCACAATCAATCATACCGATTCCTTAAACTTCACAGAAAACGAGCACATATGCTAAAATTTACTATGCGCATGCAAAAAAGATTGATCGGATGTTGCAGTCATCGAACGGTTCAGTACTCCGACGTCCCACCAGTGCAATGGTCGATCATTCAAGTATGCGAGCCCTCAAGTGGCTTACTATTTCAAACGTACCATCGACCAGAACGGCCCGACGTTGTTGCCTTCGAACCCTTGGTCCACGTTGAGCCACATCATTCCACTGGCCAACTGTTTCCCACAATCAACCAAACCCGCCAATTGTTTCCCATATTCGACCAAAACCAATCTCCCGATTCGACTAGTTGCAAAAAAACGACCAGGCACTCTTTTTCCTATAGTTAACCAGTTTCCAACATTCGACCACTGACCAGGACAAGGTGATTTGACCAGAAAACTAAAATGCGACCTTCATAAAAAACCTGAAAACTTTAATTCAACTAGAAAATACATTCATCCACAACCAAGCTGACTCATTTGACGCAAAAAATCAAAAAATGGCCAAATAATAATTTGCACTTTTGTCCAGCACAATCGACCAGAGATTTCGCATCTGCGACCACTGTTATTTATTTCCTCGACCAAGTTTACGTTTTGGTGACGAACCCAACCTTACGACCATTTTTCCCTACCATGACCGCCCTGCTTCGTGCTGTCGACCAAACCCGCCAGCCGTTTCCCATCTTCGCCCAAAACAACACTCCAGGTTTGACTAGTTGCAAAAACGCCCAATTGTTTCCCACAATCAACCAAACCCTCCAGTTGTTTCCCATAATTGACCAAAACCAGTCTCCTGATTCGACCAATTGCAAAAAGAAATGGCCAGGCACTCTTTTCCTACAGTTAACCATTTTCCAACATTCGGCCACTGACCAGGACAAGGTGATTCGATCAGAAAACTAAAATGCAACCTTCATAAAAAAACACAAAAACTATAATTCGACCAAGAAACACATTCGTCCTCAACCAAGCTGACTGATTCGACGCAAAAAAAAAGACCAAATAATAATTTACACTTTTGTGTAGAACAATCGACCAGAGATTTCTCATCTGCGACCACTGTTGTTTGTTGCCTCGACCAAGTTTACGGTTTGGTGACGGACTCAACCTTATGACCATTTTTTCCCCGCCACGACCGCCCTGCTTCATGCTGTCGACCAAACCCACCAGTCGTTTCCAATCTTCGCCTAAAACAACACTCTAGATTCGACCAGTTGCAAAAAAAATCGCCCAGGCACTGTTTTTTTCCTACAGTTAACCAGCTTACAGCACTGCTTCATGTTGTCGAGCCGTTCGCAACATTAGCCCACAAGTCATGAGTACTGGTTCGACCAAAGGAAATATGACTAGAGCTTTTACTATCCAACCAAAACCATGAATTTTGATTCAAATAGAAAAAGTCGACCAGCAAACAAAAAAAATGCGACCACCATAAAAAAGAGGACAAACGCCTTCTTCGACCAGCCGCCACAGTCAAGCCTGTTGGTTCAATCATGAACAAAATGCAACCACAAAAATTTACTTATGACTAATTTTTATGGTCATAAAATTTACTTACAGGCAGATTTGGTCCTCCCCGAATGTGGGAAATGGCTTGCGACCAATATTTTTGGTCGCATTTTCAACTAAACAGCATGTGCTGGTACGACCGATTTTGCATGTCACGACCAGTTTTTATTGCCCCGGCCAATTTTATCGTATCGACACAAGCCCTCGTGGTGTTCGCCCAATCCAAAACAGGTCGTACCAGCACATGTTCTGTTCTATTCATCATCGCCCAATTCATCCCTGGTCTGTTTGATGAATTTTTGTAATAAAAATTCATTAGAAAAGTTCCATATGGCCAAATGGGCTAAAATAAAATATATATACTTAGGCTATAAAAAATGATGATAAAAACCAGGACAAAAATTTCACTGGTCAAAAAATGGTCAAAACTGGATTGGTCAAACCTGGTCAACACTGGTCAAAACTGGTCAAATCTAGTCAACACTGGTCAAACGTGGTCAACCTGGTCAACGCTGGTCAAACCGACATGTAGACTGAGTTCGAGTTGGATTTATCTCTAATAACAAAATTATATCTCCTTTTCAAATTAAAAAAGAGATAATCTCTCTCTTTATCCTATTGTAGCAAAATATATCTCTTATTCAAATTTAAAAAGGAGATAATCTCTCCCTTTATCCTTTTCTTTATTTAAATAATAAACTATATCTCCTACTCGAATTCAAATCCCCTAAACATCTCTGGTTGTTGGATGTTTGTAACCAACCTGGAGCCTCTATAAATAGAGAGGTGTTAACCTTTTTTCACAGGCAAGGGAGATGCAAAACAGGCAAGGGAGAGGCAAGACAGGCACGTAGAGGCGCAAGACGGGCACGTGAGGAGCAAGACAGATAGGCAGAGCTGCAGGGTAGATGGCCATGGGTGAGTCTTATTTATCTGCATAAACATGCATCATGCATATTTTTATCAGAGATCAAGCCCCACCTGATGCGACCGATCAAAGATCTGAAATTGCTTACTTTCGGTCTGATCACACGACATCAGGTCCCGTTGATCCGGTCCAAAAACTTGCATACTCATGTTTTGATCAGAGATCAAGCCCCACCTGATGCGACCGATCAAAGATCTGAAAGTGCTTACTTTCAGTCTGATCACACGACATCAGGTCCCGTTGATCCGGTCCAAAAACTTGCATACTCATGTTTTGATCAGAGATCAAGCCCCACCTGATGCGACCGATCAAAGATCTGAAAATGCTTACTTTCGGTTTGATCACACGACATCAGGTCCGGTTGATCCGGTCCAAAAACCTGCATACTCATATTTTGATCAGAGATCAAGCCCCACCTGATGCAACCGATCAAAGATATGAAAGTGCTTACTTTCGGTCTGATCACACGACATCAGGTCTCGTTGATCCTGATGCGGCCTTATGGGAGAAGATCGATGGTAAATTCTCTACAGAAGTCCGATTGACCCCAAATTTTTATGGTGAATAGACGACTCTATGAGAAACTTCTCCACCAAATTTCATATCCATCAGAGATCTCTAAGGTCAAATTTGATCAGAAGAGAAACTCTATCCAGAAGTCGTTTCAGCTTGCCCTCATGGGAGAAGATCGATGGTAACTTCTCATCCAGAAGTCCGATCGACCCCAAATTTTTATGGTGAATAGAAGACTCTATGAGAAACTTCTCCACAAAATTTCATGTCCATCAGAGATCTCTAACGTCAAATTTGTCCAGAAGAGAAACTCTGTCCAGAAGTCGTTTCAGCTTGCCCTCATGGGAGAAGATCGATGATAACTTCTTATCCAGGAGTCCGATCGACCCCAAATTTTTATGGTGAATAGAAGACTCTATGAGAAACTTCTCCACCAAATTTCATGTCCATCAGAGATTTGTAAGGTCGAATTTGACCAGAAGAGAGGCTCTGTCCAGAAGTTGTTTCAGCTTGCCCTAATGAGAGAAGATCGATGATAACTTCTCATCCAGAAGTCCGATCGATCCCAAATTTTTTATGGAGAATAGTAGGTTCATACTGAAACTATTCCTCCAAGTTTCACTTTGATCAGATGTTCAAAATATCACCAAAACCATTGCAAGTAGCTCTGTTTTGCTGAATTTCGACTTGACATACAAGCAATGAAGATGGTTTCTAATCTAACGGTCTGATCGATCTCAAATTTTGATGAGCAATCGATGATTTATCCAAAAACTATTCCTTCAAGTTTTAAACCTATTATAAGTCAGAAAAACTCTCATCCAAATAGTCGAATGAGGGCTAATGACTAATTGTGTAATCAAGTTGAAATTTTATTAAGTTCTTGATGGATATTCCAATGGGCTGTCTATCATGCAACGTACTTTTCCTAAAGCTAAGGAAGTCAAAGATGTTATCACAAGTCATCCATCCATAATTTACATGTTGTTGGGTACTGATGAAGCAAAGGCAACATGCTTTTTGTCCGTGACTGACGAAGCCGGACACCATTCATGCCCGGTACTGATGAGGCGAAGGCATCCATTTGTTCGCGACCGACGAGGCCGAACAACTCCCTGGCCGGGCACCGACGAGGCGAAGGCCACATCTTGTGATAACACCATAGACTGACGAGGCTATGGATTTGCATACTTGCATGCATGGGCATACGCATTGCATTTATTCATTCAAGGGCAAAATAATTTTGAAGCTTGAAGACGACGACCATCAACACAGCTTAATCAGAGGTTTGCTGTGGACTTGTTTTACAGATGTAATTAACCAAGAACTTTTCAAAAAACCTGAGGAACCATGAACCATGCAATCTCCTGAAGCAAAGATGTACTTTCCTTTGGCGCATTGAGAGATTGTAAATCCCAAAGGGACTTGTAACTTGTAATTCTTTTTAGAATTAATAAAGTACAGTGTTTCCTAAGATTGTACATTCTCTACTCCTTTATTTGTATATTTATGTATACTGGCACGCCCGCACCACGAAAAGGGGGCCAATTTCCCGGAAGATAGATCTTCCCGGCGAAACATGGTCGTGGTATCTTTGTTCAATAATTTACTCTTATGTTGTTACAACCAGGATTTATGCTGACCAAAAATTACGAACAACATTTTTTTATTGTTACTACCACAAAAAACAAAATTAGCCCATCCTAACACCAATGAAAATCACCGCTTCGACCAGTTTTGACTTTTGATTTGACCATCATCTTAAAAGAATAGAACTGGTCATAGAAACACAAATCTCTGTTCTGGTCGTAGCCTTCCTGTTCAAAGCTGATCGTACCAAACTACCAGTGTAAGAGTTGTCCTGATCGTGGTCATTCAGTTTAAAAGTGGTTGTAGTCATACAGTTTAATAATCTCAACAATCATAACTAATCCATAAATATAATATTTTATCATCTATAAATCTATTTTATAAATACCCATAACAACACGCAGGAACCGCCTAATTTCTAAAGATATTGGGCTTTCTTTTGCAAAATGCATAAGCTTCACCCGTGCATCCGCCACTAGTACAGACCACCTTTTACGCACCGTCGGTAGGAATTTTCTGTGGAAGATTTGTCCTGTTTCTGGTGTCCTTTACGGTTTGCCGCGTACTTTACAACACATCAAACATGTGCGAAATGTTCTATTGGCGCGGCCCAGAGAAGCAAATTCAGATCACATCACATCATGTCATATGCTCAATTACCGGTCATGCTTGCACACAGCTTTAATCCTAGCTGCGGAAGCCATTAGCAAGCAGGAGTTTAATTTAAGAACATGTCACCAATTGGTCAAGGAGCCTAATTAGGTTTCTTGCATGTACTATTCAAATGTGCAAGCGTGCAACTTTTGAACTCGTTGCGTGTGTCTTATATATGTGTGTTCTCTAAGATTCCAAGCCTAAGTGTTAAGCAATTGCCTTGCAATATACTAGTAGTATTTGGTTGCAAGAAATTTTTCTGGAATAAAGCGCCTCGCCGGCCTAGCACGTTGCGTTCGTCTTCCCGGACTTCGAGGCGTGCAAATTAGCATGCGTGCGTGCTAGAATCACAGGCCTAACAATGCGATTTTGTTCGCTGAAAAGATGCTAATTTGAGGGTCCAGGTGTTTAGTTGTTAGTTTAGGCGAAAGCTACCCAGGAAGTTCTATAATTTAGGGAAGATAAAAAGGTTGATATGACAATATGATGATATATAGGGTTTTATTTATGTCAAACTTTATTATAATCACGTCTATGGTGGTCTTCCTATTCACTCTAAGGACAACAAACTTTTTATGTATTCACTGATTCGGTAATCTAACATAAAGTAATTTTTGTGAGCACCGTCCATAATTATATGAAGATCCAATTGAGAATTATTGGATTGTGATGTAGTTTACAACTATATAATGATTGGGCAGCTATTAATTGAGATCTCACGTGAAGAGAATTATGCAAAATCAAATATGATGGTGGAGTAAACCTAATAAGATTGGGGAGAAGGGTTTAATTTCTCTTAGAACTTATCTAAGAAATCATTTTGACTATATTCTATTTGAGAGAGTTTAAACTTCTATTAACTTTAAATTGAATCAGAAACTCTTACAAATTGGACCAAAGTTTCCAATCTAATTTTTATTTGCTGGCTTGGCAGTCAAACTAGGAGGTGGGAAAAAATAATTAAGGTCATAAAAGAGGCCTAGATTCCTGTGGTTTGGTTAAGTAGATAGATGTCATGGCCATGGACTCATGCAGTCATGCATGGTAATGGCACAATGCCTCTAAAATCTAAATGAATCTTGGCATTGCCCACAACACTTCCTAGTTCTGATTTTATTCTTATGCCTATCGTAAAGTTAACAACAACTCTAAACATTGCAAGATATTATTTTGTTACTATGTTAGACCAAGAATGCCAGGAATTTTATTCGCAAGATCTGCTTCTTTATACCTGGAAAAAAAAGGTAAGTTGTGATGTTCTACTATTAATATCCATAACTTTTTCACACTCTAGAGCTAGATACCATAATATAGTACTAGAACCACAAGAATTATTATTTTAACAAGCATTTATTGGCTTAACCCATATACACCAGCAATGTATAATGTACTTCAAATACTTCTCTTTTTTCTTTAGAAAATTACAGTTGATACACCATCGAAGTATCAACAGAACGACATTACGTACAAACAAAATTTTCTTACAAAATTACATAACATTTACCAAATACTAAAAAATTTTTTATCAATAGTTGTCATTTTGTATATTCTAACTTTATCTTTCACTGACTCACTATGTATTGATGGGTGGGTAAGCATTTTGTGTGAGTAGCAATTAGACTGTCATTAATTTAGAAGATAGATTTATTATTTAGAGTTATAAGGGTATTTCTGATTGATAATATTAAAAGTATGATTGTCTTGTTTAATTGTGGTAGGAACTCCGTAGAAATTTTAGAAAAAAAGAACATCTATTTGTATTGGATGTGGGTTTCCAGAATTCATATGTGTAAGATGTAGCAATGCTTATTTAGCTACAGATACAATTGAGCATATTTGCTAGAAAATGGAAGTAGTAGTACATAAGAAGAGAAATAAGTTGGCAAGCCAACCATCAACTTGGTTGGTTAGGTTGGTCGCTTAGTGTTAGATCTCCTTTTTGTTCTTGACTTTTGGAGTTGGGACATGACCCTTCCTTAAAAGATGCTATACGCAAGTTGATGGTTAGAAGCATACTTTCGGTACAAATCACTGTGGCGCCCCTTGGCCACAAGCATAAATTCCACTTCACATTTGTACATGCCTAAAGATTCTATAAGCCAAGAACACAAAAATTTCCGACAAAAATCAAACATAAAGCTTTTTATATTCAAATAGTCGGTAACACACAATTCAGACCAACCAAGTTCATTCAAAAAGAAAGTTTTGATATGCTTGTCTTACTCAATCTTCTATTTGTAATCAGATGATTGCAACCTTAATAACCTTCTATTAGAAATTCTTGTCCATCTCTTATAATAAAAGGTATTAAACCTCATGAACTTCTCAATGTTCGACTATTTTAGTAAAATATACTTAGTATCTAGTATTTATTTTAACTATCATAATAATTTTATGTTTATGATAACGACTTCGTATGCGTACTGTTTAGCACCTAAATATCTAAAGTATTTAACCCTTCGTTTTCCAAGGCACCGTTTTCTAAGGCAAGAATATTGCAATTGGACTATGGGTTTTTTTTTTTTCTGAAACCTTTCTAGTGGTCACTTTCTCACATACGTGGGTTTATGTGCTCCAATCACATTTAGATCACCGCAAAACAGTACTTCTTTTCAATTTTCTCCGGCTTTTTGAAAGTCGCATCATATTAGGTTTTTATTCTCAAACTGCCATGCATTTGCATTTTTGATTGGATACCACCAAGCATCTGAGCAAGATTCTGTAGTGTATTTTTTTTTCAAAAAAAGTTTTGATAGACACCATGAGAACCAATAACCAATCATGAAGGAATATATTATATTCAAAATATCCAAGATAAAAGTAGAGCATGGGTTACTTGTTAGATGGAGTAGATCACATAGAGTAAATTTATATGAGAGATCTTTAAATTTGTATATGGTTTCATTTAGATATTTAAATTTAAATTTTATCTTTGTAGGTCTCAAGACCCACATAATTGTACTATTTAGGTTTCTTGATCAATTAAAATAATCGTTTAAAGATCTAAATTGCACAATTAAACAAATTTAGGAACTTTATTAATAAACTATCACATTACTTTTTTTTGTCACAAAAATAGATCTAAACAGTACATTTAAATAAATTTAAAGATGTGTCAAGTTAAAATTTAAGTTTAACAACCTAATGAGATAACAATACAATTTAAGAATTTATGATACAATTTACTCTATTAGATGGCACCATGAACAATGCAACTTTGTTTCCAAATATACACCCATGCTGTGGTACCTTGTTCCTTGAGATTAACAAGATTAATTTTGGTGGACTAAATCAACCTAATACAATTCTATTGGAGCAACTGCAATAAGAAAACAAAAGGATTACTTTTGGATATTTTTCTTTTCCAATGAGAAGACACTTTATTAAGGTGTTGGCTGGGAAGGTCTAGATTATGTATGTGGACCTAAAGGTTAAAACAAATGTGTAAAGTTGTTACGATTTGGTTGGCCTCGTGTGAGGCATTAGTTTAGCACATCACATGATTACCTTATACTCACTCTGTCTTTAAAAGGATATCATTTTAAGTTTATATATAATTTTTAAGAAGGAACTGATATTAATTGTCTAATCATAATACTTAAAATTAATATGATATATATATTATTTGTATGTGAATAATTAATAGTTAAGAGAATAATGACTGTGAAGCTATTTTTGGCTAATTTCACATCAAAAAAGTATAATGACATTTTTTTTTGCCAAATTTGTTTTCTTAAAGAATATTTTTTTAAGAACAAGAGAGTATAAGGTGTATTTGTAATCCATATTTTTGTTAAAATATTGCATTCTGAACAAACAATATATAACTAACATATTATAATTATATATAATCAAAATACACTCGTGACAAAAAACTACTCTCCGAATATGCCCAAGTTTTTTATTGTTTCATGCAAATGCATTGAAATGCACATCTACGTGTGTGTGGTGTAACAAACCCGAATGTACTTAATTTACTCGTCAACTTATTTTAGCTTATCAAATAGACAATTTTTTTTGCTAAACCTTTGGGTTGCAAGGACAATACCAGCACTTTTGGTAAACAACTTAAGACCCACCCTTTAATATTTTCTATTCTCAACTATTTTTTATTCCTACCCATCAAAATCCATCTTAGTGGCATCACGAGTAATTTTATGAGGAAAACCACTCTCAAATTATTCTGATGTTGTCTTATTTCATGTAAACACATCACAAATGAATGTGAGAGAACCAAATATATAATTCTCATTTACTCGTCTGCTAGGCTACTAACAATTGTAAAATAACTATTACTGTACCATACTTGTTAATTCTAATTCTGGTGGCTATTCTACTTTGCTTATTGAAATGAATGCTTCAATACCGAACTAGTTTGGTGTATCACTAGGATAATAGAAAATAAATATGCGACAAGTTAAATAAAATCAAAAATTACTTATATCTTTATATTTTATGCAAAATATACAAGTGGAAAGATATTTCCTAATATCTCAATATGCACAATCTTGGCATTAAACTCTATCGTGAACTAATATTGTCCTACTAAATTAATATATGATGGAATGGAAACGAAGCGTTCTATCGCTGTCAACGAAACAAGTGTGAAATATGAATTGAACACTCCGGCCATGATGGAACGAGTGGAATATAGCGAAATTGCTGGCAGAATAAAATGCGTGATTTTTTATTTCGCTTTGCTCGGTGTATAGAATGAACTTCAGACGAAATGAGAGAATTAACCGGTATGATTGTCACCCGACTTTAGCGTTTCAAAAGACAAAACACAGGAAAGTTGACGAGTCTTTCCAAATCACCCAATCATAAAATCTAGTCTCATCCCATCAGTGTGAGTTTGCGCGTGTACACACGCGCGCGTGGCTTTTGGTTCTTTTTTGTACGTAACAATCTTCAACAAACTTAGGCATTGTTTGGTTGAGATGCGTCCGCTCAGATCTAGTCAGAATAAAAGACAAATTGTGAAAAATTCTCAGTCCAACAAAAAGTGTATTTGGATGAGGCCTGGAAATACTTTTTCCTACCGAATCCAAGTCCATCCGACGAGAATTGTCTAAGTACATGAGTTTTTTTTTCCGCTGGAACACGCTCCACTCACCTTGCGTTCTCAATTCTTGTGGCCGCCGCTTTTCTCCCTCTAAGGTTTTGTTCTCATCTTCCTCACCGCCATCACCACAAGAGTTGTTCAATACTTCTCATAGGAATCTCCAAGCCCCCTTCCATGACCTCTACCGCGAGGTTGCGGCTTGCCTTTCAACGGTGCAACATGGTGTTGTTGCGCCTCCGACAGCCGACAGCGGGCTACGTCGATTTGATCGCAAAGGAGTCGGCAATGAGGACAATACAGATGTACCTTATGACCCGCTGCATCTTAAATTCTACCAATTTGTGAATTTGTGAGGTGTTTTGGGCTCCTGTGTAGGATCTAAATTTCTATGCATGTGAATATATCTGGCATATTTTTTTTCTTTACCTTTTCTGTCTGATGAAACTTTTTCGTGTCTCTCCCAAATGCTTATGGATTTTTTTTTCCAGTGGAAACTTTTCCCACCAGGATTCATGCGGATGACTCGAATCGATCCCAAGATTTTATATTTGCCAAACTAGACCTTAAAGGAAAAACAACACGCGTGCACTTCAGATATCATATGAAGTATCAATATAAAAACTACAATAAACCCATTTCAAGGCCTCTAGATTAAACTTTAGGCTATTTTTTTAAGTCAATTTTTTTTTACCTACATACCACTGAATTTTGGTATATAATGTGATCTACAACGAAGTTTTGGACACTATAGACACCATTAAAATCTGGGAGATTTAACTCTATAAAATTACAAAAATTACAGTAATAAAATATCATTTAGTGTCTTAATGATATGTGGGATTGCACTCCACATATATATCTTACAGATGATGGTATTTTACTAATTTGACACTTTATAGTACTATAGAGTTAATTATTTTAAAAAAATTGACTTGTTGTTATATGCTATTAGATTAACATATTGTTGTATGGTCTATAGTAGCATAGAAATTTAGTGGTATGTAGGTGGCTCATTTTTAAGAGATGGAAAAAAAATCATAAAAGAACAAAAAAAAGCGAGAGATTGACTTGACCTAACACTCTAATTTTTTTAACCATTGGCCAAAAGACTTCAAATTTTAGGAGGAAGTTTCCATCTTATTATATTAGAATCCCATCGCTTACCAACCCTCCACAAAGTAATTGCATGGCAAGTGAGATGTTAGAAAGGTCACAAGTAACAAGTGGCTAAGTGTTTTTATGCACAACACGTATGCTTGACTTAGATGATGGTGACTATGCTCTCCATTTGTCCTCTACTTTTTGTCTCAATCTTGTGGAGAAATGGGATGATATGGTCCGAGCATTTATTATTTCAATATTCAACAAATTCAAATAATTGTATGCATTAACCTAATATTTTTCTAGTCAAAATTGAATATGTAACATCTCATACAATAATCAATAATATCAACAAATCTTTTGTTTCAGTATTTCATTAAAGATGTTGTCGTGTTGCTCTATGCTATATTGTGAGAGATCTAACAGTAAAAAATTGCTAGAAAAGTAAACAAACAAATTTCCCAAATGAGTAAATAGAAAAGGCAATTTGCCAAACTTATTTAAAAGATGACAAGAATAGTTTTTTACTAGAGTTTGGAGCAAACTCTGTGCAGAAAATCAGTGAACTCAACTCATTATAATGTTAGTTATATTTGTGACCACGTGCTAACTATATGAACTATTGCATAATTCACACTTAGAAATAATGTTTATGCACACATTTTTTTTTAGTGCTACACATTCAAACTTCAAACAATCTCCATAAATTAAATAGATTTACAAAACAATCTCCATAAATTAAGTAGTACATTCCATATATTTTGTTTTCTCTTTCTGTCTTAAATAAATGTGACAGTTAAAGTCCGTTGAGAACTTGAGATTGACCATGTGGGGGGCCCCCGAGTCTGTGGGCAAAACAGGGGCTGGTTTTCCAGCCCGGGGCCCACACTGCTCCAGCCCCGATATGGCCCTGGTGGGGCCCGTCGCCAGACGTAAGTCCACAACAAAAGTAAGAAAAGAAATTACTATTTCTGGCCCACCGACTGTGGGACCCAGAGACCGCCCAACCAGGATTTCGCGGGCAGGTGGGCCCCGGTGGCTTGCTCCTCCCCTCGTGCAGTCGTGCATGTGTGTGAGTATATCGTGTTTGGTCGTGATGTTTTCGTGCTAGGTTTTGACCCGGCCCACCTGCTCGGGATGGCATGCGATACTTGACAACCACTGTTTGTACCTGGGTTATATTAATTGCGAATAGGGTTGGATAAAAAGATCGAAACTCGCGAATTATTCAGAATCGGATCGAAGATCGGCTCGATTTGAACTCAACTCGAGCTCTTAACGAGCCGAGTTCGAGTCTGCGGTGAAACTCGACTGAGAATTCGAGTCGAGTCCAAGCCTTCCCGAGTTCAATTCGTTAAAAATCGAATTAATTATCAATATCTTATATTTTAATAGGCCTTATCTTCCACGGGCCTCGGCTGCAAGCCTGCAGCCACGAGCCAGCCATAGCCCAAATCCCGAGCCCACAAGTGCAACTGTGCAGGCTATACTTCGGGTGGCCATCTCATTCGCTTCCAATCCCCAACCCTAGCCCTCTCAAATCCTCCACAAGACCACGAGCGAGCGGCGGCATGGAGGAGCAACGGCGGCGGGGTCCTCGGCCGCGTGGGCGAGCGGCATTCTCGACTGCGTGGGAGAGCGGCGTCGGCGACGTTAGTTCTCGGCGGCGCGGGGCTAATTGAGTTTTACTGAGCTTGCTTCGAGTCGAGCCCGAGTCGAGTCCAGCACACTATCGAGCTCGAGTCGAGCCAAACTCGACTCATTTCTAGTCCTAATTGCGAAAGAAATCTCTACAGCGTATGTGCCGTATATATGTGTTTTTTGCGACGCTTTCGTGCTACGTTTGGAACCGGTCCACCGTCCCAGCCTTCCTTGCGATCGTAGCAACAACTGTTTGTTCCCAAGGTTATCTTAATGGCGAAACGAAATCTCTACATTGTATCTATCGTGTTTCTGTGTGATGTTTTTCAGGTTTTTGACCCGGCCCACCGACCCGACATTGCATGCGATCGCGGACATGTGTTTGTACCGGGTTTATATTAATTGCGAACGTAATCTCTACAGTTTATATATAGGATACTATTCATGTGTTGAGTGACCATGTGCCCCAGACGACAGCATCCAAGAAAAAAAAATTTGATAAACATCGTCACAAGATATATCTGTATTATATTTTAGAATTATATCTTCTGTTTTGTAATATAGTAAGAAATATCTGCACTATTTTTTAAAATTATATCTTGTGTCTTGTAATATAGGGTATGTAATGTGTATATTAGTGATGGCAAACCGATATAGACATCTACGGGATCAATGGACCCCACAAGTTCATGGTGCTTCTCTAATAAAATCAAAGTAGAAGTGTTAAAAAAAATTTCTAAAAGAAAGGCTTAAGTTTAACCCCGCATTTTTAGCCCATGTCTGTAGTTCAACCTCTCATGCATGGTCAAGTTTTTAGCTCCGTCACTGTATGTTGCATTCTTTGTCAATTGCTCGAATCGTGTGTTTTAACCAACATTAGAGAATACGAATCCAAGAGAAGTAGCCTAGTAGCATCATGGCATATAACTGTATACCATATTATGTATTTATATAAGCCATGGCATGTTGTAGTTTTGGATCTAGAGTGTTGATCTATTACTTCAGTGTCTAGTGCTGCTGCATCCTCACTGGCAAACTTCTGTTGCAAGAGTGGATCTCACTTGCTTTATTATATAATAATTGCTTATGTTGACATGATTTTTAATGATTATTGAGATCAATATTTTAGTACTTTATTGTGTCTAGAGTTCATCACAAGCATGGAATGTTTACCTTGGACTTATGTTGAGACATAAGAATATTCTCATGTTCGCGTGCCTTATGTCTAGTTGCAACTTTTGAAGGACATATAATTTAGCTTCATTTTGGGATCCCTAAATAATTAATGGACCCCTTGTGTTCCAAGTGGCTGGTGGTCGGGCCTCAAGTAAGGTACTGTCCATAACCTTGTTGACTTAAAAGTAATTAGAAAAAAAAATGCGGCATGACACTAGTTTTTCTAGAAAAAACTTGTTAATGCAGCTATCTAAAAATAGGCAACAAAATGATATAAATAAGTCATACAATATGTAGATTGCAATAATCGATTAGTAGAAAATAGAAATAATCAAACAATACGGATAAAACATCTGTTGGACTACCAATGGTCGGTAGCCATGAGTGTGTTTTAAAGGATCATTTTTGGAAAACGGAAAGATTAGAGAAAAAGGTTTTATACAGGCAAGTTGTATTAGGATAATTAAGTAACCTCCTACATATATGCATATAGGCATGCATGCGTTCGACAATTAGAAGCTATCGGCTTCTAGCAGTAACTTGTAGCATTTTGAGACACTTTGACCAGCGTAAAAGATGGACTAAAGTGGGTGTTTTTTTTTTTTTACTTTTTTAGAATCTTTTACGTAAAAGTACAAATTAACTACTTTGTTTGCCTTCCAAGTTCCTTGCATTAGTCTAGTGAGGAATGTTTTTGTTTTTTAAACGTTTCTAAAACTTCTTTTTACTATTTTTTTATTAGTCTCGTTTAGAATTTTTTGCATCTTGCATGAGGCCTATTTTGAAACAAATCTTTAGACGAGGCTAAAATTTGGGTGATCGCCATTCGAACACTTCCTTAGTTTTCATGAAGGACACCTGGGTTCAGACAATTTTTGTGAGACCTTCAACCTAATAAGTCATATAACATACTCCCTCCACCTGAAAAAAATATTTTCTTTTATCTTTTATGGTATCAAAATGAAATTTTGATCTTTAATTTATATAAGTATGTATTAATAAAATTATAAAAAGTATTGTATTATATAAGTAATTATGATGAAAAATCTACTAATATCATTTTCATCTAAATGATCTTATTTTTGCTTTTTAGTATTCATAATTTATAAAGTTTTATTACGCGGATTCTTTTTGAGATAGAGTGAGTAGTACATGAAAAGAGACTTGCCGGAGGAGACCTCTAACTCCAAGATGCTAGAGTCTGTGTCAAGTGCATGATTAATTCCCGTCAGGGCTAATTAGAAAAGAACATATAAAAGAAAAAAAATGAATAGAAATAATTATAGGAAATATAAGAGCTTGTTATAGTTACAATTGATGGTATATTAGGATTTGTTTTGTACTTGGTATATATGAGAATATGTACAGAGACCCTTGCATATACAAGCTGTTGTAAGTTTTTGTTATTACTTGCACTTGCATTAACATTACATGTCGAGAGAGACGGAGAGTTAAGGTAACTTTACAACTATCCTGTTGTTCTGACCCAGTGACCCCCTATGCAAGAAAGAAACAAGTTGGTCAAAGTCATGCATGTAGTCAGTATACTTGGACTTCTCAGGGCTTTGAAAGCAACCAACAAACTAATTAAAGGGGATCCAAAATATAATACCAGTACACCATGCACCTTAGTCTTAAAGTTTTTGGCACAGATGCAGCATAACTACTATAAATTAACTAGGAAGTAACGTGCAAGTACGTGTTATGTATGTGGAATTAAGTGTGTGTGAGGAAGACTGAAACTTTGATGAGAGAATCTCCCGAAATTTCAGTCATTTGAATATATATATTCCATGTCAATTGTGTGGTATATGCTTGTGAAACTTCTCTGTACGTTTACAAAGTTAATTCAACGTCGCATTCGAGACCCTAGATTTTTCTTTCTGAAAGGAAACGACCTGCTGACCTAGGAGATCTGCCACATTAGCAGAAATTCTAATATCTTACCTCTTAATTTTTTTTATGGAAATGCCACCTTTCAGAGAATTGACTAAAAAGATAGGATGGTTTTAAAAAATATATGGTTATTAGGTTTTTTAAAAATAGGGGATTATCAACTTTATCTCTAAAAATAATCACTAATATATATTTGCATCACATATTCTAAATTCATAATCTATAGAAGTTGGGATTTAAACACTGGTCTCAACTAAAAACTCCATATACCTTTCCATTTATCACCGGTTACTAAAAGGTCATGTTTGAAACACAGAAATTTTAGAGCAAAAATTTTCCTTCAAAATTTATGTGTTCCAAGCAAACCTAAAAATTGTCAATATAAAGATAAAATCAAAATAACTACTTTGATACTTTTACAAATTAAAATCTCTCTTGTTTATTTCCTGTCTCTTTTTCCATGGGGGTTTTGAGTTTTCTATAGTGGGAAGTGTGAGAAGGCTATGCTAGTCATACGAAAGAATACTCGATTATCAACAAGATCTAAATCCGTAATTATAAGTTGAGATTTAAATTCTAGACTCTATACAAAATTTCATGTGCTTAACAGCTTATCAAAAATTACTAATAAAAGTGGCAATCTAAAAATAAAATCAAAATAATTATCATGATACATAATAAAAATTAGAATTTCTCTGGTTTATTTTTCCTCTTCATTTTCCAATTGTAAAATAGCTAGATCTACCCATGCGGTGGAAAAGTATAACAAGATTATGTGAGTCATTCTATATAAAAGATCGCTAAGATAATTGGAGCACATCTGAAGTCTCTCAAATTTAATAAATTTGATCAATGAATCAAAATTATTTTAATCAATTCATATATGATCAAACAACTCAAAATATCTTTATTATTGTCACTCCACAAGATTTCTATTAAATTATTGTCATGTATACCACGTGCGGCAGCCCATAGACGCCAATGTTTCCTGGGGGCGGTGGTTGGAATAGGGGTTGTCCGAATGCTGACGAAGGATTGGAAAGTCACGAAAAGGTAAAGGAAAGCATGCACCAAAATTCTAGTGAAAATAAACAAACTTCCAGAACGTCTTTGGACAAGTGACGAATCTTTGCACCCCAAGCGTTTGATGGTTTGCAGTACGAACGAAAGTTTACGAGCTCTTTTCCATATATTCTGGTGTTGGATCTGCCTACAAGACAATGCCCTAGGTTGCATTAGTTTGCCTTTTTATTTTTTGTGGCCCATGCGCGATCAATAATTTGTTAGAATTAAAGTCCTTTTTACAAAAAAAAAAAAGTTTGATGTAATGTATAATTTATAATGGTAACATCAATCTTTTGGTTAAACAATTCCAAATGACATATTTTGCATAGAATGCATAGACAATGTAAAGATATTGTGAAGTCAAATCTAAATAATAGCATCGAAATAATCATAAACACACAAATTGTGAGTGATGTTGTTTGAAGTTGATATTCAAAAGGACAATGGAGTGTCAAACTGCTATCGTACAACTAGTTAGTACAAGTTACGCCCTAATCACTATGAATGATTATGATTTCATATTGATCAAACTTTTCGAGCAAGCATAGACAATAGACGATAGTGAACTCATATGTATTATACAAATTTCAATGGCACATGAAAGATATAGTAACAAGGGACATCTGGTGGTGGTTGGTAAAATTTAAGTCTTAATAAACTTTGTAATCAAACAATTCAAAAAAAATATAGGTGATATCATATTAATATGGTACTATAATCTACAACACACAAAAATTCAAATCATCAGTAATACATGATAGACAGACAAAAAATTAAATAGAAAACTCTATTATAAGAGTAGGGAGAACAAGTGTATTCCCATCAATCTAACCGTACACTATTTCAGATGGAATGCCATCCAACCGTCCATGACAGAGGAGCCTTCGGTGAAACTTTTGTCCCACCAGTGGGAGCAGCGGGCGAATATGCGATCAATGGGGGCCAGGTGGCCGGGCGCTTAGCGGCCACGTCGCAGCGTACACGTAACTGTGCCTGCCGCAGCGCGGGCGGGTCCCACCGGCGGCGGCATCCCCAAACGTGCCAGCTGGCACCGCAGGCGGGCACCCGTCACGCCCCCGGAAGACGACAGGGCACCAGTGGGCCCGATCCGACGTGGGGCAACCCACCAAGAGGAGGCCAGCGCACCCACCCACTGACTCGTCTGTCCAACCGTCGCGTTGGCCTTTTTCTTTACGCGCTGCGGCACGAGCTGTAGTGTCCGCGCGCGTCTCCGTCATGCATGATGATGCAGCGTGTTCAGGAGTTTTTTTTACTGTTAACCCAGAGTTAAAAAAAAATTTCGAAATTAACCCACAGTTGCGGTAAATTGCAAAAATGGCCTGCCACCTCAGCTTGTCGAGCTCCCAGAGCTCGACAAGCTGTTGCAGCCTCTTGTCGTGCTCCAGGAACACGACTAGGAGCTTGTCGTGCTCCCAGAGCTCGACAAATCCTTGTCGTGTTCCTAGAGCACGACAAGCTCTCAGCCAACATGACAAGCTCTCAGTAAACTGAAGGATTGATTTGTAATAAGAATTAATTATTAAATTACGGATTGATTTGTAATCTGAGTTCACAAATAAGTATAAACTTATACATTATACTCATCTAACAAGAGATTTGATAAAATATGAGTTGATTTGATGATTTTCGATATAAACTGAAAATAGGGTACTTTAGGGTAAAATAAGATCTGAGTTTTGTCGATTTTGAATTATGGTCTTTAAAATGTGATTTTGTAATCTGCACAGAAGAGAAAATTGTATCAAATAGCATTTGAAAAAGATTTGCTGAAGAAATTTTGAATTTGGAATTAATCTGAAGATTTTAGCTTTTTTGGGTTTCTAGATATCAAATAAAGGACTAAATTACGATATAATTTGGACTGATATGTGAAAACGGCTTAGATGATACGATTTGGCTGCCAACTTTCTGGATTAAGGTATTGACATACTCATGATCATAATCCAAGAATAATCTGATCTGGATTAGGGCAAGATTTAGCTAAATCTGAGTTCTGAGTATTTAGGGTAATTAGAATCATGTTTTCGAAAACAGAATAGGATTGATAGATCTGAGATTTAGAGATGGAATTGAATCTGGCTTGTAAAGACTTTTATGTTTGGCAGTAACAAGATCAGTTCAACCCTAATCTATCTCAAACCCTAAAATATCAAAATCTATTCTGTGAACCCAAATCAAGATCAGTGGGGATTCGAACCTAGGTGAACAACGAGGTAGAAGAGAGTTCCCACCAGCTGGGCTAGGAGTTTTTCCCATCATACTGTACATACATAAATACATACATACTGTATAGATATATATATATATATATACACATGCACATATATATATGTATATGTATATGTATATATAGCTATAGAAATATACGTAAGTATGTATCATATAATAAAAATATATAAGAAATCTAGTGAACTGCATGATTCATTTTGAATGTAACACACTGGAAAATAAAAGTGTTAGTACATGTTCGCTATGGGTTCGGACGACCCCTCTTATGCCCATGCCCATGTCTATCTCTCTGAAAAGGCGATGGTGAGTACGGATCAGGTGGCACATGTGATCGCTGTCCAGCCGCGGTAGAAGGACCATGCCGCTCAGTACCTGCATGACCCTGAGATGGCTGTGTCGGTGGAGGGTGATCTTCGAGTTCGCTAGGCGTCAACTGATCCGGTTGGTAGTACTGATGTGCATGAGGGTCGTGCAACCCGAACATGTGCGAGATCCACTCCTGGTTGTCCTGCTGTGGTGCCACCCCACTGGGGTCGGCCCCCTACGGAGCGTAGTACTCACGATCGTCATCCACATGCATGTGGTCGTGGGCGGGATCCCCCCAAGGGACTGAGTATCTCTGTCCCTGGAGAGCCTGCTCAATATGAGCCTGGCCGCAATCCTCGTCAGCCGCAAACCGCTCTGCCAACGCTCTACTCGCATCGTCCCTGTCTTGACGATGAATGTCGTCCTCGTGTTGACGACGGATGCCGTCGTCATCATCAGAGTCATCTGAACCGGGAGTGCGATGTCTCGACGGGCCTCCAATATGCAGATCTCTGCGTCGAGCACTGTGCATTGACGAGGAACGATGAAGCCGAGACGGGCCGGCGGACGTCCCTGGTATGTCACCTCCCCAGGTCGGCGATGTGTCACGATGACTGTGCCGTGCTGACAAAGTGCTCTGTCGAGCACCACCCAGGCTAGGCCGGGCTGACATCGGGCTGGGCGGCCGGGCCCCTCTCCGGTGCGGAACCGATGCATCTGTCTTTCGGCCACAAGTAGCGTCGAACAAGATTCGTTGTGCTGCTACACGGATGGAATGTAGGACAGCACGCGCCATCGCCTTGAAGCGTGGAGGACCTTCCAAGCGAGACGACAAGTTTGCCGCTTGACTGTCGATGCCCAACGCTAAGTCACCCTGCACATGCGAAACTCATATGGGAACTATGGAAAAATAGATAAGATAAGAGACCAACATAAGTATCCAGCGAAGACGAACGTACCGAGCGATGTATCCGGCCTGGGAAATGAACATCAAGGCCGAGTCGAAGACTGTCTTGATGTGATAGTTCTATCGGCGATGGGGGGGCCGCACGAGCGAGTCGCGTGCGGGTGCGCTGCACGTACCACTGAAGATAGACCTGGGACGTCCCAGGGTCATACGGCCGCTCCTCCACAACAACATCCGTCGCCGCGTGGTTCTCCCACTCGTCGACCCATTTGGAATTCTTGATCTACCAGTTGTCAAAGTGTTTTCCTCCACGTGTTTGTCTGCAAAAGGTGACGCGATGCACATAAAGCAAAGAAATAAACAAATATGAGTGTGTACATGAGATATAGAAAATGTTCGAGGCATACACGTGAATCTGCCGCGGGAGATGGCGTTGTCGATTTCTTTCCGGGGGCGGTATCTGCTGATGTAGGCCGAATTGGCGCATCACCCTCTCCGGAAAATACGGCTCCACCACATGTGACAACACCATGTGCCGGCGTGTAAGCCAGCAGTCCTGGCCCGCGGTGTAATGCGAGGAAATGCCATGCGGTGCAACCTGCGAGATGTGCTCCGGTGTCCATGGCCGCCATATGACCCGCGCGTCCGATAGGAGATCAAACTCTCCCAGGTACGCCAAGTAACAGCGGTGAATCTGTGATGATGACCACCTGGGCCGACCTCCCAGCCAACGGGCTCCCATGGTCGGCCGGTCCACCCAATCATCATAGTCGGCTGGCGCAACGTACGGATGGATGGGCTGCTGTAAACGCGGCCGACCAACGGGGAAGTTCTCCCATGACCACAGTTGCAGCAGTACAGGGCATGCGGAAAGCAACGATCCAGCTGCGGTCCTGCAGCATGCCTCGCAAAGGCCCCTGTATGTCGCGCACAACACTGCCATCGCCCAGTTGTAACGCGGCATGGCCCCTGCGTCGGCATCGACGATACTCTCGACCAGAGGAATGAACCACGTGTACACAGTGTCACCGTGCGTGGAAGGGAACAAAATATACTGCAGCGTCACCAGCAAGTACGCGAAGAGATGCTGGCGAACTACATCGGCGGGGGCATCATCGGGGCACTCACGGTAGCGCGCCAGAAATCGGTGGGGGACACCACGCCTGGATGCCGGGATCTCGTCAGCGTGGTTAGCGATGTTGAATCGGAGGTGCATCTGTGTGCGCCAATCTAGGCGTGCTGGCCGGGGGGCGATGGGATGTCCATTGCCAGGTAAACCAAGCAGCATGCTCACATCCTCCAGCGTGACTGTCATCTCCCCCCAGCGGAAGTGGAAAGTGTGGGTCTCCGGACGCCATCGATCTACCAATGCGGTGATCAACGACCTGTCCAGTGTGAGATGCTGACATATCTGCAGCATACGGGCGAACGGCAATAAACCTGCAGCCCGCAGGATGGGGATATAGCCCTCATGCAGAGGCCAGTACTCCAAGGGAGGACGGACTACCAGCGGTTCCAAGTCCCCGCCCTCGGACAAGATGCGGCCGCGATGGCCACGATCACATGTACTGCTCAGTAGCTCTGGAAGATCTCTATCTCCGCCAGCCATGCCTGTCAAAACATAAAACATGAACCATTATTGAAAGTAACATAACATACATCGGGAACCGTTATTGAAAGTATCATACCCATGGATAGCACACGACATGAAAGTAACATAACATGAATCATATTACAAGGTTTCAAACAGATTACAACAATCGAATGCAAATGATAAGTGTATTACAAAGTTTATTATAAGGCTATGTCGATGGTCCGGGTGCATTCAAACAATCCTTCCTGCTATGTCCGGGCTGCCTACAGATCGAGCATTTCCTAGCTCGTGAGCTACCCCCCTGAGACTCATCCATGTCATTGTGTATTCGGCGTGTCTTCCGTCGCCCTGGACCCGTTCGCTTTAGATTTACATCTGGGATCCAGGTAGTCTCGCCAGCAGGGATAACTCTGTAGTCACTGAGCGTCATAAAAACTCTCCACACGCCACTCCACGTGTTTGAAAGGTTGTCAAGGCTGAAGTACTCCGAAAGGTAAGGCGCAGGGCTCACACCTAGCGCCGCACATGAAGCAAGGACATGAGAGCAGAGCTTGTGCAGTAGCTTCGGTTTGTTACATGAGCACTCAGCGACATCCCCAAGAATGACCTCGTGCACCCGTCCAGGTCTCAGTTGGCCGCTCACGTTCTTCTGCCGAAGGCGAACTTGAATGATTCCGTGCAGTCTGTTTATAACTGTCACCTCGTGCCGCTGGGCCTTGTCTATGCGGGCAGTCAAGTACGACTGCACAACATCTGGCAAGGTTCTCATGGGATCGTCGACTAGCGTTTTGGCGGCTACACTTCTGTTGTTGAAGTACTCGGCTGTGCGGTACCATGTCATCTCCACTACAGCAGTCACCGGCAAACACCGGACTCCCTTCAACACATAATTGCACACCTCTGAAAGGTTCGTCGTCATTATCCCAAACCTTGCGCCATCTTCGTCGTGCAGCAAGGACCATTTCTCGATGTCCTTGTCCTGAATCCATTGGGAAAATTTGCTGACGTTCACATCATCGGCAGCATTACTGGCCCTCCTCGTGGAGTACTTCACTGTCAGCGCCTCCAATTTGTCGAACACAGCCTGGAACTTCCTCGGTTGATTTTGCATGCACAGCCGCTTGAACAGATCCATGATCTGTTTACTGCGGAAGTGTGTGAAAAGGTTTGCTGCAATGTGCCGCATGCACCAACGGCTGCGCACGTCCTCCCATTTGTACGGAGCATCTGGGGCCCCGCGCATTACCTCAATGGCATGGAGCAGCCCTCGGTGGCGGTCCGATATGATGCACACCTTCTCTCGATCACCAACAACCGCCCGCTTCACGTTGACCAGAAACCACAACCAACTTTCCGAGTTTTCAGACTCGACGATGGCGTACGCCAATGGAAGCAGTTGGTCGTTAGCATCCGCAACAACAGCAATGAGGAGACAGCCCTTGTACTTTCCAGTCAGGAATGTACCATCCACGCATATGACTGGACGACAATAAGCAAATGCCTCGATGCACTGGCGGTATGACCAGAATAATCGACGGAGTACCCGAGTGTTCTGTATGGGGCTACCATCTCGACATGTAGCTGGCTGATCGAAGAAATCTAAAAATGTGCCTGGGTTGGTCTGAGCGATGTTGCGCAGCAACCGCATCACATTGTTGTAGCCGTGGTCGAATGTGCCGAACATGCCCTCAATTGCCTTCTGTTTTGCTCTCCAGGCCTTTCCATACCTTATAGTGTACCCACACCTATCGGCAACTTGCTTCATTATTTCTCTCGGCATTATCGAAATGTTCTCTCGCACAGCCGGCTGGATGATATTACCGACGTACGCCGACGTCAGGTTCCTGTGTCTGTCTAGCGCCTCCGTGAGCAGGCATGTGTGTGCGGTAACCCTTGTCACCACAAAACCGATGTCGTCCTTCGGCCGCATCGCACGAATCTTCCATAGGCAGCCTGCTGTTACACAGGCTGCGACAAAAAGGTTGGGGTTTGACTTGACGACCTTATATTGCCGGTTAATTGCGAGGGACCAGCTCGCCACCGCATTCTTCAGATCTTCCTTGCTTTGAAACTCCTGCTCTACTTGTAAGCCACCGTGCTCGAAAGACCACCTCGAACCCTGATCCGTTGGCAACACAGCTTGACTGTATGCTGAGTGATCTAGCCACTCCTGCGGGGGACCAGGAGTATCATCATCAGAGCCATCGGATGCCTCCGAGTCCGTCGAATCATCTTCGTCGGACACTGATGGAAGGCAATCCAGTACCTCGCACACATCTACGCGAGTATGGCAGAATACATCCGACCACTCGCTAACCCTGAATCTCGCAGGACCGGGCATGACGCTTGGCTCACCCTCCACCGCACTCTTGGCTGGTCGTACGTTGCAGAACTGCACATACATCGCGAACTGGCCGAGCAGTCCGCCATGGGAGTCTTCCACTCTTCGAATAAAAGAACTCCAAGATTTGTCCCCTTTAATTTCGCGCAGCATCCAGTATGGCTCATTATCTACCTCACGAACGATGAGCCCTTCGATTAGAGCCATTTCATCGCGAGGCCGCTTCCCGAACATATTCAGGATCCACAAATTCAGGTCTAGAAATGAGGTGTTATGTACACTCAGCTCGCCCGTCACATACTGGCAACGGCTCATATCAACCCCGCTTTGCCCCTCGCGAATTATGCCGTCACCATAAAATATGGAAATTTTGTTCGGACTATCCATTCCCTACACACATTCATCTCACGCGTAAATAACATGACACCATTACACACATGCACATAGATCCTAAAACCATACATACACATATACATTTGAAAAACATAATTTATAAACATAGAGCATGCATACATGCATGTAATTGAAAATAACCTAGTTTCATAATTTCTAAATACATACACATATATATTTTACAAAACCTAATTCTTAAACATAGAGTATGCATGTGCACAATTAAAAATAACCTAATTTTAAAAAACATAATTTCTAAACATAGAGCATGCATGTATGTAATTGAAAATAGCCTAGTTTCATAATTTCTAAATACATACACATATATGTCCAAAACCTAATTTTTAGACATACAGTATGCATGTGCACAATTAAAAATAACCTAATTTTATATTTTCTATTGTGTGCACATAGTTTCTAAAACGAAATACACATACATTTAAAAACCCTATTTTTCTAAACATACACACATATATTTCTAAACATACAAACATATATTTAAAAACCCTATTTTTCCAAACATACACACATATATTTAAAAACCCTATTTTTCCAAACATACACACATATATTTCTAAACATACAAACATATATTTAAAAACCCTATTTTTCCAAACATACACACATATATTTAAAAAACCTATTTTTCCAAACATACACACATATATTTCTAAACATACAAACATATATTTAAAAACCCTATTTTTCCAAACATACAAACATATATTTAAAAACCCTATTTTTCCAAACATACACACATATATTTCTAAACATACAAACATATATTTAAAAACCCTATTTTTCCAAACATACACACATATATTTAAAAACCCTATTTTTCCAAGCATACAAACATATATTTAAAAACCCCTATTTTTCCAAACATACACACATATATTTAAAAAACCTATTTTTCCAAACATACACACATATATTTCTAAACATACAAACATATATTTAAAAACCCTATTTTTTCAAACATACACACATATATTTAAAAACCCTATTTTTCCAAACATACACACATATATTTCTAAACATACAAACATATATTTAAAAACCCTATTTTTCCAAACATACACACATATATTTCTAAACATACAAACATATATTTAAAAACCCTATTTTTTCAAACATACACACATATATTTAAAAACCCTATTTTTCCAAACATACACACATATATTTCTAAACATACAAACATATATTTAAAAACCCTATTTTTCCAAACATACACACATATATTTAAAAAACCTATTTTTCCAAACATACACACATATATTTCTAAACATACAAACATATATTTAAAAACCCTATTTTTCCAAACATACACACATATATTTAAAAAACCTATTTTTCCAAACATACACACATATATTTCTAAACATACAAACATATATTTAAAAACCCTATTTTTCCAAACATACACACATATATTTCTAAACATACAAACATATATTTAAAAACCCTATTTTTCCAAACATACACACATATATTTAAAAACCCTATTTTTCCAAACATACACACATATATTTCTAAACATACAAACATATATTTAAAAACCCCTATTTTTCCAAACATACACACATATATTTCTAAACATACAAACATATATTTAAAAACCCTATTTTTCCAAACATACACACACATATATTTCTAAACATACACACATACATTTCAAAAACCAATTTTCCAAACATACAAACATATATTTAAAAACCCTATTTTTCCAAACATACACACATATATTTGTAAACATACACACATACATTTCAAAAACCTATTTTCCAAACATACAAACATATATTTAATAACTCTATTTTTCCAAACATACACACACATATATTTCTAAACATACACACATACATTTCAAAAACCAATTTTCCAAACATACAAACATATATTTAAAAACCCTATTTTTCCAAACATACACACATATATTTCTAAACATACACACATACTTTCAAAAACCTATTTTCCAAACATACAAACATACATTTAAAAACCCTATTTTTCCAAACATACACACATATATTTCTAAAATCTATTTTTCAAACACACACATACATTTATAAACCCCTATTTTCAAACATATACACATTCATTTCCAAACATACATACACACATACATTTAAAAAAATCTATTTTACAAACATATATACATACAAATGCACATATTTCCTAAACATATTCCTAAAAACAACATAATACCTACTCTTCTATACACATAAACATAAATATAAACCCTAATCACGTCATTAGCAACATAATTAACAGAATCTTAAATGCATTTCGAAAAAATTTACCTCTTTTCGAAGAACTCGCAATTCTCTACAACTTTCTCTTCTACACTGGATAAATTTATCGGACGGATTTTGCTAGATTTAGGACGGAGTTTTTACAACTGTGTGTGTGTGAGCTGCTGTTAGTTATGTTTCTTGGATGAGTGTGTGTGTGAGTGTGTACAGGACCACAGAACCAGGGAATAAAGAGGGGACCGCAGCTTGTCGAGTTGTGGAAACTCGACAAGAAGATACAAAATATTAAAATGTCCAGTGCTCATATAACAGATAAATGCTTTAGACCAACCAGTTCGCGCGCTCGCTCCTGTGTCCTCTGGCCCGGGTTCGAATCCCTGTTTCCGCAGTTAAATGTTTTAACATGTCGAATGCTGCAGGTGCGACAACTGCACGGAAGTTGTCGTGCTCGGGACCCGCAACAAGATATTGTCGTGCTCGAGAGCCGCGACAAGCCGTTGTCGTGGTTGGGGAGTGCGACAAGTTCTTGGCCGTGCAACTAGCAGCTTGTCGAGCTCTGGGAGCTCGACAAGCTGACGTGGCAGGCCATTTTTGCAAATTATCACAACTGTGGGTTAATTTCGATATTATTTTTTAACTCTGGGTTAACAGTAAAAAAAACTCGCGTGTTCAGTATTCTTCTCTTTAGGCGTTATTGTGTATTAGCATTTTGGAGCGGATCCACCGGTGTTTCCATCTAAAAGTTTAGATATAGCAAATACATTCTACAGGGATCTAAGATATGATACCTGATTCATCACCGTGTATGAAAATAGTGCGTATGCTGCAAGGACAGTGTTGGTTTTAGTTTTCGCTTGTTTCTATTATATACTGCGTGCATTATTGTTTTCTTTATGTGTAATGTATTTTAAAAATACTAAGATATGATATTTATTCTGATAAAAGAGTAGATGGTATGTGTGTTGTGGCGATAAAGTTGGTGTTAGTTCTTGTACGCGCATCTACATTATATATCATGTGTAATACTCTTCTGTTTACACGTAACATATTTTTAAAATTATCAAACAAATACATCATCATCCCTAACAAGTTTACGAATTACATATATATGCTTACAAAAAAAAAAGCAAAGATATGACACACATCCTAACAGCAATCTCAGTTTTTAGTGATTTATCAGTGTGAACGCACATGGTGCACACGTTGCCAAGGTAGGATTGGTGTAAGTTTCCACACGCGCGTTGTGTGCATTACTCTTCTATTTACACGTATCTTTAAAACAATTATAGAAACTACAGATATGTCCCTGCAAAAAGCTATGATATTTATCTTAGGCTCTTAGCAGCAATCACGGTTTTTAGTAATTATCACCGTGCATGTAGATGGTGCACGTATTGTGACGACAAAGTTGGTAACTTGGTATTAGTTTCTATGCAGATGTCTATGTCATATACCACGTGTGGTACTCTTCTCTTTAGATGTGGCATATGTTTTTGGTATTTCATAGCAAATACCTTGGTATCCCTGACATTTTTGGAATTACATATGTATCCTCACAAAAAGCAAGATATGGTACTTATCCAGACAACAATATTGTTTTTTAAACTTTTAGTGATTTAGCACCGTGCATGTAGATTGTGCACGATGTGACGAAAGTGTTAGTTTAGTTTCCGTGTACGGGCGTCTTCAATATAAACCGTGTACATTGCTCTTTTCTTTACATGTAACATATTCTTGTATTTCCGGGCAAATGCATCAGTATCCTTAAAGAGTTTAGAAACTGCAAATATATTTTCATGAAAAACTAAGGTATGATACTTATCGGGCTTCAGCAATCTCATTTTCAGTGATTCATCACCGTGCATGTAGACGGTGCGGGGATTGTGATGACAAAGTTGGTGCTAGTTTCTATTTTCTACGAGGGTGTCTACATTATATATCGTGTGCAGTATTCTTCTCTTTACACATAATATATTTTTAGTATTTTGGGGCAAATGCAATTTGCATTCTGAAAAGGTTTAGAAATGCAAAAGTAACCACACAAAAAGCTAAAATATGATACTTATCTTTGACAGCAATCTCGATTTTGAATGATTCTCAACACCATGCATGTAGGTGGTTTCCGTGTTGTGCTGACATGGTTGGTGGTAGTTTCTGTGCACGTGTCTACATATATCATGTGCACAAATGCATTGGTGTGTGTCTATAAAAAGTTGAGAGAAATGTATGTCCTCTCGAAATATGGAATACCGGGACCTCTTTGTGATTATATACCTTGATCGGACACTGATGCAATTCCCCCATTTAGTTTTCATGGATGGACATAAGATAGGGGTTACTCTTTACTAGGGGGATAAGAACATGAAAGGGGGAAAAAAAAAAAAAAAGGGCATACTATCTGTGGTTGGTTGAGGTAACTGTTGCATGGGATGGGAATCCTCTGCCTTAGGGTAGAAAGTGTTTTTATCAAAATCTCAACTACTCAATTAAAAATTTAAATGATGTATATAGATTGATATGAAAGATAAATTAAATTAGTTAATTATCTTATAAAAAAAGTGTGGACTATTAATTTCTGATTTAATAGTTTAAATAGATAGAAAGAGACGTGTCTTTTTTTTTTTTTTTTTTTTTTTTTTTTTTTTTTTTTTTAAGACAGAAGATACACTAATAAGTTAATTCTCTGCTATGCTGATAGATACTACAGAAAGAATACCCATGCAACACCATTCATTAATATCTAGGATTGATACAATCTGTACATCGAACTGAATTAATTCTGCATATTTATAACAGAGATTTCGAACTTATAATCCATAAAAGTTCCCTGATGGTCACTTCAGCCCTTGTACTTCACAAAATATACATGAAGACACAAAAATATTATTGCACATTTATTCCTAATAATATAGCTTTGCATGGTTGTAGGGAGATGTTTTTATTTTTCTTGCATTGTTTTACGGTGATACAAAGGTAATGGGATTACCTATTATTATTTGTATTTCACTTGAATTTTGTGATATCCCCTTTTATTTTGAATTGTAAATATTAGCCCCCTGAATTTTTTTTAGTTTATCTATAAACGACCCCTTCTATCATATTTGGATGTTCAATTTATTAAAATCTTGAGTCACTAACATACATGACTGCTACCACTATTACTACAGTATGCACCCGTCGTTACAGAGGAAGGCAATGGTAGATTAGTGGAGAGAAAGAAGAATAGAAAAGGAGAGAGAGAAAATTGTCAATGCCCTAACTTGTCATGAGGCCATGGAGCCGATCATGGTGAGAGGATGCAAATTTTGTTGTTTTTGCTTCAGTGTCAATGACGAGTCTAGAAAGTTAATTTTGTATCACTATGATTAAAATAAAATACTTTTCCTTTAAGAAAATCCCAAATTCAATAAATATACCTTAAAAAAATCTCACAGATTCAAACCACAAGCCATCCACTAGATTCACCATTGTCGGTTGTCGCCTATAACGTCTATCGACTCAGAAGATATGCCACGTACTCCCAATCTACAATGATTAAAAGATCAAAAACTTTACCTCATGCATCCTTATCTATAACTTCAAGTTATCAACAATTGATCACACATCTTCAAAGTCGATGTCGTATTTGATACACTTGTAATACGAGTGACTCGTGAAAACAAGATCTAAATATCTATGACAAATCTGTCACATCATCACTAATAAAAAGTTTGATCCTATTTCTCTTAAAAAAAATATAAATAAAATAATAATACCCCAATTTCGCAAGTATTAAGCAACAATATAATAATACTACAGTGAATTTATTCGTATTTATTCTTATTTTCCTCATCGAACGCGACCGAAAAAAAAATTTCCCCATAAATTAAAACCGGGGTAGGTCCACATCTCTCCAGTCTCCACTACCTATATATACACGCCTCCATCACCCCACCGCCCCCAACCCACCCCTCCCTCTCTTCCCCACCTCCCCTCACTCCATTTGTAGCCGCCCACTCTTCTTCTCACTCTCCTATTGCCTTTTCTTGTGGTCTGAAGCCATGACGAACCACTCCGTGTTATTGTCCGAGGATGCCGTGACTGCCGTAGCGGCGCCGGCGGCTGTGCGGCATTTCCCGTCGTTGCCGCGGCCGAAGGCCGCCCGGGACTGCAAGAAACTCGCCGCGGCGCCGATCGACCTCGGCGCCGCCGGGGTAGCCCGGATGGGGTCGTGGCTGGACACCATGAAGGCCTCCTCCCCCCGACACGACCGCCCGGCCGCCGCCGACGAGGAGTGGATGGTAACTGCCTACACACACAGATACACATCTTTTATGTTCTTGCGGGGCTTGTTTGGGTTATTGAGGTGGGATTTGTTCTTGGCTACGTCCGTGACATACAGGAGAAGCACCCGTCGGCATTGGCCAAGTTCGAGGCGGCGCTGGCGGCGGCGAAGGGGAAGCAGATCGTGATGTTCCTCGACTACGACGGCACGCTGTCACCGATCGTCAACGACCCCGACTGCGCCGTCATGTCTGAGGAGGTCAGTTCTTGTCTCACTAATACTGCCCGATTCCACCTAATCAGCCACTTATTAACAAATTTTCTTTTTTTTAAAAAAAAAGAAACCAGAAATACCTACCCAATTTCATGATGCAGAGCATGCTCTGTTTTTCTTAGCTTTGTTTTGTTTCGCAGGTACTCTGTTTTTTTTTTTTTTGTGTTCTTCTGTGGGTGTGTTTTTACTTTTTACTAATTACTGCAGATGAGAGACGCAGTGAGAGGTGTAGCAGAGCAATTCCCAACCGCAATTGTGAGTGGGAGGTGCAGAGAAAAGGTACATTCCAAGTACTTTCTTGGCTTCTAGTTGCCCTCTTATTTCTCACTGTAAAAAAATACCTCTCTTTTTCTATGGGTCCCTTACATGTATAGCACTGTAAAAAGAATCTTCCAAGTTTCCTCTTTGTGGTGGTGAAATTTGGGATACTACTGTGCCCCAGCCCAGGCAAGCAGTAATAGAATGGAACAGCACAAGAGAAATATATGGCAAGTGTTTATGAGTGTTTCTTGTGATATACCAAGGAACCTAGAAACTGCTCCATTTTGATTGCACCCCTCTTTTCCATGTTGTTTCGCCCTACTTTTGTTGTTGTTTTGATCTTGTTCAAGTGTGTTATATTGTCTTTGCCCTTGGTGTAGGTGTACAACTTTGTGAAACTGGCTCAGCTGTACTATGCTGGGAGCCATGGGATGGACATCAAAGGGCCCACTGCAGGGTTCCATCACATCCAGGCAAAGGTTAGTTAGTCTCCATCTCTCCTCCACAGCTCCCTCAAGTGAGACCCCAAGTACAAACCATCTGATGCAGATTTATCATCCGAAGATCTTACTTTCTTCTAATATGCTATATATTTTTTCTCTCAATATCTCTTATGAAAAGCACTGTTTTTCCTTTAGTGTATATATTAATCTTGGTCCTGTTTAATCAATTGTTGTTGATTTGATTATGTAGGCTGTGGTTCTGTGCCAACCTGCAAGGGAGTTCCTACCTGTGATTGAGGAGGTGAGTGGTTTTGTTTCTTGGAAACTTTGGTGTAATTTCTTTTGACTCTTTCTTGTGCCATACTTTAATGCATGTTTCTAGTAAAAAAAATAAATTTGTCTTAAATTATAACATAAGTCCTATGCTATTTCTAGGTATACCGCATTTTGACTGTCAAGATGGAATCTATCACTGGGGCAAAAGTGGAGAACAACAAATTTTGCTTGTCTGTACACTATCGCTGCGTCGAAGAGAAGGTGAATATAATAGTAGTAAATAAAAAAAAAACAGTAGTGGATTTTGATACTTTAATGGTGAATTATTATTTTTTTATTTTTACCAACTCTTTCTTAATTTGCCAGAAATGGGATGCTGTGGAGGAGCAAGTTAGGTCGGTGGTAAAGGAGTACCCAGATCTCCAGGTTAACCCAGGGAGAAAGGTGTGGCTTTAATTGCTTGTGTCTAAACACATTAATTTCTTTCTTTAAAAAAATATTGGGTTATTCTTAGTAGTTTCTAGTTAATCTTTTATATGCATGATATGATATGAATGATAATAACTATAATTATAATGTGTGTATATATATATTCTTGTAAGGTCTTGGAGATTCGTCCATCTATTAAGTGGGACAAGGGCAAAGCTTTGGAGTTTTTGTTGGAGTCTCTTGGTGAGTGTAAAGAGCTATTTATCTCTCATCCAAATACTCATAGATCTAGATGCCTAAGATATCATACATCACAATAATATATATTTATTTGAGGTGGATAGTAATTTGCAACATTATTAACCGAAGTGTTAATTATTTTTTCGATGTTTCTTGAAGGATATGTTGATTGCAAGGATGTTTTCCCAATATACATTGGAGATGATCGAACTGATGAGGATGCATTTAAGGTATAATCATGTGGATAAACTATCTCCACTTTGAAATGATTCTATGGGAAACTCTACTAACTTTTTTCTTTTACCTTTGTTTCTTGTCAAATAGGTGCTGCGCAGCATGGGACAAGGTATTGGAATCCTTGTCTCCAAGTTTCCAAAGGAAACCAACGCATCCTACTCTCTGCGTGAGCCTGCTGAGGTATATATATATATATGCTAAATTACTATACAACAATGGGGACGCATCCACTACTTTCTACTTGTTCGGTGCTCCCACATATGCAACAATCAGGACATTGAATGACCATCAAAAATTATGAAGAACTAATTAAAATACCATACAATTACATGATTAGTCTCTTTATGATTTAGAATTCTTTGTATTTCATAGACATACCTTCTTTTAATATTATAATATAGACAAAATTGGTTTTAGATATAATTTTTCATATAAATCTATATTTTAAAAGAGATAGAATTATTTTGGAAAAAGATTTTTCAAGTGATGAATTTATATTGTTATAAATATAATGAATGAAATATATATTTTTTTTTATTATTAATGTGGAAATTTCTAGTGATTTTTCTTTTTCAGAATTAATATAGGAATTTTGAATATTTTTTATATAAGACTAGAATTAATATGGTGTTTTCAATATTACCAGAATTTATTATATAATAGATATATTTTTAAAAAAGTGAATCACACAGATTCTAAAGTAACCGCGGTTTACTAATGGGGTAGGGGTTGGGGTTAGGTTTAGGTGCCAATCAAGCCACAAGTTGCTACCAAAATTGTTTAGTTTTCTTCTAGAAAAGCATAGAAGCACTTTTGGCCATTGTTATGGTCCAAAATGTAAGCCATTATTAACTTAACAATCTTTGCATGGTGTTGTGTAACAGGTGAAGGAGTTCTTGCGCAAGCTGGCGAAGACTAAAGGCAATGTTGCTAAACTATTTAATGAAGAATAAGAGGTGTTAGTTTTGAGGTCGAAGAGTTCAAACATCTAACTCAACAGGGCGAGCGAGAACAAAGAAGTCTTGGTGTCTTGGCTGGCCAACCCAACCCTTTTTTGTACTCTTCTCCTTTTGTTGGTGTTGTTGTTGTTGTTATTCTCGATGGTTTTGGTGCTATGGTCGACATACAATGACCCTGGCCTTGCTTTCTGAAGGTCTATTATTGTATCCTTCTCGATGGCAAGGTCTTGTAAGTAACTTTTCCTTATGACAGAAATTGGGAGATATAGAAGATCCCCTCCCCTTTTTTCCATACATTTTGTTGCTCGTGATCTCCTTCATGATTTAATTTGACCCCACCCATATGATGACAAAAGCATTCCATCCAGTGAATTCACGTACAAACATTTTGGGATTGACATATCATCCAGCATGAGGAGGAGTTCGGAGTTCACCTTTCAGCCTCACCTTTATATATACATTTTGTATGAATCTCCTATTTTCATTTCGTAAAGAGTGTCATATAATAATATGATAAAGAGAACAATAAAACAATCACTTTAATATGACACGGTGTAGTGACTGCACCAGTACGATCATATTCAGTTAACAAAAGACATTTAACTAAATCAATTGAAGAAAAAATATACCCAAGATTTTAAAATGTCACTCTTTCCAAACAAAAAATCTACCTATGTGATAATTTTTTAATGTTTTTAGAAAATTGTCTTTATAAACAGTAATACCTACTATATCATATCGATAATATACATCTCACTCTATCTCTACTCCCAGAGTCTTATCTCTATTGATCTACCACTCCGACGTACCCATCACAAATATACAAACATTTCAACAAATAAGAATCAGACATATAACTTTTTTTTTATATAAATACATATTTTAACTGTTGGAAGATATATATAAGTGCCATGCGATCCTATTCGCGGTTCAGATACTGTAAAATTGCAGGTGTTTGAGTACTTGGAGTGCAATTACTTTGGTGGGTGGAAAGAAACCGAAAGGCATGCAGTTCGGAACACTGTGTCGTGCATGTGGCTCCCACCAGTATACTTCATAAATGCATCATGCACTGCAATGCAACTGTCAGAAAAAACCAGACTGCCTCACAACGACCGAGCCTGATCAAATCTCCAGATGCCGCAGGTTAGGTGGCAGTATAAATTTCCACATTAATTAAATCACTAAATCTATTGAATTAAAAATGAGTACTTGCAATGCATGAGACTACAAAAGTACAAAGACTGCTACTCGTAGTATTCGAACGTGTATACATCATCAATGACATGGTGCCAAAAATCAAGTCATCAAAAAGATTATTCCCCATAAAAAAGTCATAAAAAATATGTCCAGTCATCAAACAAAAAAAATTGTTGGTTTCACTCATGACCGACATACAAATTATTATAATTATTTTTGAAGATTTAGTTGATAATATCATAGATCTATGATCTATAAATTTTTATCATAGAATTGTTTTATGCATCTAATTTTGATAAATATAACTTGTAATACTGATGATAATTTAAAACCGAGCATATTTGTGATAATGGGTGATTGAAGTGAACAAAACTCACACAACAACAACAAAAAAAGAGTTGAAAAGTGAGATAGTGATCAAAATTTTGGGGCGAAAATTGAGAAGTTATTCTTTAGCTGCTTAATTTGTTTTGTTTTTAACTCATATCTACTTTGCTACTAGGGTTTGTTTTTGGTCCGCTGGAGTTGGCACTTCACCTCTACTCCCCATGCATCAATATGAGATTGCTGAAGACACTACTTATCCCCCTGTTAATAAAAACACACTAGGATTTAATCATGCAAACCTTCCAACTTTCTAACCACACATCCCTTTCAAGTACTCGTAGGATTTGATTATGAAAATAGAGTTTTTTTTTCAAGAAAATTGTTATTATAAATGATAATATTTGTTATATTAACAACACATACAACACATATCCTATCATTTTTTTATCTCTAACACACTCATCTATCACACAGAACAACACAACACTCCAATCAAATATAATTTGAAGTTGAACTCATGATCTTTTTTTATGTGAATATATATATATATAACAAAAGTGTGAAATGAGAGTGTTTTGGGTTGAGGGTGGGGTGAGTGGTTACGAGAAGGGGAAACGGTTGCATGAGCAAGTAAAAATTGTGGGATCATTGAATTGAATGCAAGTGAAAGGATGGGGTGCTGGGGTGAGTCGTTTTCGCCGACCGCACGTCTCTCCATTCGGCTGTTTGGGGCGCAGATTCCTGCACAGTCCACATGTCCCCCTGACTCCTTTTTCCATCAATTCTACTACTTCTACAGACTACAGCCCATGCTTCCATCGCAATCACACCACTCTCACGCACACTTCACAATAATCTAAAAAGGAGGTTTTATTTCCCACCAAATAAAACGAGGAGATCTTATTTAGGTCGAGGCACCCAGTTTCGGTCTTTCCCCCTTCATCAGGATGTATATTTTACGTGACGCATTTGATACTAGCTAATTGCTTCTTAAAAACCATAACCATGAATATTTTTTCTAACCATCTTATCAATAATATCGTGCAGTGTAGCCCAATACACTTAAGAGGTGTTTTGTGAAACTAGAGATTGAAAGAGATGTTTGATCTATAGTTCTAACTTTTTATATTAAAATAGTATTTCACATTTTTAGTTTTATAATAATATATAATATTAATTACTATAATCAATGACAAATCATGTAACTGCGTGTAATATTGGCAAATATATTGTTTTTGATTTTTGGTTATTGGAGTCCGAGAAGATGTCATAAGGTATTACCACAATTTGTATAGTAATTAGCCCAGATGAATCTCCAGAGATGTCTAGTCTTGGAGTTAGAATATTTGTCCAAACTACTCTAGTTTCTTTATAAAAATTAGGAGTTAGAATCTAACCACACACCCATAAATATATGGTAACTATATCCCAAGTTAATACTCAAAGCAAAGATAATTAATAGAAAGAGAACAAAATTCAAACTCGACTCCCAAATGGATAATTTGATTTTAAGACAAATTAAGGAGTTTTAAGGAAATTCTTGATTAATGTAGTGGTTGCTAATGGGTTGGCCATTGCACCTTCGTGTATCTTTGGAAGACAAATTGGAGAGGATAGATTCTGTAATTCTGAAAATGAATAACCATAGCAAAAATTTATTGTTGTTTGGTGCATATTGTATAGAACGATTTGTCTCACCACACGAACACTTTTTTATTTTTAAGGGATGAATCTAAAGAAAATTTTCTTTAGGGGCATAATGTAAGTATATAATCAACAACTCATAAATAACGAGTGACTCGTAGATTGGTAGATGCCAGTGGATTTTAGATATCATAAATCATAACATAATTGTTAACAATATGTAAGAGATGGAGGGAGCACTGAGAGAGAAAAGGCCGAGTTTACTTTTTGTTTTGTTTTTTAGGGAGAAAGAAGTGAGCTTTTAAATGAAAAAGCAAGGCTTCAAACCCTAAACAAATGGCAATTCCCAAGTGGCCCCAGGCACGAGTTGGCCGGGTTGCCTTAATGTTGTTAACAAAGAGAGAATTAAAGGCGTACTTTTTTTTTGGGCGGGGCCAATGGTCATGAAACTCTCTGTACGACTAGTAATTTAGCATAATCCAACTCATTTATCTGTCAAGCAACTGACATAGCAAACCAGTTTAGCCATCTGTCGTGGTTACTAGAAGTACTAGAGTATATTTGACTCGTGCAAAATCTTTACATATTTCCCACGACCAGAATTATACATGACCAATTATATATAGGGCAACCAATCTTGATGTCCTAGATTTGACTACAAATAGGACCTCACACCAAACAGATACATGGTTGGCAACGATCATTAATTGTTCGCGGTGATTGGTATGGCTAAAATACTTTGCCTGGTCTTATAATCAGAGCAATTTTTATGAAAATGATCCTCACGCGAGAACTTACTTTTAAACTGTCTGATAACTATGATCATATTGATTTGATGGTGAGGAGCAACTTCTTGAGGAAAGGCCGTCCTCAAATAAGTTTTTTCAATCTGTTTTAGTTTGGACGAGATATATGCTTTGTTTTCACTGTTGATATCGCTATTTTCCATAAGGTAGATTTCTTTGATATTTCTCTCGTCTTCCTTTGATGTTGAAAACTTGTGGAATTAATCAAAATCCTATTCTGCCTCACATTTCTTTTAGTCCATGCTTCACCAAAGCACACTAGCATACATATTAATATTAATTAGTATATTACTACTGCTACCAACTTTATAAGTTTTGCAACCTGGACAACAAATTCTCTTACTAAATTCTCACAAGTCGCTCATCCCAATAATACAAATAAATGAACAAAAACCATGCCATTTCTGCGAACTACGTTGCGAAAGCCAGTGATTCTTCTTGGACTCACATGAACTATCTTTTCCGTGAATGCGACCTTCCATTCGAACGCCAAGCTTCTTTACTACCTTGTAGTATTGCAGGCAAATCAAAGAACAGATATTGTCACTTTTAAAACAGTTATCTAAAAAAAATATTGAATATATATATTTGTGTGAATTTAGTACGACTATATACTTATAAGGACTTAGATTGGTCATTTTTAAGTGAAATCATCATCAGAATTACTTCAAAACATTATATTTTTATAAGTTTTGTCAACATATCAAGATAAAAATCTATGATCAAAATTTAATCTTGGAGACGGTAAAGAGTAAAAAAAAAATCATTGTGACCGGAAAGAATATTTCAAAGACAAGTTTTTGTGAGAAGTTTAGTGTACTACTTAAGCCATCTGTGGGTTTTTTAGATGTATGTCCTTATTTGAATACTTTTAACCTGCTTTTGCATGTAGAGATTTGTATCTATATCTTCCTTATTAATTAAAATCTCCCAAGTATCCGGTATTTTGCTGGATAAGGGACTTTTTGAAAAGAAAAAAAGAAGGGAAAAAAAAAGAATAGTTCAAAGAAAACCATACTATAAGAATACTGAATACAGTACCATTCTGGTTGCAAGAGCTATCGATTCTACTTCAACTCACAGGTCGCATGAACCGTCTTTTCAGCGAATGCGACGTTGCATCAATTCGAACGTGGAGCTTCTTTCCTATCTTCGTTTTGACGAAACGAGCAGAGCAGAAAACACCATCTCACCACCCCCATTCCGTATGCTGAATCCAACTCGTTTCGTCGAAATGTCTGGCCGAAACCTTCACAATTATTGATGCCCTTCAACTGGCCGAATCTGCAACAACAAAACAAGAAAATGAGAAAGCCATGCATAATGCTTGGCCCATGGGATGGGGGTGGGGATGGGTAGATTCTCTGTACTACTTCAGAAAACGTACTGTAATTGTGTCTTATTATTTTCGCTTTTCAAATATATGTCATTTTTTAAAATTGTGATTATCAAAACAATCACATTGAGAATAAAACATACCAAGAATATCCCTAATAAATATATGTGCAAATTAATTTTATCTACTACAATTAATGAGTTTTTAATTTCAATTATAAATGCACACATGACTCAACCACCCAATTTAATAGAGATGGTGTGAGAACATTTCTCTATAGTTCATAAAATGATAAATATATGTGAAAAAGAAAGATTTAAAAAAACACATATTTGAAAACGGATGTAATACTATCTTCTAAGTCATCTGATCGTGAAGCAACGGACAGGATCAAACACAGGCCGGAAATTGAAATGTCAAAATGTCCCCCGACTACCTCCGAGCGCGATCCGTAGCGTTTGCTTTCCGATCGGAAAGATTATGGGGAGTGGTAGTACACATTATGCATTTCCTTCATCCATATAGAAGATCCTCGTCCGCGAGAGGGTTACAACAGTGCACCCATGCCTCTTGGACCACAAACACAGGCACAACACATCACAAGGCCCTTTTAAGGCCGCCTCGCTTGAACTAGAAATGATGTGCCTTAACTTGGAAGAACACACAGTCATTATGTGTAAAGCAATTAGGCATGTCTTTTTATTTGCAAACAAGAATTAAAAAAAAACTGGAGAAGGAGTTGGACTCCACTTGGCCATTCATGCATGCATTTTAATTGGAACGACACAAATATTTCTGGACCAAGTAGCTTTGTTTGAGGGGACCTACCTATATATAAGGGGGCTTTGCGTCTTTGCCGGCATTATTGGCATGCGTGGAAAGACGCATGCAGATGCAACCCCATGCTTAGTTAGTGCCAAAAGAACAAAGGTAATTTTTTTATATAACACTCAACTTTAGTGCAATATGCAATTTACTAAAGTTTTTTTTTGCACGTATCACTACAAATTTGCTGTCAAACACCATATATCATTGTACGAAACGAAATGATCTTGCTTAGAATCTGTTTGGATTAGAGAATTTATGAAAAAATTTTAGAGAAACAAAACATCCAAATATTCTCTCTCATGCACAATATATGATATATAATTTCTTCAATCTTGTTGTACAATATAAGACACACATATAACTTTATTACTATGTATCTTTCTTATTCTACACTTATTTACTTGTTTAATTTCTTAATAATTTATAATTAATCTCTCACACTAACATTCTCTCTTATTTTTAAGACTAATAATAGTTTAGTCATTTTTTTTCAATATTATCTTAATCTTAGAACTTTCTTAATGTACGAGTGAGGACAAAATAGTTCTTATATTTTGTAGCAGAGGAAGTAACACTATAGATCATATAAGAGTATTTTAATTTTTTGGTACAAAGATAATAGCATATAACAATAGACCAAAAAATTTCAGTGGTATATGTGAAATTGTCCCTAATTTGGTGGTAGATCGTGCTATGTATATTAAAGTTTAGTGATATATAAAAAATTCGTCCAAAGAATAGATGTGCATATAAAGAAGGAGGCAACATGCACACACGGACTTGGAGGTCGAATAATTGGAGGCAAAGGATGGGTTCGGAGCCACCCACTTAACCTCAAACCTGTGGAAAGCAAGGCAACTTTTGCAGGGTTTTGATATAACAAATGATTGGTGTGATCTAGCCATCTAGCGTTGCATTGGTGAATCTTTTTCTCTTCTTTATGGGGTAGGGAACCCCAATATTTAAGCATGTCACATATCATGGCTACAAAGGAGTGATCACATGCTAGTCACATTCAGAAGGTGTGGTGTGTGAGAGACAGAGAGAGGCAGTTTTAGACCAATGCAATGACAAGACCGTGCACTTGATCTAAAGGTGGCTTTAGGTTATTATTCGAGTTAATTGCACGTGAAATTCCTAGATCAGCCAAACATAGCTGCATTTTACTTTACTTCTCCTGGTGAGAAAATGACTACAAGCCCATTATCTTTTCAGATACTTGTGAACATCATGTTTAGTTTCTTGATGTCACTTTAGTGGTACTTTGGAAAAGCTTCTGAATTGTAAATTGCCCCAATGCATGTCACTTTAGATCCTAAACATGTTCTTGTGATACCCAATAATTTACGTGTCGTACATGTTTAGCCCAACACGATTAATGGTGACTTAAAGCTATTATTCTACTCTTATATAGAATGCGAAGTGACCAGTATATTCTGTACTGATATTTCAAAGGATCTCACAAATAGCAACGCAAAGTACAGATGATTGGCTTTTCATTGCTCTGAACCTTTTTTTTTTTTAGGCTTTATGTAAAGGGCAAATGTAAGGATGACACTTGTTAGGAATAGCAGAGCAGAGCCTCCAACATGAGATTAGATCTAAGTATGCATAATAACCAGAATAAAAATTGAGAAATCTAACGAAAAAACTACGATAATAACAGTGAAGTAACAATAATCAGAGAAAAAAGACTAATGAAGAATATCATAAATTTTTTAAACATAAGTTCAAAAGAATACAAGGTATTAACACTCTTAACCAACCCTCGTATCCTTTGGACCGCTCGACTCTCACTCTTTGTAAGAATTAACTACTTACAAAAATTTCTAGTCTCTTATCCTGATTATGCTCCTCCTACTTTTAGCCTGAATTGATCTTCCTAAACCATGATTATTTCATCTCCTCTAAACCCATTTCTCATGGATTTATATAGATCTAAATCATAGCTCCTACTTACAAAAAAAACATATAATATAATCTGACTAGAACTCTCGGTAACTTTTCAAATATAATACAATTACGATAAGAGACATTTCCAACAATCTCTATCTCGACTCTTATCTATTAAAATTATTGTGCCCCTTCAAAAATTTATTCCCAACCCTTCATAGTCTCTGTCACCCCCCACAAGAACGTCTCTACCATAGAAGATTTATGCATATCTTTGAGATATGTAGGTCCAAATTTCATCACTCAAACCCACTTTCTCAATTATGCAACTTGTTTACTTACATCTTCTCCAAACCCATCTCTCATGGGTTTATATAGATCTAAATCATAGCTCCTACTTACAAAAAAACATATAATATAATCTGACTAGAACTCTCGGTAACTTTTCAAATGTAATACAATTACGATAAGAGACATTTCCAACAATCTCTATCTTGACTCTTATCTATTAAAATTATTTTTCCCCTTCAAAAATTTATTCCCAACTCTTCATCGTCTCTCTCACCCCCACAAGAACGTCTGCACCATAGAGGACTTATGCATATCTTGGAGATATGTAAGTCCAAATTTCATCACTCATACCCACTTTCTCAATTATACAACTTGTTTACTTACATCAATCACGCCTATGAAACTTCATATCATATGTTTGTACCGCCTTCGAGCTCCAATTGCTCGTAGGCACTGCACAACTGGTCTCACCACAACTTCCCATAACCAATAGCATGCAGTTTCGCCTTTACGACTGTTGGACTTAACAACAATATTATATGCAACTTTGCACCTAACACACACAAGATCTGAATACCTACCATCGACAACTTGGTTTGATCCATCTGATCAAGATTTCCATTAGATCTCCTCTTCACTGCTACACCTACCAATCGGCATGCTCCAATGTACCAGATACTTTTCATAATCACCTGCCCACTTCGAGTGATCTGCATGACTCTATCTTGCAGGCACAACCCACACCCATGAAATACATGCACACTTTAAATATTAGTCTCTTTAAACTAGGGACACACCATACCCCTAATAGTGTGCAATTTGCTCCATTAGACCACACCACTAGGTGTAGAGATTTTTCGTCGAATATCTCCCTCACCGAATATATGTTGAAACAACAACCAAAATCTAATATCTAAGGTATCTTGTTCATAAATAACAAGCATAGCTAAATCATCTATCTCCTTCCGCCATCAAATTTTTGTATTGGATGACTCTATCCACTAGACATCATTCTTGATCTTGTGTCTCAACAACACTTACCAATCATCTCACAAATTAGATCTAGATAGTTTCACTGGCTTCTTAGCTCTGATACCACTAGCTAAGGTTACCCCTAGCTCTAATACTACTTGTTAAAAACAGCGGGAGCTCCAACCCTAGATCGGATCCCATCTGTGAGATATGACATAAGCACACATAATAACAAGAACGAGAATTAAGAGATGTAGTAAAGAAAATCACGATAATGACAATGAAGCAATAACAAGAGAAAAAACTGATGAAGAAGACCATAAATTTTTTAAGCAAAACTTTAAAAAAATACAAAAAATTGACACTCCCAACCAATTTTCATATCTTTTTGATCTCTCGACTTTCGCCCTCTGCAAAAATTTTCTACTTAAAAAACCCTAATCTTTACCCTCTCTATGTCTCTATTACTTCTATGATATATGATTGGATAATCTCTCTAAACCCATCCCTCAGATTTATATACGAAGACCCCAATGCTAAGTCTACAATAAAGAAATATAAACCAAGTACAATAGACTTTTCTTCTAAATATCCAATCTTAATACAACTAGAATAAGAGACATTCCTAACAACACTGATTATATTGAATTCCACCAACAACTTGCTAATCTTTTTTCATGAAACTTTTGTTGAGAAGTTAGATGGAATGCTACTTTCAGTCAGAAAAGGGAGAAAGCTTAAAAACACCTGTGTTGTGTGAGCATAGTATCTGTTGCACCTAGTTCTGAATTCTGATATGATATTTCTTAATATGCAATTCGTAACATGCGTCCTAAATGTTACGGGGTAAATTGCCTGTGCTATCCCTGAAGGTAGTTCAGGCTATATAACATGAAGTGTTGCAGTGTAGTAGCTAGTTTCTGGAGTTGTTGCTGGAGTGCTACCTTACCTCGGGATGGCTGCGCTGGAATAGTTTTGCTCTGTAGTCATTTTGCAGTTCCTTGCTCTCTTCTGCTTCTGTTTGGCTGTACGCTTTATCTGACAATATAAATCACATTTTCGTTTCAAATGAAACTGAAGCTTGTGCCTTTTCCTCAAACAATTGCAAGGACATCAGTCCAAGTTTGTTTATCGTTTTCCAAATTATTGATAACGTTATTTTTTTTTGTATTTACCTTAAAATCTCTGATTAATATACCAAGCTGGAGCTAGCATATGCCTTAATAATTTGTGTTTATTTAAAAGAATAGGAGACGACATCTTGAGACATAACAAGGGAGTGAATTACTGAAAATTTGGTTTAGTCCGTGTGAAATGGGACTTGAAGGGCAGCATAATATTGTCTGCTTTAAAAGGCTGCTTGTTGTCAATGCTATACAGATATGCAATGCATTTGTACCCTTAATGTGCTAACCTGTTATGAATGGTGGGTACTCCAAGAAGAGTTTCAATTGCAATAATATGATTTTCATCAATTTGTGAATGGTAAAATTTGCTGTCAAAATAGAAAATTTGGTTTATGCTTACTACACTGATTGATTTTACCTCTTCGCAAGGATCAATGAATGTGTTGCAATTTCTAGCTCTGGCAATGTGGAACAGTGACAGTAACATGATATGAAAGGAAAAATTGACCCTATGTCACTAAAGTTAAGTGTTAATAAAATATGCTACTAAAATCTCATCTCTTGATTATATACCACAATTTTTTTAAACCTGATATTATGTCATTTTTGGCCGATCAACTCAGAAAAATGACCAAAATACTTATATCAGTTAAGATCTAATTAGTTTTATATAAATAGAAAGACTAGAACACAAAAAATTTTCAATTTTTGAAAACAACACAATTAGAAAATTTTCAAAAACTAGAATTATGTGTTCTAATCTTTCTATTTATTTCAAATCATGATTAGATCTCAACTGACAGATATATTTTAATTATTTTTCCAAATTAACCAATCATTAATGACATATAACATCAAACTTCAAAAAAATAGTGATATATAATCAAGAGGCAAAATTTCAGTGATATATTATAGTAGACATCAAAATTCAGTGACATAAAATCAATATTGTGATTCTGCATGGCGCCAAACTGCAAAAGAAATGTGTACACCCGTACAATGCATCAGTTTTTCAAACTCAAACCAAATAAACAAGTCAGCCTCACAAGCACCACTATTGCAAACCTGTAAAAATTTTGTGCTCTTAAAAATTCACAAACACATAGCTGCATTAGAACCTAAAATTCAAGTGCAAATCTGTTTGCCACATTTCCACAATGCAAGCTCCATGCAGACACACTAGAATGTACAAAAATTTCAACAAAAGGAACTCTAGCAAAATAAGTAGACAAAAATTACTACGAGGCGCCTTTTATTTCAGTAGTTCAAATACAGAAGGTATAGGTGTATAGCCTAAACTCAATTTTATCAAATGCAATCACCTACCAATGAATAAACTTCAATCTATCAGCTAGAAAATTTCAGTAAGCTTTTGCCATGAATAGGAAATCAGAGTTTACACATGCCAGGCTAACACATAACATAGGCTTGATACAAGTTTACCGAGCAGATAAGAGACAAAGCATCCATACATCACAAATTGCTCAGGAATAATTTGACGGTTTATCAGTCTACTTGAACATCACAGCTATTCATAATACTACAATACGTCAGCTAGTACATTGAACAGAAAAGGCTTCTTGGTGCAGCTTTAGTGGTATTTCATGGAAAAACACTTTGTAAGAGCTAATGTAATCCTAAGCTATCCTAAACTTGGGTGAACCAAGGTGTTTTCAAAAATATTAAGGTTATCCCAACTCCCAAGCTAAAATAGCTCTAGTATTGAAGTTTCATACATTAAGTCAGCGCCAGGAAGATACTAATTTGAGTTGAGATAACATGGAAGGCTGCAAATGGGTTTCTCTTTCATCCATGTTAACAATTTAGAAGATGTAATTGTTTTCCTCTAATCTCCATTCCTATAGATTCAAGTCAATTTAACAGGAAGCGTTGCCCGCATTAAAAATGAGGACATGGACATAGACAACATGATCTGTTTTTGCTTCCTTATTAACAAAACAATGACATGAATCTATCTTTATGGAAGAACACACAGAATAAATACTCTATTGCTATCCTATAGTAAAAGGAAACCAAAACCTCACTATAGTTCAAGTATAATCAGCTTCAGAACACTAACTGCAACCAGGTTGCTTGATAAACAAAACATCTAAAGCAGAACTGAAATTGCTACCAACTGATCCAGAAATTTTAATTAGCATATCCAATGCATGAGCACAGGAAAAATAAGAGCCATGGCTAAAAATTTCTATATGGACATAATTTGATGCAATTCATTATTCCTATCAATAAAATTGGCTTATGCCAAAACTTCAGTATATTCCTATCAAGGAGGTGGGCTTCTTCTGCATATACCTGTCCCAAGTTCTGTTGTGTAGCAATTCTGAATAAGCCCAAATAAAGGGAAAAAGACAAAAGATTAGCTTCAGCTCTGAAGCAGATCAAGTGCAGCAACTGAAGTAGTTCCCGAATCCAGCAAAATCTATTGACAGGCACTTGATCAAAAACTAGTTTATTGCATAGTTTCCAAATAATCAAGCAGCAACAGATAACCAACTCGTTGAATATTTCCAAGTTAATCAAGCTGCATTTTGTGACAAGAATTCACTATTCTGAAGGGTCTACGGTTTCATGCTATGGGATCTAGGTGATGAAGAGGGACATGATGACACCAAGCTGAGAGGTGATCGAACCAAAAGCAAATGGAACAAATTTTGTGATGGGAATGGGAATATGTTGAGATCACTAAGGAAGAGCATATCTAACATAAGCAAACTGATGCTAAAATATCAAACCCTAAGAGATAGCCAATGTTTATTTGGCTCTAATATAACTTCGGAAGGTCTTAGGAATAACCATCAACACCATTCTGAAGGGACTAAGTTTCAGTCTATTGTGATAAAACGGACGACAACAGGTGAGACCCAGGGTGAGAGGTGATTGAACTAAAAGAAAAAAGACGAAATTGTGGCATGTGAAAATAAGCTGAGTTCAATAAGGAGGCACAGATCTGACATAAGCTGAGACAAAAATATTGAAATCAAACCAATAATCACTCTTCATTTGGCCCTGATCTAACCTTGGAAGAGCCTAAGAGTTGACATTGCCACCATTCCGATGGGAATATATCTTTGGGCTATGGGATCAATGCCAGCCGTGGTAAGAGGAACATGGTGGGTGATACCCCCAAGGTGAGAGATGATCAAACCAAAACAAAACAGATCAATTTTCAGGACGATAGTGGGATTATACCAAGATCACTAGAGGTGCAGATCAAACATAACTGGGTCTCATGCTACATAACCCACACCAATCATAATGAGTAAGAGGAACGCGACCTATTGGTGGGAGGTGGTCAAGACAAAAGCAAACATACTACTTCTAGGGACGAGAATGGGGTATGGTTAGATCATAAAGGAGGTGCAGATACAACATATCTTGAGATCCAAATTCCAAACTCCAATTGATGGTCAATGCACATTAGTATTCGATCCAACCTCCTGTAGAGGCAAGGACTCATCATCTCCCCCCCCCCCCCCTTCCAAAGGGACCATGGTCTTAGGCTACATGGCCGTCGCCAACTTTAGTGAGTTAGAGGAATGCAATTAGTGGGACTACACGGCAAGGGCGATCCTGACAAAAGCAAATGGCCTGATTCGAGGGACAAGAATGAGCATATGGTTAGATCACTGAGGTGCAGATCCAACATAACCCGAGACACAAATTATAAAATTCAATTGATAGTCATCGCCTAACGGACACCCATCCAACCTCCATAGAGACAAGGAATCATTGTCTTAGACTACAGGACACAAACTGTGGTGTGGAAGAGGAATGTGACTTGCGGGACGAGAATGAGATTTGGTTAGATCACTAAAGAGGCGTAGATCCAACATAGCATGAGATGAAAATTCAAAATCCAACCAATAGCCAATGCCTATTGGGTCCTGACCCAACCTCCATAGAGGAAAGGAGTTATTATTGCCCTCCACCAGACCACCGTCGAGCTACGGGACCCACACCAACTGTCATAAAAAAGAGGAACATGATTTGTGGGACCACAAGGCGGTAGGTGATCGAGACGAAAGGAAACAGACCAATCCTAGGGATGAGAACAATAGTAAGGGTAGACCGAGGCACAGGTCCAACATTGTCTGAGGCACAAGCCCAAATTTGTCCAAGACCTAAATCCTGAAATCAAACCGATAGCCACTGCTTATTGGGGTCCAATCAACAAATTTTTTAATTACTCATCAATTTTAAAGCAAAATTTGATGAATAGACTCGATAGCACTTTATTTCCATGAAATGGAGCCAGTGTGACTTAGGAGGCTAATGCCACAATTGATCGAGTCCTTAAGGTATTGCCATTATTGGTGGCGTCTACACCCTATCTCATGCCACGTGGAAATATTTTTTGTCTATGTAATCATACATGTCAGACAAGAGCTAACGCCATAGGTCATGGCATTAGCCATGCTACATTTAATGCTACATATCGAGGCATTAGTATCATACACTTAAAAGTTTTTCAGTGCACAGATATGGAGCTAGCACCGGCAGTAATGGCGTTAGAAACATGGCGTGTAACGCCCTGATTCTTAGCATTAGGCAAGACGTCTTGGCTTCATGCTTTCAAACTTGTATTGAGTATAGTCTTTGTTAATAAGCTATTGGACCCTACGTATCTCTAGGCTTGTTACTGACTTTTAGACAGCAATGTCCCATGTTATCTATGTTGGGGCCATTCCATTTACTTTTTACAATATAACCGTGCGATCCATTGGCATGATAACAAATCTATGAGATTACATGCTGAGACTTACCAATGCACCAACACCATGCATTATGGCATTATCGGCTAGGACTCTTAACACCATCAATGACGGAGTTAGCCTCCAAGTTTGATCTAGCATAACTAGCGCGATGACCTATGGTGCTAGCACTTATCTTATGTGTGTACTAGTATGAACAAAAAATATTTATACGTGGCATGGAGTAAGGTGCTAACATCACCACTGAAGGTATTACCTTAAAGGCCCTAACATCTCATTGTGTGGCGTTAACCTTCTAAGACTTCTTGGGTCCATTTTCATGGAAATAAAGAGGTACAAGGTCTATTTTTCAATTTTTTCTATAAATTGGTTATTTCATACAAAAATTCTCCAATCAACCTTTGTAGAGGAAAGTGGTCATCATAACCCCATACTCTTCCAGAAGGACCATGGTCTTGGACTATAAGAACCACTCGAACCATAGCTACAAAACACAACTTGTGATGATGCAAGACGAAAGGGAGGTGATCGAGAGGAAAGTAAACAAACCGATTACAGGGACGAGAATGGGTGTGTGGCTAGATCACTAAGACACAAGTCCAACAAATCAAGAGACCTAAAGTTCCAAAATCCAACCAATAGCCAATACCTATCAGGTTGTAACCATCCTCTAAAGATACAAGGAGTCACCATTGCTCCCTACTCTTTAGAAGGAACCATAGTCTCGAGCTATGGGACCAACAACATTCGTAGTGAGTTAGAGGAGCTTCACTTGTAGGACCACAAGGCAGAAAGTGATAAAGAGTCGAAAGCAAAGGGACCAATTCCAAGTCCGAGAATAAGGGTATGATTAGATCACTAAGGAGACGTAGATCCAACACAATGCAAGATCAAAATTCCAAAATCCAACCAATAGCCACTACCTATTTGCTTGCAATCCAAGCACCATAGAGGAAAACAATCATCATCGCTATTAACTCACCCGAAGGTACTATGGTCTTGGCTACAAGACCCACGCCTATCATAGCGAGGAAGAGGAATGCAACTTGTATGGCCGCAAGGTGGGAGGTGTTCATGACAAAAGCAAACAAGCCAATTCTATTGGCGTGAGTGGTACTGGTGGATCACAAAGGTGTAGATCCATCGTAAACTTAGACCTAAATTCCGAAATTCAAATGATAGCTACTGCTACAGTGGCCCATGTTGATGTAGTGAGTCAGCCATACACAACTTGTAGGACAGAAAGGTGGGAAGTTATCAATATTAAGGCAAACAACCAATTCTATGGGTGACAATTAGGGTATGGTTAGATCACTAAGGAGGCATGATTTCAACATAATCCGAGACCCATATTCCGAAATCCAACCAATTGGGCTCCAATAATCCTATAGAGGCAATTAGTCATCATCACCCACGCCCTTCCGAAGGGACCATGGTCTCATATATGGGGCACACGTCGACCGTAGTGAGTTATAGCAAATGGTCAACTCTATGGGAAAGAGTGGGGTATAGTTAGTACACTAAGTAGTGATTCAACATAAGCCAAGATCCAAATTATGAAATCCAACATATAGCCTCTACCTCTTAGGCTCCGATCATTTATTGCAATGCCAAGAAGTCATCATCGCCCCTACCCTTGCGAAGGGACCATGGTCTCAAGCTACCCATGCCAACCATAGTGAGTTATGGCCTTAAGCGACTTGTGCAATCACAAGGGTGAGGTGATCAAGACGAAAGAAAACAACCAATTCTATGGGCGAGAGTAGAGGTGAACTAAGGAGATGAAGATCTTACATAACATGAGACAAATTCTGAACACCCACGGATAGCATCTTGCTCTTGGGCTCCAAACATCCTCTGGAGTGTCAAGGAGTCATCACCGCCTAGCGCTCTTCCAAAGATGCAATGGTCTCGAGCTACATGGGCCACGCCGACTGTTATGAGTTATACCCTTACTTGACTTATAGGACAAATAGGGAAAGGTGATCGAGACTAAAAGCAAACAACCAATTCTAGGAGTGAGAAATGGTGTACAATTAGTTCACCAAGGAGGCGCATATCCAACATAACGAGACACAAATTTCGTAATCAACCAGATAGACTCGATCTCTTAGGCTCCGATTATCCACAACAGTAGCAAGGAGTCATCATCACCCTCACTCCTTTGAAGGGACCATGGTCTCGGGATATGGGGCACACGCCGACCAAAGAGATCCACCCTTGCACAACTTATGGGACTAAAAGGGCGTAGTAGATCAACAAAAAACCGCTAATTCTATGGGTGAAAATGGGGCTATAAGTAGTTCTCTTAGGATACCCAAATCCACAAAAAAAAAAACTGAGACCCAAATTTAGCAATCCAAATTTCTCAATGATGGCAAGAGAGTCGTCATCACCCCCAGCACTTACAAAGGGACCATTGTCTCGAGGTACAGCTACATGTACCGCATTGACCACAATGAGTTATAGCCTTAATCAACTTGTGTGACTGCTAGCGGGAGGTAATCAACACTAAAAGCAAAGGACTAATTCTATGCATTAGGCGCATATCCAACATAAACTAAGACACAAAATCTGAAATCAACCAGATAGCCTTTGTCTCAAGGGCTCCAATAATCTACTGCAGTGGCAAGGCGTCATCATCGCCCCCACTCCTCCGAAGGGACCAAGGTCTCAAGATATGAGGCATACACCAACCTTAGTGATCCATCCTTGCGCAAGCTGTGGGGCTAAACAAGGGTGCATGATCTAGACTAAAGCAAATGACCCATTCTGTGAGCCAGAATGGGGCTATGTTTAGTTCACTAAGGTGTAGCTCCAACATAATCCAAGACCCAAATTCCGAAATCCAACCGATAGTCTTTGCCACTTGGGCTCTGATCAACCTCCGCAATGGCAAGGAGTCATCATCACCCCCAACTATGAAGGGATCATGGTCTCGTGCTACAAGGCCCACAACAATCATATTTAGATAGCCCTACACAAATTGTTGGACCAAGAGGTGGGAGGTGATCAAAACTAAAACAAACGACCATTCTATGGGCGAGAATAGTGGTATGGTTAGCTCACTAAGGCAGCGCAAGTCCTATACAATTCAAGAACCAAATTCCAAAATTCAACACAAATTCTTTGCCTCTTAGGATCTAACCATTCTCCGTAGTGGCAAAAGGAGCCATCATCATGCACTTCTGAAGGGACCATTGTGAGTTAGCGTAACATGACTTGTGCAATTGAAAGGTGGGAACTTGGAAGGTAATTGAAAGTAAAGCAAATGATCGATTCTATGGGCGAGAGTAGAGGTATGGATAGTGCACTAAGGAGCCGTATATCCTACATAACCCGAGACAATCGAAATTCCAACAGCTACTTCCCCTTGTGCTTCGATCATCCTCCGTAGTGGCAAGAATTCATAATTGCACCCACCCTTCCTACGAGACAATGGTCTCAGGCTACATGGACCAACTGGACCTTAGTGATTCATAGCCGTACTCGACTCATGGGACTGCTACAGCTAGGTGATCAAGACTAAAAGCAAACGGCCAATTCTATGCGCCAGAATTGGTGTAGGGATAGTTCACCATGGAGGTGCATATCTAACATAACCCGAGTCACAAATTCCGATATCCAACATATAGCTCCTGTCTTATGGTCTCAAATCATCCTCCATAAAGGCAAAGAGTCATCACCCCACCCCCACACCCCCCCCCCCTCCTCCAAAGGGACCAAGGTCTCAGGATATAGGGCACACACCTACCGTAGTGATCTACCCTTGCACAACTTGTGGGACCAAAAGCGGAAAGGTTATCTAGACTTAGGCAAACGGCCAATTCTACAAGCGAGAATGGGGCTATGTTTAGTTCACTCAGGTGGAGCAGATCCAACAAAACTCGATATCCAAATTCCACAATCCAAAAAGACAATCTCCTCTTAGGCTCCGATCAACATCCACAATGGCAAGGAGTCATCATCACCCCCACTCTAAAGGGACCATGGTCTCGGGCTACTGAACCCACACCAACCATAGTGAGTTAGCCTTCCTTGAGATGTGGGAACAAAAGGTGGGAGGTGATCAAGCCTAGAGGAAATGGCCGATTCTATGGACGAGGATGGGGATATTTTTAGCTCTTTAAGGAGATGTAGGCCCTACATAACCTAAGGAACAAATTCCGAAATCCAACATATAGACTCTACCTCTTGGGCTCAAATCATCCTCCATAGTGGCAAGGGAGTCATCATTGCCCCCAGTACTTCCAAAGGGACCATGGGACCATGATCTCAGGCTACAGGGCCCACGGCAACCCTTGTGTGTTAGCCTTACACAACTTGGGGGACCGAACGGTGGGAGATTATCGAGACTAAAGAAAATCATCAATTTTATTGGAGATATTAGGGTATGGTTAATACACTAAGGAGGCGCATACCCAACATAACTTGAGACACAAATTCCGAAATCCAACAGATGGCCTCTGTCTCTTGGGCTCCAGTCATCCTCCACAATGGCAAGGAGTCATCATCATCCCCACTCCGCCAAAGGTATCAAGGTCTCCGACAACACATACCATGGACCTTAGTGATTTATAAGCCTTACTCAACTTGTGGGACCACTAGGACAAGGTGATCAAGTCTAAAAGTAAACGACTGATTCTAAGTGCAAGAATTGGTGTATGGTTAGTTCACCAAGGCGGTGCTTGTCCAACATATCCCGAGACAAATTCCAAAGTCTAGCAGATAGACTCTGTCTCTTGGGCGCCGATCATCCACCATATTGGCAAGGAGTCATCATCGCCCACCACCCCTCTGAAGGGACCATGGACTTAGGCTATGGGTACCACTCAACCATACTGAGTTAGATGAACCCTACTTGTGGGACTACTTAGGTGGATGTGATGGAGACAAGCAAACTGTCGATTTTATGGGAAATGGGGGTATTGTTAGTTCATTAAGGTGGAGTAGATCCAACATAGCCTGAAATCCAATGAATAGGTGATAGCCACTACCTATTGGGCACGGATCATTTTATAGGACAAGAATAAGAATACACTTAGACCAAAGTTTGTCAATTTTTTTCTATGTTGCTTTGTTCTGTTATCTAACTATAAGACAAACACACCCATGATTCTATCCATAAATCCTAATCCTTACAAAAGACGCCACCATCACCTAATTCATCTCAACTTCTACAGTATATTAGCTGCATGTATTACCACAGTAGTTGGCATGAAACAATTGAATTGAGCATAAGTGAAAAAAAAAACGCAACACATCTCACCTTCACTTTATAGGTCCCAACCAGTTCAGATAACTAAGGAACAATTGAATTGAATACAAATAAGAAACCAAGCTCAAATCAAGAATATAAAAATAATTTAATTCCAATCAAATCATAGGTCTATCCATCATCTTGTAGCTCTCAACAAAATCAGCATGCAAACTAGATTTATTGCAATTTCAGCAACTACCAACCACTAGCATTACAAATTATGGAAAAATCCTGAACTAAACTTTCGCCCAACAGAATATCAATTCTATATACGCATACCTGCAACCTCTTTAGCAACTTGTATCAATTCAGCCAAAAACTAACTACACAAACCCTGGCATAAACTGTCCCAACAAGGACATATATTTAGCATGATCCTCAAATCTATCATCTTCTAGAGAACTTTGTGGACTTTGTTGTCGTATAAATGAGATCCAAAATTTGAGAACAAAACGATGATCATGAACATGCATCTGCAAATTCTTTTTAAATTTTCATGAAGTTATACATAACTTCACATGTTATGAATTTGCATTGGTCAATGTTTAGGAAAATTTGTCACATTTTTTACAGCATTGTTCTACTAAAGGTTCAAATAGTGAGTTACACATATAATTGGTTTCCCATGTCTGAAAGTTAGCTGACTACTAAGAATTATGATCTTGTGTCAAAATGACTTCTATAATATAGAAGTCTAATCATTGCCCATTTTCTACCATTCTTATCAATAGGAAGCTGCGTGTTGTAATTCATAAGTTATTGTACCTGTGATCGGTCTATTGACTCCATTTTTTTGGTTACCAGTATATAAAATATAAAAGCAACAAAATTTTCCCATTATTTATCAGGAAAAGGCAGAAAACTGGCCAACCTCCAGAAACCAGGTGACCTCTGAGACATAGAATCCTATCTAAAGCATTTTTTTCTATCATGTAATGACGTACAGAAATAATATATATTCCACTGCACAGTAGAAAAATATTCCACTGCACACTACTGTGCAGGACTTCTTTACCTTGCAAAATTTCATGCAGGAATTCATGCTCTCCCAGCATTTGCTACATGAATTAACATCACCAAACTTTATCCAGGATGAAGTACACCATGCAGCATGTGAGAAACTAAATCCTAATTCTACAATCATTGGATCTCTTATCTTTTTTTTAACTTGGCAGAATATATTCTAAATCTAGATCATGCAATTATGTCAGCTTGTTACTTCAAAGTTATGAACAAAACTTCAGCAGCACAAACCAATCATATTTCATGTTTTAGCGATTTCTCTATTGAGTGCACCATCAAATCCAATCTATCTTAAAAGCTTTGAACCAGACCATTACTGAAACAAAACACCCTAGAATACACAAAATTAGCAAGCGAACTAAACAAATTGAGCTATGTCATGACCGAAATTTTGACAAGAGTAAGAATCGCACCAGGGTGTTGACGATGTGGGAGCCGGAGGCCTTTCCCTAAGCTGTAGAACCACTTATGGCACGTGGGAATGCTGCACTACAACCGCATATGTCCAAGTGACTGCAGCAGCGGTGAGCAGCAGCAACGGTAGGGTTTTGGAGATCACCCCCACCTCTGGTTGCACTCACCACTGTGTCATTTCCTCCTCCCCACCGCCATTCACCGCTGGAGCACCATTACTCCCGCTCATCGGCAGCCAGAATGCCCCAGCCGAGGCGGAAAGTGGGGAGGAGGAGATGGTTGGGATTATGTTCAACACCTCCTCAGACGAAACAGCGCAGCTTCAATACCCTCCTATTCCCTCCAACACTGCTGCCGACCTCGTGCCGCCAGTTTTGCCCCGCCCGTTGGCGACAATCAAATTGCCGCAGCCGAGGCACTCCCTCCCGGCTCTCATCTTGCTCCTCCCCTTCCGTCAAAGCCTCTGCCGCGCAATTACCTCCCACTCGGCAGCTCGACAGCGACCGAGTCGAGGTGACGAGGTGGACGTGATGGCGGCGGTTATCTCCCACACCTCTGGCGACCGGATGCACTGCTGCTTTACCACCCTCCCGAGTCCCCTCCTCCTTCTCCGACGCCGCCGCAGCGCCATTCTCCCCCAGTTCACCGGCGATCGAACAGCGGCGGTGGGGTGAGGAGGAGGACGTAATGGCGGCGATGATCCCCCACACCTCAGGCGCACCGCTGCTTCAACATCCTCCTGCCTCTCCTTCTCCTCCTCCGGCGCCGCAGCCGCCGCGCCATTCCCTCCCAGTTCGCCGGTGATCGAACCGCTGCGGCCCAGGTGAGGAGGGTGGACGTGATGGCGACCATGATCCCCCACACCTCAGGTGCACCACCGCTTCAACACCCTCCCGCCTCTCCTCAAGCTCCTTCGCCGCGGCGCCATTACCTCCCTGCTCGCCGACGACCAAATCGCAGCGGCCGAGGAGAGGGTTAGGGTTTGAGCTAGGGGAAGAGGAGACGGAAGAGAGACGGGTTCGCTTGGGAGCGGTGGGTTTGGGAGACGCGAGGGGGGTGGTGTTTGCCTTCTCCGCGCGAGGTGGGTCTGGGAAAGTTTAACGTTGCCTAGGTACGCACGAGACGACGGCACGTTACAGAACAAAACTCTCTTGAGCCTCCCTGCCTGCAAGATTTTAACATTCTCCAGCTTTAATGATCGCATAAAAATGCAAATCAGATATTGGTATAGAAACTAAAGCTTAAATTGAGATCAATGTGAAAACATAATACAAAAATGCAAACGCATAGTTAAATCTGTTTTTTTTTTGGTCTACTAACAGTCTTAGACAAATGCAGCTCCATATCCAAAATGCTATGGAGAGCATCCACCATGGAAATGCCGAGGAGCACCATGTCCATTGTGATGCTATGTTTCTCAGTAGTGCTCACTTGTGCAGGTAAAATTAGATGCTTGGTAGATGCATGAATTAGAAATTATATGCATCTTTTTTGTTAATTTTTGAACCATAAATTAGTCTTTACTAAAAGCTAACACGATGATCTCCCAATTATCGGGCACCTTACTGTTATTCAGACTTAAAAAAAAAAAAGAAAAGAAAAGCTAAGACAATAGAATGATAGACGGGTGTTATGCAATTTATTCATTGCATAATACCATGCAGAGGTTAAGCTTACTGATTTTCACTTTTGGTCCGTTCAGCGAATCAATACCATACACAAGAACCATGCAAGCACAAGAATATTTTGCATGTAAACCTGCACTGTATACAGTGTATAACTAATTAACAATACAGTATAGCTAATGCATGGACAATTCGATGTATTAATTAATGCATGAAAAATACACACACTTGTATAGGACACAAGTTGGCCATGGGCCTAATCGTCATGCCATAGACTGAGCCCAAGGTAGGCCCTTCTGTCTTTTTAGATGAAGAATAGTCCATTTTTTATGTCCAATCAGGCCCAGGTAAAAACAACTGATTTTCCAAATCCGGCCCAGGATTGGCCCTAAGCCCATCCAATTCGTCCAAACAACGGCCGAGGTATTTTTTTTTTTTTTTGGTCTTGCTTGTTTCTTTTCATGTGTTGGCTCTTCATGATTTGCGTGTTCATCTTCCACAGAGAGAGAAACTCAGACGGGACAAGTTGCACTCGCTCGACATTAACTTCTTGAAACAATTATTTTTTGTCTTATTTAACTTATATGATTTTATTTAACAGACACGGTGCAAAATCTACTTACAACTATAAAACTATCCACATCCTTTATGGAGAGAAACAAAGATAAGAGACAAGTTGCACTTGATCGGCTACAATGCTAAGTGTTATTTTTTTTTCTTTTTTTGAGATTGTTTGATGGACTCGGTTAGTCCTTTTCCTTGTCCAATTTAATTCCCCGGCCACACAAGTCGTTGTCATGGCTACTAAAAATCCCAAGCTTGTCCGGGTCAATGGACGTGTACATAGATCCACCACGCCGGGAGAAGGTTAGGTGGATTTGAGGACGATTTGATTGGGAGGTAGACAAAAACAAGAGCATAAATAACTGTTGTTATTATTATTATTATTATTATCTAAATCAAGGTTGTCTAGGACATTCCATCTTGCAATACGCTATTTTTTTCTTTTATTTGAACTACATTGTGGTTCTTGGGTTTAATTCAGGGTTTTGAGCTTAATGTCTCATTTTATTAAAGAAATTTAAGTTAAGTGGCGATTTTTTAATATTGGAGTTAAATTTTGATGGGTTTTAAACCCGTTAATATCTAAATCCGTTCGTGATATAGTTGGAGACTTTAATACCATATTACCTATTTAGAAAATTCTTATATAACTTATATAGAGAAATTAAAGTGACATATGATGCTAGATACATAGTGATAACAATATGTTATGGATACAATCATGCACGTTCATATGTCACTTGTGACGCGTGATGATGTACTATGCATGCAAGTCATGTGGCTTTTGTCGTATAAGCGCTGATTAGGTAAATGAGATGTTTAAGTCTGTGTTTATTTTGTGTCAGTTTTGAAAGCTTTGATTGGTGCGTCGGTTTTGAAACGTGTAATAATTCACCATGAAATCTGGGCAGCTCAAAATCGAATCTGTTGATATAATGGTCGGGAAGACGTCTTTAAAAGGATGTAGAATTTGCTTTCTTTTTTCTCTGAGCCACCCGAATTTCTATTAATTATGTGTTGTTTTTTTCTCACTAATCCTATTTACAGTGTTTATTTTGATCAAAATAAACAGCGTCTTCAAAATTGTTGCCAAACTATTTCCTGCATAGGAGGCAGACAAATAATTTTTTGTAAATGCTTCCAAAATATGATTGCTCAAGATGAATCGACTTTTGTCCCTTTCTATGTGATCAATAATCTACTTCATCTCCACAAAAAAAGATTTGTAAGTCATAACTATGATTTATATTGCATTATTGATATTATAATTTGCATTCATAAAACCTAGAATTAAATTTATTAAAAATAACAAATTTTCTAGCGCTTTGTCTTCGCTATACAATTCAACAATATGACATGATTAGAATTTGCTCGCGGCGAGATTGTAGCAAGAAATATCGTGCTTGATTTACTTGTTGGCGTTCGGGTGAGACGTAATTTTCCACTTTTAAGGAGGCGTTATCACTTATCCGTGATGGGCTGGTTCCTTGGTTTTGTGCCCAGCTGTCTACTAAGCACTTGTCAATTAACCAAATGATCCAAAATTACTCGCTATTAGGGCCTGCTCAGTATCATCCTTATGAGTTCATCAACTCGTCAGCATCACAGCACCACTGGACTTGTATTGGAATTTCACCTTTTAATTATGATTTATGATGATTCCCAGTTTTGATTTCTGCAAATCATCGGATTCCAGCAATGAATGGTTGAAGTAAATGATACGACGGTTCAGAACTAAATGGCATGGCAATTGAACACTTGAGCTTTTAACTCTGTAATTGCGTAGAGGGTCATATGCTCATATTATAGCTGAAAACTAATACCAAGGACTACATACAACTGAAACGAATCAACCTAAAAAAAAATCTAAACCGCCCAATATGTGATTGAATAGTCCAAATTAAGATGTAATTTAAAATTTTAAAAAAACTTCACCTCCTATTTTTTTCAAATTGCTCATTCAAAAATATCAATTGATCAAAAATATGTATATATGTGGAACTATTATTCAACTATTAATCTGATCTATTTAATAGTACTCTGGTAGTATGAAAGATACACGTCTTATTGCATCAAATCACAAATCTTTCTTGGAGCAACCAAAAGAGAATGCTGTTGTAAATGATGATAAGCTAATACCCATGTTGTTGTGCCTACAAATGATGAGATGCTAATACCCATGCTGCCTTGCAATTGCAATTGCGTATAGGTGCAACCAACACAAGCGTGGTTGCACCAACTTAAAACCTTCCAGAGGAGGGAGGTAAGAATAAACCCATCAAGTTCATCGCCCATCAAATTTTCAGTTAGTGTGTAAAGAAAAGCTCGTCTCTCACAAACACTCCACACACGCGCGCATATATGAAACCGGAACCACCATAATGCAAATCTAACCAATCACATACAAAATCATTTTTTCAAAATTTGATGATTAAAATTGATCACAATTGAAAATAAAAAAATGAAAATAATTTATTTTAAATTATATCTTAATTTAGACTATCAAAATTCACTATAATTACCACACTAAAATTACAATAAATCCTCTCAAAACCCAAACTCCAACCCCATCCATCCACCCACCCACCCCCCCCCCCCCCCCAAAAGTATGTCCTTTTTTACAGTGATTTTTACTGCACCATGTCGATATGAATAGTGTCCGAACAAATGTACTCTCGCCATTAATCCACAAGCATAACACAATTGTTTTTGAAAGATGAGGCAAAAGTTTAATTCCAGCTCAAGTAATGCTTCGGCACCGTAGATTTTGCAGGGACGAGCTGCTACTTCACTGTTGCAAATAAAAAATCAGTACAGAATTAATTAATTAATAAACAGTACCATGTAATAAAAAGACTTAAATATAAGAGATTAAGAGAGCACAATCATGTCCAGAAGTCCTGGACGCCGTTAACCCAACAACGTAGCATCTCATTTGACGTCTCGTCCGAATACTATTTCACCTTAATAATTGGGCGTGTTTAACCTAATTTATATTAATTTTAACTTTTCATATAAGTTTGAATTTGAATTTGAATTTGAATTAAACAAAGATTTATTTTTGACTTATCTTTTAAATTAGAGTTCTTTTTGAACTAGAAGACATAAATAAATTTAAACACTATCCATTACTTTATAGTTCTCATAAATTTAAACTAAACTGGATTAAATCAGTCCTCAATACTCCAGCAAATGCAAGTATACTAGTAATAACTAGCTTACACCTAATGTTAAAACATGATAAAATTTTCTACGATGGTAATTTATTTTTAGCCTAATGTATAGTCGAGAGAAACTCTCCACATATTTGTCTCGACTAGTAAAGCAAAGATCTACTTGAGAAAGCTTAACTTATGTAAGAAATAGTTGCTTAATTTAAGTAAATAGAGAAGCCTAGGAGCCGTATAATCACTAAGCTAAGTCAGTGGAGATCCGTTCCTCTGTGATCTCTTTACGATCTTCCAACATGTAACACCAATTACATGTACATTCTAAAAACACACACATCTTCTTTAGTGATTATGAGTCTGTGAAATATTTCACATGAAAAGACTTTATGCGGACGGATTTTTTGATAACAATCTATAATACACAACTGTAAACAGATTTTTTATGATACCACCCATCTATTAAAGCTATCTATTAATAAACACCACAAATAGTGATGATTTTTAAACAAACAAATCAACGATGAGTAAGATTTTCAAAAGAAAAAGAAGCAATATATATGGTATTTCAAAGAAGTGCTCTTGCATTGGCCACATCTCGAATATTTCTTAGTCCTTATCAACCAACCTTCTCTCGCTTTCTCACTCATCCATCTCTCCTTGTTCATCGACCCACCCATAAGTCATCTCTCCAACCCCTCCCCTTCCCCACCAAACCCTATATTTCCCTCCACCCACCCATCCTTTCCCCTCCATGGCTTCCACCACCAGCGACAGCCTCCACTCCTCCGCCGACATAGCCGGCGCCCCCGCCGCCCTCCTCGACGACCAAGAATTCTCCTCCTTCCTCGACCCCATCACCCCCTTCTTCCCCTTCGCCTCCGCAGAGGACCCCGCCGCGGCCCCACCCGTCAGTATCCCCTCACGTCCCCCCACGCGGGGACCCAAGCCTCCGCGCAAGCGCCCCAGGGCCTCCCGCCGGCCGCCTACCACCGTCCTCACCACCGACACCTCCAACTTCCGCGCCATGGTCCAGGAGTTCACCGGCTTCCCGGTCGCGCCCTTCGCCGGCCCACCACCTCCCCTCCGGCCGCGCCTCCTCGCTGGCCCCACCTCCTCCATGAGCCCGCAGTTCTTGCTACGCCCTTCCCCTCTCAAGTTCCCACACAGTACCCCACCTCCGGCCACTTGCACCACTAGTACTACTGCTAGCAATAATACCACTTCTAGTAATGCTACTAGTACTAGTTCTTTAGTGGATGCACTTGCTCTACTTGCCAAGAGCACCATGATCCCTGCAGCTACTACCACCGCTCCCGGCTTCGGCCCAATGCTCGCCGGCGCCGGCGCCATGCCGTTTGACGGTTTCGAGACGGCGGCGGCAGGGGAAGGCGAGAGAGTGAGCCCCAGCCATGGGTTCTTCTCTTCTTTAGGCGCCGGAGAGAAGTATGAGAGGAGCTAATGCTTTGCTTCTGCTGCTTGGCCACTGCTACTCGGGAGATGACAAGCTTAAGCATGGTGTGTAGTTCAGTTCTTCGTTTTGGTATGATGTACATATGGTTGTTTTTTTAACTTTTCTGATTGTGTTTTTGGGTGTGAAAGGATCAATGCATTGCATGGATTCGTAGAATACGTGTAAAAGGATTGGTGTTTTTTTGTTGAATTTCGCTTGGGTCCCTGTCGAGATGAGACGATACGATCAAACTCTTCTTGTTTTGTGGTTTGGAGGGTTTCTTGTACAGTGAAATATACCTTTGCTTTTTGTATCGTTGCTATTTACTACCAGAAGTTAACTGTTAACTAAAGGGGAGGAGAAATCCCAGCTAGTTGCTTTTCTGCCAATCTTTTTATCAGTAATTAATAACCATAGATTATAGATGCGTAAGTTTGGTATCAGTAGTGCCTCATCTTTTAGTTGAAGTGATCGAAGGTGATCTTGTCTGGAGGAAATAACTTTATTTACTTCGAAGTGTTCACCCTTCACAAGCATATATTCAGGAAATGATCATACATTAATTCAGTTTACTCAATCTAGTGACATACCGATCAAGTACCAATATCACAATTGAAAGATCATATATACATGCCTGCATGTTATGATTTCTTTCATTCTTGGGTTCTGAGAGTAGTTTTTTTTAAAAAAAAAATCTATCTTTGCATGCAGATCAAATTTCTCTCTCTCCTCCATTGGTATCTTATTTGCTAGGGATACTACTTTTTATATATTAATTCGATTGCACAATAGTTTTCAATAAAAATGCAAGATGGCTAAAAAATCTCTCTCGTATTAAAGAGGTGCAGTAGTATTTTTCACAAAAAGAGTGTTTAAATGAAGGTTTGAAAGCGCTGTGTAAGTCGACAATAACTACTATCTAATTGTTCATGCACATGAGAGTATGAGATCCCTATAGTACTGTTTTCTAAATGTGGCATAAGTAAGTAATCCGTGTCATCACGTGTGCACAGTTATATAGTGTGACGTACATACACGAGTTGATGTGCGCATTTGCATGGACACATATTACTGCATTTATAGTAGTAGAAACATAGGTGTGATTCATTGCTCGCACAAGTCCACATTTAGTAGGATGGGTTTGTTTAGTTTAGACAGAATAATAAGATGTAACTAGAGAGTAATTAATTAGTTGTATGAGGTGATATACGATAAGATGAGATATTATTTAGTTGACTACATGAGTGGTACAAGTGAGAATATATTAGATAAAAAAAGATTATGTAGAATTATTAATTTGTTTGTATTGCACCAAAATAACTCTTGCTCTATCTTAATAATCATTAATTAACCTCAATCTACTTTAAACACTTAATATAGGTTAACCATCCTCTAATAATGTCATTAAATAGGTCTCGACTAATGAGAAACTCAATTCTTCAAGTTTTCCTGAGAATCTGGTCAAACTCCTCTTATTTCATCACTTAGTGACCTACCCATCTAGGCCATTCTAAAGATTCTGCGTGGCTAAGCAATGTTACCATTTATGCGGGCACCTAATCAGCTCTGGAAAGCATGCAATGTGAATGCTGAAATCTCAGATAACATTATTTTCTTGTAAAGTAGCTGGGATCATGCAGCATTGCTTTACTGCATCTGGCATTGCAACTAGACAAATGATCTCTGTGCTATGAAATGATGAAATTGTTGTCGTCTTCGGGAACAAGGGGATGATTGTCCTCTTTTTCATGGAAGTATGCGTGTGCAGTTCATTGTGATCTGAATATTCCAGGCCTGATTTTTTTAAAAAAAAAATGTACTAACCTGAAGCAGAGAACAATCATGATCATGTAGAAACTCTACATATATGGGACCTGCTTCTATGCTATTGCTAAACAAAATGAGTGAATTTCAAATCAGATTTGATTAGATGTAGCTGTTTTGAAGTTTATACTTGCACTATGTAATAAATTGATCTAGAAGAGGCTTCTTTAATCGACATTATTGCAACCAAAACAAGCAAAAGTACAGAATAATGAGATACTAGTACAGTACATGTATATGGCAGCACAGTTGCATTCCTTAAGAGAGCAATTTAATAACAAATCATACATCAGCTCACTTACCCTAGCTTTATATCTCCTGTGAGATCTGATTGCACGTATCTAAAGATCTCAACTACGTACTACACTAAATGCAAATAAATACTCCCACTAAAGATCTCAAGTTACCTACCACTATTAAATACTACAATATTTTTTTTTAAGGGAAAAGTAATATATATTACTAGATGCAATAGATTTCAGAGACTTGAAACTCCATGGAGGTTTGAAGGTTAGGAAGAGATTGGAGATTACAATTGAGATCGTGGGCAGTGTTATGACATTGGAAGTTAGAAACTACGGGACCCTCCATTGGTTTTCTAAGAGTAGATTTTGCAAGAACATCCGTTATCCTATTAAGCTTTCTTGATATGTGGTGTATCCTGAAATCAAACCCGTGGAGCAGGTTGAAAATATCTACAAGGATTGGCTTGATGTTCAGTGGCTGCCATTTACGTTGAAAGCTCTTTTTTGAACATTGATTAGGTTAGTAGTACATATCTTCCGAATGATAAATTTTATGATACATTCTACAATAAATCGTGCATCTGAATAATTGTTAATAACTAGTCTACATAGGCAGGTCTAATATCAGGGACCAAACATTAGAGCAACTCCAACGCAACTTTTTGCACCAACACCAAGAATAAAATATTTTTTGCAGGCCATGTCAGCACAAGATGCCAGCATCGCAGCTTGTAGGGGCATCCGCTCCAAGAGTAGAGCACACTGCCTCGGTTCATTGCATGTCTTCTTTCACTCCTATCCTCTCTCCTCAATGATATAAACAAATAATTTTTTGTTACTCTCTTTTCTTTAACTCCTCCTTATAATCTTTTATATTGGAGAGCATTTTTTAAAAAAATTAGAGGAGAAATTGAGACGATGTGATAAACCTTCTCTTCTTTTAGCTCTTCTCTTAACTTCTTCACCATGGGAGATGACGTTACAAGCCCCCTACAGATGAATCCTTGACTGAGCAGCACGCAAGCATGTACACATGATCATAAAGGCTTTACTGCAATTTGCATGTGATATATCTCTAAAAGCCAGGATGATATATGATATGCCACAAGCTGTGTCAGGACAAGATTGAAAAGTAGTAGTAGTCAGCTAAAAAAACCTTAGAAAGTTGCATGCCTTTACTACAGAGGTTGCGTTACACCAGCTAACGACTAGTAGTAGTGGAGGAACAAATGGATTGCAAGATGGCCTACTTCTGATTCTCCCACCTCGTGGATGGCCGGATGGAATCATGATGCCTTCTCTCTCGTTGGCATATTGAAGTCAGGTTTGATCCAGTTTAGTTTCTTCAAATAAGTAGATTTAAATTGATAAGCATAATAAATAGATGAATATAATTTAAAATTATTTAGAATTTTTAGTTTAGAACAGACTTCACCTTATAGAATGTGTCTTAAACTCCCTCAATTTATCCCGGCTTTGGCTTATTTGGGCAGCCAAAATAAGTGGGGCCAAGCCATGATAAAGGAAAAAAAAATATATGCATGCTTCTAAGGTCCATGGTCGTTTGGGCATAGCCCAAGATGCGAGGATGCATTCTTTTTTTTATGAGGTCTTGTAGAAGTTATAGGATGGACAGTGTTCAGAGTTCCAGGTCATGATGCACTTGGACCACCTGTTGCTTACCAATGGTTGGGGTCAAACTCACTATTAATTGGTAAGGATTTTTTTCGAAGAAATTGAATCCTCAATTTATCTTATTGTGCCCACTGTATATTCTATGTTGATTTTCTAATCCGATGGGTAGCATGCTAGCTCTTACGATTCCTTTACTAACTGTGGATCCCTATTGCTAACAGTTGCTTAAAATTTAGGTATTGTTTGGCTCATAACTTTCTTCCCGCGTTTTGATTAAAAAAAATGATAATTCAATATGATATTTTGTTTAGATGTATGGGAGTGAGAACTGAGAATTTGTGTATTATCTCATTAAACTTCTCATTCCAATGGATTTGTCAAACTGATTCACCAAACAACCCATAAAAGTTTGCAGATTAGATTATCTTTTGCTGATTGTCTGTACTTGATCAGTCCTTGTGTGTGCAAGTGCAACAATGACTCACCAAACTTTCCTAAGATATTCCTCCTCCCATTTTGTCTCTCATGTAGCCTGGTTATCTTGGATTTATGTATTTTACTCTATAGTGCAATAGGTGGAGAGTGACTTTCTTATAATCTCAACTGTGTGATTAGAATTTGAATGATTTATATTGATATGAAAAAAAAATCGCGATAACTAATCATATCATGAGAAAAAAAAATTTTCACCCACATTAATCTAAATTATTAATTTATAACCTAACATGACTTTTATACTGTGACACAGAGGATATGTACCCCACTATCAGTGTGTCTTTTACCTTTGATCCTAATGATAGGCCACTTGGGACCAAGGCAACCCTTGATAGAAACAAGGCCATCTGGCCTCTTTGGTTTCCAAGGGCTAAAGTTACTGCACCAAACATCAATCAATAACCAATTCTTGTTGTTGGACAATGCACTTGGTAAAGTACTAAAGTTACATCTGCCTCATGTATATATATAGCCACTCAACACCAATGCATGTATGTACTATTGTACTATGGATGGGAACTTGGAATTAATCAGTTCCATTTGTCACCTCCAATGTGAGATCAGTTCTGTCAAGATCACAAATCTCAGTTGTTCCAGCACTGCTCTTGGTGCTATCTTCCTCCGGTGCCACGTCCCTGCAGGCGGTGGGAGAACGATTCGTATCAATAGCTATTGTAATGAGTCATGTGACTCGGACAATTCGGTCCTCTCGTGGCACAATGTGGCGTCCTTGAAGTGCGATGGCCCGACGGCGTGCGTCCAGGAGCTGCTAGACCGGGAGAGTGTGGTATTCGAGCTGTGGAGGCGAAAGGGGAGAGCGATTCTAGGGCGAGTCGTGCGGTCCGAGTTGGTGGCCCGGGCCAAGGTGGCGTGGAAGGACGCTCTTGAAGCGGCGGAATCGTCCGTGGAGCGGCGAGTCGCGCTTGTCATGCAGGATGGCAGTCGACCGGTTCAGGCGGAGGCACCGATTCTGTCGGTGAGTATGACGCTGAACGTGTCGGACGCGGTGCTGGCCGAGCCGAGAACCGGCCATACGGTGGATCGGGGAGAGCAGGCGAGTGGTTGTGAGTGGAGTGTGAACGACGACGATATGTTTGGAATGGTTGCCGTTGTGGCTGATGATGCATTGGAGTAGTTTTAGCTGTTGCTAAAGTTGGTGAGATTAATTTGGAAGCAAGTATATGTGATTTTATATCGCCCCTCTTAGTCGGTAGGTTGTTGAATATTGAGTTTGCTAAAAAAAAAAGAATATACGATTTTATATATCGACATACCATTGCAGTTTCCGTTTATATATGATCATCCGAAGGATGATTTGTCTTTGTAGGGAGTTAACATTATTGTGCATAGGAGAATTGAGCTGTAGTAGAGAAACGTCTTTGTGTTTTTTTCTTTTTCTTTTGGTTGTTTCTTCTTTTACGTTCATAGACCATTGAATCCTCGAACAAGACTAGTGTAGTAAGTTCAATTGAGGTGTAATTTACACTGGTTAAAAGAGAGGATAACTCATAAGGTTGTACTTGTGTAAGATAAAAAATTTCAATTGAAAAGACATCTAATGGAGATTTTATATTAAATCAAACTATTATCCCAATTCCCAAACATATCATATAGAATTCTCCTAAAAATAGAAAAAAAAAAACAACTACCCTTTCAAAGTTCAAACATACCTAAGCCATTTTTTCCCGCTTGGATTGGGCCACTCTTGGTGTCATATAATTGTGCAGCACTCTCCCGTACCTATATATGCTACATATAACCCATTCTGACCCATAATTGAGCTTAACCTTTTGGGCCTAAGTTTCTCAAACAATCAATACGTTAACAAATCACATGTGTAAATTTCACTATCAATCCTCATTATAACATAAGAACTTTAGTCTTACCTCATTTCTTTCAATTTTGTATCACAAATATCACATTGTACTCAAAAATTACAATTAAGTCTTATCGGTTAAAATTTCAAAAATAGTGTTTATCAAAATACTTAAAAATTACTAAAATTAAATAAATCTGTAAGATTATAGGAAAAATAATACAAAATAGAATAACTTAGCAAAACTATTTGAAAATTGCAAATAAGAAAGCATAAAACTAAAAATAACATACAGGAGGAAATGTAGAATTATAAAACAAAGAAAGGAAAAAAAATTCAAAATAATCTTGTCAAATATTATACATGCATGAGAACTATTAAAACTTCAAATAACAGGTGAAAATTGAAAAGTAAATAAATCCAAACAGAACAAAAATACTATAGGATTCTTTAAAAAAAAAATTGAAAATTCAAAACAAATTTGGCTTTATTTCTTGGATATACTTCAGAATGGTACTTCACAATTTTTCCTTCATATAAAAATTTATAAGAGAATTCCAGTTTTCCATAATATGTGGAAGTTGTTTTTCTTTTTTTATATACTTTGTAAATTTGTAGTATTTTACTGAATTTATTTTTATATATAATACTTATGAATTTTATGAATTTCTTGTTTTAGTACTTTTTAAAATATATTCTATTAACATTATTTGTGGAATTTGATAGATAAAGACTTGGTTGCAATTGTTAAGTGCAATATGGGACTTGTGATGTAAAACTGAAAGAAGTGAGATAAATTTAAAATTCATATGGTGTAGTGAGACTATAGTGATATTTACACCCAATCACATGTACAACTTCCCTGCATTGAACTAGTAGGACACCTCGTTACCTCAAATTGCTTTGAGAGACCTGCATGAAAGTAGCAGACTTTCACAAGTGCAGTATTGTCTTTTCTCTATTTCCAAAATAACGGAAAACTAATATATGTATAGCGGGTGCATATGAAATAGAAGTCATATGTACTTTGTGAGTTAATTTTAAAACTGTAGATGGATCTTTGTAAAAATAATTAAAATCATAAGTGACTTTGCACAATTTACTATATATTTTATGTGTTTATTTCGGTGGGGTTAGGAATTATGATGAGATGAGCGCAAAAGAAATCGTATCAAAATTGCATCCACACACATTTTCATAAACAGATTTGATTCAACGGCCTTTTGTTTGAGTAATGTTTAATAAAAGCATGTCTGTCAGGCTGACAAACCTTTCCATAATCAAAAGTTGGCGTGTCCATTTCTTCAAGAAATTTAGCAGTTATACTCTTGTAAGTAAACCAAAGTAAAATTAGTCACCACTCAACCAGATATCCCAGCAAATATGTCAATTTTAAAAAAAGTCAAAATTTTAAGTAGTCTCCTACTAAAAAAAAAGCCTCAACCACATTTGCCAGCAACAATTAAGGAAAAAGAAAAATCAAATGCTAATGTAGGAATTATAACAACCCATATCTGAGTGAAACAAACATTGGCCCAACTAAATATGGGCATATTGATCGACCCAACACTTCTTTTTTAAATCTCTTAAATTTAGGTGAAGTACGGGTGCATTTGTTTCAACTTAATTTCATCTTATATATCCAATAAATTGATGACAAATAGCTCAAATCTATGTGGAGTTTATATTTCAAAAGTGGCTTTAGATTATAGTATTAGTCCTAAATTTAGATTCTTATTTGGCTCAGTTTTGATTTTTCTAAATAGCTAAAACCTATATATAAATCAGATCAAACATGCCGTAACAAAGATTCAGGTCAGACTCCAGCCCAAAGTTCTTATTAACCGAGCTGGACCAGATCATCAGATCGAAGCCCCATGTGAGCACTGGCCGCGCGGTTGATCTGAGCCGTCCATCCCATTTGTTTATTTTATTTTTGACTTTTCCTCCCTCCAGGTGGGGCAAAAAGTAAAAGGCTCGACACGTGAAGCTGTGAAGCACCGGACGCCTTTCCCCCCTCAAAAGGGCCCCTTTTTCCGTTTACCCCCCTGCACTTTATTTCTTTTCAAGTAACCACTTCCAGAGCCTTCTGTTTATTGGCCTTTTCGCATGCAGGCCCTTCTGCAGTCCAGTGTGTATGAGCTGTCTACTGACATTGCAGGGGATCCAAGCAAAGTTTTCTACTTAAACGGGAAGGAAGAAACTCAGCAATGTGTCGATGCTTATGGGACTGTGATACATGTTTCACAAGTTGTTTGATGCTGTTCTGCTTTTGGCTTCTACATTAATGTGGGACCTACTTGGTCAAATGACACACCTTCATGTTGATTTCTTCAGAGTTAACTTACGGTCAAGTTGTTTTGTATAGGATTTTCTAAAATCACAGATCAAATTCTAAAAAATCATTATAAATTTTTTATACACCCAATACTTAACCGAGTTGACATAGTTTGAACCTTCGTAACCAACCAAAATAATCTAGATTCTACACCAATTAAAATACCCACCACCAGTTAGAAATTAGATAAACTTTCTAACCCGAAGTTTCTCAAATATGTAGTGAACCATCGGTTTTAATCATTAAGCCACCGTAGTGATTTATTGCACCGTACGTACTTACCTGGTTGCAAGCTTAAAGAAAATCGCCACCCTGTGTTGTACACACATTTGCATGACATCTTGTCAATTGTTCTGAAGAACATGAATGTTCTCTGGTGATGTACCCGTTGCCCAATCTCTTCGTTGCACATGCACAAATATTAGCTTGTCATGTGGATTTATTTATGATAGGAGAAACTACGTCAAGGATAGAGATTAAATTATTCTTGTCATATATAACTATTATTATTATTATTATTATTATTATTATTATTATTATATGTGAGTTCTAATTTATTCAAAGAAAAATTATAGGTGTTGTTTTGATATTTATAAGTTGTGGATGGAAGATGTGTGTTGTCAATAAAATTGATATTATTATTTGTTAAAGAGATAAATAAATTGAAAGATCATTGGTATTTGCATGCAGTTCAAGGGCAAAAGAAAAGAATATACGTGACAATAACACACCGTTAGTGTCCACGTAGAAAAGAACAACGGAACTCCTCGAACAACCTTAAACGTTATAATAAACTTCTGATAAGACAGTGACATTGATCATTAGTGTCATACGACCACGAACCATGCTTCTACGCAAAGTCAAAGTAATACACATGATAGTTTTATTTTGTGGTATAATTATAGAGTTGAAATAAAATGGTCAAGCTTCCCACCTCATGGGCACATGCCTTTTCCCTTTGAAACAAGCAAAAGTGATCAAGTTGATGGTAATATATGTAATTTTCTTAAAGAAATGACAAGAACTATTGTGATTTGCACCGAAACTACGCGTTTGTGTGCTAGTTAAAATACTTCAGATTTTTGTGCTAATTACTATTTCGTATGTCTTTTCAGATTTTTTACTACAATCCAAGGCTGTATTGGAATGGAGGCTTTGGCTTATTCATCATTTTGTGGGCAGCATTGTTCGTTTTACTTGAATAAAATGAAGAGAACGTTAAGTTTCTAGCTTCAAAACAATTATTTTGTTATACCTAATTCGAATTTGAAATCAAGAAACACTAAATTTCAGTATTGAATTGCTCACCCTCCCAAATAAAAAATTATCACAGTAATATATCTTTTATTAAAATTATACCAACCAAACAATACAATACATACAAAAATGGTCTTCTCTATGACATGAGAGGGGCTATTGCACTAGCAGCCATATGATTGTTTAGTCTATTGCTCAAATTGTGCGCTCCAAAATATGTAGGAGATTGAAACTCTGAAAATTGTCAATTTTATCATCGAAAGATTGATCTGGAGTGTTGTTTTCTTAACTAACACACTAAGATTCATACAGTAACTTCAACGTTACATAGGAGTCAAATTTGGTATAAATACTGTGAAATATCTCTCTGTGAAGCTCACGTCGTCCAAAATTAAAAGCGCAAAGGCTGGATGGATACTCGCTGATTAATGCAGCAGTCCATTTTAGTACGAATCCGATGTAGTATTTTTTTTTCTTTTTCAATTACAAATTTTTCTCACTCAGTAGTGTTTTTAACCATGAACGTTTGGTACCGAATCTAATGGAACCCATATTTGCGATCCAAATTTGTTAGTGTAATACAAACCATATAAGCATCCAAGTCTTTTGATAAAAAAATCAGCATGTCAAATCAACTGTGGTGGAAAAATTGAGGATTAATTTATTTTTTATCATAAATTAATCCAATCATAAATCAGATAGTCTAAATCTATTACAATTACTCATATTTATGAATATAAGAAAGTTTTTAGCACATCTGATCTTACTAATTAATTATGGTCGAGAATAACTCCAATTGGGTGTTTAGAAGCCAAATCTCTCATGTTTCTGTAATAGGCACCATCAAATATGCATTGAAACGAGCATGTACCCTCAAACCTCAAAAACATTCCAAGGGTATAAAAGGGTACCCACTCTTCATGAAAATGTTTCCTCCCCACATTGATGGTTTGTGGAGAATAAAATTCAGTACTGGCCAGTGAAAATAATTGAAACAGCTGGTACCTACAATAGTTAGACAATAATCTGTGTTAGTGAGGTTTTGTTTAAAATTGTCTGGTTTGTTTGGGTTGACGCTAAGATTTAGAGTATATTTGTCAAATGATTTGATTTATAGTAAAATTTGGGCAAAACTCTTTTTTGTTTCATTTTCCCGCCATTCATCCACAAAATGTTAGATGAAAGTGTCATGGGGGATTTACTCATTCCGGTCTAAAAAATATAATTTTTTTATTGAAAATAATCTTCAAAATGAAATTTTAATCATTATTTTTACTATAATATATTCATATAAAATTATAAAAGTATAATATTATGAATATGTTCTTTATGATAAAGATGCTCATATGATTTTCTTAAATCTAAATATTTAAAATATATTAATTATGAAAATTAAAAAAATTGACTTTTTTCAAGTCAAAAAACATTGTTTTCTTGATAGGAGGGAATAGATGCCACAGACCCCTTCTCTATTTCCTTGATAGGTGCCTCTTACTTTATTGTAATATTGCGGTACAAATCCCAACTCCCACACGCTCAACACACATATGACCCCAACAACATTTGGTTGAATCTATAATATTTTTTAGAACAATTTTTTATATTACTATAAAACCTTTTATATTTTGTGTTTGTCAATAGATATTTCATTGACGTATAAGTCTTGCTCATTTTATCAATTTCATAAGTTATAATTTTAGAATTTTTATAATAATATGAGACAAAAATTTCTCTATTTATATAAATACGAGTTCTAACCAATTAATTAATAAATGGCCATATATGACGTGTAGTGCAATTTTTTTTGTACCTATCCGCATTGCATGCGGAGTATGTAAAGTCTGGAGGAGAAAAAAATATATTGGGAGAGTTCTAAGAGGAAGGAAAACGGAGAAGGAAGTAAAGAAGGGGAGAAAACAGCAACGGAAGCGAACAATACGGCCGTTTCGGCAGCCGCAAAAATTCAAATTTTCAAATACCGAAACGTACGTTACGGATGCTTCTCCGTCAGAGTCAACACCCCGGAGGCAGCCCCACATGCCAGCCCCTCGCAGAGATGAATCGACTGACGGGCGGCCCCACCCGTCATTGAGGCTGTGGAGTTGGTGGTGGTAGCCGGTGGGCGCGGGTGGGGTCTTTAAAAAGGGTAGTAAACACCAAAACAGAGACCCCTCACCTTCCTTCCATTCCACTCCACTCCACTCCACCTTACCTCCCCTTTTTAGAGAGAGAAACTCTCAGCGAGGTGTAGAGAGAGGTATAGCTCACAGAGAGAGAAAGTTGTAGAGAGAGAGGGAGCGGTGGGAGCACAGAGGCGATGGAGAGGCCGGCGCCGGTGAGGAAGTCCCACACCTCCACGGCGGACCTGCTGACGTGGACGGAGGCGCCACCGCCGGAGCTGGCAGCCGGGGCCACGCCGCCGCCCAACCGCCGGCCCCACCAGGTTACGGATGCCCCCTGACTTCGGACCACCGGAAGAGTAGCCTCCGTTGCCATCGTTGGGAAAAAAGTTTCACCTTTGTTGTAACTTTTGCTTGGTTGGGTGCAGCCGTCGGAGGCGATTAGCAAGGTGGTGTTCGGCGGGCAGGTGACGGAGGAGGAGGCCGAGAGCCTCAACAAGAGGTGAGCGTTGATGTCTTTAGATTTTAATGCTTTGTTTCGGTGTAGAGAGGAGGAGTTCGGTTTTTCTGTGTTTCCTGCAGTTTTTGTTTTAGGCCCAGTGAATTGGATCTCCCGAATTTTGAAGTTCCAATATGATTAATGGGGGAAGATTAAATTTTGTTGGGAGGACGTCGTTGATTTGTGGTGTTGGGTGCTCGGAAAATGTGTTGGATTTGAATTTGAGTTGGTTTTGGTGAAGTAGCTGTACCAAAGTTCAGTTCATTTTTTTTTGCCCCCAGCAAAAGAATTTGGATTTTGGCCAAAATCCTCTCGAAACACTGCCATAAAACGTTCGAGAATTTGACTATCTCTTGTTCATGTCAGTCTGATCTCACACAACCATGATCAACCTCAACCTAATGCATAACAAGTGAGCCAAATGAATGAATTCTTTTAGAGAAGTCTTGAAATCTTGGAAGGCGGTAACCGGAACTAGATTGAGAATATATCAACGTAGCCTTAAGAGCCAGCATCACTTCAATTTTTTTAGTTTCTATTAAAACACTTATTAGGTCTCCTGCTTACGATTACCAAGTTAAACTACTACCTACCACAATATTATAATTATTGCTCTTTATTTGACCTGGCAAATTCTTCAAAGCATCTTCGATTCCTGGCTCTTTTGCTTTGAGCTAAGTAGTTTATTGTCTGATTTTACAAGTCAGGGTGTATCATGATGTTCTTTATTTTGTTTCAGGAAACCATGTTCAGCTCCAAAGTGGAAGGAGATGACAGGGAGTGGCATATTTGCAGGCGGGGGTGAGGCTGATGAAGAGGAATCAGGCAATGCCTCTGCAACGCCAATCCGAACAGCTTCACGGAATTACCCGGTACTGTTTTATTTGGGGAAAAAAAAGGGAAATAACCTGTAGAATCAATTCATCATATGCTTTTTTTTCAACTTATATCACCTAAGCTGTATTTTCCAGCATCAACATTGTATAGTTCATAAAAAAGTTTTTATTTTTGAGATAATGTGATTAGTTATTGGCAAGAAGCACTTAGTTCTGCACACTGCAGCTTAGCTTACCACTATGGGCCTTATGGACTCGTGGTGTTTCCTCAGAAAAAAGGGGCCTTCTGGCAATAATTGAATATATATACACAAGAAAGGTATTGTGGAAATTCAGGAAAAGGAGAATTCTAAAAAAAGAATACGGGAGCATAAGAAAAGAACCTTTTATTTTGAATCAAAGAATGAAAGGATAAAAAGAAAACCTTAGAATTTCTCTGTGCTGAGTAATCCCATATAGTTTTTTGGCCAGTGTAAGACTAAAAGCAAAGATTTTTTTTTCCCTTGCAAAGATTGTGACAGAATATCTTTGTTGGCTAGATGTTGGTTTATGCCCACATCTGAACAAGAATCTGAATTTTCTTGATCATATTTTGCATAAATCTCGAACGTCACATATAGTAGCTGTGGTTTTTGAAAATTTATATTAGCTGCTGGTTACTAGAGTCGAACTTGTTTGATGTTTTAACTTCCAAGAATAGGAAGTTGTTGGATGAATGCCATGAGCAGGGTTAACATCATCAATGTATACAACTTGTTCAATGTTTTAACCTTCCTTGGAATGAAACTGAAGTACCGATTGATCATAAACTTGAGATTCATCGAGACTAGGATTAAGTGGTAAAATACATATGTACATGCTATATGAAATTTCTAAAGCAGTTCCAACAGTTTCACCTCTATTACTGCATAACTAATCAATGGTAATCACCGTTGTTACTCTTTGTAATACAAATTGTCAGCAACTTTAAATTCTGCATTTCTAGTGTTATACATTCTTTACAATCTGCACACTTTAGTCAGTTATCAATTAACAGTGTGCTTGATATTGTTTTTAAGATAGAAGAAGGAATAACATCCGATGTGACCGAGAATTTACTCTTATTAGTCGACTGGTTAAGATAGAGAAGCATGCTGCATGATCTGACATACATCAAATCTGATTTTGTTTAACTACAGGCAATCAGTACTATTAGCCACATCTCATTTGCTGGGGAAGAAGACCTTTCTCCCAAAAAGCCAACATCACTGGCTGAGGTGGCAAAGCAGCGGGAGCTCAGTGGTACACTTCAGAGTGAGGCAGATAGTAATATGAAGAGGCAGATATCTGATGCAAAATCCAAGGAGCTGAGTGGCCATGACATCTTCGCTCCTCCAGAAGATCCCAGGCCTAACAACGGACAGAACTCAGAAAGTGGCAGTTCGACCTCGCACACGCCAGCAAAAAATGCAAATGTTCTTAACTGACTGGTACTTTACCCCTTTTTGCAACTTGAAACAATACTTACTGTTCGTTGTTATTCTCTACAGGCAAGCAGCTTCACATTTGGAGAGGTTGACACCGACAATGTGGTGAAAACCGCAAAGAAGATCCCCACGAAGAAATTCACCGACCTGACAGGCAATGACATCTTCAAAGGAGATGCAACCCCCGGGACTGCAGAGAAGCATCTGAGCACAGCCAAGCTGAAAGAAATGACTGGTAGTGACATATTTGCGGATGGAAAAGCGCCGTCCCGAGACTACCTAGGTGGAATCCGCAAGCCGCCTGGCGGTGAGAGCAGCATTGCTCTGGTTTAACATCCTGATGGACATAGTCTTCATCCCTGTCTCTAGGAGTGATTTTAGGAGTTTCTTGATTGGACTGATTGAACTGCTGGTTTGTTTTTTGTTTTCGCGATTTGGCACCAGGTTTCATTTTAAGCCTGATGGTGTGGGTACGGTGATGATGATTATCTAATTTAACATTTGGTGTGCGCTTGTGGTTGGTTGTGCCATACCTAATGTAACAACCTAATGGTCTATTGTCTAATTTCTGTGACTGGATGTTTCAGCTGCAAGATCTTAGTGCTGCTTTTTAATTGTATTCTGTCTTTTGGTGGGTAGGTTTGAGAAATATGACTGGTTTCAGTGGCACCTAATTTCATTACCATGAACACCACCACCATCTTGTCTGAAAAGCTGTGTGTGATTCCGAAAAATATAAATTCATTTCAGCCTTTCAGGCTGTCATACTCCAGTCTTTTCGTCAAATCTTTAAAGTAAATACAAGTTCCTTTGCTCTATTATTTTAACTATTCGTTTTGGTCTTTTGTGACATAGGAATTCTGTAGTAATTTTGAAAGAAAAAAACATTCATTCTGACTAAATATGAGATTCGTATTTTAAACAAATATTTGAAATATGCCAATGTTCTCGGGATGAGAAGGAAAAGAAGGTATCACTTCCTAAGCTCCCTAGAGCTGCCTGTTCTCTAAACATCCATTTATCACTAATATTATCATGTTGAGCTTAAGGCAAAGGATCTTATTACTTGCACTGAGTCTAATTTAAGAATAAGCTCAGGCCACTTTTTTTTTCGCTTCTCATATCATGTATCAACTCATGAACCTACACAGCACCATCAAGAACAAATCATCATTAGTAAAAGCCAACTGGTCTTACCAACTTAATTAGTTAGGACCTAAGATGTAATTTTGTAAACCACAACTGAGTCGGACTTAAGTAGTCATTTTGCCCCCCTCAAGCAATAACTTGTACACCCTCATGTAAACAAATAGATTGTGTTCTAATTATATGTAACCTCAAACATAGGCGTTCTCTAGATATGTGTTTGGTTAATTATATCAATCATTTATCATAAGATAAAAAGAGATGAGATGGATTGTATATCATATAAGTTAGTTTAAGATGAATGTTTCATTGGTGTGGAATAGAATAGTCTAAAATTTTGTTTGGTTGGCGAGAAATATGAATAAGAATGAGATGGTCTAGAACTTTTTGATATTGTCATGATGAGATTAAGAATGAATATATAATTGAATACAAGAAATTAACTAAAGTAAGACCAAAGTGGTGCAATTGAACATAAGAAACCAAAACCACCGTTACTCGCATACAAGCCAAAGTCATAGAAAATCTCGAGAACGAATCGGTATGATGCAAATGGATGGATGATCTAGAATATTAAGAGAATATTTCTCTTTTTTAGATTTTTCATCTAAGATGAATAATCCAAGATGTATAAGATAATCTAGAATGTGCAACTAAACAGATCTTAGATGTTGTGTAGCTTTGTATAGACTATTTTTGAAAGCATATTTCAGTGTTCCAGGTTGGTTTCTACTACGCGCGTGCCTCGGTTTTGTTCAAAGCAAGGGGTCGGCGTTGTTCATACCCCCAACCCCCCTTTAATTCATTTCAGAAAGGTTCAAAAGTGTCCGATCGCCATGTATAGGAGAAGAAATTTAAAGTACACCACTACTAATTAAAATTCTATTCTCCCTTTTAAATATCCACTTTCACTGTTCATCCACTTTTATATAACCAAAATATCATATTAATTACAAGATTTTGTGGTGTGTAAAACATGAAACATAAAACCCTTTTCAACTTACCACTGGGCTTAAATTGTAAAACAACAATTCCTAATAATATAAACGTCTATTCTGAAACAATGAAGGGAATAGTCCCCTCTTACCAATATAATCCATACAACCATCACAAAAAAATGAGGATTTCCTTTAATAAAAGGTAAGATACATGGCAGAAATCTTGCGGGCTAATTTTTGACGTATAAAAAAAACTATTAAGCATGTAGGTATCTATTTTATCTTTAAAAATTTACACCATCTATATCACATATTTAAAATTATATTTAATATTCATTCTCTATTCTCCCCCTCACTTCTCTCCTCGTGCCTTCCTGATCTCTTACTACCATTGTCTCCTCTCAACTCTTCTTCTCCTTTGCCGGTCACCGCTGCTCGTGATTGGTGGTGCTTTTGCCGCCACGACTCCACCTCCTCTATCTCTTGTCTCTTCCGTTGGTTGCCACTGCCATCAACTAACTGGAGCTGCCAACATTGTCTTACTGTCCCACCTCTATCCGTGTCGCTTGAGAAGTTAAGAAGAGAGCTAAGTGAATTGTAAATGATTATATTTAAGAAAAATTTTTGATCTAACAATAGAAAGAGATACATAAAAAAAATAAAAAACAGGCATTGATATGTTAAGTAAAACTCAAAAAAAAAATTTGTACTGGATGGTCACCAGTAGCAGGGACCCACTGCTCGGTGATAAAAGAATCCTCGCTAAGGCTATCTTTAGTGCGAGCTAGTTGAGCGCCACCCGCGATGCTCGACCAAGCGGTCATAGCGCGGCCACAGAATTACGGGCCCCACTGAGCGAGCGCCGCGTGAAGCAGCTCTGTTGGAGCTGGTCGAAGGCCCGTGTAGACATGTTTTGTGGGGCCCACAAAATTTCGACTGAAGTGACACAAACGCAACAAAAAACAATCAATGACAAATGGGGACATAGTCTCAACATCCCGCATTGCAGTGATTGGGTGGGTTGATTTCGTTGATTCACGAGACGAACAACATGGGCCCACGCCTGCAACGTGTTAGAGATTTACTTTTCCTGCGATTACTGACCAAAACTCCGCGCACTCTCACTGATTCGTGGGGCCAAAGTTCCCAACTGTCAAAGGGACAATTGAGTTAGAGAAAGGTTAACTGTGTAGTTGTCATGTAGATTAGTGTTTTTAATTTATTTCGGGGTGGGACCCACATGTCAATCACAATAATTTTAGTCATTGAAAAATTAGCCGTTATGCAATTTTTTTATTGTTTTTCATGAAAAAAATTCTTAAAAATTCAAAAAAAATCACTTTACTATTTCTCTATAATAGTGCCCTTATTTGCTTATTTCATCACACCCATCTCACAAATCTTACACCATCATACACTCCTTTTACAGTATTTTCGCACTAATTTTTTTAGAGTATGATATGGATAGTAATCCCCCGAGAGTTTTGTAAACTAAATTTAATTCTTCTAATACATTTGGAGAAAATCTGAAAGCACCCGGTAATCCAAATCCACCACCATATCCACCTGGTAATCCATATTTTCCACAACCGCCTTATCTTTCCAGTTATCCTCTGTATCCCCAACCCTCAGTATTTACATGCTACTCAATATCCGCATCCCCCTCCATATGCATTGCTGCCCTCATATCCACATGGTGCGTGGTTTTCCGGAGATGATAAGAAGTATAGACTGTATGCACTGGGAATGGAGAAATTATCTAATGGTATGGTAAGAACAATTTACACGTGGCGATTATGGAGTCCCGACCATTATACCTAAAGCAGTCGCCTCCCAGAACCTTTGGATATGGTATACTTTCTTTGATGTTACTGGGTTTAACAATGATATAAATTTGTTGAACCAATCTCCCTTATTCACTGACGTTTTGCAGGGACGAGCTTCTCAAGTACAATATGTCATCAATGAATACGACTACAAAATGAGATATTATCTAACAGATGGTATATAACCAGAATGAGCTACATCAGTGAAGACGGTAACCCTGCCCCAGATAGACAAACTCAGACTGTTTGCAGAGCATCAACAAGGAATAAGGAAGGACGTGGAGCGAGCATTTGGAATTCTACAATCCCGCTTTGCCATCCTCCATGGCTCCACCCGCTTTTGGCAACGTTCGACTCTCACAAAAATCATAAAGGCATATGTCATATTACATAATATGATTGTTGAGGATGAACAAAAATTTGATGGTCTACTCTATGATTTCGACAACAGTTAAGGGTCTTCAAACATAACACCGTCTCATATCCAACATAGTGCTCTAATTGTTTTTGCTGATGTAATCGTGAAAAATTGCAATATTCGTGCTCAACCGATACATGTCTAGCTCAAAAGAGATTTGTTTGAGCACATATGGGAGCGTTTTGGAGGTGTACACGACAACTAATTTTTATCTGTCGTATTTATAATATTTTTAATCAGTACGTCGATGTTAAATTTTAAGTTTAAATGTTCGCATGTATGCAATGTCGTATATTTAATTTTATGTTCAATCGTCCGAATTTAATAAAAATATTTATTTTTGTTATGCCGAATTTTCGATCCGCAAATTAAATTTTTATATATTGAAATTATTGTTGTATATATTTTAATTTATTTTTACTAATTATTTAAGCAATAATACGATGAAAAAATTAAATTGACTTAATACATGAGATTCAACAAAAAAACTAATTTTTAGAAGAAGATTCTTGAAGAAATTCTTCGTCTGTGAGTCTTTTAAAAAATCTCCAAAAACCTTTACACGAGAAACCAAGAGACTAAGAAATATTCTGATAAAGAACCCTCCAATAACCTAATAGGCCGAAACTACATATACATAGACGCTTCGAGTTTGAGTCTTGCGAGCTTGAGAGAGAGAGAGAGAGAGAGAGAGAGAGAGAGAGCTCCTAGACGTAGCCGTAGGTGGGGAGTTAGCATGAGGGGCGCCGGCGGCGCCGGCGGCATGGACGACGACGACCGCGTGGGGCACGCGCAGATCCCCACCAGCTTCGGCCACGAGCTCCGCGCCTGCCTCCGCTGCCGCCTCGTCAAGACCTACGACCAGGCGAGTCACCCACCACCCAACTTTACTCTCACTTCACCTCGTCCTTCTCTTCTAGGGTTTTGACGAATTGGTCTACTCTATTTCGTTGGAGATGCAACTTATGTTTTGGGAGGTGTCGGAGTGGGCGTTTGGGGCAACTTATGTTCGTCGTGTAGGGTTTAGCGTCTAGGGTTTTGATTTGATTCGGTGTTTGGGATCGGAAGGAGGAGTATTTGTATTGTATCATGGGGAATTTGTGCGATTTTCTGTGAGTTGCTGTGAATTGACTTTTCTCCCTGGCCATCCTCTTATGTGTGATGGTTTGACATGTGTAGTTTAGGGAGAACGGCTGCGAGAACTGCCCGTTTCTGGAGATGGACAAGGAGCACGACAACGTGGTCAACTGCACCACCCCCAACTTCACCGGGTAATTCAACGCCGCATCGCACTGAAATAAATTGCTGTGCTTATTTCTATCTGGCTGATTGGCCCTCATCCGTCATGGTTTACTGGCTTCTGGCGATAAAGCTATTTCATGTTTCAGAGTTTCATAATGAAAGAGGAACGTGCTTGTGAGGTTTCATTTCATCTGTCTTACAGAATAGCTCATGAAAGTGGATTCTGGTGGTGAAATTTGACTGTAATTTAGCCCATGGGGGACAAGCGCTATGAGCATTGAAATGCATTGAAGTTGAATGGCTCACTTGGAGATTTTAAGAATCTTGCTGCTGTTATGCAGATAATTTGCATACAGCTGTTATGTCCCTAGATGTGGTTTATGTAATTGTAATCCAATGCTTTTGTTATCTTGAATGCCTATGCACTACAATGTTGAGGGCAGATGAGAGGTAATGGAACTGCTTCTTTGTCTTGCAGAATAATTTCGGTGATGGATCCTAGTAGGAGTTGGGCTGCTCGTTGGTTGAGAATTGGTGAGCCTGTAGTTCTTTCATGGCCCATAATTATTTTCATCATATTAGTTTTCTTTTTACTTTGCAGTCATTTAATTTGATGCTTTTCGGTTTGATGTAATGCTTACATATTGAAAGTTTTCAGATGTCATTGTGAAGCGTTCTAGGATTTACGATGCCTCAAACAATAAATCCTGTTTATGTTCAATTATTGTTGGTTTAGTTCACTGACTGACTGGCCACTTTATGCCTCTTGTTGCCTCTTTTTTAATAGTAAATAGCCAACATGCCTGGCATAGCTGGTTAGCAACTAAGTGTCTATTAGGTTACACATATGTATTGTGCCATATCTGGTTGATATTTGGCCATACCTCTTGTTGATCTAATCTCTATGTGATCAGTAGTCAGCAAGGATCAGAAAACTAGACTGGAAAATCCTGGATGGGGTAGGATTTATATTATTTCCGGTTTAGGTCTGCGAATGGTTTCTCGAACCATGGCATTTGGTGGATTAGTTAACATCCTTATAAAAATCCAAAAAATAAATTAATATTTTGGTAGTTTCCTCACTAAGGTCTTCTATAGGCAAGTAGCAGACCATTACTTGATCTTGGACCCAATTGTTTGGCAAAATTTCTTGATGTTACTTTACTTTGTATTTGCCGTAGTCTACTCCCTTGTGTCAACATTGTGATTAATGCCATTTTTCAAGAATAGCTACATATGAACCTCCTTCATTTTCCACTTTGCTAAGTACCAAATATCAACATGCAAAATAAAAAAAAATCAATAATATTCTTGAAACTTGACTTGTAAACTCAAAACACAAGAACCTAATCTCATTCATATTTTATGGAATTTACATTACTTGTAACCGATGTAAGTATTTGGTGGTACTGTCCTCATATGTGTCTGTACTTTCACATTTCATTGGGGGGTTTAAGAGCGTGTGTGTGTGTGTGTTTGTTTATATCATGTGTAAGCTTTTAGTCAACTAAAGCTTGAGAAATGTAATACCCATATCTTATTACTCTGTATTTTTCCTCTGGCATCCATCTTCTTGTAAACGTCTTGCAGGATCACTTCTGTTTCATGTAATACACGAATTAGGAGATTTGTTGGGTACTAACTAATTGAGAGCTTCCTTTCCTCCCTTTTTTCTATCTACAGGGAGGTTCATTCCCGGGTGCTATACACTGGCTGTCTCCGAGGAACTTCCAGAGGAGTATCAAGTAAGAATCTTAGTACCTCGTTATATAGTACACGTGATATATATTTCTTGGAAATCTGACGTGTATGTTTTATAATTTCAGGGGATTTGCCAAGACAACAACGTGCACTATGTTCCTCCCAAGCGTGTCTGACAGTGTTGGGGTGTTCGCAGCCTCCTTATTCCTGAAGCTGCATTGTTTACATGATTTTGCACCCGTATTGCAAGCTGAGGGAGCTGTAGTGTACGCTCCACTATGTGGACAGCTAATCAACAATAGATTTTGTACGTCACCGTTTGAGGCTTTTCTCAACGCTTTTTTGTAGGTGAACTCAAGTCATTGTAACTGCAGTGTTCTGGTTTACTTTATGCTTGGATCTATGCCTTTAAAATACTTGCTGTGTAGAGTCTGGACTAGCAAAATCCTGATGCCAATATTTTACAGTAGAAATATTATAACATTCCCACGGATTAATCAAAAGGTGAACATTGTCAGAGCCCATTTCATTGACCTTCATTGAACGAAGTTTTACAATATCACAAAGGAAAAAAAAAAAGACTTGATCAGAATTAAACTAGCAACCAGAGCAAACTACATCAATAAATCATGTTAGTATAGACACAATGCAATGATGCGGCTTCCGCCCATGCTTAAGCACGTGCAAGGTTATACATTTTCCTAAAATGCAAAGTTACATACAACACAAAATTTTTACAGCTTGACAGTGGGAATCCAGAGCCGTATATGAATCATCAAAAGCTCTTCTGGAATGGAGGACTTCAGCGATATCAGAAAAGGACTAAAATCGTCTGCATTCATCATTTCTTCTCAACTCCAGAAATTCTAAACCATTCTTATTTCTCCAATGAACATCTTGTCGGAGCTCACTTCCGTGTTATGATTGGCCATTGTTCTGGTTTGAGTACACTAAAAGGGACGTCAAGCAGCTCATAGTCTCAGGTCTCCACCTCCCAACACCTATTGCTGAAGAAGAGTGAAGGGAAAGAAATCCAAACACGCAAAAAACTTTTAGAGCCACGAATAGTCGAACCTGTCAGTCGGTTACTTACTACCATCACGATTAATTATTGATCTATCGTGTGCTTCGTGAAGCATGTGCAACACTAAAGCATTCTTCATTCAAACACTAAGGGAAGACCGTGTTTACTAGGGAAATCATAGGTTCAGATTTTTACAAAACGTGATTAAAGCACTCAGAATATAAGCTATTTTTCAGCTTTCCATCAGGTTGCTTCTTGATTTATATACGACAAGAAAAGCTTTTATCAGGCCCTTCTCCGCTTTATAGTTCCTTGCAGACAATCATGATAAGAGAAGAGACGCGACTTTGCACCAAAGCATAATTAATAAATGGGGCAAATACACAGGTAAAATTTCAGGAAAACATTCCGAAGCCGAGCTGGAACAAAATGTTAAGCCTAGAACCGACAAATAATAAAACATCAAGCTTCTTTCTTCGTTTTGCGATTCTTTACATGGTATGCTCGGTATCGAAAAGTCAGATCAAGGGCAAAACACAACTTTCTTAATGCAAGATAGGAACACAACTAGCGAATGCATCAACCGATCTCTGTGTATTTTAAATCATTGCAGAGGCATTTTAAAATCCAAATTTTCAACCCAAAAAGACGTCAGCATGCAGAGTCATAGAAAGTGTTTTATGCTTGGAAATAGTTGAAACAGTGAAACGCTGCCAATTGATGGAACCTTACTTGTCAGCATAACAAGTGCAGACAGAAAAGGATGTGTGCACGCAGCAAAATGACCAGCGTCATCAACCCTCGTCATCAAGGAAAATGACCAGCATCATCAGCCCCCATCATCAACATCAAATCATCATCAAGGCAAAATCACCAGCATCAGCCCTCATCATCACCAAGGCAAACAGCACAAATAATATCAACATCAACAGCAAGCAACTGGCATGTTGACCAATTATCAGCCAGCACATCTTCAGTCCATCATGTAACTAGAAAGGTTCCAAGAGACCACTTATAATAAGTACCCAGTACTGAAAAGACAGTTATAATGTGAATACTAAAGGACAAGTGAGAATGAAGAGGAACTGAACTACAGATATTTCTCAGAACGGGGCTCATGTGTCCACAAGAAAGCAGCATTTGCTGCTTGAAGCAGCAACTAACAGCAAACACTACAGCATTGCCACTGAAGAGACCACCATTGAGCAAATGAGAACAGCCTCATATATGATCAGAAGTATAGTCCATTCATCCTAGAAAAGAAAGACAGACAAACTATGTTACAGAACATTAGAGAAAAGTAAACTAAGAATGATATAAAAAATGTGAACCATTTAAAGACCTCAGCTATGCGTGATGCACTGGAATATGATATTCAGCTTAGGTCGAGGGGCTATGAGAGCGCGGAGAGCAGTCATCATAACGCCTCCTAGGAGATCCCTCTCGAGAAGATGGAGTCCTACGAGGGGAGCGGCTTATGCTGCGACTGGGGCTTCTACATTTAGGTGACAAACTGCTTATCATCAGGGAATCAAAGAACAAATCAAGAATGCAGCAGCCTGGGGCTTCTACATTTAGGTGACAAACTGCTTATCATCAGGGAATCAAAGAACAAATCAAGAATGCAGCAGCCACCAGTAAGACAATCTTCAACAGAAAAATGGATTATCATGTGCATACCTGTCTCTGCCACGCCTGCTGCAATCATCAGAACTGTAGCTGCAGCTCCTGCTCTGACGACGATAATCCCTGTCCCTATACCTGTCGCGTTCATATCTCTCTCTACTTCGGTTACGACTGCGCCTTCTATGATGATCTCTGTCCCAATAATCATCCCGGTACCTTCATATGTTAAGCATATGATTGTCAGCAATACATCATAAAAAAACAAACAAACAACCTCCTAAAATAGAAAGAATAGGGCCTGAATAAGCTTGATAATATACAGAGAAAATCACAAACTAACAACTCATCTAAACATTATGGCTTAGTCAACCTGTGTCATGGCAATGTCATAGTTGGAGCTCAAGGGAATCAGATTTGATGTAATTCTCATGTGGTGTATCATGAAATTGAAATATCATGTTTGTCCGCAAGCCCAGAATCATGACAATTTCATTGGCTTGACGTAGATGCCTGTTATCTAAGTGGCACCGTCATTTGTTGCAGAATATTATGGTTAACCAAGGCTGCACTCTGATAGAAAACTAAATAGCAACAGTGGAAATGTGGAATGCCCTGTTTGTATTAACTTCAGGCTAGCTATTTTGGGTTGTGCTGTACTCTGATTTTTTGCAGCTGTAACAAACTTATGTTTCTTAATTGAAACATGGGCATGGCCCTTCTGTCTAAAAAAACTAAACAGCAAAGACATCAGCATTTTGCACAGGCCATCAGATTTAATCAGAAAAAAGATATATGTGTACGGCATGTATGAAATTCAGACAGAGTGACAGTAATATCTTACCTCCATTTTGGACTGCGGCTTCTGGAACGACTCCTTGACCTTGAAGGCGCCTCTGCAATCCTTCCTTTGTGACTGAAAACACAAACAGATGTATAATGTGTAACAAGTTATTTGGCCAAACCATCATTTCTCCATTTCTAAATGCAATCGTTTTGAGATATGTCAGGTTACTGCGTTCATGGTAAAAATGTAATCGTTTTGAGCTACATCAGGTTACTGTGTTCTTGTTTTATCCTAACAAGCAAAACAGCCTAGTAGTTCGTTCTTTTAGACTATGATGCTTTCTTATGAAAAATGTAAACAAATTAACTTTGTTCACATATGAGCATTTCCCCATGAGAAATGTTAAATAAATTGACTGATTTATCAGAAAAGCCTCTTAAACAACCATGGTGCAGCTAGCATGATTCCCATATCAAAATCAATCACATCAACAACAAAATTAGAAAAAACATTCACATACTATCACCATAGATGACTATCAGCATTTGAATAAGGGCCAGTCTGAAACCTTAGAGAATACTTCAAACAAACTACGAAGGAAGCATGCTTAAATTCCTCAATAATCCTCTAAAAGGTATGCAGAAGTATGTGTCACACACATGGTGAAATTTGGATGTATTGCATCTTCAGAACTGTCACCACAACACAATGATATTTGTCTACTAATGCAGGGTGTTTCTATGCTCAATCTTACTGTTGCACAAGTAAAAAGTTTTCGTAACGCCCAACCTATCCAACGAGGAATTAATAACTATCACATTAGGCAAACAAAATGCATGGACAAACAAACTACATCAAGAACCGCACATTAGCTACTTCGCAAGCCAAAACAAGTTTTTATACGAAGCTTTCAAGCAATTAAAACAAAATCCAAAATAGTGAGCAAGCAAGAATGCATCTTACATCCGTTCGGCATTTGGGCCATACTTTGCGAACTGCACCATGATCTCCCTCCCATCCACCACCCTGCCTGCACACAAAACCGCTCACACCACAAATTAACCATTCCCCGTCTCAAATCACATAAACTTTGATCAAAGAAAGCCTCACCATCGAGCCTATCCACTGCCTTCTGTGCCTCGTCCACATACTTGTACCTCACGAATGCAAACCCACGCGGCCCACCAGTCCTACAAAAGAAACACACACAAATCGACTCCAAAACCATAAAAGTTTACCAATTCGCGGAACGAGAAGCAGTGAACGTCACCTGCGGCCCCTGGGGATGTAGATGTCGACGACCTCGCCGTACTTGTCGAAGAGCGGGAAGAGGTCATCGGCCGTCGTGCCTGAGACATGACGACGTGAGCAGTCACCATTAGAAGAAGGGATGCGTTAAGGGGACTTACGGAAGGTGATGTTGAGGACGAGGAGGGAGTAGGTGTCGCCGATCGCCGGCGGGCCGGAGCGCCGGAAGTGCGACATCACCGGAGCCAGACACGAGGCTGCGTGGGTTTGGAGGTAGGAAAGCGAGGAGACGGCACTTAACGTGGCCACAAAAAATGTTCCCATTGTTTTAGCCACGACACTTAACGGTACTATTATAATGGGAAATTTTCTTGCAAGCCCCCCTAATTCTCTTGTTTCATGACTGACTGATAGAAGGAAAATTCTAATGACTGGAATTACCAAAGTTTTAGAATTTAACTCAAAATTATAATTTATGAGATCGATAAAGTATGATTGAATTTATATGTGTGATATTTAATGATAAATATAAAATATTTAAATTTTACAGTAGTGTTAAAAAAATTTCCCTATTAAATAGAAAAGACGGCCCATTTTGACTTGTAAATGCTGATGTTTTAAGAATGTGTTTGGCCCGATTTATCTATATTTCAACTTCTAGTGTAATTGAAAATTGGATCAAATGTGGATTTAAATTTCAGGTTTATTCTTTAAATTGAAACACTTTGAATTAAAATCTTAAATAAATTTAAATTTCTCTACATTGATTTATTGGATTTATAAATTTAATCCGACTTAAAAATTTAAATTAAGTCAAGGCAAACAGGCTCAATTGCGGGGTCAGGCCCAGAGAAGGCAACATGTCTCAGCAATGTTGAACCAGATAAAAATCTTAATTTAACTTATTCTTGATTCGAATCTATGAGCTCTCGCACAACGAGAAGTTATATATTAAGATGTAGTTTGTGTTCTTTTAGGGGGGAAAAATGTGCCAGGCCTGAGTTTACTATGTGCAATGCAACATTAAACTAACTGGAAAAAAAAAGTAAAACAAGTGATGAAGGCATGGGTTGACAGACAAGAACTTGGCAACACCTTGTGTTCTGTATTGATCTTAAAAGAGTAACAAAAAATACAACTAACATAAACAACTGTTGTATCATCCCATCTTTTCTCCAAATTCTTTTTCTTCTTTTATTTTGCATCAATGCAGAGCATTTAAAGTTCAGATGCAAGGAATCTGTAATCGCAGCACATTAGCACTGATGTTAAGCTCCATACACGAGTGCTGCAATTTGGAGTTGCAGAACTCTCCAATGCCATATATTTAATAATGGATCCTTGACAAACAGAGACACAGATACACATTTGCAGAAGTATGTGGCACATTCAAGGGCCCTCTGATGGTGAAGTAAACTTCAATGGCATTCAACATTGAGGTTCAGAATCAGTTTTGTTTGGCTTCTCCCTGCCCTGTAAATGGGGATAAAAATCTAGTTAAGTTGATAACAGCAGAATAAAGTTCTAGATTTCAAAATGATGAGGAAGTAATGCAGCAGTCACAATGTTGATAAAAAAAAAATACCCAAGAACACTAACATAGCTTATTCTTCATTAATATAAAAAGAGCAACATTGGACCAAAGTGTACAAGGCAACTATGCCTAAAAGGTTGTTTATAGTCTAGAACCAGGCTTCATGCAAGGATATGACTCATGAATGATGCAAATTTGCATTGTTCAATTGTATTAGGGATACTCTTGCAATAGGTGGAGTGGATCCATCACCAACCAAATTTTACTACAAAACACAAATGATTACACTTCAAATGACTTTGGGCAGTAAACCAAATAGCAGGATTACACCTTTGTTGCGTCTAGGTGCAACAACTAGGTCTAGTAGTTTCATGTCAAAACTCAGGTTGGTACTTGCAATAGCTGAAGATCACCATAAACTGCAGCATCAAAACTCAAATAATTCATTTTATCATTGTTTACTTGGAGGATAAACAAAAATGTAGTCATTTACCTTGCAGATGTGACTCAAATCCACAAGTGCCCAAGTGATTTGCAAGTTTTACCCCAACTTGCTTCTGCCAATCTTCTGTCGCCTTAATTTCAGGTGCTGTCCACACAATTGCCATTGCTTTCTCAAAATCAACAACGGCAGAAGTAACCTCGGGCTGAAAAAAGTGTCCCCCATGGTGATGACTGATGAGTATATGCAGCAGTAATATAACACAGAATAAAGTACTAAAAGAAGGAAGAAAAATAGAGGATTTGTGAATTATACATCATTTAAAACAAACTTATAGATATACATATAAATGCTCGACTAAAATCCCCCATTCATAGAATCGAAAAGCTTTGCATGCTTTGCAAATGTATATGTAGTTTGATATTGTTTGGTTGTCAATATGAGCTCGTCCTTGCATGAGTTTATGCAAAATAAATGTCCATCTTTATATTTGATTATATCTATGGGATGGGACGGTACAGAATGAGGAGATGCTAACATCTTAAAATATTCTTCTAATATCATGTATGGTGAGAGATAGTTATTTTTGCTCGTGTGAGCCAATATAGGCTTTGTTAATAATGCACTATTAGTGATAATTAATAGTAATTAGTGGTAATTAGTTGTGATTACTATTGATTTGCATTACTTAGTGTTCATTAGTGGCAATTTAACATTAATTTAGTGATGCTAGTATTAATATTATTAGTAATTAGATACTGAGTGTTAATTAGTGATTGTCAATGATAATTTGTGGCGTTTAGTATTAATTAGTGATATTAATGGTGATTAGCGGTGATTTAAACAACAATTACTGTTAATTAGTTGTGATTTTTAATGACTAATTATCATGGGTGGTGAATAATGATTGGCCTCATTCGTTAAAGTAATAATGTATATTCAAAATCAAATTTGCATGAAGTCATAACATACGATATATAACAAAACAAATACAATTTTAGCCCATATAGAATCAACTCATGAAGATAATCAAACGAGATCTCGTACCGTCTTGTACACCCAACCAAACACTAGGACAGTCCTAAACTCCTAATATATAAAACCTTGCAACAAAAGATCATTTCCTATTGACGTTTGGAGGGTGTTAGCCCGAATTATAGGTTCAAGAAGTCTATTTAATCAATATGAAATTTAGAATCAGAGCAGGTACCCGCCTGAACTGCCTCGATTAAGCATCAAAACCCAATCCGACAATATATTCTGCTTAGAAACTTAAAATAAATCGTTGTTCCCTTCTTGCTTTAGTGTGCTCCTGTTCCATTTTTCAGCTTAGCAGAAGTGATATGCACTAAAAAACTCTGCTTGTACTTATTTTGTAGTTATTATGTGAAAGAAAGAGAGAAAGAAGATAAGTACTTGGCTCTCCAAGATCCGCTTCACACTCGCAGCACATCCATCACACATCATCCCCTGTGAGTACCAAACAAACAACAAATCATCTACACTTCACCTACTCAGAAAAGAGGAAAAGAAACATAGCTTCGATTGTAAAGATTAGAGCAGCACCCCGACATGGAGCGAGATGAAGTCGGAGCCGGCATCCGCCGTCTCGCTCAGCGCCGCAGCCGAACCGCCGGGGCGGCCGCCGGGAAACAGGCCGCCGCCACCGCCGCCGGAGCCAAAGAAGGAGGGGGATGATGAGGAGGAGGAGGAGAGGGAGCCAAAGCGGCGAGCTCCGGCGAAGGAGAAAGAAGAGAGGGGCTTGGAACTGGAAGGATAGAGAAGAAGTGGTACTTTGTTAATAAGCGGAGTCGCCATATCGTGCTTCGATTTCTCGTTTCGCTGCCTGCGAGACTTCGCCAATCCCAACTGCTTGCTCTATCCTCCGCCATAAGGCACTTTGTATATAACTATATATCCCGATACTTAATTATAAGAAATTTGACCAGCTCGTGATATATTATAAATATTTAAAATCATATATGTATTCATCTTGTAAGTCCTTATCAGTTAATTAGAATCTGTAATAAACCACCTCCTACTTAAATATAATGGTAAATCATATACATCTAGTCTATATTAATACTTGTGATTTTTAATGAAATATATATGATACACAATCTATGATATAATATGATTCATTCTCAAGGTATTATGCTAACATATCTCTCTCTCCCGTATTATAATTTTAATATAGGTTATAGTCATGTATTGTTATTAGGTTAAGTCCAATCCTACCACCTCAAAAACTTGTATGTGAGTTTTGCGTCAAAAAAATATTTAAAAAATTGGTTGAGAGAGAGAGAGGGGAACGTATGCTTCGGATTTTTTATTTTTTTTCTCGGTTTACGTGTGATTACATTGCATATAATTTTTGTTTCTTAATTTATGCATTAATTTATTTCAAATTAGATATTGATTATATTGAAAAAATTGTAGATCTTTCAATTATCTTTATATAAAGACCAAACATCGTATATATTCGATTTTTAAATTAAAAGTTATTGATGTTTTACTAAAATTATCTAAATTTAATTTACTCGTGGATCCGTACAAAACACCTTGCATTGAAATAGATGATGTTTCAAGTGGTGTTTCGCATACATAACATAGAATATGCTGAAGAATATTCTGATAAAATATCTCACGAAACATCAATATATTGAAGTCAGTCTTAGATATTTGCCGAGCTAAATTGTATCAGAGTGTCACGACATTGACCCCTTCTTAGGCTAACTCTAACGGCGACGGCAGCGGCGGCTCGCGTCGACGGCGGCGGAAAACCTCTCGGCGTTTGCTCGGCGCGAGGTGACGTCCGCGTTCTTCGGGGTGAAGCGAACGCGAGGCGAGGTCGCGGCGACGACGCGCCCCCGTTGGAGAAGACGATGACGCGATCGGCAGCGCTTCGCGGGCCCCACCGAGACGACGAACGGCCACACATACCCGCATAAATAACGCTCTGACATGTGGGACCAGAGAATAAAAGGTCCCACATGTCATTCATTGGGTGCCGGTTTCAACGGTGCAGAGAAATTGTAGCGTGGGCCCCACGCGCACGAACATCGTGCCGGTGTCAGTCCCTGCACGCACCGCACCAATTTTGCTTACCGTCGCTGACATCTGGGCCCCATGAGACGCGTCCCCACACGTCATACGGGGGTAAAGCTTGAGGCCGCGTGGCACGCGGTTTAAATCGACGTGGGGCCCGCCACTGCGCTGCGTGGACGACGTCGGCGACGCGTGTTTATGTTAGCCGCCGTCACTGATTTGTGGGGCCACCAAAATTGATGGCCCACCTGCCATTGACTGGTGTATACAAATTGACCGTTGGGAGAGAATAAATGCGGGCCCCACCTGTCAGCCTCAGTAAAAATAGCCGTTTTTTCCAGCCGTTTAAAAATAGCCGTTGCAGTGTTTTTTAATTCATTTTTGTCCTAAAAAATCATAAAAAATCCCAAAAATTTCCAAAAAAATCACAAAAAATCACAGAATTTTTTCTCAGCTCTCCCCTATATAAAGACATGTTATTTCACCATTTTCACTCACACTTGTTCACCCATCCACACCCAAAACCACTCCAAAATTACTGCAAAAATTTCCAAAAATTCGACATGGATTCTAATCCACCTGGCGGTTTCGTTAATTGGCTTGGCTCTTCCCAATCTCCCGGCGAAAACACTGATGCCCCAAACACCCAACAGCAACCCGGTTTTTCGCAGCCACCGACTTACCAGCCGTATCCACCCAATTACCAAGCGTATCCACCGAATTACCAGCCATATCCACAATATAGCCAAAATTATCGTCCATATCCACCACACGGCCACGCAATTCCACCGCCCCCACAATATAGCCAAAATTTTCATTTTGTCGGCATGCCATCGACATGTCCGCAGTTTTCCCCACCTCAGCCGCACTCTGCGTCTGTCTCCGATAACGGTACTCCAGACTATGCTCCGGCCGATCTGGAGGCCCGACCTGTCGTCGATGACACCAACACCAGAGATGTTGTGGATGTTGGCCGAAAGCCGAAGCGCTTACCGTGGTCCAACGATGACGATATCAAACTGGTAACATTTTGAATTTTCATACACGAGTGCTATGAAAGAAATATATTTAGGTCGACTTCGATATCCAAATTTTTTTAACTACATGCAGATTAGCTCTTGGCTCAACAATTCGCTCGATCCTATTGATGGAAACAATAGGAAGTGCGACATGTACTGGGGCAACGTAGCAACGGCATACAACAACACCGTGCCGGCAAGTAGGAGAAGGGAGACCAAACACTGTAAGGACCACTGGCAACGAACAAATAAAAAGGTGGTCCAATTCAACGGTGTTTGGCTCCGACTTAAGGAAGTCTATGCCAGCGGTCGTTCAGACGACCAACTCATGGCGCAGGCCCGCGAGATGTACAAGACGGAGATGGGTCATCCGTTTGTGTTGGATCATTGGTGGACGGCGGTTCGCGGTCAACCTAAGTGGTCCGCAGCTTATGTTGATCCTCCCAATAAAAGAAGCAGATTGTCCGAGTCGGGCACATACACGTCATCGTCCAACAACGATGACGTGCCACCAGCGCAGACACGGCCGGAAGGACGAGACTCTGCTAAGGCGAAGCGCAGAGGTAAGGGAAAGGTTGATGACTCGCAGAATTCTACGTCGGCAGCGAGAGCAGATCTCGATTCCTTCATCCAAAATGAATCCAACCGAGCCGAGAAGAGGAAGGACATACTCCGTATGTCAGATAACTTGCGCGCCTTGGCGAAGGCGAAGGAAAGATCCGCCTTGTATAAGGCGTACACGAAAATGATGAGTCTCGACAAATCCATCTTCGACGATGCGCAAAAAGTGGAGTACGATGCAGGGCTGAAGATTCTAAGGGACAAACTTAATGCTGGCGATGATTAGTTATTTTATTTTGAATTATGTCTTGTAGCCAACTATGTATCCTCTGTTATTAATCTATATATGATTTTCTACTTAATTTTACTCTGATATCCAACTATGGAATCTGGCCGTTGGAATATAGCCGTTGCAAAATAGACGTTCAAAAATTGTCGTTCAAATATAGTCGTTGGAATATAGCCGTTGCAAAATAGACGTTCGAAAATTGTCGTTCAAATATAGCCGTTGGAATATAGCCGTTGTAATATAGCCGTTGGACTCTTTGTCTATATATTCACCCCCTCCGCAAAACTTCTCTTCACTATCCAACTATCTTCTCAAACGGCGTAGCTCTTTAAAAACCCAGTTTCATTAGCCACTCACAAAATGTCTTCTAGTTCTAGTTCCAGCACACATAGCTCCGAGGAGGATGCCATGAACCAAATTGAGGATTTCTTAGTGGAATTCATAGAGGAGGAGGAGGAGGAAGATCGTATCATCGCCGGTCTTTACGCCCGACTTGATGCTTCATCATCCCGCGGACGCCGCCGAAGCAGCAATAGGAGATATATTGACAGAGATCGCGAAGAGGGGCATCAACGGCTCCTCGCCGACTACTTCTCCGAATATTCCGTCTACCCTGACAGTATCTTCCGCCGGCGTTTTCGGATGGCGAAACCCCTCTTTCTCCGCATCGTTGAAGCTCTAGGTGGGTGGTCCCCCTACTTCACCGAAAGAAGGGATGCCACTAATCGCCGTGGACTGTCCCCTTTACAGAAGTGCACCGCAGCAATGCGTATGCTCACGTACGGTGGCCCCGCCGATGCCGTCGATGAGTACGTGCGGATTGGGGAGTCCACGGCGATTCAATGCTTGGAGCACTTCGTACAGGGTGTCATCGACATATTTGGCGACCAATATCTTCGCAGCCCCACCGTCGACGATACCCACCGCTTACTGCAACAAGGAGAGTCCCGTGGCTTTCCAGGTATGCTAGGAAGCATTGATTGCATGCACTTGAAGCGGTAGCTTCGTATGATCTCTGGATATGGCATGCTTTTTTTGGTGTTGCAGGCTCCAACAACGACATCAATGTGCTAAACCAATCGCCCTTATTCACCGATGTGTTGAAAGGGCGGGCTCCTCATGTTCAGTACTCTGTCAACGGCCGACAGTACAACATGGGGTATTATCTCGCCGATGGTATATACCCGGAGTGGGCTGTCTTTGTGAAGACGATACCCCTCCCACAGACGGTGAAAGATCGGTTGTTTGCACAACAGCAAGAAGGAGAGAGAAAAGATGTTGAGCGGGCTTTCGGAGTTCTACAGTCTCGATTTGCCATCGTGCACGGTGCGGCACGATTTTGGCGACAGTCAACTCTCGCGAAGATCATGCGGGCTTGCGTGATCTTGCACAATATGATCATAGAGAACGAGCGCGACGACAATGCCGCCAACTATGACTACAATGATCATCCGGACACATCCACGGTAGTACCGCCTGTGATTCACACTGGGGGTACACCTTTATTCGCAGATGTACTTCGAAGAAATACTGCCATCCGTGCTCAACCTACGCACACGCAACTCAAAGCAGACTTGATCGAGCACATTTGGCAACGTTTCGAAGGAAACACCGACGAGTAGCATCTTACCGGATTTTGTAGTACGCATTTGTTTGCAAATTTAGTTTTTTTGTATTTCGCAATTATGTCATGTACCGCTATTCGAATTTTAATATCTATTTTTTTTAAGTGCAATTTTTAAATGCAAAATGTCGAATTTATTTTTTTTGTCGCAAATATCGAATTTAATTTCGTAGGTAATATATTAATATATTGGTAATATTGAATTTAATGAATTAATACAAATTCGTTGAATATATAATTGTTAAATTGTATAGAGCTAAGCAAGAGCTCTTGCTTGGTGTTTGGTTGGTGGTTAGGAGTGTGGGGCCCACGCTAAGAGCCAAGCAAGAGTCAAGCTGTTGGAGGCTTGGTGCTTGCTTGGTGCTTTGAGATGGTGTTCGCACACGTGGCAGGGAATATTCTGTTTAAGAGCCAAGCAAGAGCCAAGCCTGTTGGAGACAGCCTTAGCGGCCCGAGGAAGAGCCAACTGGTGTTAATAGTTTATAGTTTCTACTGTCTTGTCTTCCTGATTTAGTTATCACTAATGAAGCACTAAACAGAGTACTAATTGTATAAAAAAAATACACAAATCTAAAATAGAAAAGGGCTTTCTGGTAAAATTGTAGTTATGTGAATGTGATACGGGGCGTCGCCTTCTCCGGTCGTCACTCGCGGTCTCCACGGGTGTGACAATTACGATTTCACCCATAACTCTTACGTAGGACAAGAACGTCCAAATCAATTCAATTATTTTTCAGTAAGGTCATGCTATTATTTGAGAAATACAAGGAGAACCTAAGCTTTGTAGAAATCATTTTTATCCTAAACAGAGGTACTTTTCAAGTACATTAAGCATGTGTAAAAAAAAACTTGCCTCTCTATCAACGAGGACATATGCATATACTTTTTGAGATACATTGATCATTTTCTACTGTAGAGCAATTATAAATAAAATATCTTGCGAGAAAATTTTGATACACAAATTTGACTTAGAAGAAAATATTTTATTGTTTTAGCGTGGTCTCGGTGTGCCTATATAACCCAACACACTTGATTAAGATATGTATAAGAGAATTTGAGTCAAGTGGAGCAAATATTAAAAAACTGATCTAATCTAACTATTTTCTTTTTAAGACTACTTTTTTTTTTTTTTATAAAAGTGGCATATATAGATCTTTTTAATCATACAAGCCAAAACTCAAACACTTAACCACATATTTTTTCCTACCAAGAAAAAATTGTTTTTTTGTGTGTATAGGAGAAGGTAGCGATTCTTTGTTTGTTTTTCATCATAATCAATATCATATTATTATCATATCGTTAAATTTATATGAATCACATAAGACTAGTTTTTCAAGGCAATTAATAATTCATCAATAGAATGCATAATGCTTAAATTAAACATATGATTGCAAAATATATTGCTATGGTAAAATGAGTTGTACCATTTTGGTTAGTAGAGTATGCCTCCATGTTATAAGGAGTTGATCTACAAGAATGCATGTGATTCAAATATTTTTTAGCACAATCTTATTTGACATTCACTAATAATTTTTATCATCTTGTAGAATCCACTCATTTTTATCTTGGTCCTATCCTGTTTCACTGACATGAGACATTAGAACGCTATGCACACTAACTTTTTAACTATTTAGAAATTTTTATTCACACCCTTCATGATTTCTTATTTCAAAGCTATCCATGATTTTTTGCATCCACCTACCCTAATCTATACTCTTCTTTTATATTTTATACAAATTGAGTAAAAACAAATTACATATAGTATTGTTCCCCTAAACACATGATTCCTTCGTGATTCTTTAGGATTGGATGTTACTAAAACAGTAGTCATTCCGCTAACTAAACAGTCAAACCCCTAAACTCCAACAAAAAATTTAAAAGTCTTTGAATTTGATAAGGATCAAATATCCAACATTTATTATACATTAGATTCTTGTTAATACGATTTAATTAGAATATTATTGTAGTTATTAAAAATTATCACAATATAAAATATACCATATGTAAAATCTCAACTATTTATAACATTTTTCATAACAACAATTGTCTAATAAATCAGATATCTCATTTCAATAAATTAGATGTATGAAAATATTATGTTGTTTGGATTAGAGGATCTCACAAGAATTTTGAAAGAAGACTTATATCTAATAAGAGCAAATATTGATTTATTCTAAATTTTTTTTAAAAATCCTCCAACCCAAAAAAAAAAATGTCAACTTTTCTAAATCCTGTGGACAGGAAATCCTCTTCCTACAACAACCACCCCACAGGATTCCTCCACGACAAAAAAAAGCCCAACGTTAGCGACGACAAAAATCCACCTCCTATCTTCCATGGGCAATCTCGTCATTCCACACCGTTCTCCCCTCTACTTTTACCTCTTTTTCCCACTCATCACGCTCACACGGTCACACCCCTGTAGCAAATATTCCAATCCGACGGCGCCGTGCTATTGGCCCCTGTGAAGCTTCGCCTCCCGCATAAAATCCCCAAATCCCCCAAAATTTCCCCCATTTTAGCCTCCCACCGGAGCGATTCGAAGGGGGTAGAGGAGCATTTGGCCGGATCATCGCATGGCGGAGAGCCGCAAGTACCCGCTGTCCGGCCAGCCGCCAGGTGGGTTTGTTTCTGGGTTTCGCAGTGTGCTCCGCGGAAAAATTTTAGGAATTTTTAGGGTTTTTTGGATTGCCCTTGAAGTTTGTAGAGTTAAGCTGTTTTTTGTGTGTTAACGATTTTTTCGGGGGGGTTTTTGAGGGGCATTTTTTGAGATTTTAGGGCTTGATGGAGCAGTTGTGTCGTGGTTTCTTCGATATGTTTTAAATTATTGATTTGATTGCAAAATATTGGTAGTTTTTGCTTGTTTGCCTTCTTGAAGTTAAGGGGGCTGATTAGAAAGTCGTTGATAGTATAATTTCGTCAGAATGAGGAAAAAAATTGAAACGCAAAGGGAATTAGAACTGTATGCTAGTGTGAAAAAGCAAAGTATATGTGGCTATTGGTACGGGTTTATGGCTGACTAATCTCACTGTTAATCTGCAGATATTTCCCAGATATTGTTGGAAGCTCAGAGCCGATGGCTGCGGCCCGCCGAAATCTGCGAAATACTTTCGAATTACAAGATGTTCACTATTGCGCCCGAGCCACCGAACAGACCTCCAAGTATGACTTGTTATGTCCTAGTTTATCATCACTATATATCAAATAATTTCTTTCATGGCGTGTGATGTTGTAAGCTTCTGGTTAGTTGGCATGTTGCATGGGAGCAGCATGTATATGTTCCAAATTTTCAACATGTCGGGCTGGTAGGCTGGAAATGAACAGCAGTTTCAAGGCCATCCAAAGTGGTTTTACACCGAAACATGGGCCACCAACAGTTCGAAATAAAATTACCTGAACATTTGCCCCATTTCATGGCAAAAATGCATCTGTGATTCTCCATGCCTCTAACACAGATTGCATGATTCCAGGAGTTAACTCTGTAATCATTAGCCTTGGTTGGTGGTTCTTTGAATTCAGAAGCTTAGGGACCACAAGCTTGTTCATCACTAAGCATTTGATAATGGCGGACAAGCATTATATGGAGAGGTGGGACTAAGTTGTTTAATTGTAGTAGGTGAAGCTCGGTATGTGTTATTTGTTTTGTGCTTATACAGTTGTACTTAGGAATGGTCTCTTCGTTTGTATGAGGTTTCGAGACTTAATTTCCTTTACCATTTTCTCCTTTGCTGGTATCTATTAGTTGTAGAACTTGTTATTGTTTGAATTGTACTTTTCAAAACAATTGTTATGATCTGCATGTATGGCCGTCTGCATTATTATGGGAGCAGTAATTTACTAAAATGCTGTTTGCTTTCTCATATGGAATTTTTCATTTCATTCTTGTAGGTGGTTCGCTATATCTGTTTGATCGGAAAGTATTACGATACTTCAGAAAGGATGGACACAACTGGAGAAAGAAGAAGGATGGAAAGACGGTTAAAGAAGCTCATGAGAAGCTGAAAGTAAGTCAGTATGAGTTCTTTTGTAGAAAACTTTTTTTTTTTTTGAAGGCTGTGGAGTCAATGGCTGTCGTCATGCTCAATGTAGAATTTCAGATCATTATACTGTTAATAATTTACTATATTCTGAATATGTACTATTGTCATATGCTAGTGCCTACACTGTCATGTACCTATTGGTTAAGATGATCACCTTGTTCAGTTTAGCAAGTCAACATTACAAATTCATGGGTCCCAACTCTCTGTCCTGCCAGTAAGCACCATCAATTCATTTTAGACCCAAGCATTTCATTGAAAAAAAGACCATAAAGGTAAGTGTGAGATGATGCCAAGAATACTGCAATAATTGGTGAGGCCCAAAAATATTTCCTGTAATGCCCTATGTCCTTTTTGCCTGTAGGCGTGGCGAAAAAAGTTGTATTTGGTGTAACATTTATTAAAAACTGAAGATTCTAAGACAAACTATTTGGTTATTGTTTCTGGGATCATTTACTCGCTAAAACTTTTTTCATTAGTTGATGTCTAAATCTACTTTTTTTTACCTCTATATTGTGTATTTGATTGTGCTATTTTAATGAACCATTAAATCTGAGCCTTGTACTTTTAGTCTGGCAGCGTTGATGTACTCCATTGTTACTATGCGCATGGGGAGGAGAATGAGAACTTCCAAAGACGTACCTATTGGTTGTTAGAAGAGTAAGTGCTGTATATTGTAATACTTTTTTTGCATATAATGTGAACGTTTTTTAAAGCTAATTTGGATAGTAGGCTGGTATTTGAGTTGATATCCTAACAGAAGTGTTTTATATCTTGTTTCCCAGGGAGTTCATGCATATTGTTCTTGTGCACTACCTTGAAGTCAAGGTATGTTTTGAACCTGATCAAAGTTCCCCTTCTCCCTTTCCTTTGTGAGTTTGGGTTGGTATCTAATTCAAAATTTGGTATCTAATTCAAAATACTCATACACCCTTCCTCCAACTTTGAGGCATACATCCCTGCGTACCTGCACTTACCTGTCCACCCACCCTCCCACCCATCCACAAAATGCACTCAAAGGACCGATCACTATGCTATACAACCAAGGAATGCATGCATGTTTGCAATTGGCATACACTTGGTTAATTGCTCGTTCACTGCAGCTTCTGCTGCTTTGTCACACTGCAACCTACTTAACATCTTCTTTGGCTGCAAGACTAGTGTCATTTTTTTCTCTTCAACATAGACTGCAGTACACCCAGTGTTTATTTGGGCATCACAATCTCTAAAAGGCGCACATCCAGAGGGTAATAGTAGGAGGGTGGCCTGGTGGGTCTTTGCAAACCACAATTTTGCTGTTATTATATTCCCATTCACTTTTTAATATATTATCAAAACCAAATGCTTCTGGGAGTTTGGATGACATCAATAAGTTAGAGGGCAAGAGTACTTTTACTTCCAATGTCTCTTTGATCAAAATCCTTTATTTTATTATATTTCGTAAATGATTTCTTTGAGTACAAATAACTTTTCAGGGTGGCAAGCAAAGTTTCACCCGTGCTAAAGAAGCTGAAGAATTATCTAATGCTGATAGCCCTGCATGTTCAAACTCTTTCACTAGTCAGAGCCAGGTAGCCCCCCAAACCATGGATGCTGAAAGCCCAATTAGTGGACAGATTTCGGAATATGAAGATGCTGAAACAGGTCTTGCTGTTTCTCTATCTTCGTTCTGCATCATCTGCACCAAGTATAGATTAACTGATGCATATTCAACAATTCAACTTCTTTCAGTGTATCTAAAGCGAAATTCGGTGCAACAGATAATTGTCGAGGAAGCTCCAGATACCACCCTTTCATTGAGATGCAGCAGCCTGTGGATGGAGTCGTGATGGATGACCTGTTGGGCTCTTCTGCTCCAAGTACTTCTGTAAATAGTCAAGGCAAGATTTTTCATCTACATTCTGAAGTTCAGTGCAAATACTGGCTTTTAATTAATTTCATTTTGCGACATTTGCAGGCTATCATGGTGAAATGCAGCCTTCAACAGCTAACTTAGATGACCATTTGGTTACTCACCATGACACAGCTAGAGTGTTTGATGAAGCCGGAGTGGGGTTAAGAGATATTTCCGAAAGTCTGCTTGATTCGGTGCGGTTTGATGAGCCCTTTCCAGAATATCCAACTGGGTTCATGGAGCCCACACTCTATTCTTCGGTTGCCACCATGGGGGCTAACAATCTGGATGATATCCCTCGCTGGGAAACATTTATGTCTGAGGCACTGTACACTAACAACCTCACTCAAAAGGAAGCAAATGCACTAACTGCTGCTGGCATATCATCGTCATCATCACAGGTACTTGATGATTTTCTTGTGTTAATTTGAGTGGTATTTGTGAGATCCTTTCTTTTGTGTTGAATGTCGCTCTTGGTTTCTCCCTCCCTCCTCCCTCCCTTCCTTTAGCTCTCTCTCTCTCTCTCTCTCTCTCTCCTGTTTGAAACAAATGAGTCCTTTGGGTCACCTGCTTTGCACAATGCCGTGGTATATTTTTATGGGATCTGTCTGGGAATGTACTTTTAAAATCTTGACTAGCTATTATGTGGATAGCACATTCATTCATGGAAAATGGGGAATACTTGAGAGTACTTACTTACTCTATGATCAGAGAAGTCTTGCAAACATCCAATTCACAACAAAATATTTCTCTAGACATTTTTTGAAAATAGAAGGACTTCAGTTGCCATTGGTGTATGTTACACTAGACAAGAAACTGATTGCAGCGGGTTCACTTGTTACACTGTTGCAAGAAAATGTTTGTTAGATTTGTTTCGTATCTGTTAGTAGGCAACAATATTTGAAGGGATACGCCTAGTGTTAAAAATTTTTTCCTACTGCAGGTTCTATACTGTCATGGAATAATCTGTTATAAAAATTTTCAGGTAGTGAATGATAAATACAGTGAAGGAAGCATCAGACATCCACTTCTAAAGCAGTCATCATTGGATCTCTTTAAGTTTGAGCCGGATTGTTTAAAGAAATACGACAGCTTTTCAAGATGGATGACTAATGAACTTGGGGAGGTGGTTGACTTGGATAGCAAATCCAGTTCGGATGCTTTCTGGAGTAGTACTGAAACTGTGAATGTTGCTGATGGTGCTAGCATGCCTATTAATGAACAGTTAGATGCATATGTAGTCAGCCCCTCACTTTCCCAAGACCAGCTCTTCAGCATTATTCATGTTTCACCAAGCTGGGCATATACTGGCTCTGAGACCAAGGTTCACATCATTGTTTTATTTTTCTTTTTCTGTTGTTTTGACTATAAGTGCATTATAAATTGATTCAAGTTTAGGAGTATGTTGAGCATACTTGTCTAGTAAATTCTAATAATTACCTAACATTACTCATATTTCTTTCTCTTGTCACATGTTATATTAATAATGCAGGTTTCAATTACTGGTACATTCTTGGCAAATAAAGACGTGGAAAATTTCAAGTGGTCATGTATGTTCGGGGATGCTGAAGTACCGGCTGAGGTTTTAGCTGATGGCACACTACGCTGTTATGCGCCAGAACATCAATCTGGGCGAGTTCCGTTTTACGTTACCTGCTCTAATAGACTTGCCTGTAGTGAAGTGCGTGAATTTGAGTATCGTGATCCTGATGCCCAATATATGGATACTTTGGATTCCCAGATTAGTGGTATAAATGAAATGCATCTACATATTCGTCTTGAAAAGTTACTTTCTTTGGGACTAGATGACCATCAGAAGCTTACTTTGACCAGTGGGAATGGCAAATCTGAGTTGATCAATACTATTAATTCATTAATGCTTGATGTGAAATGTTCAAACCTAACATTATCATTAGAAGAGAAAGAAGTTTCCACCATGCGGGATCGCAATCTTGAGAAATCGGTGAAAGAAAAGTTGTATTATTGGCTTATCCATAAGATAAATGATGAAGGGAAAGGCCCCAATGTGCTAGGCAAGGAAGGACAAGGGGTGATTCATTTAGCAGCTGCACTGGGCTATGATTGGGCTATAAGACCAATAATTACTGCTGGTGTGAATGTGAACTTCAGGGATGCTCGCGGCTGGACTGCACTTCACTGGGCTGCATTTTGTGGAAGGTATTACAAAAATCATTTCACTTATGACTTTCAAATTTCTCCTATATGGTGAGCTTATAATTATTTCATGTTTTTAGGGAGCAAAGCGTTGGTGCCCTCATAGCAAATGGAGCTGCACCTGGTGCGTTGACAGATCCAACTCCTCAATTCCCATCTGGACGAACGCCTGCTGATTTAGCTTCAGAAAATGGACACAAAGGAATCGCTGGTTTTCTTGCAGAGTCTGCTTTGACAAGTCATCTTTCAACTCTTACTCTAAAAGAAACAATGGGCAGCAATGTGGAAGGTATATCTGGGTTAACAGATGCTGAAGATTTTACAGAAACAAGTTCTGCTCAGCCAGTTTGTGAGGATTCTCAGGCTGAGTCATTGAAAGATTCACTCAGCGCTGTTCGTAAATCCACTCAAGCTGCTGCCAGGATATTTCAAGCTTTCAGGGTGGAGTCATTTCACAGAAAGAAGGTTGTGGAATTTGGAGATGATGATTGTGGATTATCTGATGAACGGACCCTTTCACTTGTTTCCCTTAAAAACACCAAACCAGGACAGAGAGATACTCCTCTGCATTCTGCTGCAGTTCGTATCCAGAACAAGTTTCGGGGATGGAAAGGAAGAAAAGAGTTTATGATTATTCGCCAGAAAATTGTGAAGATCCAGGTATTCGTGAGGCTAATAAAAATAATTCTTGTATCTTCATTACTTGTGTGTCTATCATATTTCCATGCATGCAGCACGTTAAGATTGCTAGTAGTTCCATCCATTTGACACAACACAACAATTGATACTCTGCTTGGTATTTATAACCTGGAAGTTTTTTTTATTGTATGGTTCCCATTATACAAACTAGCTGAATTGTTTATGGATCTTTGCTTGTTTCCGTCTTTGAAAAATGGAACCTCCTAGTTCTTTCTACCATAATATTAATCTGTGTTTCAACATTTCAAAGAACAATGTATTGTATGGAAACCATACCTTAAAGATTAGAGTGCACATGCATATTTTGCAAACATTTTGTAGATCTGGCACTGTTGTTATTTGAAAAAGTTTTGAGCATTTTGCCCATTGTGATCATTCCAGACACTGCAACTTCAATGCAGGAATTTGCTCTCCTACCATGTCTTGTTTAGCCACAATTGCAAAGCAGGAATCTGTTCTATTAAATGCGTAGAAAGTTTCAAGGAAGTAATTTCAGATCTGTAATCCTTGCATTAAACATATAACTAAAATGTTGTCATGAGTTGCTGACCTTGACAGTTTCATGACGGAAGTGTAATGCCATGTACAGTGGCTTATGAGCTACAAAAAAATGCCAGCACTTCTGTTCACACATAATATTCAGCCTAATCTTGTTTTCATTGCTCACTAGGCCCATGTTCGTGGACATCAAGTGAGGAAAAATTATCGTAAGATTGTTTGGTCAGTAGGCATTGTGGAGAAAGTTATACTGAGGTGGAGGAGAAAGAGACCTGGTTTGCGTGGATTTCGTGCTGAGAAACAACTTGAAGGTCCATCTGAAATCCAACCAGTAAAGGAGGAAGATGAATACGATTTCTTGAAAGATGGCAGAAAGCAGGCTGAAGCCAGGCTACAGAGAGCACTCGATCGAGTGCATTCTATGACACAATATCCTGAAGCAAGAGACCAATACCGAAGGCTTGCAACCTGTGTTACAAAAATGCAGGAGTCCATGGTCTGGTCTTCATTCTTCTCTTTTTTCCCTAACACAGCACCTTCCTACCCATTATGCTTAGGAAAAGAAATGCCTACTTTTCCTCATTGATTTTCCTCTCCCTTTGCCCTACGTCACTTTATAAATGGGGGCAGATTGGCTTTAGTCATGACAGAATTGATATTTCCCCACAGTTGGAGAAACCTACCAGACCAGATATATTAAAATCATGCAAAAACTGCTCTTTTGCAAAACTAGCAACAAGTGCATACCAGTTGTTAGATCAACATGAGTCCTATTTCTTTGTGAACTATGCTTGTGATTGTGTTGGCCTCTGAACCTTGAACATGCACATCTGCCTTTGCCTAAGCAACAAATTGTCTTTACCTTGCTCTGTTTAGGGCTGCTCCAATAAAGTAATTAGAAAACAAACTTTATACGGAGTTAGCCTCCTAAAAAGCTGATCAGGTGATTTAATTGGCTCTACGTTGATGGTTTTGAACAGGCAATGCAGGATGGGGTGCTAAGCGAGTCAGCTGGCGCTGATGATAAAGATTTGATGACTGGATAGGACTTCTGCGGAGATGATGCACCAATGTCCACTATTTTGTGACATTGAGCTTACTAGATCAGTTAGGCTGTGACCTTGTTTCATATCAGACTAGTTGTAAATTCTTCTGCTAGATACTTGCTGCTCAGTGTTCAACTCTGTTGCTCTTAATATGGAACTTCGACCACCCTGTTGCATGTTATAGTTGGAAACGTCTATGCGCATTTAGTCATGTATTATGGATGATCATCTGATATAGGTAATCAAACAATTTTGTTCTTTTGGTTGGGTTCCTAACTGAACTTCATTGGCCTAGTTGTGGTGAACTAATCCTTCTGTCACTGGAATGAATCAATTTGCCAGTCCTGCATTTGATATAGTGAGAATAGGTTTTTGTAACAAAAGAACAAAAATAATAGGAACATCATAGTGCTTAGTTTTTACTGCTTAGTAAGCATTTTACGGAAGTAAAATTTCACCAAATTGCATAGTCGTTATAAGGGGTTTGTAATTGGAGGTGAGCGTGAGTTGGTGGGGAGACGCATTTGCACGGGCAATCTCAATTTTAACCAGACGCCAGTGACGAATGGCTTTTGTACATTTATTGTTTTTAAGAATTAGTTTAAAACCTGTCGACAATCAAAACCCGGTTCAGCATCTGAAAGCAGCCACGGCCCAAACACTTGGTATGACTACTGCTTCTTGTATCAAATCATACAAACATATAAAAATGTCTAATGATATCAAGACATCGAGTTATACGAATTTTTCGTACGGATAACCTAAAGAAAAAAAATAATTTCGCACAAAACACAAAAGAAAAAAAAATTACAAAAATGACCATGGTCGCCAGCCTGGCTGGCGATTTAGTGTTTTTTGCCCTAAGTCGCCAGCCCAGTTGGCGACTTAGGCCTCCACCACTGTCGCCAGCCTAAGTTGCCAACTGGGCTGGCGACTTAGGGCAAAAAACATTTTTTTCTGAAATAAATATTGTTTTATATTATTTCAAAATAGAAACTAATAGTTATTGTTTTATATTATTTCGAAAATAATCAACATAGTTTTGATTATTTGAAAAATAACCTATGTGGTGTATGTTATTTCCACAATAATCAACATAATTTTGATTATTTCAAAAATAATCTATGTGGTGTATGTTATTTTCAAAATAACCAACATGGTTTTGATTATTTTAAAAATAACCCATGTGATGTGGTGTTTTCTGCCCTCTGTGACGGCTGAGGCGGAATGTGTCGTGGTAAAACATAGAAAGGTATATTGAACTACCGCAACCCGCCTAATCAGGGAGAAAACGAGTCGCGAGGGGTTCGGTTGATTTATTCGTATGTGTCGTGGTAAATTGAATTTGTAGGGTTATCAAAAGTGAGAACTGAACTTAAAAAAATACTGAAAAGTAGAAAGGCTAAATTATACAAAAACCATGTTTCATGCATACATGTAAACACAAATCATGTTTCATTGACTAAGAAATTAGAAAAAAAACTAATGTCGGCCCCTCTTTGGACGACGAGGCCAGTCCCGCTGAAACGGTGAGGGTGAGTAGGTGGTGCGTCCCCGCACCGTCCTCTGTGACGGCTGTCGATGTGGTGGTGGTTGGGCGGTCGTCCGATCGAGGCCTGTATCAGGAGGGTCCTGCGACGGCGGAGGCGCATCACCAAGCTGTGCGAAAGCCAACTGATGCGGGCTCTGGTGGGTGTCGTCTCCCCTCTGCAACATGTCAGCATAGTCCGCGTAGGTAGGGTCGAGGACCACGTCCGGGTCGACATGGACGGGCTGAGGCGGAACGCAGGGTGGGCGCTTACTGGACGGTGCCGATGGAGCAGATGAGGACGTACCGGCAGGCTTGTGCACCGTACGCTGCGACATGGCGACGTACTCATTGTCCAGGTCGAACGTGATGTCGAACCCCAGGCTGGAATCGGAGCCGGAAGGGCGCGCAGGGGTACCCTCAGAGATCCGTACACCACCACGCGATGCCACGTCCACGTGAGGTGGAACACCTGAACGGTAAGAGCGGGCCGGGGGCGCACCAAGATAAATAGGGGCGTCGATGGCCGTACCTGACGGTCCGGGTGCATCCTGCGGATGAGCGGCCGGCTGCGACGGCGTCTGAATGGGAGGGGCCCTCGGCGGAGGAGGTGCAACAGATGTCGACGAGGTGGCGGAACTCTCCCGCAACAGCTGCGTCTCAACTCGATGAATGAAGGCGATGGCTTTCCTGTACTCCTCGGGTGTGATAGGTAGACGTGACTCACCCCGATGGTATAGCGGCTGCGTGGTAGAGGTAATCGCACGAAGGCCGTCAACCTACCAAGACCAGAACACAATGGTAAGCAGAAATAACAATGACAAGCAAGAAACCGAGTATTTGTTTGTACCTGGCGGTGCACAGGGGATGCGTGGTGTGGATCGTACGTCTGCTGCACACTCGGGGCAGGGATTTCGGCAGGCGTTGGAGCTGGTGGGGCAATGCGAGGAATAGTGCGGCGGATATACCATCGAAGGTAGTCGCCATATGTCCTCGGATCGTATGGCCTATCCTCGCGCACTACGTCCATCCCTGCTCTCTCCTCCCAGCGGCGAGTGTACAGAGCCTGCCGATCCTCCCAAGTGAAAGCCTTCTTGCCCTTGCGGGTTTGCCTGCAAGAAAAACAAAAGTGTTAAGTCTTTTTGTGGAGCGGAAACACTATGCGCAGAGATGATCGCGAGCTTACTCATGCTGGGCATGCGACAACCGATGTGGAGCGTCGACAGGAGGGACAAGCTGATATAAGCCAAACTGCCGCATCACCCGCCATGGAGCGTATACCTCCAACATATGTCTGAAGACAAGAACACATCGGGTGAGCCATAAGTCCCGGTCCCCTGTGCATATCGATGAGATCCCGCCTGCAGCTGTGCTCTGAATGTAGGTGGCCGTCCAGACCCTCCAGACAACACGCGAGGGATGGAGCAGCTCCAGCTCATCACTGTACGCCCCGTAGCATGCGTGCACCTCACGCTGCAACCAGCGATCCCCCATGGTCGGGCGATCTGCCTCGTCATCCGCATCCCTGGGCGGGTACCCCTCCGCCAGCGGCACGGGGACATCAGTGCCGAGCGGTCGTCCTACGGGAAGGTGCTCGTACGACCACAGGATAATAAGGAGAGGACACCCAGCCATAACTGCCTGCCGGGCACGGCGAACGCAGGCGTCGCACAACGCTCGATACGTCGCACACAGAACCGCCGAGCCCCAGCTGATCTGTGGAATCTGCTCGATCGGCATGTCTGCGAGCATCTGCGCCAGTGGAACAAGCCAACGGTCCACCGTGTCACCGTGCGTACCTGCGAACAAAAACAAACAGGAAGTTAAGATTTAAATGCAGTAAGTAACATACATGTGTATGTACCATGAGTAAGCGTACCAGTGAACATGAAGCTACCAAACAAGTGTAGTAGGTACGCCTCGAAGTGTCGGCTGACTGTCCACTCATCAGCATCTGCTGGGCATATCCGAAACTGAGCGAGCCAGGCTGCAGGAACTCCCGCGTCATGCTGGAAGGGCTCGTGTCCTAGAGGTAGGGGGTGAAACCTCTGTGTGAATGCCACATCCCACCCGGCAGGAGTGGGTGGTGGTATCCAGGCCTGTCCTCGAATCGGCAGGCCGAATAACATCGCCACATCCTCCAGGGTGATGGTCATCTCCCCCCACCGGAAGTGAAATGTGTGTGTCTCCGGTCTCCATCTGTCCGCCAGAGCAGACACCAGTGATCGATCGTGCCTGAAGGCCTCTGCTCTGGTGATCGTCCTGGCAAAAGGAAGAAGTCCCACCGCCCTCAGCCGTGCGATGTATCTCATGTCAAGAGGCCAGGCCGTGCCCGGCGATCGTAGGCGAAACGGCTGAAGCTCCTCTCCGGTCCTAAGGGCTCGAGCTCGATGACGATCATCATAGTACTGATCCAGTAGCTCAGGAAGCTGTCTGCGATCATGAGCCATGTCTGCAAGCAAAAACATTGAGTTAGTACGCCATACGAAATGAGTGAGAAACAAACATAAATACACGAGAGGAATGATTACGCATTGCACAACAGTGCTGATTGATTCGCGTTCAGTGCGATCCGGATGCATTAGGACATGTCCTCCTTGTGTGGCCAGGCTGTCGACAAACAGCACACTTTCGCAGCTCATCGCGCTCTGCATTATCCATGTCGTTGCTGATTCGAAGTTTTCGTCGTCCAGGGCCTTTCCGCTCCAAGTGTGGGGGTGGAACATACAAGATCTGACCTGCTCTGCGTGACAGCTCTCTGTAGTGCTCCTGAGTTCCCCAGACCTCGAAGTCTGCAGTCCATGTTTTAGCGAGGAACCGTGCGCCATAGTAAAGTGATATGTACGTCTCAACTGACTTGTTGTCATGCGCACACGCTGCCATCACATGGGAGCACGGTTTATGCAACAAAGCAGGCTTGTTACAAGTGCACTTCACGCCGTCTTCAAAAATGACACCTTGTTTTCTGATCGACTGCATGTATCCTCCCCCCACGTTCTTACTCTTCAGATAAACAATCCAACTTTGCCTTCTGCTGTTTGGAATGCACTGGGCTGAGTGTTTGTGAGCGGCCGCGGCTTTCATTTCTAAGTACCTCTGCACTTCGTGAGGATATTTTGCTGGTGTGACCCCAAGTAGTGCTCTTGCAGCTGTACCCCTCTCATGGAAGTATTTAGCAGTGCGATGCCATGTAAATTCCACAATTCCGGTGAGCGGAAGCCCTCGCACCCCCCTCAACACAAAGTTGTACACCTCCGCCATATTGGTTGTCATTATTCCGTATCTAGCTCCTGCCTTATCGTGCAGTAGTGACCATTTCTCTGGAGCTTTGTCACCGATCCATTCACTAAATTTCTTTGTTCTTGATCTCCGGCTGCGACGTATCGGCCCATCTGAAGTTCCCACGACATTTTCTTCATCCTCCGTCTGTTGTGAACTGCTTGCCTCAGATCTTTGAGCTTTAGTTAGGTCCGAGGTATCTTTCTCTAGCTCGTCCCAAATTCGTTGGAACTTATGGCCCTGATTCTGATCACACAACCGCTTGAACTTCTTCATCAGGCCTATGTTTCTGTAGTGTGTGAAAAAGTTGGCCGCAAGATGTCGTTTGCACCACCGACTTATCAAGTCATTCCATCTGTATTGCGGGTCCTCTGTGTGCAACATGAACTCTATGGCACTCAACAGGCCCTTGTGTCTATCATGGATGACGCACACATTCCGTCTATCCTTCACAACAGCTTGTTTCAGATTTGTAAGGAACCACACCCAACTGTCTGTGCTCTCGCCTTCTACGATGGCGTACGCCATCGGAAGTAGCTGATTGTTTGCATCTGCGCCAACAGCTGTCATTAAAGTTCCCTTGTACTTCCCAGTTAAAAATGTGCCATCCACGCAGAGTACTGGCCGCATGTACTTGAATACAGAGATAGTCTGCCCGAATGATCAGAATATACGCTCCATGTACTCCGCTCCATGCACCACGTCACCGTTTGTGCCCACAACTGGCTTATGAACCATGTCCATTACAGTGCCAGGGTTGGTATCGACGATTTGTTGTATCAGTCTGGGCACGTAGTTATATGAATCGTAAAAGGATCCAAATAGCATCTCAAGGCCAAGTTGTTTCGCTCTCCATGCCTTGCCGTATTTAATGCTGTATCCGAAAGTGTCAGCCATTTGAGCGACAATTTCTTTTGGTGCCATGTCCAAATTTGCATGAAGGTTCGCCAAAATCACATTTGCCACAAAAGCCGACGATATATTCCTGTGGGTCTGTGAGGCTTCTGTGACCGAACAGTCATGTTCAGTGATTCTCGAAACAACAAAGTGCTCATTATCCCTGTACCGGGCAATACGAACATAAAATCTACATCCCTCCATCGTGCACTTCACTGCGTACAGCCGCGGATTTGTTCTATCCACCTTGAAAGAGCGACGTAGTGCAATGGACTACATCACCACGCCTTGCTTTGCCTCCTCCTTGCTTCGGAAATGTCCTAAAATTAATCTTTGCTCATCCAATGTCGACTCCAAACTGCGATCATTGTGGATTCGTGCATTATTAAAACCACTTGGATCTAACCATTGCTGTGGAGGTCCCATCCCACGATAATCTTCTTCGCTAGACGAATCCGCATAGTCTGCATCCATCTCCGAACCTTCGCTGCCTGAGTATTCCATACCCTCGTCTTCACATTCATCGGCGTAAGCCTCGTCCCCAGTCCAGAAATACCCACTCACGAACCCTGTGTTCGGGACACTGCCAAATTCCTGTGTTATTGTTGGATCAATGACTGGCTCGAGTATCTCTTCCACCGGTGGGATGTTTAGTACCGTTACATACAACACGCAGTCATCTGGGCCATGAATGGGATTTAACACTCTCCTAACTAGAGAACCCCAAGACCGATCGCCTTTAAGTTTACATAATTTCCAACTACCTGTTTCACCAACAGGCACCAACGCTTCTACGACAATTTCATGTTTAGACGAGTCGATATTTAATATGTCCATTACTCGGGTCTTAAGATCTTCAAAATTAACTGCACTAAGATCATTCAATTCCATGTCTACAAGATGACAGCTACATAGGTCATCTCCATGTGGTCCGTTTCTGATTACTTGTTCCCCGTGAAAAACATACACTATTCTTCTTTCTGACATTGTCTACGACAAAAATTTAAAATTAATCTTTACTCTATGTATTTTCCACAAATTTCTATAGCAGATATGTATTTTCTGTTGGATCTAGGTAGATCTTAGTATCTAGGTTTTGATGATTAATGACATTTTGGATAAATCCATGATGATTAAAATTAATCTGAAGTATCAAATTTGATGATTAAATGACAATTTAGATAAATCCTGATTTAGCACAAGTAAATTGAATTGATTATCGGTAAACCTTGAATTGGATGTTTTTCTCGATTGCGGGTTTGATAGTGATGCATATGTAGAGGATGAGCTCGGTGGTTACATCAAGCTTGTGATGATTGATTGATCAAAAGGTAATACGTTAAATCTGAGACTGATGACTCCAGTTGTGGATTTTATATCGATGCACATGTTGAGGGGGAGCTCATCACTTTGGTCATCTAGGTTGATTGATATCATGATATGAGTAGTATAGATCGTGTGCGTATGTGTTTATCATCTACGATCTATATGATTGTATTTTATCTTATACTCATTTGCTACTCGTTGAATATAGTTTGTCATGTCATTTGAAAGAGAAACCGTTGAGCTAACTCCTGTGTGGAGTAGCTTCTCTGGAGGTGATTAATGACGACTTATATATGAGACTAATGTTGTGCATTGAGTGTACGTATTGTAGTCTCAGTTTGATTGCAGGATAAAAGCGAGCAAGGGTGTGAAGAGGATGAAGTCGATATGAGACATCTCGAGCGAGGTCGAGCTTAGCAAGGTCGAGCTTTGCGAGGACAAGTGTCAAGTGGTCGAGCTTCGCGAGGTCAAGCTTAGCGAGGTCGAGCCTTGCGGGGACAAGCGTCGAGCGGTCGAACTTTACGAGGTCGAACTTCACCTAAGGTAAAATCCAAAATTAAGGATTGTTTTCTTAGGGTTTTACCGGTCTTGGTGTTTGGAGACAAACCGGGTTGATATGTTTCTTTTTACTAGTTTGACCGTACTATTAAGAGGGGTCGGAAACTAGTAGCTTGAATCTATCTAGTGCGGAAGCTCAGATGCATTCATATCATCTTGCATTAGTGTCTTGCATTGTTAGTGAGTCTAAGTGTAGTTCATGTGTATTAGATTAAATGTTTTGAAAACTGCACTTAGTCATGATCGCCAGCTGTTTAAATTGGTTTATTTATCTAGAACTGGTAGTGGTCGTATTTGCATGTTCTGATCATATCAGTGTTGATACGTGGTGGTGGTCGTGTCGCTTGTTTGGCGGCTTTCTGTTTAGGGTTTGGGCGTGGTCGTAGGAGTTCGAACTGGTCGTACCAGTCTTTGACTCGCTTGCGTACGCTCGACCAAACCCTATCGACCACCTGTTTTCGATCGGATGTCAAGACCTGTGTGGTCGTGGTCGTTGCTAAGTGACACAAATCACATCCGCGAGAAAACGGCAAATCCGTATGTGCAAATACTTTAAAATTGCATTTGAGATGATTTTGGCTTGAACATTTTGACAGCAGGAAAGTTTCTGAGTTTTCTAGAAACTTCTAGACCTTTCTAGGTCTTTCTCTTGTTGACAAAATTGTAGAGATCTGAGTTATCTTTCTAACAAGCCAAAAATCACCTCAATCGGATCTCTGGATGAAAAGTTATGCATGTTTTACTGTCAGTGTGCAGTGGCCGGACAAATGCATCCGTCCGGGGCTATCTGTCCGAAGTGGCCGGACAGTGTCCGAAATGGCCGGACATTGTCCGGCCTGTACAAATTTTTTGAGCCGAAAAATGAAACAGAGACAAATGCATCTGTCCGGGGCATTTGTCCGTTATGGGCGGACTTTGTTCGAAATGGCCGGACATTGTCCGGCCTATACAAGTTTTTTGAGCCGAGAGTTAACAGAGACATATCCATCTGTCCGGACGTTTTGTCCGGACAAATGGTATCCATCCGGCCTTCACAAATTTCGCCCAACGGTCACTGACACATTTGCAACGGCTGAAATTTTTGTACTGGCCGGACAGTGTCTGAAGTGGCCGGACGTTGTCCGGCCTGTACAACTTTTGGCCCGGTTTCTTGCAAACGACTAGTTTTTCATTGAGGCTATAAATACTTCGTGTTTGGCTTCATTTTTGGATGCTCAAAGACTTCATTCTTCAGCTGAAAACATAGCCAATTGCGTTGCATATGTGTTGTAGCATTTAGAGACTAGAATTGAGCCCAAATCTTGAGTAGATTTGAGAGAAAGCTTGAGGGAGAGTTTGTGAGTGTGTAGTGCACTTCATCTCCATTAGATTGCTAGTGCTAGAGTGTTGAGCATATCATTTGCATCATTGAGTTTCTAGCACGTGGTTGATTCAAGTGAAAGCGCATCCGGCTTGTTACTCTTGGCGATCGCCTTCGCCTAGACGGTGCCGGAGGAGAGCCGAGATCTCTCCAATTGAAGTTTGTCGGAGAGGCCGGCAAAAGATTGTGAAAGGTGTTGTGCTCGCCTATCCGTTGTGGAGAAGGTGCAACCCTAGTGAGATATCCTTCGTGGATATAGAAGCGAGGCTCCGAGAGAGCGCTTCAACGAGGAGTAGGGGAGACCGGGCGAGTCTCCGAGATCTCGGTAAAAATATTGTGTCAATTGCATAATTCTTATTTGCTTTATATTCATCTTGACACAATTGCTTATATCACTATTGTTGCATGTATTGTTAAATATTTCATATGGTTGAATGCAACTAGTTGATTGAATTGTTTTAAGCCTCATTGTATAATTTAGGTCTCTCAATTATTCTTTAAAATTGCTTAATTGAAAAGAAATTTTAAAAGCCTCCTAATCACCCCCCCTCTAGTCGGCATCCTTGATCCTACATTTTCCACAAATTTCTAAAATAGATCTATACTGTAAACTAAATTTCTAAAGCAGATATGTATTTTCCACAAATTTCTAAAACAGATCTATACTGTAAACTAAATTTCTAAATCAGATATGTATTTTCCACAAATTTCTAAATCAGATCTATACTGTAAACTAAATTTCTAAAGCAGATATGTATTTTCCACAAATTTCTAAAACAGATCTATACTGTAAATTAAATTTCTAAAGCAGATATGTATTTTCCACAAATTTCTAAATCAGATCTATACTCTAAACTAAATTTCTAAAGCACATATGTATTTTCGACAAATTTCTAAATCAGATCTATACTCTAAACTAAATTTCGAAAACAGATCTATACTCTAAACTAAATTTCTAAAGCAGATATGTATTTTCCACAAATTTGTAAATCAGATCTATACTCTAAACTAATTTTTAAAATATATCTGTATTACAAATTTATTTTCTGAAACAGATATATATTTTCTATGAATTTCTAAAACAGATCTATACTCTAAACTATATTTTTAAAACAGATATACATTTAAAATTAATTTCTAAAATATATCTGCATTTTAAAAAACTTACCTCCTCCTCTTCTTCCTCTTCTTCTTTTTCTTCTCCTTCTCTTTCTCCTCCTCTCCCTCTTCTCTTCTCTCTTTCCTTCCCTTTCCTCCTCCTTTCTTCTCTCTTTTTTTTTTTTTACCACAGGCCAAATGATTTTGCCCTCCTGTGTCGCCACGGGCTGGGGTTATATAGCCCCCTAAGTCGCCAGCCCGGCTGGCGACAGAGGAGCGGAAGCCTACAGTCGCCAGCCGGGCTGGCGACTTAGGGTTTACAGTACTAAGTCGCCAGCCGGGCTGGCGACTATGGTCATTTTTGCAATTTTTTTCTTTTGTGTTTTTTGCGAAATTATTTTTTTACTTTTCGTTTTTCGTACGAAAAATTCGAGTTATACTGCTGCTGTTTTGCTAATATCCGAACACACGGCGTTGGTGTTGAGTGATTTCTGCTTTGAGATACCCGGTTTCCGCTTCCAAACACTACTTGTTATTGTGTGTTTGATTAAATTTAAACTTCTTAAATTATCAATAAATAGAAATTAGTTTATAAACTTAATAAATCTTTTCTGGGTGCAACTACAGAATAATGGACATTACATTTTACTATTGTTGAAAATACTCTTATATAGTATCCGACATTTAAGACATAAAATATGTATAGCTTGGTGGTGAGTACTCATGACTGTATGTAAGTGACCTAGGTTTGATCCTCAGGTATGTCATACTTTCTAAAATATTTTTATGTATTTGTGTTGAAATCTGTGTAAATTTTAGTGATTTTTACTGAAACCCATATGATTTTATAGATCTATTTTGAAACTTTCTTAAGTTTCATATATATTTGACAACACTTATACTAGTTATGTTTGTCTATAATGAAACGCAAATATATATGATGAAATCTACATATATTTTCATAAAAATCACACAAATTTTATGTGTTTTTGTCAGAATCAAAATAAATTTTATGAATTTATGTTGAAATCTATGTAGATTTCAATAATTTATATTGAAACTTACTTATGTCTCATTGATTTGCCTTAACTCTCTCATTCATGCATGTCATATTTATTTATAATGAAACATGAGTATATATAATGAAATTTGGATAGGTTTTATGTATCTTTATGAAAAATACACTCAAGTTTTAGTGTGTTTTTTTGTCAAAATCGAAATATTTTTTGTGGATTTATACTGAAACTTGTGCATGTTACAATGATTTTTGTTGAAATCCATCAAGCTTCATGGATCTATGTTGAAAATCTTCTAGGTTTCATATATATATATATATATATATATATATATTTGACAATAATTGTGTTAGTTATATTTGTCTATAGTGAAATATAAGTATATGTAATGAAACATGCATAATTTTATATATTTTCATCAAAACCTAGTCAAGTTTCGTGTGTTCTTTGTCAGAAATGAATTAGATTTAGTGGATTTGTGTTGAAACCTATGAAGATTTTGATCATTTTTGTTAAAACTCGTTTAGATTTTATGAACTTGAAATTTCCTTAGACTTTGTACGTACTTGGCAACATTCAAGTTTGTTATGTTTGTCTATTGTACACAAGTATATGTAATGAAATCTAAGTGTTAAGTGGGTTTTATGCATCTTCATTAAAATTTACTTAAGTTTCCTACGTTGTTTGTAAAAATAGAAATAGATTTTGTGGATTTATGGTGAGATTCATGTAGATTTCAAATGAATTACACTCAAATAATTTTTAGTTATTAATTTTGCTCTATCTATGTATATATTTTAGCTTGCTCAAGTTACTCAATTCTAATTGTTACTTTTGATATGTCTGATGAATCATGAGTAATTTAGGATCTTGATTGTTTACTAGACTTCACGGAAAAAAAATAACATTGCTTTTTTTCCTTTAAAAAAAATGGTACCGTAAAAAGGTAGAAACGAACATGATCTATCCAATATGAAAGACACTACTTATATTGTATCAAATAAAAAAGAAAAAAACTAAATTTCATTTAATAAAAAATAAAATCTATTGGATTCATGTGGTCTTGAAGGTTCTCAAGTAATACTCTAGCCAGTAGATGAAATTATGTAGGAAGATTTTTATAAGTAAGAAAATCTCTAAAATTGTTAAATTTTGTATGGACAATTCTAAATACTGGAGATAAGATGTATTAAAAACCTTATATAAAAAGTTTTCTACACAATTTTTTTTATCCCTAGCAAATTGAGCTAATATGCCCATAAATAACAAAATGAATAACTAACTTATTACCACTATTATATTAGAAAAAAAGAGGAAAAAACAAGAATATACGTTTATGAGCACAATGTTCTAACGAACTGAATTAATGGCTTGTCTTATAAATTAAACGGGAAAACATTATGAAAATAATACGGGAAAACAACCAGGCTTTTTTTAGGATCAATTTTAATTTATTAGAGTTTTTAGTTCAAATAATATTTGTAATTATGAAAATTGAGTGTCCGACTTTGCCGATACAACAATTTTTGGTACAAGATCCTCAGGACGGTCCGAGCGCGGGCGCGAGCGATGGAGTTCAGCAGGAGCAAGGAGTTGTTTGAAGATTGTTGCCAAAAACTTTCAAGAGTGTCCACCTCTAGTGTGATTCTTCTTTATCAAAATTGTCTAACTCTATATGAATTTGATAGAAATTGAGTTGTTGTTATGATAAGTTAAAAAAGTTTGTTATTAACCCATGGATTTGGGGGTTAGACAAGAAAGTAATCCAAATTTGATTCTTATGTTTGTTATAAGAAAGAATAATGGGGAATTATTTGGCTATCTTGTGGCTTATAGTACCTTAGAAAAATTGTTGTTTCTCTTATATCTTGGTGTTTCATCTACTATAAGGACAACACACTGTAGAGTTTATGTATCGAAAGCCTGGTTGTTTCTATTTGAAGCAGGGGCCACTCGTCTTTTTTCTAAAAAAAATGTTCATAAATTGACGCACAGCTCTTGAGTTCTGATGATTGTGTCATGCACGAATCTCAGAGCGGTCAGCACCCACCGAACGCACCTTCGTGTCTTCTTCTACTTGCTAGGGTTTTTCCTCAGCCGCAGCAGCACAGACAGCAACCCTGAGAGAGGGATCGATGAGGCTTCTAACCCACAACATGCTGGCCTCGAACGTGAGGGGGGTGAGCAATGGCTACCCTCTTCGGCTGGAGGCGACCAAGTGGTCCTCCAAGGAGGTGGACCTCAACGCTGACTTCCTCCGCGGCGTCCTCCCCAAGATCGACTGGCCCACGCTGTCCGCCGCCACCCGCGCACTCGGCCTCCTCGACCTCCTCCCCGCAGCGCCGCCACTCGACCCCACCGCCTCGCTCTTCGTCCCCGGCGCCGAGGCGGACGAGGGCAGCCTCCTCCGCCGCTTCCACCACGCCCTCCTCGAGCTCCACGTCGAGGAGGGCGCCCTCGTCTGCCCCGAGTCTGGCAGGCGCTTCCCCATCGCCAAGGGCGTCCCCAACATGCTTCTCCATGAGGACGAGGTCTGACCGGATGCTATATCTTGCTCTTACGTAGTTTGGGTTTTGTGGCTCGAACTTTTTGGAATTTGGATGTACGATATTGATCATAACGCATTAAGTAAGATCATAGTATTATCATCATCGATAAGGATGGAGTTTTAGCGTCGGAATTGTCTTTGTTTCAGTGATTTGGTGGTGAATTTGCTGCTTGTTTTGTGAGTTGTGACTTGAGAGGTGTTAGGTGCGACGAGGTATTTTTGCTGTTACAGGGTATTTGACTATTTGGGATTGGGGTTAGTTGTACTGATTAAGGTAAGTCTCGTCGATTCTGGGTTAAATTTCTTCATTATCATAAATCTCTAGTTTCATCAGATTTTTCCTTTTTTTCTTTTCATATTGCAATTGATTTTTGTTTGGGTAACTTGATGCTACACCTGCTTTTTTGTCACTGAAGTTGCAATGTGGTGTATGACTAGGAGCGTCTAGTGCATACTTCGGTGGTAGAATACAATAAAATTTGCTCCTGTTTTTATCGAGTTGCATCTTTTAGTACAAAATTGCTCTTTCTCTGGGTATTGGTCCTATTTTTAGTGCTTTGTTGTGACTGATCTGTGATAAATACGGAGAACTCTGCATAACGTTCTCCATATTTTTAGTGTTTGCAAGTAGCTAGCTGTTCAGTTTGTCTAATATAACCGGTCCTGAGGTGCCATCATCTACCTAGGATGTCCCAAATATCCTGCAAATTCATGTGGTTCGAAAACTTTGCAGCTGACATCACTATCTTGTTTCTCGAGTTGTCAAGGTTTGGATTTGGTTGGAAACCTGTGCTTGATAAGGCTGTTGAGGTTTTTGAGTTTGATGGATTATAGTGTGCAACGATTTTTGTTCTCTGAGGCATATTGATTTTAGGCATTACCAAAACTATCTTCTTGACGGTTTGCCAGCCTTTTTGTTAATCTCAGTCTGGTTTGGATTGTGGTATAACACCCTGGACTAATACCCTTGAAAAGAAAAGGATAAGTTGTAGATAATACTTGAGCAGGCAAATGTTCTGTTTGCTAATTTAGCTTGGGAGTGTAGTCACCCTTCACAGTTTGTGGGGACACAAGGATTTCATGGTCGATTTCGTTTGTACCGAGTTAATTCTGCTATTGTTAAGTTATACTCTCCTTTTCTTACCTAGAAACTAGAATAGGATGTTTTAGGATGAAGTGGTTAAATTTTATTTAGGTGAAGTTTGGTTTGGAATTGTAACGGTGACTGTAATGATTTTTAGAATCTATTGGAAATAGAGATGGAATGGATCCGTGATACTTTCAACTTGATGTGTTGAAATTTCTATAGAGATGTATTTTTAATACGAATATTGTGACTACAATGTTATCTAATTAAACACTGAGTAACACATTATTTTTGATATGGCTATTGTGATTATAGTGTAATCCAATCAAACACTGAGTAACGTATTCTCTTTTTTTTTTTAAGGAATAATGGGAATTTGGAGCAAAAATCATTGAAACAAATGTGTGTTTTCATATTGTCCCTTTGTAGTAATAGTGCTCGGATATGCATGGTACATCGTTGCTCTGACCTGAGGTCAATGTTCTAGCATCGTTTTGGTTGCGAAGCCTGCTTGATTTGTAATTTAGAAGGCAGCATATGCCCTTTGGACCTTCGATGCTTAGATCATTATGTTGAAAAATAGAACCTTCTATAATTGCAGGATTTGGCCATTTTCTCTTGAGTTTTCTGAGTAATTTAATTCTTCGAGAATGCAATTTAACTAGATAATCGTTGTCGGAATTACACTCTGCAGGCTGCAGCTCATGCGATGCTAGGTTAACTATTAAAATTAGCCAAACTAATACACAGTCATAGCCTATTTTAAGGATATTTGGTTCATAGGCGTCGTATACAATGATCGAAGCCAAATTTGGCAGTCAAAGGGATTGTGTAGATAAGTAGTAAAATCTTGGTTAAATCCCATTAATTTATCAATATTGATCACAAAAGAAATGAGGGTCAAATCTTGCAAGAACTAAAATGTTACCGGATAAAAACTAGCTGCCAATCAAATATATCCTTGATGAAGAACACCCAGAACAGGCAATTGTTTGGTCCAGCAGACGGCAGGGTTCATGGCTGAAGGGCTCATTGCAGCGGGAGATCCCTGGAAGGCTGTAATAGCTAGAGAACGCATTGCAGCCGCGCTTGCGCTGCCTCGGATTGCATGATGCGCAATGCGCGGTCGCCGCGAGGTCGGCGAATGCCGGAGATCCAACAGGCTCACCAGCGCTGCCACCGGCGGGAGGTGCCGTGGAACCACGGGCGGATGCGGAGTCGTTTGTTGCACTAGCTCTTGATCAGTTTTTCTCCTTGTCAGTGTGCCCCGCAATCTCTGGCATGTCGTCACGTGAAAGTTGTGAAACTCAACTCGTATGGGATCAAAAAGTCTGGAATTTCAGCAAATCTTGCGACATTTCTATTTGCGACTCGTATGGTGTCTGTGTGGAAGGCTATATAACTTCCAACACACCCCTTCTGTGTCGATCCTATCCACAATTCGAATTGTCTAGTCTGTCTAAAATTCTGAAGATATGAGACATGGATGTAAATTTTGCCTTGTGTCGGCGGTTTAATTAGGATTTAGGTATCTTAATCTTATGTACAAGTGAAATTGAGGTGCTCATAATTTTATGAGATATTTTAAAATTCTAGGAGGTCTTTGTCTCTGTATTTTTCTGTCTAGAATTCTTTGTAGATGAAGATGAAGAGATGGCAAAGCAAATAGTTCACTATTTTGACATCTAGTGTTTGATTTTATCAAATGGCTTGAATAGAGTAAAAAAAAAATGTCTTTTGAACGGCAAGCCAAACATCTCCGAAGATATGGTCAATCGGACAAATATTTTGTAAAAAGCATCATGTCCTTGGAAAGATAGGAAACTCATTGACCATCTGTTTTTTAAATCGACAGTGAGGGTCGGTGACACATCAAGGTTTGCCCTTTTGTTAAATAGGTTGACTAATCATAGCTCTCTGTTATCACTGCTCAGATGTCTAGCAAAGCTGCTCATCTCATCTCAGAGATACAAACTTCTCATCAAAGATTTTATTTGGCAGAGTAGATTTTGACTCGTTCTTAAAAATTTTTATGGGTTAATTTTACTAATGTCTTTGCAAAATCTGTGTATTTCACAATTATCATTGCAAAACTAGAAATATCTCAAAATACTCTTACAAAACTAATACAAGTCATATTCATTCCCTACCTTTTGGGTCTTCTATGGTTAATACAAAATAATCACAAAGTGACTAGTATTTTGTCTTCCATTGTATAACTAACAAAAAATTTTAATCAGTGACCTTAATCAATACCGAAGGGAATGCATGATTAGTGGGGATACGTTGTGTTACAGGGATAATTGCCACATTTCTATTTTTGTAAGGTAATACCTATAAGAGAGTTTTGCGAGGACATGTATGAAGTTCAACATTTCTATTTTTTAGGGTAAAGAGGGTTACGCAAAAGCATGCATGAAATCACCTTTCTCCAGAATTATTTTTTTCACAAACCCAAACAGAGCCTAATATTTTAGTTATCTGGTAAGTGAATAGTGTGGAGCACGAGGAAATGCCTGGAGCATACTGGACGAAGGCAGGTTGGCGTGAAGCCGCCAAGTCTGTCTGCACGACCACCAGTTTTTGTCTCCCCCTCAGACGAGCCTGCGTGACCCATAGGCCATATGGGCCGCCACACCAGTATCATGCGTTTGGTCCTTGTATGACTACAAAATTATTAATGTATATTAATGATTGTTAACCCAAATGATTCTCAATATTGTATGGTTTGAGAATGATTAGTATATATTCATATTTTTTAGCATGGATTAATATTAATTAAGAATAATTAAGGTACAATAAAGATTAAGGTGAAATAAAAATTTAACTAGTTTTAGTAGTATTTTTTATTTTATATATTCTTTACTTATACTAATCATACAACCAACTAAACAATATTTCATCTCGACCTACACTATTTCATACACCAAACCAAATATCATTCAATTACATCTGCATAATCTGTCCCACTCAGTCTATTATATTTATACAAATCAAATTCAATATAATTAAGATAATCAAACACACCAATAACTACTAGCATGATAGTGCTGTGTTGTCGCCACAATGGGAAACAAGGCTCCCCTCAATTGACATCATTCTCAGTAACTCTGGACCATGAAAAGCTAATCCACGGTAACAGAGGGTGTGGATCCTCCCATTCGACGGTATAAATGTTGCCATGCTGCTGGTTTGGCCCAAACATTGGCAGTTTGACACAAAAAAGCATGTTGTTTTTGTTGCTTATGTCATGTAAAATCTTTCTTGGACTGTCGGCGGATCTAAAAAATTTTAAAGATAAGATACAAATATTTGAGATATAAGTTTATTATTATTTATGTCTGCGGCCGTTGAGCCTTTTGATTTTCCGAGAGAGAAACCAATAGGGAAGAAAGGTAATTCTCAGATACAAAATATTGCTAGTGATCACAGACGCTCCCAACCTAAAGGAAGGACGGTACAAATATGGCGCACGGCCTAAACTTTGAGCAGCGCAAAGGATGGAACATAGCGGTAATTCTCATATGGTGGAAAATTTGGAACGAATGCAACGCCAGGGTATCCAGGCAACAAGGAAGAAACACGCATGGACTGTTGGAAGAAATCCTTTCAGAAGCAAAGTGCTGGATGCAAGTGAAGGAAATTAAATCTCTATATAATTACTGTAGGGCACTGTGGTTAGGGTCCTGTTGTTAGGGTAATGCTTCTTACAACTGACCGCTGAGCTTTGTGTAATACCTGTAAATCCTCTCCCTCTTTTATCAACCAAATGCAGGGCTTCTGGCTATTCGTCAAAAAAAAAAAAAAAAAAAAAAAAAAAAAACTACCACTACGCAGTGGGAAGAATTGCTAAAAAAATTTCGTGTATTGTTGTGTGGACCGTAGAGTTCAAAACCATCATCTCATGCTTTTAGCTCTTTACAAGGGCCACACTGGCCGTCTTTTTAGGGGTACAATTCGAGACTTTTTGTATTTATGTTAGATTCGTGTTGCGTAGATCCAATTATGAATAGTTTGATTGTGACATCAGTATGATAATCTTGAATTTGATCTTTTATTTATATATATATATAGACACTATTTTACATCTACTTCTAGAATAACTATTTTATACCTACCTTCTATGTCGTCGGATCGTGCATCGAGATTACATTTTTGCTAACGGTAGCCGTAAATTAGACGTCCGTAAATTCCAGTAAAACTGATCGAACCGCTAGCCGTTTCCAAAAAAATCTATGATTAGTTCGTTACAACTAAAATCGCAATATCCCTACAAAATAGGAACCGCCTCAAAAATAGGAATCGAAATCATATATCGACCAGTAAAAAAAAGGCAAATCACTTTCATCTACACATTATCAGATACCACAAACCATCAAAATAAAATCTCATGGAGATCGTCGTCACAATACAGCAGTAATCCTCGAATTGATCGACCAGTAAATTGTGAGTATTTCTAACATAATCATCTAATTTACTGTATAGCCTAATTCATTTTACTGACATATTAATCATCGTTTACTACATTACACGATTGTAATTTACTACAGTGTCATGGATACATCATCGCCACCAAGAGAACAACAAGGATCATATAGAGTTTTGTTTGGTCTTTGTGATATTTCATCAAATGAAGGATCAGCATATTCAACCCAAGATGATTCCTCATCTCATGTCCATACACATGTATGTCTAATCAATTCTATCAATTTACTGATTTACAAACTGCATTGGTCAATACTATATTCTCTCTATTCGAAGTACTGAACCCAGTTTGCCTTTTGGGTGCCCTAGAATTGCACTTAAATGGCGATATGTACTTAGCAGTTGCCTTCGTCTTGTGTAATCCTCTGCCGAGTTTTGTTTTAGGTGCTTGCTGTGGAGTTGTGACGACTGTTGCAGTATGTGGCTTTGGATCATTGATTATTTTGTCGATGACATCATTTGCCCTCTCCAACTCTTTCATCTTAATAATATCATCGACATCTTTCATTATTGCACCGACTGCTCCAAAATAGAAAATTTAGTTTAACTGTTATCAACATATCAGATTATATGACTTAAATTTATTACTTTTACAGTCATTCGAATAACTATTTACTGTATTGGGAATATCTATTTGCGGTCCTGTTACAGACATGTCCTAATATGATTGTTCATTCAGCAAATTTACTACTCAATTTTTGGTATTGTAGATTAAATTTATTGTACTAACCACTATAATTTACTGATTCTTCATAATATAAACATAAGATATGATGTTTCAATTGACAACTGATTCAACATACATGGGTCATGGTAATCAGTTCATGTTGTCGCAGTTGTGCCATGAATATAGATATGAGCAAGCGTCGGTTCAACAATAGATTCCACACATCGTCCGTCTATAAATAAAATAAGGAACCACTACATTTTAGAGCTTTACTACAACAATAATTTACAAATATGATTTCTCACGTAACTAACCTTTCTCCACATCTGTCTTCTCAGATTTGTCCTGTTGTTCAATTCTAGATGTCTCCACAACATTCTTCTCGCCGCCATCATATGCACATTCAACTTTAATGTCATAGTAACTTAAAAGATACTGTCATATCAATAGAATTTTCTGTCTTCTCAAATAATCCCAAATTTTACAACAACTTCTCAATTATATGTGATGACACTAACCAATAATTGTCGGCGCCGTTGCTTTATTGAGAGAAATTCGAATATTTCACGCAACCAATGCAAGAGGGACATCATCGCCATCATTCTCAGCAATATTTCTCTCTTCACTAGATTTATTCACAGATTTAGTACCACTCCCTTGTTTGTTCACTGGTTTGCATGGAACATTCAATCCAATCTTGCCTTTCCCAATTATATTTTTGATCTTCAAGACTAATTCGCGCATTTTCAAGCTTATTGTCAAATTCCTTGATCTTCAAAAGCAATTCAGCTCGACAATTTTCAACATCCTTATCATACGACTTTACAGCTTCCATTACTTTATCCTTCTCCACACCATCAATAGAAGACAGCAAATCATCTAGATGGCTATCCATGCTTGGAAACGAAGATGGAATATCATGGTTCTCAACATAAACACCGGCAAATTTACTTTTGATTTTCTTCTTTGCATAGCAATTGTCTTTGGCATTTCTGAACTGAAAATCATAATATTAAATTCATGTCAATAAATCATGATCAATACCGACATATTACATTAATTCACTGTGCAGTGTTAATATGGCATAACACTAAATTTACTGTCTAATTATAACCACTTTACTGATTCAGTCAGTAAATTCATACTTAAAAAACAGTAAAATGTGATTCTTTTTATAGTAAATTTACTGCTACCTGATTCATAATACATTGAATTTACTTCTCGACAAATTGACTCATGCGTGCATAACCATGAAACATGAAACGTAATATTAAATTCATGTCAATAAATCATGATCAATACTGACATATTACATTAATTCACTGTGCAGTGTTAATATGGCATAACACTAAATTTATTGTCTAATTATAACCACTTTACTGATTCAGTCAGTAAATTCATACTTAAAAAACAGTAAAGTGTGATTCTTCTTATAGTAAATTTACTGCTACTCGATTCATAATACATTGAATTTACTGCTTGGCAAATTGACTTATGCGTGCATAAACATGAAACATGAAACGTAATGTTAAATTCATGTCAATAAATCATGATCAATACTGACATATTACTTTAATTTACTGTCCAGTGTTAATATGGCGTAAAACTAAATTTACTGTCTAATTATAACTACTTTACTGCCTCAGTCAGTAAATTCATACTTAGAAAACAGTAAAGTGACATTCTTCTAATAGTAAATTTACTTATTATCTGATTATAATCACTTTACTGATTCAGTCAATAAATTCGTACTTATAAAATAGTAAAGTGTGATTCTTCTTAGAGTAAATTAACTGCTAAAACCGACCATAATCACTTTATTGTTGTAACATTAAACTCTTTCTGATATAATAGTAAAGTTTGGCACTTAATATAACAGATATACTGCTCAACAAATTGACTTTGTACACGCATAGTGCCTAAACATTACATAAATCATACACTTTCAGGTTTAGTATGAAAAATACTCACATCTAGCTTTCCATAGTGCCTCCTATTCTGTGCATCCTTGCGTGAAACGTCAGCTGCCTCCAGTTTGATTATCAATTCACCACTGAAAAAATTGACACGAGGCGTCTGCTTGATACCAATGGAATGCCGACAATATAAATTGTCCAGGTAATAAACCTGTAAAAACATGAATTAAAATATATGAATACATGTTTACCAACAAGATAAATTGTCCAGGTAACAACTTTAGATATTTACCAATAAAAAAACACTACACCCCTGGATGGTATTTCTCTTACGGTTTCCATGCCAATGCCGTGAAGCGGCCCTTAGGTTGTTCACAACAGCCTGGCACTAGTCCATTCTACCAAAACTTTCTACATCCCTCACAAGGCTAGCAAGTTTTGAGTTTAAATAAAAGCAACTAGTACACAATAGAAACTTGTTTATCAAGACGAGCATGAAACATTGCAAAAAGAACTTGTCAGCACTTCCACGCCTAATGCATTCGATCAATTTGTCAACATGGAAATTTTTATTCCTGCCAACACCTAGACGGTCCATAAATGATGACATGTCGGCTTCCCTGTTTGCAATAGGTGCATCCATTGTTCCTTTTGGAAGACCAAGCACACAGTGGACAGCATAAGACGTGATGGCAAGTCTTTTGTCGTTTGTTACCAAAATCTCCATCTATTCCGGATTGATTCTGTCCATAATCCACTCAATCAAATCCCTAGAACCAATCCTGTCTACGTTGAAATCGATCAAGCATCCAAATCCAATCTCCCTTAACTTATTCTTTTGTGCCTCATTCAACAACCTTACTAGTGTTGGATCTAGGTAGATCTTAGTATCTAGGTTTTGATGATTAATGACGTTTTGGATAAATCCATGATGATTAAAGTTAATATGAAAATATCAGATTTGATGATTAAATGACAATTTAGATAAATTCTGATTTAGCACAAGTAAATTGAATTGATTATCGGTAAACCCTGAATTGGATGTTTTTCCTCGATTGCGGGTTTGATATTGATGCATATGTAGAGGATGAGCTCGGTGGTTGCATCAAGCTTGTGCTAATTGATTGATCAAAATGTAATACGTTAAATCTGAGACTGATGACTCCAGTTGTAGATTTTATATCGATGCACATGTTGAGGGGGAGCGCATCACTTTGGTCATCTAGATTAATTAATTGATATCTTGACATGAGTAGTATAGATCGTGTGCGTATGTGTTTATCATCTACGATCTATATGATTGTATTTTATCTTATACTCATTTGCTACTCGTTGAATTTAGTTTGTCATGTCATTTGAAAGAGAAACCGTTGAGCTAACTCCTGTGTGGAGTAGTTTCTCTGGAGGTGATTAATGACGACTTATATATGAGACCAATGTTGTGTATTGAGTGTACGTATTGTAGTCTCAGTTTGATTGCAGGATAAAAGCGAGCAAGGGTGTGAAGAGGATGAAGTCGATATAAGACATCTCGAGCGAAGTCGAGCTTAGCAAGGTCGAGCTTTGCGAGGACGAGTGTCAAGTAGTCGAGCTTCGCGAGGTCAAACTTAGCGAGGTCGAGCCTTGCGGGGACAAGCGTCGAGCGGTCGAACTTCACGAGGTCGAACTTCACCTAAGGTAAAATCCAAGATTAAGGATTGTTTTCTTAGGGTTTTACCGGTCTCGGTGTTTGGAGACAGACCGGGTTGATAGGTTTCTTTTTACTAGTTTCACCGTACTATTAAGAGGGGTCAGAAACTAGTAGCTTGAATCTATCTAGTGCGGAAGCTCAGATGCATTCATATCATCTTGCACTAGTGTCTTGCATTGCTAGTGAGTTTAAGTGTAGTTCATGTGTATTAGATTAAATGTTTTTAAAACTGCACTTAGTCGTGATCGCCAGCTGTTTAAATTGGTTTATTTATCTAGAGCTGGTCGTGGTCGTATTTGCATGTTCTGATCGTATCAGTGTTGATACGTGGTCGTGGTCGTGTCACTTGTTTGGCGGCTTTCTGTTTAGGGTTTGGGCGTGGTCGTAGGAGTTCGGACTGGTCGTACCAGTCTTCGACTCGCTTGCGTACGCTCGACCAAACCCTATCGACCACCTGTTTTCGATCGGATGTCAAGACCTGTGTGGTCGTGGTCGTTGCTAAGTGACACAAATCACATCCGCGAGAAAACGGCAAATCCGTATGTGCAAATACTTTAAAATTGCATTTGAGATGATTTTGGCTTGAACATTTTGACAGCAGGAAAGTTTCTGAGTTTTATAGAAGTTTCTAGACCTTTATAGGTCTTGCTCCTGTTGACAAAATTGTAGAGCTCTGAGTTATCTTTCTAACAAGACAAAAATCACCTCAATCGGATCTCTGGATCAAAAGTTATGCATGTTTTACTGTCAGTGTGCAGTGGCCGGACAAATGCATCCGTCCGGGGCTATCTGTCCGAAGTGGCCGGGCAGTGTCCGAAATGGAACAGAGACAAATGCATCCGTCCGGGGCATTTGTCCGTTATGGGCGGACTTTGTCCGAAATGGCCGGACATTGTCCGGCTTGTACAAGTTTTTTGAGCCGAGAGTTAACAGAGACATATCCATCTGTCCGGACGCTTTGTCCGGACAGATGGTATCCGTCCGGCCTTCACAAATTTCGCCCAACGGACACTGACACATTTGCAACGGCTGAAATTTTTGTACTGGCCGGACAGTGTCTGAAGTGGCCGGACAATGTCCGGCCTGTACAACTTTTGGCCCGGTTTCTTGCAAACGGCTAGTTTTTCTTTGAGGCTATAAATACTTCATGTATGGCATCATTTGTGGGTGCTCAAAGAGTTCATTCTTCAGCTGAAAACCTAGCCAATTGATTTGCATTTGAGTTATTGCATTTAGAGGCTAGAATTGAGCCCAAATCTTGAGTAGATTTGAGAGAGAGCTTGAGGGAGATTGTGTGAGTGTTTAGTGCACTTCATCTCCATTAGATTGCTAGTGCTAGAGTGTTGAGCATCTCATTTGTATCATTGAGCTTCTAGCACTTGGTTGATTCAAGTGAAAGCGCATCCGGCTTGTTACTCTTGGTGATCGCCTTCGCCTAGACGGTGCCGGAGGAGAGCCGAGATCTCTCCAATTGAAGTTTGTCGGAGCGGCCGGCAAAAGATTGTGAAAGGTGTGGTGCTCGCCTATCCGGTGTGGAGAAGAGCAACCCTAGTGAGATATCCTTCGTGGATACAGAAGCGAGGCTCCGAGAGAGCACTTCAACGAGGAGTAGGGGAGACCAGGCGAGTCTCCGAGACCTCGGTAAAAATATTGTGTCAATTGCATAATTCTTATTTGCTTTATATTCCTCTTGACACAATTGTTTATATCACTATTGTTGCATGTATTGTTAAATATTTCATATGGTTGAATGCAACTAGTTGATTGAATTGTTTTAAGCCTCATTGTATAATTTAGGTCTCTCAATTATTCTTTAAAATTGCTTAATTGAAAAGAAATTTTAAAAGCCTCCTAATCACCCCCCCCTCTAGTCGGCATCCTTGATCCTACAATTGGTATCAGAGCAAGGTCTCTCATTTATCGGCTTAACCGCTAGAGAGAAAGGATGAATTCGCTAGAGAAATTTGGATTGATTGCTCCTAAATTTGATGGCTCAAATTATACACGTTGGAAAATCATGATGAGTACTCATCTTGAGGCATTAAATTTGAAATTATGGAGATTAGTGCAAAAGGGTATGGATAGCTCATTATCTTCGGATAACCATACTCTTCTTTTATATACAAATGCTAAAAGTGTGCTTCTTGATTCTCTTAGCCATGATGTGCTAGAACTAGTGAGTGATTGTTCGACCGCTCACGAAGTTTGGTTGACTCTTGAGTCATTATTTATCGGCACATCTAGCTATGAGCACGCTAAGATGCGTATATTATTGCGGGACTATGAGGCATTTGTGATGTTGGAGCATGACACACTCTCCACCATATATGATCGCTTGATCAACATCACAAATGAGCTCAAAGCCCTTGGTGCTAATATTTCCGATCTAGAGATTTGCAGAAAATTGCTCCAAGTGTTGCCGGAGGGTTGCTATGGAGACTTCATCACCGATCTTGAAAATGGTGATCTTTCTAACACTACACCGAGCGAGCTCATTGACATGCTTATGTCAAATGAGGCAATGTCCAAAGAAAAGGACATGTGTTCCACCTCCGAGCATATTGAGGACAATGATTTAAATGCGGAGGATCAAGAATCTTCGAGCGAGCTCAAGGACGTAAACGATGAGGTTTGCCCTAGCAAGACTAAGGCGAAACCAAGCAAGAAGAGCTCAAGAAAAGGTAGAAAGAAAGGGTCAAAGTCGGAATCTTCATCTCAAGACAATTCTATATGCCATTCGGCATCCGACTCGACGGTATCAAATTCTAACCTCTCTAATAATGAGCTCATGGATATAATTATAGAGTTAAAAGGCTTGCTTGGCAATATGACTAAAAATCTTAGCACTTTAAGGAATGATTACTCATCTTTGAAAGTGAAGCATCAAGAATTGAAAAATTCTTATGACTCCTTTCTTGCCAAGAATTCTATTAGCTCAACATGTGTATTAGATGTTAGAGTTTCTTGTGACTCCCCTATTGATCCATTTCTAGAGTCACACACTTCTAGTTTACATGCTAGCAATAATTCATTGGTTAATTCATGGTTAAATTCAAATGCTAGCTTTGTGAACACTAGTACTTCATGTGATAAGTTGTCAAATGATTCATTTATAGATTCACATGCTTGTAAGGACGATACTAGTAACTCATACCATGATTCATCTAGTGATACATCTTTATGCCATGGTGATAGTACTAGTGGTTCTACTTTTGATATGCCTAGCTCATCTAGTGATTTTTGTGCTATGCCTTCTAGTTCATCAACTAGTGATGAGATGCCGCCATGTTCCTATCATAAGTCATGTATTAACACGAAATCATCTCAAGAACGTAAAATTGAAAATGATGAACTAAAGACTATAGTAAATAGATTGGGCAATAACCTTACTAGATGTCATATGAGGAGTGCCATGCTTACTAAACCCCCTTTAGATCATAAAAAATCATTTAGAAAGGGAAAATTAAATCATGCATACTCAACTAGTAAGAGGCATTATATACTTTATCACACTCATACAAATTCATTCAAAAAGCCCTCTCATACTTCATGTTTATCATATCACTTAAAAGGGCAACATTCGTATAAGTGTGCATCTAATATTTTTGAAATTGGTTCTTTTGGCTCTTATTTGATTTCTTGCTCTAAAAAGGGTTTAATTGCAAAACCTATTCATTGTCATTTTCAAAAACCTAAAGATAAAACAATTTGGGTACCAAAAGACCTATGCGACAAGGCTAGAGGGCCTCGTATGGTTTGGGTACCAAAAAGAGTTTAAATCTTTTTGATGTGTTTAATAAAAACATTTGCATTGCATCTTCTCCTTTATTCTTTGTTGTTTTAATCCATATGGCAAATTTGCAAAAGAATGAAAATTTAAATCTTACATTGTTGCATCTCTAAGGGTTGTAATTTAAAATGCTTCCGTTGCTCATCACAACCCTTTATGTGAAATATTTCAAAATTACAATTATAAGTTTTAAAATGAGCTCATTTGGTCAAAATGGCAAATTTCCATTCAAAAGGCCCAAAATCATCATTTTCTATCTAAATGGTCTTCAAAACGTATTTAAAAGGTTTTTAGAGGCTTTGGATGAAGAAATGATGTTAAAAAGTATTTCTATTGAAAATTAGCCTCAAAAGGATCTTCGAGTATCTTGTTTTTCAACAAAATCGTTTTCAAACGCAAATCACAATCTATTTGGAATTTGCAAAAACTTGCTTTACAAAACTCCTAGATACTCTTAATCCGAAGAAGTTTGAAATTGAAAACTTTCTCAAAAGAGTTCTCATTTGAAAGTTATGGGTATTTGAATGTCACCGAAAAACTTGAATTGACACGAAATACCCTAAATATGCAAAACATGAGTTTAGCTATTTTGATGGTCCATATTTACGAGTGTTGGTTCAAAATGATATGTTTAACTCATGTAAGCCCTTTCATGTCAAAAATCCAATGAAAATCAAATTTGAACTCAATTTGCAAAAGTTTATCGATTTTCAACCTTTTTGCTTAACACAAGATTCATTTGACCATAACTCTCAATTAAAAAATTCTTTTTGGAAAATTCTTTTTGGAAAATGTTTTTGATGCATTGAAATTCATTCCTGCAAATTTTCATCCCAATTGGACTTGATTTGAGCAAAATTGACACTTTTCACAAATTGAAAAAGAAATCTGCAAAATTCAGTTTTCTCGTGGTTTTGGGCTGAATTGTCATTTTCATATCTCTTTATTGGTTGACTATTTGAAGAAAGTTTCTATATGAAATTTTATCCTCTATGATTGGTCTTTCTTGATTATTTATTTCAAAATTATTGGAAGTCATTTTCATAGATTTCCAGGTGCGTTTAAAAGTGTAAAATGAATCTCTGAAAACCTGAAATCTGAAACTTTAAACCTGACCAACATTTGTCTTTTTCATATCTCTTTATTGGTTGACTATTTGAAGAATGTTTCTATATGACATTTTATCCTCTATGATTGGTCTTTCTTGAAAATTTATTTCAAAATTATTGGAAGTCATTTTCATAGATTTTCAGGTGTGTTTAAAAGTGTAAAATAAATTTCTGAAACCTGAAACCTGAAATCCGAATCTTTAATCTGATCAAATTTTGTCTTTTTCATATCTCTTTGTTGGATCAGAATTTGGCTTCACTATAAAAGGAAATATTGTTCCTCATTGCATTATCTATCTCCAAATTTATTTTGGTATTTTTGGAACTTGTTTGCATATGTTTTGATGATTATAAAGAAGCCAACATGTTTAAGAAAATTTTAGTCTATTTGGATGTTAATCTCTCAATTCTTTCAAATGACTAAAATATTTGAATCTTGGATCTTCATGAAAAGTTCTTGTGTTGATGTGTTCTATCTCTATGAAACTTTTCATGTGTTTTAGTGCTTATTTGAATATCTTCTCGATTTGAGTCTTTTGGATTATTGTTGAGCTCTTGATTTTCAAATGGATCATTTTCATCTCTTGCATATTTTTCATGACAAAACTTGGTTGACACATTTAGGGGGAGCAAATTCAAAGTTATTGAATCCTTGCATACCCTAATTGTGCATATGTATCAAAGAGTGCATGCTTTTGGTAAGAAGAGTCTTTTACGAGCAAAAATGTAAAAAGAGCTCAAAACTTTCAAAATGTTCAAAATTACTTCAAAACCTTCATAAATATGTTTCAAATATGATTTCAAAGGTTTTGAAAGTGAAACAAAAGAGTTTCGAGCTAAAATGCAAAATTTGGACAAAATTGAAGTCTTCGGGATCTTGTTTTGGCCTAAAAAGATTTATTTCCATAAAACAAGATGTGTTGAGATTTGATAAAAGCTTTCTACATGAAACATTTAAAACTCACTCACCCGAAGATAGTTCATATTGAACTTATTCTCAAAAGGCCTATGGTTTTCAAATTATCACATATCCTAGGTCGCCCGAAAATGGCTATCGACCCGAAAATACCCAGAAGTGCATTTTTGTGATTTTGACTATTTGGACTAAACTTTCTTCCATGTCTTGGTTTGAAATGGTATTTCAAACTCATCTAAGTCCAAAACTTCAGAAAAATCCGAGATTCTTCAAGAATTGAAGCTTTTCATGAAAATCATTTTTGTTTTACTCTTTTACCCAAAACTCACTTTTCGAAAATTGATTTCATGATCTCCTTCAAATAAAATTCATTCAATTGGTATTCAACTAAGTTCATGTCATGTTATTCAAATCTATTATGGAACTTGATTTCATTTTTGAAGCAAAATTGCAAAAATCACAAATTTCAGATGTTTCTTGTTACTCCTTGTTTTGTGAGATTCTAGCTTTCATTTCTCCTCATATCTTGCAATTCTTCATGATTGGTTTATCAATATTTGGAATATGTTTGAATATGCTTTTTAGTTATAAAACATATATATATCTTCATGACTTTGGAGTATGATTGTATAAATTTGAAATTTGAGTTTCTTTTAAAATTTGAATATTTCAGGAGGTCATATGTCCTTCTCTTAACCTTGTGACCCAAACATATTTCGACAAACCTCCTTTTGGCGATATATCTCATTTATATATGTTTTTTATCTTAAATGCTAAAAGAAGTGAACTTTTGAGGATAAATCCATTGTTTCCAATTAGGATTGGTTTAAAAGCTCAAAATCTTTTCTCATATCAAATGCTTTCCAAAATTAAAAGGTTGACACAATCATCATCAACCAATCAATCAAGACATTATATTCTTGTGTGTCAAATACATATTGATGATATGACTTTTGATTATACTAATGAATCCCTCTATCAAGAATTTTTGTGAGATGATGTTTAGGGAAAGCGAGATAATTCAAGAGCTACGTCACTTCCATGCACGACAAAACAAGCAACTCAAGACCGCGATGTTCAAGAGTAAATTCAAGCATGTGAAGCAATCGCTCAAAAGCTTCGAGATGCAAGATGATGAAGCTATTACAACTCTCAAACCTACAAATGAACATCTCGACATGGACGAACACGAAAAAGCGGTCAATTCTAAACTCTATCGATCCTTGATTGATAGTTTTGCTTTCTTTTACCGCATTTAGACTCGTCATCATATTTAGTGATTGCAAATATGCTAGAATTCGATTATCTCCTAAGGAATGTCATATCATTTCCATTAAATGCATTCTTAGGTAATTGAAATGCAATTCTAGATAGATCTTTGATATCCGAAAAGTACAAATCTTGAATTAGTTGATTATTTGGATTCGGATTACATAACTTGAAGGATAGATCGAAAGAATACGTCCAATGGTTGTTGTACTTAAATTCTTATGGATGAAAACAAAACATTGGATTATCTAATTGCTTTCGAATAGATGCCACTCTTACGAAATATTTCAAGTGTCGTAAAAATGTTGAGTAAATTTGATTCAAAACTTTCGGTTAAAGTATAGTGATATACGACACCATTGTATACAAGAGTTTGTGGCATGAAGAGGTTTAGAGTTGGATCTTGATATGGCCCATATGCATCTAGCGAATATGTTGACATCAAATTAGATACATCTAGATTTTGAATGTTCAAAATGGATCAAATGCCATAGCTATAAATGTCATCGATATATTCACTATATGTTATTTGTTTTGATATCTTCTCCATATTTTAAATGTGATTTTCAAAATCCCTTGAAACAAACCTTCTTGAAATCATGCTTTTGCATAAACACCATTTTATATAAAATCTCATGCCCTAGAAAATATTGTTTCTCCAAATTTAAGTTCTCAATACTTCCTTTTTGTGCTTGATGACAAAGGGGGAGAGATAGTATTTGAGAAAGAATGATAGTATTTGAGAGAAAGAATGATAGTATTTAAGAGAGAATGTTTTAGAGATAAACTTTAGAGAAAGACATAAGCTTTAGAGAAAGCCTTTAGGGAAGAGATTTAGAGAGAATTTGGAGTCAGTTGAGTTAATTGACAAAGGGGGAGAGATATATATCAAATGGTACAAATTGGTGATTTGATATTGATATCTGAGAAAGATGATACGAGAAAATTGAGATTAATAATGATATTTGGGAAGAGATACTATTTGATATCATTAACATCATTATTTGGGAGAGATATTTGAGTTAGAGAAAATTGAGATAGTTGATATTTTGGAAGATGACTTGTTGAACTTGTGCTCAATTGTCATTTATATCTCTCAACTCATATAATTAGATATTGTGTTCAGTTCCGATATACTATTGCATATATTGAGGGGGAGCTGAATAATCTGTTTTGGATTTATTAAGATTATAAAAGGTGTTGTCATCAATCATCAAAAAGGGGGAGATTGTTGGATCTAGGTAGATCTTAGTATCTAGGTTTTGATGATTAATGACGTTTTGGATAAATCCATGATGATTAAAGTTAATATGAAAATATCAGATTTGATGATTAAATGACAATTTAGATAAATTCTGATTTAGCACAAGTAAATTGAATTGATTATCGGTAAACCCTGAATTGGATGTTTTTCCTCGATTGCGGGTTTGATATTGATGCATATGTAGAGGATGAGCTCGGTGGTTGCATCAAGTTTGTGCTAATTGATTGATCAAAATGTAATACGTTAAATCTGAGACTGATGACTCCAGTTGTGGATTTTATATCGATGCACATGTTGAGGGGGAGCTCATCACTTTGGTCATCTAGATTAATTAATTGATATCTTGACATGAGTAGTATAGATCGTGTGCGTATGTGTTTATCATCTACGATCTATATGATTGTATTTTATCTTATACTCATTTGCTACTCGTTGAATTTAGTTTGTCATGCCATTTGAAAGAGAAACCGTTGAGCTAACTCCTGTGTGGAGTAGTTTCTCTGGAGGTGATTAATGACGACTTATATATGAGACAAATGTTGTGTATTGAGTGTACGTATTGTAGTCTCAGTTTGATTGCAGGATAAAAGCGAGCAAGGGTGTGAAGAGGATGAAGTCGATATGAGACATCTCGAGCGAAGTCGAGCTTAGCAAGGTCGAGCTTTGCGAGGACGAGTGTCAAGTAGTCGAGCTTCGCGAGGTCAAACTTAGCGAGGTCGAGCCTTGCGGGGACAAGCGTCGAGCGGTCGAACTTCACGAGGTCGAACTTCACCTAAGGTAAAATCCAAGATTAAGGATTGTTTTCTTAGGGTTTTACCGGTCTCGGTGTTTGGAGACAGACCGGGTTGATAGGTTTCTTTTTACTAGTTTCACCGTATTATTAAGAGGGGTCGGAAACTAGTAGCTTGAATCTATCTAGTGCGGAAGCTCAGATGCATTCATATCATCTTGCACTAGTGTCTTGTATTGCTAGTGAGTCTAAGTGTAGTTCATGTGTATTAGATTAAATGTTTTTAAAACTGCACTTAGTCGTGATCGCCAGCTGTTTAAATTGGTTTATTTATCTAGAGCTGGTCGTGGTCGTATTTGCATGTTCTGATCGTATCAGTGTTGATACGTGGTCGTGGTCGTGTCGCTTGTTTGGCGGCTTTCTGTTTAGGGTTTGGGCGTGGTCGTAGGAGTTCGGACTGGTCGTACCAGTCTTCGACTCGCTTGCGTACGCTCGACCAAACCCTATCGACCACCTGTTTTCGATCGGATGTCAAGACCTGTGTGGTCGTGGTCGTTGCTAAGTGACACAAATCACATCCGCGAGAAAACGGCAAATCCGTATGTGCAAATACTTTAAAATTGCATTTGAGATGATTTTGGCTTGAACATTTTGACAGCAGGAAAGTTTCTGAGTTTTATAGAAGTTTCTAGACCTTTATAGGTCTTGCTCCTGTTGACAAAATTGTAGAGCTCTGAGTTATCTTTCTAACAAGACAAAAATCACCTCAATCGGATCTCTGGATCAAAAGTTATGCATGTTTTACTGTCAGTGTGCAGTGGCCGGACAAATGCATCCGTCTGGGGCTATCTGTCCGAAGTGGCCGGACAGTGTCCGAAGTGGCCGGACATTGTCCGGCCTGTACAAATTTTTTGAGCCGAAAATTGAAACAGAGACAAATGCATCCGTCCGGGGCATTTGTCCGTTATGGGCGGACTTTGTCCGAAATGGCCGGACATTGTCCGGCCTGTACAAGTTTTTTGAGCCGAGAGTTAACAGAGACATATCCATCTGTCCGGACGTTTTGTCCGGACAGATGGTATCCGTCCGGCCTTCACAAATTTCGCCCAACGGTCACTGACACATTTGCAACGGCTGAAATTTTTGTACTGGCCGGACAGTGTCTGAAGTGGCCGGACAATGTCCGGCCTGTACAACTTTTGGCCCGGTTTCTTGCAAACGGCTAGTTTTTCTTTGAGGCTATAAATACTTCATGTATGGCATCATTTGTGGGTGCTCAAAGAGTTCGTTCTTCAGCTGAAAACCTAGCCAATTGATTTGGATTTGAGTTATTGCATTTAGAGGCTAGAATTGAGCCCAAATCTTGAGTAGATTTGAGAGAGAGCTTGAGGGAGATTGTGTGAGTGTTTAGTGCACTTCATCTCCATTAGATTGCTAGTGCTAGAGTGTTGAGCATCTCATTTGTATCATTGAGCTTCTAGCACTTGGTTGATTCAAGTGAAAGCGCATCCGGCTTGTTACTCTTGGTGATCGCCTTCGCCTAGACGGTGCCGGAGGAGAGCCGAGATCTCTCCAATTGAAGTTTGTCGGAGAGGCCGGCAAAAGATTGTGAAAGGTGTGGTGCTCGCCTATCCGGTGTGGAGAAGAGCAACCCTAGTGAGATATCCTTCGTGGATATAGAAGCGAGGCTCCGAGAGAGCGCTTCAACGAGGAGTAGGGGAGACCAGGCGAGTCTCCGAGACCTCGGTAAAAATATTGTGTCAATTGCATAATTCTTATTTGCTTTATATTCCTCTTGACACAATTGCTTATATCACTATTGTTGCATGTATTGTTAAATATTTCATATGGTTGAATGCAACTAGTTGATTGAATTGTTTTATGCCTCATTGTATAATTTAGGTCTCTCAATTATTCTTTAAAATTGCTTAATTGAAAAGAAATTTTAAAAGCCTCCTAATCACCCCCCCCCTAGTCGGCATCCTTGATCCTACAACTAGATCGTATATCCTTTTTGGCTCACACCTAATATTGATGCAAATTTGCAAAAAAAAACAAACTATAATATTAAACAATGAGATAGAAGATATTTAACTATGGTATACATGCATATTAACTAAATGTATTCATATATTCAGCTAATTTACCTTGGGTTTTTTCTCTACGTGAAACCGCTAAACAAAATCGTCGTCATCATTCAGCGTATCTACATCATCTGGTTGAATAATTGCGTATCTATTGTCCTCATTTTCCTGTAAATAATGGCAATACAAAACTTAAAAACTCAAATATACTAATAGAAAAACAAAAACAATTACAAAACAGCTAAGATATAGCAAAACAAAACCTCATTATAATCGGGATCTTCAGCGAGATGCTTTTCTTGCTCCTCATCACCAAATGCCGCTTCTCTGTCTCTTTTTTCTCTTGAATCAAATTGCAGCTACGATACAAAAACATATTTATACAATCAAATAACATTATAATTCTGTTTAAATGATGCAAAAATAAACATACCCTAGTAGATTTTGGAGGGCTTCGTTGTGTCGGATCAAATGAGATAACTAAGGCGTTTTGGCTATCCGACATAACTACCTTCCTAAGCTTCTTAAGAACCTTGCCAACAGCCTTTACACTACCCTTCCGAGACGACATTGTTTGCATAATAATACTGAAAAAATAACAAATTTATAGTCTTGAAACAACAAATTTACTACCTAAATGTACTATCTCTTCTCGTACTATAATGACTATCCATTTACTGATGATTTACTGGTAATGTATCAAAATTGTACTGACCTGATAACTACAATGTAATAACGAAAAATTAAAATTCACTGATAGTAAATCAAATTCTAATCTATTTCAATATCACGATCCAGTCATAATACCACAAATTTACTGACTAAAATGTACTCTCTTATCGTAATAGAACAGTTCATCAATTTACTTTCGATTTACTACTAAAGTTGATAAAATTTACTATACAAACAAATATAATTTACTGATCTCTAATTGTAAAAGAATATATATATGAAAACATCAATTTACTACCCACTCTTTAGTAATGTAGGTTGAATTTACTGTATGAAACACTACAATTTACTGACAATATGCTATAAATTTTCTGCCCACTCTAATTGTAAATTTACTGACAAACATCTAATTGCATTATCTATTTCAAGAAGGTAATGTACATTGATCTCATAAAAAAAAAGGTAATGCACATACAATTTACTGTCCGAATAACTACATTTACACAAATCAGTAAATTTACCAACAAAAATATAATTCTTACCTATTTCAATATCGAAATCCGGATTGGCGAGATGGGAATGGCGCTTGCGGTCGAGTCGAGGAGTTCCGAAAGCGCGGGTTGGAAACACAGGAAATCCGGCGACAAAAAATCGACGAACCGGTGGCGTTAAGGGAGCGACGGCGAGAATTTTTAACAAAGCTTAGTGGAAAAGATGAACAGTTCGTGGGAGAGTAGTGGAGAAGGCGTATCGGAGAAGATGAAGAAACGGTTAGCAGGGATATCGGTAACAATAAAATATTTTAAAAACTTACTGCTGTTATCCACCTTTACAAACGGCGTTAAATCCAATTTAACACAGTAACGACTATCTCTATCTAACGGTTCTAATTTGGTCTGGTAAGTTAGATCGAACAGTTTCTACGGTGGGTATATAATAGCTATTCTAAGAGTGGATGTAGAATAGTGTTTATATATATATATATATATATATATATATATATTGTGGATTCTAAAAAAAAAAATTTTTTTCATGGTTTATAGCAAGCTGTGTACATAGACTTGGAGCGTGATATACTAACCAAGCACTATAGTTCCACAGACAGTCATTTGGTACCACGGTCCGGTAAAAATAGTTATTTTTGCTCCTGACATTCATCAAATCTTCAACTGTCTCCATTGATGCACCATTCATTAGGACTGATGGGCGAATTCTCTTCTCTGACATGCCACGGCCAAAAAACAAATGCTGCACGGTTTTCAACGTGTCTGGATCACATATTTTAATACTCCATTTGGGTCAAGACTTAAATCAGGACGTAGGTTTGAAGGTACCGGAGGTTGTTTGCCTCATGGTCCTGCTAATATATTCTATTTCTAAGCCTATCTGAGTTTATTTAAAATCTTATGAATTTTTAAGTGATGGACTTTCTAGATATTTCAAGCACTTAGTTCTGAGTGGTTGAGAGCAAAGTTTTGGGTGTAACTAATTCAGATTTAATGTGGACATGAACCAAATGTTTTTTTTTTTGGCAAATTTCAGATAGATATTTTGTAGAAAGTTTTCATTTGATGGTCAGATTCAAATAAAATAACTAGTCCAATCAACTATGATATATATTACCTCTATTAGTTTTTACTCCTCATTTTATAAAAAAAATTGTATTTAAAAGTTTTTTTTTTTATGTTTCTAAGGTGAAATATGATTTTATTTTCGTAAAATCTTCTCATAACTATCACTCTTACTTGACCACTAATTACTTGTATACAAATAACATACCTATCACATTAATGAAAAGTATTAGATTATAATCTTATATAAATTTTTAAAAATTGTAAAGATATTGAAAACGACATTTAAAATAAAAAAGAGAGAGTAAGGAACTTGTTTAGGATAGAAGTCGGTGGATGTTAGTTGTAAATTTGTCGGTATTGGACGGTGAAGACTCAAGACAAGCCTTGCGAGAGGCGCATTCTTTGAGAAAGGTTTCGATCCGGCCGCCGGGGAGGGAGGGAGGCGACGCGGTGAGTTGCCGGTGGGCCGCAACTTGGCGTGTACGGGAGGGGGTGGAGGGCGAGAGGCGTACAAGTTTGGTCTTAAATTCCTCACCTGTCTCGGGCCCACGTGCCGTCCGCTTGCCCCCAGAACAAGATCCTCTCAAGGCCAAATGTCCAGCACACCTTTGCCACGTGGATACTCAATTTAGTTGGGTGCGGGGTCCTCCTGCCGGCGACGGTAGTTGGATCAGGATGTTGTTTGCTTCGTGCATTCCTCTGCGTCTTCGGAGTTCTTATTTTCTGGTATTCTAGGACTTGTATGGATTTAAAATTTTTGTCCAATCCAGTATGTATGAGATTAATTTATTTGATTGAATAGACTAGTTAGGAAGATTTTGTATTCTTAAACACTAGATTTTCAACACTTATGAGTCATGTCGTCTGTGTGATTTATCCATACATAGTGAAGACACATATCCAAATATAGTAGAGACACAAATCAAATAATCTTCATGCAAATTTTAAATAGTTTTCAAGTCAGGTATTTTTTGACAAAGACATGAACTAAATGGAGTGCAGGAGTCTAGTTTCTTGAGAGTTGGGGAGTGTAGAGGTGGTTCACCAATCATATATTTTTAGAGATAATTTTTTAGCCAATTGTATTTAACAAAAGCACTAAAAGATTTGTTTGGTCACTTGCCCTCAAGTCTGTATGAATGAATTGAATGATAACGCTCATCGTATATGTTTGAGGTTGAACAATACGGTTATTACGGCAAATTCGTAATGTTGACATGCAAGCAATTAAGAAATAATACTCATTTCATTTATGGCGTGCTGTTTTTTCCATCTGGGCTGTGTATGTGTTGGGGTCTTTGTTGTTGTTGTTGTTTTTAAATTTATTGGAGGGTAAATTCTGTAAAATCTGATCTTCTATAAAAAAGAGTATAAGGCCCATAAGAAATGTTGTTTAAAGAGGAAAAGAAGATGGAGCATTTTGGCTTCTAAGCTGTAAGCATATATAAGTTACAGCACGTTTAAAATTTTTAGAGCAAAAAAGACATGTTTTGCATGTAAGTTATATTCTGCGTGAGGAGCTCACCAATGTGACGTTTTGTTGGCTCATCATCAACTGAAAACTAAAAATTATGTAAAAGATCACGTTTAAAGCCATACATACATGCATCATGGAGCCCTCCATTCAAATTATACTCAGTCACTGTTAATCTGGTCCAATCTTACCCACCAAAATCATATTCAAACTCGACTTTTCCATGTTCTTATAACTAGTGTACACATACAGACTTCAATTCAAGGGAACAGCAGCAGCAGTAGTCCTGGAGACCAATCCACACATGCGTTCAACAAAAGCAAAAATAAAGAGAGAGAAAATTACCAACTCTGACAAGACCTCTCTTTTAATTTTGGCAGTTGGGTCCAATATCTCTTTCTTAATAAGAGTTTGATTTTGAGAAACCATCTCATATTAAAATAGGTTCATCTCAACTTGATAGAACAGAGTCATTTTACAAAATTGGTTGGATGACTTTATTTCATATTTTTTCTTCAACTCATCTCTTGTGAAATAGGTTAGTAGATCATTTTATTTCACTAACTAAATAAAAACATCTAGACTTTGATGATTCTAAAATAGAGGTATTCCTTAAACCAAACACTCCATGACTCTCCAATCCACTTCAACAAGGCACTAAAAAAATAATAAATAAACAAATCAGATAAATAAACAAATGTGTTGTTTTAATATTTAAAAGGGCTATATAGTGAACAGAGATCTATTTTTTCTTAAAAAATTTATATTATCTATATCACTTATCTAAATATATGTCCAATCTTCACTCTCCATCTCTCATCATCTTCCTTCTATTGCCGTTACCAGCTCCTTCCTCCTTGATCTCCTCCATCCCTTTTCCCTCTCCGGTCACCATCACCGCACTCTCACCGCACTGCCTCCCTTTTGCCTTTGTTGTCTCCTTCTCCCTTGCAACCGGCACCTCCTATCACCTCCGCCTGTTGTTGGGCCGCTGTTATTGGAAAGTTAAGAAAAAGACTAAGTAATTTCTAAAAGGGTTAAATCTAAAAAGAATAATTTGATCTAAAATGGAGAGACATGTATAAGATAAGAAAAAATATATACCTACTTATTAACAAAACTCATATTTAAGAACAATATTGTGAAAAATTTAGAAAAAAATACATAAATAGAATAGAGATTATGATTTTTAATTATTTACTTGTAATGTTTTGTGAGGGCACGCCACGTGCACCGTTGGTAATTATTGAGCCTTACAAAGTTGAAATATGGTACGCAAAAAGTGTGGAGTGATTGCTTTCAGAGATAATAAAGTGTGGAATGATCGGAACAAGAGACGTCTGTACGACTTTTAGCAACTGGACGCCTTAATTTTGTGACTAATGCTCAGAGGAGTGTCCCAATCACAAGTTAATTACCCTGGGCGTCTTTGCCATTCTAATTGGCCTCAACTGGGCGACTTTGCCATTATGATTGCCATCAAAATCGTACTGACTTGCGCACGTATATGTATTCACACAATGAGAATGTGTATCAATTAAAAACAAAATCATAAAATTCTAAAGAGGAGAGATAACAATAACAAGAGCTAAGTGATAAATTTTTGTGTGATTTACATTATAAAATTTTGTGTGCAATGTGGATGTTTTTTATCATCTGAGCCGCTTTTTTGGTATTTTTATATATATGTTTTTGTTGGGATCTAGTGTTGGCAGTTTAGTGCTTGTGGAGAGTTGTGTATATCAGCATGTGTGTAAGTGTGTGTCAGTTGCTAATTGAGCGCATACTATTAAAGCAATTTTTTCTATAAAAAAAAAGTCGAAGTAGGCCCCAAAAGTATGTGTGTGCCTAACAAATCAGAAACCCAGCTCAGGCCGCCACAAAAGACCAGGTCCAAGCCGCGCGTACCAACTGGGCCAGTAGTACTAGCCGCGGAAGCTAAAGCAGCTTAAGCACGAACCAAAGAAATTAGAAAGCTGCAGACGAGACACGCACACGCGCCTCTCATTTCGCCCCCCGAGCTGCCGAGCGCCCGAAGCTTCGAGAAGGGTCGAGAAGGTCGGTGGTGGTGAAGGGGGTCCATGGGGAGGGACGAACTGCTGCGGCGGAGCCTGGTGGCGCTGGCGGCGGCGGTGGTGGTGACGGGGTTCGCGACGGCGTCGGTGAGGAAGGCGGTGGCGACGTACGGGTTCGGCATCCTGGCCATCGCCGGCGTGCTCCTCCCTGACTGGGAGTTCTTCGACCGCGACTTCTCGCAGTGGCTCACACCCATGCCAGCCTCCCGCCGCACGGCCGCCGCCGCCGCGGCCGACCGCGAGCACGACGCCTGGAAGTAAGCCCACCCCCTCCTCCGCCCTGACTCTACATGCCTTTTATTAGGATCTTTTCTCTTTGGTTTGGTTGGTGCGGAATTCGCGTTCTTACTTACTGAGACTGCGGAATGGTAAAGATCGCTCCTTTTTGAGATTTATGTGGAAATTTTGATGGTTTTGGTGATTTTATTGCGACTTGAGAGGGTAAATTTTGCTTCTTTTCGAGATCCCTGATGGTTTCGATATTTTAGGTATGCTTTTGGTGGGTTGCTTCGAATTGGGTTGCGAGAGATAAAGTTTGCGCCCTTTTTTGGGTGCAATTTTGTGACACTGTGGATTCAGTTTTGTATGTCCCTTTGAGGAAGTTGTAAAGGTTGCTCCTCTTTTGGGAAACTAATGTTGGGCGCAACTTCATGAACAGTAGGTTTTGGTACTGACTCGGATTCGAGGAGGAAGTGGGAAAGATTGCGCCTTTTAGATGCTATCTGATTGGTGAGATGTGTTCTTGATCTGAGATTCTGAGTGGATTTCAATAACGCAAGAGAGAGAGAGAGAGTAGTTTTGATCTCAATAGTTCTTAAGTTAACCAAATTAATGTATGATCCGAATAATTGATGTGTGCAGAGTATAAGATGTGATCCGAGAAGTGAAAATTTCTTTTTGCCTCAACACTCTTCAGAAGAATTGCCCTTTCAATGGCTATGCGGTTTGTGATTGGAAGACAGGTCTTAACTAGTTTAGTTGCAGAATTATAACCTATAGGCGTGCAGGTAGGTGGTCCTGCAGCTTTTAATATTGCTATCTAAAGTTCTGTGGCATATTACATTGTTCTGTAGACTGTAGGGCAGCTGGGGATTGGTCTATGATTGTGTTGGCGAAAGATTTATAAGTCTAGATTTGAGTATGGGTTATGGAACAAGGTGGAGCTTTTTGTTGCTTAGCATAACAGGTGGAGTTGGTGGTCCTTAGCATTCCAGATTAAGTAGTATTGACTTAAAACAAGCAAAAAATATCAGAAACTTGATTATAAGGGCTGAAATCACTTTCAGGAAGATCTGCGTGGGGTGCCTTTGATGTGTGTACTTCCATAGTTCAATGAAGCTAAAATTGGTTATTAATCAGGCCTTGTAAAATGCACAAAAGTGAAAGAGCATCAGTAATCACTATCTTCTTGGGAAAAATTTTGAACCCCTCACAACAAAACACACACACACACCCGCCAACACCCACACCCCAACACAGTTTTCTCTAGAAAGAGAGTTATCTCAATGAAACCGTGAAGGAACTCACTGCATGGGTTATTTGGATTGATTAGTTTAGTCTCTTCGTTTGATCCATGCTTTTCTTACAGTATTGTATGGATGCATCATAGGAGAAACTAGGGAATAAGAATGGTGCAATGCTGATTCCTGATTGTGGGCTTTGGAGTTTAGGTCCAATCTGAAATCGCTGAAGTGACTATGCTTTTGGTGGTCGTCCTATTGCTGGGCACTAATGGACAGCCACACTTGCTCTAACCTTTAGTGTAGGGTGAAACTTCGACTGCTCTCTCTTTATAGAACCTTAATGAGTTACTAAGTTGCTATACCAAAGAAGAAAGAATCTCAGAGGAGCTATCATCTTTTTTTAAGCCATTTGTTGTTAACAAGAGGAACCTGACAAGCAGTATTTTGCATAGGCAATAAACATCTCCCTGGAACATTTGGTTCAACAGATTGTACTTGCCACCTTTAGTTTCAAAAATAATTATTTTTAGCAGAAACAGTGAAAAAACTGTGTTCTCTTAAAAAGAAAAAAAATGAACATATTCTTGAGCAAATACATTGAGGGGCACCCACTCATTATTAAGCGCAGTTGGTTTACAATTCATGTTGGAGAGTAGAAGCACTCCTCAACAAGGAATAGGAGCCCTATGTTAAGGAAGCTTCAGTAATGAGGAGCTGTGCAACATTCTTTCTGCATCTACATAAGACTTTCCTAATTCTATCATCTTCAGGTCTCAGCAGCTATATAGGTATAATACACATAAACTATAGCGTATTTGGATGTTGGTCATAACAAATGGAGTAGCTTAGAGATGCAAAAACAGAGTAGGCACACAGTAATGTTTTAAAGCGTTATCAGAGTCTGGTGTGTAGGTTGTATGTGCACCATTATGTAGTCTGTCCTGTGGGAATTTGTCAAAGTTTTGGTCATTGTCTGGCTGGACTAATGCTCTGAATTTAACTCTATATCACTCAAGTATATTGAAAAGTTTCCTGTTAACCTTTTGGCATAATTTCCCTGACAAGTTCGCTTCAATCACTTCGAAAATAGTTGCAAGCTACAATTCCTTACGTTGCAAGTGTTGAATTTCTACTCAATTGTTTTGATTGAACACCCACTCCATCCTGCTGCCGACCATATGACACCAAGGGACCTAGGTCTCCCAATTTGATTTGATGCTCCCGTAAAGTATTTACTGCTTGCGGTTACTATTTGTGCTTAATACAAATGTAACAGTGAAGTACAGGTACCTGTTGTCAATACTACTATTCTTTTCCACCTTTATCAGAAGCTCAAAAATGCCCAAAATTAAAACAATTTGTTCTAGTCTGTTGCAGATTTAGCTCACCATTTCTTTCACTCGAGCGCTGATTTAGCCAGAAAGACTGATTTTTATCTTCTGATTTCTTTCCGCCAGATTTAAGCCCTATCCACTTAGGATGGTGGTGCTGACGACAATCTACGGGTTTGGCCTGTACAAGTGGTGGACGTACGTATCTAGCTAGTAATCGACATTCTTCTCCATCTTGCTCTCCTGTATTGAAGATTTTGGGAGAATACCATCACAATGCCTTCTCAGCCATTTATATTGCCTGCTTATACACTAGCAATACAAAACTTCCAATGGGGAACACCCAACACAAGTTAATGTCTGTAACTAGTGGGTTTTGTAATGGGCAAATGTCATTCTTCGCTTAAAAATAGGGAAATTTTGTTCTATGTCAATATGAAGATTTAAGATTGTGATTTGTGAGATCGATAAAGTGGAGTTGGGCCTGCATGTCAGTAAGTATAATGTTTTTAACACTTTGTAGTGGCATAAAACAATTTGCTCCTTAAAAGTACAATGTGTAATATGTTCTCGTTCTGAATTTTTTTTCTTGTTATGTTTGCAAAATGCACGAGAGCTATAAGATACTGATTTGACGCAGTTTATGCACCCGTTCTTGTTGTGGTAATGGCACGCTGCCCACACGTGTTGGCATTTTACTTTATCATTTCCTTCTCTACTAATTACGAGTCACACACGCACGAAAAGACCATAGCCAAAAACCATCATTTTAATTCGGCTGTTATAAGGATCGGACAACTCTGAAATACGTTTTTTCTATGGAGGGGTACTCACATAAGTTATTTCCAGTAGCGGTGAAAGGGGACTCTCCTATAAGACAAATCATAGTCAAGAGTTGTTAACTTGTATCAATCATAGTTACAGTTCTTGTCTAAGTCTTACATAGAACTGTACCTAAGTCTTTGTAGAAGAGCTTGGTGAGAAAGAGAAACAGGGAAAAGGAGAAAACAGTGCGAGCCGTTTGCTTAGCCGCTTACATTCCAAATGATGGGAGGAAATGGGATAATAGCATTTGCTAGAATTCCAAAATTAGTTCTTAGCTCACATCCGATCCGACGAAAGGCGCCGAAATGGCACGGAGGTCGGTATGATTTGTCGCTCGCCTGTCAGCTCATGTTTCGTGCGGTGCTATTATGTTTTTTTTTTTTTGTGTTGTGTCATTTTTTTGGATGTAGAGTAGAATATTTACTGCAGATTTTAAAAAATTATAAATCATAAACAAAAACACAGAAAAACCTCACCCATGTTCCTGGTGTACATGTGGGCAATTTTTGCGTGCCTCATTCTCTCTGTCACAGCCCATTTTTTGTTTTGCTGATCAATGGTACACACAGCACACGTGTCGACATCAAAGTGCACCCTGTTAATATTATTTTATCCGCTTTTAAACACACATCGTTTTAACCTTTTTCAGTTTCTAGTTTTGTTTTCAAATACATATCATCCTACGATTTCGAAACATATTTATATATCATTTTTATTATATACTCTTCATTTAATATTTTAGAAAGATAGATATATGGTATGAAGAGGTTATTATTGTCTTTTCTTCACATGTCTTATTGCATGTACTAGATATCAAAATAACATGTATTTAGAAACCGGAGGATTAGTAGTTATTAGGGAAGTGCTTACTAGAGTTAATTATTTTTTGTCTGTTTTTTTTAGAAGAATGGCTCTAATAAAATGCACATATAAAAATTGACTATTGGAAGTCCAAACCATGATCTCTTTTTGCATGAGACACGATTTAATTATCTAGATATACACATAAATACAAATTTGTTTACTTACAACCATTTGGATTATAAGAATTGGAATTGAAATATGGAATTCCATTCTAATTCCATTTCTAATGAAATTGAAATTGAATAGGATTAGTCCCACTCCAAATGTTGTTTGAATGATCATTAATTGAAATTGAATGGAACCAACTCAACTTCGTATATATATTATGAAAAGTTTAGTCTCAAATTTGAAATTTTACATTTCAAATTTGGAGTTTGAAATTTAAAATTTAAATTTTTTTTGAAATTTCTAATGTGAATTTGAATTTAGATCAAAATTCAAAATTTAAACATCGAATTTGCATATAAAATTTGTTTTTTTGAAATCAATTCCAAATTCAAATTTGGAATTAAAAATTTAAAATATTTTTGAGCGACGAAACAAACAAATTCTATAAAATTATTGGAGTTAACAGTAAGAATTTGTAGAGCCCATTTGTAGTTATAATTAAATTATATAAAATTAAATGCACCATTGCTAATTTAATTTCTAGTGTGCAATGAAATATCATAATTCTTGAATTGAATTTTAATTTTGAAATTCTATGCCCAATTTTTGGTATCCACACAAGGTATTACTAGTCATATGTAGACTAAGCATTTCTGGCCGTTTGATCAGCGTTTTCGTTTCATCTGGGTCGTCCGCGTGCAATTGTCTTCTTTGCCCACGTCGTCGCCGCGTTTGTAGCCGTCCGATCGCTGTTTTCGCTTCATCTAAGTCGGTCGCATGCAATCCACTACTGGGCTTTGGATTACTGTTTGAATGTTACCTCCACGTTGAGCCACGTCGTCTCTTCATTCGTGCCTGTTGGATTGGAGGATTCGCTTCATCTGGGTCTGTTGAATCTTGAGTCCTAATTAGGGTTTCGGTGATTAATGATATCCGAAATATATGCAACTAACCTACGTATTTGAGACTCAGGTTAAAAAGAAGTGGAAGCATCACAAAAGAGCAAATCAAGATTATCGAGACCTCACGAAGCAAGGATGATGACAAATTTCGACAAAAGTACAAGTACCGAAAACCTACTGCAATTGCAAAACGAAACCAAAGACAAATTGACTTGTCCGGAGCAAAGTGAAACCAGAGACATATGCATCTGTCCGGTAAATACCGGACATTGTATGTGATGGCCGAACAATGTCCGGCCTATACATTTGCCGTACATCTTCAAATGGAAGCAGAGACATATCCATTTGTTCGGACTTTTTGTCCGGACAAATCCTTTTCGTCCGACCTTCACAAAAATCTTAAACGGTAACTGACACTCGCAAACTCGTGACTAACAGTCACTATTTGGGTGCACTGTCCGGACATTGTCCGAAATGGCCGGACAATGTCCGGCCTGTACAACCTTCGCCCTGGTTTCTTGAAAACGACCGTTTTTCTGATGCTATAAATACCTCTTCTGTTTAGGGAGCTATACACACACGATTTTCATCTCCAAAACTTAGTGCAACAGCTTGCAAAGCCTCTCATACACACCTTCTTGCATTTGAAGCAAATCCTTTAGCAAATTGTTGAGAGCTAGTTGAAAGAGTTTGAAATTGAGCCATTTGCATTTGCATACTTGTTCTTCAAGCCTTGAGGTTGATCAAGCAAAGTACTAGGCTTATTACTCTTGGCGATTGCCGTCACTTTGACGACCCGGGAGGTCTGACGATCTCTACATCGACGGTGTGTGTCGGAGAGGCCCGGCGATTGAGTGTAAGGCTTGGAGCTCGCCTATTCGGAGAGGAGAAGGGCTACCTCTAGTGGAATCGAAGCAAAAACTCTAGTGAAGAGTGCTTCAACGAGGATTAGTGAAAATCGGCAAATTTCCGAGACCTCGGGAAAAATTCGATCTCTTTCGGTTACTTCTATTACTTGCTTCGTACTTCTAGAAATTGAATTATTGTTCTTGTCTCTTTAGTATTGCAAAACTTAACTTGTGCCATTATCTGTATCATTTGTGTATTGATATTACAATTTAGGTTGTAAATTACTCAATCAAAATTAAAATCAGAAAAACCGCCTATTCACCCCCTCTAGTCGGCATCTTTCGATCAACACGTGGTATCAGAGCGCTAGGTCTCTCCTTTTAGGACTTAACCATCTAGAGAGAAGATGTCGTCGATCAAAGAAAACTATAATGGAAAGGTCCCCTTCTTTAAAGGTGAATATTATTGCTATTAGAAAATTAGGATGGCGGTTTATCTTGAGTCCATTAGTCTTGATGTTTGGAGAGTCACTAGGATGGGTTTAGAACTCCCATTGATTTAGAGAATCTTACACCTCTAGAAACAAAAATCTCCAAGCAAATGCTCAAACAAAAAATGCTATATTTAATGGACTAGATTTAAGTGAGTTCAACCGCATTAGTAATCTTGACACATCATATGAAATGTGGAAAACCTTAGAAGTAATTCATGAAGGTACCTCTAAGGTCAAAGAAGCTAAGTTAATTAAATTAACTAGAGAATATAACTCTTTCTTCATGCTTGAAACTGAAAATGTGAGTGACATGTTCACTCGACTTAACCTTTTAATCAATGATCTTAAAGGTTTAGGTACAAAATTTGAAGACATTGACGTCGTGCGTAAAATGCTTATGATTTTACCAACGAGCTTTGACACAATTGTAACAGTGCTTATCAATGGTGATCTCACATCTACAACTCCAACCGAGCTCTTGGGTACTCTCATTACCCATGAAATGCAAAAAGTGGAGAAAAAAGGAATTGCAGAAGCCTTCGGATCAAGAAAGAAAAATTTGGCTTTTAAAGCAAATATCGAGGAGGCCAAGGATAGCTCGGATGAGGGCTCCGATGGTGATCTAACTCTCCTTGTGAGAAAGACTCGAAAGCTCCTAAATAAAATCAACAAGAAAGGGTTTGATTTTGACAAAAGGCGAGGACCGCACAAGAAAACTGGATTTAAGAACATTTCATGCTATGAGTGTCATGAGAAGGGACAATTTTGCTTCAAGATGTTCAAACAAGAAGAGTGATTATCAAAGATCACAAGAAAGGAAAGATGACGATGAAGGCTCAAAAGGTAAAAGGAAGCTTTTTAAGAAGCTCTACAACAATAGAGGCAAGGGCCAAGTTTATATCGATGAATGTTACTCCCGATCGGAGGAATCCGACTCGGATTATGAAGTTCCATCAACTCCCAAGAAGTTGGCGGGAATTGCTATTGGAAAGACCTCTTCTTTAAAAAATGAGTCATCATTTTGTCTTATGACAAGTGATGATGCAAAGGTATTGGATCCCGAACCTTCTTATGAGGAACTTGTTGATATGGTTATGGAATTAGATGATGCACTAGGTAGGTTGACTAAGAAAAATAAAATGCTTAAAAAAGAATATTCAACACTTAGTGATTTATATGCTGAACTAAATGACTCGCATGAGGCACTTCTAGTTAATGAAATTATTGATTCCAAACAAACTAGTGATATATAAATTACTTGTGATATTCTAGATGAATCACCTCATATTGTTTCTCATTCAAAATCAGCCACTTGTAACGATTTAGAAATTAATCATGAAAATGCTTGTGATGTAATTGTTGGTAATGATTCAAATTTAATTTTAGAAAATTTAGAACTCAAAGCACAAGTGGAAAAGTTAAATCTAGAATTAGCAAAATGCTTTAAAGAAAAAGAAATTCTAGACAAACTTCTTATTGAGCAACGATGTTCATTTAGCAAAGAAGGTTTAGGATATGAACCAAACAAAAAAAAGAAGTTGTGTACTAAAGTGACTTTTGTTAAGGCTGCTAATATGTTTTGTCATAAATGCCATGATGTAGATCATTTACCAAACAATTGTCCCTCAACTTTTAGAGCTAAAGAAAATGATTCTCACTCCCATTACATGCTTAAGAAAAATAAGTATGGAAAGGTGATCGCTAAATTTATTGATATACCTTACCTAAATTAACATAAAAAGAGGATTTGGGTTCTAAAAACCCTTATCTAAGTTGGTCGTATGCAATCCACTACTGGGCTTTGGATTACTGTTTGAATACTGCCTCCACGTTGAGCCACGTCGTCTCTTCATTCGTGTCTGTTGGATTAGAGGATTCGCTTCATCTAGGTCTCCCACGTCGACGTCGTGTTTCTGCCATACTGTTCGAACACTTGGTCCATCTTGAGCCACGTTGTCATTTCGTTCGTAGCCGTTGGATTGTCGTGTTTGCTTCGTTTAGACCGTTGAACGTGCTCCCGATTGCCCAGTTGTTTCCCACTTACCAGATATTTCCCACATTTGATCAAAATGCCAGATGTTCCCCACATTCGACCATGACCAGGTCTATTGATTCGACCAAACGATAAATTGATCAGCTAAATTATCTCGTACTGTCGAGTTTTCTGCCACATTCAACCACAAATCATGACCAATGATTTGACAAAAAACTAAAATGCGACTATCATAAAAAAACAAAACCGCTACTTCGACTAGATGCCAAATTTGACCACAACCAAGCTTGCTTATTTGACTAAAAAATAAATTCGACCCAAAAAATTTAACTCTTTTGGTCAAAATCACTCGAGCGAAACCAAACGACCAAGATTTACAGTCAATTTTTTTTACTACCACGACCACTCTGTTTCATATTATTGAGCTGTTTTGCTATATTCGACCCAGAAGGCATAACAGCTGAGTCGGCCAAAAAGAAATGCAACCAAAAAAAACAATTAACTCTTCAGCCAAAATTAATCGGCCAACAACAATCGACAAGAGATTTTAAAGAGGTGACCGTTGTTTTTTAGTGGTTCGACCAAATTTATGTTATGATGAATGGATCAGGTTCTTTTTGCTGGTGCGACCAAGATTTATATTGACGACTAGGAGCTATGATAGCTGATTCGACCACAAAACCTAAATGCGACCAAAAAACAATTTACAGTTGATTCGATCAGATTCAATCAACTACTATTTTTTTACTGTCTCGACCAACACAAACTACGAAACAAGTGCTGCCAACATAGGAATTTATTGTCCCTGATCCTTTCGGCCAAAAAAACTTGCTTAGAATAGTAAAAATCGTGACTCTACCAATATAAAAGGGTAGTCATAATAGTAAAAAAACTAACCGTCTCAACAAGTGATAAACTGGTCGGCTAACTAAAAAGATAAACCTGGTCGTGTTTGGTCAGGGCTTGGTCGTACACTGATACAATTAAATTCAATGCAGTTTAACTTTCAAATTTTTATATAATTAATATCTTTTGATTTATAACTTCAGTTAACAATTCATAAAAATCAACAAAATTACAACACAACACCGATTAAATCAAGATAATCAAATCACTTCTCATATAACTTTGATTTACAAACTATTTATATCAATTAAATTGTTTTAATTTTATAATCTCAATAGTAATAACAAATTTATAATATTATATTTTATTATTTATAAATCTATTTCTTTAATACCTGCATCGTGGTACACCTTCTTTTAGCACATCCGAGAGAAAGGTAGTATGGAAGGCCCGAGAGTCGAGACATCTGGCCTTCAACACATTCCACGCCAGATTCTCCTATCTGATTAATACTTACTCCAAAGCACACAGCGAGAAAGAAACAGATGTACTAGTAGACTAGTAGTATATAAACTGACTAACTAAATCTCTCTCTCTAAGAATTCTGAATGATCTCTCAAGCCATACAGACAAGACAACAACAACAAACAACCAAAAATTGTGAAGTTCCAATATACCTACATGCGAGTTCAGACTAGCAATTTTTTTTTAATCCGTAGTCCAGCCAGTACACGAATACACCTTGCATTATTACATAACTCTTTTGTATAATACATCCAGATATTTTATCTTTCTGCGCCCATCTCAGTCAATGCACGAATACACCATGCATTATGACATAAAGTTTTCCTATAGCACATACAGATACACCCGTCAGATAGAGGATACTACCGTCTGCTAATGAAAATTGACCACACTCATATATCGTGCTCCTGGTTAAGCTTGTACTTAGTACTACTTCAAAAAATTTCATAAAAATACAATACTTTCAACTATATATGAGCAATGTTGTTGGCTTGTCTTTCCTTTCATCTTGAATATTAACAAATATTTGGATAAATTATTCTACAATAGGAAGTTCGTGTTTTATAGACTAGTAAGATAACTACTAGTTATGTAATACGTATCCATATTGAAAAAATAAAAAAAAACAATTCCTAAGACACTGGAATTATTCTCTTCTCTCTAATCTCTAAAATCTAGATCGGCCCGTTTGGTTTTTGTGGTTTTCACTAGATCCTGCACGCTTTAAATAGCTAATTTGATTGGGTGTTCTTGTCAAATCTGAGCATCACACTCGCATTCACATCATAAACCATCAATTTTAGAGAGTTATGAAATATAGTTGGAATATGACACTGAGATATAAACATAAACAACTCTTCGAATATAGATAATGAGACTTATATTCTAGTATTTATCAAAACAAACCAAATAATATTATTATGCCCAAACAAGTATTAGGGCCTAGTTAGAATTTAGAAATTTCACATGAATTTTAAAGAAAATCCTATATCTAATATAAATAGATTTTTCTTTTTCTTTTTTTTTCTTTAAGATTCGTACGGAATTCGTCGGTTCCAGAGGGAGGCGTTAGCATGGTTGCACCATGACCAAACAAAGGCAAACCCCAAAAATGGCAAACAGCATATTTAATCGTCCCTCTCCCGGGTCCCTTGCAGCTCTCCCCACCACCACCACAGCCTCTCCCTCCCCGCATCCACCGGCGATCGCCGGAGATCCCACACCGGCGATCGCCAATGCCTCCTCCGTTGCCGGCGCCACCGCCCGGCAGGCGGTGTCGCTTCAGCTTCGCGGCGGCGCGCGACCGATGCTTCAGCCGGCGGTTCCTCGCCGCCGGCCTCCAGCCGCTCTCCATACCTCTCTCCGCCGGCGACGACGTCGTCACCACCGTCCACATGTGGGCCCCCTGCCACCCCCCGCGCAACCCCCTCCTCCTCCTCCATGGCTTCGGCGCCTCCGCCACGTGGCAGTGGGCGCCCTACCTCCGCGCACTCCTCACCGCCGGTTTCGACCCCTTCGTCCCCGACCTCGTCTTCTTCGGCGAATCCTCCACCACCCTCCCCGACCGCTCCGACACCTTCCAGGTAGTACCTACTCTCCACTGACACCTCTGCCCCACTAGTCAGGGCAATGAGATCCTCTATTCAATTCTTGGCGTACGTTACGTAAATGGCAGGCGTGGTCGATTAAGGCGGCGATGGATTCGATGGGGGTGACGCGGTACGGGGTGGTGGGGGTGAGCTACGGCGGGTTCGTGGGGTACAGGATGGCGGCGATGTTCCCGGAGGCGGTGGAGAGGGTGGCGATAGTGTGCGCGGGGGTGTGCTTGGAGGAGAAGGACCTCCTGGATGGGCTGTTCCCGGTGGAGTGCGTCGGGGAGGCGGCGGAGCTGCTGGTACCACGGCGACCAGAGGAGGTGCGCCGGCTCGTCAGGCTCACCTTCGTGCGGCCTCCTCCCATCATGCCCTCTTGCTTCTTGCGCGATTATATTAAGGTCAGCTTCTTCGGTTCTTTTTCTTCGTTGTTTTGGCACCACCTGTCAGAGTATCTAGTCTTTATACGTTTTCGATGTATTTCCGAGTTCGGCTCAGGTGCAAAGTATATAATGTTTTGTAGTGCTGTACATCATATATACAGTTAAAAGAAGAAAAGAAATTGGTAAAAATTAGTTTGTTTGGTGATATATTAGGATTTTGGATTGTATTTGAACTTGATATGTTGCAACTTGATACTGAAAACTTTTATATGAGCCAAATCCGGGAATTTTTTTTTATGAATAACCTAATGCAATGAAACTTTTTTATGAGCTAAATCTGGGATTTTTTTTATGAATAACCTAATTCAAAAGAAAATAACAAAATTAAAATTTAGTTCAAAGAAAATAAAAAATAATCTATTTTAGATGTGTGGTAGGTCGAAGACACATATTGCACATCCAATGTGCCATAGTTTGGTTGTTTTGTGCTGCAACAACCACTCTCGCACATGTAATGCAATGTGCAGCGTAAGTTCACCACGAGAGAGAGATGTATTTGTGTACGGCGGGTCCATATATTTTATCTTTGTTCTTTTGAGTTTTTTTAAATAACCCATATAAAATAATTAATTACAAAAATAATCCACAATTTTAAAATTTTGCACAAATGACCTGCCACATCAGCCTGTCGAACCCTGAAAACTCGACAAGTGATTTGTCGCATAGGGGGACTTGTCGAGTGCTCAAGACTCGACAGTCTCGCCTGCTTGTCGAGTGCTGTACACTTGATAAGTGACTCAATATTAGTCTGTCTAGTGACTTTTGAATAGTTAAATGCTCTAGCCTAACTGGTTACCACACCCCCTCTCAATTGTGGCAAAACGTGGGATTCGAACTCAGGTCGCAGGGTTGAGAGGGGTGTGATAACTAACTGGGTTAGAAGCCTTTGGCTGCCCAACAGCCACTGGATAGTTTAATATTAAGTCACAATGAGTCATCTGAAGCTGGTCGTGGTCCCTGGTCACGGTCGAGGCGAGACTTATCGAGCACTAGGCACTCGACAAGTCCCTCCCATGCAACAGGTCGCTTGTCAAGTTCTCAGAGCTCGACAAACTTACGTGGTAGGTTATTTGTGTAAAATTTTGGAATTGTGGGTTATTTTTGTAATTGATTTTTTTATATGAATTATTTATAAAAATAAAAAACTCTTGTTCTTTTTATCATACGAGATTTCTCTCATTCTATAAATAAAATACACATACCACATAATAAAAAAGTTGTTTTTTTTTTACCTAGAGCTTAGTTTGTTCTTTTCTTTTAAAAAAAATCGTACTATAAAATTGCCTAATCCGGTTGTTTGGTTCCTCCTTCCATCTCCAACCAAGACCGAAAGCTCTCCTTTTATTGTATGAGGTTCGTTTGGGCTAGAATATTAAAGAAAGTACGGTTATGTTTGTTTTATAGTTTGTTTATCAACTCAAATCTTGGCAAAATCTTGGCAATGAAATTTGGTTTTCGTCTGTTTTGTAACCTATGTTCGGCAAACTAATTTGATTTGATCAAAGATGTGATTATTTTTATTTACCATCTATAGTAATTTGATTTTGACTACTATGATTTGATTATAAATCAGCACCACGTATAGACTTGGTTAATATCGAGAATCAATCAAATATACCCATGACTCTTATCTATCTAGCGAGAACGACACTGCCATTTTTTATTAGGCTACTAACTTTTTCCTATTTGCCCTAGAATGTTTGTCAGGAGCGTGTTATATCGTTGCTTATAACATAATTAAGAGAATTGTTAGTGAAGAGGTTTTTTTTTAATTATATATATATATTATTATTTATTTTTAGATAAATTTTTTCTCTAGATCTAGTTTTTTATGGTTTATTTAACTTCTTACTTTCTAGTGATGGCAGCCCGACAGTGGACTATGATATTACTTGTCATAAGTGGAGTGGAGACAGTGAGAGATGGTGGCTGTGGTGAAGGCGACCACATAAAAATGGTAGTTGAGCGGTGGTGAGGTGAGGTTGTGGTGGTACTATTAACCACGAGCATTAGTGATTGGCAGAGGAGAAGATAGGTGTGGTGACGGTGGTGGAATGATAAAAAGAAGAGGAAGAGGAAGAAAAGGCATTGTACGAGAGAAGATGAGAATTAAAAATAAATGAGATATATAATATAATTGATACAATTTTTTTTAAAAAAAATAAGCATCCACGGGCCTATATAGGTTCGATAATTATACCCATTAGTTACATCAATTGATTACACAAATAGAATTATTGGACCCATCTACGTGGCTAATGTAAAGGCATGCGTAAATTTGGAGCCGACAAAACGTCTAGAAGTTGACACGTTTCACTGGCTTGGCAGCAGCTACTCTTCTTTTTTGGTTTTGTCCGTATTTATGTGTTTACTTTTGACATGTCATTTGCTATTTGTGGAGGGCCAAGTGACGACCGAAACCACTTGCGCGTGTAGGGTCCAAGGTGGCTTGTATATGACATTGTTAATTTTTGGTCTGGAAATTGTACGTGCTAATGATTTGCCTTACGATACTATTCCAAATTCCAAATAGTGGCCGACAGATGGTTCTACTCAATTTCGTCCCCACCTGTTAGCCACTGTTCTTAAGACTTCTATAAAAATTTTTGGTCGTACATACGTATTCATTTAGTCAGTAGCCCCATTAGTCCTTTGTTCAGTTTCATTTGTTAAACGAATTTACTTCTCATCTTAGATTATCATACAAATTCTCAGAAATGTTCTTCATTTCTTCTGGGCTTTAGCTGTAATGCAGCATTAACTTGGCTTTCTCTTTTCCGGGCCCATTGTTATTGGTTCATTAGTTTTTTTTGCCTTGGTCTAATGCACAGGTGATGGGCTCAGATCATGTCCAGGAGAAGACTGAGCTGTTATATGCTTTGATCTGTGGTAGAGAACTTTCAAATGTTCCAAAAATAAGTCAGGTAATATCTTCCTAAAGCCCAGTTAAAGCTTATAGTTCTCCTAAACTAGATGTAAAGAACTAGTATTCCTTACAGTTAGAGGCCAACAAATCTATGTTGCTAGAAAAGGAAAATTTTCTTCTATGTCACCATAAAAATTTTAAATTATAATTTGTGAGGTTGACAATGTGAGACTAACATCCCATGATAAATACAAAATATTCAAATTTTATAATAGTATAAAAAGATTTCCTCAAATAAAAATGGGCAAACATAGAACTTTTAAATGGTTATTTGATAGCTCATTTGATATGCTTAGCATGGGAGCACCGAATTGGTAGGTTCCCTACAGGAGTTGTTTATGCACACGCATTGAAAAACACGAAATGACTACTTTGTTGTCCTACTTATTGATGGTGTGTTTCACTGAATGCAGCAAACATTGATAATTTGGGGGGAGCACGATCGGGTGTTTCCAATGGAATTGGCTCATAGGTTGGAGAGGTTTGTTGAGGATACTTTTGATGATCTTACATACAGCAAAACTTCATAATACCAATGTCACCTGAAGAAGAAATTATGTCACCAACAACTTAACAAATATGCAGGCATCTAGGCGACAATTCTCGATTAGAAGTTATAAGAAATGCCGGGCATGCAGTCAATCTTGAGAAGCCCAAAGAGGTGTGCAAGAGCATCATTGAATTTTTTCGCGAGCTGTTTGCCGATGCCTCAGTCGTGGAAAAGGTATGCACTGGTAGAAACCATACTTTTCTGAACACAACAAATTACATAAATTCATAGACAAACTTACCTATCTATTTTATTCGGTGCCTATGACAGTGATCTAAATGCATCGATATCTGAAGTACTTTTTGCGCTATTGTTTCCAAAGATCATTGAGCTTAATATGCAAATTGACCAGGGATTCCACCATGCAAGTGTCATCTTATCTTTCTCAATTTAACTTGCAGGTGTAGTTTTATTCACTGGAGATCAACTTGTGTTACAGACAAACAGACTTGTAATTTCTCCTCAGTTCGCGAATACCTGATGTACAAGACTCCATGTAATTACAAGGATGACAAAATTGACTCGCACGTTAGTGAGACATCTCCTCATGCACTCGGTGGGAAGAAATTATCTCTGAATTGTGATCACCAATTTTGTCAGTGAAAGCAAGGAGTGGGTGGGGGGTTTTCAATTCGCAGTTACCAAATTATATGTTCTTTGCTCAGCTCCATTACATCACGCTGTTTTGCTCTCAAGTTGTATATCACTCGATTAATACAGCATATCGCAATCAAGGAAGCGAAGCTGTCACGAGAGTTATAGTGTAATCGTCGACAACTAAGGCTTCTGGAAGAAATTAACGAAACCTTGGTATGCATCGCTGAAAGAAATCACCATTTTTAAGAGGGGATGAAACGAAACCTGCCTGTGCACGCTGAAAGAAAATCACCAAGAAACGGCTAAATAATCGACAATTCAACAACAGTTTGCCAGCGCGGGAAAAAAGTTTTGGGGTGAGAGAGGCTCGAACTCTCGACCTCAGGATCACTCACTCAGCTATGAGACCTACGCGCTAGCCAACTGCGCCACCACCCCAATATGTGTTGGTGCTAGTTTTTCCTTATTTAACGTTTTACATTATCAGGTGCTGATAATTTCCTCGTTCGAATTGCCGTCCACCCAATACATAAGCATCAGTGAATACGAATTCATCAATCTTAGAACAATCTCATATCAAATTTTCAACTCTAAGGCATATAAAACTCCAGTTACAGCAATGCGAGTATGCCACATTATTCCAAAACTATGATAGCAATCTAAGGCTGAGTCCAGTGCAAAGGCGCTTCACGAGGCGCTTCAACAGAATATTCTTCAGCATATTCTGTACCACGTGTGCGAAACACCCCCTCTCCAATGCACCGGCGTTTCGCGAGGCGCCATCTCTAACGCCTCCTACTCCAATGCAAAGGCGCTTCGAGAGGCGCTTCGTGCGGGGCCCGCGTATATAATATATATTAAAGATTATAAAATCGCTAAAATGAAATTCGGATAATTCGAACACAACAAAATAAAAGACAAAAATTATAAATAACATTAAAAAATTTTAAAAATTTTTAAAAATTTTTATTTAAGAAATGACACAGATGGAAATAAACAAGATACATACTTAATTAAATTTCGAATACATTTTAAACAAAACTCCGCACAAACTACTACTCGTCGATACCGTCACCCCCGAAACGCTGCCAAATATGGTCTACAAGATCCCATTTTAGTTGTAGATGCGCTGGACGAGCGCGGATCGCATTGTTTTGAGCTAGCATATGTTCGAAAATTGGCGGAGCACTCCTGTGGAGAGTAGGCGGTGTTACAGTAGATGTCCCTTGGCTATCGTACGACTCATCGGTCGGGTCATGAGAGTGCCGTTCATCCTCGATTATCATGTTGTGGAGGATGACACACGCTTTCATAATATTGGCAAGAGTTGATCGTTGCCAAAATCGACCGGGCCCGTGGACAATAGCAAATCGACTCTGCAAAGCCCCAAAGGCTCGCTCTACATCCTTTCTTACCCCCTCTTGATGCTGTGCGAACAACCGTTGTTTGTTCGTTTGTGGCAAGGGTATGGTCTTCACGAAGACAGCTCATTCGGGGTAAATACCGTCGGCCAAGTAGTACCCCATATTGTACTCTGTTCCATTAACAAAGTACTGAACAGCAGGAGCTTGGCCGCGCAACACATCCGTGAAAAGGGGGGATTGGTTCAGCACATTGATGTCGTTGTTGAATCCGGCGACACCAAAGAAAGCATGCCATATCCACAGGTCTTTGGACGCGACCGCTTCAAGTATTATTGTAAGGACTCCTTGATCACCACGGGTGAATTGGCCCCTCCACGCAACTGGGCAATTGCGTCATTCTCAGTGCATGCAATCGATGCTTCCCAGCATCCCTGGGAAACCTCGGTCCTCTCCTTGCTGGAGCAGACGCCAGAGGTCATCGACAGTAGGTTGACGAAGATATTCCTCCGCGAAGCAATCAATGATTCCTTCGACGAAACGCTCCAGGCACTCAATAACCGTCAATTTTCCAATGCGTACATACTCATCGACGGCATCGGCGGGGGAGCCGTAGCACAACATGCGCAATGCCGCCGTGCACTTCTGCAAGGGGGATAGCCCCTTTCGATGGATGGCATCTCTCCTCTCACTGAAGTACGGAGACTACTCCCCAAGAGCTTCGACGATTCGCAGAAAGAGAGGTCTCCCCATTCGGAATCGTCTGCGGAACAAGTACCCGGGGTAGACCGGAACGTCGGCGAAGTAGTCCGCGACAAGACGATCATGACCGCCTTCGCCATCTCTATCGATGTATCTTCTGCTACCTCCTCGACGGCGGTGCAAGGTACCATCGTCCATGCTGGCTTGAAGGTCTTCAAGAACGCGACGGTGGAGGGTTTGGACTGTCACGAACTCTGCCACGAACTCTTCTACTTGGTCGATGGCTTTGCCGTCGGCACTACTTGTGCTTGAGCTAGATGACATTTTTTGGGACTAGGCAAGATCTCTTGGTGGTCGAAGAAGAGAGGCCTCGGTTGTGAAGATGAGATTACTGAGTTTCGAAGATGAGGGCTCGAGGGGTTCCGATATATAGGGGGAGAAGCAAATCAATCATGTGCGTCACTTCCAACGGCTAAATGCAAAGGCATCCATCACATGCAGCGGTTCTAACGGCTACACTCCAAAAGCATCCAACAAATGTGCCAGTTCCAACAGCTAAATTCCAAAAGCACCCATCACATGCGTCGGTTTCAACGACTACATTCCAAAAGTATCAAGTAGATGTCTCAGTTCTAACGGCTACATTCCAAAAGTATCGAGCACATGCCACAGTTCCAACAGGTAAATCCAAAACGACTTAAATTAATAATGCGAGCACAATTTTACAAAGGAAAAGTACATCGTTCAAGCTACTACTTATTCTTCATTTCCTTAATCATGTCGTTCACATACTCTAATGCGGCCTCATGCGCTGCCTTACGAGCATCCGAGAAATTAGATGTATCTCCCATAATCAGTTTCGTCAACGACTTCATAAATGTGGCTTTTTCCTTGCTCTTGGCCATCTCTTGCAAATTTTCGGCTGCAGCAACGGTTTTGTCGGCCACCCTATCGAGGTCGGCATTGACTTGGCCGATGCGCTGCAGGGTCTCGTCGTACGCCGAGGATGTTTCACTCATTTTTGTCTTACCCTTCCGCTTGTTCTTTGCCGCATCCCGCCCTTCCGGTAGTGGAAGCTCGACAGGTTCATCGTCGTTGTTTGATGATGACGTGTGGGCACCTTCTTCGTTGAGGCGAGCTCGTTTGGAAGAGTCGAGGTAGCTTCGGCACCACTTCGGTTGACCGCGTATGGCACTCCACTAGTGTTCCAAGATGAAGGGATGACCCACCTCCTGCCTATACATGTCCTGCGCTCGAGACATCAATTAATCGTCCGAACGGCCACTGGCGTAGGCATCCCTCAACCTGCAATAGATGCCATTGAAGTGAACAATTTTTTTATTGCTCTTTTGCCAATGGTCTTTGCAGTGCCTGAGGTCCCGTCTTCGATCGGGCGGACTGCTCGCGTTGTACGCGTCAGTGACCTTCGACCAATACATGTCGAATTTTTGGTTGTTCCCCTCGACCGGGTCCAGGGAGTTATTCAACCATGCACTGATCTGGAGGACGAAAAATTCAAATTTTGGAAAACTAAGATAAAAGCCGAGGAGCAAAAATCTACAATGCCAATATATAATATTTAGATGAACACTCACAAGTCGCATGTCGTCCTGTTGTGACCAGTTCAATCGTGTACGTCGCCGTGCAGCGGTTCGTTTGCCTTTGTTAGCATCGTTGTTGTCGTCGACCACGTCGGGGGCTGTGCTATGTGGACTTCCAGTATCTGATACAGACGTGGAGTGGGAATTCTTTGCCGGTGCTTGCGGAGGCGACATTTCCGCGGGGATGGTCGGAGCTCCGACGAAATGAGGATTTTGGCCGTAAGGGCCGTAGGGGGGTTGTGTGTACGGATGTGCATACGGATATGGTTCGCCGTATGGAGGGGGTGGGCCGTATGGTGGATAGCACATCGGGTATGGCGGGGGAGGAGGCTGAAAACTGGGCGGATTTTGACTGTTTGGCGCTTGGGAGTTCTCCTCATCGAAATTGGGCTCACCAAACCAATTGACATAACCGTCGGGGAGAGTGTTGGCCATCGGGAAATTTTCTGGAAAAAATTTGAGCAAAGAGAGGGAGAAAAATGTGTGCTTTGTGCTTGTGTTTGGTGCAAATAAGCTGAAATTTGCTCATATTTATAGCCATACGAGCATACAATTTTTCTGCAATTTTTTGTGATTTTTTGGTATTTTTTATGAATTTTTTGGCTCAGAAATGAATAAAAAATTCAAACGACTAGTTTCAACGGTTATTTATTTGTGTCTCTGACGTGTGGGACCAGCCGAGAAAACGAGGCAACGGCTATTTTTTGCCACAAAAAACATACCCTCGGGCTGACATGTGAGGCCGCGAATCATCCGGGCCCACCCATCAGCGGCACAAACGAAACAGTAGCGCGGGTGCACGAAACACGGCAAACACACGGGCAAATCGCGTCACCACGCGTTTTGTGGGCCCCACCAAAACGCGTGGCGAACTTTCCTACCGCATGCACCGTCGCCGACATGTGGGCCTGAGCGAGCATTGGGGCCCAATTGTCAGTGCGAGTGCTGCTAGGGTACGGGAAACGCCCGCGCGCGACAGTTGGGGCCCACAAAGCGTGTCACGTGGCGTCCAACGCAGGACGCTTCGGCTCGGTGGCGTCGGCGGGCCCACCTATCATAGCTCAAATTTCACCGCTTCGCTTGGCGTCTTCTCTCTCTTCGCGCGGTTGTTTTATTAATTTTTCGCGGTGGAGCCCGCCTGTGAGAGCTCATTAGCGGTGGCGTTGGACTTAGCGTAATGCATATCTATTTATCTAAGAAACATTATATGTCAAATGCCTAGCTGGCTACCTGTGTCCGAGGAATAATCTTGTTTTATTCAAATTTTTTGTTTGATTACAGATGAATTTTCTACAAACCGAGTGGCCTCATATTTCGTAAACTGAGTCTCAACTCGTGAAACACAAATTATGGCGCAAACACAAAGGTGAAACCCGTACGTTTTCTCCCCTGAAACACATAAATTTCTGAATATTTTTTTAAAATAATCTGTTAGTAAAAGGAATTTCAGAAATAACCTATAAAACTAAATGGCGCCTGTAGCTATTCCAGCAGGCGACCGAACCCAAGGCAAAAAAGAAAAAATTTCCTTGATGCTGTTCAATTTGTATTGAACAATCTCGTTTTTTTGAGATTAATATGTTACAATATATAAATTTGATTAGCAATTCATTTAAATCAGTGGATTAGTAAAGTCAAAATGATTATATTAACATAAACAAATTATTAATTAAAGTTACAAATCACCGAATATTCTCCTTTGATCCTACAATTGTTTTGGGATAATTATGTCTATAACTCTGATTGATGATTTGTTTATATTAATATGATCTTTTAAACTTTATAAGTCTGTTGATTCATATAGATGATCAACCGAAATTATAGATTATAAAATATTTATCTCGAAATAATTATAAGATTAAAGGGTCTTATGATTTATAGTTTTGATTGATAATTTATTTTTGTCATATGTTCATTTTGATTTTATAATTCTATTAGTTTAAACGAATCATCACCTAGATTTTTAGATGGTAAGATGTTGATTAAAAAAATCAAGATTATACGATACAAATTGAAAAGCACCCAGGGCAAAAAAAATGTTGAGCTTGTCGACTCATTGGCCGGCGCCGGCCCGAATGGTCACCATATGCTTTTTCAGTTTTTTACAGTTGTAAATTTTATTTAGATATTTTGATAATTTTTTTTAACAAATTATGTAAAAAAGATTCCAAATTTCTACTTGAAAGAAGCCATCTCTTGGACCAGCCTCTCGAGGTTGGCACGAGACGACCCGCCCACACCAACCGCCTGCCCTGCCTTCTCCTTCCACTCCGACGCCTTCGCCCTCGCCGCCCTACCCCTCTCCTCGCCGCCCATCAGCTCTCTCACCAGCATCTCCACCTTGCCCCTCCTCACCTCGCGCCCCATCTCCACGCCCACCTCCCACTCCCCGCACAGGTACCTGGAGTTGGTCACCTGCTCGGAGAAGAACGGCCAGCACACCACCGGCACGCCGGCGCAGACGCTCTCCAGTGCCGAGTTCCACCCGCAGTGGCTCAGGAAGGCCCCAGTCGCCCGGTGGTCCAGGACGGCCTCCTGGTCGCACCACCCCACTACCATCCCCCGACCGGTCGCGGCCACCTCCTCCATGAGAGTTTTCGGCAGCAGAGTCGTGTCATCGTTGCCGCGAACCAAGTCGGGCCGGATGACCCACAAGAACGGGCTGCCAGCGTCGGCCAGCCCCCACGCCATTTCTAACATCTGCTCCCTCGTCATGACCGTGATGCTCCCGAAATTGACGTACACGACGGAGCCGTCCGTTTGTTTGTCGAGCCACGTCATGCATTGGTCATCCTCTTTCCACAGGCTTGAGGTGAGGGCGGGCGCTGACGGCGGCGAGATGCGGTGGAGGGGCCCGACGGTGTAGGTGTTGGGGAGGCGGGCGCGGATGGCGGCAAGGACGCCGGGCTCGAGGTCCTCGAAGGTGTTGAGAAGTACACCGTCGGCGCGGGGCGCGTCGAGCTCGCACTGCTTGATGTTGATGTTGAGCATGACGTCGCCAGCGTCGGTGGTGCGGATGAACGTCGGGAGGTCGCGGAGGCGGATGCCGGGCATGCCGTCGATCCAGTCGATGGGGGTGTCGAGGTAGCCGTTAGTGAAGCAGCTCTCGTCTGTACGCGTGCCAATACAGGATAGCGTTGATAGAACATGCATGCATGAATGCAAAGTTGAGACTTCTTGAGTAATGTCTATCATTCATACGGGATAACGTTGATAGAACATGCATGCATGAATCTAAAGCAGCTAGAACATGCATCCCATTGTACCAGTCTGAATGGTAGTGGCCCTGATTGCATAATAGACGATAATATAAGTGCTTCATATGCAATTTTCACTTTTCTTTTTAAAAAAACTTCTAACACTAAGAGAAGATAGAAATCAAACTCTAGACTCCATTTCCAGTAACTACTCACTACTGATCTTCGTACACGCATTGAAACAAACTTACGAAATCAAATACGTAGTCACATTGTCTTGGCAATCTGATGCCTCAACTATAAGTTAAACATAACGTAAAACTAGTTGGTATTGAGTAATTAATTTGGAGGAAATATCTAGTACATCTCATTCCTTCGGTGCTCCGGTGTATTCTTCCTCAAAACTCTATATAAATGATTATGCAAAATTCTATAATAATTTGACATTTTAGATATAAAATCAATCTATTATCTCACAAATTTCAAATCCTAATTCAATCTACATTAGGAGAAACAAAAAAGACAAATTTAATTGAAAAATAAATCCGAAATAAAAAGATAAAGTTATTATTCACTGAAATTTGTTTTTTTGTTTCTCCTAATATACATCAAATTTAGAATTGAAATTTTATAGGCTATTTAGACAATTAAATGTACATTTTTTTAATTTGTATAAAATTTTTTATCATTATTTATATGATTTTTTAAGATAAAATACATGAAAGAAAAAAAAGATGAAATGCATTGAATACTTAATCATTAACTAGATACTAACTCTTACTTTAAATATGGTGTGCTAAATTAATCCCTTGCAGAACTCATGACTTAATTGGTTGTAATCCAAACTACGTGGTACAACTAACTTAGTGTAAATTAATACCTCGTGCAACTGATCTAATAAAATTAACTAAGCAACTTGCGCATATTCTAATGGGGTGATGCCGTGATGGAGCACCCGTACCTCCACTTGATGTTTTCTTATACACGACTTTGTTTTGTGCAGAACAATAAAATAAGATTTCACTTTATGTAAGATATTATTTCACCCATCATTATCAGAGATCCCAAAAAGTAACGGAGAAATACAGCACCACACATCCAATACGTTACCTTAATTTTTCTTCTCCAAATAAATCAATTTGAAGTTTACAAATCTAAAATTCATCTTCCATCAGCTCAAGTTTATTTGAGTTTTTAATTAAAAAAATTTAATATTATAGAATAAACTATAAACAATCCTTAAAGTTTGACCTGATTTTATTTTATTTGAGCTACTAAAACCTCCATAAACTTGACCAATCACACCAATATTTTCTTACAAATTCAGAAGCACTTGTTGCCGTCAACTTCAATGTGTAACTATGGATAACCATGGATGCACATACGCTTTTCTAAAAGCCACCAAACAAATTTGACAAATGCACGACTTATTGCAGAGACTACAAATGTATATCTCCATTCTAACCCAAAATAAAGATGATACATGAATTAAGATAATGTGCCAAGATTAATAGGGCAAATTTAATTACCTTTGAATGGCACGTAGCCTCTCTCGACAAGCTGATCAAAGTTGAGATAGCCCAACAACCCACAAGCACTATGGGTGAAGAACAAGTAAGCAGGTAGGCCCATCTCCTTTGCCACGTGGACAATGAACCCCATGGCCCCATCTGCAATGACACAGGTCACAGGTGGGACCCTCTTGTCACCTCCTAGCCTCTCGACCAGGTCCTTGAACGGAGCCGAGCACGTACGCCTAGTGGACTCGCAGAGCTCCCAGATGTCCTGCGTTTCGTCGAGCTCCGACGGCGGGAGCCCGTCGGGTATGGTCTCGAACCGGAGGCCGTCGAGGCCGGCGACGGCACCGGGACCGCGGGACCTGACAAGACGGCCGTGGTTGAACTCGGTGTGGACGAAAGTGACGTGGAAGGACCTGGAGTGCAGGATCTTGGCCAGCTTGAGGAAGGGGTTGACGTGGCCCTGTGCAGGGTAAGGGATGAGTATGACATGAGGCTTAGACCCCATTTTTTTTGCTTGCTTTGAAGATTTTTTTTGTGTCTACTGCTGGTGCTTCTGAGGGAGTTAGTAGTTTTATACAGCAGTGACTATTCATGTAGGAATTGTTTATGACTGTGGCTGACAGGCCGGTCTTGATTAGGGTGAAATTCGAAAGAGACTTACTTGTCAGCGAGAACGTGGAGAGAGGTAATTGTTTGTACAAGAATTCAGATGATGTTATGTCGAGCATGTCGTGCTATCAAAAGGTGACCGATTTTTTTTTTTTAAGAAAAACCCATTTTCTAAAAAATATTGCACATATAATTCGAAGGAGACAGAATTTGTAAAATTAATCCAATTTAATAGTACCACACGTCTATCATAGCACACATGAAAAATTATTTATAAATAACTCAAAGTAAAAGTATAATTTGAAAAATAACTCACAATTTACTGAAATTGTAAAACTAATCTGATGGGGTGCGATTAACAAATTATCGTGGGTATGAAACGCGATAGAAATGCATCTGCTATTTTTTCAATCTTGGAACACCTTTTCCATCTTGGAGCCGCGATAAGCTGGTCGAGTCCAAGTTTTCGACCACAGGAGGCTCTTTCGATCATGAGTTGTGTTTGTGTTCGAATCTGAGTAAAATTCGATCGCAAATTTGAATCGCATTCTATCACGACCCGCATTTTCCTTTCGACTAGGGCTTCTCATTCGACCAATCATTCTCCTTCGACCAGACCGTTGTTGTCCTAATTTGACCAGCAAATAGTTTTCTCTGTCCAATTTTTAAATGTAGTCAAATAGGGTTCAAATGAGCTCCAAATTGGCTCAAATTTTGTATGCTTGATCCCTTAAACACATAGAACACAATTGTGGAATAATTTTTGTAGAAATGATGAAAATTTGCACATAAAATGTTGTGTCAAAGAATTTCCAAGCATGAAATAATAGGATTTTTTAACTAAATTAAGGGTTTTCTTATGCAATTTCTAGAGTTACATAGCTATCGCGGCTCCAAGATGGAAAAGGTGGCTATCGCGACTCCAAAATGGAAAAGGTGTTTCAAGATTGGAAAGATAACAGTCGCATTTCTATCGCGTTTCACACTCACGAGAATTTGCTAATCGTACCCCACCAGCTTAGTTTTGCAATTTCAGTAAATTATGAGTTATTTTTCAAATTATTATTTTACTTTGGGTTATTTATAAATAATTTTCAGCACACATGAGGTGTGCAGTAGATTGAAATGATTGTGTGGCAGGAAAAAGTATCTTATGACAGCAAAAATCACGGTACAGTAGGAAAAAATCACTGTGTGGTTAAAGAAAGTTAGACGAGAGACAAACCTGCCGCACATTGGGTAAGCAGCAGGTGATAGTTGCCCTATTGCCGCACATTCAACGCGCTACAGGTTCTCCCCTGCACTGCTTTGCGACACCCACTTGATGTGGGCTCACATGCATGCAGATTTCGTCCCGTGATGCCCCCTTGTGCTAGTCCCCCATACATGCAGGTTGGTTTGGTTTCTATTGGCTGGAGGAGGAGTAGCAACACAAGAACACAAACAGTAGAGAGGAGAGGGGAGGAGAGTAGAGGAGGGTTATCAGGTAATTTTGAGCTCATTAACTTCAAACTTTAGGAGTTTGCAATAAGGACAAGTCAAAGAGCACAATAAGATCTAAAAATTATGTAATTATTTTCATTGAATCTTTCGTGCATGCAAGAATTACTCTAGCAAGTACAATAATTTGCACGTTTCCAGTACCGTCATGATAATTTTGCAAAATTCCATAATTTAGTATTTAATAAAACTAGTATCTGGACCTATCATGATAATTTTGCACACTAAAATCCTATTTGGGTATTTGAAAAAAATTTCACTGAGAAAAGATCTTGCTGAGATTGAGTATTCAATAAAACTAGTATCATAAATATTATATATATAAATCCCTAGTAGCAAATAAAAGATTCTCCCTCCAAACATGCTTTAAATTATACTTTGATGCCAAGGAACGAAGGAATGCATAGGCAAATTGTGTGCGTGTTTTTTTTAAGATATTGCCTATTTGGATATTTTTTAACTATAATTAGTATTTATCTAGACTTTTTTAAATATGATTAATATAAATGCTTCAATATACAAGTATACAACACAGTAATCACAACCAAACTAAGTCAAGCTTAGCCGTCATGCTCGAAGCAATGATGCATGCTTTTTGGACTTGCAACAGCAACATCGCCCATGCGATAGTGCAAGTTAAAAATCAAACCGCATCTTATATAGGAAGTTTCCCATATTTCAGCTGTACGAAAGTTTTTTAGTTGTCAGGTCGGCTGAAGACAATTAGAATGAGTCCGTTAAATAATTGTAGATGATCTGAACCGTTTATTGTGTGATTAGACAATCTAAAATACCTCTTATATAAAATTACTATGTGATTTTATACACATGTATAAATCCAAGTCCATGTATCACCTTTGACTTCTCTTTCGTCTTCGAGTTCTACACTGTGACAATGACTCTTTCTGTCTTTTAGCAGTATACCGCCAGGGGGGAAAGTGGAAAGTTTTTACTGTCTGAAACACGAAATCTTGCAGCTATTTGTTCTTCGTTTAACGATCTAAATTTCATGCCTGGACATGCACATTGAAAAGGTGAAGCTCAGGACTATCAAGTAAATTTCTCAAAATAATTATAATACCCTACGCGTACAGAATAGATTTACACTTATACACTATAGGTTTTAAAATTTTAATCTCGACACTTTCTCAATTGAATACAATTGGTTGGCATATACTCCTGTTCTTTTTTTATTTGTTATTTAATATATATGTAAATCAAAAATTTTAAATTTTGACCACTAATATACAAAGAGTATCAAGATTCATCATATGAAAATAATACTAATAAATTTATTATCCAATTACTTTTATGTGATAGTTGTTATATAATTTTTATCAATATATAGTTCTAGAAATGTCTAAATTGTATTTGAGATTGTGAAAAGTCTAAAACGACAAATAAAAAAAAATAGATGGAATAGTATTGAAAACAAGATATGAAGAAAAAAAAATCATAACATCTTATTTAATACATCTTTCTCAACTCTCAAATCACATATTAAAAACTTTGTACATGACCTTCAAGTATGCATATCTAGATAAATTTCTTGTGAAAATAAGTTTCCATTATTGATTGTATTATTATAGAAAAGTGTTATACAATTTTATCTCAAAATTATATAATGACATATATTTGAAAATAAAATAATTAGAATACGAAAACAAAAAGAATAATTTGATAATCTGTTTAAATAAATTGCACTCCAAACTCTTAAACTTATGAATTTACAGCACTCAGAGTAAAATCGATGAATCTCTGAATTTGATATGTTAGACTAACTCCAAAGCCGCAGCCTCCACCGACGCCTGTACTAAAACAATATTTTTTTTTTTTTGGCTTAACAAGAGAGCGTCAGCTGCTTTAGTTTTTTGTTTATTTTTTTGTCTCGATTTTTGTGTGATCAAATTGTATACCATTTTTATTTCTTGATTTATGTATTAATCTAATTTAAATTAGATTTTAATTATATTGAAAAAATTGTAGATCTTTAAATTATCTTCATATAGAAGTCACAGCGCATATATTCGATTTTTGAATTAAAAGTTATTTATATTTTATTAAAATCATTTAAATTCTAATAAATATTTAATTTACTCGTGAGCTCGAGCGAAACGTCTCTTTATGCGTCTTTGTATTGAAGCGGTGAACGTTTCGAATGGTGTTTCACACACATAACACAGAATATGCTAAAAATATTCTTTTGAAGCGTCAGAACAGACGCTCCAACATTAGACTCAGTCTTACAAGTCGTGTGATAAAGTATCCCCGTCACTGTCTTAAACCATAAGGTTGTCAAATTTTGTCCTATATGAAAAAAAAAATTGAAAGGAAGAGTGGGAGGAGTAGGTGGTGAATGGAGGCAAAAGTTTAAGGCATATTCCAGTGGAGCAGAAATGCATTTAGTCCAAGTCTTGCACATTTTTTTCCATTCTAGCATGCTGCCCAAAGGTCTTCGTAAAAAAAAATAATGGACACTTTCCGAGTAGTCTCCTTTGAATAACGTATGAAGAATGGAATTAACTTTATGTGGTATTTTGAAGTGGCTGCAATGAGGTTAAATTCTGCTCGTGCCGAGAAAAAGACGTTTGGCAATTGGTAAATTTTGCAATGGCAACACATCAAATGTGTATATATTTTGTCATTAGTGTGCGAATTCAAATTATCTGTCTACTTGATAATTAGGACTGTTTGACCACAAATCAATTATTTGGATGACGGTAAAAAAGATTTTGAGTTAATTAGATTTTACAATGACAACAAGACACATGTATGCATATTCATGTGATTCATCATGTGGATTTTGATACTCTATTTACTTGGATGATTGGTAGAGTGGTCTGGTCATGAATCAATTGTTTGGATTAAAATGATTGAGATTTTGATGTAGATTTTTCAATGGAAACATGACTAGTGTATGGATTTTGTCATGTAACTCACATGTGTTAAAAGTTATGAAAGGCATGGTTAGTAGTCATTTCATTTCATGAGAAATCAACTGTTTATATTAAAGTGATCGAAAATTTGAGACGCTGAGAATTTTTCGAGAGACATTCAAACTACTCACCTATTTTTCAATCGTTTAAAGCTTGATCAAATGTTACACATTATTTGAAAAATCCCCTTGTCACCTTGTCTTTGAGTTAGGAGCAAATCGCACGTGTGATGCATGTTGAATTGTTTGGTTATCTGGATTTGTTGGTTTGTGGCGGCAAGATAATTATGCTATTGTAAGACTAGTTGAGTTCATCCTATGCAAAATTCGGTTACGAATTGCGACAATGATCACGTGTCATGAAATGTTGGAAGGAAGAAAGGAAATTTCAACTTTTTTTTAAGCATATCATCTTTGAAAATGGCTAATGTAGCTACATCACCAAAAGAGAAAATTTTATGTGGTGTTTTGTCTGTTCTCCATTTGATAGTAAACATGCAATTGATCACCCACCTACTTCTTCTGTAGTCTGGTCATGTTTAGCTTTTTGCCTATTTTGTCCGGCTAACTAAGTGGGGAGCTGAGAACCCTTTGGCTCAAGTTAAGAGGATTTCAGTTTTTCAAATAAATTAAAATTAAATTAAATGAAGAGGGGTTTTTAATTTCAAATTTATCATTTAATTTAAAAATTCTCTTTGAACTAAAAGTTTCCCTCCCAACTTATAGGACTTATAAACTTAAATTAATTTTTATATTTAAACTAAACTAAGCCATCAAACATGCTCTAAGAGAAGAGAGGATACACTACAGCATATTAGCTCCTTCTCTAGCTTCTAATAAGATCATCTCAAATGCAACATACTACAAAGAGAAGTTAGAATAGAAAAGAGAAAATAGTAAAAAGAATTATTTATTTATATTATTAAAGGGGGAATAAGAGTAGGAGAAGAAATACATAAGTCAAGGTAGGGGAGCCAACGCATCGTCTTTTGTGGCTGACGTGGAGCGAATTTTTTTTAAAATATCCTGTGCCAAGCAAATCTCCAAATAAACTAACCTCTCTATGCTATAGTCCAAAGTAACAATGCTAATTATTTGGTTTGATTAATTTAGAATGTGTAAAACAAAAATACACTTTGAAAAATCGTGGTTCTCTCAGTTTTTTATAGCGGTTTAGTTCTCCGTTGTGTTTAATATTTTTATCAAGTATTCGATGCTCTTTCCCGTGTGAAGGTGACCATTTGACTCTTATCCTTGGACATGGATATTCATATGAAGAAATACTGGACCTTATATTTTAAAACAGAGACAATAATTTTCATCTCAATAATCAACTCAATGGATGCTTATTGCAGGTTATTTCTCCACCAAACAATACTTTATCTTTCACAAATGACGAGAAATAAAGAAAAATTAAATGAGAGAAAAAACTTGGTCTACTTGGCAAACATGACCACATCTTCTTGGTGCCACAGTACCGTGACTAATGTGTATTAGTCCAAAAACAATGTCTTAAACTATTAATTTGACCTAATCTAGATCACACACTCAATAACACGATATTTTTTCCTTAGGAAATCACATGGATTAAACTATGCCACATATCTGGGAATGTTTTATAATGTGAAGATCTCCATGCAATCAGACCAAAAGTTGCCTCATGTGGCCCAAATCCGATGCAATTAGTCTTGTTGTCGTGTGGTAGACCCGGGTGCCACACAGAAAGCCACATAATTCTGCTGGGTCCCGAATCCCCGGGGGCCATTCGTGGCACGAACTGGCTCACAGCACGTGGAACCTTGTGCACACGACACTTGGTAAGGCTATTCCGTGTCACATTTGCAAAACGACACAACACTCTAATATAAAGACGAGAGGCGCTTATGCTTATTAATGATTAAAAAATCATCAAAATTAAATTCGGATAATTTGAATAGAACAAAAATAAGATAAAAATATAAGATAAAATTTTATTTTCTTATTTAAATCGCACATAAAAAATAATATGAATCATACTAATTAAAAGTCGGATATATTCAGTCATTAACGACCACACAAACGTACTGATTAAAAATTAATTAAACTACTAGTCGGTATTGTTGCCTCTGAAATGCTGTCAAATGTGTTCGATAAAATCTCGTTTGAGTTGCATTTACGTTGGGCGAGTGCGGATCGCATCATTCCGAGCTAATATATCGGTAAACAAGGGCGAAGCACCACTATGGAAAGTAGGCGGTGCTACAGTAGATGTCTCTATACTCTCATACGAAGTAGCGAACGAGTCATTAGAGTGCCGCTCATTCTCGATTATCATGTTGCGAAGAATGACACATGCTTGCATAATATTGATAAGAGTTGATCGTTGCCAAAATTGATTGGTGTTGTGGAGAATGACAAATCGAGATTGTAAGACTCAAAAGACTCATTCGACATCTTTTCTTACACATTCTTGTTGTTATACGAACAATCTAAAATTCTCTGTTTGGGATAAAGATAAATTCTTCACGAAGATAATCCATTTGAAATAAATATTGTCAGTCAGATAATACTCCATATTATAATCTGTCTCATGTTCGAAGTAATGAACATTAGGAGCTTGACTGGTCAACACATTTGTAATAAGACTCAATGGTGTGAGTCGATTTAGTCATTGATGTGGGGCACGATAGTAAGATTTTTGATACTGTTGCTCGGCACCGAGATGATTTTGTCAGCTATTTATATTGACTTAGTTAGCGCCTTCATGCTATGCTTTTCATTTTTTTAATGAGCTTTTGTTTTTAAATTTTCATAATCATCCAATAAATATTGATATCAATTAATAGATATTGATCTAATAGTTATCAATTAATCCAATAAATATTAGAGTATTGTATTTTTTAATTATCATATTTTAGGTTACCATATTTTTTTAAATTGTCGTATTTCTTATTTTAAATTCTCATAGTTTTTAGATTGTCAAATTTTTCTTATTTTAGGTAATCTATGTTTTAGTCATCACATTTTCTTATTTTTTAAGTTGTTGTATTATTTTTATTTTAAGTTGTCGTATTTTTTATGTTATTTTAGGTTATCATTTTTTTAAGTCGTCGTATTTTTTTAGATTGTTACATTTTTTTATAAATTTTTTATGTAAAAATTGTGATAACTTTTAGTCACGCTCTATTTTCTTTCTTATCTCTAGTTGTATTTTGTCTAGTATAGATACGATGTAAATCCCACACAGTCATATATCATATGTAAAAAATATATAAAAAGAGTACATGCAAGGCTCGGACTCCTAATAGAGCCAAGCTGAGCCGAGTTGATCCCTCCCCGTAACTGAACACAAACCAAAGTCACGCTGTTCTACCTTACCCAATACATCATCCAAACACCACGCGACCTCAGCCCACCTGTCAGGCTGTCACACAATTTCCACCAAACTTTCCAAGTATCCCGAAACTACCCTTACCCCCTTCGCCCCGCTCTAGTCTTCCCCAGCCACCTACCCATTTCTCGTCTCACCAACCCCTCCTCCCCTCGCCGGCCATCTATAAATACCCCCTCGCCAACTACCTCCATTTCCTCAGAGGAGACACCGTGCACCACACGACTCCTCGCCATACCAACCCTAACATAAGAGCCCAAAGCCTCGCAATGGCGCTCGCCACCAACTCCGCCGCCGCCTCCGCCGCCGCCTCCGGCGGCGCAGCCCAGCCTCGCCGCCCCTCGGGCCCCACCTTCCTCCCTCTCAAGCGCCGCGCCATCTCTGCCGCTCACGCCGCCGACCCGGCGAAGAACAACGGGTCCGTCCCCGCGGCGGCCGCGAAGGCCTCCTCGCCGACAGTGGCCCCGGCGCCGGAGAAGAAGAAGGCTGCAGCTGCGGGGGAGAGGTGGCTGGTGGACAGCTGGAAGTCGAAGAAGGCGCTGCAGTTGCCGGAGTACCCGAGCGAGGAGGAGCTGGAGGCGGTGTTGAGGACGATCGAGACGTTCCCGCCAGTGGTGTTCGCCGGCGAGGCGAGGCACCTGGAGGAGCGTCTTGCCGACGCCGCCATGGGCCGGGCCTTCGTCCTCCAGGGCGGCGACTGCGCCGAGAGCTTCAAGGAGTTCAACGCCAATAACATCCGTGACACCTTCCGCATCCTCCTCCAGATGGGCGCCGTCCTCATGTTCGGCGGCCAGATGCCCGTCGTTAAGGTACATATCTAACTAATACTTATAGCTTTCATCACTTATGTGAGATCTGATCTGATCTGATCTAAGTTATACGTATGATATTAAATTATGTATAGGTGGGGAGGATGGCTGGGCAATTCGCCAAGCCGAGGTCAGAGTCGTTCGAGGAGAGGGACGGGGTGAGACTGCCAAGTTACAGAGGGGACAATGTAAACGGGGACACGTTTGATGAGAAGAGCCGCGTGCCAGACCCACAGAGGATGATCCGTGCATACGCCCAGTCGGTGGCGACGCTCAACTTGCTCCGAGCGTTTGCCACCGGAGGGTACGCCGCCATGCAGCGCGTCACGCAGTGGAACCTGGATTTCATGGATCACAGTGAGCAGGGGGACAGGTGAGGGAAAATACTAAGCCTTTTCTATGATTTTTAGCAGATTTTAAGTCAATCTTAGCGACTTAGCACTTTTGCTGTGGGGTTAGTGTTGTGTCGTTGTCATGTTAAAAGATCTTGTTGTTGAATTGCTTCCACATATCTCCTTATCACGATAAGGGAAGAACATGTTATAGGTTGACAGTTGGAAAATTTCACCTTTTTGTGGTGTTATCATGGAATTAACGAGTGGTCGGCATTTTCTTGAAAATTTGAAACTAAACCCTGTTCTTGAAATGCCCACGTGCTCATTTTTTTTGGGCTTGAATCAGTAAAAAACACCTGTGCTAAGCAGTTTAGTCATTGTTCCGCATCAGTTAATGGTTAATAAAAGATGCAGTTATCTTGGGCTCACTAGGTAGTGGTTGGTGCCATGGGTCATATTAGAGACTTTAGAGTAGTAGTCATGTTCCTTTCCTTCGAGGAAGCTTCTATCGGAAAAATTGTAACGTCCTTTGCATAATTGCATTCAACATTTCAAGAACTCTTCTAAAGGTTGTTTTTATTGGTTGTTGGTATAGATAAGATATGTTGAACAACATAGTATTGTTTGTCAATAAAATATGGGATTGTAACTGGTCTCATTAGGCATTAAAATGGTCGCTTGAGCATTGAATTAGAGAATAACTCTACGACATGATCCTTTGGAAGTTTCTAATGAAACATTGTAACCTTTCTTTGCATTTAACTTCCAAATTAAGTACTGGTTGTTGGTACAAACAACTAAGAAAAAAAAATCAATTGACTTTTTGGGAAACTCTGGTGCAGCAACATTGGTCTCACCAACATATAGTAAAATGATCAAATTAGGAGCTGGTCATCAACAAATGCTGCAATGTTATGTGTATATGACCATTATGCATCTGATTGTTTGGGTGGAAATAATTAAGAAATTAATGCTTTTAATTGGTCAATTGAGAAGTTGTCTGATGGTCTCCTTGATATGGTGTATAGGTACCGTGAATTGGCGCATAGGGTAGATGAAGCTCTTGGCTTCATGACTGCAGCAGGGCTGACAGTGGACCACCCAATAATGACGACTACTGAATTCTGGACCTCTCATGAGTGTCTCCTCCTACCCTATGAGCAGGCTCTTACCCGTGAGGACTCCACAACTGGCCTTTTCTATGACTGTTCTGCCCACATGCTATGGGTTGGTGAGCGCACTCGCCAGCTTGATGGGGCTCATGTTGAGTTCCTCCGTGGTGTTGCCAACCCTCTTGGCATAAAGGTTGGTGCCAAAAACAATCTCATATTTGTCAAATTTAATCCAAATGTTGTTTGTTGAGTGTTGTGGGTGCTGATGTTCAAAGTGGTATGCATTGTGTGGAATGTAGGTGAGTGATAAAATGAACCCCAGTGACCTGGTGAAGCTGATTGAGATACTAAACCCATCAAACAAGCCTGGGAGGATTACCATTATTACAAGGATGGGGGCAGAGAACATGAGGGTGAAGTTGCCTCATCTCATCCGTGCTGTCCGTGGTGCTGGACTGATTGTCACCTGGATCACTGATCCCATGCATGGGAACACCATCAAGGCACCCTGCGGTCTGAAGACACGTCCTTTCGACTCTATTCTGGTATGTCTTCCTCTGCTGCAATCTTCTCCATTCCTCTCCCTTCCAATTTTTTTTCTTTCCTAGTGGCTAGTATAATGCTGCACTTATGAGCAATCTGATTGACCTCACCTAGTCACCTAACCATCACAATGATCCCTATTTTGACCAAACATTTCTGTAAGTATATTGGTTGTGTGGAATGATCTCTGAAGTTTTCATGTGGTGTACTGTCTCATTAGCAAATACATGGTAGTTGTGAACTTAAGTTCACCATCACTATGAAAGGTACAGAAAGTATTACAGGACATTTATGGCATGTGTTCAACAGTATGGAAGGAAAGAAAAGAATTACTTGATATTTCTGGGGAACAGAATGGTTGAATTAAGTCGTAAATTGACAAAATAGAAAATGACGTAACATATGCTGCACCATGTCATTTTTATGGTACTCGAAAATCCATGTGAATTATTGTAGCTAAAATGCATTTAGTAATTATATGTTAGCAAGTGATGTGGAAAACATGAATAATTGGCTGCTGGTGGAACAGTCTTAGAATGACAAATATTCAATTGGTAGGGCTGTTTGTGTGAGCAATATTTCTTATGAAATTTCGTAACATCCACTAATAGACAGGCCACCTGAACTCTCCACTTGTGCAGCCAGGCCCATCTGTCAATTGGTGTTATGATACTTCATAAGAAAATTCCCATTCATATGCACAGCAGTGCTCTATCAATTTGTAGGATCTTGACCCCTGGGTGGGATTGAAACCCGTTAAAAGACACCTCGTGTTATGTGGAGGTGAGTTGGGCTGGTGTGAGGGCAAGGAAAGCTAGACAACTTTCTTTGAGTCGCTATCCTGGGTCACAACGTAGTTTGTGTCCATTCAATGATTTTAATGGAGGTGGGTCTGCTGACATTACATCTTGTTCAATGAGTCAATTTATTGATTGGAGTATTGGGGGTCCAAAGATTTTTCTTGCTCACTATGGTCTGTATCCCAGGGAAAATTATGAAATTTTACCTATAAAAGTTGTGATGTCAACTTTGATTATGAATAGCAACTTGTGATGTCGGTATTGGGAGTCATTTAGGCTGTTTCCTCTAACCGAAGATTATGGTTAAGTGCAACTTTTTAGTTTGACTATGGTTAAGTGCAAGCTTGAAATCAATGATTATGCATAAGTTACAGGCATTTCTTTGCTTAACCATGTTTTTTCAGTACAAGTCTGCGATTATCTCATTAGACTAAGCTTGAACTTTATCATGATTGACAGGCTGAAGTACGGGCGTTCTTTGATGTGCATGACCAAGAAGGAAGCCACCCTGGAGGTGTCCACCTGGAGATGACTGGGCAGAACGTTACCGAGTGCATCGGTGGATCACGAACCGTGACTTTCGATGACCTGAATGACCGCTACCACACTCACTGCGACCCGAGGCTGAATGCGTCCCAATCTCTGGAGCTTGCCTTCATCATCGCCGAGAGGCTCAGGAAGAGGAGAATCCGGTCAGGGCTCAACAACAACTTGCCGTTGCCTCCATTGGCTTTCTAAAAGGGGAAACAAGGAGGGGCCTAGATAGTTGTAGTATTTTGGATGCATATTTCATTTGTCGATGGGATGCTCTTGGTATAACTTATTATATGTGTGTGAGCTACTTACTTCTCGAGGATAGTAACCTATGCGTTGTATGTACCATGTTGTGTGTGAGCGCGCACCTCAACCTTTTGGGTTTTGACCCTGAACAAGAGAATAATAAAGATAGGGAGTTTGCTTGGTGAATAACAGAATTGATATTTGGTCATTGGAGAATTTTATCTTTAGTGGTTGCATCTTTTTATCTTGTCCCACGATAGTCCTACCAAGTTAAGTGGGACTTATATGAGTTCCGACATTTGAAAGTAATTTTGATGAAAATGGATCTCACGTGAGATTTTCTTCATCTATTATGAGTAAAACACCTAAATTTAGTAAAAAAAAAAAAGACCTCACATAAGGATGATCCTCATTTAAAAATTTCTCCTAACCTTTTGCATGGAAAGAATTTAATGGTACTCGATTTTTACTTTGAGTTTCTATCAGCCAAATGTAGCATAACACTGAATCTTAAAATTGCAACTCAATAACTAATCAATCTCTCACGTGGAGCCTCGGTGTTCCACTTGTCACTGTTGATTTTTTGTCGGAGTAGCTCAACTTTGATCCCCAAATGTCGCCCAAGGATCAAATGCTTGCCATCGGCTCTTCGAGTTGTAGTTACATAATCTTTCTACCCTTTCAGGTTTTTTTTTCTTCTGTCCTCAACCTGTGTTGCCAAGTTTAGATCTAGAATTTAGAGACATATCAGATTTAAGATCTAGTGCTGCTCTTTGCTTTGGTGTTTCGATCTAGTGTAGAGCACACCTTTGTTACCTGATGTTGGCCACAGAATGCATCTGTTATCATAGATGGGTCGCTACTGGTTCTTGAGCTTTCAAATGAATTTGACTCTGTTAGGTGGTGTCTCCAGAGACTTCTTCAGTAGTGGAGTTTATCACACGTGATTTATCAAAGGGAGCTTGCAACAAAATTTTTGTCATATAAAACATGTTGTCCATCGGTCCATCTATTCTTTAGAAAACATAGTTCACAGCCTTGTAATCTTGTTTGGAGGAGCTTGACAGGTAAAAAATATCTGTTCGAGGGAATATTTTGGGCGTTTAGTCGTGGTGTACTGGACCATGCGTGCTCGCAGCAAAATGTGCAACAAAATCCTTGGTCAAGCTATTCTTTGATCTCTGATGATATTATCTTTTAGTTAGTGTAACAAAATGCGAGGACGCTAGCTGTGAAGTTATGCCAGTCTTCGCATGTATTCATACACGGGCATCTTTTAGTTAGTGCAGTCTTCAGTATTCAAGAAAGAGGCAATTTGCTGCGTCGCTTTGTTGGTGTGACAACAAAAAAATAGTAAGAATTTCGCTGAAGTCGTGTCACGGGTCTGCGATTCTGCAAGTGCAGAGACCCACAGATACACTCAAAATCACGTTTTTTTTTTTTTTTTTTGAGGAACTCAAAAATATCTTTACAAAAGCGAAAAAGACAAGAGAAAGAAAAGTAACAACAAAACAAAACAAAGCTCTAACAACAAATTAATCCAATTCTAAAGTTTCTAAGTCAAAAATGAATCACATCATCAAACGCTGGAGACCCACAAGTTCGGTTAAACCACGATGTAATTAAAAAATGCAAAAGTGATTTTAGATTTTAGAAATTTTTAAAAATGACTCATTTATTGTGTGGTAAGATTTGGTGCATATCCCACATATGATATGTGAACAGCAAATTATCTCCCTTCTCTGAATACATATGAGAACCAAATCGTATTTAAATGTGCCTGCAAATAAGAGAGTAATCAATAAATGAGCCCTCCATCTGTCATAATTACCAAAGGGATGAGCGGTATTAGAATAGATCTTAGTCTTCTGATCGCACACTTTTTATGCGGTATCTTTCTTACTATATCAGATAAAACTATTATTGTATTAGAAAATACTCGTATCTGATGATAAACAAGCCATTTTTAAAAATTTCTAAATTAGATGTTACTTTTATAATTTCTTTTTTAATCAGATTATTTTAAAAAAAATTCATAGATCGAACAATTTCATTCCAACTTAGGTTGCACGCACTGCACTCTCTCTCAAAATTACAAAGGCTGCACAAACCATAGAAAAATACGCCATCAAAGTGGATATATACACATAGCTTGCAAGTTGTAACACACACCGTCCATCTGAGGCTACATAGTCCAGCCAGATTCGCCAATTGACAAAGTTTACACACATAACCGAATAGCCCATCCGTAACAGTTTACACACGGGTACGGCGTTAAATTCGGTGCACGCACTACATGAATGACGCGACAGACCAACGGATCCGACGGTGCACGATCCCACGGTGCCGACCCAGTCGCGGGAGATGGGAGTAGCTACAGAGAGCAGCCCGAGAGGCGGCGCTCGGCGGCCTCACTTGCGTCATTGCGATGAGGAGGCCTATATTTACCTCTGTCCTTTTTTATTAGAAAGTAGCCCCAGTTTATAAAAGTTTTTTTTATGAACAATCTATTAAAAAATTAACAAAACCATTCATCAGTTTCAAAATTTTGTACAAATAATCTATAATGTGTGAAATATAAAATTTTTACTATAGTAGAAAGAAATGATACAACCAAGTATGCTCATGTATGTTCCAGGCCGTGGGCTCTCCTCCAAAGCACCTCTCTCCCTGCAACTACACCCACACATCCATCCTAACCCCCACCCCAAGTGCATCTCTCTCTATCCCTATCTTCCTCTTTTCTTATTGTGACATGCACTTACCACTTATCCATTGTGCAATAGGTATTTATCACATACCTGTCGCGTTGCTGCTGCACTTTGGAAGTGCATAAAAGTATCGCGTGTCTTGGGGTTGGAATGGGATGGGTTAAATGGATTATATTTAAAAGAAATAAAATTGAGTTGGATTGGATTGAGTTGGCTTAAAAAAAAATTGAATTGGATTGAGGTGGAAATATTTGGACTGAAAATAGGTTGATATTAGATTAGAGTCCATAATATAATTTAGGTTCCTATCATTTCCTTCTTCACCTTTTATATATTTAATATTTTTTGAATGTGTATACTAGATTTAGATTGGAAATAGATTATTGTTAAGGATAGTGGTAGTTCTGGTCATAGATCGAATCTCACCACTTGAGATACGACTTACCACACACAAATACAAGAACAAAAATAGGATGATCTAATATAGAAACCTGCAATAATAACGGTGACACAACAACAATCGGAGAGAAAAAAAGAGTGACAAAGAAGACCACAAATACTTAAGTACAATTTCAAAAGAGTATAAGAATCGATACTATCAACCAACCCTTATATCTTTTAGACCACTCAACTCTCGCTATCTGCAAGAGTCTTCTACTAAAAAATCCCCTAATCTCTTGTCATTTCTATGTCCCTCTTGCTTATAGTCTGTATTGATCTCTTTAAATTATGTTTGATTTTTCATTCTAAACCCATCCCTCATGAGTTTACATAGATCTCAATCTTAACCCCAACTTACAAAAGAAAATATAATACAAATGATTAGAACTCTCAATAGTTATCCAACTCTAATACGATTAGAACTCCAATCCTAATACGAGTATGATAAGAAATATTCCCAACAATTACTAATAGGTTGGGATATAGATTGAACTCATGTTGAGGGAAATGGTTGAATTAGATTAGGTTGGAGTAATAAGTTGGTTACATTGAATTGAATTTTATAAAATGTGTTATAGGTTAGACGAAAATTGAGTTTAATTTTTATTAAAGGTAATTGGATTAGATTTCAGACTTTTACCGCTCCTATGTGTGTCACTATGTCAACTTGCTACACTTCATAAAAAATGTCCAGTTACTTTTTGTAATTTTTTATTAGGTTATACGTAAAAAAAAAATCCGGTTTATAAAGAAGGGAAACAAAAACAAGTTAAAAAATACACACGGATTACAGCACCAAGTGAGCAGCTTTTGTAGGATGCCTCCAAGAAAGATTCAGATACAAAATAATCATATCACTAATGAAATCTATCAAGCATGATTACAAATGTAAAGAGCAGAGAAAACAATTTCTTCGCCACCAATAACTTCCCTCGGGCTCCAATTCTGGCACCATCCTTTCACCCAAATCCTCAGCAATGTGCTCGGTTACTTTCTTTCCGTCCCAATGCTGTCCACCTCACCACCCTTAGCAATGGCGCTCTGAACATTGGCCCTCTCTCTCCCCAACTGTTTGAGAGCAGTCTTGGATCTCCTCATACCCACGGTTGTAGAGTGAGTCACTGGCGCCTCCACGTCCGACGCTTTCTCATTGTTCACAAACTGAAGGGCAAGGTGGCGCTGCAAGGAGCGCGAGTCGTGGACAGCCAACGCATTGCCGCGGCCGATGCAACACTGCATTTTTGTGTTGTTGCATTTGATGTCATGACTCCAACGACCTCGAGTACTTCGTTATGGATGTAGACGAACAAATGCAAATCAGTATTTTCTGACGGAAACTTGTGGGGATCACAAGTGCCCTTGTCATTTTCATCCTGTGCCCGTTGTGGCCTTGTGGGTGCAACCTAGCGCCAGCATCAGCAAGATACTAGCTCAGCTAGATACCAGCTCACAACGGCATCAGGCAAAACGTCAAATTTAGAACATGTTCGATTTATAACTATATTTTATTTTAATAAAAATATAATATGCCACACTTGAATATGATATGTGACCTTACTCACAACAGCACTTCTTATATCATATTTTTGTGTAACCAAAATTTAAAAAGTGACTCATGACAATAAACCAAATATTGATGGTTAATGCTCCGTTGTTAGCATTAAAGTTGAATGAACCTTTTCAATATTGATAATATGCACACACCTTAGTGATTTTTATTTCCAAAGAATGTTATCATGATAAAACTGAAATGTTTTTTCAGGATTTATTCCGTAGCAACACAAACAATATTATAGTAATAATATAACTATAGTACAAATATTTTTACTGTATTATATATAAGAGATTTTCAGGATTTATCTACACCTAATTTTTTTTTCTTTTTATAGGGGTTAGTAAATACCTTAACCACACTTGAGTTGAGAGAACCTTAGTACACTCAATTTTATTTAATGAAAAAATTATGAGTATCGTAGTCATACATTTATTGTAATTAGATCTACTATAACAGCACACACAAAGCACTGTTCATCTCTATATTTTCGGAAAATTTTTTTTCAAATAATACAAAAAAACAAATTCGAAAAATAACCCAAATCTTTTAAATTTTGCAAAAATGGCCCTCTATCGCGAACGGGACCGCGCGACTGATCTTCAGTCGCTAGCCCGGGTAGCGACTGAAGACGTGGCACAGCCCAACACCCCACTGGCCCAGGTGCCGTGCCACGCCAGCTTTCAGTTGTTAGCCCAGATAACGACTGAAACGGCTAAACCTCCTCGACAGTTAGAATTGAGAAAATTTTGTCGTCTGGTCGCGGTCGAAGGACTTGTGATGATTTTGCTTGGGAATTAGGACTTGTTTGCCAATCTTGAGATTGGCAGTGCTGATTTGAGATCTAATTTCACACACAAGTGTAACTTTATTCTAGGAGCTTATTCAGGAGGAGTTTCGATGAAATTCGACAAGATTCAATGATTTTGGGATAATTTGAAAACAGGGTACTTTAGGGTAATTAGGGTTACGGAAAATGGCGAGACTTGAAACTGAGGCCTCGGATGAGATTTTGAAAATCTTACAAAAGGGAAACTTGCTCAGAATAGTGAATGGGAGATACTCCTTAAATTATATCGAAGTTTGGAGATGAGATGTGGGTTTTAGCCTTTTTAGGGTCCATGAAAAATCTGAAAAAGGTATAAGCCACGATAATTCTGGGCTGATTTGCGAAAATGGGCAAGACGACAAAGTTTTGGCATCGGTACCATACAAGTACATACTAATTTCGCATTTATACCGTGCTTTTGATATCTAGTTTTGTCTCATTGGTTGGACGCATTTGTACGAATCAGATGTCTCCGCGCAAAAGATGGTAGGTACAAAAGCCGAAAAGACTAATCATACGAAAACTGAAAAGATGAATAGGTAAAGGCTGAAAAGCAGAAATACAGAGTTATACAAAAGTAGAACAATAGAAAAGTGCGACAGAAAACCCCAAAAAGTTGGAAACCTTACAAAAATATACGACAAAACTGAACAGTCCGATAAAAACCTAAATCGGACTACTGCCCCCTCCTCCCCCTCTGTGGGGGGGGGGCTAATACTCTGATGGTGTGTACCGAGAGAGGGGCTGACAATCCCTGACGCGCCGCCTCCTCGCTAGTGGTGTCTGTGCAGATGGCGGAGCCTGGGAAGGCTGTGTCGGCTGCGTAGGCGGCGGAGCATCGTCAAGGAAGCTAGGAGGCAGATGTGTCGGCTGCGTAGGATGCTGCTATGTCTGGTCGAGAGGCTGGTGTGCCATGCAGGAGTATCGAGCTCTTCATACGAAGAGCTATAGGCAGGCACGAAACCCGTGTGCGGTGGTGGAGGGTGCGACGACGACGGACGGTCCGCTGGTGGCACATGCGGCGAAGGACCCGGCGCCGACGGTGATGGTGAGGGAATCACGGTCAAGTGAGGTGGCAGTAGCACTCTGAAACCAACCAGAATCTGATCGACCTGCCGCTCGACCTCCGAACAATATGCGTACACATCGTTGCTAGGCACGGTGGGTCCGAGGCGGGACCTGACCATCATGTCCCGTGCACCAGCAAAGATGCCGCCGAGTATGTTTAGCTGTGCACACGAATTAATGCAATTATAAAACAACAATCCATGTGAAAGTAAGGTTGCAAAGAGCTAAGGAACTCACAGAAGAGTGGATTCGCCCAGTTAGGCGTCAGTCGTAGCGGTCGTCGATGGTGGCGGGACGGATGGGCTCATCAGGCGTGGCTGGTGGACAACCCGCCAAGCGGTAGATCGTGCGAGGTCGGTACCAGAACAGATAGGAAAAATGGATGTCGTGGTTGTACGGCCTGTGCTCCTCGACTATGCGTGTATGGGCCCAATCCATCCACTCCTGCACATAAGGCCGCTGCCGACGAACGAAATCGTCCCTCACTCGACCCTTCCTGAATTGCCTGCGGACAAAGCAATTAGTTACTGACGGAAATCATGTATAAAATAACATGTGAATGTAATGCATATTTGACGTACTCGTGGATATGGTGCGGGATCTGTCGAGGAGGCGGCACGGGGACAAGCTGGCGCAGGCCGAACTGGCGCATAATTCACTCAGGCGAGTAACCCTCAATCATGTGCGAGAAGACGAGCAGAACCTGGGTGCGCCAGTACATAGCATCCTGCATACAAAGAGAAGAAAGGCCAACCGGAGCGACGGATTGGAGGTTCGCGGTGGTCCACGGATCCCAGATGACGTTGTCGTCGAGGAGCAGATCGAAGTCCGTGACATACGAAGGATAACAGAGGTGCGCCTGATCTGTGGCCCACCTCAAACTCAGCCTAGCCCACCTCCATCTCATCACGGGATCGTCCCTCGCATCCCCAGCTAACGCGAACTGATCCAGCGGAACCAGCGGTCAACCGATGGGGAAATACTCGTACGACCAAATCTGCAAGAGGATGGCGCACCCAGCGAAAAGAGAGCTGACCTGGTCTCTGCTCGTGGCGTCGCACAACCCCCTGTAGGTGTGGCAGAGCACAGCGGATCCGAAACTGAACCGTGGCACGTGCTCCAGGGCCGAGTCGGCAATACTCTTTGTGAGCTGAACGTACTGCCGCTCACAGATGTCTCCGTGGGTGCCAGGGAAGAGCAACCATCCAAACAAGTACAGCAAGTACGCCTCAAGATGGCACCTGAAGACCTCCTCTGGAGCGGCCACGGGGAGCACACCATCGTGCACTGCGTGAAGGTAACTCTGGGGAACTCCCGCGTCCTACGCAAACTCCCCCGCTGGCCCTACTCCCTCGAACAGCTGTAGGAAATCTAGTCGCCATGCAGCTCCCTCGGTGGCTGCTAGGACATATATCTCCCCGCGGATAGGCAGGCCAAGCAGAATGCTGACGTCCTGCAGCGTGATAGTGAGCTCGCCAAAACTGAAGTGGAACGTGTGCGTCTCGGGCCTCCACCGATCCACAAGCGCAGTAATGAGGGCTTGGTCGAAAAGAAATCGCCTCGCCCGATCTACCACGCGGGCGAACGGCAACATACCGGCCTCGAGTAAATAAGGCGCGAACCGCTCATCTAGAGGCCACATCTCACGCGGTGTCCTCATGCGCAGAGCTGGGAGAACGGTGCCCTGTATATGGCGTCGAGCACGATGACGCTCCTGATGGTGCTGTGCAATCAACTCGGGAAGCTGATAGTCGTCCGCCATACCTGCAGTTGACACATATTGGTTGAGAAATTGAAACATTTAGTACACAAACAAACATTCAGTACTACTTACGAAATTCACGAGAAGGCATTAGGGAAGTGCAGTACAACTCATATAGGGAAATTCAGTACAACTCACGACAAAACATTCAGTAGTTCAAGCATTACAACATTACAGTTTTATTTAAGCAAAATTAAGTACAACTCATATAGGGAAGTTGTATTGCTTTAGTTTTGCGACGAAGTCGATGCACCTGCCACCCACGGGCATCGATTTCTTGTGTGACCAGGCTGCCTGCAAGCGCTGTATCTACGTAGGTCATCTTCACGCTCCGTTGCATCCATATCGTTATGTATCCTCCTGGATCGACGTCGGTCGACATGGCCTACGAGGAGCCTCTTGTCTGGGATCCACGTGATGGCATCTTCCGGCGACAGTTGTCGATAGCTTTCTCTGGACGCAAACCCATTGAAGACACCGTCCCAGGTTTTCCACAAGTACTGTAGAGTATAATAGGTTGAGATGTACTGCACCGGATCTATCCCAGGAACAGAGTAGGCAGCGATGACATGCGAGCAAGGAATGTGCAGCAGTCAGCAGAGTTCCCTGGTATTTTCCAGTCAAAAATGTTCCGTCAATGCAAAGGACGGGTCTCATGTACCTAAACGATGCAACGCACTGTTGGAATACCCAGAAAAATCTCCGCAGTACCATGCACCCAGGAATCACAACACCCTGAGAGCCGATTGCCGGCGTATCAACAATTACGGTGACTGTGCCTGGATTTGCTTCGCATATGCGCCGCAACAGTCTCAGTACGAAATTGTATGCCTCAACATATGTCCCAAAAAGCTCCTCCAGCGTCTTCTGTTTAGCCCCCCATGCCTTCGCGTACTTGATATTATAACTGTACTTCTCCGCGAAATGTGCAATTATCACTTTCGGTGTCATTGCCATATTTTCCTTTATTACTGAGAATATCAGGCTGCTAACAAAACTGGAAGTGATATTTCTATGCTGCTGCACCATGCCATCAGCCAGACATTTGTGGTTTTCAGCTTTGGTCACCTGAAAGAACGGGCCATCTCGTGGCTAAGTGACACGTACGTAACATGGACAATTCTCGACTAAGCACCTCACAGTCCACAGGCTCGGATTTGATTTGACCACCCGGAATGGCCTATTTAGTGAAACAGCTCACGCAGTTATGGCTTTATTTGCATCCTTTTTACTCCGAAACATCTGTCGAAGCTGGACGGTTGATTCATTATAGGACCATCGCGAACTCAGCACATCACGAACCACAACGGAAATCAGAGATGATGGATCAGTCCATTCACTATAGGATTCTACTGTTCCGTGGGTTCATCAGGAGATTCATACATTTCTGACGGATCAGTATACTCCTCCTCATTAAAATTTTCCTCCAATTCTGGCAGTTTCTTCAGCTGCATCTACTTGATGGCCGCCAAACGGAGTTGTATCTCCTATAGTTTGCAAAGGTACAATGCCAGTTGCACTAGCATTGGTACTGCCACCTGCGCCGGTATCGGCACCGCCACCGCCATCGTGACCTCCGGTACAGATATTAGTGCTGCTATTTTCTCTTCCTACGGAATGGCTGCCCTCCGCACTATGTGCGCGTACGATTTCAACGTACAGTATGATGACTCCACCACCATAGTCTGGATTTGTCACAAATCGTCCAAACGAACCCCATGATTTGTCACCTTTCAGTCTCTTCAGCACCTATTTGTTTCCCTCCGGAATCATGCCTTCGACCCTTAGATTATCCGTCGTAGCATTGATTTGTACCAGGTCGACTAACCACATCTCTAAATCATTGAAAGACATTGACTGTGGTTGTCTCATTTGACCGTAAACATGCATACAACCACCAAGATCATCACCGTTTGCTCCATTACGGATTATACCAACTCCGTAATAAACGCAAACCGTACTGGGTTGCTCCATAACCTAATTAATTTGTCATTCTGTGTTAGGTTTAAACAGGATAGTGCAACTATGCGCAATAACTGTAGCGGAGTGTATAATTAGAGGACCAACATTGCTCAAAGTACTACAAAAAAAACATGGTTTTTCGAACAACAGAAATTTTCCAACATTTCAGTCGCTATTGGGCTACACGATTTTTGCCTACAACCCAAAAAAAAATAGCCCATCTCCCTCTAAACCCATGCGGGAAAGGCCAAGACGGTGAAGGCGACAGCGGTGATGACTACGGCAACAAGAAAACTAACCCTTAACCCTAACCCTAACTGAAAACTAACTCTACCCCTAACCCTAACAAAAGACCAACCTTTAACTTTAACTCTAACCCTAACCCTAACCCTAACTGAAAACTAACCCTAACCCTAACCCTAACTGAAAACTAACCCTGACTAAAAGACAACCCTGACTAAAAGACAACTCTAACCCTAAACCTAACCCTAACCTTAACTAAAAGAAACTTTTCAAACTACATATTAACAATCATTTTAATATACGTACTAACAAATGTTTACATCTACATATTAATATATATTTTAATCTACGTGCATACTAATAAAATTCAAATTTGAAAAACATCACATTTTTTAGTGGTTCTTCAAATTTTTTAATCTGCGAACATACACTAAAGTTCTTTAAATTTTTGTCCATCGCATTCACGCATTTACCATCCGTATAAAAATATAATCTAAATCATATCTAAATACTACGAGTTAACCATCTAACTAATCTAAATATACGAGTTAATAAAAATATACCTCACTGAATAGATTTGAAGATCCTCCAAAAACAATTTTCCTCCTCTTTCCTTCCTCTTTCTTCTCTTCTTCTTTTCCCTCTCTCTAAACAAACTGAATATTTTCTGGAATTTCAAAAAAATGAAAAGTCCTGTACAGTTAAAGCAATCGGAGAAGGTTAAAAAGCTGTTTCAGTCGCTAGCCGAGCTAGCGACTGAAAACTGGCGTGGCATGGCACCTGGGCCAGCGGGGCGTTGGGCCGTGCCACGTCTTTAGTCGCTAGCCAGGCTAACGACTGAAAATCAGTCGCGCGGTCCGGTTCGCGACAGCAGGCCATTTTTGCAAAATTTAAAAGATCTGGGTTATTTTTCAAATTTGTTTTTTTTTTGTTATTTGAAAAAAAATTCTATTTTCGGGTACACGGTGCAAGATGAGTGATTTCGGCCGCTCCAACAGCGCCCCCAAACGCCGCCTCGTCGATACAAAGAGGAGAGAGGATACCCAAATCTCCACATCCTCTCTCCCCTCTGTATCCTCTCCCCGCGAGACGCCGCCCCCAACCGAACCACCTTCGCGCGGTGTTGCAGAGACAAAGTCTCCCCTCCGACGCCACTCCCCTGCGCCGTCGCCTCCCTGCGCTGCCTTTACCCCGCGCGACTGCTCGGCCGCACCCCCACTACGCCGATTTCTCGCGCCGCCACTCCCCCGCGCCGCCGGTGGCCCGCACGGCCGCTCCCTCCGCTCCCCCGCGCAAAAATTGATGACCGCTTATTTTTTAGGTATTGAGAGTGAGATTTGGAGATTGTTGTTGGAGTTATTTGATATATATGACTGAAATATTTTTAGATATATATATATAGGGATATAAAGATCCAATTTTGAATATTATTGTTGGAGAAGGTCTTACAAACCAAGTCACCTAAAAAATGCTCACGAAAGAGCAGTGGTTAACACACCGAAAACAATACAGGGTTACTAACACTTAACAAACCGAAAACAATGATTCTCCCAAAAGAGCATCAGCAACCACTTGATCACAGGGTTACTAACACTTAACAAACCGAAAACAATGATTCTCCCAAAAGAGCATCAGCAACCACTTGATCTCAGGATTACCAACACTAACAACATTATACTTCACCTTAAAATATCAACACCCGGACTATAAGAGACTACTGAAGCATTTGTAGCATTCCCCACAATCAACTTGAAAAAGGTAAGATTTAGAAACATAGTTGAAATAGCACACATAAGACCATGTTATAGTTGACACTAGTCACACTACACGCTTCAGCTTAGAAAAAGCATTGCATTCTTCAGTACTCAAAAATTGTGACAAACCATTATCTTGTCCATGCAAAATTGCACCAAATACTTAAATGAGCTAGAAGTAGTGGGTTTCATCCATCACAATGACAAAGAAGTTCTTCAGCTTCAGCTATAACTTACAAAGGCTTCAAACATCTTAAGCGAAAGAAGCGGATGCAGAAGCCTTGACAGCAGAAAGCTTGGACCTCCTCTTGGCCAAGCTCTCACTTCGGCGCTCCCTCTGCTCCTTGAGCCTCTGAGCGAGCAGCTTCTGGTACTCAGCAGCCTCAGACTTCTTCTTGGCGATCCTCTTCTTCTTAGCAGCAATTCTAGCACGCTTCCTCTGGAGGGTCAAGGGAGTAACAAGCCGCTGGATTTTAGGAGCCTTGCTCACCTTCTTGCCTGAAACGGAAGTATGCATTAGGTAAAGCTGGAGGATGACTACAGAGATGAAATGGATGTCAAAATGTGTATTTGTCAATCGAAGAAATACAACAGAGATCACAAAAAAGTGCTACAACTTGGAAAGGGCATAGACTGACATACTATTAGTTACTAGTGGAAGATAATAACAAGATGAATATGCTGGGAAAAGCACAAGACCTAACATAGCAAAGCAACATGAAATAGAAAAGCTCACCATTCTTGGTAGTGAATGTCCTGCGGTAAGTGTTGACATACTTCCGGACATCATCCTCCTTGGAAAGGTTAAATAGCTTCCTGATCTTGGAGGCCCTCTTGGGTCCCCTCATCCTGGGCTTCTCAATGTCAGTCAAGCCAGGAAGATCATTCTCACCCTTCTTGACTATCACCAGGTTAAGGACAGACAGGTCTTGGCTGACAATGCAGCCACGAACTGACTTTCTTCTGCGCTCACCATCACGCCTGCCATACCCACGGAAGCAAGGTGTGCCTGGATAATTCAAATAACAATCTCAGGTAACAACATCAACACAATTAAAAAAACTGCAAGTGGAGTCAGAGAAATGCTTTACCCCTGTGGAGCAGAAGGCGGACACGTCCAGAACTTAGCACTCCCTGCTTCATTGGGAAACCTTGCTTGTCACAGCCCCCCATGATCTTGAAGACATATCCCTTGAACTCCTGCAAAACCAAGCAATCATCATGCATGCGTATCTCAGAAACATAAAACCAATGGTAATCATCATGAAATAAGTAGCCCACGAAATTACCTCACCCAGAGCATCGCCACTGACTTCTTGAGAGATCCTTTTGTCAAAAAAGGCACGCCTGCACAAATGATAAAAGGGCATTAATTCTGTACATAAATACAAAAACAGTGCATTACCATCGGTCACAATTTTAGTCAACATGTAGTGGAGCATATGAAAACTGAATGAAGAAATTTACAGATTCAAAATATCAGTTGCATAGTTTTTTTCTTAATTATCAACCACCATTCTATCTTGAACTCAAAAGTTCAAAAAAACAATTTGAAGATTTCACATTTGTTGTTTGATACTGGTTAACCATAGTAGGGAACACCACCTAATTAGTGGTTCATTCTTTAAGGAGGGAATGATGTATATATTCATTAGCAATTCCATATGATAAACTTATATTTACAAAGTTAATTTAGTAATTTCACAGCTCAACAAAAGAAAACAACCAGACAATGAAGCCATCAAGCCCTACATGCTCTTGCATTCTTATGCTGACTAAAATGTTATACGATAGCTCTATCATTAAGCAAGCAAGTTGCACCCAATTCCCTCAATTCAATGCATGGCCTCCATGAATCAAACTAGTGGAAGGGTTGCTTGTCATTCATTCGTAAATTCTATCAACCCTAATTGACAATTAATCAAGATGCTCAAATGGGAACCACCAATAATTACATATTACATAATTGATCGCTTTCACTTTTAAGTATAAAATTGTCAGAACACGCAACATATCAAACAACAAATTGAGCTGGGTAACCACTCATCAAAAATCACACTTGTAAAATGCACCTACTTAACCAAGTTCCAGCATTAGTGAAACACCAACCCGCCTTTACAGGACGACGCAACCAAGCAATACGGTTCAGAAAGAATTAATATTTGGACTAGTATCAAAGATACACACTAACAACTAATAGAGTTCTCATCACATCCCATCCCAACGAACCAAAGAACACAACTAATACCACACTTGTCCATCAGATAAACACACGAAGGCTAAATACTATGCGCAGAACAATTTCTAACAAAAAGCAACTATCTGAGCCAAGATTTTACCACTATCACCTTCACAAGAACAACAACATGACAGGTAAAAAAAAGGAATGCCTTTTCCACAGATCTAAACGAAACAAGCACAAATCGAGACGCGAAACACTCACAGCTTCTGGTCGTCATCTATCTCCAACTTCTTCTGGCACCCGGTGGTTGGGTTCGCGATGTTGAACTGAAACACAGAACACACACGAATTAAACACCAAACTATACGAGATCACGTAGCGGACGCATCGGAAGAAACTTGTTAAACCGGGCCGTACCTTCATGGTGGCGTTGCGTCGCGGCGCGAGCTCGGGGTCGGTGAGGAGCTCGAGCGCTTGGTGGCGGCGGCGCTAGGGCTAGGGTTTTGGGCTTGAGAGTCGCGCGGTGGGAGGGGGCGGACTTTATATAGGGCCGTGCTAGAGGTTTGGGTGCGGACGGCCGCTTGATCTGGGCCGTTCGAAGTGCTGCCTCCGCCGTTGGATTGGATTAGCGGGTAGGGAATGCCCAATGGGTTTGGATCCAGTTGCATCGGGCATTATAGTAGCATTTGCTAATCCAATGGGTTTGGATTAGCGGGCAATATCTCAGGCCTGCAGCTATTTAGGAGGTGTTAATAAATTAAGTTTTCGCTGTTTAATTATTTCTAAAGAAAATTTTGGGTTATACAACTGAAGCAACTAGCTCTCTTCGACTTCAAAATTGTTTCAAATTCAACCACTGTGCCATGGATGTATCCTGTCCGATAGAATTTAGATTCTCTTCCAAACCCGCACCGCCCTCCTCCACCTCAATTATATATGATCATATTTTTTAATGTATTAATATCATTTATAAATATATCAATTTAACTAATTTTACAATATCTTATATTTAATTATTGCTCGTATCATATAGTTTTCATTAGTTAATCTCTAGATATATAAATTTTATAATAATATTTTTATAAAATTATTTATTAAAAAAATATTTTGACTTTTTTTATTTGCTAAAACTTAAAACTCATTCCACTCCCGATGGATACCCGTTGACTAATCAATCTTGTCCCATCCCAACCTAGGCTACGCATATCTAATAAAAACCACCAATTTAGCGAAAACCACGTATGCAGGCATGCATGCGTTTGTAATTTATTTTCATCCCTTTTTGTGAAGCTTTGTGGCTTCATCTTCCAATTTTGCACTAATCTTCTTGTTATTAATGTTATTGTCTGATAACAGAGCAATATGCAATACAATTCAAAAAGAGGTTATAAATTCAATTCTTTATCTCTTCTGTTCTCGTGTGTATATTTAGTTAGAATATTATATTGACATATATAATGGTGGGGTGGAAGATATATTATCAATATAATATAAATTACTATTTGTAAAACAATTTTTTAAATATAGTAGTGAGATGGGATAGGTGAGTGAGAAATATTACGAATATAACATATATTGTCATTTGTAAGAACAACTCTTTAAAAAAAATCAGTGTATATAACAAGAATGAGGTAGGTGGATAAGAGATATATTACCAATATAACATATAATGTCATTTGTAAGATCAACTCTCTAAAAAAAAACCTAAAAGATGAGTTATATACAATGATCATAGGCACTGATCTGGATGTAAATGTGATGCATGCATTCATACAACTTTTGCCAATTCATCAAAGACACAACATAGACAGAACACAAATAATTCTGCTAATAATATAGACATATAAAAGTATATTATTTATCCACAACAATGTCACTACCTCAGTTACAGAAAATATGTAATACAATAACAAAATGGAACTTTCTGAAATAAACATGGCATGGCAGGCCACAGGATCAACACAATACAAGACCACAAGAAAGTTTGCCACGGCTACACCCTAACATTTGTTCATCACAAAGCGCACACAAAGTCCCCGCTGTTCTCGATGTCATCAATATCATCAGCGTCGAGGTCATCGAGATCCATGCTCCCTAGACCGGCTAGCTGCTCGGCGACCTTTGGCCCATCACCCGGTTTCCTTGCCTCCTGTATGATGGCCATGATCTCCTCCAGGCTTTGAGAGGGGGCGTTCATGTCAACCATCTGCAAGCTCCTTTGGTACTCGTCAGTCATCTCGATAGGCAGGTTCTTGAGGAACCATGGGTGGTTCTTGATCTCCGGTATTGTTATCCGCTGCAAGAAACAACTAATGAGAACAAACCAATCCTATGTTTGTTCAGAAGCTGAATGGATTTGAAAAAAGAATTACTTGCTCAGGGTTTGCCACGAAAATCCGGGACAACAGATGTCTGCATTCCAATGAAACTCGCACGTAGTCAGGGATTGAGTATTGTACGCTGAGTATCCGCTGTGAAATACAACATAAGTTTCCTTGCCAAATGCTAACCAATGGCATGAACCAGGCTAAACAGAACCAGACTACAAATCTTATAGATAATTCGATACAAATGATTGTTGGATAAACTCACAGTAATTGTCTTGCGGAAGTTCCTCGGTTCATCAGGGTCCTCAAAAGGATATGCACCGACAAGCATCACGTATAGTGTAACTCCACAGGACCAAACATCAGCAACCTAAATTGTACATAGTGCGGTTTGGGGACTCAGTTGTGGGAATTAGACTACCCGAAATGGTAAAGAGCAAAGCATAAGTTACCTTTCCATCATATTCTTTTCTAGAAAGGACTTCTGGAGCAATATAAGCTGGTGTGCCGACAGTTGATTTCGGCTGAGAGTGCAACAAGGATGACTAACAAAAACAAGAGTGAATGTAAAGGTCGAGTCAAGAAGCAATTGGTTACTAAAGGTTATAACCTGCACTAGATTACCTTGGAGTAACCAAAATCGCAGATCTTGAGCCGAGGTGCTATACTACCGTCTAAGAGAGTATTTTCTAGTTTCAAATCTCTATGACATATTTGCTGCAGAGGGAAAAAAAGATGGTACTACATAAGCAATTTTGTACTTATAATTGGTATTTATGAGTTAATCGGAGAGAAATATATACCATGGAATGACAATAGCTCACTCCAGAAATCAGTTGTTGGAAGAAGAACCTTGCCTGTTGGGAAGAATGAATAAACCATCAATGATCGATAGAAAACACCACAAAGTCACAGCTAACAAGAAGTCTCAAAGATTGTAGTAAATGTTATGTACCTCATCCTCGCTAAATTTCCCTGCATTGCAGATCCTTTCGAATAGCTCACCACCAGCAGCGTATTCCATAACTATGGCCAAATGTGTGGGAGTTAGCACGACCTGAAACACTAGGTACTTCTTTAATTTTCCAATTTGGATATAGTAAGATTTAACCTTAAGATAAATCAAATGTAGTTCTGATTATTGCTGAATGAATATCTCCTCAAAGTCTAGCTATATGAAATGAAATGAAGACCACGCTAAATATTTGTCTAACATTGTTAAAATCTTGCCTTACAAAGCTCTCATTGAATTAGTGATATGAGCTACTAGAGTGATAACCGATAATGATAATTCAACTACAACTTTATTCACCGTATCCAAAAGATAATTTCATTTCAAAGAGCTTGGAGAACCTGATACTCCTCATTCAAAGCAAATACTTTTACTGAGATTAGAAAGGGAAAAGGAAGGGTTGAAGGGGAAAATTCACAACATGACCAAAATGTCTCTCAATTAAGTAACCTATATAGCCTAATCACTAGGAGCATTTCCAAGGGATGTGATTCAAACAAGAGTTAATCTAATGCAGTTCAGACTAGACTAAGGGGCTAAAAAGACATCAATTTCAGTTGGTCCTTCTTTGACAATAATAACTGCTTGTGCACATTTTATTGAGAACAGCATTGAAGCACACCTCTTTTTAAATATTAAATCTGGTGGGAAGAACTGCAGTGGCATGTATGGCATGCAAACAATGTGATTTAATAAAAACACTGGGAGTGTCATTAATCTGCAGCAGATGAACAAAGGGCTATAACATCCTGCTAGGTCACTATCACTTCCAACAGTCATTTAATGATTAATTGCTTTACTGCCTATAAATAATTATAAGATCATGACAAAAGTAGTGGTAGTCTGAAGAGTCAAGACTCTCAACCCTCAACCACAAAAGAGCTTCCCCAAGTTATAGGGAATGCTGCTAGGACAGGCAACGAGTAGCTGATAAGCATCCAACAGCTAACACATTCTTCAAGTTGGTTGACAAGTAGCCTACTAGTCGTCCACAAAAGGAAAAAAAATAGAAACAAACCCTAGGAGTGCTCAGATTCAGGATCAAGATTAGCCTACGGGATTATTCTACCAAACAGGTGAATGGCCACATAGAACATACACCTCAAGTCAAAGAGACTTCTTAAAATAACAAAGCACCTACGACAATTACAGTAGAACCCAAAGATACAAGTCACAACCAGAAGAGTCCTTCAAGGTCTGTAACTAGGAAACACTTTTTCTTTACATGCTTTACATATTCCATTTGTCCTATTCAAATTGGAGGATCAAGTTTACAGATAAACATCACTTTCTTGCTGGAACATATACTACTCAGGAGCAGAGAAGAGCAGAAACAATTGAGCATTAATGCGGGCTATTTTGATTTTTGTAACCTAGTTGTTCCAAACAACTTGGGATATATTTTGTGGAATTCTCAAAGAAAAGTTCAAGAAAATTTAAAGAATGTGTTAGAAAATGCATTGTGCACGACTTTTTTCCTATCAAAATAATTATTTTGTTAGAAGGTGTAGCAACCAGAGGCCAAAGCTCAAGGGGAGATATTATGCATAAGTTTGGGTATAAAAATAACACAAAATATATTTTGAATCTTCTAAAACTTTGTCAGAAAATGCACAAGCATTTTGAATTTATTGGAAGTATTGGACTATGCAACTGCTTATATTAGCAAATTCAGAGTAAAGTTTTCATATACAATAAATCTGAATTCTAAGTGGTAATGCACCGCTATTTGCCTGATTTGAGTTTGCATTGCTTCCAAAGAGACCGAGGGGAATTACCTCCTTGAATCTAACTATGTTCGGATGCTTCAGCGATCGGTGATTCATAATTTCCCTTCGAACATTCTCGTCAATCTACCAAAGCAGGAGAAAAAGTTGGGGTTAATCAACAAACTAAAGATAGTAAAAAAACCACATAAAAAGACATTAACTTATGAAAAGATAACATTAGCAACTAATCTAGACCACATGCCAGAAACCAACTCCTATAACATCTAAAGAACAAATGGACGCTGCAGCAGTATAGGCGCACTATAACAGTAGTACTAATAATGAACTAATTCTCAGAGATCACGGATAATAGCCAACACAGAGGCTAGAAGCACACGTGGGGAGCTGAAGTGAACTTAAAAGAGGCCACCGCCAAGATAACAAAAGCATAAGAAGCAACGAGGTGAAAAAAAATCAACTGATGCAGAATTAGGTTTGTTCTTGGCAGTTATTATGTCAAGTACAATGTGATGACAATGCATTCAATTAACCAAGAATATTTAACTTAATCAAAACATATGTAGCAGTAAGCAGCAAGACAGAAAAAATCACATAAGCTGCAGTTTAGCTGAAAAATTTGGGGGGCACAGTTTTTGGAATTGGTGCATAGGCCAGATGCCAAAATGACATCCATGAAGAAAATTTCCTGCTAAAATAAAGTATAGAAACGCACAAACTTTATTCAATCAAATGTACAAGAAGCTATAAACATCCAAAAATTAGAGATTAATTGGAAACAGACAGAAGCAGAGGAACACCCGCACTGCATTGACCAGTCAAGTGTGCTTTTAAGGACAAGAAACCACAAGGTTTTGCATCAATTTTTAAAGCAAGCACAAAAGATAGGATTTGAATTTGGAGGTAGTAAAAAATCAAGACAGAAACATGTACAAAGCCTCAACCTTTCTGGAGACATCCAACCAGAGAAAACACAGGAGATCAGGGAATCAGTAGCATCAGTTGAGTGGATCATCCAATCTCCTGAGCAAATTATAGCCAAACCAAATACAACAGGCACATAATAGCAATTAATCAAAAGCTACCAACTAGCAACAAACAAAGAGAGAGAGAAAAAAAAGGAGTATTTTTATGCACCAAGAACCAAATTAAACCTAGAAAGTGCACAAATTTAAGAATCTGATCAGGCCAGTTTCCTATGCATTAACCAATCAATCACACTTCAAGAAAATAAATCTACCTCTTGAAAACCTACAAAAAATCAAATCTTTGCAACAAAAACACAATAAAAAAGGAAAAGACGAGATAATCAAAGCAAACTCCCTCCTCACCTTCAGCCCTCTCTCAATAAACTTCACCGCAAACAGCTCCTTGGTCCTCACGTCCCGGACCAACTTGGCCACCCCGAAGTTGCCGGACCCTATGTCCTTGATCACCTCATACCTTTCCATGCCCACCTGTCTACCTCTCCTTGATCTCTCACAGCTCACAATTATCACTGGCCGGAACACAAGAACAAGAACAAGAGGGAACCAGGGCAAACTGGGCAAGTCAAGAAGAGGAGCAAGCAAGAAGTGAGCACAAAGAGCTCAGAGGAGTGCAAGCGGAGGAGGAAGCAAGGGAGTAGGAGGGGAAGGTGTGGACTGTGGAGGGGGGTGGGTTTGGCTGGGCTTTTTGATGGGGTCGAAGTGGAAGGGGGGAGAGAGAGAGAGGCGTATCCATGTAGCCATACCAGACCATACCATGGTCGTGGGTGGTGCACCGTGGGCTCTGAAGTGGTCTCCTTCGTGGTAATTCAGAAAAATTTTAAAAAGGAAACAAATGAATAAGGACTTTTTTTTTCAACGGCTCGGTTGGACCGGCACGAACCGGTCCGAGTGAGTTTAGCGGTAATCATTTTCTAGGACGGTAAACCTGTTTAAACCTTTGTGATCTCAAACAATGACAAAAGTTTATGAGAGAAGGTGGCCAACAGGTCATTATCGTCAGAGATGTTCCAAACCTCACTATCTACATTTTAAGAGTAGTCCAGGCGACAAGGCCCCCTTGGTTGTCTTCTTTTTTTTTTTTTTTTTTTTTTTAAGTGTGTCCATCATCTATACTATTATAAGAGAGAATTTTAATTAGAAAACTACTCATTACTTATTTTTTAAAATGATGTTAGATAATTGTCTAATCTCTTTCCCTATCTATCTCTTTTAACAAAAACTTTTCTATAACATAATCTAACAACTATCTATCTCCATACCACAAATCAAATTTAATAGATGAAATAAAAAATAGTTACTATTTTTTGTCACCTCTTTTGACTTTGGATGCCCCTACTCATAGTGTTATTTACATGAATGTCATCTGCCAACTAAGTAATAAATAATAAAATTACCAATTCTTATCTCCTCTCAATGACAACTTCAAAGTATTATATCCTGACTTTCCAAACAAATAATATCTAATTACACATCAGGCAAAAAATAACACTAAATCTCATTTTTTAGAGACGTACCAAAAATATGCACCCGCTTACTAATAAGAATAGAGAACAGAGTTGGTTCACTTGTACAAAAACCAGCAATAGACAATAATACTTTAATTAAAAATTGTAATACATATGTATTTGTATAAAAATGTGTAAGAAAACTTTGGTTACCAAGCATTTGGAGTCTACTACTCAACTGCAATGCTTACAATATATCTAAAATTGTATGGTATGGAAATAAATTTCAATAAAGAAAGGTGATGTTGTCATCAAGAAGTGGCATTACACCTTTCCTCATATTGTTCACCCTTGTGCCCTGACAGCACACAATCTATGAAACAAACAATATAGGTGCACCTAAAATCTGCTCAAGAAATTAGAAAACTATAGATTCTGTGGATCAAATTGAGACACACCTCCCAATTCCCCAATATAGAAACATTAAAGAATTTGGAATGACAGAATGACATCACTCCAAACCGTAAGAGGCAAGGTGGAGCTAACACTTTAGAGACATCTCACTTATGGGCATAAAAAGATCCCTTCACTCTTCCCAAGTCTAAAATTTAATTATTTTAAGACTTGTCTTGAGCGTAGAAATTTTAGAAAAAAATTAAAAAAATAAAACATCAAGTATAAACTAATGAAAATTTCTTTTTCCAAAATTTTTATCTTTAAAATAAGTCCTTAAAATTTGACAATTTGAGCAAAATCTTCCTTGTTACGGTAACAGAATTAATGTTTTGATAGATGGTAATGCAAATTCTGTATGGGTAGCATTAAGCCATCTATTTTTTTAAGCAACAATATATGTTAGTACCTCCATAGTAGCCCAAGGCAACCTATACTACTAAAAAATGACAAGAGCTTATTAATTTACACTGGGAGTACGACCTAATGTTTTTACATTATGTATTTCTAATTGTTCTCTGTTAAGAATATGTCTCTTATATTGGTATTTTTGAGCGGGCAAACTAAAGTGGTTGCAAAAACAATTACAAGATATCTACAGACTATGAAACATGGGCTTGTTGGATAGTACTTTCATGAACCATGTTTTCATAAATCCCCTTAAGCTTTTATGATACCATGTGATGTGTAGCTTTCTTTTATCTCACTTTATGATGGAATCTGATAGGTGCTGACCTGGAGTAGCAAACTCCCTGCAGAAAGATGAGCTTTGGAATGGAAAATCACATTAAAAATGGCTTTAATGGGAACTTCTGGAAGGGAATTACTTTAGAATTTTTAGTGGATGGCGAAAGGCGTCTCTGGAAGAGAAAGGTCCGTGGCATCACTTGTAACTAACCTCATGTGCTGAATCAACACTAAATAATGTGTGAATGGTTTGTACTGCGGGAAAGCAGGTGTTGTTTATCTTGCCATACCTCTTTGTTGCGAGCAGGGTTTCTAAAATCAAAATTGGAGTGATTTTTCATCTATATTGATTTGTTAGTGACGCTTAGGGATTGGTTGGTCCGTGATTTTCTCTAAAAACTCGTGATCCTTCGGATCAGTTGAAATTGGTCATAACTTGGGTGTTAAACTGATCGAAATCTAATATCCTATGCACCATTCGGTTTGACCGGTAAAAGAAGGTCATGACTCATTCCTAATAGTTTCTGAATCCGGGTCTTCTTGCTTAGTTTTGTGGAGGCAACCACACTTTGTAACTCTCGTTGACTCAATCATTTAGAATTCTCTCTTTAACAATAATTAGATTTTGCACATTGCGAAATAATTATTTGCCTTTAATGGGTTGGCTAAGATTCTTTTTCATAGACATACGTAACATGAGTCATGAGTCTGAAAATCATATTAACTCAAAAGATAAAAAACACAATTTGTTGAAGATATATCCACTACGATTGAAGTGCTATAACATATTTTATAATTAATCAGATCGAATTTTAACATTTTAGATCCACTATGGAAAAAAATAAGAAGATTTTATTAGACTTCAAATTTAAATAATCGATTTCTCGAATATATAATTAAGATGAGATAACATCTCACTGTATGACGTATCTATTTGACTACAACTTGTTCTCCTCCCATTCCAACATCCAAAGGAAAACCTGCCGTAGATCTGGTTTTTTTTTTCTTTTTGGAAATGGTCTAGACTGGGTGGGGATAAAAAGTGCGAGGGGGAAGTGAGATAAAGATATACATGTGGTCAATGTTACGGTCAAGCAACGGCTCTAGCTCTCGGATATTCTTTATTCCAACACTGATGGCAAGACAGAATGTCCCGACTCCGGACACTGATTGGCCAAATTTTTTAGTAATCTATGTTTAAAATTAATTGTAGACATGAACTACAATCTGAATAATTTGTAAAACTAAACTATAATTATCATCTTAAGTGACTATAAAACTAAAAATCAAAAAGATTAGATACGAAATCCAGTCCGGTCGCCATTTGAGATGGTTAGAATGGCGATTCAACTGATATTTAAAATTTTTTGAAATTAATTCAATGCAAATTATAATGTAATCTGATGATACATTTAGAATCAATATCTTGTGATCTATAAATTTAATTGATAATTTATTTCAACTAATAAATTTGTAATATCAAAACGATTAGACCAACACAAACAGATTATTAATCGGAGTTATAGATCACAAGATATTATCTTTGAATTTTACAATTCTTTCAGAATCAATATCTTATAATTTATAATTCTAATTGACGATATATTTGAACTATGGACTATTAAAGTCAAAAATATCATATTGGCACAAACAAATCGTCAATTAGAGTTATAAATTGTAAGATATTTATCCCAAAAGAATTTGAAAATTTAAGAACAATATTTTGTGATATATAAGTCAGATTGTTGATCCGTTTATATTGATCTAATAGTTTTGTATTTACAAATATATTAGTTTAAACAGATCGTAAATCGAAATTATAGATTATAAGATATTGATCTTGAAAAATTATCAAATTATAGTACAATTAGGGTTGAATTAAGTTTTAAGCAAAATTTGAATGTGAGCCCAAATGGCTACTGGACTTAATTTTGAATTTTCATCCCAGTCGCTATTTTCGCTGGTGACTGTGATATGATTTTGCAGTTTTTCAATTCGTTTGTTATTTGGGTAAATTTTGTAAAATTTATGATTAGTGATTATTTATGCACTTTTTAATGGATTATTTTAGAGAAAATATTCCCAATTGGCCGACGCAAACTTTGAAGTGTAACTATCGTAGACGTATTTCTACAGAGGGCAAGCTTGGGCGCTGGTCTCGAGGACTTACGAATTCTGCTTTTTAAAGAAATTTGAGTTAATGCTGGTTTTCTTTAAAGAAAATTTAACATGTTCCATTTTGATTGGAGTTGAACCAATAACCTTGCAAATAATAATATATGATTTAAACCGTTCAATTCTTATTAGAGTATTTAATAGGATAATTGATTGTCAGCATCAAATCTAGTCTAGCCCATTTATACATAATTTTTGAAAAAAAAATTATTTTGTTGGCTCGGTTGTATCAGATATCAGGCTGAGAGATACAAAAGAAGAGTTTGGGTCTGACTCGAAACGAAACTCGAATTTAGTTTCTCGTTAAGCCAGTCTAATTTGATGATATCACTAAATAATTGATTAACACATATTAAGAAATTTTAAGATCGATTAAGATGTATGGGTATATTAAGTGTTATTTTAAGTACAATATAAAAAATTAATAACTTTAGATAATATTTTTTAGACTTATATATCCACACTTGCATCACTCACATAGTAAATTGAACAGTATCTCATCTCATAGAGGCGTGTGCAAACCACGAATCTAATCGAATCCATATCAGACTAGGCCGCACTCACACCCAAATTCAAAACCTAACCCAATTGTATGGCATTCATCAAATTAGAGTTAAATTTTGGCTAGATCCAGATTAAGACAATTTTACAAAGGTCTAATCTTTTCTTATCATATATCACATCATAAAACCAACCAAATTACTCCAACTTATCTAATTATAACCCTTTGGCCCGGCCCCGAGCACGTCCTATCAGTGAGCCAAAGTCGGAGAAGTGCAAGCAACCAATTAACACAAAACGTGGGAGTGACTTACGAAAAGTTTATGTACTTCCCTAAGTGTCCAGAGACCCGGTCTACCAGATTGGAGTGCGAAAATTGATGCACCTCGGCTCCGGGGACGAGCACGGCGCACCGCAAATCGACTAATTTGACGTGAGTAGTGGCCCCACTTGACGTGGCGTGGAGTCCCGAGGAAGAGGGCAGACAAGTGGGCCAACCAGATTGAGCATGTGGCCCACTGGTCGTCCACGTTGGATGACATTTCCTGTTGCAGGTGATGGGTTTCTTATGCAAAAACCCTTCGCATATGCGATCCAGTCATCTAGATGAATACAAATCACAAATTTAGAGATATTAGACTAAATGTTACACAAAAGAGTCTCCGTACAATAAATTTTCTTTCCCAAGTAATCGCTTGGAAAGACTTGTAGCATATGCTCATGCAAAGACACACCCATACACCAAATAGTTTATGAAAATTTGTGGATGTAATATTCTATGTATAGGTGTACCCTGATTGATACAACATCCATACTTTTATGCCTTTTCTGTTTGGTGAAGTGTGTCAAAAGAGTAAGCAGTACAATATGGTAATTTTAGTCCAGATGTGATAAAATATCTCTAAGTTCTCTCACTAAATAAAAGTATTTTTGCAAACAAGGATGGATTTAATGGAGTAACTTTAGAGAATGCCAGCCTAGAAATCATAAAATGACACTCTTTGTTAAACAAGGAAATTCATCTCAGATTATATGGAATGTCTTTTATCTTAATCGTATTACATTTGAATTAATAGTTATAGATAAATTGTAATATATTTTTTTATAAATTGGGATTAAAATTAAAATCTATATATATCCATAGGTTTAAAGAAGATCAACCAAATATAGTATAAAGAGATCGAGACTAGAAATAAGAGAGACATTAAGATAGTAAGAGACTAAAATTTTCTTAAATAATTGACTCTTGTAGAGGGTGCAAATCAAGATGTCCAAAAAAATACGAGAGTTGATTAAGAGTGTTAATTTCTTATATTTTTTAAAATTATGTTTAAGAATTTGTAGTCTCTTCACTAGTATTTCTTTCTCCAATTGTCGTTATTTCATTGTTATTATCATGATTTTTTATATTATATCTTATTATTCTTATTATTATTGTGTAAGTTTGAATCATATCTGACCAGATTAGATCCGATATACAACGAGACTTTTGCTCTTCCTTACATTACATTCTTTTTCAAATGAAATGATTATGAGCTAGTCGGAGTTAATATGCAGTAATGCAGCTAGTACCGGTAGGCAGACAATACAAAATGTTGTGTTTGTGCTATCTTCGAATGGAGATTTTGTGGGCACCATACCATACGGTCTTGTTCAACAGCAGACAAATATGCAATGTCACGTCCAATTGCCATGTGATTTTCATTTTTATTTTTGATGAAACTGACATTATATCTTTATCTCCTTGGCAATTTTGTTTCTACGTGTGCTGATTCGTCAGCGTTAAGCGGCCTAAAAACGGCAGGTAACACCCATGCCCAACCCATCTGCTATGGGTTTGACAAAGATCCTTTCGTATGGACAAAGAAAATATATAGTGTGTAATATCATTCTTCGTGTACTGTTAGATGAAAGAAAAATTTTGGATCACCCTCGAACATGGGAGCAAAATTTGAATATTCAATTTCTCGCACAAAAATTCCAATTTTTTGTATAAGGTTGATCATGACTATTTAGGGATCGTACAAGTCTAATATATCTCAGTAGAACAAACTCATGTAGTAGGGATATGTGAAGTGATGCAACTAGAAGTTATTTGATTGATTGTATGAGTGATATAAATGATAATATATGAGATTTGAAAATACTAATAAAATTATTAATTTGTCTTTACTACACTTAAAAAGCTCTCAACATATCTTAATAAACTTTAGTTCACTTTAATCCACCATAAAAACCCTTAATATATGTTAGTTATTCGACTAATGATTTCGTTAAGTGGGCCTGATTAGTCGGAAACTCAATTCTAATTTTCTTGACGACCTGTTTCAAAACTACTTTTTTTGTCACTAAAATTTTCACAACAATACAACACAAACAACCAAATATCCACTTCCTCCAAAAATTTTGCATGGACAGATTAGGTTAAGAGTCTGTTTAATCTAATTTAGATTAAATTTGAGCGAATAGGATGAGCTTTAAATTTATTTGAGATTTTTAATTTAATTTTTTTCTTCAGTTTTCAAGACAAACCCGAAAGTCAAAGCCCGACTCTGGATAGCAACAAACCAGCCCATAGCGTACGCTTTCCACACTGTCTGCTGCACTCGCAAAAGGCTAGCCAACATTAGTGTCGTTATCCCGAAGAGACAATGTTTCGTTTGCTTATAAATGTCTAGCACTGTAGCTTGAGAGCGAGTAATGATCTTTTTGTTGAATTGGTCTTTCATGCAGGTTTCTTCTGGTAGAACAGAGGTCAACTTCACACTGGAATCTGACAAACGAACCGCTCCATGTGTGAACGAGCCGACATGGCTGTTTCCATCTGTGGAGCACCTAGCTTTGGTCGTCTTCTACTCTGCCCGCTACCGAGTAAAAACCGCGTCCAGGAGCAGCAACGACTTTTAAAAACTTTCTGTTGCGGAGATCTTAAATATTATCTATCAAATCATAATTTATATCATAATTCAATAATTTTTAATGAGTTTTATATGTGACAAAAATCTTTATGAGAAAAATCTTCACAACTTCAATTTGAAAGAGTACACGTCAATGCAAAAACTTACATAATTTAAAAGGGATAGATCACTTAATAAATTTTAAGTTGTGGAATCGAAGAATGTGACAAGTTTCTCAGAGTCTATGCAACATATATCATGATTTTAAGTTAGTTTCATGTAAATTATAGTGTTGACATACTTACAAAGTTAAAGAATTTATGAATTATTGAATTGGAGTTAGTCTATTTAGTCTTGTGCGAGATAAGCTATGCCTATATAATAACTCAGGTATGTTTTATTATCATTGTTTTATGTAAATTTTGTTGTAAATTTTTTGAATTTTAATAAGTTTTTAATGGTTTGATTTGGCGAGGATCAAAGTTGCTTGAGAAAAATCTAGTCTTTACCATCTATGTCCAATATGATCCAAACCATCCTCAGCCCCACACTCCTCCAATCAGCTCACTTGAGAGAAAGCCTGCTATTGTTTTTTTGCATGACCCAACTTAAACCTGAGCTCAACATATCATTTATAGAATGAAGTTTTGTGGAGGACATGAGTACTACTGTAGAAGCCTAGTACATGCGAAGCGTCAGCATTCACCAACTCTGAAAAGGAAATTAGATATCTGCGCCTCTTCTTCCACTGCAGAAGCTGCTCCCAATTCCACGAAAAATATCACTGCAATCATCCTGTCGTAACACGCACTCTTGTATCCTTTATTACGTAGCTTACCAAACATTGCCCTCACACACTGCGCCACCCGCTCTCTTTCCAACACGATTTTTTCCGCTGCCGACCTATAACCGACTTGTTACTACTGTTTTCTTAGTTTCTAAATACATATCATTTTAACTCTAATAAAAAAATAATACATAAAGAGAAAAAACATAATTATCTTACTTACTATATTTTATTAATGTCTCTCAACTCTATAAGAGACCTTATTTATAGTTTTAAAATATTAAATAAAAAAGTTATAGAGAAAATGATATATTAATATGTCTCGTAATCAATGAACCGCATATATTTAGAAACAAAATAAAAAACTAAAAAATTATGTATTTGAAAGCGAGAAAGGTTCATAAGTAGACATCACGCCACTGCAACGCGCAAATCTTTCGCTTCGTCCGATAAAAAAAGCGCGTCACAGCAAGCATAAGCTAAGCAAGTTTTTGAGGCTTCCCGATGACTGGATGTGATGTCGGGCGAATGCCCGAAGGGGTTGGTCACTTGTCGAAACGGTGCCACCAGTCGGTGGCCAGTGGCGAGTCGCTCTCGTCTTTCGCACGCAGTGCAACATATCGTGGAAACGGGAACGGCTCCTGTACGTTTGTTGTTATCTTAATCTATAAAAGAGAATTTTAGATGGGAGTGTGCACCGATTATCTTGTACCCTGTCTGCTTGGCACTTCAATCCGATGCATACGTATATTATTCGTTTTTAAAGAACATACTGTATGCCAAAATCCTGTTTGTCTCGCAAATTGGATATGCTGCATCATCCATATCTAACTAAAAGGATATAAACATAAACACATAGTTCTCAAAACCGGACAGATGAGCGACCCGGCTAGACAATTGGTCCACTGCTTCACTGGCCGAACCTCCGGTTTTCTAAATATTAATATTTTTTTTATCATTTTACAATTATTTTCAATGCTAAAATTGATTTTTAATCACTTATATATACACATAATTTAGTTTACATAATTGGATTTTTTTTCACACATATCCTATAAGACAAGAGAGCAATACAACAGTATAACACCATCAATATGCAATTATAGTGTAAACACTACGAAAAAATATTGTAAAAAAAAAAGCAAACTTCTGTAGAGTAATCACACCTTGAATCGGCAAACTAATGCTAGAAAATTGCGCTCGAGAGTTTGGAATCCAAAGTTTGGATCAGCCGTAGTTGTAAACTGTGAAGTGCACTAGCTAGTTTGGATTTTGGATTTTGGAACCCATATTTGGATCAGCTATCAGGGGAGAGCAACACTGCAAACGTTTGCTCCAGCGAATTAAAAAAGAAAAGGGCAGTACGAATCAAACCTAAATAGCATGCATGAGGGAGCAATAGTACTTAGGCATGAAAATTTGAAATCCCAATTGCTTACAAGACCGATCAGTTGTCGCCCTCGTCAGATGGACTCTCGACGTCACGGCTCGCGAGGACCACCGCCCATGCTACACCGTCGAGCTTTCCGGTCGTCGCGAGGCCCATGCTCTGAGGCCGATGCAGTCTCGCCGGATTTGAATAGCTGACGCCGCCACCGACGGCTCTACACCTCGAGCTCTAGATTGGCTGCATTGGAGATTGGCTGCATTGGAGATTGACTCGCGCATACGCCTATACATGTGCTGTACTGTTGTGGGGCGGGGGAGTGGAAGGATGGGCAAGACGAAACAACCAAACAACCCTAGCACTTCTCCTTTTTGGTCATTTTCCAAAACTACCCCTCGGCATGAAACAGATATCAATTTAAAATTGTGGGCATTCTGACATTAAAAAAAACGGACGGTTTGGCTAAAGCCGCCCTGTTTAACAGTTTTTCAAAAAACCGTCCGGTTCAAGTGGTTGCCGGTTCGATTGCGTGGACGGTCTTTGAATGGAACCGAGCTGTAAATCTCGCCAGTTCCGGTTTTTTCAGTTCAACTAGCGGTCTAAGCCGGTTTTAATAGCTACTCCCTCTGTTGCAAAATACAAAATATATTTTAACCACATATACCGATTAAGAAAGTTCTAAATTGAAAAAAACATTCATATCAAATAACTAAATTACTTTCATTTATAAATATATTGAAATTGAGAGAGAATATTCGTGTGAGAAATTAGTCATAAATAACATAGTATAAAAGTAAAGAAGAATAAAATTAAAAGAAATAATAAAAATAAAAAAAATTATATACGTTACATTATACACAGGAACGGACGGGATATGCATAAAGACAAATAAGGTTCTACCTGTACCCGCCATGTCCGAAGCAGCCGCTTCCAACCTGAAAAGACGCATGCGAAGATCGATGCCAAATGCCCATGGCAAGCATCATCAACTTCGGCTTAGAGTGCGATCTGTCATCTGCTTTCTTGATAAGATAAGGTTCGGTCTTATTCTTTTGCCAAACAGAAAGCGGCTAAAATTGTGTAGAGAATCTACGTACAGAAAGATATTCAAAATTATTTGATGTGGAGTAAAATGTGTTAGGATTTATGTGGATATGATCTGATAATTCTGTAAAAAAAAATTTATATAATTTTCATAAAAGAGAGAGCACTCATGTTTCTATTGTAGGTAACCATGCATAAACAAATCTGGTTCGCACATCACCTGCATGGCGACTTTTTTTTCCCACTTTGCAACGTGTGGTATGGTATGATTTGGTGTAGTTCACAAAACTTTACTATGTCCTTTCATATGTTTTAGATTTTTCTCTTTATTTATAATTATACATCCTTCTATATTTTTAGAGAGTATTTTCTATACTCTTTCCTTTATGTTCTTATTTTCTATAAAGTTTACAGAACTATAATTGATATTTCATAAACATTTTAATTAAACTAGGTTTGTCGTTTCAAAAGCCGTCTTAAATTTCATAAATAAACCTTGGTCGACATACACTATAACCTGAAGAAGTAAAAGTTTCAATCACAAAGAAGACTAGAAACGACCAACACCTATTAAAGATGTGTTTGATTATTTGAACCAACTATTTTGGGTGGGATCATAAGATGTGTTTATTTGGTGTGGAATGAAATGGTTTTAGATTTGTTTGATTGAGGGGATGAATTAATCCAGGATAAGATAATTAAGATTAGTTACTACTAATTAACATTAATTAGTATTGATATAATGCTAATTATCATTAATCACCACAAACATAACATTAATTACCACTAATTTGACACTAATCACTACTACCTAGAACTAATTATTAGTAATTTAACATTAATAAATACTAATCACCACTAATATAACACTGATTAACATAAATATAGCACTAACTACCATTAATCATCATACATATAACATTAATTATCACTAGTTAACACTAATTAATATTAATTGATACTAACATAACACTAATCACTTTAATTAACAAATATGAACGAGTTAGTCAGGTGTAGAAATGAGAGATGGTTTAGTTTGACACTTTAAGGGAATATTACTCTTTTTTAGATCATTTCACTTAAGGCTCTCTCCAACGGCGACGATTGCGGCGGCGCGCGTTGACAGAGGTAAACGCATGCTTGCCGCTTGCTCGGCGTGATGGGACGCGCGTGTGCTATGGGCGGAGGCGAGCGGAAGGCGAGCTCGCGGTAAGTGCAACACCAGCGTTGGAGGGGAAGAATACGCAAGCTCACGCGTATTGTGAGCCCCACCGAGAAATAGACCTGCCAACTGTACTCGCAAAAAATTAAATCTGACAGGTGGGTCTAGAAAATAAAAAGACCCACATGTCAGTCAGTGAGTGTTGGGTTAAAGCGTCATCGAGAAAAATCGCGTGGGCCCCACGACAACTAGCAGCATGCCCGTGCAGTGCGCTTGCGTACCACACAAAAATTGACCACCAACGCTAACAGCTGGGTCCCATATTTGGTGTCCCCACACGTCAGTTAGTGTGTTAATTAATTCCGCATTGCAGATCGTTCGACAGATGTGGGGCCCACCACACTCGTAAAACGCACGAGTGCGCGGCCTCGTTGCCGTCGACGACGTGCACGCAGTGTGCTCAACTCACTGATCAGTGGGTCCACTACTTTTAGAGCCCACCTGTCACGGTGTACTTGACCATGAAGTGCGTCCGACGCTGCTTCGTGGTCTCGTTTGTTTTCTGATGTACCATCTATGCAAGCCCTGGCATGCGATACCCATGCTCCGAATTGTCGTATCGGGGGCCATGGGCATCCCCAGAATGAACAGCATGGGAGACAGCATGCTCTTCTCCCTCTCCTTCATCGTGCTCTTCTTTGGTTTTCCCCAGAAGCCAGCTTCTTCGTGCCTCGCCTCCTAGTCGGCATCAGCTTCATCGTCAGACCTATCGGCTGACTTGTCAGAGGATGGGTCGGCTGGCTAGTAGGCAGAGCTTCGGTGTGCATAGGGGTAAGAACCTATATATATTAATGGTCACTAACTTCGAGGGCTATTTTTACAATACGAAATTATGAAACCGATGAGGGAAATATCTTATCCAAGACGATGTCTTTCTTGGGTCATTGCACGAACGTGTGTATTGCAGCCTCGAGAGTGTGTCTGTAATAACAAACTATCACTGACGGTTTTCATGTCAAAGCCGTCTGTAATAGCGTTACCATGGAAGCTACCAACACTAACTGTTAGAAGCTCAAAACTGTCTGTAATACCATACTAGGACAGACGATTCTGAGGTTAAAATCGACTGTGATAGTCTAGCACTATCATAGACGATTTTGAGCTCAGAACTATCTGTGATAATTAGAATATCAGAGATGGTTCGGTGGTCAAAATAGTCTGTCGGATCATTACAGTCGATTCTGACCTCAGAACCGTTTGTGATAAGTTAACATTTTCTCCCGATAGACTTTCACAGACGGTTTTCCATTGAAAAGTTCATAACCGTCTGTGATGTGTTCTCCTGGATGTCTGTTTCTGTGGTAGTGCTATGATCTCTGGATATGACATGTTTTTTGGTGTTGTAAGCTCCAACAACGACATCAATGTGCTAAACCAATCGCTCTTGTTCACCGATGTATTGAAATGACGAGCTCATCATGTTCAGTACACTGTCAATGGCCGACAGTATAACATGGAGTATTATCTTGCCGATGGTATATACCCAGAGTGGGCTGTCTTTGTGAAGACGATACCGTTCTCACAGATGGTGAAAATCGATTGTTTGCGCAACACCAAGAAGGAGCGCGAAAAGATATTAAGCGGGCTTTCAGAGTTCTACAGTCTCGATTTGATATCGTGCACAGCGTGGTACTATTTTGGCGACAGTCAACCCTCGCGATTATCATGCGGGCATGCGTTATCTTGCACAACATGACCATAAAGAACGAGCGCGACGACGATGCCGAGAACTATGATTATAATGATCATCTGGGCACATCCACTGTGGTACTGCCTGTGATCCACACTGGGCTTATGCCTTTATTCCAAGATGTATTTCTAAAAAATACTGCCATCCGTGCTCAGCCTACACATGCAATTAAAAAGAGACTTGATTGAACACATTTGTTAACGTTTCGGAGAACACACCGACGAGTAGTATCTTATTGAATTTCGTAGTAGATCTTTTTTTGCAAATTTAATTTTAGTTTATTTCACAACGATATCATGTACTAATATTTGAATTTTAATATCTATTATTTTTATGTTGAGTGTAATTTTTAAATTAAACTTTATTATTTATTTTTTCAGAAATGCTGAATTTAATTTCCTAAGTAATATGTTAACATATTACTAATATTAAAGTTTATGAGTTAATACAAATTCATTAAATATATAATTATCAAATCGTATATAACTAAATAAGAATCAAATCATTAGAGTGTTTGACTCTTACTTAGTACTTACTTGGTTCTTAAGAGTGTGGGGTGAAGTCCGTATTAAGAGTTAAATAAGAGTCAAACTGTTGGTGGTTTGACTCTTTCTTGACTCTCTGAAATTATTTTCACATATATGATAAAAAATCTTTTGTTTAAGTGTGAAATAAGAACCAAGAAAATTAGAGATAATCTTAGAGTAACAATTGCTAAACCTTAGAAAACAATATATGAGACCAACAAGCCAAGAGAGAGAAAAGGGGAATCTTGACGAAGCGCCTGCTACTTCGTGTTGTTCACACGTTTTCTTAAGTACAATGAGTTTTGGGTCTAACCCATTCTTTGTCTTGAATGGGACCCATACCTGGTAACTTATGATTTTGGCGGATCCTCGTCTAATTGAGATATATCGGTATTAGCCTATCTTCAATTTATCGGTGTTTCATGAGGTATTTCAACAGAATATTTTTTAGTATATTCTGTGTTACGTGTGTGAAATATAACATGAAACACTACTTTACTCCAATGCAAAAACACTTCGCGAAGTGTTTCGTACGGGCTCGCGAGTAGTACATCTAGGTGGTTTTAGTAAAACAGCTATAATTTTTAATTCAAAATCGAATATATGTGATATTTGGTGTCTATATGAAGATAATTAAAAGATCTACAACTTTCTCAATATAATCAACATCTAATTGAAACTAAATTAATGTATAAATCAAAAAATAAAATTATATACAATTTGATTGCACAGAAGTCGAGACAATAAAAATAAAAAATTTCCGACCTCGCGCAGCCTCATCAAGCATCGTCTCTCTCCAGCCAAATTTTTTTTTTATTTGATGCAGTCGTCCGAAGCGGTGACGTTGAAGATAGCCCCGGCGCTTCACTTGGCGCTTCAACAGAATATTCTCCAGTATATTCTGTGCCACGTATGCGAAGCACCATCTGAAACATCACCCTTCTCCAACCCACCGGCGCTTCGCTTGACGCTTCGTACGGACTCACGAAAATTAAATTTAGGTGTTTTTAGTAAAACATTAATAACTTTTAATTTAAAAATCAAATATATACGACATTTGGTCTTTATATGAAAATAATTTAAATATCTACAACTTTCTCAATATAATCAACATCTAATTTGAACTAGATTAATACATAAAATAAAAAATAAAATTGTATACAATTCGATCGCACGAAAATCGAGGAAATAAAAAAAAAACCCGAAGCAATAGATGCCTCATCCAGCGTCTTTTCTCCTCCGAAAACCAACAAAAATTAATATTTTATTTGATGCGTCGACTGAAGCGTATGCGTTGGAGTTAGTCTTAGTGGGAAAAAGAAAGTCTCTTAGGAAGAGCTGAGTTCACTCTTTTCTCCTTTTCTATCGTTTATAACCTCTTCGAGATGCCCTTCCTAGTAGACATTAACCTCCCAGAATCAATCTCACTGTAACCTGACCCTGAAATACTGTCCATTTTGTAGCTCCCAGCGCCACGCACAGCCCAAAGCCCGTCCACACACATACAGAGGGAGAAAGGGAGAGACGCGCCTTCCTGGGTGATGGAGCAGAGCAGCCCAAGACCAATCAGATGCAAAGGTACACATTTAATCGATGCACGTCAATCTATGCGATCACGGACGGTTGCTTCTTTTTGCTGTGACACCGGGAAAAAACAATGTGGCAGCGGCGGTGTGCAAGGCGGCCGGAGAGCTGCTCGAGATGGAGGATGTGGAGGTGGCGCCGCCGCGAGCGTACGAAGTACGCATCAAGATACTGTGCACCACTGTTTGCCACACCGATCTCACGTTTTGGCGCACGACGGTATGTATCTATCTGCGCATTTGGGGCTTTGTATCTCATCTGATCAAAAATTCTTGGAAGTTGTTTATTTTCTTACGGAAAAACTTTTTTTGAGAAGGTACTCAAGTGCGGCTTCAATCATCTACTGTTAGATCAGTATAGAAAAAATTGAATTAGAGGAGATGTTTCACATGAGACCCTCTCAAACAATTTTTTCTAATTTTCCTTTTCAAACACAAAAGATTTGGTTTGTGTTAGATCCACTTGGAGAATAAATCTAAATAAATCATTTTGGGTCACTAATAAGTGGTCCAAGCGATAAGTCAACCTCATCAAATGCATAGACGAAAATGTGGATTTTTTTTAATGTTTTTAATGAAAGGGAAAAGTCGCATTCATAAAATAAGTTAATGGATAGAATAAAGTGGTAATTGAGTTTTCTTTTAAAAAAAAATGATACTTGAGTTTTATCAGATAAACACATAGAACATTGTGAGTTGTTTACAGTTTAGGTAGACAATGGAATCAGGGATGTTCTGCACGCTTAGAGGAACATGCAGAACCAGGAATGCTCCATAATTTTGCTTATAATTGATATTCTTACAATTTTTTTTTCTTTTCAGGAAGTTGGCATGTTTCCATCAATCCTGGGGCACGAAGCAGTCGGGTAAATTTGTTGTACAGTAGTACAATACTTCATATGTTTTATAAATGTATGTTGTTTTAGGCTCACACATAGAGATTAAGATTTGACTTGAAATAATCAATCTTGTTCTATTAAAATCTATATAAAGTATTAATTACAATTATGTATTCTTAGTGGGGGGTCAAAAAAATATGAGAAATTTTTATTGAAAATATAGAACCACATATATTTATAAATAAAAAATCTAAAACATCATACATTTATAAACAGATAGACTACTAAACTCTGCGCTCAAACATGGAGAAAAACTACTAGCTATAGCAGGGGACAGACGGGCAAACATCCCTGTGCCTTGTTTCTTTCCTTCTTGGTTTCGATTTTCGATGGCATGCAAATGGCATTTTTGGGCCGTCGGCCAACATTAAAACGCCAAGTTTGCAGGGTGGGGTTGGTTTTGTTTGGAGGTGGGGCGGGGATGTTTTGCAGGGCGAGTATATTAATTTTCAAGGGTTTATTAATTTGTGTTATAATATGATATGAGAGGTGTCAATGGTAGAGTAATGAGGTAATAATAGTATTATGGGTGACAATGGTGGGTGGTGGCGTGAATAGAGAAATAGAGAAGGTGGAGAAAAGTGTTGTTGGATATCGAGGTGTTAGCACTAGAAGAGACAAATTGATAAGCAGGTGGCATTGACACCATACTGCGTACAATTGTGTTGGGTGAGAGACACATAAATATTAGTGCATGCAGAGGAGGGGAGTTGAGGCTCCGAAGTGAGTAGGAAATTAGATTGGAATGGATAACCCACATTTGTTGGATTTATTCGTAGTCATTGGATTGGCAAATCGGACGGATGCTGGATATCCTCAATTGAATGATATCTAGTTCGGTAGCTACGCCCATTTTTCCCTTTTGTTCTATATTCATAAGACGAGCAGTATGATTCAGTCATACATATGATTTAATTGGAGCAAATTAGCATGGAGCTGTATGCGTGCATAGCTATCGGTAGTGGGATCAAACCCTGAACCGTCTCTATCTTTGGAAGAAACAACACAAATGCGTTTTTCGGTGTTGAAGTTCTCTATATCTCAATTATTTTTTTTTACCTTCTTTGATCTAGAAGACTAAAACATCAATTCTTGAGTAAATGAATCTTTATGCCATATAAACACAATGGCAGAAGATACGAAGCAGCAAAGTACCTATGATTGTTACAAGCAAAGCCCCGGTGACTGGTTTTGCAAAAATCCGATAGAATCGCCCAGTGCAATTGATGCAACCTACATGATGGCATTTTATTCTAATTGACAGCTTAGTGGCACTTTATTTTATTTTATTTTATTTTTGTCTTATGAATGGAGGACCATCTACAATTTTGTTTTTGGACCGTTCCTTTTATTCCTTGACATTTTTTTCCATAACAAGTGATTTTATAATTTTGAGATAAAATAATCATCTAAGTTCTCAATATACGATTGTGTTAATTAATCATGCTAGCTTTTTATCTTCCTCCACCTATATTAATTAGGATGAGAGGTACAATAATTAGGATACGATAGTGTTTTTAATCATTTTGTAATCTATATGAATATAACTAAAACATCACTTATTTTGTATCTGGTAGAATATAAAGGGTACAAGATTTTTTTTTCCTTTCGGAACTATGAAATCATATTGACTTTATAGTTTTTGGAGTAGCAAGTATGATAAGCATTATGATTGAGTTATGAATTCACTATATGCCCCAACGGTGGATCATGAGAATTAAGAACACTAGCAAAGTCTATTGACAACTTCACAAGAATAAAGGCGGTCTAAATCATCGTAAGGAACAAAGCACAACGCTCTTGAAAGGTGGGGAAGATAGATTTGTTTGAAAAAATAACAAATTTATTTTTACTAAATAAAAATTAGATTAAATTGATACTTTTATAAGAATGGAGAGGTATTGGTATTTCCAAAAGAACTATAATGTTTCTCTATGAGTTTATGTATTTTCAAGTTCTTAAAAATTTTAAGAAAAATTATAATATTTTCGTCTATATTCTCTAATTTTTTAAAAAATTTATAGCTTAAAAACATGTGATCTCCTCATTTGTAATAATCACCTTAGGAGCAAAATCTGTTTTGGTTAACTAACCCTTTGCTAATTTTTTCTGTTTTAGTGTGGTGGAGAGCGTGGGGGATAATGTGCAGGAGGTGGCCGTGGGCGACACGGTGGTGCCGATCTTCTTGGCGCAATGCGGGGAGTGCGTCGACTGCCTCTCCGACCGCAGCAATGTCTGCTCGAAGCTGCCCCACCGCCCGGGGATGCCGCGGGACGGCACCACGCGCTTCGCGCTCGCCGCCACCGGCGAGCCCGTCCACAACTTCATATCCGTCTCCAGCTTCGTCGAGTACACTGTCATCGACGTCGCGCATCTCGTGAAAGTTGACGCCGCCGTTCCGCCGGAGAAGGCGTGCCTACTCAGTTGTGGCGTCGCCACCGGTACGGCAGAACATCTTTTGGCCTTTGTTTAAAGAACTTAAATTAAATTTAACATTTAGATTTAAGAGTGTTTGATCAAACTTTCACTTCAATTTATGAATTTATAAACTGAAATTATAATCAAATATTTAATTTATTTCAAAATTTATTTTGTAAGCATATTTTTTTTAAATTAGAAGTCTCTAAATAAGTTGTGGATTTAAAAGAGATTTCTTAGATTTATAAGTTGAAGTCAGCAATAAACCAGTTTATGGTGCCAAACATATCCTTATTTATCGTACAATAGATTTTAGTATAGGTTTCTATGTAAAAAATATTTGGTTGAGTTTATTTGAGAATAAATTGTAGTTTAAATTGATCTTAGTTTTTCTTAACTTATTTGAGAGTTTATCCCTATTCAATCTCACTCAAACTATTCAAGTTTATAAATCAAAATTTTACCAAACAACTTATAAATTTGTTATTTTTTATAAACTAATAATAAGTCTACAAAAATTGGATTGTTGAATAAATTAAGCTCGGAAAAAAATATATCACCTGCCGCTTTTGCAATTTCATGCAGGAGTAGGTGCGGCTTGGAAGATTGCGGCCGTTGAACGTGGGTCAACTGTCGCTATATTTGGACTAGGCTCTGTGGGATTAGCGGTAATGATTTGCACTATAAACAAATCCTAGCGTGATACACAATTTAATTTTAAAACCAAACTTATGTTATAAAAAAAAACATTTTTATATTACTCCTTATATTCTCAACTAGTTACTCATTTTTTTTTCAAATTATAGGCAATCACATTTTTAAAGTATGTCAAAACTATCTCTAAGATTGTCTTCAACATTGGCTCGTCGAATGACGCGTATCGGACACGTCAGTTGATTGAGCGGTTGAAGCGGTGCATCGAAATGACCAGTGACGCGTGAGCACACGGTCGTCACGCGACTGCTAATTTGCGGGCTCCACAAAGCGTGCTCGATGAAGCGACTGTTGGAGCTGGTCGAAGACGCACACGTAAGTGTTTTGTGGGGCCCGCAAATCATTGACAACTGCAACGCTTCACACCCGAATAGATGGACTGACAGGTGCGAACATAATCTCACGGGCCCACATGTCACTGAATGGGTAAGATAATTTCTTCGACTTACGAGTTGAACACCGTGGGCCCACTCTTGAAACGCGTTAGAACTTTTTGTTTCCTACGCTTACGCACTCATCCAAAATCCAGTCGTTGATAGTTAGGTCCAAATATCGTAAGGCCCACATGTAAGAGAAATGGTTGAAACAAAGGCGAGTAACGAGGTGATGTTGGTGGGCCCACCTGTCAGTGACAGTATTCGGTCATTGAAAAATTAGTTGTTACAAAAGAGGCATTATGTAATATTTTATTTTTTCACGAAAAAATTCATAAAAAATTGTAAAAATTCAGAGAAATCCAACTCACTATCTCTCTATAAATAGAGCCTCATTTGCTCATTTCACCACACCCATTTCACAAATCTTATACCATCATATACTATTTTTACACTATTTTCGCGCTAATTTTTTTAGAGTTTCATATGGATAGTAATCCCCAGATGGTTTTTTAAACTAGATTAATTCTCCTAATACACTTGGAAAAAATCTGAAAATACCCAATAATCTAAATCCCCCACCATATCCACCCGGTAATCCAATTTTTCCATAACTACCTTATTCTTCCGGTTATCCTCTGTATCCTCCGACCCTCAATATTCACATGCTACTCCATATCCGCATCCCCCTCCATATGCATTGCCCCCTCTCCACATGGCCATCCATTTGCATCCTATGGGCAAAAATTTCATTTTGTTGGTATGCCGGCCAACTATTTCTAGTCCTCGTCATTGCAACCCTCATCCAAAAATTCAAAATCGCATCCCCGTCAGATTTCGATACGCCACATTCTACGCCGCAGGTTGTTATTGATGACAATGATGACCATGTTCTCCCAGGTCCTACCGGGCGCAAAGCGATTGTTTTGATCAGCAGTTGACGATGTTTGACTGGCGAGTTATTCGTTTTGATATTCAGTTTTCGTGGAAGGAATTATATCAAAATTTTGTAGAATTTTTATTTGAAAGGTTCATATTTATTTACTCATGACAACGTTATATTACGGTTGCGTAGATCAGTACGTGGTTGAATAATTCATTGGACCCGGTGGACAGGAACAGTAAAAAATGTGACACGTATTGGGCGAGTGTGGTAGCATCGTACAACAAAAAGCAAACCAAAAAATCGAAGAAGGGAGGTGAAGTATTTCAAAGACCATTGGCTCCAGACTAATAGAAAAATTATTCAATTCAATGGTTGTTGGTGCATACTTAAGGAGGTTTACGCTAGTAGTCATTCCGACGATCAACTAGCTCACAAGCACGCGAGTTATATAGAAAGGAGATGGGGCACCCATTCGTTCTGGAGCACTGATGGATGGGTGTTAGGGATCAACCTAAACGGAACCGAACATATGTAGACACCAGCAAAAGAGCAAGGCTGAATGAGGATGGTGTGCACACATCGTCCTCATCCAACCCAAATATCCTCATGGATGAGATGCGATCAGAAGATCGCGACATAGCCAAGGAGAAGCGCAAAGGAAAAGTCAAGAAACAATCTTCCTTATCCAACACGGAGGTGCAAGAAGATTTACAAACCTTCGTAAAGGTTCACACTGAACGCGTGGAGGCAGCGGACCGAGTGGCTGTAGCTTCTAGGCCCCTAAAGAGTATTTTGGTAATTAATGACAATTACAAATGTTGAACTAACGATACCTGTTAAGTTGTGTCAAGAACAAAATCAAAAGACAGGATAATGAAAGGTAAAGAAAGAGCTAAATGATGAAGAAAGGATATTGCGCAAAGAGGCAAAGGTACGGAATATGACTCGTTTCTTCTTTTACCGGTCTAAGGTGATTAGAGAAGAATTTTGATCTGATTATAGGATAGTTGCCGTACTATTAAGAGGAGCATGTGGTGTATCACTAAATTGTTCATCTGTGTGCCACAAGTCATAAAAACAACTTGCATTGCATACTAGAAGGTCATATCTTTTGAAAATGCTTTTATCCATTCAAAACAGCCAAGTTCAGTCTCTGTCGATCTGACCGTGCTAGCCGGTCTGACCGCCGAAACGGTCTGACCGAGGGTTGTTTCGGACTGACCGACAGTTATGGTGAAGTGTTTTTATTTTCCTAAAATGGTCGGTCTGTCCGTGGTTAAACCTTGAGTCAGACTCCTGGAGCTTCATGATCATATTCTTATGGAACTTAGTGTGCTAGTCGGTCTGATCGAAAGTTGGTCCGGTCTGACCGAGATTTTGTACTGCGGTCTGACCGTGTAGCCGGTCTGTCCGAAGTTTTCGGCCTGACCGTAAATCGTGTCCAGAAACGATGTTGTCTCTGGATGGTTTCATGGTCTGACTGTCGTTGGCTTTGATCTGACCGTGAGAGTGCCCGACAAGGGCAGGTGAGCATTTATTGTGCCTGTTTAAAGCCGTTGTAATTGCGGCGGTCTGACCGAGCGTATAACTGCGGTCTGACCGCCAAGTGATCTTTTTCTTCCAACGGCTTGTAACGGCTATATTTATTGATGGGGTATATATACTCCCATGCATGGTCCTGTTTGATACTTTTGGCATATGTGTGAACATTGTCTTCATTTTTAAGAGCTTAACCACGTTTCATACACTCTAGTGTTCAATTTCTTGAATTTGAGAGTGTGTGCAATTGAGATCTTCTAGTGCATTGCATTTAGTTCACTAAATCAACTTTGTGGCACTAGAAGAGCATTAAGTGATCATCAACAGCTTGTTATTCTTGGAGCTTGCCGGCTCCTAGACGGCTAGGAGGAAGGTTTTGGAGAGCTCTTCAAGGAAGATTGTGAAGAAGCCTCAAAACAACTTGTGAAGGGGTTGAGCACGCTTTGCCGGAGCGGTAATTTGCATCACTAGTGGAATCGAGGTTTGGATAACTCATCATACTAATCCGGCTCGAGATCTAGGTCACTTCTTGAGAGGAAGTCGACTAGATAGAGGAGCGGTTGGAAATTTGAGTTTGCCTCAATGTGGATTAGGAGTGATCGGCAAATCACCGAGACCATGGGATATATCCTTGTGTTAAGTTGCTTGATATTCATCTTGTTTTAGTTATTTGCTCTTAATTATTGGTAATTGCTTGATTAGTTGTTAAATTGCTAAAATCGCCTATTCACCCCCTCTAGTCGATATCCCAGATCCTTTTCAGTGGCCTCCTCTCTGAATGATCACGACAACTTTAAGGGAAAGTTAGTACTTGTCAAGTCTTTCAAAAAATTAGTGACCATGAATAAATCGAAATTCAACAACAATGAAATAAAAGATCATGCAGAAGCGTCGAAGTTTGTTAAAGATTTGATCAAGGAGGCTAATCTGTACTAGTCTATGTCGTGTATAATTTTATTTTTACTATGTACCTGTAGAACTATGTATCCATCATTTGTGCAATTAAAATATCTTTGAAAAATAACCGTTGGAACATTGCAATTGGAAACTAGCAATTGGGATATTCAATTACTATCCAAATCACACATAATTACTATACATACCACACTCAATCAGTATCCAATGATTATCCATACCGCACCCAATTATTATCCATTTCACATTGAAAGGAATAGCCGTTGGACGCATCCGTTTGAAAAATAGCTGTTGGACACATATCTTTGGAAAATAGTCGTTGGAATATTGCAATTGAAAACTAGCAACTGGGATATTCGACTTGGCCTACATAAATTGAGCCATCCCAACACATACTTCTCAATCTCAGCAATACTCCTTTGAAGACCCTAACTTCTCATCTTCGAGTACCCTTCGTTTGAAATCTCTCTCTCTCAAAAATATCGTCCAACTCTGGTTCAAGCATATGTAGTAAAGAGGAAGAGACTGTCAATACCTTATAGAATTTCCTTGCGGGATTCGTAAACGAAGATCCCGCCATGGTGCAATTAGAAGAACGTCTTATAACTAGTATGCAAGCTAGGCTACAAGTTTCTACCTCCCACTGTCATCGGCGCGAAAGCAAGAGATACATCGACAGGGATCGTGAAAACGGCCATTACCGCTTCATAGCGGACTACTTTTGTGAGGATCCAATTTACCATGACTATCTACTTCGTCGAAGGTTCCAGATGAAGAGACACCTTTTTCTTTGAATAGTAGGATCTCTTGGTAAGTAGTCTACCTTTTTCATTGAGAGCTGTCTCCTATACAAAAGTGCACTACGGCCATTCGTTTGTTGACGTATGGCTCTCTTACCGATGCTGTCAACGAATATATACGGATCGAGGAATCCACAACGATCCAGTGCTTGGAGAAATTTGTCGATGAAGTGATCGACAACTTCGGTGACGAATATCTTCGGTGGCCGACCTTCGTAGACATACAAAGCTTATTACAACAAGGAGAGGCGCGTAGTTTTCCAGGAATTATAGGAAGCATAGATTGCATGCATTGAGGATGGAGAAATTTTTCAATAGCATTGAAAGGATAATTTACTCGCGGTGATTATGGAGTCCCAACCATTATACTTGAAACAGTCGCCTCCCAGGACCTTTAGATATGACATGCTTTTTTTGGTGTTGCTGGATCCAACAATGATATTAATGTGTTGAACCAATCATCTTTGTTCACTGACGTTTTGCAGAGACGAGCTTTTCAAGTTTAATACATCGTCAATGGAAACAAATATAACATGAGATACTATCTAGCAGATAGTATTTACCCAGAATGGACTGCATTTGTGAACACGATACTCCTGTCCCAGACAGACAAATTCATATTGTTTGCACATCATCAAGAAGAAGTGAGGAAAAACGTGAAATGAGCATTTCGAGTTCTACAATCCCGTTTTGCCATCCTCCATTGTCTCGCCCGCTTTTGGCAACGCTCAACCCTCGCGGAAATCATGAAGTCATGTGTCATATTACACAATATGATTATTGAGGTTGAGCGAAAGTTTGATGACCTACTCTATGATTTCGATGATAGTCAAGGAATTTTTACTGTAACACTGTTTCATATCCAACTAGGTGCTCCAATTGCTTTCGCTGATGTAATCACGAGAAATACCAAAATTCGTGCTTAACCGATACATGCTCATTTCAAAAGGGATTTGATATAGCACATTTAAGAGCGTTTTGGAGGTATCTAGGGAACTAGTTGTTATTTGTCGCTTTTCTAATATTTTTAATTACTACATTGATGTTAAATTTTAAGTTTAAATATCTGAATGTATCAAATGTGGTATATTTAATTTTATGTTGAATCGTTTGAATATAATAAAAATATTTGTTTTCCTTATATCGAATTTTTCATCCGCAAATTAAATTTTTATTTGTTGGAATTATGCTCATACAATTTTTTATTAATTTTTATCAATTATTTAATCAATAATATGATGCAACAAACTTATTTGAATATTTAATATGCATGACTCACCGAAGAGCCTCCCGAAGAGTCAAACTATTAGAAAGTAAGACTCTTGGAGAGACTGTTCACGCGTGGGCCATACGACTACAAACAACTCCTCATTGGAGCATAAGAGACTCTTCACCCGCTTAACATGAAATATTTTCTTAGAGAGTCTCTTGAAGAGTCTTTTACATGGGAGAGAACCTAATATAGACAACTTAACTCAATTTATACAGTTAGTTCTTTGAGTAATACTACTAATTGTAAGATCGAGGATGCCGACTAGGGGGGTGATTAGGAGGCTTTTAAATTTTCTTCCTCACTAAGCAATTTCAGCAAGATAATCATTTAAGCTAGATTATACAATAAGACTTAAAACAATTTAATCAACTAGTTGCATTCAACTATGTAAGTTATTCAACAAATCATGCAACAAAAGTAAATATAGCAATTGTGTCAAGATGAATGTAATGCAAAAGATAAATACGCAATTGACACAATATTTTTACCGAGGTCTCGGAGACTCGCCCGGTCTCCCCTACTCCTCGTTGAAGCGCTCACTCGGAGTCTCGCTTCTATATCCAGAAGGATATCTCACTAGGGTTGCTCCTTCTCCACACCGGATAGGCGAGCACCACACCTTTCACAATCTTTTGCCGACCTCTCCGACAAACTTCAATTGGAGAGATCTCGGCTCTCCTCCGGCACCGTCTAGGCGAAGGCGATCGCCAAGAGTAACAAGCCGGATGCGCTTTCACTTGAACCAACCACGTGCTAGAAGTTCACTGATGCAAATGAGATGCTCAACACTCTAGCACTAGCAATCTAATGGAGATGAAGTGCACTAAACACTCACGCAATCTCTCTCAAGCTCTCTCTCAAATCTACTTAAGATTTGGGCTCAATTATAGCCTCTAAATGCAATAACACATATGCAACTCAATTGGCTAGGTTTTCAGCTGAAGAATGAAGTCTTTGAGCACCCAAAAATGAAGCCAAACACGAAGTATGTATAGCCTCAACGAAAAACTAGCCGTTTGCAAGAAACCGGGCCAAAATTTGTCCGGCCACTTCGGACACTGTCCGGCCAGTACAAAAATTTCAGCCGTTGCAAACGTGTCAGTGACCGTTGGGCGAAATTTGTAAAGGCCGGACGGATACTATTTGTCCGGACAAATGGATATGTCTCTGTTAACTCTCGGCTCAAAAAACTTGTACAGGCCGGACAATGTCTGGCCATTTCGGACAAAGTGCGGCCACTTCGGACAGATAGCCCCGGACGGATGCATTTGTCCGGCCACTGTACACTGACAGTAAAACAAGCATAACTTTTGATCCAGAGATTCGATTGAGGTGATTTTTGGCTTGTTAGAAAGATAACTCAGAGTTCTACAATTTTGTCAACAGGAGCAAGACCTAGAAAGGTCTAGAAACTTCTATAAAACTCAGAAACTTTTCTGCTGTTAAAATGTCCAATCCAAAAATCATCTCAAATGCAATTTTAGAGTATTTGCACATACGGATTTGCCGTTTTCTCACGGATGTGATTTGTGTCACTTAGCAACGACCACGACCAGTCCGAACTCCCACGACCACGCCCAAACCCTAAACAGAAAGCCGTCAAACAAGCGATACGACCACGACCACGTATCAACACTTATACGATCAGAATATGTAAATACGACCACGACCAGATTTAGATAAATAAACTAATTTAAACAGCTAGCGATCACGACTAAGTGCAGTTTTCAAAACATTTAATCTAATGCATATGAACTACACTTAGACTTACTAGCAATGCAAGACACTAGTGCAAGATGATATGAATGCATCTGAGCTTCCACACTAGATAGATTCAAGCTACTAGTTTCCGACCCCTCTTAATAGTTCGGTCAAACTAGTAAAAAGAAACCTATCAACCCGGTCTGTCTCCAAACACCGAGGCCGGTAAAACTCTAAGAAAACAATCCTTAATCTTGGATTTTACCTTAAGTGGAGTTTGACCTCGCGAAGCTCGATCGCTCGACGCTCGTCATCGCAAAGCTCGATCTCGTTAAGCTTAACCACGCGAAGCTCGACATCTCGACGCCTGTCTTCGCAAAGCTCGTCCTCGCTAAGCTTGACCTTGCTCGGGATGTCTCATATCGTCTTCATCCTCTTCACGCCCTTGCTTGTTTTCATCCAGCAACCATTCTGAGACTAGAACATATACACTCAATGCGCAAACGTTAGTCTCATTTGCAGTTCGTCATTAATCACCACCAGATAAATCACTCCACACAGGAGTTCACTCAACAATTTCTTTCTTCGGTGAAATGACAAAACCAATTTCAATGAACAACAAATGAGTAATGGATGAATCTCACAATCATATAGATCCATATATGATACAAGAAATGAGCACACGATCCATACTACTCAAGTTATGATATCAATCAATATGGATGACTAATATCATGAGCTCTCTCTCAATCATACATAGAGATATCAAATCCAGAACACGGAGTCATCAACCTTTTACACAAACATGGATAACTAATCATCCTGAGCTCTCCCTCAACATGTGCATCGATATCAAATCCACAATTGAAGTCATCAACCTCAAGATTTAATATATAACATCTTGATCAATCAATTAGCACAAGCTTGATGCAACCACCGAGCTCATCCTCTACATATGCATCAATATCAAACCCGTAATCGAGAAAAACATCCAATTCAGGGTTTACCGATAATCAATTCAATTTACTTGTGCTAAATCAGGATTTATCTAAATTGTCATTTAATCATCAAATCTGATATCTTCAGATTAACTTTAATCATCATGGATTTATCCAAAATGTCATTAATCATCGAAACATAGATACTAAGATCTACCTAGATCCAACAATCTCCCCCCTTTTTGATGATTGATGACAACACTTTTTATAATCTTAATAAATCCAAAACAGATTATTCAGCTCCCCCTCAATATATGCAATAGTATATCAGAACTGAACACAATATATAATTATATGAGTTTAGAGATATAAATGACAATTGAGCACAAGTTCAATCAAGTCATTTTCCAAAATATCAACTATCTCAATTTTCTCTAACTCAAATATCTCTTCTAAAGATTGATGTTAATGATATCAAATAATATCTCTCCCCAAATATCATTTATTATCCACAAATATCATTTATCAATCTCAATTTACTTCTATCATCTTTCTCAGATATCAATATCAATTCTATCAAATACCAACTGTGCCAATTTGATATCTATCTCTCCCCCTTTGTCAACTCAACTGACTCTAATGTCTCCCAAATTCTCTCTAAATCTCTTCCCCTAAGGCTTTCTCTAAAGCTTATCTCTAAACATTCTCTCTCAAATACTATTTCTCCCCCTTTGTCATCAAGCACAAAAAGGAAGTATTGAGAACTTAAATTTGGAGAAACGATATTTTCTAGGGCATGAGATTTTATATGAAATGGTTTTTATGCAAAAGTATGATTTCAAGAAGGCTTGTTTCAAGGGATTTTGAAAATCACATTCAAAATATGGAGAAGATATCAAAACAATTAACATATAGTGAATATATCGATGACATTTATATCTATGGCATTTGATCCATTTTTTAACATTCAAAATCTAGATACATCTAATTTGATGTGAACATATCTGCTATATGCATATATGCCATATCATGATTGATCTCTAAATCTCTTTATGCCACAAAGTCTCTTATACAAAGATGTCGTATATCAATATACTCTAACCGAGGGTTTTGAATCATCTTGTTCACCATCTTTACAATACTTTCAATATTTCTTAAGTGGCATCTATTTGAAAGCAAGTCGATAATCCAATGTTTCATCCATAAGAATTTAAGCATAACAAACATCGGATGTATCCTTTCGATTGATTTTGCAGGATATGTAATCCGAATCCAAATAATCAACTAATTCAAGATTTGTACTTTTCGGATATCAAAGATCTATCTAGGATTGCATTTCAATTACCTAAGAATGCATTTAATGGAAATGATATGACATTCCTTAGGAGATAATCGAATTTTAGCATATTTGCAATCACTGAATATGATGACGAGTCTAAATGCGGTAAAAGAAAGCAAAACTATCAATCCAGGATCGATAGAGTTTAGAATTGACCGTTTTTTTTGTGTTCGTCCATTTCAAGATGTTCATTTGTAGGTTTGAGAGTTGTAATAGCTTCATCATCTTGTATCTCAAAGCTTTTGAGCGATTGCTTCACATGCTTGAATTTACTCTTGAACATCGCGTTCTTGAGTTGCTTGTTTTGTCGTGCATGGAAGTGACGTAACTCTTGAATCATCTCGCTTTCCTTAAACATCATCTCACAAAAATTCTTGATAGAGGGATTCATTAGTATAATCAAAAGTCATGTCATCAATATGTATTTGACACACAAGAATATAATGTCTCGATTGAATGATTGATGATGATTGTGTCAAACTTCTCTTTTTGAAAATTATTTGATATAAGAAAGGATTTTAAGCTTTTAAACCAACTCAATTGGAAACAATAGATTCAATCCTCAAAAATTCACTTCTTTTGGCATTTAACTCAAAAAGAACATACAAATGAAGGATATGCCAAACTAAGGTTTGTCGAAACATTTTTAGGTCACAAGGTAAGAGAAATGCATATGACCTAGTGAAAGTTCAAATTTTCACAAAAACACTCAAATCTCAAATTCATGCGAATCATGCTTTAAATTCATAAGAACCATATTTGTTTTGGATATGCAAAAACACAATCACAAGGCCTTTCCAAAACCCCATTATAAGAACAATGCCGAATTGCAAATATAGGAAAAATGGGAGCAAAGATGTAACCAAAACAGGAAAGGAGAAGAACCAGCTGAAAAATTCAGAGATCATGCAATTTTACACAGGGCCGGACAAAGTCTGCTAGGGCCGGACAAAATCCGGTTAGGGCGGACTGGGTCCGGCTCTGGGCGGACAATGTCCGGACGGCTCAGTTAAACGCCTGAAAACATCTGAAATTTGTGATTTTTGCAATTTTGCTTCAAAAATGAAATCAAGTTCCATAATAGGTTTGAATGGAAAGTTAGGAACTTAGTTGGATACCAATTGAATGAATTTGATTTGAAAAAGATCTTGAATTTGATTCTTCAAAAGTGATTTGGGGTAAAACGGGTAAAACAAAGGTGATTTGCTTGAAAACTTCAATTTTCAATGAAACTTGGATTTTTCTGAAATGTTTGGACTTGGATGAGTTTAAATACTATTCCAAACCAAGACATGGGAGAAAGTCCGGTCCAAATAGCCAAATTCGCAAAAATGCACTTTTGGGTGTTTTCGGGTCGATAGCCGTTTTCGAGCGACCTAGGATATGTGATAATTTGAAAACCATAGGCCTTTTGAGAATAAGTTCAATACGAACTATCTTTGGGTGATGATTTCTAAATGTTTCATGCAGAAAGTTTTTATCAAATCTCAACACATCTTGTTTATGGAAATAAATCGTTTTGGGCCAAAACAAGATCCCGAAGACTTCAATTTTGTCGAAATTTTGTATTTTAACTCGAAACTCTTTTTTTTCACTTTCAAAACCTTTGAAAACATATTTAAAACATATTTATGAAGGTTTTGTGATAATTTTAAATATTTTGAAAGTTTTGAGTTCTTTTTACCTTTTTGCTAGAAAATGACTCTTTTTACAAAATATATGCATAAAAGTTCAAAAAATTCCAAAATAAATTTTGGAGATAGATACTGTAATGAGGAAAAAGATGATCCAAAAATGAGATATGAAAAAGACAAATATTGATCAGATCTAAAGATTCAGATTTCAGGTTTCAGAAATTCAATTTACACTTTTAAACACACCTGAAAATCTATGCAAATGACTTCCAATAATTTTGAAATAAATTATCAATAAAGAAAAATCATAGAGGATAAAATTTCATATAGAAACTTTCTTCAAATAGTCAACCAATAAAGAGATATGAAAAAGACAAATGTTGGTCAGGTTTAAAGTTTCAGATTTCAGGTTTTCAGAGATTCATTTTACACTTTTAAACGCACCTGGAAATCTATGCAAATGACTTCCAATAATTTTGAAATAAATTATCAAGAAATACCAATCATAGAGGATAAAATGTCATATAAAAACTTTCTTCAAATAGTAAACGAATAAAGAGATATGAAAATGACAAATCAGCCCAAAACCACGAGAAAACTGAATTTTGCAGATTTCATTTCAATTTGTAAAAAGAGTCAATTTTACTCAAATCAAGTCCAATTGGGATGAAAATTTGCATGAATGAATTTCAATGCATCAAATACATTTTCCAAAAAGAATTTTCCAAAAAGGATTTTTCAATTGAGAGTTATGGCCAAAAGATGTTTGTATTAAGCAAGAAGGTTGAAAATCGACAAATTTTTGCAAATTGAGTTAAAATTTGATTTTCATTGAATTTTTGACATGAAAGGGCTTTCATGAGTTGTTCAAGTCATTTTGAGCCGAAATTCACGAATAAAGACCATAGAAATGGTCAAACTCATGTTTTGCATATTTAGGGTATTTCGGGTCAAAGCAAGTTTTTCGGTGAAATTCAAATACCCATAACTTTCAAATGAGAACTCTTTTGAGAAAGTTTTCAATTTCAAACTTCTTCGGATTAAGAGTATCTAGGAGTTTTGTAAAGCAAGTTTTGGTAAAAACCAAATAGATTTTGATTTGAGTTCGAAAACAATTTATTGAAAAACAAGATACTCGAAGATCCTTTTGAGGCTAATTTTCAATCGAAATACTTTTTAACATCATTTCTTCATCCAAAGCCTCTAAAAACCTTTTAAATACGTTTTGAAGACCATTTAGATAGAAAATGACGATTTTTGGCCTTTTGAGTGAAAATTTGACATTTTGACCAAATGAGCTCATTTTAAAACTTATAATTGTAATTTTGAAATATTTCACATAAAGAGTTGTGATGAGCAACGGAAGCATTTTAAATTACAACCCTAATGATGCAACAACATAGGATTTAAATTTTTCCTCTTTTGCAAAATTTGTCATATGAATTTAAAACAACAAAGGACAAAAAGAGAAGATGCAATGCAAATGTTTTTGTAAAATCACATCAAAAGATTTAAACTCTTTTTGGTACCCAAACCATACGAGGCCCTCTAACCTTGTCGCATAGATCTTTTGGTACCCAAATAGCTCTATCTTTAGGTTTTTGAAAATGGCAATAAATAGGTTTTGCAATTAAACCTTTTTTAGAGCAAGAAATCAAATAAGAGTCAAAAGAACCAGTTTCAAAAACATTTGATGCACACTTATACGAATGTTGCCCTTTTAAGTGATATGATAAACATGAAGTATGAGAGGACTTTTTGAATGAATTTGTATGAGTGTGATAAACATGAAGTATGAGAGATTCGATTGAGGTGATTTTTGGCTTGTTAGAAAGATAACTCAGAGTTCTACAATTTTGTCAACAGGAGCAAGACCTAGAAAGGTCTAAAAACTTCTAGAAAACTCAGAAACTTTCCTGCTGTCAAAATGTCCAATCCAAAAATCATCTCAAATGCAATTTTAGAGTATTTGCACATACGGATTTGCCATTTTCTCGCGGATGTGATTTGTCACTTAGCAACGACCATGACCACACAGGTCTTGACATCCGATCGAAAACAGGTAGTCGATAGGGTTTGATCGAGTGTACGCAAGCGAGTCGAAGACTGGTATGACCAGTCCGAACTCCTACGACCACGCCCAAACCCTAAACAGAAAGCTGGCAAACAAGCGACACGACCACGACCACGTATCAATACTGATACGATCAGAATATGCAAATACGACCACGACCAGCTCTAGATAAATAAATCAATTTAAACAGCTGGCGATCACGACTAAGTGCAGTTTTCAAAATATTTAATCTAATGCATATGAACTACACTTAGACTCACTAGCAATGCAAGACACTAGTGCAAGATGATATGAATGCATCTGAGCTTCCGCACTAGATAGATTCAAGCTACTAATTTCCGACCCCTCTTAATAGTTCGGTCAAACTAGTAAAAAGAAACCTATCAACCCGGTCTGTCTCCAAACACCGAGGCCGGTAAAACTCTAAGAAAACAATCCTTAATCTTGGATTTTACCTTAGGTGGAGTTTGACCTCGCGAAGCTCGATCGCTCGACGCTCGTCATCGCAAAGCTCGATCTCGTTAAGCTTAACCACGCGAAGCTCGACATCTCGACGCCTGTCTTCGCAAAGCTCGTCCTCGCTAAGCTTGACCTTGCTCGGGATGTCTCATATCGTCTTCATCCTCTTCACGCCCTTGCTTGTTTTCATCCTGAAGCCATTCTGAGACTAGAACATATACACTCAATGCGCAAACGTTAGTCTCATTTGCAGTTCGTCATTAATCACCACCAGATAAATCACTCCACACAGGAGTTCACTCAACAATTTCTTTCTTCGGTGAAATGACAAAACCAATTTCAATGAACAACAAATGAGTAATGGATGAATCTCACAATCATATAGATCCATATACGATACAAGAAATGCGCACATGATCCATACTACTCAAGTTATGATATCAATCAATATGGATGACTAATATCATGAGCTTTCTCTCAATCATACCTAGATCCAAAATGTCATTAATCATCAAAACCTAAATACTAAAATCTACCTAGATCCAACACTAATTAGGGGTGGCATCGACTAACTACTAATGAGACAATAAAAGTTACTAAAATGTCCATAAAATTTATACAAATGATAACTACTTATAAAAAAATGTTTGATAAAAATAACAAGTGTTCGAAAACGAAACGCACTATCCAACAACTTCATTCAGTTACCCTTCCTTCTCTATATAGAAAAGAGCAACTTAACTTGTTTAGTCACTCACTTGAAACAAGTTTCAATCAGAGTTGTTACAATAATCCGCACGGTAGTGTCATATTTGGTCAGCTGCGTACGTACAAATTTATCTGTCTAAATGCTGTTAAACTATGTCTAAATGGTGATGTTTGAACAAACTACAGGTAGCAGAAGGGTCAAGGATACGCGGGGCTGCAAGGATCATCGGTGTCGATGTGAACCCGAAAAAGTTGGAAATCGGTAAAAACTTAGTTCAATGTCATATCTTTGTGGCTAGATGTTTTTTTTTTTTGGGTTCGGTTGAGCCGGCAAAAATCTAGTTGTAAATATATTTCACTAGATTAATCAGGCTGGATCTAAGTCACACTAAGTAAATTTGATTGAGTTAAAAAAACCAAGTTAGACAGGTTTTTTAATATTTTAGGTTTTAGATCGAAGAAGATTTAAGTCTGACTCTAATCTTGAGTTGGACAAGATCATATAGGTTAATTTCTACTTAAATATACTTATGACCACCATTTGATTTATCATTTCAAAAAACCTACTAAAAGAACTTTATGTCAACTTTACTTTTTTTTTTTTTCTAAAAAGTGTGGCAAGCCAGACCAACTTTCTACCCAACAAAAAAAAATTGTACTCAGTTCGTTTAGATAAAATGTAATCATTGGATTATTTCTCTTGTTTCAGGCAAGAGACTAGGGATCACAGATTTCGTCAATCCAAATGACATTGGGGAGAAAGCCATAAGCGAGGTCTTAATTTACCTGCACTAATTAACGACGTGTGATGATGCTGTTTCTGTTCAATAATATTTTGTTCTTGAGCTCGTCTTGCAGGTCATCAACGAGATGACAGGTGGGGGCGCCGATTACTGCTTCGAGTGTGTCGGCAAAGCTTCCGTGATGTCCGAAGCATTTCGCAGTTCTCGAATGGTAAGATTTTGGTTTAAATTTAATCGTAGTGCAGATCATTATAGAATTTTTCCACAGTAAATATTTCACAGTATGTATAATATTTTTTTAAAGAATAATTGGTATGTCAGAGTGGATGAAATTAAAATTTTCCTTTTGACTAAATTGTATTATGGGTTCTTAAATTTGTGTGGTTATATCATTTAATTTTTTAAACCTCAAATTTTTCTTTACAGGTCTCTAAACTTGTTTGATTGTTTCATTTAGGTCTACCAGTCAATTAATCTAATAGATTTTAATATAATTTCATGATAAAACACTTCTAATCTAACATAGCATTGTAGAACAACTTTTTTTAACATAGTATTGTGTTACGTGCCATACTATACTAGATTTTTGACAAAATGACACAGTAAAATAGAGTGAGATATGGTATTATTTTGATTAAATATTTAAAATTAAGTATAAAAGATAATATTTGAAGGTAGAATACAAAATTTGCATTTAATTCTAACATTTAATTTACGAAATGACAAAATTGATTAATATAGACAATTTTAGGGACCAAATTGAATGAGATAAGTTTAGAGATGTACCAAACTAAATTTGAAATTTAGAAATTTAGTGATACAACCACACAAGTTTAAGGATCCAAAGCGTAGATTTTTTTCATAGGAAAAAGTTCATATCAGTTCTATTTTGAAAAAAAAAAAAGCCCAAATACCCTTATATTTTGAAAATATGATAATTAAACTTTGTATTTTAAAAACAAGTGTAAATTTCACTCATATAAAATATGGTGAGTGGTTTTACTATATCGACATAATGATGTAATAGTTCATTGACATGTGATGTCTAAATGAAAAAACCACCCATCAAACTGCATTAGGGGTGAAATTTGTACTAGTTTTTGAAATACAAAGTATAAATTATTTGGTTTCAAAATACAAGAGATTAGTTGGAGTTTTGGTTTTTTTGAGATTTGAGGGGTTAATGTGAACTTTTCGTTTTTCTTATTTTTGAGAATTTCTTAGCTAGGTTTGAGCAAAAATCTCCCGTCTCATATTTAACCATTGGCCATCCACTTACTAATACCACATGATATCTAGATAACTTAGAATGTAAGAAACATCACATTAGAGTAAAAATAGTCAATTTGAAGAAAAGAAATATGCACATTTTACCTTTTCCTTGAGTTTTCATCAACATCAACATGGAATCTATTGAATTTTTGGGACTGAGAAGTAACTAGCTAGTGCATGGTTCTTGATTTCTCATTCTGGCTGGCCTGCAGGGCTGGGGGAAGACAATTGTCCTGGGAGTCGACATGAGCGGCACATCCATCAGCATACCTTCAGTTGACATCATCAGGGGAAGATCAGTCATTGGCTCACTCTTTGGTGGAATCAAGCCCAAGATCGACATTCCGATGCTCGCACAGAAGTACCTCAATAAGGTAAGGTCTCGTTTGGAAACAAAGTTTTTTTGAAATTTTTGTTCAATACTATGGTTTTGAAAGAAACTATGGTATTGAAAACCAAGATCCTGTTTGGTTACAAAGTTTTTTATGGTTTTTGAAACTATGACTTTTTTGGAGTTTTGCAAATTTGACTCCGGTACAAAGTTTTGGAAAAAACTTTGACCAAGAGCTCTCTCTCTCTGTTATTCTCCAAAATTCAACTTTTCAAATTCATCAGTGTTGAAATTGAAGTTGAAGTTGCAGTTGAAGTTTAGTGTTCAAGTTAAAGTTGAATTTGAAAAGTTACAATTTCTTAGACATGAAACAAAATTTGAAATTGTAGCTTCAGTGTTGAACTGTGAATTTGAAAAATTTGAAGTAGCAAGAAATTGGATTCTGAACTTCTAATGCTTCATATCTAAAGAATTTGAAAAATTTGATATCTAAACACCCATAGAAATTGTCCGACGGCTAGTTTTTTTAAACTCATAACAACTAGTTCATTTAAACATTAAACTGAAAACTTTGAAAAAAAAAACTGTGTATCCAAACACCTTAAAAAATTGTAGTTTTCTCAAAAACTGTGATTTTGAAATACTATAGAATACTGTGGTTTTGATTGCATTACAATTTCAAAGTCATAATTTTCAAATATTGTGGTTTTCAAATGCTGTGTTTCCAAACGGGGCTTAGTCTGTTTGGAAAAACTTAATTTTTTATAGAAGAAACCCTCTCAAAGAAGCTGGGATATAGGTTTTTCGATTTCTCAATAAGGGCTTTAATTTACCTGAATAGCCACACCAACCATATCTTGTTTGGGAGGGTTTAAGGTTTATTGACTTTAAGCTGAAATCAAAGTTGTAGCCCTTCGAAACAGGGCTTTTATCTGCCTGCTTAACTTTCCCTTGAGATTACCTGAATGATGTGTTGTTAAGTTGCTTCTTTGAGAGCAATAAACATTTTTCTTGCTCCAAACCTGTGTACTGCATGTTTAAACTGAGCACTATTTGTCGTTTTTTTCCCTCACTTCTTGCAGGAGCTTCAGTTAGACGAATTCATCACACATCAAGTGAGTTTTGAGGAGATAAATGAAGCATTTGACCTCCTTATTCAGGGGAAGAGCCTGAGATGTATCATCTGGATGGATAGGCAGAAGTTTGTACCATTTTAGTGTATATAGTACAAAAATTGCTGTTGCCTTGTGTTTTGTTGATTTGGCAAGTTTAGCTCAAGTGATGTGTTTTGGACAATTCATCCTTCAGACCGTGCAAAATTTTGTAATGTGATTATGTTGGCATGGGACTTCATTTTACCCATTGAGACTTCAGACTGTGATTCAATTATGTCTGTTGTTATTTGATTTGCTTTTGATGCAACCATGTTGTATTTGTTAGACTATGAGGTTCTCTTGTCTTAAAGAAGGAAAACAGATTGTGCTATTTTTAGAATCTCAACCATCCAATCGAATTGAAAAAACAATTGTAGTTAATGAAAAATTTTAAATTTCTTATCCCATTGATCTGTATTATTAATTCTAACCTAACAGTTCAAATATAGAAAAAAACACATATCTTATCTATTCATACTCCCTTCATAACCACAACCATGATCCTACAAGTGATACTACCTATGATTTTTTCAGAATCTTTGAACAGTTGATCAATACAGCTATCGTGAAACTGTAGGTGACAACAAGGTCAAGGAATTGAATCCAAAAAAATCCATGAACAATCCCATAACCCTAGAAGCAATACTGTCCATGTTTTTTCAGAATCTAGGAAGAGTTGATCAGTACAACTATCTTGAGATATAGGAGACAACAAGGTCATAAAATCAAATCCGAAAAATCCATAAAAAATCCACATAATATATATAATTGATCGAGAATTGAACCCTAAGATGGACTCAGAACAAAAGGATAAAACGAGTCAAAAGAAAGTGGAAAATAATTTGGCGTCTTAGGACACATGGACCAATTTGAGCCCGAAATTCTTTTATAAATAACCTACAGAAAAAATTAATTGCAAAAATGACTCGTAGTTGTTATATTTTGCAAAAATAGTCTATCACATCAGTGTGTCGAGTCCTGGAGACTCGACAAGCCCTCTGACTTCTCACTCGTGATCGTATCAGTTCAAAACTAGTCGCATCATTACTAGACCTGGTCGTGGTCGTATTTAGTACACAAACTGGTTGTATAAGTATTGAAACTGGTCGTTGACGTATCAATTCAAAACTGGTCGTATCAGGACTGATCCGTTATAGGAGTCAGAGAGCTTATCGAGTATCCAACACTCAATAAGATGATGTGGTGGGTTATTTTTGTAAAATACGGCAATTGTGAATCATTTTTATAATTAATTTTTTTGAATTATTTATAAAAAAAATTCATTTGAGCTCCAGTATAAGCACCCCTGTTGGGCCTCCGATTTGTCACAAGCTGGTCCAATAAGCTCCTCTCGTGACACCCACCCGACCCACTTGTGCCTTCTCCAGGACATCCACCGACTCCAGTCTCCTCTCTCTCTCTCTCTCTCTCTCGTCTCTTCTCCCTGACTTGCCCAAAGCCGCCACTTCTAGAAGCTTCCATTGACGCCCATGGCGGCGGAAGGCAAGGCCCCAGCGCTCGCCGAGGTAGAGGAAACCATACCCCCCTCTCTTTGCACTTTTATTAGCTTCAGCTCTTGATCAATTTGTAGCTCTCTGGACTGGTACTGTGGTATATCTGGCGCCACGCCGCCAGATCTGGTTGTTTCTGATCTCTTGTTTTTTAATTGCAGCTGTTTGGTTGCAATTTAGTGGGATTAGAGTCCTGCATGGGTGGAATTTTTGGTTTAGTCGTTTGGAAGTGCAAATGTTAAGTCTGGTTTCAGTGGAAGAAGCTATGGTTACTATGTTCGCGTTTGGATTTGCTTTTGCACTAGTTTCTATATGTTTCTGTTAGTGGATTTCGGAATTTGCACCTCTGGGTCCTCTATTGGTGGGAACTTTGTTGTTTTCGCGCAAATTTGGTGCGAGTAGAGCACACCTTTGTAGATAATTGAGGAATTCCATAGTTTGTAAGGGGCAAAGTATTAATTTTGATGGCAGTACAAATGTACAATGATTTGTGGTTACTTGCTTAGTTTTTTATGTTGGTTCAATACTGATTTTTTTTAATCCTGTTTGATTCTGAATTTGAAGTCGCATGTTGTATTCTGTGGAAAGTAGGAACAAAGCTGAGTTTTTTGGGGGCTCTCATGAAGAACTTGTGCCTTCAACTCGGTCTTTTTAACATAATTTGGAACTAATCTTGTGGAATGCTGATTTTATGTGGAATGTTTTGTTGTGTAACCTGATAGTGGCATTGCTTCGATGCAAACTGCAGACATAAGCATTGCATGGGCATAGTCCTTTGCAGCAATGAAGTAGTAGATATCAGGGCATCTTGGGTGTTTTTTCCCAGTTCCCTGTTATATTGGTGATTCGCCTGTATTATTCTATGTGTAGTTCCTGTATCCTACTGATTTATCTGTGGTTTGTAGCAATAAGTGGTAAATATCAGGGGATCTTGGGTGTTTTTCCTAGTTCCCTGTATATTGGTGATTCTTCTGTATTATTCTATGTGTAGTTCCTGTGTCCTACTGATTTATCTTTGGTTTGTAGTTTCTTAAATTGATCTTCCTGGTTCAGAACCAGTGTTGTTGAACTTGACCTTGTTGTTTGCAGGAATATTCACTCCCACCCCAGGAAGTTCCAGTGGGAAAAGCAGCCGAGGAGAAACCTGCTGTTAGCACTGATGCTGAAGTTGTTTCTGAGAAAAATGTTGAAACCCCACCAGCTGATGAGACTACTACCACTGTAGAGGGAAAAAGCGAAACTCCTGAGGTGGAAAATCTTTCTGACATGCCAGAAGAAGAGGAAACGATGCCTGTCGCAGAGGAAATCTGTGAGACTGCTGAGGAAGTGGCTGAGGAGAAACCAGAAATTAAGGTATGGTGTTACCGATTGGTTGTGAACAATTACTTTGTATCAATTACTAGTTACTACTTGAAAAAATATGTTATTACACAGATTGAGACAGCTCCAGCAGATTATCGTTTCCCGACAGCAAATCAAACAAGGCATTGCTTCACACGCTATATTGAATATCATAGGTATGATCATGCCCTTTCCGAAACCTGAGATATCATTGATATTGTTTGAATCTTTTACAATAATTATGATTGTTTAACCAGGTGTCAAGCTGCAAAAGGAGAGGGTGCTCCTGAGTGTGAAAAGTTTGCAATGTACTATCGATCGCTTTGCCCGAGTGAATGGGTATGCATTTCTTGCTTCCATCATGAGTTTTTTTGTTGCCTCTTCCTCATTTTTGTTCTCAGATATTGAGATAGGTACTTTTGTGGCATGTGGAGCTTCTGTTACTCTTTTGCTAATGGATAATGACATGCATTAAGGAACTTCTATCAGGTGGTAAACCTTTGTTTGCTAGTTTGCAGATGGTAAACCTTTGAGTCACCCAAAATTGTGTGTTTGTTTTGCTTCTTTTTTTTTTTTTTTTTTTTTGTCTGTGTTTGGTTTAGTTTTATGATAGTGTGCATAACATATCCTATGCATGAGGTAGAAATAGAAGTGAATTGAGCAGGACGTTAGAGCGAAAAAACATTTTGTAATAAACAAAGTTATTAGCCTAATACCATGTTCGGCCCCTATGCTTATGAAGCAATAATAATGTAATTGATAGCTGCAGATATGAGTTTTCTGGCAAAAAACGTTAAAGTGTTGAATGCACTTTTTTTTTTCGGTGGTTTTGCTTTTGCTCACACCAAAATCTGCCCAGTTCTGTGGTTTACCCCAATGTTGACATCCACAAACTGTGGCCGCCCAGTGTTCTGAGGTAACTTTTTTGGTTTACAACTCTGCCTTGGTCAACTTGACGACATGCGTATATTTATGCAGATTGAGCGCTGGAACGAGCAACGGGAAAACGGAACCTTCCCTGGACCCTTGTAGTGGTGCTCAAAGAAAAACATCTGCCCTGTTTTGTCAACCTATCTTCCTTGATAATTGGAGTGAAGTTATCAGAAATCGATAAATCTTCAGTCTTTTTTTTTTGAGAGTTTTTCCAAATAAAACTTTTTTTTGACTTGCTCTAAGTCGAAGGAAGGCCATCTGTTTCTTCCTAACGATCATCAATTCACTGAATTGTTTAGGAATTCACCTTGCGGTTGCAATTTCTCCAACTTGCTGTTTCACTGTGTCCAGTTCAGGATGATCGTTTTGGTCGCATAAAAAACGCTGGAACAATATTGAAATATATATTCTAACTCTAGCATTCTCATATTTTGAAGAGAACTATTTCATTGCGTTCTGCTTGCTATATGTAAGTTAATGCAGGCGCATCCATCAGCCTTATTATGCTTGCTATGTCGTTCTAATTTCGATTCTGGCTGATGAATCACTAGTAGGGAAAAGACCTTTTATGTGGACGCTTTTGTAGAGACTCGACTCAGTTAGGAGTTGTACAACTGTGATTTGTATATGATCTGAATTAGGATGTAACAATTCTCAATTACGTCTCATGAGGAGAGTATTAACAAAAGTTGCTTCCTCACCGCCTCACCTGTACGTCTTGGACATTCAACTGAAATGTGGAAGGCTATGTCCCCCGCCATGACCTCTAGAATCATGACAATAAGTTTAAAAAAAGACTCATCAAATTTGAAGTCCTAATTATATCAGCGAGGAGTCAGCAAAAGATAAATTTCGGACACATTTTCGTAATGATTTTTTATTTTTCTTACATTTGTCAGAGAGAGCACGATAAACAAATGGAACGCCAGCTATCTAAGCATCAATTCTTTCAGAGAGCAAAAAAAGATCGACTGACAACCGACAAACAAAAGCAGCCATAAAAGTACTAGTGAATGTCATGTCTTCCATCATATCATGTAAAACACCAAAAGTATCTGCAGATTCTGTCAGTTATCAGTCAGTTTTACTGGAACTAGAAGACTGTAGGCTACAGAATTGACTGATGCCTGGGCCGGTTCAGGATCTCACGGCTAGCGATGTTAAAAATAATAATAATAAAATAAAATAGAACAGAAGAGAAGATTGAAGCTCGCACCGGATCACTCAAAAATAGGCTCGAGAGTCCAAATCGAGTTAAGTTTAAGCTGAGTCTCAAGCTTGAGAGAGTCGAGCTCGACTCTGGTTTGATTTAGGCTCAACTCGATTAGACTCGAATATATATAGTTGAGGAATGTAATATTTAGGTAAACAAATATATGATTTTTGGTTGTTTGATTTGGTTGAATTTGATCTCTAATTAGTCTTAATTGGTAACAAATATGTGATTAAGTAAGCAAATTTATTTTTGTATTGACTATGTAATACTTATAAACTCATTTAAACTTTTATCTTATTGTCTTATTTGCCTCTTACGAGTTTGATTGAGTGAACTCGAGCTCTTGAAATCTCATTGTTTCGGGCTTGAGTTAAGTTTGGGCTTACTGACAAACTTTGGCTCCGCCCCACTCACAGCACGGCAGTACATAACATGATGCAATTTAATGCACTGAGTACAAAGAAAAGAAAGAAATACTTCGTGTGGTTGGCAAATGGCGGCTACAGGAGCCAGAGCCAATGCCCACTAGGCCCCCTAACGCCTCACATGACATGACATATTATAACACTTTAGACCGCTTGGAAATGTAGGAATTTTTTTTAAAAATATATTTATTTTTATTGGATGTGAGATTTCTCTAAAATATCTGCAAAATGTCTATATTCCAAACAAACTGTAAATATTTCATTTTTCAAATGACTAAATTCATGCATATTTTCTTTTTTGGAATATGTGAAAGATGGAGATTGAGACTAAAGAGAAGTTCGAACATTTAGTAAGAAATTTTGAATGTCTCAAAATCTCCCAATCTTTTATTTAAGCAAGTAATTCCACAGTTTTAATTTTAAGCAACTCACAAACACTCAATATATCAACTAAGAACAGATAAAACTGGCTATAGGTGGTAACCTATGGAAGTTTGTAAAAGAAAGAAGAGCCCACATGAAAGTTTCATGGAACACACATTGGAGAGCCTGGAGACATTGGATGGTGCAATGCGTTGCTCTGATTCTCCCATCTGAAAAAGCTTTTAAGGAAAAAGAAGAATGGAAAAGCCAAATAAACATATGTGGACTGGATTGGAACAAGACATATATAAACCCCCTTGCTTACAGTAAAAAATGGAGTAAAATGGTGCTTGCACACTCAGCAACATATGTGCTTCCACTACTTGATTGGCAAACGAAGTCCCACTAGGGTGGGTAAGAATATAGGTGGAATGTTCCCAAAGATAAAAAGGTCTATGATAGGCTATTGAAATTGTTATATTGATTGGAATGGTCCCTTCTCACCACGATACACAGTGGATTTTGGCATCAGTAGATTGGCTCCAGATACTTCCGAATAATTTTATTAAAAAAAATGAAACTATGTATGGTGACGAGTTTTTTTACTGTTAACCCAGAATTAAAAAATAATTTCAAAATTAACCCACAGTTTCAAAAATTTGCAAAAATGGCCTACCACGTCAGCTTGTCGAGCTCTGGGAGCTCGACAAGCTGCTAGTCGCACGGGCAGCCTCTTGTCGTGCTCTAGGAACACGACTAGAGCTTGTCGTGCTCCCAGAACTCGACAAGTCCTTGTCGTGTTCCTGGAGCACGACAAGCTCCCAGTTCAGCCATCTGCAGAATATTAAAATGTCCAGTGTTTATATAACAGATAAATGCCTTAGACCAACCGGCTCGCGCGCTAGCTCCTGAGTCCTCTGGCCCGGGTTCGAATCCCCGTTTCGGCAAATAAATGTTTTAACTTGTCGTGCTCGGGACCCGCGACAAGCTGTTGTCGTGGTTGGAGAGCGCGACAAGTGGCTGTCCCGTGCGACTAGCAGCTTGTCGAGCTCTCAGAGTTCGACAAGCTGACGTGGCAGGCCATTTTTGCAAATTCTCGTAACTGTGGGTTAATTTCGAAATTATTTTTTAACTCTGGGTTAACAGTAAAAAAAACTCGTATGGTGACTTGTGAGAAAAAAAAAAAGCTTCACAAGCTGAGATAATTGCACCAACCATAGTCTAATTGACGTGGTATCTAAATTGTTTGATTAAAAAATTATAGTTCGAATTTGACAAACTACAATATTGTATGAGTAATTTGTGGATTTTTGTAAAATTTGATCTTATGATTTATTATTGTCTATATTTTTAGGATAGTTATACTAACCAATAATTCCAATTTCTTTAAAAAAATTGAGGTGGTTGTCAAAAATTAATAGACCTTGAGATAAAAAAAAATTGGTAAAATCACCGTGCCAAGCTACATGTGATATTTTTAGTAGTTTGTAAAGGCTCCATTGTACCTTTTGAAAGATCTAAAAGCTGGTTGCCATCATTAATTTTCTTGATTTTAATGGTTTACAAACTTGTCATGACATGAGCAAATGGCCCAACAACCTGTTACCATCCTTGTTATAATGATCTCCAAAATAAGATTGGCTAACATGTAATCAATCACATAGGTAAATGACTTGTCACTAAAAGAAAGAAAAAAGTAGGAAAGGAGTAGCTTCACAACTTGTTAGTGATGTCTTGGAAGAAGCGAGACGAATCTGACCGGCAGCAAAGTGGACGGAGCAATCACTAGAGAGAGAAAAAAAGTGCATCCAAAATTGGCATTATGTAACTGCAAACCAAGTGAACCAGGAAAAAAAACGTTAAAAAATATCTGAAGAAAATGCAAACATAATAATTTTTTCTGCAAAAGGAAAACTGTTGACTAATTTCTTAATAAAGCAATCGGTAAAAAAAGTCATGATATTTCACCTAAAAAGAAAAGAGAAAAAGTGTACAATATTTTCCATGTCTACCTAGTTTTAGAAGTGGAACTCCAGAATATTTTGGTATGACTATTCTTAATATAAGAGAAAAAGGTATTATAATCTCAATAATTATATCAGATTCACATTTTTTTACCAGAAGAACAATAAAGACTTCACAACCAAAGAATTGTTACATGATTAAAAAAAATAAAGAACTTTTACAAACCTTGTAAGTAGTAAAAGAACTGATCTATTTTTAATAACTCATCTGATCCAATTCTTATGCTGATTCACACCAATCTACTCTTATAATCTACACTCTCCAATATAATTTTATGCAATTTTTTTAACATACTGATACTATAGAATTATGCTGCTTAATAATTAATTGGGGCAAATGCACCTGTATTTTTTGAAAATCCCAAATATTGCAAATATATCCCCCACTAAAGCTGAAATATCACACGTATCTTTGTGAAATACTAGTTCTCTCGAAATCTACACTAGTAGGCCAAATCACTCCCCCCCCCACCTACTATTTTCTTTTCCGCTTCATCATCCCGTGGCAGATGTGGTAGAGGACATGAATGATGCGCGAGCTCATGAGCGGTGGCGAATGTGAGTGTGTTCACGCGGCAAGAGAGAGAGAGAGAGAGGCGGGATGGCGTGGGTGACGGCCGACGTGCTCTCGCGTCATGGCGGCAGTTGATGTGCTCACAGAAGCAACAGATGGGTGCGGGTTTGCATGCACGGATAGGGCCCAACGTGGAGGCAGCCAGCACGCTTGCATGGTGGTATATAGGTTTGGGCTTGCAAGGGTTAACGTTCAGCATGCACCGGCACCCTACGTGCTCTTGTGGCGCGCCATGGGCCGACAAGCTTGCCCGAGGCTGCAGATGGTCCGGTGCTAAGATGGTGTGGCGACGAGGTTGCTCCAGCAACCTACTCAGCCCCGTGGCGCCATGGCCCGATGGGTGCATGCCGAGAGCCGGCGGAAAAAAAAAAGTAAATGGGTGGTTTTGTTTTTTCTTTTTTCTAAAACTAGCCCTTTCTACTAGCTTTTAGGTCCAGTTTAGGTTTTAGTGGCTCGGTACGAATTTTGGAGAAAACAAAAAATATATTTTTATTGGATGTTTACTTAGATTCTGTGTTCCAAACAAGTTTTTAATAGAATGAATATGATATTTTTAATAGAGTAGATTTCACCTATAGTTCTCAAATTTTATCTAAAATTTCAATTGAGTCTTTATATTTTCAATTTTGTTATATTTTGATTCAATTGGGTCACTTATGATAGTAACCCATTAAATCTATGATAGACTATTTGATGTGGATTCCAAATGGTGTCCAGTTAGTGGAAAAAGACTATACGGTCTTTGGAAAGATAGTAGGATATGTGAATAGAATTAGGTTGGAAGTTTTGAAGGGAATGTTTTCCTCTAGTTACAAATATTTTCTATCATCCTCAACATATCCTAATTGTTCATTTAATATAGCTATTTAAAATGCAAATACCACACCATTCCCCTCTGATGAGGTCATTCTTAACCTTAAAGCATTTGTGCCACCACAAATAGTTTCACGTATTTCATTGGCTACACTATCGCCGCTTGAATCGGCCAAAGTATACCATGGACCTATCACTAGAAACCCGAGCTAAACAAATATGTGACCAGGTGAATGCTAACTTAAGTCTCATTCCATATTTTAATAACTTAGTAGTGCTTCCAATTTCCACTTCTTTGATTGAACTTAGGTGCAACAGAAAGGATGATGGAGAAGGATTACATACGTGAGGATGGTTCACGTAAATCATAAGTCAAATAATGTTCGTTTGATTGCTGCCAACTTTAGTGCGAGTCTTGTTGCATCTAGGTCTTCATGTCTAACCCTAATTTTGATGATTAATGAAAACTAAGTGTTTTAGACTGACTGTATTTTTTAGATTGTTTGATACAGAGTTCCATTGGGAAGATAGTCAAGATGAACAAAACGAACCCAACACAAAAAAGTAAAAGCACAAGTCACAAGGAATGAAGTTGAGACGCAAATCGCTAAAGCGCAAAAGACCGAAGTAACATTGTCTTTTTTTTTTTTTACCGATCTCGGTGTTTGAAATTGATCGGTTTAGAAAAATTGTTTTTAGTTTTTAACCGTACTATAAAGAGGGGTGGCAAAAATCATCTCTTTATCTCCAACATAAATTGAAAAACTTAAGTTATTGCATTGCATCTTTTTGATTGGATTTGATTTGAATTTGGTTTGAAAGATTTGGATTTTCAGTTGAGTTTTTGACAACAGAAGAGTTTTTTAAATTTCTAGAAAGATCTAGGTAGATTTGGTTTTTGCTTTTGTTGACAAAAATGTAGCTCTTAAAATTATCTTTCAAACGAGCTATTAAACACCTCTTTTGGATTTCTGGATTTAAAGTTATAGCTGTTTTTGTTCAGACCGACTGTCAGTTTGAATGTCAGTTCAGTTAAACTGACAATTGTCCAGAGAGAGTGTATTTTGGGCTGAAAAATTTTGAACTAAACTGACTGTCAGTTTGGTATAATTGATTGTCAGTCTGGAGTTCGACCTCAGTTGTGTTTATTTGAGTTCCCATTTGTTCTGGTCGCTTTGTGGTCGAACTAACTGTCAGTTCGTGAGACTGACTGTCAGTTGCGGGTTTCAAGTTTCCATATACGATCACAAACGGCTAGTTATTTTTTATCCGCAAATTTTGTTAGCCGTTGGTTCTGAAACTGACTGTCAGTTCCTCATACTGACTATCAGTTTGTATTGATTTGTTTCCTTTTTCGACCGCCAAAGGCTAGCACTGTTTTCTCTGGATTTTTCTTCTCTTTGGTCGTGACCTAAACTGACTGTCAGTTTGAGTTGCTGATTTTCAGCTCGAGCTCCAACGTCTCTTTTGAGACTTGAGGCTATAAATAGAGGGCTTGAACAATTGTTTAGCACAACTAGCAGCATCATTCTCTTATACACTCTTGAGCTTTAGTTTTCTACATAAAAATCTTGATTTGTTGATCAAGTTGAGTGTTTTCTGATCCACCGAGAGTTTCAGTTCTTTGCATTTGCATACTCGTAGTTTTCTCGGTATGTGTTTGGAGGTCTGGAGAAGACCTCGCTGCCTATTACTCTTGGTGAGCGCCCTCACCTAAACGGTTCGGAGGCGTGGCCGTTGACCTCTCCAATTTGAAGATTGTTGGAGAGGCTCGGCAAAAGTGTACAAGGCATCGGTGCTCGCCTTTCTGGAGTGGACAAAAAGCAACCACTAGTTGATAATACCTTTTGTGGGTATTGACGCAAAACTCAAGTGACTTGAGTGCTTCAACTAGAATTAGTGGAGACTGGGCGAGTCTCCGATACCTCGGTAAAAATCGCTGTGTTCGTTCTCTTCTCTTCTTGTTCATATTATTATTTGTTCTTGATCTTTTCATTTGCAAATATTTGTTTTAAATTTAAAGTTTTTAAAGCCTCCTATTCGCCCCCCTCTAGTCGGCATCCTTGATCCTACAAGTCTCGACTACTTAAATGGGCATGGGCCATACTGATGGAAAGGTCTTGAATTCTAGTTTCCAGTGCTTCAGAATGTGCATCATTTGAACTCCTGTAACAAAAGTTATTATCATTTTAGTGGAAGTTGTACAGCTAGTCAAGTCATGTGCTAGAATTGTCGAGACTCCTCAAGTACCACACCATGTTGACCTTTTGGCTATGCAAGAAAACCCCTCAACTGGTGTTTGCTTTTACATCTAAACTAGGAGGGTTGTTCTTAGTATAAATACCTATATACTCCAACTATTGTGGATACTTTTGAATGATTTAGTCAGAAATATGATATTGCAGCAAGACTGCTAGTATTCTTTCAACCTTTGTTCTTGTGAGTTTTTTTGATTCGCGAGAATGATTCCCCTGGGTTCCCCCTAATTCGTGCTCTACGGTACCGGCTGTCCTGTGTGGATTAGTTTCGGTTTGTGGTTCTGTAATTGTTCAGACAGCGAGTTGGATTTCCTGAAGGTTCAAATCGTCTTTCCTCAACGCACGGGTCACATCCAACCTTGGCAGGTTAAAACTATTTATCCCGACTGTTTTTTCAGCTAGTTTTCTTTTCCCATATCCATCCTATGCCGTGAAGATCGGGACACTCTCCATGGAGAACTACTGATATGCGTTGGTACAACAGTGATCCACATTCACACCACCCTCTCTCTTCTTGCTTTACATGACTTAGAAATCAAATCCCATTCTTCATTTCATGAACCCATCATGTACCATACTCAGATTCCTTACAATGCTAAATCACCATTACAACACCACCACATCAGATGGTCTAGCACAGACTTAACAGATGTGTGTGTGTGTGTATGTCTATATATATATTCCACCCCTCCGGTTCTCCCGTGTATTTCTCTTAAAAATTCTATGTTAATAGTCATGAAAAATTCAACAATAAATTGAGATTGTAGATATAAAATCAATCTACCATCTCACAAAATTTCAATTTCAAATTCAAATTCAAGCTAGATAAGGAGAAACAAAAAAAGATAAATTCAATTGAAAAATAAATTTGAAATAGAAAGATAAAAAGTACTATTCACTAAAATATTTAGTTATTTTTATTTCTCATAATATACATCAAGTTTAGAGTTAAAATTTTATAAGTTATTTGAACAATCAAATATACACTTTTTAAAAATATTTTATAGAATTTTTCATTATTATTTATATAATTTTTTGAGATAAATTATACAAAAACACTGAAAAAATGAGCTACATGCATAAGTACCTTATATATGGGGAAGTTCTCCTCTGATACCCTATATAGCTCTTGTATGTCAATGATCATAAAAAATTACTACAAGCACGGAAAGCCCATTTATTTCTCCCACCCTCCCTCCCCTCCCCTCCCCGCCCCCCAAACCAACCAACCAACCACACTCCCTCTCCCCAAAGCCCTCCCAGAACCCTCGGAACCCACGCCGCCGCCGCCATGCGCCGCTCCTCCGATCGTCGCCCCTTCCGGCCGCCGGACTGGGGCCCGCCGCCTACTCCGCATCACCGACTCTCCCGCCCGCAGCCGCTGCCGCCGCCGCAGTTCGCGGTGTTCCTCCTCCGCGCGGCCGCCGCCTCCTCCACCCCGCCTGCCACCGAGGTGGAGGCCCTCATATCTGGTCTCCCCTCGCCGCCCCCCGACCAGGTCTCCTTACGCTCCTCCGGCCATATCGCCGCGCGGCTCTTCTTCCGATCACTCCCCGCCGCGGCAGCGGCCGCGCGTGAGCTCTGGTCTCTCCGCCTCGACGGTCTCCACCAGCTCACTCCGCACCTCCCCAACAACGCCCTCGCCTCCCACGCCTTACCCCTCATCGCCTCCCTCTTCGCCGCCCATGCCTCCAGCCTCCTCACCTCCGACCCCGTCCCCGACGCCGCATCGTGTTCCTCCGAACTCTCTGCCTCCATACAAGACGTAAACCGTCGCCTGAGCTCCCGCAACCGCTTGCGCGACTTCGAACAGCTCCGGCTCCAGAAGAAGGCGCTCGAGGACGAGAAGCACTTGGTGGACGCCAAAATTACTGAGTTCGAAGCTGCTATGAGGTCGATACGGCGTGCGATGCTGCGTGGGACGGAGGGAGAGGAGGAGGAGGAGGGGGGGGTAGAGGTGTATGGGATTGGGCGAGGGGAGAAGGTGGATTTTGCGAGGGTGCACACGATGATGCTGCGAGAATGCAGGAGGCTCAAGGAGGGGCTGCCAATCTACGCTTACCGTAGGAGGATTCTCAACCACATTTTCTCAAACCAGGTGATAATGGAGTTCTCTGTGCTGATCATGGAATTACATGTAGTGCCAATTTGATTATATAGTTTTTCATAGAGAGTCAAAGTGTCAAATTAGTTGTCTTTATGCATATCAGCAGAAGAATTTTTGGTGCTTTCTACTGATAATCGTGTAGTTTCTCCAGTGTTGTAGAGCAGTAGAGATTAATTGGACTAGGTGTTTAGATGATTCTTAAGCTCATTGTACCAATGAGGTGGCAATGACAGTGCAATGTAGCTTCATGTTTGCTTGCGTAGGCACTTCAGTTTGTAGTGTGCGGAGAATCATTGAATTTGTGCCCATTGACGGAGCATTGAAAACCAGAAATTTGCTGATTCTTAATCTGTGGCAATTCATATCAGTGGAGGATTAACCATGATCTTTCTAATCATGCGACCATGACAATGTACCAGTGTTGAGTCTGTTGACTGAACTCCTATTCTAACATTGAATAGAACAGAGGAAATCCTGTGTATGGTTAGTGAGGAGATCCACTCTCAGGGTGTTTATTAGTCGCTGATGTATTTTAGCCACAACTATCTTATGTGTTTTGTATCAGTGTTATTTAGACGTTGTGACATGCTTATGTAAAAATCATTGTCTGATTTCCTTGAAATTTGTTTCCTATAGGTTATGATCCTAATTGGGGAAACTGGGTCTGGGAAAAGCACACAGCTGGTTCAGTTTCTTGCTGACTCAGGTCTTGCTGGTAATGGTTCAATTGTCTGTACGCAACCTCGAAAAGTTGCTTCTGTATCCTTAGCACATAGAGTGGGTGAAGAAAGTAACGGCTGCTATGAGGATGATTTTGTGGTGTCTTATCCCACCTTAAATTCTCAGGATTTCAATTCAAAGATTATATTTACCACAGATCATTGCCTTTTACGTCATTGCATGAGAGGTATGGGCCTGGATGGCATTTCCTATATCATTGTAGATGAAGCCCATGAAAGAAGCTTGAACACTGATCTTCTTTTGGCGTTGATTAAGAAGAAGCTGCTCGATAGGTTGGATTTGCGCCTTATTATAATGTCTGCCACTGCTGATGCGGACAGACTTGCTGAATATTTTTATGGTTGTCAGACATTTTATGTTAAAGGCCGCAACTTTCCTGTTGAAGTTAAATATGTTCCAGATATATCAATGGAGGCGTCCTTGAATTCTGTGCCAAATCATATGCCTGGTGTTCGTGCTACTGCTTCTTATGTTTACGATGTTGTGAGAATGGTGAGCATCATACACAAGAATCAGGAAGATGGTGCTATCCTTGCTTTTTTGACATCTCAACTGGAAGTTGAATGGGCCTGTGAAAACTTCAGTGATCCAAATGCTGTGGTGCTTCCAATGCATGGGAAGCTTTCCTATGTGGAACAGAGTCATGTCTTCAAATACTACCCTGGAAAGAGAAAAATTATCTTTTGCACAAATATAGCTGAAACCTCATTGACCATAAAAGGAGTGAAATATGTTGTTGACTCTGGCTTGGTCAAGGAAAGCAGGTTTGTACCTAGCAGTGGCTTGAATGTACTGAAAGTCAATTGGATCTCTCAAAGTTCTGCTAATCAGCGCACTGGCCGAGCAGGTCGAACTGGAGCAGGAAAGTGTTACAGGCTTTACTCTGAATCTGACTTCAATATGATGGAAGTGCATCAAGAACCTGAAATTCGCAAAGTTCATCTTGGAACTGCTGTTTTGAGAATACTTGCTTTGGGCATTAGGGATGCACAAAATTTTGAGTTTGTTGATGCCCCAAATCCAGATGCCATCAATATGGCTGTGAAGAATCTTGAGCAATTGGGTGCTGTCAGACATAAAGGTAATGGCTTTGAACTAACTGATATTGGATGCCAACTGGTCAAATTAGGAGTTGAGCCCCGACTTGGGAAAATCATGCTTGATTGCTTTGGTTTTGGTTTGTGGAAAGAAGGTGTAGTTCTAGCTGCTGTTATGGCAAATTCTAGCAGCATATTCTGTAGAGTGGGTACTGATGAGGAGAAATATAAAGCTGACCGTCTCAAGGTACCATTCTGCCACCCTGATGGAGATCTTTTCACTTTACTCTCTGTCTATAAGAATTGGGAGGATGAGCATGAAAACAAGAATTTATGGTGCTGGCAAAATAGCCTTAATGCAAAGACCATGAGGAGGTGCCATGAGACTCTAACAGAACTAGAATACTGTCTAAAACATGAGCTGAATATCATTGTCCCAAGTTATTGGTGTTGGAATCCTGAGGAGCCTACTGTACATGATAAGTTGCTGAAGAGGATTATTCTAGCATCCCTTGCAGGCAATCTTGCTATGTTTTCTGGACATGAAAGATTTGGATACCAGGTGGTTTCAACAGATGAGGTTGTGCAGCTTCATCCCTCCAGCTCATTGCTCATTTATGACAGAAAGCCTGAGTGGGTGGTGTTTTCAGAAGTCTTGTCACTCCCAAATCAATATTTGGTATGTGTAACTGCTGTTGATAGTGAAGCTTTATATGCAATTCATCCTATGTCTTTTATTCAGCAACTGGAGAAGCATAAATTGCAGATGAAAGTGATTGGTGGGCTTGGCAGTAACTTGCTGAGAAGATTTTGTGGCAAATCAGCCCAAAATCTACAGAAGATCATTTTACTTCTCCAGCAAGATTGCAGGGATGACCGTATAACTGTCGATGTGGACTTTGGAAACAATGAGATTTTGTTATTTGCTACGGAACATGACATGGAAAAGGTCTTTTGCATTGTTAATGATGCTCTGGAACTTGAGTCTAAGATGTTGAGGCATGAGTGTTTGGAGAGAAGCTTATTTCCTGGAAGACCAGGCAGTTCTAATATTGCTCTATTTGGCTCAGGTGCTGAAATCAAGCATTTGGAGCTTGAAAAGAAATATCTAACAGTAGAGGTTATGCATCCAAATGCCTGTGACATAGATGACAAGGAACTTATTTGCTTAGTGGATACTCTTGTCTCTGGTGTAGCTATTTGTCATAGATTTGCCAGAAGTTCTCAGACGGGCACAGATGAAACAAAGTGGGGGAAGTTGACATTTGTCAAACCTGAAAATGCTGAAGATGCTGTTTCCAAATTGAATGGGATGGAGTTCCATGGATCCTCGTTGAAAGTGGTTCCCGTATGTGCTAGAGATAATCGAGGATTGCCATTTCCTGGAGTAAGAGCTAAACTGTCTTGGCCACGAAAGCCAAGCAAGGGGGTTGCACTTGTGACATGTGCTAGTGGGGAAGCTGAATTTGTTGTTAAGGACTGCTTTGCCCTGGGAGTTGGTGGAAGATATATTAACTGTGAGGTCAGTAAAAAGTATCAGAATTGTATATTTGTCACAGGAGTTCCAAAGCATGTATCAGAGCCAGAACTGTATGAGGCTTTTCTTAGTACAACAAAAAGGAGAATCCTTGATATCCATGTGCTCAGAGGAACACCCATAGCTAACCCCTCTATTTCTACATGTGCAGAAGCACTGGCAAGAGAAATTTCTTCATTCATGCCAAATAAAAACTTTCCTGACCAAAATTTCCGTGTCGAGGTGTTCCCTCCGGAGGATAAGGATTTGATGATGAGAGCAACTATAACCTTCGATGGAAGTCTTCACCGAGAGGCTGCAAGAGCATTGGATCATCTTCAGGGAAGTGTTCTTCCTGGTTGTCTTCCATGGCAGACAATACAGTGCCAGCATATATTCCACAGTACCGTATCCTGTCCATTACGTGTCTACAATGTTATCAGTCAACCAGTTGCTTCTTTGCTTGAGAGCTTCCGAAGCCAAAAAGGTGTGTCCACATTCCTCTAAGAAATTTGCTGCTTCTAATTTTCATGTTGTTCTTTTTGGTGCAGTCCTACTCTGTATTTTCTTTGTTTCTGTTTTACTCTTCTTTATCTGTCTTACCATACTTAAGTTTTATATGAGTTAAGTACCATACACATTTTCTGAAATTCATCTGGTCCCTTCTGTCCCTATTTCAAAAATGTCCATGTTGTTTCCAAATCTTTTCTCTGACTTCTGTAGAAAGCAACTTGCGATTGTTGACTATCCTGTCTTCTACTTGGTGAAAGTATCTAAAGTTTGGCCTATTGAACTGGTTTAAGAGATGATCAAGCAAAGTTGTCTCTTCACTTTGGTTGCATTATTCTTCACTTGTTTTCTGCAAGTTTATGCACTATTTGCTCTAGAAACAAACCCATCATGATAGTATCCAGCATATAAATATAACTCAGGGTCTGTTTGGATCCCAATAATTGGAATTGCTTTGTGGAATTGAATTCCAATTCCAATTCCATGTAGAATTGGAATTGACTGGAATTGGCCTAGAATTCCAATTTTACTGTTTGGTTGTCACAGAATTTTAAGTCTAGAATCAAATCTAGACCAATTCCAGACGTTGTTTGGATGTTTATTTACAAAACATGGTCCAGTCTCGTTGATAGGAATGATGCCCTCAAAGGTCAAAACAAGGGTTGGAGTATCACCAAGAGCCCTTTCTTTAGCATCAATAATTAGAAACAAGAAGAAATTTTCCGCAATTTAAAACAAGACAAAACAAGGGCCCAAGAAATTCAAGAGGACATGTAATCATATACGCTCGCACGCAGCATCACACATCTTCACACAGTTGCTTGTAGTTTACATCGTAAATATATATCCAGTATTAGTCCATGCTCATCCATGGCCCTGGGAAAATACATCCATGCAAGGCATGAGCAACACAAGGCCCTCAAGAACAAGCCGAGGAAGGGCTAGAAAGAAACCCTTCGGGAATGGGGCACACAGATGCACAGTTGGGGGCCGATGGCAGCCGCTGGAGAAGCCACTGGTGGCGGCACAGTAGGGATCATGTGGTGTGAGAGGAAAAGCAGAGGGTTTGACCGGAGATGCCCTGCTGTGGGGAGGAAAAGGGGAGGATTCGGCAGTTCTCATGCAAGCGTGCGCGAGTCGGGAGACCAGGCTGGTCTCCGCAGATTCCAGCCAATTCTTTTGGCAGGTGCAAAGAATTGAGCACCCTCCTATTTAGTTGTTTCTCAATTCTGTTGGAATTGATATGGAATTAGTCATTCCAATTCTATAGGACACCCAATCTATGGAATTAAATTCCAACTCTAGAATTCCAGGCTCAATTGTTGGGATCCAAACAGGGTGTCAGGGAATGTGAGTTTTATGCAGTTGGTCTTATATCAGCCCCATATCTCTCTTTAAGAAAAGAGAATTATCTTTCACCATACTTTTTAAAAGTTTTACTCGCTGAAATTTGAAGCTATCATTTTGCACGAGGTATAAAGACTCAAACATATACATGAACAGTTGATAATAGTCTCGGAGTCCAACCTAGACTGACTCACAGAAAACCTAGGTTTTATTAGTTACGATGGTATTTTCTGGTAGCTATAATTTATACAGGTCTTTTTCATCAACATACATACATACTATGTTTCTCTATGCTCTTAACATTAAATTCTTTACTATTCGGCTTCCAATGTATGCATTGTCTGTGGCCAGATGTGAGCGACATTATTTCAGAATCACTGGAAGGGTGCTTTCGTTTGAGGCAGTTTTGGAGCTATGCTTCACTATGTCTATGTTTCTCTTTGACCTTTTATCTTATCTGCATCACTTTGATCTTGAAAGGAATTTCTTGTGTGATCCACTGATCCCTAAACATTAAATCACTTAGATGTCCTGTTGCTATTCTTGTGTAGCCGTTTTCCATCATAATAGTATTTGTTTGTTAAGATTATTAGTCTTAATCAATTTGCATCTTTTTCATGCAGGTGTATCTTACAATATAGAAAAGAATGAAAATGGTAGTTTTCGGGTTAAACTCACTGCAAATGCCACAAAAACAATTGCAGATTTGAGAAGACCTCTTGAGCTTTTAATGAAAGGGAAGACCATTAACCATCCTAATCTGACATTGAGCGCCATTCAGTTGCTCTTGTCCCGTGATGGTGTAGCACATTTGAAATCAGTTGAACAAGAGACTGGCACTTACATTCTTTATGACAGGCAGAGTCTAAATATTAAGGTCTTTGGACCCACTGATCAGGTGACTGCCGCGGAGGAGAAATTGGTTCATGCACTGCTACAGCTCCATGAGAAGAAGCTGCTAGAAATTCGTCTTTGTGGACGTAACCTCCCACCAAACTTGATGAAGGAAGTAATTAAAAGATTCGGAGTTGATCTTGAAGGATTAAAGAAAGAGGTGTCTACAGTAGAGTTTCATTTAAACACCCGACGTCATACACTTTATGTTCGAGGCAGCAAAAAAGATAAGCAAAGGGTTGAAGAGATGATATCTGAACTGATAATCTCCAGTGATCACAATGCTTTGGTTCAACAGCCACCAGATAACTTGTGCCCTATTTGCTTGTGCGATCTAGACAATCCTTATAAGCTGGAGTCCTGTGGGCATATGTTTTGTCTGGCTTGCTTGGTGGATCAATGTGAATCTGCCATGAAATCACAAGATGGGTTCCCTCTCTGTTGCCTTCAGAATGGGTGCAAGAAGCTCTTCCTCCTTGTTGATCTGAGGTCTCTCCTGTCAAGTGAGAAGCTGGAAGAGCTATTCAGAGCTTCCTTGAGTGCATTTGTTGCAGGTAGTGCAGGGACATACCGTTTCTGCCCTACACCTGACTGCCCGTCTATTTACCTAGTCGCTGCAGTTGATGCAGAGGCCAGACCCTTCGTCTGTGGGGCTTGCTCTGTGGAGACCTGCACCAAGTGCCATCTCGAATACCATCCTTTCATATCCTGTGAGGCATACAAGGAGTACAAGGAAGACCCAGATGCAACTCTGCTTGAGTGGCGCAAAGGGAAGGAGAATGTGAAGAACTGCCCTGCTTGCAGTTATACAATTGAGAAAGCTGAGGGCTGCAATCATGTCGAATGTAGGTGCGGCTGTCACATTTGTTGGGCATGCCTGGAGAGGTTCAGAAGCAGCGATGAGTGCTATACTCATCTCAGGTCTGTGCACTTATCCTATTAGAAAATCATGTAGAATCTAGATGTAAAGTTGTACATATTGGCATAAACAGCTATATTTGTTTATAAATATATGAAGCTGATTTTCTACCATCTAATAGCCCTGTTGCAATGGACTGATCACCAACTGTTCTCATTCTTTTTGTGTTTTACTTGTATACTTGGTACTTTCTCTTTATTTGGTATACTGTTTCATATTTAGAGCATTTAGTGAAGGTAGTACACCTCACCTCCCCTCCCCCACCCCCCACCCCCCACCCCCCACCACACACACCACACACACATACACATCATATTCTTAAGGTTTTCAATAAAGTGCAATATTTGTTTTTTCGTCATTGCATACATTATTTTTCACTATTGAATCAAAATCATAGATCTAATCCTCTAGACTTCATCTAGTCCCCTATTTTAGCTTTTTCAATAGTGGGTGAAGACGGGGTGATTTGGTGGCGGCAATGGGAGGTAGTTGTCATCGCAAGGGGGAGAGGGAGGAGATGGCGGTTGCGGAGAGAGAGAGAAGTGGCGGAGGAGAGAGACGCGGTGTGCCAAGACAATGGTGGTGCTGTCGACCGCATATGGAGATGACTAGTGGGGAAGGAAGAGGAGGGGAGTAAGTGGCACCAACATTGCCCTTGGCATCAATAGTCGCAATGGGTGGTGGAAAGTGATGGCTAGTCAGGGGTGAGGGTGCATAGGTTGAGGGTGGGTGGCTGCGGCAATGGGAGAGAAGAGGAATATGAGGAGAGATGGAGGATGCAGCATGCGGTGGCCAGTTGGGGAGAGGTTGGATTTGGGGTAAGTGGCCGCTGCAATAGGAGAAAGGAGGCATATGAGGAGAGATGGAGATAGGAGAAAGGAGGTAGATGGGGAGAGATGGAGAGTAGTGGTTGAATCTTGGTTTTAAATGTATGATCTAAATGGTGAGTTTTTAAAAGAAAAAGTGGGTACATATTGATTAGGAATGTGCAGAAAGTTCGAAGCTCGTGAGTTGTTTGGGCTCGACTTAGGCTCAACTCAGGCTTAACTCAAAAGAAAGCGAGTTGAGTTTGAACCAAATCTTTAGTTTGTTTCATTTATGAGTCGAGTTGAGTCAGAGTTCAGTTTGCTCGAACTCGGTTTAACTAAGTTTGTTTAAAAAAGACTTTTAAAAAAATAATTATTATATTTAAGTTATCCTCTATAATAAATAAAACTCCAATTTTATTCTGACTTCCTTTTGTTAATAATACATCAAATTTAATTATGTCATACCTCCAACTAAATATTTGTATTTTGAACACCACAAACTAAATTTACTATTAAACTTGCAGTTGGTGCCTGGTTCTGTGGTACACTCATGGATTCATGGTTTAAGAAAAGCAGTTGTAGTACTAAATATACCTCCCAGTATATACATTGACTAATGAATTATACATACTGCCCCATATTTTTGTTTTTTCGAACTACGCACTGCCTAATACGGGAAGTTACGACTTATGAAACCTGTAAACCTTGGACAAACTCGTGCCATATAAAAAATATTGTTCAAAATTTACTGCACTTTAACTGAACTATCTGATACAAAATAGTTATAATTGTCACAGCTGAAGATATAAAAAAAAATTAAAAAAGACTAGTAACTCAAGTGTAGGTTATTGTGAGTGGTCTGATACTATGATCGGAGATTTGGAGGTGAGGTTGCTGGCGGCCTGCTGCACGCGTGCAGTATGAGTGGGCTTGTATATTTTTGTTTTGTGTGCCAGTATTTTTAAAATAATCTAAACAAGATTAAAACATAATTCACATTTTTTTTAGTATTAGACACTCGACGAGTCAGTTTGCGGAACGAAATCTGCTTGTCAAATGTTGAAGTCGCGATATGTGGCTTATCGAGTCTTGACTTGACAGGCTCTGCAAATTACAACTATAGGTTCCTGAATTTAGTTTATATATAAAAATTTTGATTCTTCTAGTATTGATATCTTTTGATTTATAACTCAAATTGATGATTCGTTTAAACTAATGAAAACATGAGGTCAAAACAATCAGATAGACATAAATGTACTATATGACAATATTTTGAGATATTTAAGTCTGGTTGATGATCTGTTTGTGTCTATCTGATTGTTTTGGTCTCATAATTCTACTGATTTAAACGTATCATCAATTCGAGTTATAGATCAAAAAATATTAGTTCTGAAAGAATTGGAAAAAATTGAACTCAAACTCTCTAATTAAATTATACTGAAATCTTTTTATTCTTCCAGGAGTGATATTTTTCGATCTATAATTCCGATTGATGAGTTATTCGAACTAACGAAATTGTGAGGAAAAAATGATCAAATCGACACAAACTGATCATCAATGATCCGTTTGAGACTGAGCTTTGGTTTTTGCATTAGACTCGCCCAGATACTAATATGCGGAATAACGGGATCTTACTCGAAAAAACCAAAACCCAAAGGTTGATCGAAAACACAGCTCAAAATAATTACACAGCTCTTTATTTCAAAGAGAGCTTTACACGTCGAACGTTAGACACACTTACCTACGTCGAAAGAACTATAAGCTGGATATATGATCCAAGACTGTAATAATATTCAATGATTTAAACTAAACCTATTAAGGTATTTATAGTCCAATCGTATGAGTACGTATCAGACTCAGTAATCTAAACGTATTAGACTTATATAACTAACTAACTCTAAACAGATAAACTTAGTTATATATATTCGAATCGAATTATAATTTCGAACAGAGAACGAATTCCTTTTCAAGGTTGCGAACTAAATCATGATCGCGAAACTTTTTCAAACACGATTAAGATCGTGAAGCTGTATGCGACTTGACCTGAAGATTCTCCCAAATCAATCAATGAGGACTAATATATCTTAAGACATAATAAGATATGATATCTTGTTATGTATAATTTTGGTTGATGATCTGTTTATATCGATTTCATTATTTTGATCTCACAATTTTATCAGTTTAAACAGATTATCAATCTGAGTTATAAATCAAAAGATATCGATGTCAGAAGAATCAAAATTTTCATGTATAAACTAAATTCAAAAACCTGTAACACTTGTCTCACCTCCAACACTCAACAAGCGGGTTTCACTCAACCCATTAGCTTATCGAATATCCAAAACTCGATATGCACATATGACACGTCAAAAATACAAAAAAAAAAAGAAGATAAATGTGAATTTTTTTTGTAATTTTCTTTTTTTGTTAATTGAAAAAAAATCCTGTTTATTGTTCTATGGCTTGTGAAAAAAAATCGTGTGTATCTAATGTTCTGATCGACAGCTGTAGAGGGAGAAACATGCTGATAGTGGATGAGCACACTCGTAGGGAAACTGCTAAAATCTGGAAGGCGACGAAGACATTGCTTCTTCCCAATGGGATCCACTAAGCATGCATAACGGCCAGATTAGGTCTGGTAACGGGCCACGGCTTGGCCACTCCACAAATTTTAGTGTCTAATATAATCTGTAAATTCTCGTGTCTAGTTCAAAGATTGATCCAACCCTAACTCTCCAAGGAAAAAAATTTCAACTCAATCTTAACCCATTTCAAACTCTTTGGGCCAACTCTTGCTCTTTTCTATCAGGTCATGCGCCTTTGTTATTAACTTATAGTTTTTTCACGATGCAAATAAGAAGAAAGACAATTACACTATTTTACAAATCTTTAATATTTTTTGTCTAACCCATGAGTCGAGTCCTTGTTCTAACTCACCAGCTAGTACTAGCTAGTACTACTGATTAACCCATCTTTTTTTAGTTAAAGCCAGTCTAACCTAACTCTTTTCGTTTTAAAGTCTATTTGAAACCTGCAAAATTTAACCCACGAACCTATCATGTCCACCCATCTGATGTTGGGCTTGTTGTACTCGTTCCCAGGCCCACGTACGATCCATCTCTGAACTTTTATCGTCTCATGAAATCGAGGATGAAAGGGTGTGTGCGTGTTCAAACAAGCGTGAGACCTGTCTTGTGATCGTTTTGCATGTATATATAGTGCGATGCACATGCATTTCAGTGGAAAGACTTGACGCAGCAAGTGAGGCTGAGAGAGCTATCATGGTCATTTCATTTGGCCATACTCCAGTTATGGTAATAACTAACACAAGCAGGTCGTCGACCATGTAAATAGATTCTGACGTGACGGGTCATGGATTCATGGTGATTTTGCTTTGGCGCTTTTCGATGGGTGGTGGTGCAGTGTAAAACCGACTCATTCCCCCACACCACACTGTGGCATACCTACGAAGTACGAAGTCTAATCCGATTCCAAGAAAGTAGTAATTGTGTCAACGAGCTGGCTAATTTAATTCCGATTCGTACCTTGTTTTCCAAGTCCGTCTCATATTCTGGCCTGCGGAGACGATATAAACCAAGTGCAGTCACTCCAATTCGCCCGCATTCCAACCGAGCTGAGTGACTACACTTCAGCAGCAGCAGCGGCTAGCTATTAGCCGACCATGGAGCCGGAGCCGCCCAAGAAGAGAGCAAGAAGGCCTACAGAGACCGAGCCGCCGATGGTGGCAGCGCTCCCGGAGAAGCTGGTGGCCGAACTCCTCGTCCGCCTCCCGGCTCGCTCCGTCCTCCGCTGCCGCGCCGTCTGCAAGGCATGGCTCGCGCTCACCGCCTCGCCGGACTTCGTCCGAGCGCACGCCGACCGCGCTGCCGAGGCCACCATCGTGCTCACGAGTCCGACGTACAGCGTCGAGCTCTCCCAGTTCCGCCTCCACCTCCTCCGCCCGCGCGACGACCCCCCTCTCGTGCCTCTCCTCCCCTCCCACGGCAACTACACCAACGCGCTCGCCTCCTCCCTCGCCGCGTCCTGCGACGGCCTACTCTGCTTCAAGATCCCGGGGGAGAATGCCGCGACCATCGGCACGTACGTCCTCGTGAACCCGCTCACCAGGGACAGCTTCGCCGTGCCCCCGCCCACGCGGTCCATCACGGGCCGCCTCGTCGCCGCCTACACGCACCCGGTCACCGGTGATCTCCATCTCCTCCACTCGCACTGCGACCTCGGTGAGCCCGTCGGGATCGAGGTCCTAACCGTCGGCCAGCCCGCGTGGCGTAGCATTGGATGCCTGCCGGCGGAGGTGTCCGACGATCCCTTCAGCACCGGCGAGGTGCTGCAGCAGTTCTTCTACTGGTCCTCTACGTCCACCGGCGTCCGCCTGCACGACCGGCTGCACTGGCTGATGTGCGGAAACTACCCCGACGTGCTCCCCACCATGATGCGGTGGTCGCTCGTGGTGTTCGACACGGTCGTCGAGGAGTTCCACGTGGTGCCCACGCCGCAGTGCTGGTCCTACGCGCCGCTGTCCGCTGGCCTCGGCGTGCTCAACGGCAACCTCTGCGTGCTCAACGGGAAGCTGGACGAGAGGCTGGACATGTGGGAGCTCAAAGGCCAAGAGGAGAAGTGCACTAGCGCTATACCACCTTTTTTCGACTGGGTGGTGGCGCGAAGCGTGGACATGAGCAGCGTGGGGCTAAGCGCGCTCCCGGGCAGGTGTTTTCGGTTCTTCTCCCAGGTGGTGGCCGACAGCGACGCCGAGGACGGCGAGGAGGTCGCGATCTACGGACGGGGCGTGGTGGCCGTGTACAACTTCCGGCGGGAGGAGTGGAGAAAGCTGCTTATGGCGAACAGGGCCGAGAGGGGCGTGGCCCGCCCGATGTTGATGATGTACAGGGAGAGCCTGGTGCGTCACAAGTTCTTTGCGGAGCAATGCCTACGCTGTTTCGATCTGCCCAAATCGTCGGCGGAGAGAGAACTCGATGACAATGGTTTGTGGGAGATGCTATATGACAAAGGTTTCAAGCGATTTTAGAGGATGTTTGGTTTGATACCAAACATTACCGTAGTTGGCGCTTCACACTTTTTGTATGTAGAGTGTGTTATGTAAAGAACGGCTCCTAATTATCACAGTAGATAAATCATGATATGATATACACCGCAATTAAATTTAAAGCAAATTTTATGTGGGTCACATCTTTTCATTAATGTGTAGATTGCGTACAGGTTTTCGCCCCTTAATAGAACCGTTCTTGCTCCCTCTTTTCTCATCATATTTGAATGCTCCATAAAACGATATGAAGACCAGATCTAAGCCTTAATTTTTAGATTGGTGTAATATACACTAATTCAATAGTTGAAGACTCACAATACTCGAAGAAATAGCTAGATCCGCTAAGCCAAGTAAGCTCTATAACATGGAAGAATGGCTTTGAAACTTCGCCTCGCAATGACAGGAATTGGAATTTTTCCTCTAATCGATCAAATTCTGTAGCAAAGATTGAGACTAGCAAACACCATGGTTTAAATCAACCTCATTCAATATTTACACACAATTGTCCAAAAGCATCAAATTATGACTACACGAAATGTGAACTGCTTAATTAAGTGCAAACATACAAAAATTCAACCATAGATATACAACAATGCATAAATATGAACATGGGCAAATCCTGGAGAAGATGACAATGAGAGCATGCTGTAGTAAAGCATGTGATCTCTAGGCACCATGAACAGCTTCCTGGAGATTCTTTACAGCACTGTCGTAGTTCACAAAGCCCATGAACCAGAATTCATGGTTGTCGACAGAGACGACCTGAATGTACTTCTCTGCAGGGTTTTGTCTACTTGCAGAAGGAGTCACTGATCTCAGTTGAGGAAGGGGTACAACCACCTGTTGGACACAGAGATGATCAGGTTTTGTGCAAATCACATGATTTCCTTTAATGTATGCAGTTCAGATAAAAACATAACACAAGGAACATACAAAGCATCTAATGACAATAAAGAAACCCTGTTCTCCATGCTCTTGAAGTACTACTATTCATCTTATTGGGAAAATTTCTTTAATGCTGCTACAAAAGTTATAGAATTGTGGTTTATGAGTCATGTCAACGAGACAGCCAACATCAAATATAAAATATCAAGATTTTGTAATGGCATAAAAAATTTGCCCCATCTTATATTAAGGGAAAGTTCTCTTGCAAAACTAAAATGTCATAGGTATCCCATATCTATGCCTTTGTCGTTTTACATCAATGCTATATGAAAAAAACCTGGCTGATGAACCGCAAAGTTCAGCTTTGGGCAACACACTTATCAAGTTGTACACTTTCAGAATGCAGAGAAGAATTACTGTCAAATTAAACACTACTTGTAAATCAGCAACCAATTTCAAAGCCATGTACCTACAAAAGACAGAATCACACCAAACATTATGTTGTAAAATGGATAATTTTTTACCAGTGCTAATTAAAAGTCCATCAGAAATCAAATAAACCTGAGCATTTTTTTGTCAGGATCACATAGGACTACGTAAAGATACTAAGAATGTTGATCTGAAGTGCAAATTCAGTGGAAAACACTATTGCACCTTGTAGAAGGCTGACTCCGTCTTATTATCCTCAGTGACGTAGGACACAGGGCTGTCACTGCAAAAAGCAAGCTTCACCGTCGAGAGGTACAGGACGCCCATTATTGGACCATGAGACGTCGACAGGTAGCATGCATACGCCTTCTTTAGTTTCTCATCAGGCAAATATTCAAAAGTCTGCTGAAATATCTTGTCATATCCACCCTCAGATATAACCTTTGATATCTGGGCAATCCTCCCCATTGCGGTATCAGTAATACTAGATCCAGTTTTCACTATGGAAAGTGAAAGTAAAGAACACATAACATTAGCAATTCCCAACGCTAGTAACATTTTGATGCACACAGATGTCACTAATTATACATAAAGTATATAGAGTTACAGAGAACACAAACAAATCCATATTAGCAAGATGTTATTAAGCATATAGACAGCACATCCAAATCCATATCAGCAGCTATGTTTTTAAGTGATGTGCTTTTGAAGCTAATTTGGATGCTATAGGTAATCATCTGGTGTTTCATCTTGGGTTGGGGGAACTCACGGTGCTGCCAGACGTCCCCGGCGATGCCCTCCGTCTTCCGGGCGGCATCGCCGAACTTCTTCCCGACCATCCCAAACATCTCCCGCAGGTTCTCCCGGGTGCCTTCGCTCGCGATCCCCAAAACCAACACCATCTAATCAGATCAACCACGAAAAAGAAAGGAATTAGGGGAAGAATACGAACTGGAGGAGTAGGTGCGGACTTTTGGCGGGCGGGTCAGGGGAGGGGGCGGAGAGGACGTAGGGGTTGGCGGTGGGCGCTGCGGCGGCGGCTGGCGGGACGAGGGGAGGAGGCGGCGGCGCGATGTCCTCCGGGGATAGGCGCGGGTACGCGGTGTGCTCCGCCGAGGCCGCGCCGCCGTCGGGATTCCGATCCATCGGCCGTCGGCTGGGAGGTAGGAGAGATCGAGATCGAGAGACAGAGAGTTGACAGTTAGAAATCTTTTTTTTTTAGTGACTCCTTTGGTTACGTTTACAAGAGATCCTTAAGAGAATATCTCCTTTGGCTACGTTTCAAACATTTCAACACATGACTTTTGAACAGAGATAATATGTTATCTCATAAAAAATAACACCTATTTTTTATTAAAAAAGTTTCTAACAAAAAAAAATAAAAACATCTTTCATGACATATAGACTAAATTAACCTTGGACTCCATCTATCATTGAGTGTGTAAAAATTATGTATGCAATGACTAAATTTAAGAAATTCAAAATGGCGACACGGACATGTGTGCTAAAATTATTATGGACCCACATGTCAGCCCTTTGGGTATCATGCTTGTAAGTGTCTGCGTAAAACGAGGTGATGTAGCCCACACACACCCACATGGTGTCCACGCCCACTTACATAGTTTGGTGCACCTATACATACCTAATTTCAGTCTTGTGATTGATATGCAAGTCCTATTAGTTTTAATTCCACTTGCTAGTGTCTTTCTGCTAATGTACGAGGTGTGCACGGAAGGTGAGGCGTCATAAACTCGTGTCGGTTTATGTGTTTTGTGGAGCCCACCATCCTAGTCTTGCCAAACATGTCAGTTTCAACCCATTCATTGACATGAAGGGCCCGCTCACTTTGGTCCCACATGTCAATGAGTGCATGTGGTAGTGTGCCTATTTTGATCGACAAAAAGTGATGGATCATACAAAATGCGCCACTGCGAGTTGAGCTCCTCGACGCAACACGCACTTAGTGGAGTCAAAAAAGAGAAGCACGCGGTAACCACTTGTCCACATGTCAACACTTGGTTCATATAGTCACATGAGCCAAGCCGGCTGACTCAACTAGCATGCCCGAGAAAAGTGCATATTGAAAATAACCTTACAAGTATAGTGTATGTTATATTCAAACACGCGCTACCTCATTCATCCTTAACTCTAACCCGCTCCACACACATTAACATAAGATAACCTAACTAAATATCACACAGAAAAGAAGGGGTTGGAATTTGAACTGTCTGGATACACATGTGATGAGTGTAGTTAGAATATCTTTTTTGCACCTATGGATCAACCTTTCGTAGTAGAGTTAGAAGAAGATTTTTTTCATGTAAATTTTTCATAATCCTATATGTTCTTCTTTATGTATCTTTTTATATTTTTTTTTACTACTTGTAGTTAGGGGAAGATCCACATAGAAGTGAGTGAGGTCTCAAAGAAAATATACATATAAAAATTAATTTTCCTCTTATAATACATTAGAATTAGTAGTTGAGTTGGTAGGTAGTGGGGTGTTATTGTTTAAAGTGTTGAGTTCATAACACAACTCTATAATTTTTTTTTGAAATCTATTATTTTTAGCATTTTATAGTTTAGTTTGGTGCCCCTCCCAAATTTCTTGTTGAGTCTGTTTCTATTTTTGGTTTTTCGTGATCTGTATTAAATATTTTGATCTATATCTTATAAAAATAATAACATAGACAAACACAAATAGAGAACGGATAAATTGCATCCGCACATGAGATATTGATGCAGATGATGAGATTGGTTGATCTTGGTTTAGATGGTCAGGGTCTGTTATATATAATTAGGATCTCAATGAAGGATCCTCCGCGAAAGAACTTTCGTGCTGAAGGGGAGCCAAAGGGGTTGTCAGGAAGACCATCCAGCCGTTTGAATTGTGAAATGGACGCTTCAGACCAGCTTAACAAATGAGGGGAAAAAGTTTTTCCTTGACATGATGAGTGCGTTCATTTCGTCTTCTAGGTTAAATGGCATAAACAACACAGTTTAGTGTTGGAAGAGACGGTATCACGGATGGAGGGGAGGGGGGTTGCATGGCCGCAGCGGAGGAGGCACAATGCGAAGAGAAAATTGCAACGTGTTCACAAGGCCCGACCTGGAAAAAACCATGGGCCAGCCCATTACAATCGCGGCCGAATTGCCGGCTCGGCATCTACAGAATAGTCCGCGTCGGTGGTGCAGCCGAGAACAATCTTGGGCCGATCCACACGTGGAGAATGGGCCGCGTCGACCTCTGCACATGTAGTACAGGATTCGCCACCACACCATACTATTACCACACCATACTATTATGTAGTAGAGTAGTAGTACATACTTTTCTTAAAAAATAGAAAAAAAAAAAAACTAGTAGTATACTGGTATGGTTGCCATCAGCCCATCACAACTTCACGGGGAATCCCACCTAATGCAAAGCATTGCAGAGCCAAATAATCACAAGTTTCTGATCATTTTCAGGCTCAGATCGGCCTCGACCAAGTCGAACCCGCTCAATCACAAACAAGTCGGGTGGAACAGTCTGCACAATAGAAGCCACAAGTTCGTTCCTCAAGTGCTAATGTTTGATGTTAGAGGAAAAAAACCCTCCACAACCATCCGATCAGACCCCAGGCGGTTGAAACTAAGATCTGCGAGAAACTCCAAGAGTCCTTCCTATAAGAAACTACAAATTCCTCAAAACGCCACCCGCTGTTGATTTTAGATCGAACAGATGTCACAAACACGCTGTTCGTATCACTTGTGAGCATATACGAGTACTGAGATGCAGTACATCGAAAGGACAGACATAATTTTACAAAGGATTTGCCAGATACGAGATTCATACTAGTCACGTGTACCATATAATGGATGTGTAGATTGGTCACATTATTTTGCACCCCGTAGCTTGAATTGCTCGTTGTGTTTTTACTTACAAGCAGTGAGTGAGCTCAAAAAAATGGGCAAGTTGAGCTGAGCCCAGCTGCTGTTTGGCTCTTGTGCTGTTTTTGCAGAAGGGGCGTAGTGTTTATTTGTAGGGGACCAAGGGTCAGAACACACAGGGTCCCTGTGCAAGTACTTGGCTCAATCTAACCTGCTTGGTTACTTGCATCACATACTACCTAGTCTCCAAGTCCACCTCTTTCTTCTTTCTGGGAAAGAGTTTTGAAGTATATGTAGATTGATTATTTTTTTTAACAACTTAAGTTTTTAGTGAGCTGTTCAAACATGAAACTCAGCATAATATTAGTGTTTAAATGTCTTAAATTGCAAAATTTATGAGAAAAATAATTGAAAAGTTTGTTGGTGAGATCAAAAAAATTATAAAGATGGACTAGGTTCTGATTTAATTTAAGTGCACATTATAGACTTCATAGAGTCTCTCTACCTAAGAAGAGAGTGTTAATTATAAGTATATTGACTCGTTTTTCTCAGTAACTGAAGTCTTTAGGTGAACTTCAATGCATGAAGCTCAACTGAGAGATAGGAGTAATTTTTTAATTAGTTGATAGAGAATTAAGAAGTGTGAGTGGTGCAAGATGGCTTTTTAAAATCATGTTCTGCTATATAATTGTATTTTTGGTGCTTGCCTTGTGTTGTGGTGACAGGCTGAATGTACGGTCGTACCGAATATGAATCAATTCACAAGTCCAGCCCATCCAACCAGATGGTGGTAGCTACATCACATTATGCTTATCACGAGTTGTAGGTTAGGCTCTCTCTCTCTCTCTAGAGAGAGAGAGAGAGAGAGAGAAGAGGCTGGAACAGGAGTGACAGGACAAGATCACGAGAAACGAAAACCAACGCATTTCTGCTTGCTCTTAATACAAAATCCAACCCCATTATGTTGGTCAGAGCTATTAAAAGTTTTTTGAAGAAAAAAAATGATGAACTACTACTATAATTTTTTGGGTGAAGTCAACAGACCAGCATAAAAGAATGGGAAAAATCACTCCATACCACCGAACCTTGATATATAATGAAATCTATCTTTGAATTTTAATCACTTTTTAGGTACCACTAAAATTTATTGGCTTGCTGTTATATGCCACTATTCTTATGTCAAAAGACTAAAATATGCCAGTTAAGCAAAGGTATTTAGTGTGTTCAATATCAGATTGCATCAAGTAGAAAATTTTCAATGACATCTGTAAAAGTGTAAAAATTAGTGAAAATTACAGATTGCATCAAAATACAGGGATATAAAATAAAATTATCCTAACTAAAAGAATGGACACAAACATATTCCAAAGCAAATAAATGTCAAACACACAAACTCCCAGCTTTATCAGGGCCCATCTAAGTACTTGGTTAAATCCAACCTGCTAGGTTGGTGGTTGCTTCGTATTAAGCTCATCACGAGTAATAATGTCTCACTTCCAAGTCTTTACACACACACACACATGGAGAGGGCTTGGCCTCAGGGGGCACAATGCAACACCTTATAGTCTACTTGTCCGGTCCACTTCTAGATTCCTAAAAATTCTACCAATAGAACAGTAACTCCAAACATGTTGGTAGTTGAATCACATTAAGCTCATCACGAGCAATAATGTCGCAATTAATCTTTCCTCAATTTTACAAGAAAAATTAACATCATGTCCTTGAAAAGAATGTCAACAAGTCATTTTGGTAGGTGGCCAAGTGAGGAGGCCTTCTTGCTTGGTGGTTGCATCACATTATGCTTACTCACGAGTGGTTATAAAACTCCAAATATTTGCCCATATCCTCCAAAAAAAAAAAAAAAATTTTTGGGAAGACTCCCTCACCAAAGACTAATCAGTCGTCTGATTGTGATTGGTCTAACTATGATCTGAATAACAATTTGATAAAAATCAATTGAGTCTTATATATGAGAAGGTTCCTCAAATAATTTACTTATTTTCTCCAATGCTCTTGTGATTAGTAAAGATAAAGTTTTCTCCATTTATCTTTTTCCTATATAAGAAATTAGAGTTAATTACAACAAAATAAAAGAAACCATGTATGGCTAAGATCAACATAATAACAACGAAACTAGTCAGTACCCAGTACTATACTTTCCAAGTTGAGTAAATGTACGTTTCTAGTTCTTTCTAACACAGCCGAAACAATCATTACTAGTATTCGAGCAACCTTTATTGTTTCGGTGCGAGTAGTACCATAGGTCAGGTGCTACACCGTACAAGTGTTATCAATTCACTAATCCCAAATCTACCAATGAAGATGCAAAAGTACATAAAAAAAGTCAAACAAACCAAGCTGGTTGGGCGACTAGTAAGAGCAGGTTAATTATGGGTTTTAAGTCTCGTACCGTAAATGTGTGTTATTTATTACTAATAGAGATTGATCTTACAGTCTCTTTAAACCTTTAAGTTACATGCTCTAATCATTTCTCTTTACTTTAAAAACAACTATAACATAGTTAAAGATGTATTTAACCAAATTTAAGTTTCTTAAAAAAACGGAGTCATAAGATTTTCAACTTATAAATTCAATAATCCCCCTTCTACAATTGATTTTAGCTTATTTAAGTTTTCTATTTTAAAAGTGGTTTATACTTCTGAAATTAACAAGTTAGTCCTGAAATAAATTAGATTTTGATCACAATTTAAATTTATAAACCCAAATATTTAGTTAAAATCTGACCAAACAACTCCTAAGATCAATGAACACCCAATTTCACTTTCTAAATCTACAAACTTAAATTAAAATTTGAGGAGACAACCACTCAGATCAACAACGCCATGGTGCTTGCATCGCATTAACCATATAACGAGTAATAAAGCAAAGCCATTGTCCAGCCCATACATACATCCACAATCATTTCCTCACTGTGGCACTCCTCTTGTGCAATGTGCATGCAGTCCTCTCTCTGTACTGGCTGGCTGGCAACTGCATGCTCCACCTACACTGCCAACGTCTGCATAAAAAGGATGTGCGAGAAAAAAAGAAATAAAGAAAGCAAGGAAAACTACTTGTCACTGCAACCGTATATCTCCTTTGGATCCCTTGGAGTGGCCAATAATTAAAGATCCATCCACAAAGGAACCACCAGTTCTTTTCATGCCAAAAGCAACTCCTGTTTTTGTTTAACTAGAAAGATGAACTGTAACAGGCCCCTTTTGCCACTTGTAGTAAAGATGAAGTGTCATCCCTAATCACTTGTAGCTCAACTGACCATAAACTTGATCAGTTATAGCCATGGGTTTAAAGCCATAAAATTTGATTATGTGACCTCTTTATTTGTAAGTTTTGAGTGGCATGTTCTGAATAATGGGGATTAGGGTAACGAGTATATGTATTTCGATGATTGTAAGTGTTAAGTTCCATACTCTAAACAATCTGTTCCGACATTCTAAAAAGATGAAGCGACACCATAAGCGGTATTGATTAGGGTAAGGAGTACATGTTTGCATGTTTATAACTCTTCAGTTACATGTTTTATCCAACTCTTTGGACACCTGAAAAGACGAACTACGTGCTTAGTTTCATGCAATTACAAGCTCACTAAAAAATTAAATTTTTTAGAAAAAACAATCAACCTATTCATACTTTAACACTTCTTAAATTCCACTAAGACTGAATCCCATGTATAGACTCGTGAATAGACTCCTCAGAAGAATATTCTATATATATTATATATTACGTGTGTGAAGCACCACCGAAACACCTACCACTCTAATGCAAAGCCTTTTAGGGGAGACTCTTCGCACGGACCCATAAGTAAATTAAATAATTATTAAAATTTAGATGATTTTAGTAAAATATAAATAATTTTTAATTCTGAAATTAAATTTAAGTGATTTTTTATCTCTATATAAAGATAATTTAAAGAACTACAACTTTTTAAATATAATTAAGATCAAATTTGAATTAGATGAATACATAAATCAAAAAACAAAAACTGTATTCAAATAGTCACAAAAATCGAGGAAAAAATATTTTTTCCCCGAGCATCCACAACTTCTCCTGGCATCTTCTCTCTCTTACTTTTAAAAAAATTATTGCGGACACCGGGCAGACGGCGAACGTGTTGTACTCAGTCTAAGCCTACAATGTGGACTCAACTTAAGTTGACACCTGATCCACTTCTGAAATCTTCTTGACCTCACCACAAATCAGTACTTTTAGATTTTGGTATCATATTGAGTTTTATATAATAATTGATTTATACAAAAGTCTAAGCTGTCGAGAAAAAACAGGCAATATACACTGATACTTCATGAAGTGATGCATTAAGAATGGGGGATTAGGGCAAAGTTACTTGTTGTTTTGGATGCATACCATGTGTTGTGTCGCCATCTATGCAGAGGGGTACAAATACAATACACACAATGCAAGAGAGCCAAATGGTGTCTTTGCTCCCTTTTGTCATCAAGGTGCCAGAGCATACGACAAGCGGATGCCTGCATGCATGCATGGCTAGGTAGGCCTTTGTCTTTATATTTTCCCCACGGCAAGCCATGGGTGTGTCAGCCTTACACGTACTCTACTCTATCACTGTTGCATGTAACGGCCGGCTTCACTGACAGCTGGGCCTGTGTTTACTCTGGGCCCTGTTTAGGATTATTGTTATAACAAATAGTTTTCTTTTTGATACTGGGTCATTTTTTTTAAAAAAAATATTTTGCTAGACACTACAACAAATGTTATTTTTTTGACAAAAACTTTACGAAGAAATGTTTTAAGGCCACAAATAATTAGTAACTTATGATAAATTTAGTTGTGTTGTCATAAATTTAAATAGAGATCAAATTTAATCCTAACTTTGTGATGTTTTGATATATCCTCATAGATTGTAATAAAAAATCACCAAAGAAAGATCAAGAAATAAGACAATTGTCACGGAAAAGTGATATCTAGTGAAATCTAGATGTGACAAATCAGAAAACTCCACATATTTTGTGTTGTGGGGTTTGACATTTATGTAAGATATTTATTATATCTAGTGAAATACAAAATATAAGATATATAAGTTTTTTAATCTTGTTTTAAAATATAAAGTGCACATGTATATCAATACTTTTTCTATCTTTATTTATTTCTCTACTTTCTCTTTGTCATTTATAATAAATCTCTCACACTAAACATTCTCTTTGACATATTAGTATTTTCTCTTTCTGATTCTCTTAAACTTGGAGCTTGCTTAATCTTTGTGCATGGTCAAAATATGATTTTACATTTTGACAGAGAGAGTATTTCATCAAGTAACAAATGACCATATCTAAATATGATATGTCAAACAAATTTTTTTTTAAAAGCACGGTAATACTAAATGGAGCATAAGTTCTATACAAGATCTTCAAAAAAAAAAGATTTTTTGTTGGATAGAGTAGCTTCTTAGAATTTGTATTAGTTTTTCTATTATGATTCTTATTAAAATTTTGTTAAGAGTTATAAAATAAGAACAATTGTATCTATTTTTACAAGCAAGCAATAAAACCCTAAAATCAACTTGGTATCAGAGCCATTACCGCTCAAGTACCGCCTCCACTTTTACTTACCTGACTTCACCGACCGCCCGCCGCCGCGCCTCTGCACCCGCGCACCGCCCATGCCTGGCCGCCTGCGCCCGGCGACAGCGATTAACGCTCTGCAACCGTGCACCACGACCACCGCCGAGCCCGTGTCCGCACGTTGCCTGCCGAGCTAGCGCCCCGCCGGCCTACCCGCCAATTTTTTTTTACTCAGTGATTTAGAGGACTCCAAGTCAAGATCTTCTGTGGAAAATCTGGATCTCATGTATACTAGATCTTTTGTGGGGTAAAAGAGAGAGAGAGAGAGAGAGAGAGAGAGAGAGAGAGAAGGGGATTGTGAGTGCATGTGCTCAATTTCTTTTTGGGACTTGTTGAGATGACAACCACGGTTCCAACCGTGGAGGAGTTTATGGTGAAGATGATGGAGATGATGACAATGAGGACGAATGACATCTCATTATCGGACAAAGCTGTGATGACAATGCCATATTCACAGACAGTGAAAAAGATAGAGCTCATGTCAAATGATGTGAAGCTGGAGGGAACCAAAAACTATCTGAGTTGGTCTAGGAGGGTGATTATGATTTTGGAGGCAAAGGGACTTGTTAACTGTGTGCAGGAGACATCTGTCGAGTCTCTTAAAGATAGTTCAGAATGGCAGAACTGGAAAACCACTAATTCTCTGGTGAAAGCGTGGTTGCTGAACTCAATGAACCCTTCTATTACTATGATGGTCGAAGCCACTCCAACTGCAGTCGGGATGTGGGCTGTACTAGCTAGATTATATTCTGGAGCTGGTAATGCTATGATGATGGCTGAGGTGCATAGGAAGCTTGGAGGAATGATTCAAGAGGAGCGGACTGTATTCAAGTACTATAATGAACTCCAACGACTTTGGACAGATTTGAACTACTATGATCCGTTAGACATTCCTCATGCCGAACATCTGACTATGTTCAAAAAGTGGGTGGATCGCAGGAGAGTACTTGACTTTCTGCAATGCTTGAATGCTGAGTTTGAGCCTAGAAGAGCTGCCGTTTGCCACCAGCTACATCTGCCCCACCATGGAGGAGGCATTTGTTGCTATGGTGATGGAGGAGACCCGGTTACGGGTCATGACATCGGGTACCCTACCACCTCTTGCTAGATCTGCGTTGACTGTTGCAGATAACCACGAGTGCTTTACTTGCGGGAAGATTGGCCACATTAGTTGGAATTGCCCATAATTACGCGATTTTGGGCGTGGCAGGGGTGGTAGAGGACGTGGAAGAGGCCGAGGTGGAGGACGTGGTGGTGGTAGGCGCTAAAGTCCTAAAGTCAAACTTGTTGTGTCTGATGAGGGATCGGTTGCGCATGACAAAGAGGAGTTTTCTGAGTTGGAGGAGCTACGACAGTTCAAAGCAAAGGTTGAGAGTTCCACTAGCAAATCCATGGCCACCCAGGAGATCCCTATAACCACTACATTTGGTACTTTTGCCAATTATGCCCATGCAGGCACAAGTATTGAGGCACGGGCTTTTTGCATCCTCACATACTTCTCCTTTAGATTGGATAGTCGATTCAGGTGCATCTAGACATTTCACTGGTGCTTCTAGTGAGTTTGCATCGTATTCTCCATATTCTTTCATGCACCGTGAAACTGTTCAAACTGCTGATGAGACTGCACAACCCATCAAGGGAGTTGGCACAGTTCAGTATACACCTACCATTACACTATCCTCTATTTTGCATGTTCCCTCCTTTCCGGTTAATCTTCTTCTGTGAGTGCTTTGGTGAATCAAATTGATTGTGGTGTTTATATTGACCGAGATGTCTGTCATATTCAGGAGAGGCAGACAAGGAGGGTCTTGGGTACTGGGACTAGGCGTGATGGAATGTAGTATTTGGATCGAGGGACTATGAATGCTGTAAGTACTGCTTTGACTACTGCTGTAGGTGAAGGAGAGGCTGAAATGATGCTTTATCACTATCATTTGAGTCATCTATCATTTGACCGATTGAGAAGTATGTATCCGGATGTTATGAGTCGAGTGCCCATGAAGAAACTCATATGTGATGCCTGTGAGTTTGGCAAGCACGCACGATCATCTTATGGTAGTATTGGGCTTCGTACTATTGAACTATTTGTACTTATTCACTTAGATGTTTGGACTTCTCCGGTTATTTCTATTCATGGTTTTAAGTACTTTGTTATTTTCATTGACTGTTATTCCCGTATGACTTGGCTCTATATGATGAAGAATAAGAATGAAGTTTTGTGTTGCTTTCAAGATTTCTATGTTCTTGTGCAAAAACAATTCAATACTCATGTTCGTATTGTTAGAACTGATAATGGAACTGAATATGTCAACAAGGAGTTTGCGACTTTTCTTTCATCTCAAGGGGTCTTACATCAGACAACCTGTCCAGATACATCGGCACAGAATGGTGTGGCCGAGCGAAAAAACAGACATCTTTTGGAAACTACCCGCTCACTCATGTATGGGATGAATGTGCCAAAAATCCTGTGGAGTGAAGCCGTTATGACAGCGGCTTACTTAATTAACCGCATGCCCTCAAGAGTGTTAGGTATGAAAACTCCCTGTGAGTTGCTTATGGGAACGAATACATTTGTTGTCTCTCCAAAAGTGTTCGGTTGTGTGTGTTTTGTTCAGGATTATCGACCCTCTGCAGGAAAGCTGGACCCTCAGGCTTTAAAGTGTATATTCGTGGGATATTCTTCTCGACAGAAGGGCTACATGTGTTGAAATCCTCAGGCCAAACGGATGTTTGTGAGTATGGATGTCACTTTTCGGGAGTTTGAGCCCTTCTATGGTGAGAAATTGAACTGACGCCTTTATTTGGTGATATCTCTTCTCGCCTGCCTAGTGTTGGTAGAGAGGGGGAGACTGATGAAGTGAGTAGTGGTGACCATGGTAGAGGTGGCGATGTTGTTGTGGGTATAATTCCATGTCCTGTTGAGGATGAGGGAATGTGTGCCAATGGAGGTGGAGATATTGGAGTTCTCAAGAGGAAACGTTTTCGTGGCACTGGATTTCAGGGAGAGCAGCAGCAGCCCTAGTCTCCTATGATTGAGATTGATGACCAGTCATCCATGTAAGTCATTGTCCCTGACCCCTCCTCAGTTGTATCACCTTTGACCCCGTCTTCCTCTAAAACAGGTGGTAATGTATCTCTTATCTTCCTATTTTTCATCGTAGAGAGCCCTGAGTCAATGCCAGTAAACCTCCGGCTAGGTATGGCTTTGAGGGTGATCTTTCTCATATTATCTCATATTCTTCTTTGTCTCCTGCATATAAGTCTTTCATTGCATTATTACAATCTGTGCTCATACCAAAAGATTGGAAAGTGGCAATGCAAGATCCTTTGTGGTTTTGTGCTATACAGGAGGAACTTTAGGCATTAAAGAAAAATGAGACTTGGGAACTAGTCTCTCTTCCAATCGGGAAGAAAGCTGTTGGATGCAAATGGATGTATACCATAAAGCAAAATGTAGAAGGCAAGATTGAGAGATATAAGACGAGACTGGTGGCAAAGGGATATAGTCAAATGTACAGGATTGACTATGGTGATACTTTTGCACCAGTAGCAAAAATGAGTACGGTGAGAACTTTAATCTCATATGCAGTAAACTTCAACTGGCCCTACATCAGCTTGATGTGAAAAATGTCTTTTTGCATAGTGATTTACGGAAAGAGGTATATATGGAGGTCCCACCAGATTTTCTTGACAGGGGAAAAGTGTGCAAGCTGAAGAAGTTCTTATATGGATTAAAACAATCTCCGAGGACCTGGTTTGATAGATTCAGACGTGAAGTATGTAGTATGGGTTACAAGCAATGTAATGGGGATCATACTGTCTTTTTCAGGCACTCTGGAGCACTCATTACAATACTTGTTGTTTATGTCGATGATATTATCATCATACGTGATGATGCTGAGGAGATTGTCCGTCTGAAGAACAAGTTAGATAAAGAATTTGAAGTGAAAGATTTGGGTCATCTCAAATATTTTCTTGGCATAGAGATTGCACGGTCTAAAAAAAGTATAATTCTCTCACAAAAGAAATATACTATAGATTTGCTGAATGAAACTGAAATGTTAGGATGTCGTGTTGTCTCTATTTCCATTGAGCATAATTATAAGTTGAGTGATCAAGCTGGAGACCCAACTAACAAGGAGAGTTATCAAATACTTGTTGGGCGTCTTATTTACCTTTGTCACACAAGACCCGATATTACTTATGCGGTAAGTGTGGTAAGTAGGTATATGCATGACCCAAGAGTGGAGCACATGGAAGCAGTATATAAGATTCTAAGATATCTGAAGTGTAGTCCAGGAAAAGGTCTCTGGTTCAGGAAGAATATGAATTTTGATGTGGTTGGCTATTGTGATGATGACTGGGCAAGTTGTTTAGATGACAGGAGATCAACATCAGGGTATTGTGTTTTTGTGGAAGGCAACTTGGTGTCATGGCGAAGTAAGAAACAGAATGTTGTTTCTCGATCTACAGCAGAAGCAGAATACATGACTATGTCTTCTCACTTGTGTGAAATGCTCTAGTTAAGAGGTTTGTTGTCAGAGTTACAATTATTTCGAGGTGAAGTTTCGATACTGTGGTGTGACAATAAGTCCGCAATCAATATTGCTAATAATCCAGTGCAACATGACCGCACCAAAAATGTGGAAATTGATCGCTTCTTCATTAAAGAGCGTTTAGACAAAGAAAACTTAAAACTAGAGTATGTATCTTCTGGAGAGCAACTTGCTGATTGTTTGACAAAAGAAATTAGTCACAAAGAGTGTGTTAACTTATAACAAAGTGGAGATGATTGCTATCCATCGCCCAACTTGAGGGGGAATGTTGGATAGAATAGTCTATTATGATTCTTAGCCTATTAGGGTTCGTATTAGTTTTTTTATTATGATTTTTATTAATCCTTTATTAAGAGATAAAAAAAGAACAATTATTATTTTTACAAGTAAATAATAAAAATCCTAAAATCAACTTTTTCTGATCCTCAATAACTCATCAGATCCAAATCTAACACTGATTTAATCTGTGCCCATCAACGCACCAAATAAAGTTGTAAGTTGTAACAAAACATCAATGTTGCAACTATCAATATGACATTAAATAGTTGTATATGCTAATTGTTGAATCTTGAGTCCCGATTAGGATTTTGGTGATTAATGACATCCGTTAGATTTGCAACTAATCTTTGTATGTGAGACACAGGTAAATCAAAGGAGAAAGCATCAAGAAAAGACAAAGCAAGGTTATCAAGACTCCATAAAGCGAAAACGACGAAAATCTCGACAAAAGTACAAATACCTAAACCTAGCGTCTTCTCGTTTTGAAATTTTCTAGGTTAGATGGTCGTACTATTAAGAGGGTTCTTAGCACAAGTATCTTGATCAACCTTGAAGTTTTTAGAAGCATATTTGCATTTGCTTTTGCCCCAAATCAAAAACTGAGTAAAAAATTCAGAAGTCAGTTTTCGGTTTGTACTGGCCGGACAGTGTCTGAAGTGACCGGACAATGTCCGGCCAATACAAACATTATCAGTACTTTGCAAACACGCGCAACAGAGACAAGTTCATTTGTCCGGGACATCTGTCCGGTGAAGGCCGGACATTGTCCGAAGTGACCGGACAATGTCCGGCCAGTACAAATGTTCGCAGCTTATTAATTTGAGACAAATACACTTGTCCGGAGGATTTGTCCGAAGTGACCGGACAATGTCCGGCCAATACAAAATCCTGGCTAGTGTTAGGGCCGTGTTAACAGAGACAAATCTATTTGTCCGGACATTTTGTCCGGACAAATCCTATATGTCCGGCCTATACAAAAATCTGGAGTATATTATGTTAAGTGTTAACAGAGACAAATACATCTGTCCGGACATTTTGTCCGGACAAATGTATCTGTCCGGCGTGTACACTTCATTTTTAACAATGGTGTTAACAGAGACAAATGCATCTGTCCGGACATTTTGTCCGGACAAATACATCTGTCCGGCCTTCACATTTTGATTCAAACGGCTACTGACACTCGCAATTCACGTGAATAACGGTCAAAATTTTTGTACTGACCGGACATTGTCCAAAGTGGCCGGACAATGTCCGGCCAGTACAATTTTCGCCCAATCTTCTTGATTTCGACCGTTTTTTTTGAGAGTATAAATAGATCACTGTTGTAGATGTCAAGTACACACGAAATACACTTCATAAACCCTGAGCAACAGTGTGCAAGCTCTCACACATCCATTCTCTAACAATTAGAGTCAAAACTTGAGAATTCTTGAGTGCTAGTTGAGTGATTTTGGTTCCAAGCCTTTTGCATTTGCATTGTGTTCATCAAGCTTTGAGGTTGATCAAGCAAGGTGCTAGGCTTATTACTCTTGGTGATTGCCGTCACCTAGACGACCCAGGAGGTCCGGCGATCTCTCCATCGACGGTGTGTCGGAGAGGCCCGGCGAGTGGTTGTAAAGGCTTGGAGCTCGCCTATCCGGAGTGGAAAAGGGCTACCTCTAGTGGAATCGAAGCTTAAGCTCAAGCGAAGAGCGCTTCAACGAGGATTAGTGGAAATCGGCAAATTTCCGAGACCTCGGAAAAAACTTGATCTCTTCGGTTACCTCTACTACTTGCTTAATTTTCATAGTGATTGAATTGTTGCTAGTAGTTTCATATAAATTGCTAAATCTGAATTGAATTAATTTTCATATCCTTAGAATATTTGTTATTGCAATCTTAGGTTGTTAAACCCTAATTTAGAAGAAAATTTTAAAACCGCCTATTCACCCCCCCTTTAGTCGGCATCCTTCGATCAACACGTGGTATCAGAGCTCTAGGTCTCTCTTTTTAGGCTTAACCGTCTAGGGAGAGGATGTCGTCGATCAAAGAAAACTATAATGGAAAGGTTCCTTTCTTCAAGGGTGACAATTATTGCTATTGGAAAATTAGGATGGCGGTTTATCTAGAATCCATTAGTCTTGATGTTTGGAGGGTCACTAGAGATGGTTTTAGGACTCCAATTGACTTAGAAAATCTCACACCTCTAGAATCGAAAAACCTTCAAGCAAATGCTCAAGCAAAAAATGCCATATTTAATGGCCTTGACTTAAGTGAATTCAATCGCATTAGCAATCTTGATACATCCTATGAAATGTGGAAAACCTTAGAGGTAATTCATGAAGGAACATCAAAAGTCAAAGAAGCTAAGCTAATTAAATTAACTAGAGAATACAACTCCTTTTTCATGCTTGAATCTGAAAATGTTAGTGACATGTATACTAGACTAAATCTAGTAATCAATGATCTCAAAGGTTTAGGTACAAAATTTGAAGATATTGACATTGTGCGTAAAATGCTTATGATTTTACCATCGAGTTTTGATACAATTGTGACAGTGCTTATCAATGGCGATCTCTCTTCCACAACTCCTACCGAACTCTTGGGTACTCTTATCACCCATGAAATGCAAAAAGAAGAAAAGAAAGGGATCGTGGAAGCATCCGGATCAAAGAAGAAAAACTTGGCATTTAAGGCAAAAGTCGAGGAAGCCAAGGAGGATAGTTCGGATGAAAGCTCCGATGGTGATCTAACTCTTCTTGTGAGAAAAACCCGCAAACTCCTAAACAAGATCAACAAAAGAGGATTTGAGTTTGACAAAAGGCGAGGACCTCATAAGAAGACTGGATTCAAGAACATTATATGTTATGAATGTAATGAGAAGGGACACTTTGCCTCAAGATGTCCAAATAAAAAGGGTGATAATCAAAGATTTCATGAGAGGAAAGATGACGGTGAAGGGACAAAAGGCAAAAAGAAGCTTTTCAAGAAGTTCTACAACAATAAAAGCAAGGGTCAAGCCTATGTTGGTGAATGGTATTCCGGATCGGAGGAATCCGAATCGGAGGATGAAGTACCATCATCTTCTAAGAAAATGGCGGGAATTGCTATCGGAGAAGCCACTTCGTTTGAAGACAAGTCATCATTATGTCTTATGGCAAGTGATGATGCTAAGGTATCGGATCTTGAACCTTCCTATGAGGACCTTGTTGATATGGTTATGGAACTAAATGAGGCATTAGGTAGAGTAACTAAGGAGAACAAACTGCTTAAGAAAGAATATTCAACACTTAGTGAATTATATGCAGAACTAAATAACTCGCATGAGGCACTTCTAATGAATGAAATTATTGATTCTAAACAAACAAATGAAATAGGCATTACGTGTGATATTCTAGACGAATCAACTCATGATGTCTCTCTTTCAAAATCATTCACTTGTAATGTTTTAGAAATTAATCATGAAAATGTTTGTGATGAAATTGTTGATAACAACTCGAACTTGATTTTAGAAAATTTAGAACTCAAAGCACAAGTAGAAAAACTAAATCTAGGACTAGCAAAATGCTTTAAAGGAAAAGAAATTTTGGACAAACTTCTTAGTGAACAACGATGTTCATTTAGAAATGAAGGCTTAGGATATGAACCGAACAAGAGAAAGAAATTGAGTACTAAAATGACTTTTGTAAAGGCCACAAATATGTTTTGTCACAAATGTCATAATGTAGATCATTTGCCGGAAAATTGTCCCTCAACTTCTAGAGCTAAAGAAAATAAATATCACTCCCATTACATGCTAAAGAAAACAAAGCACGGAAGAGTAATTGCAAAATTCATTGGTTTACCTCATCAAAATAAACATAAAAAGAAAATTTGGGTACCAAAGACTCTTGTTGCTAACTTTCAAGGACCCAAACAAGTTTGGGTACCTAAAAGCATCTAACCCTTCTTTTAGGTAAACTACAAAACCGGTGGGAGGCATTGGGTGCTTGATAGTGGATGCACCCAACACATGACCGGTGATGGAAGTCGGTTCTCTTCATTTGAGAATGGTTGCAATGACGTTGATAAAATCACGTTTGGTGATAATAGCAAAGGAAAGGTAATTGGATTAGGTAAAGTCGCAATCACAAACAACCTTTCCATCTCAAATGTATTACTTGTTGAATCTTTGAACTTCAATTTGCTTTCGGTTGCAAAAATTTATGATTTGGGTCTTAGATGCATTTTTGAACCAAATTGTGTTATCATTGAAAGTCTAGAAGACAAGTCTTTAATTTTCAAAGGTTTTCGATATGGAGATTTGTATTTGGTTGATTTCGGTTCAAAAGACTCTTGCATTTCAACATGTTTGGTTGCTAAAAATTCTTTGGGATGGCTTTGGCATCGTCGTTTGGCTCATGTTGGGATGCATCAATTAAACAAACTTTTAAAAAGAGATTTAATCCTAGGTATGAAAAATGTAAAGTTTGAAAAGAATAAACTTTGTAGTGCATGTCAAGCGGGAAAACAAGTTGCTAACACTCATCCCGCTAAAAATATTTTGTCAACATCTAGACCACTTGAGCTTTTGCATATGGACTTGTTTGGTCCATCGGAAACTCAAAGTATTGGTGGTAGTAACTATTGCTTTGTCATTGTTGATGATTTCTCTCGATTTACTTGGATTTTCTTTTTAAATCATAAATCCGATGCTCCAAGTGTGTTTAAAAGATTTGCAAAACGAGTTGAAAATGAATTTGAATTCTCCATCAAGAAACTTCGAAGTGATCACGGTGGAGAGTTTCAAAATTCTGATTTTGTTGAACTTTGTGACGAATCTGGAATCAAACACGAATTTTTCGTACCATATACTCCTCAATAAAACGGTGTTGTGGAAAGGAAAAATCGAACATTAATTGAAATGGCTCGAACTTTATTGGATGAATATAAAACCCCCACTAGGTTTTGGGCCGAGGCCGTAAATACGGCTTGTTATGCCATAAATCGGCTTTATACTCATCCTTTATTAAACAAAACTCCTTATGAGCTAATTATTGGAAGAAAACCAAACATCTCATATTTTCGAGTTTTTGGTTGCAAATGTTACATCCTTAAAAAACGCATGCATCTTGGAAAATTTCAAAGACGTGTTGACGAGGGCTTTCTTGTTGGATACTTGTCAACGAGTAAGGCTTATCGTGTTTTTAACATCATAACCGAATGCATTGAAGAAACATGCAATGTTGAGTTTGATGAATCTAATGGCTCTCAAGAAGAGTATGAAGATATTGAGAATGTAGGAAATGAAGAATTACGAGAAGCTATGAAGAACATGACGATTGGAGATATCAAGCCCAAAGATGAAGATTCAAAGTCCCCCGATCATGAAAATGAAGTAGCTTCTATGATTCCGGAAGCTCCCACTCAAGTTGATCTTAATTCGGAAATAAAGGAAAATGAAGATCAAACATTGCAAAATCCAAGACTTCATCAAACCATCACTAAAGATCATCCTGTCAACTAAATAATAGGTGATGTCGGTAAAGGTGTCCAAACTCGCTCTAGAATTGCATCTTTTTGCGAACATGCATTTTTCATTTCTAGTATTGAGCCTAAATGCATTGATGAAGCTTTAGCGGACCCGGATTGGGTAAATGCTATGCATGATGAGTTAAACAACTTTACTAGAAATAACATTTGGGAACTTGTAGAACAACCTCTTGATCACAATATAATTGGTACAAAATGGGTTTTTAGAAATAAACAAGATGAAAATGGCATAGTTGTGAGAAATAAAGCTAGATTGGTAGCACAAGGTTATTCTCAAATTGAGGGATTAGATTTTGATGAAACTTTTGCTCCCGTAGCTAGACTAGAGGCCATTCGCATCTTACTTGCATTTGCATCATGTTTTGAAATCAAACTATTTCAAATGGATGTTAAAAGTGCTTTCTTAAATGGTGAAATTTCGGGACTTGTATTTGTAAAGCAACCACCGGGTTTTGAAGATCCAAAATATCCAAATCACGTCTATAAACTCTCAAAAGCTCTTTATGGTCTAAAGCAAGCCCCTAGGGCTTGGTATGAAAGGTTGCGAAATTTCCTAATTTCACAAGGTTTTAAAGTTGGAAAAATTGATACAACTCTCTTTACCAAAATCATAGACGATGACTTCTTTGTTTGCCAAATCTATGTCGATGATATAATTTTTGGTTCCACTAACGAGTCTCTTTGCCAAGCTTTTGGTGAAACCATGTCCAAAGAATTTGAGATGTCTATGATAGGAGAATTGAGCTTTTTCCTCGGACTTCAAATTAAGCAAATCAAAGAAGGCATATTTGTGAGTCAAAGCAAATACGTGAAGGATTTGCTCAAAAGATTCGGTATGGATGATTCAAAACCAATCAAGACTCCCATGGCTACAAATGGGCATTTGGATCTAGATGAAGGAGGTAAACTGGTAGAACTCAAATTATATCGTTCTATGATTGGTAGCTTATTATATCTTACTGCCTCTAGACCGGATATTATGTTTAGTGTATGCATGTGTGCTAGGTTTCAAGCTGCTCCTAGAGAGTGTCACCTAACTGCAGTAAAAAGAATTTTCAGATATCTAAAACATACACCAAACATAGGACTTTGGTATCCTAAGAATGCTAGTTTTGATCTCCTAGGATATTCGGATTCTGATTATGCCGGTTGTAAAATTGATAGGAAAAGTACTCCCGGTGGTTGTCAACTTCTAGGAAGATCATTAGTCTCTTGGATTTCAAAGAAACAAAATTCAGTTGCACTCTCAACCGCCGAGGTGGAATATGTTTCGGCCGGTAGTTGTTGTGCACAACTTCTTTGGATGAAGCAAACCTTGTTAGATTATGGCATAAAAGTCAATTGTGTTCCACTTTTATGTGATAATGAGAGTGCCGTTAAAATTGCCAACAATCCTGTTCAACACTCTCGGACAAAGCACATTGACATTAGACATCACTTTCTAAGGGATCATGTATCAAAAAGGGGTATAGTGATTAGTCATGTTTCAACCGAAAATCAATTAGCAGACCTATTCACTAAACCCTTGGATGAGTCAAGATTTAGTAAGTTAAGAAATGAATTGAATGTCATTGATATTTCAAATGTCATTTAATCTCTTACTTATCTTGAATTGATTGTTAGTTTGATTGTATCTAGCATATATACTCTTGGCTATAAATTTATATATTAATGTAGGCATCTATGCCCATCACTTCCTATTTTGAAGAAAAAGTCCAAGAATTCACCACTTTGTCGTTTTTCAACAAAATCTGGAGAACACATTAAGGGGGAGAAACTTCAAGATCATTGAATGCTTGTATACCCCAAAATTGTGTACAAAAAGGAAAAATATGCATGTTGTTTATAAAAAGGGTCAATTTTAAAATCAAAAAGGCTAAAAATGCTAAAATGTTCAAATTATGTTAAAATAAAACAAAATATTCAAAAATATCTTTCAAAAGTGTTTTCAAAGGTTTTGAAAGTGAAAATAAAGAGTTTCAAGCTAAAATGTTGAATTTTGATAAAATTGAACATCTAAGGATCTTGTTTTGACCTAAAATGACTTATTTCTATAAATCAAAATCGGTTGAGTTTTGACAAAAAGTCTCTACATGAAACACTTAAAGATCAGTCATTCGAAGACATTTCATGTTAAACCTTTTCTCAAAAGACCTATGGTTTGAAAGTTATCACATTTTGCAAATCGCCCGAAAACGAGCTTTGACACGAAAATACCCAAAATGTGCATTTTGTGAATTTCGCTATTTGAGCCAAGATCTCTTCCATATTTTGGCTTGAAATAGTATTTAGAATTCATACAAGGCCAAACATCTCCGAAAAATTCAAGTTTCATAAAAATTTGACAAATTGGTGAAAAATCGTTCTGTTTTACCCGTTTACCCTAAAAAGCGATTCGGAGGCTCATTCTAAAGTCTATTTCTCTCAAATTTCTCCTCAAAGCTAGCTGGATATATTCCAAACATGATACTTGAGCTTATCCAAAATTCAAATCTCTTTTTGAGTCAAATCTGACAAATTTGCAAAAATGTCAGAAGTTTCAGAGGCAAATCTGAACTGACCGGACAGTGTCCGGCTAGATCGGACTTTGTCCGGCCATATCGGACAGTGTCCGGTAAGATCGGACATTGTCCGGCCTGTGCACGATGGTTCAGTTATTAAAACCACCCGTGATTCTTTTTCTTCCCCAAATCGATTAGAACTTCTTTGCTGCTGCTCTCCACCACCACATCCACTGTTCATCTTCTCTTCTCCGGACAAGAGGATAAGTCCGGCCATCTCCCGTCCGGCCTCAAAGTTGATCTCTTGGGCATCTCCTCTTTCCTGGATTAGGTCAGTTTTGTGTCTCCTCCTCCTCTGGTTTATGCATTTCATCTCATGCCATACTAGGGTTTGATTTTATTCAAATGTGTTTGCATGTTAAATCTAGATATGAATTCATGAAATTAACATCTAGGAGTAGTCATAATTGAGATGATTTGTACAAAATAGCAGTTTATCATTGACATGCATGATATAAGAGGATCAAATCGCCATTTAGAGTTAGATTTTGGAACAATATCAAATATGTTTGTATGGAAAGATGATGGTCTGATAAAATCAAAATCTCTAGAGTTAAATGACGTATTTCTATCGGATTTGTTTAGATTATTTTCCATGCACAAGATGAGTGGTTAAGATGAGCAATATCGTAGATGATTTCTTAAAGTGCCCTAGATCCTTGAGTTTGATCAAAGCAAATTGAGTAGAACAAAATTGAATCAAAGAGCAGAAAAGGTTGATATGAAGTAAAAATTAACATCTATTAGCAAATGCATGAGTAAGAATTGTTTCATAGAAGAACTAGGTCATGCATCCACATCCTTCGGAAAATTAGTTCATTATCAACTCTTTCGAGTCATATCACGAACAAATTATCTATCTTTTCTCTCCAGAGTCACTATGACTGGAAGAATGAAGCAAACTAGCCGTCGTCATGGGCCTGGATCTTCTCAACAGGCTCAACCTATAGACTGGGACTCCTTGGCTATTGATGAGGATGATGCAGCTCCAGCATCTCCCGTTGGATCTCCCATTGATGATTCTGACTCGGTCGACAGTAGCAGCAGTAGTGGTGATGAGCAACCCAGAGGCCATCCAACCTTCACCGCTAGTGCTATTCGACGACTTCGTCGAAAGAACCCTTATGAGCATCCGAGGACATGTACTGAGAGGAATTTCTGGAATGCCTTCCAGATGTCTCAGTATCAAACCAGATTCTCTTCTGCTAAAGTGTTCGAGCATCAGGCCATTGACTGGAACTTGATCGAGAGCAAAGTTCACTATCCTCTCCGGGGCAAGTTCATGACTGTCAGATTGCACTCCTTCACCGAGATGAGGGAAGACTGGAAGTGGAACGTGGATATTATCCGCTCATTCTTCGCGACTCTTCATGTTGCCTCGGATCGATCCCATGTCGTCTTCATGAACAACAACTCCAGAAGAACTCTCACCAAGGCACAGTTTGAAGAGGCTCTACAAATCGAGCATGTTGACAACAGTCTTTTCGCCTTTGATGAAGTTCGAGTTGAAGACGTGGCTCATCTCTTCGACAATCCCGATCCAAATATTGGTAAAGTCTCTCAACTGATCCCTCCGGTGGCAATCCTAGAGAAGTTGAATCGCATGACTATCTTGCCAAAAACCGGAGATCGCGGGGCTGTCACCTCCACCATGCTACGACTTCTAAGAGCCCAAGTTGACGAGACACCTTTCGACTTTGTGGAGTTCATGTTCCACGAGATGCAGGAAGTTCAGATGGACCCGAAGAGGCTTTTGCCCTTCGCACCTTTCATCGCTCACACCCTGACCTACTTTGGACTGCATCGAGCTTCCCGTCTTTCCTCTATGGAGTACTATCGGTTGAAGAGCCTGGGGATCCTTGTTCGTTATGAAAATCAAGTTGGATCACCAGTTCATGGAGACGCGCCTATGTCTCCAGTCGCGGGTGCTCCCTCTCCACTTCAGTCCTACTCCATCTCCCAGAGCCCTGATGTCTCAGCTCCATACATGATGATCATGGAGCGGCTGGATCAGATGTCCATGTGATTCGAGACTCGCTTCGATGAGGTCGACACCAGATTGAGCTCCATCGACCATCGCCTCAACGTCATCGAGCCTCGCATCGATTCTATGAGTCAGGATATCTCTGAGCTGCGGGGACGTTTCGACGCAGGCCAGTATCAGCGTCGTCGTCGCGGCGATTCTTCTTCCGATCATCCTCCGCAGTCCTAGATTATCCGTCTCCTGTCTCTATGATCGTTTGTATCTATGTCTTCTCTCCTTTTATGGATGTTTGATGACAAAGGGGGAGAGTTATGTATGGATATATGTTGATATATGTGTTGTCATTATGTTTATGTTATGTTTATGTCGTCTTATCGTTATGAACATGAACATGGAAATAGATGTGCTATAAAAATGCTGCTTTGATATCTCTCTTGTGTATGTATGTATGTGTTGATACGTATGGTCATCTCGTTATACCTTGTCATGAATGTGTTTATGAACTTGAATGCAAGATTAAGGGGGAGCATCTCTTGCTTATACTCATATTTGTTATATCCATATGTTTTATGCATAACGGTTGTCATCAATCACCAAAAAGGGGGAGATTGTTGAATCTTGAGCCCCGATTAGGATTTTGGTGATTAATAACATCCGTTAGATTTGCAACTAATCTCTGTATGTGAGACACAGGTAAATCAAAGGAGAAAGCATCAAGAAAAGACAAAGCAAGGTTATCAAGACTCCGTAAAGCAAAAACGACGAAAATCTCGACAAAAGTACAAATACCTAAACCTAGCGTCTTCTCGTTTTGAAATTTTCTAGGTTAGATGGTCGTACTATTAAGAGGGGTCTTAGCACAAGTATCTTGATCAACCTTGAAGTTTTTAGAAGCATATTTGCATTTGCTTTTGCCCCAAATCAAAAGCTGAGTAAAAAATTCAGAAGTCAGTTTTCGGTTTGTACTGGCCGGACAGTGTCTGAAGTGACCGGACAATGTCCGGCCAATACAAACATTCTCAGTACTTTGCAAACACGCGCAACAGAGACAAGTTCATTTGTCCGGGACATCTGTCCGGTGAAGGCCGGACATTGTCCGAAGTGACCGGACAATGTCCGGCCAGTACAAATGTTCGCAGCTTATTAATTTGAGACAAATACACTTGTCCGGAGGATTTGTCCGAAGTGACCGGACATTGTCCGAAGTGACCGGACAATGTCCGGCCAATACAAAATCCTGGCTAGTGTTAGGGCCGTGTTAACAGAGACAAATCTATTTGTCCGGACAAATCCTATATGTCCGGCCTATACAAAAATCTGGAGTATATTATGTTAAGTGTTAACAGAGACAAATACATCTGTCCGGACATTTTGTCCGGACAAATGTATCTGTCCGGCGTGTACACTTCATTTTTAACAATGGTGTTAACAGAGACAAATGCATCTGTCCGGACATTTTGTCCGGACAAATACATCTGTCCGGCATTCACATTTTGATTCAAACGGCTACTGACACTCGCAATTCACGTGAATAACGGTCAAAATTTTTGTACTAACCGGACATTGTCCGAAGTGGCCGGACAATGTCCGGCCAGTACAATTTTCGCCCAATCTTCTTGATTTCGACCGTTTTTGTTGAGAGTATAAATAGATCACTGTTGTAGATGTCAAGTACACACGAAATACACTTCATAAACCCTGAGCAACAGTGTGCAAGCTCTCACACATCCATTCTCTAGCAATTAGAGTCAAAACTTGAGAATTCTTGAGTGCTAGTTGAGTGATTTTGGTTCCAAGCCTTTTGCATTTGCATTGTGTTCATCAAGCTTTGAGGTTGATCAAGCAAGGTGCTAGGCTTATTACTCTTGGTGATTGCCGTCACCTAGACGACCCAGGAGGTCCGGCGATCTCTCCATCGACGGTGTGTCGGAGAGGCCCGGCGAGTGGTTGTAAAGGCCCGGCGAGTGGTTGTAAAGGCCCGGCGAGTGGTTGTAAAGGCTTGGAGCTCGCCTATCCGGAGTGGAAAAGGGCTACCTCTAGTGGAATCGAAGCTTAAGCTCAAGCGAAGAGCGCTTCAACGAGGATTAGTGGAAATCGGCAAATTTCCGAGACCTCGGGAAAAACTTGATCTCTTCGGTTACCTCTACTACTTGCTTAATTTTCATAGTGATTGAATTGTTGCTAGTAGTTTCATATAAATTGCTAAATCTGAATTGAATTAATTTTCATATCCTTAGAATATTTGTTATTGCAATCTTAGGTTGTTAAACCCTAATTTAGAAGAAAATTTTAAAACCGCCTATTCACCCCCCCTCTAGTCGGCATCCTTCGATCAACACTAATTAATCAAAATCTTATCGCCGACTAGTATCATAAATTCATAATTTAGCATCTTTTAGAAGCGAAATGGACACAAATTGTTTACAAACTTTTTAATTCCTATACTTTGATGTTTATGGCGACGACAAGGGATTACGTACGATTTCTTCTTGAAAGCAACGCGAATCACATAAAATGTAAAATGAACTTTAGATTTTGGCAACTTGCAACTATTAGAGGACTACTCGTGCGCAAGAAAATGTCGAAAGGACAATATGTTCTTTGTTTCTTCTTGCTTCTTCCAAATTAAGATGGACAAGAATCCTAGGGTTCAATTAATTAACTAATTAAGCAACGTTAATTAACTGGTTTGGCACGAGATTTGAAACTTTATGATGTTTCATTCAATCAGATGAAGTCAATCAATCAACAAGCACTGCCGCCTTGCAACATTAAATTATATTCTCACATCACTTGTTGAGCACTTGAACATATGAATTAAGTTACATAATCAATCTGATTGTAGTTTAATTAGTAATACACTCACATACTCTAGTGAGACTATGGTTCAAAATTTCAATAGATTAGAGATTCATCTTGTGCTATAGGTACGTGAGTTATTTATTATCGGTGGAAAGTAGGATTTTTTTTATCATGTGGACCCTATATTTGTAAGTTTTAACTTATAATATGAGTTAACCAATTGTTCTAATACTTTAATAAATAATTAGGATACATAAGTTTAATCAAGTTATGCTTATCTCATATCTTTGACGTTTCAAGTTTAAGTACCGCACAGATTATTTGTTCAGTAACAACCTTATTACCTAATGCGTATTTTTGTCAGAAATTTCGAGGTGGTCAGCTGCACTTATTAGCTAAGCTAAGTCTTTATATTCTAATGTCAGGAACGTGCACACTTTAGTTTATTAACTGCATCAATCCCAATCATATAATCAATTTTAATGTGAAAACTTTAGATACATGCAATGGTACGTACATGTTGGCAATTACATACTTATGCACACTTAATGTATACAGTATCGATCTACTCCCGTGTACAAACTACAGGAACTTTGAACCAAGAAAGCAATGCAGGGGTTGATTAAATAATAAATACTGATCACTAACAAACCCAGGAAAAGGACATATTGATGTGAAAAGCTTACAAACACAAGTACAAAGTGGACAACTTTATTAAATACAAGTGTACTAATAATATACATAGACATGTACAAACCACAAGAAATTTTTAATATAAATAGTCTTTTAAAAAAGAAACTTGCAAATCTAACTCACTGTTCTAAAAATTTACAAAAATAACATTTTTTACAAATGCGGTTCAATCTGAATGTAACATGATAGTAAGAGTGCGGCAAACTCTCTGACGCACAATCAATATGCGACAGAGACAAAATGCTACAGGACGAAGAGTTTGCCGCACCCTGGAGTGTGGAAAGGACTTATTTTTTTTCTTTTATTAACTTAAAACTCAAAGTTTTGTAGAGAAAAATTATAATTCTTTTAATATTGATATCTTTTGATCTATAATTTGGATTCATAATCCATTTGAATCAGTGTAATGGTGAGGCCAAAACGATCAAATCGACATAAATCGATCATTAACTGGGTTTATATATCTCAAGATATAATAATATATGATATCTTGTGATATATAGTTCTGGTTGATAATCTGTTTGTATCGATTTGATCGTTTAGTCCTGAAAAAATAAAAAAATTTAGTATAAATTAATCTCAAACTTATACGGGAGTTTAACTCGAACTTTCAGATTAAATTATATTAAAATTTTTTATTTTTCCAAAACTAATACGAATTGACAATTCATTTGAACCAGTGTAATGGTGAAGCAAAAATGATCAAATCAACATAAACTGATCATCAACCAAACACATATATCTCAAGATATCATAATATATGATATTTTATGATATATAGTTCTGATTGATAATCCGTTTGTATTGATTTGATTATTTTGGCTTCATGATTTTACTGATTCAAACGGATTGTCAATCCAAGTTAAGATCAAAAGATATCGATGTTGGAAGAATTGAAATTTTTTTTACAAAACTTTGAGTTTTGAGTGTGCGACAGAGACAAATGGCTGCATAAACAAGAGTCTTTGCCACACTCTGAGAGTGTGGCAGGAATTTTTATTTTTGTGCGGCATAAAGTTTTCCGCACTCCTGCTATCACGTGTTACGTTCAGACTTGAAACAGATTTATTTTTGCAAATTTTTGAAAAACTGATTTAGATTTACAATTTTCTTTCTTTAAAAGGTTATTTATATATAAAATTCCAAACTACAGTATAACTTGTTGGCATGGAGCATATTTACAGGTATTTTGGCATTAATTTGGTTACACAAGTAATTAGTAGTTGCAAATGGATTAGTCAAGTTAATTACTTCTTAAACAGTGCACTTTGGTATACTGTGTTTTTTCTTCCCTTTTATTTTGGCCACTACTCTGCACGTCCCTGTTGGAATGCACGTGAGTTCTGCCTTCTCTAGTTCGTTATATATACATCCTTGAGATTGTCCACACATTTTTTTTTCCTAAGTAATATTTCCTGATTTACAGTTTACACATGGGCAAAAACATATGTCATATCATGCAGAGTTAGGTCATCTTAGCTTAGAGTGCGGGCGAAATCTCAAAAGATTTGTCCTTTTTAAGAGTGATATAAGAAAACCTGTGATTTCTCTAGAAATTGGGAACTCATCCCTCTATTAGAAAAATTCATTATGATAATATGACATATGAATAAAAATCCCTGCCAAGTAATATACAAATATATGATAGCCAAACGAATCTTTTTGTGAAGTTTCTCCTTTGAGATGTACGAGAAAAATTTAGGTTTCTATACAAATATATTATAACGAAAGTGTGATTTGTGAAATTTCAATGGGAGTTTGGTGAACCCCACCAGACTCCACATGCCTCCACCTCCACATAGAGTTGGAGACTCAATACTCATTTATTACAGTTACATGAAAAATAGGTGAAAAAGACACTTTAAAATGTAGTTTAATTAAGCTCCATAACCAAAAAAATAAAAAAAATAATCTACAGTGAAGCAAAGTAAATGAAACTAGATCTCTCAAAAAAAATCAAACTCACCTCAACGAGGACTTGAATTTTTGATCTTTTACACAAACAGTCTTGATCATTGAACTATCACATGATTTTCAAAGTCATATACACAAATAATTTTCATATAAAACCCACAGGAATTGGTAAAAACTTCTACTCTTTTTTTCTTTTTTCTTTTTTTAAATGTCTATTTTTATTTTGACTATTTAGTATAGTGCAAGAAACTCCGCATCACTACTAAATAGGTGAAACAAATCCACTTTCTTTGACAACACAAGCTAATTTACCATAAGCCAAATACAAATTCTAATAGACAACCCATATGGCTCATGCCAATATACACTCACCTCTATTATTGTTATGCAAATTGGTCACTTCACTTTTAGATATCTTATTTCACAATAGAAACCTCTCTTACCACCTCTTTTCTAGAAAACATATCACTCTAGTTAAAAAAAATAGTATCCATAAAATACCACAACTTCACAATTTCTAGATACACTTTCTCTAAATAAATCCTACCAACTACACATATAACCTATTATTAAACGCTCTCAATGTCAGTTGTGGATCCATTGTATTAGCAATAGCGTCAATTAACAACCACAACTTTTTATAAAAAAATAATTGGCCTTGAGAGTATTAAAATAGATATGCTAAAAGAATTGACAACACTAAATATATTAATGATACACTGATACAAAGAACCCCACATGTAAGAATTTTTGAATCTACCACTATCCAAAAAGAAAAGAAAAACAAAAGTTAATCCGCCCCTCAAACCCAGACAGGTTTTCTTATTTACCCAGGGTAGCACTATTGAAAGGCTGTAGAAATTTTCAGGAACTTTTGGGGGCAAATATTCAATTCTATTGGTTCAGTTTTGGCCTGGGCCTGGTGTCAGGACTTTCATGAGAAACATGCAGCCATGTTTATCATGGGCCCACAGAGCAGAGACCACCCTTGCATGTAAAAGCAGTTGGGCATGGCTGCAGCCTCTACTCACTTGACCCATTTCCTTGAACAGCTCCCCCTCAGGGGTTGCCTTCCACACAACTGTCCTCACCCCCCGTACGAAAAAGAAATGGAGCCAGGCACTAATAAATTTTCATTGCAGGCTTTACCAGCCTTTCTAGGTGAATTTATTGAACCACTCATGCACTCCTATCTATCATCCTCATCACTCATGTTAAGAGTAGAACTAATATAAGGTAATATTCTACTACTCATGTTAAATACTCATATAGTTACTTATCATCTATCTCATAAAAATAATTGAGTTTAAATTTTTTTAATAAATTAATTTATCAAGACTTCAGTTTATAAGTCCGATAAATTCTCTTCCATCCATTTTAATTTATTAAGTGTTTTTAATAAAAAATATCTTGCGTTCACAATAAATCTTCTAATAAATTAAGCATTTGGTCTCAACTCCGACTTATAAACTCATAAGTTTAAACTAATCAAGCACATCTTTAACATTATCATATTGTTTTAGACAATTTGATTTGTGCTTGTTTTATGTGGAAAATGGCTTTTTGATGAGACTCCAAGGTTTGGATGATTGAATCTCACGAGGAAAGTATATTGTCCTCTTGTTGTCTACCTCCACTGTTTGATTTTAGGGGAGAACAACTCAATGAGAACCAAATAAGAAAGCAGGCCATGGATAGGCATGATTCCATCATTGTCTTAAGATTTTTGTAGTTAATCACACTAACACAGAATATTAACAGTTGTGGCAAATGGGGAGTTGAGAAGGGTCCCATTGGTCCCCTCCCCTAGTTTCGCCCACACTCAAAAAATTTTGTACTTGCAAGCTGCCATAGGTTCTTCTTTAAATAAGACACGATATGGGAAAGTCTTGCAACAATAGCAGATCCAGAAACTCACCATATAAGATTATACGCAAACAATTTATTCTATGATGGATGGGAGCGACGAAGAGGAAGAGTGTCCTAGTGGAAGAAGTTGAGAGGTGAAAAGGCGAACGAGGGGCATAATATGATATAGGCGGAAGAGAAGACATTTAGCTAGGGTTTATGCTAATAGACTAAGATGTGAGACCAATATAAAATTTTATTTTTAATATTCTCTAAAGAAGTTTAAGTATATTTTAAAGATCTGAAAGGTTATGGGGGTCAAACAACCCCACCGGTTAAATATATGTCCCTTACTGTCATACAGACAGCCGGTCAACATGGTGTAAGAGGAAGGCTTTGATGAATCAACACACTTCTTTTTTCCTATGGAAACAAGTGAAGAAACAAGAAATTACGGAACTGAAACAAGAACAATGATTTCTCACACCAAGCTTTTTTTATATGGTGAATGAACAAAGGAACAAAAGAAAGTTTCCCCTTTTTTTTGCTAACTTTTTCACTCTAATATCCTCACACCTCCAGTCTCATATCCACAAAGATCTCTCTGCAAATGCCTTCAGAAGAAGGGAAAAAGAAAGAAAGAATTGAAAAGAAGAGCACTGGGCAACAAAATTGCAAGAGGAATAGGGCTCCCTCATCTCCTCATAACACACCCTTCTCTCTTCTTTCAGAGCTCAAGAAGCTGCTACTACTTTCTTATTACTGCTAACATTCTCTGCTTGCCAACATGATCACTGATTCCTTTCGAGGTAAGATGACCACTCAACAAACAAGCGCAATGGGATGCCAGTTTATATATGTATGGTATACGCTCTTATCATACAGGTCATGTGCTAAGCCTTTTCCTCTTGGAAGCTGGAGTAGAGGCCTGGTTGCTGTTACCATTGTTGTTGTTGTTTGAATGTGATGATCCCAGAGTTGTGTCATCACTCCTAAAGCTGAAGCATGCCGCATCCAGCACACCACTTGGGCTCCACGGTACTGAAGAGCTTGCATTGCTGTGCCCTCTCTTCTTCACCAATGCCTTCTCTTGCATCACTTCATGGCATCTCACCATCCTCTCCTACAAATGCACACATCTTACATTTCAGAAACAGTACAAATGAAATGATACATTCATCTTGTTCTTCTGCAACTGCACGATGCGCCTCACCTTATTTACAGGGATCTCAGATGCTGCAAGAGCATCGCCAAAGTCAACAGCCTGGTTCTCAGCAACAGTGGATAGCGCCGCAACTGCGGCAATCTCAGAAGGTCTGAATTGCAAGAACCTATTATCTGTCGATCCATTGCAAACAGATGTTTTAATCAGTCCACAATCAAATGTTGCCATTGCAAATGTAGACAGGTCTTTCGATTAATTTCATGAGTAATTTCATCAAACCTTTAAGAGTGCCGACTACGAGCTCAGCGCACCAAGAAGCCAATGCATAGCGTGGTGGCTTCCCCCCATTGAACTTGCCCAGGAAGTAGCTGATAAAAGAGAATGGGGTCACAGCCTGCATCCTCCATTTCAGGGTACTCAGAACAAGAAGCTCCATCCTCTTAATAGTCCTTGCTTCGAACACATACTTCGCATCACAAACCTACACATTGATCAAGTTTTAGCATTTTAATCAAGCAATGATTGAACTATCATCTCTTTGATGCAATGCTGGTACTTCACCTGAAGGTCTAGAGGTAGAGGGACCACAGTCTCCTCCATCTTGACAGCAATGGATAGGCAAGCAACCGACAGCAACTGTTGCATCCAAGACTTATCATGCTACAAAGACAATAAGAAGAAACGATAATGCAGTGATCAGTGATTACTGATTAACTTCGATGCACCAAACAACCAATGCACAGTTTCAGATCCTTACTGGGAGTTCATATAAGGAGAGGAACCTATCCAAGAAGTTCACAGACAGGCAAACACTAGGTGGTCCAAAATTGTAGTAAGAATGGACCTGCAGCCCACATGAAAGAGACAAGCTCAGCACCTCGTCAGTTGCCACTTAAAACAAATTTGGCCAGATATAGGCAAAGGGGCATTAGACTCATTTCTCTCAGGGAGTTATCAAATTGGAAAGAAGACACAGGCTGTAAAACACACAACGTTAACCAGATTGCAACAAGATCAAACAGATGACGCAAGAAGCCAAGAACACAGTCACACACCTAAAATTGATCCATCCTAAAAATAAATAAATTTCAAGAATCAAGAAATCCTAGAGAAGTTTTTTTTTCACCTTGCAAATCCAATCAATGGCATAAGTCCTCCAAGAAGACTCCAATCCTCCATTCCCCAACCTCTCCAGATAATCCCCCCTGGGAAGATGCTCCATCTCCTTCTCCACCAACAATCTCACAGCCTCATCAGTATCCAGTGGGAGCCCAACACCAGCCAAGAAATCAAGGCCCCTCCCCACCTCCTCCACAACCCCCTCCTCACCATCACAACCATTAAGCCCAAGGATGCTGTTCTTGTCTTCCCCACAGAGCAAGGTGGAGGCACCACTGAAGCAAAGGATACCCATCCCAAGCACAAAAGATTGAAAGAAATGGGGGGCTCTCTGGGCAGGCACCTCTTCGCCGCTATTTGGTCCTAGAAATGGAGCCCTTGGGAGGCTTAGATGAAGAGGACCAGCGCGTGTATGTGTGTGTTGGAAAATGGCAAAGGTAAAGACAAGATGTTGGGGGTGTGTGGGTGTTGTGTGCGCGCTTGCTGGAGTCCTTGGAGAAGAGAACGGGGAGGGGTTTTGGGTATTTTATAGGTGGGGTGTGTGGTTTTAACTTCTAAGGGGAATGATTAAACAATAATCTGCTCCTCTGGGTTTGGCAGCAGATTTTGGGCATGGGTATTTTCTTCATCCCCCCCAGCAAGCTACCACACATGCAGTAGTACTAAATTTCAAGTTTATTGGTTCGCTTAAGGATCCAATCGATCCAATCAGAGTGAGGGTTTGCATTTTTGGAGGAAACGGACAATTATCATGGGTTTTCAGAATCCTCGAGCTAGACCAAGAAATATATACTAATTAGTATTGGAATATTTATGTGTTATTCAGAATAAAAATGACACATAGTTATTATTGAAGATCGTGAAAATATAAAATCTTGAGAAACCAGACGATATTGGCTTTGGGTTTCTGGAATTCCCGAACCAGATCAAGAAGGCTACAATATTGGCCAGTTTTGAAATATTTACGTGCTATTTGAAGAAAAATGACAACTAAATCTTATTAAAGATAGAGAAAATATAAAATCTTGAGAATTCAGTGATTATTTGGCTTAGGATTTTTATAATTCTCAGACCGGACCGAATATTTATGTGCTATTTTGAGGAAAAATAATAAGTAATTATTAGTACGGATCGAGAAAACATAAAAAGTTAAGATCTTAAGTGGTTATCGGCTTTGGGTTTCGGGAATTTGTAAGATCATACCAAGAAGACTGCTATACATGTTGGTATGGGAATGTTTATGTGCTATTTTGATGAAACATAACAATTAATTATTATTAAAAGTTGAGAAAAATACAAAAATTTGAAAAATTGAGCAATTACTAGCTTATTGGTGGAGACCAGGATTCTACGATTCTACGATTCTAACGATCTAAGATTCACGACTCACCAGCCGATTTCTGCTACTTTTTCTTGTGAAAAATGAACCACATTCAAGACAACAATACAACACAATGGACCAACTTTTATAAGTTCACATATATATAGTCATGTTTACTAATTTGTCTAGACATCGAGTTTAAGATCACCAAAGTATGTCATCTACTACTAATTGACATATTTAACGTACATTTTGTTTTTTTAATGAAAAATAGTGTACACTTCGGTTCTTCATAAATATTTAGTGTACGCTTCAGTTGTTCAGATTCGCAACTTTAATTTAAGTGTGCAAATTTGTATCGGCAATCCCAACCATAGATATTTAGAATAATATTTATAAATAACTCAAAATAAAAAAAATAATTATGAAAATGATCCACAGTTTGCCAAAATTACAAAAATCATCTGGTTAGGCGCGATAAGTCAATTATCGCGGTTTGGAATCGTGACAAGACGAATTGGACACTTAGCGCGCCTCACAAGCGCGACAGAAACCTTTTCTCCACGCTAATCACGACAGAAACTGGTTGAGTAGTTGAAGAGTATCATCATGCGGCAGATTAGATCGATTTTGTTTGGTATAGCACGGGGCATATACCAGTCAAAGAACACTTCGATCACTCGACCTTTTTCTGCTGCGGATGGGATGGAGAAAAAGTTTCTGTTGTGCTTGTGAGGCGCGATAAGTGTTTGATTCGTCCTATCGCAATTTCAGACCGCGATTAAATGAGTTGGAGGATTAGTTTTGTAATTTTGATAAACTGTGGGTCATTTTCATAATTTTTTTTTTTATTTTGGATTATTAATAAAAAAATCCATATATTTATGCATAGAGGAATCTTACAAGATTTTGTGCATTTACGACTAAAAATTCGTTTGACAGTTCTGTGGGTTAAGAAAATAGGTCTATAAAACCACTTCGATTGTTCAGAAAATCATATTAACAAACTGCCTTTGTTACCACAATACAACAGTCAATACTGATTTTCCCCTTATAGATTGTCTTATAGTTGAAAGAACAAAAATAATAAAAAAAAACCGATAATCAAAAAGAGCTGATTAAATTCTGCATCCCTTAGATAATACTGCCGCAACTATAATTCTCAAGTATCTGTCACTTTTATTAAATTGAATTTACCAGGCAATTATTATTTTAATAAAATATAATAAAAATATCCTTAATAAATACATATACAAATGAACTACACTTAATATAATAATGAGTTTTTTTTACTTCATTTATATATGCACACACAACCCAACCACTTAATTTAATAATAATAGTATGAAAAAACTTTACATAAAATTCATAAAATGAAAAATATTTGTGAAAAAAACTTTTGACAAAAGTGACTTTTTGAAGAACAGAGTTAGTAGAATAAGATGGAAGGATTTGTATATTGACAATTCTCAGTTCCCAACCATCGGATCAGTCTTTACTTGAGAATGGTTCCATGTAGAAAAAAGCTTATTTGAAGCCTGCGCTCATGTGAGAACCTGATATTCAATTGATCCAATAGTTAAGGACTGGGTCCTCATCTATCCTCACACAAATTCCTTCACGCATGCAAGTTTCTTTCGAGAAACATCACATCTAAAAAAACTGAACAAAACCTTTATTTTGCGGTACATTGCCAAAGAGGGCGTTAGACTTGGGAGCACCGAACTGAGAACTACACAGTTACTAAATCAATACACCAGGAAAGAGAATACATTAAAATCACCAATTCTGTTTTGTATGTACAAAGATTTCAAAGTAATCTAACAATTTGCATTTCAAAGATAAGCCACCCAGTCAAGATCGAATTCCGCAAACAAGGATGAACACAACCGCTGGCATGTAGGCCCCACGATATCACAGGGCCATGCAGGGCCTGCACATCAGAGTACTGAGTAGCATGCATAGACGTTCATGTGGTTTTCATTCCTTGGTACAGCAGCATTCTTCAATCTAAAATGTCTCAGAAGTCAGAACCAAATACTGATACAACAAGGCAAAGACATGAGCATGGCAACACATGAAATGCAAAACATGCAATTCTGTTTCGTAGTATGCCTCTAGAGATGGAAAAACAGGTTCTTACAGGCCAGGACATGGGAAGATGCATGTAAACGACGGTCAGATAGAATTACAAGTCTTCGACAACTAGAAGCTGAACAATGAATGGATTCTGACTCCACAAACATCTTAATGATAAGGTTGAGCAAGCTATGTAGGATTATTAAAGCTCCTAGAAAAGTGTACAGATAACTAACCAAAAAAAGTAGTCCCCATGAAAGCATGAAGCTAACTTGTAGATATTGCAGCATTGCCATGCCTTCCAAGCATATTCTTCTTTTTCTTTACAAATGTCCGATCCAGAGCTGGAAATTACAGCACATGACAAAATAAGGCGTCATTATGAACAACTAACATCAAGACAAAGTTAAATACCTTTAGTTTCTTGAGACAAAGGAGCTCACCGATTTCAAGATGATCAGGAGTTATCTCATGTACAAATCTATGCAGCTTTGTATCAATGAACATTTTGCATAACTAACATGGATGGCAGGGGTCCAAAAAAGGAAAGGAGGAGCCATACCTAGATGAAAGCTAGCATTTCCAAAAGCATATTTATAAAATACTTCAGGCAAAGGTGGAAAAAGAAATTCTCGTCTCCCATATGATGAAATAGAAATTATGAAAAACCACATAACCAGAATATTACATGCTTGCATTTGTGCGCACCTGCATCCACATGCAGGGTACAATTTCTGCTCCCTGCCGGTACAATGGAAACCAGCCGGTTTCTGGCATTTTTGCAGTCGGCTTCATTTCTCTTTCTTTTTTGTTTGTACTTTTTCGATTTTTGTGTTTCTTGATCCTTGAATAATCACTACTACATCCCGTTGAAAAGCAGGAAAACACCCCTAATATTTGTAGGTACTGTAGATACCACCTATGACCAGTAAAACCGATAATTGTCACTGCCAGTTTTCGGAACCCACATGCACAGACAGAGAGAGATGCAGACAATGAGTAAGAGTGATTTAAATGATATCCACCAGTAGCAAAATGAAAAAAGTCAAGAGTTCAATAACATTAAAGAGGTGCTTACTTTAGTCTTCCATCAATTTTAGGTAAGTTTCCATGAAGCATGCCATGCCAATTTACAGCGTCCTCTTCCTGAACAAAAACATGGTCATCCAAATCAACTTCATTTTCTTCAAAAATTTAGTATTCTCCCTACATGTGAGTACTATGAATCACACATAAGTTAGAAAGAAAGACATTTGTTATTAATTCAAACATTTAGTAGAGAAGAAAAGCTAAATCTAGCAAATACCATTGGTCTTCTGAAACATTGTGATACAGATCTTTCCAGGTGGATTGAAGATAAATCCAGCAAATTCAAACATTTATTAAAATATCACCACAATGGTACTTGAGGAGCTTACAAGTTGCTGCACAGTGGAGAACCATGTTTGGTGTTATGTTAGAACCAAATTGTAAAGTATGTTGTGAAGTAGCACGAAGTTAACAAATTTTGTCCATATGAATGCCAAACATTAGTATCATACAGAAATTGTAAGCATATAACACATTGCTGTTAGAACATCTCAACTACAATTACATTTGGCAAACATTTATTGAGAATAGCACCAAATTGAATTGTGCATGTTGCTAGCTTAATGCTAAATTTACTAGAATCATACTTAGTCTCCAATCACAGTGATATAAGAAGTACTGTCCTCAGCGAGAGTCAAAAACAAACTGAACTTTACGGAAGCAAAGCTAATAGACATAAAAGTAATAGTTTAAATTTAGCACTGTTTCACTTTTTCAGATTTCAATCCTCTCAGACCAACTATTGATCATTGAACTGGTAAGCTATTGCCTCATGAACAAGCTAATTAGACACGAGCTTCAAAGGCAGGTGAGCCAGATCAGGAAGGAAGAAGTTTGACAACTGGGATAGGATCCGATCCTACTTGAAGCACTCTACCACGAAGAAGAGTCTGAAGAAAAAAAATCCCTTCCCGGCCTTTGAATAGTAAAAAGAAAATTCAAATTTCAATCACCACATCTGCACCATGTTGCATTGGAGTATGAGCTTCAATGTTAAAGTGGAAATACACTTATAAATTATGAAAGCATTAAACAAAAAACAGTGCCCTGAGAAAATGTAAATCCTAAAGTTGATTTAACCAATAAAAAAAAGAAAAAATTATCCCCATACCAATGTAAAAGAGGCTCACTCAAATCATAATGTTCAATATGCATACACACTCCATTAATATGCACACACTCTCCATGATGATGTTCCATCTGCTCATGCATGCCAAAGCAAGTATTAAGCTTCACAAACTACCATGAAAACATGACACAAGCCATACTTTGTCCCATCAAAAGCATAGAAGAGATCTTCCAAAATTGAATTAAATTACATCACTTCAGTATTTGGTTTGATAGAACATAAGGAGGTTATAGAACAATTTTTCTGCTATTCCCAATAAGGACAATTGTTGACCTTTTTGGAGTGTGGATCTACTCCAAGCAGCAAAAATGTAAAACTATGAATAGGACGAGAACTAATCTGTGCCAAGAAGAAGCTTTTGATTCAGTCTATGGTCCTTTTTTTATTGCAATACGTAAAAGCAAGTGACAGGCGCATTCCATTCAGTATTTTCACTGATGTGTTCCACGGCTATGGACTCAAATTCCCCTTACTTCTGAAGCAAGATAGACCATGGTTCATTGTGTATGAAACATTGCAATGCCACTCTCATTTTCATCATTTTATATAGTTTTGCCCTTATTTGTTGTCAACTTGGACGACAATGTTATTTTGTCATCCAATCCCCCCCACTGTATTTGCACATGCTCTAAGTTACAGTCGTGACTAACTGTAAAGGTAGATCATACATTCTTACTAGCCTATTATGCTTTGCAGCTGAACCCTGTTATTTCCAAAGCAAACCCACCTCTGATTAACATTGTCATTCACTTCAACTATGCTCTTGCATATGCCCAAATTCTCAACAAACAGCCATGCCTAATCTTTGAACATAGTTTACACACCCTAACCCTTTTTACATATCCATTAGCTTACTTCGCTACCCCCTTAAATCAATTACAAGCATCACCATTTGTCACAACTAGACTCGCAAATGCCCTCAATCTCAAAGTAGTCACTTCTAAACCATACCAACAATCTTACACTACACAACATGTATGATAACTTCTCCCATTAATACTTGCAAGTTGCAATCTAACACAAACCATACAGTTCCAACTATTTCACAACAACTAACGTATGCATACTTTCAACTCACCAAAATCATCTCATCAACCGATTAAATTAAATAATTCTCATAAAACATAATTTCTTCCTGCCAATTGTCAGTTTATCACCATCACCTACTCCTCCTGATTAAGACCTAACAGGATATAGTAGAAAATTCAAAAAATAATAATTCTACAGAGGCACTAATCTGCCAAAAATACAGAAGTTAAAGCTATAAAATCTAATGCAAGTATGCAACAGCATATACTGTGGCAGATTCGAACTAAACAACAAGCGATGAGGAATCCGTACCTCCGCCACCTGCCTCCGGCCGGCGGCCAGGCGAAATGGGGGCACTCGCACGCCGCCAGAGACGCTTTGCGTCGCTCCGCTTGCCGCACTCGTTTCGATTAGTAATTTCTCCAGGGTTTTAAGAGGTCGAAGGTGTTGTCTTTTTCTAAAACAAGGGAGTAATTTTCATATTTAGAAACTTTTTCTCTTATATGATTTCAAAATATAAAAACAAAAAAAAGAAAGTATAAGGTATCATTTTAGTGATCTTGATTAGCATATTTTACAAAAAAAAAATTCATTAATTCGTACATATAGAAAGGAGTGTAAGACACATAATCATATACACATTATTATTATAGTATTGATTGGTCGAATTTTTCCTCCCGTTCTTTTAGTTTACAGATGAAAATGCTCCCTAAATACTATTAAGTCTACTCGTCAGTTTTTTAAGAATTAAAACAATTTGAAGCCTATACTAATACAAGTTTTCGAATCTATTTTTTTGACAATCCAACAATTCTAAGAGTTATAGTTGAATAATTCTCAAAGTTACCAATTATTTACATTTACATGCCTATACTATCAAAATCCGTTTTTAAGAGAACAAAAATATTGGGGTAAAAGAAATTTTCCAAGGAACCATTGTGTTCCACACAAACATCATTTTGGCTCTGGATTTTAGGCTTAACTTCTTTTTCTAAAATCTTTAGTCGGTGATTCTAGTTTTTGCATAGGAGAATCTTGAGTTAGCCCAAAGGAGGCCTAAGTTAGGAAGAAATACATGTTATCCTCTATCAAATGCACAATTACAAAAAACATTTGTATCCATATTAATATCTGTGTTAGGCTGTTACCCTCTCCATGTTTGGTCAATGCTGAAAAACAACATCCTCACCCCCTCCTGCCTAACCACTGCTTCCTCAGTCAATGGCAATTTTGTAAAAACTTGAATCCTTGTCTTCAGTATCCGCTCTTATATTCTCGAATCAGTATGATCTATACCAATTTAATGATGAAAAAAATAATTCTCACACTGGAGCAGTTATCACCAAAATCATTTTAGTTACAAAACAGGATATTCTATCTTTAGACCAAGATTTGCATGAGAATTATATTATTTTTAGAGCAATCAACTTATAAGAGGATAAATGTGCAGTTTGTTAGAAGTGTATGGACAAATGAATTTTTTCCTCCTAAATTAACACATCATGTATGGACAACTATAATTACACAAAACACAAAATAACATAAATAAATCACCAACCACAAAAAATAAAGACAATATGAAAATGCAATGACAAAATTAGCAAAAGGCCATTATATTATATGAGAATAATAGCCAGCACAAACTGCCATCACCACATTTAACATATTTTTATTTTCTTTACATATATACATACAACACTTGAAATATTACTCAATCAAATATTGATCACATACATATATTTTTTGGAAAACTTTCTTTTGTGCTACCAAAAAATTCTGAAATTATGATTTTATAAAGTTGACTAAATAAGATAAAACTCACATCTCAATAAAATATTTAATAAAAAATATAAAATATAAAAATTTTATAGTGATATAAAAAATTTTATCCCTATTTTTGATATATCTTTTTCATGATTCCTCTCACTTTCTCCGCTTAGAGGACTCCCCACCATTGGTGCATGGCGACGCCCTGATCACGCAGACGACCGTACAATGCCAGGCACTGCCAGTACGGCCGCCCGGCGGCCTCCTCGCCATGGTCGCCCTCCCCGCACTCCAAGAAGAGCTCATCGACACGCCGCACCGCCGCGCTGCCCTTGCGCAGCATCTCCTCCACTGCCTCCACGCCGGCCTTGACCACCACGTAGTCCTCCTCCCTCACGTTGCTTTCCAGCCAGTCCCCTATCCCCTCCGCTGCCTTCTGAGCGTTCGCGGGCTCCAGCACCACCTTCAGGTGAACCATGTCGAACTCGCGGTTCCCCTTCGGGTAATACTTCTGGAACCATGCAGCCGCCGTGCTGCTGCCCGTCGAAGGCGTCACGTCGATGAACAGCCTCCGCTGGTACCTTTCCAGCGAGTCGCCGATCAGTTCGGAGAGGTACTTTGGCCGCAGCCGGCGTAAGCTTTGCCGCTTCTGGGGCGGCTCAAGGAGCACGCCCTCGAGACCGTCCAAGGCCACCTTCTTGAACTTCTGCACGGCCAGGAGCCTCCGGTAAGGCCGCAAAATGGTGCTTCTTATGGACGAGCCAATCTTCATCGCCGCGAAGGCCATTGCCGTGGAGTGGTGTGTGCATATGAGCTTGTAGTTGTTTGGCAATAAGAATGGCTTTGTTATAGAAAAGACCGCGGCCACCCCGCCAACCTTGAGGACGCGGTCGACGAGGCTGAAGTCGACGCCATTGTTGCCACCGACGACGAAGTCGACGGACGTGTCAGGGACTGCTTGGAGCTCATCGGCATTGACAGCAACAACATTGTTGTGTTCAAGAAAAGGCGACCATGACCCGGCATTGCCGAGGAAGACAGCACGGTGGTCGTGGTGCACGTAGCCGCGATCGTTGAGGTAGGCAATGAGGATCGGCAAGGGTAGCTCGTCACCATTATTAACCGCCGCAGCTGGGAAGAGGGCTCGTCGGAGCAAAGGAAGGGAGAGCATGACAAAGGCGAGGAGAAGAAGCCTCCTCCAACGCCGACGGCGGATCATAACTTCACCGCCGCCGTTCATCTCCATCATTCGTGCTTTCCTCGTCTTTGTGGAAGGACTTGCAAATGCAAATGCAACAAATGCACCAAGAGAAATGTAATATGAAACAGGAGAGAAATTAAAGAGATAGAAGGAGAGAGGGAGAAGAAAACGTGATGATGTGAGGTGATATTAGCGAGTGCAAAAGCGGGCGGCTGTGTGGTTCCCACCCACAAGAGCCACACGAGTGTTTTGGGATCTAAGACATAGGAGCATCAGTTCTTCAACTCGACGCCTATCCATCTTCGCCAACTTTTGTGTGTTAAGTTGATCAGGGGTTTCTCATAACTGTATGGGTAAACCAATGAACAAATTAAGAAAAAAGGCAAACCCTAGGTCTGTGTGTATATATATATATGTTACTCTCCTTTCTCCAAAAGGATGGGAGTTAAATGATGAGAGAAAGGAGAGAAGATTAATGGCCTATCAGGCATGTTCTTTTGGGTTAGTATATATATGGGATGTATGGGTTTGAAATAACTTGTGTGTTCTATTTTTAGGTGAATTCCTCGAATTATGTTGGACCAAATGTTTTCCGTTGCAGAGTTTGACAACACCCAACATAGAGTTTCACTTTGGATGGGCTACGAATTTCGCTGAAAAGGGAAGTTTTTGGAAATAACAAAAAAAAAAAATTAATTACAGAAATAACTCATATTTATTTTTTTTGCAAAAATAATCGTCTATATTAATCTATCAAGTTTTTAGAGCGCGATAAGAGACTTATCGTGTCATGAGAATTCAACAAGAGTTTGTTGAGTTTTCAAAGCATAACAAGAAGTGATTGTGAAGTGTTTTTACATTCAAATAACCACAAACAAATTGTATATGAATTTTGAAATTTTTTGACATATATATCTTTTAAATCATAATTTCGATTGACGATCCATTTTAACTATTACAATTATGAGGTTAAAACGATTTTATCGATATAAATGGATCATCAACCGAAATTATATATGACAAAATATCATATTGTATTATATCTTAAGATCTATAAATCCGATTGACGATCCGGTTATACTAATCTGATCGTTTTGGACTCACAATTTTATGATTTCAAACAGATTGTCAATCAAAATTATTATTCAAAACGATCAGAACACCTAGAATTTTGAATTTTAATTTTTCTGAGATTGATATCTTTTAATCTATAACTCTGATTGATAATTCATTTGAACCGATAAACTTATGAGTCTAAAACGATCAGATGAACATAATCAGATTATTAATCGAATTTATATATCTTGAAATATAATACGATAAGATATTTTGTCATATATAACTCCGATTGATGATCGATCTATTTGAGTCGATCGGATAATTTTAATTTCATAATTTCAATAATCAAAATTGAACGTCAATCAAAATTATAATTAAAAAGATATATATCACAAAAATTTCAAAACCCATGCACATTACAAACTCTTCTTTTCGTACTCTGTAAGCATACTGGCTGACGCAGAGGATTACTTTTGTAAAACATAATAAGTGTGTTTATTTCTGTAATTTTTTTTGAGTTATTTCTAACACTATATGATAGCAATCAATCAACGAAATTTAGCAAGAGCATCTTAACTATTTAAATGAGATAATTATAAGAACGTAAAAGACCAACGAAAACACAAGATTTTCTTGCGATTGCAGGTGGTAGGCTGGTAGCACGTTTAATATTGAATCATCAGACACAGAGAAGTTCGTGTCACAAAGGTACAACTTTTGGGCAATCCAACAAACTAAAGTGATTGTAAAATTTACTAACAAACAACAAATAAATGGTATTTAAAATAAGCAAATACTAGATTCATATTTTGAAATCTCCAGGGGAGTGAATTATTCAGCTAATTTTGGCATTGTGACAGACAAATTGCAACAAATTGAAGTCAACGATCGTAGAAAACACAAGGCCAAAAGCGTTTCATGTTCACAAAACTAACTTCTCCAGCTTTCATAATTTAAAATTTCAAGAGATGTATGGTGCCCAATCTTGACATTGTTTAACAGAGATTGCACAGATATGGACCAACAGATCACAAGATCTCCTTGATTTAGAAGAGCATCAGTTTCCCTCGTACTTTGGATCTGCCATCACGAAGTGGTACGCAATGACCAAGACAAAAATGAAGACGCCCAAGAAATTGGCAAAGAAACCCAAGTCCTGGTCGTCAAACATCTGCAAGTGAGATAGCAAACAACTGTTGGTTAAGATATGAAGAGAACAAAATCACTAATCCAAGAACGGTGGCAATGAGCATTGTGCAGGTAGGTAAAATATCTAGAAGAAAAAGCTTTAGAACAAGTTACAATAAGAACAGAGAAGCAAGTATAGTTTCAAGAAGAAAAAAGAGCAGGACACAATACAAGATATTGATGTAATCAAGCAACAAGTTCCCAATACAAGAGGGCGTAACAAGTAGTAACTAGCATTAAAATAGGAGATTGAGAACTAATCTTGGCCATCAAATCAAATTTAAATAATGAAAATCAAATAAAATAGATCATGCCACCAAAAGATGGGGGTGGCTTTCAGTGGAGGATAAGCAAAGCCACTCAGATCTAATCCAATGATCAAAATTACTAGTTTTTATTCTTCTATTTTAAGAGTGGTTTTCATATCACCAATATAAAATGCAGAAAGTAGAACAACCCGTGCCAACCATCCTGAACTGATATTTCCAAACATTTTTTTCTTAGGCAGTTAGGCGTGAAGGCTAACACAAATTACAATTCGACTATCTTGATGATAAAGCGGGGTATCACAAGGTCGCCACTTACCACCCAAGTGACAAGAATATCATTCCTAGCCTTTTAGAATCATTGCTAGATAAAAGAGGAACAACATGTCCCTGTTCTACAGGAATAATAGGAAGAACAATAGAAGAGGGGTTTAGTCGCAATCACTTTTGTTATCTGCATTGAAAAATCCCACAGATTCATACTACATGGTTCAATTCATCCATGCAGGGGGATGGGAAAGGGTGTTAATTATTCCCTGCTACATAGCCTTCTCACTGATGTTTCGTAAGTTTTCTAGGTAAATTCAACCATCTTAGTTACCCCATTGAATGTAATTCAGTTCAGTATGAGAATTTCAACCCTTCTCTAAAGTTAAATTGGATAATCACATCATACTTAGATCCCAATGAAATTATAGTAGCAAATTTTACTCCAAGTTAAGTAAATTAACTTTGACCCATGACATGACATGCCATTAGGAAACTTCAAAAACCATCTCACTAAAATTAGACTAATCAAAATTACATATAGTCCAACATTTTTTTTTTGAATGTTCCACCATTGGGAAATCAGAACACATAGGACCACTGAATTGCTACTTCCTAAGTCAAAAAGATCTTAAAAATGCAAAAACCAATCTGGTAGCGAGATCTAGATAAGATTTTGACATGTTGAACATTCACCCTTATAGAGATTATTACCAATTAAATTTGAATAATTCTACTAGAGGACAAGAACAATAACTCAAAAAGAACTGTGCAAACAAAAAAAAGAATCAAATTCTCATAATGAATAGGCAGACCTTGAGAACCAAACCTTCACTGCTTAGGCCCCTCATATCTGTGTTGTGTCGTGTCAGTCGCTTGATGTGAGACTGGTAGACTTGAGAACAGTAGAAGAGGGTATGGACTTGATGGTTGGTGAGAGTTTTATGGGCCCAATGTATGGGTCCATGGGCCTGTTGTTTTGGGCCACTATGGGCCATCGAGTTACTCAATTTAGGTTGGTTGGGTACTAACATTATCATAAAACAATCAAATAAGAACAGGCAATTAGAAATTTAGAATCAACCAAATCACACTTAAACTTATTTATTCTCTTTCTCAGTGCCCAAATGTGTAGGCTGTAACCTGCACTAAATTGAAGCTCGTATCCTATAAAAAATGGCACAAAAAGAGAGAACATGCAAGTCACATTTACCAAAACCACATCTTAAAAAAACCCTTGATATTACTGTTAATCTAACCATCTATTTTAAATTTGATAGTTGGATGGATCTTCCGATTATTCCACAATGTCACAAACAAGGCTAAGGACAAAAAAGAACCACTAGAAAGCTTCCTACCCATAGACCCAAGTATACCTATAAACTTCTAAAGCCCTGGCCCTAGTGTAGGCTGACAACTGGGACTGGATTTAACCAATGGTGGACCTACTGCTATCAAAGGTTCCTATGACCCACTTGTCAGAGGGCAACCATATCAACAAAGTGACAATAAAGGAGGTGGTGGAACTAGCAACTTCCCGAGGCCAATCTACCCTTCATAGTAGTCGTCGCATCCAAAAACCACTCACTGCACCAATCCTGCACAATCTTGCATAGCTACATTAATCACTGATACGGGAGACTAGACACTAGACGTAAGTTAATTCTTTATGACCAACTTGTCATGCTAATGTACTGTAAATCTGGCAAGTCGCCAACAGGAAAAGGTGGTACATACACTCGGTCCACCACCCCCGACCATCCCTACCTCATCACCATCTACTGACCATGGAGCCATATAAGCATAGACCCACCTGTCAAGACATACTAGAATCCCAAATAAACAAGTGTAAGTGTGATTTGGTTGATTCTAAATTTTTAATTGTTTGTTCTTACTTGATTGCTTTATGACAATCCTAGTACCTAATCAGCCCAAACTGAAGTAACTCGATGGCCCAATGGTAGATTAAAACAATAGGCGTATGGATCAATACATCAAACCCATAACACTTACACCAACTATCTAGCCCATGCCCTTTTATGTTGTTCTATTGTCTTCAAGTCTCGCAATCTCACACATCAAGCGATGGCACGACAGGAGGGGGAGGTGAAAAAGAGCGAGCAAAAGTACCATCAGATCTAAGCAGCGAAGGTTTGGATTTCAAGATCAACCTATTCATCCTAAGAATTCGATTCTTTTTTTTTTGTTTGCACAGTTCTTTCCAAGTTATTGTTCTTGTCCTCAGTGGAATTATTCAGATTTAATTGGTAATTAGATCTCTGCAAGTGCAAAGGTTCAACATGTTTTAAGATCTTTTTGACTTAGGAAGTAGCATTTGGTCCTGTATGTTCTGATTTCCCCATGGTGTCAAATTTCTCCCTTTTTTCTAAAAAAAAATTAGATTGTATGTAACTTTAATTAGTCTAATTTTTAGTGAGATGGTTTGTGAAGTTTCCCACCGATATTGCATGCCATGGATCAAAGGTAATCTACTTAACTTGGGGCAAAACTTGCTAGTATCCAATTTAACTTTAGAGAAGAATTGCAATTGTCATCATGAACTGAATTACATTTAACAAGGCAACTCGGATGGCTGAATTTGGCTAGAAAACTTAGGAAAAATCAGTGAGAAGGCTATGTCGCAGGGAATAATTAACACCCATTCCTATCCTCTTGCATGAATGAATGGAACCATGTATTATTAATCTATGGGATCGCATTGAAATTCCTCAACGCAGATAACAAAAGTGATTGGGACTAAGCCCCTCCTCTATTGTTCTTATTCTTCTTTATGCAAAACCGGGACATGTTTCTCTTTTTATCTAGCAATGATTCTAAAACACTAGGAACGATATCACTGGGATGGTAAGTGGTGACTTTGTGATACCTACTTTATCATCAAGATAGTCTGATTGTAATTTGTGTTAGCTTTCACATCTAACTGCCTACGAAACCAATGTTTGAAAATATCAATTTAGAATGGTTAGATCGGGTTGTTCTACTTGTTACATTTTTATTTGGGAGAAGATATCAAATGAGAATCACTCTTAAAATAGAAGAATAAGAACTAACAATCTTAACCTTGACCGTTGGATTAGATCTGAGTGGTTCCGCTTATCCATTGAAAGCCACCCCATCTTCCAAAAGACCCCCTAACTTTCTACTTTTACTCTTCCACCCTTCCACCTGCTAGTACATGAACTATCCTCTTTGATCTGCACTATTCAAATTTTAATGATGCAGGATGAAATGACAGCCCTGTTCTTGAAGTGTTCTTGTTTCTAAAAGTATATAGGAGTACTGATCTAGCTAGACAAGTAATTGATAGGCTAAGCTTCTAATTAGGACTCCATTTTTAGCTTTGAGGTTTGAATAGTGCATAGGCCCAAACCTTGAGAACTAAAAGAAATCTTCATAAATACAAAAAAAAATGAAGCAAATGTTGTATGCTCTACATAAATTTTCCTGTTGGAAAACAATGTGCAAAAACAATGTGAGCATCTCAGTTTGAAAGGGCTCTTGTAGATTCTCTTCATTTCTATAATTTCTTCCCAAGAAATAGTTAACACATACCTCAAAAGTCTTGCCTTTAGTGTTAGTTGAATTGTACTGCTATGTAATTTTGCTTCATCATGCATCAATTATACCATAAGTCTCACATGTAGATCTTTCTTGATGGTAATATATGTAATAGATAGTCACAAAGCATGCATGCATCTCTCTTTCTATAAGTAAACCACACAAAGTTTTGATATTGCAATACATGCATATTTTCTATTTGTAAAATGTTTAGTTTAAATTCAATTGTAGGGATAGACAATTTTGCTTCACCATGCATCAATTATATAGCACTATACCAGAAGCCTAACATGCATTAGAGATCTCTATTGATGGTTACATATAAATAGATAAGTGAGAAATCAAACATCTATCTTTGTATAAATAAACCAAACACAGTTTTGATATAGTAATACATGCATATGTAATGAAAAGATGAACAAGCTGAATTATTTTAAAACATCTTAGAGCCTACTAGATTCATCTTAATCTACAAAAAGAAGAGGGTAAATAGGTTGATGATATAATCTGGAACAGATGCACTACACCAGTTAATTGAAAGAAACAGAGAGATGTGTGAAGAAATTGAAGACTAACAAATACTGGGAGATATATATTACAAACTGTTGCTCAAACGAACATTTGTACAAACCTACTATACAACCTATTATAATGAATAAATCTAAACAAACCACTATTATATGATGCCTCTTGAAGTCATTTTCAATATACTTTTGCTCTATCATATTCCTTAAACAGCCTACATTCTTCCAAGACAAGATCTGGCCTTTGTGCATTGAACTTCATGTTCATCACATGGAACACGACAAGTAGCAGTTCATCGCCAGAACCGAACAGAAAAAGAACATGATAGAAGAACAACTCCAGACCAAATCCCACAAATATGGCAAATGCCACTAAAATTCATCGCACATATCATATTTTGAACAGATCTGACCGAGTGAAACAAAAGAGAAGCATAGAATACAATGGAGTGTAGGATCTCATAAATCTTGCACACTATTGACAAAAGAAAACATCACATAGGTTCGGATCAAAGAGATTGTGGACTTTTTATTGCAACGATCCTAATAGATTAATAAAGGAGGCCAGCAGGGAGGGGACCGGGATGAGAGATAGAGGTTACCGTCTCAGATGCGCCGAGCACAGCCGCTGATCAAGCCCACCGGAGAAGAAGACAACTCCTGAAACGTCGTCGGATCCGAAAATAACAAGTAAATGAACCAAATCTTACCAAAAACAGTACACACAAGAGGATAATATCAGAAAAAAATGCCGCCGCACAACCCTCCTCAGATGAGATCTTGCATCTACTGGACGAAAAATAACGAGAAATACGGCGCGGAGGAAGAGATCACTGGGATGAGAGAGAGACTGTTTACCTCCTTCACGGACTCGCCGTTCACCGCCCCTGATGATGGCGAGGAAGAAGAAAGGGCGTGAGGCGTGACGACTGGGGCGGCGTGTGCGAGAATGAAGTGGGGGTAAACCCTGATCGGGACCCCTGCATGAGGGCATCTATCGATTCGCGCGAGCGAGGCAGGCTCCGAGAAACGGTCGGGCCGACCGTATCCACCGGGCCAGGCTCTCGGCCGAATTTTGCACCGAACGGGCCAGGCCCAAAAAACCGCGCAGCATCCAAACAAGCCTGTTTTGGCATACGACGGGCCATGCCGAGCCCAAATGCACCCATCCAAACGCGTTAGTATTGGCGTCACGACTCAGGCGTCCCCTCTCGACGACCCTCGTGCCGGGGGCCGACGAGACGACGACCACGACGAAGAGAGCCAAAGCGATCCGATCGCCTCGACCGCTCCAACCTCCAGTGAGCGATTCGGATCTAATCCTCCCACTTCGATCCGCTCGTGTTGTTTTAACCATTTTTTTTCGAATTTTTCTTGCCTCGATTTGACCCGGATTTGATGCGTCTGCTTCGACGAACCGATGCAGTCATGCAGCTTTAATTACTGTTGTTCTTTCGTTTGGAATTTTTTAGCGACTCCTTCTGTAGATTTGAGTTGATACGGCTGTGCTACTAATAACTATTTTTGTTCATCGTGGAATCTGCTTGCCGGATTCAAGATTCAGGGAAACCAAAATCCAATTCCATTTGTAGCAATATAGTCTGTGCTTAGTGAGATTTCACCAATTTGAGCTGCCGGTTGTTTCTTTGGATGAAGCCAATTTGGCGAATGGCAGTTGTATGGACATTATGGTATCTCTGCAATGGGAGTGCCATAATGTGTTGATGCTGCTCTGATGGAATGTTCGTGGGCGAGCCTGCATTAGCTCTTTAGCAAGTGACTAAGTGATTTAGTTGATAGTATTTGGTGTGCTGTCTTAAAGCCTTGTGTGTCTGTTATTAGTTTGATTTGTTGTAGATTGGTTGAAGCAAAGTATGTTTGACATGTGGTTAATTTTTCAGGACGAGGTGTGCTAGTTAGATTACCGGTAAAGTGGATAGTTGATTGGGAAAAGGACCACGCTAGTGCGATGTTTTCCTTGTTCTATGGTCTTTGGAAGCATGTCTTCACCAAGACGGAGTTCCATGTTCTTATTCTTGGGGTTCATAAGTCTGGAAAGACGGTAATCCTTCAAAAACTTATATTTACATTTCGGAATCAATTATGTCGCTTTTCCATGTTTTTTATTCATCTCCTGTGTAGTGAGGTAACATTAAGTTGATCTTGTACTTTGCACTTTGATGTAATCTGTATTTTGAGCATTGTACCAAAAACTGACATTTTTGCTAAAACTGACCATGTAGACCTTGCTAGAAAAGTTGAAGTCAATATATTTGAAAGGGGAAGGGCTTCCACGTGATCGTATTGTTCCTACAGTTGGGCTTAATATTGGGCGTATTGAAGACGCAAATGTAAAACTTGTTTTCTGGGATCTTGGAGGCCAGGTATGATTCCTCATGCAGAGTTTTGGACCAAAACTGTCTCAATAACAAACTCTTTGTTGAAACTTCAATTTGTACAAGCAATCAGCAATTCAGCATTCAGCACTAGTTTCATTTCGTGATGCTTGTCTTCTCCTCAATATGTTGTCACCTAATTCAAGTTAGCTCATGCATCTGCATTTTACATGTTATCATTCTAATGCCTGGAGCAAGCATATATCGTGACTGTGAACCCAAATACCAGGATCTGGTATCTTGGATCCCTGTACAGCTGTACCAAAATTTACCCCTTTTAATCAGCAGCCTAGCATAGGAGGTGTTCCTTCTGCTAGGCAAAGTACTAGAAATTAAAACATCTGTTCATATTGAAAATGTATAGTAATCATGATTGTTGAAGTTATTCCACATTCATGGAGAATCTGGTATAAGGAGAACTTGGTAGGTTCCTCTCTTTGGTAGTGCATATACGTTCCTTCTGCTAGGCAAAGTACTAGAAATTAAAACATCTGTTCATATTGAAAATGTATAGTAATCATGATTGTTGAAGTTATTCCACATTCATGGAGAATCTGGTATAAGGAGAACTTGGTAGGTTCCTCTCTTTGGTAGTGCATATACTCAGTAGTGAAGACTTAATATAAGTTATGGAGATCCTGATGTACATCCCTCACCTGATAGATAATTGAGCTGCATAAGCTTGCTTAATTACTTTTGCCATAATCTGTTCCCAACTTCTTGAGAACCCGGGTTCTGATTTGAATGAACAGTTGCATTTTTCACATTGTGTGTATTGAGGTATAGCATTCGAACAGTGAACGTTTTGCAACATTCATACTTAAGTTGAAGTTGAGTGAGCGATTGGAGGTAGCCGTTTGCAAACGACAATCACAATCATAGGACTCAAAGTGACCTTGCAACGGGTCAACTCCAAGTCAGAGAGAGAGAGAATGACACAAGTATTTAAACAGGTTAGTGATCGAGGGAATCCTTAATTCTGTCGATATGCCTATGATGTTGAGTCATGTGGGAGCTGGCCTCAAGGGTGATGTATCTCCAAGATACACTAATTAAGAGTGTTTAAATTCTATTATATTGCAAGAGATTACAAATGAGAGAGTTACAAGGCTTTCATAACCCACTTTTAATGCTAAAACGACTATTATGCCCTTACTTCGACAGTTGATTGAGAGGCAAAAATGTCCGCTGAGTCTTAGGCATGCGAACACCTACACACTCATAGATGCTTGCCAAGTGTCCTGTCGAGGTCCCACTGTAATGATATGTGGGTCTGCGAGGACATTTCTTAAGGTAGAGGAGAACGAAGTCACCCTTGATCAGGGAGAACGACTTCGAAGATAGTTTCTGGAGCCAAGGTCCAGGGATACTTCAACTCCTTTTTTCCTTCCGTAATTATCAAGTCTTTCATGTACTTTTCTCCAGGGAAAGGCATCCTGGAGTGAAATTTGATCCTGGAGCTCCACAACTTGGGGCCAAAGTCCTGGGTCACTGCAGAGTGGTTTGTGTTTGATCACAAAAGAAGTAACTAAGCGTGTCATCCATGTGTTAAGCTAATACTTGTACTGCATATAGAACCTTCTGTTTGTAACAAGTAACGGCTAGCAAAAGTCAACGTCATCGCATAATTTCACAAACACCACTTATACAAGCCTCCATTCTATTCATTGCAAATCCTGACACTTCTAACATATTATGGCAGGTTGGCCTACGGACAATCTGGGAGAAATATTATGAAGAGGCCCATGCTATAATATATGTTATTGATGCTGCTGCTACATCGTCATTTGAAGATGCCAAATTTGCTCTAGGTAAGTTGTTTCGTTTTGTTTCATTGCAGAACTTCAGTGTACTTGTTTTGTTACATATATTGTCTATTCTACTAAACTAGGAAGAGCAAAGTTAGAATCACTCACTGAAGCAAACAGTAACTTGAACATTTTTATTACAGAAAAAGTTCTTCGTCATGAGGATCTGCGAGGGGCACCACTTCTGATTTTTGCAAACAAGAAGGTTGGTTTACTTACCATTTCCCTCATTCCCTGAAATGGTTTATATAATAACTTGACTACTTTATCTTTTAAGTCTCCACTCATGTATTCTTAAGTTGAAAACCGCAATATCTTAGGATAAAGCTAAGACTATTCGCAAAACTAGTTGCAATGCACATGCATTGCCCATAATTATAAAATTAAACCATACTATACTATATGTGTAGCGTGATGAAATAGTTGGTTCTTTGGTGAGAATTAGATGGGTTGCAATGCGAGTGTGCACATGCCTGTGTGCATGAATGTAATTAGGTAGTTATTTTAAGCATGTGCCTTGTCATAATCAAAGAATATCTTCAACATGGTGCATATTCTTTCTTACTCATTGGAAATCTCAATACATTTGAGATGACAAGATGTAGATCATGAATTGATCACACTTTTTCTTTTGGGGGATTTTTTTATGCCACTGGTGGAAGTGAAAATTCGAGATATGTCATAAAAAAGACAAATTGGTTTCATATCACTGAAATTCAAAAAGCTTCCAAAAAATGTTATTCTTAACTTAATTTTTTAAAAAATGGCAAAAATACCCATGTCCTTTCTTTCTCTACACATGTTTGGCACTGATTTTAAGTTGAGGCATTTTATCGAACATGAATAAGGCATTGCTTATATAGATGAGCAGCAGTGTCGGTTGCCGCCATTGCCACTGTGCACGCTGCGCATGTTGCCATGCACTGCATGTGCACGCCACTGCCATGTCGTGCACGCACCCGCCGCTGCCACGTCTTGCTCACATTGCTGTTGCCGCTATCACACTGGCACACTGCGCACGGCGCTGCCGTTGTCACTTTGTGCACGCTGCTACCTACGCACATCGAGATGCTCTAAAGATGTTCGATATAATGACTCATAGAAATTGTTTGTGTATTTTAATCTTTTGTTTGAGTTTGAGGGTAAAAGTCATTTTAATCCGAGTCAACTAAGTTGACTTTATCAGACTGACATTTTCTGGAAGTTTTTCGGATTCTAGTGGTATGAGACCAATTTGTCCTTTTTTTCTATAGTATATCTCGAATTTTCACTTTTGCTAGTAGCATATACCAAAATCCCCCTTTCCTTTTATGGTTCACTTAGATCTCGGAATTGAAATTGGTTTGTGGAATTCTAATTCTTAGTTAGACTTAACCCAATTCCATATCTTATTTGAACGCTTAACAGCTAGAATTACAGGATTATATGTTATTCTAATAGTTAAAAGTTGAGTTTCAAATTCAAATCTTATATTTAAATTTACATCAAATTAAAATTCAAGGTTACATTCAAAATTCAAAATTTAAATTACATAAATATTTTAAATTCAAATTTAAATCAAGATTTGTAATTTCAAATTTTACTTTATATCTTTAATTTAAAACTAAAATTAAATTAAATTAAATTTCAAATTTTAAATATTGCTTTCTATAAAATTAAAGTTCAAAATTTAAATTTATAATTGATAATCATATTTAAATTTTGAATTTCGAATTTTATTTAAAATTGTAAAATTTGAAATTTAAATCTGAAATCTGAAATTTGGAATCTACAATATGAAATTTAAATTAGAATTGAAATTCATATTTGAATTTCGAAAATTTAAATTTAAAATTGATATTCAAATTTGAAATCTGGTATAAAAAATTTATGAACTTCAAGATTCAAAATCTTAAACATGAAATTTAAAATTTAAAATTTAAATTGAAATTTAAAAAATTAAATTTAAATTGAAATTTAAAAATTTAAAATTAAATGGAAATTTGAAATGTGATGTTGAATTTGATATCTGATTTTAAAATTTAAATTTAAAATATGAATCTTAGTTTTAAAATATAATAGTGAGATATTAGAATATTGAATTCCGTATACAAGAATTTGAGCTCTTAGGGGGTAAAGGTAAAAATTCGTCCAACCCCATTCTAGTATTAATCGAATGTCGTGAAATTTGGTTTGAAATTGTAATTCTAAGTCCTAATGTACATCCAAACAGTAGAATTTGATGCTTAAACCTGAAATTGTAGTTCTTATTCTTAAATTGCAAGCTCAATTCCAAAATCCAAATGGGGTCTGAGAGTCCTATTCCAGCTTACTTTTCCATTTGGGATGTATAAATTCTTGTGTTGAATCAGCTATTTTTATGTTGCATCTCATATTTTCGGTTTTGGGTGCTTTGTTGGAGCTGCCAACAGGATTTACCAGCAGCTGTCACTGAGGAAGAATTGGCAAGATATCTGCATCTTGAAGAGTTGGATGAGAGGCCTTGTATGTTTCAGGCCGGATCTGCCTATGACGGGTGAGTAAAGCACTCCCACTAGTTTCCCAGACTGGTTTGCCTAAAATTGAAGGAAAAATAAGAACATCCTGTCAGATTCTGCCATTTCTATTTCTTGAGCCCTATACACATCTTTGAGGTTGCACCATTGTCAAATAAATGATGCAAGGATACTAAAAACATGCTGCTAGAAGCCTTTCGTCCATTGGTCATTAGTCACCGCCTCACGGGAAGCATGGTCTTCTGTAGGCCTGTTATCATCTACTAATGCAATATTCATGTTTCATGGCAGGACGGGTATCAAATCTGGCATCAACTGGTTGGGGGAAGAGATGGAAAGAAGTAAGCGCACCAAAGAACTAAGGTCGCGTGCAGGTGCAGAAGCAGTTGGGCAGATTTAGCACTTTGACTCAGACTTGTCACCTGTGATCTTCCGAAGTACAAAGCATTTGATGAGGGCTTCTTTTAATTTCACAAATGCACAAATTGGCAGTTCAACCTGATCTAGAGGTTCATCCTCAACAGCCTGCTTTGGAGTTCCCACAAAAGTTGCTTGGGTTGTGCGGCATCTACGGGTGTTGTGACGGCGAGAGGTGTATTTCTTTGGTGTATCAGCATGTCACATATAATGATATAAACGTATGTAAGGATCTTAACTCGCAAGGAGTCATGTTTGTATGATTGATTAATTTTGATAAGTTGTCGATACAGAGCACAGAGCAGTTCTATACCTGTGTCATGTTCATCATGAAAGGAAGAAATAGTGCAGTGCTTCAATCGCTGTCATGTTCATCATGAAAGAAAGAAATAGTGCAGTGTACTTCAATCGGGAGGATCTGCTGGTGTCCTAAAGCCTCATTTGCTTTCCATTTCAATTCAGCTTATTGTAAAACCTGATTTAAATGCTTTAGTGGCACTGTAGAAGCAATTGGATTGTCCATCATGAGAAATGTCCCAGCTTCACGCCAGCTCTTGGCAGATTCACTAATATTATGATGCCGAGCTGGGCCTGAGAATTGGCCAAGATCTGGTCCTAACCTGTCCTAGACCACAAATTCTAGTGCTGAGTCATCCCAATCCTATTACATTGAGTTACAACCCAACACAATCTCTCTAAAAAAAAGAAAGTCCTAACTCTAGCTCATTTCAAACTTTTGGACCAATCTAAATATTGCTTCCCATTGCCACAGTTCTTTATTATTGTTAACTCCTTTTAATATCCAACTCAATTTTTTTATTGATAAGACTTGAGTTTAATTTTTTTATTGTTAAGACCCAACCCAGCTCTTTTTATTCTAAGACTCATTTGAACTTTCCAAAATTTAACCCATAAAACTATCCACCCGTTTAACCTTTTAACTTGTTAAACTCATTTCTAGGCCTACACCAAACAAGTCAATGATAGTAAATCGAGAGAGAGAGAGAGAGAGAGAGAGAATCGGAAAAAGGGAGCACCAACATCCACGCAATGTGGGGCAACATCTGAAGAGGCTAAGTAGATGAAATTTTCTCTGTACTCAAGTGAATTCCTAAAGAATACAGATCAACAAAATGAGGAACTACAATATCATTGCTCTCGCAAGTCATGGAGAAGGCCTGATCACACACTACCTCTATCTATCTTGTCTTCGTAACACAGTCATATTTGGGATTCCACTTAAAAAATACAAGATATGCTGCTCCTTCCGTCCAAATCTGTAAGTGTTTGTCCAAGAGCATCCAAAGAAATGGGAAAGGGTGGCCAAAAACCAAGTGTGCTAACATTGGTTCCTCATAGACGTGCTACGTAGGAGTTAGCCTGTGTTACGTATCGCACCCACCTATATGGATTGTATGTCTTGGATTTCTTTGCTATTTGCAGATATCTCACCTGCAGAAGAAAAAAAAAAAAGAAATAGTTTATTTTTGTGGATCTGATGCTAAAGTTGTTGAGCATTTTACAACAATAAAAGAATCACACAATAGTTAAATAAATCTTATAGTTGCCCAAACTTAGACTCATACAAGACAAACTGTATAATTCCCTCTTAAACCAAAAAACAAGTTAATTAAGATGCAGATTTTTTTTTTCAAAATAATTTACACTATCTATATCATTTATTTAAAACCCAGATTCATCCCCACCTTTCGCTCTCTTCCCACTCCTTATCCTCCATCCCCTCCCCCTCCTACACCTACCCCACAAGCACCTATCTGATCATTCTTGAAGACCATGCCGCTGCCTACCTAGTCATCGTTGCCCTCATCATGGCCATTGAAACTGAGGATGGTGTTGGCGCTTCTTTTCCTCCCATGTTGTCCATTGTCATCTTCTCCTTCCCTATTAGCCACTGCCGACTTTCCCACCACACCTACCAGCCATCGCCCCTGCAGCTGGCAGCGATAATGCCACCTGACCGCACCTCCTCTAGTCTCCTCTAGCAGCCACATCATCACTATGCCACCAGTGGCCAATAGTGTTGTCGCTACCCTGCCACCACTCGTCACCAAACTCACTGCTACTATAGCGTGACCATGGCACCCCCACTCCTGGTTTCAATTATATAAGTCTCAATATGAAGTTCTTCCATGTTACCAATTGATTAAACTTTGAAATGGCTCCCTCTTAACCTATTTGTCAGTTACTCTTTTGTTCTTTTAAGAATGCCCCTCACTAACTTTTGGTTGAAACTCTACTATTGGCTGCTGCCAATGATGCTGCAAAGGAGACTAGATGAAGTATAGAGGGGCTAAATACAGAGATGGGGGATTTTGATTGAATATGAGAAAAAATACATGCATGATTGCAAAAAATAAAAATAAAAAATATCTATCACTTAGCAAAACTAAAAAAATATAGGACTACCCAAGAAACTGCACTCAAAATGATAATGCATCACTGCACTGGAAAATCATTTTAGTGGAACACTAGGAGCTGCTGGTCAAACTGGCTGGGAGAGGGATACTGAATCCAGGTGAGTTTTTTGTGAATATACCTGAGTTATATAGGCCGATTCTGGTTGATTTAGTCTGAGTTATGGGTGTGTCAAACTGATTGTGGCCAATTTAGGCTAAGCAGTAAGCGGCATCGATGGCAATTAACAAAATCATATTCGAGAAGATGGCCTTACCTGCAGCTTTGAAGCATTGTACATTGGTATAGTGAAATTCATGTTCACTGGCCCAGCTTCCTTTGTGATGCTTCCTGCATTCCCAAGGGAACATGTCACAATCAGTTGTATAACAAGAACTTTACTCAGAGCATTAAGCAAGTGATGCTTAGGAATGCATCCATACCATGTGATTCCTGGGAAAATGTAAGCTTTGCACGAAGTGCGTGCTCAGAGCCACCAACAATCTGTCAAAAGTAAAGATTGTTCAGAAAGCAAGAGTAAACATATGACTGAATTAACGTTAGCATTGCATTAAGATGTCCAAATAATAAAGCTGAAACTTAAGGGGACAGAAGTGAGCATAAACAAAGGGTTAAATCCTTGTTCAGACTTGCCTTCTTTAAAATCCACTCAAGTCTCTTCGATCCTTCTTTAAAATCAGTTGTCTGTCCAACTGCTCCAGCTTCCAACTCAAAACCTGCCCTGCAGTAGTAATCCACGATGAAACACAAGCAGCAGGTATATATACTACTTTTGCAAACTTCAAGCAACCAAACAAAGCCGCAAATAACCTCATTGTGTAAGATGGGACTGGCATTTGTACTGTGATTGTGTTAGCAGTCACATTTGCAGAGAAGTCAGCACGTATTTTCAGCAGAACTTCAGCCTATGTGGGTATATAAAGATCTTGAATTCAGATTCACTGACTGTAATAGTTGTCTAGCAGTACATAGTAAGAACATAAACACAAATACCCTTGATGGTCCTGCTTCTTCAATTAGTGCAGTTACGTGGAAGGGTGGTTTAAATTCTTGAGTCATCCGGTAGTTCATAACAGCAAATTCTCCATCTGATGGCATCTATGCAATGGCAAATGCAAGCATCCAGATTTGTTGAAGTAATATAATTGTAACATCATACATGAAATTCTGCAGTGAAGCAATAAAAAGGAATAAAAGCATTATCCAAGTACTTACTAAAGCCAGAGTTCTGTCAATGTCAAAACTGTCCAAATGCACTGACTCATGGAAATTACAATCATCAAGAATGACTGTTCCTCCTCCAGAAGAACTTCTATAATCTGGTATCAATCATCATTAATCTTGTAGAAAATCAACATTATCCATAGCATGCAGCAAATATAAAGTTATAAACACCCACAGTTTTTTATGGTTGGAACAACATATCATGTGAAAAATCAGTGTAGTTCAAGTGGTCAAAATTTACAGTTACGAACAACCAATTTCAGTAATGGATGGACTATTAGAATAAGACTTTAAAAAGCCAATATGTGGTGTAGACTAGTATGAACTGCTTAAATGCATGTAATGAGGAACTAATTATATTCTAAGCTCCTAAAGGAGACAATCTCAGCAGATTCAAGAGAGTGTAGCAAGTGATAACATCAAATATATAGATTTTTGACTTGGATTAATTATATAGTGTAGTTAGAGAATATGAATCAATATTAATGAGCAAACAGAGGATGAAGAAACTAACTTATGAAGGAAGAAAATTGATTTTCATATATTCATGGAGGGAAATCAGATACTGTGTATATGCATATTTATAAGTCAGTGGAAATAGTATTTGCTAAGCAAGGAACAAAAGCTAAGTAATATACCATATGTAGAAGAGCCATTTCTTCCAATACTTAAATCCTCATTGAGAGCTAGACGGATTTCTGGATGTCCAGTAAGATAACTTTTCATTTGGATGGTTCCATCAATCTCAGATGTAAGTATATAACCCTGTTTAGTCAAATGTCCAGACAGAAATCAATGCTCCATTAAAAACAATACCATAAACCCAGTAAAAGGAACAATAAAACAAGGAAGATGAAAAAAATGAATTGCTTTTTAGTTACTGGAGACGAATTGGCATCCCTGCCACCTCCCCAAGTGCAGGAAAACTACATCTTAGCATGTATATCAGATTGAGAACAAAAATGACCATCACAATTACAGTATCTCCCATGGGTTTGGATTTTCAAAGTTGAGAACTAAGTAGCTATGAAATAACAATTAGCTTCTTCAGAAAATGCCAGTTTCAGTAGTAAACACAGAAGTTATCTTGACACTAGTAATGTAATATAATATTAACGGAATATATCTGGAGATGAATTGATGGGACAAGGAATGAGATAACAAAGAGGCTACATTTTGACAGAAAAGACAACCAGCTCCGAACCTAACTATTGTTTCAAAAATTAAACTTCCAATGTGCAGTATCACTGCTGAAGTATTTAGTGCTCCAAAGTTCAGACATATGAAACAGAGCATATTTTGGCATTTCAGAAACAACTTAAAATGTTACTATCAGTTAAAATAACATAGTAATCAAGCACAACAGCACTGTTGATGCTTACACTAGAGCTGAATGTCACACTTATTTTTTCGATGATATCAACAAAGATCTCCTCCCTCTTCTTGCCACCAGGCTCTGTAGCAACAACAGATTTTGTAACAGCTGTACCAGGCATGCGCTTGGTGCCTTGCTGCAAATTAGACAGAAATTTTCAAATAATGCTCGGTTGAGTGATCTGCAACCCACTTTTTAGCACTACAAGATACAGAAGTATTACCATGAACATAGCAGCAGGACCAAGCGGAGGCAGTCGTCCAGCATCTATCATGATTGGTTTATTGAATATGTATGACTTCAGAACCTCAGTAGAGGTCGTTTGTGGGTAGCCAAAGTCCTAGTTACACAATTCAATACATGAAAAATGGCATCGTATGCAATAAAAAGATGATAGTAATAATTTCATTATACAAAAGAAACTAGTAGCCACAGCAATCCAAAGCTTCCTTGAGAAATGAAATCATTATACTTTGCCAATGTGCAAAAAGATTTAGGAAAAGACAAGTCAGAAAAAAAGTTGGGAGTTCATACACCTAGGAGGAAACATAGTGTAAATTACTTACAATGACTTCATCAAGCAATTCGTAGACCAAAATAAAATTCTTCCGCAATGATTCTTCATTTACAACACCAAGATAATCTTTTGTGACACGTGCAATCCTTTGCAGAAGTTCCAAGAGAAGAGATGGAGAGATATTAACCATTGTGGTCACCACAAAAAACAGTCCCGCAACTTTGACATGAATATAGTTAACCCCATCCAAATTCTGACACCATACAATGTAAAAAATGCCAAGTGTTAGATCAGGTCTAGATGCAATGCATCAGTAAACATAATGACTAATAAAACCACCGTGGTTGCATGCATAGTTGCATATAGGTATGACTACCATTCTCTCCATTTTATGTAAGATCAAATACCCTATAAAGCAGGATAAATGTAGCACCCAACATTTATTTCCCATTAATTGGGTTCTCCGGGAAGCTGTACCAGCGACTACCCCGAGATTTATCTCAATTCAGCTAGTGCTGTCCTCGGCAGGCAGCTACAGAGTAACATCAAAAGCAAGCCTAGCCCTTAATACATCAACTGGATTCCCAACTACTCATTAAATGGCAATAGAGTGCCAATACAACAACATAAAATAAACAAATCAAACATGTCGAATATAATGATCCCACCACCTAAATTAACTCACACATCAAAATGCCCACAATGCTCACAGGTAAGCCATTCAATACTTCCAAACATGATTCATCACCTGCAGTGATTCATCCCAACCCCTTTGCACCATGCTAGTCTATCAGGATTCAGCAATACTACTCTCTTTTCAACACATAAGGTTTCACGCTATGAGTTCCAAACACTTGATACAGCACGGTTTTCCCTTCAACCTGACACACGCAACTTGGACTAAAAATACTTACAATTGTCGCTAAAAACCGCAACTTCTCAATGTTGGATTTAACATTTGAAGCTGTAATGTGGAGAGAGAGAGAGAGAGAGAGGTGTGCGTACAAATACGGGGGGAGCCTCCTCGGCCTCGTCGTCGTTCCAGAACTTCACCTTCCGAAAGAAGATCTCTGCGCTCCCCTTAGGCACCTCGCCGCGATCTGTACTCCACCCACACACCCCAAATCCCGACCATAGCATCAAATCACATCAAACCGGCCAAATTTTTTTTAAAAAAATTCAAAGATCGGGGTGGATGAGATAGGAAGGGATGGGATCAGATCTTACAGTCGCGGAAGACGATGTGGTCGCCGCGCTGGGACAGCACGAAGAACTGCGAGATCATCTCTCCGCTGCTTCCCTTCCCTTCTCCTCAGGCCTCGCGCCTTGTGGTTACTCTATACTATAACACCAAACACGATGGGAAGAAGTAAAGGAAAAAACAAGGGAGAAAAAAGAATGACAAGGTGTCGAGGAGAAACTGAAGAAAAGACGACGCCGTGGGCGCCAGATAGGTTGACGGGGAAGCAATACTACCGGCTCTATTCTGCAACGTATTTTTCACTCATGCCGACTTCCATATTTTTAGTGCATCATGCCTGTTAAGTATTCTCGTACCGCCCATATTAAAATATCAAAATATAATGTAAATGGTAATGAGAAATTCTAAAAAATATTGAAAATGTAGATATAAAACCATTCTACCTTGGCATAAAATGTCAAATCCAAATGATGAAAACAAACAAAGGGTGCTGTGCCTTTGCATTCTTTTTCATGTAACCAACAAACAAAACCAAGTAAAATGTAGGCATTTGTGCACACCAAAGTTCCCTCTTTTCCAGCGCAACCCGCATAAGTGGATCACCTTTGTGTGTGTGTCACATTTCCATCCCAAGAATCTTGCAAAGGTAAGTATATACTTCTACCAGGCAACACATGTATATCAAGTAACAGGGAGATATCACATTAAGATCAACACAATCGCAGCACCACATTACAAAAATCCAATAATTTCTTTCAGCAACAGGCGATGGCCACATTTACCATCAGAAAGTTCACACTTTCAGGCAGCTATCCAATTTGAGGGTGAGCAGTTAACTAATGATACGAATTCAAATAGTTATTCGAGCCTAATAGCTAATGCAATAAATAAGTGTATAACAACCACTGAGAACATTTTCCGCTCATGATGGCAAACATGATTGCGGAGACAAACACACCCGACATTTATTTCAGGCTAGGAGATCAACAGCCTAACAAATAACCAAATGAAGAATGAAAAATAGTTTACAGACTAAAGGTATCCCCTAATTTGAGACAAGTTACTTCTCTTCTTCAGTTACATCAAAGAGTGGTTGCAATCAACTGTTGTTGCAAACAACGGTGAGCTTTTAATATCCCAACATCTGGAAGAAGAAAGCATATAGACTTCAGCTCAGGTTCAAACCAGTTCAGTTGAGTGAAAGCCAGTAGATAAAACTATACAACTAAGATAGTTCATATCAACAATCATTTATGATGCAATGCTTCCAACAATGTTTACAGCAAAGGCTGGCCTGCAGAGTTAACGTATGGCATCTTCAGTATTCCCCTATGAGACGATATGCATAAAAAATCAACTTCATGCACTAGAAGTATAGGATACTTCAGAAATAGGTTTCTTACAACAGATAGTATGCATATTGATACAGCTAGAGGCGTATTATCCTTTAGAAATAGGTTTATCACAACAGAGAGTATGCATACCAGTACAAGGTGGGTTACCAGACTCCAGTACACTGGCTGGTACAAGGGTTCCAGAATAATGACGGCTAATCTACTAATGCTGGTACATCAGCGGGTATACCACTAGCCACCAACCACTGCTGTAGGCCCCAGTACAATACAATTATGTAAGACCTTGTTTCAGAAAACTCATCAGAAATCTAAAAGTTAGTGGATGCCATTAGATGTAAATAGCCAATATAGAAAACGTAAAAGGCCTAGATCCAGATACATCACTAAACAATTCATTGCTGTTTCATAATCTAATGTGGAAAGAAGATTCAGAAGAACCTAGAGACCACATCACAAGCATAAGCAGGTATCAATATATAATTAGCAACACCTTGTCATGATTAAGTATGTCAAATTTTGCTATTGGTCATAAACAATGCTGCTACTACTCAATTTATAGAAACAAAGTGAAATGCAGTATAGGCATCCATGCCAATACGGCTGCTAAACTGAACCTGAGAGAAATCTTCAAGCACATACTCTATACCCATATCAATTATTTTCAATACAATTACAATTATGTCTTCCATGAGTAATCCTCCATATATCAGAGCAAAAGAGGAACTTTTCTAGTGTTTTCTACCTCAATAGAAAAAAAAAAAAAAAAAAGGAAAGGAAACACTTCGCTAGTGCTATGGATGGTCTCTAAATTCATGTTCCTTTGTCTCACATTATTCAATACCAACTTCTGCCACCCATCAGAAAATTTTCAAGCAACTCTTCCACGTTATTACCACTTCACCAACTGACCAGCTAGCAAACATGTATGCAATATATACATTGCAACACACTGAAACAACTCCAAGATACTTTGGAAGATTATTTTGATAAGAAAATTAAGTTGCTTCCATTTCATACAGGCCAAACTCAGCAAGATTGGTTGGTTGTATAATAATTGGGTGTTTGACAGGTGCTCAAGCAAATGCAAATTTATTGCAGGTGGACAAAGACTACTACATTTCAAGAATAAACAGAAACAAACCAAGATCATGCTAGTTCAGCAATATTCATTTAACCAAAATAGTCCACAAGGTACACAACAATAATCAGAAAAGAGGGCATGATTGACAAGATAAGGTGTTTTAAACCCCAGCATTTATGCACTAAAACAAAGTCTGCCAGAAATGCCAAATCAATTTATTCCACAAAATTAACTTGCCATTAAGATATCAACTTTGGTAAGGCCCATTTATTGTTGTAAACACTTGAATGAAGCAAGTAGTTAAATACAAATAAGGAAACAAGCTCCTCAACAATCCCAGTCCCCATAAAAACTCATGAAGTTACACACGACAGATTATTTAGTCAGAGAACTCTGTAATCAGTTCTGAGTTTAGGGATGGCAAAGTGAGATTATTTTGGAAACTGAACAAGAGCTTCATTGAACAAGCAGGTAGTTCTATGATGAAATCCATCTCGAACAAGGGTATTCAATCAAGAAATGGTAGGGAGGCTATAGAAGGTAAACTGATGGTAGTATGGTACAGTTCTCTAGCTCATTATATTTTATGGTAGCTATCCTTTTATCTTAGATACAAACATCTCTGATCAGTTTTCAAGTGTTTACTTCATGTGGGAAAGATCAATAAGTACTTGAATAAATCTACCAAATCTTCATAAGAAAAATGATGAAGATCAAGTGATTATGGAGTCTAGGATGCATCCAAGCAGGCAGTTATGAATGAAAATGAGAATGGTTTATTCTCCCAGCAAGACTGTGCTACCTGTTTATCTTGCATATAGTAGGAAGCAGGAACGCTAAGCCAATGAGGGCCAGCCTTACAGCACAGTAGGCATTAGCATATACATCCAAATGTGCTGAATCATTACAGATTGGAACAAATGCTAAACTATGCCCCCATGCTAAACCATAGTTATTTTTGAGATTTAGAGGGGTCAATGATGATAATGTCATGCCAAATGCTCCTAGCAGAATGAAATTGTTGGCAATTTAAAATCACTCACTGCCAGTTTGATAGAGCTAAACCAGTTACTTTAGACATGATATACTGAATTTCAAGAATTGATATGCTTCTTATTGCAACTAGGTTCTACAAAGATCTTTACTAGAAGCTTTTTAAGTTCTATTTAACTTCTTCAGTAAGGTAATGTAAAAGAGCACAATTCACAGTCAAATTGAACTTTGTCATTTTTCATCAACTCAGCTTATAGATCATATGATATAGTACTAGCCCTAGCAGATAAACTCAATAATGCATGTGCCCCACCAAGTGAAAACTTAAGACTGCAAAATGGTGCCATTATCTACTGTTAATACTAGATTTTTTTCTATAGCAAAGCTCCAGCTATTCACCTTTATCCACCTACCAAACCACCAATAAGATTTTGAAAGTGAAACACACAACTGTTCCACAGAGACAGCATAATACTAGTGTATGCTTGACATTAAACAAAGTGAGAAACATGTTCATGAACAAATACATGTCCAGTGTTATATCTAGTTCAAGAGAAATTTGCATGCAATTTAAGATTATTTGATATTTTGCATGAATGGATCCTAACAACCACGATATGATGATGACAACTAGAAGGCATTGATATATTGAATAGAGGTCATCATCAAATATCAAAGAGCCTGCAGCAGCAAATCAAAAGCATTACACCCCACTTTAGTGTGAGTTAATCAATCATAATATAACCAAGTTATGCCTTTGTAACAGAAGGAGAGTTTTTGCACTGAAAAAGAAGAAGCACCCGACTTACTTTTCTCAGCAACTTTGCTTGCCAATGCTCCATGAGGAGACCTCAGTTGCAAGATTTAATTCTCTTCTAATATCCTGACCAACCCATGCATAAAGCATTTCCATCATCAGAAACTGCAAGTTCATTTGCAGAACATAGAGACTACGCATCCCAAACAAACATGGGGATGCTTTACACCTGTAAAGAGTACTCATACCATAGTTCCAAAGATCCTGGCCAAATTCTACAACAGACCACTAGCTAACTACAGATACATGGTAGATTACCGCCTGACCACAACATAAACACGAGAAATGATGACAAGTAAACAAGAACAACGACAAAAGGCCAGTCTTTCTGACAACTGCTTCAACCATGCAACAAAAGGCCAGTCTTTCCGACAACTGCTTCAATCATGCTATCATATGATACTTCTATGGCATCCCTACACTAACCACAGCAACAACTACAGCATCCGCCTGATATTCTCATCCTCCCTTAAGAATGGCAGGTGCTGCAAATTCCCCAATATAGCATCTGTTGCATCAACATCCAAATCAAACCCAACCATATCATCATCCCCGCCAATGTGCATCATGTCACCACCATCCGGTGCCTTCACTTCCTCGTTTATGTTAATCCCTCTCATATCCACCATCTGTTCACCCGCTCCACTACCACCCCAAGCATCTGGCCCAAGCATCGATGACTCAATGCTGCTCTCCACACCCTGGGGAGCATTCTTCTTGAGCCCAGCACCAACCTTCTTGCGAGCTGTTGTCTTCTTGATCCTACCTCTAGATGCCCCTCCCCCGATGCCACCACCACCACTCACAGTTGTCGGCTGTACATTCGACAGTGGTGGATTGGCGTTGCTGCTTCCACCATTATTCTCAATATTTTCACCGTTAACATTGCTGCCACCTACAGCCACTGGCTGCGGAGATGACGAATTGCATGGGAACATCGGATAAAACGGTTTCCAGTTGCTGCTCAGGTCGGCAGCGTTGGGGAACCCGACGGGGAAGAATCCCCAGGCACAGTAGTACATGTCGGTGCCTGGAACTACCGGCGGCACGGCCGAGATCTCTGTGGCCACGAACGCGCGCCGACAACCGGCGCTCGGGCACCTGAGCGCGCGGCCCACCAGACCGCGCGGGTACTGGTATACATGACAGCAGTAGGGGCACGACGTCCAGAACGAATCAGCGGCGGCCGAGGCGTCGCCCGAAGCAGGAAGAGGGTTAGGGGAAGAGTTCTCGGATGGGTCCGACAGGAGGGAGTAAGCTTCTTGGACGATGCGAAGAGCGGAGTCGGCGCCGGGGTGGGGGTTGCGGGGGGAGGAGAGGAGGAGGGCGAGGCGGCGGAAGGAGCGCTTGGGGGCAGCTGGGTCGGGGTCAGGCGGGAGTTGGAGGACGGCGAGGGGGTCGGGGCGACCGGAGGGGAGGAGGCGCTGGGAGGCGAGGAGGACGTCGGCTACGGCGAGGAGCTCGTCGGCGCCTGGGAGGAGGGGGTCGGCCCCCACCGCACGCTCCGCGAGGCGCTTGCAGCCGACCAGGTCGCGTGCGGCCAGGAGCTTCCCGGCGATCTCCAGCCACCGGCCCGCCTCCCCGCGGCCGCCGCCGGAGAAATCCATGGAAGTGGGGAAAGGCAAACAAGTGCTTGTGGGGCAGAGCAACATCCAAATTTAGGAGGGTTTTTTTTTTACATCTCCAATATTTGCACTTGATACATAGATATTAGACTAAAAAATTAATCACATCTAATGACTATTAGAGTTTCTAACTTCAATAATAACATTCCTCATCTAAAGTTTTAAATAATATCCTCTTTCCTCTATTCTCTCTTAGTAGATTCTACTAGAAAAAAATACTTACAAGGTGACTATTAAAGTAAGGGTATTTTTCTCTCCTCTTAAACTTTCTAATTAGTATTGTATCTTTCTATAAGTATTTATTAAAGTACTATATTGAAGTATGTGTTTGTTAATAACGATAAAATTGAGAACCCATAATTAGGAGTAGTCATTTGCTCAATCAAAAATTCTCACAGAGAGTTTTTTGAATCTACAAAAAAGATCTAATTTGACTAGATAGATTAGCTATAGTGGTGGAGGGTCATACCAAACACTCAAGAATTCATCTATCTCTTATTTTTTAGATTAGTGTAGGAGAATAACTAATAGGGAATGAAGATAGCGTGATGAGGTAATGATAATAGACAATAAGAGAATAAAAAGACAACATAACAAAAGAGAAGTATGATGAGGGACATTGAGATGCTAGCAACGAAGTTGGAGACAAAAGTGACGACAGTAAATCTAGTAGATGGTACTGACAATCTTGACAAAAGAAGCATGCACGCAGGAAAGGGACAATCAAGTTCAAAATGGATTTTCTATAAAAAGAAATATGACATTTGAATTATGATAAATGCGCACATGTTTTCTTTTTTAAAAAAAAATTAGCTCAGTCCCTGTGGAAAAGAGGTATATATTTTTGGATTTTTTTAAAAAAGAAATCTATTCAACAAAAAAGATCAAATCTACCAAATTTTAAGTTGTTGAAGTAATTTGCAGCAAAAAGGTAAAGTAGAGCCCCTAAACTTTCAATTTTTGTGACCGTGTTTAGATAAATTTTATAATAACAACTCAGGACCGATACATGTGAATGTCACATGAACCAAAAAATAATGTTGGCAGAAAAGATATCTAAATGATGAGGCACGAGTGGCACTGATTTGAATGGTTTGTTACACAAAATACTAGCATATCGATAGTTTCATATATATCATGTGTAATTCGATGATTTATAAAGTTATAGGAACTAATATTATAAACACACAATTCAAAGATCTATACGTTATAGATATTTTCAATCAGAGGTTAATATTAAGATGAATAATAAAAAATCTGAGAAAAAGACAGTCCACTCTTCTTCACTTTCAGTTTAATAAGTTCTAATTTAGTGGAATTCAATTAACTCTACATATTTTTACAAAAAAAATCCAACTTCTATTATTTTTTTATTAAATCTATAAAACTCTAATGATTTTAAAGGAGTCTATTCTACTAAAACTAGTGAGGTGCCCGCGCGTTGCCGCGGGAAAACCTTTGGGACGAATGTGAAGAGGGTAGCGGTTGTGAGCGGCGAAGCTGGTCAGCTCGACGACCAAAATCCACCGTGGGGAGTGTCGAATGGTCGTGGTCGAAAGCGGCGGGGAGCAGTGTAAAGGCACAATGGTCACGGTGCAAAGTTGTGGGCGTAGAAGCTCGTCGAAGAATGGTCGTGGTCGAAAAAAGCGGCGACCAGTGGAGAGGCAGCAATGGTCGTGGCCCAAAGTAAATATTCCAGATTGTACAAATTAAATAAAAAAAACTTCCACATTGTACTAATTTACATATACAATCTTCCACAGAAAGTAAACATATGCTATCTTCGTTCAAGATATGATAGCAGCTTAGCGATCAATAAAAAATAATATAAACCACTCAAATATGATCCATACAGTTAGAATATATATTCACACAAAAGATAATGGTAGGTTCGATATTCGATTCCCTCTATTTTCGTGTGTATGTGTAAACATCTAAAATTTGATGATTAATTCATCGACCACCAGATTGGTTGAGAAATAAAGTTAGTCGATTGCGATGCCAGTCGAATCAAACTACTGATTATAGCACCTTACCCTATTACTATCGATGTAATCATGCGACGATCGTGCCGGCGGCGAGTAATTTTTAAAAGTTGTTTTGATAGCAATTACAGATTTAGATATACGATTTATTCTAATATTAGTACTGGTAAATAAAATTAATACAACTTTTTCAGAAAAAGGACCCTTAGTTAGAGCGCATTCATATTTTGCATAAAAGCCCTCCTAAATCCTAAATTCCCTTCCTAAACAGTCAGCAATTTGTTCTCTATGCATATTTTGATAGCTTTGCACACAAGCCCCTAACAAATAGAGAAATTATGATAGGTCCTTTAAGAGGACTACACCTATCTCAGATTTTACACAAACACAACCCTAAACCGACTCTACCAGCATGCATGTTCATCCAAAACACACAGACATATGTATACACATACACATGCTCAGTTTCTTCTTCCTTCCTTGCACAACAAACAGCAAATGCACACACATACATCATCAGCTGCCCTTGTCTTCTAGTGGCTGTAGCAGCAGCAACAAAAGTGAGGATCCAAGCTTCAGTTTTGTCAATCAGCTCCAACACAATTACATGCATACATATACATATATTCAAACACACATACACACAGACACACAAAAATAGACACATGCATTCATACACACTTGTAGCAGTAGTAGCACTAGAAGTGGCAGTACCTGGACGCTCGGCAAGGCGGTGGCCAAGGGCCAACAACGTTGAACACAAGCAAAGGCATGTAGCCACGGCGAGGCACGTGGCTGTGACCATATTGAGTGTGCACCAGGACGTAGCCAACACGGCACACACGTGTGCCAGCACGCGGTGGGCGCACACGGCAAGCGCTTGGCACACACGCGCACATAGCCGGAGTGCGGCAAGCTCGTGGGGCGCGAGGTGAGCACGCGGCGCGCGCAACAGGGGCTCAAGCGCGCAACAAGTGGGGGTAGCGGCAGTGGCTAAACTAGGTGGGAAGGAGGCGTTCCCCTTTCTTTGAACACCACCCACGCCATTGCAAACAGGAGGCCAACGATCGCTGCTGACCTCAACCAACAAACCAAGCAGCGGCAACGGAGGCCTGCTTCCGCGCGTGCGCCGACGCCGACGACGAGGCCGTCGCTGCCCCCCTCGCTGTCGCTGACGCAGCATGGCTGCCGCAGCGCTCCGCCGCCACCACGCCACTGCCGCCGCTCCTGCACCTGCGCCGAAGTCAACGACGATGCCGTTGCCGCCACGTGGCTGCCACAGTGCTCCGCCGCTCCCGCACCCGCGGTGACGAAGATGCCTTCGCTGCTGCAGCTCTCCGCCGCTGCCGCCGCCGCCTACTCCATCGACATTAACGGAGCATTTCGCGATCTCCCGAGGATGGAGATCGGGCAAGACGGTGTCGCGGAGGCGGCTGAGCACCTCAGCGTACACCTCCAGGTTATGGCACTGCTGGTGCTGGTTCTGGTTCCGCGCTTGCGCCGCCGCCGACGACGAGGTTGACGCCGCCGACGTAGCGTGGCTGGCGCAGGCCGCCACCTCCTCCATCGCCATTAATTGAGCAGATCGTGATCTCCCGAGGATGGAGAGCTGCCATTAACGGACCAGGTCGCCTAATCCCAGAGATCGCGACCCGTTGGTGGCCGCGGGTGTCGTTCTTTTTCGCTCCGCCCCCCACCGTCACCGCGCCCCGCCACCCAGAACGCCGGGACGCCGCAGCCATAGTGGAGCAAAAAGAACAAACAACAATAGCGACGAAGGCAACATAGAGTGGCCTGAAAATAGGGGCAAAGTCAGGTACGAAACCCACCCACGGCACTGACCAATAGGAAATCAGTAGAGTGCAGGTCACCTACCACCACACGCGGAGAAATCGCAGCCACGGAAGCAGCCAATCGAACGACGAGGGAAAAACGACGGTGTGGTGTAGGGTGGACCAAGGGCGCGCGAGCGACACGCGGACGACGCGGGTGAAGCGAAGGCATTGGGAAGCAGCGAGGCACAGGGCACCGACTAGCACGCGCGGGCAAATCGCAGTCGGCAAAAGAGGAGATCGAACGGGCGAGGAAAAACGGCGACGTGGTGCAGCGAGGAGCAAAATTCTAGGAATATTCTGGGATGAACTTTATATGTATTATAGATTATAGATATGTAAATTTTAAAATATAAGTTCTGGATCGCACTGACTGGACGACGCTTCAAAGTTTGCTAGCCTCCTCAAGGTCTGCACAAGCACCACGTCACCTTCTTCAGAAACGAGAACCCTTTCTTCACGCCTACGGTTCTCCCATCTCCACCCCCCGCGCTCTCGCCACCACAGCGACCCACGGCGGCCTCCCGCCTCCTCGCGCGCAAGGCGTCCAGCCTCGCCGCCGCGGCCGCCCTGCGCGCCTTCGCCGCTCGCCGCAGCTCCTCGGCCGCCTCGACGCGCGCCTCCGCCTCCCGTTCCTCGGCCTCTGTGGTCTTGCGAAGCTCCTCGTGCCGCTCCACCGGAAGCGCCACGACGTCGTGGTGGTCGTCCGCTCGCGCGCGCGTGATCTGGTCGGTGGCCGCTTCCACCGACGACGCCAGCGCCTGGGCCTCCATCCCCACGGCTGTCTCAGCCAGCTGCAGCGCGCGCCCCGCCTGCCTCCGGGTGAACAGCCGCTGCTCTAGTGAATCCTTAGCTTCCTTCTCCGCAGCGATCTCCAACAGGACGCGCCGAAGCTCAGCACGGCCGCCGCCCACGCGCCGCCGGAGTTCTCGTATCTCCTCCAGCTTCTTGCCTTCCTCCTCCTGCTTTGTGCTGACAGCGTTGTTCGTGGACTCGATGAGCAACTTCAGGGATGCCATCTCGGCGGTCTTCCCGGCGAGGCGGGTCTTGGCCATGGCCATCTCGGACCGCAGCTTCTCGAGCTCCTCGCCGAGCGGCATGGAGGCGAGCCACGCCTGCACCGCCGCCGCGCGCGCGCGGTCCACCTTGTCCCTTGTCTCCGACAGTTCTTGCTGTGCTTCGGCAGTTACGTCTAGACCCTCGTCTGCTGCTTCGTTGACCTCCATTGCCGATGAGCTCTGCGAGTTGAAGAGTTCAGAGTGGCTTCACAGCATGCACTATGGCGGCATTGTTAAGTGTTTGTATTTTTGTTTATTGAGTTATTTGCAAGGACTTCTTCTAGGTATATCCTTTGAACTTTGTTATCTTGTATTGATCGATCTGCTTCTTGCTTAGGGGTAAAAGCTAGGTGGGTTATTATTTTATGCTGCGCTTTTTTCCCCGAGTTTTATATTGCTTTTTGTGACACTTTTTGTTTACTTTCTCAAGTAAAATTTGCATAGAAACAACACATGGTTTATGTTAATTCACTTTTTTTTAATTTTTCTGGTTAATTTTTCTTAAATAAAATCATTGTCCGGTATGAAACCAGAGAAGAGGTAGTTAAATAATAAGCTTATAAGTTTTAAGATACATTGCGATGTTTTCTCTGCCATGTTAGGCAAAAATATTATTACATATTATTATCCTTAATCTCTATGTGCATTGGCGGAGCTAGGGAGGGTTCTGGAGGTGGATTTTTGTAGTTCAGTCCTCCAACATATAAATATATACATGGAAGTCCAGTAATCAATGAAGAAAGACCCTCTAAAAAATTTCAACATTAAAAGCACAAAGAGATTCTAGCTCCACCACTGCTTACTATCTAATTTAAAACTGCCAATGATGTATTATAACAGAAGAACTTCTTTTCACTCAATTCCTGTGTTTTTTTCTAAGTTCATGTGATGCATGAAAATGCTATGATGCATCCATAATCTATTCACCCTGAAACACTTCGAAAATGCACTGAAGTACTTTTTATTTATGCATCAGAAAATTATAAAAAAAGCTGAAAAATATACACACACATAAGCTTAGATTCAGATCAAACAGAGACATGACTTGGTAAATTTTGCATCAGGCATGGGTCTTAGAGAGCCTGGTTTTTATTTCTTCAGAGAGCTTCTCTGCGAGGCGACTGAGAGCTTCTCTGTTGATCAGTTCTTTGCCTGTCTCTCTATCTTTAACCTTGTAATATTCGCATGTCTCCTTGTTCAGCCTCAAATCTGTTTTGTCAAGCAGTTGCTTGCCAATTTCTATCAGATGGTTCATGTTGCTGGGCCATGAACAGTCAACTTATGCAGCTTTACCTGTCAAAGAATTATCCTACAGAGAAACCCAAAACTAGCAATTACCATATATAATTGCTGTGTTGCGCCCAAGACTCGTATGGGTCCGCGAGACACGTTGCACTGCGTCATAACGCGCTCCAACGACGCCGCTAACTTGGCTCGCACTCAGCTGACAGCTGCAGCTCTTGTGCATGTCCACCACATCCTGTCAGACTTTTATCACGTCTAACATGCGCCGAACCGCATCGATGTGAGCCGCCGTGGGAGACAACATAACAAGGCTGGTGAGATGGTCTGAACAAGCATTACTCTAGATTGTGTAAACCACCATGACTATGGATGGTTAATTTGTGTACGACCACAAATAAGAAGAGGTGCGAGGGATCCCTTGACGTATACTTTGACGATTGTTTCTTGGACAAAATATCACACACTATCGGAGTAATCGTGAACGTGGAATCCACTTCACCCCCAGAAGATATGTAAAGTTCAAAATATAATACAAAAGCAAATGATTTATATCAAACAATAAATTTTTATATAAATTAATTCGTACACAAAACTCAATACTGCATATATGGTACTTACTGGATTGACTGCATATCCCCCACCATTGATGAGGTTAAAATACTGGGGTAGATTTGTGCAAGGATCTATGGTCTTGAAATAGTGAGCAGGGAATAATATTGGAGCTACAGACGTGCCAATGCACACATCTGAGAGGAGGGCGTTCTTGTAAGGTACTCTTGGCGCCTAGATAAATGGAAACACAAATATTTATGTTTTTTTTTTTTGTGTTTAGATCAAAATATTGGACGGAATTAAACTAATTGTGCAGTGCATATATGTGCATATGTACATCATAGGTCGAGAAGATTATGGGTTGGAGGCGCTTGACATCAAATGTTGGAATGACTACGTTTGTGAGGGTTTCATGGACTTTCTTCGTGCCCATTAGTTCTTTTATCTTGGACTGCAAGAACTTGCCGTCGTATTTTTGTCCTTTGAACATGGCAAGCAGTGGGTCCTCCCTGCAAGAGGAAATCACAAATAATTAATGACCACAACAATTGTACCAATTAGTCACTAAATATATCCAATTTTTTTTAATAATTACTTCACATCTTATATATAATAAAAATTTAAAACATATAATATCGAAGACACCATGTTTATTGCGAGAGTTAGAAATTCCCATATTAACGAAGACACTACATTAGCTCTAAAATCTACAAATTCTCATATTGATTGGTAAAAAAGAAAAAAATATATATGCATCCAAATTATAACTTTATAACTATACAGATTAATCATATTAATATTAGATCTCTTTAATTGATACAACTCTAAATTTTCGGACATGAATATATTGGTCTATGTATGTTATAATTATTTGGAAAAGTATACCACACCACCTAATTAATACTTCATTACTAACATTATTATTTTAGAATTTATGTGATTTAGTTTCTAGATAACTGACCAGTGCTTTTCATAGTTTTGTTTATGTTTCTGTCTTATGTGAAGACCTTAAGGTGGAGGAAATGTTTGAGGCCCGTTATCTAGGTAGAACTGGTTGATGTCCTTTGCAGCGCAGGTAGGGCATCCATGCTCGTTTAGGGTGGCGAGCATGGCCATGATAAGGCCACCGGTGCTTGCTCCGGCGATGTAATCGAAGTAGGCAGCCAGCCTTGCATTCGGGTTTGCGTCAATTTCCTACACCCCATGAAAATATATATGCTGTGGTTATATTGCATCCATGTTAACTAAAAAATCATATACAAATTAAATTTTTGTGGAACGGACAACAATTTAGACTTGAGTAAATTCAGCACCGCCTGAGCACTACTCATAGGGTTTGTCAAGCTTTGAATTTAAAGCTCAATAATCAAATTGAGTTCGGCCTAATCCAACTGTCCATAAGATTAAATTTAAATAAAACCCACCTGAATCGCTTCTTTTTTGCGTATGGCACCCCCACTCCCTTTAGCGCGCAGCATCTACTAATTCGGAATTTAATTTGAAGCCATATTTCGACCCGGACGCTTTTGGGATGCTTCTAATAACTAACGAATGACAAGTGCTCTTCCTTGTTGAGATCCTATTTCAATAGGAACTTTCATAGACTCAGATTTTTCATGCAACAAACAAATTTGACCCGATCTGACTCGATCGAAGCATGCAACCCATTAGATTGGGGCAACAATCAAACTAGACTAAACCCACCCTAAGTGCGATCAATTGCCCATTGTGCCAGCATTGGAAAAAGCGCACTCGGTCTAAATGGACCTAGATTTTTTGGAGCTTCTCATCTCTTGTGTAAACTCATCCCTACTTTGAGTAGGACATTCCAAAAAATGTTAAGAAATTATTAGAAGGGGAGAGTTTCTCTATAATCTTAGAAAATTTATGAGAGAAACAAAAAAAAAAAGAAAAAAAAGAAGAAGAAAGGCATATTCTTTTGTGCCATAACAATGTTTTGGTATTTCGTATTTATCATTAGATGTCTTGTTGACGTATGGGTCTGGTCCTCACTTTGTCCACAAATTATAATTTTTGAACTTTGTAATGTCTTGGAAGAAATTTTTCAAAAAAAAAATCGAAATGGAATAATTATGAGCAATAGTGATTTAGAAAATCACTATGAAGTTCGTCTGAGTTTATGTTTGATCGTGGAGTTCTAGGGTAATATAACATCAATCCCCCTACATCTAATAATTTTGTTAGAATTTCTGAAAGGTTGAAGCTGTACGTGAACTACGTGAGTAATTTACACCGAATTGAGCGTCTGATATACTATTTTCCCTAGAATTTACATTGAATTGTTAAAATCAAGGTTACACAAAGATTCCAGTAGATTAAGTTTTTGATTAAGAATTGTGACATTTCATGTAACTAGGGACTAAAATTATAAAACTCTAAAACTTTGATCGAAACCACGACGCTCCAACATTACGTATTTGTAATGTCATGGATAGAGGCGATATGAAAGAGCTTAGGTCAATTAGCGTCATGAAGTCATAGGACTTATTGCATGATAATTAAGTTGCAAGAAGATTGGTGAGATGTCAACAAGCAAATATTACTCCACATGGTTTGAGGTAATGAGTTAGCTTAGCCATAAATGGTGTGGCAATGCATGACCAGTGATGGTGTGATCAATAGGACCGAGGATGTGTGCATAGTGTGAACAACAAAAGCAATCAACTATTGTAAAAGCACTTTAGCTATTTTGAAGTAGACATATGCATATTTGATCTAATCTGATTTTTGACACAAACCCATTGTCTGTAAGGTCTGATTGAGTTTAGAAATTGAAACTCAATGATTAAACTGAGTTGAACTAACTCTAACCCAATTCTATCTTGATTTTTATTTTATAATATAAAATACACAAAACCAATCTGACCCAACATAAAATCCAATCTAATCATCCATAGTTCAAGTTTGGGCATAGCCCACCCGATTCTAGCTAGGGGACCCGGGAGTCTGACCTACTATTTGCGTTCATCCATTTTTAAGATTGTTTATTTGGGAAATTGTAATGTCCTGCTTTTCAAGGCAATTGAGTGCTAATAGGATGTATGACAGCATATACTTGACAATTATTTCATAAAACTTATAGCATAACTTAATTGTAAAACAACAATGACTACTCTAACAAGAAAGTAACTGCATGCTGTAGAAATGATTTATTAGAAACAAAAATTTTAAGCTCCCCCAAGACGAGGAATTCACTTTAAGCTTATATCCATTTCATTGTAGTCTCGCAATGGAAACAACCAACTAGTCTACCTATATTTTACAATACGGCAAAGGTAACACTATTTACTGTGAATTATTTGATAACTCAAATGGTATGAGTTTAAGATATCAGATATCAGATGGTAAATTAGGAAATACAGTGGAGTTGGAGCCTTGGAGGTACATGTGTTTCGGGATAGAGAAAATCTTATCTGTATCCGGTAAAAAGAAAAAATATATAATTCAACACTAGATATGCATACAGGTACTATTTAGATTTAAAAAAGTAACTCATATTAAGCATAAAAATTTTATAGGTATGAAACTAAAAGACTAGGATGACTGAGAGGGGGGTGAATCGGTTTTCCAAAATAAATCTTAAGAGGCTCAACAGTTTTCTGTTGAGGTCTATCCCGTAGAGGTAGTCAAATTGGATCAGTGATCGATTTCTAGGTTTCGTCGTAAACCTAATTGGTTACTTCCAATTAAGCACAAGAAATAAGAAGCACCACCTCTATTGATATTCAAAAATCTCCATAACAAAAAAAGAGAAATAAAAAGAAAACAAGAAAATATGTAAACAACCAATTGCGAGTATTTAAACAAGGAAGAAAGAGAGAGAAGATTTAACAACTTAAAAATATTCAAGAACCAAGAAAAAAGTTTCAAAGGCTAAACACAATAGCCAAAAACTCTATTTCAAAGAGGCAAGTCCTTTCCCTAACACTCCCCCTTCTTATATAGAGCTAACCCCCGTTTAGACTAGTCTCCACAACTAATGTGGGACTAAATAGCAGCTAGTGGAGGTTGGGCCCGAAGCCCAATTCGGTCCAACTCTCAACAATCATTTTTACAATTTCAGAATTACAGCATTTTCTGAACAGCAGATACTAAAACAGTCATAACTTCATCATCTGAACTCCGATTTTGATGTTCTTGGATACGTTGGAAAGCTAACTTCTAGCTCTACAACTTTGCTGTTAACATCTTTCTGAGAGAAAGTCAGGATCAGTGCAGAATTAGCTTGTAAACAGAACCTTTTGCCTAAACTTCTACGCAGAGTCCATAGACTATCATAGTGATTCCTCGGGCATCATGAGCACCACTTGTGCTCTCCATAATGCCATCACATGTCCACCTTGATGTTGAATAGCTCGCCACAAGCCGGGAAATCTCTCTTGTTCCGGACCCCGACTGGCAACCTCCACACTTCGACCGGCTCGAGCTACTTCAACAATCTCAGTGCAACGTCATATCCCGGTGTTGGATTAGTCATGTAGAGCATTCCCGAGGGTCTCTAGTATCTCCGGCATCTCTCGGACCAGTCGAGCCTCCGGTTCCTCCCTGAGCACTACTCCGCTGGCCCATTCTTGCCGCAAGCGTACTATAACTCTGATATACCTGCAACATGCACCAAAACCAAACGAACCCATCACATAGCGCTGTTCACACATAATGACAACATAAACAAACACAAACAATTCAAAACATTGTTAAAACATACATCACTTAAGATTAGACAATCACATGGGTTTACAGAAACCCAATAAAGTGAATTTTTTTTTCTTGTGTGTTCTATTATAAAAGCCCTATGTGATGCTTATTTCTTGCCTACTGAGCTCGCCCATGATGCATCGTGACTGCACCCAAAGGATGGTGGAATTAGACTATCTTTGATAGTTCTCGTTCGTAACTATGCTAATAGAAGAGACTTAAGTACAGAGTCAAGTAAAAATTAAACACATCAATACATGGATTCTAAAAGAGGATGATGTGTCATATCATTAAAAAAAATAATTCTTTATATTTAAATTTTTTCTATTAAAATAACACAAAAAACTAGTCAAAACCAACAAGAACACAAATGAGACTGACAGGTGGGCCAAAATAGTATTGGACCCACCTATCAATCAAAGGGGTACTGTGTGCATGAATCGATACAGGTGTACTCACACTGTCACGCTCTTTGTGGGGCCTACGCGCTCGATTTGCACAGCACTTGCGTGCGCACACACCTAAGACTACCACTGATCCCCACCTTCCGTGGCCCCATTTGTAAGCGATTAAAATGTGTAGGCTCGAGTGCATGCGGGATGCGAAATGTGTGTGGCCTACAAAACGCGTTTAGATGGGCTTACGTCAAGCCGAGTTTGCTCCAACAGTGAGACTTGCTTGGCTCATTATGTGTGGGATCCACTTGTAGACCAATGCGCACCTACCTTCTTTGCACGCATCCGCGCAAGCAGCACTCACCAAGCATGTCTAACTCTCTCGGCCCGCGTCGGCTTGCAGCATCTCATTGGAGATAGCCTTAGACTCGGGTGTTGTGTCCATGCCCAGAAGGCTGCAACCACACAATCTTATATATAGGTGATTTTGGAGACACCACATTTACTGCAAGAGTTAGAAATTTCTACATTAACAAAAAATTTTGAAAAAAACTCATAATTTATTAGTCGGTGGGATCAAAATTTTATAAATCTATATATAATACAACTCAAAATCTGTTTCAACTGATATATAGTTGCACATAATTATTTTAGAAAGTTGAACTCCACAATGAAAATAACTTTGAGTTTATGTAAAGAGAGATATTTGTTTTAAAAGGTTGAGTATTAGTATTAGAATATATGTGTAAATTTTTTTTATATACAATTACCGGTCAATTGCATGAGTTCATTTGCTAGTTTTATATAATAAATCAATATTGTATGTACAATGAAACGTCTTTTGCCCCTAATATAAAAAAAATAATAAATTGGTCTCATGAAAATGATAGAAAGATATATCATTCAAAGGGATCGTAGCCCGTACAAGTGCATAATAAGTACACAGCACCCAGTGCCAGATGCATTGAGGTGCTCTTATTGGAGAAACACACATACAATACCAAATAGACCACCACGGAGCACTCTGAGATGCACGCGCGCATGCACCCAAGTGTTCTTTTATTCATTACACCCATATTACATATATATAGACGCTCGGGATCGAACAAGATTTCACTCGGCAGTGGCCTTCGAGAGCCTTGCCTTCCTTTCTTCGGAGAGGTATTTTGCAAAGCGACTGAGCGCTGCTTCGTAGGTCTCTGTGCTGCCAGGAACCTGCTCATGCGCGCCGGTCTCCGTGTTCATCCTCGACACCGGTTTTTTGAGCAGTTTCTCGCCGATTTCGATCAAATTGTGCATGTTTTCTGGCGTCGCATCGTCAGCCAACGTGGCCGCACCGGTCAGAGTATAATCCTGCGTAGAAGCAAGTCAAGAATTATGCTTTTTGAATACAAGTGTTTCAAAAACAGTTGGCATGACCGTCATGTTGATATCGACCAAAATAAGAGAGCCATAATATTTATTTTTCTTATAGAGTTATCAATTTGGAGCATGCCCGCTGGCAAGGTGGAAAAATGTCAGTTTATGTTTAAGCATTCTTGAACTTTGAATTCATGATTTTTGTGTTAAATACAATGCGAGTTTGATATTTGGAGATGTAGTATACAATACAATTCATATTTCGAATTTATATCTTTCATATAATATCTAACCATATTTAAAAATATAAAGTTTGCTGATGTTTTACCTATATTCTATTTTAGTAACTTAAGTTTTTAGGTTGTAATGCGAGATTTATCATGTTTTTTCACGGTTCATATGTAATAGAATTAACACTTTAGTTGAAAATATGTATTTAATCCTATCTTTAAAATATATCACTCAATATATCACCTGACATTTGCTACCTACTCATAGTTAGACACCACTATTACTATACCACTTCTCACCATATACTTTTCAAACCAAACATTGTCTGAACAAATGAATGGGACATATGGTGCAGGCCGTTGGATAAAAAAAAATCCACACTCAAAATTAACCGTGTGGAAAAACAGTCGGTGACATTTAGAGTAATGATTTAAATTTACCAAGAGGTAGAGAGAGGAGGCCAAGTAGAGATCTAACTCATCATATTAAATACATACTCTTATCTTACAGTAAACTACTCGTTTGTTAGTCTCTGTCATGATATTTTTCTGGTTCTACCTTGCATCTTACCTGAATGCGCAGATACATATCCTCCCGGCGGGTCGTCCTGAAGAGCATGGAGACGTCGTGGTCGACGACGTCGCTGATGGAGTAGCTTAAGAACTCTAAGATGGGCACGTGTCCGCCGGTGAACACCCACTGGGCGAGCCCCCATGTGGCGCAGTCCGCCGCCGTGTACAACTCCTCGCTCTTGATGGAGCCCGTCCCGATGGAGATGACGAGGAGCCGCTTGTAATACTGTAGCGGGTGTTCCTCCTGGCTCGGGAAGTACTCCTTCTTCTCGGCCATCATCCTCGTGATCTGGTTTATGGTCACCATGCACTATGTACACCATGTAAATTAGTTTATTAGCATGCATGGTTGAACTGAAATGAATGATTGATTAACTGAATAAATTGTGTCGGAAGTTGTCGAGGTTATTCTGAAAAAATGATGTAGCGTGAGGCTAAATGTAAAAGATAAGCAGGGAACTTAATGAGTCGTGTCAGATAAATATTTTATTATTTAATTAATAGATGAATTTAAATGATACAATTAAGTCCTACAAATAAAAATTTGAGTTGAAAGACGTACACATGTAGGTACATAAATACACTTACTGGATTGTTTGCGACGATCCCACCGTCGATAAGATTAAAATCGCGCTTTACGCTTTTCGTAGAATCTTCTGTCTGGAAATAGTGAGCGGGGAATATTGTTGGAGCTGCAGACGTGCCGATGCACACATCCGAGAGTTTGGCATCCATCGTATGATCTTTTTGTGCCTGCACACATGTATGCATGTGTATATATGGTGGGAAGTTGATACAATAGTAAACACAAGCACCTACTTTAATTTTTTATTTTAAATCAAAGAACAATGCCCCGTGTGTCAACAATTTTTTTTACAAAATTGATCTAAATTGATGGTGCTGATTAAGGATAGATAAAAATGTGAGACTAGTTGGGACAAAATTCATATAACAAATTTCTTGTAGATGAGAATGTAAGAAATTTTTTAGAACCATCCAGTCGAGATAATGAATGGTCTATATCAATCTAACTCACTCACACAAACTCAAATAATCTAGATATGTTTAGATTTATATGAGTCATCTAATAAAAATCAAACAGTTACTGATGTCTTTCTACAAAACTCTAGATAGAAAATTTCTTATAAATTTTTTTGCCAACTATTTGACGGCACAAAATGATTTTCTAAAAGATATTATAAGAGCATTTTTGGTACATGAAATCATTCTCTAGATGAAAATGTTGAAAGGAGTAGTGCAGTACATACCTCATAGGTCGAGAAGATTGTCGGTTGGAGGCGCTTTACGTCATATGCCGGAATGACTACATTTGTGAGAGTTTTACCAACTTGCTTCTCCTTAAGTGTTTCCTCTATAATGGAATGCAAGAAGTTGCCGTCGTACTTTGCGTCGTGGAAAAAACGCCATATTTCGTTTCGCCTGCAAGAGAAAATAGAATTGCCATATTTTATAATGATGTTTTGTTAATATTGGGATAGATATATACCCATGCAACATATATTCTATTTGAGCTACAATGTGTTACAATTATAATATTGTTGTAGTGTTGCACTGGCGTTTGTTCAAAAATGGCACATTAATCATTGGAGAAGTGTCACAGTAAATTAACAAAAGTATATTAGTTTGCGCAATCCTGTTGGCGCTTGATTGGTTGTGACTGGCCATCGGATGATTTATTATTTGAGATGCTTAAGACTTTCCACGTTAACTTTGGATATTTGAAAGCCTTTTTTAAGTAATCATTCTAGCTACTTAGAAAATCTGAAAAATCCGGAACAAGATCATTTTTCACAGGACTAGGGCTGCATGTCAGCAATGGTTGCAAGCTTTTGTAAATGACTTGAAATTGATTGCTGAGAGATGTACAGAAGACAATATGCTAATTCTACGATGGCTTCACAACATGATTGCTTAACAAACTTTTTATTGTATACTTCCTGTATAGTTCTTTCTTTTGACTTTCTTACCTGCACACAAACTTCTTTTTTTCTTAATAAAATTTTGCAGAGGGATTCTCTACTGCTGTTTCCCTTAAAAAAGGTGTATTAATTTTAGTTTAGAGTGTAACGCTAAGTTTCTTATGTTGAAATGATAATGGCTGCCTTAGGACTTGTACTAGCTTCTCTTCGAAAAAGTTTAGAAGCACTCCTCTTTCAAATTTGCATACATAGTTATAATTTCCTTATAAAAAAGTCATTGCAACATTGTTTCATTTTTCTGTACCATACTTACGGATTAGAAAATATTTGAGGCCCTTTATCTAGGTAGAACTGGTTGATGTCCTTTGCAGCGTAGATAGGGCGTCCATTCTCGTTTGGGGTGGCGAGCATCGCCGTGATAAGGCCACCGGTACTTGTTCCGGCGATGTAATCGAAGTAGTCAGCCAGCCTTGCATTCGGGTTTGCGTCAATTTTCTACAACCCATGAAATTATGCTATTATTGTTATGGCATCCATGTTAACTAAACCATATGCAAAACTTTCATGAAATGGATCACAATTTTGGGTTTGTCTAGTTTACCGGCATATCTTCTATGGCCACTATTTGCATTGTCGTCACAAAAAATTGTGGTAGAAGACTCACCTTTTATATACTTATATTTTTTTTGCTTAAAAAGTGTGGCATGTGTGAGTGTGGCAAACGTTTAAACCTGACCTAAACTTGTGGTCAGATTTTTAATTTGAATATAATAAACCAATTAAACTAGAGTAGGCTTAACTCAACAACTCATAGAACATATATATATATGTGTATATATATATATATATATATATATATATATATATATATATATATATATATATATATATATATATATATATATATATATACACACACACACAAAGTTAGGCCTACTCATATTATATATATAGCTGTATAATATGTTATTTATGAAAAATATACCTTACAACTTAGAAAATATAACAAAAAAAATACTAATGATGAAGTATGTTATATAATTACAAAGTTATAAGGTATATTTTTTCATAAATAACATAGAAGACAACTAAATAACTATATACATAACAAAAAAGTATCCATATTGTATGAAAAAAATATCCATAATGTAATTAAAATGAGGGGAGTCTATACTCCCAACAGTATAAAAGTGGCTTCATATGTATGTGAAGCAGATTTATTATGACGTGTTGTGGCTACAACATATATGGATTCGGTGGGTCTCCGAATTCTCAAGAAATATGAAAAAAAAAAATTAGAGGGTGCAGAGAGTAATATAATAAAGATTTTCAAATTTTTCTAACTAAACATAATTATATGTGGGAGAAAAAAAAAAGAAAAAGTAAGACTGAATATATATTTACTTGTTATTTGTTTTTTTTTGTTCCTACGTACAATTGTATTTAATCATGAAATTTTATGTGATTTAATAATATACCTTCCTCTGTATACAATAATTTTTTTATAATATTTTAGAATTCAAAACCACTCAAACTCTTCTATATGTAACACACAAATATATATAATATGCTTGCATGCAATTGTGAATGAAGTAAAAAGGCCACAGTATATCCATACTTGGAGCTTTGATTCAAGGAACGCAAGGATTGTGCCGGGGATAAGGCCTCGAATACCACCTCCATCAATGGACAGGACAGTCACAAACCTTTCACAAGGGGGAGGGGGACACAGAACAGTTTCAGGCGTAGCTGATTCACCCATCGATGGCTATGAGGACGAAACAAAGCAAGATCACAAATGAAGCAAGTTTTCCTGCCTTTGTATTGATGAATGATGATGTTTAGCGGTATTGCCAAGGGTTTATATAGGCAATAGAAAAGAGGTGTGTATCCATGTAATCATGTTATATAAAAAGTGGACTAAAAGAATATATTACTATTGTTGAGTTTATTGCAACAATTTTCCTAAGTAGACCTATCATTTGCAACGTTACATGCTAATCCAACTTTTATTGAGTGTGTTTTTTGAGTGTGTTTGATTTGTTTTCATGTCTTAAATTACTAAATTTTGATTATGCTTCCAATATTTGGTTGTCGTTTGGATTATAGATAAAGTTTGATTAGTCTTTCTTATCTTGTCAATGTGTGTTGAATTTATTTTATCAATTAAAGGTAAAATTTTTTATTGCTAAAATTTGACGCACTAATTTCATTCCCATATTTACCGTTTACACCACATTCATCTTATCATATTTGACAACAAACTAAACACTAATCAAGATTGTTACTAAATTTTGGTCATTTTATTTGACATTCAATCAAACACTAAAATTTTTTATATTTTTATCAAAATTTGATTAATATTGGCTAAAAAGTAAATACCTTCAATTTTTACCAAAATTTGATTGTGCAATGATTTGATTATGATCAAATTTTGACAAAATTAACAAAAATAGCAAACGAAACAGACAATTTGTCTTTGTTTTCTCATAAATGCGATTGGGCTTGATTATGAACTTGTTAGGGTCATATGATATAACATCAATCCTCTACGTTCAGTGTCTTCTAAAAATTTTTAGGAACTCGTCAGTGAAGTTCACATGATGTGGTGCGCATTTGTAGGACGGCAGCGATAAGAGCCAGTTAGTGTGAAGGTTGGTGAATGGTGAGATGGTTGCATCAGATAATAAATGGGACGGGCAACGCGTGCCGAGGCATAGCTTATATATGGATGTATGACAGAAACTACTTGGGTATTGTGGATAGTGTGAACAACCAAAACTATGAACTTTCGCAAAAGCTCGATCTTTTGGTATTTCAAAGATTGCTTAATGTTGAAAATTGTAATATCTCGGTTTAATTTCAAGCACAACTGAGTGCTAATAAGAAATATCGGGACATCCTAATAGAGGCTCTAAGGTTTGAGTTCTCAATGCATAATTTTCAGTGTGTCTGAAACCAGTCTCAATTCTTGACAATTTTTTTATAATTATGTATGAGATTGATTTATTTGATTGGTGATAGAATATAAATATGAGCAACTGAGACTAAGTAGATATGTATAACTTACAGACGGACCATAAACAAAAACCATTTTCATTTAGACCGAGTGGGTTAGACCTAACCCCAAACTTATGAGCAATTGGCTCTTCACATTTTATATTATAAAAAGCATGCTAGTCCCAGTTTGACAAAATTAGGTTACATGTTTTTAATTGACAAGTATTTTATACAAATATTTTAGACCGGACATAGCACTCCAAATATTTTAGTCCCGAGCCTGGTTTGAAGCTCGTTAAGATTTCGAGTTGAGCTCGAGCCGAGCCGAGCCGAGTTTGCCTGGGCTCGCTCAAGCTCGACTCGTTTCCAACTCTAGTTGTGCAGCATAAAAAAGACAAAAGGATGTACTGTTCTGACATATCGGTCCACGGAATGTTAGGGCCCGCAGACGCTGTCAAGTCCTTGACCGGTCCGAACTAGAGATGTAACTTGGCCGGCATGGCATGGGCCCGTCGGGCCGGAAGCTTTTTCCGTGCCATATCCATGCCGGCTCATGGGCTGTCGTGTCGGGCCGAGTCGGCCTGTTTGCTCGGTGGAGCGGCCCGATAGCCCGCGAGCCATAGTGCGTGCCGAGCAAGCATGGGCACGGCCCATTTGGAATTAAAAATTTAGTTTTAAATTTTAAATGTATCAAATTTATTATAAAATTAAGTAAATAATTAAATATTTGAAAACTAGTAAAAATGGAAATGTATTTTAAAAATTGAGAAAAATATTTGGTGTATAACATATTAACAGTAACTAAAAATTACAAAAAAAACAACAATTAAAATATCATAGAAAATTCAAACAAATTCTTATAAATTTAAAATAAACCATACATGACACATGAGAGTAAAAAATTGCAAACAAATTTTAAAAAATTATAAAAAATCATAAATGAGAATAAAACTTAGCAATAAATATGAGAAAAATTTTAGTATTCATATGAAAATGTTACTGCCTCATTAAAAATCTTACTAAGTAAAACCCAATGGGATAAAACCTTACTAAGGAAAAAAGAGTGTAGTAAGCCAGTAACTAATTACAAATTATTCTGAATCTATATTTAACCATTCTAACTCACTAATGAACTCAGTGTTCTCCACATTATGTTGTTCTCTTTTGACAGCATTTTTCTAGTCTTTATGACAGGTGACTGCCTCCACCATCTCGGATGCTAATATTGATCTTTTGTCTTCAATTATTCTTTCGGTCAAACCGAAAGTAGATTCAGAAGAGAATGTTGATACTGGAACAACCAAGACACCCCGTGCCAACTGAGATAACACAGGATATTGTCGTTGGTTGTTCTTCTACCATAAGAGAATATTGTTAGAGTTGTCATGATCATTTGCAAACTCAAGATCCATAGAATGATCAATGTCGAGATAGCGGTTGAGCTCCTCTTGTGAACTCATAGGTAATAGTATTGAAGGCGTTTCGCTTTGGCTAGAACTCTGCGAAGATGATCCGCTTGCGCCTCCGCCTCCTCGTAGTGACTTCCATAGCAAACCACCAACCTTCCTCCGCGTCTCCGATTCTTGCGGTGCCGATGCTATTGGTCTTCGGTGTGCACTACCAAACTTAGATTCATACAAACAAAAAACTCAAAAAATTTCATCAACAACGTGCAAATAACTTTCAGAATAATCAATGTTTAAGGATACACCTAATTGTTGCAAAGAAGATTACAAACCAATTAATTTTAGTCGATCTAAAATAAAAGCAAAACAGCAAAGATGTGATATGCTTGTGAAATATTTCAAAATTTTTTGCTCCATGTTTTGTACGACAACAAAAAAATAGGGATCTGTCCTATATAATTCAAATAATTTTGCAATATCAAAAATATGATGCAAAACTAAACAAGATATATCATAATAAATACCAGATAATATTTTAATAGAATCATAAAATAACTCTAAAAATTTGTAAAATCTCTCAGCAATACACCAAATATAGTCAGAAAGAAACTCACTATTCAATCGAACATTAATAAATAAAGTTAAAAGATTTTTCTATGGTAGTACTTCTTTTAACATGAGATAAGTGGAATTCCACCTTACCTTTATGTCGGTGCAAAATTTTTGAGGCCTCATATTATTGGCCTTACAATAATTTTTAAATTCAGCAACACGTACACTTTAAGAAGTAATGTAAACAATGGCCGAGCAAATAGTATCTAAAGGTGCGGCCATTTCTTTCATACCTGCTTGAACGATGAGGTTGATGATGTGGTAGATGCATCTTTGATGGAGAACATACCCTCTAACACCTGACTCAAGTACTGGAGTCAATATGTCCATGGCCTTCGAATTAGCTGAAACATTGTTAAGAGTAATAGAAATAATACGATTTTCTAACTTATATTCACTAACTACAGTTAATATACGATCGGCTATAACTTTGGCAGTATGTGCAATATCTATTAATTTAAAACCTATAACTCTTTTATTTAAAGAATAATTATCATCTAAATAATGTGCAACTACACTAATATAATCCATTTCTTGATGGTTGGCGGACCAAATATCAGATGTAAGTGCAAAAGAAAATGTTACTTTTGAAAAATTTATTGTCTTATTGCTACATTTTTTTAATAATGTGTTAAAATATTATTTCTAGTAGTGGTTCTACTTACTTTCTTAAACTGAGGATAAAATGCTGTTTGAATCATATTTTCAAAATTTGGACTTTCACCTATCTTAATTGGCAAATCTTCAGAAACAATAAATTTAACAAGTTGTTCCCTTGTTACCATAGGATCATAGTTCCATGTACTTATAGTGCCATCAGAATTAAAACTTAATTGTGTTTGCTGACCATGAGGATGTAGTTGTTTTTTTGCGCAGTTCTTTCCATGACGGAGTACATGTCCGGTCCCACCTGCAGATGCAGCAGATAAATTTTTTTTGCAATATTTACAAGTAGCAATTTGTACCTTTTTTCCACTCAGGTCGACAGACTCAGATATATCAAAATACTGCCAACATTCTGATTTTTTGGCTCTTTTGCTCCCTACTGCGTTTGATGCCATTGATGGTGTAGAGGCAAAGCCCGCCGTTGGAGGAGATGACATCGGATTAGGTGGTTCAACAACGACACCAAAATTCCGAATATTAATTTCTTTGGCACTGAAATTCTCAAAATTAATATTTTTCAAATCCATATAGTACTAAAAATAATTTATCAGTAGTGAAAAAATAATTTTTAGAGTGTAAAAATACCTTTTAAGGGGAAACACAATTTGTACAAAGCAAAAATTATTTCTTGAGAGCAAATATAATTTTTAGAGAGAAAATCTGAATTTTTAAAAGTAGAAAATAGTTTTTTAAGATAAATTAGTATTTTTAGCAATAAAAATGTTTTTTTAAATAAAAAATATCTAAAATAAAAAACCAGTGGATGAACTGTGTAAGATTGGAAGATTGGAAGAGAGTGTGAGCTATTTGAGTGAAGTGTGAGAGATTGGAGTGAGTTGTGAATTTTTGTGTGTTTGAGGGGTATTTATAGAAAAAATCCAACCGTTACTTCATTGCTACCGCACTTCAAATCTGACTGTTGATCATGGACGCGTGTCACAAAGCCGACCGTCCATTTCAAATCGGGCCGTGCCCCGTGGCGGGTCAAAATGTTGTGCTTCGAGTCGGCCCGGCCCAAGTTACACCTCTAGTCCGAACTGGCCCTCTTTTTTATCAGAGATACTCCTTCCGTTCTAAGGCAGTCCCCAACGGGGACGCTTCCTCGGTCTGCACGCGGGCCCCACGTCAAGAAAAATATTTTAAAAATCGGATCTAGAGAGAGGAGACGCTTCATTAGGCCAAAGGACGCTTCAGTTTTTTAATTTTAATTATCTCGATTTTTGTGCAACCGAATTGTATACAATTTTATTTCTTGATTTGTGCATTAATTTAATTCAAATTAGATATTGATTATATCGAGAAAGTTGTAGATCTTTTAATTATCTTCATATAGAGACCAAATATCACATATATTCGATTTTTGAATTAAAAGTTATTGCTGTTTTACTAAAACCACCTAGATGTACCACTCGTGGGGCCGTGCGAAGCATCTTTGCGTTCGAGTGTTGGGTGTTTCGGGTGGTGCTTCGCACACGTGGCACATAATATGCTGAAGAATATTCTATTGAAACGCCTCGCGAAGCGCCGAGTCACATACCATTCTAATATTCTTATTTAATTATTAAATATATATCATTCTATAATTTACACAACACTTTTCATATATTCTCTCATTTAATATTTGGAAAAAGACAAATATGTGACTTAGAGATAAACTTTAGTATTTTTGAACTCGCCCGACAAAAAACTCGAGTCCTTTGGGTAGACTTGAATTCGGTCTAGCCCAACCCAATATACATATCAGATCAGTCAAATTTAGGCCAAACTCAAGTTGTGCAGGGCGAGTTTAATCAGACTACTTTTGTAAAATCAAGTTGGACCGGGTTTAGATTGAGTTTTTTGAATTTTAGAGGTCATGAGTCAAGTGTAGGGAGACTAAACTTAGCTCTAACCTTGGACCAACCAGACCAAACCCACTCGGGCTCAGGCGATTTGGACAGATATAATTATTCTTAGGCCTCTTTAGAGAGTTGAGTGGGGGCACTAATAAAATATATTAAATGAGACTATTATAGTCTTTTTTCCTCATACTTTATTTTAGTATTAATCACTAAAATTGATTTAAAAGGAGAAAGAAAACAAAAAAATCGAACTATTATATACCGATTAGAATTCAGAATTGAGTAAATTTGGCTGAAATCTCCAGACTAAGATTTTTAGGGCCTGTTTGGGTGTTAGGGATAAAAACTGGGATTTTTATCCGACGTCCAGGATTTTTGGTAATCTAAAAATCCCCACAGAAAAAAATACTACTGGTAAATTTATCCCGGCCTGTGTTTGGTTTGGGAAGGAATGAGATAAAAATCTCGGCCATCCAAAAAATTCTAAAAAATAGAAAAATTCCGAAAATTCAAAAAAAATTCAAGAAAAATTCGAAACAATCTAGATTCATGATCTCTTAGCCAAATCAAAAAATTGTGATTGCAAATCTAGAAATGGCATTTGCATCAAACTTTGTTACATTGGTATAAATATTGCTTCAATCATCATCATAAACACAAACCACTCATCATCTGACATATTGTGCTTAATCAAGTTTAGTATGTTTTCAACCATCAAAATATTGTAAAACAAGCACATTTGAGGCAAAAGAGAGAGAAAAGACTCAACAAGTATGTTAGGAAAAAATAATGAATGCTAGATACAGAAACATATGTCCATACATCAAATTCTGGAACGGTGAACTCATATAGATAAAAATGCACCTTTCACAATAGGCCAAGATACAAGATACCAATAGTAAAATGCAGTGCCACTACAATGATTTGAAGTTCCACCACCTCATTGCAGCATTAAGAATGGTTAATAAGTTAACACACACACAGAGAGCTTAGATTAAATACCACAAAACCTCCAATAGAATCCCACAGAATTGCTTCCATGAGACCTGTTCAGCAACCACAAACTCAGATACATATTATCATATGTAAAAACAAACTGCAAACCAACTCAGAAAAAGGTAAAGTTCTTGCACTGGACATGGAACCACATACAAATCTATGTTGGAAACAATTTTTGTATTCTAGAGCACTTGAACTTTACCTTACTACTTGAATGTGAGCATGCATTCCTTGCTACTTGATCTCTCTCCTCATTACTTCTTCGCATCGACTCACCGATATCATGGACTAAATTCTCATCATCATCCCTATCCTCTCTTTCCTCAATTGCTGCTCCACCGATATCATGTGCATCAACACTGCTACTAGGTCTCTTCTTTGTGATTGATGGTTTGATAGAACTCAAATGATTTTTTACCTTCAGCAATATGACCTGCTACAATGACAATTCAGTTATTCAAATAAATTTTTATGATAAACTTCATTAAATCAAAAGTAACTATTAAGAATATGGTTTAGCGATATTACCTTGATAAAGCTAATCTAAGGACTCAAACAATGGAAAGCTTTTGAGTTCTATCAAATTCAAGCTAAAGAATCATGTTAAGAACATTCAATTCAGACTTTTGTTAGTAGTTGCTACACCATACTAACTACAAGGTCCATAAGTTTTTAACTTACCGCCGATATTTCATCCCAAATATCATCAGTAGTAATCATCATTCCATACTTATTATCAAATGACACGCCACTCTTTTTTACGCAAAACATCTTTTAGCACCTTGTAATCTTTCTTCATCTGCGACTCATGCTCCTGAATTTGACTTTTGCTAAAATTTGTTTCAGGAAACTTTGCATTGAATTCTTTCACTATCTTGTTCCATCCTTCGGAGCTCCATCCATTGTTTGTTCGATATCTTGGTACATTATGTTCATGGAGCAAATCAACCAACACCCTTTCATGTCTTAGCGTCCATCTTGCTCGAGTTGCGATGAAATCTAAATATGAGTTACATATTAAACAGATTAACCAATTATGTACCTCGAACATGCCTACGAATAGCAACTCAATATCAACAGCCACAAACTGAAATTCACAACAAATCAAGTATCTCTTAATTCTCAAGCGAACCATACAAAAATATTGTCATACATATTACATTCAATAAAGATCAACTAACAAGATATTAACTAAATATTGATGACTCCTATAGTCATTCAACACTTCATTGTTGAAGCCGCCTATTCCACATAGTCATCCCACATCTTGAGAGCAATCTCATCTCGCAAAGAATTGCCAGCATTTCGTTGACTATTCATCGGCTCCACATCACCACCATACATGTCATCACCATTTGGTACCTCTACAAAGTGGCTCTCTGGAATCAAATTTTCTCGTCGACTCAACCATTGCTCATCGCCATTTTAACCTAGAATCAAGTTATGTAAGACAGCGCCACCACTGGAAATTTAACTTGTGTATCCATTGAATGAAATGTCCCAATTTTTAGAATTGGAAACCGCATTTTTAAGATGCCAATAGCATGCTCAATGTGATTCTAAAGTTGAGCACGACGGAGATTAAAAAGTTCCTTATGATCATTTGGAAGAGAGCTACTACGTCCTTGTTCCTTGATATGATATCGCACCCCTCGATATGGAGCAAGAAATGATGGAGTATTAGCATACCCTGCATCGACAAGATAATACTTTCCTCTAGGAACTTTGAATCCAGCTTGGATGGCAGATTGTAAGACCGCTGCATCTGATGCAGATCCTTCCCAACCGCTTGAAACATACACAAAATTTAGATCAAAATCACAAGCCAGCATTACGTTTTGAGAAAAGGTCCCTTTCCTATTTATATATGGGGCGGATTTGCTATCTGCTACAGTAACTGGTACATGAGTTCCATCAGTGGTTCCATGCAATTCTGTGAAGGATAAATAAATATAAAAATGTATCCATTAATTGAAAGATAGATAAAAGTTTTTAGGTTGTATCTATTATCTCAACGTATGCAAATTTTGGATTGCACAATATCTTCCAATGTGTTTCAATGGATGGAAGCTTAACAAAATCATAAGCCAATGATGTGATAGCATTGAGCACTACTCTAACATACCTATGAATAGTCTCACCACTGTGTTGGAATCTTTCTTGTAAAAATAAAAAACTAGCATTCCTAGAAAGCATACACATGAAAATACCAAGTTGCTCTTCTACATTTAGTCCTCTAGTATTCTGCAAAAGATTTCTTTCCCTAAGCATGGATGAGAAATATAGAAATATTTTTGGTTCCATTCGAAGTTCTATGCGACAGCGATTCTCATGCCCCTCAATGATTTCACGAATCCAGTGTGCACCCGATAAGACTGATGTATAGCATGGCTTCTTTTCTTCAGTTGCTGCTAGGTATAGAGTGGGTAGAACAAACATCATCATTTCGTTATCTTCCGGCTCCTCATGATCACTAATATCTTCTTCGGAATCCATTCTAGAGGTTGAAGGTCATATTCAGAGTCACATTCATTACTAACGTTAATAACTAATGAGTGCTGCTGAAAAAAATTGGACATGTAGAAAAAGAGCAGAAAGATAGATTATAGTTTTGGCCTAAATTCTAGTTTGGGTTTGATTTAATGAGGAGATTCTTATCGAAATGAACAAATGGACGGATTACAATAGCAAATTCCATCATATGGCATGGCCACATAGAACACTTAGTGCATTGAACAAATAGATATGAACAATGAGAATGTGTCCCTGAAGCTAGACAAAGGATAAATAGATAATCCAAAGAATGAATCATTGTTGTATTTAAAGAAGGAAAGAATCTTGCTCTTGAAAAGGTTTCATGGATAATATGGAACTCAAGCTTGGACTATGGAGAATTTTGTTGCATCTAGGCCATTTATACCTAACCCTAATTTTGATGATTAATGAAAACAAAGTGTTTCAGACTAACTGTGCTTCTGAGATTTTTGATACAGAGCGTGTTCGGAAAAAAATGCAAGATGATCAAGATGAACCCGACATGAAATGAAAAAGCACAAGTCGCAAACAACATGGTCAAGATGCAAATCGAGAAATGCAAAGGACCTAAGGTAATAAGAGTTTTTTTTTTCGATCTCGGCATTTGGAGTTAGATCAGTTAAGGATTTTTGTTGCTTAGATTTAACCGTACTATAAAGAGGGGTTGCAAAGTCCTCTCTACATTTCCAACATGAACCGAGAAACTTAGGTCATTGCATTGCATTCTTTTCGGATGGATTTGATTTGAAGTTTGTTTTGAAAGATTTGGATTTTAATTTGAGTTTTTGACAGCAGAAGAGTTTTTCAAATTTCTAGAAAGATCTAGCAGATCTGGCTTTTGCTTCTGTTGACAAAAATGTAGCCCTTTAAATTATCTTTCAAACGAGCTATTAAACACTTCATTTGGATTTCTGGATTTAAAGTTATAGCTGTTTTTGTCCATGCTGACTATCAGTTTGGTATACTGACTGTCAGTTTGAATGTCAGTTTGTGTTAACTGACAATTGTCCAGAGAGTGTGTTTTTTTGGGCCAAAATTTTTTATACTAAACTGACTGTCAGTATGCCCATGCTGACTGTCAGTTTGTGTTTCGACCACAGCTGTTTTTATCTGAGTTTCTATCTGATCTTGTCGATGTTTGGTCGAACTAACTGTCAGTTTGCATAACTGACTGTCAGTTTGGGGTTTCAGTTTCCATATATGACCACAAACGGCTAGCTATTTTTTATCCGTAAATTTTGTCGGCCGTTGTGTATGTAACTGACTGTCAGTTTGTGTTGCTGATTTTCAGCCCTAACTCCAACGGTTCTTTTGATCCTTGAGGCTATAAATAGAGGTTTTGAGCTCGTATTTTACACAACAAGCAGCCTCCTCTCATACACATTCTTGAGCTTTAGTTTCTTATACAAAATCTTGAACTTTTGATCAAGTCAAGTGTTTTTCAGATCCACCGAGTGTTTTCTGTTCGCATCATTTGTATCCTATTAGTTTCTCGGTGATTGTTAGGGGTCTAGAGAAGACCTTGCTGCCTATTACTCTTGGTGTGTGCTCTCACCTAAACGGTTTGGAGGGTGGCCGTTGATCTCTCTGTTCAAAGATTGTTGGAGAGACTCGGCAAGATTGTACAAGGCATCGGTGTTCGTCTTTCCGGAGTGGACAAGGAGCAACCAATAATGGATAATATCCTTCATAGATATTGGAGCAAAACTCAATTTATTTGAATGCTTCAACAAGGATTAGGGGAGACTGGGCGAGTCTCCGAGACCTCGGTAAAAATCGTTGTGTTCGTTCTCTCTTCCTCTTGCTCATATTATTATTTGTTCTTGATCTCTTTATTTGCAAATATTTGTTTTAATTTAAAGTTTTTAAAAATCTCCTATTCACCTCCTCTAGTCGGCATCCTTGATCCTACAAATTTTACCACTAAACATTAAAACTACCATTACCTCTAAACATTAACATTATTAAATATATACTACCCTGGCTATTGGATATGTACTACCCTGGCTACATACATGTATATATACATACATACATAATAACCTGATCTTACTCCAACAATCAAAGAGAAATGTTCAATAAACAAAATATTCAGTTTGAAATACCATTTTAACAAGAAACAAGCCATTATATATGTATGTATGCATCAGAAAGATATAGAGTTCCAAAATTAGTCTTCAATCCTATGAAAAAGGAATCTCAAACTGGTAGTGGTGATGTATTTACAACTGGTGTTCTTTTTAATTTTGATCTCAATTTGGGAGTGGGGGCGATCTGGTGGCCGCCGAGATCGCAGGCCTTGAACTTGATCTTGCCGATGCTCAGCTCCTGCGACATTGGATGCTGCGTCAGCTGGTACTGCACCAAAACCTACCATTGTTTAGTGACTTCAATCCACAACATAGCCAAATAGTACTTGAGAGTATTATGTTGAGGATTTCTAGCAAGTATGCTTGAGCAAAAGGAAATTCATAACCCTATAGCAACCAACAATTTATATACTTTTGGTTGAAATTCATAACCCTATAGTAAAAGGAAATTCATACTAGAGTTGCTACACAATCACATTGCCATCGTCCATCGTCCATCGTCCATCGTCCATCGTCCATACTAAAGTTGCTAAACATTCCTTCTGAAGTGTGGGTTCACATAAAACATAAAGTTAAAGATCACAAAGTATATGTTGATCATTTCAACTAAGATCTCTAAACTTGAGGGAATTATGTAAGTTCAGAATCTGTTTCATACTGTCAACACCTGAAGTAAGAAAACTTCTACCCCCCAAAGGCAGAGAAGTAGAAACTAACCATGAAAAAGAGTAGAAAGATATATTTATCATAGTACTAGAAGAGCAGAAAAAAAGATTGGACATTCTAATCTCACCTCTTTTACTAAAAGATTGGACAGTGTTGTTCTTGGATCAGTATTTGACCACTACACAATTCAGTACATATTGTTGAAAAATAACAAACGTACAAGACATCTTTTGAGTTCAGATAGGATGTGCTTAACCTATCTTAAACTTCTGGTTACACTTATGATTAGTTCCTAAGTTTAGCATCCTAACAAAAAAATACATGTGTCTTAAACAATGCTCAAGGAGAAACTTGAGCTCTACTGATCAAGAACTTGAGTAGCAACTACACATATACCAGGAGTTGCAGTTAAGCAGTGTACAACATATATATACAGGTAATATAAGAGAGATCAATGCAACTGCTACAAGCAAAAGTTTACTCAAACAAATTCAGTAGATGCAGGTACTAAATTGGAGAGCTGTCGAGGACCATACGCAACTTGGGACCTCAAGTACCACCCATTGGTCACATGGTGAAAACAAGAAGGAAACTAAAGTAGATCAAATCAACACATCTAACATATAGATGACCTTACCTCATATAGCCCTATCTGTATTCACAAATATCTTTGGATTGGATGTTTCCATTTGCAAACAAACCATGGCCATATTACAAACTAGAGTACTAATCAAAGACTGACATAGATTTCATCACTTGATCTAACTAAGAATAGTGAGACTACACATCCATACACATGATACAAGTCAAAGTTAGGCAGACAGTTGGCGTTAGCAATAACAAATCAAATCTTGACCAGAAACTTGTCAATGCCACAACATAGAGCAAGCAATAACAAAAAAGCAAACAAAATAACAATAGCTATGCTATACTAGTTAGTGCTTGAACTAACTAGGTAAAGTAATAAGAAACTGAAATGATGCTATGCTATTATGTTGAGTGTACAAGCTTACTTTAAGAAGCAAAGAGTTGACAAAAGTAGAGATCATTAACCTGTGGGAGAGACGACCAAGCAAAGCAGCAGAGAGATCTACCTCCAGATCTAAGCTCTTGTGAAAGCTTCCATCAAAGTCACCATAGAACTCAATCTGATACGAAAGAAATCCAAAATCATCCAACCAAGAAACCGCATAGAGAGGAGATCTGAAACCATTCAACCAAGATATAGATACCTCGTCGTCGATGCTGGAGAGCTGGAGCTCGACTGGTGAAGAAGGATCGTGGAGATCGTCGATGTCGTGGCTGAGGAGGATGCCGTTGGAGGATTTTGGAGGTGAGAAGTAACAGGGGAAATCGAGGAGGAAGTGAGAAGAAGAAGAGAGGGAGAGAGGCGAAGGCGGGAGCCGGGGACGCAGATCTGGTCTACGACGACAACTGTGGCTCGAGAGCGAAGGCGGTGCTCGGGCACACCAGATTTGGTGGATATGGTGGTGACGGGCGAAGAGGGACCAGAGTGGAGCCCGTGGCAGTGGAGCACGACGAGGGAGGTGAGAGGCGAGAGGCAAAGAGGGAGGCGGCGAGATCTGGAGATGAAAGAGAGAGGAGAGAGGCGGTGCACAGGACCGGCGGCGAGATCTGGCCGGTTCACCCCTCTACCGCCGCACACTCTCCACTGGGTTTTTGACGGCGACACGATGTGGAGCGGCGACGCGGGCGGGGAGGACGACACGAAATGGCCAGGATTCTTCGCCGGGCCTCCCACACACATTTTCCAATTCCCCTCGGATTGGGCTTCCTGGCCCATTTAAAATTCCGAATCCTGGCTCATCCAAACACATTCCTGAATCTGCTTAAGATCCTAATTCCACCCCACGAAATTCACCCGAAAACAAGCCAAATCCTGGGCTTTCAAACAGGCCCTTAATGTCTTGTTTTTACTTGTGTCTTTTACATTAAATTAATGAAAAAAGACACTGAGATATAGAGACATACAAAATTGAAACCACGGATGAATCTTTGTACAACTTTAAAACTATATGTGAGTCTCATATAATTTACTCATAATAAATTGCACCAGATGTTGTTAACTTCTTCTAGTAGTATCACTTGGTTTGTAAACATGAGTTTTATTATTGCTATATCTCAAATTGCTTAATTATGTTACTTATGTCTATTTTTTTTTACCGCAATTTTGCGGTGTATGGATTTATTTAATTGTGCTATTTTGGGTTTATTAACTTACTTATTTGTGTTTTCTTCGTGGGAACTGGGTGCCGTATTATTTCTTATCATTTGTTTGATAAGTGAACCATACTGGTATAGTTAAGTTTAAGAGATTTGATGAGTTAAAATTTAAGTTTAAAGATATAAAATAGCATAGTCAAATAATCAGGCAGCAAAATGTAACAGTTGGAGCAAATTTGTTGGCCCATTCACAGCAAAACCGTACTGTCCGCGTAACTAAAATTTCCATATGGAGTCCCTCATCCGACAAACCCTGCAGACATGGCAGTACACGTGAGCTTAACTAAATACTGTTTCTACTTTATTTTTTTATATTATTTTTTAGTGCAGATATGTGTACCAAAATTCAAATATCAAAATTATACAAACTAATTATTGTGTTTCAATAAAATCAATTAAAAATAAAAAATATTAGATAGTTATAATTCTTTGGATTGGATGATTTCTATAGAAATTTTAAAGAAAATTAAACATTTCAATCTCATTAGATGTGGAGTTCTTTTTAAATTTTTTGTGAAGACTCATATTAAAAAAGACTACTATTAATAATTTTTTTTTGAATATGTATAATTTTAGTAGACGGATTCAGCACAAATATTGTCTCTTATTTTTATTCCTTAGCTTCCATGCCTTCCTTCGCTTTTCTCGTCTACTCTTCTGTTTTTTGTTTTCTTATGGTTGGATTTTTATTTTATTTGCGTGTGGACCCCTCGCAAGAATTTAAAGTTGTTTCTTGTGTCTTTACTACGATGATGAGTTTGACGTTTTGCTTCTTTGCCCATAGGCAAAGCTGATATTCCGTGCGTCTTTTAAGATTGCTTGTCTTTCTTTTTTCATATAGTTTTAAGATTGGTTTTTGGTGCATGTGGTATTAACCTAGTGTAGATCAAAGCTGATTAGTCGTGATGGTCTGATTTAGATATGTTCCCAATAAAAATATATTAGAACAAAACAGATGTCTCATGCAAATAGAAGATATGGGAGCAAGCTTTTGTGGTAGATTGGAGTTGCCTAGATTTAATCTAATAATAAAAAATATCATTAGTTTTTATTCTTCTATTTTAAAATTTTTTTTGTTAAGATACATGTATTATTTTTTTTCTTATTTTATACACATATTTTTCTATTATTAGATTTTTTTTTTCATTAGATCTAACCTTCTAAAAAAATTATAGATGATACAAGTTTTTCTTTTAAAAAAAACATGTACATACATTTTAGACATCCCTTTTTAAAATGACTCATTTCAAACATTCCATGTTTAGTTATTTTAACCAGTGAGACAAATACCATAACATCTCTCTCTAGTGGGGTGAGATTGTTCTTACAGATTTTAACTTTCTGAGTTAATATAATTAATACTTTCAAATAAAACATATAGTGTTTTTCTTTAAACATGATGGGAATAAATACGATGCCAAAATCCAACTAAAAAAAAGATTTGGACCCCATTTAATTTATTTTAAAGTGGACGCCAAGCTAATTTCGAGGTACCACAGTACTGGCAAATTAAATAACAAGAAAGATTTTCTACATACAGGTAGCAAAACAAGCTAATAAATTAATTAGTTAAAACGGATGCATGTCACTCTCATTCAAGAACTATAAAAAATTGAAAAGATGAAAAAAAAAATGGACGCCGATTAATGTGATATGATTTGGTTGCTAGCTTTCATTCTCACAGTTCAATTTTACCTCACAAATTTCCCCATCATGTAGAAAATATCAAGCATATATGTAGGCATGAGTATCCAAAATTTCATCCCATTCATATGGACCTCGATTCTACACATAATCTTTATAAAAGTCAAGATATTTATCTAAACATGTACTCATATGTGCATCCAGATGAGTGAGTGTATACTCATACAAATAAATGTTGTGGATTTGACTTCAATTCATTCTATTTTTATGTGTGTGTTTTTGTTGGATTTGGACCTTTAGAATTGGCGTATATGTGTGGGGTGGGTGGTGTAGGGTGTGTATATGTGTGAGAGGTGAATTGGGTCTGCTATTAACAAAATAGATTATACTATCATTTGTAATATAGTCTTATCAAAAATATTTATTTAAGAAAAATTGACCTTATATTATTTTGTTTGGCTAGTATTTGTTACTTATCATTATGATAGTCTTGTTTTACTTAATACCATTGCAAATACATGTTGCATTTGTTGTATACCATTTCCTCTATTAAAATATTTTTTAATATTTGAAGAGTGATTTCATATTAACTGATAATTTTACCGTTATAACACATTAAAGCAGACATTACTTGATTTGGGTTAGTCTTGAACGGCCGTCCCTCTTTCTCTTGTAACTAACTCTCCATTTTAACTTTTTTCACGATTCCAATGACTTGAGTTATTGGTGTTCAAATTAACTAGATTTACACTTGCTAAGTTGGATATGGCTATATTGAATCAATGTAGATTGATTCATGCTCACTTCAATGGATCAAGTTGGTCAAAATGATCATTTAATATGAAAATCTCTCTTCAAATGTTAAAAAATTATTATTTTAATGAAGAAAGTGGTATATAGCAAATACAACAAGCATTAATATCCCAATAAATCAGATTTTCATAATGATAAGTTGTAAAGACCACTCAAAATAGAGTGATATATATTCAATTTTTTCTTTCTATCTAAATATGATTTTCAAAAGTAAGATGGCCTACTTGCTAGTCTAGTCGTACTCGGTTTGGATATGCACTAAAGAACAAAAACATCCCAAAAGCACTGACTAGCAACTGTCATTTTCTACTGGTTCAGGCAAAAGCACAAGTGACAAAACATTTTGAACAAAACACGCAAGATATCTTGTAATTGTGAACAAAACATGCACAAGTTTGTCCTGCAGGAACTTCATTTTGATGTGTAATGTGCAGCACATAAAGAATCACTCATAACTATCTTACAAAAAGTATAAAAATTCAGATAGGTTTGGTGTGTCATAAATCTCAAGAATTTTTTTGAAAATAACCCAAAAAAATAATTGCATAAATAATCCATACTTACTTACCATTTTTTTACAAAATAACTTTTCACGTCAGCCAGTCTAGTTTCCAGAGTACGACAAGAGCTTGTCGAGCTTCTAGAGCATGACAAGAAGTGACGTGCAATATTTTTATATTCAAATAACCCTAAACAAATTGTACATGAGTTCTAAAATTTTTTGGCATCTATATTTTTGAAATTATAATTTCGATCGACGATCCGTTTTGATCATTAGATTTATAAAGTCAAAACTATCCGGTCAATAAAACGAATCATCAACAGAAATTATATGTGACAAGATATTATATCGTATTATATCTTAAGATTTATAAATCCGGTTGACGATCTGATTATGTTGGTTGATAGTTTTGGGCTCACAATTTCATCGGTTCAAACGATCGTCAATCAAAATTATAAATCAAAAGATATCAATTCCGAAAAAATTTATCTGGAGTTAACATCAAAATATAGAGAGTTTTGAATTTCAATTTTTCTAGAATTGATATCTTTTGATTTATAATTTCAATTGACAATCCGCTTGAATTGATGGAATTGTGAGTCCAAAATGATCAGATCAACATAATCGGATCATCAACCAGATTTATAGATCTTAAGATATAATACGATATAATATCTGTCATATATAACTTATGTTGATGATCCGTTTATGTCGATCGGATCATTTTGATTTTATAATTCGAATGGTCAAACTAGATCGTTAATTGGAGTTATAATTTAAAAGATATGGATATCAAAAAATTTTAAAACTCCTGTACAATTTGTTTGGAGTTATTTGAATATAAAAGCACGCCACATCAATTCTTGTCGTACTTTGGAAACTCAACAAACCCTTGTCGAGTTTCCAAGACACGACAAAGCCCCTGTCACACTCTGGAAACTCGACAGTTTGACGCGGAGAGTTATTTTTGCAAAAAATGATAAGTGTAGGTTATTTTTGTAATTATATTTTTTGGTTATTTATATTTTCGAAAAAAATATAAATCTCAACTATCAAAAATAAATATATAATTGACTCAATGCAACAATAGATAACGACAATACTATTATCTAATAATCGAGATAAATTTAACATTTATTCTTCATTTTCATGTTTAACATTCAACATAGTATTTTATAACTTTGGTAGATCCTCATCTCAATTCCAAACAAAAGAAATATCTAACTAGTCAAGGTAGTAGAGTTAGCAACAATATCAAACACAAAACCACGTATTAGTAGGCATCAGTTAATGAGCGACAATCTCCATAAAACCAATAAATATTTTCAAACTGATAATATAAAATTCAACCGTGCTCCAGATAAACCAACTAATCTTTAGACAAACCTCATTTTTTTCTTGATCTCCTCTACTCCTGCCTCTACTTTTGCTATGTATTGAGAGATTGTCCTCTTTTCCCTCTTAAATATCACTGTCTTATTCTAGAATTATTGTTTACCAAACAAAAAATTATGAGATTCTCACACGCCCACCTCAAAACTCTCAAAAACAAACAAAAATATGTATAACAAGGACCACTCCAACACTTACCCATCAGCCCCCAAAATCCCCAGAAACCTAAGATCCAAAAAATGGAATGGAATATCAAAGGAAAATCCAAGAAGAAAGCATGAAATCCCAAAGAAAATCCAAAATAAATTCATGAAATTTCAAATAAAATCCAAAAGAAAAGCATGAAATCTCAGAGAGGACACTTTTCACCACCCCTTCACAAACATCATCCCCTCCCAACCAACCACCTCACTCTTTCACTCCTTAACTCTCTCTCTCTCTATCTCTCTCTACACACATACTTCAATACCTCATACTGACTGACACACACAAAGCTTCCTCCCTACCGCCATGGCCGTCTGAACTCCCAGATCCAGCACCCACAGGCACACACATCCACACGCCATGGGAGGCTGCCACGCCAAGCCACTCACCCACGACGACGAGCACTCTCCTCCCCGCCCCCTCCCGGCGGACGGGCCGGCGACGCCGCCCCCGGCGGCGAAGAAGTCATGGGCGTCGCCCTTCTTCGCCTTCTCTACGCCGAGCCCGAGCCCGGCGCACCACTTTTTCTCCTCCTCGGCGGCCGCGTCGCCCAGGAAGTCCCCGGCGCCGGGCGGCACCCCGGCGCGCCGGCTGCTGCGTCTGCCCTTCCCGCCGCCGTCGCCGGCGAAGCACATCCGAGCGGCGCTCGCGCGGCGGCACGGGCCAGCGCGGCCGGCGATCCCGGAGGAGGAGGGGGAGGGTGGCAAGGGGCTGGACAAGGGGTTCGGGTTTTTGAAAGGGTTTGCCGGGAAGTACGAGATGGGGGACGAGGTAGGGCGGGGCCATTTCGGGTACACCTGCGCCGCGAAGGTCAGGAAGGGGGCGAAGAAGGGGGACGTAGTCGCCGTCAAGGTCATCCCCAAGGCCAAGGTGATGTGCTAATACTCCGAGTTTGGCGCCTCCTTTTTTGTGTTGTTGGTGGAATCGGGGTTTAATCAGTGGGAAATGACCCTCCTTTCGTGGAATTTTTTGTGGTTGTTAAGGTTTTGACATGAGTTCTTGAAGAATTAGTTGGATTATTACTGAAGAAAGTGCACAGATGTGGGGTTTAGTGTGAAGAGTTTATAGCATCTTTCTAGTGTCAACTGTGATCTTGTGAGTTGATCTAGTGATGGTGCCCCTGTTTTATAAATATATATTAATTTCTTAAGGAAAATGGCTCTTTTGCAGCATCTGTGCGCTTTGTCAATATCTCAAGTATGTTTTTCGAGAATTAGGTGCATATCTGGTGGAAAGGTGGCATTTTGATATAGTGTAGTGAAAAATGGCAGAGTACTGTAGTAGCAATGTAAGAGTGTAGTGTTGATAATATTTTAGATCACATGTTGTGTGATCTTAATTAGTGTGGTAAAAACATTTATACTCTGCTGTATCGGTCTTCTGGAGAAGAAATTAGGCATACATCTGCTTGTTAAATTTCTGAAAAATGACACAGTAGGGGCTTGAAGGTGATATACATTTATCAAAGGCTAAGGTGTTCTCATGACACAAGGATGCTGTTTTTTGAACAAAGTGTTCATAGAATACTGTAGTTTTCATGATGCCCTTAATGTTTGTACAATAGAGAAAATTTTATCTTATTCTTTTACAGTAACCATGGAATAATCTGATAGAAGTTCTAAAGATTTAGATGCACATCAATTGATTTCTGAAGAGATGTGGTGCTGTCACTCTTCTTGTAATGGGATTATGGCATCAACCTAGAGCACAATTGATGTGGTCAGAGATTTTATAGGCCAATGTTGTGTTATCTTGAAAACATTGATAGATGCAAAAAAATTCACACTTTCTTCATTGTGCGCTGCATTGTATGCAAATGACTAGCTTTACTGTATACCCTTGAGGATTATTCTAGAAAGTCTCTTTTTGGCATTTCATACAAAACGTAATATCTGTGTTAATGGGTAGACTATAAGATTTTCTCTTGTAAAGATGCTCATCTGAATGCTAAGATTTTGCCAAGTTCAGGACATTGTTTCCTACTGGAATTTACATTTGATGTTTCGTTACTAGTTGGTACCATCTTTCTATTGTTGCTGTATCCACTTGTTTAAGTTCCCAATAGTTCTAATATTCCATCACACCAGTTTTGTTTGCCTTCTTCTTTGGAGTAAAAAAATTGCAGTCTTAATTAGTGATTGCTAAACACAAGCTTTATTCTTGCTATCTACAATTTGTTTAACATCATCTGTGGGTTGTTTTGATCTTTTGTCAGATGACAACATCCATTGCTATAGAGGATGTTCGAAGGGAGGTGAAAATTTTGAAAGCTTTGGCGGGACACAAGAATTTAGTCCAATTTTATGACGCCTATGAGGACAATGAGAATGTTTATATAGTAATGGAGTATGCCTCTAATACCTGCTAAGTTGCAATGTGTTTGGACTTGTGGTTCATGTTCTAAGAGGGTGCTTAATGAGTTAATGTCATGTGTGTGGACCGTCATTATCTACACTCAATTTCAAACCTCAAGAACTCAACACGAACACTATGGTCCTTTTTATTAACTCTTTATATATATATATAAGATGCACTAGACCTTTTCTATTTTATATATTTACTTATTTATGAGGCAGCAAGAACAACCTTTCCGAAGCACTAAGTTAACTTACCTTACCTCAGATGCCTGAAATATGTATTTAATAAATGTCTAATTTTCATCCATTTGTCCAAATTGTAAAGTATGAGTTACCTTTACCTTTCTTATATCTGATTCGATTTTAACGGTTAGCCATAAATGTTTCAGATCATGGTAGGATTGAGGGTAGCTATATTCTTGTAGCAGGTTTTAATATGTGATGGAAATGAACTTATTACGAGAAGTGGTAGTTTTGTTGGAAGGCTTGTAGTGTCATCTAGTCATCTAGATAATCTTTCTTTTCCCATATAACCTTCACTTCAGATATTCTTTCAAAAATGGGCAAAATCTTCCCAAATTTGTTGGTATACAACCAAGTTTCCTTACTATTGGAAGGACCTTTACATGTTTTCTTCTATTCTAAATGCAAATAAGATGATTCTTTCCCCTTTTGCATTGATATTTACCTTTTGTCCTGTCAATCTTGCCCATTCCATTTTTCTTTGATAAGGAAATTCATGCTAATTGATCCAAAAATCTTGTTTCTTAGATTGTGTGAAGGAGGAGAGCTTCTGGATAGAATACTTTCCAGGTATTTTATGGATAACCTTTAAGCTACGGGATAACATTATAGTTGACTACAAATATCTGCTCAAATATAACTGTTGTGTTTCATTGAAGTCATCTAAAAGCTTCTTTTGATTTTTTTTCTTTCGGGATAACATTATAGTTGCCTACAAAATATCTGCTCAAATATAACTGTTGTGTTTCATTGAAGTCATCTAAAAGCTTTTGACTTTTTTTCTTTCGCTTTAAGTAGAGGCGGGAAGTACTCTGAGGATGATGCAAAAGCTGTCCTGGTGCAAATATTAAATGTTGTTTCTTTTTGTCACCTTCAAGGAGTGGTTCATAGGGATCTCAAACCAGAGGTGACGTGCTTTTATACTCCTCTGCAGTTTTTACCATTTTCAGACCTTGTAGAGATTGGAAAGTGGTGATATTTGCAACGATGATGACTACTCATGTCTTATTCTTTATTTCTTATTGAAAACTGTAACGATTATCTGTTTCTACTATTTATATGTACGCTATGAATTCTGACCACTACAGAATTCCACAAGCCTATTATTTGCTTAAGACATCACCAAGATGGACTACTTGTTGCATTATTTTTCTCTCATCTGTAAATGGATTCTAATTTTCAGCATTGGGGATCTATGATTGATACTAGTTTTGAAGTTCATAACTTCTTTCATGTTTGACTTTTTCACTGATTCTAAAGTATAGTCTTTGTTGTTCAGAATTTTCTTTTTACTTCGAAGGATGAGAATTCTCAACTTAAGGCTATCGACTTCGGATTATCAGATTTTGTAAAACCAGGTTACTTTGTTACTGTATGATGCTCTGCATGTTTATTAATTCTTGATTTCTACCTGCCTTTGTCATAAAACTGGAAGTGTTCATATCTACAGAATCTTAAATAGGAGTTTCTTGCATTTTATGCAGATGAGAGGCTAAATGATATAGTTGGAAGTGCTTATTATGTTGCTCCTGAAGTTCTGCATAGATGTTATAGCACAGAAGCTGATGTCTGGAGTATTGGTGTAATTGCATATATTCTTCTTTGTGGCAGCCGTCCATTTTGGGCACGCACTGAATCTGGCATATTCCGTTCTGTTCTCAAAGCTGACCCTAGTTTTAATGAGGCACCTTGGCCTTCTCTGTCTCCTGAAGCGATGGATTTTGTTAAGCGCTTGCTATGCAAGGATCCACGTAGAAGGATGACAGCTGCGCAGGCTTTAAGTGAGTTTCCTTCCAGCCAAGGAAAGTCCCACTAAAAATTACTTTATTGTAAGTTTGCTTTATATTTCTTTTTTCAGGTCACCCATGGATCAGAAATTACAATGACATTAAATTGCCATTGGACATCCTTATATTCCGACTTATCAAAGCTTATATTCGTTCTTCATCATTACGCAAAGCTGCTCTGAGGGTGGGTACTGATAAATTTTGTTCTGATTTCTTCTCCTATCCTTCTACATTAATTGATGCTGCTGCTTCAGTTCTGTGCTTGCTTCTTATTTGGCAGTAAAATGGTTATGCTGAAAGGTTTTCTTATGGTTGTGCAGTAGCCTATAACTCTTTATCAATATAGTGTATGGGTAAATGAATTTCTATGGCAGTTATTTCCTGTAAACTTCTAATCAAGATCACTCCATTATGTACATTTTTGTGTTAATGGCATGATTATTTTTGCACCTAGTGTTCTGCAGCCTTGCGTTTATTGGTTCTGGGAAAAATGAAATGCCAAGACAGCTCTGTCAGCAGACCTTTATGTAAAGCAAGAATTTTTCTGGCAGCACTTGCATTCAAAATTCCTAGTGGCCCTTACCCACCCTCCCCAACACACCCCCCCCCCCCCCCCCCCCCCCCCCCCCCCCTCTCCCTTCCTTCCCCTTCCCCTTCCTTGCTGTTCATTGTTGTGGTCTTTTTATGCTGTGTGCAGTAAGTGATGTACCATCTTTCTTTATCCATCACAGGCTCTTTCGAAGACTTTGACTGTTGATGAGCTTTTCTATCTGAAGGGACAGTTTTCTCTGTTGGAACCTGACAGAAATGGATGCATCACTCTAGATAATATCAGAATGGTTGGTTCATAATGGAGTCTAGCTATTGTTTTGTCCTATTCATTTTTAAGATGGTCTGATGATTCTGTTTGTCATCTCATCCTGTTTAGGCTTTGACAAGAGAAGCTACTTATGCGATGAAGGAATCACGAGTTCAAGAGGTTCTTATCTCGGTATGTCTGTTGTTGTTCTTAACAGTTTTCATTCATATTCCCTCTCCAGTATGTGCTCACGGTAAAACTGGTCTCCTTTTCAGTTGAGTGCTCTTCAGTACAGAAGAATGGACTTTCAAGAGTTTTGTGCAGCTACAGTTAGTGTGCATCAGCTTGAAGCATTAGATAGATGGGAGCAACATGCCCGGAGTGCTTATGATCTTTTTGAGAAGGATGGCAATCGAGCTATTGTAATAGATGAACTAGCCTCGGTACGCATATTGTCACCTAATGTTCTTCTGAATTCATCCATTGGAGTGTTTTCTCATGTTTTCCTAATTTGTTACTTGCCCTCTCAGGAATTGGGTCTCAGCCCTTCTGTGCCATTGCATGTTGTTCTCCATGACTGGATCAGACACACTGACGGGAAATTGAGCTTTCTTGGGTTTGTCAAGTTGTTGCATGGCGTGTCAAGCAGGTCCCTCTCAAAGATGAGATAGCTGTTGATATCCCCTAACGGCGGCACATATTTATGGTATCTAATGCCTGTCAGGTCGGCACAGAGAGATATTAACAAGGTTTGAAGCACTACGTTTGGAGCTTGCATACCGAAGACAACTGTGTGCTAATACCACTTGGTGTGCTACTAATTTGACCACAGAGTTCTGTTTGTTGTTGCCTGCCTTCTGATGATTCAGTAGATAGGAAAAAGAAAATCTCACCCATTTCTGCAACAGGTGATGTTTCTAACAAGTCTTAGAATAGCCAGCATGTTCTGTTGTCTGTGACCTACATTGTAATGCCCGAGTTCTTGGAACTGGAGCAATTAGCCTCTAGTAACTCGGATGGAAATCTGGAGCTTGGGCATTCACTAATTGACATTGTCAGCGTGCCGTTATACTGATGATTTGAGAGGAAAATGTGTGATTGCTATTTTATTCATCTGCTTATCCATCTCTATTCATCTTTGCGACTTATTAAGGAAAGAAACTTGTGTGTTCCTTTTCAATTGGTACAAGGTCTCTTATGATCGACTTTGGTGCGACATGTGGTTCATATTTTGGACAAGGATCCTCTATACCGTGGAAGAAAATGCATAGTATTATTTCTCAGAACCGTCTAATTGGAAAATGGACACTGTCTGATGTTGATTCTTAACACTGTTTCTTGATTGTATGGCTCTAGAAGGTTGTGATGCGCATGTATTTGCTGTAGTAGTCACCCGGGCCATCGTATGATTGGACAGCCCCCTGGTGTCTAAGGGCTAACTTTGGTGGAAGCATCAGGGTTGAGGCACACCTATTTTAATGTATTGGTAATTTATTACACCTCTTGAACAAATTCACGAGTAAATTGGACAAGAAAGTTGGTGGCCAAAGTCCCAGTCTATAATTTAGGTGATTTTAGTAAAATATAAAAGAAAATTTAGTTTCGAATTTGAATTTAAGTGATTTTTAAATTTTATATAAAGATAAGTTAAAGAGTTATAATTTTTTAAATATAATTAAGATTCAATTTGAACTAGAAAATATATAAATTATGAAACAAAGATTGTATATAAGACACAAAAATGAGAAAAACAAATATAAAAATACAAAATCATCTGACACATACTATCTCCCAAAACACCTTCTCTCCTTTTAAACAAAAAATAATCTTTTTTTTCGGACACGCGCATTGAACATAGTCTTGTTAAGTTTATCTTGGCAAGATTTCTATGCCTTCAAATTTGCAGGCATCCCACACCCAGATTTTTGAAATGGAAAGACGAACATGTGACCGTAAACTTTTCGATAAACTCAAAATTTTGAAATGGATGGGTGAACAGGTAACCGTAACCTGGCAATAAATAGGTACCAAAAGGCCACGACCATAAAACCCGTCTTATTTCCGTGCAAAAGAGGAACACACACGCACGCACCTCTGAAGCGTCTTGAGGGGTTGCGCGCGATGCCGATAACGAGGAGCCGCGCGGCGGCGGCGCCGACGGAGGAGAGGCCGAGGTGCGCTGCTGCCATCGACATCTCCTCGGACTCCGACGCTGGATCCGAAGATGATGATGATGATGAGGAGGAGGTGGCCTCCACCGATGACGAAGACTACGTCGACATCAGCGACGACGCCGACGACGAGGAGGAAGAGAGCCGGGAGAGGGAAGCGGAGCTGGAGGAATCCGTGGTGGATCGCAGCGAGGCTGCGTGCAACAAAATCACTCATCTCCTTCAAAGCAACCACCACAGTGAGCGTTTATAGTTTATTTTTGGGGCAAAATTGGAGCACATTTCTCACTTTTCGAACTGAATTGGAGCTTCTACTGGATCGCTGAGCCGTGTAGGAAAATAGTATCACGCGCATGCCTTCCATTCTAGTAATACTAGCACTTTAGAGTTTTGTATATATAAGCACGGTGGCTTCTTCATATTGGCAAATTGTTGAGCTGAGCTACTGAATAAACTACTGAACTATGTGCTTTCCAGTTAGTCTCCAGGGTTGGTGGTTTGATAGATAACACGGAGGTGGATATGTGGATTAATGCATTTGGGTGAATACTGCTTAGAATTACACCTCCAATTAGTGCGAACTCCCTCATGTTTGAGTAAAAGAACAGTGATAAGTAGTTTTCTAAAAATTTTCACTTCACTGATGGAGGGCCTTTAAAATTTGCAATGTTCTAAGACATGGTTACCTTTTGGTAGTTTCCCTTGAGATGTACAAGAATGAACCATGGATCACTTGAATGCCATGGTTTCTTGTTTTATATTATTGTGCTATTTTCTATGTAAGCTAGGAGCCTAAGAGGCACACCTCTTCCTGTAGGTGGGAGAAATTTGGATGGGATTAAGTTGGTGGAGTGCAAGGCATATTTAAGGAAGAATGGTCTTAGCCAAACTGGGGATAGAGCAACTTGCATAGAAAGAATAATGCTGCATTGGAGGTTAAGTATTGTTGCTATGTCTCAATTGTCAATAATTTGGTGATTTAATGTTTACCATCCCATTTATTGGGATTTACAATTCTTCTCTATTACAATTCAACTATAAAAAAAACATTTCTTTGTGTGTGTTCTGTTTGTTCTCATTTTTCCTGAAATATTGGAACCATGACATTAGTATGCATTTGGGATTCACCTAGGAGATACATGAATCTTGCTTCTTTCAGACCATCAAATATGGTGATGCACAATTTCCAAATCACTAAACATATATTGAATAGTTTTCCTTTGTTATGTAAATTCTCATTCATTTCCTTGATAGGTTCAAAGATGGGGATCCTGTGAAACTTTATCCACGGTCATCCTTTTGTATTGACTGTAAAGGTGCCATATTATAGGGACAAAAAGCTTTCATCTAATCTGTATACAAAATTACCCAGGGCATTAATCTTGTTTTCTCAATGCAGGTGATGTCTGTAGAGGTGATGCCGTCCTGTTCAAACAGAAGGTTTACGATAAACGGTAGTCATGCACTTGTCTGTACTATCTAGCAGTCTCTTTGCAATGATATGAGAACTGCTCCCCTTTGATGACTTGTTTTGGCAGAGGCAAGAGGTGTGCGCAGTGTATAGGAAAGCGAATAGTATGTGGGAAAGTTATTAAGGAAAGTTATGGTAAAGAAAAGCAGCAGCACACTTTTACTGTAAGGATTGATTCAACTGATATGGTACTGCTCTATCATGTGGATTGTTATGGGCCTTTACAGACTACAATACCTGTCCAATTTAATAGATTCAAGTGTTCTGGAGCAAAGGAGTGAGCAAATTGTCACCATTGCATCTGTTACTCATCAAAGGGCGCAATCTCTACAAAATGATGACTTTCCGTCAGGTATTGTCTAAAGGGCTTTCCAATCTAGTCATTTCAGACTTGTTTTCCCTTGACATTTTTCTGTTGTTCCTACACTACATTTTTTTAGATAATAAGAAACACTTCATCTTGGGCTCGGAATATGAATCGATTTGGCATTTCAAATTTATGTCACCTTTTATACTTTGTATGCTGCGAGACTTTGTAAAGGTTTAGTGGGAATCCTGTCAGATATTCAGATAAGCTGGTCGATCTAACCTATTGGCCGGGAATGCATTAGTTCTTGTTATGAACAACATGAACATTTGATATGTGAACTGCATTTTTGTCAACTATATGCTTTTTGACATTTTAAGGACGTGTACATAATTCTCAACCAATGTGCTTAAGTGTTGGATCACATATTAACATTATCAAAAGATGCACTTGTTTAGTGCACTTGTCTCAAGAGGACAAAATTTAACTTCACATTCATATAGTTGTTATGGTTTTATCTAGCCTTGGCCAAATGAAGCAGAAAGATTGAAGGTCCTACAAGAGAAGCACATGAGGGGAGATGCTGCAAGGCATGTTCGTGCTTTGAATGGACGTAGTTCTGCAGGTAGAAGTAATTCCTATTCTCAGGATTATTTTGTACATAAAAATTTTATCCTTTTTTCGCTTGTTGCTTGTCCTTAAATGATGCCTAAATTACTTTATTGGCACTTCTAAAATCACTGATGTCATCAAATGCAATAGCATATACCTGATATAATAACTTTTACCCTAACTTGTTGCGTTTGTATGAGAAATCAGCTTGTTTTGGAATTAAATTTGATATTTGAACCTTGCTAAGGAATGCTTTTTTAGTATAATTAAATAATGTGGGAACCATAACTGGTCAAGTAGCTCAAAGCATTTATTAGTAATATTTGTAGCATGGATACCCCAACATTTGTTCCAATCAATTGGCCTTGGAAGCTCTAGAAATACCTTGTAGGATCAGCTTTTTCTTAGGAATCAATTGGAAATCTGCATTAATGGATGGAGAACACTGTAGCAGTCGCAACAGTTTTGTGAACTGAGTAATCTGTCACAATCCTCAGATATCTGAATTAAACTAGGAAAAAAGTATGCACACACTTTTTCTGCAAAGGAATGCTATACATGTTCATGGTATTTTTCATGAATCTCATGCTGTTCATGAAGCATCCTCTTAAGTTATGTCCTAACTCCTAAATAATAAGTCAATCAACATGTGAGTTTTGTGGGTCTCTTCTGCATTTGTCTCACTAAGCTATTCTGTTGATCTGCAACTGTTAAATATTGAAATTTTTCTGCATGTTCTCTTTGACCACCAATCGTGCTATTCGGCTTTCATGACCTTTATCTCAAAGTTCAGTGTTTGTTTTATCAAACTAATTGGTACCCCATCTTCCCCTTTTATTTATTCTTCTGGTAGTTCCTAAGTGTAAGAAACCAATGGAAAGAGGACAACGTTGGTCTCAATCTGGACAGTCTGATGGCCAATCCAGTATCAAGCAAGGCAAAAAACGTGTTATGCAGTCCTCCAATTTTGATCTGCCTACCAAGAGGTCAAGGAAAGAAGATCGCCGAGCATCATTTGGAAAAAATTGCACTGGTGGTAGCAGGGCAAAGACAAATCGTGCCACCCTGGACAAAACCAATTGCACCGGCAGGAGTTCTCAATGTAATGCTGATGCAAAGACGAATCATGTAACGCTGCAAGAGAACTGCCACAGGGCACCCCTCCATAAAGGTTCATCTGGCAGGGAAGTTAGGATGAGCAAAAGAACAGCTGCTTCTGGACAAAACAACACTGTTGGCAGCAGCCATGCTCAATTTGAAGGAAGAAGTATAGGTTCAGCTTCTCATTCTCAGGCAAATCATAGAAATTTACATGAAATACAACAGCCTTTTTTTGAGATGACCCAGGTGCCACCTCCATTGCATGGAGTTGGTAGTTTCTGGCAGCCTCACATCAATAGAAGATCAATTGCTTGTCCCAACCCACCAGGTGTATTATGCAAGACTACAGTGGGTTTCCAACATCCTAATGCAGCACTGGCTGATTGCCGTACTCCTGTTTATATCATGGGAACTGGCCCCAATCCACTCAGGGCAGTATTTCCAGCATTCAATGTGCCACGCAGTGTGCACCATTCTCATCCAGAAGCACCACATTTGATGCCACAATTTGGTTTTCCTGGAAGTTCCAATGTCTTTCATGGCTTTCATCGATAGAGATGTTTTGTGGGGATGTTAGTTGCATTATTGATTGTTCACATTAATGGTTAGAACTCAGGAGTTTGGAATTGTTGATTCAGTATTCATGGCATCGTTCATTTGCAAATAGCATGTTCTTGAGGTAATTCTGCACCTCTCACAAGTCATCTGGTCTATTGGGGGAAGTTGTGCAACCACCACATGAAGGATTGGTTTTCTCTGTTTTTTTTCCCAGGCCTTGGAGCAAAAGAAGGTTCAGCTATCATCGATATTAGCACTGAGTTGCCAGGATGATCATTGTAATTGCAAAGGTCTTAAAGGAGGTAAGAGCATTCCAATATAAGCATAGGTTGGTACCCAACAAAAAAAAAATCAAGTCTTTAAGTGCTTTATATCAGAAATATATGTTCTGTGAGGTCGAAGGTGAACAAGAATGCTTTAGAAGTATCACCATTTATCAACTGGTTGAATTCATAGCCAGAATTATCCTACATGAATAAATCTATAGCCGCCTGAAAGGGACATAGTTTTTCAGATTATGCCCGTTATTTTTTTATTTCAGTAAACCCCATTATTACCTGTTCATAAACTAATCAGAATATATAATGGGATGGGCTCAGAGAGTCAGAGTGGTTGGGCACTAACATTTCCATGTGCAGCGCATGTGCAAATGACAAGCATACAACAAAGAAATGGGGGCATTGGGTTGGTACTGCAACCATCTACCTGTAACGGCACCATGGTTTGTTGTCAGTTTTCCATTGGCATCTCCCATATATCTGATGCAATGCTGCATTGCATTTTCCTGTCGCCAATCCATGAGAATTAGATATTCAGATCTTTATCCTTTCATGTAGCCTCGGAAACCTAATCTTTGGAAGAGCAACGAAATTTTGTACGTATAACATATATAAAAAGACAAAAATCATAAATAATATAAAGGTAAAAATAATGACATCTATTGTCACTTAAATTGGGCGATTTACTACTTATAGAATAAAAATCGACACTTTAATTGATAACTTATGAAAAATCCATCAGTCATCAGTCTATCTAATGATTGTAAGTCAACTATAAAAACCGTCAACAATTCGTTGGTGATTGATTGAGCAGCAACATAAAAAAAAAAAATAAAAAGAGAGAGTCTAGTCATCAATAGTCAGTCTGGTTGGCGATCAGTAGTCGTTTGCATTAGATCGATTTTGAAAGTGACGACTAAAGTTTTTTTTGCAAATATTTTTTCTTTCAGGTTATTTGATGATTTTGTTTTTTATATATGTTATCAGTACAAATTTCATAATTTTATCACAAACCCTTTGGAAAATGTAAAGGCTTTCTTGTAGTCAAATTGACCGGGGTATGACAGCGAGCCTGCCTCTGGGAGTGGTTTTGATTGATCACAGTTGTCTGCCATCAATGATCAGATAGGGGTCGTTAGTTGCTTGTACAAGCCCAATTTGAGTTGGAGGGATAGACTCATTTAATTGAGACAGGATGAAAAAAAATGTAATTAGAGAATATTTGGTTGGTTGTATGAGGTGATATATGTTTAAATGAGAAATTGTTTAATTAGTTGTATGCGTAATGATAATTAGAGTATAGAGTAAATTTCACTAATAGTTCTTGTTATGACATAAGAATTTCAATTTCATTCTATTCTTTCAATTTTGTACTAAAGTCCCTATTAGTTAAGAATTGCAATCAAGTTCTTATTCATTAAATTCCAAAAAAGATGTAAACAAAAAATATTTAAAAACTAGTAAAATTTAGAAAACCATACTACTTCAAGAAAATAATAAAATATATACTATAGTTAGATAAAATATTTGTAAAAAGATCAAAATAAGTCAAAAACTAAAAAGTAGAAAAGCATAAAAACATCAATAAACTAAAATAACCATAAAATCATAAAATAAAATTATAGAAACTCAAAATTATGTTGTATAATAATAAGCTATCATGAAAACTATAAAATCGGAAAAGAAAAGAAAGCTAAAAACAAAAAAAATACTAAACACAATATAAAATAACTAAAATTTACTCATAAATAAAAATTTTGAGATGAATTATTTATTTTTTTTATGGATATGTTTTGCAAAAAAGTACTTAAAAAATTTTCCAATATAAAAAATGATGAGAATTGCAGTTGCATTTATATGTGTGCTTAAAATTGGAGAGCCACCTTTAGGGCATTTGTTTGTGAAGCACGATGTTTGCAAATGGTCATTAGGATGCGACGTTCTTCACCTTGGGGGTCGTGGCCGAATCTGTAGATGAGTCGACGAAGGGTACGTGCAGACTTGTCTTGCACTGTTGCAGCGTAGACTAGTAGCACGCCGCAATTCATTTATTAAAAAGCAAGTCAATGTTTTCCACTCTGATCAACCTGCTACTATGGTTGCTTTCACACAGATACTTCTGTGTGGTGAAACAATCCGGTTAGACGGAGTAAAATCGATTTACTTGCAAATTGATCGGCTCCTCTATGGTGGCGTTTCGTGTGATTTAAGCCGTTTGTTTATTCCTTTCATTCAACACTGGCTTGCTTCACCATTTGGATTCTTTTTTTAAAAAAAATTGGAAATTGCTTAAAAATGGGGTACTGTTGGTTGCTTTCTTAAGGCTTGGTTGATAGTGGACAAACCCTTACGGTTTACCATTCACCTATTCTCTCTCATTGTAGGAAGGTTAGGGTCGACAAGAAGGATGGGAAAAGGGTAGTAGGAGAAGGCGAGGCAAAAGAGGGTGGCAAGTATTGAGTTGGGTGGTAGAGATGACATAGATGGGGCTGCAAGCCGCTGGCAACCATGATGAGCAAAGGGGCAAGCGGGTGGGAGGGGAGGGAAGGCTCGAAAAGGAAAAGTTTAAATCGGTTCTGTTTGAAGGATCAGTTTTAGATTAATTGTTGGTAGATTTTTATGAATTGGATTTAGGATCCTAGTTGGGTTCAATAATTTGTTTGATTGTGTCAAGATTAGAATCCAAAATCGGACCGTAAATCCTAATCTAGAGGGAACTAAAAAATAAAGGTAGAAGGCAAGTTTTGAGACTGAAGCTCTCGTGCTCTTGACACACTGTGCCCTCCATCTCCCCTCGTTGCACTGCCACCCACCCACCACCTGTTCCCCCTTGTTGCACCGCCTCCCTCATCCTCTCTATTTTCATTGCGGCATGGTGCCTTACCCCTCTCCTCCTTGCACTGCCACTATTTTCCCTTCACAATTGCTCTGACGAGCCCTCATTGAAACCGCGCCCGTAACGAGGCCCGTGCCACCGCCCCAACACTATCGTTCACACCTTATTGCAACAAGGCTACAACTAGATCTTCCATGTTTGTGCCTAGAGACGTCCATCACCGGATGTGCACCGAGAATAGTCACTGTTGTCTCGCGTGTCAACCGATGGAAGTGTCGCTCGCTCGATATCGCCCACCACCGTGGCCTTCTACTGGGAGATCTAGGTCACGGGACCTACCTACATCAATTTGGTCACTCCTTGTTGCCATCAGTAATTCATTCCTTTACCTTCTCTGTAGTGCATTCTTTCTCCATTATTCACGGTAGCTTCTTTTTGTGCTTTGCTTTGACAGAATATAGAGGTCCTAGCTTCATATTTGGGACTCCTGTTTACAGATTAGAAATTTTATTTTGGTACATTATTTTGTTTTATTAACCTTTGTTTAGACGATTGCCTTCTGGCGCACATACAATTGGAGATTCAATCGGAGATTCTTCAATTATGAGTGTTATGATAACAATTTTGAGTAAGTTTAGCAGAGTTGTTATAATGTTTACAATTGTAATTTGCTTTTCATAAAAACCTATCTTCAAACTCAAATATGTCTCATGTCTGCATATTTACCGGTAAATTTGATGTCTATATAGTTATTAAGCACGTCTATATTAAATATCCTAGCTTGCATCCAAACATCGGAAAAGATCTCAACCATAGTGGATCTATGCAAGAGGATTTTATGAGATGTATATATTATATGAGGATTTAATTCTGGCTAGAAAAATTTTCTTACACACTCAAACACAGCCACACAGGACGGTTCCTGGTGCCCTTATAAAACTTTTCAAGCTCCACGTGAAACAAAGTCTATCAAACTCCGTGCAATGAATTACACTCCCGAAGTCTAGGATTCTACATGGTGGTCGCCTCAGATGTGACAATCCTACACTCCTACGTCCATGAAAAGCAAACCTATCTGCACTACGGACTTAATCTGGACCTCTCAACTCCCGGTCTTCTCAGCATTGGCGATCAAACCTGCTTGCTGCTTCCACACACAAGGAGAATCCATGGTACAGTAACAGGAGCTGTAAAGCTTAGAACAAGTAAAAAAATGATGGAAAAAATTGTGAATTTTCTAATGTAATATTTTATATTTGTCACGTGATGCTGATATATGAGTTTAGTTCTATATTATTAATTTTTAACTTACAATTTAGAATTTTTATAAAGGTGTAGAAAAAAAAATTTCATGAAAAAAAGAGGCACGGGCAAAAACATATCATGCAATGCATTGGAGTAATGCAAAATGTGGTGTTGCACCACTAAAGGTCGGCAACTACTCAAATCATGTCATGATCTAGTCTATATTTAATGGCTTGTCCGACCAGATTGGACCCGACCATAGCCCTCTCTTTTCGCCCGTCCAAAAAGATCACACATGTTTCCTGTGCGGCTGTGTTTCCAGCCACCATTGGATCCAACATTTTTTTGCATTTGGATCTCCAATTCTCTTGAGGTACGAACACAAGCACAAATGACGTGTCTTCCTCATAAATCACATAAGATGCTTCGTAGAAGAAAAGCTAATTCTCATGTAATTGGTTGTTTTGGTTCATATCCTCTTCAAAAAACTATTTGGTTTGAAATTTACTTGAAAATTATATAGAAACTATTTAGTTTATGGTATGTTGTAGTCTTAGGCTATCTCTAATAGTACAGACTCTTCTTTGGTTTTTTAAAAAAATATTTCATGTCACACGTGCGAAGATTCACATGGAGAGCCAAGCAAGAGTCAAACTACAAGACTTGGTTCTTGTTTGACTCTAAATGATGTGACAACTAAATATTAAAATCTATCAGAAATTATTGTGTCGTTGACAAATGAGACTCATACAAAATCAAAATCCAACTGTCATTACACACGTTATCGGAAAATAGAGACTGACAGGTGGGCCAATGAAGCATCAGACCCGCCTGTCAACGCCTGTGTGTACAAAACTGATGCCGGTAAAAATTAAATTAAATTTTATATTATTCCAATGACCATTTTATGTTATGTCTCGCTAACGTATGAGGTTGATCGGACCAAGGGCCCACCTGTCAGAGAATGTGAGTCAGCAGCGTGCGCATGAGTGAACGGATCAAGACTGTCGCACTCACGCAATGAACGTGTCAGGTGGGCCTCACGCGCCTCGCTCACTCGCTCGAGACGCAACCAGATCTAACTTTTAGACTGTCAAGTGGGGACGTGGAACATGGGCCCAGTTGTCATCGACTATGGCTTTATTACGATAAGTGTGCATAGCACTGACATGGGTGCACTCAGGCCAGTGGTGGCTCCACACATCCCATTTTTTCACGCGTGTATTTTACACACATCTCACTGACATGTGGACTCATTTTTTTTTTCTGATTTCACATGTCAATATGTGTTTCACGTGAGTAACATTACAAAATAAAAAACAATGTGGAGCCTACAAAACCGCGTTGCGAAATATCTTCTTCTTCTCCAATGGTGGCGTCTTTGTCGCCACACACTCACCTTCCTTGCGTGCGTCGTTGCTGTCCCACCACACCAAGTAAGCAGCGAGCACACTCCGCTAGCATTGACGTGTGTCACCGCTCGCGTCGCCATTAGAGACAGTCTAATCTAGACATACTTCGAAGTCAAACACACTCAAAATTGAGCACTTTGAAAGAGTCAACCATGTATGGCTAATCCATTACAAACCAAATTAGTCAATATCATAAATGCTTAAAATTTTTAAGACTCTAGATAAATGTTAGACATATTTGAAAATCACATATTGATGGAAAATATGAATCAAACAACCCCTTAAAGCTGAGAAGGGTGTTCTCACTGTTAGACGACAAGAACTTACAGTCCAGATTAATCAATGACATTGAGTGTTTGGCTCGGAGATGCTAAGAGCTAATCTAATATTTATAATTTTTTAATTAAATTACCGTAGTACTCAACAATAGGAAACTTTCTGCTTAATTTTTATCCTCGTAGAAGAAACTCGGGATAGTTATATGGCAATTAACCACGGCACCAGGCACCTGTAGATGCGGTCAAATGACTGCATACGAACAAATTTGCATGTATATAATTAGTAACATTTACAGCAAGCAAGTCCCCTACAAGACCATCTGGGTGTGGGACCCTTCTCTCAGTGGGCATTATAAACTGTGAACAAATGAGACCCACGACAGCCCTCTTGTTCTTGACTGTTCTTGTGCGCACAAGTCGCAATCAATCACCGGCACAACATTTGTGTCAAAAAGCTGTTGATAGGCGTTGATTTGGGAGAACATTCACAACTGGCAATTTAGGGTTCTAGACTTCTTGTACTAACTGACAATTATGTCCCTATTCGCTTTGTTCCTCTGGCTTTTTCATGTCTGTACGTTACTTCTCTGTCAAAATCTCCACATAATTCTCAAGGATTACCATGCAATTTGAACAGATATTTCAGTTGAAAAATTGTGATACATTCTACAATTCAAATCATGCCAAAAGAAAATTCAAAGCCGGATCTAAGAAGATGCAAATAGCTGATGCAATTGCTCGCATCATAAAAGAAGAAATATAATTGCTAAATATCAGCACTCTAATCATGTCAGTAACTATTATCCAAGAGTTTTTAATACCGAGAATGTCAGATCACACCAGCTTAGTTTAGCCGCAATTATTCCATCCTGCAGTAACCTAATGAAACAGTTGTGACAGTTTGCAGTACGGCAAAATGTTAAATTAACAAGAAACAGCTCAGAGCTTAAGCAATTTGCTACAAACCGATCTTGCAGCATCTTGCACTATATGTACTACGTCCAAAGGAATCTCAGTACAGTATTGCCATGTTGAGTAGCTTTATCTCCATGTTTTAATACAATAACCAATTAATACATATTCAAAGTTAATTAGCTGCTCCTGACATATGCGCGACTAGTCTTGATGATGCATGAACTGAAATATGAAATATTTAATACAGACTAAAAAACCTATGACATAAAAGACAAAATATATACGGATATATAGAAAAAAAACAAATAAGTCACACTAAAATTTGGCTTGGAAACCACTATTGCAAATTAATTACTTGTTCTACAGAAATTTCACAGAAAAGCTTCCTAAAGACTAAGACCATATAGTGAAAGGCATAATAATTCTTAAAAATCCTTCCGAATCCCATGTACGTACATATGTACATTAGTATGAAAACCTTCTCAGAATTACATAGAAAAATTTGGCAAAAATAAATAAATAAATAAAACGGTGACACAATTTGGTCATCTCTATTGTAACATACAGAATTAACACCATGCATCAAGTAGGCCTGCCTCCACGGTTGGAAGAGTAACTACTCAACTTTCTACTGATGCTGTGTATTGCCGGATTAGACCTCAGGTACCCAAACAGGCTGTTCCGGTGGAACGGCAACGGCGTGGTCGTCCTCCGCCGCATATCCTCGGCCGCCGCCCGGCTCACCGTGTACGGCATGTCGCTGGCGGACGCCGTCGATCCTCTCCCCCTCCTCATCGACGCGTTGCCCTCCCCGTTCTTCTTTGAAGGCTGCAAGAACGATGACGACGACGACGACAACATGGTGTACTTCAAGAGCGGGTCTTTGCTCCCAGTTCCAATGGCGCGTCCTTCTGACGCGCTCCGGAACAGGAAGAGGTCCTTGAGCCTCCACTTCCTGCTCCCGCTCCCGCATCCTCTCATTAGAGAGGTTCTGGGAGAGGGAGGAGAGGAAGGAAACTCCTCCTCTTCCCCACCCCTTAGCGGAGAGAGGGATCTTGCTACTCTTCTCCTTGATGAGCCAATTGAGATAGATGCAGGCCGACTCGACCTACCAAATACCTCCACTTCCTCGATACGCCCACCACCTTTTCTGAGGGACCGAGGAGAGGTAGAGGTTTCATTACTTGATTGAATATTTGGATTCGGATTATTCAGCGGGCGGATCCTCCCGCCCTCGAAGAGCTCATCAGCGTCGGCAAGGATCTGCGCCGACTCCGGCAGCTGCCCGCCGAACCCGAGCGTGAAGTCAAACGTCGGCTCAGCGTCTCCAGCGAGGGCATCGCTGGCATAGTTCCCCCTGGATGGGCTGGCGGGCGCGCTGGAGAAGAAGTAGCAGTAGCTGGCGAGGTGGTCGCCAGCGATGGCGGCTGTTCTTGGGCTGGACGGTGCACTTGGTGCCATTACGGGCATCACCACCTCCATTTCTTGCTACTTTAATTAGCTTAATTTCTCTCTCTTGCCTTCTCCTTTAAAAGGCCTCTGAGTTGTGTTGTGTAGTGAGGCTTTGATTTGAGAGAGAGAGAGAGAGAGAGAGAGAGAGAGAGAGAGAGAGAGAGAGGAAGGTAGGAGGAAGCTAAGCCAGGAGAGAAGTTAAAAGCCGTCTTTGAGACATCAGCCATGTGGTCTTATAAGCAACTTGTTTTTTTAAAAATTTTATTTAGTTTGACATTAACATTTCGTGTTGAGATTAATAGGTCGAAAAGGACGGCACCTTTGTTGTCATGCATGCATGCATTCGGTCGCTGACTTGTAAGCGTTAAGCCTAGCGTGGTGGGAGCCGGTAGGCGATTCCTTTAGAGATGGTAATTTTAGTGGTGTATACATTATTTGAGAGTAATTAGTAATTAAGTAGGAGGTTTTGTTGAAAAAATACATAAAAGTTTTATCAATAAATTAATAAGAACAATGTAGATATGCCTGACATTGAATCTAAATTAATCACCAGTTTTGCTAACTTATATAACATTAAGTTGAGAAATATTAGGTGGTGTTGAGTTTTGAACAGTAATTACAATCATAATGGGTTTTAGAATCTATTATAAGTGGATATGGAATGTATTATGAATATTTTCAATTTATATATATATATATATATATATATATATTCAACTTTCTACTAATGTATATTTTTAATTGTTCCAATCAAATATCAACTAACATATTCTTATTACGAGTAATGAAAATATAGAGAAAAAACTCTGCAACCAAACGCCTACTATTGTATTTCGAGGTTATTTGTTGTAACTAAAGCACTAAGTACAATTTATTTTCAAATTAATCCGCAAAAACAAATGTTAAAAAGTTGCCGATTGCTAATTGATAGACATAAGCATACACACACTGGAGAAATTGGAGACTAATTATTCTATTCTCTCAACTACCTACTTCCAACATTTATCTAAATTAGAGAAATCAGTTAAAATCTCACGTAATTATATGACTAATTTATGTATGATTTAAAATTTTATCTACATTTCATAAAAATGCATTCTTTTAATATATTATAATAAAGATAGAGTTTTTTATATGATTTTTCACGTGAATCTGTATTATAATAGAGATAGAGTTGTTTTAGATATAATTTTTTAGATAATGGATCTATACTCAAAATACGTAGTTTTGAATAAATATAATGAATAGAATAGATCTTTAATTTTGTCTGATTAATGTAGGAATTTTTAATAATTTTTTTTCTATGATTAATATAGGAATTTTAAGTATTTTTTTACTTGGGGGTTGAATTAATGTGTTACTTCTAGATACTTCTAATATAATTAGATGTTATTATATAAAAGATATGTAGGGTATTTTTTTTGGTTGAACAAACTGACTATGTAGTTTTTTAAGGATGGGTTTGGTAAGAAGTTTTCTGTATGTGAGATAGCTCTAGTTGTTTGGCTCAATTTTCTTTTGTTAAAAATTAACTGTAGTGTTCATGCCACCATGGATATTTTACCGTTTTGTTGTCGATAATCCAGGTATCTTAAGCTACGAAATGACTAACGGTTAATTAATGACGCAACTAGTGACTAATGTAATGTGTTAGTGAGATCAAGCAGTGAAAGATCACGTGGAGGAATGCATTAGCTGAAAAGTACATAATTGCCGTCAATTGTGGACATTAGTTTTTTCCATGTCCAAACTAATGACGTCAAGATCATTGTGACGTGGTGGATTTATTAAGATTGTTAGGGTTGTTGTCATGTTGGAAATTTCTCAAGTTTAATTTGTGGAGACATAGAGCGTTCTAGAATACATGCATTGATGAGTCAAAATACATCTCCCAATCCCACACATGTTTTGAGCTGTCGCCGTTTTATAAGAACAGAAAATTCTTTCAAAAACCGCATATTTGTGTATCTTTATTTATTGGAAATGAGTTTCTGTTTGAAATACAGAAATTATAAAAAAAAAAATTTCTGTTAGTTGTTACTGAATGCTTTTTTTTTTTTTACAAAATTCCTCTAGAATTTTTGTATTCCAAACAAACTTGAAGTTATTGTATGAATTGAAAATTCCTCCAGAATTGTCACTAGTGTTATATTTTTTTTATTAAAATTTAGTAGTATTGGGATTTAAGATTTTGAGATTGTTACACATGCATGTGATGTGAAGCATACATGTTTACACCTGGAGCAATATCATTCATGTGACATGCTTTGTTGTTTGAGATTCTCAAATCGCCGCCTATCCATCTACGAGAATAATGTTTCTAGAAGAATATTTATAGGCTTAGTTTATATCTAATTTATAAACAGTTTTGGTTGTACCCACCCTCTTCACTTTTGGATGGTTCAATTTTATCTCAATCTCTCACCGTTAAAAACAATGTTAAAAACTCTGTTATCAAATTCCTTAACCAACTAATGTCAGCCCCCACATCTAACAAGTGGCTCTAATTTGGCACCATCCCACTTCCCTATTGGTAATTTATCTCTTAATTATTTAATACATTTTGAATCTGTAGCGAATACACATAAATAAAATTATATATCAATCTAGCACTTCAGATCTCAAAGATTACATATTTATTTCACAAAGTTTAATTTATTTTATTAATATTTTAAGTTTAGAAAGTTGCTACATTTTGTGTTGTTTATTACGTCATTTTAATTTAACTTTTATAGCTTCTTTTGTTGCTACACTGTCTATATCTTTGAACTATTTATATCTCCGAAATAAAATGCTACTTTTTTTTAAGTTGTTATAATATTTTATTTATTTGCAGTAACTTTTTTGTTGATAACTACATAACTCATGTTGCGTGAGTAAAATTATAATTGTGTTGAGATATTACTATACTTTATTAGTGGTATTGCAACAACTCACTAGTGCAATTCTACTATTGACATAGATCTTTTTTTATTAAGTTGTTGCATCTCTTCATACAATTGTTGCAACTCTTTTATTAAGGACAATAGTTTCATCTACTTGAAAATAGTTATCATTTTAAAAAATACACAATAATTGTTTTGAGTAGTAATTACATATAAATAATAGAATTGATCAACATTCAACATATGATTTCTACATAACTCCAATTAATTATTTCTTACTGGTACTGTAAATTCAATATATTTTTGCCATGGCCTAAATATACATTTGGAACAGATAACGTTAGATGTTCAATTAGAACTCGACAATAAAGGAAAAACAAATTTCAAAAAACAAACTTCATATACAATGTTGAAGCACAATTATTAATTTAGTTATTTATGGGGATAACATACTAATCGTACCTTATGGTATGAAAAAATATTGGAATGATGAGAAAATCTTGTGATAATTGTAAATTTCTCTTTGCTAACTAAGGAGGATTATCCACCTCATTTTTGTCGAAGACAGTCTACGACCACGATCCGCTTGGGACGAAGACAAGCAAGCGTGTTCGACCACGCCCTGCTCTGGTCGAAGGCATGCAAATTGTGCTCAGGTGTAGTTGAACATATTTGACCACGACCTGCTTTAGTTAAAATATACAACCTAAACCATCACTGGTTGGGAATACTTAAACTCTTGATTGAGGTATTAGTTACCTTCGACCAGGAGCACATCTAACACCCCATGTTCTTCACAACATGGTAGTTCCAAGAAGATAAATTTCACGATAAGGCAGTTAGCGCGAGATTCTCCAGAACTGCCCTTACAATGCATCATGAGGAAAATTGGCAGCAATCGCTACACACGAGCCGACGAGCAGTTATTGAATAACTGTCACGCAGTTCTTTAATAACTGCCAAGCAATTCCTTAATAATTGTCGAGCAGTTCTTTGGCCACCATCAAACAATTCTCCTACTGACTGGCATGAAATAATTGTTTATCAACTACTATATAAGGAGAACACGTTGTGAAGATAGGGGACACGAAAAAAGAAAGCAAGAAGACTATATAGAAAGATAGTCAACTATTTCTCTTGACTAGATTCATTTTTATAAACATTCAATCTCTTGAGTGATTACACACAGGAATTACAGTTATTACTCATCTTTGAGAGAATAAACCTGTTTAAAAACTCTATCACTTGTGTGATTCATCTTTTATTTTACCACCATACTTCACTCTTGTTCACATTATCATTTTCGTAAGTTCGACAGTCATCTATTGATCGTCGACAGTTGACGCCATCCGTGGGATAGAAATATCGATTATTGATATAATTTTTCATCTCTTCTTCTCAGCAAGCTCAACTGATCACATGTTTTGGTGGAGAATTATCTTGTTATTAACTTGTTTTGGATCTTTGCCTCCAAGTTAATTTGAGTACTCTTGCAAAAGACACGATGATGAGTTTCTCACCTTATTTTGATAAGGAAAACGATTTTGAGCTTGATGCTGGTAGTCCTGAGGATGATTTCAACTTCTCCTTTGGCAAAGATGAAATCATGCGAGAACTAAATGGTTTGATCCAAACCGGTGCCCTACCACACTGGCAATATAGAGGAAGGTTCTAGTCAACACACGCCTCCAGGCGCGAACACAAATGAGATCGAGGATGGTTCACGACCACCCGGAGTACTAGATACTATAATCGTTGGAGATAATGGTCCACCTCATACTCCTTTTGCTCCAACAAGAGAAGATAAGCCTCCGCGACACCACCAAATTAGCATGACACAAGATGATGAAGAGAAAACTGCCTTCATCACACCTTTTGGTATATACTGTTATATCAAAATGGCATTTGGACTTAAAAATGCTGGCACCACGTATCAACAGCTCAGGATGAAGACCTTCATTAGATTCCTTTTATTCTGAGATATTGAAGTCAATCCTGAAAAAATCCGAGTAATTGATCCAATGCGACGGCTAGAAAATATGAGAGAAGTGCAATGTCTAACAAGCAGTATAGCGGCTATTAGTCGTTTTATATCTCGCCTAGACGAACGAGCACTTCCTTTTTTTTTAAAACATTGATGAAGCATAATGATAATTTCTTGGCCGAAAGAGGCAAACAAAACTTTTCAAGACCTCAAGAAATACCTAACAAGTGCACCTATATTGATCTCTCATCTCCCAAGAGAACCTTTAATAGTCTACTTAGCAGCAACACCAAACACCAAATGTGGTTAGTGCATCACTGGTTGTAGATCGAGATAATGCTCAACGACCAGTTTATTATGTCAGTGAAGTTCTTCGTGGACCAAAAGAGCACTATCCACAAGCACAAAAATTGCTCTATACTCTTTTAATGACTTCAAGAAAACTGCGGCATTATTTTCAAGTGCACAAAATCACTATGCCATCCTCCTTCCCACTGCGAGAAGTGATTCGTAATAAAAAATCTTCAGGTCAAGTTGCAAAATGGTCAACGGAATTTGGAGAATTTGATATCCATTTTACACAAATAACGATTAGGTCCCAAATTTTGGTCGATTTCATCACCGAATGGACTAATCTGACACCAAAGATTCAACGAGAAGACCTCTCCAACCATTAACAGAGATCAAAACCTAGTATAGAAAATATCAACTCCGACATTGGCAACAATTTTTTAAGAGGCTAGTAGTAATTCGGCAAAATTACTACTATATATAAGGTAAATTACTGTCTGATATACTATGATCAGTTTCATACTTTTTTATCATTTTCCTTAACATAATCATTTAAATCATGATAAGATAAACTACTATATTGGCATGGATACATCATCACCCCATGGAGAAAAACAAAGAACATGTAGAGCTTTGTTTACTATAACAATTACATCTGAGAAATTATTTATTCTTCTGATAATAACTATAATTCCCTTCTTTACTCGTACGAAATAACACATTCTCATCCAATAGAGAAATCATTCTAAGATGATGCCAAACCATATGAACACACACATGTATGTCTATTGTCTTGCAAATTAATGTTTCAATTTCTAAGTTATTTTTGTTCACTACTATATTATTGTACCCAAAAGCAATCTTACTATACTGTAATTTATCTTGGAAGAATTTTCAGTGAAATTATTGTTGAACAATCCATGTTTATTGTCTATATATATTTTTATTATTGCATCAACACACTGGATTTTTACTGCCCTAACAATGTAAAAATACTGCTCAACAATGGGTATTTATTACCCCTACAATACAAAAGTATTGTCCTAACAAAAAAAATTTTACTGTTCTAACAATAAAAATTACTATCCGAACAATATAAAATTACTGTTCGAACATTTCATATTTATTGTCCCAACAACGAAAATTTTATTGTCCTAACAACAAAAAATTACTAATCGAACAAAGTAAAATTGTTGCCTTACCGGCATATATTTATTGCCCTAACCATATGGAATTATTGCTTTGTAAATTACTTTAATCCAAATAAATTAAATGGCAAACCTTGTTTTTTGATTGGTATATATTAATCATATTACATTATAAACCCTAATAACATGAAGTACAATGTGTAAATTTATTGTATTAAAACTACAATCTTACTATAGCATTACTTTCATTTTACTGTGTTGTTATTGTCAATATAACATAAATAACTGTCAAATCAATGACAATTTACTGCTTAAATATTGTCCAGTAACATGAACATGATTACTATTTGTAATAAGAGAGATATCAACATAAGATAACACATACATAGTAAGTCATAGGACAAGCACATCAAAGACGCTTTGAAATCAACATAGCTACATTGTTACAACAGATAAATGCGTTGAATACTACCATTGTTATTGTAATACATGTGAACACACATGTGTAATAAAAAAAAAATACATTGTCAATGCAGTAATTTTGTATAGCCACTTTTAATGTTGTTACTCATTATTATGCAGGACTATATATTCTGTTTACACATACTAAGGATAATGACTCGTTCACAAGTTGAAAGGATACCGGAAAGATATATTCTCAAAATATATACAAGATGTGCCAAGGATGAGATAGAATTTGATAGTCACGACACTAGATCATTTGGCTTAAACACAAGCTCTCAACTGTACCGTCAGACAATTCTTCTAAAACAAGCAATGCCACTAATACGGAAGGCATCAAAAATCTCCGAATCATTCGACATTATGGTAGAAATGCTAAAAAACTTGAGATCATAGCTACAAGAGCAACAAGACGAAACAAAAGATGAAGAAGTGGTTGATATTGATAATAGATATGACAATGATGTTAGATATAAAGAGCCACCATTATCTTCAAACAAAGAGAGGAAACAGAATCAAAGATTCAAGGCTCCAATTGAAGTTATACTAGTAAAAAAAAAGGTACGAAATATGTGGACAATATGTGCACAATTCAAGAATAAGCATGGAAATCAGAATGCATGAACAAAATTATAATAAGTTCATGCCTTGTACTTCATGTAGACCTATTAGTTTAATGTAACTTTGATTGTATATATATTGTCATGGCAATTTAATTTATTATAATTTTGTTTCAAGAGTTGTAACAAAAAAAGATATGTACATTGTCGGGGAAGTAATTTTGCATAATTAGGGCATTAATGTTACATTATTAGAGAAATAATTTATTATTGTTAGGACAGTAATATTATATTATTGTGGCAGTAATTTTAGCTTGTTATGACATTAAATATATAGTGTTGAGGCAACATTACAAAGGTATACGTATAGTACATATACATTGTTGATGAAGTAATTTTATATTATTGTGCAAAAGTATATGAAAAGTAAATGCACATGGTTAGGATGGTAAAAAAAACATTATCTTATAAAAACAATGTAATTTGGGTTTATGTTCACAAATAAAAAAATAGTGTTTACAATTTAATTTGTTGGTGCAAGAAAAGTAACAAAAAATATACAAATTGTTATGACAGTAATTTTGCATTGTTAGGATAGTAATGTTATGATATTATTGTAGTAATTTTTACACTATAAGGCACTACAAATATATTATTAGGACAGTAATTTTGCATTATTATGACACTAGTGCTATATTGTTACGACAAAAATTTTTCTTTGTTAAGGTAGTAATGTTGTATTGATGTTGCAATAAATTTACATTGTTAGTGCAATATTACTTGGATTTACGTGTAGAATCTTATATACAAAGTCTACATTGTAATAGTAGTAATTTTCAGTTGTTTGTGGCAATGATTTTACATCAATAGGTCAGTAAAATACATATTGTTGTGGTAGTGATATAAAAGTGTGTGGACTGTAAATATGTATTGTAAAATAATAATACTTGTATAGTAAACAAAAATAACTGAAAAATTAAAACATTAATATAAAAGTATATGGGCTGTAAATATGCATTGTAAAACAGTAATATTTGGACATTAAACAAAAATAACTGAGAAATTAAAACATTTGCTCCTAAATTGAAGATTGTGGCATTGTTGAATGAAATTCCTTGCCGGTGGCTTTGATAACAACGTCGATGGCTTGGGCAACAACGGCTTGAGTAAAATGTGCAGATGGCTTCAGTGATGAAGACAGTTGGGCTCCGAATGGCGGCATAGCTTTGGCGACGATGCAAGATATGGACGGCTCCGGGAAAGGTGACAGTTAGGCTTCAAATGGTGGCAGTGGCTACAAAATCTAGGGCTAGGGTTCTGAAGTCATAGTGGCATGGCAAATAATGAAACACAGGAGGACGAAGACACATAGGAAGACGAAGAGTCACCGAGTATGAGTAACAGATGAGAATATTGCGAGCAGTTGGCACAAATATAATTCAATTATTCAAAAAATACTTGTAAAAGGGTTTTGCTAACTGCGTTGATGGATACTATGACTGTAACTGATGTATCTATCTGACGAATGTAATTCGTTTGAGTAAGATAGATCAAATAACTCTCAGACTAGGTAAAAGATAGTTATTTTAGGGTGGATGAGTGTAGAATAATATTTATATATACACATCATTTAAACCGATTAAATTTTTATAAACTTTTCACGTTTGAATATTACTAATTTCATGTAGACTTTACTTGTAAAATTAGTACTTTTGAATTAGATGGTCAAGTTATTATTTTCTTTTTTGCGTATGCATATACGCAATTGCTTATACTTAGGAGGGGCATGTCTGGTGTCAAGGGCCTTCTCCATGCAAACCATACAAGCACGGTTGACTACGTGAATCCACTCCAAACATCTTTTGAACTTTTGGAGATAACAAACATTTTAGATAGGTAGCCCAAGAAAATGTCAACACCCTCTTTGTAAAGGGAAGAAAGAAAGAAAAAAGGAGATAATATAATAAATTCAAACCATAACTCTTTGATTAAAATTGTGATTATAAATCAACATCAGCTATATCTAGTCAATACGATTAAATATTTGAGGTAAAATATTTGACAATTTTTAGTTGCAAATCAAACAAATTCATAGTACAGTGTTGCAAAGCAAAATTTTGGCTTTGCAAAGAAAAATAAGATATTCTTTGGATTGTGGCTAAATTTGGTTGTGCCACGTCGATCAATGGTTGGGTGGCCAGAACAAACGCTGAACGTTAGCTAGCTAATATGCCTTTTCCTTGTCTATTGAGACAGACAAACTAGCTAATTCTGGGCACAGGTTCATATGCAAAAAATTTTAGCCGCACTAGACACTTGGCCACAACCAAAATTCAGCATAACTAGTTGAGACATTGAACCATTAGCCAAACACAGCTTTAATATCCCATGTGGAAATTGGAATTGATCCAAGAAAGATTCATTCATAGTACACATCAAATATGGGAGAGAAGTTACGAGTTTGGTGTGAGACAAGTCTTAAATAGTAGGTGCAGCTTCCCAATTAAACAGCATCATCCATGCACCAACCCAGCCAACAACCCAGCCCAGTTCAGCAGTTGGTGGGCTCGCAGGGGCTTTCTGCTCCGTGCTCCCCTTGCGTGTTTTTCTATCTGATCCGTAGCGATCTAGTTCAACTTTGATGTGACGTGCAACTGACTTGTGCACTTTAGTCTGGCACACCTCTGACTTTTGGTGGGCAACGGCAGCCATGCAAACCCTCGTGGATGGGAAAACGATCCACTCTGATATTGTGTAAAATATAAAAGATGACTGCTAAAAGAAACAATTTAGTGCACGTGTGACATCAATAAATTTCTAATCTTATATTAGGATATAATATTATTAGTAAATAATATATCATATAATTTGTTATAATTGTGTTTGCAGATATCCCACCTCTATCTTCTAGAACAGTTGAAATCAAGAAATACTCTAAAATTTGTATCAAAACTAGCTACGAGCCTACAGTTCCACTTGAGCTCAAAAGAAATCCAAATTTTAAAGTAGTATTTGATCGAGTAGTTTTTGCTCTGACCTAAAAGTCGGTAACCAGAACTTACCCAAACAACCAGTAATCTTATGAGTCTAAAACTCCATCTAAACTCTAAAGAAACTTAGAAACTATTTCACGGAGTAGTTTTAACTTTAATCTAGAAGTTGGTAACCGGAGCTTCCACAAACAACGAGCTCCAACAACCAGTAATGTTTGGAGTGTCGACCATAAGCTTATATAGTTGCTGGAATTCGAAGCGGTGCCAGGCTTGTGCTAACTTGTAAAATCCAACTAGTGGGATGAGATAATTTTGGGCTTGTGGGCTGCATCTGGTTTGGAGGCTGTAGCTGGCCCTTATTCTGGGCTGGCCGCTCTACGCATTCCCAACGGATAAAGTAGATTTATCCATGCAACCGGCGAGAAGGCCACTACGGCCTTGGGCCAGCGTACTATAAAGCAGAGGCCCAGTGAATACAAAAAACAAAAAAACGAACACGCGGCCGTTGAGATGGCCAATTCCACACCCCGCACCCAAAAAGATGGCCGAAACGGACCTCAGAAAAGGAGGCAAAGCAACCAAAATACCAACGTGCACACAGACCGCTCGGCGGCTCACGACTTGCCCAGCGCGGCCTCAAGCCCTCAACCGGACCAGCACGCGGCTGGTGAAATGGCGGAAACAAAATGTAGCGGCACCCGGCTGACAATACATTACAATAGCCGAATACATAAAAACCCCTCAAAAAACTGGCCAAAACAACCACATGGCGTGCCGTGAGGGCGTACCGTTCGACCGACCGATATCCAGAGCGGTACTCTCCGCAACCAGGGACGGACAAGTACGTCATCAGGCAAGGCCGCCAGAGCGGCCGTTGGGCCATGGGATGATGGGACACACACGAGTGCTTCTTTATTTACAGCCATGGAACACACACATGTGACTTTGTGGCAGTTTTCATTTTAAAAACAACCTTTTAACGCACTTTGTTACCCTTTTGATTGCTCCCTCCTCACAATTCTTAACATAACCTTAACCTTAGTAATCCAAAAGTCATTGTATCAATACTTAAACAACTGAAACTTAAAGATAAAGAGAAATTTACACATCTTACAATATATTTCAAATATCTCAAAATTTCATATATCTTTATCTAAACAATTGATTTGTGATGAAATAAGCTATTCAGCCCATAATTGCCAAAAAAAAAAAACAAAAAGATAAATAAAAGAAAAGCTCGCTTGCAGATTTCTCCTTTTCTAAAAAGTAATAAATTTTTTTTGTACTGATGCATCATGATTCATGCATCCGTGGTAAAACTAGAAATCCATTAAACAAACAGCTGCAACAAGGGTCAAAGCAGCTGGGAGGCATACACTAAAGAGGCACAGTATGGTGACATGCAGCCATGTATGCAGGTATATGCAGTAGAAAAAGGAGAGACTAATTAGTGTTTCCAAGATACATGCCTTTGTAAAACCCGGAGAGGATCTATACGAGGAATCTAGTTGACTTTAGACAAGAAGAAACAAAGTTTATACTCCCATGCATGCATAACAACTAATTATCAAGCGAACACAGCAGTACTATAGCAACACTGATAACTGCAAACTAGTACACGTTGTTTTATATATATATATATTGATTCTCAACCTTAATACAAACTATATTCTCCTACTTTTTACACCATTATTCAGGAGAAATTGATATGCCAAATTCAAGCTAGCTAACCACGGCACAAAGAAATAAATAAAAAAAAAAGAAAAATTTACAATATAATACCAAAAAATTTTTGTTTTATCCACCTGGCACTTGATATTTCATTGACAAACGGGTCCAAAACCCATATATCAATCTCCTAATTAGTGCCCTGCAGTAAAACCTTATTTTTGCGGTGTTCACAGCTCATGTTTTTCTTAAAAAGTGGTAACTTAATTAAAGGCCTACACAGTACTCTCATGCATCTACCAGGTGGTTGGTTATCTTCATGCCCAGAACCTGCTGAGCAAACTCGACAAGGTTCTCGATCTCGGAGTCGTCTACGAAGCCGTTCTTATCCTTGTCGGCGTGGCGCACGGCGCGTCGGCTTTTCCAGGTGGTGAACCGGCCGCCGCGGCTGCGGATGGCCTCCCGGAGCTCGGACTTGCTGATCCGGCCATCATGGTCGGTGTCAAACTGCATGAGCCACTCCTTGAACTCCTGCACTGTCATCTCGCGAGAGCTCACGCTCCTGATGGCCATGGCCGGCTCTTACTTGAAGTCCTTTTGGACGGCTGTTCCAGGATGCAGATTGGAGCTTGCAGTTTCTTCTTTTATACAGGTCTTGGTGCAATTTAGTGTGCTAAGTTTATTCGTTTCTATCCTGTTGCTGCCAGGTAGGCAGTTTTTTAGTGGATGACACACCGAGGTGTCTGGTGTTCTTTCCTTGGGCATCATATCTTCCATATGGATACGTGTTTCGCGCTATTTGATTCCGTGGCTAAATTATATGATGGTCCAAAGAAGAATAGCATTACCTTTTTCCTGTGTGTACAGGTCTGCATTTATTTTATTCTTATGCTTGCAGCATGCTGCGCATTTGAGATCTTACTGTATGAGCTGATGTACAGTATGTATGATGAAATTGCTGGCCTCAATGCTTTCTTTCTTGGATTCTGTAACTAAGAATTTACTGCTTCTGGGTACTTAAGTTTACTGTCTGAGCTGCTCAGAGTAGTAAGCATGTTTGGTTTGGAAATACTTGTGTGATGAGGTGTAGTAGTAAGAGGATTTGGTTTCAGGTAATTAGAAATTTGGGAGATTCTCCATTCTGTGAGTATTTAATTAACTAGGTCAACTTTTCATCTCAGACAGTTATGATCATGTGAGTAATTAACTCCTCGTTGCTTTTTAATTGTACGTGCTTTGGGTACTTTTTGGTGTTCCATTGGGTCTTTTGCGAAGAATATATTGCAGATCCATCCCTATGTTCTAAGTTCTTATTAGTTTGTCAGATTTGCGTTCGTTGGCCCTTCTCCGTGGGTCCTTGGGAAGAATAGAATCAAAGAAAGTTTAGTGATGCTTGTGGGGATGGATAAACTTCAAGTAGGGCAAGATGCAGATTCTCCAAGGACTTGACTAGTTCAAAAGAAAACAGAGAGAGGTCCTATCACACTAAGTGAAGAAGGATCAAGCTACATTATGTTTGTGGATGCTTCACTCCTATTATCTAGCAGGGTCAATTATATATGGCATAGTAAGATCCATGCTTCTTGTATGAACAAATAATTGTCTGAGAACATATTGCCTTGCTGAGAATCTAATATTGGATGGATTGGAACACATTTATATTTGCATGCACTTTACAATAGAGACTAACATTACACAATGCAGTTATTCATCACCAAAAGGACGCATAAATTAGTTCCCTCTAAGTTCCAGAAGGAACAGGCGATAATAGAAGGTTTCCATGAGGCATTTTCTCTGAGTTCCAAGCAAAATCTAAGAGTCCATAACTACCCCAAAAAATGATAACTACATACTATAAAATGCCCTCTAATGTCTATACCAATCAAGGTTCCAGAAATCGCTAATCGCTAGTCGGTCGGCGAGCAGGGGACTAGGGATTAATTGGTTGAGTCGGGGATTAATCGGAATTAATCGGTGGACACTAATCGGCAGATTTGAATAATAGTCTATAAGAAATTAAAGTAAAGTAGCAAACATCAAGCATGATAAATTGATAATAGTTAAGGCAAGATAGCAAGCATCAATCTTCATCCTCTTGTCCATAATCTTTAGTTGGAACCACTTCATCTTGATCCGATTCAAACTCAACATCCTCAAATTCCTCATCATTGCCCTCCTCTTCGGATTCAGAATGGGAGTTGAAATTATCTTCATGAAGTTCTCTCGCTCTTGTGCTCCTACGGGGTTGCACGGCTTCATTTGCCCCACTTGCTTCATCAATAAGCCTCCACGAAAGCCCCGTTTCGGGCTCAACATCATCATCATCTCCTTCAATTATCCACTCTTGAGCATTACTAGCATTGCTAGCTAGAAGAACATCGATATTCTTCGTCTTGCTTCTCTGTTTTTTGCTAAACAATCCTGTATTGAATTGAACATAGACAAGATTGCTTGTACGTTGAGCATCTAGCCTATTTCTTCTCTTAGTATGCACCTACATTACATGTTGCAAAATGAATTAAACCATATAACATATTTATACTTGAGAGATGACACTTGCATATTGAGAGTTGAGAGTTACCATATCAAATGTGCTCCAATTTCTTTCACAGCCCGATGAACTTGAGGTCAAAGAGAGGATTCTTATAGCCATTCTTTGCAAATTTGGAACACCACCTCCATATTTAGTCCACCAATTAGCTAGAAAGAAGCTTTTAGTCATTAGTCAATAATATGCATGCATTGAGACATTAAGTATTTGAGGTGAAGTAAAGTACTTATTGAATTTACCGGGGCTAAAATTAAATTTTTGACATCCAAGTTGAGCAATCTGTCTCCCAAAGGCGCCTTCTTGATCTTTAAAATGATCAAGTTCAGCATTGCTAGCTAGATCCATTGCTTCCAAATTACCATGAAAGAAACGTTCAACACATTCTTGGAATCCATTGTTTACTTCTATGTTGTGAAAAATGGTTCGATCACGATAACTATAATATGGATTCAACAAGTAGCATGCCATGTGCAAGGGAGAATCAAGCCTTCTTTTCATCTTTGTATCAATTGCTTCGATTACCAACTTATAGTTGGCCTCCAAATTGTTTAAGGCCTTCTTGATTTGCTTCTTTGCTTCTAAAATTTTTCCATAAAGAAAGGGCATGGATGGACCATCCCCATCAACCATATGAAGAACTTTCACCAATGGTTCAAAAACCTTCAAGCAAAATCAATATACAACATTAATAATTAGCAAACAATACAAAAATAAATAATGGACAATAAGTAAGTACTAGCTAAGTTTTGATGCTTGACTATACCTTTAAAACATTGTTCACACCTTTTCAAAAAGCTATACTCAAGATTATGCTAGTTGCTGTCTTTCCTTTGCCTTTTTTTAGTGTGAGAGCATTCATCCCATTCCATACTAACCGCCATATTCCTTAGTTCGGTTTTTTTCTCAATCAAACTTTGCAAAGTAAGAAATGCCGAAGCAAATCTAGTCACCCCAGGCCTAATTATATCTCTTCTCTTTGTGTGTTTTCTCATCAAGGCTAAAGTCTTATGATGTGCATATACAAAAATGGTCATTGCCTTTGCTTGATCAATTGTCTTCTTGTACCCTGCTATGTTACCAATTCCTTGTAGCATCAAGTTGATGGTATGAGTTGCACATGAGCTCCAAAAAATATTTGGCCTTTTCTCCATCAATATATCTTTTGCTCCCATGTTGTTAGAAGCATTATCCGTGACAACTTGCACAACATGTTGAGGACCTATTTCTTCAATGCAAGCATCCACATAATCAAAAATGAACTCACTTGTGTGCGCTTCTTCCGACACTTCCTTTGAGTGTAGGAAACTTGTTCCCAAGCTACAATGCACACATAAGTTCATAATGCTTCTCCTTTTTTGGTCCGTCCAAGCATCGGTCATGATGGAGCACCTGGTCAAGGCCCTCTCTTCTTGATGCGGCTTCAACAAATTCTTGGTTCGTTCCACTTCCTCCTTTAACAACTTCTCACGGCATTCATATTGGGAAGGACCAACAAAGCCCGGACCAAATTGACCAACGGCCTCCAACATTTGCTTGAATTCATAATTATTGATGGCATTGAATGGTATACCTAAAAATCAGTAAATCACATATACATGCATACAAGGTCAAGGTTAGCAATAGGCAAATAGCAAATACAATAAGTGTTGAGAGGTTAAGAGTTACAAAACCATACCATGTGCATAAAGCCATCTAGCAACATATTGCTTGCACTTGTGTGTTTTTTCTTTGAAGAGTGACTCATTAATGACCGTTTGTCGTTTGGACCGAGCCAAAGAAATAGAAGGATCACTAGGAGAAGCAAACTTATCCATGGGCCCTATCTTACGAGGTGCCGATTCTCCAATCTCCCTAATCCCTTCCTCATCAATCTCATCTTCAATGACCACCTCATTTCTAACCTCCTCTTCTCTTGATCTCTTAGCCCTCTTCTTTTCTTGTGCTTCCTCCAAAGATTTCCTACACCTCTTTTGATCTTCTTTGTTAGACTTTTGACATTTAGCAACATTTCCTTTGATATGAGCAATATGTTGCTTTAATCTATAAACCCCTCCACCAAATTCCTTGTTACATAATTTGCACTTCACTCTATCCAATCTATTTGCATCGACTAGTATCCCATAGTCCCATCCTATATCATCAGAATTCCTCTTAAGGATGTTTGAGCTCCCTGCCGTCGAATTTTGGGTTGACGACATGATCCTAAGGGCTACATCATACATTCATACAATACAAGTATACAACATTACTACATTACTTAAACTAAAGTACTACATTACTTAAACCAAAGAGTAAAGAGTTAAAGTCTTAAAGGCTGAAGCGTTGCAGTTGATCAGTGATTCAGTTCAGTAGTTCACACTTCACAGCAGAGGACAGCAGAGGAGGGTTTGGACTTTGGAACTGCGTGGAGCGCCGGAGCAGAGGAGAGGGACAGCGCCAGAGTGGCAGTGGAGCACTGGAGCGGCACTGCGGCAGAGGAGAGGGCGGCGGGGAGAGGAGAGGGCGGCAGCGGGGAGAGGAGAGGCGGCGGGGAGGAGAGGGCAGCGGCAGGGAGGGGAGAGGGCGGCGGCGAGAGGAGAGGAGAGGCGGCAGCAAAGGGGAGAGGAGGGATATGGCGATACCTCCAGTGGGCGGCGGCGGCGGCGTCTAACCTAGCCTCGCTTCACAAATCACAGGTACACAGCAACTCCCGATTCCTCTCTCCAGACGTCTTCAAATCACATCCCGAACAGTCCGAATCCCGAACTCCCGATCAATTGTCGATTTTTCCCGATTTTGACCGATTAATCACCGATTTTGACCGATTAATCTACCGATTTGCCTGTAATCGAATCGGCGGTCCGCCGACTACGTATTAATCGGCGATTTTTGCCGATTTTTAGAACAGTGATACCAATAAAGCTTACCAAAGCCAACTTATAAGACAAATTGAATTAACTTATTACACCATGTACAGCAGCAGATTTATCTGAGCCCTTGTGCCAGGTGCTCTTATGCCTGTGCCTGAGCTTTTCTGGATAGAAGTGTGGCCATCAGGACGAAGAATGATTTTTTCCTCCGCAACTTCCGTCTTGAAACGAGGTCTTCCTGGGTATTTCTTGACTTTTGTAACTTTGATTCTCCAAGAGTTTCCTTCTGGTGGCCGTTCTGTTCGACAAATCTCCTAAGCAGACTACCCAAAGGACTAACCGCATGTTTCACAGCTTCTTGAGATTTTCGGCGTTGCTCATGTTCGGCCCTCCATTTCCTCAATTCCTGCTCGACACCGAGCTTCCCTTCCTTTGCTTTCTCGTCCTTCTCCAATGCGGTTTCAAGAGCTTCCTTCTTTTCATCCATCTCCTCGGATGCTTCATTTAGTGTCTCCAAGATCCTTGATTCAGACTCTTTGGCCAACTTCACCTGTGCCAATGCTGCTGTCACCCTCTCATTTGCGAGCTCTTCAGCTTCGTGAACTTTCTTGCTAAGTGCATAATACTCTTCTATGGGAAGTGTCACACCTCTAGGAGAATCTTCAACACTTCTTGCCTCCTCGCTTTCTTGCAATGCTTGAACTGCAGCAAGCGCTAGCCTCTCAGATGCTTTACATGCTTCTGTTTCGTTCAGAACTGCACGTAACCTGATCTCTGCAGTAGTTGCAGCAGCCTTGGTGTGCTTGGCTTCTTCCTTGGCCTTTCTCAGTTCTTCTTGTGCTGACTGAGCTGCCCACTTAGCATATTCTGCCTCCTGAGCTGCTTGCTGTAACATCATAGGAAGCCCCACCATCTTTTCTTGGGCTTCTGCTTCCCTGGACCTCACTGACTCAATCACCTGTTTTGTCTTGTTGAGCTGAGTTTCTAGTGAAGAAACCTCAATAGATGCCATACCTTCCCTCTGCTGCAATGTAACAAGTGAAGCTTTCTTATTGTCCAAATCTGATCTTAAATCTGTGGCAGCAATTCCTAACAAGCTGGTAACAAGTTTTGCTTTCTCTATATTCCCTTTAACCTCTTCAAGTTCTTTCCGAGTTGAAGCTAGAGTTTCCTTAATTGGCCTGCTAGTTTGTGTAGAACCATTAGAGTCATGCCCCTTGACAACTCCTTCGGCTTCCTCACTCAATTGATTTTCCATGTAAGCTGCCAGCTCCTCACACAATTGATTTTCCATGTAAGCTGCCAGCTCAGACTTGAGGCTAAGCAACTTGTGCAACTTTGCATCTAGGTTCGACTTCACATCATTTTTGGATAGAAGTTGCTTGTTGAGTTGCTGCAGATGCTCTTGTGCCTGCTGGAGCTCTTTATCCCAAGCAAGGCAATCTTGCTCTTTCGCCAATGCTACACCAATTCTACGTTCTTCTGCTTCATGATGTGCAGCATGAGCCAACTCAAGAGATTCTTTAGACGCAATCAATTCAAAAGTAAGTTCCTCCACTCGCTTCTCAATCTCCTCCTCAGAAACAATTACTTCTGCTGCTCTTTTGATTGCTATGTCTCTTTCATTCACAAAGGTAACATACTGTTCATGCACTGATCTCAACTCGTCTTTTACCGACTTCAGTTCGGCAACAGCCTTTTCATGTCTTTCTTGGGCGACTTCAAATTGCGTCCTGGCTATTACACTAGCTTCATCAGCAATTCCCTGCTCCATTTCTTCTGCCCTGAGTTGTGCAAGCTCAGAATCTTGTTTTGCTTGGAGTTCTTCAATCCGTGCTCTCTCTAGATCATGCTTCAGCTCCTCTATAAGTCTCTTAGTGCTCTCTAGCTCATCCAGTACTTGTGATTTAGCCATTTCAGCAGCTTCTAATTCCTCTTTGCACCGTGGAATTTCTTCTTGAACCTTTTCAAATTGAAGTTTTATGAGCTTGCGTCTCTGCATAAGAACAAATTTCGTTAGGATATTCTACGCAATTAAGATTTAATTATGTAGCATGACAGGAATGAAATGAATGTAGGTTCTCTTAAACGATGGAAATGCAAGATAAATTTAATTCCTTGGGCATAATCCATATTAGTGTTAAAGTGGTTAGGTTTTGAGGTTCTGATATCATATTAGATGTAGAGAAAAATATCATGATACATTATTGTACATCAATAAATCTATATATAGTTTAATATAGAAAAATCTTAACCAAAAACAATATTATAGTTTTAATCAGATAAGAATTCTAACAAAATAGATAGAGAATTAGAGATATCCTTAACAACAAGAATTACCTCTAACATTTGAGCTTTGTGAGCTTTCCAATCAACAATTCCTCCAAACTTGGTGACAGCTTCTCGAACAGACTCAAATGGTGCAGCAGTGTCAACAAGGCCTCCGTATGGACTTTCAGGTATTGTTTCTGATTCTGCTGCCTTCTTTGGCATTACAGCAACATTTCCCTGATCATCTATCTTGTCTTCTTTAGATTTCATTTCAGCTGTCAGCATAGTTCCAGCACTGGTTGAAACATTGATAGGCATATTGTTCACTTCAATTTTGTCTGCGGGAGAAGACTGATCCGCGGCCTTATCCTTTATCGAGCTTTCCAATACCTGAGCTGGTACTGAATTAGACAGCATTTCAGGTGATACAGATCGACCTACAGGGGCCATCAACTCCTCATGATGCTCTGTGAAATCAGGAAGTGATCTTTGTGGGGGATCTGAAGATGAACCCAAGCTCTCAACAGGAACTGTCATCATGTTTGAGTTCTCCAAAACCTCTGTTTGGGCTGGCTGTTCAACATCGTGTGCATCTGGCTCTTCATTATCATTGGCAACTTCCTTAGTAGAAGGGGCAGTTGGTAATTCCACAAAACTTACTGGATTTTCTGTTGGAGATGAAGATGCATTTACAGAAGACTCCTTGGAGTTATTTTCTTCGCTGGGATAAACTGTCCCCATTCCTTAAACCCTTGTTGTTTCAGTTGATTTGCTCCTAAACATTATTTGGTAAAGAAAATGGCTATCAGGCTACAAAACATGAATCACAGCACAAATCCAAGAACTATAACTAAGCAGAAAATACACTACTACATGAGGTGTACAGTGTACTCATCATGAAAAGTTGCCTTTCGTCTACAGTAGATATAGAGTAGATTCAAATATTAGATTCTTCAAGATCTTAAAAACTAGCCTGGTTTTTCATTTTGTAATGTCAGCATATAAATCCATGTACCCGAGCGAAATAGAAATAACAAAAGTACCTTGCATAGCAACAGATGGCCCTTGTGTGGCAAACTGGAGACACAGCCACTATGCCAGGCAGCCCAAGAAAACTGGACTGAACCATTCCTATGTGCACTAATCATTGCCACATCTGACATGAACCTACTTTATGTCTGCAATTATTCAGCTGCTATTGCACCCAACTTTATCAATACATGACCTAAATCATCTTTCCCGAACAAAGAACAAAAGCAAGCAGCAACAGAAAAAAGTGACCATTTTTTCTAACTCCATAAAACAAAATTAAAAGCACCATGATAAACATCTATAGTGAGACTGGTCCAGCTATACCAAATTCTTGTCCCAACATCATCATTATTTGCCCCCTTAAACAATTATGTACTACAAAACCCCCAAATTCTCTAAGCCTTGTCCAATCCTATTGGCATCAAATGTGGACATTTGACTTTTCTGGATAATTGGTTCACCCACACGCAGAATGCACTGTAGTCTTGTATAATCTGACTAAACCTGACTTTTATAAATTTAACATGATCATGGAGCCCGTACACTCAAATAAAAAAAATAAAAATTTAAGCTAATTGTAGGCTGTAGCTAACAGATGAATTATTTGTATAACATTTGTTAGTCGACTAGTTACACCAGCCAATCACATCAGAAAATTTTTACAACAGAGAATCTGTCACCTTCTTCTCCCATCCCCATGCAAACATTAAGAAAAGCAAAAATTGAGCCGTCCTAGTCCATGAAACTGAACAGTAAGGTGAAAAAACCTATCTTTAGTTGCCACCTCTGCTCCAAACCAAAACAATTAACACAAAAGATTTACACTTTAAACTTAGGCTTCTCCCTGAAAAAGGATATACACAAGAAAGCGACACTAACTTAACCAAAAGAATCCATCAAAACCATACACCGCTCCCAGTTCGTCCAAACAAGAACCCAAATCCAGCTCAGAGTAATCAAGAACTCAATCAAACTCGCCCAAAACTGCACCAAATTAAACGCAAATCGCAGTAAAAGGGGAGGAACGTTACTCGATTGCGAGGTGGATTCCGTGCTGGGGAAGCGATCGGGGCCTTCTTTTCCGCTGATTTGGATCTCCACTCCTTGCGCTTGCGTTTTTTCTTTTTTGTTTGAGAGAGAGATGGGCGTGTATATATATATATATATATATATATGGACTGCTTAGTTTGTCAGGCTCCGGACTCTACTGGTCGGCCGGAAACCTGAAATTACCAAAAGTAGTGGCTTTGTGTCCTTTTTGTATAAAACACCTCCTTCTTCTGTTGGAATTTCGGAAAAGCCTTTTTTTTTTTATGTAGTAGATGGACTCTTTCGAAAAAAAAAACTTGTCAGGGAAGGACATCACGTAACATTTCTTCTTCATTCTTAGATCAATATGTTCTATACTAATCTGATGATAGATGAATAAAATCTCCCATAAGACCCTCTTCTAGTAAATTTTCTTTCAACTCTTTATATTTTCTTTTATATAGAAAAACTTTGGCTACTTTTTATCAGGACAGTGGATACTTCATTAGTACAATTAATTTAAGAATTGCAATTAAGAGGTTATGCTATCTACATTTTGGCTACTTTTTAATTTACTTGGTAAGTGGTCATGTTGTGCAAAGGAAAGATTCCATATTGTGAATTAATATATAGAGCAATTTAATTCAAATTATAATAAAGCTAATATGATTATAGATTCATCTTATACTAATTTACTATAGTTTATTAATGATTTCAAAATCATTTAAAATGGTGATTTTTTTTGTAAAAGCTTTATCAGATATTAGCTATTGATCACAAAAACCTTGTAATGAGTCTTCAAGTGATGAATGACAAATCAAATTAAGAGATGATAACTCTTTCTAAAAAATAACATGGGCAACCTATAGTTTTTCTATTTTTTTTCTCTAGAACATATATTACTAATTCGAATGAATGTGCTCGCAAATTGATCAACCAAGAACAATATTACTGATGCAAGACATCATAACCTTCCTCTCAAAAAAATAAAAGAAATAAGATAAATATCCTAGGTTTATATCACAGAATCAACAAAGTTAAGGTGTTAAATGCAAAACAACTCCCAATAGATTGAGATAGTTGCAGTAAATGATCAGTTAAATTAATTAATATCTGATGGCTAAAAAAGTGAGGGGATTTCCAGTGTAAGAAGAAAAGGTAGACAGATTCCCACGAGGCTTTTGGTCACCCGAACAATGACCCGTCCCGCACACGAGCTTTTATGCAAGTGAAGCATCTAAGCCGTCCATTTACACCAAGATCAAGATTGGACAGCAGTTATGAGACAGCGGGTGGGGCATTGGGTAATGTTTTGAACTCGGAGACGTTGGACGTTGGGAGTGATGATGACGTAAGCTTTGCTCGCATCAAAATTGCTAGAGCTACACTAATTTGTATCCACGACGTATAGTATTAGGACAGGACAGATTATTTAAGAAAAAAAGAGTTGCATATAATCTGTGCAATATAAGGTCAAACTATATGCTACCATTATAGCATCTCAAAAAAATAAAAAATTGTATGTAGAATTTTAAGATTCAACCAATATAATTTATATGTGCGTTGGTATCCAATTATTTCTTTTTTTTAATACTTGTTAGAAAATCATCCTGTGGTGTTTTTCTATAAACCGTATTACATTACTAAAATTAGTACAAAGCATTATTTTGAGAGTAAGATTGAAAGATAATGATTCATCCTATAGTTAAAACCATGTCATTATTATAACATATGTAGATTCATTGGTGATTTCATATAATAAACTATGATTAAAACTTGTTTAATCTAGTTGAGGCTTATCCAAGAAGCCAACATTTTGGATTTAAGATGGAGAAACTAAAAAAATATTTTTTTGGATAAATCTAAGAAATTGTGTTGGCAAGACGTCTAATTTATAAGTTTATAAGAGAGTGTTTGAGTGGATGAGATGAGAAATCAGAAAGCTAACTTCAATTTCTTATTCTAATAAAACCCCATATGACAAGTTTTCTGTTTGATCTTGATTTTAATTTCTTTTGGCCACAAATTGCAATTGTAATCAGATCAACAAAGTTGTAGTAGTAATCTAACAATGTATATGCACTCTTTATTAATGTAAGATAGCAATTTAAAACACTAAATTGACATATTCCAATCTCCAAAACATGCATTCATGAAAACTCAATGCCATCCAAAAACGAAAGTAACAGGTGTGCCTTGCAAGTAATGTGATTAAAATATGCTTTCCCTACTACAGTAAGCTGAAATCGAATAATTTGCGGCACTAATAAGCATGGAGATGTGCGGGTGACACGGCTCGAGGATTGGATATTAGGATGGATGGATGGTCTCTGATGGAGAAACTAAAAAAATATTTTTTTTGATAAATCTGAGATATTGTGTTGGCAAGAAGTTTAATTTATAAATTTACAAGGGAGTGTTTGAGTGGATGAGATGAGAAATTAGGAAGCTAACTTCAATTTCTTATTCTAAAAAAAACCCATGTGAAAAATTTTATGTTTGTTCTTGATTTTAATTTCTTTTGACCACAATTGAAATTGAAATCAGATCAACAAACTTGTAGTAGCATCTAACAATGCATATGCACACTTTATTAATGTAAGACAGCAATTTAAAACACTAAATTGACTTATTCCAATCTCCAAAACATGCATTCATGAAAATTCAATGCCATCCAAAAACGAAAGTAGCTAATGTGTCCTGAAAATAATGTGATTAAAATATGCTTTCCCTACTGCAGTGAGCTGAAATCAAATAATTTGTGGTACTAAGGCTGAGTCCAATGCATCGGCGTTTCGCAAGGCGCTTCAACGGAATATTCTTCAGTATATTCTATGCCACGTATGTGAAACACTACCTGAAACACCTCTATACTCTAATACAACAGCGTTTCGCGAGACACCTTCTCAAGCGCCAACCATTCCAGTACAAAGGTGCTTCGTGTGGGCCTCGCGTATATAACATTATTAAAGATTAACAAATCGGTAAAATGAAATTCGGATAATTCGATTACAACAAAATAAAAGATAAAAATTGTAAACAACATAGGGAATTTTTTTTTAATAAATAACATAGGTAAAATTAATTTTTTTTAATTTTTTCGACCACCCTATCGAGGTCAGCATTGACTTTGCCGATGCGCTGTAGGGTCTCCTCATACACCGAGGATGTTTCACTCATTTTGGTCTTACCCTTCCACTTCTACTTTATCGCGTCCCGCCTTCCAATCATGGAAGCTCGACAGGATCATCGTCGTTGTTTGACGACGATGTGTAGACACCTTCTTCGTTGAGATGAGCTCTTTTGGAAGAGTCGAAGTAGCTTTGGCACCACTTTAGTTGACAACGTACGATACTCCACCAGTGCTCCAAGATGAAGGGATGACCCACCTCTTACCTATACATGTCGCGTGTTTGCAACATCAATTGGTCGTCCGAACGACCACTGGCATAGGCATCCCTCAACCTGTAATAGATGCCATTGAAGTGAACAATTTTTTTATTGCTCTTTTGCCAATGATCTTTGCAGTGCCTGATGTCTCGTCTGCGATTGGGCAGATTGCTCGCGTTGTACGACTCAGCGACCTTCGACCAATACATGTCGAATTTTTGATTGTTCCCCTCAACCGGGTCAAAGGAATTATTCAACCATGCAATGATCTGGAGGACAAAAATTTCAAATTTTAAAATACTAAGTAAGATAAAAACCGGCGAGAAAAATCTATGATAAAAATATTTAATATATATTTAGATGAACACTCACAAGTCGAATGTCGTCCTGTTGTAATCAGTTCAATTGTTTACACTGTTGTACAGCGGTTCCTTCGCCTTTGCCAGCATCGTCGTCGTCCTCGATCATGACCGGGGCCGTGCTATGTGGACTGCCGGTATCTGATACGGACGTAGAGCGGGAATTCTTTGCCGGTGGTTGCGGAGGCGACATTTCCACGGGGATGGTCAGAACTCTGACCAAATGAGAATTCTGGCTATAAGGGCCGTAGGGGGTTGTGCATATGGATATGGTTGGCCGTATGGAGGGGTGGGGTGTATGGTGGATAGCACATCGGGTATGGTAAGGGAGGAGGTTGAAAACTTGGCGGATTTTGACTACTTAACTCTTGGGAATTCTCCTCGTTTAAACTAGCCTCGCCAAACCAATTCACGTAACCGCCGGGGGATTGTTGACCATCGGGAAATTTTTTGAAAAAAAAATTGAGCAATGAAGCAACAAAAAGTGTGTAGTTTTGGCTTATGTTGAGTGCAAATGCGGTGAAGTTTGCTTATATTTATAGGCAGAAGAGCATACAATTTTTCTCCAATTATTTTGTGATTTTTTGGCATTTTTTTGTGAATTTTTAGGCTCTGAAATGAATAAAATAAATGTAATGCCTATTAATTCAACGGCTATTTTTTTATGTCGCTGACAGGTGGGACCAGATGCAAATTTCAAGCAACGGCTAGTTTTTTGAGCTCGCAAACCGCTCTCGGGCTGACATGTTGGTCCTCGCATCGACTAGGCCCACCAATCAGTGAGTTAAACGCGTACCGGCTCGGGTGCACGAAGCACGCGCAGTACCGCGCCACCACGCGTTTTGTGGACCCCACCTGTTTGCGTGCCTCACATTTCCACCGCACACACCGTCACATACATGTGGGTCAGAGCTTGTAGTGGGGCCCAGTTGTCAGTGCGGGTTAGGGGTACGGGAAGCGCGCGCCCGAAAAGTGGGGCCACAAAACGCATCATGGAGCGTCCACTCCAACGCGCGTGATTCGGCCGCGAGGCGTCGGTGGGCCCTACCTATCAGACCTCCAGCCGCATCGCTTCACGTAGCATCCTCTCTCTCCTTGTGCAGATTTTTTAATATTTTTTGGCGCGGACCCCACCTGTCAAACTCCAGTGGTGTCGGTGTTGAACTCAGTCTAATAAGCATGAAGATGTGCATGTGACACAGCTCGAGGATTGGATATTGGGATGGATGGATGATCTCTCCATTATCCGCGTGCTCTAAATCAAATCCAATTGTCCAATCGAGTGGGTTAGAGCAGCGCAAGTGCCTAATCCATTGGTCCACCTAATGACCTAAGCATAACTAAGCTAATTTAACCTGTTCCTTGCTATGCAGTGCCAAGGGAAGAAGTACACACTACAAACAACAAAGGACGAGCGTTTAGGCGTGTGTGATGCAGTGTTGGTGCACGTAGAAGCTGCAGGTGTCACAAAGCCACCGTGTGTGTGTGCACACACGGACAAGCCTGTAGTTGTCACAAGAGACGCCACCGTGCGTACAAGCCTGTAGCTGTCGCAAGCGACACCATGTAAATACATATGTTGCAGGATTTTATTGTAGGTGTATAATCATGCGTTGGGGTTTGGAGGGCTGTGGCAGAGACAATAAGAGACGGATTCAGGATTTTTCTCTTTGGGTATTAATTATGTAATTTATATGTTTAATTAATTTTTTAAAATTCTTTGGTTTTAATAAATTTTATGTGATTTTTTATAGATGGGGTGAGATGACTCCATACCAAATCATGTGGCTCCTCGTTGGCCACCATCGGGGTTTTTTTTCTTGACTTGTGATGTACCTTATTGGTTGAAAACTCCAAGGATTATATTATACGAAATTTTTTAAAATACTATAAAAATTACAAAATTAATATACAATCCAACAAAATTATGAAAATAATTCGCCAATTCAACCTATCGTGGTTGGGAACCATCACAAAAGGCTTGTTGTGGCTTAAAGGCGCCACAAGTCATTCCGAAGACCGTGTATCCACAGTGTAAGTATACTGTGTTTCTCGATTTTTTCTGCATCAATATTTTTTGATCTATAATTTTAACTGATGATTTCTTTGAACCAGTGGAATTGTTAGGCCAAAACAATTATATCAACACAAATAGATCGTCAATTAAGATTATATATCACAATAAATCATATCTTTTGATAACTCCAGTCGACAATTCTATTGTGTTGATTTGATCTTTTTACCTCACAATTCCACTGTTTCAAACGGATCTTCAATCGAAGTTATAGATCAAAAGATATTGTCTCGAAAAATCAAAAATCTCAGTACATTTTAATTTGCAAAAAAACTAACTGAAACTTTCTTATTCTTCTGAGATTCATATCTTTTGATCTATATCTCCAATTGACAATTTATATAAACCAGTAAATTTATGAAGCCAAAATGATCAGATCAGTACAAATGGATCGTCAATCAGAGTTATATATATCACAATTTATATAATATCTATATAAATTTGATTGATGATACACTTATATTGATTTGATCGTCTTGATCTCACAAGTCTATTCGCCAACCAAAATTATATATAAAAAAATATCGATCTCAGAAGAATTATAAAGTTTGAGTTAAATTTTTTTACTATGATTTTTTATTCTTTCGGAATCAATTTCTTTTGATCTATAGTTCGATTGATGATCAATTTGAAGTAATCGAATTATGAGGTTAAAACAATCAAATCTACAAAATTGAATTGTCAACTAGACTTATATATCATAATATATGATTTTTTATGATATATATACCCCAATTGACGATGTGTTTGTGTCAATCCGACTGTTTTAGCCTAACAATTCTATTGGTTCAAACGAATTGCTAATCGAAATTATAGATCAAAAAATATCAACCGCAGAAAAATAGAGGAACACACTACACTTACAATAGACTAATTTGATTCTCGTGGTTGCAGGCCTCGACATGTGCCCTCACGGTTACAACCCCTGTGACGGCTTAGAGCCATAATAGGTTAAGTTGGTGGATTGTTTTCACAATTTTATTAAACTGTGGATTAGTTTCATAATTTTTTTATTTTGAATTATTTTAAAAAAATCATACTATAAAAGAGCATAACTTGCAAATTTTTTCTCTATGTATGATGTATTTATTTGTGTTTTTTTCTGATTATATAGATCAAATTGTTTAGCACGTAGCACGGTGGTCTATCCATCATAAAAAAAGAACCACGAAAATGAAATAGGTAGCCAATACGAGGGATAGAAGCCGTTTGGTTAGTGATTCACTCCCACGAAGGCATGTATAGAGTTGCTTCAAATTTGTTAGGTTTCAAAAATGCCCTAGCTTGAAGTCTATATATTTTTCTTTAAAATGTCTTAGAATATTTTTTACTAATTTATTTGATTAGCCTCACAAAACATGTCTCCGTCAAAGTTTAATTTTTTTGAAAAATTTTGTCTATGTCACTAGAAAATAATGTATTTTTGTATCTACAACTGAAAAATTATTATTTTTTATTTACCATTAAAACATGAACTGATATTTTATATTTTTCATTGTCATTTGGTCAACCGCAACTGAGCAAACAACATTTTTATTCTTATAAAAATATAATTTTTACCTTGAATAAAAAATATATTTTGATGTAAGAGTATTACTTATCTGAAATACGAGATTTTTTTCTAATTATTCATAAAGATATATTTGTTTTATTTGCGGAGGTAAAAATATCAATTAATCAGTTGACTTTGACCAAACAGTGATGCAAATACAAAATCTAGTGCACATTTCAATGTTAATAAAGAGAGAATTGATTTTTCAGTGATAAATATAAAAAATGCACATTTTTTTAATGATACAGAGAAAATTTTCCTTTTTTTTTTTGAGGTGCAAGATACATTTTGAAACAAATATTGAGATGAGACTATAAAGCTGTCATCTAAAAATTGCTAGAGTTTTCTGAAGACATACCTAAAACCAGACAATTGGGAGAACTCCAACCAAACACCGAAGAAGTGTTGGTTGAGGTGGACGAATAGAGCAATAGCCATGTAGGTTGTAGCAAACGGAGGACAAATCACATTCGTATTAGTATACTATACGAGGGGAACATGACTTGTATGGTTTTCCTCGGTGTGTGACATGTCGATTTGTGCTTATCCGTCAGTAGTGTGTAGATCAGATCATCTAGCACGCATCATCATGATCCATGTATTATAAATAAGAGATACAAAAAAGAAATAAGCAAGCCTGGCAATACGAAGGGTAGAGAGGCATGGCTAGAGTTATCTCAAATTTGTCTAAGCTTCAGAAATACCCTTTACTTGTTTCTTTATAATGTTTTAGAACAATTTTTTTTTACTAATTTGTTTGACTAACCTCACGAGACATATCTCGGGAAAAGCTCAATTTTTTTTCTGTGCAACTGTACAAAGGACACTTTAAAGGCCAATCTGAGACGAGACGAAAATCTAAAATTATCATCCAAACATAACCTTTATGAAACTAGACAATTATGAGGCCTGCAACCAAACACCGATGAAGTGTTGGCTGAGGTAAACCAATAAAATGGATCACAAATCACATTCGTAGTACCATGTTCTCACAAACCGAAGCATCTGACACGTCTCCAACCTATTTTTTTGTTAAAATTTTGTTCCTGTCATTAATCATTTGATCTCTCGGAATCTACTCTTGGTCTTACTGAGAACGAATATCTAGAGGCATATTTGATTTGTATCTTAATTTTATCTTATTTTACCTTATCAAATTTAGGTTTAGGCTTGTCCCAAATTTGATCATCAATTCCTAACCCTAAGCATACTTTATCAACAAAATAAATTGGACATTTTTCGTTGACATAGTCCTAACCATACTTTATCAAGAAAACAAATTGGACATCTTTCATTGGCATGGCAACAGAGTCAATACACTGGCAGACGCCGTAGCCAGTACCATCACTGTCAAGTACTGTCATCTAACCGTACATCACATTTCTGAAACTTGTGAACTCTTAGACTCCGTTGATAGTTGATTGACATTGCATGTTTCTCAGGAGTCTCAAGGAGAACGGATTGTTACTCTTGCGACAATTTTAAAAATAATTTACCCAAAAATTAAGAATCACGCAAACATGAAATCATAGATCAGATATTTACTATTAGATGTGCGGATGCGACTATATAGTAACAGAAAAAGAGTTGGTAGTCGCAACCAGGTTCGTGACCAGTAGTGCAGCAGTAGCAACTACGCCTCTAGAGTAGTCCACACCAGAGAAAGAGCACCGCATGTTCGTGTGTTAGCACCAACATACACGACTAGGATTTTTCAAAGTTTGTCTCGTGGATAGTGGTGGCGACCAAAATAGATCAAATATCTTTTGCATGCTCGCCTCAACTCCTTTTATAAAATTTCACAAATAAATTCTACTCCAATGTGAATCATAATCCCAATGGTAAATCCATTACCAATAGAAAACCAATTTCAGATTCATCCGAATTAATGCTCCAACCCGTTGAGTGTGTGATCCTGTAAATTCGTGTATATTTGATCGCGACCGGAAACTTCTCGAATCACAAGTCATAAACAGTCCCTAGCAAGACATAATAATTACCCACATGTATACAAAGTTCATATATGATAAACATATACAACTTATCATGAATTATTTCTTTGCATCACCATATCAAATCAAACTCAAAGTGAGAAACATGTCTTCCTTGGATAGCTTGGTCTTTTCTCAATGTTGTAATGGACTAATCTTTTTTTATAGTTGACTCTCAACTATATTTGACACAATCATGTACTTTCTTAGTCCAATTACATCTAGAGGCCCAGAGATCTCTCTCAATACATGGGGGACAAATTCTACCTCGACCATCCACTTTGTTCATAACATATCTGTATGTCACCTTCATGACTATTCGATTAAGAGCAGCGGTCAATGACACCAAAATATACTACTACGTATGTATAAAAGCGTGATGATTTCAAGTATAAAGATAAACCAAAATAACTATTAAAAATAAACTGATGACACATAATAATTTCAATAGTGTCTCAAGATGAGTCAATCTGATCAACATATTCTCCAACATGTGTCCACAACATTGATCTCATATTATGATATATGAAACTTAACTATCAATTAATACTCGTACTGATTTATCTTGCATTATTATTAAATATAATGACAAAAATAAAAAATGTTTAGAATAAGTATAACTGATTATTTCGTACGTAAATCAAGACTATTCAAATATCATTATAAAAAATTCCACCAATAAATCACATATTTATTGATCGATAAAAATAATATTTTATTTAAAAAATACAACAAAATATTTTTCATAAGAATTCATAAATATATTATGATACAACCATCTCCATAATTACCTCTAAAGTATATCTCTATCAGGTCTGGAGTCATGCACATCCATATTAAATCTCAGCAACTTGCTTAATTCACCAGATCTGCAGCCAAATTTCAGTCGAGAGACCACAATCTAGACTCACTGGTTCAATGACTTGAAACAGGGTACATCTCATCTACGTGATCACATATTCACATATACAGTAAAATTGCGCAACATAAGTTCTGAAGTTCATCTGCAAGTTATCATACTTAGGTAGACACAGTACAACAGCATTGTTCAGAGTAACAACAGCAGTTAATAACTAAACAAAAGCAAGGTAAACAATTGCACAAGATCAAGCACTCCCAGAGTTGCGGAGATGATCTGATCTACCTAGTAGCCATAGCTGGTCCTCTTCATAATCCTGGTAAATTCATCCAAATCGACTTCACCATCATCTGTGATAGACCAGGAAAAAAGTTAATCTCAACAGTTAAGAGCTGGATAAAGATTGCGAAAAAACGAGGCTCTTTGGTTTAAGAATAGAAAGAAAGCCAACTGTTTCGATCTGCCTCTTCCACCATTTCTTGGATCTCTTGAAGCGTAAAGTTTTCACCCAACTCTTTGGCAATCCGCTGGATGTCAAGGTCTGAAATCTTACCCTGTATATATAAGTTTGATGGCATTCTTTGTAAAAAAGCCTCCATGAGAATATGAGAGAGTTTAATACTCCTAGTAGCATTTTGAATTTTGGAGTGAGCTCCATTAAGCAAATAGACAAGATCGAACTGACAATTTGCACTCAGAAATTCTAGAACTAAGAAAATCAAGTTTGTAGGGGCTTTTACATTTTTATCTTGGTCAATAATATGAAAAGCTTTTGCAAGCTCTTCTTTAGTGTCCCTCTCTCCAATCTTGGCAGTCATCATGTGCTCAAACTCCTCATAGTCTATCGCACCACTACCATCTTTGTCTACGTCAGCGATCATCTGTTTGATTTGCTGCATTATCAAAACAGATAGGAGTGTCAGTAGGAAGGCACTCCGGAAGATTTCATCAATCAGCCTTGTTCCAATGAGCCAGGAGCTATGCTCAAAGATAACACTCGGTGCAAGTATGCAACAATTATCATAAACAACTAAATGAGAATTGCATGCCTACTTAATCGCACTCACATACAAGGAGTACGAAATACTAGCTTGCATTATATATTATTTGGCAAGCCCAATAACATTCTATCTGTAATAGGTCTTTGATAATTTCTCAGCATGTATGGCAAAAGGAAAACTTCAGTGCACTCCACAATGAGTGGGAGGAAATGCAAAAACAAGTACTTGCTCAGTGCAGGAATAATACCTCTTCTGTCATCTCAAATCCCAAAGCTCTGAAAACAAAAGCAATAATATCAGAGGCATAATTGCTAACACAAAAACATAGTGTTAGAATCACGACATCTATGAAAGTCTTACCTCATGGCAACATTCAACTCCTTAGCATCAATAGTTCCTGACATAAACATAGCATGTCAGAAATCAAGCTCAGGCAACAATGATGCAATGGAAGAAAAGGAAACTGGAAATCACTTGTCAATACCAGAGTTGTCTGTATCAAAAAGATCAAACGCTTCCTTTATTTCTTGCTTCTTCTGTGATGTCAGGCCATGAGCGCGAGTTCTAGGCCTCTCTCTCCTTGTCTGTCCCATGACACCAGACTACATGCCCATATAACATATACAGGTCAATGTACATGCAGTTATAAGTTGTAACAAACCAGGAGACTGGAAATAACTTAATTCGGTAAAACAGAAAAAAAATGAAACATTACGTGCAATCTTCAAAACTTGTTTCACATCATAATCATACAAAGAAAGAGCTCCCATTGTACACTATCCAAGATAGAAGCCAGTTTACATGATTAGATATTGATATGGCCTACCAAATACAATCATTTTTTTTTTTTCAGAAAAGAGAAATTACAGTTAGGTTTTAAAGGTTGATTGGAAATCAGGCCTACCCAGATTAGTTGGAATATCAAACTAAGTAATTTTAGTGGGTCATCAATCACAAACAGCAGATACAAGTCAATCATTACAGATCTATGAGTTCCAGTTAACTCTTCCATTTCATTCCAAACAAAGAAAAATTATTTTGAAGATAGCCATGCAGGAACAGCTCAGATGGTTCAGTGTTTCTTGATCAGAATACATGTGCAATGCAAGGTCAACGTGCACTACTGGTCAACCGGAAAGTACACTTCTGAGGAGGTTTGAATTGCTTAAGAATAATTTCTTCACTTTACTTGATTCTGAGATGATTCTTGTGGTTTGATCAATTTTGGATGCAGTATTGTTGCATGCTTGACTTATGGTACATGCTGAAGCAATTTTGCAATTTACCAATGAACCACATTACCTGTAGCACTGTAAAAAAATGATTTTCTTCGTACATGAACGTTGAGAAAATGTCAAAAAAGTTCTAACAAAAAGTGTTACAACCAGTAGTGGTTAATTACATCAGTAAAACTTCTTAGCATATCATCTAATCACTTAGCAGGCTGAGAATCCTCAGTCCCAATCCAGCTGCAGGCAGCATCTTTAAGCACCCCACGGTGCTTCATCAGCTCTCTAACTTCGCATACACCATCCCATTTCCCAGCTGCGGCGAGCGTGTTTGAGAATGCCATGTAGGCACCTGGCCTCCTGCCTTGGCTCAGCTCAAACACCTCCTTTGCTGCGATATTGGCCATGTCCACATCCCCATGCAGGGTGGCCGCCCCGAGAAGTGCCGCCCACACGTCGGAGTTTGGCCTAGCTGGTATCCCTTTGATGAAGTCATAAGCCCTGCATACGCTTCCGAATCTCCCCAACAAGTCCACCATGCATGCGTAGTGCTCCATCCGCGGTTTAAGCAAATACTCATTCTCCATGCTCTGGAAGACCCCCTGGCCCTGCGACAACAACCCGGCGTGCGCGCAGGTCGACAATACACTCAAGAACGTCGCATGATTTGGCTTGACGTCTTGCTGCCTCCGCATCTGGTCGAACAGTTGCAGGGCGTCATCAGAAAGGCCATTTTTCCCGTACCCATCAATCATTGAAGTCCACGTGATGACGTTTCTCTCCGCCATGTGGTCAAAGATCCTTCGACCATCCTCAACACGGCCACACTTGGAGTACATGTCAACAAGCACACTTTCTGATTTGATGTTTGAGAAGAGATTGTTCTTGATGATATGGCAATGCACTTGTTCCCCAAGCTCTGGAGCTGATAGGAGAGAGCATGCACCAAGCACGCTTACGAATGTCGAGACCGTTGGCCGGAATCTTGCCTGCTGCATTGTCTTGAACACTTTGAGTGAGTCCTCAGCTGTCTCCTGTGTCTTGCTATACCCCTCAATCATCGCATTGAATACCACAGCATCCTTCTCCCCCATGCACTTGAATAGAGCCTCGGCATCATCATACAAGCCCTCATTCATACAACCGACGATTAATGCAGTCGAGCACACCACACTTTGTACCGGCATTGTACCATAGACGCGCCGCGCATAACCCAACACCGCATTCTTCACGTATGCATCGACCAACGCCGCGTAAAGGATGCCATCAACCTCGACGACCAACCTCACAACACGCGCATGGACCTCCTTCACAACGTTCGGCAATACCAACACTGTAGACAGCTTCAAAGCCATTGACAACGCAAACATGTCCAACCACGCATTTGACGCGACAAGCCGCCTTACAACCACCAAAGCCTCATCAAAGAGCCCTAGCCGAAAGTAACCAGCAATGAGGTAGTTGTGCACTGAGAGGGTCGGTGTTGGCATTCTGTCGAACACCCTACGGGCGTTGTGATGGGAGCCACATTTGAGGTGCAGCAATAGGAGCTTGACAAAGAGGTTGGTGGTGGGTTGGAGGCCGGACTTGAGGAGCTGCGCATGGAGGGTTTGGGATTGGGTCTGTGGTGGGGAGGAGATGATGAAGCCTTGGACGGCGAAGGCAAGGGCAGCAGTGGTGTGGAGGTAGGGAGGGACGTGTGGTGTGGTGGTTGCGGTGGAGAGGAGCCTGGGAGAGAAGTATGCCATGGGTCCCATGCTTTATTTCTTTCTTCCCTGCATTTTTGGGCAAGCCTTTCAATTTGGCACACTAGCACACAACACAAGTTTTTCATAGAAAATTTTTATGTTAGGGATTCAAATCCTCAGTCTTTGCAAAGAATAAGCACATGCATAGCATTGTGTCTATCTCATAACCATCTAATAACAAACTCTCAAAATCTTCCATGGGCACTATAGGACGATGTAGGCACGTTGTTGCATTTTAGATTAATATTTAATTAAGATCAATTCATTAAAATCAAATGCAATGATATTGGCTATATTTTGTGTAAAATTTGGAAAAACATTCGCATATATTAGATATAAGAGAAAAATATTTAAGCTATATTTCCTTGCTGATATAACAATAATGTTGGGCCACACCACAAACCAAACTATTCAATTGGGTATTACACAACCTTGAACCAAACCATTCAGAGGTTTAATAATACATCCTTGAACTTTTGAGGATACCCGTTGTAGGGATAATATCAGAAATGTTGCAAACTTGGTATCCTATTGCTTGTCTTTCTATTACACTATAACTCATGGGCAGATTTAAGAGGATATAATGGTGTAGCTGTACCCAAAATTATAAAGAAATTCTCCTTGGTACAACATATGGTCATGGGTGTTTAGTGGTTAGGATAGCTATGTTAAGAGCTCCAAATCTTTGCTATTGTTGTTGGGGCCTTTGCCATTTTATTACTTTTTTCATTTTTAACACATTTCTACCCTAGAAATTGTGAGATCAAATAAAACTACATTAAAATCCTTGCATGTTTCTCAAAAAAAAGGGGCAAACATGTTTTGCGATACAACATATGGATGATAATTACCCACTACCCATCACTAAAGTACTGGATCCACCAATGGTATAACAAAAGAGCCATTCAATGCGTGATAATATGCTTCTAAAAAAACAATGCAGGATGATCCGTGTTGTTAGCTGGATTTTTATGGCAATCAAATATCTAAGCAAAATAAGAATTTTTAAACTAAACTATCGAATTAAAAAAAAATCAAACTCTATTAAGAACCAGTAATGCCTGCCCAATTTCACAAATCTTACACCATTAATATCCAAAAAAATTCAAAAAATGATAGCAATCACCGGAGATTAGAAGTATTAGTAATATTAATATTCAACGCCGCTAGACCACAACCCATTGCATTGCTCGGTAATGGTGACCACACCGCCTACACTTCCATTTGTTCATGATGTGACTTAACCAGGAGTCTTGTTTGCTAGTCAAACTCAAAAATTGAATAAACAAGGTTCAGATCCATGAGATCTATCCATTTCCCAATTGCAACTGCTCGACTCCAACAGGTGGCAAATTACACTGGTGAAACAAATCAATTGTTGGGGGACGTAAGTCACAAGTCCAGAAGGTGCAACCAGATCAAGATCGAAACCATCACAGTTTTTATTACCCAACTAACACGGACTAGATCAGGTAAATCTGAAACGAAGTGCCTACCTTCTTCTACCCATGATCCGAACAGAACAACTTAACATGCAGATCGATCTATTAGAAACACAGGAAGGCATGGATCTAAGAACAAAAAAATTGCTTGTTTGAAACTATCCAGAAGTGATCAAAAGAAGAAGAGATGGAGAGAAGAATTGGAGATTGCTATGTACCTGGATCGCTTGTGTTCTTGCTCTGATCTGCTCCGATCTGAGACTGGTGCCCCCCCGCCCCTTCCCTTGTCTCCCTCCACTGATCCAATATCCAGGCGACCCAAGAAACGGCCGTCTCAGAGGAGGATGTGGCTGGCCGTGGAAGAACGCGCAGAGAGAGAAATGCTGTGTTTGCCCTTAGCCTCGAAGGCTCGAATGGATTAGTACGTTTCGAGTCAAGTGGAGAAGCGGTAGGACCGCGTGGGTCGTGGGATTGGCAAAGTTTCAACACGGGTCGGATTCGGGGATCATTGGTTGATCGTGAGCAAAATGCGGGCCGGGCTCGGGCTCGGGCCTGACTGGAAAAGATCCGGGGAGCATTAAGGTCAAGTGATTTTTGTTCAAATCTGATTTTATGAGCACCCGAGTAAGATTTGTGTATTTTGTATTAGAATATGTCAGAATTGGCTAGTCTGAACATGGACTGATTTAATCTTTAGATCTCAAAATCAAAACTCAATCTGATCCTATTGACATTAGACTCGTGCCAAATTCAAGGTTGGATCGATTTTGCTCAAATTTAATTGATCATGTATTTGTATTTATATTTTGAAGAGTAAAATACACTTTTTTGTTAGATTCGAAGACCATTGATCTGCCATGTATCAAGTCTGAATTTTGTAGGGTAAAATACATTTTTTTAGTCTCTATTGGATTTTTTTGGTCTCCAAATAGTTTCATGAGTTATTTTAATGATGTAAACTATATCATATTTCTGATATAAAAAAATCCGATCAATATGAATTGACTAGGATAATCAACAAGATAATAAGCATCATAACATAAACCATAACGCCTTCAATGGTGTCTAAAACAACACTTTTGTTGATATGTTAAATTACTAATTTGTTTAGGGGAAGAAAATGAGATGATTTTATGTTATCACCTTAACGAACATCAACATAAATTGTCTACGTCTAAAACCACATCACCGAAACAACTCACAAGATTGCTTGGGGATTGACTAAAAGATATTCGATTTTAAAAATATAGCGATCAATTTGATCTATTTTAAAATAGAGAGACAATAGTTGATTCCGAGGGCAAAGTAGAAAGACAAAAAAAATGTATTTTTACTCTATTTTAGCAAATAAGTTTATGTTAAATTTGAATATTACAAATACTCTAATATAATTGGATGATATTAAATAAAATGAAAATTATATTCTTTTTGAAGATGCCGTACTCTTGTTGCTTTTTTAACAATATCATCATAAAATAACATAAACATATGAAAGATTGTAACATCTAATCCTAATAAAACAAATTTAATATCCAAAATAATCACAATAACCCACCAGCCACGCCTGTATCATGGAATTTAAACTCATGATCTGACAGAGTTAAGATTTAAACTTCGGTCTCACCGCACGCACTGCAAGTGCCTCACAAAACAAACTGTACAGTTGGTTGGTGACTGTTAGTGCTCCTTGTGTTTCTCATTAGCTACACATAAAACCATGTGGACCATATATGCACCCTGAACTTTGGTGATGGTTGACAAGATTTGACTTTATTCCATCATTTTCTTTACAGCACTAAGTACACAAGACAGTTAAGGGATCATATAACATGCTCTAGTACAAAACCACTAATAGCTACCTGTTGATTCTGACAGTGACACATACCTATGGGTTACTTTGACCAATATGCTTACTGTACACCAACCTAGCGGGCATGTTAAATCGAAATTCTACGAGTACTACTAATCTTACAGACTTGCACACCTTAAGATTCCATCTAATTTAGAGCTCATGGTGAAGTGACTAGGTGAGTGCATTAGTCGTCCCCAAAGAGCATTCCAATGGGACCTGAATCATCCTTTAGGTCCATGATCTTTGCATGAGAAAGATGCAGGTTCTTCATCCAGTAATCTGAGCTCGACCTCAAACAAGCTGTCACGGCTATCTCCATCTTCTCTTATGCAATGGCAGTGAATTTGTGGTGATTTTGCTTTTGCAGATGGAACAACCTAATGAAACCACGAAGTGCAAACAAGTTATAATATATTCATGAAAGATGAACAGCAACAGAAGAGAAATGAAGACGGATCAGTCCATTACTTGATCATCAATCATATCATCAGCAGGCCTCAGTCGCTTTTTGGTGCATCCTCTTCTTGGTTCTCCGGTTCCTTTGGTCTCCTCATCAGTGAAGTTCTGATCCGACCCCTCTGAGGAAAGGCACGAGTAGTTCTCTTGTAAAAATCTGGCCATACCACTCGAGTAAATAAAAACTTAGAACTTTAAAAATTCAGAAACAAAGTTGGAAAGAAAGCCAAAAAAAAATGTCAGCATCACAACGAGCAGTAGCATTCACAAGGTAAACTACAAGGAACTAGGCTTGTAAGAGAAGCAAAAAGAGATTGAGACTTGGTATGTAGAGCTTATATATGATTTTCCTTGAGACAAAGCTAGAGATTCTAGAAAGAAACTTGCCCGCATCACTCTTTTACAGGAACAATGCAGGCTTGAGGAAATACATGGTTGCTTCTAAGGAATCTGCCCTGAAGAAGACTAAGCATCGGAAACTGGTTGTTTTTCGAAAAACGACTAAAGTAATATTCAGAAATTCCCAACAAAAGCAACCTACCAGCACTCCTAGAAAGGGAATGCCTATGCTTGCCAAAATGGCAGGCAGAAGATTGTCGAGAGCTCCTTGACCTTGCATGAGTACTGGCTTCCTCTTGTATTGGTTCAGTAGTTGATGCATGATCATCCATACAATGGGCTTTTGTATCTTCCTGATTTTCACAACAAGAAGGTGATATGACATGCTCAACCTGTGATGTAATGAATTTGGCTCTGTCAACCTCAACCACTGCTAGACATCCCTGGCACGTTATTCAAAACAAGAGAGCAATTTAATATATTACAACAGTATCTCATCATTTTTATCGAGGAATGAAGAGAATGTGAGCATTGCCTGTACCTGCTCAACTTCTGTGTTTTTATCATTTCCTTTAGACAATCTATTGTGCCTCCATGCTATTGGAGAGTGACAGAGCAAACCCTTCAAATTGAATTCACCATCATATTGACTAACAAATGATTCTTCCAGTAAGCTAAGATAGAGCATGTGCTTCTCATCTGTCCATCCAGTGGATGAACATACCACCAGAGCGTCCTGACAGAACAAAAAATCAGAGGAAAGAAAGAACTTTATTATGGGCATCAATAGAAATGATATGATAAAACGACATTTTCTACAAAAAAAAAAAAATTCAAACACCTTCTAAATATTGGAAATCTAAATATGGCTGAAGGACTAAACAATAGGAATACCGCTCGACCATTGTAGTATTGATATAACTTGGCAGTTCTGTAAATTTTCAGAAGGTTCTATGGCATTGAACACATGAAATAAACAATTATCATAACCACACAAGTAGTAAAATCTATAACCTAATAAAAGGTGAATAAAAAGTTGAATTTATCTGATTCCTCAACTGAAATCGGGCAATGTTTTCAACAAACAATGATTACATCATATGGCCAACTAAATATTGGGGAAGAAATGATGCTGCCAGAGGGGAACTCATGGTCGGGAGAATTGGATGATAGATTTGACAAGTACATATCATTCTTATGTTCTTTTTCTCCTTCAAACTTACTTCGGGTTGTGCATTAATTGCATCCCTAGTAAGATCACTGAGGTGTAAAAAAGATCCGGTAAGGTATAGATAACACATGGCATCCAGTATTTGTCCCACATTGATTTTTCCAAGATAGGTTTTGTAGTATTAATATTCCAGTAACCTGTGAAAAAGAGGCGGCTGTTTGGTCGGGCTTCTCTACAATGTTTTATTGGCGAAAGACAACGCCGACCTAAAAAGAATGTCTTTTTGCCTCTAAAAAAGGAAAGAAGTTGATACAAATGTATAACAGTTATTTATTAACTTAGTTCACATAACTTATTTAGTAGTACTATAACATATTTCCTTTATAGGGGAAACTTCCCCACGTGCAACATCTAGCCAAGCAAGCTCTAAGCACAACAGATGGCCATTCATAACAACCAATTAGGTTAATGAGATACATATCCTCTTCCTCACTCTTAATCACAAACCAGCCAATAGTTGCTACTCTCCTAGAAAATTCACACGAAAACTTTGATACAAGAAAACCTTAACCGAGTGATATCTAAGTGTGTGTCTTGAGTGGTAGCTGGCTATTCCAACCAAACAAACAGCATCCTTAATTTGCACAACCACCATCTCAAATCCCACCAAATCGTTCAAATCCATATTAATTGAAATGCTTGGGCATGACCTAGATAGCATGGCCCATCTATACTTCAATAAGTCATATCAACCTTTACCTCTCATCCAAACTAACAGCTCCAACATCTAGCTTCAAGTCAAATTTAGCTCTACGAACTAGTTCACCCATATTACCTTAAAAATCGTACAGGCCTACACAAAAACTCAACAACCAAGCAAAGGAAAATAGACAGAGAGAGAGAGAGAGAGAGAGAGAACAACCGGCAAGCGCACAAGCTCGCGTAGATCGGATGGCCCCTCGTCCATCATCTCCCCACAAAATCCACCTGAAAAAAAATTAAAAAAAAAGTTTCACCACCACATCAGCAGCTATGCATACAGATTAGACACAAGAAAACACTATGAGGAAAAAAAAAAGGAGCTTTCCTGAGTAAAAAGAAAATTGCAAACCCTAGTATGCTTCTCCTCCTCTTCCCGATCTGAAAGACTGAAACGGAACAGAGAAGTGCGAGGGGAGAGTTTTTAATGGTTTATCCGCCGTGGCGTCGCTTTTCCACGTGGATTCGGGCCTTCCTCGTTGACGCTTTGTGGCTATAAATATCTCATACTTGGTAGGTGGCACGAGTCTGCGGCGGCTCGGATTCTCCGCATCATGTAGTTCATAAGTTCATGCTAGCGTGTAGACATTTTGATAGCGTCAACCAGTGTAACAAAGATCGGAATGTGATTCACTGACAGGCAAGTGACCGCTAAGCGATCAATCGGTATACCGACGATTAATTGAAATTATACAGATAATTATACATTTGCGCTAATATATGGATATATTTGATGATATCACAAACTTAAAAGTATATTTAACTCATAGCATCACTAGAATTAGCAAATAAAATTAATACTTATACCACTTTTTATTATATCATGATCACATTAGAAGATTGTTGTAGTTTTCCACTACAAACATTACTTATAAATAATCTTGATGATAATTTAAAAACATATGAAGATAATTAAACAACTGAAACTTAAAAAACACTATCCGAAATATACACAAAGTGATCTAAAACTACAACTACTTATTTTGAATCATCCTCGTCAAGTCATCAAGGATAAGGACAACATTAGACACTTCAATCTTTGGCTCATTGATAGAAAGTCCTCCTTGAAGGTTTCTCTGCTTTGATTATGTCTAAACATAAGCAACAACAAAAAATTTTCACAATTTAATTAGTTTAATATAAAACTCTATAGAACTGTGAAAAAAAAAAGCCAACTAATCACTTTATTTTGCATGATTAGTCGACCGTTAAGATCTTTTCTACCAATTGGTTTCAACCATCATTGAACTATTTTACCTCATAAAATGTTTTTGAATGACTTAATTAGTATTCGCATATCTATACTACTATACATAAAGTATAAAAGAAACTACTTAAAATATTATTTGATTTTCTAACAATATACTCCTTTTTATATTTAATATTTAGGTGGCATATTAAAAATATGCTATTTCGATCAAAACACAAAACGCTTTTGAGCAAGACCTTGCTCTTTTATGGAAAATTTCATTAGATAGTCATACTAGCATGTTATCCGAGAATCCAATAGTTTATATTGTTTTCAATAAAGATCATTACACCTCTTTTTCCTAACTATTAACACTTGCTTACACTATTTTTCTATGATATTAAAATTTTACATTGAGTTATCCATAATTTAGACGAAGGTGGTGTTTGATCAAGTTTCAGCTTCAACTTATGAGTTTATAAGTTAAAATTATGATCAAACACACAATTTATTTTCAAAATATATTTTAAAAATATATTTTAAAACTATATTTTTTTTGAACTAGTATCTCTCAAATAAATTGAAGTCGTTAGAAAAAAAGATTTATTGAGTTTATAAATTGAAACACTAATAAATCAATTTATTAAAGAAATTTAAATTCAGCCTAATATAAACTATCATAAGCCGTATTATACTTATGATTTTTTTTTTTAATTTGAGTGATTGTGAAGGTCTTCGCAAGTTTTCATTGCCCAACAGCAGCTCCACAGCTGCAACAATGGAAGCAGCATAGAAAATCCGGGAGAGGGAAATAGCAAGATATTTTTTGAGGCTTAAAGAGATAAAAATCTATGCCGCGGCAGCACTGACGAGGATGCGCCAAGTCTACTTATCTGTCCTTTTCGGCAAGACCTGAAAGGTAACAAAAGATCACAAAAAGGCAAAAGCCTGTCTTTGCATATGTGCTTTGATCTTTTGACAATTTTAAAAAGAAAGTTTTCGGGCTGTTTCATCAAAACAAAAACGAATGCCACCGCTATTTTTTTTCCCGTAATGGTTAATTAAAAGTATTGATTTTTGACTCAAATTATGAAGCACCGATTTTAGATCCTACGACTTGCACAAGTGTTCGATCATAGCTCAACCACAGTGATAAGAGATCTAATGATATGTCAAGATCCAGGAACCTAAATATTAATATTCAACTTAGCTATATTGAACTGCACGTCAAAAATGGACTGCTAACTTAAAAATAGTTAAAATAGATAAAAAAAAAAAGTCATGAGGTTCAAATACAGTGTGAAGATTAAGCTGTGATCTTGTTAAAAGATCTCTAAGTGTAATTAGGGAAAAAGTGCAATCTTGTCTCTCTTACTATTTTTAGACTATTCTAGAGGAAATTACACTAAACTCTGGATATTTATACTATATTGCCACAAAACTCTAAATTTTAAAAATAATAGTACATAATATTTTTTTTTTTGCACTTCACCTATTTCTGTCACACAACCGTTAGAAGTGACAGAAAACTAATAAACAGGTCATAGCAGTAATCAGAGACGACGACGACGTTGGTGAAGATTATGATCGTGTCCAACAATTGGAAAAAAACGATAATCATGTTTGATGACTTTATGGTTTTGGAGGCGATTGTGTTTGACGATCGAAGAGCATAATAAATATAGTTGTGTCCTAAAAAAAGAAAATGAATCAACTACCGATTACTGAAGAAGATAATGGCTACATTTAGTAGCCTAAACCCTAAACCAGAGTGGTGGCGTTGGGCTATCGCGGATTTGACCGACAACCAAAGCACTCAGCACGCGTGATGTTGAGGTAGGCAGTGGCGCTGCAAGCACGCTTGTCGGCGACCTCAACACTGAAGATCTCAACACATGGTGTGTCATATGCTTACAAGAAGCCCTTGCCAACAACTTTGGGCTCGATGAGGCGGCGCCACCGAGTGATGATGCAGCCAAAGTTTGGGTACAAGGAGGTGAGCCTAACAAAGTGGTCAACCACGTTGGTGGCGCAACTAGAGCTTCATGGGTAAATAAGGGAGAGGCAATACAAGAGATGGTCGGTAGTAGAGATGGAGCAAGAAATATAGGAGGGATGTGGGAGGCGGTGCCACACTCGATATATGGGTCTCAGTTGACAGATAGATAACCTATCAATTTTTCGGTCACTTCTAATTAGTTATTTGATGAAAATGGGTGAAATGAAAAAAGAGACAAAAATAGCGCATGTTAAGTGCTACTATTTTTAAAATCTAAGGTTTTGTAGCAATAGAATATAAATACATGCAGCTCAATAATTTCCTCATCATTAAAATATATGCTCTCGTCGGGCAACGGATTTTCAAAAAAAAAAAATTAAGCTGCAATGTATCCATTAATGACCTCCCAGGCTCCCAATAGTTTCATGAGATAGTGTCAAACTAAAAAGAAAAAAGGATCCCCAGCAGGAGCTTCCAGTTGCCAAATAGTTTCATCATAATCATGAAGGAGAACAGCATCTTTACCACATAAAGGAACAGAAATGAGAAAACACTGGTACTCTCAAATGCTATCACTCGGTTGTTGTGATGCTGCAAGTTCTTCAATCCTCTGGCTCATTTTGTACTGCAGCATGGCAGGAGCGCAATCCAAAGGAGTTTCCCCTGCTCAAGAAATCCGTGATGTTAATAATTCCAAAACCGGCATAAACATCTGGCAAAAAACTGGGAGGCATATTGATCAATGGACTGGCGTTTTGAACAATCTTTCTTCTGAATACCCATATTGTTCCATAAATTTGGTTGATTTGCTGATAGAAGCTAAAACTGATCACAAAACTGAAAATATCATCAATCAAACTTCCAGTAAACTTGACAAAGATCTCCAGAAAACCAGAAATTAGGCCTGACAACTTGTTTGGCTTAGCTTCAGCTTCAATTTATGGTTTATAAGTTGAATCTAGGCCGAATAGAGGATTTTATTTAGGGGGCTTATTGAATAAATTTAAGCCCTTCTTACACTAGAAGCCTCCAGCTCCAAATCTCCAATAAGCTGTCTCATTGGAGAAGCTTACGCTAGAGTAAACAAGCAGAGCCATTTTCTATACCACAATTTCCCAAAGACCTTGAGGGAATATAAATTCATAAAAGGATCTCCATCCAAAAGAAGCATGGATGTTCAACATGTACATCGTGCAAATCAAGTAACTTTATTGTTAATTTCCTTATGTTCATGCTAGGCTCCTAGTTAGCTTTATGCTGAGAAAAACTTTGTTTAGGAAAGCACTTTCAACAATATATAATCAGAAACAAGAAATCGAAAAGGCAAATTAAGAGCGAAACATGTTCATATGAACTTTTGTGCTCATTCGTATTAATCAAACTTCAAGATCACATAGATGTACAGTTGATTTGAGAAACAAGTGATTCATTTCATGACATAAACAGGCTCAAATAGTAGAAAGAAGTAACCTTGTCCATTTTTGCTTTGCACATTTGCTCCATTATCTATGAGAATAAGAGCAATCTCAGTCTGGTTAAACAGTGCAGCCTACAATCACCGACACAGGTGATATGTCAGAAATCGTACAATCCAAGCATGAAGATTTCTTATTTGTATTTGACAAGAATAAGCCAGACACCAAGATCATCTGTAGCACAATAAAAGCTTTGCACCAGTAAGGTATTATAAATAAATGGAAGAAGTGCCCATGCAAAGGGACTTTTGAATTGTGGGAACTATACCATCAGCACTTGGCACAAAAGGTTGACATTAGAATCCACAGTAGGATTGGTTCAGGACTTCAGGGATATGTCTCTTTGGTGGTGAACCAATCATTAGATCAGCAGACATGACCTAGTATTCAGTTTGGATATTTTGAATAGGTATGCAATACAATTACTTCCTCTAAATATTCTTCTTTTGTTGCTTTTGTTGTCAACATGGGCATGCACATGTTATCCTGATGTACCAAGTGTACTGTGGTGTTTACTTCCAGCCAGAATGACCTTACTCTTGTATAATTGGGCATTATATGCAAATGGTTCCATAAAAGGTACAATGATGTTATTAAGACAAGAAAGTTCAGCACAAGAGAAATATTAAAAGAGCACTTACCAGATGTAGCAAAGTAAACCCTTGCTTGTCGCAGTAGTTAGGATCCACTCCCTGCCCAATGTTGATGTAAGAATTTATTGTCAAAATGATACAAGAAAGAGAAACATACCTGGCTAAGAAGTTTCCTGACAGCTTTAACATCCCCACTTTTAATTGCTTCTCTCAGTCCCTAAAAAAATAAAGACTGTTAATAAACTTCTAGTTTCCATGCACTATGGCCATAAATACTAGCTGTACCTTATTGTTGAATACAGAAATGGAAAAGGGGAACTTATTGGCTATTTTCCTATTTTAGAAGCAAGCCTACCTCCCCACTAACATCGTAGTCAGACGAACCAGTATCGCTGCTATCATTACTTGTGTGGCCAAGGTTTAAGAATGAGCTGCAACGATAATAAGAATACCAAGGCCAACCGATAAATCAAATGATCAGTAAACAAAAGCTATGCTTAATGCAAATATGGAAACCTCCAGAAGAATACAAATGTACAAAAGATGTGGCAGTGGTAGATTCATCAGAAAAATATGCTTTTACATCTTGCAAACAAAGTCGAGCATATAGTTCTCTAGCATATACTGTAAAGACTATTCAAAAATATTTGACAAAGAACTTAAAGCATTGCAGTTAGGGATGTTTGAAGGTGAACTTTAAAGAACCTCGAGTTGCTGGTTGAAGCAGTTGTGGCCTTCTTGGCACTTGATTCAGTTGACCTTTGGTTGCTAGCCAACTTTTTTGGCCTGGGGTTGGATTGTGAGGCAGCAGTGCTGGGAATCTGCTGCAAAGGATCATTAGGAGGATGCACACAAAACTCGAGTGTTGGTGAGATGGATTTTTATGTACCTTCACTGGTGCAGGCTCTGGTTTTGGGGCTTCACATATACACAAAGGCATTCCGCACTTGCACTCAGAAATGTCTGCACCTTGAACTGTCAAAGTTTGTTCAGGAAAAGCATCCTCTTTACCCAAATTTAGCCTTGAAAAAGTGCCAGTTGCATTAGAAATGCCCCCAGGTGAACTCTCATTATTGATACGCCCACCACTGTGACATTACAAGGTAATAGTAATTATTGAGCTGAGTAGCTTATAGTGTTGTCACTTGGCAGCAAGACTTGCAAAACATGACAACATGGGTCAATTTAAGACAGATAAAGGTAATTGGGCAATGCATGCGGAATGGACTGACCTAGGTATAGAATTTTTGCATCCAATCATTTTGTAGTAAATAGCATTATGATTTCACATAACTTCTTGATTTGAATAGCTATGGTTCCAGGAAAGTTATAGTGACTGGTTACTACAAATCACCAATAATGACATGAAAGGGGGTAAATCATCATTCACTATCAAAATTTGAGTAGTCCACTCCAACATATAAGTACAAAATATAAGTATGGACCAGACACTAATGATGTAAACAATATCAATTAATCATATGAGGACAACCAACTACTTAATCTATCTAAATACATACAGGTCTCATTAATTGGTGGGGTAATTACATCGTTATGTCAAGATAAGCAAATTTTAAACATCATTCATAGCTGAACAAAGAACAAAACAAGATAAGAATGCACAAGACACTAGTTTGAAGTAACTTCATAACTGATTGAAACATGAAATGACCAGTAAGAGGGCTACCTCGTGGATTTGTTGAAGCAGTCATAGCAGACTCTGACATCCGTGTATAGACCATACTGCGGCAGAGCCTGGAACCCATTCAAGTACATCATTTAAGCTCACAATCCCAACTCCAAGATACTCATCATGACCTAGACCAACTTAGGGCGTGTTTGGTTCATGGCCAGAAGTGCCACACTAATTTCGCTCAGCATGCAAGATTGATAGGTGCCCAGCTTGCTAGTTGCTACCGCAACGAACCAAACAACATCCTAAACTAGTGTTACACACCTACCTTTTATTTTGCCAACTTGTGGCACCACGAACCAAACAGACCCTTAGTTTTGACACATATTTTCAGAGATTTTTTCCCCTTTACCATGTGATATGATGAGTGCTCATGGCACAGCGTTCGTCCACAACTGCGACAGTGATGCTGCGACAAGGACAAATTCGTTAGATGCATCAGAGTTCCACTACTTCCACATACCAATCTATAGCTCAACTCACAGCAAGCAGCAGCAGCAAAAAAAAAAAAAAAAAAAAAAAAAAAAAAAAAAAACACTGCCGATTCAAGCATACGCGCACGATTCGATTCAGGGAACCACCAACTGGTTTAGAGAGAGATGAGAGAGGGGCAATTACGCGGCGGCGGAAGGTGGTGAAGGTGCAGAGGCAGACGTCGCAGCGCGAGGCCTCCTGGAACGGCGGCGGCGTCTCCATACCCTCCGGCCGCGGCAAATCCGCTCAAAGTTGCAAAAATTGTTCAGCCAGATCAAACAATTGGTTTGATCGATCGATCTCGATGGGTTGCTCGCGTTCCCTCGCTTCGATCTGAGGGGAAAGGCGAAGGCGACGCCGAGAGGTGAGGTGGTGGAATTGGAAATTGGAAGAGGAAGAAGGGAGGAGTGAGGTGGCGAATGGGGGAAGATGGGGATCGTTGGGTGATATCGGGCCGTCGGTTGCCTCGGCCTGCGACTTTGTCTACGGCTGAGATAGGATCCGTCGATATCCTCTCCCGACAGCTCTATTTTTTGACAGCGGATCAGGAGCCGGTTCGGTTAGGGACCAAAAAATTTATATATTTTAAGTTGGACGTGTGATAATTCACTATCAGACACGATTAATTTTATGGATCGAATCTTCCTCAAATTTTGGATTATTACTAGGCTAATTCTCTAATACTGACGCAATGTATAATAAAGATTGTATTATTTCATAATTTTCTAATTATACACACAACAAAAATAAATATTAGATTTTATATGAAGACTTAGAAAAATATCACTCAATTGCGTGAGGTAATCTCAACATTTATACAAAGACACAGGATTTATTTGGGTACAAACTTCAACTCAATCTATATCATCACATACAAACAACCACTGCACTCACCAAATTTCAGATTCACTTCACTAGTTCAGTTCCTTGCTAGAGTGCTGTAGATTTGCCATTGACTCAGGTTCTATGCTACAATCCCCCCACTGCACTTCTCAAGAAAATTTAACCTACAAATTGAGCATCTTAAAAATAGGAATGTCTATGACAAATGATAGGATGACAAAATAAAAAGATGACCAGGTGATTTCTTTCATGAAGATTGAAGAAATGCCCTCGGGGACGATTGATCATATCATGCATCTTTGTCATTTACCAAAGGTTCAAACGGCACTTGCTACCTTAAGGTCTCACCATTAGGCATGCCAAGATCAATGAACCATTCTCAAAAAAATAGATCAAAACATGCATAAGAATACATAAAACAAGGTACAAGCTAGAACCTGATACGGGAACAAGATGCAGAAACTTTGATCAAGAAGTGGCATTTCGAGAGTGTTGCTAGTTAAATTCCCCAATTTTCCTTGCTGTGTGTCTCTGTCTCTGCCTTCACATGCTAGGTTCTGTAATTTTCCCAACTAGAGCATAGGAATCTGGGTGAATGCAGATTAGGTGGTAGAAAAACCCAATAACTAGCAAAAAAAAAAAAAAAAGCCCTCAGAAACCTGATTTGTGATCATGGGCACAGCCATTCTTGAGGACTGTTAATCATCCGGCACTTGCAATTTTTAAGGTTTCCTCACTGGACACATGTACCAATTTCGAGGACCGCAGACAGCTTGGAAACTACGAATGCACTAGAAAGCAACTCAGTGATGAAAATCCAAATATGTATGGAGAGAGGCGGCAGGCAATTCACTATCAAAGTAGCTAAAAAAATTATACATGTAGCATAGTAAAACCCTCAGAAATCCAATCATATCACGGATCTAGCCTTGAGGCCTTGTCATACGGCACTTGCAATTCTTGGGATTTCCTCATTGGGTAAAACAACGATCAGGACAAAACAAAACATATGGAGTTATGGGGGCCGAAACTGAAACCACAATGGCAAAACTGGAAAAACTTCAGTTTATATAATATGAGATACAAAACAATGCAAACAAATCATAGACTTTTCATGGACGCAATTTGAAATCCTGAAACGTTGAAATCTTCTGGAAGTGTTCAATTAAAAATAAAATATACCACAAAGTAATCTAGTTTATCGCATTTCTCATCCTCCCAAATGGGGAGATTTTTTTTTTTGGTACCTGTGTGTGCATGGGGATAGGGGGTGGGGGGGAGGATGATCAGATTTCCTCATCTTGAAATGCAAAAGAAAAAGTAACGATGACAACATTTCATATGCAAGATGATATATATATATCTCTCTCTGTGTGTGTGTGTGTGCAAGTTGCTCTTGGTGACCTTGTTTTCTTGACAACATTGTCTCTGATCAATCTGAGTTCAACCCTTGATTAGCTAAAGCTCATCCAAAGGAAGAAGCACAAGAAAACTTCAACTCTGATTCACATTAACAGGTATGCACACACATGCTCTCAATGACCCTACTCTCCCTTTAGTATAATCTGAGAAACCAATGTTGTGTGCAGTGTAGCTATTCTGCATCATTTCTCTTGGACAGAACTGGGCTTTGGTCTCCAATTCATTCGGGTGGTACACTTTTGTCCATCATTTCCTTTGTTTATGCAATGCATCAGAAATCATTGCAGCAGCCACACCGTACCTAACATTATGGACCCTTACTATATTTGCACCTTTCAGAATCCCAGCTGTAGCAGCTGCAACAGAAGCAACATCTCTCTCTACTGGATTAGCATGATCACATATCTCACCTAAAAATCTTTTCCTTGAGGGTTCAAGTAATATCGGTGCATGTGAAGCACCCCAGCTGTTTTTACCCATCTCTCCTCTAATAGATTCTAATCCCGTAATAAGTTAGAGGTTTTGTCCAGATTTTTTGGAGAACCCAATGCCCGGATCAATGATTATCCTCCACAAAGGAATCCCAAACAACTCCGCTTCTCTCACCCATCCATATAGCTCAGAAGCAACTTCCTTGCAGATATTGCCGTACTGTAAATTCAGTTCACTTTGCATTGTTGATGGATCACCTCTCATGTGCATGATAACATATGGAACTCCAAGATCAGCTACAACTTTAAGAATTCTTGGGTCAAGCTGTCCACCAGATACATCATTAACAATGTGGACTCCTCACTTCACAGCTTCACTAGCAACTTCTGCATGGAATGTATCCACTGCGAGCAGCTTTCCTTCTATCTCAGGGATTTGTGTGATTGAATCCAAAACAGGAATCAACTTGTCAAGCTCTTCCTTGGCAGATAGTCTCCTTGCAAAGGGCCTGGTTGATTGAGCACCAATATCAATGATATCTGCACTTTGCGAGATTAATAGCTTGGCCTGAGAAATGGCAGCCTCTACTTATTGAAACTTACCTCCACCACTAAAGCTATAAGGTGTTAGATTAAGCACGCCCATGACAAGGGTCCTATCAGACCAATCCAAGAGACGATCTCCGACAGGTAACATAGTTTAGCTAACATAGGGAGCTTATTTACTTTGTAGGTTGCAGATGCTCGGGTTACATGTAGTTCTTGCTGTGCGGACAAATCACCATGGCACACTGCAAAGTAAATAAGCTCCCTATGTTAGCTAAACTCATCTGCAAATGTGCTTTTCCAATTGTAAACCGAACAATAGAGAACAAGAATAAGCAATTAACAAGTTCAAAGCTGGGGAAAAGAATGAATTAGGTAACAGCTACAACTAGAAAAACTTCATGGCAAAAGAAAAACTTGTCTCTATTAATAAGAAAAAGAAGAGTTTACCCCCCACCCACCCACCGCCCCACACCCAAAAAAAAAACCTCCATTGGCACCATTTTTGAACATTCAAGGATCAGATTAAAGATTCACAACAACCCTCAAAGAAGACACAGAAAAGTGAAATTAGAAACATAAAGCTTCATGGATGGACTGATGCGTTTAGCAGGGTAGCAAAGGCTGGAACAGAGAGATGGTGGGTGGGGGTGGGGACCCGTCAAGAGATCTGGCGCTGGTTCCTCCCATGGAATCTGACTTGGGAAAGAGGGCGGCGGCGGCGGCGGCGGCACCGTCCCTTCGTTTATATTGTAGGTTTGTAGGATGTGGTTCGCGGGGAACCGCCAGGGGAGGCGTGGGTCCCACTCGCCAGCGGGGCTAGGCAGAGTGGACGGAAATTGTGTTAGGGCTACCTCCCAAACTGTTAAGAGTTTTGTCCGACGTCTCGTCTTGTGGGTCCCACTCGCCAGTGTCATCGACATGTGGTTTTGTTTCTGCCTTCCTATGCGTGCGCCGCCGCCGCCGCCTCTCCACGTCGCCGGCCGCTGAGCCCAGCCAGGTCCGCCGCCGAAAGGAGCCGCGTTTTCCGAGGGGGGGGGGGGGGGGGGGGGGGGCGGGGGGGTGAGGTGGGGTGGGCGCGTCGCTTGGGGATCGGCGATCAGTATGGCGCGGGGGAGAAGCTGAAGTGCCAATCAACGCCCACGTTGACGTATCCCCAGTTCCCTTGGCATGGGACTTCCGTCCACGGGCAACCTCACGGCGGCCCAAACACCGGCGGCTACGTTGCCAGGTCTACCTCGTCCGCCTTGACACCGGCGCACTCACGACCAGCACCTACCTTCCTTCCCTTAGACTCTCCGCTGCCCAGCACCTGCTTCGGCAGGCCAGTTTACATGCTAAAACACTCACAATACTCACATTATCAACTGTAATCATGCCATTTTCTTTTTGTTGGATTCAGATTATCACATGATTAATGCGATTAGGAGTGTGAAATAACGAGTAATTTTTCTATTAGTATCCCTTATTCCATTACTGTATAAATTTGGCTAAAACCAAGGTCAGTTAGGAATTGTACAGAAAAACAGTAAATGTCTGAATCACTAATCATAATATGGCAACACAAGACTGCCGCTGTAATGAAAGAACAAAAAGATAGCATGTTTGAAATATCACTGATATACAAGTACAAGGCACTGCAAATTGCAAAACCAATGCAACCGCACATGTATAACTTCCAAAGTTTTCTGAATAATTTCAACCATATATACAGTGTTTCGCCTTAGAATGATCCATCGTGCTGCCGCTAATAATTCTCTGTGCTAGACATTTTGGTCATGTTTACTCTTTGCACAAGGCAGACTAGTGATTGAACGACATCTGACATTGGTGGCCTGAATTCTGGCTCAGGCTGTTGCAATTGGAAGTTGGAAGTGGGTAAGTCAGCATTGGTGGCGCACAAAGATTTGGGAGCAAATGAGAAGGACATTGATAATATTTACCTGCACACAAAGGGCAATTGCATCTGCAAATCGAGAGAGTGATTTCGCAGGGTACAGCCCCTGGAGTGCTGGATCGACCATCTGAACTAGCGCGTCAATGTCATGCAGCTGCGGAGTGGCCCATTGCACTAATGACCGCTCAGACTGTGGTCGGAAGCTGCAGTAGTCCAGACAACAATTACTACTACACACTTTCACAGGACTAAAATATCTTTAGTTATAGCTCGTAGACTCCTGGTTCTTGAGGAACTTCAGAACAATTTTAAGAAAAATGATAGTGAAATCATCTCTGTGTTTACCTGTCAAACGATTTCCGGCCAGTCATGAGCTCTAGCATGACAACTCCAAAGCTGTACAAATCGCTCTTTAGAGAGTATTGGCCAGACATAGTCACCTCAGGAGCCCTATATCCCAAGTTCTCTTCTGATTCCTGAAATTGTCCATTAAGTAACAACTTCAGGAGGGATTTTAAAACCTAAGTTTGTTGATTAGCATTTGTGCTACTAAATTCGCACAACAATAGTGTTTCATAGATGATGCAATAAAGCTCAACATCTTGCTTGTTGGAACAGATATTAGCCTGGCAGCTAACTTCTGATCCTGATTTTGCTACTCTATGATAACACTCAGTCTTCTTTTGTTCATATATCATTTGTTAAATTCACTACTAGTCTAGTAGATGTTTTTCCAGAAAGAAAATAATGATCTTAAGCATTGCTGCTGCTCAAAAGGTACACACTTTAATACATTACTTCTGTTCATCAGGTACAAACTATGTGATCTGTTAAGCCCTTACAAATAGGTGATGACAGGGTTTAATGTCATGTTTACCTGGAATTCCTTGTTAGCGATAAGGTCTGCAAACCCAGAATCTGAAATGTGGGGGTTCAATTCATTGTCCAACAAAATGTTGGATGACTTGAAATTCTTGTGGATCACAGACGGTGAGCAAGTTTCATGTAGGTATCTGAAAATTCAAATGATTAGCATAACTTTTCAATTTTAGAATAAAGGATTAATGAGCCTTTTTTGCTTACTCCAATGCTCTTGCAGATCCCAGGGCAATCCTGACACGGGTAGTCCAAGACAATGGTTTTCTGTGTTCATCTGACAAGTGAAGGAAGTCGTGGAGTGAACCATTCTGGTAGAATTCATATGCCAGCAAGCACTGTCCATGCTCCAAGCAGTAGCCAACTAGCTCAGTGAGGTTTGGATGATTTAACCGTGAAATGTTTGCAACCAACCCAATGAAAAAATCTGAAGGATGGGATGGGAGGGCTGAAAAATTGATTTTCTTCACCACCATAACCTAGAAGTAGCAACCAGTAAATGATGAGATCATGAGAATGCAACAGCTGGAGGCGTAATTTGAATAAGAACCCAATAATCTTAATGTTAAGTACAAGGGATTGCTTGCAAATTTGATATTACAATGGCCTTGAATGTGGGTTTGCATCTGAGAAATAAAAGATATGCACCCGAGTAGGGAAAATACCTTATCATCATTGAATGTTGCTTTGTAAACACGACCAAATGACCCTTCACCGATAATATTGTCAGCACTGAAGCTGTTGGTTGCCACTTGCAGGTCTGCCACTGTGTATGCAGTTGTTCTGATGGAAGACAAACTTATTTTCCTTGCAATGGACTTGTTTGTGAGATCATTTTCGTCAAAGGACTTGTGCAAATCAATTTTAGCTGGAGGTCTTAAGGTCATTGAAACAGTCTTTTGGAGTTCTTCCTTTCCAATTGTTGAGATGATTTTGATGGACTTCATCTCTGAAAAAATGAAGTTTTTCGAGACATAAGACGGGAATATATCATCTATGCATCTTGCAAAAAGGAAACTATGTACACCAATAGAAGCAACTACACAACTAGATTGCAAAAGGAAGAGCACAGATTTCATTCCTTGACAGAAGGACACATCAACAACAGTGAGATGTAGATATAGAATAAAGCTAATACAAAGAGACTTACTTTTAAGTTCACCCAAAGCGAGAGGGCTGAGAGGCTCATTCTGTTCAGGATCTCCTCCGGTTGACAGCTTCAAAGGTTTCCTCTTGATCACAAGGAATGCAACTATTGCACCAAGGACCACCAGAGATATCACAATTCCTGCTACTGCACCACCTCCCATTTTAGAGCTTTTGCCACCAGCATCACCATTAGTGGAGCTTGGGACAGCAGATGGATGTGTATATGGTGGAGGTGGTGGTGCATATCCATTGCTGAAGGAGTTTCCGTTCGTCCTACAATAGAAGGAATAAATTATGGTATCTGATCTTTGACTACATTTGCAGGAACTGTCATTAATAAGTAATGACAGTAAAAATACTTACTGGAGCTTGCTTATGTGCTTTAGCTTACCAGGAACCCATCCAGTGAATTGGTTATTTGCAACGTTTCTGCAATAATGTAAATATTGCACTTACTACAGAGATACAAGGTGAATTAGAGTAGGTGTTAAGCATAATAACTCACAAGTCAATAAGAGGGAGATCGGCGAGGACATTTATTGTGCCAGTGAATTGGTTGTTCTGCAAATGACTGACCAGAGGAGATGTTGCATTTGCAGCCATAAGAGTTTTATGCTCATTGGTGCAACAGGCAAAACAAAATGATTTGAAAAGAATGTACTTACAGTGTTGTCAAACTTGTCAAGGAGTTGAAACTCTGTGGAAGATTACCATAAAATGTGTTGTATGAGAGGTCCCTGGGAGAATTGGTTCAATTTTACCACTAGGTTATCAAATTTGCAAATCACGAAGTAAGGAACTTTATGGTAACACAGCAAGTATGAGCATCCAGAACGGAAGGAAAATCACTTACAGTGTTGTTAAATTGGTGAGTTGGTTAAACATATCACTGATGGTCGAGAGCTGATTATGACCAAGATTTCTGCATCGAGGAGGATGACATGAATCAAAATACTTGAGAATGACAGCACAATATGATGCAGAGAAGCAACTTACAAATACTTGAGTGGAACCATTTGGGAAATGGAGTATGGTATAGTCCCTGTGAAGTGGTTCCCCGCAAGATTTCTGGAGGTCAAGTTCTTCGTAAGGATTAAGAGATTGTTCCACAGAAAGAGAAGGTACAATTTTTGAGTTGTGAGTCCAGACATAACTTACAAACTCTTGAGATTTGGAGGTAGATTATAAGGAATATCATTGCCTCCAAGATTATTGTTGCTCATATCACTGCAGAAAACTAAAATAGATGAAAAAGACAAACTCTAAAGTTGACTGTAAGCATCAGCGCATTCAGATTTGAGAATGCAAGATTTACTAACAGCTCAACTAGTGTAGTCAGGAGATTCATGTTGTATCCCAAATTCCCGGTAAGTGCCTTTCCAGATAACTTTCTGTCAGGGTTTAGAGAATGAACAGCTGATCAGAAGGTTAAGTGGCTGTGACTCAAACTTGTGTGCACTTTAGAGGATCAGCTCACATTGTTGTCACTCTGGAGCCCGAGCAAGTAATCCCAAGCCACGACTGCCCGCAAGGATCGCCGTTTTGTGACACCCAGTTTGTCAGCTGGGATGGCAAATTCATGGTTGTGTAGAAGACGTTGAGGGCACTGACTGCATAGGCAAAAATAATACTCGAGATAACTCAGCAACACTGGATGATTACATAATTTCAGGTAAATGACCATAATTATGTTTGTTCCTGCTCTAATTCCCCCAAGAAAGAATTTGGGTCAAAAAAAAATTCATCTGCAGTAGCATTTCCTTCCATTTTCATTCATTACTAAAGACTATTTAATAAATCATATACAATTAATTGTACATCATTCATCTCTACTCCAGCTCATAAAAATATTACTAACGATATTCTTAGGCTGAAATTGCAATGAATTCTATCATTCCAAAACCAAAATACCCATTAAATCTACTTTGAATTTGCTGCCAACTGGTATACATTACAAGACGAACAACTGAATTTTTTATAATCTAAAAAAACTTTTTTCCTAAAGTAACATGAAATGATTTAAAGATAATTACAATATCTGCAAACTCCACACAAAATCAGGCATAAAAAGAACCATAAGCAAAGCTTTTCAGAAACTCTGCTAAACTTCTGACATTTGATCGCTTAAAACCAAAAATTTCAATCAAATGCACTATCACCTAAAGACTGATAATGCTGGCCAACTTAGTGAGGAAGGCGAAGGGAAAAAAATTCAACAGAACAGCAAGAACTAACATATCTGAACCCAAAACTCAAAAACTGGCCAACAACAGAAATCAAGAATCAGGAACACAACTCCCCCCTCTGATGATCAAACAACAAACAGAAAACAAAACCATGAAAAAAAACATTGTTCTTTATGTTTGGCAAAATAACGGGATACTTTAATTAAACTCTCTCACCATCATTTGAGTCAGTGTTGGCAGTAACTCGCAAGAAGGTGGTGGCCAAGAACATAACCACCACACCAATGCCCCCCACCATGTTTGTAGCTTCAGCAGCTCCTTTACACCTCCTCTTCATGCTTTCCTTCACCATTGCATTTGCACCATTATTTTGCAAGCTCCAAGAAACAAACTAATGCCAAAAAAAAAAAAAAAAGTCTCCCTCTATTTGTTCCCTTTCTTTTGTACACTACTCTCTCTCTCTCTGCTGTCGTGCTTCTTTTTCAATGGTTTGTATTTGTCAGCAAGGTAGAATCAAGGAAGGGAGAGGGCTATCGAAGAAGTGCATTTCACCCTCCCCCCCCCAAAAGAAAAGGTATTAAATAAATATTGGTTTGACTGCTACCTTTGCATTGCTTTATGATAGTGGAAATTATCTTTAAAACACAAGTTTTGATGCATGAGTGCATGATCTTGCGGCTGTTAAGGCAGTTACAAATGGGATTTTGTAACTTTTTAACAAAAGCAAACATCTTTATTAACATCAAATGGAAATTTTAGCTAATGCACTTTTTTTGTTTGGAATAGAACATTCAATATTGATTTTTTTGCATGATCTAATATGTAGGCAATTTAGTTCAGGAAGTTAGTGGAAGACATTGGCTTACCTTATGGCTTGTGCTGTTGTGCATCGTGGCTCCCATACAACTATGTTTAGTCATTCATGGGTCGCTTTTGGTGATTAGTAATGATACAATGCGTGGCGTGCGTGCTATTGACTATTGAACTGGTGAGCTCCTTCAAAGACATATATCCAGTATGGCTACAGTAGGCTCAGTTTGATGTTTGAGGTGAATAAGAAAGGGAAAAAAATTATATTATAAATTATATACTTTAAAATCAGATAATTTATTCGCTGTACTTTAAAAATTAGAATAAATTTCATTTCAAATACAATATGATAGTTAATTTTGTCATATTGTCATAATGACTCAACAGTTGTTATAGAGTTTATATAGTAAAATTATCCATCATATTGCATATAAGATGAATTTATATTAGTTTTTGAAGTACATAATATGTCAATTATCTGATTTTAAAGTGTAGAAAGTTATCTCTATTGTGAAAGGGGTTATATGAATTATAAGAAATAGGCTAAGATCTTATTTAGAGCATAGTTATTTGGGAGATTTTTTTTTCTTAACTACTACCAAGCATTTTTTGTGAAATTCTTTGAAGCAGAGTCTATATCGTATCTATGCCATGTGGCACGAGCACTAAAGACGACAGGCAATCTTACAAATCTGATCACACTTGAAATAAAGGGGAGGAGAGAAGGGCTTCTTGTTTCTTGTCCTGCAAAGTAATATTCTCATTATGATTGCACCTTGCAATGATGGAATATAATTAGTTCATCCATTCACTTTACTTTTCTATTTTTTTGCTATTTCGGTTTATGCTTTTTTTTTTTAGATTTTGGCCACACCATAATATGCAAATTAGTAAAATTGGTCATTCATGTATATACCATGGATCACAAAAACATGTCAAGAAGGAACATAAGAAAAAAGAGCTGATCAAACAGGCGAAAAACATGAGACGGGGTGTCTTTTAAGTGACAAATTAGACTTCAGCAACCTTACATTTCACCATTTTTACCCCCTTTCCTTTTTATATATTTAGAAGAACGATTATAGGTTGACCTCAGTTTTGTGCATCATCAAATCAAACAGGTGGCCAAACTTCCGTTCATTTGGTATATTATACTATATATCTTTAAGTTTGTCATTTTCAAGGGCTCTTATTAACTTTAGATTTTTTATTTTCCACTTTTAACTTCGTCCATCTGTGCCAATAATCTCGCGCAAGATGGTTATGTTTTTTTTCTCTCTTTTTAAGGTCAACACACCACGTAAGGATTTCGTGTATTTAAAGTTTCTTACAAACTTTTTTATTAAAAAAAACTAATTCACCTTCTCCTTGACTCTGCGCACCCTAACCATCTCCTGATTTGCATCTATTTACCATGATCTGCGTTCTTTGTTTAGATTTTGTGCTTTTTTGTTTCAAAATTTTAGCATGTATAGCATTGTTCTTTTTCATCTGGTGCACTATGAAAACCGGCATAAATGCAGACTAAATTGTCATTATGATGTTGGTCGTGTTAGACTTCATCTTGGTTGCGTCACACAACATGTGAGCGTTAAAGTCAGTTTGGTCAGATTTTGATTCTAATATTTACCAAAACCCTAAACTGTAGTCAGATAATTTTAACCCCAAATAAATCAGAAAATGGAGTTTTGAATATGTTCAGAAAAGGCTTTGATTTCTCCATTTTATACCTTCGAATGACATTTATATTTTATGAATAGAATATAATAATAATTGTAATTAATGACTCAGCTATATGATTATTTCTAAGTATATAAGCAGGTTGCAAACTTAAAATTAAAGTAGTTGAAACACCAAAAATTTTGTTCCAACTTTCTAGGGTGAAAATGATTTCAACTTCACTTAGACTTTAGAGAAATTATCAATTGAAGTTGTCTTGTTTGACTGAAATGCTTCAACTCCAACTCATAAGTTAGGACTTGGAGCTCAGTTAAACGGACCGTAGTTTATCAAAATTCCGTAAGCAACTTCTTGCAATAAAAACATTATATTTTGTCATGAGATTGAAACTGTGTAGACGTCGCTTGCACGATCGATTTGGTTCCAGTTATTAATTTACAAAAGCTTCGGACAAAACTGCTGTGCACAAACTAACAAGATCCAAGATGACATGTTTATGTGCATTGAGTTGGATCATTAGGTGTGACAGTGAGACCATAATAAAACGTACCACCACATAAAAAACAAATAAAAGGAACGTACCTTCGAAGTAGTTACATTTCTTAACCTACCATGCAAAGATGACAAATTTGAGTGTACCGCATGCTGTTGTTGGTCATTAGAATGCCAGATTTGTTAGTTGTATGGCCTACTATATAATATTTTTTTAGAAAAAGAAAACCCAATGTTAGACTTCCACGTAGCATTGATATATTTTTGTTCGTGCAACGCATGTACATGTTTTAAGTTAATGTATCTTTTCAACAGAGTTCAAAGATCAACAGTGGGAAATAGACACTCAAGCACAATGATGTTTGTGATATTCTGTTATCAATTGAAACGATTGTAATATAACCAACCGAATTCCTGAAACCTTACTCACCATTTTTTCTGTGGTCATTGGATTATTTTCCCTAGGGGTGGAACCAGAACTGAATATGGGGTGTCAAGTAGACAAGAATTATGAAAAGAATTCACATAATAATATCTTTATACTTGCATTTAACATAGTTAACAAAAAAACTACATTTCTATTAGCTTAAATTTAGCCTTATAGTTACCAAACAAGTCACATATATATTAATAATTTTATCAAAAATGAACTTCTCAGCAATTTTCTTCTTGATATAGACTATGAGGAAATCATCTCTCATTTTATTTTGAAGATCTGTCTTAATGAGTTTCACAGTTGAAAAGACCAACTCACATAACCTTATATCTCAACAAACCATACATAGAAAGAATCATAACCAATCGTAACAATCTATCAATCATTGGATAAATAGAAGATTTACCAGTTTTAACTAATCCATTCATCTGCAAGAAATGGCAAACTCTTTAGATACGGGTGATTGCATATGTCAGGTTGAAAATATGGTAGTTGACTCTCTAATTGAGCTATTTCTTGCCAAAAAAATACGCAAATTAGAATTTTTACACTAGTATATATCTTTGAAATGCTAAAAGAGTCATTTCTTGGATCCAAAGATGCACTAAGAGTTAGAAACTTGATTGATTGTTCACTGAATCAAGCATTTAACTAAAGTAATTGTTGATCTATTGCAATGGCAAAGACATCCACCCGATAATAGTGCTCCAATGTAGTATTGTTATGCTTATTTCAAGATTTGGTCACATCAACATACCTGCAATTCATATTAGGAAGCTAAATTTTATACATTACATAAAAATAATTGATAAATATTATCATGGTTATTTACAAATTTGGTCAAATCAACATAATTAAGATTCATATCAGAAGCTCAATTTCATGCTTTGTATAAAAAAAAATTGACCTTCTCCAAAAGAGGCTCCCAACCTTCATCTCTTAGTTCTTGGATTAGTTTCTTTGTGGTTGAAACAAGATATAGTTCATTTAAAATATCCAAAGATTTTTGTTGAAAAACTTGGTACTGTTAATCACTATAATTTCTTTCATTAAGTGTAAAATAAACACAAAGTCAAATCAGATAGGCATCTTGAGGGCACCTCCTGCATCTCTCTTCAAGAATAACATGAGATTGACCATGTCATTTACTATATTTCGTAAAATTGAAATAGTAGCACCAAACATCTTTACCAAACTACAAATTGATTTGTAGTGAAAACTCCACCTAGTGTCTCTTGGTCTTGATTTGATTGGCCCCTCTTCCTATATCAAACTCTCCTAATTCAATTTCTCCGATAATTTCAGCTACTTGATACAACGCAGTTTTTCCCCTTCAAATCGTGAACTTCCCAGCATGTCTCCCGTTCCGCACATTACCATTCACTAAACCCACCCGTTAACTCTCTCTAAATGTTTTGGAACTTATAATCATCGTCGATTTGGACATTTTGAGGATGTCAAGTTATTAATCCTTGCAAGACATTATGGAGCAATTAAGACTATGTACCGACGACAAGAACGTGGAGAGGGAAAGCAATCTGATCCTAGCAATGCAATGCTAAAAAAAACAAGAACCCTCCTCCAAAAAGGAAAAAAAAAGTTAATTTGGTTACCAACTCCATCTCTACAGGCCTGGTCAAGGGACCTAACAAGCTGAGGCCCACTCATCTGCATGCATGTCAAAATCAGATCAGGTTCAGATCATAAACTTTTCCTGTTGCTGTGGTCAGCAAGAACCTAACCAAGAATCCAAGATTGTGAGTTCATTTGACTGCTGAGATAAATTATGAAAGGAAAAAAAATCGTCGTACATTAATTTGTTTTTTTTGTGAAAAAGCATGTGTTCATCTAGAGAAATCACTCTCTTCCAAAACTGAATCTATCTTCTTGTCAAACTTAAGGACCAAACCTAGACCGGTTTTGTGATTCCAACTTCCCAATACTATCAAGCAAAGCTAGCAATAATATAGGGTAATAGTTAGTGACTCTAGTTCTTTGTTTGTGAATTGTGATCAATGTTGCTGAAATTCTGCTGGTTTTGGTTAAAATTTCAGTTTGCAAAATTCCCTTTTTTTTTTTTACCATCGCACGACTCAAATTGAAGAGTCCCACAAAGCACACACACCCGGCCAATTGACATAGGCTAATAGTCAAGCCGGCACTTCAATTTTGGCACCAACGGAGATTAATTCTGGTATTTCCAGTCCTGTGTTGTGCATTGTGGAATGATAAGAAGTAATGATTGGTCGGAGGACAATACCAAAACTGTCGTAACAGCCATAATAATGAAACATATGATGTCAATGCTATGCTATGTCAACGAGATACGGGACACCTAAATTTCGCACGGCACGCAAAAATATGACATAGAACAGTAGAACTATCCGGCTTCTGGGACCAACTCCACTTGTATGGGCCAAATGGTGTCCCGACCCAATAAATAACTAAGTTGAACCCAGAGGCAGCCCAGGTGAACTGTGCAGGCAGGCTATAGAAACTTACTGGGCCGGACTGAGTGAAAGGTTAAAAAAGCCCAAAAACTAGGCCGAACCGAATCGCGTCGTCTCAGGCGTACGTTCTGCCTGTCCCCAGCTCGCGCATCCACTCGCCCCGGCGCAACATGGCACGCGGGACGCGAGGCGCGCCGTGAACCCGCACAAATCACGGGCCTGCTCGAAGCCGCACACGGCCGGTTATTCAGCGGCAAATCGCGCGCTCGGTGGGCGAGGAGTTTCGCCTAGTTTGAGAGTTTATGGGCAGCATCGGTTGGACGCCCATTTGCACAGGTGAGTTGACTATCCTCCATAAAAAGTCGGTGCACCGGCTGACCCGGGTAAGTGGAGGATTCATAACTTCTGTCTTACTTAAAAGGTGACATGTATCTCTCTATTAATTTCAAATATAACATTGGGCATTAATAATTTGGATCAAAATGATGAAAAGTTTAAAATTTTTCGTGAGACCATAAATCATATCAATTTCTTTTCAATATTAATCTTGAGATTTCGAAGAAAAAAACCCCTATTCCTTTTTTAAAAATAATCTAAACAAGTTGGCTTCTCCGCGAACACTGTTAAATTCTAGGCCACAGGGCAACTCTGTGTGCTTCTTTCCATCAAACTTCATGGCTCATGCCTTGTTGGTTGTACAACTTGTGTCCCACAGCACTGAGCCAATTTGTCGGGATGCACAAGAAATTCTGTCGCGCAGGGCAACAACGTCGCGTGCTTCTTTGAGTTCTTTCCGTCAAATTCCATGTCTTGTTGGTTACGACAGCTCGTGCCCCCACAGACCACAGCGATCCTAGCCAGTTCGCTGCGATTCACCAGAAATGTGTTATGTCCAGTCGTGAACCAACACGTTTCTGTCTAATCTATATAGGATAAATTACTCACACAAATTGATTTATTTGTGTTTTTTTTCCTCATTTCATACTAAAAGAATTTATACGAAATTAGTATTGGTAGCTCCATTTAGCTAATGAAAAGACATTTGATGTGTATGAAAGAGTACAGTGTTTCAGCCTTTCCTAGTACTCCCCGTTTCAAAACACTAAATCCTCCTTTCGCTGAGAACACAGAGAAAATAGGCCATGCAACACTTATTAAAATATAATTAACCATTTAATTTGATATCTCCTGCAGTGCCAATAGTATGCATTTTGCGACCTGTATAATATGATTGTACTCTCATCTGTGACTAGTGATAACAAATCATATTGTCCTTCAAAGTAAAAAACAAAATTGGTATGAAACATCAACTTTAATCATTCGTATGCAGCAAACGTCATCATCCCGTAATTTCAGTGTTCATATCTAAAAAAAAAAAGTGGTCCGAGTGCATCCTGAAGAGTGTGAAGCATGTGCCTTGGTCCATAACTTGGCAAAAATGTCAGGTCAAGTCGCATACAGACCCTTTATAGCCGACCAGACACGTTGGCTAGAGTTTTGGATGTCGGCTGCAGGAGTGAAAAGGCGCCGATGCCCAACTCATGTTCATTGTGGATCTTTTTCTGAGGTAAAACTCTGTGTACTTCATTTTTGTTTTAGTCGAGGGTGTAACCATCTATTTTTTTAAAAAATTATATAATTTATATCACACATCTAAAATTAGATTTCTCTATTTTCTCTTCTCCTCCTCATTTCTTCTTCTCCCTCTTCCTTCTACCTCTCTTGATCCCCTGCTCGCCTCTTCCCACTTTTTCTCCTCCCTATCAGTCACCACCACCCACCACCTCACCGCACTACTACCACAACTCTACTTCTTTTGTAGTTTGTCTCTCTCACTGGCCACCACCTACAGCCAACAACACCACCACCATCTTGCCCCGCCTCTGCTTGTCATCGGACTGTCACCGCAGGAAAAACTTAGTGGGGGAGGGGTTAGATAAACTCTAGAGTATTATATCTAAAGAGAGTGATTTGATTTATCAATAGAGAAAGACGTATGTAATATAAAAAATATGTACATATCAATTAACAAAACCCAATTTTTTTAATAAAAATTAATTTGCAATATTCATAACTTCCCACATCTAATCTTATCCTTGATTTACCGTTATCTATCCCTATTTGCACTGTCTATTTATACATTATAAAGATTTTGTGAAAAATATTAGTATGTATAACATTGCTCTTTTTTGGGAAAATATCTCGAAATCTAAATAAAACAAGAGTTTCTCAAGAAAAAAAACATATATAAAGACTCCTAAAGTGAGACTCTACTCAGATGTACTCTATAATGATCTATAATGATATGTCTATTAAATCAAGATTTTATCACTATGTTTGAATTAAATCGCATATATAAAAAATCGTTAGAGAAGTTGTTTCTTGGCCTCCACTGTACACGACTGCCGAGTTCTAAACGTCTAGCCAGGACTGCTACATATCCTGCCCTTTGTTAAAAAAGAGAACCGGTTATATGTCATACTAAAAGACACAAACACAAAATTAGAGAGGTGATCTCATGGTCATGCCAACACCAAAAACATCGACAAGGCCAAAAACTTGTTATTGCTTCTAATCCAGAATCATCAGTGGATCTCTCCTGTGTCCACTGTATGATTTAAAACTAGACACAGCGCATGCTTTTGGGTGCGAATGTTTCAGTTGCTATTGTAGTAGTTGAAGCTATTTTGCTTGCTTTACAGAAATTCCCATCTCACGGCCGCCTGATATTTTGCTTCTTGTAATACTCCTACACGGGGCAAAACTTTCACTCACAATAGACTGTGATCTCACAAATTTGTTGTAGTATAGAAGTGTGTATGTTCTAGTCCACTCAATCATGCAATCAACAGTTTTGATCAATGCATTAATCAAAAACAGAAAATCCTTCATTTTATTTTTTTCATAGTGGTCAATTGAGGGTGTTGATTCTTCGCCTCATGGCATGTGCATCTTTGTCACAATAACTCCACTATAACATACACGAATCCATTATTAATATAGTGTTTCAGACTTCCAATTAACACTATAATAACCAATGATTGTTTGCAACTACTACTAACTTGTTAGAGAAAACTATATCAAAAATAGAATCCACTTAGAGCAACTCCAACATCTTAGATTGCTCGGTGCTAACATTGAAAAATGGATTCTTTTGGCTTGGGTGCATGTGGTAGTCGAGGAGTCGAAAATGACACAGACTACGGCTCCAAGCCTCATCAAGAGCGGAGCCGACTATTTGATTCATGTGCACATTCTTGTTTTTTCTCCTCAATAATACAAAACAATAATTCTTTTGTTATTCTTGTCTTGATAGTTATCAATTAGAATACATACATTAGAGAGAGAGAAGCTAAGAAGAGTTAATGTGACATTGTAATTTTTAGCTCTCACTTAATTACTTCATACATTAAAGATGACTTTAGATTTTGTTTAAGATGACATAATTTCTTTCAAAAATTGACTTCTAACATAAATTGAGTTTAAGAGAGAAGATTTTCAACTTGTCACTATAATAAAGATGCCAATATCTCAACAAAACTATTTTTCATTATACCCAGTTTGGAAACGCTTGCACTCCTTAGCATTTAAATCCAACACACGTGTATGTTTTTAGAGGGGTCTCCTTTCTAATTCATTTAAGAAAACAATGGCATAGTTAATTAAGTATCTCCCATTACAATAAATAGATAAAGGCAGTAATCGAAAGCCCAAATTTGAAAGAGTCCAAGTAATTTGAAGCAAAGGAAACGGCCTTCAGATCAGTACTGCATTATGGACGGATGGCATCTTGTGACGCTTTTTATTAGCCGACTAGTATAAAAAAACGGAAGGATTCAAACGACGGCTCGTTGGGGTTTGCACATGGAACGGGCCAAGGTTATGTCACTGTCCCCGCTCGTGCACAGGACGCTGGACCCATTCCCCCCGCGCCCGCGGCAATCTGGGCACCGGATAAGGATGGCGTTTTCGCAAAAAAAACACATCTCGCCCCGTTTCTTTCTTGCAGCCGTCCTACCCCGTGTTGACGAGTCAGCTGCTGAATTGGAGTAGTTGTGCACTCGTAGTGGTCTGATTGAATTTTGAGTTGCTTTGGGCGCGACACTTTTGTTGGAACTTGTAACCGTTCATATAGGATTAACTCCCTTGTAATGTAAAGTGTGTTTTTTTTTATTTTCATATCTTTTTTTATCAAATTTTGATTATACATTCAATATTTAGTTGTCGTTTGAATTATAACTTTGATTAATTTTTCTTATCTTCTTAATGTTTGTTGATTGTTTTGACCAATTGAAGATGAAATTTTTGACTGTCAAATTTTGATATATCAATTCGAATCTCACTTTTATCGTTTTCACTATCTCTATCTTATCATATTTGACAACAAATCAAACACCGATCAAAATTATTATTAAATTTTAACCATTTTATTTACCACCCATTCAAACACTAATCTTTTATATTTTTATTAAAGTTTGATTAACATTGATTACAAATCAAACACTTCATTTATACTAAAATTTGATCATATCATGATTTGATCATAACTAAATTTTGACAAAATTATCAAAAATAACAAATCAAACAGACCCATAATTAGATTTTGAGGGATTAAACTGAAATCTCACTTGGCTAGATTGGGCCAGAGTATTATACTAGAGTAAATTATACGAAAGTCCAAATGTGGTATAAACTTTTGCAAACACCCATTGGTTTGGATAGTTATCAAAGACGTATATGTGGTTTCCATTTTGTATGTTGGTAATATCTCCGCTTTTTGAGGAGGGAGAAGATGAAACTGTTCTTTATAACTAGTGTAGTTAAGTATGGATTAAAGATAGCTTAGTCATTTAATAATATTTTTTTTCAAAATTAATGAAAAATTAGAGGTATGATGGGTGAGCGAAATAGAAACCAAATATAACTCAGATTAATGTTCAACTATAAGTAGGTGTTTGTAAAAAGAAAAGTTTACACTACATAAGCGTCTTGCGTAATTTAGGAATGGTGCTAGAACTTTGATGTCTGATTAATTTTAATCCCATCAATTTTACCAAAAAGGAAAACAATTTAACTATGAACTTTAGTCATTGGGTCCGATTCAGTTGGACGAAAAATCTGAGTTAGATGAACCTCAGCTAACTTAAATATCCAGCTTAACTTTCCCTAACTTCCCATGCAAGTAAAATAAGCCTAACTTAGAATTCAGCCTCACTCAAAGTTTATTTGTTGTTCATTTGCTTCTTAGTAAAGTTGAGCATGACCCCAGACTTCAAACACCAATTTAGTAACCAACCCTTTATCTACTAAAGATTTCATGGGTTAGCTTCCCTGTAAAACTACTATACTATGATTCAAATATCTATCTTCGAAGTCAAAAGACACGACATATCTTTCGAAGTATATAGATTGTTCGATTGATATTTCAATAAGATTGAAGTGAGAAAAAAATTTAACTCCCACAAAAAATTTCGTATAGCTCAAAATCTCACACAACTTTATCAGATAAATTGATTTAACATGGAACCACCCTCCAGACGACATACCTTTTGATTTTAAAAGTAGGGGATTCGATTTCGCTCAGCCAAACCTCCTTTAACTTAATAAAGGCAAAGGCCCATATCCTGGACACTTGGAGTCTGTTCATCGGCAGCAACATATACATTGATATATCTACAAGTTCTCATGGGTCCAAAAGAACAATGACACGCTCACGGCATGCTGTCCACATTTCCTCGCGACAATGGAGAATCTCCAAAGGGTGCCCCCCCAATCCGGCAATTTGTTCAGCACAAACCAGGGAGCAAGAAGCGATGCATTCCTTATTAGCAGCAATATGCGATGTGTATAAAAAAACAAACCACACTACCATTTACTTATAGACACAATGGTTAGAGTAGTTTATGTAATATGGAAGTATGGACGGGGCTAGTTTGCTTCCATCTGGTGGTGTCATATGGACTCTGGTTTCTTATCTTTTAATATTTGGACTATTGTCATACAAATAAGGTGTATTAGATCATGTACTATGAAAAGAGAAAAAAATTAAAAACATGAGAGAGAGAGGCGTGTCCAAGCAGGTGCAAAAACCATTTTTTACCCAACTTAACGAGAATTTAGATTAGTTGTTATTGAGCCTGTAGTATCTCCCGTATCAACTATAGATGATAAATTTATAATGTCTCATATATTCTAAATTATTACATTACTTTAAATACCCAATCAATTCTATCGTGCATATGATCGAATTGTTCTATAATCCGTGTAATCATCTTGGACGTCAAACTTGAGAATGCGGTAAGATAAGACACCTAAAGAGAATTTCGTAATCATGAATCAAACATTATTAAGACAATATATAAAATTGTTATTATTATCAAATCGAGAATCAAACAACCTTCAAATCGGCATGTATCCGACACCATCACAGAAGATAGGCGCAGATAGCCACAAGAAAATGGAAAATGGGTCAAAAGAATATGCAGGTCCTACTCGCGTCAACATTTTCAAACGGTCGCCGTCTTGTAAACTCCCTCCACAATTTGCTCACCTTCTCCTCCAAATCCAACCCCCAAATCCATTTAACCCAACTCCCTCCTCTCTTATCCTCCCCCAATCCCACGCCTCCATATATACCACCAACTCCCCCACACATACACCAAGAACCTTGCGGGAACACAGAGGTCGATCGATACCAAGAACTTGAGCTATTGCATACGGGTCAAGGAGAGTTCTTGGAATTAATTGAAGAGGTTTGATCGATGCCGGTGACGGCGACGTCGGTCGCGGCGGCGACGACGATGCTGGCAGCGGTGGGGGCCGTCTTTCTCACCTTCGTGCTCTGCTTCTACATCTTTCTTTGCGCCAAGCGCTATCGTGGCGCGGCGCCGACGGTTGGCGGCGCGTCCTCGCGCCTGCGTTTCGTGTTCGGCGGCGGTGGCGGCGCAGCCGCCGCTGCCGCGTGGTGTCACAATGGGGGGGTCGACGAGGAGTCCATGGCGGCTTTGCCCCGCAAGGAGGTGGGCAAGGGGGAGGCGATGGACTGCGCTGTCTGCATCACGGAGCTCGCCGCCGGGGAGACGGCGCGCGTGCTCCCGCGGTGCGGCCACGGCTTCCACGTCGACTGCGTTGACATGTGGCTGCGGTCGCACTCCACTTGCCCGCTCTGCCGGTGCCCGGTTGTCGATGAGCCGCTTCCGCCGGCGGCCGTGCAGCCGCCGGAGGTCGACCCAGAATCGCCCAACTTCCCGACCAACGTGCTTTTCTTTGGCTCCCAGGACGACGTCAGCACCGGTGGCGCACCTCCACCACCTCCTCCGGTGACAGCACCACCGCGAGCGCCTACTCCACCGGTGCCCCCAGTCGCCGGAGTTGCCGCCGTCGTGGAGGCAGCGAGGGTACGGGCCCTGCGGCGGCTGCTTGGATGCCGTGGCGCTGCGCCGCCACCTCCGCCTCCGCAGCAGGCGGAGACAGACATAGAGATGGGGCTCGCCGGCGGCGAGAGTAGCGCGTCGCCGCCGGTGAAGTCGTAGGCAGGTTCTTGATGCTGCGGCTTCTGCCCTGTTACTTTGTGTGTTGTCACAAGTTTTGCTTGCGTTTCTGTAACTGTAACTTCTGTTGAGTGTTTTTTATTTTTCTTTTTAGAGAAAAGGGAAAAAACTGTACAGATTCATATACATGTACGATGTACATGTTTTCATGTGGATAAAAGAGTGTAAAGTGGCGAGAGAGTAAAATGTTTGAAGTTTGGATACGCTTCGATGTTGTTTTCTGTAAATGTTCTTGCAAGTAGCTACTAAACAGTTTTTTACAAACACACATGGCTTTTTTTGAATTTCACTTGTCGACAGGGCCCACTTGTCACCTCACGACAGGTATAAAAGTTTCCTTGGCCATTTAAAAAAAAAAGTTGCAATACTTTTGAGTTAACCAAAACATTTATGTTATTATATGATTACAATATCCCACCGGCCTTGCGCTCAACGGGCCACCTCACCCTGGCCACGACCGGCCCCCTCACCACCATTGATCGCCCCATTGTGCTCTCGACCAGCTGTCGATCGACTCCCTGCCCTTGCACACGGGCCGCCTCGCCCTGGCCATGACCAGTTGCCGATCGGGCCCCTCACCTTGCCCCCGACCTTCGGACAGCACATTCACCTGGGCCGTTGGGTTCCCTGGCCAGTTGCCTACAGGTTCGGCTTCTTCAACGTCGCTGTCAATAGGACGATCAAGCAGACATTTTTTTTTGTTTGTCTATTTTTGTCATTGTTGATGTGTGATACTGCGGTTATATGTTTCAATCCAAACACCTTACAGAAAGTTCTAATACTTCAGTTTCAAAAACATAAAGATTTGATATCTCTTTATCAAAACTTTAGTCTCACAATACCACAATCATATATAATACTAGCTCTCCCAAATGGACCCTATGTTGTTACTTTTCTAAGTTTTATTCTGTGCTTTAGGCTATTTGTAAGTAGTAAACTTCACCTTCCCTAGTTTCTTACTCTTCTCTCTCTATGTTCTTTGACCAATGGTTGTCCATTGTAAAGTTTGTCATCTCTATCTTCCTATGCAGCATTTGTCAGCAGTTAAGAGACTTTACCGGTCTATGCCAAACATGCAGATCAAATAATTAATCTTGATAGACGAGTTAGAGAAGATTATTTAAGTTTTGGAGTATCTTCTTCTCTGGTTCCAAAAGTTATCCATTGTCAATTGGTATCCTTATTATCTATATATAATGAAAAAAGTTGTATCTACACTTCGAGTCGACCAATAATAATTCTCTTGTGATATAGAATGTTAATTATATAACATGTTTCTTTATTGTTTCTGACCAATTCCATCCAATATATCATCTAGTAATACTCTTTGAGTTTTTTTTTCCTTTTTTTCTTTATTCTTGTTCATTTTCTTTAAAACTTTCTTGAAGAAGAACCTAATCAGTTTGAAATGATAACTCCAAGCTAATGCACTTGTATTATTTGGTCAAGACTTTTGTGCAACAACTTCTTTATGTTTGTTAATCAATTTTGCTGACCAAACAAAGCTGTTGACTTAAGATAGTTGAGTTAAGAACAAGCTTGGTAGTGCCTGGTGGTTGGCCAAACAGATTTCAATGGCAAATGGAAGATAGTTGAGCTATAATACACCAAACAGTTAACGACAACAAAAGGAATGCAGCAAGCGTGCAAACAATGTAGTATGACACTTCATACATAAGAACTTTTTAAAAAATATCGCCTCCAATTGGCATCAGCGCTAATGGATATATATCAATTGTGTCACTTCTTCATATTTCGCAGTCAAGCTGCAAAGGCAAGAAACATACGCATCAGCATCTATAATAAAAGCTTTTGTTTCCAAATACAGTTACATCACCTACAACCGTTTCTTTCTTTTCATTTCTTTTTTGCTTGGTTTTGTTCATCTAATCATTGATTCTTTTTCGATTGTGTTGTCTTCAACTTCAAAAAAATCAGAATAAGAGTTGTTCTGTCCTCACTGGTTTGCTGTTAAAATTTGGAGTTAAACCTTGGAATCAATCGGTACATAGATTTTTTTTTCTGAAAACAATAAACCAGCCATAATTGATTGGAATTGGGCATAGCTTAGGATAGATTAGATTAATTCTGTTATAATTTGGAGTTAAACCTTCCGGGCTTGAATATTCCACTCTCCACCAGTTTGACTGGTTTCACCCATTTTTGAATGCCACACTCTAGTTTTAAACTCGCTTCGTCTAAGTACTCTTTAATGAAGAAACAGTCAATCTTCATATCTTAATACAATCATGTTGCGTTGGATTATTAGTAATATTGATTGCTGATTTATTGTCAAACCACATTGTCAAAACTCCACCTTGAAACAGTCGTAACTCTAACAACAAGCCTCTCAATTAGAGCATTTCACACAAGTTAGAAGATATAACCCTGTACTCTGCTTCTACTATAGATGGAAAAACCACAACTTGTTTCTTACTTCGTCATAACACCATGTTGCCTCCAACAAAGACACAATACTTGATGTTGATCTCCTGTCATCTAAGCAATTTACCCAGTCAGCATCACAATAACCTACCACATCAAGATTCCTATTCTTTCTAAACTAGAGATCTTTTCCTGGACCATCCTTCAGATATTTTAGAATCCTATATACCACTTTCGTGTGCTCCACTCTTGGGTTATGCATATATTTACTTACCACACTCACCGCAGAAATAATATTGGGTCTTGTGTAACAAAGATAAATAAGACGTCCAACAAGTATCTGATAACTCTCCTTGTTAGCTGGTTCTTCAGCAAGAGCACTTAATTTATGGTTCTACTTAAGGGGAGTAGAGACAACACGACATCATAACATTCTAGTTTTATTCAATAATTCTAGAGTATATTATCGTTGTGAGAGAACTATACCCTTTTTAGATCGTACAATCTCTATGCCAAGAAAATATTGGAGATGACTCAAGTCCTTCACTTCAAACTCTTTACCCAACTTGTTCTTCAAATGGACAGTCTCCTCAGTATCATCATCTGTGATGACAATATCATCAACATAAACAGTAAGTATTGTGATGAGTGCTCCAGAGTACTTGAAACAAATAGTGTGATCCTCATTACACTACTTGTAATCTATACCACATATTGCATGTCTAAACCTATCAAACCAGGACCTCAGAGATTGTTTTAAACTATACAAGGATTTTTTCAATTTGCACACCTTTCCACTGTTAGCAAAGTCTGATGGGACCCCATATATACCTTTTCTTATAAATCATCATACAACAAGGCATTCTTCACATCAAGATGATGTAGGGGCCAGTCAAAGTTCACTACACACGAGATTAAAGTTTTCACTGTGCTCATTTTTTTACTGGTGTGAAAGTCTCATCATAATCAATCATATACGTCCAAATATATCCCTTTGCTACCAATCTCGCCTTGTATCTCTCAATCTTGCCTTCTACATTCTGCTTTATGGAATACATCCATTTGTATCCAACAACTTTCTTACCTGCTGGAAGAGGGCCGAGTTCCCAAGTTTCAGTTTTCTTCAACTTCTGAAGTTCCTCCTACATAGTATTAAACCACAAAGGATTTTGAATTGCCACTTTCCAATCTTTTGATATAGGCACAAATTGTAATAATGTAATGAAAAACTTATATGTAGGAGACAAAGAAAAATATGAGACAACATGAGAAAAATCATCCTCAAAGCCATACCTAGCCGAAGGCTTACCGACATTGACTCGAGACTCTTTACGATGAGCAATAGGGAGATCAAGAAATACATTACCACTCGTTTCAGAGGGAGATAAAGTCAAATGTGAGACAACTGAGGAGGGGTTAGGGACAATGAGTTGCATGGACAATTGGTCATCAATATCAATCACAGGGGACTGGGGGTGCTGCTGAGGTTGTTGTTGCAATTGCTGCTGGTCCCCCTGAACTCCAGTGCTACGAAAACACATCCTCACGTAAGTCTTCAGAACTCCAGGGTCTCCACCTCCACTGGCACACACACCCTCATCCATAACAGGATATGGTATGATACCCATAACAACATCACAACCTCCACCATTGTCATCACTACTCACTTCATAATTCTTCCCCTCTTGACCAGCACTAGGTTGGCGAGAAGAGATATCACCAAACAAAGACATTAGTTCAATTTTCTCACCATAGAAAGGCTCAAACTCCTAAAAAGTGACATCCATACTCACAAACATTCATTTTGCCTGAGGACTCTAACACATGTAGTCCTTCTGACTAGAGTAATATTCCACAAATATACACTTCAAAGCCTGAGGGTCCAGCTTTACTGTAGACAGTCAATGATCCCAAACAAAACACACACAACCAAATACCTTCAGAGAGACAACGAATGTATTCGTCCCCACGATTAGCTCACTGGAAGTTTTCATGTCTAACGCTCTGGAGCGCATGCGATTAATTAAGTTACTGTCATAACGGCTTCACTTCACAGTGTTTTTGGCACATTCATCCCATACATGAGTGAGCTGGCAGTCTCCAAAACGCGCCTGTTTTTCCACTTGACCACACCATTCTGTGCCGACGTATCTGGATAGGTCGTCTAATGCAAGATCCCCTGGGCTGAAAGAAGTGTAGCAAACTCCTAGTTCACATATATACTCAATTCCATTGTCAAATTCTAACAATACGAACATGAGTATTGAATTGTATTTGCATAAGAGCACAGAAATCTTGAAAGGAACAAAAAACTACATTATTATTCTTCATCATATAGAGCCAAGTCATATGGGAATAACAGTCAATGAAAATAACAAAATACTTAAAAACATGAATAGAGATAATAACCAAAGAGGTCAAACATCTGAGTGAACAAGTACAAATGGTTCATTACTATGAGGTCCAATACTACCATAAGATGAGCATGTGTGCTTTCTGTAGGATCAAGGATGCTGACTAGAGGGGGTGAATAGGAGGCTTTAAAAACTTCAAATAAAAACAAATTTTTACAAAGAGAAGTACCAAATTGCAATTCAATATATTAAAAAGAAAAGATAGAGAGAACGAACACAAGATTTTTCCCGAGGTCTCGGAGACATGCCCGGTTTCCCCTAATCCTCGTTGAAGCATTCAAGTGAATTGAGTCTCACTTCAATATCCATGAAGGATATTTCTTGCTAGTGGTTGCTCCTTGTCCACTCTGAAAAGATGAGCACCGATGCCTTTTACAAACACACCGTGCCTCTCCGACAATCTCCGAACAGGAGAGGTCAACGGCCACGCCACCAAACCGTTTAAGTGAGAGCGTTCACCAAGAGTAATAAGCAGCAAGGTCTCTTCTAGACCTCCAACAATCACCGAGAAACTCTAAGTATGCAAGAACGATGCGAACAGAAAATTCGGTGGATCTCAGAAACACTCGACTTGATCAACAGATTAAGATTTTGTATAAATAACTAAAACTCAAGAGTGTATAAGAATGTGAAGCTGCTGGATGTCTAAAACAATAGCTCAAAACCTCTATTTATGGCCTCAACAATCAAAAGAGCCGTTGGAGTTCGAGTTGAAAATCAGTAGTACAAACTGACAGTCAGTTTCAAACACAACGGTTGAAAAAATTTACGAATAAAAAATTGCTTGCCGTTTGTGGTCGTATATGGAAACTGATACCCCAAACTGACAGTCAGTATCACAAATTGACAGTTAGTGTTGACCAAAATATCGACCAGTTAAAACAGAAACTCAAAAAATCAGCTTGAGGTCGAAATACAAACTGACAGTCAGTTTGGACAACTGACAGTCAGTTTAGTTCAAAAAATTTCAGCTCAAAAAACACCCTCTTTGGACAACTGTCAGTTAACACAAACTGACATTCAAATTGACAATCAGCATAGCAAACTGACAGTCAGTATGGATAAAAATAGTTATAAATTTTGATCCAGAGGTCCGATTGAAACATTTAATAACTCGTTTGAAAGATATTTTAAAGGACTATCTTTTTGTCAACAGAAGAAAAAGCCAGATCTGTCTAGATCTTTCTAGAAAAAGCAAAATATCTTTTACTGTCAAAAACTCAACTAAAATTCCAAATCTTCCAAAACCAAATCCAACCGAAATGAATGGAATGCAGTGACCTAATAATTTCTCTGTTTATGTTGGAAGTGTAGAGAGGAATTACAACCTCTCTTTATAGTACGGTTAAAACTAAAAAATAAATTCTTAAACTGATCAGCCTCCATACGCCGAGATCGGTAAAAATAAAACTCATATTACCTTAGGTCCTTTGCATTTCACGATTTACATCTCGTTTTTGTCCCTCGCGACTTGTCCTTTATCTTATTTCGTGTCGGGTTCATCTTGATCATCTTGCGTGTTTTCCCGAACAAACTCTGTATCAAAATCTCCAAAATCACAATTAGTCTGGAACACTTTGTTTTCATTAATCATCAAAATTAGGTCAGGTATAACGGCCTAGATGCAACAATTTCCAAACTCAAAAGCATCACACATGAGTTTATATATGTGCACTCGACTCATAACTTCCAGATACAAACTCCTCCGTCGATCAAATGATAGATAACCCAAACGATAATGATGTAGCATCACTTCAGCCTCTACTCCACCTACAGCAGTAGTCAAAGCAGCACTCACAGTGTTCACAGTCCCCCGATCCAAGTAGCACAGTCTATCATGCTTAGTCCCAGTCCCCAAGAACCTCCTCATTTGCCTATCTTGAATATGGCGGACATCTCGGTCCATATAAACGCCACAATTAATTTGATTCACCAAAACACTAACAGAAAGAAGATTAACCAGGAATGATGGAACATGCAAAACAGAAAAAAGTGTAATGGTAGGTGTACACTGGACTATGCCAATTCTTGTGATGGGTTGTGTAGTCCCATCAGCGGTTTGAACAGTCTCACGATGCATGGAAGAATATGGAGAATATGATGCAAACTCACTAGAAGTACCAGTCACATGTCTAGATGCACATGAATAAACAATCCAATCTAAAGGAGAAGTGTGTAAGGATGCAAACGTCTGTGCCTCAATACATGTGCCTGCATCAGCATAATTGAAAAATTACCAAACATAGTGGTCATAGGGACCTCCTGGGTAGCCATGGGCTTGCTAGTGGAACTCTCAACCCTTACTTTGAATTGTCGTAGCTCCTCTAACTTAGAGAGCTCATCTCTGCCATGCACAACCAATCCCTCATTAGACACGGCAAGATTGGCTTTAGGGCCACCTTGTTGTCTACCACAACCACCACGTTCTCTACCTCGGCCTCTACCACGTCTGCCACCATCCTTGCCACACCCAGAACTGCGTGATTGTGGGCAATTTCAACTAATGTGGCCAATCTTCCTACAAGTAAAGCACTCACGGTTATCTACAACAGTCAATGCAGATCTAGTAAGGGGTGGTAGGGTACCCGATGTCATCACCTGTAATCAGTTCTCCTCCATCACCATTGTAGCAAATGCCTCCTCCATGGTGGGCAGATTCGGCTGGTGACAAGTTGCAGCTCTCTAAGGCTCAAACTCAGCATTCAAGCCTTGCAAAAATCAAGTTTCTCCTGCAATCCACCCACTTCTTGAACATAGCTAGATGTTCAGCATGAAGAATGTTCAAAAGATCATAGTGATCCAAATCTGTCCATAGTCACTGGAGTTCAGTATAATACACGGATACAATACGCTCCTCCTAGTCAACCCTTGAAGCTTCCCATGCACCTCAACAATCATCATGGCATTGCCAGTTCTAGAATACAGTTTAGCCAACACAGCCCACATCCCGATTGCTGTTGGAGTGACCTCCATCATCTTAGCAATAGAAAGAGTCATCGAGTTCAGCAACCACGCTTTCACTAGAGAATTAGTGGTTTTCCAGTTTTGCCATTCCGAACTATTTTTAAGGGATTCGATCTTTAAGGGATTCAACATATGTCTCCTGTACGCAGTCAGCAAACCCCTTCGCCTCCAAAATCATCATCAACCTCTTAGACCAACTCAGATAGTTTTTTGTCCTCTCCAGCTTCACATTGTTTGGCCTGATCTCTATCTTTTTCACCGTTTGTGAGTATGGTACCGCTGTCATAGCTTTGTTCGATGATGAGATGTCATTTATCCTTATCATCATCATCTCTGTCATCTTCACCATAAACTCTTCCATGGTTGAAACCTTGGTTGTCATCTCAATAGATCTAAGAAGAAAAATAATTCTCTCTCAAAAAAAGAAGAAAAATAATTTAGCGCATGCAATCACAATCTCTCTCTTTCTTGTCTACAAACTCACATCACATGATTAAAAAATCAACCACAGAAGATCTAGCAGCCACATGTGATCTAAATCTATCATAGAAAATTATGGGTTGGAGGTGCTTCTTCTCTAAACCACTATAGAAAGAAGAGGAGGGACGAGAGAGGCTTGGATCTGCTCGTGGTGGCGGCACAACACAAAACATGCGGGTGTGGTCGTAGGTGGCAGCGCAACTGCTCGCATGAGTTTGATGGCGGCGGCGGCGGCGGTCGGTGAAGTCTGGCGACGTCGGCCTTCTTGCTCTGATACCAATTTATTTTTTTTAGGGTTAATTACTATTATGGCTTAAAGTCATATATCTCTTATTAATTAATACTAGTTAGGCCCAATAAAACTCATTAAACAATAATATTCAATATTATGTTTACAATTGTCTCTTTACTCTTTTGATGTTGATATTATTGCAAAATATTTTTCTCCCCAATCCTTGTTAGCGTCTTGCTTGATGAGCTTGCTTTCCAAACATTTCATCACCAAAACTATCTACAAATTAATATCCCTTTCTTCATCAATGGTTTCGTTGTGTCATAATCTAAACATGTTTGTGGCAATGGACAACTTGAGATTCTTAACATATCCAATAGCTCGAAAGAAAAGAAAAGTTGTTATAATCCTAATCCAAATTGGGTCATTTTCCAATGGTTAGACTTTCTTACACGTTGGAGGCTGAACAACTTGTACTGGTACATTGAATTATTAATTTTGCAACTGTTGTTTTTTTATATGTGACAAAAATGATAGAGATGGAGTTCAAAGTTGGCCTAATCGGATATGGATCTCTCTTTCTTTTCTGCATTAAGTGAGCAAGTTCTAATTGTATCGGTATGGTTCTGTGGACACTAAGAAATGTTCGTTATGCGTCTGGAATTGGCATGGAAGTTTCAGGTATAGTTGAGAGGATAGAAGACGAATGAAACGTGAGAATTACAGAAATCTTAAGTAGAAAACAAGATGGAAAATAAAGTATGTAGTAAAAGAATTGACCCAGTTATGTAATTTACACTTAAAAAAACTTATCACATAAAGAGAACTCCGCAAACTATGATTAGTTTAATTTATACTAAATTATGATCAATTTCAATCGATTTCGACTTATATCAATTGACTCCAACTGATTCATGTTTTCAGACAAAAATATATAAATTGAGCAGTTTCAACTCAGATAGTGAAAAATTAGAGGGGACGAGAAACCAACTTGGTTCTGATTTTATAAATCCGACAACAAATAGTCAAATCAGCAAATTGTGGATAGAAATCTATTGAATTTGCCGCAACTCCCGAAACAAATAGACTGCGGTTATGGCAGTTTCCTCTCGACGTACATTTTGGTCAATAATAACTTGATTCCTACGTATGCCGGTACACCTCCGTAACTCCGTTAAAAAAAAAAAAAATCGCGCACAACGCACGCGAGGTTGCAAATTGCAATTTTTTAACTTGAAAGTAGCCTGCAAAATTGCAGACATGAGCAAATAAACTACAAACACAAAATTGGCTCAAATGGCCAACAGAAGGCTGAATTCCGGGAGGCCGCCTCTAGTTTTGCGCCTCCCCCAAACTCCACCATTTCTTTGCAAGAAAGATAACGATGGGTCAAAGTTTCAAAGCCTATTGAATAGGGCTCATATTCTTAGATTACAACACATCAACACCGGCCTAACAGCTTAGTACAAGTTTGGTCGAAGTGCCTAGCTCTAAAATATATGCCAGTACTATGTCCAATGTACTCATGGATATAATGTTTTTATTTCGTTGTCCAACTAATGATGATGCAGTACACACAAAGAAGGCTGCTGTGTTGAGTTAAAAAAGAACAGAGAAAACATGGCTGCTCGTGCATGATACATTGATTTAAAAGAAAAAAAAATGGCCGGAAGAATAGTTTTGTAATGGGTCCTGTTCCCTGTAAAACTTCTAGTTTATACCTATTTCATCCACCATTCATAAACCTCAGATTTGTGCTACATCTCACCTACCATTTTTTAACCACCCACTATTTTCCAATCAATCAGTAACTACTCATGTTTTTCTCCATCAGATTTTTCTCTCACCTCGAGTGTTATTACATGCCATCATCTTCTCCAAGACATCATATGATGTTTCCTCTTTCTCACTGATGATACGTGTCACATTCTCGTAATTCTCTAGATTGAGTATATATAATGTTTTTATATGATGTGAAGCAAACCAATGATAACGTTCTTTCTATTAAATCTGAAATTTTTCACAATTTGTTTGTTTTATGTGTTTTTGTATTCTCATCAGAATTCTGACTCCATCTGTAACAATATTTTGTATGTATATAGCAAATATATACTTAAACTGTACTAAGTTCAAAATTCTAATTGTCATGAGACTCTGATTATTACTAAATAAAAGAGTTGCAACAATTGTATAAAGGAGATGTAGCAACTTAACAAAAAAAAGTCTATGTCAATAATAGAATCTGCATTAGTGAGTTGTTGTAACACCACTTATAAAATATAGCAATATCAAAATTCAAGTATAACTTTACAAACACAAGATGAGCTATGTAGTTATTAACAAAAAAATTATTGCAAATAAATAAAAAACTATATCAATTTTAAAAAATTTAGCATTTTGTTTCAGAGGATGTAGGTAGTGTAGTAACACAAGAGACAAAAATGTAATTAAATTAAAATAATCTAATAAACAACATGTCATATAGCAATTCTCTAAACCTGAATTATTAATAAAGTAAGTTAAACTTTGTGAAATAAGCACTTAATTTTTTAGATTTGAAATATTAGATTGATTTACGACTTTAGTTATATGCATTACCTATATGTTCAAAACGTAGCAAATAGATATTCAAAATATAGTAAATAATTAGGAGACGGAGCATAAGCAAAGAAATGGGTTCGTGTCAAGTTGGAGGTAATTATAGGACATGGGCTAACATTGATTGGTTGCAAAATTTAATTTGACGGAGTTTTTAGTATTGTTTTTTGTGGTGGGTAGTTATGGTTAGATTAAGGTAGACCTAGATATGGATTAGTCTAATATATATATATATATATATGGAAAATCAAGGAAAGAGGGAAATTATATAATAGTAAGAGTAATAATATAGATTATGATACTGCATCAATAAATGTTGAGAAAAATTCTTTCATAGAAAACCACTTCATGTGAGACCATATATTGTTCTTACGTAGGAATTGGATCATCATTCCTTTTGTCTAAAGACACATCTTTCACTATGTTTCAATCATTCAAATGGAATTTGGTCGGTCCGTGAAAGAAACATTAAGGTGTCCAATTATTTTATGAGAAAATTGGAAAATTTTTACCTGTCTTGGTCAAAAACATTGATTTATAGTAGAAAACTCAAATCAAAAAGAAAAATACATGTCTTTTAAAGTACAAAATGTAGGTGGTCGCACGAAAAGAAACTGTTTTCAGAGATTGAGGGCAAGCAAAGTACCTTACAAATGATCCACCAATATCGAACCGAGCACGAAACTTCAGTGCAAAACCCCTAAAATATTCACCCAGGAGTGCGCATCATGCGTGCATGGCCTGACATGGCTGGCTAGGCGCGGTGACCGCGCGACATTCTCAGAAACAGGCGAAACATGCCAACGGCAGGTGATTAGATGATGGGAAGCGGCATCGTGCAATGAGTGGCTTCTACTTGGGTGCTTAACAACTACGGATCCACCGTATCATTCGTCATGGCAAGGGCGAAGGCCAAGGAACACTAGACTTCCCCTTCGTTGGTGCAGAAGGTGGACTGCAACAGAATAGACGGATCGGGGAGCGAAACGCTGCCATTGGAAAGCGCGTGTCGCATGTAGAGTACCACGTTAGACAGTAACGGGGTGCTACTTGGTTTAGAGATTTTACTCCATAATTTCATTATTTATAAAAGAATATAGTAATTAATATTTGATTAGATCACTTTATAACCATAATATATATATTTAAAATATATCATAATAAAAATATTAATATATCTAAATTAGATGTATTCATAATCTATTTTGTTTTATCTCTAATGTATTCTAAAACATATTAAATTTAGGATCACAAATATAATACTCTACTTGTATTATTGCCACCACCTTACCTCATAATGCATCGCCCTCGACAACTGATGGCCGCCCACTGTCGCTCCCATTGTAGCTATTGATGTTTGATGCCAATGATGATGTTGGTGTTAGCTGCTCCTCTGGTCCTCCCTCCTTCTTTGTCTTCTCTTCCTCTCATGCCGACCAATGCTATTTCACTATATCACTATTTCCGTTATGTTCATCGTTTTTTTGTCTCCCCGCCGACTGTCATTCATGACTAGTAGTTAGATTACCTATTATTGTTTGTTACTAATGATGTTAAGAATGAGATCAAGTGGACTTTAAAAAAATTGGTACAAGATTATGATTTTAATCTAATAATAAAAAAAATTTGTGCATATACTGTTACTTACACCTCTCTGAAAAAAACACTTATTTTTCTTCTTGCCCACCAGCAAACTAGTTGATCAAAACAGCCCTTTGTTTCATGCTTGCTTTCTTTCTTGCCGGAGACGCAAAAACCGCTTAAATAAACACACGGAAAAAAACGCAGACTTGCTCCACCTGTTCCTCGCCTACTGCACACCTCCGTCGCGATCGCCACACTGCGGCGAACACCTCGCCATCGCTGCCCCCTCACGCCCCAGCGCCATGCATCGCGCCGCCGCCGAGAGGGCGCGCCGCGTCTTGACCGCCTCGCTGCGCGCCGCCTCCAGATCCGCTTCGCCCTCCCCCTCCCCATCGCCGTCGACCCACTACCTGCCGGCGGCTGCGGCGGCCATGGAGAGGGCCATGTCCACTGCTGCGGCCGGAGCCCCGCCCGTGTCCCTCGACACCATCAACCCAAAGGTGCGGCCTTTGCCACTTCTCGGATTTGTTTCCTTGGCTTGTTCGATTGGTTGCCTTCTCGTCATTTAGCCCAAGGGACTAAAAAGTTTTGGTCTTTGTTTTGGGTATATGTGTGTTGGGTTAGGGTTTTCGTGCGAAGTTTAGCTTAAAGATGCACACACACTTCATTTTTAACTCCAAATTTTGCTCTTACTATCTTGTTTGGACTGTTTCTTTAGGTCCTGAAGTGTGAATATGCTGTCCGTGGAGAGATTGTTACACATGCTCAGGTTCGTCAAATCTTTGCCTATCCTATCAATGCAGGTTGAGCCATTGTAAAGTATAGCATGCCAGTAGGAATTTTCGTACCACGATAGATTTGCTTACGTCAAATGTGAAGTATTGATTCCTTGATAGGGGGCACAGGGAATTTGTTCTCCTGGAGTGGAAGCGTGATGCTGTATGTCTGTTATGTTCCAATGCTTCATTCTGAGAGAAAGCTGTTCTCTTAGAAGTATCACTAGTTTATGTTAACTTCTCGTTTATGAGAACCTAGACATGCTCAGATTCTCAATTATAGACATATATTACCTGCAGTGGAGGTGGAGCAAGCACTCACATGCCCTTCAATTACTCTCATATATATCTACTTCCCTGCATTACAATGTAACTTTCAACATAAAGAAGATTACATCGTGCAATGGTGTAATTCCATCTAATGTTTCTCCGAGGTCATTTTTACAGAATCTTCTTTAATGCCGAACTTGGTTGCTGTATTGTTCCCATTCTTCATGTTACTAAGTATCAAAGTGTACTATAACACTGATCAATTCTTTTCCTATTCTTTATTACTTACTATAATGGTGCTGAATTTTTTCTCAGTTATGTTATCTGATGTATGTGTTCAGTTTTCAAATGATCAGTGATGTCTCTATTATGCTAGACTTTAATATTGTAAACACCATATGAAGTTGAATTACAACCTACCTTTTCTTCTACAGAACTTGCATCAAGAACTACAGGCAAATCCAGGATCACTTCCTTTTGATGAGGTTTGTATTTTGATTCCATCAACTATATGTCTTGATAAAAGGCCTTTGAACATACTTGGTCTCTACATTTATCTCCAATTTATTTCATTGATCTATTTTCATGGCAGATACTTTACTGCAACATTGGGAATCCCCAATCACTTGGTCAACAACCAGTTACATTTTTCAGAGAGGTGAGTTTGTATTCCTTGGATTCTAGCTGTGCAATGAATATTTGTTCCATTGGTTGCTTATGTTGCTTTTTCCAGGTCCTTTCTTTATGTGATCATCCTGCTCTCTTGGACAAAAGTGAAACCCATGCTTTATACAGGTAGTTAAAATCACTCAGTTTTAGATGAGTACAACTGTGCAAGTAAATTAGTGCTAAAATGGCTACTTCGGCTAAAATTCATATGCTAGGTTGTTACTGTAGAATCTAACCGGAGGCTACTGCAACGAGAGCCAAATATTTACGTTATCAGTATTGTTAAAAACAAGGTTTAAGTGCCCAGATAAGCATTACATAGGTGTAAGGAGTAACCACTCTGCAGTCTGCATAACCGCTCATGTAACTTGGCTCAACATTTTAAATTTTTTTTGTTTCTTTCTTTTAGGCTCACATTTTTTTGTTGCAATAATTGAGTCTTACTCATTGAGGGTTTAGAACTCAAATCTCTACACTCCAAACTAGGGTTGAGGTCACAATGAAAGTTCTTAGGGTCTATGTGGCCTAGCTTTGGATATCTTATAAGCCGACTTAGTGAACTTGGACAAATAAGCTAGGTTGCAAGATATGTCCAAAAATCATTTATATTTTTGATGTTTGGCTTTGGTCATACAGAAGAAAGCATGGTTTTAGTGAAGATATATGCCATTCCTATGATAAATGATTTTAAAGCAATCCAATGATCTTTGAATTGAGTTCCTAGGCATATAGGTGCATGAAGAACTTGTCGTTGAACTTACAGCTTGTGATTTTCAATCAATAAAAATAGTAATAGTTCCACTTGTTTGGTTATATTTGCATGATAATATCATGTGGTCAGATTTTTTTAAAAAAAATTCTTAATAGCTTTCCCATGCACAAGATTGCATGCCAGTTAGGCACTAAATAGTAGGGTGGCTAGTCAGTTCCCACTTATTGCATTTTAGAACATTGATTTATATGTTTTCTTACAGTTCAGATGCTATAGAGAGAGCATGGCAAATTCTAGACAAGATTCCTGGGAGAGCAACAGGAGCCTATAGCCATAGTCAGGTATATAACACATACTTGGACAAATGTTGTCATTACATGATGAGATTGAGCATTTATGTCACTATCTATTTCAGGGTATAAAAAGTTTGCGTGATGAAATTGCAGTTGGAATTGCTGCTCGTGATGGTTTTCATGCTAGCGGAGATAACATTTTCCTAACAGATGGAGCAAGCCCAGCGGTATGTACAATAGATCATTTATGATCGATAAGAACATTGATTTATCCAGTCATTATTAACAGCAAGGATGAATTTCTTTTTCACCTAGGTGCACATGATGATGCAATTATTGATAAGGTCTGAGAAAGATGGCATTCTCTGTCCTATTCCACAATACCCACTGTACTCTGCATCAATTGCTCTTCATGGAGGTTCTCTTGTATGTTCTACAGCAACTCTCTAATGCTATACATTTTGTTGTTGCTTGTTGGAGCAGACTAGTCCAGCTATACCTGTAGATAATACCTCTGAATTAGGTTCTTCAAAAGTTTTGTTGAGTTCAATTCAATATTCATTCATAATGAATTGAACATCTGTACATCACTGACTAGTGTTGCTTTACATAGCTGACATTACTACTATTTGTTATTATGAGTTACCAATCTATTTAACTTACTACAAGGATCTCAATTTTTGATGATATAATTTGAACAAATTTGGTTTCAGGTTCCCTATTTCCTCGATGAAGAGACAGGGTGGGGGCTGGAGGTTGACGAGCTTAAGAAACAACTGACAGAGGCTCGATGTAAGGGTATTACTGTTAGAGCGCTTGTTGTCATAAATCCCGGAAACCCAACTGGACAGGTGCTTTCTAATCTAATGACATTATTTATTAAAACTTGCATAATACCGGATGAGGAATTTTTTCCTTCGTAAGTATTATTGATATATTACATATGGATTAACAATTCAGCCTATCAGAGCATTCTAAGAGGCTTTTACTTCATAAGTATTATTGATATATTACATATGAAATATGGTGGGATGATTTATGAACCTTTCTTTATATTGTTGTAAAGAATTCTGGTCTTTATAGAGTTGCTACTTAACTAAAGTAACTTTCTTGTTAGTTTAGCATGTAGTAACACTTTTGTACTTTCTCCAGGTTCTTGCAGAGGAAAACCAAAGAAAAATTGTTGAATTCTGCAAAAATGAAGGGCTTGTTCTTCTTGCAGATGAGGTTTGTCCACAACATGTATTTCAATGGTTGGACCATTTTAATATGCACAAGCGACTCGGTAATACATCTTAAACTTGGTTAGTGTAGTAAGCTAATTTGCTGATTTATTTTTTTGTAGGTTTACCAAGAAAACATATACGTTGAAGATAAGCAATTCAGCTCTTTCAAGAAAATTGCACGGTCAATGGGATACACTGATGATGATCTTCCATTAATATCATTCCAGTCAGTTTCCAAGGGTAATCAACTTTAGACACTTCTGTACTCTGCATCTATATTTTTTGGCTGTGCATCTCCTACAATATTGTAAGACTTACTGTTTGTTCCATCAGGTTACTATGGAGAATGTGGAAAACGAGGAGGCTACATGGAGGTAACTGGATTCAGTGCTGATGTAAGGGAACAAATTTACAAGGTGGCATCAGTAAACCTGTGTTCCAATGTCTCGGGCCAGATTCTCACTAGCCTTGTAATGAACCCACCTAAGGTCAGCATAGCATTTTAGAAAATTGTTTAAGCAGAATGATAATGGTAGAAATGTTGATGGATATTCGTTCCACAGGTTGGGGATGAATCCTATGAATCTTACATGGTAGAGAGAGATGGTATCCTTTCATCGTTGGCACGACGTGCAAAGGTTTGTCCCAATTCTTTAAAGATTGGTCCATTGTAGATGCAATACACCCTTGAACTTCGCTCTGTGTCCACTGCTTTTTTTCCTTGCATTCTTTATGTCCTGACATGAAAAGATCCCTAATTCCTCATGGTTCCAACTAATATTGTAAAAAGACACAGCACCTTCTCTTTGTTACCTTTCCCACCTTACATCACCTTACATACACAGGCTTTGGAAGAAGCATTCAATAGTTTGGAGTGCATCACGTGCAACAAGGCTGAGGGTGCAATGTATCTGTTCCCTCGCATTCATTTACCCCAGAAGGCGATTGGAGCTGCCAAAGCAGCTGGTGCTGCTCCAGATGCATATTATGCCCGCCGCCTCCTTGAAGCTACTGGAATTGTTGTTGTTCCTGGCTCTGGGTTTGGGCAGGTCAGTAATCTCAAAGGCTCACTAGCGTTGAAAGCTCTCATAGTCTCATAAGATTAAAACAATGTTGAGTTTGTTCTGACTTTTCTTTCCTGTTGGATCTTAATTTTGTTATATTATAAAGGTCCCTGGCACATGGCATTTTCGATGCACAATCTTGCCACAGGAGGACAAGATACCGGCAATCATATCCAGGTTCAAGGAATTCCATGAGAAATTCATGGACGAATACCGCGATTAAGTATACCTGTGCTCAAATGCTGACTTTGGACAGTCATCTTCTGACTTACAATCATTTTTGATCAGAATAATAATAAGTTGATCCATCTGTGTTCCCCCTTCAGTGGATAGCTCAACCTTATTTTTACCCAACTGTGATCACACATAATTCTCAAATGAAACGTTGATTCCAATTTTTGACAATTGCAGTTCTGCAAAATTACTTTTCTGTTTGATTTAAGCTGAGGGGCCTGGAGGTGGGATGAATTATTTACTAATTGTAACCATCAAGTGTCTAGCACAAGGACCTCCTCATGTGAGACCTTGAATTGTCCGATTGTGATTTGTCTGTTATTTGGATGATGATCTGACGGCTTTTAGTTTGGTCTCACACATAATGAGCTCTTTACAAAAGTTGTTTCCGTACTAAAGATGACCCATTGGTCATCGACTGATAGGCTCAAAAGTGTCTCCCAAGTAGTAAAGCATCCAACTTTTCTAAATCTTTATCGCTTAACAGTAAGCAGCTCACATTTGTGTGCTTCGCTTGCGGCTGGCTGGTTTGACTTTGAGTTTGATCCATGACCTTGCAAATTCTTGCCGAGTTTACAATTTACAATGCGGGGACAACCGGTTCTACGCCAGTGAGCACTCATCACACTAGGAGAGATGTCTACTAAAAGCAAGAGCATGCTGGCTTTTGTGGTTCTTCTGTCCCTAAATTGTTGGTGTTAACTGTTAAGAGATAAAATGCAATGATAGTAAATAATTCCTTGTCACATTGTCAACCATTCCATCATTTTCTTGCATCAAAAACCATGATTCCCGGTCCCCTACATTTTTGCTCCAAAGGAAGTCTAGGTCAGGCATGGTCCATGTATAATAAGAGAGAGAGAGAGAGAAAAGAAGATTTGCCTATATCACAAATTATCTATGGTGATGGTCGATGGATCACAAAGCATTATCCAACGTGACATGGTATCCACCAAAACATGAGATCTTAATTGCAACTCTATGGACTTGTTTGGCATGGCTTCTAAAGCCGAGGTAAAAACATGTGTAGTTTTTCAAAATGGCTTCTTGTGAGTTTTTTTATAAATAATCGGCATAAAATAATAAATTATAAAAATAACCCACAGTTCGAAAATTTTACAAAAATGAACCGCTATGTCAGTTCGTCGAGTACTGGACACTCGACAAGCGACCTGTCATATTAAACGAGCTTGTCGAGTGCCCAGGACGTGACAAGTATCTTGTCAAACTCCCAGTGCACGACAAGGCATCACAACCAGGGGACTTGACCACTGGGTCGACAAGAGACTTGTCGAGTGTGACAAGTCTCATTTTCAACCAAAAAAATATTTCGAAATATAGCTAGTGGGATTCAAACTCAGGTGGGGGTTGAGAGAGTGGTGTTCTAACCAGTTGAGGTAGGGGGTATTTGTTAATTTGTTGCTACTGCATATAACCCAAATTTGTATAGTACTCCTATAAATCATGAAAGAGAAATATTTATGACAAGAAATAAGAGTCGAAAAATGACAGAAAAAACTAAAATTCACCAACTTTTATATTAAAAATATATTTTTATACAATCATAGGATACTTATTACCCAAATATATAATAATGTGATATGTATTGTTTGCATTTAAGCAATCAATGATTAAGTAAAGTATTATTCTGTGCAATGCAACAATTTTCAGAAATCTCTCATATCCTAGTTGGTTAGGACTTGGTCCTGGATTTGAATCCTACTTCCTACAATTCAAAATTATTTTTCCTTTGTCTCTAGTTGAGTGAAGTAATGTTACTCCCCCTTGTCCTGGGTTTGAATCGTGCTTACTACAATTCAAAGTATTTTTTCTAGTCGAGTATGATTGTACAACAATATATTTTTAATATAAAAATTTGGTGACACTCAAGTAGCAAATCATAAATATGTTACGTACTAGTTGTTCTCTCAATGTGACTCAATACAAACCAAAAAAACTTTAAATGACTCAAAACTATATGCAGTAGTAATAGGTTAGCAAATACCCACTAACCTAGTTGGCTAGAACACCACTCTCAACTCCCACCTAAATTCAAATCCCATTGACTATATTTTGAAATGTTTTTGGTTGAAAAAGAGGCTTGGTCTCTGGTCAAGAGGCTTGTTGTGGGTTGGGAATTTGACAAGATGCTTGTCAAATCCCGAGCACTCGACAAGCTCGTTTTACACGATAGGTCGTTTCTCGACAAACTGACGTGACGGTTCATTTTTGTAAAATTTTCGAAATATTGATTATTTTTGTAATTCATTATTTTATGTGAGTTATTTATAAAAAAAAAACTCGACTTCTTGTAGAAGAGAGAAGTTGAAGTTGTGGGCGGAGTAGTTTTTTTACCTTCTCACTCCTATCCACACACCCTTTACTAAAAAACTCTCCAAGTTTATCCCATAAGCCAATGTTTCGGGTTTCTCCATCAAAGAACTCTAAAAATCTTTTTAAAAAGTCATAGGTAGGTAGACCAAACAAACACATGAGGCTGCTCAGCAGCTATGTTTACCTGAAAAAATGCAATTAAGATGTAACTTTTAGCAATCCAACTGAGCTAACCGGCTCATAGGCATGCATGATCACAATTCACAAGTACTGATGTAATGGCTTGCCAGGCACTGTACAGGAATCATACACAGGATTACTGCAATAACCACTGTTAGGCTAAAGGGAGCTACAGGAAAGTCTCTGCGAGATTGTAACTACTAAAGTTGTAAGCACACTTTGAGAGCTTTGTTTGCACTCGCTAAAGTGGCATATCCACATGCCCCAATCCAAAGCAAAGCAAGCATCCCACACACAATTGGATTCCATGCAGGTACCAATTCACCTAAAAATTTTGATCCCATTTATATTGTGACAATTTCGTAGGAATTTTAAAGAAAAGAAAATATTCATTCACCAAATATGAGATTTCTTTCAAAATTTTAGTAAAATTTTTGCGTTCTAAACATATTCTTAAACTATTAAGAAAAAATATTATTCATACTTATAACCTCCTGCTTTGATATCATATAGCGCTTGATATGAGTCTGGTGGAGAAACAATGGTTAGTGTCATTTAAGATCAGTTCATCCAGAAGTTTAAATTGTTAAAGAAAAACAAATCATCATATACACTTCAAAAATTTTTGCATATACATCAATAACAGAAGAGGAGGAGAAGAGTAGAGAAGGGAAGAAAATAAAATGAGGAAACAAGAACATGCAACGCGGATAATATCCCCACAATGATTCTGGTTATGACTTTAGCTAATGTCTCTCGGCAAAAAACTCTGATGATACTGCCGCAGTGGAAGCCACACTTCCGCCACCTTCCAAAGCAAAGGTTCTCACTTTTGCTGTTGCAGGGACATGCTGTGCTATGCACACTTGTGCCAAAAGAAAAAAAGAAGAAAAGAAAAGATATCACTACTTATAATAGTGTTTGTTTCTGCCCTTTTTCTCCTCATTTTCTTAGTGGCAAATAAAAGGTATAAGATCTCCCAAACCAATAAACGGCAAAGTTAAGATCATGTATTTTCAAGTTACTGAGTTACCGTACTCGAAGTACAATTATTTTTCGCAAGTTGAACAATTTTTACAATCGAAAAGTATTCTAGCCACTCAAATTAACTTTCGATTCCGTTTACAAAAAAGCTACATTGCAAGAAAAAGAAGTTAGTGGATTCGAAATGCAGCAATTCCTTTTCTTCATGCTATCTTCTTTTATTTGACATTTCTTGAAGGCACTGTTCTTGATATTTGCTTGATGAAATGGTACAATTTTAATTTTAATATGCTTATGACTCTTGAGTGATACATCAAAATTTTCAATGATTTCTTTTAATAAAAACTTCAAACTTCAATGGTTAACAAATGGGCCAATGATAAATGGAGAATTGGCAAGTGCTACCTAAGGAATGAAAAGTGAGATCTCAGTGTGCAACATATTGCACTGAGGCCAGCCGATGACACAAAAACCAAGAACCAACAGCTCTAACTAGCTAGTCACACACACTTGATTTGATTTCCATGAAACAATCTTAGATCACTGAAACAAATCATGCAGGCAAAAAAAAAAAAACATCACTAAATAGTACTACATACACATCAAGAAATCAAACAAAGTAATAACAACACCACAATGCTCTACAACACACACACACACTTCAGACAGAGACCTCTACTCTTGGCTCGAAGGAGAAAGCGGCCACGAAGTCTCTGACATCTCCATTGCCATCGGTGCACTGAGGCAGCTCCTCCCATTGGTTGCTCCTCACATCACACATGAAGCAGCCATTGGCCTCGCCGGAGCTGACGCAGACCATGACGCGGTCGCCGTGCCCGACGCAGTTGACGTCCGCCTTCTTGCCGTAGAACGCGTGGGACATAGCCGGCGGCATCGCGGCCACCTGCCGCCACGTGCCCTTGGCGAACTCCCACACCCTCAGGCTCGCCGTGTCCAAGAACTCCGAGAGCACGACCACGTAGGCGCTGCCGTCGCACGCCACGACGTCTATCGAGTACTCGAAGTACACCGGCAGGATCCTGGGGAGCTCGGCGAACACGCGGCGCGTCATGTCGCAGGCCACCACCGTGCCTGAGTGGCTCAGGAAGTACGCCACGGCCTCGCCGTTGTGGCATGTCACGGCCGATGAGTACAGCCTCGACGCGCTGCGCTGCATGTTGGTGGCCACGACGTCGCCGGTCTTGCTCAGGAAATAGACCGTGTCGTCGCCGCCGCCTTGCATTGGCGCGTCCGGGGACGAGGTCTCAGTCTTCCGGGACAACGCAACGGCGTCGTACCATGCGTTCTTGGATGAGTTGAACACCACCATGGAGAGGTCAGAGAGCTCGCCCAGGATGAGAACCACGCGGTAAGGGGAACCGTACATGGCGATAGCATGGAGTGGCGGCGCGCTGGTCTCGCACGGCGGCGGCGGGAGCTCGCGGGACGCGCCGGTGAGAGGGTTGGCTACGGTGAGCGTGCCCGTAGCGTGTGCGCGGTAAAGCACGAGACCGCCCGAGGCGGCCACGGGCACGGGTTCGGGCCCCGCCGTACCGTGGCACCGCGCCCAGTTGCGCTCTGCGGCGTCGAAGGCGACGGCAGGGTGGGGCTGCTGTTCTTGGGTGTAGTCGGAGAGCATGAGAAACCATGGGTCCCGGGAGGGCGCGAGCGCGCAGGCGGCGCGAAAGGTTGGAGACTCGGCGGCCGCGCGCCACCGGCGACATACGGCGCGGAGGCGGAAGAAGCTCGCCGGTGGCAGCCGTGCGAGGACCCGCTCCAGCATGTCCTCGTGGAGGTCTCCAAGGCCGCACGGCGAGCTCTTGCGCTTCTTGGCACTGCCGCTCTCCACTGCCATTGCCAAACTGGTTGCTCTGTCCATCCTGTGCGCGATTTCAAGCCCAAAGATCTGAAACCAACAGAGAAGTAAGAGTCAGAGACGAGAGAGACGAATTGGAGAAAATCTTGACTCTCTTGGCCAAGCCAGAGTTCTTGAAGGCAACTAGTAATTGTACCTCAAGAAGTAGTTGTTCTTGTGTCAGACTTGCACTAGACTATTAGCAGTAGTAGTGGAAGCAGGGGAAGGGAGTTGTTTAGAGTGATGGAGGAAGGAAGCTTCGTGAGGAGGAGGAGGAAGGGGAGGGTCTTTTTGTCTGCGTTGACATGCGAAGAGGAAGGGAAACTTTGGGAGTGAGATGTCTCCCACCCCTCTGAGCGGCAAGCGTGGCTCTAGTGGTGGGGATGAGGCACCACTTGGGAGCTGTCTTTCCTTCTTTATATACAGCGGAAAGCCAATGGCAAGGATACAGATGCCCAACAGTGATAGGTGTGGTTGATATTTCTTATGTTGAGCCTCATATGTGATGCTAATTGATTCAGTCAAATAAATTTCTTTATCACGTGTAATCTTCAAATTTTTAGAGGATTTTTGTACATAAAAGAATATCATTTTAGTGAAATATGACTTTATTTTCTTAAAATGCTCTAATAACCATTACTACACTTAACTATTAATTATTTTAGATGCAAACAACACCTCGACCATATTAATAATAAGTAGAGATTCTATCAAATATTACAAATAGAATTGTAATACATTACATCATTTACTTAATATTGTATGAGAAACTTAAAAAACATATAAAAATAGAAGTTGTCTGTATCTGTGCCTAGTGATGAGTCTAAATCATATCCTAATCCGATCTTAACTTATATATCATTCGTAAGGATTCAACCTTAATCTAATAAAAAACATTCTTAAAATCCAATCTAACTAGTGGTGGATCCAAAAACTATACCCAAACCGGCAAAATGTAAACATAGTTTGCATAGTAATAAATGTATCTAGCGTCAGATAAACTTATATATAATTTCAAAAGTCTAGATGAGTAAATTTTCGTAAAACAACTTTAATTGGAAGGATTCTTTTTTATATTGGAGGGACTTAAAGTTAACTTTGAAAAACGGGGGAGGGGATTATTATATAATAACTGTTATCATAAAATTCTTTTATATTTATAGAGAATTTGGGGAGAGGGCTTGCCCACCCATGCCCTAAGGTGGATCCGTCTTTGAATTTAATCCTAACTCTTTTCCAATCTAATTTTTACTATTTTCAATTCTTATCGTTCTATCTATATAGACTCTAAAAAGACTTAAATATCATAAAAGGTGCTGAGAAAATGACAATGATCCATATTATTTTATAGATTGAACCATAGGATTGGATTTATTTGGACTTTAGTTGTTCGACTTTGATTCAATTTTTATTTTATCTTATTTTGAAACTATGCTAACATAATTCAATCCTAATTTATTCTCTAAGCATTTAAAGCCAACTAAATCCAATTCGTTCTGAACCCAATTCTCGTAAACACATTTAGATTCTATCCTTTATCACCCTAACTATATCTCCTAATTTTTGGATCTCGGAAACGAGAAGTAGTCTCTTTTATTTTATTTTATGTTAGTTTTTGAGAATCTCTCTTTTATTGTTTTGTTGGTAGTAATTGCTAAACATTTTAGTACGCAATGTTGTCTTAGTTATTTGAATTTTTTAAAAATAATATATTAAAAAAATAATTACAAAAATAACAGATATCGCAAAACTTTTACAGATCTAGCGTCTAATCACCATACGTCCTGGCGTTTGAGAAATTTCCTAGTTCCAATCGTCATATGTTCTAGTGATTAAAAATTGCGAAGATTTCGATCGCCAGAATATATGAGGACTGAAACTGTTGTTTTAGCTCAATCAGTCCAAAAGGCCCGACCACCATATATGTTGGTGATTGAAAATAAGAAATTTCTCAATTGTTAGGACGTATGACAATTGGATGTTAGATCTATAAAAATTTTATAATATTTGTTATTTTTCAGATTGTGTTTATTTAATGTATTATTTTAAAAAAAACTTTCCAGTAATTTTTCAGGTCCCATACACGAGAGGTGCTATACTGTTATTTTGAGTGTAACTTACTCTTGATACCGTTTATATAGCATCGGCCAAACTAGCTGAAACCCATGTGATTCCTGCTCTCTCTAGCACACACGCGCACACGGACATGTCCATCGATCTCACCGCCCTTTTGCGTGCATGTGCCCGCATGCCTGCCTAGTGCCTTAGTTGCATGATTTGCATCCTTTCTTGCCGAGGCATTGAGCTCTAGATTCATCTCTCCACCCTCCGATTTGCTTCTATATTCATACCACTAGCCTACTACCATTGGTGATGGTGGCCATGGTTGGCGCAGTAGACCGAGGTAGAGGATAGTGCATAACAAGAGTGATGGAGGAGGCGAGGATGCAGAGGAGACTTGGGTAGAGGAGGCAGGCAGCCGGCCATAATGTTTCAAAAATAGGAGATCCCCTTTTGTACAGCTGACAAACTCAAAGACAAACGTCTCAATATTGCACAAAAAAACTAGTGTTTGGCTCTTAAGACGAACTCCAACGCCCCCGCATTCACCGTATGCAGGTGGGCCTGGGCATTAAAAAAATATTTTTTCGCTCACGAGAGGAGAGAGACGATGCCTCCCGACGCGATGTGCTCCAAGCTCTGCAAGTGAGTCCGGGTGACGCCTCTCGAGTTGATGCGGCAGCATTGGAGTGGGTGGTGCAGCCTCGCGACGTGTTTTGCGGGCCCCACACGTGAACGAGCGAAGCTGGCGTACCCTCCAATGAAACGCACTGACAAGTGGGCCAAAACTAAATTCGGGCTCGCACATCAGTGGCTGTGGCAAAAGTGAAGTAGTGCGGCATGGGACGCACGTGGGTCCCACAAAACGCGTGAGGCTGCGTGAGTGCGCTCAGTCCACGTGTCGCGTGCACCGGGACGTGGGCGTGGTTAGGTCTCTGACAGGTGGGTCCTACAGCCGTCGAGTCCTATATGTCAGCCACTGTAAGGTATTATTTTGCGCGTCTGCTGGTTGGAGTGTAGTCGTTGGGGTAATTTTTGGGTCGGCACCACATGTAAGCGACACAAAAATGTAACCGTTGAAATTAGCCATTGGATTATTTTAATGATTTTTTGGTGTAAAAATTCGTAAAAATGCCAAAAATCCGAAAAAATTACCCAAAAATGCTGAAAAATTCTATGCTCCTCCTCCTATAAATATAGGGACACTTCACCTCATTTTCACTAAAACTCAACCAAATACCATACACTTTCCATACTTTCATTCTCGCAATATTTTTCGAAAATTTTTTCGATAGTCAACAATCTTCCCAGCGATTATGTCAATTGATTTGGCGAGCCGAATATAGATGAGGATAACACCCAGCCGTCAAGCAGCCAAAATCTGCCCAGTTTTCAACCCCCAATACCCGATGTTTTACCCACCGTTCGCTCCCCCCGCTCCATACGGCCAGACACATGCGTACGCACACCCTAGGTAGAATGCACCGGGGCATCCATACACACAACCCCCTTACAGCCCTTACGGCCAGAATCCTCATTTCGTCGGAGCTCCAGTCATCCCTACAGAAATGTCGCCGCTGCAAGCACCAAGAAGAAATGACCGCTCGACCCCCTCATCAGATACCAGCACTCCGGAGAGCACGCCCCCGGTCGTGAGCATGGAGGACGACAACGCTGGACAGCTGTGTAAACAAACGCTCTGGTCGTAACAGGACTACATGCGACTTGTGAGTGTTCATTTAAACATTAAATTTTGTTAACGCAGATTTGTTTCCCCTGTTATATCACAAAATATTTTGAACAAATTTTATTTTTTTTTCTCCAGTGCGTGGCTGAATAACTCCCTCGACCTGGTCGATGGGAACAACTAAAAATTCGACATGTGCTAGTCAAAGGTCACTGCGGAGTACAATACGAGCAGTCCGCCCGGTCGCAGACGAGACCTCAGGCACTGCAAATATCATTGGCAAAAGAACAATAAGAAAATTGTTTAGTTCAATGGCATCTTTTGTAGGTTGAGGGATGCCTACGCTAGCGGTCGTTGAGATGACCAGTTAATGTTGCAAGCACGCGACATGTACAGGCAAGAGGTTGGTCATCCATTTGTCCTGGAGCACTGGTGGAGTGCAATACGTGGTCAACCGAAATGGTGCCAAAGCTGTTTCTATTCTTCGAAAAGGGCTTGCGTCGACGAAGAAGGTACCCACACGTCGTCGTCGAACAACGAAGATGTCCCCGTTGATCATCCACGACCGCAAGGGTGGGACGCGGCGAAGCAGAAACGAAAAGGTAAGAGCAAACTGGGTGAGACATCGTCGGCATCCGAGGAGACCCTAGAGCGCATCGGCAAAGCCAACACCAAGCTTACTAGTGTGGCCGATAAAGTCCTTGTTGTGGCCGATAAATTGCAGGGGATAGCCAAAAGCAAAGAAAATGCTTCATTTATGAAGTCGTTGATGAAACTACTTTCGATGGATACATTCCATTTCTCGGATAACCGTAAGGCGACGCATGCGGCTGCAATAGAATACATCAACGAGTAGCTTAAGGCTATAAAGAATAAATAGTAGCCCGAACAATGTACTTTTCATTTCCAAAATTTTACTCGCACTATTAATTTAAGTCATTTCGGATTTTAGCCGTTGGAGTGGACGCATGTAATCGATATTTTTGGATTTTAGTCGTTGGAGCTGACACATTTACTCTATGCCTTTGGATTTTAGCCGTTGGAGTCGATTCGCTTCTCCCCCTATATATTTGGACCCCTCATGCCCTCATCTTCACAACTCAATAATTTCAACTTCACAACCGAAGCCCCCGCTTTTGGAGCACCAAGAGACCTTGCCTTGCCCCAAAAAAAAATATCGTCCAACTCAAGCACAAGTAGTGCTGAGGACGAAGCCATGAACCAAATGGAAGAGTTTGCGACGGGGTTTGCACAGACCTTTTTGACGGTCGAACCCCTTTTGTGTCACGCTCTTGGTGATGTTGAAGTCAGCATTCACGGTGTACCTCGCATCGCCGAGGAGGTAGCATAAGGTACATTGAAAGAGATCGCGAAGGCGGTCATAACCGTCTAGTCGCGGACTACTTCGCCGATGTTCCAGTCTACCCCGGCTACTTGTTTTGTAGAAGGTTCCGAATGGGGAGACCCCTTTTTCTGCGAATCGTCGAAGCTCTCGAGGGGTGGTCCCCGTACTTCACCGAGAGGAGAGATACCCTCAACCGAAAGGGACTATCTCCATTGCAGAAGTGCACTGCGGCTTTGCACATGTTGTCGTACGGCTCCCCCATTGATGCCGTCGATGAGTACGTACGCATCGGAGAGTCGACGGCCATCGGGTGCCTGGAGCGATTCGTCGAAGGAATAATCGATTGGTTCGCGGAGGAATATCTCCGTAAACCTAACGTCGAAGACTTCCAGCGTCTACTCCAGGAAGGAGAGGACCGCGGTTTTCCAGGGATGCTGGGAAGCATCGATTGCATGCACTGGGAATGGTGCAATTGCCGAGTTGAATGGAGGGGCCAATTCACTCGTGGTGATCAAGGAGTCTCTATAATAATACTTGAGGCGGTCGCGTCCAGAGACTTGTGGATATGGCATGCCTTCTTTGATGTCGCCAAATCCAACAACGACATCAACGTGCTTAATCAATCCCCCATTTTCACTAATATGTTGCGCGGCCAAGCTCCTACTGTTCAGTACTCTGTTAATGGGACATAGTACAATATGGGGTACTACCTGGCCGACGGTACCCCGAGTGGGTTGTCTTCGTGAAGACCGTATCATTGCCCAAACAGAGAAACTCAGGTTGTTTACACAACGTCAAGAAGGGGCAAGAAAAGATGTGGAGCGAGCATTTGGGGTGTTGCAAGCTTGATTTGCTATTGTCCGCGCCCCGGTCAATTTTGGCGATGGTCAACCCTTGCGAATATTATGAAAGTGCGTGTCATCCTCCATAACATGATAATCGAGGATGAACAGCACTCTTATGACTCAATCACTCAGTTGTACGATAGTTAAATGACATCAACCGTAATACTACCTACTATCCACGGCAGTGCTCTGCCAATTTTTGAACAGATGCTAGATCGAAATAATGCGATTCGTGCTCGCCTAACGCATCGGCAACTGAAACGGGATCATGTCGAGCACACTTGGCAGCGTTTCGGGGGCAATGGGACCGAGGAGTAGTTGTTTGTGCGGTCGTTAACGGCCGATTGTTTCCGAATTTTAATTTAGCACGTGTCATTTTTTTCCCAAAATAAAAATAATTTTAAGTTTTTTACATTATTTACAATATTTATCTTTTAATTTGTTGTCTTTGAATTATCCAAATTTTATTTTAGCGATTAGTTAATCTGTAATAAATATTGTATCTGTGGGCCCCACGCGAAGCGCTTTACGAAGCGCCGATGGGTTGGAGTAGGGGGTGCTTGAGAAGGTGCCTCGCGAAGAGCCTCACAAAGCGCAGATGGGTTGGAGTAAGGGGTGCTTCGCATATGTGATACAAAATATACTAGAGAATATTCTGTTGAATCGTCTCGCGAAGCGCCAATAAGTTGGAGACAGCCTAAGAAATCTAAACATGTAGTTGGATGTTTAATAAGATAGGTCTAGATTCCATCCACATGACTCAGATCATGCCAAATACCCCTAAAAAGAAAATAAGGTCCTCCAATTCCTAGTTTTTGGATTGATGAGTTGAAACAGTTTGGTGAAATAGAGTAGTAGAGTTAGTGGTTTGTTTGAGTGGAAACTAACTTTCCAATGAGACTTGAACTTGAGTTACACTAACAACTCAAACTTTCAAATTTACAGTATGTTTATAAAATTAGAACTAATTAAAAAATATTGTTTTGCCATTGGTTGTAGTTAATATTGTATTATATTCATAATATAAAATATTATTTGAAATAGTGAAACAGTGGAGCTATTCTCAAACACTTAAAAAACACTTTCTAATATATTTATATATTTAGAGTTGAAACTATAGGGATTCAATTTCTCGGAGATACAAACCGAATTTAGAGTGCGACCAAACATATCCTAAGCTACTTGGGCTATATATTTTAGTGGTAGCTGTACATTTAGATGTAGTTTAACAGATGACAGATAATTAGTCAGTCACAGGGTAGATGGAGCAGGTGGGTTTGACCTGTGCAAGAATCTACGAGCCGTGCACGAATTCCTGTGACAAGAAATAAACACTAAAGAAAGCCATAGCCCATAGGACAGGAGAGAAAAAGAACACACGAGCGAGGCCACACCACACATGCATGTGTAGTGAAGTGTAGTGTAGTGTCCTTTAATCACATCTCTCTCTCTCTCTCTCTCTCTCTCTCTCTCATGTCACTTTTGCTTTTAGCCGAAACCAAATAAATGGTACGTCTTGGTCCCAACTCAACTCCGACGTCGGATGTAGATTTAGGAAAGCAGGAGATGAGCACATATGGATCCAAGATCAGGTTGTAGGAACACCAATTATTTCATTCCACCACATGCTTCCAAGTTCCAACTCAATAATTTTAGTTTTTTCTTTCTTTTTTAGCACTAGCATTCTTATTTCTCCTGTTGTGCCTCTCACTTTCTCTTTCCAAATAGCAAAATTTTATTTTGTTAAGATAAATTTTACAAATAGTGGTATTTGATATATTGATAATACACATTTTGACTCAGCCTATAGTCGAACCTACAACCTTCTTAATCATTCGAGTGCATATGTGAGTGTAGCAAAAATTTAATTGAGCAATGTTTCCATACTTTCTAGAAACTATATTGCATTAAGAAAACCTTGAAGCACATCCCTATGTATTTTTATTTTGGTTTTTCGACACTAATTTTTATTATTTTTCATTGTTATATCACATGCTAACTATTTCACTTAAAAAATTAAATTATTTTAAAAAGACAGACAATTTACTCATAATATAGTAACGACTCATAATATAGTAACGAGGGTCATGGCATGCACCATTGTAATTAATTCAGATATATAACAAAAATTTGTTACATGCGGGCTAGTTATTTTTAGAGAGCAAAAGAAGAGGCCTAACATGGACAAACTAGAGAGAATATAGCAAGTACACTTAATCACCAGTAGAAAAATACAAAGAGCATCTATAGATCAACAAGAGAAAGTAAAAACTAGCAGTGCGTGCAGGCATTAGAAACAAACATGCAAGAGAGAAGCTGGCCAGGAGACTCCAAATGCATACAACCAAGCATGGAGAGAGAGAGAGAGAGAGAGAGAGAGAGAGAGAGAAGAGGCAAATGTGCATGTAGCCAGCTGCTTCCCCTCCTCTGATGCACACGCACATAACAGCAGCATGGTACCATGCATGTCAAAAGACAATGTATGTGTGTGTGAGAGAGAGGAGAGAGAATCCATGGCTGACCTTAGCAAAGCAAAAGTCACAGCTAGCTCTACAGTATAATAAGCCACAAAGCAACAAACACAACACACATAAGTTACATCTCTCTCTCTCTCTCCATCTTGCATTGCGTGCATCTCCTCGTAGGGGGAATCTCTTTTCTCTCTCTATATATGTTATATTTCTTGTTTCTCTATCATCTTGTTGTTGTGGGGTCGAGACATGGAAGCTTTTGCTTTTACGCAAGTCAAATGGATGGATAGGGACCTCTTTAGAGCAAGAGAATACAAAGGTGGGCCTCCTTTTCTTTCTTTTGCTTGATGTTTTATACTAAACAATAGTAATAGACAAAATCCTACGTGATTAAGCTATCACCCATATATTTCTATTAGGATTTCTAAAAGTAATGATTACCAGCCAACATGTGTACCTGTCTCCCTCCTATCAGATCATTCATATTACACTAATTCAAGAGAGTAGTAGTTTTTAGACACGAAGGTGATAATTACCTGAGTTTTTTGGATTATTAATTGTTTGTGTTTGAATGTATTGGAATCTTTTACATTATTAATGATAAATTATATTCAATTTTAGCATATATTGAATATTGTTTCTCCTCTAATTAAATATAACAACATTATCTCAAGACATATCTCTGAATAACACACATAATATATGTATTGCTTTGACACCACTCATATAAAAAAAACTTTCTATCTTAAGATAACTATAAAGATTATTCTTACTGCTCGATCATCAATAACAAATGACTAATACCAATCAAATCCACACACTAATATGTCACATTTGAATCGATTGTTTATTTCATATCAAAAGGTTGAATCAAGCCTTCTTATCCTCCTAGAATAGGAGCATTCTACTGCATCTTTGCCGAAGCAAGGCGACCTGAGCTTACACTAACCGAACATCATCGAGATTTTTATAACACACATTTGAACTAGATAATTTTGGTGACATCGGAAAATCAAATAACATCTTAAATTTGTGCGTTACATTTATCAAACAAAACAAAAGAAAACTAGGGTACAAAATTGTGGTGGCAGAGATCTCGACGCAGGGACACAGACTTCCATCTGGTACATGTCAGGCCCGCCTGTCCAGTGGGCCCTCAACTCCTTAAATATGATTCAGAGGCTCTACTGTTACTGTATCTCCTATCTTGCGTCTGCAAAACTTCTGCAACTTTGACGGTTCGCATAAATATTTCAGCGATTCAGATTGGAGTCTAAAGTTTTCAACGCTTGTATCATGTAGCCTTGGACCTGTCAGAGAAAAAACATATAACTACATAGCATTAAACATTGTTTTATCGTGGTTAAGAGTTGTTTACTTGTATTCCTCGGAATCGGCACAGAGAGAGAGAGAGAGAGAGGGGTACACCTTGGGAGCCTGACCAGGGGGCCCCACATAGCCATACTAAATTCTACAGGTGGATGCGTGTGTGTGTGTGTTAGACTGTGTGTGGTGCTAGTCTTAGAGCGTGGTTGATGGGTCATTGTTCTTGGCTTTTGCATGTTACTTATCAATCCTAGATCCTACATATAACAATCTATGCTTTTATCATTTTTTTTAGTAGCTATGGTTTTATCAATTTTGTTTTTTTTTATTGTAGGGCTCAGAATTTATATGAATGTGTCTAGTAATATAATTAGATGGTAAAATAATGCGAAAGTATTTGTCCAAAAGAACCGTTTCATTTTGATTTGAATGATTCGAGGGAATCTGAAAATGCCTCTTGTGAGGTATATATGTGGGTTCAATAAATTTGAGTTGGTCGTAGATGACCCACCAAGCCTTTTTATTCGCTAAAAGAAGCTCCATCAGATCTGGGGTAGAGATCCTCTACATTAGAGTGTAGAAAATATGCATACATCCATCTAGGTGTGAATCTTTCCATTGAAATCACAAACTTGTGTCTACATTTTTGTATGAGAAATTCTTGTTATCTCCAAACCTCAACCCCTACGCCACCACCCCACCACAATTAAATCCTAGATAATTAGATTAAGAATAATACTTCTATATTTTTTAAAACTAAATTATACAAATTTTAAAGCAATGTAGTTAATATTGAGTAGCAAGTAGTTAGAAACTAAATGCATGTCGGATGTATATTTTTTATTGTTGCAAATTATCCCCATTCCTGTGGATTATTATCTCTAATTAGCAGCAAACATTTGTGACAAATCAATCAATGAAAACCTAATTGGACTCTTTCACTACACAAAACCAAATAAAGAGAAATAAAGATCAGGATCCAGCCAAAACTTCCTAAAAACCAAGAAAGATGCTGGGGGAGCGAGAAATATATATATATATATATATATATATATATATATATATATATATATATATATATATAGCAACTCAAATCAAAATAAAGAGAGGTAGATCAGATGAACAAGAAAAAGAAAAAGAAACCCTCCTGGCTGCCCTGCGAGAATAGATGGATAGGCGCAGTACAAGTGTACAATCACTGGCAAAAGCAAGCATATATGCTGCAAGCTTCTGGTCACAAGTAGACACATGGATTTGCTACTTGCCGGCCAGTGTTTTTGCAGGGCTCTGTGCATGCTGCAAGTTTGCAGGAGTACCAAAAAAAAAAACTTATAAAAAAAAACTAAGTAAAGGGGAGAGACTAAAGACACGGGCGGACGTGACGAGACGAGGGGGTGGTAGCAGCACCTGCAAGAAACGTCCTTCCATCATTTGTGACCCCTCTTTAACCTGCTGCTATGGTTGACCTATGGCCTTGGAGAATCCAGACAAACTGCTCTGCTTCTATCTCCCAACCGTACAAATGCACTGTGAAAAACTTGTTAATTATTTTTTGTTTTAAAGAGGAATGTTTCAATAATCTACTTGTAGAAAAATCCTCTGGTTTTTCATATGTGTAGGTGGTCAGTTATAAGTTGGCATGGATCAGCTCCTGTATTTGGGAACTATATCTATTCTTTTTTAATATGTTGTTTAATTGTTTACATGATTTTTGAAAATAATATAACATTATAATTATATCATAATACTTATAATTAATATTGTAAGTCTGTTGTTTGCATGTATGTGATTAGTGATCAAGTAGAGCAATTAATATATATGAGTATATTTTAGAAAGATAAGATTGTTTTTCACTTTAAAAATATAGAATAATATTTTTTAAGTTGAACTTTTCCTCTTAAACTAATAGGTAAAAAAAGAATGGAGGAATAGTTTTTTTTTACTTGAGGTTAGAAATATTTTCCATATTTTGAGATGATGAGAAGGGAGAGAAAAATTGGCGAAACTTTTTTATACATAAGTGGGAGAAATGGAAATGTAACACAAAAACTCAAAAGTAAAAACCCACTGATTTTGTAGAATGGTCTGGTTGTTGGACGAAAGGGACTATATATTATGCCACGGTACTGCAATAGGTCCTATGCACAGCAGTAGTGTTTGTTAACTGGGTCTCGGTTCCACATATTTGGAATTTTATGAGTTAAAAAATGAGGAAGAGAGGCGCATATGTTTTCTAATTAAGTAAAATTAATTAGAGAACTTGTCAATGTGCTTAGTTTGCAGATATGTCTAAGATTTACCTGCAGTCTTAAGAATTTGAGCTGTCAAGAGAGTATGTGCTTGTTTTTTCATAAAAAATTTGCACTATCTAAATTATATTTAAATCTAAATTCAATCTCTACCTCTATCTCTCCTCATCTTCCTTCTCCTCTCTTCCTCCAACTGCTGCAGCCGCCTCCTTCCTCCCCAATCCCCTTCTCTCTCGCCGATCACCGCTGCCTCGTCGCACCATGTCCTTCTCTCCCTTGCCATTGCCTCCTTCCCTCTCACTGCCACCTCCCATTGCCTTCATGTACGGTCGACGGCACTACTGTCGCCTCATTGTCCCGCCTCTGCCCATTGTCCCGAAAAATTAAGGAGGGGGCCGGCTAGATGAATTATAGAGGACTAGATCTAATAAAAAGAGTTTGATCCAAAGGTGAAGAGAGGTGTATGTAAAATAATAAAAAACAAATATTTGCCCATTACTAAAATTCAAGAATTTATCAGCCTAAATATGTACAAAATTAATTTATTTAGTTGACGATAAGTGAGTGAAGCATGCATCGTTTTCTTAGCAAAGCTTCAAGCTTGCAAGCATGCCTTAGCAAAGCTCTAGCAATGGATTGTTCAGATATGATAAGAATGAGAACTAAATAATTTTTAATAAATTTTAGAAATATTTTTCTTCAAGGACAAAAAATCTCATTTCATATGCCGGTCATGTGCTACTACAGTGCTCAGAGAGCACTGGTCGATTTATGGTTAGGTCTTTTTCACTGTCGGATCTGGTTAGTATCTACCTACTGAACCATCATTTGATCTGCATGGAGCTTTCGATCCACGATGGGGGGTCAAAAAATCCCTTAAAAGATATATTACAAAGATAGATCTGAAGAATTGTAAACATCACATATTGTCACAGTAAAATTTAATGATAGTGGTATTACTTCTATATACACTCTATGTATACGAATTAAAGAGGATATAAATTTAAGAGAACAAACATTAATAAAATAAATTGTTATCTTTGAATTTTTTTTTCTCTATTTTCTCATGTGTTCATCTATTAATATTTGTGTTGATGATCTTAGTATGAGCAGAAATAACAAGACAATTTATTAGATTACAACAAATTATTAGCACAAATCACTACAAATAAATACACTTCTTTATGTTCTAATTTTTATATATTAAATCTTGTGATTATATATGTTTTATTTCAACAAATTCCAATCTATTACTTGCTTGATTCAGTAATTTTGATCCATTTTAATCTAATCTATTTTGATAGAAAAATGGGTGCCTAAACACAATTAATCTAAGTCTGTTAGTTATGATCATATGACCTGATCGATCTCCTCTCTCAAGCCTGGTCCTAGTTTTCTCATATTAGATGCGTGAATCGGTTTTGTTGTCTAAACCTGGAGAATTTTTTTTGGAATAAATCCATATGATGATGCGAAGGTACTAAATGTACATTAGTTTAATTAAGATCGTGGTGATACTGATTTCTATAGTGCTGTCGTCTCGATATGTTTTAACTATACCCACGATCAATCGTGTATCCATCGCATAATTATTGGAATAATTAGTTGGTGACTCGTAGTCGTCCTAGGCCAACAGATTTTGTTTTGTGGTATTAACTTGCAAACCTCCAGCGACATCATTAGTTTGTCAATGTCATGTGTCCTTCGTACCATTACGCACTGTTATGTAATATTTGTGTTCTTAATAAGATAGATAGTTTTGGGTGGTAGTGGTAAGCGTGAAGATATTGGTATATTCTTTGTTTTCTTTTCAATGTTGGGGATTTAGTTTCATTGGTGTTATTATCTACGGTACCGAGTTTTTTTAGAAAGTTTATTTGGAATTCAGAATTATTATTTGATCAAGGTTTGAAAATACTGTGTGTGGCATTTTTTTAGACAATATTGGAATATTGGATACCTTTTATCAATGAACTTAACAATGGCAATACACACACATATTATTCTACACCCATTCATAAAATACCTATTTTATACCTAGTTTAGGAGCCGTAGATCTAATTTACTATAAAGAATTACATTCGTTGGATAGAAGTGGGAGTTATGATCTTTTTAACCATTAACACCGTTAGTCAGTCACAGTAATATTTTCAAATATTTTTTAAGTAACTGAATCCTATCCACACCAAGTGTCCCCCATATTCTCCACCTTTTCCTATTGCGTATGTTTGTATTCTTGGTTCATAGCAGAACGACGCCATCTGAGTGAATCCCCCTTCTGCTCGCAGCCGTGTGCCACCGGTGCACCCCGAGCCACCGCCCTAGGCAGAGTCACTAGCCTGAGACGGTGCTACCCTAGATGCTGCGCCCGAGACACCACAGCCACCATGGTCGCAACAGCCGCTGTCACCATAGCCGTATTGTCCTCTTCAATCTAGGTAACAACGTCTGTGATGAATGTTTCAATTTCATGTTGAACAATTTTATTTTTTATGTGATTTTTGCTATTTTAATTCATCCCAAGAATTTTTACATCTCCTTATTCTCAAGGTCAAGAATGAAATCTGACATTGTTATTCAATAATTCTGAAAGGAAGTTATTGCACGTGTAGATTTACTTGCCGTCAGTTAGTTACTGCCGTCAATAAAATTAAAATCTCCATGCAGCATTCAACGATCCAGAATGTGGGTATATGATAACTATTCTAGGGATGAGTATAGAATAGTTTCTCTCTATATATAGTGATACAAGTCTATATCTAGATATAAACTTAATAATTTGTACTCACCTCATCCACCATTGAATGAGTCCATCCCAATTTAATCTAAAAACAACCACCTATTAACCACCCACTTACAAAATAGCGTTAAAAACTCCATCAAACTCAATCTCGTATGTAGTGACGTCATCCCACCTCCACCAACCATTCCTAACTTAGTATTATCCCATCTCCCTCTTGGTGCCCCGCCTTCAAAAAATTTGCTACATTTTGAACGTGTGTTTGTCATAACTTGACATATAGTTGCTACACACAAGCTAATTTTTTTTTTGTATTTCTACGTTGTTCCATATAGCCAGAATAAAATGTCATATTTTTCTCTTTCATAAAAGTTGCTACATTTTTTTATTGGTTTGCTATAATTTGTTTTGTATAGCAAAATGATTTATGTCACTAATGTGAAATTGTTGTAGTTTCTTTTATGATATTGTTTTAGTTGATGCTATATATATATATATATATACACACACACACACGCGCGCGCGCGCGCTATACAAAACAAATTATAGCAAACCAATAAAAGAATATAGCAACTTTTATGACGTCGGTTTTTGATAGCGGTTTTTGATATATTACCTCGGTTTTTGATATACAAATCTATTTAGTCCCGAATGATCTTAGTGAGTCTAGTGAGCCTAAGTGTTTCTGGTTCCAATAGTATCAACACTCCGAAGGCAAAAACTCTTATTTTTCTTCAGCACCATCTGAATAAAGATATGAAAATCAAGTATTTCATGGAGAAGGATTCACTTGTATTGTAGCAACTCTTGAAGGATCATTTTAATTAAGAAAATATCATTATTCTTCCTCAAACGCAATATGATTGGCTAAAGTTGCACTTACAAAACTTCAAATTTGTGATTGGATATAATTCAGTTCTTTACTGTATAGTCTCTCAATTAAAATTTTGTAAGAAAGAAATTATAGATGATAAATTGATAGAGAAGATTTTATCTACTTTCATGCCACTAACCTTGTACTCCAACAACAATATGGGGCTGAAAATTATGATAAGCACTCTGTGCTAATTTTTGCATTATTAGTGGCATGAAAACAAAATTAGTTACTAATGAAAAATCATAATGCTCAACCGGTTGATTCCCAACATGTGCCTAAAGCACATACAACTGATTAGAGGTTTAATAATTGGCGTAGATGAGAGAGAGGCTGATGAGGTGGACGTGAACGAGTAAGAGGAAGAGAAAATAAAAATTACACTGTAAACAAGAGTCATGATAACATCAAGACAAAAGAAAATCTCATGTCAACAGCCAAGTGAGCCAACTAAAAGTCTAAGACAAGTTTGTCATAAGTGTGGATGCAAGAATTATTGATCTCGCATCTATTGTATATCAAAACACTTAAACAAAATTTATCAAACAATGATGAAAGATAAATAAGATAAGAAGATCAAAAGCAAGACATTATACTGGTTTGCCTGAATCAAACATAACTCCACACAATGACGATGACAACGATCTATTGAAGTTGGAGCTCGAGAATTTTGGATATCATGAACAATCTCATTTAGATATATTTGATTTTTAGTTCCCTTTGAAATGTTAAATCAAGCACATATATTTTGTGTTTTCTTGTTGAACTATTTAGTTATATTTTTGAGCAATGTTTAATTTTAATGTATTAATTTGCATACTTAATATTCTTTTAGAATACCGCATATTTACAATCCAGAGAGAATGAATGGGACATGTCTGGTAGACAGTTGTATCACATATACTATCTTAACGGGTAGAAAATTCTTTCAAACTCTATTATTAAAAAAAGGGAGCGTAACAACTATTGCAAATGACTATGTGTTAATCATGGGTTCCATCAGAATTTCATTGATCCTCCCTCTGGGTGTTGAAATAATTATTATTATATCTTGAATCGAAATGTATCTTTCTAAGTATTAAAGACATTTGAGAAAATAGTTTTCATATTGAAACCGACACTAGGAATGATATTGAATATCTTCTCACAAAAAAATTAGTCGAATGTCAAAAATAAGTTGTTGAAAGGCTCCGGTTTTCTCCTCACGGTTGTATTATACATATATTCGATTTAATTACAAATATATTATGATGAATTTAAAATTTAAAGACCCAAATTCTTTCAAATTATGACATGTGTGATTGGGTCATCCTAAGAAAAATTTGATGTGCCAGATTATAAGTAAGTAATTACTTTAGTCATAATATTCAACATAATATAACTTCCCTACTCTTGAAGAATTTGGGATGCATGTGCAAAAGATAAGCTCAACATTTTGAGCACTTTATGATTTTAATAGATGCTTCACTCGGTGGATTCTTATATGTTTATTGTCCACCTACAATCATGTTTTTCCGAAACTAATTTCTAAAATTATAGAACTAAAAGCCTAATTTCTAGATCATCAAATCCAATCTATTTGAGTGGAAAATGCTGGAAAATTCACATTTAATTTTTTTGATGATTATTGTATGATTTTGGGCATAAATTTGAGCATCTATTACCTTACGTCTATACTCAAAATGGCTTGGCAGAATATTTGATTTAGTGACTTTAATTGATTGCGAGACCTTTACTGCAAATTTCTAAATTATCCACCAATAGTTGGGGACATGCAATCTTATATGCCGTTGCATTAATACACATCCAGCCTACTGATATCATGATTACTCTCATTTGCAATTAGTGCGTGGTAGAGAATCAAACATTTCCTATCTATGAGTTTTTGGTTGTGCAGTATATGTGATAATACCACCACCATAGTGAACATCTATGCGTCCTCATCATAAGATGGGTATATTTGTTGGATATGACAGTCTGTAAATTACTAAATATCTTGAGCCCATGATAGAGAATTTTGTTATGGCTTGGTATGCTGATTGTATATTCGACAAAGGCATTTTCCCGGTATTAGGAGGAGACAAAAGATGAAATTTAAATTGCTGTGAAGTTTCATAGAATGAAAAATATCTTCAATATCTAGATTCACATACTTTTAAACTGAACTGGAAGTTCAAAAAATAAGTGACTTGCATAATTTAGCAAATAAATTGCCAGATGCATTCATTGATTATAAAGTAGTGACTAAATCATATATACCAGTTGTAAATGCACCACATAGAGTAGAAATATCCTAGGAAAGTAGTATATCCACTGTGCCTCTCTACGCTAGAAACAGAGGAGACATATTGATGCAAAAATATGCAAATATGCAGAAAATAAAATCTAATAAAGATAGTCGAACCCTCCTTAAATCTCTTGAAGATACTTTTTTTTTATAATCTCTTGAAGAGACTTAATTTGAAGGTGAGGAGTCTCCTAAAGAGGTTCATCATGAAACGAAAATCTCAGCAAATTAGTATGTGCAAAATATAATAATAATAATGCTAGGATAGGAAACAGCTAGATTAGATTGTTTTGAGAAATGATGAAGAATTGGCAGATGTTAGCATTGAGATAACTATGAGTTTTGTGAATACGGGAAAAACTTATAATAGAAATACTGCTATTGTTAACAATTTCTTTGTCTTCATGATTGCTTCTTCAATTTCTAATGATACTAGAATCAAATCAATAGATGAGTGTTGGAAGCACTCAGATTGGAAAAAATGGAAAGAAGTAATTGAGATTGACTTGGACCCGTTGAATGAAAGAAAATTTTTTGGCTCTTTAATTCAAATGACACAATATGTTTTTCTATATGATACAAATGAGTCTTTATAAGAAAAAGAAATGCAAACAATGAGACTATAAAGTAACATTGGTGATCCAAGGATTGACGCATGACCTAGTATTGATTTTGAATAGAGTTATTCTCCTACTATGAATGGCATTTCGTTGCATAATATCACTGGTAGAAGGCATGACTTTAAATATGCAGTTAATGGATGTTGTGACCGCATATTTACATGGGTTAATAGATATTGATATATTCTAAAGGAGCAATAAAATTGGAACATGTACAGTATAAATTTGCATAGATCATTATATGGCTTGAAATTATCGGGTAGAATATGGTACAACTGATAAGTGAATTCCTCCTAAAAAGGAATACATCAATAATGACATTTGTCTTTGTGTGTTCATAAAGAAGTCATAAAATGACTTTTTTTTATAATTTTAGTATATGTTGATGATATAAATATTGTTGGAACTACAAAAGAAGTTAAGGAAGCAAAGTTATGCTTAAAGACGGAGTTCAAAATGAAAGACTTGAGTAAAACCAATTATTGTTTCAGTCGGTAGATTGAGCTTCTCCAGGAAGGAATATTTATTCATCAGTCAACCTACTTGAAAAATATTGTAGAGAAATTCTATATAGATAAATTTCATCCACTTATCACACTAATGGTCGTATGATCCTTAGAAATGGACAAAAACCCATTTAGTCCAAAAGAGAATCACGAGAATAATTTAGAACCAAAAGTTTCTTACTTAAGTGCCTTATGAGCACTATTGTATCTTGTGAATTATACCAAGCCTGATATCACATTTGTGGTAAACTTTACTAGCAAGACATACTGCATATCCAATCAGAAGACGTTTGAATGACGGCAAACATATCCTCAGGTATCTTAGAGATACAATAGATATCAGTTTATTTTATTAGAGAAATCAAGATAAGACATTGGTGGACCATTTAGTCATTTTTTATTTATATTATTCCTATATACTAGGTCCCAGATTAGTTATGTTTTTCTCTATAGTTATACAACTATTTCTTAGAAGTTTGTTAAATAGACATTGGTCGCAACTTTAACAAATTACTCAAAGTTAGTTGCATTGTATGAGACCTTATGTGAACGTGTATGGTCGAGATCTTTGATACAACACGTTCAACAATCTTGTGGTATTGTAATAAATAATATTATCTCGTCCTGTACATGAACAATATTGTTTATATTACATTAATGAATAGTGGATATGTCAAAAATAACTTAACAAAATATATTACTCCAAAATTCTTTTATCCTCGTGAACAACTCTAGAAGAGTGGTGACATAATTACATAGAAAGCTTGCTCTGGTGAGAATCTGGCAGATTTGTCCCCAAAACCTTACCTACATCCATGTTTGAAAAATATATTCATGGTATTGGAAATGTAGACTGAGAAAACTATTGTCTTTACGGGGCACAACGGTTAAATAGACAAATAAAATGTATAGACCATGAAGACGTTTGACTAAATTTTACTACTCAATTTGGTCACATTTTAGCGATCGAAAGTTAGATCTTTAAGATTAATGTTGTATTCTTTTTCCTTATTAAAGTATTTTTCTGAATGGGTTTTTATTAATTAAATTTTTTTTATTGAGGAAGCATATGCAACACACAACAATACACATGTTATGCATTCTTTTCTCCGATCGTGTTTTCCCACTTCGTTTTTTTGACAGAATTTTTAACGAGATATATTCATGACATGGTAATGTCCAAAGAGGAATGTTATAAATATTTTTTATGTAGACATTACCAAAATACTTTTAGAGTTGTTCTATCTGTTTCATATATATATATATATATATATATATATATATATATGGATGATGTTGATGAATATAAAGAGCGGCTCATTACTACAGAAATGCAGTCCACTAACCCCTATCTTCTAACGGTTATATGCAATCTGGGAGAAAACCGTTAGTGTACAAGGACCGCAGTGGAGAAGAGGTTTTATACTAATGGTTATGGTCTGAGAAACCTTTAGTAAATAGCACGTAACTTTTACTATCGGTTATTTGTGTACAAACCGATAGAAGAGATAAAATTTACTATCGGTTTGTTTATTTAACTGATAGTAAAATTACGTCATTTTTACTATCGGTTATTAGTGTACGAACCAATAGAAGAGATAACATTTTACTATCGGTTTGTTTATTCAACTGATAGTAAAGGAACGTCATATATACTAATGGTTATGACAGTAGGGACCTTTAGAAGAGAGGAAAGCACATAACTTTTACTATAAGTTATTAGTGTACGAACTGATAGAAGAGATAACATTTTACTATCGGTTTGTTTATTCAACTGATAGTAAAAGGATGTCATATATACTAATGGTTATGACAGTGGGGACCTTTAGAAGAGAGGAACACACGTAACTTTTACTATCGGTTATTAGTGTACGAACCGTTAGAAGAGATAAAATTTTACTATCGGTTTGTTTATTCAACCGATAGTAAATGGACGTCATATATACTAATGGTTATGACAGTGGGGACCTTTAGAAGAAATGAAAGTTCACTAACGGTTGTATTTTGAACCGATAGTAAAATAGTACAAGACCTTGGGTTAAACCCGCGGGAGTTTTCCCTCCAGTGCAACCAAACACATTTCCAAATAAGTCTCTACTCGCGCGCGGAAAACCCTAGCCTCCCCGACGTCCCCTTTTTCGCTCCTGCACCACCATTTCCGCTCGCATTTGGGTTCTCCACCGCCGCCGGCCACTGCATCACGCTTCATAGGCCACTCCACGAAATGTAAGTGTTCTTGACCAACCCGATTAGAATTGTTCTTGCCGCTTGCATTTTATCTCTTTTTCTTTGCTAAATTGATTTTTGGAAAAGTTAATAATGTTTCAGTCGTTGTTCATTACTGATAAATATGTATTGTTGGTCATTGAGATTTGTAATCGAGTTCGCATCTGTCGGCATCTCTATAGACCAAATGTGTTAATTATTACAAAATTGAGTATCAAGAACAATGGGCAAAATTTTGTTTATATCCATACTCTTGTCAAGATTCTTACTGAATATGTTTCTGTTGTAAGTTGTTTTGTTAGCCTCGTTGTTTTGGGTTGGCTGCATTTGTCCTCGGCCTCCGATCTCGACCAATCACATCTTCAACCACTCCAGTCGTGACGACCTCCTCTACCTCGACCTACGACCATCTCCACGACAACCATCGACTACATTTCCTCGACAACTGCTTCACAACCATGCCCATGGCTACAATAGCTCCAGCAAACATGATCGGTAGAGTGGGTCAACTTTGAAATTAATTTTTTAATCTGGATTATGTACAAAAATAAAAAATCCTGTTCTCTGTGGTGTATTTGTGAATAATTAGATTCAATCTGTCCAATGTGTGTATCTCTGTATTGCTGTATCTGTGAATGCACATTTTTCATTTGTATAGCTGCTTATAACATATTCTAACGGTTTCTAACTCAGAACTGTTAAAAGAAGTTATGCTAGTACTAACGGTTCATAACCTACAACCGATAGAAGAAAGTTTATAATACTAACGGGTTTGAGTACTGAACCGATAGAAGAAATTTAACAATACTAACGGTTGTGAGTACTGAACCGATAAAAGAAAGTTTATAATACTAACGGTTTCGAGTACTGAACCGATAGAAGAAATGTACCAGTACTAACGTTTGCGAGTAATGGAGCGTGGGAATATAGATATTGTACTAACGGTTTGTAACCGTTATGCTAGGTTTCTTCTATCGTGCCGATCACTAGTGGTAAGAGAACCGTTAGTATAAATCATTTTGAACCGATAGTGTAAAGTATTCTCCTGTGCTCATCAATTATTATCTGTGTGAGTGATCCAAGTGTGTGCGGAAACAACAATACAATCCATCAAATTACACCATAATCTTTGTTTTGAAGATGTAATATAATCCTATTTTTTTTAAATTATCCTCATAACTATTATTACATTGATTCAAACACCGTACCTGCAACATTAACAACAACTATTTGATATAGAATTATAATCTTACTCTGTATTTAATAACCTAAAGGCTAAAATGATGAGTAAAAAAAGGAAAGGAAAAAAAAAATAGACTCTTTCTATTTCAAAATACGACCACACTCTCCTTTATTCTTGTTTCACGATTAAGATTGCACGTAATTCATACCTTCTGAATTCCAAATGACACCATTCCCTCCGATAACTTCTACTCCCCTCTTTTTAAAAGAATAACGTTTTACAAAACAAAATTTTTATTAAAACATGATATTCTTTGTTTTCAAGATGAAATATAACCTCATTTTCTAAATATATTCTCATAGTCATTAATCTATTTAATCATTATTTATTTATATGTAAATAATTTATTTATCATATTAATTATAGGTACTTGAGATAAATATATAATCTTGTTTCATATTTTAAAAATTGTGTAGAGAGTTAAAATGATTTTTGTAAGAACTGTGGGAGTAATATAATTAATAAAGTAGTATGGCGGATCTTTTCCTTTATTTTTTTGAACTTCTCCCTCCTTAATCCGAGTGTACAACTTCACAAGTGTAAGGGTCCTTGTACTGGGTGTATATGCCACACGTCGGTACTAAAAAAAGTTGGTTAAAAATAATGGTCAAACTAACTCGCTAACCTATAGTTAGGGAGCTTGGTCTAATCATTCACGCATGGAAATCCGTCTTGCTAAGCTAATCATCGTAAGCTCGAATTAAAATGCAGTAATTAATGTAGCATCATCATGATAAACATAAAGCTAGCGTCCGCAAAAGAAGAGACCTGGCTGCACAGTTCGTACGAATAGCACAGCAAAGCGTGTCTTCTTGCCTGCCCTTCCATCCGTACATACGTGCATGCATGCAGCTGCTGCTGGTTGATATTGGGCGGCAAATAGTTTTTCTTTTTGAGGATAAGAAATGATACACGATACATTGACACTGTTTGCATGACATTCTTCTTTCAGTTTTTCGGACAAGACGAAGCCATGTCAAATATAAGGACTTTAAAAGAGTTTATTGTGGGGCTCTTTGGCTTATACAGATATAAGTCAAAGCCGCTCTGTCCAGTTTATATGGTTTGTTCTTTGTATCTCGTCTTATCTGAATTTTAGTTTATATGTTAAAATAGTACATGAACAAATTTTTACCCAAACTAATTGCAATCCAAGATAGTATTACCTGATTTGTGTCCCACAACTTATATTTTAAAAATTGTCTATGGATTATTTGGTGATTGAATATTCTGGTGATTTAACATGGCTTTTATCCCAGGATCTCCTTCTTTGTTATCTAAAACTCTACGTGCTATCATTCATCAAATCAGCACAAAATACATTAGAAATAATGGAACATATTATATATTTGCGTAAACTATTTTATCAAAATTTGACATTGTTGGAAAAAAAAAAAAAAAGATAAACAAACTTTTAATATTTTGTATTTTGATATGAGTCACCCAATCAACTACAGACACCTTGTAGTGGCAGTGGTCAATGTGTCGGATACCTGTCTTTTCTGGCTTGCTGCCTTCGATTACCGTAGACTATGTACGACTGCCGCCTACAGGCTACAGTAGATAGTGGTGTAGAACAAACGCATTGCACTGTAGATCAAATCAAGCCGAATTTATAATTTTGAGTGCTCGTGCATGGAATATTATGGCATCACACGTGAGACAAAGATGGAAGCCAACTTCTCCTCCTTGGTATTTGCAAAAGGCAATTAAAGCCGAGTAAGGTGTGAGTGTGTTTTGCATTGGATACTGTTAAAGACAGTTCAAACGCAGCCTTAATACGGGTCTTAAAACATCTCAACTTGGTTTACTCATCAGTCATCACACGAGTTAAGCAAAAGTTTAACAACTTAAAACGTACCCCTTTTGAGAGTACCAACATGCAACAGCACGTGACTTGGGAGGCAAAGAATGGTTATGCACACACATGTTTGAGGCTGCGTGCAATTATAAGGCTAAGTATATTTTTTGTATGTGTGCTTCATTACTTATTTTTCTTAAAGAGCTTTGGTAAGTAGTAGGTATTTTGTTTTCTAACTTATATGTATTTTTTTTTGTTGTTATATCAAATTCTTCTATTTTTATATTTGATATATTTTTTATTCACCCATCCCCCACCTACAAGATCCTTGAGAGGTGGTTGATCCATAGTGGACATCAACAAGGTGATGAGATCATGGCAACACCATTATTTATGGGTGGTAGTGACGGCCAACAAGGGAGATGGATGTGACAACAGTATAGAGAACAAAAAGGTGATGTGGTAAAACAATGATGCAGTTATCTATGACGAATTGTAGTGATGATGATGATGGCATCAATGGCCAACTAGGTGAGAGGTGTGACGGATTGGGGAAAGAGAAAAAGTTTATATTAGATCTAGATTCAATATGGTAAATAATGCAATTCTAAAAAAAATACATGCAACTTAATAACCTCCTTTCCTCTTAAATTACTCTTCCTCTTTTGAGAAAGTTCTTGCATGCCCATCTTTTCACAATTATAGAGAGGACTACAGTTTTGTCATGTGACATACACCACACCATCTATATAAACATCATCTATAAGAAGAGCAGAATGCAGCTCAATGAGTGCTACTATTTTCACACAATGTATCCGGTTAGGGTCGACATAATAAGTGGCTAAGTACACAAATTATCTGCTGCAACAATGGAATGGAATGGCACTGCCATTTCCATCTAAAAAGATTTCAAATCTCTCCTAGTGTGAGAGGGCATGAGAAGGAGGCCAAAGGAGGAGCGAACTTCTCAACTTTAGCTCTCTCTCACACACTCTTTTGCCTTTCTCCTTTTCCAAGGAGGAGGCCTTCTGGTCAGCCTTGCACGCACATTTGGTTCCATTTTTTTCTTTGGCTTTCTTTTAGCATCCTGTATGGACTATGGAGCATACAGCTATATATGCTTTGTCCTTGTCAATTTTGACTCGCCAAACCTGCCCTTTGGCCAAAGGGTGGATAGAGTTTGTCAAAAGGGAGGGAATTGAAAGGTTAAACGAGCTCTCACTTTTGCCAAATTAATGTTCCAAGCTTTGTAATTTTAGGCACGCTCTTCCTAAAGTTATCTTTGTTAAGTACACTTGTTTATCGGATGGAATTAGATCTAAAATTTAAGGATACTTTTGTTAAAAAGAATACTAAATTGTGTAGTATGTCTTATTCTGAAAGTATGGCATACATACTCTGTGGAACAGAGTTAAGTATAGCTGAAGTCTCTTTTTCTAGGGTCGCACTAACATTCTAACAATGAGTAATGTACTATTACTTTGAGGTTTTCTGCATGGCCGTTTGGTTGTCCCATGGATGCCCAACAGAAATGCCGCAATTTGTGGAACAGTACTGCATTTTTGGGTGGTGGTCTCTCACCTCCAGGGCTAAAATGTCAGCTTGTCAAGGGTTGGGCTCAATACATTACACAGGCTGAAAGAAACCGACCCAGAAAAGACCCAAAACTGGCTGTAGTGTTGCTGAGGTCGGAATTTAATCACGCGATTTGGGCCCTGTGGGAAAGAGAAGGCCCTCAACACGTCTTTTTGAAATTTTAAGCAAATGGAAAATCCAGAAAACTAGGAGAGTGCGCGTTTGTAAAATATAAATTTTATTAATATTTTCATTTGAAATAATAATTATTACTTTAATTGAATAGATTTGGTAGTTTACTTTAAAATGTTGTAGAATGGGATAAACATGCGGAGGTAAATCTTGTAATTTTTTAGGAACAATACAAATAAAAAAAAAGTAAATTGCATATGAGATTCTTAAACTTGTTTTGTTTCGTTTTCTCACCTACATACATGAATTTTAAATTTTTCCCCATAAGTCTCCAAACTTAGATAATTTAACCTGACTAGTCCATTAGTCAAGTAACTAGCTGATGTGGTTAACAAACTTTTGACATGGATAATTATGGGCACTGGGGAGCTGTTTATGATTTACATTGCCAAGAAGCAAAATTTTGCGAAACAGGCCTAATCCTTTACATATTTGAAGATCTGGTCCTTTCCCATTAAAAACAACCATGAACACTAGCAAACCAGTCACGTAAAACACTAAAAAATTTTGTTCCAAAAGGCAATTTGTCCCCACAAACTACAACACCCCTTCTATCATGGGTGTATGCTTCATCTGCTGAAATGGATGCATGTCAGTTCTGCCATAATAGAATTTTTTAAATAACTCAAACTAAAAAAGAAAACTATGAAAATAACCTACAGTTTAACAAAATTGTAAAATTAATCCGACAACTCATCAAATCACATGTGGGAAATACGATAGAAAAATCGCGGGTGGGAAACGCGACAGAAACACACCACTCACATGCATGCATACATGCAGTTACATTATACAGGATTTTTTTAATTTTTTTCAACATGGCTATCTTTTAAATTATAACTTCGATTAATGATCCATTTAAATCAATAGAATTGTGAAGACAAAACGATCATATCGACATAAACAGATAATCAATTGGAGATATATATCAGAAGAAATCATATCTTGTTATATCTTAAGATATATAACTCATATTAATGATCCATTTATTTCAATCTGATCGTTTTGGTTTCACAATTTCATTGATTCAAACGGATCGTTGATCAGAATTATAGATCAAAATATGTTGATTCTGGAACAATTTGAAAATTTTAGTTCAATTTTTTCAAATTAAATTGTACTAAAATTTTTTAATATTGATCATTGATATCTTTTGATTTATAATTCTGATCGAGGATCCTCCGCCAAACAAAGCAAAAAACTTACTTGCATGTCATATTTTTTCTCAGACATATATGTAGGCAAGAATAGTATTAATGCCACCACTCTGTTAGTGTTGATCTTCTATGTTAGACAAGAAAAACATGCACATGTTCCTCTGTATAGGCTCTAAACCCCAGCATGATTCAGTCTTTTTTTTGTCCCGTTCATGCGTTTGCGCACCTATACAGTGTTATTTTACTGGTCAACAAAACAATTCTTTTGCTACTTCACCCCAATGTGCTACATGATTTGAACAAATAGTGGCCTCACGTCCAAAACAATGTGTACCAATGTTTCTCCAGGTAGCTCTTCCACTCATCCGCGACAAAAAGTGGTTAGTCGAATGATCAAATGGGCGAAGCGTACCTTAATTGGTACATGGCCCGTACCCGCACGCCACTTTCTCGTGTGCCTGAGGATACGCCAACGTATATACCCGGACTCAATCGCTCGACCATTTGACCAGTTTTTGTCACGAATAGGATGGGAAAAAAGTTTTTGTCGCACTTGTGAGGCGTGATAAGTGTCCGATTCGTCCTGTCACGGTTCCAGACCGCGATTAAATGAACTGGCTGGTTAATTTCACAATTTTGGTAAACTGTAGATCATTTTTTAATTATTTTTTTATTTTGATTATTAATAAAAAAAGGTCCTTCCATCTGTTGCATGTTTCCCAAAGTTTTCAAAGCTTGCAGCACGGAGTATAGCTTTGGACCTGTCAACAAAAAATATATAAACAATGAGCTGGTGGTTGGTTTGGAACGTAATTATACTGGGAGAAATATTCTATTTTTCAAAAAAAAAAATGAAACGCACAATTATAATAAGAAAAATATTCTAATATTTTTTAAAAAAATTGAACTGTACAATTTTTAAATTAAATTAAGAATCTAATATGTAACTATCTATCATCCCACTATTAATTTCGATACTTTAGGATTTATGTAATTTAGTTTTTAAGAAAATGTAGAAGTATTATTTTTATAATAATAATGGGTTTTAAAATTTATTAGAGTTAGAAATGAAATAACTAAATATAGTCTGCCATGCTTCAATACTACCACATGCGGCATCACCGTCCAATTCCAGTCCAAACATCAATATTGTGCACATGTCCCACGCTCAGGCAGCATAAGAGCATATCAACAGTGGCGGATTGTCGGATCGGCATCAGACGGTCATGCTGCGCATGCCTTTACATAGACAAGATAAAGCTAGGGTTCTCCATGAAGTGGATGGGGCAGATTTTTGCATCAACTGATTTTAAATCAGCTAAGGGTGGATCAAGGTTCCCTAGTTAATAGATACCCATTTAGTCGAATTGAGTTTTAGAATTTGGTAAATAAATTATTTTCATAATAAAAAATAATTTTTTAATGACTACATTTATTAAAGTAATATTACCAAATAATAATATATACAAACTTTACTAATGAAAACTATATGATATTAATATTAATTGAATATATGATATCATAAAATTAATTAAAATGATGTAATTATAATTATAATTATAATTATAAATTATACTAATATATTTAAAAATATATATGATTACACATAATCAGAGTGTGATAGATCAATCTATCATCTGCATCCACTTGATTTTGTCTCGAGTCGAGTCGGGCCAGTTTTGTGTGGAAATTGAGAAAAATAGCTGAGGCTCACTCCAAAACTGCTGCAGTTTGAAATAAAAAAATATTTTTTTGTTAGTTTTTGAGAGAGAAGAAGGCTGAAGCTTCGGTTTTTTTCTTTTTTGTTTTCTCGATTTTCATGCGATTGAATTATATATAATTTTGTTTTTTGATTTATGTATTAATCTAGTTCAAATTAGTTGTTGATTATATTGAGAAAATTATAGATCTTTTAATTATCTTCATATAGAAACAAAATATCACATATATTTGATTTTTAAATTAAAAATTATTACTGTTTTACTAAAATCACCTTGATGTATCATTCGTGGACTCTTACAAAATGTCTCGCAAAATATGTTTGCATTAGAGTAAGAGGTGTTTGAGGTGGTGTTTCACACACATCGATGAGTTGGAGACAATTTAAGGGATACATTTGATATTTCCAAAATAAGGTACGCTAGCGCAGCGGAGTTACGACGTTATTATGGTAATAAGATTAAGATTACAAAAACTGACGAACAAGGGAGTGATTAACTGACGAGAACATTATCGAGTTAATCCAATGCAACCAAACTATATCGTGATCCCAGTTTAGTTCATGCACGAGCACGAACAAGTCGATCTGGTAGACGGCGGAGTCCGGCGTCGGCCGGCCGACTAGCTTCAGGAGGTAGTACCCGCCCGCCAGCCTGAAAGCGCCGGTGCCCCCCTACTACGCTCCGCTCGGTCGTGCCGGTAAAAGAGAGCACCGGCCCGTCCATCGTCAGCGTGCTCCCACGGTACTCGCCTGCCGTGAACACAAAGGTCACCAGCGACAGGTAGTTCTTGGTCTTCTGCCCCGTGCCAACCATGATCCCCTGGTACCGGCCGGCCCGCAGAATGTTGTCGAACACAGACACCGAACCGAACACCGAGTTGGCGCCGAACGGGGATGACACCACGGCGCCCCCCGTGGCGTTTGACCCCGCGAAAATCTCGTGCATGTACAGGCGGATGTGCCTGAGTTCTCCGTCCCCGCCGCCAACTCCCGCGGCGGTGGAAAGGACGGCGGCCGACGAGGCGAGGAGGACGAGCAGCAGCAATGGTGAGGAAGCCATGAAGAGTGGAAGTGTATGATACTGAGCTTTTATTTGGGTTGGCCTGCAGAGGTTAAAATATCCTCTAAACTCAATTTTTTTTTTATATCTAAAATTATGCTCCAACTCAAAAATTTTAAAATAAAAAAAAGAACTGCGTGCGAGTGGGCAGCGTAGGACGAGTGACGGCAAGACGACTGCGCGGGAAGAGCGGCGGGACGACGCGGGAAGAGCGACGACGGGTCAAAAATTTTTTTTTCTATTTTTGTCTGATACATTAACAGATTTTAATTCAAACACCTCTAATACTTCAATTTTAAAAACATAAAATCTCAATATCTTTTTTTCAAAATTTTAATTTCTCAATACTCTAATTTTACAACATTGAAATATGCAAACGGACTCTTGTGCTACTGAAGTGTACAATAAAATAAAATTTTCAATATGTAAGTATTGGCCGGAGAGCTAATATTTCACATATGTTGAGTAATTTGCCCTGCAAATTCCATATTTTTCTAGATAATTTCAATTTCGTCTTAATCATTAATCAATTATTAGTTTATATTCATGAAACATTCGACATATTATTATATACTAATATGAATATCCATATAGTATCAAAACAATAAAAATTAAAGAAAGTTATTAAAAAATATGTAAATAAATCTAAAAAATTTGAGTCAAATCCAGAGGATACATACTTGGTGTTATGCTATGTTATCAAAAAAAAAACTTTTGATTCAAAATTGAGTTCCTATTAAATCCCAGTTATACTCATCGGCGATGTCCCCCTCTTGAATTCTATTTATCGGAGGGACTTCCTGTCAATGGCGTAAATAGGAGTTTGCACAATTTTTTTTTTCTCTTGTGCTACATAAAAATAGGCAGATTACACTATCAAATTGTACAATTTTAGAATAGCATCACCTCAAGAATTTTTTTAGCTAACTCCTTAAAAAAAAGTAATTTCAAAATTAACCTATTAAAAAAATTACAAAACTGACTTTCAGTTGTTGACTCTAATCAACGACTGATTTTATTCGTGACTGGACCAGCGACTGAAGATGTAGCACACGTGCATTGTTATCACATATGTCTAAGTTTTTGGTCACGCCTTCAGTCGCTAATTCAACCAGCGGTTGAAAATCAGTTTTACAAAACTTTTTTCAACATACTATTTTTGAAATTAAATATTTTAATGGATTATCTGAAAAAAAAAAGTTCTTGCCCCAAGACCATACCGTTTAAAGCACAAGCTAAACCTTCTCATAATCCCATACATGAGTGTGTTGAGAGTCAAGTTTAGTGCATAAGCTACAGAATTTTGACAACTTTTTCTTGATTTTTTATTTTTTATAATGCCATGTGGACATCAATGTCACCATATGATGATACCTTATATGCCATGTGGACATAAATTGATAATTTATTAATAGTTGGGATCCAATAAATATTGTTTATAAAGATGTGAGACTTGAACGGAGAAATTGGAAGTTTAGGGATTTAGATGAAAATGTGGTAAAAAAATGTGGGATTTGCGGTGCAAATTACTCAAGATGTTTTGATCTTTTACTTACATCATGTTGTGTTCAGGTTAGGTTAGGAGCTTTTTTGTGTTGTTTTAAGTAAGATTGTTAGGAATTCAGATTTAGCAACGCCAATAAAGTTTAATGACATTTTGAGTTATGTACATACTTTGTCAAGTGTATGTGATGGCTATTCAGCACAACAAAAAATTAAACCACTTATATTTGTGCATTAGAATCTTCATGGTCTATTCAATATGTTATTTGTGTCAAGAGAGAAGGACGAGGAAGGGCTGTAGAATTTAGAAGCAATGTTTATTGTGGAGTTCAATTGGTATGTCTAGTTGGTATATTTTGATTTTTGTTTTGTTTTTGGGTAAGTCTTCAAATAAACGAGGAGATTATTTGGTTGTCTCTTATTTATAAGAGTTTGAGTAAAAAAAATAATAATATCTTATTTTATTAGAAGGAGTTTAAATCAAATTCTAGTTAAATTCCTAATTAATCTAAATTTTTAGTTTCTTACTATCTTTTAAATTTAAATCTATATAAGCACTAGAATTCTTTATAATTTGGTACGATCTGTTTTGAACCAAAGACTATTTTTATTCAAACACACGGTACACCTCACAGTAAAACATACATATTTCTCTGCTCACTATTATAGAGGGAAGCTTAATATTTTTTCGATGGCCATGAAGACTGTCTTTGCCATTCCGATTACCAGTATGAATCAAACCCACATACGAAGGAAGCTCTCTGGGGTGAGAAAAAAACAAAAAACCAAATTGAACTGAACCGATTTGCTTGAATTATTGCTATTCGGTTAGTTTTTCTGATATCGATTTTCATACTGGTCAAAAGATTTGTGAAATTTAATTTTTGTGATTTAGTCTATTGTTCTAATTCACAGACCGAACCAATCAAAACAGATTTGTTTTCATCCTCCTAGATGCCCTTGCAACATGGTGGATGGGCCATTATTGTTACTTGTTAGTTTGTTCTGTGTGCCTAATCTTAGATCCTGTCGATAATAATATGTACTTTTGTCAAATTTGTTTTGGAAGTAGGTGGATGTCGTCAAATATGGTAATATTTTTTTGATGATTTGTACTACATTGTGTTGCATGCGTGTTTTTTTTTCTTCTAAATCTCTGCATGGCCGTTTGGTTGTCCCATTGGTGCCATTCTTGAAAATAATATTGGATATGTTTTGGAATTTTTAATAAAATATAATTATTTTATAAAAAATAAAACTCCAAATATAGCATTTCTCAAGCAAAAATACAAGGACAAAATTGGCGTGGCAGAGATCTCGACACAGGGATCAACACACACTTCCATCTGGTGCATGTCAGGCGATTCGGATTGGATCCCAAAGTTTCCAACGCTTGTAGTACGGAGTATCCTGCAGTTTTGCACCTGCTACAGAAATAATTAAATAAATAAATATATATATATGTATGTGGAATCATAATGATAATAAATGTTAAGAGTCTATTCTAATTGAAAAATAAAATGACTAAATACAAAATATGTTTATTTTTAATAGAGGAATGGAAAATGAGATGTTTTAGAATGTATCCCTGAAAATTGTATTTAGATGATATATTGAAAATTTAAAATATATTTTAAATATGAGTATTGTGGTTACAGAATTAGTTAACCAACTAAAACATAATATATTTTTATTATATATAATTAGAATATAGAACAAAATTTATAACCCGGATCCATTTTTAAACATTGTTGTACCATAGTTAAGAGTTGTTTACTTGTATTCCCTGGAATCGGCGTAGAGAGTACACCTTGGGAGCCTGGTTGGGGGGCCCCACAAAGCCGGACCAAAGATGTGTGTTTGCGTGTCTAAGGTGAAAACGGGCGTATAATATCCGCTCCACTTGATTTCAAATTCGTAAAATTTTTAATATAGATTATAATATTAAGTTCTGAAAAATACCTGTACAGTATCCAAATCCCGGGCTATAATTTTTAGATATTAGTTAGTGTATTGAAACAGCCATATGCTGTATCCATATTTGATGGTTATTCGACAAATCTTTGCCAAAATGATAAAATGTGTATATGTTTGGGTATTAAGTGCACATATTTTATTATTATTGTTTGTTGAGTATTTTCTAATGCATGCTATATTTTTTTTTGTGATAAGAGGATGGCCCTATTCAATGTTATATCTATCCATAAAAATTTGTTACATTTAATTTTTCAGTATTCAATGAATAACTTTGATTACTAATATCTATTATAATTTGTTAGTAAACATTATAAAAAATGTATTATTATGAAAATATTTTTCATAACAAATATAACTATATCAATCTAACAAAATGAAAAATTTTACAAATTAATATAAACTCTCCAAATTGGAAAGAAGACAAAGGCCTCAAAAGTTCTTTTTATGTTGTGGGCGGTGGGCAAGACTGGGAGAATAGGGAGTAAACGCAGCAGATCTACGAAGGAGATGGGTGGCGGTGGCACCGTTAGTTATTGGTGGCACCGCTAATTGTTAGTGGTGACAAGTTAGTAGCATATAGAAAATAGTGAAGATGAGGAGTGGCGTAGGAGGCAAGTGGTGGGGTGTTGGTGGAGTCCATGGTGATGGGTGATGGAAATAGTGTAGGGGAATTATGATATCGAGGTCGGAGGGAAGCAGTAAAGGAGGTGGGTGGTGATGACAACTTCTAGAATTTTTTTAAATAATATAAAAATTAATTTAAAAAATAATCTACAGTGGAGTAAAATTGTATTTTTGATTTACCACCTCAGCCTGTCGCGGCATAGAGCCGCGACAGGCCACCTCTCGTGGCTCAGCGAGCTAGTCATAGCTCCGAATTGCAATTGGTGGTTTGTTACGACTCCAAACTGCGACAAGCTCATTTTGCATACTCTGTAGACTTGTCGCAGCGACAAGTCGCTGTGCGAAAAGCTAACACATGGCTCAGCTTAACACACGACTCGACACAAGCACACAATAGACACAGTTCGGCTCAAAAACCTGTCACAGCTCCAAGTGTTAGCTTTCGCCGGGTTAGGGGTGGCACCGGTTGCAATAGAGCTTTGATGCGTTAGACAAATTCCATGTCTGGATTTTTCCTACGACGCATGAATGAGTTAGTAGTCTCTGATGTTAGTACAGACAAGGGCTTCAAGGAGGTCCACTAAAACCAAGTTGCTAAATCTTTGTTTGAGTTTGGTGGGATTGAGGTGACAGGAACGCAAGTGTACAACCACCTGCGTTAGTGGCGTCGGAGATGGGTCAGGATACGTAAACTCAGGGAGTTTAGTGGGGCACTGTGGGATGACGCCAACCACAGCATAGTGCTCGAAAATGAGTTTTACAAAGGTCACATCAAGGTTTGACCATGTCATTTAACAATGCATTCGAACTAACTGTTTGTGTAGACAGATTTGATCGTTTCCCTTTGATGTTTTGTAGGACCATCCTATCGATGCTGACTTTCTTAACAAGCCAATAGAGAATTACACTGAGATGTTGACCATCTTTGGGACCGGGCAGGCCACGGGGAGGTTTGCTATAAGCTCTAATGAGTCTCTAGACACACCTCCCTAGTTTTTCTCAAATCTGAGGTAGGTGAGAGCTCTCATGACGTTGAGGATGTCAATGTTGACACTGTGGCGGAGGAGACAGTATGTCATAAACCTGCTGTATCCAAGGGAAAGGATGCTACAAACTCCTCGGGGAAGAGGAAGAGGCCCTCATTGCCAGATGAGGAGTTAGCGATGATGGCTAACATGACAGCGGTGGTACGTGATGTGGCACAAGCCATACGTGACACAATACCGCGAGAAGTCCATTATGAGTTGTATTCAGCTGTCATGGGCATACCTGGCTTTAGTGATGAGAATCTGCTCGTAGCCTTCACAAACTTGCTTGACAACAAGGCACAGGGTATAGCGTTTGTGGCTATGTCCGAGCAGCACCGTGTGATCTGGCTAAAGACTTTCCTAGCCAAGCAGCACCGTACCTGAGTTCGTGTTTTTCATCTTGGGCTGCATTTTGTTAAGTGGTGATATTTGGACACCTCTAACTTGTGCTACATTTTGTTAAGTGGTGTTATGTGGACACCCCCAACTTATGTTATATTTTATTAAGTGGTGATATATGGACACCCCTAAATTGTGCTATATGTTGTTAAGTGGTGATATGTTGATATGATATTACTGCTGATGAGCATGCATTAGTTTCTGTCTTTTGTAACAAACATTCTAGTTCAGAATAGTTACCTGTAACGGGCATGATCCTATATCCTTCCAGAACTAGGTTGGAACGTGCTACAGCTTCCACTGACAATGCAAGTTGGTGTGCCAATCTTCTGGAGAGTGATTATTTGTTTGTTTATTTTGCAGTAAAAAATATTAAAATGTAACCTGCATTAGTCAGATTGGAGAAATTTGCATGAACATAAGGGTATTTGTTTTTGCATCTAGAATATCCAGTCTGCTTCCTTTGCTAGACTTGCTATTTTCAAAATGAGGCCTTACAGTATTAGTCAACTCCTTTTGCATTACCCAAACTATCCCCAGCTTAAACCACATGCAGGTGTGACTGAAATCCGAATGCCTATACATCTCTGTGAGATCCACGACTACCAGCAGTTATGCTTATCAGTAAAAGTCGGCCATGAGATTGAAAGGCCACTTGAAAGTTGTTTGTGTCACTTGCATAGGTTAATTACATGCTCTGCATGTAGTCAAACATGTGCATGCTTATTTTAACTCGCATTATATGGATATATGTTCACCCGCCTAACTTGAAAGTTGGATAGTTCTATCTGTTGCTTCTCAATATCCATTTTTTAATGGAACCTTATTTGTTCTGTTACCTGCTCGACTGCTTATGGTGTCAAATTTTCCTTTTACATCATTTCAGGATCTTCTGTTTTTGGCTTGCAGTTATCCAGAGAATAGAACTACTATGACTTCAATTGCAGAATGGCCAGAGTGGATTATACACCTAATTAAATAATTGGATTAAATTAACAATCTATAATTATTTTGTAATGAATTTTAAATATTCTAAACATTTAACTCATTATGATAACTCATACGCTCTTCTCATCCAACACTTAACCAAATCTTCATTCCTCCCTTCTCTTCAAATCAGGAAGAGTAATTTCACCACATCATACAATTAGGATAACCACATACAAACTCATACAACCAACTAAACAATATCTCATACATCCACCTATCAGAACCAACCTCTAATACAGCCAATCAAACAAATTCAGCATTTATCCAGAATTTAGGAATTCAACCAACCAAACAACATCTCTACAGTCTGTTTCATTCATCCTGTTCCACTGATATGAGTCAGCCTATGCCTCATACAAACAATCAAACACACTATTAGTGAATCCAAGATTCGCACAATTCTTGAATTGTACTACTAGCCATCATCTTAGTGCAAATCCTAAAGACCAGTTAGAATCGGAACAAGGTCCCCATTCTAGCGAGATCCTAAGAATTAGATCATGATTTTATACAATTCTACCAAATTTCGATACTACTAGGGCTCTGGATGGGATGGATCTAGTAGGATGTAGAATCAATCATACATCCTGAAAACCTTGGTTTCTACAGCTATATTTGGTTTTAAAGAGACAAAATAGAATTATAACTGATAAGAGGAAAGTTCTTGTTGCCATCCTCTTCTTTCTCCCTGGTTGGCGATATCATCTCATGCTACTTCTCAACGATAGCATCGACACATCAAGAACCAGGAGTTTTATTAAAAACCAACAGCAGGTGGTGTATAAATCTTTCTCGAATGCCGCTTGTTATAACAGTGACTCCATTCATGATGCTACCAAAAACTTAAAAGTCATGTAGTGCTCAAATCAAGTTCGAAGCTCCTTGGATGCATGATAATCGTGCAATGCATCATTGAGGCCATAGCCGCACAGAATATGGTGAATATTCTGCTAATATTTACATGTATATGTGAAAGAACACTATTTTTCTGGCATCATTTGCATATGTACAGTGCTAAATACTAACAGCTGGGGTCATGTACAGTAACCACAACTACAGAGCTACCACGCCATTTTGGAGAATAGTTCATCTAGAGCTGAGTACAAGGGTAGGGCAGCTTTGGGCCTCTCCACCTTCCCAAACAGGATATCACTTGTAGTCAAGTAAGCATCGCCATAGAAACGTAAATTAGTTTCTGATCTGGTTGTGACGACATTTCCTTCCAGTGAGATTCCGACAAAGGCACCTGTTTAAAGTTTCCAAATAAAAATGTCAACTGACTGAAGGATATTGAAATAGCAATATTATGTACTTTGGTTGGAAGAACATAGAAGTGGCTAGGGCAATGTTATAGAACATGCATTTGTAAACATTACCTTTCCATTTTTTTTAAAAAAAATGCCTTCTAGCATGCTGTGTTTTTCAAGTGGTATTAAATCCAACAATAGATAAGCAGAAGGCAGAAGGTAATACTGATTACCAAAAAACTGTCCCATTTTTAATCATTTCATTTGAACGATCTTGCTGATCACAAGTTCGGAAACATGACAATAGTTCCCACCCTTACTCATTACTAATCCAATGGAGAAGCATAGACATAAAAGGATTGAATTGAGCAGAAGAAAAAATTTAATTTTCATTACCTTTGCTGCAGCTGTAAGTGTAGCATATACCAGAACCTTTTTCACCGGCCCGAACATCAGCTTCAAAAGCTCTGCCGATTGGTCCAGCTGCAGCACTCAATCCTGCACCAAGAGAAAGGTGCATGCGGCTACTGAATGCCTTGACTGCTTTACAGCCATGGAGCACAACAATAAAATCTGTTAGTTCTCCCCCAATCTGCAAAATACAAAGAAAGATCAGTCTAACAAAGTGACTAATGATAGAACAACAGGACTGTAGTTCAGTCTTAAGTCCTCAGATTGATTCAACAATATTTTGCTTTAACAGTTAAGAGAAATATTATGTTTATTTTTTTCACACTGCACTTCTCCAAACTACAGTTTTCACATTGGTTAGTATATTTATCAATTTGTTTATGCTCTTGTCTGATTAAGTATGTATGTTGGAGCTCGATAGTCCACCTTTATCTGGTAATATATTTTTTTTCTCAAGATGAACAAAAAAAATTTCTATACATCTAGCTTGTAAACCTTAGAAGCCACCTGTGCATTAACAGATATAGACTTTACTGGAGAATACCTGCACTCCCCAACCTAGCCCAACAGATAAAATTGCTGATGGGGCAGACCATGATCCATCTGATCTGCGAGAAACTACGATGCCAGTGCCAACTTTGTAGGTAAGAACTGCACCAGCCTTGGCAACTGTTAGCACAGCAAGCCCCTTTGCTCCTTTGAGAATAGATAACGGGATGGACTTTTCAGGGTTTAATCTAGCAACCTACACATTTCAAAACACACTTATCAGCAACCCATTCTGGACGACAAAGCTACCACCTTATGTTTCATCATTTTGATGAGTGAAGTAGCATAACATACCTGGCAATATTTTTTCAACGCATTTGTTGCTTTGTATATATCATATTCCATTGATAAACCAACAGGCATGTTCAACCAACTTCTCTTGCTTGTCCAATCAATGACATCATGTTTTGCTTGCTGCATGGCATTACTATTATAGTTTATCAATATGCCCTGAAGTGGATCAAGCCTATCATAGCAAGCATCACAGACTCTCTGAGGATCACGCAGTCTGAACTTCATCGGCATCAAGCATCTTCCTTTCGAACATTCTTTGCAGAATATACCTCCACAGAACCGGCAATGGTGCCTTCCACGAGTTAGAGCTGTAAAAGGAGAACTGCACTGCAGGCAGACATTGGTACAGCTATCTGGCAACCATTCAGGAGGCTCCGCTTGCAGCACCTCCCTGTATGCACTGTACTGTAGAGCGTTTGCTTCAAGCAGTGGCGGTGCACTTGGAACACAGACAGATGGATGCACATCAGCATCACCATCCTTTTCAGATTCTAGAAAGGATACATCTGTGCTGAAACTTTGCTGCGGCAGCGTATTATCCCGGTCATTGTTTGCACCTGTAATAATTGCAACAAGCCCACCTAGCACACTCTTCAAATTGATTTCTGGACAAGCTCGTGTAGGAGTGAACGGATCCTCTCCTGAATCACACTCCTCTGGGAAGTCTGGTTCCAAAGATGACTCATAAAGATAGTCATGTTCGGAATATCTGTTTCCTGGAATTAGATTGGACCGAGGAGCTCCCTGGTTTTGGTGGTTCTCAATTTTGGAGAGGGAAGAGTACGAAGTCACTTCTTTCAAAGTCCCCATGAAATCATTTGTAGACAATGCTCATGCAGTAAGAACACAGAACCACCTACAAGTAATCACACAAAAAAATTAAGATGAATTCAATAGCATCTACAATGTCTATATCTATTTCAATATCAAATCGAGACACTTCATTCGTTCTTCATAGCATTATCTGTATTTATCCATGTGCGTAGTTTACAAAACAGTAATTTTGGCAGGCATCTGGAACTCAACATCACAAACACAAATGACTTATAGCATGACATGGATCATGTACTCTAGAATTATCCACACGAGCCCTAATATTTCACAGCACTTTGCAGTAATTTCTTCTTGCTCGCCTAAACTATATGAGAAAAAGCAATCGTGACTAAAATTACGAAATCCTATAGACAAAAGATGAATAGTTAACCGATGAATTAATCCCATGAAATCAATAAAACGACAATCTAACACCAGGTCCAGTGCATGGAGATCAAGTTACTTGTTCAATTTATCGCATGTTCGTAACAAATCAAAACACCCCCGAAAGCAGGAACCATGACAGATCGAGGAAAGAAACAACCAACAAAACTTATAGAAATTTTAATCAGGATCGTGATGTACGCGTACCGAATTGGAGGGATCGGAAAGGATTTGGGGGTTGCCGTCGCTAATGGATGTTTGGATGTAGGAAGCTTGGGGAATTTGGTTGATTTCGCCGGGAAGGGAAGGGAAGGGAAGGGAAGAGGAGCGAAGTAAGGTTACCTCATCTTTTATGCTATTTTATTTGGACTTTGGATTTGCGATTAGGATCGGAATTCGAAAGCATAATGGATCGGGTCGCGTTGTGGTGTGCACACATTTGATGTGCATGTTAGGCTTTTGGTCAATCCGGCCTAAATACTTTTTCTTTTTCTTTTTCCAAATTTCTTTTAAATTTGTACAATGGATTGGGGCCAGGCATGGAAGTGGGTTATGGGCCCACTTTGTCAGCCGGAAACTTTTGCTAGATTGATGAAGCTAATTTTTTTTAAGTAACCTGTGTGGGACTCACATATGATTTTAAAATTTTATAAAGGCCTATATGTGATTTAAAAATTGATATGAGATGTATCTTAGTTTCAATTTTGCGCATCCCTCTAATCTCACCATCTTATAAGAATAAAGATGAAAAATACAAAACTGCAATCATATAACTCTTCTTGATCATTTTTTCTAATTTTTTATTGCTTCAAAAGGTGTTTCTTTGTGCTGATTTTTCAAAGTGTTGTATTTGGATCAATCTTTCTGTATGTTGTATTCATTTCACGTTATTATATTTTATCTCGATTTATTCCACATATTGTCTAAAAGAAAAAGTGATGCGAAAACAAATTGCAGGTGGTGGCATAAAATTAGGAACGTTGATGAACAAGAGTTATATGACGGTTAATTTTATAGTTTTTATCTTTCTTTTTATGTATTTCGTGTTAAATTAATGGGAAATGACAATGAAGTACCAGGATATACAAAACTGAAATCACGAGTAACTCTCACGTCAGTTTTTAAACCACATTTAAACCACATGTGAGTTTTTGAAATACTTTAAAACTGTATGTAGATCTCAAGCAATTTACTTTTTTTTTCCTCCAAAACTTGTGCAAGTTTCTACGGAAAATGGTAAATATTTCAAAACCCAGTTGAAAGTTTTATTAAAATTATTTTTTTTGCAGAGTGAATCTATGGTAAAGGAGAATCCAACTTGACTGAACCATATTATATGCGACTCAAATCTCTTAAAAACATGATTAAGCTGTCTTCAACGCGCGGCTACGATCAGGCGTGCGGCGGTCGAAGGAATGGGTGGACAGTGCAAGCAGCACTCGAGCGCGGACTGAGCCGCTCAACTACGCGGTTGTGGGGCGTCCTCAAAATGGCGGGTCTCACCGAACGCGTGGTGGTCGAAGCGTCCATTTTAGACGTGGTCGAAGGCATGGCAAGGTCGAACTCCCACATATTTTGTGAGGCGCACGGCTGAAATGTGTCATTCCTTTTTTGAAGTCGCCGCGTTACGGCAAGAAGTAAGAATAGTATTTTGGAGGTTTTTGTGCTATGGAATGTCAACCATCATTATGGACGGAATGACTCATGCGATACGTTGTACCCAATTCCACATATTAGAATGGGCCATGCATGTAGAAGGTATTTCCCAAACTAAATAACTCCTTTAGTCTCCACGGTCGCATATTATATGAAGTTAAGACAAGTTTGTTGAAAACAAGTTTGAAATGTGAGTAATTTTGCAAGTCCTCCATTTTTATTTCACTTCGAATGTAGGTCTCATATTTTTTAATTTATGTAATTAAGTCTCACATTTTTTTATCCTACCTATAATCTTATCTTTTCTACTCAAAATGTTGTCCAATTTTTAAAGAAACGACTGATGTGATTATTTCGTCAATGATGACATGGATTAGCAGACTATAAAAATAAGAGATATATGGAGGGTAACATCCACCATCTTTGAAATTCTCTGTGCTCACCCAGTTATAAAATGGAATTATAAAAGTAACTCAAAATTGGGAATTTTTATAAAAATGACTTACCATATCAGTATGTCGTGTCTTAGAACCGTGACAAGCCACTACCCACACATGACATGTGCATGTTGCGTTTTCAAGCCGAGAAAATCATGTCTCTATCATCAGTTCCAAACCGAATATATTTTGTACCGAAAATTTTGATCCTTTCAGGATCAATATTTTATGATTTTTAACTTCAATTAATGACCAATTCAAACCATTGAATATGGGAAGTCAAAACGATCAAATAGACGCAAACAAATTGTCAAACGAAATTATAAATCACAAGATATTATAGTTAAATCTTATAATTATTTTGAGATCAATATCTTGTGATATATTATTTGAATTGATGATATGTTTGTGCCAATTTGATTGTTATGACTCCATAAGTCCATTGATTTGAAGGGTCATCAATCGGAGTTATATATAAAAAGATATTAGTCTCGAAAGAATTGGAACATCCAACTATAATATCTTGTGATCTATATCTCTAATTGATGATCTGTTGGTAGTAATATGATCATTTTGATTTTACAATTCCATTCATATAAACGGATCGTCAATTAAAATTATAGATTAAAATAAATTTATCCCAAAAAAATTATAAATTTTTAGTACAAAATATAATTCATTTTCAGTACACATGTGGCATGCAAGTTAGAGTTATGACATGCTAGATGGCTAGTGGCCTAAAATGGTTCCAAGACGTAACATGCAACTGATGTGGTGGTTTATTTTTATAAAATTTTGAAGTAGACTAGAAGAGGTTACTTTTATAATCTTTTTAATTTGTATTATTTTAAAAAAAATATTCTATATAATGCGCATGCAAAGTTTCAAAAAACATATATAACAAAAAGTGACCATGTTATCAATTACAAAGTATCCATATTAGCAATTTTTTAGAGTTTGGGCTGCATTTTGATTAGAATGGATAAGGTTGATGGTGGGAACTCAATTGAATAAATTAAAAGATGGGGAATTTGCAATGACAATTTAGCTTTGAAATGTAGTGTAACTTTCAAGATAAGATTTGTAAAATCTATTATATAATAAATTTTGACGATATTAGAAACATAACATTAATTTTAGTCTCACATAAAAAAATACTCCAAATTCTCACATTAATTCTAGATAAAATAAAAATTCCTAGAAATTTCCACATTAATCGATAAAAAAGAAAAGATCTATTTCATCCATTATATTTATAATGGTACAGATTCATTATCTGAAAAATCATATTCAAAACTAACTATATCTTTATTATGGTATAGATTTATGTAAATCATATCTAAAACCAACTGTCTCTATTATAGTATTTGTTTGACAAAATTTTATAATAAAATTTCATTATGTGTTTTCGACATGTGGACCTTACTTAATTAAGGGTTAAAATACAAAATCTCTGTGCATCTAGCTACGGGAGCAAATAAATATAAAAGTACATTGTATTTGTCAACGCTAACACAATGATATATAGTTGCCCTATTAATTCGTACCAGTAGCACACCATCCTTTGACCTGTTTTGTGTGTTAGCTTGGCCGGAACTTAGTACACCAACTTAGCCATGTCACACGATTAGTCCAGTTGTAAGTTATGGTTAATCATGATTTTAATATGCCTTAGCAAATCAGCTCAAGTAATGAGAAATTTAAGAAAAGTATAGTCAACTGATGGCTTATAAGTACTACTACAGGGACCTATTCGTAAATGGGTTTTAATTTTTTCGTTTCTCGTCGAAATAAGATGTTCTTTCTTATTTTAGAAATCTTATGATATGACAAACATATTTAATACAAAGTTGCAGTATAAAGAGCACAAAAATTAGAAAGTCTACTCTAATCAAACCAATGTAGAGACTTAATTGTAAATCGGACATAACTTTTGGGTTCTTCAACGAATGAGTGGTTCCATGATAAACTTGCTTATGCAAGAATTGCATCAGTAATTTTTCTGTGCTATTGCGGCTTGAATAATATATTTGAAGGTCTACAGTTTGCTTGAGTGTCTCCCATGGGCCGAATAACATATCGGGTCAACCAATATTAAGTTCAAACGCACCTCTTCGTGTACAATCTAGCAGAGCACTAAAATATGGAATAAGTGTGCCTAAAATAGTCATAAAATAATAATAAATAATAAAAGAAAGTGATAAAGGTTAACTCATCTATTTCTCAAAATACCCTTTTAAGGAAATTTCAATCTATATATTCTCTCCTGAATATTAGGTGATTTGAATCATCCCCCATCCTTTATAAATAGAGTAGCTCTCCGTCTAAAATAGGTTCAGTAATTATGCTCCTTGTGCATAAGAGTACTTGGCATATCTAAGAGCTCTCCCTTCTCTTGTTTCATTCACAACACCTGAGGCTATGGATACAATCAAATGGTGAGTTCCTCTTATTGACATAACATACATGTATTGCATGAACGGTCTATGCAAAAGTGTCTTAGGCGAGATTCCATCTAAAGCTTATCATTCATGTCAGCATAAAGGCTCCCATCCAACCGAGCGAAGGGGAGTTTGATCCATTGTGTTTAAGGATTGAATCTGGAGATGTGCAAGCACAACACATCACTCTAAATCCATGTTAAAATCAGTCCTACCATCCCACCATGCAATAGAGGATCATCAATTTATCATCCAGTATGCCATCATATTTACCATCCTGAAGGAGAGCTCGATGAAATCCATGAAGCATGAGATGGAACTATGCCAACATATGGTGACGCGACCTTGATATATCTCCTCTTTTCATCTTGCCATCGGTAGTTTATATTAGCATAAAGGCCCTCAAAGGGGAGCCTAATCCATTGTGCTTAGAGATCAAATCTGAGAAATGTGTGAGCACAATACGTCACTCAAGATCCATGCTGAAATTACTGAGGTGATCCATCCAGGAGCGTCATTCAATTCTTTAATCATCGATGTATTTGAATAAAACAAATTAATATTTGTGGTATTGAAGGCCGATTGAGCCCAAATTTGGCTAGCTAACATGTTGGTAACTTGTTCATAAACACTTCCATCAAGTTTTTCATCAATCCAAGTTTGTGAATGTGCTCAAACGATTGAGCCAAATAGTTGGGTGTTTTATTGAATTTCAATCTAACATGTTTGTGATACATTGATGAGTACTTTTGATCCAGATATCCAATCAACCTCAAATTTTTATGATGAACATTAGATTCATGCAAAAACATCCTCAAGCTTTACCTCGATTAGAGGTCAAAAACATAGTCAAAAAATTGTGGAATTTAGCCAATGTTATACTGAATTTCAGCTTGGAATATTCGTAAAAAAGGATTGATAATTTTTAATCTAGAGGTCTAATTAATCTCAAATTTGAGAAGCAACAATAAAATTCTCCAGAAAGACCTTCACAAAGTTCCATCTTCATTAGATGTCAGAACAATAATCAAGAAATTGTGATCATATCTGAGAGAGGCAAGATGTGTCGCTCCAGATCTATCCTAAGATTATTAAGATGAATCATTCAGAAGCTATCCAATATTAAACTATCTCCAATACTGAGTTATTCACACCCCATCATGGGAGTGCGATTCAAAGTTGTTTGCAAGCACCCCAAACACATGCATCTATACAATGACTACACGCATCTTCAAAGCTAATGCAGTTATGGTGCTATCACACTACCATCATCATTACTAACACGTCCTAGACCAACGAGACAGAACATCACATCACAGGGCACTGACAAAGCGAAGACGACTATTTAGTCCGTGATTGATGAAGTTGGACACTATTGATGCCAAGCACCAGTAAAGTGAAGGCATTTGTCCATCTTCTTCATGACTGACGAGGTCGAACAATATCTTCGAGCACTAAAGATGAAGATCACATTTTGTGATAGCACCATAGATCAATGAGATTATAAATTTTCATATATGCATGAACATACGCATTACATACAAACTAAAACCAATCAATGTTCTAATTAGAACTCAACTAAACAACCATTAAAATACAATCCTAACAATTTTAAATCTTGTTTTAATCGGTCAGATTTGCTACAGTCACTCACTAAAATTACAGGTTTGTAGTAGCAACTACAATGGGTACATATCCTAGGAGCTGAGACTTGCGTATTCGTTTTTTATACGTTTTCTATGTTATCTTCTTTACCATTTATGATTTATGGGTCTCTATAATGTTTGATTAAATATTCTAATCCATATATCATAAAGAAAAAACCTAAAGACACGTAGAAACGAAACAGGTGAATCCCACTCCACGGTGGGAGTCATGAGCCCTTTGGTGGCCGTCTGGCTGACAATTGCTGATCCGACGTACCGGCATTGACATTGGCAAGTAGATGCAAAGCTTTTCACAGAATTTTCTGGGAAGAAAGGAGGTCACACTAACATTATTTGAACAGCACAGGGGTTATCATATTATTATTCATAGCATCCACAAAACACACTTCCAGCCACATAGCACATTCCTCTCGGTTCCCCTAGACCAATCTCCGAACTCTCTCTTGCATCTCTGAATCAAGAACACGAAAAAGGAACACTCAGGGTTCGTTCTTTTCGCCGCCGATATGACCAAATCATTTGCTTGAGGCCTCTCCCTCAATAGCCAATGGAACAGTGTTAGCCTGCACACAAGAAAGGCACAGGAAATAAGCATAATTGAGCACCAGGAAGGCAGGAACTGAGATGAAAGGATCAAGAATGGCAGAAGATTCTAGTACATACCATTGTGCGGTACTTAAGGGCGTAAAGCATCTCGAGGTAGCGGCGAGTCTCGCGCCTGTCAAGGTTGGAGACGTACTTCCAGAATCCATAAACACCGGAGAGGGTCATCAGCCTCTCAGAATAGAGCTTCCAGGTGTATCTGGATCAAGCAAGGTGATATCTCAGTGGTGTTAGTGCAGTAAAAGAGAGTGCATTTGATGGTGACAGAGAGAAGCCGTGATGAGCATTGCGTACTTCTCCTCGATACGCTGAAGACCACCCTGCGAAATCTTGCTCCAGTGGTTAGGGTCTTCCTTGCAATTCTCAAAGAACTCCACAAGCAGCGCGGAGGCCTTGTCACTCTGGTAAGGATCGATGTGGAAGCCGGACACACCGTGCACAATGATCTCAGCCGGACCACCATAGGCAGTTGCGAAAGTCGGAAGACCGCAGGTCATGGCCTCCACCACGGTAAGCCCAAAGGCCTCATAGAAAGCAGGCTAAGCACAAGAAGTAGAACACAAAAGGGCGTTAGAAGTCCGAAATGCCGTGAGCTAATTGTGATCAGTTCATAACTTGAAAGTGTTCATCACCTGCACAAAAGCACCCCCCGTGTCGCAGATGTAGCGGTAGAGCTCACCGTTGCGGACACGGTTCATCTGAGCAGAGATCCAGCGGATGTGACCGTTCAAGTTGTACTTCTCAATAAGGTCGAACATCTTCTTGAACTCAGCCTGCTCCTCCTTGTCCTTTGACTCCTTTCCATGGTCACCACAGACAACCACAAGGTTAACCAGCTCCTGCAGGCGAGGGTTCCGGCCATAGAGTTCAACAAGACCAGTCAAGTTCTTGACACGGTCAAGCCTAGCCATCGAGAAGATGATTGGTTTCTTCTTGTCTTTCAGCACAAACCTACAAAGGTGTCCTAATTAGATACCTGGCAAGATACAATCTTTATTAGAACACAACTCAGTCAAGAGTTAATCCTTACTTGTGCTCAGAGTTTTCAACATCACTGAAGAGCAGCTCCTCGATCTCCGAGTGGAGTGAGGTGAGCCTTTTCTGTGACTCTGTGTATGGGAAGTAGATGGACATGTCTGCACCAGGGGAGACGATGTTGAACTTGGGATCAAAGACATCAATACCGTGAACAACACGGTAGAGGCCAGGCACTGTGAATGCAATGTGAGACTCATACTGCCCCACAGTATCCTTGCTGAAAAATTAGATGTCAAGATTAGTTCAGACAAGGATATTCGCATACAACCACAAAGATGATGAAATTATGATTGTAATAGCTGTGTTTCTGAAGAAATCTTACTTTCCAGCAATCTCTTGGAAAGTACTGGTGATGATAAAGTCAGCGTGGTTCATTGCAATCAGGTCAGCTGTGAACTGGCAGGAGAAGTGGTAGTGATCCTCAAACTTCTTCCAGTAGAGGTCAGAGTTGGGGTACTTGGTTTTCTCAAGCGCATGGGCGATGGTACACTACATATAATCAAACAAGTTCTGATGAGCTACTATAGTGATATGAAATCTTCTACTGAGCAAATTACTAGAAGCCATACATGAGTAACGCCCAACTTGTGTGCAAGCAAACATGCAACAAGGTTGCCATCACTGTAATTTCCAATGATCAGGTCCGGGGTGGCTTGCAGCTCTCCGGCAATCTCGTGTGCCACATCCTGCCAGCAAAGGCAAAGACTCAGTAAAATGTTCAGTTCCAAGAAACCTGCTGGGAGGTAGGGTATATTTACATCGGTGTAGGTTTCCAGGTAAGGCCAGACTTCAAAACGTGAGATCCATTTGCGAACAATGCCATTTTCTGTTCTGAATGGCACACGAAGGATGTGAGTGTGCTCAGTGCCAAGGACCTTCTCAAGACGCTGACCACAGGTGGTGCCGTGCGCATCAGGGAGCAACCTGGTGACCTGTGCAAGATGAAAGAAGCCTCAATATCTCGGATCAACTTGCATAACAAGCCCGTATTTGGCCATGTTGGATAGATACTTACAATGAGGATCCGTGGAGTGATGTTGAGGCCTTGCTGCTTGATCCTCAACAGCATCTCGTTCTCCATAGCGCGGACTTGATCCAAAATGTAGACAACCTGAAAGTTGTCAAAACATAAAAGGACGGTGAGAACAAAGATTTAGTAATGTTAAGTGTGTGAATGTGTGATGACTGAATATCGGTTTTACCTGCCCTCCAGTGTCAGGGTACCCCAAGACATTGGCCTGGGCAAAGTAACCATGCGGGGAGAGGATAACAACATTGAACACCATTGGGATTGTTCCGAGGAATTTCTCCAAGGTGGACGGATCAGGGGCCTCAAGAAGGTCCAAAAGAAGGTGAATGGTCTCCCGCACACGCTGAGCGCAGTCACCCCAACCATTCTCCAGACCAAGCTCTTGGAACCTGTGAATTATTTGATGAAAATAACATTGTTCAAATTCACAATAATGCACTAAAAAAATTTGAAAGTGCCTTTAACATCATATGTGTATCACAAATAACTACAGCACCTGTGGAGGAATTCCGAGTGCGGGGTGTCTGCTGGAAGACCAGACAGATGCTCCTCTGCCTTCCTCAGCGCACCTTGGAGAGCGCTGAGGGTGCGAATTCTGTCATTTAGCATCATGGTCTGCAAGACATAGAAAAATTTACATACTCCAATTCAAAAGCAACTAATAGTTTCAGTTGTTATCAGGCTATTTTGTTAACATTCCGCAATTAGTTAAAGAATTTGTTCCAAACACTTGATTAATTACAGAATGCAGTCCCACCACCAGGACAGATGCATTACATGCTAAGAACAATTCCATGTATCATCTTACAGGTTGGAAACCAAACACTTGTGACTTACCATCCCCTTGTAGTTGTGTGCCCGAAGGAAGTTGAGCAAGGGGTACATGCTCTCCTTGTCATGGAACAGCTTCGATGACAGGTGCCTGTTCAAGAACTGCACGCCATTGCCGATGGACTTTGACAGTGATGGGCGAGGGAATGAGGCATTGAACGGCTCAAAGTCCAGCTCAAGCACAAAGTTGTTGTGGGAGCTGAAATATAAATATCCAAATCATTGTATAACAATCAACTATCCAACAACCAAGGTGTAAGCAAGGCTGGTAAATATCACAGGTTCAGATACCTTCCATCCACAAGCTGTTCCTTGAACTGCAAGTACTCAGGGACGCTCAACTCCTCAACACCGAGCTCACTTACATTGACCCTCACGTACTCCCAGACACCAGGCCTCGGGCGGATGGCGAGGGCAACCCATGGAGGGATGACAATCGCCTCCTGTATGACAAACCAACGCCACCGATTAGATCATTAGCACGAACACTAAGTGTTCCATTGTGCATGATACTGCAGCCAGATCTGCTGTTACAAACCTGTGCTCCCCTCAGGACATCCTCAAAGGCAGTATCCTTCAGCTTCTCACGCTCCACCTCGGGGATTGCGGCATTGTACTCAGCTATGATCTGGTGTGGCTGAAGCATTCCTTTTCCTAGGTTGACAAGCCTGAACAAAGTATTGCATATCAACAGATACAAGTCAGGTCTATCAATCTACATTACTTTACGCAACAATTCAGCACATTACCATATACCCTTGGTGGCCAGTGTTGTAATATGTGTTCAAGTACTTAGCTCCATTGGAAAACCCACTGGAAATATAAGAGTAATTTTTTTTTCTATGTATCTAATACAAACATAATGAAATTACGTGTCTGCATGTACATCAAATATGAGTCCGGTCTAGTGATTTACAGTAATTAGAACAAGAAATACTATATCATCAGAAATAATTATCATCAAACGTTTTGATGGAGTTTTTTTTACTGTTAACCCAGAGTTAAAAAATCGGGCCAGAGGACTCAGGAGCGAGCGCGCGAGCCGGTTGGTCTAAGGCACTTATCTGTTATATGAGCACTGGACATTTTAATATTATGTATCTTCTTGTCGAGTTTAATTAATTCTTTTCTCTCTAGTGTGAAATGCTGAGAGCTTGTCGTGCTCCAGGAACACGACAAGGACTTGTCGAGCTCTGGGAGCACGACAAGCTCCTAGTCGTGTTCTTGGAGCACGACAAGAGGCTGCCCGTGCGACTAGCAGCTTGTCGAGCTCCCAGAGCTCGACAAGCTGACGTGACAGCCATTTTTGCAAATTATTGCAACTGTGGGTTAATTTCGAAATTATTTTTTAACTCTGGGTTAACAGTAAAAAAAACTCCGTTTTGATGTGCTTGTATTGATACTTCTAAATAAATCTGAATACATGCAAGCATCAAGGTACATTAGATGAGGTCAGATAGAACAGCAATTTGCACTGCATTGAACAAACATAGCATACCATGAACAATACAAGTATGTGTTCAGATAAATAATTTCATCAAACAAATCAGTGTGAAATTGTTAAGATTACTAAAACAATCTCGAATAGAAATGTATGCGTACATTCAAGAACCTCTGAGGAAGTCAGATCAAACAATTACAGAAATCGGGGGGAAGCGCACATGTGGTAAATAACTGAAATTATGTAAAATGTTCAGTTCGTACTGCATTATAGCTTAAAAATTCTACAAAGCAATCATGAGCGTTGCTCAAACAGATATTGTAAGACAGTAAGAACAAACGGCACAAACTTATTTGTCAAAGAGTTGGTGCAAACCTCGAGAAAACAGCGACAAGTTCATTGGGGTGCGATGAGAGGGAATCGCCGATGCGCTCCCTCATACTGTGTAGACGGCTCAGAACACGCTCGCCGGTGACTTCCCCCATTGATATCCTCTTCTTGGGTCCTCAAGCCTGCAAACCTGAACAAAAATTTCAGCCCTCCTAGATAAACAGCATCCAGAACCAATAACCTAAAAATAGCATGTTTCAAACCTAAAACCCCAATTAAGTCCTAAACCCAACTTACCAAACCTTTGACATTTTAGCATCAAACATGCCAAAAATAACATTTGACAAACCTATGCAAGAACAAGAACACACCAAATAATGAAACAAACTCCCAAAATAAAAACACAAACTAATCAAACTAACCAAAGATATGGGAAGCCTACAAGATCAAGTGGCTGAACCGAGAAATGATGAATGGGAGTATATATAAGCAGATTCAAGGTGAGAAATCAACAATAAATCGACGATTTCAAAGCAAAAAAGGCTTGGAATTTTCTTCGCACCAACCACCTTTGTCCAACAGCATTGAATGAGCTCAACCGTTAGAACCCAAGCAGGAAGAAAGGGTGACGTATCAGAGTGGATCAAATATATTTTTGAGGTACAAATCATGGGATTAGCATGGAGATCCTATCTTTCTTGCAGACATGGAAAGTTAATTAAGACTAACCAAAATGAATATTCCAAGACAGGAACGCCACATGCAGAGAAGCTGATTAATAGTAATATATAACACTGCAAAGATCAAAAGCAGGCAAGAAAATTATCTAGGATTTTCAGAAGCCAGACATTAAAAACTTTAGCAAAGTTTTCTCAAAAACAGAACAATCTTTACAAGGAAACAACAGGTTACTAGTTCTGACATTCCAACTGCTTCATGCTCAAAACCCACCCCAAAGCACAAAATTTGCCAAAACCCAGCATCAGAGAAGAACATTATATGTCCTGTGCAAACAAGAAGGATCTGCAGTTCTGCATTGAATCCTTACAGTAGCTTGTAATCCATATTTTTTTTTAAACCCAACCAAATACTGAATCTCCCAAAACTTCACCCAGCCATCCTCCTATTCCCAGGTTCAAAAAGAAAAAAGAAGAAATCTTTTGAGACAAACATATAACACAAATACTGAAGGCAGAACAAAGAAATGCATGCAGAGGCAGCTCTTCAGCATGAATCCACCAAAATCCACAATTTTGTGTGCAAGAACCCAAAAAATCCACAATCTGGACCAAGATTTAGAGCAAGGATCCCATTTTCCTCGCAAACACAGGTACAAGACCAGAAAAAAAAAATTTAGTAGCACCTCTCCTACATCACTCACAACTAGTCCAAGATGTTAAACAAAGTTGCTATAATCCTACCACCATTCAGAGATCAACTGTAACAGCATTCATAGTACCAACAGTGCTAAGAACATTGTTGAAGAACAGGAGAGCTCCACATGCACAAAGGCACACATATATTTCTGTACCTTTCTCTGAAGAAGAGAAGGCAGAATTGCCCAAAGCACCCAAGAAACAGAACAAAATGGCCTAAAAAGACTAGCGAAACGCAGATTAAACGGGGCGAACGGAGTTGGGAATGGATTGTTGTGGGAATTGCAATGCCTCCACCCCCCTATTTATACACAAAATTTGCAAAGGAGGGGTGTCCCACCAGCAACCACCACCAACCTCCATATATTACTACAATGGTTTTAACCACAAAAAAGGATGAGGACTTTCAAAGTGTGTCATGGCAATTGTTTGGGTATGGTTTTTTTTAGAGAGGGGTTATAGAAATTTTATCCTCCAAGAGTTAAACATCACATTTTAGATTTAAGATCCAAGAATATATATTTTTTAAATCTATCGAAAATACTAATAGATGTTATTTTGATTATTTAACTTTTACTGTGATGTTGGTCTAAACTACACACACCAAACATCACTAGTGCAATACCACGTGTCATAGAACCACGATATACTTGAGTTATCAAACACTATCTTTGTCCGCTAAGAATTATCTTATTATCACAAAACACTATTAGACTTTCATACTCTCAAGTTCTATTAACAGAATTGTACTGTACGTTATTGACAAAAAGGCAAAAACTGCATCAAAAGGAGCTAGTGAAAAGGCCGCAGAAAAGAAGATGGATGATAATTTCGGTTTCTCCTCTCAAAAAGCTATCATAACTTATATTGGCGTAGATAGTTTGTTTTCTTATATTGTTATAAGAATTTTTTGTACGGATATCTCAGAATAAAAAAACAATTTTAAAAATAACGTTTAAAAAAAAAATTGTAAAAATGGCTTCAGTCACCATCTGAGATGGCGACTTACCGAAAATGGGCCATCAGTCGCCATCCCAGATGGCGACTGCGGCTTTTTTCCATCAGTCGCCATCTGGGATGGCGACTGATGGGGAATATATAAGGGGGGGCCGTGGCGATTGCGGTGGAAACGAAAAAAAAACCTCATAACTCACTCACTCACGGCTCCGCAGAGAGGGGAAAAAAGAAAGAAGAGAAGGAGGAGGGGAGGAGGAGAGGGGAAAAAAGAAAAGAAGAGGAGGGGGAGGAGGAGAAGAGGAGAAGGAGGAGGAGGAGGAGAAGAGGAGAAGGAGGAAGAGGAGAAGAAGAAGAAGAAGAAAAAAAAGAAGAAAAAAGAAAGGTAAAATTTTTTTTACTGGTAATTAGTATAGAATGTTTTAGGAATTTAGGAATTTGCAGATCTGTTTTAGAAATGAGGTTTATAGAAAAAAGAAAGGGGTTTATAGATTTGTTTTAGGAATTTGCAGATCTGTTTTAGAAATGTGTAGATATGTTTTAAAAATTTGTTGTATTTGTAGATCTGTTTTAGAAATTTGTAGATCTGTTTTAAAAATGTGTAGATCTGTTTTAGAAATGTGTTGTATCTGTATATCTGTTTTAGAAATTTGTAGATCTGTTTTAAAAATGTGTAGATCTGTTTTAGAAATGTGTAGATCTGTTATGTAGATGTGTTGTATTTGTAGATCCGTTATGTAGAAATGTTATGTATTGAGCGAATAAATTAGATTAATAAATAGTGAATCGATAATTTAGGACATACGGTTTATTCGTAAAAAATGTGCAGAAATACATATTTGATTAGATGTGATGCAATATCATTAATGCAGTGTACTTCTAAGATGTTAAAAAATAAGTCGCAGATGTCTTAAGGATGAGTATAGAGTAATGTGCAAAATATATTGAAGATATGATAGCTGATGTTTGTAATACTTATGTTGTAGACAATGTCGGAAACAAGAGTAGTATATATTTTTCACGGGGAACAAATCATTAGAAATGGACCATCTGGAGATGACCTAAGTGGATGTCACCGTGTAGACATGGAATTGAATGATCTTAATGTTCTTAATTTTGAAGACCTTAAGACCCGAGTCATGGACATCCTAAATATTGACTCATGTTTACACAAAATTGTCATGGAAGCGCTGGTGCCTATTGGTTTGACATCTTTTTGGAAATTGTGTAAACTTAGAGGCGATAGATCATGGGGCTCTCTTGTTAGGAGGGTGATAAATCCCAATCATGGGCCAGATGACTGCATACTGTATGTGACAAAGCTAGACAATGTACCAGAACCGGGAACAGAACTTGTACCCGAACCATTAATTGGAGGACAACATACGAACATTGATCCAACCATGACTTATAATTCTGTGGATATGCCCAACGCAGAATTCATGGGCGGGTATTTCTGGCCTGGGGATGAGGCTTATGCCGACGAAGGTGAAGACGAGGGTCTGGAAGTTTCAGGCAGCGAAGGGTCGGAGGTGGACGCAGACTATGCGGATTCCTCTGGTGAAGAAGACTATCGTGGAATGGGACCTCCACAACAATGGCTAGATCCTAGTGGTTTTGAGCATGCGCGAATCCACGACGATCGCAGTTCGGAGTCGGCAGGGAGTGAGCACAGATTAACATTGGGACAACATTTTCGAAGCAAGGAGGAGGCTAAGCAAGCCGTGGCGATGTGGTCTGTGACACTGCGTCGGTCTTTCAAGGTTGACAGAACAACTCCGCGACTGTACGCAGTGAAGTGCAAGGTGGAAGGATGTCAATTTTATGTTCGTATTGCTCGGTACAGGGACAATGAGCACTTCATTGTTTCCAGGATCACCGAACACGACTGTTCGGTGACAGAAGTATCACAGAGTCATAGAAATATGTCCTCCGCATTTGTGGCACGTGTAATTTTGTCGAACCTTCATGCAAATCTTGATATGCCACCAAAACAAATTGTTAGCCAGATCAATGACACATTTGGGTACATCATTCAATATGGGAAGGCATGGAGAGCCAAGCAACTTGGTCTTGAGATGTTATTTGGATCTTTCTATGATTCATATAACTATGTGCCCAGATTGATCCAACAAATCGTTGACACCAACCCTGGCACTGTGATGGATATGGTCCATAGCCCAGTTGTCGGCAGAAATGGTAAGATAGTTCCTGGAGCTGAGTATATGGAGCGTATATTCTGGTCATTTGGTCAAGTAATCTCTGTGTTCAAGTACATGCAGCCAATACTTTGCGTGGATGGCACATTTCTAACTGGGAAGTACAAGGGAACTCTGATGACAGCAGTTGCTGCAGATGCAAACAACCAGCTACTTCCCATGGCGTACGCCTTAGTGGAAGGAGAGAGTACAGACAGCTGGGTATGGTTCCTTGCAAACCTAAAACAAACAGTCGTGAAAGACATACGGAATGTATGTATAATCCATGATAGACACAATGGTCTGTTAAGTGCCATTGAGTTCATGTTGTCCACTGAGAACCCGCAGTACAGCTGGAATGACTTGATCAGTCGGTGGTGTAAACGACACCTTGCGGCGAACTTCTTCACACACTACAAGAGTGCACGGCTTATGAAGAAGTTCAAGCGGTTGTGCGATCAGAACCAAAGCCATAAGTTCCAAAAACTTTGGGACGAGTTAGAACAAGAAACTTCAGATCTAGGTAAATCTCAAAGGTCAGAGGCAAGCAGTTCACAACATCCAGAAGATGAAGAAAATGTCGCGGAGACTACAGATGTGGCGAGACGACGCACCCGAAGATCAAGGCCAAAGAAATTTAGTGAATGGATCAGTGACAAAGCTCCTGAGAAGTGGTCTCTATTGCACGATGAGGGAGGTGCCAGATATGACGTAATGACAACTAACATGGCGGAGGTATACAATTTTGTGTTGAGGGGGGTGCGAGGTCTGCCGCTCACTGGAATTGTGGAATTTACATGGCATCGCACGGCCAAATACTTCTACGAGAGAGGTACAGCTGCAAGAGCATTACTTCGGGTGACACCACCAAAATTTCCTCATGAAGTACAAAGGTACTTAGAAATGAAAGCCGCGGCCGCTCAGAAACACTCAGTCGAGTGCATTCCTAACAGTAGAAGGCAAAGTTGGGTCGTTTATCTACGCAGTAAGAACGTGGGGGGTGGATACATGCGACAAATCAAGAGGCAAGGAGTGACATTTGAAGACGGTGTCAAGTGCACTTGTAACAAGCCAACTCTATTGCATAAACCGTGCTCTCATGTGATGGCCGCGTGTGCACACGACAACAAGTCGAGCGAGATGTACCTCTCAGTTTACTATGGTTCACGGTACCTTGCCGAGACATGGACTGCAGACTTTGAGATTTGGGGGACTCAGCAGCACTACAGAGATCGGTCGTGTAGGGCAGGCGAGATCCGATATGTTCCACCACCGCAGTTGGAGAGGAAAGGCCCTGGACGACGGCGGAAAATGCGAATTGGCAATGACATGGATAACGCAGAACGCGATGAGCTACGAAAGTGTGCCATTTGCCGACAGCCCGGCCACACGAGGAGGACATGTCCTGATGCATCCGGAGCTAGTCGAACATGACTGAGTAATGTTGTGCAACACTTATTCGTTCCTGCTGTGTATTTGATGATGTACTAACCTAATGTTCTTGTTTGCAGGCATGGCTCACCCTCGTCCACAGTTTCCTGAGTTACTCGATCAGTACTACGACGGTCGTCATCGGTCTCGAGCGGTGCGATCCGGAGAGGAGCTTCAGCCATTCCGCCTGCGATCGTCCGGCACGTCTTGGCCTCTCGACGGGAGATACATCGCACGGCTGAGGGCGGCGGGGCTGCTTCCTTTTAGCAGGATGATCACCAGACTGGAGACTTTCAGGCACGACCGATCACTCGTCTCTGCTCTGGTGGACAGGTGGAGACCCGAGACGCACACATTTCACTTCCGGTGGGGGGAGATGACCATTACCCTGGAGGATGTGGCCATGTTGTTCGGACTCCCGATTCGCGGACAGGCCTGGGTACCACCACCCACTCCTGCCGGATGGGACGGCATGCTCGCCGAGAGGTTTCATCCACTACCTCTGGGCCAGGAGCCCTTCCAGCACGACGTCGGAGTTCCTGCGACTTGGCTTGTTCACTTCAGGACGTGCCCAGCAGATGCAGATGAGTGGACTGTGAGCCGACACTTCGAGGCGTATTTGCTGCACTTGTTCGGGGGCTTCATGTTCACTGGTATGCTTAAACATGTTATAGGCACAGCTATTTCCATTCTCTTGTTGAATTTAATTCCTATTTTTTTGCTTTTCTACAGGCACTCACGGCGACACAGTGGATCGTTGGCTTGTTCCACTGGCGCAGATGCTCGCGGACACGCCGATCGATCAGATCCCACGCATCAGCTGGGGGTCAGCGGTTCTCTGTGCGACGTATCGAGGATTGTGCGACGCCTGCGTTCGGCGTGCCCGAGCGGCGAACATGGCCGGATCTCCTCTGCTTCTTTTGCTGTGGTCGTATGAGCACATACCTGTCGGACGACCGCTCATCACTGACACGCCCGTTGCACTTCCGGAGGGGCACTCGCCTAGGGATGCAGAGGATGAGATCGATCGCCCTACCATGGGGGATCGCTGGTTGCAACATAAGCTGCAGTGGGCCACAGTTCAGGTGCATGCATGCTACAGTGCGTACAGTGGCGAGTTGGAGTTGTTGCATCCGGCTCGTGTTATATGGAGGGTTTGGATGACGAGCTATATCGAGAGCACAGCCGGCGGCGCGATCTCTGTGGTGTGTACCGAGGACCGGGATTTATGGCTCACCCGTTGTATTCTTGTCTTCAGCCATATGTTGGAGGTGTACGCTCCGTGGAGGGTGATGCGCCAGTTTGGCTTATTCCAGACGATCCCTCCTCCAGACGCCCCGCATCGTTTGTCGCATGACCAGCACGAGTAAGTTCTCCATTATCTCCGCGCATAGTGTTTTCGCTCTGTGAAATAACTGAACACTTTTGTTTTTTTTGCAGGCAGAGTCGCAAGGGCAAGAAGGTTGTCAGTTGGCAGGACCGACAGTCTCCTTATACTCGTCGCTGGGAGCAGACAGCAGCGATAGATGTCGTGCGTGAGGAGAGGGCGTACGATTCCACGACATACGGCAACTACCTCCGATGGTACCTCCCTCGCACCGCAGCTCGCATTGCCCCGCCGCCTCCGGCGCCTGCAGACGTGCCTGCTCCGAGCGTGCATCAGACATACGACCGACATCACGCATCTCGGGTACACCGCCAGGTACATGCCGCCAGCCCATGACCTACTTGTTATTTTTATTTCTGCCTCCCATTGTCTTACCGTCTTGCAGGCTGACGGCATCCGTGCGATCAGTTCCGTGACACGGCCACTAGTCCAGCGGAGGCAAGCAGGTCTGCCTATCACGCCCGACGAGCTATATCGGGCCGTCGCCTACGTCGACCGAGTCGCCTCGCAGCTGACCCTTGAGAGTGCCGCCCCTTCGTCGACTTTTGTTGCACCTCCACGTCCACGGGCCCGACCCAGTCATACGCCGTCGCACTCAGCCGCTCCTCATCCCGACACAGCCGGCCCTTCAGGTACGGCCGTTGCCGCACCCATTTATCTCGGTGGGCCCCCGGCTCGCTCGTACCGTACAGGTGTTGCACCTCACGTGGACTTCTCGTCGCGTGGTGGTGTACGGATCTCTGAGGGTCCCCGAGCGCCGCCTTCTGCACACACTTCCGATTCTGGATTGGGCTTCGACGTCACGTTCGACTCAGACGACGAGTACATTGCTATGTCTGAGCAGACGGTGCCTATCCCGTCGGCTGGTCCGCTTCGGTCTCCTGCTAGGCACCCACCATACATTCCTCGTCAGTCGGTCTGTGCCGACCCCCAGGTGGTCCGCGACCCATCGTATGCTCAGTATGCCGATATGTTGCAGATGAGAGACGACGCCGATCGGAGCCAACATCAGTTGGCATCTTCGCAGCTTGGTGAGGCACCTCCACCGTCGCAGGACCCGAGTGCTCAGCCTCCCGGTCGACAGCCCTCGCAGAGGACAGTGCATCCGCGCAGCACCTATTCGCCATCGCCGTTTCAGCGCGACCGGAGGCATCGTCCGAAGAGGGGCCGACAGTAGTTTTTTTTTATGTTCTCCTTTTATGGAACATTATATCGATTCTCATGGTTGTACTATTTTGGTTTATATTAGTATTCTCATGTTTTCACTATTTTTTTATGTTCATTTTCGTTTTTGGGAACATCATACTCGACAGATTGAACCAACCACGAAATTTGAATGCTAATTTTAAAAAAACACTAATTTGAATGCTAATTTTTAAAAAAACACAAATTTGAAAGTTATTTTAAAAAAAACACAAATTTCAATGTTAATTTTAAACATAACACAAATTTGAATGTTATTTTTAAAAAATCACACAATTTGAATGATAATTTTTAAACAAAACACAAATTTGAATGCTAATTTAAAAAAACCACAATTTTGAATGTTAATTTACAAAAAAAACTAATTTCAATGCTAATTTAAAAAAACCACAATTTTGAATGTTAATTTTAAAAAAAACACTAATTTGAATGCTAATTTTAAACATATCACAGATTTGAATGTTAATTTTAAACAGAACACAAATTTGAATGTTATTTTTAAAAAATAACACAATTTCAATGCTAATTTTAAAAAAAACACAAATTTGAATGTTATTTTAAGAAAAAATACAATTTTTATTTTTTTTTTAAAAGAAACACAATTGTCAAGAATTTTTTTAAGAAAAACACATTTTCGGCCTTCAGTCGCCATTCTGGATGGCGACTGAAGATACGTGGCATTCAGTCGCCATTCCAGATGGCGACTGAAAGCGAAATGCCATAAATCGCCATCTGGAATGGCGACTGAAGTCAGTTTTGCAATTTTTTTTTATTAAGCGTTATTTTTAAAATTATTTTTTTATTCTGTGATATCCGTACAAAAATTTCTTGTTATAATATATGTTCTTTATGGTGTTTTAATAGATCGGACAAAATATGACATCTTTGTCTTCTAGCTGGGTAAAAAAAAAAATTCAGATTTGAATAGATTGTTTTGGAGACTTATAATCATAGTTATTCTGTTCAACTTTAAAATCAAAAACCTATCAACTAAAAATGTGAAGGTGTGAAGTTTTAATTTCCGAGAAGAAGTTTAAAATTTGAAATTGAAAAGAAAATAGCACATAAACTTGAAAACAACCTTTGCTGGTAAAAATATCCATTAGTCAAGCTCTAAATATAGAAGACTTTTTTTGTAGTGTTAAGAAAGTAGTATTGTCGTTATTGTGTTTCATGTTTGATCACAATAAGGTTGTATTCTTTAAGGCATGAAGTTCAATTTTCCATGTGTGGTTAAGCATAAATAATTTGAAACTAAACATATTTAAAAGAAAGAAAATATGTTTACAAACTTAAAGCTACATTGTTAATGAATAGTACTTGGCATGCTTCCAATAGTGTGTTATCTAGGACCAATTTGGTCAGACTTAGACTTGGATTAATCATTAAAATAAAATTAAGCTAAGAACAAACAACTAACTTATAAATGTATCGAATTTTTAAGTTTAACTTCTCTTTCATAAAGAAACTGAAGTCCGAGGGAGGTGATTTATGTGGGTTTATAATCTTGCATGGAGTTAACTTAGATTGTTTATCTAATAAGAGCAACACCAAACAAGATTGTACAAAATTCAATTAAAATTAAGTTGGAGGGTGCATATCAAGGATAGATAGATGCAAATCAAAGATAAGACCAGGTGCAAGAGTTACTGAGGGAGCATATTACTTTCTATACAAGTTATATAAAAGAAAGTGACTTAACAAGGTAGTTTATTAGACATATATATCCCAAGTGAAATAAGCCAACTTATAGATAAACATATGACATGTTTAGATGAGTTTTAGTTTAAATTTATGAGTTTTAAAGTTGAATCTAGGCCAAATAATAAGTTTATTTAAACTTATACTTCTCTTAAATTAGAAGCACACCAATAAATTTAAAAATGATGAAAAGAGATTTATTGAATTTATATTATAAGGTCAAGACCAAATAAACTAAGTTTTTAGATAAGTTTAAACTTGATGAACACGCACCAGTCTACAAAGCTTATTGTTGAAGTTAATGATTCCACACACACTGAATTGCTATCCACACTCTTTTCCTGTACACCTGTGAAATGCCCTATGAAGTGGATGTTTGTTTAGCAATTCTCACACTTTTTTTTAACCTCCTATACCTTTTTAATTAAATGCTGAGATGATGAAACATTGGAAGGTTGATTAGATCCTGTCTATCTTGTGTTTGAAGCAAAGGCAGGACCTTCTTTCAGAAGTGCACCTTAGATCTATATGGAATGAAATTAGATAGGTTTTAGTTTGTTTGTGATTTTTTAAGTAACAGTTTATTGTGATTTTATGATTTAGCTACCTTATAATTGAATACATTACTAGTATTAGGGTGGAAAAGAATAAGAAGCACATATATAATATTTTTTGATTATGTAGCCTTTGTTTTTAAGAACAAAAAAACACATGTCTTTTCATCTATTTGGATTGTTAGATCTGAAACTATCAAGACATATGAAGGTGGTGCAAGATATTTTGAATTTCTTATAAAATAATTAATTATTTTAATTTTTCTTCTATATTAATTTAGATCATTTGAATTCTTATACTTAGACCATTGAGATGACGAGGAAAACATGTCTAAAGGAAAATGATCTGATTACATTTTTTTTTAAGTAGGAGGAGCTGGTTATAGGCTTATAGCAGTTGTAGCTACATTTACAATTGTTTTCATGTAATGTAGTTTTTAAGTGCCAGAAATACTATAACAATACTATAATCCACTATTTAGAATATTGATATTTAACATTTATCATTTCATTTACTATAACAGTATCATATCAAGTTGTGAAGACAATGTAATAAAACCAAACACAATCCAAACATCCGACAGGAACAGGGCTTTAGACAGAAAAAAAATCGGGGCCAAACGCAAACCCGTCAACAGGTCGCATTGCTGAGCTGGCGTACAGAGGCCCCACAGATAGGACTAAATCCACTAAAACTATCTCTAACCGTATTTGGTTCCTGAGGCTACCACGTAAACATAAAATAAAAAAAAAAAATCAAATTTCCACTACATTGATTCTAGAAGAGACTCATGAAGAGAGATAGTGTGTCATATCATCAAAAATAAGCACTCTCTTTTATTAAAATTATTTTTATTTTACAAAAAATAAAAAATAAAAAATAATAAAAACAATATCCCCAAACACACCTTATATTGACAGATGGGTCACAACTACACTGGACTCATCTGTCAGCGACTACGAGTGAAATCATACTACAAAAACCAATAAAAAAACCTTTTCCAAATAATCCAACGTGTATTTTTCGTTTTGTCACTAACATATGAGGCCAAACTACCAGAGACCACATGTCATTGAATGTGGGTCAAACTGTGGCAGGTGTGCGTGGAGCAAAGGAACCACACCCACAAGTGAACTCAGGTCTATTGTGGGGCCCACATGCCTCATCTCGCACTACACATGTTCAACAAGTCAATGTCACTGATAGGTGGATCTCTCTTTTTTCTAAACTCTCATGTCAGTTTAGAATTTTTGTGAGTAATAATTTGCCAAACGTATCTAATGTGGGACCTGCAAAATGCATCACAACATATTGTTTTTGTTTCCAATGGCGCCGCTTCGCTTATTGCGCATTCACCGGCTACTCGCTGCCCTCCCGTGCACCACGACCGTCCCATTGCAACGCGCTAAGTGATGAGCAAGTGTTCGTCGCTGTCGATGCGCGCTACCACGAGCCACGCCGTTGGAGACAGCTTGTTGGATCAATTACATGGGGCCTACCTGCCAGGCACGAGCTTCGCTTAGGCTGTCTCCAACAGTGCAGGTTCTTGCTTGACTCTTAAACAGAATATTCCCTGCTACGTTAGCGAGCACCATCTCAAAGCACCAAGTCTCCAACAGCTTGACTCTTGTTTGGCTCTTAGTGTGGGCCCCACACTCCTAACCACCAAGCAAACACCAAGCAAGAGCCAAGCACTCCAATGGCTTGGCTCTATACGATTTGACAATTATATATTTAACGAATTTGTATTAATTCATGAATATCTATATTAACAATATATTAACATATTACTTACGAAATTAAATTCGACGTTTGCGACAAAAAAAATAAATTAGACATTTTGGATTTAAAAATTACACTTGACAACCAAATAATAGATATTAAAATTCAAATAGTGGTACATGACATAATTGCGAAATACATTAAAATTAAATTTGCAACCAAATGCCTAGTACGAAATTCAGTAAAATACTACTCGTCGACGTTTCCTCCGAAACGTTGCCAAATGTGCTCGATCAAATCTCTTTTAAGTTGCGTGTGCGTAGGTTGAGCACGGATGACAGCATTTCTTCGAAGTACATCTCCAAATAAAGGCGTACCCCCAGTGTGGATCACAGGCGGTACTACCGTGGATGTGCCCGGATGATCGTTGTAGTCATAGTTCTCGGCATTGCCGTCGCGTTCGTCCTCTATGATCATATTGTGCAAAATGACGCAAGCCCGCATGATCTTCGCGAGGGTTGACTGTTGCCAAAATCGTGCCGCACCGTGCACGATGGCAAACCGAGACTGTAGAATTCCGAAAGCCCGCTCAACATCTTTTCTCGCTCCTTCTTAGTGTTGCGCAAACAACCGATCTTTCACCGTCTGTGGAAGTGGTATCATCTTTACAAAGACAGCCCACTCTGGATATATACCATCGGCGAGATAATACCCCATGTTGTACTGTCGGCCGTTGACAGAGTACTGAACATGAGGAGCCCGCCCTTTCAATACATCGGTGAATAAAGGCGATTGGTTTAGCACATTAATGTCATTGTTGGAGCCGGCAACACCAAAAAAAACATGCCATATCCACAGATCATACAAAGCTACCGCTTCAAGTATAATCGTTGGGACTCCATAGTCTCCACGAGTGAATTGACCCTTCCATGCTATAGGGCAATTTCTCCATTCCCAGTGCATGCAATCAATGCTTCCCAGCATACTCGGAAAGCCACGGGACTCTCCTTGTTGCAGTAGGCGGTGGATATCCTCGACGGTGGGACTGCGAAGATATTGGTCACCAAATATGTTGATGACACCTTGCACGAAGTTCTCCAAGCATTGAATCGTCGTGGATTCCCCAATGCGCACATACTCATCGACAACATCGGCGGGGTCACTGTACGTGAGCATACGCATTGCTGCGGTACACTTCTGTAAAGGGGAGAGTCCACGACGATTAGTGGCGTCCCTTCTTTGGGTGAAGTAGGGGGACCACCCACCTAGAACTTCGACAATGCAGAGAAAGAGGGGTCTCCCCATCTGAAAACGCCGCCGGAAGATATTGTCAGGGTAGACAGAATATTCGGAGAAGTATTCCACGAGGAACCGTTGATGCCCATCTTCGCGAGCTCTCTCAACATATCTCCTATTGCTGCTTCGACGGCGTCCGCGGGATGACGAAGCATTGAGTCGAGCGTAAAGACCAGTGATAATACGGTCTTCCTCGTCCTCCTCCTCAATGAATTCCACCAAGAAATCCTCAATTTGGTTCATGGCATCCTCGTCGGAGCTATGTGTGCTCGAACTAGAACTAGATGACATTTTGTGAGTGGCTATTGAAACTGAGTTTCTCAAGAGGTGCAACGTTTGAGAAGACAGTTGGATTGTGAACACAAACATTGTGGAGAGAGTGAATATATAGACGAAGAGTCCAACGGCTACTTTGCAACGGCTATATTCCAATGGCTACTTTGCAACGGTTATATTCCAACGGCTATATTCCAATGACACCTTTCCAACGGCTACTTTGCAATAGCTATATTCCAATGACACAAAATTAAATAGAGAATCATATAGATTAATAACGAAGGATACATGGCTCGTTACAAGAGATAATTGAAAAACAAAATAACTAATCGTCGGCAGCATTAAGTTTCTCTCTAAGAATCTTCATCCCTGCATCGTACTCTACTTTTTGTGCATCGTCAAAGATGATTTGTCGAGACTCATCATTTTCCAGTACGCCTTATACAAGGCGGAATTTTCCTTTTCCTTCGCCATGTTGCGCAAGTTATCGGACATACGGAGTACGTCCTTCCTCTTTTCGGCCTGGTCAGGTTGATTTTGGATGAAGGCATCGAGATCTGTTCTCATTGACGCCGTAGAATCCTGCAAGCCATCGACCTTTCCCTTACCCTTGCGCCTCACCTTAGCAGCGTCTCGTCCTTCCGGCCGTGTCTCCGCTGGTGGCACGTCATCGTTGTTGGACGATGAAGTGTAGATGCCCGACTCAGACAATCTGTTTCTTTTGTTGGGAGCTTCAACATAAGCTGCAGACCACTTAGGTTGACCGCGAACCGCCGTCCACCAATGATCTAAGACAAATGGATGACCCATCTCTGTCTTGTACATCTCGCGAGCCTGCGCCATGAGTTGGTCGTCGGAACGACCGCTGGCATAGACTTCATTCAGTTGGAGCCAAACACCGTTGAATTAGACCACCTTTTTGTTGGTTCGTTGCCAGTGGTCCTTACAGTGTTTGGTCTCCCTTCTCCTACTTGGCGGCACCGTTTCGTTGTATACCGCTGCTATGTTGGCCCAGTACATGTCGTACTTTCTATTGTTTCCATCAATAGAATCAAGCGAATTGTTGAGCCAAGAGCTAATCTGTATGTAGTAAAAAAAATTTTAATATCGAAGTCGAGCGTAAATATATGTCTTTCATAATACTCTTGTATGAAAAATCAAATTATTACCAGTTTTACGTCGTCATCGGTGCACCACGGTAAGCGCTTCGTCTTTTGGCCAGCGTGCACAGCAGCATTGGTGTTGGTGTCATCGATGCGAACTCGGGCCGCCAGATTGGTTGGACTAGAGTTTGGAGTGCCGTTGTTGGAGACAGACGTAGAGTGCGGTTGAGGTGGGGAAAACTGCGGACATGTCGGTGGCGTGCCGACAAAATGAAAATTTTGGCTATACTGTGGGGGCGGTGGAATTGCGTGGCCGTGTGGTGGATATGGACGATAATTTTGGCTGTACTGTGGATATGGCTGGTAATTCGATGGATACGGCTGGAAAGTCGGTGGATGTGAAAAACCGGGTTGCAGTTCGGTGTTTGGAGTTTCAGTGTTTTCACCGGGATATTGGGAAGAGCCAAGCCAATTAACGAAACCGCCAGGTGGATTAGAATCCATGTGGAATTTTTGAAAATTTTTGCAGTAATTTTGGAGTGGTTTTGGGTGTGGATGGATGAAGAAATGTGAGTGAAAATGGTGAAATAGCATGTCTTTATATAGAGGAGGGCTGGAAAAAAATTCAGTGAATTTTTGTGATTTTTTTGGGATTTTTAATGATTTTTTAGGGCAAGAATGAATAAAAAATAGATGCAACGGCTATTTTTTAACGGGCAAATTTAAACGGTAAAATTTTCAGTGGCTGACACGTGGGGCCTCGGGATTTTTCTCCTCTCAACGGCTATTTTCTCACTCCCCCTCACTTACAGGTGGGCTCTCCAAAAACTGAGCCCACCTGTCAGCCTCTGCAGCCATAATTAATATGTATATATTTATTTCGGTTAAATTGTGCGCAGTTATTAATTATACGGTCATTTAATCCACATATTTCACTGACAGGTGGGCCACTCTTTTTCCCGGCCCCACGTGTCATCGGCTTCGGTTGAGGCGCGCGCGTCGCCGACGTCAGCAACACGGTGCACTCCCGAGTGGCGGGCCCCACATGGCATTAAATCGCGTGCGACATGGCTTTACAATCCTACCGCGTTTGACGTGTGGGGACGCGTCACTTGGGGCTCACACGTCAGTGACGTACTCTCCTGTACGCGTGGTGCGTGTGGCTCCTGACACGGGCACGGTGAACGTGGGCGTGGGGCCCACGCTTTAAACGTTTGCGATATTTTAATCACGCACTCAATCGATGACATGTGGATCCTTTCGTTCCCTGGCCCCACTTGTCAGATAATATTTGACGCGGGTATGCTACGAGTTTTGTTTCGTCGGTGGGGCCCGCAAAACGCGTCCCTTCACGTTCTCGTCTCCTCCAACGGCGACGCTCCCTCGCCGCGTCTTCGCCTCGCGCTTGCCTTGTCCCGTAGCGCGCGCACGTCCCGTCGTGCCGAGAAAACGTCGAGCAGCCGTTCGCCATCGTCGACGCGAGCCGCCGCTGTCGTCGCCGTTGGAGAGAGCCTTATGTGGCCTGACACTCTTGCCAGATCCCGTACATAATCCAAACCTTTGTGATCCCCGACGCGGACACTGGACCAACGTGTGTTACCAATGCAACCCCCAGATCTTAAATGGGGACATTGACACGCTGTATTTTAGCGAATCAAGAAACAAGTGATGCACAAGGTGGTGCTAACACCAAATATGGTGTCAACATAGTGATGGACGAGGAGACAACTTACCTTCGACCTCTTTTTCTCCATGTGCTCACTCTATCACAGCCATGAACGCCACCACTAATTAATCGAGTATTCACCCCCTTCCTCCATCTTGTTCTCTGTGAGTTAAGAATAGGCTAGTTCAACTAATACAAATTTGCCCCATTCCTATAGTCCCACCCACCATGACTGCTCCCACGGCATTATCTTATTGAAACTAGTAAATACCTGAACTTGAACTTATATAAATCATCTTTCTTTTATAGAATCCTATACATATTTATCCTATTCATTACATTTTGCATCCAAAGCAAATTTCCTATGGTCCATGGTGGCCATCGTTGGGCCATGACAGATCTGTATCTTGGTTTAATTGCAAAACATGGTAAATTGGTAGCCAAAAGCTGTAAGCAACAGCAACACCGTAGTTTCTCCAAGATTTACAGGGCTTAATAATACAGTATCAACATCACCATGCAATCATCACACAATTAACAGTGAAACTGCAGAAGAATTGTTGCATTATTGCAATGATGAAAATGATTAGTGCGCAATGATCAAGATAATCACAAATTCGCAGTCCGTAATAATGCTGAAAGCTATGGTTAGATTTGTGTTGTGCATGAGTGCTTCATATTGAACCGACGTTGCTAGGACACTTGTACGGTTTTAAAAAATAATAATATTATTACAAAAAATAAACAAGACATAAATAGGGACTGAAAAAATGGGTGGAAATTGCACACTCCTTTTTCCTCTCGTTTTCTAAACTAGTGATGTCCATCTTTTATTATTTGAGAAATAAATCATAGGAGAAGAATCCTTGTCGACACTCTTATTCTAAGTTATCTTCTTTTTCCACCATTCTTGCTGTCTCCTCTCTAATATTTGGACTCAATTTATACATTTGATTCTTCCACTTTAGAACTATGGTGACCTTTCCCTCAACTGGTCGGAAGCGGAGAAAATAATGTACCGAGGGGAAATAGTTGAATTAGAGAAGTCCTCTTAATTTTGGCTTGCAACGTGGATTTAATTATCCGCAATTTAAAATGTATAATCCTAACCTTGTCATTCACTTATACTTAATTTTTAGTTTGTTTCCCTTGTGGAATGTTGAAAATTGAAATCACTCTCCATGTCTGCATTTCTGAAATTTTGAGGTATTTCAGTTGCCAATGCCAAAACAATTCATTTGCTCTTTAGGAGGTGAACATGGTAGTTTATTTCCGTTGCAAGATTTATCATTGTATTGTATAGGAAGCCAAGTGGCAAAATTTGGTCCAATCTATAGTTCTTTCTTCTTGGACCCTTCTTTATGAAAGTGGAAAAAAAAATACATATATACACGGGTTTCTTCTTCTTTAGATTAGGACCCAACAAATCAAGGAAAATATCTTTCTTTGTGCCAACCACAAGAGGACATCCTATTTACACCTAACTACTTGTAGTATTCAGAACAGGGAAAGACACAGCGTACTAACAAATTTTTACAGAATTTTAAAGTGATCAACGTTCTCAGTAACATCTCGTAGTCATATCTATCCTTGATCTAAACTCATATGCTTCTGATTTATATATTTTATTCAAATTTTGTAAAGATGATGTAACAACTTTGTTTGTACGTATCTTGTGAATTCTAAAACGCTTAATCAAAATACGAGCACTTAGTAGTGCAAAAGAGGCTGAATTGTCTGTCCAAAACTGTGTGGTTGTTTTGCATCAATATCAACTTTCACCGTTTTAAATACAAGCTCATTCACAGTGACATGTAAGATGTTTACCTGAATTAACCAAAGCAAAATAGGAGGAAAAATGAATCTTTCAAATCCATTAATTTAATCTAACTAGTTTGACATCCGGTTGTTACATCAATCGTAGGTTATATGTGCTCCTTCCATTCTGAAATATAAAATATATTTTCATCGTGTATATGAATTGAGAAAATTCTAAACTTATGAAAACATTGAAGTAAAATGACTAAATTATTATTCTTTATAAATGTATTGGAAATGAGCAAAAGTGTTAGTGTGGAGGATTATTTGTAAATAAAAGAGAGAGTGGAGAAATAAATAAAGGTAGAATAAGAAATATAGTGATAAATTCAGTTACACGTTTTATATTTTGTAATAAGAATAAAAAATTATATATCTTATATTGTGCAACGGACAAAAGTATTATTTATTGATATTATTGAGATTTAAATTTTAATCATGTTCTATTAGTCATTGCTTTCAAGTATGTGCTCCTGTTAACCAACTCGTCCTACTGTCAAAGGAAAAAAAGAGGAGCTTGCACATGAGTACAGTCCATCAAATTAAAATACACCCGATTTCAAAACAACCAGCATACAACCTTATATTGATCCAATAGAATAGGACTAGTTGCTATGCATATATGCTTTCTGTCAATAGGAGAGCGACCAAACAATTTGTAAGAGGTCCCCGTACAAATTGCATGGGGCCTGCAATTAAATTGTGTCTTAAATTACTGGACTTGTGCTGCTCTTTGGTACACACCGGCTCTGGGGGTGGACCCATTTTTCTGCTGTTGCAAGTAAACAGATGCACTTCACTGAATAATTTCTACACAAATATGCTGACGGTTCATCCTTATCCATTAAGTATTCCAAAATACTGGCTGTTTGAGACGCATGGATTCTACACAAATTTTGTAAAAATTCGCAGCCAAGGAGAATAAATATTTTCTTTCTTACAAAATTTTCATATTCCAAATGAGACCTACAACACATGCTTATATATGACCTGTTAGTTTTTTATATATTATACACTTGTTGATTCTATTGGTTCGATAATATATTATCGGACCAATAATTATCCACCTTAATTCGAGATGTTTGTATCAAACCTAATATTTGGGAGTAATTTGAGAATTTTTAAGTAAAAAAAGACGTCGTCGCACAAAATTATTGAACTCATCTGTAGAGTAGCTCTAGGATCCTGATGCACGAATAATGTTAGTTATCCATAATATTGGTTGAACACCATCTCATTCTAAATAATGCTGACTTCTAATTAAACCAAGATAAGAGAGGAAGTGTTGAAAACTTACAATAGGTTCTGAATGTACAATGTCTCCCCTCGTAGCTTAACGCCTAAACCTTTTAGGATGAGATAGTTGATGCATAAGCCCATGACTAGTAAGGAAAGAGAACATTTCGTGCCCAACCATAAACTTGTACGCCGGTAAAAAAACCAAATCTGCTTTTTTTTTTTTAAGATCATATGTATCATGTATTGATACAGCTATATGTTGCTCCAACCAATTGGAGGACAAGTGGTAGAGACAAGGGTGTGGTCACAAGTCATTTTACCCTTGTACTACGTAGAAGCATATCCAAACAATGACTGAACAAAAGTATATATTCCTATCACTAAAGATTCTACATAGCAGCTAATTAATCTCCTTCCCTTGGTACGACATGAACCCTAGATATCAAACAAAACAAAGGTATTGTGTCAATATCCAAGTCTACATCATGGTACAGAAAGTTCAGATGTAGCATTGGACGGTTGGTGATGCATGTTGCCTATTTGCAACTACGTATCTACCGGTAAGAAGGTTGGCGAGCTGTGCAATGTCTCCCCTGTAGGTGGCCTGGGTGTTTTCTCTCTCTCATGCATTTGCAATGCGAAATCACTCATGAGTGATAAGTGTTTTCTCAACCACTGGTGGTTGGTTCTTTTATTACTATTATTATTTATGGTATTGGGTGTTCTTATATATCTGTTTCTTTAGTTCTGTATATTTTCTAATATTAATATTTTTTATGTTTGTGCTAGTTTAGTGTTTGGTGTAATAGTGTGACTAAAAAATGATTTTTGAAAGACGCCAATATCATTGTTGAGTGTTGTATAGCACATCCCAATATAAACGAATTTTTTTTTGAAATAACCCTATAAAAAAAAACAATTGCAAAACTAACTCTTAACTTTTTAAATTTTTAAAAATGGCTTTCAGTCGCGAACTGCCCTTCGCGACAGTCTTCAGTCGCTATACGGTATAGCGACTGAAGACGTGGCACGGCACAAATGCCCCGCTGGCACCTGTGCCGTGCCAGCCAGGTTTCAGTCGCTATACCGTATAGCGACTGAAACCCGCAGCTTTCAGTCGCTATACGGTATAGCGACTGAAAACTGACAAACTTTCTCTGCCCCCCTCTTTTGCCCCGTGGTCGCAATCGAAACACTTCTTAATAATTTCATTTGAGAAGTAGGACTTGTTTGTAAATTCTGAAATTGGGATGGCTGATTTGAGATCTAATCTCACACACAAGTGTAACTTTATTTCTGGAGCATATTCAGCAGAAGTTTGAATGAAATTTGGTAAGATTTGATGATTTTGTGATAATTCGAAAACAGGGTACTTTAGGGTAATTAGAATTTAAAAAAATGACGAGACTTGAAACTAAGGCGTCGGATGAGATTTTGAAAATCTGACAGAAGGGAAACTTGGTCAGAATAGTGAATGGGAGATACTCCTTGAATTAGATCGAAGTTTGGAGATGAGATGTGGGTTTTAGCCTTTTTAGGTTCCGAGGAAAATCTTTAAAAGGTATAAGCCGCGATAATTGTAGGCTGATTTGCGAAAAGGAGTAAGACGACAAAGATTTGCCATCTGGACCGTACAAGTACATACCAATTTCGCATTTATACCGTGCTTTTGATACCTAGTTTTGTCTCGTTGGTTCGACGCATTTGTACGAAACCAGACGTCTCGGCGCAAAAGATGGTAGGTGCAAAAGTCGCAAAGATTAATCATACGAAAACGAGCATCAGATGAATAGGTAAAAGCTGAAAAGTAGAAACGCAAAGTCATACAAAAGTAGAACAGTAGAAAACATAAAACCCCAAAAAGTTGGAAACCTAACAAAAATATACGATCATACATCGGACTAGTGGCCCCTCCTGCCCCTCTGTGGGGAGGGCTGATACTCTGATGGTGTGTACCGAGAGGGGGGCTGACGATCCCTGACGCGCCGCCTCCTTACTGGTGGTGTCTGCGCAGCTGGCGTAGACTGGGAAGGCTGTGTCGGCTGCGTAGGCGGCGGAGCATCGGGAAGGAAGCTAGGAAGCACATGTGTCGACTGTGTAGGATGCTGCTGTGCCTGGTCAGGAGGCTGGTGCCATGGAGGAGTATCGAGCTCGTCATCCGAAGAGCTGTCGGCAGGCACGAAACCCGTGTGCAGTGGTGGAGGGCGCGACGATGACGGACGGTCCGCTGGTGGAGGGCGCGACGACGACGGACGGTCCGCTGGTGGCACATGCGAGGAAGGACCTGGCGCCGACGGTGATGGTGGGGGAATCACGGTCAAGTGAGGTGGCAGCAGCACTCTGAAACCGACTAAAATCTGATCGACCCGCCGCTCGACCTCTGAACAATATGCGTACACATCGTCGCTGGGCATGGTGGGTCCGCGGCGGGACAAGACCATCATGTCTCGTGCACCAGTAGAGATGCCGCCGAGGATGTCTAGCTGTGCACACGAATTAATGCAATTATAGAACGACAATCCATGTGAAAGTAAGGTTTGAAAGAGCTAAGGAACTCACAGAAGAGTGGATTCGCCCAGTTAGGCGTCGGTCGTAGCCGTCATCGAGGGTGGCGGGAGGGATGGGCTCATCAGGCGCGGCGGGTGGACCGCCCGTCAATCGGTAGATCGTGCGAGGTCGGTACCAGGACAGATAGGAAAAATGGATGTCGTGGCTGTATGGCCTGTGCTCCTCGACCGTGCGTGTGTGCGCCCAATCCATCCACTGCTGCACATAAGGCTGCTGTCGACGAACGAAATCGTCCCTCACTCGACCCTTCCTGGATTGCCTGCGGACAAAGAAATTAGGTTGTGATGGAAATTATGTATAAAATAACATATGAATGTAATGCATATTTGACGTACTCGTGGATATGGTGCGGGATCTGTCGAGGAGGCGGCACGGGGACAGCCTGGCGTAGGCCAAACTGGCGCATAACTCGCTCAGGCGAGTAACCCTCAACCATGTGCGAGAAGACGAGTAGAACCTGTGTGCGCCAGTACGGCTCATCCTGCGTACAAAAAGAAGAAAGGCCGGCTGGAGCGACGGATTGGAGGTTTGCGGTGGTCCACGGATCCCAGATGACGCTGTCGTCGAGAAGCAGATCAAAGTCTGTGGCGTACGAAGGATAGCAGAGGTGCGCCTGATCTGTGGCCCACCTCAAACTCAGCCTAGCCCACCTCCATCCCATCACGGGGCCGTCTCTCCCATCCCCGACTAATGCGAACTGATCCCGCGGAACCAGCGGTCGACCGATGGGGAAATGCTCGTACGACCACATCTGCAAGAGAATGGCGCACCCAGCGAAAAGAGAGCTGACCTGGTCTCTGCTCGTGGCGTCGCACAACCCCTTGTAGGTGTGGCAGAGCACAGCGGATCCGAAACTGAACCTCGGCACGTGGCCCAGGGCCGAGTCGGCAATACTCCTGGCGAGCTGAACGTACTGCCGCTCGCAGATGTCTCCGTGGGTGCCAGGGAAGAGCAACCACCCAAACAGGTACAGCAAATATGCCTCAAGGTGGCGCCTGAGAACCTCCTCTGGAGCGGCCACGGGGAGCGCAGCATCGCGCACTGCGCGGAGGTAACTATGGGGAACTCCCGCGTCCTGCGCAAACCCCCCCGCTGGCCCTACTCCCTCGAAGCGCTGTAGGAAATCTAGGCGCCATGCAGCTCTCTCGGTGGCCGCTGGGACATATATCTCCCCGCGGATAGGCAGGCCAAGTAGCATGCTGACGTCCTGCAGCGTGATAGTGAGCTCGCCAAAACTGAAGTGGAACGTGTGCGTCTCGGGCCTCCACCGATCCACAAGCGCAGTAATGAGGGCTCGGTCGAAAGGGAATCGCCTCGCCCGATCCACCATGCGAGCGAAAGGCAACAGTCCGGCCTCGAGCAAATAAGGCGCGAACCGCTCATCTAGAGGCCACATCTCACGCGGTGCCCTCAGACGCAAGGCTGGGAGAACGATGCCCTGTAGAAGGCGTCGAGCACGGTGACGCTCCTGATGGTGCTGTGAAATCAGCTCGGGAAGCTGATGGTCGTCCGCCATACCTGCAGTTGTCACATATTGGTTGAGAAGTTGAAACATTGAGTACATAAACAAACATTTAGTAAATAAAAAAACATTCAGTAAATTCACGAGAAGACATTAGGGAAGTTAAGTACAACTGATATATGAAAATTCGGTACAACTCACAACAAAACATTAAGTACTTGAAATAATACAACATTTAGTTTTGCGACGAAGATGGTGCGCTTGTCACCCGCGGGCATCGATTTCTTCTGTGACCAGGCTGCCGGCAAGCGCTGCATCTACGTACGTCATCTTCACGCTCCGCTGCATCCATATTGTTATTTATCCTCCTGGATCGACGTCGGCCGACATGGCCTACGAGGAGCCTCTTGTCTGGGATCCACGTGATGGCATCTTCCGGAGATAGTTGTCGATAGCTTTCCCCCGCCGCAAACCCATTGAAGACACCATCCTAGGTTTTCCACAGGTACTGCAGAGTATAATAGGTTGATATGTACCGCGCCGGATCGATCCCAGGAACAGAGCAGGCAGCGATGACATGCGAGCAAGGAATGTGCAGCAGTTGAGGCTTGTTGCATGTGCATTGGGCATCTGCATTTGAAATCCGACATTCGTGGACCCGACCAGCCCGCAGTGTGCCATAGACATGTCTGTGCCTTAGCCGAACCTCATACTTCCCGTGCAAGCGACTCAGTACTGTGACATCATGTGTCAACGATTTCCTTGTCCGAAATTCGAGGTAATCATTGATCTTTTTGGGCCAGTGTGCTAAGGGGTCATGCAAAAGCCTTGATGCCGCCAAACCCCTGCTGTCGTAGTACGCTACTGTGCGATAGAATGTCATTTCAACTATTGCAGTGAGTGGTAAGCATCGCACACCTTTGAGGACGAAGTTGTACACCTCGGCCAGATTTGTCGTCATGATTCCGTATCGAGCCCCACCTGTGTCATGCAGCAACGCCCACTTCTCCATTGGTTTGGGCTGAATCCATTGACTGAATCTGAGACGACCCCGGCGGCTTCCCGTGCCAGTATCGCCGCGATCTTCTGCAACCCCTGCTTCTCGCAATTCCGCCGACGTACTTTCCTCCAGTGACTTCCAGATTTGTGAGAACTTTGACTGTTGGTTCTGTTTGGCAAGCCGTTTGAACACGACCATCAGGCGCTTGCTCTTGAAACGACTGTGAAAATTCGCGCCAAGATGCCGTGAGCACCAACGACTCTGCAAATCATCCCAACTCAGCGATGGATCCTCTCCTGATCGCATGTACTCCATCGCACTCAGCATTCCTCCATTTCGATCATGAATCAAGCACACGCGCTCCCGGTCTTTCACAACCTCATTCTTCAATGTGCCCAAGAACCACAGCCAACTGCTATAGTTCTCCCCCTCGACCACAGCATATGCTATGGGGAGAAGCTGGTCGTTGGCATCAACAGCCACAGCAGTCAGCAGAGTTCCCTGGTATTTTCCAGTCAAAAATGTTCCGTCAATGCAAAGCACGGGTCTCATATACCTGAACGATGCAACGCACTATGCGAATGCCCAAAAAAATCTCCGCAGTACCATGCACCCAGGAATCACAGCACCCTCGGAGCCGATTGCCGGCGTATCAACAATTGCGGTGACTGTGCCTGGATTTGCTTCGCATATCCGCCGCAACAGTCTCGGTACTAAGTTGTATGCCTCAACATATGTACCAAAAAGCTCCTCCAGCGTCTTCTGTTTAGCCATCCATGCCTTCGGGTAGTTGATATTATAACCGTACTTCTCCGCGACATGTGCAATTATCACCTTCGGTGTGATTGCCGTATTTGCCTTCACTACTGACAGAATCAGACTGGCAACAAAACTGGAAGTGATATTTCTATGATGCTGCACCATGCCCTCAGCCAGACATCCGTGGTCGTCAACTCTGGTCACCCGAAAGGACGGGTCATCTCGTGGCCGCCAGACACGTACGTACCATGGACAATTCTGGATTAAGCACCTCACAGTCCACAGGCTCGGATTTGATCTGACCACCCGGAATGGCCTATTTAGTGAGACAGCCCAGGCAGTTATGGCTTTCTTTGCATCCTTTTTACTCCGAAACAACTGTCCAAGCTGGACGGTTGATTCATTATAAGACCATCGCGAACCCAGCTCATCATGAACCACAGCGTTATTCAAGGATGACGGATCAGTCCACTCACTCATAGGATTATGCTGTTCCGTGGGTTCATCAGGAGATTCGTACATTTCCGACGGATCAGTATACTCCTCTTCATTAAAATTCTCTTCCAATTCTGGTAATTCTTCAGCTGCATCTACTTGATGGCCACCAAATTGAGTTGTATTTCCTACACCAGTTGTGTTAGGTACACTGCCAGTTGCACTGGCATTGGTACTGGCACCTGCACCAGTATCGACATCGCCACCGCCATCGCGACCTCCTCCGGTACAGATATTAGTGTTTTCTCTTTCAACCGAATGGCTGCCCTCCGAACTATATACTGACATTTCAACGTACAGTATGATGGTTCCTCAGCGATTTGAAGAATCTCCGAAAAAGAATTTTCTGCTCCTTTTTCTTCTCTTCCTTCTCCTCCTTCTCTCTCAGTAATTTCTGTAAAATTTCGGAAAAATGAATTGAACTGTACTCTGAGAGGGACGGCTGGGAATATAAAAGCGTTTCAGTCGCTATACGGTATAGCGACTGAAACCTGGCTGGCACGGCACAGGTGCCAGCGGGGCATTTGTGCCGTGCCACGTCTTCAGTCGCTATACCGTATAGCGACTGAAGACTGTCGCGAAGGGCAGTTCGCGACTGAAAGCCATTTTTAAAAATTTAAAAAGTTAAGAGTTAGTTTTGCAATTGTTTTTTTTTATAGGGTTATTTCAAAAAAAAATTCAATATAAACCACTGATAACTCACAAACAACTCTTAAAATGTGGATGTTAGGAGAAACCTGATATTCATCGGGACAAATAAAATATTATGCCATCCATTCTGATGTTGGGACATGTGTGTATATAGTTCTTTCAACAACGCCTAGGATGGGAAAGGTCATAGTTTTTAATTTGCTCACATAACCTACTCTGGAAATGCTAATTATGGGTATATTTGGTTGGCTTCAAGATTGACCAAGCCAAAATTAAGTCATGTCATTATAATTTGATTATCATTTAATATGTGACTAAAATTTAACATGCTAATATGAATAGAAAATGTTTGATTATTTTTCGATTAGTTTTTTGCCAAATCTTAAGCACGAAATTTGGCTACTCAAATTTTTATTAGTTAAATCCTCTATTTTTCTATACGACAAGTCCATCATACATTGACTAGTCAAATATGAGTAACCACATGAATCAACAGTTGTTTAATTTATGCCACATATTTGAATATATATGGTCAAATTTTGGTTTGGATTTTTTTATATGCGAACCAAATATATCCCTTATTTTGTGCTCAATTAATCACTATTAGACAGCACAGCTGGTCGGATAGAGTCGAAATCCATGGATGATTTATGTCGTGCTTAGATGGATTTTGGTGGAGCATCTTTTTTTTTATTTGGATCTAAGGGATGCATGGTTATGTAATAGTAATGACTAATTAGTGAATATTTTAAGTGGTATTTAGTTTACGGGTTTCACTATTAATTCCCAAGCCCAAAAGCCTCTTCCCTAAATGTGTTATTACAGGATGATCAGCTAGGAAAGAGACAGCAAGGGCTATGCACGAGCGAAGTCACGGAACCGTCAACCAACTATAAGAAATGCTTATGAATTTTAGTCCCTGTCTCTATCAAGTAATTGTCTTGTTTTAATGTCTTTTTCGGCACGTTAATTTGGCCCTGCTACATGATATAACTTGGCATGTCCCTCGTGCTTAGCCTTTCTTTCTTTTTAAACGTGAGATGAAAAAAAAGGGGTAGCCAAGCGAACCTTCTGTATGCAGTAACTTCACTGTGGTCGTTACTGGAGCTGGATATTCTTTTTGCTAAGTTCCTTGTATAAATATTTGAATGTGACATTGCTTTATGTTATAAAAGAGATTATCTGGACTTTTATATAAATTCAAAATACGTTAAGCTTTTTTTCAAAAAAAAATGTGATTCATGTTATAGGATGTACATAAAATAGCCAAATAGCCTATCACTTCAAATTGCTTTATAGGCCAATTTCGGTAATTACCAAAACTCAAAAGCAAATGAGATGCATGGATCCCTCGCCAACAATTACAAATCATGCGAATCTAATTGTTAGAAATTGAGTCCTTACCTGATGGCGGTTGCTACATAGGTTTTTGATTTTCTTCTATTGTTTTTCAGAGTGATTTTTGGTAGAATCATTCCCAAAGTGAGAATTTGGTTCACAAGTGTAGATCATACCAATCCCACATTTAGAGGACGGGAAGACCATCTGTCAGTTTCTTCTTCGATGTAAGTCTCATTTTCTCCAACAATGAGTGAGTGATTATAAGTGGAGATTGATAGTGACTTGTCTATACATTTTCTTTGCTCATGAATGATTTGTTGTGACTTTGTTTACTTTAACTAATTTTATGGGCCTGGGCTGGCCCAACACTAGAGTAGACTTGGGCTCACTTTCTCGTCTCAGTATTTTGAATGGGCCCTGGGCCCATCGTTCATTTTCAGTGTCTGGACGAGCCTTTATTTTTTATTTTTATTTTTTTGATGAGACTTCCTTGTGGACGTATAAGATCCTGATCGTCTGTGTGCTCAGACAAGGCAGAAAAGTCACTTAAATTTTATCAAGTTTTACGTGCATGTCTTTTCATCTTGTCCAGCTCTAAAAAAATTAGAAATTTAGTGCAATTCACTAGTATTACTCTAAGAAATCTGTCGTAAAAAGAATGACTAACAACGAGAATACATGGAAGGCATAAATGGCAACGATTGGACTGGAGTGTAAGGGCAGATGGTTTATCAGCGTCGCATTGTTGTTCGGCACCACTTTGGCATGCGCTGTTTTTATGCGTACACAACAAAGTAACTTTCGTTACTGTGATTTTTTTATCTTAGTTTCATGTCTTTTATTTTCAGCAAATTCCACAAAATCTATTAATTAGGTACATTTTATCAACCACACAACTTTAATATCAAACTAATTGGCTCTTAAAAGGGGGCAATTTGTCTAGCCACTTCATGCGACAATCCCTATTCCTAGTTTTTCCATGGCCAAGAATATGACAGTGTGTCCCACTCCCTTTCCTTCCAAAAGGAAGCAATATTTCTTTACAGGTGTGTTTGGTTTATTTCTGAGTCTTATTTTTTCAAACTTTGATATGTTTTTAATATTTGACTATTATTTGAATTATAGTTAAAATTTGATTAATCTTTTTTGTTTTATTAATATATTTGATGTCGTAGGTCAATTTAAGGGCAAAATTTTTGACCACTGAAGTTTAGCACGCCAATTACTAAAATTTAAGTAATATTGACTACAAACCAAATAACTTTATTTTTATCAAAATTTGATCAGACTTTAATTTGGTTATGCCCAAACTTTAATAAGTTATCAAGGGTAGCAAACCAAACACACCCTATATCTAGAAAGCTACTATTAATTTTAACTAACCTCACTGTTAAAATATATTTCCTAAGAAAACAGTTGTAGATAAAAATAAAACCTCAAAAGAGATCCGCCCACAATAGTACTTGGATATGCTTGAATAGTGGTAGATATCTTTGTGGTAGCCTTCTTATCGAGCAGAGCTATAATTGATACAAGACAAAGCGAGTAATATGTTATTTTCAGCTCAGTCGCATGTAGAATTGCAGTATGAAAATGCACTGACAGTAATAAATTGAAAGATCTTATGGGTAAAATAATATATCTCTGCAAAATTAAAAGAAACATTAAGTATTTCGGACCCTGAGTTCATGGGGTCTGTCACAGTGGGTTATACCCATGTTGAATGACAAAGTAAAATTGTGATTTCAATTGAATTGCAATGGGATGGATTGTTGATCAGCTATCATATGACAATCTCACCTTTCAACAAGTTATTATTAATAATATTTTAAGGGACTATTTTTAAACTTTTCTAATTGCTTCGTCTAAGTATATGTATGTTTTACATTTTAATACGGTCAAAACTTACATACCTGTTCCATTAAACAACCTATCATGGATATAAGTGCATTCAACTATATTGTGTCTTATTGAATACTATATACTCACTCGTGCTAATTGCCTCATCTATCGGAGAAGATTCAATAGGAAAAGATTGTAGAGGTTTTGGTTAGAAACTTTCACAAGAATTGCATGAGACCAGAATATCCGTGAGATCGCACTCCAAGTTGAGTATGACTATGGAGGGCCCTGGTAGGTGTTGCGTGTTTTGCGAAGACTTCAGTTAAGCTACAATTTCGGCCTTGTCGATCCTTGTAATGCAATTAAGGTCTAAACATTTAAACTAGTTGTTGTCAATTTCTTGTTGTTTCTACTATTGTACTTATGAGTTGGTGGTGATATTTACGTCTATATGAGCAACTATATACTAGTCGGGCTCGCTAAATTTGCATGTCCTTCATAGGTGGTATTAGAAAAAAAAAAAGAGAGAACAATGACTTTCTGAGTGTCAAGATTTCACATCGCCACCATTCTCCTGAGAAGAACCTACCCTTAATCACGTTATCTTCCTCAAAGATGCAACAATAGTTGCAAACATATGCATGAAAACATGATATCTTACAATGGCATCTACCGAGTTAAATGAATCACTTGATCTTATCGGAGTAACGTCAGAACAACAACACGTGAGAGACATTAGATTATATCTTCTAGCAATTTATCTTAATTCGGATCCATGTATGATGTCTCATCCATCACCGTTTGATTATTACATGATAGTGTACAAAAGTTTTGCTTGATAATGTTGTGTTTTCAACATATTCATCATCTTTTTTATATTGTTCATGGTAAAATTCTTGTGCAAATCAATTAAGATGTTGGACAAATTGAAGTTGGTCAAACAGCGAACCCCCTCAGAGAATGGATACCAAAATTTGGTTTGCAATTTTGCTATGAACAAGAGGTATACGATTTTTATAATGCTTATGTTCGTAGGACTGGTTTTAGCATTTGAAGAAGCAATCCACACAAATTGAGAAATTCTTATACAATAAAGAATCAGACATTTTATTATTTTTGTGAAGGTACTAATCCTAACTAAATCTTTTTTATTTTTCCTTTTGTTCTTTTTACCTATGCCAATAATATGCAGTTTCTTGAAGACTAACATTACTTCAACCAATTTGATTTATAAGAATTCGTGTTCACGATAAAAGAGAAGAGTCATTCAATTGTAACAGAGTTGAAACATGGTGCATGTGTCAAGCACAAATGTAGATAAGTCTCAAAGATGAATATTACTATATATATGAATTTGTGTCTAAGCATAACCATACTCTTGTTGTTGGAAATTAGCCCATTATTTAAGATCTCAATGGAAAATAAAAGAGGTACAGATTATAAATGCTGAAGTTGCAAAAGTTATAGGCCTTTCAACTAAAGCAACCATTAATCTTGTGGCAAAAGAAGCGTGTGGGCTTAAGAACCTCAGATTTACTCATAAAGATATGAAAAATCAATTATATTCGAAGAGATCGTTGCAGACAAACCAAGGTGATACGGGAGGAGTGTTGAAATATATGGAGAAGAAAGCATCAGACATGAAAATTTTCTATTCGACTCAAGTTGATGAAGATGATTTGATAACTAATATTTTCTGGGTTGATGCTAAGATGGCTTCTAACTACAAAACTTTTGGTGATGTCATTTGCTTCGACAAAACATACATAAAACTAAATGATGTCATTCATTCGGTTTGTTAGTGAGAGTAAATAATCACAAGAAAACTTCTATCTGTGTTGTTGCTTTTCTTATGATGAAACTACAAATAGTTTTGTTTGGTTCTTTAGAACATTTGTAATTGTTATGTCAAGAAAGAAGCCACAAACTATTTTAACGGATGAAGATGTAGCTATGGCTAAAGCAATCAAGTTAGTTCTATCTTAAACTCGCCAAAAGATATGTGTTTGGCATATGAATCATAATACATGCAAATACCTTGCTAGAGTTGTTAAGGACTATAGGAGGTTCAATGTTGATTTCCAAAATTGTATCTATGATCAAGAGGAGGACAATGACTTTATAAATGCATAGTATAACATGATTAATAAATATGAATTGCAACATAATAAATGTCTTGAGAGGCTATTTTAGAAAAGAGAGCAACATGCACTAATATATGGGCAAAATACATTCTTTGCTAACATGAGTAGCACTAAAAGAAGTGAGAGCATGAATAGTAAATTAAAGGGTTACATTAGTGTGAAATGCGACATGCTTACTTTCTTTGAGCACTTTGATAGGTTGGTTGTAGATAAAAGATATGAAGAATTAAAGTGTGACTTCAAAGTTACTTGAAGTACTCCAAAGTTGAAGGCGGAATTAAGAATACTAAGCGATGCATCAAAAGTTTATACTCCGCAATATTTAAATTGTTCAAGGTGAAGTGTTATAAACTTTAGATTATGATTTATTCTACTATAGTGATAGCAGAAACGGTGTACAAAATAAAAGTTCATGGCAAGCATCATAAGCATATTGTGAAGTTTTCTCCATCAAAAACAAAAGTTAGTTGTAGTTGCAAGTAGTTTGAATTAGTTGGCATACTTTGTTCTCATGCTTTGAAAATACTTAACATTAATAATATCAAATCTATTCCTGAACAATATATTTTAAAGAGATTGACAACTCATGCAAAAGTCATACAAATAACTAGAAATTGTAGCATATAGGACGATTTTAAAATAAAGGCATTCGAACCGCTATAAAGAATTGTGTAGAGAATTTGTCCAAATAGCTGCAAGAGCTGCAAAATCTGAAGAAACATACTTTATTGCTGCTAACTATGCAGATAAATTAGCACAAGATGTGGAGAGAAGTTTAAAAATTAGGTCTGATCCAGATACGAATAGTTTCTTTGCTCTACAAGGTGTGTATTGCACTATTGTATAAAAAATATTTTGAATGGCTTAAAAATTATTTTTGTATTTGATAATGAACCTCCAAGTGTCAACTCTTATAAAGTTATAAAAGAAAATGGGGAACCTAGTAAACCAAGAGGCATCAAGCTCAAGGAGAAGACTGTTCGTGGCTTGTTGGTGGTTTAGAGAAAGCATCTCGAAAAAGGGAATAAAAAGAAGACTGACATCAACACCTGAAGATGTGAATTAGAAACTTAATCTACTATAGAGCTACAAACACACAATACCTGTATAATATAACAACAATAAACTATTGTCTTTTTTGAAAAATTCTTATCACTAAATTTTGTTGTTGTTGTCGGATAAGCGTCATTTGGAGGTTCCTCTAGAGCCGTTGGGTACATCTACCTCATCAATATCCAATTATGAATGCTCCTTTGTGTAGGATCAAGGATGCCGACTAGAGGGGGGGTGAATAGGAGACTTTTAAAAACTTCAAATGAAAAAAAAGTTTTTGCAACAAGAAGAACCAAAAGCAATTTATATATTGAAAAGACAAGATAGAGAGAGCAAACACCGATTTTTACTGAGGTATCGGAGATTCGCCCAGTCTCCATTAATCCTCGTTAAAGCACTCAAGTAAATTGAGTCTTGCTCCAATATCCACAAAGGATATTATCAACTAGTGGTTGTTCCTTGTCCACTACGGTAAGGCGAGCACCGATGCTTTGTACAACTTTGCCGAGCCTCTCCAACAATCTCCGAACTGGAGAGATCTACGGCCACGCCACCAAACCGTCTAGGTGAGGGCACTCACCAAGATTAACAGGCAGCAAGGTCTTCTCTAGACCTCCAAACACGCACCGAGAAACTACAAGTATGCAAATGCAATGAATTGGAATGCTCGGTGGATCAGAAAACACTCGACTTGATCAAAAGATGAAGATTTTGTATAAAACACTAAAGCTCAAGAGTGAATATGACTAGAAAGCTGCTTGTTATGTGAAACACATACCCAAAACCCTTATTTATAGCCTCAAGGATCAAAAGAACAGTTGGAGCTAGGACTGAAAATCAGCAACTCAAACTGACAGTCAGTTCATGAAACTGACAGTCAGTTACGTGCACAATGGCCGACAAAATTTACAGATAAAAAATAGCTAGCCATTTGTGGTCGTATATGGAAACTTGAAACCCCCAACTGACAGTCAGGTCGACCAAAAACATCGACCAGTACAAAGGAAAACTCAGATAAAAACGACTGTGGTCGAAACCCCAATTGACAGTCAGTATGGGAAAACTGACAGTCAGTTTAGTACAAAAAATTTTGGCCCAAAAAATACACTCTCTGGACAATTGTCAGTTAACACTGACTGACATTCAAATTGACAGTCAGTTCAGCAAACTGACAGTCAGTCTGAACAAAAATAACTATAACTTTAAATCCAGAAATCCAAAAGAGGTGTTTAATAGTTCGTTTGAAAGATAATTTTAAGGGCTACATTTTTGTCAACAAAAGCAAAAACCAAATCTGCCTAGATATTTCTAGAAATTTGAAAAACTCTTCTATTGTCAAAAACTCAACTGAAAATCCAAATCTTTCAAACCAAATACAAATCAAATCCAACCAAAAGAATGCAATGCAATGATCTAAATTTCTCGGTTTATGTTGGAAATGTAGAGATGACTTTTGCCACCTCTCTTTATAGTACGGTTAAAACTAAAAATAATTTTCCTAAACCGATCAACTCCAAATACTGGGATCGGTAAAAGAAATAAAATCACGGATTACCTTAGGTCCTTTGCGTTTCTGCGACTTGCGTCTCGTTTATATTCCTTGCGACTTGTGCTTTTACTTCTTTTGCGTTGGGTTTGTCATGTTCATGTCGCATATCTTCCCAACGGAGCTCTGTATTAAACAATCTCAAAAACACAGTCAGTCTAAAACACTTAGTTTTCATTAATCATCAAAATTAGGTTTAGGCATGAAGGTGTAGATGCAACACTTTGTAATCATCCTCTAGTACTTCTATAGTAACATCTAACCAATATCACCAGGGACAAGAGAAACCAATGCAACCATCGGATATGTATCTCCACAATATATTTGGTTAGTTTATTTGTTTGAAGTCAGCATTTTAATGTTAGTGAATAACAGTTTGAAATTTGTTTTTCTTAAAAAATTGGGGAGAATTTGTTCAGTTCGAGGTGATGTGTGTTTACTTATCTTAGTCTCACCTCGTAGTCAATCATATTTGTTATTTTCATGAACTCAAATAATGCATGAAGACTCATGACAAGCTAATGCATGATGTCCATCTTCCAATTCATTGTAAACAATTAAATAATAAATGAAAAACTACCAAAAGACACATATATGAGTAATGGATCGAGTGTACATGCCTAGTAAGAAAGAAGCTAGCAAAGTTGTTGATCTCAAACAAAGTGCTTCAAGATTGTATTGTCTTAAAAAAATTGTTCTTTTCCCAGATGTAACCTACAACTTGTAAAATGCATTCTATATTCCTATTGTTCCATCAAATAAAGGGCAAATTTTAGTAGCTAGAAAGGAATCACAATCCAAAAACTAAATAGAGATCTTAGCTTTTTCTTACTTCATGATGATCAAATCTCACCTTAGAAAAGATATTTCTAGGAGGTTAGGAAGCCATGGCCCGGGACCAGGGGAGGCTTTTGACTACGAACGCTTGATCGATAGAGTCGCACAACGGTTTACACTTTTGTGGGCACTCAGAGCAAACAAGGTGAGCACAGTGTGCAGCATCAACAATGAGGCATGCCATGAACTTGTCAATTACTGGTTGGACTCGGCATACACTTGAGGTCAACAAGGCTGGGGAATGCCGCAAGCATGCTGACAAATTTATGGCAGCCAACAATGACCGGAGCACGGCTAATAGGTTCAGGTTGGAGGAATCTTTTAATGGAGCACAACTTAGAGGATTAACAATTTTCTTAATGATTTGAGTGGGAGTAATAGATGAATAGAGCAGTTGAATTCGAAGAAACAGAATAAAGAAGTGTTTTTTCTTGTTGGGACGGAAAAGAAGTGGGACACACTATCATAATATCGACTTTGAAAAACTAAGGAATACTGATGGTCACATGTAAGCCAGATTAGTAAGCCGCGCCCCTCTTGAAACAAGTTAGGACCCAAAAAATGCTCTAATACTTTTCAAAAAAGTGAACTGCATAATTTTTAAAGAAAATTAAGGGTTTGATTTGCAACTACTCCACTACTCCACTACTAATTTCAATACTTTAAGATTTATACAATTTAGTTTTTGAAAAGTATAGAAACATTACTTTATGATCCAATGGAGAGGAGAATCCACAGAAGATCCAGAGCTAGGGTTTTATCCCTAAAGAGCCCACTCATATAAATACTCCCAACCCCACCTCCTCGCAAACCCCCTCGCGCCGCCACCCCCGTGCTCTCTCGCTCCCTCTCTCGCGCTAGCTCTCCCACCCCGTAACTTAGCTTCTGGCGGCGGCGACGATGGCGGCGACAGCGGCGGCAAACGGTGGCGCCCGGGCGCTGTCGCAGAGGGAGCAAGACATCCAGATGATGCTCGCGGCCGACGTCCACCTCGGCACCAAGAACTGCGACTTCCAGATGGAGCGCTACGTCTTCAAGCGCCGCACCGATGGTATCGCCTCCCCAAATCCCAAAATTTACCACCTTATAAATCTGTGTATGTTCTTGGTTTGCCTCGGCGCCAAAGTTGCAGTCTTTACTGATCGGCGTTTAGATCTGGCTTTGTATGTGCGGCGATAAGGTCGCGGTGTAGTATTTGGTGGTAATTTTACTAGTGATAAAAATGTTTCACGTGTTTGACGTCCACGTAGGTTGCAATTAGGAACATGAATGGAAAATTAAGCTATTGTTCTTTCAGTTATGTAGGCTTGATTGAAACTTTGGTGCTGTAGTTCGTTAGATGCGAGGTAGAGTATGGTTTCATGCAATCCAGATGTTACACCAGTTCATGGACATTGGAAATCATTAAGCATTTGTAATTTTCTATCTTGTGTTATCGGAAAGATCGGGATTAATGAGAAATTATTTTTCTGAAGTTCAAGCGAGCAATTCCTCTTTGTCAAATGATTAGGGTAAACCGCAAGTTGAAAGTTGCTATCTTTGTAAATTTCATTTCAGGTATTTACATTATTAACCTTGGCAAAACCTGGGAGAAGCTTCAGTTGGCTGCGAGAGTCATTGTTGCGATTGAGAACCCTCAGGACATCATTGTGCAGTCGGCTAGGCCCTATGGTCAGAGGGCTGTGCTCAAGTTTGCACAGTACACTGGTGCGCATGCCATTGCCGGTAGGCACACTCCTGGTACTTTCACCAACCAGATGCAAACGTCATTCAGTGAGCCACGCCTTCTCATCCTGACTGACCCCAGGACTGATCATCAGGTGAAATTTTACTTTGGTTTCAATAGCTTTTGTGTAGTGCAGTTTGCTGATTAATGCCACTCTTTAATCTGTTTGTTAAATTTTTTACAGCCCATTAAGGAGTCTGCTCTTGGAAACATCCCAACCATTGCCTTCTGTGATACTGATTCTCCTATGCGTTATGTTGATATTGGCATTCCTGCCAACAACAAGGGGAAGCAGAGCATTGGCTGCCTGTTCTGGCTGCTTGCTAGGATGGTTTTGCAAATGCGTGGTACAATCCTTCCAGGGCACAAGTGGGAAGTCATGGTAAGCTTTCATCTTGCTTGCTTATGTTTGGATTATATTTGTTTTAAGGAAATAACACACGGCACCGACTGTTGTTTCTCTCTTTTTTGTAGGTTGATCTGTTCTTCTACAGGGATCCAGAGGAAGCAAAGGAGCAGGAAGAAGAAGAGGCCGTGGTAGCTCCTGAGTATGGAGTGGTCCAAGAGTTTGGTGGTGCCAATTGGGCTGGAGACCAATGGACTGCTGGCGAAGTACCTGCTGCCGTTCCTACAAACTTTCCTATAGCTTCTGGTGCTGAGTGGACTTCTGCTCCAGGTCTGATTACTCATTTTCTTCATAACTTAATAAAGTTTTCAGGGAATCTCAGTCAAATAAAAAACCAAACTCATCTCTTGTAGAATATTTTGATTTAGTTTGTTCCTTTTGGTGGCAATGCTGTATGCTTGCCTCATGCCTGTCTGGACATGCTTGAGCTTTTTGGGGTGGCTTAACTTTATTCTCATTGCATTGAGAAAGTTAAGCTACCTTCTTGCTTATTAGCCTTGTGGTGGTCATGCTGAAGCTTTACTCCTCAATATAGGATCTTAGGTTTACTCGAAGAATAGCAAGTGTCCGTAAATTGGATATCTTCCAAGTCTAATACTGAACGAATCCACCTTTGCTGCATATGTCTCTTCTTCCTAAGAGTTAATCTAATTGTCATTGTAGTTCATTTCCTTCAATTTGAGCACTTAAATTGTTAAATGCTCTTATGTAGTTAAATCATTTTTGTTTGCAGATTAAATCATGACTGTAATATCAGCAGACTGAATGCTTAGAATGTACCATAAGAGTATAATGGTGATTAGAGTTTCTTCATTATTGCAACTTGCACAAAAGCTCATATTATTCTTCTGAATTGCAGCTGTGTCTGGTGGTGATGGATGGGATGCAGCTGCTGCTCCTCCTGCTGCAACCCCTGAATGGGAACAAGGCAGTGCCCCGGCCGCGACACCGGCTTCGGCTCCAGCCCCAACTGGATGGGAGTAAGGAGTTAACCAATGGATCATCGGTGGCATGCTGCGCTATTTACTGCCAAGTTCTGTTGTTAGACAATGTTCAAGTAGCTTTATTTTACAGTTTTGAGTTATATTAGATGCAAATCAATTTTGAGTTCTTGACTGGAGACTGCCAGGTTACCTTCGCATCTTGTTACTTGCCATGGATTGCTTTATTTTAAGTTGTTTTTGCAAACAGGCGTGTGTTCCAAGGTTGTACTGTAATTTGCTTTTTTTTTTTAGCATAATATGTTCTGCTCAACGGTGTTGTGTTCTTATGTTAGTTATCCTTTATTCGTTTTATTTATACGTTTCACTTAGGGGCAGTTGTTTTTTTTTCCTTCTATCTTGAAGAGGTCAGGGTAGCCTGATATCATGCCTTTGTGAGGGCTGCATTGGGATGCATTGCAGTTGCCACTATAACTACAATGGATCAAATCATAGATTGAATGTTCTAGATTAATTCATGATTTAAAATAAAAAAACATCAATATTTTCATTGTGGTTGATTTGGAATGTTGATTTTATGTAGTTTCTACTGTGTTGTAGTAGATTTGGGTCCGTGAGGACTTGCTTGGGTGTGTTGGAGAGGCGGTTGATGTATTGGCCGCATTGAACAACACTAGAGTGCGTGTGGTTTGTAACCCCAAGGCGTGGAAGCTGATGTATAAGCAGCATTGAATGTCACAGAAGGGTGTGTTTAGTGTGCCAGTCGCATGAAAATTTGCTCATGCTGGTGAAATTTTATTATTATTTGGTTAGTTATTAAAAGTTTGGCATGTCAATGAAAATCGTCCTAAAGTTAATTCATTTTTTTTTCCTTCCATAGTTTGCTAATGTTGGATGGGGCTAAGGAGGCAATTTTTTTTTTGAAGATTGCTTTTTCACAATATAAGTTTATGATTGAAAATGATGTGATTTATTGTATTTTTTTCTATTTTGTCCCTCACAATATATTATAAATATTCTACTTTTGTTATTTCCAATAGATTGAAATGAACAGTTGATATTTTGTATTGATGCCATGCTATACTTTAATTAGAGGTAGCAGAGATTTTTATATTTCTTGTCACTTAATTTCACAATTTATTAGTCTGTGCATATAGTGATTTTTGACTAATATTATAAAACAAAGGGTAATTTTTTTTATCAAATCAAATGAAATGTGTGGTTATATAAGATAGAATTTGGCTGTGAACCAAACACAAGCCAACAAATGTTGCTACTTCTTTATGACTCTGTTGACTATCAACTAAATGCATCTCTGCAGCCAGGCGAAGTCGTGCAAGGGAATGGAAAGGATGGGTTCATGTCTGCATGTTTTGGGTGTATGGCGGCCCCAGTTTGGGGTGAAGACGTGCAGTCCAAAGATGCGCAGATCACGCGCTTGGGGTGGAAGCGCGGCGTGGCTTCAAATCTCATGGCCGCTGGTGAGAGATGGAGGCCGCTCAGTTATAAAAATTAATATTAGCCATTGATTTTTGAGACATCTAACGACCATTGACATGAAGTTTAATTGAAGGTAATCAATTACATGAATGGTTTAATTGGTTAGTATTGATGTGATTGAGACAAGAATAATCTAGAATGTTGGCAATTAGATGTCTGAAATCAATGACTAATACTATTTGAATCATACAACTATAAAAGGAAAAAAATTATTGCCAATTCAAAACTCGTAATAATAGTAAAGAAATTGAGTTCATGGCTCAGCTTTGCGTGTGTTCTGCCAACAAACAACTGTACGTTTTGTGGGCTATCCTGCCAACAAGTGTATTACTTTGTCTCACCATTTGCATTATAAATCTATCTATGAACCATTTTACAGAACCACGCTGTTCCAATCTCACTGAAAGAGAATAAATGTCCTCACACTGCATGATACATGTGAGACTTTATCACAGCATAACAATTCACAATGGGGACCTAAGCCGGTCGCCCTCGGTCTGGACATGGTTCCTGGTGATCTCTGCCACGCTCCGGCTGCCGCACAGCGCCATTGCGAGCTCCAGCTCCTTGTTCAACATCTCGATCACGTGTTTCGCACCTGCCTCCCCTCTCGCTGCCAACCCGTAGAGAACCGGCCTACCAATCTGCAATGCAACACAGTTTCAACATCTGAGCATGCATATATGCACCATGTGCCACAGTTTCCTGCTGGTAACCGGTCGGTTGAAACAGGTCAAACTGGGACAACCTAGTAAAAAATATTCCAGTTTAACATCACAAATGGTGGTAATTGGTCAGTTACTGCCTTTTCTGGAAGGGCTTAAATGGTTCTTTCAGAAAATCTACCATTACTGCTCGTGCACCAAGCGCTAACGCCTTAAAGACATCAGTTCCTCGTCGGATTCCACCATCGATCAGAACCGGCACAGCCCCCGCCACCGCCTGAACAACCTGTTGATGCATCAAATTTCCCTTGTTCAGTCATTTCAGGCATCTGGAAAGACTGATGGTATTAAAAGGCATCTGACTGGTGTTCAGTCAGTCACCTGTCAGGAGATGTGGCACAGAATTTACTTCCTACTGGATAGGAATGGCTTGATGAGATGCTGTGGTGGTTACCTCTTCAAGAGCGGATATGGTGGCTGGCGCGTAGTCAAGCTGGCGGCCACCGTGGTTGGACACAATTATACCGGACGCCCTGGCCTCTACTGCTTTCCTGGCTGCTCTCATGCCCCACAAAAGGTGCAAAGTTGAATGATCAAAATAGCAGTCTCGAAAATCCAAAGCTAAAAGACCAAAATAACACTTTTCCCACCCATAATAATGTGACACGGACATTAAAATAGATGAACGAGGTAGTTACCGTCTTCGGCGGTGATGATGCCCTTCAGTAGAATCGGCAGGCTTGTTATGGATTTTAACCACTGTATGTCCTGCAAATTTATAGTCATCAGTATTAATGCTTTTACCAATCAAGAACTGACTTGAAGACTAGCATTCGCTCTTGCCAGTGCAGTACCGAATACTGAATCAATTTAAGCCTAGTGTCCTTATGTTAGGTCTGGCTTTCATATCATTATGTTAAATTAAAGATCATACACTGTTTGCGTAGTGGGCTTTGAATATGGTGGTTTACCTCCTGAGGCAAGTAACTGTATTGTACTACTGTTCAGTATACTTATGAAGTACTTGACTTTGCAGCAGAATGGTAAGTTAGAAGAATGTATTTATGTTATAGAATCAAGCACTATAATCTGAGAATAAATAGATTAGTGATGTATTTTCACCTCCCAGGATAACGATGGATCCAACGTCTCATGTGCAAATCTTTCGAGCTTATAACCACCTTTCTGTACATTGAAAAGAAAAACTTATGCATGAAATTTTAGAAAGAAAAACTGCTCATCAACTAGTTATAAATATTCATAACTTTTTCAGGGGAAAAAAATACATCAATGTAAAGCTTGCATGGATCAAACATTCCACTCACATCATCTGTATCATCCAATGATATTAAACCTTCAAGGTTTGACGACTGTGGGACAATCATCCTGCATAAATAACAAGCTCAGTAATTGAATCTGGCCAAAAAAATCGCACTGTGCTTATCCCTAATCTTTGACAAGTCGAAATGCATAAGCTTATCACTTGTTAACCTTCAAGTATTTGGAGGGTTAGAAAGAAAAGTTGTTAAACAAAGCCACAAAATTACAAAGATATCAACCCTAACATAGATCTAAGTCTAAACTGAAATTAAACAAACTCTAATTAGAATTCAACTCAAACTCTTACTAATAAAATAAGAGATAACTCCTCTTTAATTCAAATTCTTCGAAATAACAATCTAATAATCTCCTGCTCGATTCAAACTCCCAATAATGAGATAAATCTTATCGAAAAAAAAAATAACTCAACTTCAGATAAAGATATTGCTTCCAAATTATGTGGCTCTTCCTCATTCTTGTCTCCTTGTCTCCAGTGCAAATAGCAAACTGAACAAAGATTGAAGACCGCAAAACCCAAACACAGTCGACTTAAATTTTTGGTTAGATAAATTAGTCATCAAAATCACGTTGCTACAGAGCAAAAATCGAAGTTCCATAAAACTTGGTCAAAGTTGCCAAATCTAAATTCTTAATAATCTTTCTCAAAACGAGAGAGAAGAGTTATTTGTCCAAACACAATACGATCTAAGTGAAAACTTCAAATGGCTCAAAACGACACAACTGGATGAAAAAGTAATGACTCAATACACTTCCTTAAAACCAAAAAAATACAACCAAAATAATGCATAACAAATATGAGTCACCTATTTGACCAAACTCCTCTATATGAGGATAACTTGCGACGGTTATGATTTATGGGCGCCATACTGATACAAAATAGGTAGCAACAACTAATCTAGAGTATAATCAATGAACCAGTAGATCCGATCCAGAGCGGAACAATATAAGACATTTGTCGGCAACAACCAAGGTAGAAAAGTGGCAGTGATTGCAACAACAAATCCAATTAATTGGTTGTACACGTCTATCGCATGAGAGGTATTGAGCAGATGAAAACAAGTTGTAGGAGCAAAATAGCAAAAACTAGTTGCAGATCCAAACAATAGAGGACATAGATTTCATACAACAACTAAGAGTAGAGATCAAAGATAACCAACGACAAAAGAGAAGATTTTTCTTGGGACCACCCCAGGATCACATCCAATGCATCTTGAGGGCGGCGATTAAGTTTCAGATTTGAGAAAATTTAGCTCTTATACCACTTGTTAGGAATAAAAAAAATCTTTATTTAGGAACAAAACAACGAAATTATAAAAACATCAACCTTTATATAGACATAATCCTAAATTAGAATTAATCAAGTCTCTAATTAGAATTTGAGTCAAATTTTTACTAATAAGCTAAGAAATAACTCTTTCTTGATTCAAATTTTTACAAATAAGGTAAGATATAATCTAATAATCTCCTTATAATGAGATGAGAGACAACCTTAACAAAATTTTTCATACATAAAAAGAATGTAAATGGCCATTTACTTGTTTCTTATATCAGCTTCACGCCGACCAAGCACAGGTGTGTCAACAGTCAGAACAATTGCTTTGAACCCACAACGCTCAGCCCGTCGTACCAATGTTGCTGAAACATCTCTCTTCTTGGACACCTAAATTGCTCAATAAGAATTTTCAGTCATCAGATGCCTATGGATAAGGAAAATGAACTGATCAGTAGTAGTTCAAAGTTAAAATATCATACATATAACTGAAAGAAGCGAATAGCATTGCAACTGGACGCAACCTCCTCAATTTTGCAATTGGATGCAAAGGAAAGCACCTGCATGACAAATATGAACTTGTGTACAACCCATTGAGGAAATAGATGATGAGTACTTGATTCTGAAAACTTATTTTTTGTGGTTACCATGATAGTGTTACATGCTGCTGCAGCTCTTGATGTAGCTACCTCTCCTAAAATTAGGCATTAACCAAGAAAATGTAGAGATGTCACAAGTGCTTAAATCAATCACATATTTCGATATGTAAAAGATTGAGTTTTAAGACCTTCAGGACTTGCTAGTTTGTGCGCCCCTGTTGGAGCGACGAGTATTGGTGAGGGTATGCCGTACCCCAACAAGTTTGTCGACATGTCTATCTTGCTGACATCTACAAGAACTCGCGGTCGTAACCTGCAAAATCCACAAGAAGAAATTTTTCAGGTGCTAATTCTTTGTTCCATCAGGAAGTAGTGACTGATAAATGCAGTGTGAGCAGTACAGAATTCTACTGTATGCTGCAATGTTCTCTCTCAATGTGTATTCATCCTCGGCTCCACCGTTGATAAAGTCATAGTTCATCTTTTGCAGTGCTTTCTTTGCGAGTTCTTGATACTCGCGAATATTAACTGGAAGATTCTCCATCTTTTGCTGCATACAATAGTTAAAGGGCATTTCAACTGTTCATCAGTTCAGAAAATTTATAAAGAATGAACGAACACACACACACACACACACACAATTTTACATGATAAATAAATTAATCTACTTATTCAAAAAAATATAAGTTTTGATCTTAAAAAACTATAGAAGGCAATCACCATGTTCTGATTCAAAGGTGGAATGAATTGAGATAATTGAAAGAAATCAAGTAATTCACAGAGTTTGCTAGTATCATATATAATGCACAAAGGTTAATTTCTTTTGTTGCACAGAGTGTAATTTTTGAGAAGAACTGAAGTTAGCGAAGTTCGCCGCGATATCAGAAAATAGATTTCTCAAAGAATTCAGGAAGCAGCAAAAATAAGACTAAACTACATACTAAAGAGAGTTGCTTTATGTTTGTGATTACTGAAATTTCAGATAGCCCACTCCAATCAGTCTTGGGAACAACTAGTACTAAGGACTTTACTGAACACAATTAATGTGACATTCTTGGAAAAGTGGGGAGGCCATCATATTCCACAGCATAATCTAAACCCAAAATGTCCCACTGAATTCAAGATGAGCTCAAGGTAAAGCTACAGATCAAAAAGAAATTTGCACACATGATTGGCAGTGCCCTCTGATTTAGCATGAGGAGCATTTATAGTTCACAGTGGCATGGTCATCAACATAGAGATCCACAGGAATCAAGAAGTACAAACTATCAAGACCAGGCAGGACCAGGGACCAACAAAAGTAAAGCGAAGCTGCACATGAATGGAAGAATCAATCAGATCAGAGGCAAACCCCATATGAAAGTGAATTGAAGAAGGGATCATACCTCTACAGAGAGAGCAGGAAGGGCAGCTATCAATGGTGTGAGAGAGAGGAGTAAATGGATGGTGGTCTATGTGATGTTCTCACACAGATAGAGGACAACACTGAACGTGCCCACTTCTCACCCACCGCCCCTTCTTTGTCGGCACATAGATTTTTTTCTAATATATCTTTCATCATTAATAGGTCAAACTTTTTTAGATCTAATTTTTTAAAATTTATTTAACTCTCTTCTTAGTTTCTCTGATGGTGGACGCCAATGACACCGTGGACCACGAGTGATGACGATGGACAGTAGTAACTGCTAGGGATATGGGTAAAGGACAGTATTCGTGGCGATGGTGCGGCGGGGAGATGGTGGCCAACAGGAGAGAAGAAGAGGACGGAGACAGCAGTGACGACAGAGCATTGGGAGGAGGAGTGTGGGAGAGATGGGAGGATAAAGATTAAATCTAGATTTAAGATTTATATGTGTTGTGTAGATGATGTAAATTTTTAAGAAAAAACTATTTGCACTCTACGAGTCCCTTTTTAAATAAACCATTGGAAATATAATTTATAGTTTATAAAATTTGTAAAACTAATTGAAGCCACTAGGCAAATCAGTGAACCAAGCTAAAGCTAAAATCCAAATTATACTGAAAATTTATAATTTTTTAGAATCAATTTCTTATAATAATATCTTATAATCTCTAATTTTTAATTGCCGATCCATTTAAATAAATAAATTTGTGAAGTCAAAACAATCAGATAGATAACCATATCATCAATCAGAGTTATATATTAACATATATTGTATTTGAATCTTACAATTCTTTTGAGATCAATATATTATAATATATAACTTTAGTTGACGACCCATTTGAAATTTGAATCAATAGATCTGTGAAGATAAAACGATTAGATCAATACAAATAGATCGTTAATCGAAATTATAGATTATAAGATATTCATCCAAAAAAGTGTAAGATTCAATTACAAAAATTTGTGTAACTTTAATCGTTGGTTTGTGTATGTCAACATAATCGTCTTGACTTCATGAGCCTATTAGTTCAAACAGATCGTCAATTTGAGTTATAGATAATAAGATATTAATTTTGAAAGAATTGTAAATTTATAGTAAGCACAAATCTAAATTCATGATTGCCACGTGTTGCCAGCACAATTTATAGATTTGAAGAATTGCAAAACTTGAACGAACAAGTTTCATAATTCCCCTAAAAAGTTTTTCCTAATGACAAAATATGCAAAATAAATTAGCACTGTTTATGTCATCACTCATTAATCCTGAAGTTAATTTCTACGATGGATGAATATTTTACAAATAATCCTCAACAAAAAATTACAATATAGTTTGTATTTACAAAAATAACCTAATTTCACACTACATGGAGTAGTTGAGCGACACGTGACAACTATTATACTGTCAAATTGCAGTACACACTTCCACAACTAGCCTACCTACATGCCACATGTCGTCTCCCCAGTTAAGATTTGTAATTTTGTCTGCCTGAATTTAGTATTTATGTATGGCTGCTCCTGCGTGAAGTTGCAGAGATGGGAGATTTGATTTTAATGAACTTGAATGGAATTGAATAACTGCCGTCCTTTTCAATTTAGTGGACACAAATTATGATTAGCAAATTAATTTCTTTGCCTCTATTTTCAGAGTAATACATTCTGAGTTTTCCGTGTTGCTCCGTAGTTGGAGTACATATTCATATGAAATTTCTCAATTTCACAATATAAATTTATGTGTGTGAAAATTAAGATTGATAAAATAAGAGAAAAAAGAACAGTACTGGATTATAATATTTTATTAAATAAAAATTAAAAATGAGTGGAAGTATTATTAATAGAGAAATGAGAAAGAGAGTGAAGTTATAAAGGTGTATTAAAAAATATATTGAGGTTGTAAATAAATTTAATTTTTGTTAAAAAAAAAAAAAAATTGTATTGTGAAATGAAATGGTTAAAATTTACCATCTAACTCTCAAAACTCCTGTCAAATAATAAATGAGCTCCTCCTTCTTACCACCATCAATTTCTTGACTTCATGTAGCAATGTACAGACACGATTTACTAGTCCTACCAAGAACGCGACTTTATTGCGGTTTTAATTATTGCAGTAATACACCTAACATTCCTTGGCAAAACATGTGCCCGCTCATTCAAGCATCCAATTATGGGCACATGAAAGTAGCAATACTAGTACGAATCAATGATTAGATTTGAGGGGGACCATATTGGAGTAATACTCCATGTAGTAGAAATAGAATGGCCTTCATGTGAGATGTTGGGGATTATGAAAGATCATGCTCTCATGCAATCCTGTGCCCTTTTCTCCAAGGAAGACAAACTTGTGCCCCTAAAATGGATAAAAACGGATAAAAATTTAATAGAAAATTTTTTATTTTTAGTTTCGTAGAACTGGAAGGTCTCATAAGTCATTTGATTTTAATTAAATGATTTAGATGAGTTAAAATATTTATCGTATGAATTGTGAGAGTGAATTGAATAGATCTGAATCATCCATTTCATTTGATTGAACGGCTCCCGGAAATTTGTAACCTAATCCCTGTAAAAGAAGCTTATTAAATGATTGTCTCTTGATAAAAATTTGATAAAAAACTTTCTACTTTAAGTTCTATAAGAAAGCTTTATGAATTGGTACATCTTAAATGAATGGCTTGAATAAATTCTAAACTCAAAACCGTAATCGGGAATCACTTCGCCTAGTTTGAGCACATGATATGGGCCAAACTTAAATGTGTTCAAGTCACCTTCCCCTCTACCATCATTTATTGGCTACTCAATGCTGCATGAAAATATGCCACATTAGGTTTTGATGATCAATATGAATGTACAAATCCTAGTTGAAGGGTGGGTCAATTTTACCAACTCATTAACAACCACGTGTGCTTAAGAATTTGTGTGATAGTTTATGTAAGAACCATAGAAAGTCTTCAAGCTTCAAAGTAGATTAGAAGCAGCGTGTATCAGTGTTAACTCCAACAAACAGGATACTCAACCCTAATTGGCTGAGTCTCATCCCTTACTGTCTAAAGCTATTATTGACATTCATCGATCAGTATCTATCCATTTTTTTTTTATCTCCAATGATAATAATTGAAGTCAAAATCAATCCAACTTGAGGAAGAAGAACACGTAAGTAGAACCGGAAAGAGAGAGAAAAGCGAAGATCACAAAGAAATGAAGATCATAAAGAATAAAAAGAACACGTAAGAAATGCTAGAGTTGATCCTGTTGTTGTGTTGTAGAGAATCCTGTATCTTGGTGTCAGTTTGGTGGGTACAAATAAATACCACTCCTATTTGTCAGTAACTTAACGGTCACCAGTACAGGATGGAGAATCAAAATTAGTGCTGCACTGTTGCATGCATTGAACATTGGTGATATGCATGATTATGTCTTAAATTATATGACTTAAATTCAATTAAAGGTCAACTGAAGGCCATTAGTGAATGGTGAGCATGCATGTTGTATCTGTCCATTAAAGTGGGGGAGCGGTGTTGTTTCAGACTCGCTATCACAAAGATTTGTATCCCTTATATTGCAGTAGAAAAGATATGCTGACGGAGAGTATAGTTATGCACAATAGAAAGGCATTGATAAGGCATGTGTGATGCAATAAGGGCAGCGTAGTGCTACTACAACAAGGATACTACAGTCTGAAACATCAACTTGATCGAATGACAGAGGGGAAAAAAGTGCAATACTATAACATTAGAAGTTGTTGTTTGAGGAATATTTTATATAAATAATCTTTTAGAAAAGAAAATTGCAAACCTAATTTAGTGTTTCAAAAATTACAAAAATAATTTTTTTAGAAGTGCAATTGAATCCGGACGTGACGCGTGGCACTAGGAGTACGATAAATCTTTCTGCCGCATAATCAGTGTGTGGTAGAGACAAATTAGCACAACCAAAAGTCTGGTGCGACTGGTACAATTTTTAATTTTTTTATTAATTCAAATTCAAATTTAAAGTTTTGTATAGAAAAATTTCAATTCTTCCGGCATCAATATCTTTGGATCTATAATTTGGATTGACAATCCATTTTGACTGATGGAATCATGAAATCAAAATGATCATATCAAAATAAACGGATTATCAACCGGAATTATATATCATAAGATATCATATATTATTATATTTTGAGATATATAAGTCCGATTGATGATCGGTTTATATTGATATGATTGTTTTGGCCTCACCAATACACTGGTTCAAATGAATTTTCAATCCGAATTATTGATAAAAAGATATTAGTTCTAGAAGAATAAAAATTTTCAATATAATTTAATCTTAAAACTTGAGTTAAATTCTCATATAACTTACTTCTAAAAATGGTTATATTTACAATTTTTTAAAACACTGTGTCATGTTTACAATTTTTTTTCAAAAAATTATTTATATAAAATGTTAGTTGTTTGACATAGTGAAAAGTACACTCAGATGTTGGAAAGGAATGTTGATGTCTACCGAGGATAGACTTTGTGATGCTTAATGTATTGGCTACAATCTGTAGAAAAATTATATATAAATTCCCTACACACCAACAAAAGAAGATTTCACAAATCCTAAAATGACAAGAAAATGATGGGAGTTATCTGCACGTATGTTATTGGCTTAGAGTTTGCGAATTTTTCTTTGATGGATTATTGAAGCACTCCTCAATATATTAATAACTTGTGATTACTTGGCCTATATTCACTATTACTAGGAAGCAAGGAATGATAACTAACACATGCCATTCATTTATTTGATCTTTGTAGTGTTGTAATTGTTGATCGAAGGATGCCGACTAGAGGGGGGGTGAATAGGAGGTTTAAAAATTTTTCTTCTAAACTAGGGTTTAACAACCTAAGATTGCAATAACAAATCTTCTAAGGATATGAAAGACAATTCAATTCAGATTTTGCACTTTCTAAAATATTAATAGCAACAATTCAACCACTACGAAAATTAAGCAAGTAGTAGAGGAAACCGAAAAGATCGAGTTTTTCCTGAGGTCTCGGAAATTTGCCGATTTCCACTAATCCTCGTTGAAGCGCTCTTCGGTTGAGCTTATGCTTCGATTTCACTAGGGGTAGTCCTTCTCCACTCCGGATAGGCGAGCTCCGAGCCTTTATAACCACTCGCCGGGCCTCTCCGACACACCGTCGATGGAGAGATCGCCGGGCCTCCCGAGTCGTCTAGGTGACGGCAATCACCAAGAGTAGCAAGTCTAGTACCTTGCTTGATCAACCTCAAGGCTTGATGAACACAATGCAAATGCAAGAAGGCTTGGAAACAAATTCACTCAACTAGCACTCAAGATTTCTCAAGTTTTTGACTTCAATTGCTAGAGAATGGATATGAGAGAGCTTGCACACTGTTGCTCAGGGTTTTTGAGATGTATTTTGTGTGTCAAAGACATCTACAACAGTGATATATTTATACTCTCAGCAAAAACGGTCGAAATCAAGAAGATTGGGCGAAAGTTGTACTGGCCGGACATTGTCCGATCCGGTCAGTACAAAAATTTTGACCGTTATTCACGTGAAATGCAAGTGTCAGTAGCCATTTGGATTAAAATGTGAAGGCCGGACAAATGTATTTGTCTGGACAAAATGTATTTGTCCGGACAAAATGTCCGGATAGATGCATTTGTCTCTGTTGACACCCCTGTTTAAAATGATTTGTACACGCCGGACAGATACATTTGTCCGGGCAAAATGTCCGGACAGATGTATCTATCTCTGTTGACACTTAACAAAAAACACTCCAGATTTTTGTATGGGCCGGACATATGGGATTTGTCCGGACAAAATGTCCGGACAAATAGATTTGTCTCTGTTAACACAGCCCTTACAAAAGCCCAACATTTGTATTGGCCGGACATTATCCGGTCACTTCAGACACATCCTCCGGACAAATGCATTTGTCTTAATTTGATATGCTGTTAACATTTGTACTGACCGGACATTGTCCGGTCACTTCGGACAATGTCCGGCCTTCACCGGACAGATACACCGGACAAATGTATTTGTCTCTGTTGCACTTGTTTGCAAAGTTCTGAAATTGTTTGTATTGGCCGGACATTGGCCGGTCACTTCAGACACTGTCCGGCCAGTACAAAACGAAAACAGACTTCTGAATTTTTTACTCAACTTTGATTTAGGGCAAATGCAAATGCAAATATGCTTCTAAAAACTTCAAGGTTGATCAAGAAACTTGTGCTAAGACCCCTCTTAATAGTACGACCATCTAACCTAGAAAATTTCAAAACAAAAAGGCGCTAGGTTTAGGTATTTGTACTCTTGTCGAGATTTTTGTCGTTTTCGCTTCATGGAGTCTTGATAACCTTGCTTTGTCTTTCCTTGATGCTTTCTCCTTTGATTTACCTGAGTCACACATACAGAGGTTAGTCACAAATCTCACGGATGTCATTAATCACAAAAACCCTAATTATGGCTCAAGATTCAACAATCTCCCCCTTTTTGGTGATTGATGACAACCGTTATGCATAAAACATATGGATGTAAAAAAAAAATGAGTATACACAAGGGATGCTCCCCCTGAATCTTACATTCAAGTTCATAAACGTATTCATAACAAGGTATAACAAGATATCCATACGTATCAACACATACATACACAAGAGAGATAACAAAGCAGCATTTTTATAACAAAGCTATACCCATGTTCATGTTCATACATTCAAAAACAATAAAACGACGACATAAATACATCCATAGTACGACATATGACATAACACACACATATCCATACCACATATACATAACATCAGACATATCCATAACACATATTCATAACATAACTCTCCCCCTTTGTCATCAAACATCCATAAAAGGAGAGAGGAGAGGATATAGATACAAGAGATCATAGATGCAGAAGTAGGACAATCTAAGACTGCGGAGGATGATCGGAAGAAGAATCACCGCGACGACGACGCTGATACTGGCCTGCGTCGAATCGTCCTCGCAGCTCAGAGATATCGTGACTCATAGAATCGATGCGAGGCTCGATGACGTTGAGGCGATGGTCGATGGAGCTCAATCTGGTGTCAACCTCATCGAAGCGAGTCTCGAATCGCATGGACATCTGATCCAGCCGCTCCATGATCATCATGTATGGAGCTGAGACGTCAGGGCTCTGGGAGATGGAGTAGGACTGAAGTGGAGAGGGAGCCCCCGCGACCGGAGACATAGGCTCATCTCCATGAACTGGTGATCCAACTTGATTTTCATAGCGAACAAGGATCCCCAGGCTCTTCAACCGATAATACTCCATAGAAGTAGGACGGGAAGCCCGATGCAGTCCAAAGTAGGTCAGAGTGTGAGCGATGAAAGGTGCGAAGGGCAAAAGCCTCTTCGAGTCCATCTGAACTTCCTGCATCTCGTGGAACATGAACTCCCTGCATCTCGTGGAACATGAACTCCACAATGTTGAAAGGTGTCTCGTCAACTTGGGCTCTCATAAGTCGCAGCATGGTAGACGTGACAGCCCCGCGATATCCGGTTTTTGGTAAGATAGTCATGCGGTTCAGCTTTTCTAGAATGGCCATCGGAGGAATCAGTTGAGAGACTTTACCAATATTTGGATCTGGATTGTCGAAGAGATGAGCCACGTCTTCAACTCGAACTTCATCAAAGGCGAAGAGAATGCTGTCAACATTCTCGATCTGTAGAGCCTCTTCAAATTGTGCCTTGGTGAGAGTCCTTCTTGAGTTGTTGTTCATGAATACGACGTGGGATCAATCCGAGGCAACATGAAGAGATGCGAAGAACGAGCGGATGATGTCCACGTTCCACTTCCAGTCTTCCTTCATCTCGGTGAAGGAGAGCAACCTGACAGCCATGAACTTGCCCCGTAGAGGATAGTGAACTTTGCTCTCGATCAAATTCCAGTCAATGGCCTGATGCCCAAATACTTTGGCGGAGGAGAATCTGGTGTGATACTGAGACATCTGGAAGGCATTCTAGAAATTCCTCTCAGTACATGTCCTCGGATGCTCGTACGGGTTCTTTCGACGAAGTCGCCGAACAGCACTAGCGGTGAAAGTCTGATGGCCTCTGGGTTGCTCATCACCACTACTGCTGCTGCTATCGACTGAGTCTGAATCATCAATGGGAGATCCTATGGGAGATGCTGGAGCTGCATCATCCTCATCAATAGCCAAAGAATCCCAGTCGATAGTTTGAGCCTGTTGAGAAGATCCAGGCCCATGACGACGGCTAGTTTGCTTCATTCTTCCAGTCATAGTGACTCTGGAAAGAAAAAATGGATAATTTGATCATGATATGACTCGAAGGAGGTGAACGGAGAAGCATGAACTAGTCTTCCGATGGATATGTATGCATGACCTAGTCCTTATATGAATCAATCTTACTCATGCATTTACTAATAGATGTTAGCTTGAACTCCATATCATCCTTTTCTGCTCTTTGATTCAATCTTGTTCTACTCAATCTGCTTTGATCAAAATCAAGGATCTAGGGCAATCAAAGGAAATCATCTACGATATTCTCATCTTAACCACTCATCTTGTGCATTGTAAATAATTTGAACAAATCCGATATGAATCCAACATTTAACTCTACAGATTTGGTTCAATTTGATCATCACATTTCCATACAAAGCATAGTTGATTTTGTTCCAAAATCTAACCCTAAATGGCAATTTGATCTACTTATATCATGCATGTCTATGACAACCTCCAATTTTGCACAAATTAGCTTAAATATGACCACTCATAGATGTCAATTTCATGAATCTATAACTAGATTTGACATGCATAATCATTTTGTTAGTTTCAAACCCTAGAATCACTATGGGATGTAATGCATGAACCTGTGAAGCAATGGAGAAAAACTCACCCAAACCAAAGGAGGAGAAGATGCACAGGAGTTCAAATCAAGGGCCGGACGGGAGATGGCCGGACGGATCTTCTTGTCCGGAGGAGAGGAGATGAACAGTGGAAGAGGTGGAGAACAGCAGCAACAAAACGATTTGGTCGATTTGGGGTAGAAAAAGGAAAACGGGAGGTTTTAATAACTGATCAGATGTGCACATACCAGACAGTGTCTGATCTGAGCGGACATTGTCCGATATCACCGGACAGTGTCTGAACTGGGCGGACAATGTCTGGTCAGTTCAGATAGAATCCTGAAGTTCTTGAATTCGTCAATTTTTCGCAAAAACAACTCAACCAGGAGTTTGATTTCAGAATAAACTTGAATATCATATTTGGAATGCGGCCAGATAGTTTCGCGAAGAAATTTGAGAGAAAACGACTTTAGAATGAGCCTCCGAAACTCGTTTTAGGGTAAAAGGGTAAAATAGAACGGTTTTTCACCAATTTGTCAAATTTCCATGAAACTTGAATTTTTCTGAGATGTTTGGCCTTGTATGAATTCTAAATACTATTTCAAGCCAAACCATGGAAGAGATCTTGGCTCAAATAGCGAAATTCACAAAATGCACATTTTGGGTATTTTCGTGTCAAAGCTCGTTTTTGGGCGATTTGAAAAATGTGATAACTTGCAAACCATAGGTCTTTTGAGAAAAAGTTCAACATGAAATATCTTCGAATGATCGATCTCTAAGTGTTTTATGTAGAAAATTTTTGTCAAAACTCAACCGATTTTAATTTATAGAAATAAGTCATTTTAGGCCAAAACAAGATCCTTAGATGTTCAATTTTGTCAAAATTCAACATTTAGGCTCGAAATCCTTTCTTTTTGCTTTTAAAACCTTTGAGAACATTGTTGAAAGGTATTTTTGAAGATTTTTATATATTTTGATCATTTTGGCACTTTTTAGCCTTTTTGATTTAAAAAAATGATCCTTTTGATAAACAACATGCATATTTTTCCTTTTGTACACAATTTTGGGTATGCAAGCATTCAATGATCTTGAAGTTGCTCCCCCTTAATGTGTTCACCAATTTTTGTTAAAAATCGACAAAGTGGTGAACTTTTGGACTTTTTCTTCAAAATAGGAAGTGATTGGCATAGATACCTTCATTGATTGAATATATATATATATATATATATATATATATATATACATATATACATACATATAGGTAAGATTATATGTGCTAGATACAATCAAGATAACAACCAATTCAAGATAAGCAAGAGATCAAATAACATTTGAGATATCAATAACATTCAATTCATTTCTCAACTTGCTAAATCTTGACTCATCCAAAGGTTTAGTGAATAGATCCGCTAATTGATTTTCGGTTGAAACATGACTAATCACTATATCCCTTTTTGATACATGATCCCTTAGAAAGTGATGTCTAATGTCAATGTGCTTTGTTCGAGAGTGTTGAATGGGATTGTTGGCAATTTTAACCGCACTCTCATTATCACATAAAAGCGGAACACAATTGACTTTTATGCCATAATCTAACAAAGTTTGCTTCATCCAAAGAAGTTGTGCACAACAACTACCGGCCGAAACATATTCCGCCTCGGCGGTTGAGAGTGCAACTGAATTTTGTTTCTTTGAAGTCCAAGAGACTAATGATCTTCCTAGAAGTTGACATCCACCAGAAGTGCTTTTTCTATCAATTTTACAACCGGCATAATCAGAATCCGAATATCCTAGGAGATCAAAACTAGCATTCTTAGGATACCAAAGTCCTATGTTTGGTGTATGTTTTAGATATCTAAAGATTCTTTTTACTGCAGTTAGGTGGCATTCTCTAGGAGCAGCTTGAAACCTAGCGCACATGCAAACACTAAACATAATATCAGGTCTAGAGGCAGTAAGATACAATAAACTACCAATCATAGAACGATATAATTTGAGTTCTACCGGTTTACCTCCCTCGTCCAAGTCCAAATGCCCATTTGTAGCCATGGGAGTCTTGATTGATTTTGCATCATCCATACCGAATCTTTCGAGTAAATCCTTCACGTATTTGCTTTGACTCACAAATATGCCTTCTTTGATTTGCTTAATTTGAAGTCCGAGGAAAAAGCTCAATTCTCCTATCATAGACATCTCAAATTCCTTGGACATGGTTTCACCAAAAGCTTGGCAAAGAGATTCGTTAGTGGAACCAAAAATTATATCATCGACATAGATTTGGCAAACAAAAAAGTCATCGTCTATGATTTTGGTAAAGAGAGTTGTATCAATTTTTCCAACTTTAAAACTTTGTGAAATTAGGAAATTTCGCAATCGTTCATACCAAGCCCTAGGGGCTTGCTTAAGACCATAAAGAGCTTTTGATAGTTTATAAACATGATTTGGATATTTTGGATCTTCAAAACCCGGTCGTTGCTTTACAAATACAAGTTCCGAAATTTCACCATTTAAGAAAGCACTTTTAACATCCATTTGAAATAGTTTGATTTCAAAACATGATGCAAATACAAGTAAGATGCGAATGGCCTCTAGTCTAGCTACGGGAGCAAAAGTTTCATCAAAATCTAATCCCTCAATTTGAGAATAACCTTGTGCTACCAATCTAGCTTTATTTTTTACAACTATGCCATTTTCATCTTGCTTATTTCGAAAGACCCATTTTGTACCAATTATATTGTGATCAAGAGGTTGTTCTACAAGTTCTCAAACATTATTTCTAGTAAAGTTGTTTAACTCATCATGCATAGCATTTACCCAATCCGGGTCCGCTAAAGCTTCATCAATGCATTTAGGCTCAATACTAGAAATGAAAGATGCATGTTCACAAAAAGATGCAATTCTAGAGCGAGTTTGGACACCTTTATCAACATCACCTATTATTTGGTTGACGGGATGATCCTTAGTGATGGTTTGATGAAGTCTTGGATTTTGCAATGTTTGATCTTCACTTTCCTTTATTTCCGAATCAAGATCAACTTGAGTAGGAGCCTCCGGAATCATAGAAACTATTTCATTTTCTTGATCGGGTGACTTTGAATCTTCATCTTTGGGCTTGATATTTCCAATCGTCATGTTCTTCATAGCTTCTCGTAATTCCTCATTTCCTACATTCTCAACATCTTCATACTCTTCTTGAGAGCCATTAGATTCATCAAACTCAACATTGCACGTTTCTTCAATGCATTCGGTTATGACGTTAAAAACACGATAAGCCTTACTAGTTGACGAATATCCAACAAGAAGGCCCTCGTCAACACGTCTTTGAAATTTTCCAAGATGCATGCATTTTTTAAGGATGTAACATTTGCAACCAAAAACTCGAAAATATGAAATGTTTGGTTTTCTTCCAATAATTAGCTCATAAGGAGTTTTGTTTAACAAAGGATGAGTATAAAGCCGATTTATGGCATAATAAGCCATATTGACGGCCTCGGCCCAAAACCTAATGGGGGTTTTATATTCATCCAACAAAGTTTGAGCCATTTCAACTAATGTTCGATTTTTTCTTTCCACAACACCGTTTTGTTGAGGAGTATATGGTACGAAAAATTCGTGTTTAATTCCAGATTCATCACAAAGCTCAATAAAGTCCGAATTTTGAAACTCTCCACCATGATCATTTCGAAGTTTCTTGATGGAGAATTCAAATTCATTTTCAACTCGTTTTGCAAATCTTTTAAACATACTTGGAGCATCGGATTTATGATTTAAAAAGAAAATCCAAGTAAATCGAGAGAAATCATCAACAATGACAAAGCAATAGTTACTACCACCAATACTTTGAGTTTCCGATGGACCAAACAAGTCCATATGCAAAAGTTCAAGTGGTCTAGATGTTGACAACACATTTTTAGCGGGATGGGTATTAGCAACTTGTTTTCCCGCTTGACACGCACTACAAAGTTTATTCTTTTCAAACTTTACATTTTTCATACCTAGGATTAAATCTCTTTTTAAAAGTTTGTTCAATTGATGCATCCCAACATGAGCCAAACGACGATGCCAAAGCCATCCCAAAGAATTTTTAGCAACCAAACATGTTGAAATGCAAGAGTCTTTTGAACCGAAATCAACCAAATACAAATCTCCATATCGAAATCCTTTGAAAATTAAAGACTTGTCCTCTAGACTTTCAATGATAACACCATTTGGTTCGAAAATGCATCTAAGACCCAAATCACAAATTTTTGCAACCGAAAGCAAATTGAAATTCAAAGATTCAACAAGTAATACATTTGAGATGGAAAGGAAGGTTGTGATTGCGACTTTACCTAACCCAATTACCTTTCCTTTGCTATTATCACCAAACGTGATTTTATCAATGTCATTGCAACCATTCTCAAATGAAGAGAACCGACTTCCATCACCGATCATGTGTTGGGTGCATCCGCTATCAAGCACCCAATGCCTCCCACCGGTTTTGTAGTTTACCTAAAAGAAGGGTTAGACGCTTTTAGGTACCTAAACTTGTTTGGGTCCTTGAAAGTTAGCAACAAGGGTTTTTGGAACCCAAATTTTCTTTTTATGTTTATTTTGATAAGGTAAACCAAAGAATTTTGCAATTACTTTTCCGTACTTTGTTTTCTTTAGCATGTAATGGGAGTGATACTTATTTTCTTTAGCTCTAGAAGTTGAGGGACAATTTTCCGGCAAATGATCTACATTATGGCATTTGTGACAAAACATATTAGTGGCCTTTACAAAAGTTATTTTAGTACTCAACTTCTTTCTTTTGTTCGGTTCATATCATAAACCTTCTTTTCTAAATGAACATCGCTGCTCACTAAGAAATTTGTCTAGGATTTCTTTTCCTTTAAAGCATTTTGCTAGTCCTAGATTTAGCTTTTCCACTTGTGCTTTGAGTTCTAAATTTTCTAAAATCAAGTTAGAGTTGTTATCAACAATTTCATCACAAACATTTTCATGATTAATTTCTAAAGTATTACAAGTGATTGATTTTGAATGAGAGACACTATGAGTTGATTCATCTAGAATATCACAAGTAATTCCTATTTCACTAGTTTGTTTAGAATCAATAATTTCATTTACTAGAAGTGCCTCATGCGAGTCATTTAGTTCTGCATATAACTCACTAAGTGTTGAATATTCTTTCTTAAGCATTTTGTTTTCCTTAGTTACTCTACCTAATGCCTCATTTAGTTCCATAACCATATCAATAAGGTCCTCATAAGAAGGTTCAGGATTCGATACCTTAGCATCATCACTTGCCATAAGACATAATGATGACTTGTCTTCAAACGACGTGGCTTCTCCGATAGCAATTCCCGCCATTTTCTTAGAAGATGATGGTACTTCATCCTCCGATTCGGATTCCTCTGATCCGGAGTACCATTCACCAATATAGGCTTGGCCCTTGCTTTCATTGTTGTAGAACTTCTTGAAAAGCTTCTTTTTACCTTTTGTCCCTTCACCATCATCTTTCCTTTCATGTGATCTTTGATGATCACCCTTCTTATTTGGACATCTTGAGGCAAAGTGTCCCTTCTCATTACATTCATAACATGTAATGTTCTTGAATCCGGTCTTTTTGTGTGGTCCTCGTCTTTTGTCAAATTCAAATCCTCTTTTGCTGATCTTGTTTAGGAGTTTGCGGGTTTTTCTCACAAGAAGAGCTAGATCACCATCGGAGCTTTCATCCGAACTATCCTCCTTGGCTTCCTCGACTTTTGCCTTAAATGCCAAGTTTTTCTTCTTTGATCCGGATGCTTCTATAATCCCTTTCTTTTTCTCTTTTTGCATTTCATGGGTAACAAGAGTACCCAAGAGTTCGGTAGGAGTTGTGGAAGAGAGATCGCCATTGATAAGCACTGTCACAATTGTATCAAAACTCGATGGTAAAATCATAAGCATTTTACGCACAATATCAATATCTTCAAATTTTGTACCTAAACCTTTGAGATCATTGATTAATAGATTGAGTCGAGTATACATGTCACTAACATTTTCAGATTCAAGCATGAAGAAGGAGTTGTATTCTCTAGTTAATTTAATTAGTTTAGCTTCTTTGACTTTTGATGTACCTTCATGAATTACCTCTAAGGTTTTCCACATTTCATAGGATGTATCAAGATTACTAATGCGATTGAATTCACTTAAATCAAGACCATTGAATATAGCATTTTTTGCTTGAGCATTTGCTTGAAGGTTTTTCGATTCTAGAGGTGTGAGATTTTCTAAGTCCATTGGAGCCCTAAAACCATCTCTAGTGACCCTCCATACATCAAGATTAATGGATTCTAGATAAACCGCCATCCTAATTTTCCAATAGCAATAGTTGTCACCCTTGAAGAAGGGAACCTTTCCATTATAGTTCTCTTTGATCGACGACATCCTCTCCCTAGACGGTTAAGCCTAAAATGAGAGACCTAGTGCTCTGATACCACGTGTTGATCGAAGGATGCCGACTAGAGGGGGGGTGAATAGGCGGTTTTAAAAATTTTCTTCTAAACTAGGGTTTAACAACCTAAGATTGCAATAACAAATCTTCTAAGGATATGAAAGACAATTCAATTCAGATTTTGCACTTTCTAAAATATTAATAGCAACAATTCAACCACTACGAAAATTAAGCAAGTAGTAGAGGTAACTGAAAAAATCGAGTTTTTCCCGAGGTCTCGGAAATTTGCCGATTTCCACTAATCCTCGTTGAAGCGCTCTTCGCTTGAGCTTATGCTTCGATTTCACTAGGGGTAACCCTTCTCCACTCCGAATAGGCGAGCTCCGAGCCTTTACAACCACTCGCCGGGCCTCTCCGACACACCGTCGATGGAGAGATCGCCGGGCCTCCCGGGTCGTCTAGGTGACGGCAATCACCAAGAGTAACAAGCCTAGCACCTTGCTTGATCAACCTCAAGGCTTGATGAACACAATGCAAATGCAAGAAGGCTTGGAAACAAATTCACTCAACTAGCACTCAAGATTTCTCAAGTTTTTGACTTCAATTGCTAGAGAATGGATGTGAGAGAGCTTGCACACTGTTGCTCAGCGTTTTTGAGATGTATTTTGTGTGTCAAAGACATCTACAACAGTGATCTATTTATACTCTCAGCAAAAACGGTCGAAATCAAGAAGATTGGGCGAAAGTTGTACTGGCCGGACATTGTCCGGTCACTTCGGACAATGTCCGGTCAGTACAAAAATTTTGACCGTTATTCACGTGAAATGCAAGTGTCAGTAGCCGTTTGGATTAAAATGTGAAGGCCGGACAAATGTATTTGTCCGGACATTTGTCCGGACAGATGCATTTGTCTCTGTTGACACCCCTGTTTAAAATGATTTGTACACGCCGGACAGATACATTTGTCCGGACAAAATGTCCGGACAGATGTATCTGTCTCTGTTGACACTTAACAAAAAACACTCCAGATTTTTGTATGGGCCGTACATATGGGATTTGTCCGGACAAATGGATTTGTCTCTGTTAACATAGCCCTTACAAAAGCCCAACATTTGTATTGGCCGGACATTGTCCGGTCACTTCGGACAATGTCCGGTCACTTCAGACACATCCTTCGGACAAATGCATTTGTCTTAATTTGATATGCTGTTAACATTTGTACTGACCGGACATTGTCCGGTCACTTCGGACAATGTCCGGCCTTCACCGGACAGATACACCGGACAAATGTATTTGTCTCTGTTGCACTTGTTTGCAAAGTTCTGAAATTGTTTGTATTGGCCGGACATTGGCCGGTCACTTCAGACACTGTCCGGCCAGTACAAAACGAAAACAGATTTCTGAATTTTTTACTCAACTTTGATTTAGAGCAAATGCAAATGCAAATATGCTTCTAAAAACTTCAAGGTTGATCAAGAAACTTGTGCTAAGACCCCTCTTAATAGTACAACCATCTAACCTAGAAAATTTCAAAATAAGAAGGCGCTAGGTTTAGGTATTTGTACTCTTGTCGAGATTTTCGTCGTTTTCGCTTCATGGAGTCTTGATAACCTTGCTTTGTCTTTCCTTGATGCTTTCTCCTTTGATTTACCTGAATCTCACATACAGAGGTTAGTCGCAAATCTCACGGATGTCATTAATCACCAAAACCCTAATTAGGGCTCAAGATTCAACAGTAATTTCTATACAAGGACAAATGATATGTGCATATATAGATGGAGCTTACTATGCCATACTCTACCTCTAAAACCAATGCAGCCTATACTATATATATCGCCCTCTTTTCATAAATCCATATACTCTATAATTTAGTTCAACCCCTAAAACTGACATGGATTGATAGACATGACTCATCAATTGTAAACCAAGCATTAAAATAGAGGAAGATATTGATTTTATGGTATTGAAATTTTGATGTCTCATACAATATATTATTAGATTTTTTAAATATTTTTATATTATTTTTATCAATTAACTCAAAAAAATGACTAAAATATCTCTATTACTTGCTCTTAGTTATAACTAATCATAATTTTAAATAAATACAAAGACTGGAACACAAAAAATCAAATCCAAATCTAATCTAGCCTGGATTTTTTATGATAACCCAACATATTAGACTTGACTCCAACTGACTTGATCATATTTATAGGGTTGTGCAGCTAGATTGAGAGGGTATTTGGTTGTCATAAGGTTAAGTTAAAGTCAAAAACCTAATTTATTTTAGAACTTATTTCATAAAACTAAAATTTCTTAAACTAAAAGACTTAATAAGTTGAAACGTTGAAATGAGATTTTTATCAAAATTATAAACTGAAGTGTTAATATGTCAGTCTAGGGAAAAAAATTTAAGTTCGGCCACAACATGTTTTGAGTTTGAGGTGATACGATCGTGCTCTTTTGTGTGCTTCTTCCGCCACGAATCCAATACTCTGAGCTTATATTTAATGGACATGGAGTTTTTAATAAAATACTGACACAGATGAGACTTGACACAAGCCCACCAGTCACACAATCCCCTTTATGGGCCATAATGTGCACCAAACACCTCAATTAGTCGAAGACTCCGATCCGACACCCATCCCAAACCTTACATACTCCTTAGGCTATCTCCAACCCACCGGCGCTTCGCTTGGCGCTTCAACAGAATATTCTCCAGTATATTTCATGCCACGTATGCGAAGCACCATCTAAAGCACCACCCTTCTCCAACCCACCGACGCTTCGCTTGGCGCTTCGCGAGGCACCTTCTCAAGCACCACCCTTCTCCAACCCACCGGCGCTTCGCTTGGCGCTTCGCGTGGGGCCCGCACATACATTATTTATTACACATTAACAAATTGATAAAATAAAATTCAGATAATTCGAAGACAACAAATTAAAATAAAATTGTTGTAAATAACAAAAAATATTTAAAAATATTTTTATTGAAATGGCACACGGGAAAAAATATGACATATACTAAATTAAAATTCAGCAACAGTCGGCTCTTAACAACCACACAAACAACTACTCATCCGTACCGCCGGCCCCGAAACGCTGCCAGATGTGCTCGATAAGATCCCGTTTCAGTTGCCGATGTGTTGGGCGAGCACGGATCGCATTATTTCGATCTAGCATATGTTCAAAAATTGGCGGAGCATTGCTGTGGATAGTAGGCGGTGTTACGGTTGATGTGCCTTGAGTATCGTACAATTGAGTGATCGGGTCATGAGAGTTGCGCTCATCCTCGATTATCATGTTATGGAGGATGACACACGCTTTCATGATATTGGCAAGAGTTGACCGTTGCCAAAATTGAGCGGGGCCGCGGACAATAGCAAATCGAGCTTGCAATACCCCAAACGCTCGCTCCACATCTTTTCTTGCCCCTTCTTGATGTTGTGCAAATAACTTGAGTTTATCCGTTTGGGGCAAGGGTGCGGTCTTCACGAAGACAGCCCACTCGGGGTAAATACCGTCGGCCAGGTAGTACCCCATATTGTACTCTGTCCCATTAACAGAGTACTGAACCGTAGGAGCTTCACCGCGCAACACATCAGTGAAAAGGGGGGATTGATTAAGCACGTTGATGTCGTTGTTGGATCCGGCGACACCAAAGAAGGCATGCCATATCCACAAGTCTCTGGATGCGACCGCTTCAAGCATTATTGTAGGGACTCCTTGATCACCACGGGTGAATTGGCCCCTCCATGCAACTGGGCAATTGCGCCATTCCCAGTGCATGCAATCGATGCTTCCTAGCATCCCTGGGAAACCTCGGTCCTCTCCTTCCTGGAGCAGACGCTGGAGGTCTTCGATAGTAGGTTTACGGAGATATTCCGACGCGAACCGATCAACGATTCCTTCGACGAAATTCTCCAGGCACCGAATGGCCGTCGACTCTCCGATGCGTACGTACTCGTCGACAGCATCGGCGGGTGAGCCGTACGACAACATGCGCAAAGCTGCAGTGCACTTCTGCAATGGAGATAGCCCCTTTCGGTTGAGGGCATCTCTCCTCTCGGTGAAGTACGGGGACCACTCCCCGAGAGCTCCGACGACTCGCAGAAAGAGAGGTCTCCCCATGCGGAATCTTCTGCGAAACAAGTAGCCGGGGTAGACCGGAACATCGGCGAAGTAGTCCGCGACTAGACGGTTATGACCGTCTTCGCGATCTCTTTCGATGTACCTTCTGCTACTTCGTCGGCGGCGGTGCGAGGTACCAGCACCAATGCTGGCTTCAACATCATGAAGAGCGTGACGCATAAGGGGTTCGACCGTTAGACAGGTCTGTGCTAACCCAGCCACGAACTCTTCCATTTGGTTAATGCCTTCGTCGTCCCCACTACTTGTGGTTGAGCTGGACGACATTTTTTTGGGGTTGGTTGTGAAGTTGATATCACCAAGAGCGGAGGCCTCGGTTGTGAAGTTCAGATAACTGAGTTGTGAAGTTGAGATAACTGAGTTGTGAAGATGAGGGCATGGAGGGGTCCAAATATATAGGGGTCTAAAATCCGAAGGCATCGATCACATGCGTCGGGTCCAACGGCTAAAATCCAAAGGCATCGAACAGATGTGTCAGGTCCAACGGCTAAAATCCAAAGGCATCGAACAGATGTGTCAGCTCCAACGGCTAAAATCCAAAGGCATCGAACAGATGTGTCAGCTCCAACGGCTAAAATCCAAAGACATCGATCACATGCCACAGTACAAACAAGTGAATCGAAAACCACTTAAATTAATAGTGCGAGTACAAATGTTTAAATGAAAAGTACAATGTTCGGTCTACTATTTGTTTTTCAGATCGTTAAGCTGCTCGTTGATGTATTCTATTGCAGCCTCATGCGTCGCCTTACGGTTCTCCGATAAATGGGATGTATCCATTCCAAGTAGCTTCGTCAACGACTTCATCAATGAAGCCTTCTCTTTGCTTCTGGCCATCCCTTGCAATTTTTCGGCTACAGCAAGGGCTTTGTCGGCCATACTACTAAGCTCGTCGTTGGCTTTGTCGATGCGCCCTAGGGTCTCCTCGCGCGCCGATGATGTTCCGCCTAGTTTGCTCTTACCCTTCCGCTTTGCCGCGTCTCGCCCTATAGGTCGTGGAAGCTCGACGGGCTCATCGTCGTTGTTCGACGACGACGTGTGGGCACCTTCTTCATTCAGGCGAGCTCTTTTCGAAGAATCCAAGTAGCTGCGGCACCATTTCGGTTGGCCACATACGGCGCTCCACCAGTGCTCCATGATGAAGGCCTGACCCACCTCCTGCCTGTACATGTCGCGTGCTTGCGAAATCAATTGGTCGTCTGAACGACCACTAGCATAGGCATCGCGCAACCTGCAGTAGATACCATTGAACTGAACAATTTTTTTATTGCTCTTTTGCCAATGGTCTTTGCAGTGCCTGAGATCTCGTCTGCGATCAGGCGGACTGCTCTCGTTGTACTCGGCAACCACCTTTGACCAATACTCGTCGCATTTTTGATTGTTCCCATCGACCGGGTCGAGGGAGTTATTCAACCATGCACTGATCTGGAGCACGAAAAATCCAAATTTAATAACAAAGTCTGCGATAGCGGAATTTAGTAGTTAGATGATCGAGCACTCACAAGTCGCATGTCGTCCTGTTGGGACCAGAGCATTCGTTTACGCTGTGCCCCAGCCCTTCGTTCGCCTTTGCCAGCATTGTCGTCGGCCTCGATCACTCCGGGGGCCGAGCTATGCGGAGTCCCGGTATCTGATACAGACGTGGACTGCGAATTTTTGCTCGGTGGTTGAGGGGGCGAGATTCCTGCAGACATGGTCGGAGCTCCAACGTAATGAGGATTTTGGCCGTAAGGGCCGTAGGGGGATTGCGCGTACGGATGTCCATATGGATGTGGTTGGCCGTACGGAGGGGGTGCACCATATGGTGGATAGCACATCGGGTATGGTGGGGGAGGAGGCTGAAAACTGGGCGGATTTTGACTGTTTGGCGCTTGGGAGTTATCCTCATCTAAATTTGGTTCGCCGAACCAATTAACATAACCGCCGGGGGGATTATTGGCCATTGGAAATTTTTTCGGAAAAAACTGGATGAACAGGAGAGTGCAAAGTGTGTGAGTTTTGGTTTGTTTGAGGGTAAATGAGCTGAAAATTGGGCATATTTATAGGCAGGGGGTCACACAAATTTTCAGGAATTTTTTGCAATTTTTTGAGAATTTTTTGGATTTTTTATGAATTTTTAACCTCAGAAATGATTAAAATATCTCAAACGGCTATTTTTAAACGGCACAAATTAAACGGCTATTTTTTAAGTCGCTGACAGGTGGGACCGACGGGATTAAAGGTGCTAACGGCTATTTTCCCCCCCAAACAGACACTGACATGCGGGCCCATCACAAACGCGGGCCCATTTGCCAGCGACCCATCTCACGCACGCACGCGCTGCGCGTTCACACCAGCCCACGCGCTTTGTGGGGCCCACCGCGCCTTGTCCCGCACCTGCACACCGCGCACACACTCACTGTCACGTGGCCCCCCAGATGCATTTCGGCCCACCTGTCAGTTTGCTTTCACGGGAGGGTACGAAGCCTCCGTTTCTCGCGCTGTGGGCCCCGCAAAGCGCGTGGCGATGCGTCCACGCGCGCTCCAACGCCGCAGCCTCGCTCCACGTATGCGTCGACGGGCCCACTTGTCAGAGCTTCACGCTGCATCCTCGCGTGGCGTCTTCTCTCTCCCGTCGCGAATATTTTAATAATTTTTTCCGGTGGGGCCCACCTGTCAGCGCGTCGAGGAACCGGCGTTGGAGATAGCCTTAGGGTTTATTCCACGTAGTTTCAATTTTAGTTTAAGAAGATTACGTCAAAATTATAATAAAATATTTATCTTATTTCATGACTTATTCTTTAAATATAATTTTTATGAACTAAAAGTCTTATATTAATTCAAAGCGGAGGAAAAGAGAGGCAGGAAGGCCTAGAACCCCTACGGATTCAATAATCACATTTCATTCTTTGACTTTTTCTATCTTTAATGTTTGGCTCCATTGAAAAAATTTATATCATTTTAATTTTTTCGGATATGCTATCTTAGTTTTCTGACTAAATCTTAAAACTGATGTCCTCATTTATTTTCTTGTTAGAAAGTTAAGATAATTTTTTTTACGTCGACCACATTCTATCTCACTCAATTTTCTACTCATCCTCTAACATATATTAATATAATACTCAACTGAGCACATATATGAAAAATAAAAAAAATCAAGAATTAAATCAATGATTTTTTTTAGATATATATTTTAATTATCTATATATATATATATATATATATATATATATTATATATATATATATGAATTAGGTTCATTGAGACATTTAAACTCCATAAAAAAATAGTCTTAGTCCTAAGTCTCATGTCAGTCTTTGTCATAGACCCCTGTCCAATCCCAAAAGCCAAGAAACACACGTATACACACACACGTCCAGCCAAACAAAAATTTGTTCCAAATCCCCAAATCCCAGAGAGCTCCCATTTTCTATGGCTACTGGGGGCACTTCCATCCCCTACCCTAAACCCCTCAAAAAAGCCAAAAGAACAAAAAAAAAAACCACAAAAGTTCCGATTTTTTTCCTCCTCCTATATTAAACTTCCCCCCCACCCTCACCTGACCACCTCCTCCTCCCCTCCACACCTCGAGTCGAGCACCTGGCAATGGCGACTCCCGTCCCCTTCCCCTCCCCCCGGATGGCGCCAAGCTGCCTTCTATCCTCGTGAGATCGACGCGCCGCTGCCTTATCTACTTCGGTCTCACTCAGCCGCCCCGTGCCCTCGCGCCGTCGTCTCACGGTCCCGGTTCTTGCCGCTTCTTGGCCGGTGGATGCGTTGGGAACCGTGCAGAATCCTGTTAACCTGCGTCTCCGTCGCGTTCCTGGGATCCACCAGCCCTTGAGCCAGGGCATCGCCGGAGGCGCACAATGGCGGCGGTGGCGCCCCCGCTCTGCACATGGCTTGTCGCCGCATGCTTGTCTGCGGCCTGTGGCACGGGTGACAAGCAGCAGCGGCAGTACTGCGGCGGCGACGGCAGCGGGCTGTTCGGCTCGCGCCGCCGCCTCGGAGCGAGGCGGCGCGGCGCGGCGCGCTCGGGTGAGGTCACCAGCCACCCTTTCTTTGCCCTTGTCTTTTGTTGGTTCTGCTGGGTTCTTGCTTGCTAGTCGTGTGTGTAAATTGCAGTTTAAATTTCCAGCATAGGTTGCGTCGTCCGGGGGGTAGAGGTGCGTTTTTTATCCGGTTTTGGCGTCACATTGTGCGTGCGTGATGTGAGGGGAGAGCGAGAGAATTATACCCTGGTTTGTGCTAGGATCTTGGCCTCATAAGTAGTAGTTTTATCGTTGCGGCGTTTTGGTCTCGCCGTCAAGTTCTGTGCTACACTGCCATCGCGTGGGATGCATGCGTTTGTGGTGAAATGGCGGCTTTGGCATCGTTTTCTTTTAGCTTGGATGGCTCTGCTTTTTTCACTTCTGAGTAACCCAGGATTTTGACTAGAGAGTTCAGACAGAGATACATTTTACAGGAGCCAATTTTAGGAAACTGGTGTAAAACATGGTCCAGACTCACAGCCAAAATCTTGTAATAAGAAACATAGATCTGGAGATCTTACCAACTAGCAATTTCTATGACCAGTGACCAGCAAGCGGTTTGTATGGTTGTGTGTCTCTCTATTGTATCATGCAAATGAATTGTTATCTTAAAATATTTGTAAATTTTTGTCATTTTGTTTGAATTAAAATCGGATACCAACAGCATGGTGATGGCCAAGAAGTTGGCGCTTGAAGACGTGTCCAACTGATGAGCATGTTTGTGGATAGCTGGATTATGCTACTTTTCTTTTGTCTGCCATTTGTTTGTTGTAATGCTGACTGACTTGGTTGTTGAGGGTTTAAATGTGATTTACTATCAATTGCAGGAATGGCCATGGCTGTTGCACTGCAGCCTGCAAGGGGAGTTGTGGAAAAGAAGAAAATCGATGTTAAACAAAGGAGGGTGGTGGTCACTGGAATGGGTGTAGTGACGCCATTGGGCCATGATCCTGATGAGTTTTACAACAACCTTTTGAATGGTGTCAGTGGAATAAGTGAGATAGAAGCATTCGACTGCTCCAACTTCCCCACGGTAATATAGAGCATGTGGTTATGCTCTATTTATGGACAGTGGAGACGGGATCAATTCTGCAATTTGGTTGAGAAATTTATGCTACATTTGACATTGGACTTTTCTACAGAGAATTGCAGGAGAAATTAAATCAATTTCTACAGATGGTTGGGTTGCACCTAAGCTAGCTAAGCGAATGGACAAGTTCATGCTCTATTTGATAATTGCTGGAAAGAAAGCGTTAGAAAATGGTGGAATCACTGAAGAAATCCAGAACGAGCTGGACAAAACAAGATGTGGTGTTCTCATTGGGTCCGCAATGGGTGGCATGAAGGTTCGGATCCCCATACTACTGTATTAGCTGTATTTGTAAAAGAAAGTTTTATTTGACACACACACACACACAAAATTACATGTTTCTTGCTAATTAGTAAAAGTTATGATGCAATATCAAGCAGGTTTTTAATGATGCGATTGAAGCATTGAGGGTCTCTTACAAGAAAATGAACCCGTTTTGTGTTCCTTTTGCAACTACAAACATGGGCTCTGCAATACTTGCAATGGATCTGGTGCATTTATATGACCTGTCCTTTTAATTCTTTTGCATAAATTTGTAAGTGATTAACAAGGCTATGGTTCTTGACAGTTAGCATTTCTTGTTTACAGGGCTGGATGGGGCCAAACTATTCTATTTCCACTGCTTGTGCCACTAGTAACTTTTGTATCCTCAATGCAGCAAATCATATCAGAAGAGGGGAAGCTGTAAGTAACTTCATGTTCTCCTGATCTCTTCTACAGAGCAAGGAACATCAAATTTGATTTTATTCCTAACCTTCCAGGATGTAATGCTCTGCGGTGGTTCTGATGCACCACTCATTCCAATTGGTATGGTGGCTCTGATCATTGTAGAAAGCATTTTTCACTATTCTCGTTCTCTTTTGATTATTTATTCCTCCTCCAATTTTCCACAGCCTGTCTTGGGCTTTGCCATTTTGAAAGTTTGAACTATTACATGCAGGCTTGGGAGGTTTTGTGGCCTGCAGAGCTCTTTCACAGAGAAATAATGATCCAACAAAAGCTTCCCGTCCCTGGGATGTGGTCAGTACTCCAAGTTTTGCAAAATTTGTTGTTGTCATGGTAGCCAAATGATTTACTTCATATGCATTTGCTCTGCATATTTGTTGTGAATGATTCAGTTTCTTTAGCAAATGATAATGGCTTGGTGCATGTATTCCTGCCAGAGTGACGATGTATAAAATCCGCAGAACTCTTATTTTGCAAAGTAGTTATGTCATGCATCTTTCATGTTACAGGACCGTGATGGTTTTGTTATGGGAGAAGGGGCAGGTGTGCTTGTATTGGAAGAACTTGAGCACGCTAAGGTTCTGTTCATTCTGTTTCATTGAATCCCTTATTCGTACGGATTTTGTCTGTTGTGTTGTTTGTTCTGGTTGGTTAACTTGCACTTTTGTTCAACTGTCAAAGACCTGATTTGGCTGCATATTCTACAGCAAAGAGGTGCAAAAATATATGCTGAATTTCTGGGTGGAAGCTTCACATGTGATGCATACCACATGACTGAGCCACATCCTGAAGGTGAATAAGACATCCTAACTTTGTGGCCTTCCATTCTCCTCCCTAATTCTCATGGGACTTCTCTGATGCCAAAACATTTCTGTTGAGTTAATATCAGGAAGAGGGATTATTCTTTCTATTGAAAAGGCACTAGCTGACTCAGGAATATTGAGGGAAGAAATTAACTATGTGAATGCCCATGCAACATCTACACAGTCAGGTGATCTGAAGGAATATGAAGCTATCATCCAATGCTTTGGCCAGAACCCTCAGGTATATCACGTGATGTCAGAAATAGTGATTTCGTGAATCAACCCAAGTAAATGAATGTTTTTTGCAGCTGAGAGTGAATTCGACAAAATCAATGACGGGCCATCTGATAGGAGCAGCAGGTGGAATAGAAGCTGTTGCTGCCATACAAGTAAGGAAGCCTTATTCCTCATATTGTATTTGCATTGCTTGTATTATTCTATTATTCAGGAGATATCTGTGTTCTTGTGCTATGGACTGTACATTTATGACTAAACCACCCATTTCTTGTATACTGGTCTGGGCTGGTATCAGTGGTAACTGGTGGTAATCAGCGTGTTACCACCGGAGGCTTGTTCTCTGAATGCTCTTGCTGTGCAATAGAAGCACTTAAATTACAAATTTTTTTTTGGGTGGGTGGGTTACCGGTTCTTGGCATCTTATTCTTGAGAAGATGTTGACATGTATAAACTTCAAGGTGGTGTACTTTTTCCTTGCCAAAGAAAGGAAAAGAAAATAAAAGAAAAATAATGGAAAAGGAACCGAAAGAAGAAAAATGGTATGCATGCCTTCATCCTTAAATGTCAAAAACAGCATACTTGCAAGTCACAATGTTATTCCTGCTTTGGTCCCCTTGATTTATTATTGGACTCTGCTGGATATCATCTAAACCATTCCTCAGCTTTTTGTGCGGATTGGTTATAGAGAATCACTTTTTAATAAAGTTCTTCCTTAAGTAAAGGTTACTTCTAATCTCTTCTCAACTAGATTTTTGCTATATTTTCCTACGACTCTTCCACTTGTTTGCACTGTTACCTTGAGGATTATTCCTCTTCCTCATGATTTTCTCATTTCCTCGTCTTCATGATTTTCTACTCGTGTATTGCAGGCTATAAGAACAGGTTGGGTCCATCCAAATATCAATTTAGACAACCCGGACAAAATTGTGGTAAGTTCTTCTATTCTAACTATACAAGTTTCCACTCAATGCCCTCTTGGATTTGTTCTTTAAATATCTTTCATGGAATAAGGTATGTATTTGTAAAGAAGAACTACGCCAAATTGAATGTACTTTCTGTCAGAGCCTTCTCGCTTCTACTAAATTATTATTTGGATTGTTGTTGGTAACAATGCTGAACATCAAACTTACATCCGGAATGGTGCAAATTGCAATGCTAATCAATGGTGATTTCATTTGGAGCACATTTCGTCCAATGAACATTTGGGTATCAATCTTGACACAGGATGTCAGCATGCTGGTGGGACCGCAAAAGGAGAGATGTGATGTGAAGGTGGCGCTGTCAAACTCATTCGGATTTGGTGGACACAACTCATCAATTCTGTTTGCGCCCTTCGAGTGACCCTGGTTGATGACTTTCTTGCTTCCTCATGGTCCGACTGTATCGTGGAATTTGAAGTGTGTGTGTGTGTGTGTGTGTGTGTGTGTATCTATATATATACATACACACACATATAAAAGACTAGTGGACTCAGCAACTTTATCATGCTGCTAAATTATAAGGAAATCCAAAGAGCGAAGAAAGCATCGCTTCTGTATCACAAATACATCCCAAGCAGCGGTCTGTTTTATTTGCTTTATGTTATTTTGTTACTACTATTGTCGGATTTCTCCTCTAGGACTTAAACTTACTTGGGGCGGTAATTTTGGTCTTGCCGTTTCCCCTGGGGTACTCTGTTCTAGATTTGCTGTTGTAATTGTGTCTTAGTAGCTGTGATAAGCTGTGATAAACTGTGCAATGCTTCTCTAAGTGTAAGCATGATTAAACTTCTTGGCTGTGCTTTCTTGCTTCTTTGTTCAAATGTCAATGAAATAAGAGGTGTTTAGTTTATTCTGATTACGTCTAGTGGAAATGTGTTATATGTTGTTTAATTAAATCACTATGTAAGTATAATATATGTATTCAAAATATATTTTCTAAATATATCTTATTTGGAAGTATTTTAAAATTATCATATCCCATTTTGTTGCTCATTTGAATCAGATATATTTTATATTTACTAATTTTACTTCAACTCCAATATATTTTAAACCTATTACGATTATAATTACAGTTTCGAATCAAACACCACAGTAAATATTTACAACTCTTCAGCTATTAGAAACTCTTTTGTAAGTTTATGTAAGTTTAAACTTGGTCAAATAGGTTGTTAAAATTGTACCTTGTAGCGTCCAAACATGCGCTCATTAGCCATTGGGAAACTTTCTTATTTATCACTAGGAAGTTCAACAAGTGTTTGTATTTGCAACTACTGTTAGTTAAGGTTTTGACCGCTAGGGATTGTCAAAATTCCAAATACGAGTTAGACCTGATTAATTTTTGTAACCAAACAACAAAACTACCCCTATCGGTAAAAGGCGACTTGGTTGCTTTCCTTAGAGTCGGCAGTAATTACTACTACATGCTAATTACAGTGCAGAGTTACTACACTTGTCTGATGTCAGTCTGCGACCAATTCTGCTTCGTGCCTGTGTTAAGGTTTCACCCTTCGAGGCTGCTGTGCCAGGCTCAAGGCTCTATCCCTCTAGGCTTGTATATGCACATAAAGTTTTACTTATCTCCCAGTGACGGTGTAATTGTGAATGGGAATACTGCATGTGCTTCAGACCGTTCAATCGTGAAATGGACGGCTCAGGTAGAGTATATGTATAAGGGATACGACTCCGAGGGCTCAAGGGTTGAATCTAAATGGCGATTCTTTGAGATATAACACATCTCAGGCTCTCAACCATAGCAGATATGGGCAATAGTGGTTTTCTGACAAGAGTAAGTATGGATGCTCTTCAAATCATTCACTAACGGCTTGTTTGGCCGGTTTAGCTTCGGCTTCTTGCCGAGATAAACTTTTTGGATCAATTTGGACTTGTCAGGGTCAAATTTGGATCACAATGGATTTGACAAACTTTGTGTACTTGTTGGCTGACAAGCTCAATTGGAAACTTTTTCTGGGGAACTGCTTTGGGACTCTATGAACCCTAATATTACACTTGGAAATATTTGATTTGCCAAAAGACTACAATGGCCATGCAGTGTGTTATTCGAGATAGATACATTCAAATGCATCTGGCAGCAATGGAAGCAGCTCTTGCTAAAAAATTATCAAAACTTTGATTCCTTTGCTTATAATCATGATAATCATGGGAACCAATCCCCATTCCATCCTTCAATTTCTCCAATGTCCATACTGCAAAATCAAAGAAGAAAAATGCTATTAGCCAAAGTGACTTAATTGCACAAAATTAAGCAAGATCAAGAACAATATTAAGTATGATGTTTTGCAATTGCATGGAACAATGAAAATTTGGAACCCTACATATGTGTATGCAGATACACTGCAAGTAAATCAGTACAAAGTTTGCATAATTTAGCAAGTGGTGACTCATCTCATATACATCAGACTATATATATCTACTAATTAAGTGCATATAAAAAGGTTATTTGATATGTATCTAGTAGTAGTTCATCATAAAAGATTAGCTACTGATTCAACATTCAATTAATAAGCATATAATAAAAGATTAGTTAAGAACATGAACTAGTTACAGTTAATGCGTCTTTCCTCTTACCACGGCAAGGCGACGTCTTCGCCGTAACTGCCTCCATGGTGGTAGTACGCACCCAGATGCATGTCCAGGGCGTCCGAGTTGCTCGCCGTCACGCCTTGCTGATGGCCGAGGCTATCGCACAGCCACTCCGGCACACCCAATACATCCTCCGTCATGCTCACGGCGCCTCCGTCCTCCGCGCTCTTGCTGCCGCCTTCCATGCTCTCGAGGAGCTTGCTCCACCACGCCGACGTGGCCGCGTTCACGGTGTCGCTCCACTCGATGTCGTGCCGCTCGCCGATCGAGTAGATCGCCGCCATCTCCTCGTCATCCAGCACCCGGTGCAACGACGCATCGCCGGACGGTTTCTCCGTGGCGTCGACCGCTGGCGCTTCGTGTCCCGCCATCGCCACCGACGGTGACGAGTATGCCGAGTAAGAGGAAGCAGGCGATGGTTGGATCATAGAATGATCATAAGAATACTTACTGTTCTTGGCGTCATCAAAAGCACTACTGAAACCTTGGAAGCTAAGGTTTAGCCCTAGTGGCTGCGAAGGAAGAGTGGCCAAGTGATCTAAACCATGGTCAAATCCGACCATGGGTGCAAGTGCAATTGGTGTAGTACTAGTAGAAGTAGAGAAGTGTGCAAGTGGTGAGTTGTACAAGTAGTTTGAGAAGGAAGCATAGCTTATAGGTGTATGAGCACTAGCTTCAGTTGCTTGGCTTTGCTCTTGCAATACCTGAACGTGTTGCTGCTTTTGCAGTTGGAACAACTGTAGTTGTTGTTGCTGTTGCTGCTGCTGCTGCTCTTTGGCTTGTCTCATGGTGGCTCTATGGATCTTAAGAGCTGTGACAATCTCTCTCCTGGCCTCTGCCATGTTGAGCAGCCTCTCCTGGTATGGCCTGCTTGTGTGCAGCCTCCTCCTGACCTGCTTTTTGTGTGGCTGTGCTTGTGCTTGTGCTTGTTCTTGCTGCTGCTTCTCCTCTTGTTGTGCTTGCTGCTCATGATCATGTGGCGTGATCATGGAGTTGTGATGATCTTTGGATCTTGATGTAGATGAGGAGCTTAGCTGCTTCACAAGGCTCCTAATGTAAGCCCCTGAGAGGTGTGGCTGTTCTTGCTTTGTGTTGTTGTTCATGGAGGAGGAGGAGGAAGAAGAAGTAGCAACTAGTTTAGTTTGGCTTCTCATCTTGCTCTATATCTATCTTGCTATTGAGATTCTTTTCCTTAATTGCTAAGGGAGTACAAGAGTAGTGTGATGTGTGGTGTAAGAGATGGAATATATATAAAGAGGGGTGGTACTAGGAAGTATAATTTGTTATGTAAGATGCCATGTTATCCTTTTGGCAATGCATGGCAAGGACATGTAGTAGGTAGGTTGGTAGATGGTGTAACTAGAAAGTGTAGCACACAACTTTCTGCTGCATGGGTCATCTTTTTGGTACTTGAAGAACATTGACTCCTACCCCAATTAAGAGAGGACAATACCATCCATGTTGCAAATAAACTTCAAAGTTCATTAGTTACCAATTACCACACCTATTTTCCTATTTCTTAGCATGCAAGAATCTGGGAGAATTTACGGTCAATATATGGCTGGTTTAGTATAAGTGTGGTTTCGCATGAGTACTTATCATGAGCTTGCAAGCTAGTTTATGCATTTATAATTTTGTAACCTAAAAGCCAGGGCGAAGTAGCCCGTTTATTGTTGGGCTTATTCAGGGAGTTGATAGAGGGCTTTTTAGGACGGGGATTCCAATCCTCTACTTTGGAGTAGAAAAGGCATGTATCTTTCTATTTGAATTGATCAGAAATTAATAGTTCATATCAAAATAGAGGAAAAATTTGTAGTTTCTCTTAATATGATTAACTATTTTAATTCCTCTTCTATATTATTAGGAACAACGGAAACCTAACCCAAAATTGCATCCCACCTCGTGAAATACAACTTAGCATGCACAATACAAAGAACGTGAATCGGGAGATTTAGCAAAGAAAACTATGATAATGACGATGAAGCAATGGTATCAGAAAAAGAAAAGACTGGCGAAGAAGGCCATTAATTTTTAAGCACATTTTCAAAAGAATACAATAGATTGATCCTCTTAAAAGACCTTCATATCTTTTGGACTACTCGATTTCTGCTCTTTGCAAGAGTCAGCTATTTAAGAAAACTCTAATCTTTTATTATCTCTATGGCATTCTTGCTTCTAGTGTAAATTGATCTCTTTAAACTATGCTTGGTTGATATTTCTAAGACCACCTCCAATGGATTTATATAGATTTCAATTCTAGTCCCAACTTAAAAAAAGAAACATATAATTTAATCCGACTAGAAGTCTTAAACCAAATTTAATACAATTAGGATAAAAAAACATTCATAACAATACCTTAACTCTTATCCACTAAAGTTGTTGTGACCATTCAAGAATTTTCTCTCAACTCTTTCTCGCCTCTCCTACTTTCGCAAGAGTGCCTCTACCCCAGAGGACATGCATATTTCTGAGATATGCGTGTCTAAGCTTGACCACTCAGATCCACCACATGAGACCTCCTCAGTTGTGCAATTTGATTAGTTACATCGCTCACGCCTATGGCCCTTTATATAATAGGTTTTGTACTACCTTCAAGTTCTATCTATTTGTAGGTACTACACAACTGGTCTTACTATGATTTCTCACAACCAACAATACACAGTTTCGCCTATGCGACTGCTAAAGTTTGCAATCATATTATATGTAGTCATGTACCTAACTACACATGAGATCTAAACACCCGCTATCGACAGCTCGGCTTGCTCCATTTGATTAGGATTCCATCATATCTCCTTTTGGGTACTCCACCTATCGATCATAATGCCTCATTACTCCAGATACTCTTCATGATCAGCTGCCCGCTGTAAGTGATTTGCATGATTCCATCTTGCGACCAAATAACTCACACCCATGAATCCATGCACCCTGATGGATTTAGATTTTTTTTAAGTTAGGGACATACCATACCTTGACTATGTGTGACGTACTCCACCATACCACTTCATTGGGAGTAGAGATCTTTCATCGAATATCTCCTTTGTCAAACATATGTTGAAACAAAAACAAAAGTCTAATATCCGGGACATCTAATTCATGAACAACAAGTATAGTTAAGTCATCCACCTCCTGTCGCTATCAAATTTCTATACTACATGACTCTACCCATTAGACATTGTTTTTGATTTTGTGGTTCTACAATGCTTGCCGATCGTCACAACAAATTTGACCTAGATAGCTCCATTGGCTCCTTAACTCTGGTACTAGTTGTTAGGAACAATAGAAGCTCTGACCTCAGATCGAATCCCACCATACGAGATACAGCCTAAGCACACACAATAACAAGAACGTGAATTAAGAGATGTAGCAGAGAAAATCACGATAATGATGGTGAAGCAATGGTAATCGAAAAGAGAAAAGATGAAGATCACAAATTTTTAAACACAACTTCAAAAAAAAACAAGATATTGAAGCTCTTAAACAATCATCATGTTCTTTGGATCTCTCGACTCTCGCCTTCTACAAGATAATGCTACTTAAGAAAATCTTAGCCACTAAATGTTTGGCAAAGAAATTTGCTTCAGGGAATTTCTCCTTTTTTATATTTATTGCAGGCATGCCATTTTGTTTTGACAGAAAATATAAAGAAACTACAAAAGACAAGAAAAAATGCACAAATAAATTTGCTTTAGAAAATTTCTCCCTTTTTATTTTTATACTTTCTATTCTTTTGTCTTCTGTGTCATGATGGAATCTAGCAACAGGGATTATGTGGTTCTAGGGTTTCGTAAAACTCCTGGTTAAGACTTAATAGAACACATCTGATTAAGCTGCACATTTGGGTCATTTTTTTTAGTCTTTACTTCTGCTCTTCATAAGGCGGATAGAAAAATGCAAATGCAATGCAATGCATTAGAAGATGGTGGTGGTGGCCTCCGCTTCGTCAGTCTCGGTCATAGAATTGTTTGGTATCGTTGGCATCCAGACAGATATGAGATTACATGGCTAGTCTCATTGGTACCTAACCATGCAATTGTTCGACCTCATCGATTGCGGACAGACTTGCTGCTTTTGCTTCATCAGTACCTAACAACAAGTTTGTTGATGAAGACAGCCTGATACAGTACAAAGTTGACCTTCGCCTCATTAATTCTTGATCGATTGATTGTCTGACCTCTTCGGTCACGGATGAGATGCATAAATGAGGAATGATAAGACTTTAATAGGATTGTACAATGCACATAATGAGCAGAAACAATGCTTGTTGAAGAAAATGTGCTCCATTAGAAACAAGGCATGAGAAGCTTGGTATGAATAGTAACATGTTTAATCGAGTTTGGCCTAATTGGCTGGGCGGACGGGCACATGTCACAAAGGCTCCAATGAAGCGCAACACTTCTCTGAAACTTTTGAAGATAAAGTGGAAGTTTGTTGTCCATTTGCCTTACCAATGAGCCATAGAGACGCAGCGCTGATTGCTCTTGAGGTGGGAGTACCATAGATTTATCTACGGCTCACCATCAAGGAGAGCCATTGTGATGTGGTTGAACAAGATAATGAGCTTGACTCAGAATTTCTTTAGAGTCTGTCTCTCTACCTCTTTATCTCTGTGTTCCTTGCTTGCACGAAGAAAACATGCAGTGCCGTTGTTGGCTCAGATGCCGAATCGGTGATCCATTGCCGCTGAATCACAATCAAACTTGCGGCTCAGAGGTTGAAACAATGGTTTGTCACCTTTGGCATGCGAACGGACCCACGGCTTAGAGGTCGAAACAGCGGTCCACTACCTTCAATGTGTAGGATCGAGGATGCCGACTAGAGGGGGGTGAATAGGAGGCTTTAAAACTTTTCAAATAAAAACAGTTTTTTTGCAAAGAAAAGACTAAGAGCAAATAAACTGGAACAATTTAATAATATTTTGCACTAAGGAGTAAGCAAATCAAATATGGTGATTTATCCTGAGGTATCGGAGACTCGCCCGGTTTCTCCTACTCCTTGTTGAAGCACTCAAATGAATAAGTCTTATTTCAATATCCACGAAGGATATTATTCGCTAAGGTTACTCCTTCTCCACTCTGGATAGGCGAGTACTGATGTCTTTCACAGAATACACCGAGTCTTTTCGACAAACTTCGTCAATGGAGAGATCAACGGCCACACCTCCAAATTGTCTAGGTGAAGGCTATCACCAAGAGTAACAAGTTGCGAGATCTTCTCTTGATCTCCAACAAATACCGAGAAATTTCTAAGGATACAAATGATGCAAATGAATGCTCTCAGAAGATCTCTCTCAATCACAATGAATAATACTTGATCAAAAGATCAAGATTTTAGCATTTGGGCTCAAGTGTATATCAAAATATATCTCTTGGTTCTTTAGAAAAACTACTCAAAAAAATGTTTAAAAACACTGCTCAAAACTGTATAGAAATCTGCTCAAAAATGTTTATAAAACTGATCAAAAATCTGCTCGAAAAGTGTTTATAAAACTGATAAAAAATGTGAACAGAAACTACTCAAAAATGATTATAAAAACTGCTCGAAAATGTGAACAAGAACTGCTCAAAAATCTGTTCAAAAACTGTTTATAAAACTACTCGAAAATGTGAACAGAAATTGCTCAAAAAGGTAGAGAAATCATGATACTTGGAGGTGTATGTGAGAATATAGCTTTAGATTTATTAAAATACTGCTCAAAACACTATATTTATAGCCCAACCTCTCAGCTAGCCGTTATACTCGATAAGGAAAGAAATCAATACAGCTAACAGCTAGCTTTGACCTCTAACGGCTAGTAAATAGCCGTTGGAATGTCTGATCAAATGAACAGTATCTAGCCGAATGAACAGTGTCTGGTCGAATGAACAATGTTTGTCAAATGAATAGTACTCGAGTGACCTCTGGTCGAATGAACAGTACTCAAAAGACCAGTTTCAGTTACTCTTTGAAATCTATATATTTTTTTTCCCAGATTTCGACCAAGAATATGAATGAATGCGAATGCAAAATATGACCTAGAGTTTCTCAATTTTTGTCGGAACTTAATAGTACAGTTAAAAACTAAAAAGAATTTCTATAAAACCGGTCAATTCTCCAAACACAGAGACTGGTATAATAAACAAGCACTTATTTTAGATCTTTACTGCTTCTTTCTTGGTGACCTTGCACTTGCGACCTTGGCTCGCGACCTCGGGCGACCTTGGCTTGTGACCTACAAATCCGGACGACACTGCGACCTTGCGCTTGCGACCTTGGCTCGCCACCTTGGACTGCGATCTGCAGATCCTCTCGGATTACTTGCAGACTTTACGAAAATGCCTCTTAGGTCTTTGCGGCTTCCGTCTTGTGACTCCCATTTGACGTTTCTTCTTTTCACTTAATCTTATTGATTATACTCAAAGCAAATAGATTAGTCAAAGACACTTGTTTTCATTTATCATCAAAATCAAAATTAAAGGTCTAAAAGCAACACAATGTACAGCTAAAATAGCAGTCTGCCATTGTCAACGTATGGTCGGACCCATGTCTGAGAGGTCGAAACAATGGTTCGCCATCTTCAACTCAGGTCATTGCTAATAGATCATAGGGGGAGGAAATGAGCTGTATCCCTAGATTGGGATGCTATGAGCTCACCTGCATTATTTAATGCTCACTTTGGAGATATAGAACCATTAGGACCGTTGTAGCTTCTGAACTGTATTGCTCTTCTACCTTTCCTTGAGATTTTTCTTCCTTGTGGTGTATGTTGAAAGGTCAAGGTGTGGTCTCTTTATATAAAACTCAATCGCTCTTTTTTTAAAAAAATATTTTTTGTTACTCGAAAGTTTCATAACCTTTCTCTAATGATAGGTGGGACTAGTTTAGGGCCATTGTTTATCCACAAGAGTCATCATCTATACATATGGTTGTGAGATTTTACCAAACTCTTGACACATACTGTCTCATGATGCGTGAGGTCTATCTAGCCAAAGGAATCTATTTTTTATTCTTTATTTATTCTTATTTTTATTATCATTATTACGATTATTCTTTTTTTTTACAAAAATACGTCGAACACTAGATAACTCCAAGCATGGCTTAGAGGATACCAGTCCAGGCTAGAAGAAGAGTATAGACAGAGTAAGAGACTAGGGTTTTATTAAATAGCAGACTCTTACAAATAGCAAGAGTTGAGGGGTCCAAAGGATACGAGAGTTGCTAGAGAATGTCAATCACTTGTACTCTTTTAAAATTGCACTTAAGAATTTATAATTTTCTTCACCAGTATTTTCTCTCTTCGATTGCAGTTGCTTCACCATCATTATTGTGGTTTTCTTTGCTAGATTTCTCAATTCACGTTCTTGTTATTATATGCATTTGGGCTGTATCTCGCGAGGTGGGATCCGATTTGGAGTCGGAGCTTCCGCTATTCCTAACATATATCAATCTGGACTATTCAAATTCTAATTGTGTGATTGAGCTTTTAAAAAAATACACTTTTTACCTATTGTTCTATAAGACAGAAAATACTAATCTACTTTTTAGACTTACAAGTTGAAATTATATTTAAGCTCAATCAATAGGGGCCTTCTAGGATCTATTCATTCCATTTGATAAAATTGGGCAATCCACCCTACCACTAGACATTCTTCAGAGTTTGCCTACTCTATGATGTTGAGTCTTCTCAAAGTTGATAAGCAAGACCTTTGTTTCAGTACAAATAAACACACCGATATTAATGCTCAACATCATTCATTGCATAAACACATATCCAAAACTGAATACAGAAAAGAAATCTGGGTACATACACCAACCGTGTAACGGTTATCATTTATCAGAAGAAGAAAGTATGAATCAAACTGATTGTTGGACCTAGATGGAGAGAGAGAGAGAGAGAGAGAGAGAGAGAGAGAGAGGTCCATGGTCCACAAATGCAACCATGCATTTCTATGATTCCATCAATGTGGACGTGGTTGGATACTCATCTCCATCTCAAACATTGATTTTTGTCTAACAGATTACTTGAAAAAAATACAAATTTGTAAAAATTGTTTTCGCCCTAGAACATAGTCTCTGATTGTGATTAGAGACCATGTCTCCAAAAGAGGCCAGTCACCCAAAAGTTCTTTTGCCAAACAAACTAGGGTTTTGGTGGGCCCAACCTACCACTGAATGGATGAGGTATGTACTGGCTCACCCTCAGGGCCTAGGTTCATGATCAAATGTCATGCTGCTGATATACACATCTTGGCATGCCACGTGGCGCCACGTGACAGGCCAGAAGGAAGGCACCGGTTATGGGGCTAAATGCTCTTTGGGGAATCTTGGATTGTCTACCACCTTAGCTACGTTATTATGATTCTTCAAAAAAAGAAAGAAAAGAAAAATTAAAGAAAAAAAAGCTATGTCATTAGGTCATGCATGGTAACATAGAAAACAGAAGTGATATATCAGGATTAGTTTTTACACTTAATATTGTACAAGGAGCTCTATAACAAAATCTTTTCACTTGATATCAGACTCGACCTGAAGGTTCTAACCAACCAGTCGAAACAATCCGGCGAATCTCGAAGCATATCTGACAATTACAACAAGATTTATGACTAATCAGGTAATTATACATAAAAAAACCGTAGGTTCGTAGGCTGCCATAGTGGCCGATGCAAGCTGATTTCTGATGATGCATGATATATGAAATGATAGCACCAATACTTAAATGTTCATGGCCCTTTAACACAAACATACATACATTCGTACATACATACATACATACATACATACATGTAGACTGAAACCCTAGCCAGGCTATGACGCAATGAAGGCATTGACACTTAAGAGATAGAAATGTAGAGATGGGGAAGAGCAAATGGCACACTACTACCACAACTACTACACAACACAAAGACATGTTGTACACTTCTTACCTTTAATTTTTTTTCTTTTCTCTCATGCATCTTTGTGCTTAAATGCAAAGGCCAAATATGTGGGGATAAGTAGAGAGAGCAATGTGATTGGTTGCATGGACGGTGCATGGCAAGACGCAGCGTCTATATATGTGTCTCTACAAAGTCTATGCCTTACATCACTATAAGCACTATATATATAGGCTGGGGCTTATACTGTACTCTACATAGAGAGGGAGGAAGGGAGAGAGAGTAGTCACTACTGCTACAGTATGTAATGCAATGCTGCATGCATATCCTGCAGAAAATGTATTTACTCATGGTGACTGAAGCAGGCAATCAATTCTTGACGGCTGGAACCGCATGTTCCAGAGGGGGAAGAGGGAACGGATCTGCTACACCACACATGCACAAATTATCTAATCAAGAATCGGTGCTTTGATGGACGACTCTTGATAAAATGGAGGTAACTTTTTTTTATTATTATTTTAAATCAGGTCTTAATCTTGGATCATCGGTCAAATTGGATGACCTAAATCTTGCCATGGTAAGGGGAAACAATACAAAAGGAGTTGCATCACTATATACTGCATTCAAGAAGGATGAATCGCTCCCAAAAAGAAACCTATTTATTCTCTCCCTATTAGTTGAATCGTAGGGCGAGATTTACTTCACGCCGAAGGCCTAATTGTGCCAGGGAAATGAATAGAAAACTGCTGAAGTTGCAGGGGCTCAATTACATGCTGCTTGTATTTTTGGAGAAAAAAAAAACACAACTCCTTGTAGAAGAAAGGACCAATTCTGGAGTGCTTATATTAACTCGTGCACATTCTTAATTGATAAATACAGAAGGGTAAAAACTGATCTTTGTAAGAAAATTGGGGGAAAAAAAGAACTAGGAACAACATATGTTACAGATCATCAGGTGCAATATGGTCAGAACAGGGTTGTATTTTGTATTTTTTTTATCACTTGGATGGATTACAACCAATTATTACATCTCTGGCTGCATGAAATGCTCCAGAAATCTATAGAGACACATGCACACAGAAGGTATTAGTAAGGTTTATTAAGCTAAACACAAATGACCTCTCAAAGTTATACCAACACAAATGTCTTGAATTCTGGAACTATGCAAGATGGAGAAGACTATTTTTGGAAAGAACAGAGTTCAGCAGAGTCTGAGAATATTTGAATGATAAAGATACAAGTGAAGATGGTTGTTTATAGAAGTGATCATGCATGTCTTGTAGGCAAATTGACATATGTCGCAAATTTGCGATATATATGAATGGCACTAACAAACGGTGAGGGAGATACAAACTGCTCAAAGAAACAAGAATAAATCATAGTATTTCTGGGCCAATTGACACAAAAGATTACAAAATCTGGAGGTTCGACTCTACACAAGAGGTAAAAGAAAATAAAAGAATAATCAAACAACAACCGCGGAAACGCTCAACTGACAGCTTATATGAATCACCATAGATACAGAACACGTATTTATATATCACAAGCTAACAGTGTTCGCGTACCATCCATGAAAATTTGATACTGGTATCTAGTCCCGACAGACATTTTATACACTCCAGCTCCAGTGCTTGAGGATCACCTGAGCCTCGCATCACCTCCCTTGCTTCGGAACGTTGAGAGGGAGAAGAAAGAACGTGGTGCTGCATTTTTTGGGAAGTTGGACAGTCTAATATTAGCGCAGATTATCACTTCCATGACAAGTAATACGAATTTGTGATAAAGATGATGATAACAACGCGGCAAGTGCAAAAATACCTTCATGTGCTATGTTTTAAATGAGCAACTCAATACAGGTTTAGAAGACGCATACCTTTAAGAGAGCTTCCAGTGAGTTGATCCTCCCTCAATCTGAAATTTGCAGGGGGATTTGGAATTGAGCTGCGCAGTGATTGTTCTGCAAATAAAGATCTTAATTAAACTATCATGCTTAAATGATCAGACCAAAGAGTTAGTAAGAACTAAAATCAAACAATAGGAAAGGCATATAAATATATCCCACGATCTGGAAGTCTATGAGAATGTCTATTCATGCGAGGATATATCACTCCCATATCCTACATCCACAAAACCTTTATCACCATATGCACATCATAACATAATACCCGTCTATTAGCAGTGCCTCAAACAAAACAATCAACTTGATGGAAATAGTAAGCAAATCTCATCTCAATATGACTTGGGGAAGCCATAACCTCAGTACCTCACCCCATAAATAGGGAGAATATATACACAATTACTACAAACAGGTGAATAAACAGAGAAGTGCAGCTACAGATACAAATGAATGTTTGTAGGAACAATGACTAATAGGTTGGCCCAATATACGCCATGGTGGAATTCAGGAGGCCCACCTACTAGTGAGTGTTCATAAGTACCCAGTAAAAAAAATTTCATGGTCTCTCTCATCGAACAAACTGTAATGCTACAAGACATTCACGAGGCATAATCATTGCTTCCTGGTAAACTGTACATATTTGCACATACATGAAGATTAGAACGTCCATGGTGCCCCAGCAGGGATACCAGTAATGTCCAAAAGAGATTATCCTATCCTTGCCTTTTGTTTGGGCAGCTGAAATACTGAAATCCAACTGCTCAAATTCATAATTAACCAGAGGGTGAAGTTGCATTGGTTTGCTACCAAACATAGCACACCCAGAAAATCAGAATAAGGAGCGGCTGTACCTGCTTGTATGTGTACACATATATGTGCTGTGCATGGGCATGCATGTAGGGGTGTACGCATGTGCATGTGAGTGTGTGTGTGTGTTTGTGGCATGCTTGTTACGGCGACCAGGCCAGTCACAATACCAGTGAACAGCCTGAAAACCTAGGCAACTAGGCGCCCACGTAGATGAAAAATTGCCACATGTAATATATTATAAATTATATGATATCATATATAGTAAACCATCAATAAATTCCATAATACCATTGCAAACCCTTTAAGGATGCGAACCCAAGATCATGGCAGCAGGGTGTGACAGCGATGGCTGGGACAATGGCTAGGCGACATAAGTGCTCAGGCATTTGCCCTTGAGTTGGTTGGTTTGGTTTTTTCTAAAAAAAAAATTCTAAGTGCCCAGGCGAACTAGTCAACGCCCAGAAAGCCCAGGCAGTCACCTATGCCTAATAAGTCGAGGCAACACCTTAATAACACTGGTCTGTAGGTATGCACATGCATGTGAGATAGTGCATAGTTGATCAATGCATAAATTGAAACTAATTATCATGGTTGTGGGTGTGTCTTATTAGCTTATTTGAACAGAACATAGATGGGCAGCTTAGATTGGTTGCTAGCATAAGGATTGGTTGCTAGCAATGTTATCACAATGTTGCCTAGGTGCCCGACTAGGTGTCCAACTAGTGGAGACCGGATGCTAGGTCGGGTCACCTCGCCATATGAGGCCCAGGTACGACGACACTTATGCTGTTGCTGTCGTCCACAAGCCGTCATGATGCCGTCGTCGCCGACTGTTGGGTCGCGATGCTGCTGCCGACCGACGTGATGCCACGACCCGTCGAGATCAAGAGGGAAAGAATCGATCTGAGAAAGAGAGGAATGGATCTGATCTAAAAGGAGGGAATGGATCTAAGAGGAGAGGAGGCATGGATGGGAATAAAAAAGAATATATTAAAGGAATCTAAGAATCTTTTGAGGCGTTATTGTTCATTTCTTAAATGTATCTTTATTTTATGCTTTAAAAATGGAAAAATGTATTTATCAAACTACTTGGCTTATTTGATTAACAAAACTTGACCAAACATGACCAAACAGGCCCTTATTAGACTTCATTTGGATCTTCTATGGTATTTATTTATAGCTTACAATATATAATATGATATAATTTATAATATATTGCATATAGCAATTTGTCACCTAGGCAGACGCCTAGGTGTCTAGGCAGTTCCAAGGCGCCTCATCTCACCTAGCCGCCATGACAATCTTGGTTGCTAGTGTCGAAACAGCTGACTTTTGTCTGCAATTATTCTTTGACATGTCAATGGTTCAGTTTCACTAGTAACAGTATTAGAGGACTGGAAAAATCACAATAGCAAATGGATCAAATCTACATCTTGGACGGGTTGACATACACGTTTACAACACTGCTAATGAAAACTAGGAAATTGCAATATGCCAATATCTAAAATGTGAACAAGTTTATATTGTGCATATACTATGAGTCACTCTGAAGCTGTATTTCCAACAAAAATCTCCAAATTTCCCGCCTAGGTGATTCATATTGACTAAGTACTGGTATGCCAACTGAAATTTAAGATATATGTAACTTACCGGAATTAAACAGCTGTGTCCAAGTACTGTAATCTTTGGCCTCACAAAAGTAAACACTTATAGTCAACCATATGGAAAGAGAAGTCATGGACTGAAGAATCCCACTCAACCTAAACTCAAAGATTCCTCTAAAAAAAACCTACTCAAAGATACTGGAAATAACTTGAGTAGATAAATAAAATGCATAGAGAAATTAGAAAACAATACCTTGTTCAGAAAAAATGTCATTATCAACAAAACCATCATACGGAGAAGGATGACCCGTTCTTGACCTCCTGAAATCATCAGAATATCCTATTGCAAGATCTCGGCCATCATCCATGTCATCATCGCATTCTGAGGCAGTTGAAGCAGATACCCAATCATTTACTTGACCATCAAAACCTCTATTCTTCCTCCCAAATTTCAATAGCTTCTTGAACCCTTTGGTAACATCCTTACGTGATTGTTGAGGTGCGTTAGCACCTACAAAAGGCATCTGTGCACTGCCCCACTTTTTCCTCATCCGAGAAACATCAGCATCTGTTACTTGATCTAGTAAATGAGAATTCCATGGTGATGGACTTTCAGCTGGTGAATCAACAAAAGCATCACCATCCGAGTTATCATTTGCATAAGGGAATAGATGTGGAAGGCGCGAGCTCCACGGTGCAGGAAGCTCGCCAGGTAAATCATGCATGTTGCCTGCAAAAGCATTGAACTTGGCATCACCAAGAGTAGCTGCCTCACTTGGATTAGAAACATCACCATTTTCTGACCCTGGGTCATCTGAATTTCCAAATTCATGACTTATTCTTGGGTTCTCACTGTCTGAATCAGCAGGAAAATCACTTTCTCTGAGATTCTCTTCAATGCTTTCATATTCTTCGTCTTTGGCATCATCAGGGGAATCCTCTTGCCGATCCACCAAATCATCATCCTCTCCATTTTGGAAAACATTTGAAATCATGGATGCCTGAAGTCTGGTTATACCAACAGCAGGGAGAACCCCATTGCCTTTCCTAAGAAATGACTTTGGCACACCAGTTTTATGGGTGTTATAATCAAAAGCTCCATCAGCTTGATCCTTGGAAATTATCGAGGGAGCCCAATTGAAGATTTCCTCATTCACTGATGAAATGTCCTTCAGTTCACCAGGATTTAAGTTCTTCCTCATAGACTGTGACCTTCTTGATTGATCTTCTTTTAAGATCTTCTTTGACCCTTCAATGATGCTCTTACTGCGAGTAAAACTCTTCATCTGAGCCCTTGCAGTAGTTCTGCTTATTCCAGTAGATGGTTTTGTATTTTCCTTTCTGAAGTCCGAGAAATTGGGGACAGACTGTGCAAGTGGATTTTCTGGGGGAGTCCTGCGATTCACATAACCAGAGTTTGCAGTCCTTGATGCATGCCTACACACAGGAGCCACCGATGTCCTTTGAGTAGAAGCAACTTTATTTGAAAAATGCTTCCTGGAATCAGCACTCCTGGAAGAACCATCACCAGATAGGTAGTCACTATTCATTTCTTCTTCTACCACCAGAGAATCTGCTCCCTGGAAAAGGCAAAGATCAAGAAATTTCAAAACAAGCAAATCTCACAATCACGCATGATTGCAACACTTCACACATGAAATTCAATCATGAATCATGTACACTAATCATCTATACATATATGTGGGTAAGACACATAAGTACATAACATTAATAGCTGATAAAAATCTCAAACTGATAATTTTAACTTGACAGAAATCCAGAGTACATGGACTCAGGCTATATATTAACATTCCCGAACACCAAAATTTTCCCAATTCCCTTTTAACTACAGCAAAGAGAACTTAATACCTGATTCTTATCTTTTATAGCCGATTGAAAAGGCGGAATCTTCTTAGCCCCATGAGAAACATAAGTCGAGTCCTGGACATCTGCAGACCGAGAGAATTTGGCCTGCATCTCAGCCTTGCTTCGTTCTAGACTCTCATGCATTGCCTTCAATATTGCTTCCTTCTGTTCTCTCTGCAGTTTCCAATCTTCCCTCAACTTTGCATCCCTCTTATGCATATATTGCTCATAGAATTTTCCTCTGGACTCTTCTATGGTGAGAATGCCAAGTTTTTGTGGTATGCTATTGTCATACCCTTGATTGCCCACCATCTTCAGAAGCTCATTGGTGTCAAAATCAATGGCTGTACTCTCCATTACAATTTGATCTGCACGAATTTGGTCAGGAGGAATGGATGTGGGCTTTAACTCACTTACCTTAGGTGTGTTATCAACATGCACATCTGCACACTTGCCTCTCCGGGAGGAAGTTAGCTTGTGTGCAGCAAATAGTTTTTCCAACTCATTGGCCTTCATTTGCAATTCATCATGTCGATCTTGATTCCCTTTTGTCGGTCTTGTCACCCTAGTCTGCTCCAAGTGAGTGCTTTTAGGCAGACCAGGCATCTGTGCAAATTCTTTAATCTTCCTTTCTGAAGAAACAGGTGCAGCATTTCCACCATTTGTTGATTTAATTTTACCTCCCAGCAAATTCAACTCCATATCAGTAGCAGCTGATTGTCTGCTCAAGTTTGTCCCCTGGTGGCCAGAACCATCTGAGAAAGAAAGCATCTCAGAAGCAACCACCACCTTTCTTCCTACATCTTCTGCCTTCCTTGGCAGACTTCTCCGCTGAGAGCTAACATTATGGAGTTCAGTCTCTGCATAGGCAGCCTCATCCCTACCAGACGAAGATCTAAAGTTTATCCGGGAATCAGATGGAGATTTTGATTTGGGATCAACACCACCAGATATCTTTCCAAATGTCCGAGTGGGTCGATCCTTCACTCCAACCACCTCTGCTGCAACATGGATCTCTTTTGTATGGAGGCGAGAGCCTCTGATATCTTTCTGTCCTTTTTGTTCACTTAGAACTAGTATTTCATGAGCACCAACAGATATTTCCTCATCTATCATCTGGACATGCTTGTCTGATGATTGGCTAGGACAAGAAGCCTTATCTTTTGGTGAGACTTCCTCAACTAGCTTTGCAGATGTTTTTAGTCGGGTTCGAGCAGAAGTATCTGCAGCAGCCCGTTCTAACATCCCTGTGTCACCTTGTGCTTGATTAACTCCCTGCTCCTTTTCAAAGGATGATTCACTCTCAATGCTAGAAACTATAACCATGTCATCCTCTGTGCAAGATCTAGTCTGTTTTAGAGCAGCAGTAGTAACGGAGGACAACGAGGAAGTAGTATTCAAAGTTGAGGACAAGCAAGCATTCATGGTGGTAGATTCCACGGAAATGTCATTTGAGTTATCCATTTGACATGACCAAGAGGTAGATGTCACGGAATCCTTTAGTCCACTAGCATCTTTGTCTACTCTTACTTTAGAATTAGCCTCCAAACTGGCAGATGTTGGAGTCCCAACAGAAGTTCCATTCTCCTTCTTGTCATTAAAGCTGCTGCTATCATTGTTGCTAAGATCAATACTCATGTCACTAGTACTGCTCCACCTCCTTACCAACTTCTCCATGGATGAACTAGAAGGAACCCTACGGTGTTCACCTTTCCCCGGTACCACCCTGCCAGTGCCTGTAGAGTTGATGTTGCCGGAACTTGGAGTCTGCTCCTTCTGCTTGTTTTCAAACATATTTATCCTGTCCTGCACACTCAACCGCCTTGAACCCCCTCCTCCAACAGGCGCAGGAGGAGCATCAGTCTCCTTTTCTTGTCTCTCTACTGCTTGTTGGACTGTTGGCTTGGACTGCTGTTCTGTGATGGGTTCTGATGGACCATCTGTAGAATGTTGGCTGTTGCTTAGTCTGTGAATCTGAGAGTCACTACCATCAGTTGGAGGTCTTTTGTTGGATCCGCCTACATCAACTTGTGGCTCATCTATAGACATGTCTGAACTGGAGGAACCGCGAATACTGCCATCATCAAAGCCTTTCCAGTGTGATGAAAGTGCTGGTGGTGAGCACTGAGGGCTGAGATCAGGACGCCGCTGGCAAAGTGACATGAATTTGGTGCATGCTTCACTGGACACAACATGTTAAAGTTGTCATATGGATCTAAACATCATTTTAACAGTAAGGGCAAGAGGAGGAATAACAAGCAGAAGCAAAGAGTTCGAGAAAAGAACTATCATGCTATGATGGTACCTCACCCACTCTCTTAGCCAACAGCATAATAAGGAATTATACACACACGCACGCGCACGCATGTGTGTGTGTGTGTGTGTGAATCTGTATGTATGCATGTATGTATGTATGTATGTATGTATGTATGTATATGTATATGTGTGTATGTGTATGTGTGTGTGTGTGTAGAGAGAGAAACACACACACACAGAACATGGGACTTACTATATAATAATTTTGTAATCAGAAATATGATCTCCTCTCCTAAAAGAACCTTTTAATCATGCAAATTTTTCCTACATGCCAGAAAAGAATAAAGTATAATGATAACCTAAGCTCCAATATTGCTTGAAGTGTGTTACAAACTACAATTCTCAAAGTTTCAAGTTTACAGTTTCTCCCATCTAGCATCTTACTTTGTTTAATTATACAGTGCTTAGTTTGAAATGAATCAATAATAATTTCCCCCTCATACTACACTTTCAGCAATAATCTTAAATGATATGCACAGGCCTGTATTTGAATGATGGGCTTAACAAGTTTAGAGCATACCTCAACCGATTTGCACCAAAATGGTTTGCAAAAAGAAGCAGCTCAGATACACTATCAGGGTTGAACCCCGCAGAGGATGCTCGAGCACAAGCTGTAGCCAGATCTTGTTTAAGAGCATTTACACGCACATCAATTGCTCTAAGAAGTTCCTTCCTGAGGAAAACAAGGAGGAGATAAGTTATGGACAGTCAAGATATTTCAGTTTGTATAACAGAATCAGACTTGTAAATTACTTGGTAATTTGGCAAAGCCTAAAGAAAAAAGTATGCTCATGGCTAACTTACCAGCTCAAATTAAAGCAAGTCTCTTGTAATACATGATAACGCAACACAGATAGCTACATTTGGCAAAACTTACATGATGGACAATCAGTAAGGAAAGATAACCGAGTGATCAAAGAAGAAATAGTTTCATCCTTTATAACCTGCCAGATGTGCCTTGTACATTTACTACTTATTAAGCATGGTACAAACTCATGATAAGCGCTACCAACAATGACACTTTAGCAACAACTTTCAGTAAAGCATCAGCAAGAACGATTCTGAATTAATGAGGTTGCCTCTTCAGTTTCAACTCTTTAGAGGCAGCTTATTTGACAGGAAACTTCGAGGATTAGTTGCAAAAAGAAAAAACAAAAGAGATATCCCCATTACCAGTGAGAGATTAGAAAGATGAATGCTTTATTTATATCAGGTAGACAATGAACTATTTGCCATCCATTGGAGGGTATGGCAAAGTTGCCTTGAAATCCATACAAGGTGAAGCTCCTCTAATGTTTATGACTCAGGCAACCAGCGTGTTACTTGTCTAGCCCAAAGAACTGAACAGATTAAGCTTTTCACCATTTTCTAAGAAATCAAATAATATTCCCACACAGTGCCCACTGAGATTTACAGAAAATTGCACTTCTTTATAAATGGTATAATTCAAGAAAAGGTTCCATTGCGTATGTACATGACCAAAGATAAAAAAAAATAATAATAAGGATGTCCACCATTTTTGAGTTAATAATGTATGCTCAGCTAAAACATAATTACTTTAACCACAATTAAACGTTCTATGGGCATCATATAAAAAGGGTATCCATTGTGTATGTACATGACCAAAGATAAAAAAAATAAGGATGTCCATCATCTTTGAATAAATAATGTATGCCCAGCTAAAACATAATTATTGTAATCACAATTACACATTGTATGGGCATCATATAAAAAGGGTTTTTCCATGGCCAATGAAAGATTGACAGAGTTCGCTTCTCTTGAAACAAAATAAAATAGTATCTGATAATGGAAGTTCCATACGCAGAATAAATATTTGTTTAAGGGTACAATTTGACTTTCACATAACTGTTATCACGCAAAGGCTTCTGCAGCTGGGAAAGGCCCAAATATCCAAGCTTTGGCACTGGTAATTTTAGTTGGGGATGGTAAATAGCAGTTAACATGAAACATAAGCTCATTACCAACAAAGAAGAGTACATCAACCATAAATAGGTACAAGGGTTAGCAGGGAACATACTTAATGTGTTTCATGTCTCTATTCAACGAACAGATTAATTGTAAGTCATGTTCAACTCAACCAAACCAAGTTTATTTGGTAACGGAGAAGCCAATGAACAACAACATAGATGAGAATGGAGGTTACTTTGTAATGTCTGCAGCTGCCGCAGAGGCCGTTCCATTTTCAGCTGACAAAAAGCACATCAAGATGTTACATTTCCAAACGGAGCAAATTGTCACAAGAACACAGCTATTGCGCATGAAAATAATTCTCATGAATCCCAATATTGTTCTTTTAGACTTACGGTTATTGTGCATGAAAATAATTCTCATAAACCCCAATATTGTCCTTTTAGATTTGCAGCAATTTACTACTTTCCGAAATTACGAACAGGTTACATCTATTTTCTTTCCCAATTAGAAAAAGTCCATGCAAGGAATCAAATATGTGCAGCACCAACTAATGCAGCAAGTTCATATCCTTCATCAATTATGAAATATTAAATTTCATGGAGAACCAAGCATCAAGATACAACCCGATAAGAATATAATCAAAGATCTTTTATCGTTCACCTAATTTGTAATTAACTCATCAAGCTAACAAGCACACAATTCAAAACCATATGAATAGACAGGAAACTAATCTAGGAAGATCCAAACCCGTGTTTATAACAAAAGAACATTCTTGCACATACCAGCTCCGCACGAGAGAACATCTCCGCTACCCTGCATAAGCCATACCATTTTTAGAGAAATGCCACATCAAAAAAACACTCTCTGCACCTAGTGCTCCAACCAACTGAGCTACTTGACACTTACCCCCTGCGAGTAAATCTTCCTTGCCCCTTCCAGCTGCGACATCTCTGCGTCAAAGGTGTTCGCCATCTCCAGCACCTCCGGCGTGCTCACGAACCGCACGAACCTTCAAGCACAATCCAATCAAACCCCATCAAAATCCAATCTTTTCCACACCACCAACCCGAAACCTGCGAAAGAAGCCCTAGCAAGAAACCTCTCGAGGGTGCCCTTGTTGAACCATGACGCACGCCGCTCCACCTGCAGCCGGATGGCCGGCGGCGGCGGCTGCGCCGCGGCCTGCTCCTCCGCCGCCCGTAGGTGCGCCACGAACGGCTTCACCGACCCCGACGCGATCTTCTCCGTCCGCCCATTGCCGGACACCACCAGTTCGCACCTGCGCAGACAACCAAAAGAGCCACCTTTAGGCCCCAACAACTGCAGAAATCCATCAAAAGACAAGATTTTTACGCCCCCCGCTTCCTCACCGCGAGCGCCGGGGGGAGAGCTGGAAGAGCGCAAAATCGAGCGGCGCGTCGGCCTCCATCGCGCCGCCGCCGCCGCCGGCGAGGCCGGATCTGGTGGATCCCGGAAAGGAGCAGCTTTTTTGCCTCAAGCCGCCCAAGAAACGCCGGAAAGGCCGGGCAAGAGGCAATGCAGCTCCCGGGGCGGCGAGATCGTGGCGGACAGAGGCGAAGACGGCTGCCGGAGTGGGCTGCTCGGTGTCGGATCTCGCCGGCGCGCGCCCGAATCCGATAAGCGTGTGTGCGCGTGAGCGAGAGGGAGAGAGCTGAGTGGAAGAGAAGACTAGAGAGCCTAGAAGAGAGCTTGTTTGGTGGTGTGTGAAAAAATGGAAAAAAATAAATCAAAAACAAAAAAAATTTGGTGAATTTGGGAGAAATTTGTGGCTAAAGTTTGAATTTATTTTTCTTTTGTTAAGCTGAGGTGTTATTATGGAAGATTTTGCCCTTTTTAAACTAAGGTGGTTTTCTTTGTGTGTAATTGTGGGAAGAAATGGAGTGGAAGAGAAGCTACTCTTTTTTTTTCTTTTTTTTTTTGGTCTTTTCATTTGGCCTTTTATGTTTTTTGGATAGCAATTGCTTTAAGAGGATTGTGGTGTTTGAATTGACAATCTTGCCCCATAGGTGTCAACTTCCGATGGGAGAAAAAGTTGGGAGTTTTTTTTTTCTGAATTGTATGGGAGGGTTTTTGTGATAAGAGGATCATTTAGTTGTGTATATGTATTAAAATAGAATCCAATTAGTTTTAATAGTGTTATGATTGTTGAATGAGCTTCTTGTTATTTAATTTCTATAGAATTTTTTGTATATATTATTTTCGTATAGAATTTTTTGTATATATTATTTTCGTACGGATGACATGTGCGTTTGATTGTCTATATTTGCGTGGTGACTTACAAAAGTTTGTAATTAATAAAACTTTTGTCATTGTTCAATGAATTTAATGTGTCTATCAATGAACTATTTGGTACAGTAAGTTTAGGGTTAACCTTGTGGAGCAAATTTTTTTTAATGTTATACTCCATGTCTTTATATTAATCATAATTACTTAGGAAACATTATTTCACATGGCATCACATGTCATATCGACTTGATTTTTTTTCTCTTTTTAAAACTATAATCAAAATGAGCTTAAACCCTGTAAAAGATATTCTCTTATTGCATTTAACCTAATTATGACATCATGTTGAGAATTATTTTTGTGGCTATGCCAGTGTCTGCCCCAAGGATAGGATTGGTGCAATCAACACTGGTCCAAAAAAAATAATTTGGGACCTCAACGTGTTGCACTGATAAACGGTAGGTTATCTAACGGGAAATTAGTACTCCTGTCACACATAGAACGTTCTAGAAAGATGGTTTCTTTTAGCACAACAGTTTTTCTTGAGTTTTACTAATAAATATGTATATATTTTTTTCTTATCTTACATGTATCTCTCTATTTTATAGATTAAATTCTCTTTTTAGATTCTATCACTCTAAAATTCACCTAAGTCTCTTTTTAACTTCTCTGATAACGGTGGCCCAATGGTAAGTGGAGGTGAAGTGGCGATGCAAGGTCGCAGTCGCATGAAAAATTGACAATAGAAGGATGGTGGTCGAGCAGTGGTGACCGTTAGGAGAGAAGAAGAGGTAAGAGCGAAAGAGTTCGAAAGAAGTAGAGAGAAAAAGTGTGGGAGAGAAGGGAGGATATAGATGTGGAGTGTAGATGATGTAAGTTTTTTAAAGAAAGACAAATATTTGTATTCTGAATAAATTTTTTTTATTTATTATTTTCATCTCTCTACTTAGTTTTAAGAAAGTGATGTAAAATCACAACTCTATTTCTAATTGTGTAATTAATGTCGTAGATGTATAGTTTTGTATACATATAATTAATAGTCAAGTGGATAATGACTATATAGATATTTTAAAAGATATAATTATATTTTTATTTTAAGAACGTAGAACAATATTCACTTAGATATAATTTTTTTCTTTCTAAATCGGCATGTATGAAACAACAGAGACAGTATATTTTATCTTATTTTTTTCTTTCCCATAAATTCCCAAAATCTTGGCCTTGCTAGCTATTGATCGACATTTCTTGTTCCTTCTTGCTGAGAAAACAGATAGACCAAGAAAATTTCCAATGTGGAAAATGTACGGCGGTTAAGAACAGGATTAGCAAAATGGTTAAATATCAAATCATGACATAACTTTTGCCACTCGTTTTCCAAATCTCTTGTCGGTGAACACAACTTAAGAATTACGAAATGGCAAGGACTAGTCACTTGTCTATAGGAGACGCATCATTACATGCACCTTAACAGTATTATAACGTGTTCGTACTTGAAGCACAGTTTGAAGAAGAGTAAAGATGCATGAGTTGCACGCTAAAGAGCTCAGAATGAAGTAATTTTGACTTCTAAGTCATCAATACAAATTGACAAATGGATGTTTCGTCCTAATCAAATTTCTTCAATAAATTAATAGTTTATTCAAGTTTTAACTAAGTATAATCTCTTTTCTATTGACTTAACCTTCTGGAAAGCTTAAGTTATCAATGTAAACTAAAACACATGTATTAGATCTAGCTTGAATTTCTCCAATGAATTAAACTAGTTTATTGAAACTTAATTTTTAAAACAGGAAAACCCCTTCCATTAACTTAAACTTATTTACAGATTTCTAGTGGAATATGTGTTTAACTTTATTCAATACGCTCCCAAAATAAATTCTTGGTCTAGCATCACCTTATAAGTAGACAAACTCAATCTTAAGTTAAAGTATATATGATAAGATATTATAAATAACTCATAGATTACATCCATTAGCATAATGAATATATATTTTTTCTGTAAAAAAATAAAAAATCTTTGTGGTGTTTGAACTTTGAAGCCATAGGAAGAGATTGGAGGAAGAAAGAGAGTAGTACTATCTGAGAGTCGTTGGCACATTGATCTCAGATATAACCCTACGAAGTCCCCTTCATATGAGATCATTGGATTTCTAGCTCAAGCTTTCTAACCAACTCTGATTTATCCATTAATTTATTTTTATTTGGTAGTTTTTTCACATAATTTCGCAAGTTTCTTTTTTTTAAGGAGAAAATATATTGCAAAAATCTCTTGAAACCACTTAAGTATTAGTGCAATGTCCCATTATTCTTGAGTGAGTAACTTTTTTCCGTCAAAACTAAACTTGTCATTGACATAATAGTAGAAGTTCTAGAATATACCAGTAAGTCTAACACATACAAATATAGAAAAAAAAAACACCTAGAATACTATACCTGTAATCTTTTTCTTTTTGAGGACACTATACCTGTAATCTAATGCTTAAAACTTTTCATGTATGCACACGGCCCAGCTGAGAAACCATATGATTGGATAGTTTTTTGCTGTAGTCTTCACATTTTTTTCCCTATTAGTGCATGTAGGATGCTCTTTTTCCTTTGTAATTATCCATTTTTTTTTACTCTACCATCTCCTTTTCTTAATGAAAACTAAGCAGACCTTCTGCTTGGTGTCTTAGAAAAAAATGGCTAAGACTTCAAGAGTATTACACATGAATTATAGTATATGCTTAATTAATTTACCTGCTGAGTGTGTGCCAATGAGATTGCAATGTTTCAGCTCATCCTTACCTTCTCTTTCAGCTGGTCAACTGTAGTATTGGGTTTGATCACCTGCCTTGGAGCAATATGTTTGGATTCTACTTTTGCCCCACTTTGCCTAGCCAAGTTAAGCCCAAGTACAAATATTAAATTTTTAGTCCCAACTTCGACAACAAATCAGGCAACCAAATGAATCAGACTTGCCCAAATTTCATCAAACGGGCCAAAGTTTTAGCCACAAACCAAATTTTGTGGAAAACTACTTGAGATTTAATCTAAACAAGCTTGTTCTTTGATGGAAGACTAGTTAATGATTTCATGCAAGAAAACAAATATAAGGTTGTTTAGAGTGCAAGTATAAGATTTTTCTTAAAAAATTTGTATCACCTATATTACACATTTAAATTTGATTTAATCTTCATCCTCCATATCTCTCACATCTTTTCTCTCTCCTTCTGTTTCTCCTCCTCTTCCTAATTTGTGCCTCCACGGTCGCCCCACCTTTTCTTCTCGTCCACTAGCTAGCACTGTTCTATCTACAGTCGATAGTGGCTCCACCGGACGACCACAACCCTTCCGTTGTGTTGTTGCCCCGTGGCTGCCCACCTCCCATTGATCCATCTATGCCCGACAGCGCTACTGCTGTCTTGCTGTCTCACTACTGCACCGTCTGACCACCATTGTCGGAAAAATTAAAGAGAGAGTTAGGTGAATTCTAAAGAGTTTGATTTGAGAATTTTTTTTTTTGATCGTAGAGTAGAGAGAAATGTGTGAAAAAAAAAAAATATCCATTAGCAAATCCTAACAAATATATATCATCGGTTGGAGCTAAGGCTTAATAGTACGAAGCACAGTAAAGGTCAACAAGACAGCGAACGTACTTGAGCATGCAATAGTGTTAATATACTCGCATATATATTAAGACATTCGTTAGTATTAATATTTGATCCACTTACATGTCTATCACACGCCACGATGGCCTTCTTGGCTTCTTTAATCCCTCACCTGTCCCATAACCTTGCCTTGTACAGCCATAGTATTTGACTTTTGAGTAGTAAACAACAAAGCATACTCATTCACTTACATGTCCAACATGCGTTTGAAAAATTAACATCATATAAAATTAGGAAGCAACTTCTGCGATGATTTCTCGTATACGAGATCTAGTTGAGAGTGCTCATATTGTAATCTCCATCATATACGTATCAAATCGGAAAACTCCTGATTAGAATCTCACATAAGTTTTTATATTGTATCTCCCTGCAAATTTATACATTTCCTAATTAACAGTTTAAAAAAAAAGTTGTATCGGCCGGTATTTCGGTTGATATATCGTTTTGTATCCCCAAAATTGTACCGATATTGTGTATCGATTATATTTCTAAGTTGGCATGTGCTAGATTGATATATACCGATATGACTAATAAATCGGGTCAATACGACCGATAATATTGGGTCTGTATGACCAGTACTTGCCAAGAGATATTATTAACAATTTGGTATTGTTCTTACCTTTTTATAAGCACATTTATACAAATTATTATCTAACTCTTTTCTCTAATCAAACTAAAAGATAAAAAGCAAGACTAGAATAAGAGAAATAGTATTTATAATCACTGATTTTGGTTAGTTTAAACTTACATACTCGAAGATCATGAATATAATTTCTAATTCTAAAAAAAATACAAAGAAACCTTGTTAAATTAATTTGATAATAACTCATTTATGAGAAAATTAACTATATATTTGATAAGTTAGTATGAATATGTATCACTCAATATATCACCTAGTATCTAAGATTCGGTCAAATGATACAAACCTAAGATCTGATTTTTAAAATCTTACTAATCAAAGTCATCAAATTATGAATTAGATCATAGATAGGAAGTGTATCTCTCTACAGTCTATATTACTAATTTAGTAATTTTATTATATTTTTCTTTTAAGCAAGAAACCGACACTAGGGAAAGATGGAAAGTGACCAAAGTGTTTGCTTCATTTTTCTAATGGAAAGTGGTTGATGCTTTGGTTAGGAAGTATCTTGCTTTGTACTCTAGTAAGCATGTCTTTTGGAATAGACAAATCATACATTCATTTGTCTGATCTGCTAACCCCTTTATCTCCTGAAATTTGATTCATTAATTTGCTCAAAAATTTTAAGATTTGGATCCATCACAAGGGTTTGTTAAGTGTCACTCGTTGGGCCTTCTCATCTCAGAAATGATAGCCAAAGTGGAATTTGTCACTCCTTGGAAGCTTCGGACCACCTCATGCATAATAGCTACTATTCTGTTTAGGATAATCTCTAGTTACTAGAAGAAAAACATGCCACATAAGCAACTATTAGGTCTTAAAAAGATCATAATGATATGTAGCAAATATGAATCATCTTTAAAAAGAATTAAAACTAATAATTTTGATTGCTGAATTGTATCGGAGACTATAATCAATCATTAAAAATCATGAAAAATGACTCATAAAAATTGAAACATCTCATCATAACTCTCTTACTTTTTCATCTTCTAGCAGTATGAGTTAGTTTTTTTGATTTGTACCATTTAAATTTGATCTCACAACTAAGATTGTTTTTCTCATTTTTCCTATTTTAAAGATTGGTTTATACTTGACAACATCCCTCGTGTATATTGATGGAGCAACAGTGAACTATCTCATATTTTTGCACACGTCAATACAGAAAACATGGTGATTATTGATAATGATGTAGATGCAATTAATGCTGCAAAAGTACAGCTTAGCTATATAGTTTCAACCATTGTCCTAAATCCTAATTGTTTGCTTTATTTGTGTCGAGGGGGCTCCTTAATTAGATGATTATTACGGCAAGAAAACAAAAATACTTAGCTTGAGATGCAGCTGCGAAATAATCGCGTATTAGACCATAAAGATTGCTTTGGAGTTAAGTTGGAATTAATTTAATGCCATTTTTTAAGCTTTTTCTTCAAAACTCCGGGGCTTGAGTTAGCATCCAAAGTTTGCTTGTTTCTTTTTTAATTTTTTTTTGTTTCTTTCATGAAAATGACATGATCTAAAGCATAATTTGGAGAGCCATTTAGCTCATAAACCACTAATTAATCAGCTCATATCATGCATATAGCATTTCTTTATCAGTATTGTAGAAAAAATATATGTGAATGTGACCATACTTGGGTGGTGTTTTTCAATCGATGCGATGAAGATTGGTCAACAACCGAATCGAGTTTAACGGCTTTTAATCTTAATTAGTCGTATGAAAGCGAGCTGATGGTGTGAAATCAAATAATACACGTATACGCAGGAGGCTCACCTATCAATGTGTTCTGAGAGTTTTTCTAGAGTTATAGAGCAAATGTGAAGCCTTGATTTCATTCATCTTTATCGTACTTTATATTAGGTTAGATGTGAACTAATCTTTAGTACAAGATTAAGGTCAAACAAGAGTACATGGAGCTTCCAAAGCATACTTACTGTCATAAAGAAAACATAGAACAGAAGCTTCACAACTCAGAAAAACGAGGCAAAAAGCCAGGAGCATGTGCACTAGCACAATGCCTGCTCAGGAGAAGGAAGCTGAGGAGCCACAACTCACAAGTATCACATGGTAGGTGTTTGGTGTGTCTGAGGCACAGGGGATTCAACACCTATTTGGGAATGCTTAAAATTAAGTCGGATGGAGTGGCTTTAGTTTCTCAATAAAAAAGTGGTTTTAGCATATCTAAGAAGCCTCTTTAGCTCTACTCAATTTGAGTGGGTTTAGAGCCTACTTAGTCTACCCTCAACATCTTTAAGAAACCTGTTTTTGGGATTCACAGTGGAGTACCCGAAAAATTAACTCTTAGATAAGCCTCGAAAGTGGAGGATTTTAACTTCTAGAAGAATCACCTAGAGAAGTGACTCGATTAACTTTAGCTCCAGCTTTTACCGGCAAAAACTGAAATTGAAGTTGAAATAAGATCAAACAAGCCCTTAAGTTTTTTGATAATTTTAAATTAAAGTTGAAAGTATCCAAATGGGACCTCAGCCTTGGGAAAGGAGGCAGCCAGGAGAGACACACTCCCTTTTGTTCCCCTTTCACCAGATAGCAAGGAAAAAAAAAAAGAGAAACAAAATTAGGCAGGAAGCAGGCTCAGTGGCTGTCTGTCCCCAAGAACCATCAACCTGCCATGGACCACCGCCAAGTTTTATTTTTGCCCATACGCCTTCACCCAAGGACAGACACAGACCCCACCTTACAGCAGCAATTCATTGGATCGTTCTGACACATCGTATGCTGGTTGTTGTGCTGTCCGATTACAACATGACATAGATGTATGATCCTTAAAACGGTTTAGGGCTTGAGACTTGGGGCGGGGAATTCAGGACAAGCCACTGAAAGAGTTGTGACCATGATGCCTGGATCGTTCTTGATTCATGGATACCAGAAGCAACGCCATGTGTACAAAAAATCCTTACAAAATTTTTTACAAAATCTGGTCAGACGGCGCAGATCAGGCTATGATGCGCCCAAGGTGCTTTAACAACCACAAATTGTCTTTCTGGCTACCACATTTTAGGTCAAACCAAAAGAAAGAAAAGAGCAAAACCAAGTGTGGCAGACGTAAGCTTGGGTAACCTGTGGTTGAGAAACGAACATACCTTTAAAACATGAAACAGTTCCAATGGTACGAGTCAACTACAACATCTGTAGACCAAAACCAGGCTGGAGTACTACTGGAATGTCGAACAGTAGACCCCGCCTGGAGCTCTCTGGTCGGACCAGTCGAGATCCCCACGAGCAAGGCCGGTCAGTCTTGCTTCAAATGTTGAATGCATCAGCCGTCCAGCTCACCTGCAGTTGACAATGCTCAGATCTGAATCTTATTGAATCCTTGGATCATGAGGGGTCTACTTGCTCCACAGAGTATAGTCAGGCTCTCTGCATAAACTTCAGATGCAGATACACAAATCATTCACTGAACAGTAAGTAAATATGACAAATGACCGGCCGAACAGCCTGAATGGATTTGGGACTTGTAATAAATGGACTAGGATGATAATTAGACAAATTGATTACAAATACACAAAAAAATTTCCAAATAATTTATCAATTACCATGCGATACAGGCATGATTTTATGTCAGAATCTAAACTACGGCTAAGGATGAGCACCTCAATAACCGAAATTTCCTACCGCTGCATAATTTACAAGTTGACAACTTCCTTGGTGGAAGTCTACAGGCCTATTCACTGCTTCAACACTTAAGATTGAGTCTCACGAGATGACTATTTATCTTCAGGGTTAAGTCACCCTGCATGACAATTGAAGCAAGTAAATTACTGTATCAAACAACTGAATGAAAGATATAAAAGACAAGGAAATATTCTAAGTATGTGTGCCACTTAGATAAAATTGCAACAATAGAGCAGCAGTCATCCTAACTTTAACCAAAGGATGGAGTTGAAATTGCAGTAAGAGTAGAGGTGATTCCAAAGATCAGTGTGTCAATTTACCACAAAAGATAATATAAGAATCAGCTACTCCATTGTTTAAAAGATGAATTGATTTTTTTATAAAAACAAAGTGCAGTTTAATGCCAACATCCCTAGGGTGAAAACCTGACATAAAAAAGGTCAAATGCAGTCAGGCCCCTGTGTAGAGTGAGTGGGTAGTCCATATGCCCATGATCTGGGCCTTCAACTGGATTACAAACAGCTTGGATTTCTTGTGGGCAGGCAAGGAATTTTGAACTTCTCAAGAGAATTTTGGGTTCTGAACTCATTGACAACCCATATTGTACCAGGAACCTTCCACCTTTCATTACAAAATGGAGAGGACCCGTGTGGGCCCACAACTTTAACAGACAAAATTAACAAGAGACCAACTTGGCATAAGGAATCATATTAAATGTGGTATTACCTTCGTTATGAGCTTCTATGAAATGAATTCTCATGCATACTAGGAACTGAAGGGTCCTGCATTTGATCAAAAGCTTTGTCAGCAACAATAAATGCAAGGAAGAAACATTTTTCCATGGATGAATCTAAACAGTTAGTTACCTGAATCATTGCATTAATGCTTTGGAGTCCCTGGTGATTTGTAGAAGGTATTGAGGCATTTATTGACAAGCCAGTACCATTTGCTGCATTCCCTTGGTTGTCTCCATTTCCAGACTTCGCAGTCCTTCTCCATCGCCTCAAGAGATATTTCTGAGGTAGCTCCTTGATATTTCTATAATCAAGCACCTTCAGCATGTGACAACAAGGAATGCCCATAAACTCAAACTTCCTACAAGTGCAGACACAAGAGCAATCACTTGAATCAAATCTAACAAAGTGTTCCTTGGGTTTCTCAGATGGAGCTACTTTGTACTCAGAGGTTGTCCCACCCTCCCCACAACTAAATAGCAAAGAATCCATGAACAGCTCAAACTCTTTACGGAAGATTTCAAATACCACCGGTGTATATGTATGGGCAGCTTGCTTTAACATCTTAGATGGGGGTATTCTTGGATAGCTTTGACTTGCTTGGAAGTCAGCTTGGAGTTCAGCATAACGATGTTCATCTACTGCTCTTTCGTAGTGCTTGAAAAAGGACAATAGATCCAGTTGAGGGCTCAAAAATTTCTTCAACACACTACTGAAACTCTCGGCTTGAAGAGCACTTATTATATCTGCACAAAATATGTGCCGATCATATGCTAAGGCCCATCTTTCCCTGTCATCAAACAGTTTACACAACCATTCATTGTGTCTAAGATCATATTTTTCAACCATACCTCGCCATGCAAGCACAAATTCATCCTCTTCCTCATAGCCAAAGACACATTTGCTAAAATCCTTGGCAAATGTCTTTGATCCTTGGAAAACATGATTGAGATGCTTAAGAGAATTCTGATACACATGCCACGCACAAATCCGTTGAGTAGTACTTGGCCAGGCTGTTGCCATTGCGGTACTGAGTGGAATTGATTGATCAATCAAAGCCACTGTAGGTTGTTTTCCATGCATAGCGAGTTTGAAACTCTCAAACAGCCATTTAAATGACTCAAATGATTCATCATAAAGCAGTGCAGCACCAAAAATAATCATTTGTTTATGATGATTCACACCAAGGAATAATGACAGTGGTCTGCCATATCCATTTACTTTGTATGTTGTGTCTAAACAGAGCACATCATCAAAGTAGTTGAAGTCATCTCTAGATTTGGGGTCTGCCCAAAAGAAGTTGGTCAGCTTATCATCCTCATCAATCTGCATGGTGTAAAAGAAAGAGGGATTATCCATCTGCATTGTTTGCAAATATTTCAATATTGCTCCCCCATCACCAAGTTGCATAGTTTTCATACGCTTTGACCGGAGATAATTCTTATAATCTGCCGGAAGAAGAGAAATACTACGAAGGAAACCAACTTGTCTCACAACAAGATCACCAGTTGCTTTTGTTGTTGGTGTCACCACAGAATCATCTGACAGTTCAGCTTCTCCAGACTGAAGTTCTGTCAGTATTCTTTGTGACCTTAACATGTGCATCGTCGAAGGAGGAGCCAGCTGATGATTATGGTCAGCTTTAAAATCAGTGACTCGGTATTTACACTCTGGTGTGACTTTAATGATCAACCGTGCTGGGCATCCAATTCTTGTATCCAACCGTGGTTTCTTTGCCTCCAACGATTTTTTATCCCTGTTGTAACCTTCTCTTGAGCATACAAAAGTTCTTACTTTGGTAATATTTTCAGAAGATTTGTGTGATGTACTTTTCCGAACACTAAAGCCAACATGGCCAGCATATTTATTATAAAATTCATATGCCTTTTCCTCACTCTCGAATTCCATGCTGACCTCGGGGACCAACTTAGCAAGTGCAGCCTCATCTATAGGTGGTTCAGCTTCTATCATTCTTCTCATTTTCCCCTGGAGAACCAATATATATAACTTGAGTAAAGGAAGAAGAAAAAACACATTTAGCTGCATGCAGTTCCCATCAATACACCAACATGGGAGGAAAATGACTAACAGAGTGGCCTGCTTCAGCCAGAACACAAAATACGAAATCCCAAAACGCCAAAACAATTCCTTTTATTTTCCTTCTCTACAACACATACCATTAGATCTTCAATCCTGACATGGTAGATCAAAATTCCCCCATCAAGAAGAAAAACTTTATTTTCTTTGTTTTCAGGGCAAAGGTGGAAATTATTCTCCAGAGACCATAACCAAGTAAAATGTAGGCACACAAGTATGCAAATCAAGGACGAGAACTCAGAATATTTGATAACTGTATTTCAGCCAACTATTTTATAATTCAAGGATTGCAAACATACCAAAATTTACTTTTGGAAAGGACCACATTACACACAGGCTAGCAAACACAACCAACCACATAGGCTATGGCATGGTTGAGATACAAGCACCATGGCGGTGTCTTGTAGCCACTGATTGTAACAAAAACACAGTAGGTTACCTTCTGTATAGAAAATAAAAAATAAATGCAAAGTAGGTCTTATGGAACATGTCGCCATGGTTTGAAATGCACAAAAGAGTGCTGCACCTGGACTAATATGCCGTGGGAAAAAAATTTATCTCCTTTCCTGGCTATATTTTGTTCTGAGGACCTATCAATGTTGGGAAACATATCAGGCTTGTTTTGTGTTGAGGAGACATGCACCCGAGAAAACAAATTTCATGAATCACGCATTTGACACAAGATACACAAAACAACCCGACATGGAAGCAAACCATCATAGAAATCAACAATAGATGATTACCAGAAAAAAAAAGAGGCTTATTTTACCTTTCTGTAAGCAATGCCGCACGCATTGCAGAGAGTTCTCGGACCATCGGGGCCACGTCGCATATGGGGTGTCGCATTGCCAGATATACCACAACGTAGGCATCTGAAAAGACCACGGTAAGCTGTAACAACGACAAAATTCGCTTCAAAGCAAATATCTTCTATAACAAGAGCATTGCAACTGCTACAAACCCAAAATGGAGAGCAAAAGCGAAACCTGTACCTCGTCCAACGCATCAACAGAGACCAGACACGAGTAATTTGACACAAAAACGACTAGATAAAGCCGTTGAGCGCGCACGTACCGGACATGGCCGTCGAGGCCGTCGTCGCCGTTGTCGCGGTGGAGCTCCAGCTCCTGCTCCGTCGCAGCAGCCTGGTACGGCTGCAGCTCCCCTCTCCCTCCCGCCCCTCCTCCATCCGACGCCACCAGCATGTGCATCATAGCATCACCACCCTACTAGGGTTCCACCCACATCAAACAACCGAAAAATTTCCCAAAAATCGCACAAAAAGCTAAATTCGAGCAGCAAATCGTACCTGAGCGGAGCTGGCGAGAATTTGTAGCGAAATTTGTGATTTTTTTTTTTGGATTTTTTCTCGTTGTTTGGGATTGGAATTAGGGATTGGAGCGCGAGCGGGGGGGGGCGTTGATGTGGGGGAGTGGGAGGGGGATGGGGGTGGTGGGATCCGGTACGGCCACGGTAGTAGGTGACCTATGTGTGGAAGCGTTCAGCGCGCGACACGTGTACAGAGTGATTTTAATGGACTAGGCTGATCTATCCTACGTTTCTCTGACACATGGGGCCAGGTGGGGCCCACTTGCCCGAAGCAGCAGCACCAAAACTAGCAGGAGGGATTAACAAGGGAGCAGGAGGAAGCGGAGAGGCAAAACAGAAGAGGGCAACATGAGCACTCTCAAATTCTGCCGTGAATGGTAAAATGAAAAATTTTAAATGTTTGCAGATTTGCTCTCTTGTGCAAGAAGCTCTATTCCATGATTTGAATGGTGGTTTTTTTTTTATGTTTTTTCAGCAACAATATGTTGTACCCGCGGGAGGACAAGGAGACGCGCACCCTCCTCTACGCCTGCCAATCTTGCGAGCACCAGGTTTATTGGTTTCTTTGTTGATGAATTTTTTGTTTATGTTTCGTCTTACATTCTTGACATCCTAAGTTTACTTGTCGATTTGGTAAAGCACATGGATTTAGACTGGCTCTTGTAAGTAGTTGTCTATGGATGAAGATAGATTTAGGCCCTCTCTGGAACACAGTAATTTTGGAGAAAAATTTTCCTTTTGCTCTCAATAAATGCCTATTTTCCTATAAAATTTCTCTAAAATTCCTGTGTTCCAAACAGGCCTTGAAGGTTTGATGGTGCATTGTTGAAACTGTGATATCTTGATTCTTGAGATATTTATAGGCTGGCCATGAATTATTCTGTGCCAGCATTCTGGTTTTATGACTTTCTCCATTTTAGTTTGGCTGGGAAGACCGTTCTCTCACAGTGTTGTTTTGGTGCATGATTTCTTGTATTGGTATAGCGTAAGATTACATAGGTATTTGGATTTGGTGATACATTCTTGATTGCGCACATCGTGTTCAAGTTCAGCCTAAAATACTAATTCTTGCACTTGTTCAGTTGGTTCCACACTTACTTACACAGCTATACTTTTAGTTGGGTAATCGTTGTGGTTGAGTTCTAAATTTATTAAGTTTTCCATTTTTGCATTTGTCTATGCATTCTAATAAGTTGTGGTTGAGCATGGTTAACATGGATCTTGAGAAAGCTGGAAAATTGTTTTTTTAGGGAAAAAGCTGGAAAATTGTTTGTTAGTTAACCATGCTCAGATGGAATGTTTTCTTATGGTTCGGTCTGATTTTGTAGTTGGTGATCAATTGATCACAAGTCTTGATGAACAAGGTACCATGATGTGCTATAGGTGATCACAATGAACCCAACAAGTCAAGATCCATATTAAATATCTTCTGACTATATATCTTGTTAATCAAATACGTGCCCTATCATGGATTGCTTCTGCATTGGGGAGAGGGAGCTAAAGCACTCTTTACCCTTGGAGAAGCTTAAGCCAGGAGAATGTAGCCTGAAGCTAAAAGCAACTATGTTTTTTATTTCTAAAAGTTGTCCCGCCAAGATGGAAGAAATTAAGTTGCACAATTGAGGTAGTTGGGATGGTAGGAGATAGATTTCCTAGGTTATTATAGGCTCTCCTTTGTGTATTGGACAAGCTATTTCTGTTGTTTACACAATCAAGGTTGTTGGTATGGTAGGAGATAGATTTCCAAGGCCATAGGCGCTTTTATGTGTATTTGACAATACTGTGTTTTCAGCTGTTGACACTGTTATCATTTTGATTCCTAATTGTCAAGTTATCTCAGAGTTCACTAAGTTTTGTCATTTCTTAAAATCTTTGATGGAAACAGGAGATTGCCAACGGTACTTGTGTATACAAAAGGGTTATCCGTAAACCTGTTGGTGAACCAAAAGATATCCTAAAAGATGCAGCAACTGATCCTAGTCTTCCTCGGACAAGAAGTGTTAGATGTTACAACTGCAACTATCCAGAAGCTGCTTTCTTTCAGGTTGGTACATGGGACTCTGTACCTTTTTCTGCCTGTGCAATATTTGCTGAAGGCTGTCAACTTATCATCCCTAACATATAATGTTGTTATGCTGAGCATATAAGTGTACTGGTTTTGGCACTTATGCATTACAAGTAGATTTTGATTTCTTGGCTTCAGTCCTCCCATAGAACAGTATATGCAGAATTAGGTCACTTTTTTAGATGAAATTGGGTCATTTCTTGCAACCAAATTCAGTAGCAATCCAGATTTTATGTGCCATGATGGAAAATGTGTGAAACAATAGAGTTGACTAAAAGATCATATCATTCGTTGTGATAGCCAATCTTCAAATGGCTTCCTAAAACCACATGGTTAAGAACATGCTAATAGCATGTTGAAATCTGTTAGTACAAGGTCATCTTTATCCTTGTTTCCATAGGGTGTGCAGACGGCCTCTTGGAATTGTGGTAGTTAAGTATGCATTCATAGCAAGGCCAGGTTATGTACTTGTGTCAGATCCTATCAAAAGGCTCCTATGTAAAAAGGTTTTCAGTACCCTTGTAGGCTAGTATTGCACAGGCTGTTCCAAGCATCAATTTATGTCGTTTTTCCTGTACTTTGTAAATTTCCATATGCCTTGACAACTTGAACTTGCAGGCCCCTAGCAAGGGAGAGGAAGGCCTCACACTGTATTTCATCTGCTGCAATCCAAGCTGTGGCCACAGGTGGAGGGACTGAGGACTGTTCATGGCATGACCATAACTGGACCTTGCCTTGTGGCACATACTTGTGTCATATGGTAATTTCAACTATGTTAAATTAGGAGACTCCTGTGCTGTGTGATGGTTGGACTAGTATTGTTGGTTCTTAAAGAGACAAACTTGCATGTTTGATATGCATCCTGCATGTGAACTTGATTCTGTACAAGTCCTAGAATGATGTTTGAACATCTAGTATGTCTATGTTTTGTACTATTCTTACTTCACAAAACACTGCTTGCCATGAATTGCTTGTTGTGAATCATGTGATGTTCCAAGTAGTTAGTATAGCCGTGGTTATGTGAGGGGTCACAAGTTTAATTCACCAATTTATGTACTGGTTGTCTAGCTAATTTTTTTAAAAGGGTGATTTAGATATATGCTGCCCCAAAAGAAGGCAGCGTGAAAAATGCCACGGCAAAAATTGGTTGGTTAGTGAAATGGCACTGTCACCTTTTTGCCCTTGATTTCAAAGAAACTAACAGTGGGTCCACTCTATCAGTCTATGTACTTCTTCCTCTACATTTGTCTTGTATGTTCATGCGCGCTCTATCTCTCACGAGAATTGGCAACTATGTCTGCGACAGCATTGACAGCAATAACATGACACTGCACAAGTACACTGAAGCATGGCAATAGCAGCAATGGCACTACATAGCAAGGTGGCATGGCACGACCTCCTGCTCTCTGCTCAACGCTCGTCTCTGTTGGTCACCGGTGATGAGCCTAATCTTTGCATGGTACTTGGAAGCTCTAAATGCAATCCAATCCAAGTAATGTCAATTGGTAGCACCTACACAAACCAAATGGAATCCATCTCGCGAAAGCAAATTTTAGATCGTGCACGAATTAGATTGGGGAAAATGAAATCATTCAGTTCATCAAGAAAGATGAGTTGTCTTACTAATTGATGGTATTTCTATTCTTTTAGCTCAGATCTAATATCTCTCAAAAAGGGTTTTGGAGGACATTGGGCTCCCAATGATGGAGGTTGGCTTCCTTCAATGGAGTTTGCCTTTGAGGAAGAATAAGAGAGAGAATAGAGATGAAGAACAAGAGAGAAAGAGGGGAGAGGAGATGACGATGAAGGGTAATTTTTGTATTATTGAAATTTTTGTTTAGCGAATTCATTTTTTAAAATCAGGAGTAGCATTTTATTGTTTTATTGAAGTTTGTGGTGGCATTTAACTTAGAAGCTCTTTTGTAATGGCAATTCTCAAATTGAGCTGTTTCGTAGTAGTATATATATCTAATTTTTAAGTCAAAAGATGTGCAAAGTGTTTTTGGGAGAGTATTTTGATCAAAAATAATTTTTTTTGAAGAATGTGTACCATATTTTTTGGGTGTTTGAAATTTTTCGTAAGATATTTAGATTTTTTTCTCACTTAAATTTTAGCTATATGAATTTTGATTAGATACGATCTATGTGTTTTAAAAGATATGCTACAATTTGGTTAGGACTCAAATGTTATACTGTGAAGTGGGCCTGACCCCCAAAGTGCAGTTCAGTCCAGACAGAGGACCAAGAGAAGCCCAGGGTGCGTAAGGACTGCAGGGCAGGGGAAAGGAAATGGGACAAAAAGTGGTCACCGTACGTGTGAGGTGCGTGCGTACGTGTGAGCAATTTTCTCCACGCCTTCGCGCACACGCGCGCGCATCCTCGCACACGTACCGGCACACGAAAATAATAAGTACCTAGGAAGTCCGGTGCCTCCAAATCAGGACAATGCCTTCCCAGTTCGGCTACAAATTGTGATTAGACTTGAGCAATTCATGGGTTGGGTCTGGTCCTTCTAAGAACTGATTTGACATGATAGTACATATCTTCAACATTTTTTTGAGAATAATTGTTTACTTACAACTTATATAAGTGAGTTGATGAGATAGACTCATTTAGTTAATCTAAATTATTCTTTTTTATTCTTAGACCGACCTAATAATACAATCCAACCAACAAAATATACATTTTTTTAAAGATATTATATAGATGAACAGATTAGATTTGATATACACAACATATCATCTTTTAGTGACTTGATCAAACTAGGCTAAACTCAAATTGGATCAATTGGGTTAGCCCTGATTTGCCACCTAAATATTAAATCTAATCTAGCCCTAAACGTCAAGTTTGGTTAGGACAAGTTTGATTGGGTTAAGCCAAGCTAAATTTGTTTAGATCTATTGAATGCTAATTTTATATGTAATATTTTCACTTGTTAGACTCATGTGTGATGCTCAACTAATTATATGATTGGTCACATTAAAAAATTACAAATTTTTTATTTAAATAACTTTTTAAAAAAATTACAAATCTAACTCAGAGTTCAAAAAATTTGTAAAAGTAACTGTTTTTTAAATGTGGAAATGTGAAAAAGTCTGCCACAAGTGAATTGTGCGATAGGAAGAGTTCTGGAGCACACACGTGTACTCTAGCAATTAAGTAAGTGTTAGTAGGATAGTTTGTTAGGCTAGTTGGTTAGGTTAGCTGTTTAGGTTAGGTAGTTAGGTTAGTTGTTTAGACTTTTAAAATTATATAGAATTTTATTTTTAACAGAATTGTTATATAGAAATATTTTTTTACCTGACTTGTGTCTGATTCAATAGATTTTGATTCAATGACCAACAACTAATCTAATAGATTTTAAATTTTTTTTAAATAATCTAAAGTAAAAAAAGCATTGCGAAAATGATTCACAGTTTGTCGCGGGTGAGAAGTGGGCAAAAGTTCAGTCGCGGGAGAGGTGTGCAATAGAAAGTTAATTTCTGTCGTTGCTTGAAGGCTTGACAGAAAGCCTGCCAATATTTTGTACAGGATATTTCATATTTTCTGACGTCGATATTTTTTAAATTATAAATTCGATTAACAATCCGTTTGAACCATTGGAACTATAAAGAAAAAAATGATTAGATTGACATAAATAGATCATCAACTGGAGTTATATATCACAAGATATTATATTTTATTATATCTTAAGATATATAAGTCTGATTGACAATCCAATTTTGTCGATTTGATCATTTTGACTTCACAATCGTAGTGGTTTGAACAGATCGTCAATCAGATTTATAGATCAAAAGATATAAATGTTGGAAGAGTCGGCTGTTTCTAATAAAATTTAATCTGGGAAAATTGAACTCAAACTTTCAAATTTTTCTGAGATCAATATTGTTTAATCTGTAACTCCGATTGATGATTCGTTTGAGTTGATGGAATTATGAGTCGAAACGATTAGATCGACACAAATAGATCATCAACCGAAGTTATAGATCAAAAAATAGTATATTTTGTGATATATGTGAATTATTTTTGTAATTTTCTTTTTATTTTGGGTAATTAAAAAATTCATGGCTTGACCAGTCTCCCAAACAACTTCATTACATATGGTGCAAGATGATCCACAAAATTCTTATAAAGTGTGAAGTATAGGAAATATGATTTTGAAAATTCGTATAGAAATTTTGGACTATTCCAGTATTCATATATTTTGATCTATAAATCTGTTTGATGATCCATTCGAACCACTACAGTTTGAAAAAATAATTCCGTAGATATGATTTTGAAAAAACGCTTTTCAAAAGTGACCTTAATTTCTAAAGCTGGCAAGGTTGGTAACAAAATTTCAGTCCTTCAACTGATATTTTTTTTTAAAATAGTTAATTTAAAAATAATTCATTTTAAAAAATAATTCATTTGGCCTGATGCTTATCTGCTTGGAGTTATGGTTAGGGTTTTGTGAAGTTAGGGTTAAGGGTTTGAGTGAGTTGGTGTTAGGGTTTTTGCAAGTTAGTGTTAGGGTTAAGGGTGGTGTTAGGCTTAGGGTTTCGGCGAGTTAGTATTAGGGTTAGATTTTGGCAAAATATGATGCATACATGAAAGAAGTAGTAGCTTGATGCTGGGATTCAGGACACTGCCTTTCGGTGTACCCTGGTTATTTGTAGTTATTGCACTTCCTAAAACTACCATGTTCACCACGGTCACTTTAATCCATATCATTGTGGGTTCAACGTGACTAACGATAGCCAGGCCCTGATTGCTTCAACCGCACATCCAAAATCCATGTGATGGCTCCAGACTAGATCTACCTATAGCTTTGATGTGTCTTGAACAGGTTGAACACACCGCTCCATGTGGTAGACAGATGTTTGAGGCTGTAGCATTCAGAGAAGTACCGAATTGGCGAGATGCGGATGGCTGAGCATGCTTCAATGACATGAGAACAAGAATTGTGCAGTAATAGTGGTTTGTTGCATGTGCATATTGTAACTTCTCCAATGGTGCATTAATGAACTTTATTTGATCTCATTTGATTGGCTATATGTTTCTGTCTCAAACGCAGTTCATACTTCCTCTCAAACCCATTAATGCAAAACATAGAGTGCGATTGGGCCTTCTTTATCTTTCAATTCATGTATTTCTAGACAACATCAAGCAAATTCTGCATTTGATCATCAATTAACCTTCTTGCTATCTTGGATCAGTTATTAAAATAGGTAACTGTATGATACTATGCCATCTCCATAATTGTTGTCAATGGGAGACAACGTACACCCTTCAACACTGCATTATACACTTATGGCAAATTGATTGTCTTGATTCCGTGTCATGCACCATATGTGTCCTTTAACTGTGACCACTTTTCTTTTGGGAGGCCATCAATGGAGTGCAAAAACTTCTTGGGCCTACACCTTCAACCTTTGCGAGATCTTCCCTTCCTTCATCAATCTTAGCCTTAGCCTCAATATCATCTTCACTTTCCGGTTTGTGCTCCCTACTATATTTCATCGTCAGCTCATCAAACGTCTTCCAAATTTCTTTGTATTTCTTAAGCTGATTTTGTAAACATAATTTCTTGAAAGTAACCATGAGTTCTTTGTTCTTAAAGCGAGTAAAGAAATTTATTGTACTATGTCATATGCACCATCGACTTTGTAGGTCATTCCATTGAAATGGAGGTTGCTGGCTATTCTTCATCAATTCAATGGCAGTCATCAACCCTATGTTGTGATCTATTATTATACAAACGTTTGGGCGCTTCAGCATGACTACTTGCTTCATGTTCGCCAAAAACCATAAATAACTCTCTATTATTGCAAAAGCAAGAGGACGTAACTGGTCATTTGCATATGATGCAATTGTAGTTAGTAATGCCTCTTCGTATTTCCTTGTCAAGAATGTTCCATCCATACATAGTGTCGACGATTGGAATAAGATCCCAAGCCGAACTTACACGTATTTAATTTGTTTTGCAAGGAGGTAGTATCTAACAATTACCAAAGAGAATTACTGTAAATATGGACGCAGGAACACACTGTGTTTATACAGTTCGGGCCCTCGCAGTATGAGTAATAGTCCTACTCCTGTTATATTTTCACTATCAAAATAATGAGATTACAATGGGTATAATCTTGAGTCTAATCTCCTAGTATTGTACTAGGCTTCATGGATTGATCCCCTATTTCTTCAAGCCCTAACCTCCTTTTTGTACTTGTTGAAGAGGACGTTAGTTGCTTGACCGAAAGGATGATTCGGCGATAATCGCATAATGATTGCAAGTAGTTGCTGTTCGCCGGTTAGAATGTGCGGTTATGGATAACTGCACACTCATCCTTATCTTATTGATGGTTTATGGACATCTGCACAACCATGAGCAACCGCGTACTTATCCCGTCATTGAAGAGAGTATTACCTGGGAATATTGGTCAGAGTGTGGTTATGGCGCAATCATACAACTCTTAGACCATGGTCAGCAAGTCTCGACCAGGCCCTCTTGGTTTAGAGGCACTTTCAGTTCTAATAACTCTTTTATTATGTGGTCGCACACAGACTGCGACTACAGATTGGGGATTATCATATCTCCGCAACCAAAGTGACTGCGAGCGGATATCTCCACGACCAGAGTGGTCGCGGGTAGTGAGATTACAAATGATTACGACCACGGATGTATGCGGCCATAATCTATAAAAGTCACAAGTAATGTTCACCTGTAATGGGCCTTTATATTTAATTGACAAGACAAATTAGGTTAGTTCAGTATATCTTGTACTATCCCATGACCTTTCTCTATTGTCTCCTGCGACCATGAAAAGGCATAAAAAAATTGTTTGGTTCTCTTTCCATGATTTTCCTGCGATCACGAAAAGGCATAAGCAAAAAGACTTGAATCTCCCTCCATGGTCTCCTGCGACTATGGAGAGGCATAGACAAAAGACTGGGTAATAATCCTTGTCACATAGGACCAGTCGACAATACTGAAATCCATGTATGCACTATGTAAAAATCTAAAATATACAACACAATATTCTCGTGCTACCATTCATTCCTTGAATTTCTTCATCAAATATATCTACAGCAGTTCCTGGGTTGGTTTCCTTGATTTGATCAAGCAATCTCGGGACATTGTTGTATGCCTCCTCAAAAGTGCCAAACAACAAATCTATCGCATTCTGTTTTGCTCTCCATGCCTTGTTGTATGCGATTTGATACCTACATGTCTCAGCCACATTAGCCATAATCTCCTTCAATGGATAGATAAGTTGGCATGTACCAAATTCTTTATCACATTGCCCATATATGATGAGCTCATGTTCGATATTTGTCTAGTACCTCAGTAAGTGTACAAGTGTGACTGCCAACTTTCCTATTTCAAAGTAAATAGCATCTTTCGATGCATTGCATGCACCTTCCACTAGCATCGTGGGATTTGATAGTGCACCACAAATAGATTTGGGGTCGACTTATACACGTTAAACGGTCAATGCAACAACAATGCATATGAAGTGATCACCCTCTGTGCATCAACTACCATCCTAGCAACAATGTTTGCTCGTCAAATGCCTATGAGGAATTCTGGTCTTACCCAACCATCGCCGAACTAAATCGGGCGGCATCTAGCTACTCTATGAGTGGGCCAACCTGATCTCCATCTTCTACTTATGAGTGATCATCTCCTTCTGGGTTTGTATGATTGTTATCAACCGTTTCATTTGGAAGATCGGAAATAAATTCATGAAGATTAATGCGTGCTTTGCAATACATGTCTAACTCTGCACTATGTCGAAATGTTTCCGCAAATCTTTAAGCAAGTCCCTCCACATCTGCATCTTGCTTAGTTCCGCTACCACCAACCACATTTATCTCGCTACTACTCCCACTTGTCATATCAATGCTTGTCATGTTACCACCATCGTCCATCAAATTTGCACTTGATTATTCTATTTCGTCAAATTTAACATATAAAATGACCCTTTTGTTCAATCCAGATGTATGATCATTCACCAATTATAAGAATTGACCCCAAGATTTCACACCTTTCAACTCGCAGTGCACCCATTGGAGGCTCGGAGAATCAGACTTCCACTTAGCCAACACTCCTTCCACGACAACCCTATGTGTGTGCATATCCATACAGAACTAGCTAAGGAACCTCTACAACTCTTTAAATGTCGTGCTATATGGCTATGCCAACTCTACCATTGTATAGTTACAATTACTCATATCAATACCAAATGGCCCATTGGGAATGACATCGTCCTCATAAAATACACATATCATTTGTTGAACCATCCCTAAATATTACCATACAAACCATATCAAATCTCCATTAATACCATATTCCTACAGTAATAAATATTACAATACAAACCATACCAAATCGTATTTTCTTATTTTAAGCTGCATTTTGTTATTTTAGGTTATCATATTTTTTTATTTAAAGTTGTGGCATTTTGTTATTTTAGGTTGTCGCATTTTCTTATTTTATGTTGTCACATTTTGTTATTTTAAGTTATCAAAATTTTTAAACTGTCTCATTTTCTTATTTAACCAACTTCTTAGAAAATTTTAATCAACTAAAATTTTCAACACTAATAAATTTTGATTACATCAATACAAATTTCATACTAGGTTGTCACATTTTCTTATTTTAAGTTGTCGTATTTTGTTATTTTAGGTTGAAGCATTTCCTTATTTTATGTTATCACATTTTATTATTTGAAGTTGTTACATTATGTTTTTTTGGGATTGTCGTATTTTTGTTATTTTAGTCAATTATGTGGTCTTATAAAGTTTTAACCAACTAAATTTTTCAACACTAACAAATTTTGATTACATCAATATACATGTCATACTAATCTACACTAATCTCTAAAAATGTATCTAAAAAATATAAATATCAACTTTTTCTATCTTAAGATGGACAACTCTGCACTAATACATTAATAATACACTAATGGAAAATATGTAGCATATCCAAATTATATCATTAACAACAATACACTAAATCATGTCATTAACAACAATATTACAATACCTCCAACATATCCAAATCAATTACTGATTGACCATGTCATTAAAATAAACTAATGCATTTTAAAAAACTTTACACTAAATCATGTCATTAACAACAACATATTACCTCCAACATATCCAAATCAAATTCTGATTAACCATATTATTAACAATAAACTAATGCATTTTTAGAACATTCGTAATTTTATAGATTTCTTCGTACTCTTCAACTTTCCCTTCTTGTAAACTCAAACTTTGAACTTAAATAGCTCATAATTTCTCCAACTCTCCTTCACCTCTCTTCTCGCCAATGCATTTTGTTTTTGTTTTGTTGCTGCTTCTTTTCCACCATCATGTATAAAGGGGATCATGAGCTTCACGGCGTGGCTTCATAGGAGGAAAACAACAACACGTGGGCTCTGGGACATGGTAAAGATTCCGGTTGCACATGCATTGTGCGACAGTAGCTCTTTCCTCAACAAAAAGTGACACAAAGTTGTTGCCACATTGATGCAAAGCTACTGTCGTTGCTGCCATTGTTTGCCGCATGGGTACCACTCCTGCTGCACATTATGAGTGCGGTAGAACCCTCATACAGCACAACTAGCATGCAACAGGGCCCTATTGCCCAAAAAGTGTCACCTGTCACCACCCTATTCAACTACACTTCAAAAATGGGTTATTTTTATAAATTCTTTAGTGTGGGTCATATTTGCAATTTTATTTTTAAAGTATTATTGCTATAAAAAATCGAAAACAACTGAGATGTATAATTGTAAAAGAAAACAACCATGTCATGTTGTCATGTGGATGCTCAATAGTATGTAAAAATAAAGTAATGATCTTTAAAAATTTTCAATTTAAAATATTTTTACAAACACATTATGAGATGGTCCGAAATCGAATCAATAAGCGGTAATGCAAGTTTTATACACATTTTTAGAAGCTCACACTGGTTGTTAAAAGAGAAGGCTAACAACACACGAACTTTTAAGCTCGATCTCAAAACTAAAATCCTGAAAAAACTTTTCAGAGGAATATTCTGTGTTACGAGTGCAAAACATCACCCGAAGTATCTACCACTCCAATGCAAAGACTCTTGGACAGCGCTTCGCGCGGAACCCGCGTATAAAATATTTATATGATAATTTTTTGCAATATATAATTATTAATGGTTAAAAAATTCCAAAATTAATTTCAGATAATTTGAATATAACAAAAAAAAAATAAAATTTAAGATAAAGATTATAAATTTTTTTTACTTAAATCGTACATAGAAAATAACATTAAACATACAAATCGAATCATTCATCCATTAACGACAACATAAATGTACTAATTAAAATTTAATGACTGGTCGAATGTTGTCTTGCAATTTAACTACTAACTAAATTCTTTTTTAGATTTTTCCTGAATTTTTGATAATTTTTTACTATTTTTCCATATAAAATATTAAAATAATTACAACACCTATTTTTAACGACCGACTATATTCCAACAGTAATTGTTTTTGAGTGATTGCCATTTGGGTCCCATCGGTTAATTACTCACAACGAATATTTTTAAACTACACAATGCAATACCCACAGACATGTGGGTCCAGATGTACGTTGGCCTCATTGTCAGCCGAGTGTTCGTTCTTTTCTGGGTAAAAAAAATTCAATTAAAATCATAACGAAACAAAAAAACTATCTCTTAAATTAACAGGTGGATCGAAATATTTCTGGGCCCAGTTGTGAGTGACGTTGGGACAATTATTGTGTGGTGTACGTGGCATGCGAGGCTCGCGCCATAGTTTTTTCACGCATTTCGTGCAGCCACCACTACCGCGTCGCTCCTCGCGCCACACGAGCTAACTTCTCACACAATCGTTGACTAGCCGGCCCCCTTCAATATGGCCCAACTTGTCAATGTCGTTTCATGCACGGTGGGTTCGTCACGCATGATTCGTGAAATTGTGAGGCCCACAAAATGTGTCACCCGGTGCCATTAATCTCTTCAACACTGCTGCTATGTGTACTCGGGTGTTGGTGGGACCCATCTATCATAGTATGAAGTAGCAACAGTTTCACCATATAACTCACGCATCCACGTGAGACCTACATGACAGTGGAGCTTCGGGTGAAGCAACGGTGGACTTAACCTAATTAGCCAGCTAACGTCATGTACTCAACTTTACACCAACCCTCCATGCACCAAAAACAGATTAATGTCAGTTCTAAATTTAAAGATAACTACAAGCCACATGTTCAAGATGGTATACACAACAGAATAGTAACATACACTAAAAAAATTCCGGTATAGTGTGAGTACGTTACATCAAGCTACATCATTTCTTTTAAATCGTGCTCAACAACTGTATTGTCACGAAGCAACTAAAGATAAAGCTACACACCATTGATGCTAATACATACGTACAAATATTTGTAAAAGAAGGTTTGGAAGGTTCTCTTTAGTTTATAATATCACATTATCTATGCGATCAAGTGGTACGAAATGAGATCCAGGCATCATATGCTTGAGTTGCCAGCCCACGCTCAGCACAATCAGCTAACCCGCAAGTTTTTGAATCAGTGGGTTTAGAAAACCAATCATTGTCACATAATTCTCTCCCCTCCACTTTCCACTTTTTCCATAGTAAAACTCATTATTATTAATAGACACACACCACTACCCTACACATGTAGTTAAACTGACCCATGCCGCAACTCTATAAAAACCCTCGCAATGACCAAAATCGTTAAATTGAAAGAGATCGATCCTCTCAAATATAGGGAAATTGTAAAATATTAGAAGAAGATTACATCTTTATACTCGATAGAAAATAGTGGTGTCAATTTGAAAGATCTTTAGAAATCCAACAATCCAATTAAAGTAGCATGTGAAGTTGTCTATATCAGATCATAGTACTTGTTATTGTCTTTGATCGGACGAAAGATGATATTCTTTTTAGCCACAACCGTTCCAATTTTAAGAAGAGAAACTAGCTCTGGTAAGATCTACACAATAACTTGTAATTTTTTAAATCTTTTTTTTGCTTGGCTAGATCTAGTACAATAACAATTTATTTTTCATATCTTTTTTTTTTCTCTTGGTCAGGTCTAGTACAATAATTGGTAATTTTTTAGATCCTATTTTCACTTGGCCAGATCTAGTGCAATAATTGGTAAGTTTTTAGATCTTTCTTTTGCTTAGTCAGATCTAGTGCAATAATTGGTAATTTTTTAGATCATTCTTTTGCTTGACCAGACCTACTTCCATACATCTATAAGCATTCGGCGTATATGACCCTGCAGTATAATTGATCAAACCTCCCTGTGTATGGCCTAAATGTGAGCAATGAAAGCATTTGGCATGCTTATAACCGTTAGAAAATATGGGTTAGTGGAATGCACTTCTGTAGTAGTGACATGTGTTTGTTCTATCAGTAAATATGTGTATTTACCGTTAGAACAGGTACTGGTGCATGGCTGAAACAAAAGCAAGCTGGGTAATGCATGACACAGCAATCTAAGTACACACATTCACACCAGTTCTCACATTAAATTGCATGCCTCAGGCACATATGCAAATATAGGTGTTTGTTCTATCGGTAAATATGTGTATTTACCGTTAGAACAGGTACTAGTGCATGGCTGAAACAAAAGCAAGCTGGGTAATGCATGACACAACAATCTAAGTACACAAATGCACCAGTTCTCACATTAAAGTGCATGCCTCAGGCACATATGCAAATACAGGTGTTTGTTCTATCGGTAAATATGTGTATTTACCGTTAGAACAGGTACTGGTGCATGGCTGAAACAAAAGCAAGCTGGGTAATGCATGACACAGCAATCTAAGTACACACATAAACACCAGTTCAAGCATTCAAATAATCATATCTAAACACAATGTAACATCAAACAGATCTTAACTAGAAGATAAAGAAATATTTCAAGAGATACTAATTTCTAGGTTAACTAGGAGACACAAAAATACTTTTCTTAGGTACTTGGTACTTCATCTTGCCAAAGAAATTAAAAATCTCTACTTACATGAGATCTTGGTTTGCCTCCATTCCTTCAATAAAATGCAAGAGGAAACATAAAAAATGAGTACTATTTAAATTCATTCTAGTTAATGGCTGAAACAAAAGTAAGCTGATTCATGCATGACACAACAATTTACACTACTACGTAAATGCAGTCCACTAACCCCTATCTCCTAACGGTTATATGCAATCTGGGAGAAAACCGTTAGTGTACGAGGACCGCAGTGGAGAAGAGGTTTTGTACTAACGGTTATGATCTGAGAAACCGTTAGTGAATAGCACGTCATTTGTACTATCGGTTAGTACTGTACGAACCGTCAGAAGAGACGAAATTGTACTAACGGTTTGTCTTTTGTAACAGATAGTGAAATTACTGTATTTTACTATCGGTTAGTACTGTATGAACCGATAGAATATAGGACATTGTACTAACGGTTTGTTTTATTCAACCGATAGTAAAATGACTCATATATATTAATGGTTGTGATTTTGAACCGTTAGTAAAATTGGACAGCTTATATAAAGTCTCCCATTCTTCTCTAACGGTTCTTAGTAGTGAACCGTTAGAAAAAGGTACTCTTTTTTAACGGTTCTTAGTAGTAAACCGTTAGAATATAGTCATCTTTTCTAACTGTTCTTAGTAGTGAACCGTTAGGAAAAGGTATTATTTTCTAACGGTTCTTAGTAGTGAACCGTTAGTAAAATTACAAGTTCACTAACGGTTGTGGTTTTGAACCGTTAGTAAAATTGGATAGCTTATATAAAGTTTCATATTCTTCTCTAACGGTTCTTAGTAGTAAACCGTTAGGAAAATGTACTCTTTTCTAACGGTTCTTAGTAGTGAACCGTTAGTAAAATTGCAAGTTCACTAACGGTTGTGGTTTTGAACCGTTAGTAAAATTGGACAGTTTATATAAAGTCTCCTATTCACCCCGCTCTACCACGTCGCCTCCTCTTTCTTTCTCTCTCTCTCAGCTCGCTTCTCCAATCCTCCAAACCCTAGATCTAGGCCATTGATGGCTTAGATTGCACCGATGCCATAGCAGTACGTGCCGTCGCCGCAGCCGCCGACCATGTGGAGCCAGGTGCCGCCTTCGCAATCTGCCTACGGGCAGGCGCCACCACCGCAGCCGTACTATGCCGTGGCGCCGGCTGCCCCGGCAGCATCGGATGAGGTGAGGACGTTGTGGATGGGCAACCTGCAGTACTGGATGGATGACAGCTACATCTACGGCTGCTTTGCAAGCACCAGAGAGGTATACATCTCAATGCAAGTTTTGGTTATCGACCCGGGAAGCGGGGGAAACCTTCAGTTGATGAGGTATGCTAAATGTGAAATGTGACCTTTGCACCCTTTGAGCGAAATGTTTTTCTTCAATTGACTAGTACATCTCTTTCTGAGCTCCTCTTGTGTTTGGCCAACAGCATGAGCGCCCCTTCTATGGAGATGTTTTTGGAGTCCTACAGCAAGATGAACTAAACTATGATATATAGTTAATTGGTTTCATTGTGTTATGAACTTCTTTTTTCCAAGCCAAGTTTCTAGAATGTGTAACCTGAACTGAAACTATTGGTTAACTGAATGTTGTACTATGTTGTTTTTAGGAATAGTTGTTGACCGAAGCAAGCATTGGGGAGACTTGGAGGAGGAAGAGGAGGAGGAGGAGGAGGAGGAGGAGGAAGAACAGATGGAAGAGGAAGACATGGAAGAAGACATTCAGTCTGTTGACACCATCTCAAGGTACTACCATAATTCTTTAACAACAGGACTCCATAATCAGATTATTTGGTAGTAGTAAAATCTCATACTCAACCTTCAAAACGCAAGTTCATGTGACTATCAAATTGCAAGTTCATTTAGGACTTCTTTTCTTTCAATAAATTTCAAATTTTTTCTCTTAGCTTTGCATTTACTACAACTCCTAAATTAGGGTATCCTTTCTTTTCCACACATAGAATCTATTCACAGTTCTTTAATCAAACCTCATTCATGATTTATTACTTGTAGATTACACTTTCATCCATGAAGAGGTGTGATACAAGTATGCACTCATTATCATCATAATTATTCCCGAGGGTCACAATTAAGAGAAATACAATTTGTTGTAAAGAGCTTAAACCCAAAGCAAGACAGAGGGAGTGTATGCAACGTATGACAGCTGTATGATTGTGTAAATTTACTTCAAATAAAATGCCAAACAAGTGTTTAATTGACGAATCCAGAAAATAATTGTCTTATGACCAATTTGCCACAATTAACTTGCTGTTTAAACATATTCTAACGGTTTGACCCTTCTTGATCACTTTTGATATAAACTACTGTTCGTCTTACAATATGTACCTATTCTAACGGTTCACTACTAAGAACCGTTAGAATATAGTCATTTATTCTAAAGTACCTATTCTAACGGTTCTTAGTAGTAAACTGTTAGAATAGGTCATCTTTTCTATCGGTTTACTACTAAGAACCGATAGGAAAGAATACATGTTTCTAACGGTTCTTATTAGTGAACCGTTAGAAAAAAATATTCTTTTCTATTGGTTCTTATTAGTGAACTGTTAGAAAAAAATATTTTTTCTAACAGTTCACTAACAAAAACCGATAGAAAAAAGTATTCTTTTCTAACGGTTTGAAACCGTTAGAAAAGAGTAGGCTTTGTTCTATCGTGCCGATCACTATCGATGTAAGAACCATTAGTAGAGATATGTTTTGAACCATTAGAAGAAAACATTTTTGTAGTAGTGTTAGGTACAAACATACACATGCCACACTAGTACAGAAATGCAGTCTTCTATCGGTAAAAAAAACCCTTCTACTATCGGTTTTTGTACCGATAGAGATAGACACGATAGAACAAGACTGGACATTTTCTATCGGTAAATAACCGACAGAAGAAGTTCACTATTCTATCGGCATATTATGAATCTACCGATAGAAAACCCGTCGTATTCTTACGTCCAGCAGTTCGAAAAGTACCACTATTCTAATGGTTAACTACAAGATTACCGACAGAAAAAAGCTTAGTACTCTATCGGCATATTAGGAGTGTACCGATAGAAAACTCGTCGCTAGCGGATTGAAAAGTACCACTATTCTAACGGTTAACTACAAGATTTCCGACAGAAAAAAGCTTAGTACTCTATCGGCATATTAGGAGTATACCGATAGAAAACTCGTCGCTAGCGGATTGAAAAGTACCACTATTCTAACGGCTAATTATAAGTTTACCGACAGGAAAACTCACACTATTCTATCGGCATATTACAAGTTTACCGATAGAAAACTCGTCAATAGCGATTGAAAAGTACCACTATTCTAACGGTTAACTACAAGATTACCGACAGAAAAAAGCTTAGTACTCTATCGGATATGTATGAGTTCACCGGTAGGAAAGGTCAAACTCTTCTAACGGTTAATTTTGATTGTACCGATAGAAAAAAGGACAGTAGTCTCTCGGTTGTTGATGAATTTACCGATAGAGCAATCACATATACAGTACTTTATTTGCATCACAATACAGTACATTCACATATACAGTACAGATGCAATACAGTATAGATTGGATACACAATACAGTACAGATGCAAGGTAAATTCACAGAACAAATTCACACATTAGGCAGTTATTCACATTTATTCACATATGTATGGACAAATACAGATTGCAATCCAATGTGGACATTTATTCACATATATATATTTATTCACATGTATATGAACAGTCTATGCAGAGTACACCAAAAGGAGAAAATTGTCATGCTGGATGGTTGTGTGCTACTTCCTCCATGACATATTGTGCCCAGATTTGTCGAAGATATATAATCTTTGCATTTTCATATTGGTCTTTCGACATGGCGATCTGCAAGCATGTGTGCATACTGAGTAACTAACTTCGATCCTAATTTAGAACGTGACACCCATTTTTGAAATTTGAGTTAGCTATCGATGCTTACCTAGGGGAATCGGGAAAAGTTTGTCTGCACTAGGTCGTACATGTAGCGCAGCACATAAAACCCGCATTCCCACGATTGCGGCTGCTGATGGCACTGAGATAATTGCATATGCGAATACATGTTAGCTATATATTGTTTCCATAAACTAATTAAGCATAAACAAAAAGTCTCGTGAGTACCTCATATTCTTTCTAAGCTAGTAGGGAGCCCTGCGGTGCGGCATGCCTCCCTCCAGCGGACACATATTTATCAAAAGCCCTGCATTTCAGTTAGTATTGCCGGTTAATGTATTATCATTAGCTAGTGAGGTCAAAATTTAAATCAAACATATAAGTTACTTACGCCCCCATATTCCCCTTGAGCACATATTCCATCGATAATCTGTCACGCATCGAATCGAGGTAGTACACCTCGTTCCTCGGCGGACAGATCACGATGAGGATCTAGTGGCCCCTGCATTGTACGTAAAAGAGGACCGCTAGCTCAAAGTACATCTCAGGTGTAACATACAAGATTGAGTTAAATTAGTACGAAATGCACTAACCTTTGGTGGTACGGCACCAGAATGAAGTCCCTGTCCTGCTGCGCCATCAGCGCGCTGGATATGTACTGCTCAGCGTGCGCGGCGTCCTGCTCTAGCATCGTGAGGCTTACTTTCTCTGGGTCGAGGAAACCCACCTTGTCACACGCAGCCTCCGATGCTAGCCTGTACATGCACCTGCATGCGAAGGACGAGATTAATATTAATTTCACAGAAAGTTACTCAGTATTCAAATGAACTGCAACATTAATGCAGAGTTAGCAAACAGAGTTAGAAAACAGCAATACATAGCATCAGCAAACTCACAGGACTCCAGTCCGTATGATGGACATATCGAGCTCCCGCCAGTTGTAGAGGTCGAACAGATCCTCGTGTGCCATGGATATAGTCCCGGGCTCACGGTGGAACTGCCCAGGCCTGTAGGGAACTAAGAAGTTCAGGCTGCGCCGAGCTCGATGTAGGTACCAGTCGTGGAGGTCTCTGGTTGATCGATCCAATTTCCGCAAAGATGCCTCCGACAGGAGTGGGAGCGCGTTCGTGAACGTCCGCGGCAGTCCCTGTCGCCCTTTGCCCTTGCCTTTGCCGCCCTTGCCTTTTGCCGGGGACTGAGCGCGTACCTTCGAAGGCAAGGGCGAGGTGATGGCGGCTTTCTTCCGAGGTGGAGGCGTGGATGCGCTGGGTGGGGTCGAGGCCGTCTTTGATGTGTCCAGGTTCGCACGAGATCGGCCCTCATGCCCCGAGCTGGGGGCGCAGTCCCCTGGTAGCCCCGCGGCAGGCCACTTCAATTAATGAGCACGTATGTTAGATTATGCAAGTTGAGTGTACTGAGTAGGATGTAATCTAAAATGTGTAGGATTTACCGGTTGTATTACAAGACACTTCTTGGGCCACTGTACGTAGGAGCCCACTGCCTCGGCAAGTGTCTGCAGTTCCTCTGTTGGGACTGGCAACGGAGAATCGTTGTAGCCCGGCATGGCCATGTCCACCTGTACCTTTGCGAAACCCAACCGCAGAGGTACACAGTGGACCCGGACATCCGGCCCAGACGGATATACGAAGCCGTGTCCAACCACTTCCTACCCGGCGCCTACGTGATTCTGTAGGATGCAGCCCTCCGGCCCCTGCAAATTTGTAACAATTAAAATAGGTTAGCGAAACAACTCTAACAGAATGGGAGTGGCATCAACTTAAGTGCACAGATGAAGGCTTGCAGTACCTCAAGTAGATCCACTGGATCCGCGAGTACCTTCGAAGCGCAACTGCTTATCCGACCCCGCGGGGTACCGTCGTCCTGGGGATCCGCATCTAAACTCTTGGCCAGCAATGTTTCTCTCAACCGTGCAAACTCTTCCCTCATTTGTGCGACCTCGGTCTGCACCTCAGACTGTACCTCAGCCCGTATCTCAGCCCGCATCTCCGCCCGTATCTCCTCCCGTACCTCAGCCCGTATCTTATCGGAGAGGTCAGCTTCCTTTTCCTTCCAGGTGCGGGCCTTCTTCCTCGGTGGAGCCGGATCTACGAAACCGGCCTTCCACGACACAATGGCTCCCACGGCCCGTGTCCGCCCGGGATGCTCCTTATTTCCTAGAGCTTGGGTGAGGATGTCGTTCTCCCTCTGCGGGGTAAACAATCCCTCCGCTGCGTCCTTCTCAAAAGAGATCTGTTACATTTGAAGGTACCTTGTGAGACAAATTGCCTTATATACACTTGTGCGCACACAGTTTACGAGGTTAGCCAACTTACCATTCGCCTCACAACGTCGGCGTCCCCAGGGGTTGCGAACTGCACAGACCCCGTGGACGACACGGACCCCCTCCCCCTCCACCATCGCTTGCACCTCTCATCCCTGATCTCAGAGAGCGGCAACTCAGAGGTGTCCATGACAGGATTTTGTTCGTCTTCCTTCTTCCACTGTTCCTCCTTCCCCGCATAGCCCCGGGATCCGAGCCGATGCGGGTGGTCGTTCCTCTTCTGGATCGCCCTATTCTTCTCGCTAAGGGCCTTGAACTCCTCAGTCCCCTTCTGCTTGGTGAATTCCTCCCATACCTCCTCCGATATGAAGGGGTACTTCTCGCAAGGAGATTTCCCCGCAGCTAGGAAGTTACTGACGAGCCAGCTCTTAAAGGTTTTCCATGTTCCGTTCATGTCCTTCAAGCAGGCAGTCCTAGGTGTATCGTCGGGGATGTTCCACTTAGCCTGTTTCCGAAAAATGCATACAATTAATCACGAGTTAGTTAAACTTTAGTATAAGCCAAGAGAACGTGATTACGAAAGAGTTCAGCGATTTCAGTTCATTTAACCTTCACTGCCGCCCACAACCTATCCCTCTCGTCCGCCGTCACGTCCTTCCAGCTCTGGACGGTGATCTTCACCCTTTCTTTCGCCAACAGCCCAACGTAGGCCGCGTACCTCCCAGCATTCTTTCCAATCGGCCTCCCAAATTGGTTGAACTCACAAGAAAGATCAGTGCGTTTGGCCAAACGCCCCAACGTCGTCGCGCCTCGCCCCACCCTCTTGCGCTGGGATGTAACAGCCCCATCTTCAGTAGTTACGATGGGGTTGGCCCTAGTCGAACCACTAGTACCATCCGATGAAGACGACGACATGTCTTCCCCTACAAAACCTTCAACAAACCATATATATGGCAATTAATTCGCCTTGGACTTCCATAACTCAGCCCAGGACTGGAGACTAACTAGGGCGGCAAAAGGGAAAATAATACAAAAAGAAAGACATGCATAAATTACTTACTGAACTCTTCAGAAATATTTTCTATCGGTAAACACATGAGCTACCGATAGACCATAACAATTACCTCCACACAAGACAATTTTTCTATCGGCAAACACGTGAGATACCGATAGAACATAACAATGTTCTCTACATATGGAATTTTGTTGACAAGCCACCATTCACTGTCATCACATAACATTCTCGATGATTTGCTACACTAATATTCATGGGCCAGCATTATTATTTCACACGTAAATATGCACACAAGCATCTAAGTGCTACTGTGCATAATCTTTAGCCTAGCCTGTATGTGAGTCATCAGGACTTCACAGCTATTAGGTTGGGAAAAGTCATGTATATAGGCATTTGAAACATATACATCGAAGACCCATCCACATTGCCATATATTCATACGAAGTGAGTAAAAATTCCCAACCAAACTAGTACATTGCATGGCTCATGTCCTTCCAGATCCAAATTAAGTTTTACTACTTGTGCCGAAAATTTTCTATCGGTAAACACATGAGCTACCGATAGAATATGTGTAAGAACACCTCCAACATATAATCTGCATTACATGGCAGTTGGATACAATTGATCACACATACAGCAGTATAGAGAAGTTAAAATCTCAAAACAGGTTCATTACAGCACTGGAACATATTATGTAAACCCTAATTAAAATCAACATTGCCTGCGGAATGTACATAAGCCAACACAATAGGGAACCCTAGTGTAATTGCAAAACTCCAAGAATTAGTACGTGCAAAACACTAGGATCAAATAAAGAAGATGCTGGAAATAGAACGACGAATTAGGGTATTTACGGCGGCGATCAGTTCTGGTGATGCAGAGGCGGTGTAGAACGCAGCAGCGGCGGGCGAAGGACGAAAATAAGAACCGGTGGCAGTGACGAACCAGTGTCCAGCCGGCGATCGTCGTGTGGGAGAGAGGAAGTGAGTGCTCACGGCGGAGGTTGGGGTTTTCTTCGCTCTCGAAGAGACGCAGTGCTCTAAGGTGGAACTGTTCGAGTGGAGGGAAACTAAAGGGCCGTGTACGAGAAATAAAGTAGCGGAGGAACTTTTCTATCGGTATAACAAAATGATACCGATAGACTTATGTAATTTTCTATCGAAACAACAAAATAATACCGATAGAAAAAGTAAATTTCCCGGAAAAATATTCGAATTAGTGATTGCATTTTTCTATCGGTATAAACAATAAAATCCCGTGAGACCAATTTTCCACAGAAATTTTTTTTAAAGTGCTTGAGATTGGGTGCCATTTTTCTATCGGTAAAAACAACAAAATACCGTGAGAGTAATGAAAAGGTGCCCTTTTCTATCGGTATAAACAAAAAAATCCCGTGAGCCCAATTTTCCCCAGAAATTTTTTTTGATTAAGTGCTTGAGATTTGTGTGCCCTTTTTCTATCGGTAAAAACAACAAAATACCGTCAGAGTTATGAAAAGGTACACAATTTAACATCAAACAGACCGTGGTTGAAAGCTGCAGAATGTTAAAGAAAGAGGGAAGATAGCCGGAAAATTGGAAAATTGACATAAAAAGAAATTGTTCATTCATTGTTGTTTTATCACTTACATAAAAAATAAAACCCAAAATGCTAGGTCAAGGGGTGGTCTTAGCCCTGGCTGCATGTAGAATAGAGTCAGTTAGACTTGCAGCCAGGACGCAGGACTCCTCTAGCGACAAGTTGTCCATAGGATCAACTACTACCGCGTCAAGAAGGCCTGCGACCTCCGTCAGCTTCGCTATGGTATCATTCATAGTCAAACCGCAGCCAGCGATGGTCATATCCGCGGCTTTCTTCTCCTCGCGAAGACGCCTCGTCCTCGCCCTAGCATTGTCACCATCCGTCTTCATGCGCTTAATGCGCTGGAAGAGATCGTCAAGGTCAAGCCGTAGCTGAGTGTGCTTGTCTGTAAGGAGCTTGTGCTCCTCCTGGAGGGCCCTCAGGTCAGCCTTCACTTTGGCAGTGTCTTCCACGGCTACCATTCCCTGTGCAAATCAACAGGTCAAGAATGAACTGAACATGGATTAACAATACAGGGGTAAACCGAGGAGATTTAGAGTTCTTACCGGGGAGGCCGTGGATGACGATCCCATGGAGGTTGCCATTGTGAAAGAGAAGATGAGGAGTCCAACCGTTCGAGAATTAGAAAAACAACAAAATACCGCGACGCATGGCGAGGTACTTATAGAGTTTCCAAGGCGACGCATGGCGACACGGTTGAGAATTCGAAGCGGCAGAGTATTCTTCTATCGGTAAAAACAGGAAAAAACCGTCAGACAACAAATACCGTGAGACAAATGAATTTATTCTAACGGTAAAATAGAACAATACCGATAGAAAACGTTTTGAAGTGCCTGAAGAAGATGTCCTTCTCTATCGGTATAAATAACAAAATACCGTCAGAAAAAAGGGATTTTTGAAGAGGCTGCGATGAGATTTTTGCAAGTGCTATTTGAAGGGAAGAATTAAATATTTACAGGATAAAGGTACTGTACATGTTAGAACTCATGCTGTGGAGTAAAATTGAGATGTATTAATACTGTGAACTAGCTTATCATTAAATTCTAAAGAAAAATGTACTGCCTGATGTATTAATGATAAGTTCCTCACCTTGCTGCAGAACTTGTGGGCTGTTTGCTTGGCATTTATCCCTGAAATAGAAATTAATCATCAATGGTTCTCAACCCATAATCCTTCTTCGTGGTCATCTCGCAGATACGTTGTTTCGTCGATATCTTCAGTACGGATAGATTGAATGTCCTCTAAAAATGGAGGTATTTCATCGAATTGGTTATACTCCTCTTCGTCGACAACATCTTCGACCCCAACAATACGTCTCTTGCTGTGGAGGACAACATGCAAGTTTGGATTGGCCGGGTCAACGATGTAGAATACCTGTGTGGCTTGCTTTGCAAGTATGAATGGATCGTCTTGGTGTCCGACTCTACCAAGATCGACGAGAGTAAACCCGTAACTGTCAACTTGAACACCTCGAGGGATTTCGACCCATTGGCATCGAAACAGGGGAATCTTAAGTAATCCGTAATCGAGCTCCCATATTTCGTCAATAACACCGTAATATGAGTCCAGCGCCCTTACTGACCTGGCATCCTCGGAAATAGCAAACAGTGTCACTCCGCTACATTGCGTGCTACTCTTGGCGTCTTGAGCTCTTGTGTAAAATGAATACCCATTGATGTCGTACCCCTGCCAAGTCCCTACAGTGAATCTTGGGCCTCTAGCCAACCATGTCACAGTTTCACTTACGGAGCCCTCGGCAGCTCACGTGACTCTTTCTTGGATCCACTCAGCAAATTTCCTGTTATGTTCTCTGCTTACCCAAACGTCTGACTTCGAAGGATTCTGTGACCGTAACATTACCTTGTGCTCGTGTATGTATGGCTCGACCTCCGTCATGTGTTGTAAGACCCAAAAATGTGATTTTGCGTACACATCACGAGCGGGGACGATAGCTTTGAATCCAATCGTTCCAATTCCCTCAAGCCTACCCTCGTGTCGGGACCTAGGAACACCAATTGGGTCAACCCCGGCCATATAATATGTGCAAAATTCAATCACCTCCTCGGCGGCATAACCTTCCATGATACTCCCCTCGGGTCGACGACGAGTCCTTACGTATCCCTTCAATACACCCATAAATCTCTCAAATGGATACATGTAGCGCAGGCACACAGGTCCACAAAACTTAATTTCTCTGATAAGGTGAACAATCAGATGGACCATAACATCAAAAAAGGATGGAGGGAAATACATCTCGAGCTGACAAAGAGTTGTAACCACGTCGCGTTGCAAAGCGTCCAGTCCATCGGGATCAATTACCTACGAGGACACAGTTGCGCCAAATATTCATATCAGAAAAATCTTCTCATTAAGCTCCACAAATGGAGGTAGTGAACTTATAGTACGAGTGCACGTACTTACCTTGGAAGATATTGCGTTGAAGAAATAACATAGGTTTGTGATTGTCTCTCTGACTTTAACTGGGAGAATGCCTCTGATAGCAATGGGAAGCATCTGTGACATCAAGACATGACAGTCGTGGGACTTCATGCCAACCAGTCTTAGGTCCTTCATAGACACAAGTTTTTTCAAGTTCGCGGAGTACCCACATGGAACTTTAACACCGTGCAGGCACCGACAGAGTTCTGTTTTTTTGCTCTTGGACAACGTGTAGCAGGCCGGGGGGAGGTATGTACGCTTTCCATTCTCTAAAGGTGCAAGCTCAGTCCTTATCCCCATTTCCACCATGTCACGACGAGCTTTCACACCATCCTTTGTCTTTCCCGGAATGTTCAACAATAAACCAATCAAACTGTCACAGACATTTTTCTCTACATGCATGACGTCAATGCAATGTCGAACTTGTAAGTGCTCCCAGTACGGTAGATCCCAGAGAATCGATCTCTTCTTCCAAACATTTTTTTCTCGAGGTTTAGAATGCTTACCGAACTCAACTTTGATGTCGTTCACGCGTGAGTAAATCTCCTTACCGGTCAGAAACACTGGTGCTGATCCCTTCTCAGGCTTCCCGTTAAATGATTTCCTCTTCTTACGGTACGTGTGATGCACCGGAAGAAACCTGCGGTGACCCATGTACACTGTTTTCCGGCAGTTTCGCAGCCAGATGCTCTCAGTTTCATCTAGGCAAATAGGGCAAGCCTTGGCTCCTTTCGTACTATACCCCGACAAATTGCCGTAGGCAGGAAAATCATTTATGGTGCAAAATATCAGGGCCCGCAAGATGAAATTCTCTTTCTTGTATGCATCCCACACCTGCACACCCTCGCTCCACAATTTCTGTAAGTCCTCGATTAAAGGTGCTAGAAACACGTCAATATCATTTCCGGGTTGTCTGGGTCCTGAGATTAGTAACGCCATCATGATGTACTTGCGCTTCATGCATAACCAAGGAGGAAGATTGTAGATGCATAAAAGAACCGGCCAAGTGCTGTGCCGGCTGCTCATATTACCATGTGGGTTCATACCATCTGTACTCAGCCCGAACCTTACATTCTTAAGTTCGCCGCCGAACTCAGCAAATGTTCTGTTGATGTTTCTCCATTGAATAGAATCAGCTGGGTGTCTCAGTTTTCCGTCTTGTTTCCGGGCTTCAGCATGCCAATGCAAGTGCTTCGCGACTTTCGGATTTGCAAACAGCCGCTTCAATCTAGGTATCACAGGCAAGTACCACACAGTTTTTGCCGGGGGCCCTTTCCTTACCTCGTGACGTTCACTGTCAATCCGGTCCCTACGCGTATACCTTGATGCGCCGCATCTTGGACAAACATGCAAACTGGAGTACTCGTTACGGTACAACACACAATCATTTGGGCATGCGTGTATTCTTTCGATTTCCATTCCCAACGGACACAACAGTTTTTTGGCTTGGTAAGTAGATCTTGGCAACTCATTTCCCTCTGGAAGCATGTCCGCTAGAAGATCTAATAGTGCCGTGAAACTCTTATCACTCCAACCGTTTCCTGCCTTCAAGTTATATAATCTCAGCACAGAAGATAGTTTTGTAAATGTTGCACATCCAGGGAACAGAGGCTTCTCAGAGTCAGCAATCAGTTTCTCAAATTCACAGAAGTCATTTTCGTTGTAATCTTCCTCTACATCACGTAACATCTCATCTAGATTGTCATCATCATCATCTACGTGCACATCGGAATTAACATTACCAAAATTGGGATGATCATCAATATTATTGCAATCCACATCCGAGTCGTGCTGATTGGTAGTAGTGGTGCTTGTTTCCTCAAGATCTTCGCCATGCCATATCCAACGGGTGTATCGCGCGTTAAAACCACGACGAATCAAATGACTCTTAATTTGATCAGAGTTGCTAAACCTCTTCAAGTTCATACAATCTGTACAAGGACAGAGCATATTTTTCTCTCCCTTCCTCTCCTTTTGTTGCTCAGCAAATTTAATAAACTCATTCACACCATCCAAATATTCAAGAGTAGTACGTTTTATTCCATACATCCAATATTTCTTGTCCATCTACAATTAACAAAATTTAACGAGTAAGCCATGCATGAAACCTGCCCGATTAAGTTATGTATATGTACATGTACAGCCTCTTACAACAGATACATGTGTTGAACCCTAGCCTGACGAAATTAACACTAATTAACCTAGCTAACTACACAATACAAGCTAGTTAGCTCCTAAAACATGACGCATTTCCAGCTACCAAGCTCCCAAGCTTAGAGCTACAAACTTGGAACTACACAATACAGCTAGCTTGCAAGTAGAGAGGAAGGGAGATCTAGAGGGAGAGAGAGATAGGTGTCGACGATTAAGCATACCTTAAAGAGAGGGGCGCAATCAACTTCCCTCCAGCCTGCGCTGATCACCCTAGCAGTATAGCTGGAACTTTCGTCACAAACAGAGGGACACAGAGTGCAACAGAACAAATTAAAGAGCAGCTCAGCAATGGTCGACTGGGGTTTTCCTTATAATGGACATTTTTCTAACGGTAAATACATGAAATAACCGTCAGACTAACTTAGGTAATTTGCCGCTCACATATTCTATCGGTAAAAACACACACATACCGTTAGAGAATATACATTACTGAGCAAATATATGTATTTTTCTATCGGTAAATATGTGCATTTACCGTTAGAATATGCATGACTAAACAAATATATGTGCTTCCTATCGGTAAATATGTGTATTTACCGTTAGAATATGCATGACTGAACAAATATATGTATTTTTCTATCGGTAAATATGTACATTTACCGTTAGAATATGCATGACTAAACAAATATATGTGTTTCCTATCGGTAAATATGTGTATTTACCGTTAGAATATGCATGACTGAACAAATATATGTATTTTTCTATCGGTAAATATGTGCATTTCCGTTAGAATATGCGTGACTGAACAAATATATGTGCTTCCTATCGGTAAATATGTGTATTTACCGTTAGAATATGCATGACTGAACAAATATATATGTTTTCCTATCGGTAAATATGTGTACTTACCGTTAGAGGAGGTACTGTTACCGAACTGGGACAAACATGCACATGCCATTTCTCACATTCAAGGAATCATATCAATGTAACATCAAACAGATCTTACATCAAACGGATCTTAACTAGAAGATAAAGCAATATATTTCAAGAAATGCTAATTTGTGGATTAACTAGGAGACACAAAAATACTTTTCGTAGGTAGTTGGGACTTCATCTTGCCAAAGAAATTACACATGCCAGTTCACAAATTCAGGTACAAACATACACATGCCAGTTCACCAATACAAATTCAGGTACAAACATACACATGCCAGTTCACAAATTGAAGTGCATGTCTGAAACAGCAGTACAAATACACACCTACCTACCAATACAATTAAATACACAAATGCTCCCTGCACATTCAAGTTCATGTCCCAATTAGCAATACATGATACACAAATATACAACAATATACAAATACAACAATTCACACATTCGATGTATATTACAAAAGCCACGTCTGAAATTAACAACAGATCACGACGAGGACCCAGTGGCCCATACATGCATTTTACATAAAAGGGAACCTTTGCAGGTTGCCACAATGCAACTACCGACTACAAGTTAGACCTGATACATCACAAATCCATTCATCCAAAACAGCAAATGTCTGAACCACATTGGACTTAACCATAGGAGTTCAGTTCGAAGACGCCCGAGGAGCTGGAACTGCCGTCGACATACATTTGTACGTAATGGTGATTTCCTCGGACTCAAACTCGATCAACTCAACTCAACTCAACTCAACTCAACTCCATTAACAAAAAGAACCTACCTTCCAAGATGTTGTTCTGTGTAGTGATGGTGTAGAATGGCTGTGCAAATAACAACAATTCTTCTTCTCCAAGCAGGTAAGCATCTGGCCACAAGCTGGTGCATGCAAAAACATGTAAGATGCTTTCTATAGGTCCTGATTTGAGAAACACGCCGGGCTTAAGCATCTTCTCGACCGAGCCAACCAAGATCTCGCCCTTCACGTCCTTCCAGCTCTCGACGGTGATCTTCACCTTTTCTTTCGCCAACAAGCCAACGTAGGCAGCGTACTGCGATGAAGAACCGTGAAATACGTTGCCCCTCACGAGCATCATCCAAGGACCTGAACAGATCATAATCATATTGAAAAGAAGACACATCAAAATGAAGGATACAAAAAAAGCAGAATTATTGCCATAATCGGATTAGAATAATCTAACAATATTGCAGAAATTTTACGTACCTTCCTTGGGATGCCGACGTCTAGAGGGCGTCGATGGAGGTGCGGAGGTGCAGCGGTCCCCTGTAGAGGTGCGCCGGCCGTCCATGGAGCTTACGGGTTAGGACTACGAGCCCAGATGAACTGTGAGAATGAAAGAGACATACCCGTGTATTTATACAATTATATATTTTCTATCGGTAAGAAAACAGAATACCGTTAGTAATAAAAACATCTGTAGAAGCCGAATGGTTCTATCGGCACAACAAATATTACCGATAGGAATTTTTGTACATACTCTATCGGTCTGTACGTACACTACCGATAGAATATTACTAGTGTAGAAGGCCAACAGTTCTAAGATATTTTGTGCAATATTCTACCGGTATAAACATGCATTACCGATAGAATAAAACTATTAGAAGACGAACAGTTCTAAGCAATTTTCTATATATTCTAACGGTAAAAGAATCCATTACCGATAGAATAAAAATATTTGTAGAAGGTCAACTATTCTATCGGCGAACTACATATTGCCGATAGGAATTTTTAATATACTCTGTCGGTATATTCATACAGTAGCGATAGAATAAGTCTAGTTGTTGAAGTCGACCAGTCCTATCGGCGCACAACATTCTTCCGTCAGTACTTATGCATCTCTTCTAACGGCAAATATGTTCATCACCGCTAGAGTAAATCATACTATTTATTCTATCGGTAAGTTTCTTAGAAACCGATAGGGAAAATACATCCGTCGGGCTTTTTTGCCCGCGAGGCACATTTTCTATCGGTTTTGTGCTGTTTCGCTAATAACCGATAGAAGATAGGGGTTAGTAGACTGCATTTCTGTACTAGTGCCAGTTCATAAATTCAAGTGCATGTCTGAAACAGCAGTACAAATACACACCTACCTACAATACAATTAAATACACAAATACTCCCATGTACACATTCAAATTCATGTCCCAAATAACAATACATGATATACAAATATACAACAATATACAAATACAACAATTCACACATTCGATGTATATTAGAAAAGTCACGTCTGAAATTAACTACATATCGTCACAAGGACCCAGTGGCCCATACATTTTACATAAAAGAGAACCTTTGCAAGTTGCGACAATGTAACTACCGACTACAAGTTAGACCTGATACATCACAAATCCATTCATCCAAAACAGCAAATGTCTGAACCACATTTGACTTAACCATAGGAGTTCAGTTCAAAGACGCCCGAGGAGATAGAACTGGCGTCGAGTTACATTTGTATCGGTGATTTCCTCAGACTTAGACTTGATCAACTCAACACGCCGGGGAAATCACTTATATTAGTGAGTTGAGTTGAGTTGATCGAGTCTGAGCCCGAGGAAATCACCGATACAAATCTAAGATGTTTTCTATAGGTCCTGATTTGAGAAACATGCCGGGCTTGAGGATCTTCTCGACCGAGCCAACTAAGATCTCGCCCTTCACATCCTTCCAGCTCTCGACGGTGATCTTCACCCTTTCTTTCGCCAACAAGCCAACGTAGGCAGTGTACTGCGATGAAGAACCGTGAAATACGTTGCCCTTCATGAGCATCGTCCAAGGACCTGCACAGATCATAAATACGCATTCTAGAGCAAATTAAGATTGTTTACTGTTTCCTAAATGACTCCCTATCTGAGAAGGACTACCAACTGAAGGTTAGGTTGTGCTTCGTCATAGTAACATCAACTTGCAACTGGAGATCAAGATATTACATTTCTACTCTATTTCATTGGAAGAAATTACCTTGCCAATATACATGTATTAATTATTTAATGAACTTTTTACATGCACTTGATCATTGAGCAAGCTAGTTGGCATTTGACTATGTTATTGGCATTGAACAACCTACAGAGAGATCAAGATATTTGTGTATCTCATGATATTTGTAAATATCTTGATATTAATGATCTTTTAATTTCATGATCTTTCAATTTCATCTTCAATTTCATGATCTTTCAATTTCAATTGTTACTAAGTCCAAGTTGCCATTGAGCACCTACTGAGAGATGAAGATATTACATTTATACTCTTATTGGCATTTGACTATGTTAGCTAGCGTTTATTTTGCAAATATCCTGATAATTTTCTTCATTTGATAGGATCAGCAAACAATTAAACATTATCTGTCCCACAATGATATTATTTAGTTGTTTTAATAAAAAAATAGGAACAAGACACCGTACATAATAATATTGAAACGAAGACACATCAAAATGAAGGATACAAAAATTGCAGGATAATTACCATAATCGGATTAGAATAATATAACAATATTGCCAAAATTTTACATGTCTTGCTTGCCATGCCGAAATCTAGTGGGCATCGATGGAGGTGCGGAAGTGCAGCGGTCGCCGGTGGAGGTGCGCCGGCCATCCACGGAGCTTACGGGTTAGGGCTACGAGCGCCCAAGGAACTGTTCGAATGGAAGAGCCATACCCGGGTATTTATAGTACTAGATCAGTTCTAACGGTACACAACAGCCTACCGTTAGTAATTTTAGATCTCTTCTAATAGTATAAACATACAATACCGATAGAATAAAACTATTTGTAGAAGACAAACGGTTCTAACGGTACACAACAGCCTACGGATAGGAATTTGTGAAATCTTCTAACTGTATATACATACAGTATCAATAGAATAAAACTATTTGTAGAAGACAAACAGTTCTAACGGTAAACAACAGACTGCCGTTAGTAATTTTGGGATCTATTCTAATAGTATAAACATACAGTTTCGATAGAATAAATCTATTTGTAAAAGTCGAACTCTTCTAACAGTACACAACAGTCTGCTGTCAGTACTTATGCATCTTTTATTACGGTAAATATGTTCATCATCGCTAGAGTAAATCATTCTGCTTCTTCTATCGGTAAATTTAGAACAAACTGATAGTAAAAATGCCTCCCTTATGTCTTTTACAACTGCGAGGCACCTTTTATAACGGTTTTCTTCTAAATCGCTAATAACCGTTAGAAGATAGGAGTTAGTAGACTGCATTTCTATACTAGTTAACCAAGTTAAGTCCGATTGAACTTGGGTGGAATAGATGGGTCACTTTATACTCAAATCTATTGTCTACATACCTCTACTAATGACACATGTTAGAAACAACTACAAATTTTTCCAATACAATGCTCAATTTAAGGGAAAATAATGTGAAGTTGATAGCTAGTTATTACTAATTTAGAGTAAATACGAGCTCCCACGTTGACCAAAAATCAAAAAAAATTCTCACGTTAATCGAAAAAAGAAAAAAAAGCTGACCGGTGGTCACAAATTATAACAGACCACATTTAGGAAAGAATTCCTTGGTTAATACAACTCTAAGACAAAATATTAAAAATTTGAAATTAAAATTATTAAAGTTTGAAACCTTAACCAATACGGACTAAGATTAAATATTAATGAAAATTTAAAATTAGGAATTAAAAATATTAATTACATGAAACCTTAACTAATACAAACTCTAAGACTAGATATTAAGGACTAAAGATTCAAAAATAAACATATTAATTTCTTGAAACCTTAACTAATATAAACTCTAATACTAAATATTAGGGATTAGAAATTTGGAAATAAAAATACAATTTCCTGAAAACTTGACTAACACAAACCCTAGAATTAAAAATATTAATTTTCTAAAATCTTAACTAATACAAACTCTAAAACTAAATATTAAGGACTAAAAATTTGGAATTAAAAATATTAATTTCTTAAAAACTTGACCAACACAAACTCTAGAACTAAATATTAAAGAAAATTAAAAATTGGAAATTAAAATGAATAAATTTATGAAATTATGACATTCTTAACTAATACAGCTTTAGAAGAAAATATAAAAAATTTGGAATTAAAATTATTAAATTTGTGAAACTTTAACTAATATAAACTCAAATATTTAATATTAAAAAAAATAAAATTTTGAAATTAATATTATTAAAATTTTAAAACCTTGACTAATACAAATACAAACTCTAAGAGTAAATATTAAAAGGAATTAAAATTTTGGAATTAAAATTATTAAAATTCTGAAACTTTTACTTATCCAAATTTTAAGACTAAATATATAATTTATATGAATCATTAAAGATATATTGGTTTTTAATCAGTCTCTGAGGAGGTGTAGAGTTATAAAATAACACCTTACATGTATGGTTCATTGGATCTAAGAACTTTCATAGTTAATGTCTGAGTATTTCAATTAATCATTCTCTGTTTGCTCTCTAATTATTATTTTTTTATTTTGAATCAACATGAATAACTAAGTTCTTATGAACCACTCTCAGGTAAGAAGTACATATATAAATAGTTAATTAGATATGCTTTGATTTGTTACAGTTTTATTACCAAAACACTCACATGTAGATTATTGGGTTAAAAATCGATTGTCTTACTCTGCAAAAATAGGGAAGACACATGTGTATTTGAATTAATTTTTTTCATATAGTTTTTTTATTACAATAGACTTACTTTTATGTCAAGCATTTACAAACTGAACAACTCTTTAATCTTTCCGTACAAGCGATCTGTGTAGAATTAAAAAAAAAGAAAGATAATGATTAGACATAAATTTCAAAACAAAATAAAGTTACAAATTAATTAAGAGTGTATTGCCCCGTATATACAAGATAAGTTTTCAAATTCATAGATTAATTAGGTTTTGTAATATTAGAATTCATATATTCAAGTTTTTTTATTTGGAGCGAATAGCATGTTTGTTTTTATTCCAAATTTATTTTAGATTCATGTGGATCAAATTGTTGTATTGCTAATCCAATTAAAATTATTAATTTTTAAAACTAGCCTGTATAAGTGCACATGTTGATGATTAGTTATATAATAAATTTTGATGATATTAGAAGCATCACATTAATATGACCCACATAAAAATACTCAAAGTTCCCAAATTAATACTAGAAAAAAGAAAATTTGCTCTATCTGAAAAATTTATAACGTAATTTGCTCTATCTGAAAAATTTATAACGTAATAGTTTCATCATCATCTGAAAAATTATATTTAAAATTAATTCTATCTCTATTATTATACAAATTCATATGTAAAATCATATCAAAAATGAACTCTATCTCTATATAGTATTAAAAAAGAACATCTCAATATACATAGATAAAATTTTAAATCATATAAATACTAGCCACGCAATGTGTGAGATTTTGACTAATTCTCTAAAAAATCCATTTTCTTGTTGGCTGGAATAGGCCTTAAACACTTTAGTGTTTGGTTTAAAGTTATAATTATAATTTTAATAGATTTTATATTCTATTGAAGTGAAGATGAATTTGATTACCAATATATTCCACTAAGATATATTGAGAATTTTATTAAGATGTATTTTATATACTGATATTACGATTAGGAAAAAGTTTTTTGGATTCATAAAAACACAAAATTCAAAAACATGATAAAATTATTCAAAAGAGTACCAAATATTATTTAGAAATGAAAAATACAGGAAAAAATCTTCGTAAAATTTCAAACTTGTAGAATCTCGGATTCACACGAGCTGTCGAAAGAGAGGGCCAAAATACACACGCTTCTAGGCTCTTAATTAGCTATAGGTGTCTCGTGCACGGGTGCATGGACGTCATGCACTCTAGAACACGTCCAATTAACTCAAAAAAGGGTAGTCCACAACTTTACACCAACCTGTGCAAACACCCGAAATGGATTAATGGCAGCTAAAATGAACTTAAGATAACTACAACTCACATGTTCAGGTGGTATCCACAATGGAATAGTATATATAGCCAAAAATAGTTTGGCACAGTGGCAGATGTTATATCACGCTACACCATGCACTCAACTACTCCACTATCTGTTAGAGAGGAAATCACGATATTGCTCTCTTACCTTGCATGACACTTTACCTCATTTAACTTTTCCATGTATAGTTGATTAGCTTTTCCATGCATAGTTAATTACCTTGTAAACTTGGCTGTAATCTCTATAAGATCAATAGAATACTATTGCCCATGGTGTGGCAAATTCTCCAAAGTCTCTCTCCCGATTGCATGGTATCAGAGCAGGACTAACATCCTGATCTGCTCCCTTTCTTCACCGGCTGCCGCGGCTTGGCCTGCCTCCACCATGAGTGAAGCCTCTAGCACTGCCGGATCAACTAGCACGGCCACGGCCGTCATTGCTGCTGCCCCTCCTTCCTTCTCAGCGCAGGCCATCAATGTGGCCAGCGTCAAGACCCATGTCCCCATCACTCTTGACCTCAAAGCCTCAAACTACTCGATGTGGCGCACCTTCATGAACGTATTGCTCGACAAGTATGAGTTGACAGGGCACGTCGACGACACTCCCCCGCCGGCCGCCACCGACGCAAACTGGACTCGTGAGGACTATATTGTCCGGTCATGGATCTATGCATCCGTGTCGGAGGAGATCCTCTCCATCATCATGGAGCCAGATCAATCTGCTCGTGCCGCATGGACAAGCGTCGAGGAACTCTTCCTCGATAATAAACTCAGCCGCGCCATCTTCATCGAAGCCGAGTTCCGCTCCCTCGTCCAAGGTGAATCCTCCATCACCGAGTACTGCAACAAGATGAAAACACTCGCCGACTCTCTTCGCGACGTGGGCCAACCGGTGTTGGACCAGACTCTGGTTCTCAACACTCTGCGAGGTCTCAATGACCGCTATGCTGACATGAGGACCCTCTGATCCGTTTGAGATCTAGTCTTGGTTTTCACACTAGACCCGCTCAGATTCTAATATGCGGAATAACGGGATTTTACTCGGAAATACCGAAACCCAAAGGTTGATCGAAAACACAGTTCAAAATAATTGCACAACTCTTTATTTCAAAGAGAGCTTTACACGTTGAATGTTAGACGCACTTGTCTACGTCGAAGGAACTATAAATGTCTAAAACTCAAATAAGTTCTATGACTTTTCGATGATCTAAATTAGACCTATTACAAGGTATTTATAGTCCAATCGTATGAGTACGTATCAGACTTAGTAACCTAAACGTATTAGACTCATATAACTAATTAACTAATCATAAACAGATAAGCTTAGTTATATATATTCGGATCAGATTACAATTTCAAACAGAGAACAAATTCCTTTTAATGGTCGCGAACCAATCCATGGTCGTGAAACCTTTCCGAACACGGTTAAGGTCACGAAGCCGTATGCGATCAGGACTTGAAGATCCTCTCGGATCATGACTCCCTTGTTAAGAAGGAGCCAACTCCTGTTACGACCTCTCGATCAAACTGGAGATGTGCAAATTGGGCTTGTCCATGTGTTGGATCAAGGATGCCGACTAGAAGGGGGGTGAATAGGAAGCTTTTAAAAACTTTTAAAACTTAAACAAATAATTACAAATTAAGAACGAATAATATAAGCAAGAGAAGAGAAGAAAAGAATGAACGCAGCAGTTTTTACCGAGGTATCGGAGACTCGCCCAGTCTCCACTAGTCCTCGTTGAAGCACTCAAGTCACTTGAGTTTTGCCTCAATACTCACGAAGAGTATTATCTACTAACGGTTGCTCCTTGTCTACTCCGGAAAAGTGAGCACCAATGCCTTGTACAAACTTGCCGAACCTCTCCGACAATCTCCGTTCTGGAGAGATCAACGGCCACACCTCCGAACCGTCTAGGTGAGGTCGCTCACCAACAGTAACAGGCAGCGAGGTCTTCTCTTAACCTCCAAACACGCACCGAGAAACTAAGTGAATGCAAATGCAAATGAACTGAAGTGCTTGGTGGATCGGAAAACACTCGACTTGATCAAAAGATCGAGATTTTAAGTAGAAAACTAAAGCTCAAGAGTGTATAAGAAAATGCTACTGCTTGTTGTATAAAACTCATGCCCAAAGCCTCTATTTATAGCTTCAAGAATCAAATGAACCGTTGGAGTTAGGGCTGAAAATCAGCAATTCAAACTGACAGTCAGTTTAGTGTACAACGGCCGACAAAATTTACGGATAAAAATTTGCTAGCCGTTTGTGGTCGTTTATGGAAACTTGAAACCCACAACTGACAGTCAGTTATGCAAACTGACAATCAGTTCGACCACAGACTCGACCAAAAACAAAAAGAAACTCAGTTAAAACCACTGTGGTCGAATCCCCAACTGACAGTCAGTATGGACAAACTGACAGTCAGTTTAGTACAAAAATTTTGAGCACAAAATACACCCTCTCTGGACAATTGTCAGTTTAATTAAACTGACATTCAAACTGACAGTCAGCCTAAACAAAAATAGTGATAACTTTAAATCCAGAAATCCAAAAGAGCTGTTTAATAGCTTGTTTGAAAGATAATTTCAAGGGATCCATTTTTGTCAACAGAAGCAAAAACCAGATCTGCCTAGATCTTTCTAGAAAATCGAAAAACTCTTCTACTGTAAAAAACTGAACTGAAAATCCAAATTTCTCAAATCAAGTTCAAAACAAATCCAACCAAAAAGATGCAATGCAATGATCTAAGTTTCTCGGTTTGTGTTGGAGATAAAGAGAGCACTTTCGCCACCCCTCTTTATAGTACGGTTAAAACTAAAAATAATTTTCCTAACCGATCAACTCCAAACGCCGAGATCGGTAAAAAAAAATAGAGACTCATAATACCTTAAGTCTTTCGCATTTTCATGATTTTTACGTCTCGTTCTTTGCTCTTTGCGACTTGTGCTTTTATTTTACGTCGGGTTTGTCTTGTATACCGTGCATTTCTTCCCAACACAACTCTGTATCAAATAAACTCAAAAGCACAATTAGTCCGAAACACTTTGTTTTCATTAATCACAAAAATTAGGGTTAGGCATGAAGGCCTAGATGCAACAATCTACCCTTTTTTGGTGATTGATGACAACAAATGTTACAAAGATAAAATAATGCTCCCCCTGAGTATATGCACAAATGTCAGAGCGAAAATCATAAACTCATCGGAGCATAAGCCAACATAGGTATCAGAGCGTAAAAATCATATATATATATATATCATCACAAAACCTCATGTGAGTTAGAGCATACAAATCTCATGATATCTCAATAATATGTGTATCAGAGTATCAACTGGTCATACATATATATCTCATCACAAAGTCATAAAATCAGAGCATATATCATCAAAGAGATATCGAAATATCAGAGCATACATAACCAGTATCTGAGCACAAAATATCAAGAGATACATCATATCCAAAAGCACATATATTATAATAAACCCAAAAATATCCAATACATCATATCATGCAACCACAAAGTAAACATATCCAATATCACCAAAACGTATAATAACCAAAATAACATACTTCTCCCCCTTTGGCATCAAGCATAAAAAGGGAGGCAATACATCAAAGTAGAGCCTAATGCTCATCATCTGAAGAAACTCCTAAAACATCTGTATCTCCGGAGCCTGCTGGAGATCCAGACGCGTCGCCCGCAGGAGACAAGGGCGGAGTAGCTGCTGGAGCATGAGCAACTGGAACCGGAGCTGGTGCTGCAGGAGCCGAATCAGCTGGTCCTGAAGCTGTGCTCGGTGAAGACGAAGCCTGGCGGGCCCTCTTGCGAGGGGCAGGAAAAGATGAAGAAGGTAGACACCGCAGAATCTCCTCCTGCTGAGCAAGCAAACGGAGCAACATCTGATGATGCTCCGCCTAGGTGCTGAGGATATGCTGCTGCACCTGGATCACCTGATCAAGCCGAGAGCTAGAGGAAGATGCCGATCCGGTGCCTGTCCCCGCAGCTGTAGCTGGAGCAGTCTCCTGAGCAGGAGCCTCGTCCTCTGACTCCCCCACAGCATCATCATCTGATGCGGGAGAATCAGGGCCAGCAGCTGCAGTGGGGCGAGCACCGAGCCGGCGATCAGCCTGGCCCGGAGGATAGAAAAGCAAAGGATGATGGGGCCTCGGAAGCTCAGAGTCGACAGCATGGATGTGAAGAAGCACAGCCATGATATACGGAGCATATATCAACTGACGGCGCGCAGAGAGAAGGACGTGCTGAATCTCGCTAATGATGAGATCAGCAACGTCAAAGGGCTCCTCCTGGAAGATAGAAATCAACACATGGAGAGCAAGGTAGGTGACTCTAGCCCTATCGCCGGACATAGGGACTAGAGTGAGGCGAAGAATCCGCAGGGCCAAATCAACATCGCTGCGCAAGCCGGCGATGTGACGAAGCTGGAAGGGGCCTGAATAGAGCATAGCCACCTCCCGATGCTCTAAGTTTGGAAGAGTATGGAGCTGGCGACCAGAAGGAGGGCGCACCAGTCCAAGCGCGGACTCCAACTGCTCCTTCGTGACGGTGTAGACCTGGAGGCCCGTCATGAAGGTCATGAAGTCGCGCTGAGGGGAGATGAAGATAGTGGAGTAAAACTGGCGAATGGGCCCCTCAGCCCAATGCAGAGAGGAATCGGCGACTAGGTCGCGGATCCCTACAGAGCCGAACAGATTTGCGAGGGTGGCGATGCCTGTGCGAGAGGCGATCGTACCCCACGACAGAGAGCGGTGGGCGAAGATGGGTGCGCGGCTGTAGACGCTGGTAAACAGGTCTAGGTGGAGGTTTGTGTAACAGGTGAGGACGTCGCACAGGTCGCAACCAGTGGGATGTGGCGAGAGGTAGGGGTTCACTGAGCAAAGTGAACGAAGGCGGCTCGCGTGCCACCTGGAATAATCCACGGGCACGCGCTCAGGCGGAGGCGAAGGCCGGGTCTCAGTCGGTTGACCCGATGAACGCTGGCTATTAGCCACGTTCTTCCGTCGGGCAACACGACGAGACAGTCCTGGCTGATCAGACATGACAAAGAAATGACTGAAAACGGAGGAGAGAAAAACAGAGACCTGAACTGAGGAGGCCGAGAACGAACTGAAGTGGTCGAGGAAGCCGATGCGGAGAAGACAGCCAAAACGACCATAGGGACGAAGCTCAGCACGACGAGGAGGTCCACGATCACTACACACGACGAGGGAGTGTGGTGCCGAGGAGCAAAACCGGGGAACAGAGGAACGGCGGCCGGTGTGGTCGAACCGAGCAAGGAACGCGGCGGCGCAGCTCGTCGGCGGTGAAGAGGTCACCGGCGATGAGTGGTGGTGAGAGGGCGCAAGGAGGAGGAGGCAAGAAGAGGGAACGGCGGCGAGAAGAAGCCGAGAAGACAAGAAAACAGAACGGGGAATTTAGGGTTTGGGATCCCTCAACCGACAGTCAGTTTGATAAACTGACAGTCAGTTCCAAACTCAGAAACATGGAACTGACAATCAGTGTACCATACTGACAGTCAGTTCACAGAACTGAGTTTTGAAACTGACAGTCAGTTTGAGACTCGAACACACACAGGGGCTACGACCAAAGTCAATTGTACATAACTGACTGTCAGTTAGTGAAACTGATTGTCAGTTAGGTCAATGACTTCGATTAGAAACTAAGAACAGGCTCCTAAGTACTAAACTGACTGTCAGTTTGGTCAATTTCGACCAGAATCAGTCTAAAACCAGAGAGGGAATAACATAATATTTTTATACAAACAACACATTTAGCACATCAACTAGCATTTGATATATCAATAATGTTCAGTTCACCCCTTAAAAAGCAAAATCTTGATTCATCTAGGGGTTTAGTGAAGATATCAGCTAGTTGCATATCAGTTCTAACATAATTCACATCAATATCTCCTTTTGCCACATGATCTCTAATAAAATGGTGCCTTATTTCAATATGCTTAGTTCTAGAATGTTGAACAGGATTGTTTGCAATTTTAATGGCACTTTCATTATCACACAAGAGTGACACTTTATCAAAAATAATCCCATAATCCAAAAATGTCTGCTTCATCCATAATAATTGAGCACAACAACTACCAGCAGACACATATTCAGCTTCAGCTGTGGAGAGAGCTACTGAATTTTGTTTCCTAGATGACCATGATACTAAGGATCTCCCCAACAGCTGACAGCTACCAGATGTGCTTTTACGATCAATCTTACACCCAGCATAATCAGAATCCGAATATCCAATTAATTCAAAATTTGCATCTTTCGGATACCAAAGACCTAAACTGGGATAACATTTTAAATACCTAAGGATTCTTTTAAGAGCAATTAAACGACATTCCTTAGGATCAGACTAAAATCTAGCACATAAGCACACACTAAACATGATATCAGGCCTAGATGCAATAAGATATAAAAGACTACCAATCATAGACCTATAAAGTTTAGAATCGACCGATTTGCCGCTTTTGTCCATGTCCAGATGTCTATTGGTCGCCATGGGAGTTTTGATTGCCTTAGCGTCTTCCATCTCAAAGCGCTTGAGCAGGTCCTTCACGTACTTTGTTTGACTCACGAACGTACGGTTCTTGAGTTGCTTGATTTGAAGTCCGAGGAAGAAACTCAGCTCACCAATCATGGACATCTCGAACTCCCTAGACATCATCTCTCCAAACTCATGACAGAAATGTTCATTACTAGATCCAAAGATAATATCATCAACATATATCTGACAAATGAACAATTCTTTTTCAATTTTCTTTGTAAAGAGAGTTGTATCAACCTTCCCAATTTTAAAACCTTTTGATAAAAGAAAGTCTCTAAGTCGCTCATACCAAGCTCGAGGAGCTTGTTTGAGACCATAGAGAGCTTTCGACAACTTAAATACATGGTTTGGAAATTTTGAATCTTCAAAACCAGGAGGTTGTTCAACAAAAACAAGTTCAGAGATTTCACCATTTAAGAACGCACTTTTAACATCCATTTGAGAAAGTTTGATATTAAAACATGATGCATAAGCAAGAAGAATACGAATTGCTTCAAGTCTTGCTACAGGTGCAAAAGTTTCACCAAAGTCTAAACCTTCAACTTGAGTGAAACCTTGAGCAACAAGACGAGCTTTGTTCCTAATTACAACACCATTTTCATCTTGCTTATTTCTGAAAACTCATTTTGTTCCAATTACATTATGATCCTTGGGTCTTTCTATCAAAGTCCAAACTTCATTTCTAGAAAAGTTATTAAGTTCCTCATGCATGGCATTTACCCAATCAGGATCATTTAAAGCTTCATTAACATGTTTGGGTTCTAAAGAAGATACAAATGAATGATGTTCACAAAATGCAGCAATACGAGATCGAGTTTGAACGCCCTTACTGACGTCACCCAATATTTGGTCTAGAGGGTGATCCTTGGTGATCGTTTGATGTTGCCTTAGTGCTTCATCTTGTACAGTTTCATCTTGATCTTGTTCTGGAGGATCAACATGTGAAGATGATGCGTTTTGATCAACATTCTCAATATTGACATCATCTTCTTGATCTTCTTCTCTTGGCTTGATGTCTCCAATGATTATGTTATTCATTGCTTCTTGAAGATCTTCACCTGAAACTTCACAAGAAACTTGCTCCTTTTGTGAGCCATTAGTTTCATCAAATTCGACATCACATGATTCTTCAATACAACCAGTATTTTTATTAAAAATGCGATAAGCTTTACTAGTGGTGGAGTATCCGACTAGAAAGCCTTCATCTACTCTTCTTTGAAATTTACCACCAAAATTTCTTTTCTTAAGAATATAACATTTGCATCCAAACACTCAAAAATAAGAAATATTTGGCTTGCGCCCAATAAGAAGCTCATAAGGAGTCAAATTTAGAAGGGGATGCAAATAAAGCCGATTTATAGAATAGCAAGCGGTATGCATGGCTTCAGCCCAGAAGCGAGTAGGAGTATCATACTCACTTAGCATAGTCCTTGCATTTCTATAAGTGTTCGATTTTTTCTTTCAACGACTCCATTTTGCTGTGGAGTGTAGGATGTGGAAAACTCATGTTTGATTCCAAGAGAGTCACAAAAATCAAATAGAGTTGAATTAACGAACTCTCCACCATGATCACTACGGATTTTCTTGATGGATAATTCAAATTCAGTAGAAACACGTTTTGCAAAACTTTTGAAAACATCGGGGGTTTCAAATTTTTGCGAAATAAAGAAAACCCAAGTATAGCGAGTAAAATCGTCAACAATCACAAAACCATAGTTGCTACCCCCGATACTTTGGAACTTAGAAGGTCCAAATAAATCCATATGAAGGAGTTCCAAAGGTTTACAAGTAGAAAGAATGCGCTTAGTTGGATGTGAAGCAGCTACTTGCTTGCCAGCTTGACAAGCGCTACAAGGTTTGTCCTTTTCAAAATTCACATCCTTTAAGCCAACAACTAAATCACGTTTTAAAAGTTTTCTCAATTGATGCATTCCAACATATGCAAGTCGTCTATGCCATAGCCAACCTTTTGAGGTTTGAAAGACAAGACATGTTGACAGAGATGCATCTTTTGAGTGAAAATCAATCAAATAAAGATTTCCGAAACGAAAGCCTTTAAAGATCAAGGTTTTATCTTTTAAACTTTCAACCAAAACTTCTTTTGGGAAAAATGTTGGAATGCAAATTTGTGCAATGGAAAGCAAATTGAAATTTAGAGATTCGACCAACAAAACATTCGAAATAGAGAGATCATTAGAGATTGCGATTTTACCCAAGTCTACCACATTTCCTTGACGGTTGTCGCCAAAGGTAATCTTTTGGTTTTCATTTGAGTTGTCTTTAAGTGAGGTGAACAACTTCTTGTTGCCGGTCATGTGTTCGGAGCATCCACTATCGAGCACCCAATGCCTTCCACCGGTCTTGTAGTTCATCTGCATAAAAAGAATTAAGTTCTTTTAGGTACCCAAACCTTTTTGGGTCCTTCAATGTTAGCAATCAAAGCTTTGGGCACCCAAATATATTTCTTCCTTTTATTTAACATGGGTGCACCAACATACTTTGCTATAGCATAGCCTTTCCTCGACTTTTGAAGCATGTAGAAAGTATCAAAATAATTTGGAGTCATTAAGGGACATGCTTCATGTGAATGACCAGTTTCATGGCATTTATGACAAAATGTGTTGCATGCTTTAACAAAAATAGTTTTAGAGTTTTGTTTCTTCCATTTCTTTTGAAAATATCCTAACCCTTCTTTTCTAAAGGAGTATTTTTGTTTACTAAGGATTAGATCAAGAGATATTTTGTCTTTGTAGCAGTTTTCTAAGCCTTTTCCAAGTTTTTGAACTTGTGCCTTAAGTTCATTATTTTCATTTATAAGATTATCACTTGAAACACATGGTGTATAAAGACTACTAGAAGGGGAATCATCTAAGTCACATGAAGTGGATACATCAACTTTAGACGAAGCATGAGTGATATCTTTAATAAGCAAGCTTTCATATGAATCTTTTAGTTCAGAGTATTGAGCGCGTAGGGAAGAATGTTCTTCCTTAAGCGCCTTATACTTCTTTTTAGTTTTTCCAAAGACTTCATTTAATTCGGTGATCATTTCGACTAAGTCATTATATGATGGATCGTTAGAGTGTACCTTTTCATCGCCTTTAGCCATAAGACAAAGGGATGATGTGTTGCCGTTTCCAAGAGCTAATCCAGCTAGCTTCTTGGTGCATCTTTCTTCATCATCGGAGTCGGAGTCGGAGCTCTCTCCGCCGGACATCCACTCTCCAAAGCAGGCTTTTTTGATTTCTTCATTCTTCTTCTTGAAGAACTTCTTCTTTTTGTTCCACGCCTTGTTCTTGTTTGGACATCTTGATGCTATATGTCCCTTCTCATGGCATCCATAGCAAATGATGTCCTTGAAGTTGTTCTGCTTTGGTCCCTTTGGTCGTGTGTCAAGGTTGACACCCTTCTTATGCAACCTGCGAAGGAGTTTTTGAGTATTTTTTATCATGAGTGCTAGATCTTCGTCGGAGGATCCATCGCTTGAATCGTTCTTGGAGCCGGCTTTGAAAGCCAAAACCTTCTTCTTTGTCTCCAAGGGTTCGGCCGCTTCTTTCTTCTCCTTCTTATGCATCTCATGGGTGATGAGGTTTCCATAAAGATCGGTTGGTGTTGTGGTCGATAAATCGGAGTTTGTGAGAACCGTAACCAAGATGTCGAAGTTTTCCGGTAAGGCCCTAAGCATCTTTCTTATAATCTCAAGGTTAGTAAAAACAACACCAAGACCCTTGAGTTCATTCACAATGTTATTCAACCGAGTAAACATGGAATCCACGGACTCAGTTGATGACATAGTGAATGTCTCATATTTTTGCCTCACCATTAGCAATTTTGTCTCTTTAACCTTGTACCCTCGTAAATTTCTTCGAGGGTGGTCCAAACCTTATGAGCAGTCATGAGATTGCTCACACGGTTGAACTCATTCAAGGATAAACCGGCAAAGAGTGTATTTTTCGCACGGGCGTTTAAATGCAGTTTTCTCCTGTCGTCCTCAGACTGACTTGCCGGATCATCTGGAGGAGTAAAACCGAGTTTAACAATATCCCATACATCAAGCCCCATAGCTTCTAGGAATACCGACTGTGCACTTTCCAATAACGATAGTTTGTCCCATCAAAGATAGGCGCACGACCGGTATGACCAAGAAGGAAATCTCCACTTGACGACATCCTCTCTCTAGGCGGTAAAGCCTAATGAATCAAGAGACTATGCTCTGATACCACGTGTTGGATCGAGGATGCCGACTAGAGGGGGGTGAATAGGAGGCTTTTAAAAACTTTTAAAGCTTAAACAAATAATTGCAAATCAAGAACAAATAATATAAGCAAGAGAAGAAAAGAACGAACACAGCAGTTTTTACCGAGGTATCGGAGACTCGCCCAGTCTCCACTAGTCCTCGTTGAAGCACTCAAGTCACTTGAGTTTTGCCTCAATACTCACGAAGAGTATTATCTACTAACAGTTGCTCCTTGTCCACTCCGGAAAGGCGAGCACCAATGCCTTGTACAAACTTGCCGAGTCTCTCTGACAATCTCCGTTCTGGAGAGATCAACGGCCACGCCTCCGAACCGTCTAGGTGAGGGCGCTCACCAACAGTAACAGGCAGCGAGGTCTTCTCTTGACCTCCAAACACGCACCGAGAAACTAAGTGAATGCAAATGCAAATGAACTGAAGTGCTTGGTGGATCGGAAAACACTCGACTTGATCAAAAGATCAAGATTTTAAGTAAAAAACTAAAGCTCAAGAGTGTATAAGAAAATGCTACTGCTTGTTGTATAAAACTCATGCCCAAAGCCCCTATTTATAGCTTCAAGAATCAAATGAACCGTTGGAGCTAGGGCTGAAAATCAGCAATTCAAACTGACAGTCAGTTTAGTGTACAACGGCCGACAAAATTTACGGATAAAAATTTGCTAGCCGTTCGTGGTCATTTATGGAAACTTGAAACCCACAACTGACAGTCAGTTATGCAAACTGACAGTCAGTTCGACCACAGACTCGACCAAAAACAAAAAGAAACTCAGTTAAAACCACTGTGGTCGAATCCCCAACTGACAGTCAGTATAGAAAAACTGACAGTCAGTTTAGTACAAAAATTTTGAGCACAAAATACACCCTCTCTGGACAATTGTCAGTTTAATTAAACTGACATTCAAACTGACAGTCAGTTCAGCAAACTGACAGTCAACCTGAACAAAAATAGTAATAACTTTAAATCTAGAAATCCAAAAGAGGTGTTTAATAGCTCGTTTGAAGGATAATTTCAAGGGCTACATTTTTGTCAACAGAAGCAAAAACCAGATCTGCCTAGATCTTTCTAAAAAGTCAAAAAACTCTTCTGCTGTAAAAAACTGAACTGAAAATCCAAATTTCTCAAATCAAGTTCAAAACAAATCCAACCAAAAAGATGCAATGCAATGACCTAAGTTTCTCGGTTTGCGTTGGAGATAAAGAGAGGACTTTCGCCACCCCTCTTTATAGTACGGTTAAAACTAAAAACAATTTTCCTAACTGATCAACTCCAAACGCCGAGATCGGTAAAAAAAATAAAGACTCATAATACCTTAGGTCTTTCGCATCTTCATGATTTTTATGTCTCGTTCTTTGCTCTTTGCGACTTGTGCTTTTATTTTACGTCGGGTTTGGCTTGTATACCGTGCATTTCTTCCCAACACAACTCTGTATCAAATAAACTCAAAAGCACAATTAGTCCGAAACACTTTGTTTTCATTAATCACAAAAATTTGGGGTTAGGCATGAAGGCCTAGATGCAACACCATGTTCTTTGGTGTACCACTTTTCCGCACGTGCTAGTTGATCTTTCCGACCGATTCGAAAAGTCTCCTTGGTGCCACTGCGGGTGGTAGTCACCTTCTTCTCTAGAATCACATCTTCGTGTAGAGGTTCGTCTCGTTGATAGACCAAGTTTTCAACAGTTGGTACTATAGTATCTGACTCATCATCTAGCATTGAAGGCTCGAAGAGTTTGAATCCTTCCCAAGGTCGCAAACCTTTTCATGGTCGCAAATCCGTTGCGAACTCGACCTGAGATCCGCCCGGATCATGACTCCCCTGTTGAGAAGGAGCCAACTCCTGTTGATGACCAACTATGAAGATGTAGAGAACGACTGGGAGTTTTGGAACGAACACACGATGAGCAATGCTACAATCGTCGGATCGAATGTATGGATAGGCGCTCATGGAGCTTGGCACCTCCGTCATGGATTGTGGCATTGGCCACTCGCGGATAGCCTTCCCCTTGTCGAGGTTGATACCATCACCGATCCCAAAGCTAGGATTGCGAAGTTTGAATAGTGGCGCCGTAGAGACAAGTTGCATGTCGTTTTCGACTAGTCGTTATGGTGATCGACTATATACATCTGCGAATAGCGCGTTGTTTTCTTCCGGCAAGCTTGCTAAACAACCACCACTTTCCCTACTCAATGCAGCACAATCCTCTTGACTAATTGGACACATCACGCTCAGCACACACTTTGAGTATGCATTGACAATCCGTTTCGCCTGATTTGCTATCAACAAGTTCTTGGTGTCGACGTGGTCATTTTTGTTGATGATGAATTTCGTCCCATCCTTTGTAAGGTCGTATTCTTGAGCTCTTCAGTGGTAATGGGCATCACGATCGTACAAGAATGGACTTCCAAAAATCACTTGGCAAATATCGATGGGGATGACATCGCATTGAACCTCGTCGATGTAACGAGCAGATATTGCAAACTTTAGAGTACACTGACTCTTGATTTGCTGATTCACGTTGGAAGTGAACCATCCCAGATGATATGGTCGAGAATGATGAGTCGTCTGCAAACCAAGTCTTCGAACCAGCCCGGAGGAGACCAAATACTTTTGGCTTCCAGGGTCGAAGATGGCTGCGACCACATCGTGCTTCACCTGTATGTTAACAGTGAACAATTCCTCTGTCGGGTTGTGGTCAATTGATGAACCCGAACCTTTCTCCTTCGGTATTGCCATTAGAGATAAGGTCGTGTCCGCCTTTTCAACCGAATCCAACTGGATAATTTCCTCTGCGAGCGGAATAGAAGTAACCATAGCTATTCGTGTGCTTGGTTCATCCCTCCTTTTTCTTTCTGGTTGCAGTTCAGGATGAAGTTTATAACACTTCTCTTTTGTGTGTCTAGCAACATGACAATGCTCACAAGTGTTACCCGTATCATGGGTACCCGCTCCGGAGCTCGTCGTGGTTGAAATCTCCCTCAAGTTCTTGTCGTTGCGGGTCTTATTCTTCTTCTTAATCGCCAAAGCAGTCGTGCTCGCGGTCGAGATGTTTTGAACTCTGAACAGACTTAGCTCAGTACTGATCAATTTCTGAAGTCCAGATGTGTATTTCTGAAATACCTGAGGATCGGACAGTGAGATGCCGACCTTTGCTTGTCGCCGAAACTCTATCGTATAGTCTTGGACGGTCTGGTCGCGCTGTTGGTACAATCTGTGCCAACGCTCCCATCTCTCCTCAAGGTAACCCATTGGATAGAATTCTTGTCGCAGAAGTCTTTTGAATTGACCCCATGCAAGGTCGTCAGCTTCACCACTAGCGATAAGGGCCTTCCACCAAGTCTTGGCGTGGTCCTTCATCTTCAAATGTGCAAATTTGACCTTTTGAGCACTACTGAACCCTTTCAGGTCAAAGTAGGTCTCAAGCTGATCGAGCCATGAATCTAACTTCTCGGCATCGATCTCCCCATCATATATGGGTATTTTAGTCTTAGCGTCGACCTTAAAGGATCCGACAGCTAAGGAGGTGTTGGCGAGTTTGTCGGTCTTATGGTCGCCTTCGTCTTCATCTTTGTCTGCCTTGCGCAAGTCTTCACCAGTCATCACACCCATAACCTTCCCTACTTCAGGAGGTACAATCATGGTCTGCTGCTTAATCCAAGAAAGCACAGTTTCCATGTCGGTGGAGAGCTTAGCTACTTATTCGGCTAGGTTAGCTTGAACGGAGGTATCGTCAGACATTGTCGGAGACGCGGCTGTAGGAACCATCAATTGATCGTCTGGAGTTTCGCTGGAGGTTTTGTAACCCTGGCGAGTCTTCACCATCCACAGGATAGGAAAGTTGCTCTGATACCAACTTGATCCGTTTGAGACCTAGCCTTGGTTTTCGCACTAGACTCGCTCAGATTCTAATATGCGGAATAACGGGATCTTACTCAGAAATACCGAAACCCAAAGGTTGAGCGAAAACACAGTTCAAAGTAATTGCACAACTCTTTATTTCAAAGAGAACTTTACACGTTAAACGTTAGACACACTTGCCTACGTCGAAGGAACTATAAGTGTCTAAAACTCAAATAAGTTCTATGACTTTTCGATGATCTAAACTAGACCTATTACAAGGTATTTATAGTCCAATCGTATGAGTACGTATCAGACTTAGTAACCTAAACGTATTAGACTCATATAACTAACTAACTAATCTTAAACAGATAAGTTTAGTTATATATATTCGGATCGGATTACAATTCCAAACAGAGAACAAATTCCTTTTCATAGTCGCGAACCAATCCATGGTCGCGAAACATTTCCGAACACGGTTAAGGTCACGAAAACGTATGTGATCAGGACTTGGTCGCAAATCCGTATGCTATCAAGACTTGGTCGCAAATCCGTATGCGATCAGGACTTGAAGATCCACCCGGATCACCCTCATCCTGATGTAGTCCCCGTTTCCTAGCTTCATCAAGACTCGCTCACTGCTCCACCTCAAGGAAATCAATCACAACACCACGCACACCGCCGGAAACATCGGCACTTCCCTCATCTCCTCCATCGGCAACCAGGGCACCAACGAGCGTGGCGAACGCGGTGACCGAGCTGGTGATCGCGGCAATGCCGACCGGCGCAAGCAAGGCAATAACCGTAATAATCGCAGCAACAACAACGGCAAGGGCGCCGGTGAGCAGTCCGGTAATCGATCAGGGCGACCCTCCGGCACACCCAACACTGTTGGTCCGTGGATCTGCTTCAACCCATTTACCAGCCAACTTCACACTGCACAGGGCACATGGCGCGGCATTGGCATCCCCTCGGCGCAGGTCTTCCTGGACCACGCCCGACTTTCACGTCCGCTTAGGCCTATGCCACCACACTAGCGCCAATCCACGGTGCACCACCCGCATTGCCTGCTCCTGCCAGTTGGGACCAATCTGGTCTGATCACGACCCTCAACATCATGGCGATCCAGCCCCAGTCGGTGGGTGTTGGGTCCTGGATTTGGGCGCTTCATCACGCATGTCCTCCGACGCCGGTATTCTCTCCTCTCTTAAGCCCTGCTCTTCTCCTTCTCATGTCACTCTATTACAAGGTATTTATAGTCCAATCCATTCAGGCCGACAACGGTTCTAAGTTTATCAACTCCACTCTTCGAGATATATTCCACCATGACGGCATTGTCCTCCGCCTCTCCTGCCCAGACACGTCCCAACAGAACAGCAAGGCCAAGCGCACCCTTCGTACCATCAATAATGTGGTCCACACCCTTCTCTTCCAAGCACACATGCCCCCGACTTATTGGGCCGAAGCTCTCGCCACCACCACCTACCTCCTCAATCGGCGCCCCTCCCAGCCCCTCCAACTTGCCACCCCCTACGAACGTCTCTACTGCACCCCACCTGCTTATGATCACATCCGCGTCTTTGGATGTCTCTGTTACCCAAACACCACAGCCACCGCTCCACATAAATTGGCTCCTCGTTCCACCACTTGCGTATTTCTCGGTTATCCCGATTCCCATAAAGGCTATCGCTGTCTCGACCTAGCCTCCCGCCGCATTCTCATTTCCCGGCACGTCATCCTTGACGAAACCACCTTTTCCTTCTCCACACAAAATCCCAACCCATCCACTGGTTCGTTGGATTTTTTGGACATTCTTGCTATAGCACCGCCGCCCCCGGTTATTCCTACCTCACCGCCAGCAACGACTGCGGTGTCTCCTCCGGTTGAGACATCCTCTGGCCCCACCGCAGTGGTCACTCATGCCGGCCCTACCGAGCGCTGATCGGCCACGCCGCCCACATCCTCGGCGACGCCAGCCTCGACCGACAACGACACATCTGCGGCGCTGCCCGCGGCCACGCCGGCCCCGACCATGGTTCCACCTGTTGCATCTAGGCTGTTATGCTTGAACTAATTTTGATGATTAATGAAAACAAAGTGTTTCAGACTAATTGTGCTGTTGAGATATTTGATACAGAGTTGTGCAAGATGATCAAGATAAACACGACAAGTCGCAAAGCACAAAGATGAGAAGCAAATTGAGATGCAAAGGACCTGAGGTAATATGAGTATTTGTTTTCACCGATCTCGGCGTATGGAGTTTGATCAGTTTAGGATTTTATTTCTTAGATTTAACCGTACTATAAAGAGGGGTTGCTAGTCCTCTCTAAATTTCTAACATAAATCGAGAAATTACTAGGTCACTGCATTGCATTCATTTCGGTTGGATTTGGTTTTGAAAGATTTGGATTTTCAGTTGAGTTTTTAACAGCAGAAGAGTTTTTGCATTTTCTAGAAAGATCTAGGCAGATCTGGCTTTTCGTCTATTGACAAAAAGATAGCCTTTTAAAATATCTTTCAAACGAGTTATTAAACTTTTCAATTGAATCTCTGAATCAAAAGTTATAACTATTTTTATCTATACTGACTATCAGTTTGCTATACTGACTGTCAGTTTCAATGTCAGTTTGTGTTAACTGACAGTTGTCCAAAGAGGTAGTTTTTTTTGAGCTGAAATTTTTTGAACTAAACTGACTGTCAGTTGTCCAAACTGACTGTCAGTTTGCATTTCGACCTCAAGCTGATTTATTTGAGTTTCTGTTTTAACTGGTCGATATTTTGGTCGAAACTGACTGTCAGTTTGTGATACTGACTGTCAGTTTGAGGTATCAGTTTCCATATACGACCACAAATGACTAGAATTTTTTTATCCGTAAATTTTGTCAATCGTTGTGTTTGAAACTGACTGTCAGTTTCCCAAACTAACTGTCAATTTGTGCTGCTGATTTTCAGCTTGAGCTCCAACGGTTCTTTTGATCTTTGAGGCTATAAATAGAGGCTTTGAGCTATTGTTTTGTACAACCAGCAGCCTCACATTCTTATACACTCTTGAGTTTTTAGTTCTTTACACAAAATCTTGATCTGTTGATCAAGTCGAGTGTTTCTGAGATCCACCGAGTGTTCTGTTCGCATCATCTACATACGTTTAGTTTCTTGGTGATTGTTGGAGGTCTAGGAGAGACCTTGTAGCTTGTTACTCTTAGTGAACGTCCTCACCTAGACGGCTTGGAGGCGTGGCCGTTGACCTCTCTTGTTCGGAGATTGTCGGAGAGGCTCAGCGTGTTTGTAAAAGGCATCGGTGCTTGTCTTTCCGGAATGGACAAGGAGCAACCACTAGTAAGAAATATCCTTCGTAGATATTGAAGCAAGACTCAATTCACTTGAGTGCTTCAACGATAATTAGGGGAGACCAGACGTGTTTCCGAGACCTCGAGAAAAATCTTATGTTTGTTCTCTCTATCTTTTCTTTTTAATATATTGAATTGTAATTTGGTTCTTCTCTTTGCAAAATTTGTTTTTATTTAAAGTTTTTAAAGCCTCCTATTCACCCCCCCTAGTCGGCATCCTTGATCCTACACCACCCGCGGCTCTTCTTCCTCGCCCCGCCCCTGGACCACACCCCATGGTCACTCGGGCCAAGGTTGGTGTTGTGCGACCCGTCGATCGGCTCAATCTGTCGGCCGTGCATGACTGCAACTTGTCGCCGATGCCCCGAACGTACCGCAACGCGCTCCATGATCTACACTGGCGCCGCGCCATGGAGGATGAGTTCCGGGCACTCTAACAAAACCGCACTTGGCCCCTCGTGCCTCGCCCACCAGGCGCCACGTCATCACCGGCAAATGGATCTACAGGCACAAATTCCACTCCGACGGTTCTCTTGCTCACTACAAGGCCCGGTGGGTCGTGCGCAGCTACTCGCAACAACCGGGCATCGACTTCGACGAGACCTTCAGTCTCGTCGTCAAGCCGTCCACTATATGGGTAGTCCTCAGCATCGTTGTCTCGCGCAATTGGCCCATGCACCAACTCAACGTTAAGAACGCGTTCTTGCATGACCATCCCCAGGAGACAGTTTATTGCCAACAACCGGCTGGCTTCGTCGATCCAACCTACCCTGACTATGTGTGCCTACTGTACAAGTCGCTCTATGGGCTCAAGCAGGCCCCCTGAGCGTGGTACCAGCGGTTCGCCCACTACGTCCATCGGCTCCGCTTCATCACCTCCCAGTCGAATGCGTCCCTATTCGTGCTTCGACAAGGCCCCGACCTGGCCTACCTGCTCGTGGACGTCGACGACATCATCTTGACGGCGTCCTCGGCAATGCTTCTTCACTCCATCACCAGCGCCCTGCACACAGAGTTCCCCATGACCGACCTCGGAACCTTGAGCTACTTCCTCGGCATCTCGGTACAGCGTTCCAAGGCGGGACTTTTTCTGTCTCAGCGCCATTACACCCAACAGCTCTTGGAGCGGGCCGACATGCTACACTGCAACCCCTCTACCACGCCTATAGACACTTGGTGCAAACTTTCAGCCACCGAAGGTGATCCGGTTGCTGATCCCACCGAGTACAGGAGCATTGCGAGCGTCCTGCAATACCTCGCGCTCACCAGGCCGGACATCGCCCATGCCATCCAGCAGGTCTGTCTAGATATGCATGACCCCCGGGCACCACATCTCAACTTGGTGAAGAGCATCCTCCGGCATCTCAAGGGCACTATCGACTTCGGCCTCCAGTTGCACGCCTTCGTCGCCCCCTCTCTCATGGCGTACTCGGATGCCGATTGGGCGAGCTGTCCTGACATTCAACGTTCGACTTCTGGCTACTGTATCTACTTCGGTGACAACCTCGTATCCTGGTCCTCCAAACGGCAGGCCACCGTGTCTCGGTCTAGTGCCGAAGCGGAATACCGCGCCGTTGCCCATGCCGTCGCCGAATGCTGCTGGCTTCGACAACTTCTCCAGGAGTTACACCAACCCATCTCCTCGGCTACGGTTGTCTACTGTGACAACGTTTCCGCCGTCTACATGTCAGCCAACCCGGTCCAACACAGGCGCACGAAACACATTGAGATCGACATCCACTTCGTCTGTGAAAAAGTCTCTCTTGGTCAAGTGCGTGTCCTCCATGTTCCGTCTCGCCAACAATTCGCCGATGTCATGACCAAAGGCCTGCCCACGCACCTTTTCCAAGAGTTTCGTTCTAGTCTTTGCGTTCGACAACGTCACGCTTTGACTGTGGGGGATGTTAGAGGGGAAATCACGATATTGCTCTCTTACCTTGCATGGCACTGTACCTCATTTAGCTTTTTCATGTATAGTTGATTAGCCTTTCCATGTATAGTTAATTACCTTGTACATTTGGCTGTAATCACTATAAGGTCAATAGAATACTAATGCCCATGGTATGGCAAATTCTCCATAGTCTCTCTCCTAATCGCACTATCATAACGCTAGTAAAACACTAAAGTTGGACACCAAAAAATTTGGAAGGTTCCCTTAGTTTGTAACGTTACACTACTTGTACGGTCAAGTGGCATGAAAAAGAGATCGAGATGTCATGTGTTTCAGCTAGCAGTTTGTACCTGGTATGATCAGCTGCCCACAAGTTTTGATGAGCCAATGAGCTGAGTAAGCTAATCACTGTTACATGATTATTTGTACTTCACTTTTCTCTTTTCCCGCAACTTTCCATTTTTGCCATTGAAAACTTATTGTTATTGAATAATACACACCGTTCCCCTGCACATATAATTAAATTAGTCTGTGTTGTGCTGCTATAAAAACTCCAGACCCCAAAATCGTTAAACCAAGGGAGATCAATCATCTCAGATATAGGAAAATTGCAAATCATATAAAGAAGATTAGATAGCTGTACTTGATAGAAAATAGCGGCATCGACTCGAAAGGTCATAGAAGTCTAACAATCCAATTAAAGCAACCATTGAATTCGTCTCCGATCGATCACCGTTCCTATCATAGTCCTCGATCAGAGAAAAGGCAATACTTTTTTAGCCACAACAGTTCCAATTCCGAGAAGAGAAACCAAGACTAGCCATATCGACTGCAAATAACAGGTAATTTTTCGGATCTTCCTTCTACTTTTTTTTTTTGAATCAGTAATCTTGCTTTTACTTGGTATTAAAGAATAGCAAATCCAGACATCTGAAGGAAGAGCATGATCAAAGTAGCCGAGAGTGCACTTGGAGTATAATGGTAAAGTATAATTGATCAAACCTTGCAGCATATGGCCTAAATGTCAACAATAGAGGCATCCAGTTTGCTATTCATACCAAAGTAAGAATTTCTCAACAAAATTGTACGTAGATATGGGAAGAAAAAGAGTGAAAACACTTCTTATTCATATACGCTTTCTGTGTTGTCTAACTTTTGCTTGTTGTTTTATTGAGTTCTTAGTTTTACTAAGAGACACATACGAGAATGGTTATGACCGAATTGATGAGTTGCAGAAACAACAAGGCACACATAAATAAAAAGAGGATGCCATGGTGTTAGCAAAGGAAGGAGGATTGTCTTGTATTCTTGACAACTGGTGGTGCGGGGAAGGGAGGCAACAACTCGGTTTTGCTTTCTTTGTGGTGAAAAAAAAAGAAAGCACAAAAAATGGTATTTATACTATTATATTTGTGGTTAATATAGGAACTTTTAGACTCATTGTTTGATTTAATAATTAGATCAGCCATGCATTATCAAAATTTAAAGAATAGGAAAAAGCTGTGCTTTGATTTGTTTATTTTCTAAGTATCCGTCATTTATATTCCTAAAAGTAATGTTATGTACTTAGAGAAAAAAAGTACTAAATATTTTATATCCCGTAGTATAGATGTGTCCATTATTATGAAAATTTCAAAAAATATTTAATGGTACTGAAATTTAGTCTTCTAATTTTTCAGATATTTATACTTTTCATATTAGTGCACTATTTAACTCCTGCTCACCCAAGAATCTGTGTGGCCATTTGTTGATGCCTTAGCGTAGCTGCACTAAAGAGAGCAAGAGATAAAAAAAAAGCTGTGTGGCCAAACACTATATAAAGCCACTCGCAACACAAGTGCGCGCTCTCTCTCTCTCTCTCTCTCTCTTCCTTCGCACCCAAGCAACAAAATCTACCACCTCTTCCAAAACCATGGACAAGGGCAGGAGCTCCCGCCCGCCTCACACTCATCGGTTCGCCGGCGGGCTGCAGCCGCCGACGATCCCGATCGACCTTCCTGGGGTGCGCGCGACGTACGCATGGCATCGCCGCCCCGCCGCAGTCGGGCTCAGCATCCTCGCCACGATCGAGGAGCAGTCCCCCGAGCCAAGCTCTGTTGACGTTGCCACGCCGCCGCGCGGCCTGCTCGAGGTGTCGAAGCTCGGGTCTGGCAACCGCCGCGCCATCAGCTTCTGTTGCTGCCGCCCCGCAGCCACATTCCTCGTCGCTGGCGTCCTTGCCCGCTGCCACCAATGCCGCAAATTCCTCCACGGAAATGACCTCTACATGTACATGTAATTAAGCTAATTACTCTACTCTAGTACTATCTTATGTATCACCCATCCAAGAAAGATCTTAACAATGGAATCGCATCATGCTATGCAGGGGGGAGCTCTCATTCTGTAGCAGTTCCTGCAGATATGAACACATAGTGAACAAGAAGCTCCAAGAGAGGCGGCGCCTCAACGCGGCGGGGGAGAAGAAGAAAGCAGACGAGGTCGGCGCCGGCCATATGTTCTTCACCTGAGTAGAAGAAGGATAGGGAATTTGTTCATGGCTATTGCCATGGCATTGGTAGAACATAAAAGAAGATAGAGGAAGGGGGGAGAGATAAGAAGTAAGTGTCGATGTGTAATACAAAATAGATGTGTGTTTGTATAGAGGGGTGTCAATTTTTTTTCTTTGCAAGAGAAGGCATGGGACTTGATTTTGAAGATAATTTTGTGATTTAGGAGATTTTGGAGAGATGGAGAAGGATTTGGAAAGTTTTGGTAGAATGTACTTCCAAGTAAATTTTAAAAATTTGAAAGTTACCAATTTTCTTAGAACAATCTTGAGCTGAGAACTGTAACCGAGAAATGGTATTCATTCTTTTTTTTTTCCTTATCATTTGAGTACTCGCTACAATTGGAAGAACGGGATTTTGTTGGAATGTATGGGAAAATTTTCAAAAGAATACCAAATATTATTAAAAATAAAAAAAAAAGAAGATCTCTATAAAATGGGTGTGATTAAGGTAATAATAATTCTTACATACAAATTTTTTTTTGATTGGGTCTAGTACTCACAATTATTGGGTGAAATTAAAGTATTTATAGTTTTTATATAAAAAAATACAAGTTTATAAAAAAGTTTGTAACATAGCCATTTCATTATAAATTTCAAACTTGTGATTTAACATTTTTTTCTATAAACAATATGAGAAGGTCAAAATCGAATTTATTAATGGCAATGCATGTTTTATAAACATTTTTATAAGATCGAATTCGGTGGTCAGCTACCTCATGCGCTGTTCAGGAGAGGATTCGTAATCTCTAGCCCTGAAAACAAAAGGTAGATTTCTTTTTTATTTATGTGGACTGCTACATCATAAATTAATAACTCTAGATCAAAATCAGTTATGAGAAGTTTAAAATTTCTTATAAAATAATTAATTATCTCAATTTCTATTCTATATTAATTTAGATTATTTAAAATTTAGTTGGATGTTTAAAATTTAAAAAATATATTCTCTGTTTTTTTGTTCTTTATCCTGAAGGAGGAGGAGTAAGGTACACACGATTCTTAGCTCTGATTAGCTAGCTGCCTGGTGCATGGGTGCATGATCGTCATGCACTCCAGAACACGTCCAATTAACTCAAAAGGTAGACCACAACTTTACACCAACCTGTGCAAACACCCAAAACGGATTATTGTCAGTTCTGAACTTAAGATAACTACAACTCACATGTTCAAGGTGGTATACACAACAGACTAGTAACATACAGCCAAAATTGTTAGACTAGTAATATACAGTCAAAATTGTTAGGCACAGTGACACATTACATCAAGCTACACCGCTGTTTTTAAACTGTACTCAACTACTGCATTGTCACGAAGCTACTAAAGCAATAAAGCTACATCTGCAAAGCATGGATGTTAAAAAGTACATATATACATATATTTGTAAAGTTGGACCATATTTAGAAGATTTAAAAAGTTCTCTTTAGTTTGTAATATTATCCTATTTATACAATCAAATGACATGAAAAAGAGATTAAAACACTATATGTCAGAGATGATAACTCATCCTTACAAACTGTCAACAAGTTTTTAAGTATATGTAGCGAATAAGTCTATCATTATCACATGATTTTCTCTACTTCACTTTTTATCTTTTCCACTACTTTTCCATTTTTATCATTGAAAACTTCTTATTATTGATAAGCACACACCACTCCGCCTACATATATAATTAAATCAGTCTGTATCACTTCACTATAAAAACCCTCGCAACAATATTAAAATTGTTAAATCAAAATAGATCCATTCTTTTAGAAATAGAGAAATTGCAAAGTATAGAAAGAAGATTGTTTCTTTATACTCCATAGAAAATAGTGGCATCAACTTGAAAGGTTCTAGAAATCTAGCAATCCAATTAAAGCAGCCATTGAAGTCGTCTCCATCTGATCACCGTGCCTGTTAGATCCCTCGATCGGAAAAAAAAAAAGCAATATCCTTTTCAACTACATTAGTTCCAATTTCAAGAAGAGGAACAAGCGTCTGACAAGATCTATTACCAATAATTAGTAAGTTTTCACTTGATACTACAAATTAGTCCATACATTTGAAAGAAGGGCAAGATCAAAGTAGCCAAAAGCATCACTTGAAGTATGATGGTAATATATAATTGATCAAATCTGGCAGCATATGGCCTAAATGTCAACATTGAAGGTGTCCAGTTTGCTCATTGTATCATGGTAAGAATTTCTCCGGCAAAATTGAAGATAAGAAAAAAAGACAATATTTCTTACTTATATATATTTTCCGTCTCGTCTAATTTTTGCTCGTCATCATATTAAATTGATCAATTTTAATGAGAAATACAATAACAACAAATATGATCTAAACTCACAGAAAACAAGGCTCAAATAAGAAAAGTAAGAAGAGGAAGCCATATTGTCAGCGAAGGAAGGAGGGTGGTCTTCTTTTCTCGATGGCCGATGGTTCGGGGGAGGGACGTAACAATTCGATTTTCCTTTCCCTGTGGATAAAAAAAGAAAGCATGAAAAGAGGTATTTCTACTATTATATCTGTGGTTAGTATAGAAACTCTTGGATTTATTGTCTGATTTGATTATTAGATTAATTATGCTGTATTGAAAGCTGTGCTTTAATTTGTTGATTTTGAAGCATCTTAGTCATTTATATTTAGCCAAAGAAATGTTGTGCAGAAAGTTAGAGCATCCACGCTTTAATTTGTTGAATTGCTGAACAACTGTATCATTTTTTTCTTGAGAATAAATTTTTTAAAAAAGATAGGTTGGTGTTGATGCTAGTAATTGGGGTTTGGCAATAATAGAGTGGGAGAGGATTAGTAGGAGTATTAAGGAGGTATTTTAGGGAGATTGTGGATTTGGTCTGATTTTGTTGTTGATATTGTTGTTATTGTAGATAGTGTAGGTCATCTGTAGGGGGATTAGTGGGGAAGTAGAATGTATCTATCTATTGGTGAGTAGACAAAGAGGCAAAAATATGATAGTGTCAATGTGAGCTGATGGGGAGGAGGTCGTGTTAGGTGTTGGAGTGTCAGTGTTGGTAGTATCTCTTGTAGTTGTGAAAGTTAAACTATGAGAGGAGACGAATGGGTATGATTTGAAAAAAAAAAAAAATGCCAACATCGACCATGAGGTTCTAAAGGCATAAAACTATGCAAATTCTAATCAACATCGCTAATAAATTATATCATAACCATAAAAAACTTTAAAAAATATTTAATTTGTATAATTTATGTTTTTAATTATCTCTAATTACATGAAACATTTTGCACAACATAAACAATCATTATCCTACAAAGTAAGAGAAAAAGATTGGTAAATATTTTCTCTCATATTGCAGGTGCATGGTTTATTTTAATAATCTCAAAAATTAATTGGTTGTATCAGAATTTTCTCTTACAATTTCTAAAATATCTACGCCTTTCAGGCCAGTGCTCTACTTAACTCCTCCGACTCCCCCAAAACAAGCATTAGTCTAAAAATTCCGTACCCAATAACCTGTGTAGTTACTTGGTGTTGCTCAAGCTAAATTAAAGAAATAAACCAAAGTTGCTCTTTTCTTAGAGTTTTTTTTACTGTTAACCCGCATTTAAAAAATAATTGCAGAACTAACCCACAGTTGTAACAATTTGTAGAAATGACCTGCCACGTCAGCTTGTCGAGCTCTGGAAGCTCGACAAGCTGCTAGTCGCACGGGCAACCACTTGTCGTGCTCCACGACCACGACAATTTCGCCAGCACTTGTCGCACCTTGAGAATTCGACAAGCTGCGGTATTATCTGGTCCTGTACCCACTCACACACACACTCAGCTTGTCGAGCTCACTCAGCTTGTCGAGCTCTGGGAGCTCGACAAGCCCCTAGTCGTGTTCCTGGAGCACGACAAGGGGTTGCCCGTGCGACTAGCAGCTTGTCGAGCTCCCAGAGCTCGACAAGCTGACGTGGCAGGCCATTTCTGCAAATTGTTACAACTGTGGGTTAGTTCTGTAATTATTTTTTAAATGCGGGTTAACAGTAAAAAAAACTCCTTTTCTTAGATTCCTTTGTGAGAGGCCAAACAGTATATAAATCCCCTCCCCACACCTTGTGCCTCTCACAACAACACACAAGTGCACACCAACCTATCTATATATCTCTCTTCCTTCACAACCAAGCAACGAATCCACCACCTCTTCCAAAACCATGGGTAAGGGCAGGAACTCCCGCTCGCCGCAACTCGCCGGCGGCGAGCTGCAATCGCCAATGAAATCCCGCAAGAACGCGTCTAGCACCGCTTCCCCGCCGTCGTCGGGCTCGGCATCCTCGCGACGATCGAGGAGCAGTCCCCCGAGCTAGTCTTCGTCGACGTCGCGGTGCTGCCGCGCTTCCTGCTCGAGGTGTGGAAGCTCGACTCTGGCGACCGCCGTGCCACCGGCTTCTTCGGCTGCCGGGGCGCAGCCACGTTCCTCGTCACCAGCGTCTTGGCCCGCTGCCACCTCTGCCGCAAATTCCTCCATGGAAATGACATCTACATGTACATGTAATTAAGCTAATTACTCTAGTCAAGTACTATCCAAGAAAGAATCGCCATTAATGGAATCATATAATGCTGTGTGGGTGCTGTGCAGGGGGGATCTTTCGTTTTGCAGCATGAACTGCAGATATGGGCACATGGAGAATGAGAAGCTCCTACAGCGGCGGCGCCTCGACACGACGGGGAAGCAACAGGCGGACGAGGCCGCCGATGGGCGTATGTTCTTCACCAGCGTCACGGCGGCCTGGGTCGAAGCAGGCGAGGGAATTCATTCATGGCAATTGCCATGGTATTGGTAGAACAAGGATGGAAAAGAGAGTTGTAGAGGTGTGACAGAAAAGAGAGGAGGGTTTGTATAGAGGATAAGAGGAGTTGATTTTGATTTTTTGGGTGGATTTTACAATTTAGTGTGATTCTGGAGAGATGGAGGAGAAACGTTTCGAAAGTGTTGGCAGAATGTAGTTTCTTTCCAACTTCTCAATTGGTGAATTTTGTTACCGATTTTCTAAGAGCAATCTTAAGCTAAGAACTATCATTGAGAAATGAGTGTTCTTTCTTTTGTTTTTTTCTTTATCATTTGAGTAATTGCTACAATTAGAAGAATCAAATGTATATACATACTGGCTTGTCACCATGATTGATCTCAGAGTTTCAATTTGGAAAGGAGTTATTATACTTTGAGGTGCTTTGCCTGCTTGTTTTTATTTTTGTATCAAATTAAGGATCTATTGATATGTCTCAGTACAGTTCTCTTGCGAGTTTCCTTCAACAAAGTACACATTAGGGAAAGATTTAACAAAAAATGGTGTAGATGATGTACTTATCTAAAGATCTAAAGATCTTAGAGAACTAAAGTCAACATCAAATGCTAGAAAAATAATCCTATGCGGCCTACCGTCTAATGCAAACTTTGGTTTAAATCAAAAGTACCATAATATTTCTTTCGTTAAACTAAAATTGATAGACATCAATGATGCATATTTGGTTTGAGTACTATTATACTTTTATATCGTAGTAATCTTTCACGACAAAAATAAAAATTCTAAAGATGATTAGTATTTGACGGGTTATATTTTTTTCAAGCATGCAATTAGTTTCCAACACATGGCAATGCTTCAAATTGTATGGTAGACCAAGGTATTTGATGGGCTAGGTAAAGTCTCAAAAAAAAATTCAATTTGACAAAATAGAATAGGTCTTAAACACTTAGTAGGGTGGGCCAAACCGGCCAGCCTCAACTTGGGTCAAGTGGACCTTTGTTATTTTGTGGGAAAACCAAAACTCAATTCATGTTGCATAGCACCCGATTTGCTAAAGGATCTAAGACGCTATGCCTGAGTGGAGCTAAGTGGACCTAAATGCCGAGCTTGGTTGGCCCAAGGCGAACCAAATTCGATTAGATCTATTGGACACCAACTTTATATGCAGTACTCTCCACAAATTCTTAGAAGCTTTTTGATTAGCAAATTGCATCATGCGTGTGTGGATGGACCTCACATACTCTATCTAGAACACATCAAAATTACTTCGAAGATAAACCACGCCTTTATAGACCATGGATCACATGCTTCGGGTGGTATTTACAATGGACTGGCATTACATAGCTAACTTAGTTTGTTCAGTGGCTGACGTTACATCACACTACTCCACTGCTTTTAAATTGTGCCCAACCACTGCGTTATCATGATGCTAGTAAAATTACAGGTGCAAACTACTTATATTAATACATACATACAAATATTCCTAACATCATACATCAAAAAGTTTTGAAACGCTCTCTTTATAGTTTGTAGTGTTGCTTTGCCTGCACGACCAAGTGGCACAAAAGGAGAGACCAGACGTTGAGTGTTTGAGCTGTTAGCCCACACTTTAGGTTGTCTCCAACTACGGCGCGATGGTCAGTGTGCGTTGACGAAGGCAACCACGTACTCGTCATTTGCTCGGTGTGATGGGACGCATGCGTGTTTCAGGCGGAGGTGAGTGACGGGCAAACGCGCATCGACAAGTACATCACTGTTGGAGACCAAAGCAATGTTTCATAACGTGTTTTTGCGGGTCCCACTAAAATTAAAATTGTCTAATTTTACTCATGAATTTTAAATCTGATAAGTGGGTCCACAGAACAAACAGTCTCACTGTCAATGAGAGGTATTTTTGTTGCCCGCGTGAATAAACCGTATAGCGTGGATCCCACCACTGTCGAATTTACTTTGTGTCAGTGTACAAGCACCATTCGTAATTCGATAGGTCTTACTGATAGTTGTGTCCCACCTAATTTGTTCCTACATTTCAATGGAGTAAATAAGGGGCGCTCACAGTAAAATTGATAAAAGTGGGTCCCACCAACTGTGTTGAGTGCTGTTGTCTCGTTGCCTTCACCCACGCGTGTGAGTTTGACCCCGTCTCACTGACGGGTGGATCCACATTTTCTCGGGCCCTCTTGTAAGTGAAAAATGAAAATTTGACCATTGTATTTATATATTTTAGCCCTCATTTTTTATTTTAGACCTCGTTTTTCATATATTTGCACAAAGGTCCTTCCACCTGACTGCCAATATTTAAGTCTTGATTTTTTTGTATTTTGGGTCTTGAGTTTAAACAAAATTACAGATTGGTCCTACACTGAGATTTTATTATTGTAAGAATGTGGGGTCTGCGTTAAGAACCAAGTAAGAGTCAAACTATAGATTGTCCTTGCAAGCATGACAAGAAATATTTTGTTTAAAAATTAAACAAGAGTCAAACTTGTTGGAAACAATCTTATGTGATAAGTGAATAGTTTTCTTGGTCCACTTTCCACTTTTCTAACGGAAAAACTTTATATTATTGATTAGTGCATGCACAACTCCACCTACACGTAGTTAAATCAGTTCATATCACGGCTTTATAACCAAATCTGCTCCCAATACTGATGATTTCTAGATCTTTCTTTCACCTTGTACAGAAGAGTTGCAAACATTGACATATGAAGAAACAGTAAGGTCAAAGTAGACAAGACCTTCGCTTGAAGAACAATGATAAAATAACTAATAAACCTTGCAATATATGCCTAAATGTGAACAATATTGTTTGGCATGATACTTGTCTCAAGGTAAGAATTTCGTCAACAGTATTATAGATAACAAAAAAAAATCCTTCTTATTTGCATATACATTCATCTTGCCTAAATTTTGTTTATTACTATAATCAGTCATGGTCAAAGTGATGAAGTGTAAGTAATAAGATACACAGAAGAAAAGAATTAATAAAATAAAGTCATACTCCCAGTAAAGGTAGAAGGAGGATCTTCTATTCCCATCAACCGGAGATGTTGGTAGGGGAGCAAGGGCAAAGAAGAAATGAGTCAGTTTTTCTTTCGTTGTGGAAAAGAAAAGAATGCATGAAAACTATTCTATTATTAAGTTTGTGGTTAGTATGAAATCCTTAAATTTTTTGTTTGCTTTAATTATTAGATGTTGAAATTTATATAATAGGAAAAATTGTGTTTTACTTTGTTAAATTTCTAATCATCCAAGTCATTTATATTAAGTGAAACTAGTCATTTATATTAAGTGAAACTAGTCATTTATATTAAGTGAAATTAGTGTTGTCCACAAAATTAGAGTTTCCTCCTTCCATTTATTTTCTTGAGAGAATTGTCTAAAAAAAAATAGATCGGTATTAGTGCTAGTAATTAGAGTTAGGACACCGATATATATGGGGAGGGAGGGTTAGTGGGAGGGATATCAAGGTGAGGGTTCAATGGAATTGTGATTTGGGCTGCTGATTGCTGTTGTTGTTGTTGTTGATGTTAAAAATAGTGTTGGTGGCTAATAGTAGGGTTAGAGGGGGGCGGAATTTGTCTGGTAGCGAGCAAACAAAGAGGCAAAAGATGTGATGGTGTCAAGCTCAATAGATGGAGGGTGGTCGAGTTTGAGGTGATTGGGTTCAATAGATAGATAAATATGAAATATCTTTGCATAGTCACGTTTGTAACCCAAAATATATGAATTGCTCATCATTGTCACAAACAAATTTCAATGTCAACATAAACAAATTTAAATCAATATTATTTGTTCCCTTTATTTTTTTTTACTATCTATAGATTATAGTTAACTATGGCATATCCCATACTACAAGTATCCAAGTTCTTATTGTTATTTCAAAAATTAAGTAGATGATGTCAGGATTTGATCCAACAATCTTTCAAACGTCTACATTATTTAAGAAAGTGTTCTAGTCAACTCCTCTCATTGCCCACCAACCTGTGTAGCCATTGATGTTGTTCTTAACACTAGCATCCTCCACGATCGAGGAAAAAACTCCTGCACCAATATTGATCGCCATCATCGTGGAGCCGACGTGTGGCTTGCTCGGGGCGTTTGATCTCAGTTGCGGCGGGCACTATGCCACCAACTTCAGCTGTAGTCGCCCCTCTACCAAAATCATCGTCATCGGTATCTTGGCTCGCTACCACCTACGCCACAAATCCAAGACAGATTATAACAATTGCATCATATATGCATCATGTTGTGCAAGGGGGAGCTCGTGTTCTGCAGCGACTACTATAGGTGCAAGCACATGGGGATCGAGAAGCGGGTGAGGAGGAAATGGAAGCATAGGCCAGAGGAAGAGGAGGAGCTAGCAAAGCTGTTGACGGGCCTGAACTCCTTACCATGGCTGCCAAAGTCGAAAAAGGAGAAGGAAGTTGTTGAAACAAAAAAGAAGAAAAATAGGAGGTGAAATAAGAAATAAGTGTGGAGGTGTAATAGAAAAGAGATGAGAGTTTGTATAGAAAAGGGTTCTTGTATTTAATTTTGATTTTTTGGGGGATTTTGCAATGTAGTGTGATTTTGGGGAGATGTTAGAAGAGAAGGCGTTGGAAAGTTTTGATGGACTGTAGCTTCCAACTTCTCAATTGTAAATTGGAATGTCCTAGTTTTTTATTGAGCAATCTTGACCTGAGAACTATTATTGAGTAATGGATGCATGTCGAAAGAAGTTATTGTTCTTTGGAGTGCAATGGTTGATTGATTTTCTTTTTATCAAAGAGTTTATTGATATGTATTCTCTTGCTAATGTCCTTCATTAAATGGACACACTGAAAAAATAGTAGAAATGGTGTAGTAAAGAACTACAATTGTGTAGTTTATAAAGAAAATATAATTACATTCTTTGTGAGTTGTAAGTATCACACCAATAGTTGCAATGATGAACAAAGCTCCTAGGAATTTTTTGTACAGATATACCAGAAAAAAATAATTACAGATATAACCCGGAACTTTTAAAAATGGCAAAAATGACTCTCAGTCGCGACTGAACGCTCGTGACTGAGCTTCAATCGCGACCCCAGATCGCGATTGACGAGGTGGCAGCGCCCAAATGCCCCGCTGGCGCAGCCACCCGCCACGTCGCCCTTCAGTCGTGAGTCCGACTCGCGACTGAAACCCGCACCTTTCAGTCACGAGCCCGGTTCGCGACTGAAGGTCGTAGCTAGCAGTATATAAGTTTTGTCCTTTTTAGAAACGCCACTTTCATATTCATTGTACTGAATTTGCAAAACAAATTTCTACAGAGAGAAGGGAAGAGAGGAGGAGGGGAAAGAGGAAGAAGGAAAAGTTCGTCGATACACCCATTTTGATTTTCGGCAGTGAGGTACATATTCCTTGACATGTAGATAACATTTCTATTTATGTATTTATTTTATTTTAGGGTTACCGAAAATTAGAAATTTAATTTTGGTACCACCCTAGGATGTAGGATAGATAAAAACTTATTTTGCCGCTTCACCCTAGGATTTAGGACAGATAAAAACTTACTTTTTCACAGCAAAAGCATTCGACAAAATCTGGAACTCTGATTAAATTTGAGCTAGAGCGAAAATAGAGTAATTAGAGTATTTAGAATCTAGGTTTTGTCGAGGTTAAAAATATAAGATCTAGGATGAGATTCTGAGATTCCCGAAGAAGGAGATTTTACATTGAATAGTGTTTGGGAGATATCCCCTGAAGCAGATCAAGATTTGGAGTTGATTTGAGGTTTTTAGCCTTTCCAGGCTTTTGGAAAATCTGAAAAGGACTAATCTGCAATACTTGAGGAGTGATTTGTGAGAATGACCTTGGTGATGGAATTCTCGTGCCAACTTTGTGGATTAAGGTATTGACATACCCTAGATCATAATCCAAAGATAATTTGATATCGACTAGGGCAAGATTTGATCAAATCGGCTTTTTGAATTTTAGAGTTCTTAGGGTAATTAGGATATTAAATAATTCCGTTTTCGAAAACAGACTGAGAGTGATAATTATGGGAGTTAGAGATCAAATTTGATCTGGCTTCTGAAGGCTTTTGTACTCAAGGTAATTAGTAGGCCATATCTGGATGGTCTCCTAAAAACTTACTTTTCCGCTTCACCCTAGGATTTAGGAGAAATAAAAACTTATTTTCCGCTTTAGCTTAGAATTTAGGACAGATAAAAACTTAAATTTCTGCTTCACCCCAGGATATTTGTTTAGGTGACTCTCATATTTCCTGGTTCACAGCAGGGTTTAGAATAATTTTAGGTTTATCGTAAGATTTTCACAGAATCATAAAAAATTGATGTTTTAACCTAATACGGAAATTTAAATTGAATAGGCTATGGAGCAACCTAATATGGTATCCGTTTATTACAGAGCTGGTATAATCCGTAATGGAGCCAACGATAATGATTTAAGTGCGTGTACTCATGTTTATGGTCAAATGGCATAGACACAATCAATGTCTCTTAGTGACTTGGAGATGTGGTTAGTCGAGTTCTTACAACTCAATCCTGCGACAGATAATGTCAGAGTTGAAGGCCTGGTGCCAGAAGGAAATAAATGGATGTTGAAGAAACTTAGAGGGGACAAATCGTGGGGTTCATTTGCACGATTTGTAACAAATCCAGCCTGTAGTGGCGGAGTCTTCGTTCTTTATGTTAAAATATTGAATGTACAAAGTTAAGAAGGCAGTCATTCCGTACGAAGAGCACGGAGCACCGGTAATGTCCGTAATGAAGGTGCCGATGGCAGTGTCAATGTCAGTGCCAATACTAGTGTCAATGACAGTGTCCATGGTAGTGCCGATGCCGGTGCCAATCATGCAGATGCAGCTGATGAATTCCCGGAGTTGAAGGAGAATTTTAACAAGGAGGACTACACTGATCTGTGAAATACATACGAATCTCTTGAAGAACCCACAGAAACGCAGGATCCTATGAATGAATGGACTAATCCATCATCCTTGGTTTTGACTGTGATTCCTAAAGATCTGAATTTGCGATGGTCTTACAACGAAACAATCGTTCAGCTCAGGCAGTTGTTTCAAAGCAAGAAAGATGCGAAAAAAGCCATCACAACGTGGGCCGTTTCGCTGAATAGGCCATTCTGGGTGGATAAATCAACTCCGAGTCTGTGGACTGTGAGGTGCTTAGTCGCTGACTGCCCGTGGCTCATCCGTGTCACCCGACCAAAAGATGAGCCTTTCTTTCATGTGACCAGAGTGTGCGACCACAGATGTTTGGCGGAGGGCATGTTGCTGCAGCACAAAAATATTACCTTCGATTTTGTTGCCATTTGGATACTCCCAGTACTGAAAGAAAACACGGCAATGGCACCGAAAGTGATTGTTGCACATGTCGCGGAGAAGCACGGTACAAGATCAACTACGCGAAAGCATGGAGGGCTAAACAAAGGGCGCTAGAGGAGCTATTTGGGACATATGTTGATCCGTTTGAGACCTAGCCTTGGTTTTCGCACTAGGTTCGCCCAGATTCTAATATGCAGAATAACGGGATCTTATACCCAAAACCCAAAGTAATCGCACAACTCTTTATTTCAAAGAGGACTTTACACGTCGAACGTTAGACATACGTGTCTACGTCGAAGGAACTATAAGTGTTTAAAACTCAAATAAATTCTATAACTCTTCGATGATCTAAACTAGACCTATTACAAGGTATTTATAGTCCAATCGTATGAGTACGTATCAGACTCAATAACCTAAACGTATTAGACTCATATAACTAATCCTAAACAGATAAGCTTAGTTATACACATTCGGATCCGATTACAATTCCGAACAGAGAACGAATTCCTTTTCCTGGTCGCGGACCAATCCATGGTCGCGGACCCATCCATGTTCGCGAATCCTTTCCGAACACGGTTAAGGTCATGAAACCGTATGCGATCAGGACTTGGTCACGAAGCCATATGCGATCAGGACTTGGAGATCCTCCCGGATCATGACTCCCTTGTTGAGAAGGAGCCAACCCCTGTTGCGACCTCTCGATCAAACTGGAGATGTGGAAATTGGGCTTGTCCATCATCTTTGGTGTACCACTTTGCCGCACGTGCTTATTGATCTTTCCGACGGATTCGAAAAGTCTCCTTGGTGCCACTGCGGGTGGCAGTCACCTTCTTTTCCAGAATCACATCTTCACGTAGAAGTTTGTCTCGTTGATAGACCAAGTCTTCAACAGATGGTACTATAGTATCTGGCTCATCATCCAGCATTGAAGGCTCAAAGAGTTTGAGGTGCTCAACATTAACAACTGAGTAGATATCCATGTATGGAGGTAACTCGAGCTGACAAGTATTATTACCCACTTTCCGCAAAATCCGAAAAGGACTATAACAAATGGGTTTGAGTTTCTTACCTTCACCTCTAAGTCTCTCCTTACTCAGATGTAACCATACCATATCACCTTCTTGAAATTGCGCATCAACTCGGTGCCGATCATGTCGCGCCTTGTACTTGAGTTGAGCTTTCAGCAAGTTCTGTTCAACCTCACGATGGAGTCGTTGATACCTTCCAGGAACTTTTGTGCTCGATCCTGATCAAATGCTTCCTTGCTGTTCTGTGCTGAGGTAGAGATCAAAAACTCCATGTTGAATGGACTCTGTGGTAGAAATCCTAAACAGACCTCAAACGAGGACTTTCCAGTCGAACCATGCACTGCTCGATTAAAAGCAAACTGCAGGTATGGTATGCTTTCATCCCAGGTCTTCGGGTGTTTCAAGTTATATCCTCTCAAAAGATGAACAACTATACGATTTACCACCTCGGTTTGACCATCAGTTTGTGGATGAAAAGCAGTACTCCTTTTCAGCTTGGTGTCCATCATCGTCCAGAGCGATCGCCAAAAGTGACTAAGGAACCGGGTATCGCGATTAGACACAATAGAAGTCGGCAGTCCGAAGTGTGTCCAAACGTGTTGAAAAAATACCCGAGCTGCTTCTTCTCCCGTGATAGTCTTTCGACGAGGTATAAGAACGATCATTTTGGAGAACCGATCAACGACCACGAATAGATAGTCGTTGCCACGTCGGGTCTTAGGCAATCCTCCCAAGAAATCCATGGATATGCTCTCCCATGGTCGCGATGGAACTGGAAAAGGAGTGTACAAACTTAATTTTCGGTTTGCCAGTTTCGAGATGCTGCAGAGACCACAGCCTCGAACAAAACTAGCCACATCTTGCTGCATACGCGGCCAGAACACATGTCGGTGAAGATTTTGCAACGTCTTTGTAACCCCAAAGTGACCAGCTACCTTCGATGTGTGCGCTTCTCGCATCCATTGAATTCGAGGTGCTCCACAAGGTATGCAAAGTAAATTGCCCTTGTACAAGAGTCCTTCTTGACGAACGAACTCTGTAGGGTTCCCTGTTTCGACCTCAGTCAGTGCTATTTGAAAATCAGGGTCTTCACTATACATAGTGACATAGTCATCATGACATGAGGGCTCGATCTGCATGAACGCTGATAAACAGAGGGTCGTAACTGGTGGTCGCGACAACATGTCCGCCAATTTGTTGTGTACGCCCTTCTTATACTTAATCACCAGATTAAACTGCTGCAGATACGACATCTACTTCATGTGCCGAGCTTGCTGTAGCTTGGACTGAGTTTGCAAATATTGCAATGGTTGATGGTCGGTGTGGACAACCGTCTCTTTTCCCAAGAGATAACACCGCCAATATTTTACGGCCTGATGCAGTGCGCATAACTCTTTATCATAAGTCAGGTAGTTCTTCTGAGCTCCCTGGAATAACTCGGAATGATATGCCACTGGTCGACCTTCTTGCATGAGCACTGCGCCCATTGCATAACCTGAGGCATCGGTTTTTAGCTCGAACGGTTTCTGGAGATTCGGCAAAGCTAACATAGGTGCCTCGCTGATCTTCCTTTTCAGCAAGAGAAACGTGTCCTCATGTTTCCCTATCCACTCGAACTTCTGATCGATCCTGGTTAATGTATGCAATGGAGAAGCCACAATCGAGAAGTGTCGGATGAACTTCCGAAGATATTGGCATGCTCCCACAAAACTACGCACATCCATAACTGTTCGCGGTCGCGGCCATTCGCGAATCACTTTTACCTTGTCTGGGTCGATTTGCAACGTACCGTTGCCGACTAGGAATCCAAGGTAAAGTAGAGTTTGCTGGCCGAACTCGCACTTCTTACGGTTGAGGCGAAGTCGATGTTGCCGAAGCTGATCGAACACCTTTTCGACATGAATGAGGTGCTCATCCCACGAACGACTATAAACTAATAAATCGTCGAGGTACACTATCACAAAGTCGTCGATGAACTGTCTCAATACGTCATTCATAAGACGCATGAAAGTTGCCGGGGCGTTGCAGAGACCAAACGGCATGACCAGCCATTCGAACAGACCTTGTCGTGTTTTGAACGCGGTCTTCCACGTATCCTGATATCCTGACTTAAAATCCAACTTGGAGAAGACAACAGCATGCTTCAATTGGTCTAGCATGTCATCAATACGAGGAAGGGGGTACCAGTTCTTGATGGTGATTGTCGACGATTCGGACTCGGAGTCCTCAGCCGAACTTATGCAGAATTTGTAATTGTGAGACCTTTCAAGATGACCCTTCGGGAAGGTATGCTGAACAATAGTGAACAGGAGCACAGAGAGTTTAGACAGGTTCGGGCCCTCGATGGTGGGAATAAAAGCCCTACGTCCTGTTGAGATTTCACTAAGTGTGGTAAAAGGTTTACAAATGGAGGAAAAAGTCCTCACAGGCGAGGATTTTTCCTGTAAGAGTGTACAAGGATAAGCCAAAGAAGGCTTACTAAAATACTATATGAGGTGTGCCGTAGACTTGGCTAACTTGGATGATTTTGGGTTTCTTGATCTTCCGATCTCTCGGTTGATGTTTCGGATCCTCCTCCTCATTGATGCTCCATGGCATCCTTTTGTACTGTTTGAAAGGGTGCCATGTAGAGGAAACTGCATCAAACGGTTGCACGAACGGTTGGATGCGGTTTTTTGGAACTGCTCTTAACCTCCACGCAGGTTAAACACGTGCTATTCACGGATAACTGTATGTGTTAACCTTCTGACGGTTGATTCTCCACGTGTAGGAATCTTCGGGATACTTAGAATATCCTGTTGTACGGGCAACCGAAATAGATAAATCCCAAGTATCCTGATCGGCAGATGTTCTGACCGCGGGATATTGGCTGACCGCGCAATATCCCGAATGTGTAGTTCGCGTATAGCTTACGAACCTCTGATCGCGCAAGGCTTACGGTCTGACCGCATAAAGCTGCGACCTGATCGCGTAAAGCTTGCGACCTCATGGTGATGCCCCTCAGAATAGCTTGAGTTCGCATCACCAGATACATGTCTGGTTCGAACTTGTCTTGAACCAAAAGTTTATTAGAAATGACCCGGGTGTCAATCCTCGTCAGCGATCTTGTCCAATGCTCGATAGTCGATGCACATACGCCAAGTCCCATCTTTCTTTGGTACTAACACCACAGGAGATCCACAAGATGAACTACTTGGTTGAATGACACCTTCGTTCAGCAACTCACCAAGTTGTCTCTTGATCTCTTCATTCTCCAATACTGAGTTGCGATACATACTCAGATTGGGCAGTGTCGCATCGGACACAAGCTGAATTTTGTGCTCGACTGGTCGTTTCGGCGGACGACCCTGGGTAGTCTCGAACAGATCACTGTATTTCTCCAACAGTCCCGACAAACGACCAGAATTCTCTTGGCACGCCAACGACAATGCTAGTCGAGTACCCCCACTTTGACCAATGGATCGAATCATGACAAGCACATACTTGTGACATGCATTAACGATCCGTTTGGTTCGATTTGCCGTAATCAAGTACGAAGTGTTGACATGGACGTCTCTACTGATCACGAACTTAACTCCGTCTTTGGTGAGGTCGTACTCTTGCGCTCGCCGATGGAAATGAGCATCTCGATCATACAGATACGGACTCCCAAATATCACCTGACAGATATCGATAGGGACAACATCGCATTGCACCTCATCGACATATCGTGCAGAGATCGTAAACTTCAACACACACTGACTCATAATCTATTGATTCACGTCGGATGTAAACCAACCCAGCGGATATGGTCGCGGGTGTGTGGTTGTCTTCAAACCAAGTCGCCGAATCAGTCCAGCGGAGACCAGATTCTTCTGACTTCCTGGATCGAATATCGCTGCGACCACTTCGTGCTTCACTTGGACATTAATGGTGAACAAGTCCTCATTAACCCAGTTCACTCGGACAACTTCTTCGTCGGGTGAAGTCGCAGTAGCCGTGACTGTTCTTTTCCCTGGTCAGTTTTTCTTTGGTCGAAGTTCAGGATGAAGCTTGTAGCATTTGTCCTTGGTATGTCCCGCGACTTGACAATGTTCACAAAAGGCACCCGTGCCCGATTTTGAAGCGTTCTTCTTCGGACTCTGCTTTTTCTTTGTCGAGGTCACACTTTCCTTCGTGTTTTTGTCGCTACAGGATTTGTTCTTCTTCTCGATCGCCATAGCAGTTGTGCTTGCGGTCGCGATGTCTTGGACGCCGAACAGACTTAGCTCACTACTGATCGATTTCTGAAGTCCAGATGTGTACTTCCGAAATACCTGAGGGTCGGATAGTGAGATGCCAATGACCATTGCTTGTCACCGAAACTCTGTTGTATAGTCTTGGACGGTCTGGTCGCGCCGTTGGTACAATCTGTGCCAACGCTCCCATCTCTCCTCAAGGTAACCCATCGGATAGAATTCTTGTCGCAGAAGTCGTTTAAATTGACCCCATGCAAGGTCGTCAGCTTCACCACTGGCGACAAGGGCCTTCCACTATGTCTTGGCGTGGTCCTTCATCTTCAAAGGTGCAAACTTCACCTTTTGAACGCTACTGAATCCTTTCAGGTCAAAGTAGGTCTCAAGTTGATCGATCCAAGAATTCAGCTTCTCGGCATCGATAACCCCATATATATGGGTATATCAATCTCAGCGTCGACCTTAAAAGATCCAGCAGCTAAGGAGGTGTTGGCGAGGTCGTCAGTCTTGTGGTCGCCTTCGTCTTCATCTTCGTCTGCCCTGCGCAAGTCTTCACCAGTCTTCGCACTCATACCCTTCCCTACTTCAAGAGGTACAATCATGGCCTGCTGCTTAATCCAAGCAAGCACGGTTTCCATGTCGGTGGAGAGCTTAGCCACTTGTTCGGCTAGGTTAGCTTGAACGGAGGTATCGTCAGACATTGTCGGAGATGCGGCTGTAGGAACCGTCAATTGATCGCCTGGAGTTTCGCCGGAGGTTTTGTAACCCTGGCGAGTCTTCACCATCCACAGGATAGGAAAGTTGCTCTGATACCAACTTGATCCGTTTGAGACCTAGCCTTGGTTTTCGTACTAAGCTCGCCCAGATTCTAATATGCAGAATAACTGGATCTTATACCCGAAACCCAAAGTAATCGCACAACTCTTTATTTCAAAGAGAGCTTTACACGTTGAGCGTTAGACATACGTGTCTACGTCGAAGGAACTATAAGTGTCTAAAACTCAAATAAGTTCTATGACTCTTCGATGATCTAAACTAGACCTATTATAAGGTATTTATAGTCCAATCGTATGAGTACGTATCAGACTCAATAACCTAAACGTATTAGACTCATATAACTAATACTAAACAGATAAGCTTAGTTATACACATTCGGATCGGATTACAATTCCGAACAGAGAACGAATTCCTTTTCCTGGTCGCGGACCAATCCATGGTCGCGGACCCATCCATGTTCGCGAATCCTTTCCGAACACGGTTAAGGTCACGAAGCCGTATGCGATCAGCACTTGGTCGCAAAGCCGTATGCGATCAGGACTTGGAGATCCTCTTGGATCATATGTTGAGGCATACAACCTCGTACTGTGTCTCCTTCGGCACATATGCGAAGCCAATCTGGGCACAGTCAGTGAGATTGTTGATACACCGGCAATCGGTTCGGATGGTTCTGTAATACCTGGATGCATGGTACTGCGGAGATTTTTCTGGACATTCTAGCAGTGCTTTGCATCTTTTAGGTACATTAGACCCGTGCTTTGCATTGACGGGATGTTCTTGACCAGAAAATACTAAGGTACCCTATTGACTGCCGTGGCAACTGATGCCAACGGCCAGCTTCTCCCCTAGTGTACGCCGTGGTCGAGGGGGAGAACTACAGCAGCTGGCTTTGGTTCTGGGGCAAGCTGAAGAATGAGGTGGTCAAAGATCGAGTGCGCATGTGCTTGATCCACGATCGAAACAGAGGAATTTTGAGTGCGATAGAGTACATGCAATCTGGAACGAACCCATCTATGACCTGGGATCTTGTCGTTGGTGCTCTCGGCATCTTGCCGCAAATTTTCACACCCGTTTCAAGAGTAAGCGCATGATACAAGTGTTCAAAGTCCTTGCCAAGCAGAAATAAGAGTCGGAGTTCTCGGCTATATGGAAGTCGTTGGAAGAGAGTACGTTGAAGTAATGCCACAAGGCAGGTGAGCCTGAAGATGGCGATGCTACTAGCAAGGGAAGTAGCAGGAGGAGTTTAAGGTTCGCTGAGTGAATTCAGCCCAAACCCAAGGAGAAGTGGTCATTGCTACACAACACTTCCAAGGCACGGTACAGACTCATGACGACAAATCTCGCCGAGGTATACAATTTCGTCTTGAAAGGTGTGCGATACTTACAACTCACTGTCTTGGTTGAGATGACATTCTACCGCACAATAGCATACTACGACAATTGGAGTTCGGCGGCAAGAGTACTTGTGCACGACCCTGCAGTACATTGGTCTAGAAAGATTCATGATTACCTTGAGTTTCGGACGAGGAAGGCCTTGACACACGATATCATAGTGCTGAGCCGTTTGAATGGAAACTACGAGGGTCAGCTAAAGCAGAGATTTGTTCATGGCACATTGAGAGCAGGTCGGGTCCACGAATGTACGATCGTAAATGAAAAGGCTGAGTGTACCTGCAACAAGCCTCAGCTGTTACACCTTCCTTGCTCCATGTTATCACTGCATGAGTAGTTCGTGGAATCAATGCGACACAGTACATATCAGAATATTATACTCTACAATACTTGTCAAAAATGTGGGATGGTGTCTTCCACGGGTTTGCTACGAGAGAAAACTATCGAGAGATTTCGCCGGAAGATGCCGTCACGTGGATTCCAGACAAGAGGCTCTTTGTGGGCCATACTGGCCGACATCGAGTCAGGCGGATACGCAACGACATGGATGCGGTGGAGCGCGGACATGCCCTTTGTAGATGCACCGTGTGCAGGCAGCCTGGGCACACAAAAAACCAATGCCCACAGGTGGCTGGCACGTTGACGAACTGAAGCAACGAACGTCTATCTGTATTTCTTTTCAATTTTTTTAGTATTACTATAATGTGATGTTGTGAATTTCATTAAGTACATCTGTAATATCTGTTAACTGTCATATTGTGAATTTCATTAACTGTGTCTATAATATCTCTTAACTGTGATGTTGTGAATTTCGTTAATTGTGTCTGTAATATCTGTGGCCGTCTGTGATGTTGTCAATTTTGTTAACTGCGTCTGTAATATCTTTAGCTGTGTGATGTTCAAATGTACGATAAATGCAGGTATGGCGGACGACCAACAGCTCCCCGAATTGATTGATCAGCACCACAATCAGCATCACCGTGCTCGGCGCCTTCTGTAGGGCACCATTCTGCCCGCTCTGTACATGAGGACACCGCAGGAGATGTGGCCCCTAGATGGCCGGTTTGTGCCTCATTTGCTTGAGGCCGGACTCCTGCCGTTCGTCCGCATGGTAGATAAGGCCAGCCGATTCCCTATCGGGCCCGCCGATTCTCTTTCGATCGAGCCCTTATTAGTGCGCTTGTCGACCGATGGAGACCCGAGACGCACACCTTCTACTTCAGCTTCGGTGAGCTCACCATCACGCTGGAGGATGTCAGCATGCTTCTCGGCTTGCCTATTCGTGGGGACATATATGTCCCCGCCGCCACTGATAAAGCTGCATGGTGTTTGCATTTCCTGCAACGCTTCGAGGGTGTAGGGCCAACGGGGGGATTTGCATAGACTGTGGGAGTTGCCCAAACCTACCTACACGCTGTCCACGACCCTGCATTCCCTGTGGCCTCTCTAGAGGAGGTCTTCAGGCACCACCTTGAGGCATACTTGCTATACCTATTTGGGTAGTTGCTGTTCCATGGCACGCACGGAGACATCTGCGAGCGGCAGTTCGTTCAGCTCACTCGACTCATTGCGGACTCCAAGCTGGGACACGTGCTGCAGATTAGTTTTGGCTCCGCTGTGCTCTGTCACACCTACAAGGGCCTGTGTGACGCAACGAGCAGAGATCAGGTGAACTCTCTGTTCGCCGGGTGCGCCATACTCGTGCAACTGTGGTCGTACGAGCATTTCCCTGTTAGCCAACCGCTAGTGCCGTGAGTTTAGTTCTTGATGGGTCATCATATGAGGGACGGCCCTTTGATGGGATGGAGGTGGGCCAGGCTGAGCTTGAGATGGTCCACAGATCAGGCACATCTTTACTACCCTTCATACGCTATGAGTTTTGATCTACTACTTGATGACAGCGTGATTTGGCATCCGTGGATACAGCAGCACATCGAGACGCTTGCCCCAGCAGGCCTTTCTTCGCTGTGTACGCAGGATGCTGCTTACTGACGCACCTAGATTCTACTCGTTTTCTCTCATATGGTTGAGGGCTACTCGCCTGAGCGAGTCATGCGCTAATTTGGGCTGCGCTAGCGTGTTCCCGCCCCGCCTCCCAGACAGATCCCACACCATATTCACGAGTAAGTTCATCTTATTCATATATTACTTTCGTGCTTAACTTTGTACTTTATTTATGTAACTAATTTATTTTATCCGCAGGCAATCGAGGAAGGGGAATCACAGGGACGACTTCGTCATTCGGTAGCGCCCCTACGTGGAGGAGTGGATGGCTCGGGCTCACACACAGACAGTCGCTTAGGACAGTCCTTACACCCACGCCGTCCATTTTTCGTACCTCGCGTGGTACTGACCTCGCACATTCTATAGATTGGTGGGCGGTCCACCGCCGGCGCCTGATGAGCCTCTCCCTCCTACCACCATCGCCGAGGGCTACGACCGAAACCTTGCACGTCGAATCCACTCCTGCGTAAGTTTTTTAACTCTCTGCAATCTTACTTTCACATGGATTGTCATTTCATAATTGCATTAATTCGTGTACGCAGCTCGACACCCTTGGCACCGTCTTTGTCAGTGCACGTCACATGCTGATCAGGATCCGCGACAGTGGGTCCGTGTCCAGCGACGATATGTACGCACATTGTATAGAGGTCGAGTGGCGCATCGACGAGATTCTTATCACTTTCAGAGTGCTGCTGCCACCGCACTTGACCGTGATTCCCCCACCGTCACCGTCGGTGCCCAGTCCTTCTACATTGCATGTGCCGCCGGTTGACCTCCCATCGTCATCGCGCCCGCCACCCCCCAGCCGTGTCCCGTGCCGTCCAGTAGCTCTACAGACGAAGAGCTCGATATCACCGCGCGTGTGGTTCACCTAGACTATGCGCTGGCTCAGGACTTGGCGGCAGACGAGGGGCAGGGTGCGACGCAGCACGACATCATGGCGCAGGTGCACCCTCCTATGTGTCACCAGCAGCATCCTACGCAGCCATCGTAGCTTCACGATGCTCCACCACCTACGCAGCCGACACAGCCGCTGCAGGCTACACCATCGTGCAGGCACCACCGGCGAGGAGATGGAGTGTTAGGGATCGTCAGCCCCCTTCTCACTACACGCCGTCGGAGTACCAGAGTTGGCCGAAGAGGGGGAGAGGGCAGTAGTTTTTCATAGGGCTTCCACCGGTTTTGAACATTTTGTTGACTTTCTGTCTGATCAACTTTTTTATGATCCTTCATTTCATATATTACACGTTTCAATTTTTCTACTATTAGTCTCGACTATTCCGCTTTTCGGATTTCCAACATGGAAGTCCAACCACCGATTAAATGCTTATGAGACAAGGTTGAAACTGAAACCGTACCTCATCATTTTATAACGCACAATACGTAAACACACCATAACGCAATCGCTACTGGTCGGACCCAAACCCTAGCTGTGGCCTTCAGTCGCGAACCGAACTCGCGACTGAAAGGTGCGGGTTTTAGTTGTGAGCCGGGCTCACGACTGAAAGGCGACGTAGCGGGTGGCTGCGCCAACGGGGCGTTTGGGCGCTGCCACCTCGTCAGTTGCGATCCGGAGTCGCGACTGAGAGTCATTTTTATAATTTTTAAAAGTTATGGATTATTTCTGTAATTATTTTTTTCTGGTATATCCATACAAAAAATTCAGATCCTAGATATTGCTTTTTATTGAATTTTGCAAAGTGTCTAGGGATTAAGTATCTAATTTCACAACTTTTTAAACACCTTATTTGCCAAATATTCAAAAAATTGTTGACTATTTCTCTATTGTCTATTGAGAGCCGCTATGTTGTTTAGTTAAAAATCATATGCTAGATCTGAACATTTTATGAGTTGGGTCAAGTCTCTAAAATTTCTGGTTTAATAGATCAGAATAGGTCTTCAACACTTAGTCAGTTAATCAGACTGAGTCAAACTCAAGTTCGGCCAAGTGGACCTTTGTCATTCTGTAGGCGAACCCAAACTCAGTCCATGTTGCGTAGCTCCCAATTTGCTACAAGGTCTAAGATGTTAAGCCGGAGTGGATCCTAAATACCTTGCTTGACGTGGGCCAGGCCAAGCCAAATTTGTTTATTTCCATTGGATGCCAACTTTATATGTTATCTAACATTTGTTTTGTAAACATTATTTAGAATGTGAAATGAGCAACACATTCCTAGAAGCATTTAATTAGCTAGCGTCTTGGTGCAAGCATGCGTGCATGAAACTTATATACTCTATCCAGCTCACACGTTCCGGGTGGTATTTACAATGGCTTTAAAACTGTGATAGACCACTGTGCCATCACGATGCTAGTAAAGTTACATATGCAAACTACTTATGTTAATGCATACATACAAATATTTGTAACGTTAAACAATTGAAAGGTTTGAAATTCTCTCTTTAAAGTTTGTAGTCTTGCTCTGCCTGCACGACAAAGTGGCATGAAAGGAGAGACCAAGACGCTGTGTGTTTGTGCTGGTATCTCATGTCTTATACGATCAACGATTAATTTTTTGGGTTCACTTTTCACTTTTCCAACAAAAAAACTTACTATTATTGATAAGCACACGTGCAACTCCACTTAAACAAGTAGGTACATCAGTTCATATTGCAGCTTCATAAACACCCTTGCGGTGACTCCAAAATTGGAAAATCAAAAGAGAGGAATACTCTGAGGTATAGGAAAATTTCAAAAAGGAGATTGCATCTCTATAATCAATAAAAAAATAGTTGGGTAGACCCCAAAGATCTTTAGAAATCCCCTTGATCCAATTATAACAGTCAGTGAAATCGTTTAATTACATTTGATTGTTGTGCCCATCAGAGTCCTGGATTGAGGAAAAGACAACTTCCTCCTTAACCACAACATTTCCAGCTCTGAGAAGAGAACCAAGTGTTGCCAAATTTGCCACCAATATCTAATAACTCTAGATCTTGCTTTCACCTTGTACAGAAGAATGACAAATACAGACATCTGAAGAAAGAGCAAGATAAAAATAGCCGAGATCTTTGCTTGAAGAACAATAGTAAAATAACTAATTAAACCTTGCAATATATGGCCAAATGTGAGCAATGGTGTTTGGCGTGCTACTTGTATCAAGATAAGAATTTCTCCAACAATATTATAGATTAAAATAGTAATCTTTCTTATTTCCATACACAATTACACATTTGTCATGCCTAAACTTCATTCATTATCATAATCAGTCATGATGAAACTAATCAGACGCATAACCAATGAAGTACATAGAAGAAAAGAATAATAAAAAGGAAGTCATACTACCCGTGAAGGCAGGAGGGTGATCTTTCCTGTCTACTAGTGGTGTTGGTAGGGGGCCGGTATGAAGAGAAGATGAAATGAATTGGTTTTTCTTTGCTCGTGGAGAATAAAAGTTTGTACAAAAAGAGGTTTCTGTACTATTATGTTTGTGATTAGTATGAAACCTTAAATTTCTTGTTTGATTTAATTATTAGATTAATTTGATCATGTTTTGTTGAAATTTATAAAAAAATTGATTTTATTACACTGAACTTTGGTGGCTGATACGATATGCTATTGAACTTTTGTTCTTTGACTATATGCCACTACTTTTTGAAGTTTGCTATTATATGTCATTTTGACCGGTCAACTGAGAAAAATAACCAAAATACTTTTATCAGTTAAGATCTAAATATGATTTTACATAAATAGAAAGACTATAACATAAAATTTCCAATTTTTGAATAATTTGAAATTTTGATTGAGTTTCTAAAAATTGGAAAATTTTCTTTACAACTTTTCTATTTATTAAAAAAAATGATTAGGTCTCAACTGATAGGAGTATTTTAGTCATTTTTCTGAGTTGACGTGTTAAAAATGGCATATTACATCATACTTCAAAAAAATAGTAACATACAATCAAGAGTTGAAATTTTAGTGGCATATTGTATTAAGAACCAAAGTTTAGTAGTATATAATCAATTTTTCCAAATTTAATATAATATGAAAATTTGTGCTCTACTTTGTCAAATTCTAATCATCAGCTTCATTTATATTCAGTAAAAGAAGTGTTGTACACAAAGTTAAAACTTTGTATAAAGCTTTCTGATCCCTATTTGTTTTCTTGAGTACTGTTTTAAAAAAAATAGGTCAGTGTTGGTGCTAGTAACTGGGGTTAGAGAAACGATATACAGGGGTGGGGGGTTGGTGGGAGGATGTCTAGGAGAAAATTCAATGGAATTGTAGGTTTGGGCTGTTAGTTGGTGTTGTTGTCGATGTTATAGATAGTGTCGGTGGTCAATAGTGGGATTATGGGAGGCAGAGTTTGCTTGGTGACAAACAAACAAAGTAAAGGATGTGATGGCATTAATGCCAGTAGATGAGGGGAGGTTGAATCGCGAATAGCTGGATTTGAGTTTAGATACATAAATATGAAATATCTTTGTATATGTTAAGATCGGTGTGTGGCCTGCTAACTGCTATTGTTGTTAATGCTAGATATAGTGCTGAGGACCAAAAGGGGGTTGGGGGAGGCGAAGTTTGTCGGATAAAGAGCAAATAAAGAGGTAAAGGATGTGATGGCGTCAATGTTGGTTGACGGAGGAAGTCAAATTTTTTGTGGTTGGATCCGAGTATATACATAAATATGACATATCTTTGCTTACGTCAAATTCATAATGCGAAACATACAAAATCCATTCATCCTTACAATCAAATTCTGTCATCACATAAACAAGTTTAAATTCATTTAGTTGCACTTTTTTTAATTATGAATGGATTACATGAAACTAGCATTGCTCCTAGAAAAGAAAAAAAATTCTAACTATTGCAATCCTATATTGTAGGTACATGAGTTATTATGATTATTTCAGAAACTAAATTGGTGGTATCAAGATTTGATCCTATAATCTTCAACATTTATGTCTTTCAAGGAAGTGTTCTAATCATCTCCTCTCACTCTTCAAAAGAAATATAGCCCAAAAATACCATGCCCAACAACCTGTGTAGCCATTTGGTGTTGTTCTAGCTTCATGAAAGAAGCAAACAAAGCTGTTCATTTAGTTTAAACAAAATTGCAAAAGGAATTGGTTGCTTGAACAAGAAAATACTTTTATAGGAGTCCAAATACTATATAAGGAACCCCTCCCTACCGCCATCCCATCCCACTCACAGCCACTCTTCTCCACTTCACACCTTCCTCACCCCAAGCAACAAAACCACACTCCTGTTGAAGAACCATGGGCAAGGGCAAGAGCATTGAGGCGCGCAAGTTCGACGATGCCTCGAGCTCCCGCTCTCATTGGCTCTCTACCGGCGGGATGCCGTCGTCGACGAGGACGTGGCGGCGGCGCCCCGCCGTCGGAATCCTCGGCGTAGTGGGGAAGAACGCCCCCGCGCCAATCTCCATCGCCGACATCACGGGGCCGCCACTCGGCCTGCTTGAGGTGTCAGAGCTTGTCTGCGGCGGACGCTGCGCCACCAGCTTCTGCGGCGGCCGCCCCTCCGCGACGCTCCTCGTCGCTGATGTCTTGGCCTGCTGCCACCTCTGCGGAAAATCCCTCCACGGCGAGGACATCTACATGTACATGTAATTAAGCTAATCACTCTACTCTAGTACTAGTACGTAGTTGCACCCATGCATCCAAGAAAGATCTTAAACAATGGCATCATGTACGTATCATGATGTGCAGGGGGGAGCTCAGGTTCTGCCGCGACAGCTGTAGGTGGAAGCACATGGAGATCGAGAAGCGGATGAAGAGGAAGCGGAAGTATAGGGCAGAGGATGTCGAGGAGGCTATCGCCAATGGGCCTGTGTTCTTCACCGTGGACGACTGAGACCAAGAAGAAGAGGACGTTGTGGAACAAAAAAGAGAAAAAAAAAAGGTGGTGAAATAAGAAATAAGTGTGGAGGTGCAATAGAGAAGAGAGGAGAGCTACTATAGCAAAGGGGATCTTGAACTTAATTTTGATTTTTTGGGGAGGATTTTGCAATTTAGGGTAATTTTGGGGAATGTTAGAGGAGAAAGCGTTGGGAAGTTTTGATAGATTGTAGCTTCCTTCCAACTTCTCAATTGTAAATTGGAAGCTGCCAGAGAACTTTCATTGAGAAATGAATGTGTATTCTTTTTCCTTTGTCATTTCGATAATTCTGTTGAATGGGTTATTCACCCCTGTGCAGGGTCTCGGTTTGGAAAGCAGTTTTCTTTGGAGTGCAATTGTTGATTGATCAAAGAGTTTATTGGCATGTCTTGGCTTGCAAGTTTCCTTCAATAAACGAATACATGATAAAAATGGTGTGTCTAAGAACCTTTCTACAGGTGTCACTATTGCAGGAAGAACAATTGTGTAATTTCTACATGCAAATATAATCACACTCTTCATTTGCCAGTTGTACATAATATACCAACAGGTGTGATGATGAACAAATCAGACCTTTTTGTGAGTTCTCTTGTCATTAATTTTCACTTGTTTCATATGTGGCCATTAGGGGAAATTTTTGAAGCTGCTTCTGATTTTAAGTGCGTTTATTTAGCAGAATACAAGTGTGAATTGAAGCGAAATAGAAGAATTAGTGGGAGAGATTTGTGTTTGTTGTGTTCTCTATGAAAGCAAGTGAAACTATTGATGAAAGTGGTTTGTTTTTTTGGCAAGAAATTGCAGTTGTAATTAATTGGTGAACAAGTGGAAAATTTGTTGTTTGTTAAGATGATAGGTCGAACAGATGTATACTCTTTCAAAGTTTCTTATCTTTATTTGGAGGATGATAGTTGACCACGTCTATCTCCCCTCCTAGTGGCAAGTTTCTTTTAGTGACAGAAGAAAACAGCGAGTTTTTTTTATGTGTATCCGTTCATGAGTTTTTTAATGTGTATTCCTCCACTATCATCCGACACTAAAACATTATGAAATTTTTTTTTTGTTATCAAGTATGTAACTTTCTTAGTTTCTTGTGAAAAAAAGTTCAAATCGTAAACAAAAAGAATTACTAGAAAAAAATTGTTCTAATGCATCTTACCACGGTAGCTCACTCTCTATTGTTATTTACTTATTTCTTCCTTTTTTACCATATTCTACTTATTGAACAACTGGAAGATTGTATCAATCAAGATCGAAAATGACCACTTTGTTATAAACAAATAATTATGATTTAGATAGTTATCTTGTGGACATTATCGAAACTGCCCATAAGGCAAAATTAGCTTATTCTATTTAAAGCATTGTATAGTTGTAAAGGGAAAAAACTAAATAAAGAATTGCATCTACTATTGCTCTCTATTTTCTCTTTGTGATTGCTTTATATGGGTTAATTATGCCCCGTCAACATTGCAACGACTATACAATTTACAACACATTATCAGCACGATTGCTCCAATTTGATATGTTGATACAATCTCATCTACGACAACACGTTGTTGTTGTGGTCTTAAATATACTTCAGTTTTCACTGGATTGCTTTTTACAATTACAAGATCAATCTATAGTTTTTGATTCAATTTGAAAAAAAAAAAGGAAAATTTCAGTCTGAAAAAAGAGGGGGGAATTATTTTCAATTTTTCTCTCTATGTTCAACGGCCTGCGCCGCTGTAATAGTCTCAAAATTCTTGCCCAAACCTCCCCTCTATTTAAAATTTTTCCAAATTTATTATTTGTCATTTAGCCTGTCCAAATTTATTTTGGTCATCTCAAACCTCTATTCCATCAGTATGTTCATGTGCATTAGTTAAAAATTGCTTTCAAATTAATCCTTCGATTATCTCTCTCAAATTCATTTGAAACATTGTCATTTTACTTCGAAGAAAAGGTGTATTGTAGGAATAAATCACTCCATAAATGTATTTTTATTCAAAGGCTAAATAATTCATACCATAATACAGTAAAATAAATAAAAGTCTTTCACAAATTAGTGCTTAATTAATGTCTCTTTATTCCATTTAAAACCTTATCATTTTATGTGATTTTATGTAAAAAAGCTTAATTTCTTGAAGTATAAGGTAATACCAAATTATGCCTTGAGAATATTTTTCAACAATAAAATTTATTCAGGTCATGCAAGATAAATTATAACAAAACATATTTGGAAATGAGCCCTTTTGCGGTTACACACTTATGTTTTAAAACAATCAAAAAGCAACCTTTTCATGAGAAATAGAATAAACAAATTCAAATTACCAAAATGCCCATACATTTTATGCTAAGTGAATAGTAAAATACCAGAAATAATCTTTTCAATTCAGCCCCTATTCATAAATTAGCCCCTTAGGTTTTGGAACAGTTGCAAATAAGCCCAAATGAGGTTTTTATTGCATAATTCACATGAAATGACCTAAGTTCCCTTATCAAATACACTACTACAGCAGTGAAGAGACCAAAATACTCATATTTGATACATTACACCTTAGAGTTTGCATTGCCACCTCACCATACATGCAATGCCACTGTTATATAAGCAAAGACATAGGAAAAATCACCAATTCCTTGCATTTTAGCTAAAGGTGAGACTTAGAATCATCCACACATACTCATACATGCATATGCACCACTCATGCTTCAAATTCCGGGAAAAATTCCACTATTTTTTGCCATCTTGCAATCTCTGTCAGCCTGTGTCAAAGCTAGAGCGCGCTCCAGCGTCGGCCAAACACTGCCTCGCCATCGATCAGCACGCTTTGGCCATTTTCTAATTGCATAAATTTGCTTGGCGTGTTCCTCAAGGTTCACTGGTCGCCGCTGGCCAGTATGTCCGGCGAGATCTTGGCCGGAGAGCAATTCCCGCCATTGTCCTTTTTCCTGCCGCCGACACTATCTTCGTCATTCCGGCGCCTCCCTGGCTCATCGCCGGCCCTACATGCCACCATCTTCCATTCCACTCCATGCATCCACTGGCGAAGTGCCATCGGCCTGTTCAACTTGCGCGCCGTGGACCCCGACTGCGCATTTTCAAATTTAGGTACTTTTGATTCCGGTCGCCGTCGGCCAATCGCCGGCAACCTCACCAAATTCACTCCTACCTCTGTCACTTCAAAGTGGTCATAGGCCTCCTCGTCGTCTCAGGTGAGCTGGCGACGGTGAATAGGGGCGAATCCCTTGTTTTTCGGCCTCCGCTTCACTGTGCACACGATCACTGGAGTTGCTGCCATCGTTGTCGTTGTCGGCATGTCTCAGGTACTCCATGGAAGCTCTTGGACCACAACACAGACTATGCTGCAGTCCTCGTCGTCATTCTGCTATTTGCCCTTGTAAGCGTGTCAGTTACTGTTGCGATTTGGTCGCCACTGGCCACGTGAAATGCCACCAGCCAAAGGCCATTTTCTCTGGGCGTTAGATGCCCAACACCACACAACACATCACCTAGAGCATCCTTTGTGCAATCCTCTGTTGATTTTTACGTTGATCTCTCTTAGTGCACAGCCAACGTCGGCTGCCGCCGCTGTTTCGCCGCCACCGTTCGTGCACAGTTTTCGCCGCCGCAGGAGTCACATCCATCAACCTCCAAACACTCAGCAACACGTGATGCATCAACTGGAAGCAGCATAGTTTGCAACTCCAGCAAAAATCGTGAATGCGCTGTTTGTGCGCGCGCGGTTGACTGTCTCGTACGTGTCCAAAACCAGCGACGGCTCAGCTTGAAGTAAGACACTAGCGCAAGCAGTGCCAGCCGCGGCCTAAACAAATTCAGATTTGAATTTTAACTTTCCCTATTCAATTAGGTTTTAACCTAAAAATCCTCGCCGATTTCCGTCGTTTCCTTGATTAGAGTTTTGAAACCAGCAAGCATGCATTAAATAGACATGTGCTTATATATGCGACTGTTTTTATTGATGGATTGATATGTGTTGATTTCGCTGCTTTTTAGACGTTGATCAATCCCAACTCCATAAGTAGTCGACCAGGGACGTTTCGGGAGATCTTATCATCGAAACCCGAGGCAAGTCATGCCTCTTGATCATGTTGCGCTTATACTTTGCATCAATATCTATATAAATAGTAGTTTCAATGCATGGTTACTTTAGTAACGAAGTGTTATGTTTAACTATTTTATAAACTACAAATTGCAAATTGAATATGAGAATTAGTTATTCCCTAAATTAGTTAATAGCCATCCTTGATGTTGAATTATTACTACCCATTGTCGCCTTAGGATGATATGAATAATTATGAAACCAAATTTATGCAATTAGGTAATGCAATATGGATGATCTGGTACAGATTCAATTATACTCAATGATAAGTGAGTAGCTGGAGAGTATCATGTTCCAAAGGGGTGTTGATTTAAAGTTATGTTTCAGATTTGTTAAGGACACACCCAGTTGTACTGTATTTTTAGTAATATGAGTTAGCCATAAGTTTGATATGGGACAGATATGATTAATTAACCTTGTTGAGTCGTAAACTTATTTTGCTTGACGGATATATCTAGCCTTTGCAAGAGCCCATGCTAAGTCCAAATAGAGTCCGATCAAGAACTTAGCAATGGGTAGGGGTCATTTATGGATGATGTATACTAGACCCTATAAGAGCCCATGCTAGGTCCGTTATAGCCCAATTAATAACTTAGTGTTGGTTAGGGGGCTGGCATAAAAAATTAATCTTTACGAAGGTATTAGGAGTGCCAAGTCAAGACTACTTTATCGTGCAAAATTGTGGTTACTATGAGATAGGGTGAAAAATGTGTCGTCCCAACTCAGTTGCATGCTAGACTGTAGCATGTATATGCGCTGACAGTAATAAGTTGAGGAGTTTTACAGGTCAAATAGCATCTCTCTGTAGAGATTAAAAATGTATTTGAATATTTTATACCCCGGATTTTTTAGGTATGTTACAATGGCTTATACCATGTTATATGGCACAAATAGTTTTATAATGGGATTATGTTCATTAACTCATTAACTGTAAATTATTTCTTTTGAATACTTTTTAATGCTTCTCCATCTATTATATTGATTAACTATTGATGACAAAAATTGAGCCTGAGCATGTTTCTTGAACCTACTATCATGTCAACTGCATTGTAATTTTGAAAAAAAAATATATGTTCGGTCTTGACAATCAAAAGTAGGGGGTTTTGATTGTCAAGACAGAACAAGTAATGGGAGATGATGCTTAGTTGCCATATCCTACTCGAAACAAACAAGACATTGCTCAACCAAAACAACACATGCCCAACACAACAATCTAGAGTAAGAAACAAAATGGTTGAACTGAAACTTTCTGATCATAGCTGGTGTCCACTGCAAGATAAGCCACAAGGCTATATAGCATGGGAACGTCAACACCAAATAACAATGTTTCAACTTACAAACTTCCATTTTTTCCTTTTGCGAATAAAAAAAATTGGCTTTATAAAAGATGGAAGGGTGTGAAACAATTTATGCATTTTGGAAACACACACACCCTGCATTTTGACACTAAGCAACATTGCAACCAATAAATGGAATTTACTTCTATAACAAAGCACTCTATAACAAATGATAGAAAAGCTACTTTATTTATCTCATAGACCGAACTTATCATGTCTCACAGAACATACATGCCAACATTACATATTTCATAAGAGTTGTAGCTCAACTCACTATTTAAGTAGCAGCGGCGCCACAATATGGTCCTATAACAAGGGAGATAACACTGATTCTAACAGCAATAGGATCGACCACACACCCTGTCCTTGTGGTCAGTGACACATTTCTCCGACAACAGAAGGGGCAGCAACACTTGTTGCTCCCTTGGTAGGACGAGCAATAGCACACTTAGGTCCAATAGTCATGGTGCCTGAAGGAATACCTTGACCTGTAGGAGGTGTCATGACACACCTTTGTTCATTGTTGTCAGAGTCTAGCAGTACAATAGGAGTAACTGTAGCTTTGCACCTACCTCCAAATGCAGGAGTAAGTGCTGCTTTGCAATTTCCTCCAGAAGCAGGAGTAAGTGCTGCTTTGAAATTTCCTCCAGAAGCAGGAGCAAGTGCTGCTTTGCAATTTCCTCCAAAAGGAGTAAGTGCTGCTTTGCATCTTCCACCAGAAGTAGGAGTAAGTGCTGCTTTGCACCTTCCTCCAGATGCAGGAGTAAGCGCAGCTTTGCAACTTCCTCCAAAAGGAGTAATTGCTGTTTTGCATCTTACTCCAGAAGCAAGAGTACTTGCAGCTTTGTACCTACCTCCAAAAGCATTAGAGCTAATGATACACTTTGCTCCAGGGGCTGTGACATGAAATGCTCCAGCATCAGGAGAGGCAACGATACTTTTTTCTCCAACAGTAGAAGTGGCAACAATACAGTCTGCAGCAGCACCAGGAGAGGAAGCTCCAGCACTAGGAGAGGCAATGAAACAGTTTGCGCCAACGGCAAGTTCTGTCTTGACCATGGTAAGTTCACATGGAGCTCGCTTTGGGACAGTACTAGAGATTGCAAGACGAAGACAAACCGGAGGAGAAGCAAAATTTCCACCTTGATGTTTCAATTCAAACCACTTCTCAAAGGAGAGCTTTGAATCTTGCTGTATGAACTCATCAAGGGAAAAAGATATTGTTCCAATTGTTTTAACCTCCTTTGATGATGATACTCCTACGAAGGTTGGATTGTCGATTACTGTAAGAATGAGTTCCCCAGTTGGTTCGCATTTGATGCTAGCTACATTATTCTTCCTTATATTTGATAAAATACTCAATTTGCCTCCATCACCCATGAACTTGTCAGGTTGTCCCTTGGTGAATAAAATGTACAAGCTTTCCTTCAAAATGTTGGAGGGCAAATGTTTGATGTCCACGGTCTCCACATATAACTGTAGTTTGAAAAGAAAACATACATAAAAATCTTAAATTGAAAAAATAAATATTTTTTCATTCGGTTATATTGAAATCAACTGTAATATGTATAAAATCACATAATATTGGGCGTTTGCAATAAGAATAATCCTTGGAAATGGATCTGTTATACCTCTATGAAATTTGCAGTAGGAACCACAATATTATCATTGGATAACCCAGCGCCCATCACATTGTCGGGGTCGACGTTGAATATTAGCGGATATGGTGAATCACTGCGGCGCATTGCACCAGCCTTCCAATATCTTACACCAAAGATATTCTCGAACTGTTCTGTAGTATTAGAAAATCCAGCATCAAGCTTACTTCCTTGAGATTGATCATTGTCAGTGTCATCATGTCCGATAACTCTTCCAAGGAGATTCTGCATGTCGTTGCAATATGAGATAGGATACAACTGGTGAGAGTGCCAGATGAGATCCACATCATTGGTAGGCACACAAGCTGGCTCTAGTCCTTTTTCTATATTCCTCTTGATCAAATAAAGAAACCCTTTGTACCGTGCTAAAGCTTCCTGAAGAAAGCGGCGATCATGCATGCTTGGTGTTGCCACCTACCAAAGATAAGGAAAGTTTTTGCATATCATTTATGATTAAGGATGGATCTCTAGTAGTGTAGTGGAAAAAATAAGATATGTACAATCTACAATGTTGTGACTATCTATTGTAGAAAAGAATGTATTTGTGCTTGCCTGAAGAATTTTCATTGAGATATATAAGAAAAAGATGAATTCTATAATTACCTGGTAGTAGAAAGAAGATTGTCTTCTAATAGCAGAAACCAAATCATAGGAGATCTCCCATTCCACTCTATTTGTATCGTTGGTGTCTTCAGGAGGGTTGCAATATTCCAACTCAAATGGTTCTTTAGGATATTGACTTGCCCAGATTTTTTCTGACTGATGCTTGGATTTTGTTTGAGTTGAGGACTCAACATTATCATTGTTCAATATGCGGCCACAAAATTGCATGCAATCATTTTTGTATTGGATCTGATTGATAGAAAAGTTTAATAATTAATAATTATTTATCCATCTAACATAACCAAAAAAAGATAATGCTCTGCTCAATAACAAACAACTTTTCGACATATATGCTAGGTAAAGACAACAGAATATAAGAGACTATATGTCTAACATAGTATGGTGGTCTATAGAATACTTGCTACAATTTCCTTGCGTGATATACTTTGTTTCTATGATACTCCTTAATTTTTAGTAAGTAAATTTTAAATGTTGTACTGTACACAATAGGAACATATGATGTGATGGATTTCATCCTTGATTGCATGTCATCATTTAAACAAACACATACCCTTGTCAAAGAAACACGGGAAAGAAAATACAGACTAAGGACACATACCGGATTAAGTCTATGGCAATGCCATATCCATTCACAATCAAGTGGGACAACCAAAGGCGCATCTACAATGGCTTCTTCAGAGTGCTTAGCAAGAAGTGGAAGCCAACAACCCTTGTACCTAACATTATAAAATCAAAAGGTCAATGGATATCCATGTTATAGAAATTAAAACATAAGTATATGATTAGCTTTAATGTGCTAGTTCTAAAATGTGGTCTGTCAGGCAAGTTTTATGAAATTTTGTATGCATCATATACATAATAAGCTAGAGAAATAATAGGAAAGCACTAGATACATTTCAATCAAATATAAGAATGAAGAACTATAAAGTTTGTCATACTAAAAATAGGAATTGTTGGTAGTCACTAGTTAAAAAGACCGTTTTAAATTTTTGTCCTTCCAAGACAACAAAATCTACAAATACTTTAGTAGTAGTTAGACTTGATCTCATATCCTTTTCATTACAAGTCTGTTTGCATTATTAAAGTAAATCATAATTTCAGCACTAAAAACACCATGAATCATAGTTCAAACCCATCTCTCTCTCTCTCTCTCTCTCTCTCTCTCTCTCTCTCTCTCTCTCTCTCTCTCGTGTTCCTTGAGAAGCAAATTGCTTGATTAGCAGTTTAAAATGATAAGTAGAAAACTTGGGGTATTGGTTGACAGCATTTAAGGTAAACAAACAATGGTATGTGGTGATTTGTAGGGCATGAGCACCGATTGGGTCTGCGTGATGTCCAGTGAGGCATGTGGCAAGCCAGTGAAGACAAATGAATGAAAGGGAGCACAAGATAGGAGAGTAGCACAACATGGTAAGCTCTTGGAAACTAAGGCTTGTTTTGAAGGCATTTTTTTTCTCATTTCTAAGGGATTTTTATGAATTAGATTTAAGATACTAATTTAATTCATACAAAATCCAATGCGATACCCTTTCACAAAAAAAGTATTACTCTTACATAAAGAGGGCCTAAATTTATTCCTTTTTGAAAATAAAATCATATTAAGATATTGTGATAGGTAAAATATGGGAAAATATCTCTTGTCTAAACTTTAGGAGAGAAAAATAAATAGATTTAGAGGAAAATGTCTCCCTAACATGTTTTTCTCTTGACAATGGTGTAATAAATTTAACTAAAATACATATTTGGCCAAAATTTATTTGCGAAAAAATAGATATACTGACAAGAATTGAGAGCATCTGTTAATAAGTAGCCTAACTTACGTTCAAATCATTATTGAACAACAAAACATTAGGGCGAAGTATAATTTTAACATTTTATTTGAAAGCGATTTAACAAGGAGAATAGAATAAATGATACCTTTGTATCGCCCTTTCCAGCAATGGTCCCTCATAGAGCCATGGCCGGTGATCAACTACAGCAAGGAACTTCAGCTGCTTCAATGCCGCATTGACAAGGTCCACACTGATCTCGATCTTCTGAGCTTCCAACCACTCAAAATTTTGCTCCACATCCATCCTTAACCAATGTTTCAAATGAACCACAGGACTGCAAAAAAAAAAAATAGTGATCACAAAACTATGCAGTGGACTTTGTTCCTTCTGCAAAAGGATGAACTTTTTTTGACTACTTCGAACATCAAATTAGGCTCAAACACTTTAACTAATGACATCTCTACAAGGCATACTTCTAAATTAATTAGATATGGCTGATAAATAAGGTGGAACAAGAAGAACGTTGCTGAATAAAGATAGATAGAATGAACCTACTCAATACATAGGCTTTGAGACTATGGGATTGACACCCCTTGAGGTTGCTATTTATAGGCTTTGAGACTATGGGATTGACACCCCTTGAGGTTGCTATTTATAGAGGGGCGTGATGAGCCTAGTCACACTAAAAGTAAGCAAGATGAGGCATCAATTATGAGCTAAAAATAGTAACAAAAAGACTAATTGTTTCAACATACCGGTGGTATGCAGTTGTGGATGCGTTAAGGTGTATAAACCTTAGCTTTTTGCAAGTTTGTTGTAACTGATGCATTAAAGTGTATCAGTGAAAGTTTTGTGTAGTTGTGTTGTAGCTGATGCGTTAAAGTGTATTTATGAAAATTTTATGTAGTTGTGTTGTAGCTGATGCGTTAAAGTGCATTTGTGTCAATTTTGAGTAATTCTAAAGTAGTTGATGCGTTAAAGTGTATTTGTGTCAGTTTTGTGTAATTCTATTGTAACTGATGAGTTAAAGTGTATTTGTGTCAACTTTATATAATTCTATTGTAGCTGATGCGTTAAAGTGCATTTTGATCAGCTTTCTACTGGTTTGTTGGAGCTTAGGTGTTAAAGTACATTTGTGTCAGCTTTTACTGAGGTTTTATAGTAGATGGATTAAATTATTCCTGTATTAGATTTATGCAATTTAAATTATGTTACATAGTCTATTATTTTGCTATATAAATCCTTTGGTTTCCTTTTTCTGTTTGAAGTCACACCAAAAGTGAGGAAGATGAAGCATAAGTTTTGATCTAAAAATGGTAATAAAATGGAAAAATAATAATTATATTAACAAACTGGAGGTATGCAGAAGTTGATGCATTGAAGTGCATGCACATTAGCATTTTGGAGCCTTTTTTCAGATGATGTGTTAAAGGGCACTTTAGTCAGTTTTCTGTAGTTTTGTTACAACTGATGCATTAAAGTGGAGTTGTGATAATTTTGTGCAAGGTTATAGAAATTAATGCGTTAATGTACATTGCATTTGTGTCAGCTCTCTGTTGTTTTTTTAATAGCAGAAGCGTCAATGTATATTGCATCAACTTTATGCATGTTCTATTTTGTCTCATTCTCTATTATTTTTGTATACAATGAATTAGATTTTTTTTAAGGTCAATCTTCTGTTATTAATTTAATCCATATAATAGGATCATCTCCCATTATTTTCTTTTAAAAAAATGCTTTATGTAAGTCTATTGCAACACATGCAATATTAAAGTTTCTCTAATGTCATGTAGTGCACAAGTACATGTCAGTTAAAAAAATTACAAATAGTAAAGAAAATATAAAAAAATAAAAATATAGTAGGAACAATGTAAGTTCATATTGTGATTTATTGCTTCATGAATCTTAACATTTCTTGAATATGAAATTATTACTGGAATTTATGGTTTTCATTGATTTATTCCTCTTCTGCTTGAGTTAGATTTTTAGACATTCTTATGTTTCTTCAGTTATTTGCTGAGACTTTGTCTCACATTTGCTTGTGTGATTGTGTGTTAGGACAAGTAAAGTAAAGTTAAAGTTTGCATCCATCTGGAAAAGGGAGGATGTCATTTCACTTTTTGTTGAGATAGAAGTTTACAGGCACAAATTTGACTTCACATCGTATTGTTATAATTTTCAAAGTTGTATTATGCTACAGTAATGCTGGGAATAGTACTTCATATTTGTAAATTTGATTATTTAATTCTTTAATAGATATAAATATAATATAATGTTTTTGTGTTGTGTTATCAGTCAATGGCACCTGAAAAAATCCATGTGTTACACTAATTTTGAAAGATCAATTTTATTCTCTAATTTTTTAGGAAAACTTATTTCCTATTTTTATGTAGCGTAACATGTATGACCTAACGTTATTAGATATTTTTTGGAAGGAATCAGTAGGGGAGCACCCTATGGCAAATATATAAAATTAAAACAATATTTCAAAGTATTTACAAAGAAAGAAAGCGAGAAAAAACATTTAAAAACTAATTATAAAGTAAAAGCGCGAAGTCAAACTAGATCAGAGATTTAATTTTAACAAAACCGCAAGAGGGCAGCTTAACGATGAGTACATGAGGGTTGATCTACATGAAACAAACATAAAATTCTCTCTGATTGAAAATACTAGTATAAATCAGCAAGATTTTGCATGTTTTTAGTGCTAAATCTAAAACTACTAAAGCTATAAAAACTGGTTTGTAGAAATTACAGCAGAAAAATCTAAAGTTCCGAGAATTCCTTCACCTTCGGGCACAAATTTTAGCAAAGGCACTACATCGACGAATTAATTATTGGAATTCTCATTGGGATGAATTAAGTAGATATCTTGGAAACCAAACAATAGTTCTAGAGGATTATGTTTGTTGCTCTAATTTAGCTAGGCACAAAACCCCTTCCAAACTCAAGATTAATTATTAGAGAGCAGCAGTCGTGTATTGCTCTTACATCTGAATACCGGTCATTTCAATGGAGAACGAACGATACCGCAGATGAAGCACAAATCTAATGTTTAGAGTAAAAAAAATTCAAGCAATTAAATCAACAATCTTTTAAACAAATCAGAACCAAAATTATTCCCTCCAGATTAGATCATCCCTAAACCCCAGAGAAAAAACTAATCACGCCAAGAAATAAAAAAACACCAAGGATCAATATGAAATAAAACATACTAAATAATATTAATGAAGAAAATCAACTATCCAGATCGACGTTACAAACCCGACTCAAAACTAAAACTAAAACTAGACTAAACTAAACGCTAAACTTTAGTGGAGGAACTAAACCTAAATTTTTGAACCATCTTAAGGAGCTAAAACCTTGTTTATTTATATCCTAATAAGAATCCATAACTAGTACAATACTCAATCCTCTCGATATCTATCTCAAAATAACTAAAAAGGACATAAACTCTTCTCTCGACCGACGAAACCAACAAGAGCATGGGCTCGCAAACGCTTCATTGTCGCGCTAGCTATAGGCGTGTCAAGACTCATGCTGCCTTCGATCACTGGCACAACCTACATGCAATGGGCCCAAGCTGAGCACAAGCACAGGCATAGGCCGTGCTCTCACGCGACACACCCATGCTGGGCTCTATTGGCTTCACGGCTCGCGTGTTTTGCATTTTTTGCTTCGTAGAGTCCGTTTCAATCCTGTTTTATTCCCATATTTGGCTCGAACTCATCCAAATCACCATGCGTTACCTTGAAATAGATAGAAAACACTTTCAAGCAATATTTTCATTCATTTAATAATAAGATATCAAAACGGGCATAAAAAAATATAGGGTTTAAATATGTAAAATTTACGCTTATCAAAACCCCACCAAGCTAGAACTTTCCTTGACCTCAAGCAAAGCATGAGAAATTAAATCTCCAAAAATGTCAGACAAGAATGAGCTAAAGTAAAGATGTTTATTTATGGACTAATATTAGCATCGCAAGTATATCATGAAGTATATAGTAATCGACTCCAAATGCAAGTGTACAAAATATCAATTCTTGGTGTTAGAAAGAAGAGATTAGAATTTTTTAACATTTCATTACAATGTAGGAATGAAGGGCTTGAAATAAATCACTTGCTGATTTGTTCAATCTCAATGTGCCACTAGTTATACCAAATCATTTAAGTTGTCTTCAAAATAAAAAATAAAAAGAAAATATTTTTTTGTTTTTCATATTATTCAACCTTTTCATGCTCTTAGCCAGAATGTTGAACTGGATCATTCTTTTGTAGCCAGAGGAGACATAATTGAAGGCACTTTCTTGAGCGCAATTATAGAGAAGCAATGTTGTCAGTTTCCTAAACTCTTGGAAGCAATCTCTTAGGTGCACCTTCCTAGAAAGCAGTTGGTCAGTGATTCATCAATACCTCCCCCAGTAGGTCGAAAGCACTTGGCATAAGAGATTGGACAAAATTGCAACTTAAGCAACCGTTATCTTATGTGTGTTAAGTACACCTTCCCTCAAACTAGCTAGTCAATAATTCATCACCGCCTCCCTCCAGCACGTGGCATATACTTTAGTCACACTTTTTTCTAGAAAAGAGGACAACTAGTTTGAAAAATATAACTAGAAACGATAGATAGTCAAATTCAGGCAAGAATTTGTTAAAAACCTTAAGTGCGAATAAAGCAATGATCAATCCTAGAAAACAATCATCTCTTTAATGGACAAAATTTTGGAAGTAATATACATAGGCATTTAAGATTTAAATAAACATGATTAATTAAAACATACTAAATGATATATTAGTGATAATCAAATTCATCCACAAACTTGCTGCCTCAAATTAGCACTCTTGTCAACATGCAATTTTTTTAGGAGACATAAATATCTTGGTGATATACTAGGCATTTATTAGTAACTGCTAATAATCCCTCCCCAACCTAAACAAAGAAACATTGCCCATAATGTTAAGAAGGAGACATAAATACAGTACCTAGTGGATGGAGGGGTGAGATGGAGGAGTAGAGCGTGTGATGTTATAGCTTGAAAGTGGATGATCTTGAAAAAGAAAGAGAAAAAGAAAGCAAAGAAAAAAATAGAAAAATAAAGAGGAAGAAAAAAGAAAAAGAAAATAAATCATCGGGTTGCTTCCCCAAAAAGAAAAAGAAGTCATAGCCCATAATTGGTGTTGAGGCTTAATTGAGGATTCCATACCATCAACTAGAAACTTCCCATGTGTCAGGGGTTTGCACCCACAGCAGCGAACATCTTGCGACATTCAAGGTGGATTGAAGTGAAATGTGCAAACGAAGGAAGGATGATCATCTAAGCCTTAAGAAATCGTTGAACGGATCACTCAAGGCTGGATGCGAAGATGACACTAAGATTTATACAGGTTCAGAATTCTGAGGAATCCCTACTCCTGTCGATATGCCCTCGACATTAAGTTGGTTGGCATCGATCCTCGCAAGGAGATCACTCCAACACGTACCAGTTTCTCTCTTATGACTTAACCAAATTTGTGTATATGGTGGATCATTTAAAAGCGATGCTCTCTAGGGCTTAACTAAAATCCTAAGGGTCCAGAGACCTCACTACCTCTAAAGAGGGCCTAGGGGCTGTTTATAGTTTACAAGGATTGCTAAAAAAGTAAATTGTTCCTTACCAACTAAAGTATCAAGGTTAGAACTATCCTCTAAGTCTTTGACAAGTGGGCCCTCAAATCATAGAGGACCCGACTACTATGTCTGAGATTGCTTCCTGGAGGCAATTGGTCCAGGAGAAGATGCTCTGGTTGTCCGGTTGATGAGACTCGAACCTAGTGAATATCCAGCTACATATTGTCTTTTGATGGTGATAACAACTCTAGTGGCCCTGAGGGGGCCACGGTAGTAACTTTACCTGCACGCAATGTTCATACTACCAGTCTCAAGAGTCCGGGAGGAATCTGGATGTGAACTTACCTATAGCCTTTATTCGGATCGTTGTGCTCCAGTGATCCAGGAGGGGCCTAGACAACCATACCCAAGTAGCGTTCGGACCAACTTCTCCCGGTTCTCCGGATGGAACCCAAACGTGGCCAGTTCGGTTGCATTATTCCAAGCCTTCACGCCCTGGTCCTCTGGGAGTGACTTGACAACAACGTCCATAGTGCAGATCCAAGTCATAGTGCCCTAGGACTCCCGGTGGGCATTGGTACGCGAAAAGTCCTTACCTTACCTTTGTCATTTCCAAGATTTCCAAGTCTACAATAGTAGCCCCTCATTCCCAGCAATTTTACCTCCCAGAGGAAAATCACCTAAGATGATCCCGGGTAGTCTAGGAGAAGTCCCGGAAATCATGCTCTAGAAAAGTGCTAATGTCAGCGATGACGTCAAATGACTTCCTAGAGATGACACATGTGCCGACGCACAAGACTTGAGGCAGCGGCTCTAGGTTATGAACCATTGCGGCCCTTTAATTCGCACAAAACTCAAGGCGACAGCTCTGGGGAACAAATTGTTGTGCCCTCTCGGCTCCTGCATCCAAGACGAACAGCCCGGATTAACCTAGCATGGGCCATGCGGCGCCCATCGAGGCCTTGCTGAAGGCTTATAAATAGAGGAGGGCTGGTAACTAGAGGGCTCACATTGCTTTCGTAAACATCTCAAGCCCTCCCAAACTCAGCCCCCCCTCCAAAGCCCCTTACATTACCGGAGAGCACCCTCAGTCCGAAACCTTGGAAATCACCTGGAGAGTCACAAGCGATGTCGAAGACCACCCAAATGATCAAGACCTGAGGGAAAAGCCCAGCCCTTCCCCGGAGCAAGTGACTTCGTATTACCTCAGTCAATCCTCTATAACTAAGGATAATCTCGAGGATTGGGCTAGCTGCTATAGATTCAAGCGTCGTTGGGCTCGGCTCCCCTAGGACGAAGTTATTCCATGCACCCGTCCTGGAGAAGTTGTGGCCTTCGAGGACTGGTTCCAAGCAGGTTTCCAATTCCCGATGCACCCCATTCACAACCAGAGAGGCTCCGATGATCAATCTCATCTAGCACTTCTACGAGATCTCCACCGCCGGGAAGGAGGTGGTCCCCAGAGCATCGAAGATAGCCTTCGGTTCCATCTTCTTGCAACTCTAGAGGGGGCAGCTTTTGGACTACTTGGTGTAGGCGAGCTAGGACCACTAGGAGGACTGGGCCACTCGGTGGATCAACATCAAGTCCCTCGACCCGAATATCACCCACTCCAGTGAGTCGTCGGTGCTCCCCGGGGGTGACCACAGACAGCCCTTCAAGCTAACCACCCGGGAGCAGAAAATGGCCCAGGCCATCTCTCAGGACCAGGCAACCTTGAGCATGTGAGACCTCGATGAAGAAAGGCATATGCTCACGTTCCTAGTCTTCTGGGCCAACCAAGGGCCTAGCTAGGCCACACGGTTCCAGCCTCCTGAGTGCAACACCTCCTAGCATAAGTCCCCAGGACGATATCTCCGAAGGTGATGCTCCTGCAAAAAAAAAACCTTACATTTTTCTTCTACTGGCAGTGACGGACTACCGAGAGACAGCGGAGCGCATGGAGCTCTTGCTCGAGCGATACTACACCAACAAGCACAAGCGATGCCTCCAAGCAATCAACTCCGATGCCCCCGACAACTGGGTAGTAGCCCTTTTCGAGCTAATGATCTCGGCGAGGAAGCCTCTACCCACCCCGGTGAGTCACAACCAAGGGAAGAAGGTGATGGACGATGTTGGGACTCCCCGGCTTCAAAGAAGAACAAGTCCAGTGCCGCTCTAGTGGCACCAACAAAGACAAGTGCACCCCCGGCGAAGGCGCACTCTCTGAAGTCGGATATACAAATTCCTCGGTCCCCAGCACCGAACACCACCCAGGTGCACATCCCGGTGACCCCGGGGTCCAGCTCCAGGTATAGCTCGTCTTCGAGGAAGTTTGAGTCCTCCGTTGAACAACTCCATGGAAACTTCTCCGAAGCTGCATCACTCTGGGCAAGAGGCACCCCCGGAGCAAGGTGCCACCACCTTTGGCTCTTGTTGCAGCGTTCCTCCCCCGGCGACCTTGGTCCGGGAGGAGGGCAACGACGAGGTCGAGGACAAAGCCCCTCTCCCAAAAGCCATGTTCTCCAGAGAGGTCCTCCTCACCTTTCACAGTACCAGGGCTCCTCCAAAGGAGGAAACCCCTCTCTAGGACATCGCATCCCCCGCGCAAGGTAAACACCTACAATTCAGTAATAATTACCACATACCTTATTTTAAGTGTCTAACGATCTTGAAGCTTCCGGAGCCAAGCACCCGAGCAAACCCCACAACCGCTCTAGTGCACCCTGATCGGTCTGGTATTTGGGACCGACGCAAGGATGAGTCGGGTGGCCCCATGAGGGAGCCCACATGGGGCTCCAATGTCTCCAGAGATCTCTCTAGATGTCTCAGGAATACTGTAGTCATTTGCGATTCTGGCATTGCAAGAGTACACCTTCGGACGTCTGGTGGCTGAAACCCTCGAGGAGCTCTCCAGTCTCTTTGTCGCTATAAGTTTACTAAACCTACAAATCCTATAAGTTCATAATTTCTGGAATTGAAAAACTTACCTTGGATTGTAGGTCACTGCTGTCACCGAAGAGATGAGTCGCTGGGACCCGGCGGAAATTTGGAGCATGGCGACCTCTTTTTGGAAGGAGATTGGCCGGAGCAGGGACCTTGGGACCTAACTGGTGGGCCTTCAAAGGGACCTCCGGTGCATGGACGAAAAAATCCAAGCGCTTGAGGCCCGAGTCTAAGAGCTCGAGGTCAACACTCACCAAGCTACGAGTGTTGGCTTTGAGGGACTGCTAGCCACCTAGAAGCAAGTCCGGGAGGTACTGCAGTAGCTGGCGACCATGTTCCCAGACAGGACCCGGTGCCCAAGATCGTCCAAGGCACCCGAGCCCAACTGGAGGCCCAAATTGCAAAGATTCTGGGCATCATTGACGCCCTGGCAAATGTTGTCGCCGAGTCTCACCAAATCACCGCCACAACACAAGTAGATTATCACTAGCCGGGCTGGTGAGGCCTCAAGATTTTGCCTCCAAGGAGCTTCGAGGACCTGGTGTGGAACCGCCAAGCAGCGCTAGCCCCGGTGGTTTTGGAGTTCCTATGAAGGATGCGTCCCCAATATGGAGGCTCCACTTCAGATCCGACCTCGAGTGGTCTGTACAAGGGAGACTCTAAGGAACAGGCACAAGTTCTCCCCTAGACCTTTTAGCTTTAGGTTTTTTTGCTTTTTAGGATTTTTTTAATTCTGGACTCCTTAGATGGAGCATCCGAATCACTTGTTAAAAATATGTTAAGTAAAAAGAAATTGAAATTCTTACCTTGTGTCCCTTGTCTCTCTTTTTCTTGAACTTGATGCACATTTCAAAAGGTAGCACAATTTAAGCCCCAGCGACCCCTTCCTCGGGTTCTGTGGGGCTGCTAAGACTTTATTGAGAATGTCTTCAACGAAGGCTCCGAGGCACGGTCCTCCCCAGAGAGACATCAGAAGGAGGGGCCCTTGGAGGATCGCTCGAAGTCTCAACAGCTACTCCGGAGATTTCCTCAGCCTCAGGAGCTAAGGCTACTCCGAGAGGATTGCTTGACGTTGTAGTGGCTACTCCAAAGACTTTTTTAGTCTTGGGAGCTAAGACTACTTTGGGACCTCTTCTCCTCCTGTGGCAGCCAAAGTAGCACAAGGCTGACCATAACACGGAACCATCGCTTCCCCGGAGATCCGGACTAGGGCAACTGGGACCCCTTTCCTAGGTCCTGCAGCGCCTTATTGCTGGGTTAGCATTGTCGCCCATCATTATCTAGCTCGAGCATAATCCCCTGGACCCGAACAGAATCAAAGAATAAGACCCTTCAAGCCTCTTTGATATAATCCCACCCGGGGGGAAGTCCCTCGAGTTCGCTCCTTCAACCTAAATGTAATCCCACCAAGGGGAGATGTCCCCCAGGGTTAGTTTACTAAAACTTGATTGAATAAAGATGTTTTTTGTACTTTGTGTTTGAGATTCTGAAAAACAGAAGTATGGCAGCAATATCTCCAGGATATGCTCCGGGACTCTTAATTTAGGCTTAGAATTGCCTGATAGATTCTTTTTCCAGCTAAGAGATGATTTGTACGATGATCCATGTCCCCCTCCCATGGAACCTGGAATAAGCAAGGCTTATTGCGGGATGCGAGCAGGCACACTCTCTAGGAACTAATATTGGGGACATTTATCTGGAGAAAAACTTTTGAGAATGGACATCTGGGTATAATCATCATGGTAGAGCATATGAGAATATAAAGAAATACATCCGGGTAGAGCGTCCGAAGATATCATCAGAGAAGAATCATCCAACCATCCGGGAGGGGTGTTTGGGACTGAGCAAGAGTCCAAACAAGATCCAGAAATCCTTAGATAACGTTTACATGATTTTATGGTGCATGTAACGCATGATAACTCCGTGAAAGGCATCCGGAGGTCGACAGACTAACACGTTGCGGGTGAAAGGGATCTAGGATATCGACTAGAGGGGGTGAATAGGCGATTTTGACAAATTAACAACTAATCAAGCAATTAACAATAAATGAGAGCAAGTAGCTATAACAAGATGAACAACAAGCAATTTAACACAAGGATATATTCCGTGGTCTCGATGATTTGCCGATCACCCCTAATCCACGTTGAGGCAAACTCAAATCTCTAACCGCTCCTCTATCTAGTCGACTTCCTCTCAAGAAGTGACTTAGATCTCGAGCCGGATTAATATGATGAGTTATCCAAACCTCGATTCCTCTATTGATGCACTTTACCGCTCCGGCAAGACATGCTCGACCCTTTCACAAGATGTTTTGAGGCTTCTTCACAATCTTCCTTGAAGAGCTCTCCAAAACCTTCCTCCTAGCCGTCTAGGAGCCGGCAAACTCCAAGAGTAACAAGCTGGTGATGATCACTTAACACTCTTCTAGTACCATAAGGTTGATTTAGTGATCTAAATACAATGCACTAGAAGACCTCAAATGCACACTCTCTCAAATTTAAGAAATTGAACACTAGAGTGTATGAAATTTGTTTCAGCTCTCAAAGATGATGGCAATGTTCACAAATAAGCCAAAAGTTGAAAACAGGACCATGCATGGGAGTATATATACCCCCCACAATAAATATAGCCGTTACAAGCCGTTGAAAGAAAAAGATCACTTGGCGGTCAGACCGCAAGTATAAGCCCGGTCAGACCGCCGCAATTGCAACGGCATTAAACAGGTGCAATAAATGCTCACCTGCCCTTGTCGGGCACTCTCACGGTCAGACCGGAGATAATGGCGGTCAGACCGTGAAACCTTCCAGAGACGACATGGTTTCTAGACATGATTTACGGTCAGGCCGAAACACTTCGGACAGACCGGCCACTCGGACAGACCGGCCACACGGTCAGACCGTAGTATTAAAACTCGGTCAGACCGTTTTAGCGGTCAGACCGGACCAACAATCGGTCAGACCATCTTAACACATCAAGTTCCATAAAATGAGATCATGAAGTTCTAGGAGTCTAACTTAGGGTTTAACCACGGACAGACCGACCTCTTTAGGAAAGAAAACACACTTTAACATAACCGTCGGTAAGTCCGAAACAACATTCGGTCAGACCGTTTATGCGGTCAGACCGGCTAACAATCGGTCAGACCGACTGAGACTGAGTTTGGCTGAATTGAATGGAAAAATGCATTTTCAAAGGATATGACCTTCTAGTATGCAATGCAAATTATTTTTATGACTTGTGGCACATAGATGAACTATTTAGTGATACACCACATGCTCCTCTTAATAGTATGGCGACTATCCTATAATCCGGTCAAAATTCTTCTCTAATCAACTTAGACCAGTAAAAGGAAAAAGACCATATTCCGTACCTTTGCCTCTTGCTCAATGTCCTTTCTTCATCATGTACCTCTTTCTTTGCCTTTCATTATCCTGTCTTTTGAGTTTGTTCTTGACACAATTTAACAGGTAACGTTAGTTCAACATTTGTAATTGTCATTAATTACCAAAACACTCTTTAGGGGCCTAGAAGCTACAGCGGACCAGTTTAGGAACTACATCTTGGTTAGACTAAGCCCGAAGGCATTTCTCACAAGCCCGAGGCATCATTGTTAGCCACTATAACTTGTATAGCAGGGTGCGAACATCGGAACGTTAGGTGACCCTTTTATGGGTATACAAGGGGATGAAAACCGCGGGAACCCAGATGCACTGCCTAGGGAAACCGTGGTCACCTACACTTCTAGTCCAAAGAGGTTATCGTAGGCTGCCTACAAGGGATCAAGACCGCCACATATAGGAGTTGCATGAAGCACGCGTAAGAAATGAAAACACATGCCCTACAGTCGGTTCAGGTGTTGCATGGTTCTATAGTACATGCAACGGGTTTGATGACGACGGGAAGTCCTGGACTTAGCCTCTACTCATTCAACGTTACACGGCTCTGAAGCATGTGTAACGGATGAATAAGGTTTTGCTCGATGCTAACGAAAAATCCTAGACTAAACCCCCGTTCATTTGAAATAACATAGCTTTGAGGTGCACGTAACGAACAAAGGCGGCGTTGCTCGACAATGACAAGAAATGTTGGACTTAGCCTTTATTTGTTCCAAATTACATGACTCTGATTGTACATGTAACAAATGAAAAAGCTAGACGTAGAATTTGCAAAGCAGGTCGACGTTCCACGTGTGCTTGAGTTCTTCTTCGTCGAGGTTGGAGATCTTGTACGCTCAAGAGTCGAGCGCCTTTGAGACGCGATATGACTCCTCTTACTTGGGAAGGAGATTACCTTGAGCTGTGGGATTGATGACCCACCACAGCATGAGGTCACCGGAGCGAAAGGATCACTCCCGAGCACAATGGTTATCATAACAACTCATCATGCGCCCGTATGTAGTGTGTTGGAGAAGGGCCATATTCCAATCTTCCTCAATGAGATCGACCTCGAGACATTAATTGTCGTCATTGGCCTCGAGGGTCTCAGTCGAAGCGCCATCGAGGGCCTTGACCCTCAATGAGCGGAATCTAATTTTCACTAGCAGGATCACTTCAACCCCATAAAAGAGCAAGAAGGGGGTTCACCCAGACTCGGGGTGGTGCGCAGGACCAGAGCATGTTTTGTGATTTTAATATCTTATAACTGAACTCAATTTGTACAGCACTACAATTCAAATTGGTCATTAATGTAGGTCTAGTTGACCGGAAAAAAAAAAGTGAACTGCTGTTTGGAGTTGGATTACTACGGGTCTAAGACAATGACTTGGCTCCATTTTTGGTGGAGCTTATGTTGCTTTTCTAACGAATCCAGGTAGTAAACAAACCAGGCCAGTCATCTGCTTGATGTCCTACAGAGTGGGACAACCTAATAAAATTACACTTCTGTAGTATGATCATGTCAACATACAAAAAAAAAAAAGATGGCACATAGCTGATAAAATAACGTAAGATTAGAGATTAACCAGTGAGCTTCATCCTTGCACACACTCTTGCATGAGAACACCTCCATAAGACATTATTTATCATCAGGATGAATAGCAAGACCCCACAAACTACACATATAAGTATGAAACACAAAAGGTAAACGGAAAATGAAGTCTTAAATTATAATGATGAGGTCTTGGACAGCAGCTTCTAGGGATTAATTAGTAGTACATGAGCTGCTGTTGCAACGCGCTGACATTCTGGAAACTGCCATCGTATATTGCCTGGCTCGCACCTGCACCGATTCCCATGGCTGCTTGCTTCAGATGTTGACCTTGGGCTTGCATCAATGCTTGGCTTGAAGCCATTTTGCTCAAGGTGAGAGAGCGTTCATATGCCAGGAGTTCGGTAGCCGAGATACTGGGAGCTGCAGGGGGTGGGAGGGGGGTAGATGTGCTACCAAGGGGTGTTGGCTTGTTGCCCCAGGAACACTATTAAGAAGAGAAATTTTGGCATTACAAGTGTGGACAAAAGGAGCATACATATGCAGAATGGTGAATTGCAAAGGTGCTAACCTTGATCGGCTTCCCGCACAGAATACGGCCATTGCCCAGCTGGATTGCAAGGGTGGCTTCTGAATGGTTGCTGTATCTCACAAAACCAAACCCCTTGCCATGCTGAATGCGTACCTCCTCGATAGCTCCAGCACCAAGGGCATGGAAAACGCGATGGAGCATGTCTTGTGAAACCTAGCATTCAATTTAAAGAAATCAATTGAGATAAAATTGGAACAGTAAACAGATATTGATAGTAGCATGCCAGCAAGCATTTGTTCCCAAAGTTCATGAGAGATTACCTCATGAGCAAGGTTCCCGACATAAACAGTTCTGTACTGTGGGTTATTCTCTGGAGCATCTTCATTTGTTTTTTCCTTCCCATCTTCTGGGGAATGAAAATTTCAGGCATAAATAATACCATAATCTACAGCATAATTTTCATAACACTCGGCCTATCATATAAACTAAAATGCTTAAATTCCTAACTACTAAGAGCTTGCATCATGTGAATCATATATCTCCATTCCCAACAAGAGTAGACACCAAAAAGCCAAATCATATCAAAGCAGGTTATATCTGCACTATTGTCGATGAGACAGTTCCGGTTACTTTCTTACATTACAGTGTGCTTTATAAAAGCACATTAAAGGAGTAGTCTAATCATATGATTCATATCAAACCTGACCATGTCAAGCACAAGTAACTTGAGAAGCGGGGCAGGGCACCAAGCGGGGCACCCGGCATGTATATAAATATTAATATCAATCTTTTACCCAGAATGGTAGCATAGATCAAATAACTACATTTTCTATGAATTTCATCTATCGCCAATAACTTGCCAGGAGCCATAATTCATGGAGAGAGAAATTTTAAAGAATCGTTCATCTCTATAGTCAAGAGTACAAACATGAAGCAAATGTTTATACAATATACCAGCTGTACTGTTAGTAAGATCAACAACGCTTTTCGAATCTGAAGCTTGCCGGTCTTCGCTGCTGCTGGCACTCTTTGTTGCCCAATTGCAGCGAATCTGTCGACTTCCAAGCCATCGGCCTACAAAAGTATTTTTTGCACTTTTGTGACTACCAGCTCTCCCATAACAAAGAATCTTGCATCAACAACAATATAATAGTTGCGAATGATTTAGAGACTACAGAACAAATTAAATGGAAAAGACAAAAGTACCAACTAAGTCTAAATCAAACAATAGAATGCACTAAAGAAGTTTAAAGGGTAAAAAGCGCAAGGAATACCATTTAAGTCATTTATGGCATTCTGTGCATCCTGCAAGACCATTAAAGCAATTTCCAGTTAATAACAAGTGCAGACAAAGATTAATTGAAATGCAAGTGTCTTGGACTAAGACACACCTGTTGATTCCTGAAAGATACAAAGCCATAGCCTCTTGATCTTCCAGTCTTTTGATCCCACATAACCCGAGCATCACTATGCACCAAACAAAACTGCAACTTATCAACTCCATATAAACCTCAACTCACCTCAAAACCAAAAATCAATCAAATCAAACTCCAATGACAAGTGACAAGTATTAGGTAACCAAGACAGCCTGTAAGACTATAGACTTTTACTTGATAAAGCCAAAGAATTTGTTCAGCTTAATAGCAAAATGGAATGGAGAATAAAGCATGCTTACGAGCAGCTAGGATATACTGAGAAACATGAAAATAATGTAGCATCTGTGACCTCTGGGCTAAGATCACCGACAAAAATATTGAAGTGATCTGCAAAAGGAATAAGAATGACTAGATTTGACCAAAAGCTATGTCAGAAGATATAATCAAACTGGCCTTAAAAAGAACCACAGTATTAACCTGTTGTATCCTCCCTCTGTCCACTAGCATACGCCCAATTAACTCTGATAGGCTGCCCAAAACTGCAACAATGTTGACCAATAAGCAAACAGATTATGGGAAAGTCTAAATAGAGAGAAATAGCAGCAGCTGCAAGTTGGCTTTCTTACATTTGCCTCCCATTAAGTGTCAAAATTGCTAATGCAGCAGATCTACGGTCAAAGTAGTCAACAAAACCATAAGATGACTACAAAAAATAAATATGGAAAGGTCAATCATGAGATCCTCTGGAACACTAGACAGTGTCAAAGTGAATCATCAACAAAGACAAAGTGATATTCCATCTTTCAAAATGACATAGTTGGATTGAAAACTGAACAGCAACACCAGGTAATTGCATGCTTTCAACAAAGTAACAAATTGACCAAGTATATGTATATTGAGTTTAAAGGTTTAAACCTTCTCTTTTCTTATAAGCTTGCACCCTTCAACTAGGCCAGTACTCTGGAAAACCTCTCGGAGAAGTGCCTCTGTCACTTGAACATGGACATTGCCAACATATCTAAAATTTTCAGAAAATACAAGAAAGCAGATAATATTATGACCATGCATGTAATACAGAACAAATCTTTGCTGTTAGGCAAGAACAGGATAAAAGGACGACTGTTTAGTTTTCATTTTCATGAACAGATATATTCAAAGGTGCCTTGATTTTCCACGGGCAGGGTTTTTTATCATCATGCATTCAACAATGGAGTTTGTGATGTAACTTTCATGTTAAAATATACTGTGCAACATTTCTAGAATTAAGACTGCTTGACAAATGGCCAATATTTGCTTCAGTGATAGACAGATACTCATCAAATGATTTGCAATAAACTACAAAATGCTTGTTCACATAATACAAGAGATCCATGTTCAACTAGTCGAAACTTGAAACTAGATATCGCCAGATTACATGCGGATCGAAAAAGATAAATCAAACCATAGTAAGACTGTACAGGCCCCAAAAAAAAGCAAAAATATAATCTACTATGCATTTCCAAGCATGCAAAGAAAAGAAAAAATAATAAAAAAAATCCCTAACAAGACTCACACACTGCGGCATGTACTCGTATCAAAACCAGGAGGCAGATTTCCAGTAAGGAGTGGCTCTATCTGCAAAAATAAAAATGTAAAAAACAAGAAAAGAAAGAAATAAAAATCTAGAATAATTGAAAAAATTACACAAACAAAACGCTAGTACATGCAAACTTATACTGTTAGAACAGTTAGAAAGTTCAAAATTCTAACAGGATCATTGGAATCAGCAGAAAATACATGTTTCATTAAGCAGCAAAAAAAAACAGCAAAAGAAAAATTACAAAGATATCCTGGAACCTAATTAATCAAGCAACATAATACAAGTAGACCTCCACAGAACAAAACTTTAGGTCAACTGACACAAAGCTGAAAGGGATCTAGATTCTGATCAACCTCTTTTCATGGTTATTGCCATATTGGTTCTAACTTGAATTAGAAGAAGCAAGACATACTTACTTGTAAATTAATCAACCAACATAACTAAATTCTGTCGACACTTTCTAGCTCCCAATATAGCATTATGGTCTCACTGTGGTTTAGCTATAAGCAGCCAACAAATGACCCCAAGGCAACTCTTTTTCCTAAAAGCAGCTATAATAACAGATCAACCAGAAAAAGGATTTGACTATCCTGAGTGTTTTGTGCAGAACTGGCACCCAAAGCCCCAATAGAAGCACTATAACTTGCAACGACACCCTACAAATTACTTAAAGGTAGCAACCAAGCCTAATAAACAGCACAATATGAACTAAAAAGTCTCATAGTTTAGCCATACCCAGGCAAATTAGCCCAAGCAAGTAAAGCAAATAGAAAAAAATCAATAAACTAAAAAAAAAAACTAACAAAGGCAACTCCTTTGTGTCACATGGGTACAGGCAAAGCATCAAAAATCCCAATCAGAGTTGAAGGCACCCCACAAATTGATCAATGGTGCATTTTTAACAATGAAAGCATCACAAGGACATCTTCCAAAAGCAAAATAGGCACAAAATTATGCAATCCCAGTTAGATTTAGACCAAACACACCTAGAAATCAACCAAAACAGTATAACTGGTCGAATTATTGCTCTTCCACCAAACAAGCATCCCAACCAAAACTTGTTGGGAATGACTCTTATCCTACTTGTACTAGAATTGAAATCTCACTCATATTAGGATTGGACATCTACAAAAGAAAGTCTAGTTGTATTCAGTTCATATTTTCTTATTGTTCCAAACTTAGAGTTGGGAATCTATATAAACCCATGTGGGGTGGGTTTAAAGAAATCATACAATCATCCATCATAGAAGTAATAGGAACATATAGGGTAAAGACTAGGGTTTTATTAAGTAGAAGATTCTTGCACAGGACAAGAATTGAGGGGTTCAAAAGATACGAGTGTTGGTTGAGAGTGTCAATATCTTGTACTCTTTTGAAATTGTGCTTAAGGAATTTGTGGTCTTCTTCACCAATTTTCTCTCTCCGATTGTCTTTGTTTCACCGTCATTATTGTAGTTTTCTCTACTAGATCTCATATTCTCATTCTCGTTATTGTGTGTGCCGGGCCGTATCTCACGAGGTGGGATCCGATCTGTAGCCAAGGCTCCTGTTATTCCTAACAAATGTATATCAAAGCTGAGCCAACAAAGCTATCTAAATTGGATTTGTTAAGACGATCAGTAAGCATTGTGGAGACACAAGATCCAGAACGATGTCTAGTGGGTGGAGTCATCTGGTACAAAAATTTGATGGCAAGGGTAAATTCAGTGTGGGGCAATGTGTGGTGAAGGATATTTTGATCCAGCAAGGATTAACCGATGCCCTTCAAGGAGAAATGCCGAAAAAGATGTCCAATGAAGAATGGAGGACGATGAAGCGCAAGGCTGTCAGTACAATCCAACTATATCTCTCTGATGGGGTAAAGTCACTGAGTACTTTAGAAGAATTGTACATGACAAAGTCGCTGACAAACAAATGGGTGCTGAAGCGGAAACTGTACAAGTTGCGCATGGAGGAAAGCACATGGTTTACTGATCATCTTAATGTCTTCAAAAACTTATCACACAACTGATTAGTGTGGATGAGGCGATCTAGGAGAACGACAAGGTCGTCTTTTTGGTGTCATCTCTCCCACTGTCATGGAAGCAACTGATGATGAATATTCTTGTTCGTAAGACTATTCTCAACCTCAATGAGACAATTGCATATTTATTAGAGGAGTCCTTGAAGAAGCCAACAGACTCTTCATCCTCAAGCGACCAAGCATTGGTTACCATAAGTGTTGTAGACTAAAGTAGAGGTCGATGGAAGAAGAATGACGAGATCAAGGACAAACATTGTTTCATGTGTGATAAGGAGGGTGACATGATGAAAGACTATCCCAAATTGAAGGAATTAGAAGGTGCAGTTTGCAAAATAGAGATGGAGAAGGATGATTCAGATGTTCTTGTTACTAAAGCAGATATCTCGAATGGATGGGTATTAAATTCTGGTTGTTGCTTCCACATATGTTCGGTGAGGGAGATATTCATTGAAGGATCTTTACGCCCAATGCATGGTACTATTCACATAACGGATGGCAAGCCTTACGCGATTGCTAAGATGGGAAGTCACTCTGGAGATGTATGATGGAGAACATTGCACATCGACGAGGGTTCGGTATGCCCCCGGTTTAAAGAGGAATCTAATATCCTTAAAGAAACTTAACTCCATGGTTGCATGTTATCGTCTTAAGATGAGGTTATGCAGATCACTCGCAGCGGGCAAATGATCATGAAGAGTGTGCAACAAAAGAGCATACCAACTGGTAAAAAATAAATCCAATGGTGATGCAACCAAAGGGAGATCTAATGGAAATCCTTATCGGGTGGAGTAAGCCAAGTTGTCATCAACAGGTATTCGGATCTCGGGTGCAATTAAGTGCGATAGTGCAAATAATGTGGTTGCAGACTCCAGTAGTTGTAGAAGCAAAACTGCAAGCTGTTGGTCGCATTAAGTCATGGTAGAACCAACCGTGTGATACTAGCGAGCACATAGAGCCCAGACCAGGTACAAACCTATGGCATGGAGAGTCAGAGGCATGGATAGTGTAACTAATCAAATTGCACAATGAAAGAACTCTCGAGTGTTAGATATGCATGTCCTTTGTGTTGGAGGCACTCCTACAGAGGTGAGAGGGTGAGGAAGAGTCAGAAAAAAATTCTTAAACGAGCACAATAACTTCAACAAATAAGAGTAAGGGTGGAGTGGAGATTATTGAGAATTGTCTCTTATCCTACTAGTATTAGGATTAGACATCTACAAGAAAAGCCTAACTGTGTAACTATGTTCGATTCATGTTTCCTTATTATTCTAGACTTAGAGTCAGGGAGTCTACATAAACGAGTGGTAGGTTTAGAGAAACCATCCAATCATCCATCGTAGAAACAATAAAGATATAAAGAGGGTACAGACTAGAATTTTCTTAAGTGGAAGAATCTTGCAAAAGGCAAGAGTCGAGCGTCTAAAAGATATTAGTGTTGATTGAGAGCATCACTCTCTTGTGCTCTTCTGCAGTTGTGCTTAAGAAATATGTGGTCTTCTTCTCATCGATTTTGATTGCTTCACCGTAATTATCATGATTTTCTCTCTCCTAGATCTCTTACTTTCGTTTTTCTTTCTTGTTATTGTGTGTACTAAGCCGTATCTCACCTCATGATATGAGATTCGATCTGTGGCCAGGCTCCCGCTATTCCTTAACAAAACTCAAATTGTCACAAGAGTACAAGACCATTACTTCTACCCTTTTACCAAATCAAAAATGAAAAATCCTAAAAATTCCTCAATTTCCCCTGTAAACTTCAACACCAAGCACCTCCAGATCGCTCAAAGCAAGCTCATTCACAATAAAGTTTGAACCACTCAAAGGCCACTTTCACCAAATCAAGCACCATAAACCATGAGAATTCTCCAATTCGCCGCAGATTTGGACACCCTGCATCTCCAGATCACTCAAAGACTGCTCCTTTTACCACAACCAAAAGCACAGACGCCTCCAGATTTCTCAAAAGTCAGTCTTTAGCCAAAGCATACACTAATAGCAACAAAAATCCCAGTACCCGTACTGAGATGTGCACAAATCAACTCGATATCACTCGATCACAGACTATTTATCACAAATCAACCAAGGAACACCTCCAGATCACTCAAACACCACTCCTTCACACCTCGATTTTCTCGAACACTAAAAGTGATTGATTTGATTGGAAAGTCCTAAATTAGACCAAAAGAAAGTAAAACAAAAAAATATAGAAATATACAAACTCTGCAAATCTTCCAAAAACCCAAAACCCAAACCGCCCAAAGACTAACCTTTACGAAACCAAACACCCAACAAACTGTGAACCTAAGCAACGAACACCTCCAAACCACTTAAAGACCACCCCTTTACCAAACCAAACTAATCAAAACCCTAAAAGCTCACCCATCCCCTCCTCGAGCACCCAAAACCCCTCCGAAATCACAGTAAGGCCGCTGTTTTCCCCGACCAAACACCCAAAAAAAAAAATAAAAACAGCAAGCTCTCGCGAGAATCACGGACCTGCTGCGGCGCGGCGGCTGCGGCGAGGAGTGGGTGGTGGTGCGGTGGCGGCGGCATCGGGTACATGGACTGCAGCGCGGCCGCCTGCTGCATCAGCGCCGCCGCCTGCTTCTGCTGCTGCGGCAGCATCACGGCCGCCTCCGCCTGCTGCTCTTCTCCGGCGACCTCTCCTACTCTCCTCCTCCTCGGGGGAGGGGAAGTTTACGTGGTTAGGGTTTTGGTGGGGTGGGAGAGGAGAGGAAGAAGACGAGGAAGAGAAGGCTCGAGAAGCTTGGGAAGAGAGAGAATGTAGAGAGGAAGGGGGGAACGGAAAAGAGTAAAGTGGGTTGGGATTGTTGTGGCAAGGAGAAAGGGGTATTTGTTTCATTTTTCCTTGTTTCTTATGTGGTCTATTTGTGTGCCTGAATTGTGGGCCCCAGATTCTGTTTTGCTTTCCAGGTTGTTCGGTGTCCTTTGGAAATCGGATGACCGGGGAAAGAAAGATTTGCTCTCTGTAATTTTAAATCTGTATACGGGGGTGGGATGTTTTTCTAAAATTCTGTTTAATATATTATTTTTGTTAAAATATTTTTTAACTGTTAAAATAATGATAATATTTTATTAAAATATATCATTTATATTTAATAACACATTATAAAATTGTATCATAATCTCAAATATAACTTAAACTATTAAATAATTGTTAGATTCTTAGTGCCTAGATTCATAAAATAAATGATATTTCTTTGGAAAATGCTAAGGGACAGTATACCGTCCCATGTCTCTAAACAACACACGACACAACCGTTAGATAATTCTCAAATCATATTCGAAGATTTGTTTTAGCTGAGTAATGGTAAAGTTTATTTTGTATGAAAACTATTATTAGCTCAGTTGGTTACGATGGCAACTAGTAATTCGCAGGCCTCGGGTTCAACCCCAGCATATAAGCCATGTTCATTTTTATTTTTTTTCCTTCCTTTTCTTTTCATATTGCATGGGCTTCTACCCTTCTACATTTTTTTTTAAAACGAATATTAGTGTTTTTTCATAAAAAGTATAAAAAATAGGATCTCAAATTGCCCCTAAACTAGTAGATTTAATTAATGTTTTAAAAGGTTTTACATAACAATTTAAGCGAGTTGAATTGAGCAACCTGAGTTAAAAGCATATACATAGATATATCAACAAATTAACAAATAAAAATCATTCGAGTGTATCTCATTTGAAACCTACATTGGATTCATCACAAATCCACACACTGAACCTTGCAAAGAACACATGAAACTTGAGTAGATTTTGGTGAAGATACATAAAACTCATGCATGTTTCATTAAATATACTCATGTTTCATTACATATACTCATGTTTCATGATAAATAAACATAACCAAGATAAGTGCTGTTATATGAAATTTAGGAAAATTTTAAGGTAAATTCACGAAACCTATTTCTATTTTGCCGACGAACATATGAAAATTTGAGTGAATTTTGACGAAAAAATGCATGAAACACATGCAAGTTTCATCATATATACTTGAGTTTTAAATAAACAAATATAACCAGCACAAATGTTTTAAGTATATATGAAACTAGGAAAGTTTGAAGATAAACTCATGAAACCCATATTATGTTTCAACAAAATTTATTGAAACTTATATGTGTTTCCTTACAAATCCACACGACTTGATTCTTGCAAAAAAAACACATGAAACTTTAAATGGATTTTGATGAAAATGTAAAACTTGTGTATGTTTCATCATATATACTTGTGTTTCATAATAGGTATACATAACTGGCACGAGTGTTGCGAAATTCATATGAAACCTATGAAAATTTCAAGATAAATCTAGAAAACCTAATCAAATTTCAACAAAAATTATTAAAACATACATAAATTTTAACACAAATCCATAAAACCTATTTTGATTCTGACAAAGATCATAATAAACAAACATAACTAACATATATGACATCAAGTGAATATTAAACATAAGAAAGTTTAAAGATAAACTTACCAAATTTAACTAAGTCTCAATAAAAATTATTAAAACCTACATAACTTTCCATAACAAATGTCTAAAAAGTTTTAAAGAACAGTCGTGGTTGGGGTCCAACAAAAATTATTGAAACTCACACAGGGTTCAACACAAAATGCATAAAAAATTTTAAAAATACCACAAAAGGCTAATTTAAGATTAGATATAACAGTATGATACTTTTTATAACACAAGAAGATCTGTGAATGTTAGCTGCACTTGCTGGAGGCAGCCTGAGTAAAAGGCAGAAGTACTAACCACCATACTATAATACATTTGCTGTTCAAAGGATTGTGTGGCGATATAAAAGCTTATCGTATGGACAAGAGTTGTCCCGTCAAATGCAAGAAATACGGTATACCGTCAGCTAGATTCACCCTTCTTTTTAAGTAAAATTAGACTATATTTATGTAATATATATGTTGTTATCCTTGTTTATATGTGGATCCTATTGAATTGGGATAAAAATTTATGAGAGAAACCGATAGCCATATGATGAAGAATCCAATATCCAAGAAAAATTGTATCTTTTTTATAGTTTTTTAATAGAGTATAAACTTTTTGTTATTTTGCATACACTTTTACCTATGATTGCATCAAAATTGTCTTATTGATCTAGCTCCTTTATGATTTATCTAACTTCTATCTTTAGCATCATCTACAATGACATTTTAGTGACAGGACGACTGAGATACCATTGATCGTTATGGGGGTAGGGTGGGGTGGGGGGAGGCAACATGGAGGTCATGCACAAGATAACAGTGTCACAGCCAGCTACGGGTAATAGTGGCTGGCGAGGAGGGGAGAGGATGAGAAGGAGGAGGCAGGTGGCACCAATGTTATTCATGGTGTTAGTGGTCATGATAATAGTGCAAGAGTGGTGTGCCATAGGTGGGAGCGAGGCACATGGTGCCAATAGAGAGAAACAAGAGAAAAAAAACGTGTGGAGAAAGGGTCCTTAGTTTTCTTTCCATTGTCAGAGTTTCAAATTCCAAAGACCTATAATACAATATGGTCCTGTCCTCTTTTCCCTCCTAGCCGATCACCATTTCATGACAGTATCTAAATCCATAGAATTCAGGCCGTTGATTGATTGCATCCTGCAGTTGGGAGTTGTTGTTAGATCGACTCCCTCTAATTGCGGCTTGACATATTTTCCGCCTGCTACACCCTTCCTCCAATCTCGCCCACAGCACCTTCTACTTCAATTCTTGAAACCAATTCAAATCACAATATCACAATCACAGTATGTAACAAACAAGCAACCCTCGATCTCTGTTGCTATCCGCTTCCTCCTTTCCACTACGGCTGACCATGCCGCCACTGGGAACCGCCAAAGGCACATCGACGACAGCTGCGACTCCCACCACCCCCTCCTTATTGCCTCCTTCGCCTTTAATACTAATTCTCATGTCTTCTCTCCCATCCTCACATCCACACTTGCGTTTTGATCTCTCTCATGCCAACCCTTTCTGTTTCTCCGATGCTGAGATCTATGGCGCGCTAATCCACTTCGTCATCCAGGTCGCCATCGACAAATTCCATGATGAGCCCCCTGCCAAAATCCAATTATGGTGTTTGATTGGTTGTATTACTCTTAGTCTAGTTCTAGGATGCGGAATCGTTGTATTTGATTGTCAGACTTACATGAACAAATTAGATTGCAAGTGCAAAAAGATAATTTTGAGTCAGATTGAGAGGAATATGAGAATTGAACATACAATAAGCCTGACTCGTCTGATGAGGAATTAAAGAAGTCATCAAGGAATATTAAGAATTATTAGAGTGAACTAAAAATAATTAAGATAGATTAAGAGTTATTATGGTGATTTCAGACACATTAATTTTTTTTAAAAAATTTCGTCTTCACCCATATGTGCATCATATACTTACATCACTCATCTAACCAATTAAATAATATCTCAACTCTGTATCATCTCATACAATCAAACAAATAATTCTCTTTTACATCTTCCACTCTATATCAATCTAAATAAATTTGTCCCATTTAGTCAGCGTGAGTTTACGAGGCAACCAAACAACATCACCTTAGTTTCTCTGCATTTCTTAAATAAATTAGTGGGTTTATTTAGGGATGGCGTTTGCTATTCCTTCAGGTCTTCTTCCACATTAACCGTTGGAATCTATGTTGTCCTCAGCAACTAGGAATCTGCATCATCGCCAACGCCCGCCGGTGAGTTCTATTGCTCTGTGTGTGTGTGTTGTCTCCAAATACAGCAGACAAGGTGAGATGTCTTCTGTTTTTGTGACAACTATTCCTTATGCCAATTTAGCAAGTCATTTGTGATCCTATGTTTCACATATTTTACAATATTTGGGATTATTTACTTTTAAGTTTTGACAAAACATATTAATTTACATAATTCTTGTCTATGCTCAAAAAGGTCAGTGGAGGGGATTATATGATCCAGTAAAGTACTAATTTGTCTCTAGATGCTTCACTTGAAGTATTCCAAACAATGGATTTGAAAGGTTTCTGCAAGCTTGGATCTCTCCTGAGCCACTGCTATTGCTTGGATCGCTGCTACAACAGATAACATACGCTAGGAGTAGAAATGAGATTTTCTGGTATGATCTCATCCTCAAATTATATACGTTTACAACTTTTTCCTTTTTTGTATAAGATTTTATTGCTAATCCAGGTATTTATCTAGCAGGACTTGGGAATTTCTAATAAGCTATAGGTCCTGTTTGGTTACAAAGTTTTTTTTGGAATTTTTTGTTCAATACTATAGTTATGTTTGGAAACACAATATTTGAAAACCGCAGTATTTTAAAATCATAGCTTGAAAATTATCATGCAATCAAAACCATAGTTTTTGAGAAAATTATAGTTTTTATGGGTGTTTGAATATACAGTTTTTGTTTTAAGTTTCCAGTTTGATGTTTAAATAAACTAACTGTTATGAGAATTTAAAAAAATAATCGTTGGACAATTTCTACGAGGATGTGAGACCACCAGTGGAAGGTGGACGAGAGGGCGGTAACCGCAGGCACCCCCATGCGCGGCCTTGGACGGGAGGAGGAGGAAAGGGTGAGGGAATATACAGATAGACTTATGCCACATGATCATTTTTAATTTTTGCACATTCAAAGATGATTGACCAATCAAGATTCTTGCGACACATTACACATAACACCATTAAAAAAACACACAAAAGACCACTCTAAACATTCCATTCCTTTCCAATGGCAAGAACAACATTGTGTCACCTCCTTCGTGATCGTCGGCGCAGCGACCGCCAATGATACGGGCAAGATCGGCATTTGCCACGGACGCGTCGGCAGCAACCTCCTGCCGCCGGCCGCCGGCCGCAGCGGTGGCGCTGTTGAAGTAGAACGAGATCACCAAGGCGAGGCTCTTCCTTCCGGACCCGGCCTTCACGGCATCTAGCATTGATCTCATGGTCGGTGTGCCCAATGAGAACCCCACGTTCCTCTTCGCCGTCGGTTCCGATCGCGCGCTTGCGTCACCTACCTCATCGTCGGCAATGAGGTGCTCTACAACAACCAATTCTACGCGCCGCATCTCGTGCCGGCCCTGCACAACCTACACAGCGCGCTCGTCACCCTCGGCCTTGACAAGAAGATCAAGATCTCCCCAACACACACCTCGTTGGTGCTCACCGCATCGTACTCGCCCTCCACCGGCATGTTCGACGCCACATCTCTCGCCGTCCTCCACCCCATGCTGCAAGTCTTGGCCTACACGAACCTCTTCGACACGACTGTGGACGCGATGGTGGCCTCGATGGAGAGGGAAAGGTTCACGGGCATGGCGGTCGCGGTGACCGAGACCGGGTGGCCGACCGCAGGGTAGATCCTCTCCGCCCGCTACCACTGCCGCCGCCCGTCACCTCAACCTCCACGAGCAAATCCTCTCCCCCGCCGCCGCCCCCCCCTCCTGGACCTCTACGAGCATATCCTCTCCGGCCACACCTCCTTTGCTGACCTCCGACTCTGGCACTAGCGACTTCTTCGGGTCCCCGCTCGCCACTCGGGTCTCTCTCTTCTCCCAATTTCGGCGCCGCATCACCATTCTTCGCCAATCGCGTAGCTGCCACGCCTCGACGCATCCACAATCCGCACCGCTCCATGCGCCAGCGGTGCAATCTCCAGCCAGGCCATCGCCGTAGCACAACCCCCCCTTTGGATCCACAGGCGGCCGCCATTTCAAACAACCCGGCGCACTACCGCCGACAGTGCATCAGAGAGAGAGAGAGAGAGAGAGTATTGTGAGAGGCTGTGAGCTAGATGGTCAAAAATTTTCTAAAACTTTATATTGGAGCCAAGTTTGCAAAACTGATAAAAAATCATGGTTTTGAAGAAACCATGGTTTCAAAAATCATGAAATATTTTGTAACCAAACAAGGTCTTGGATTTTAATACCACAATTTATTACAAAACCACAGTATTGCACAAAAATTCCAAAAAAAACTTTGTTTCCAAACAAGGCCTATAGTTTTAAGAAAAACTGTGGTATTGAAAATCAAAAGGGTATTTGTTTCTAAAGTATTTTATGATTTTTGAAACCATGATTTCTTCAAAATCATAATTTTTTCTCAGTTTTGCAAACTTTAGTTTGATACAAAGTTTTAGAACAAAACTTTGACCACTGGCTCACGGCTCTCACAATACTCTCTCTCTCTCTCTCTCTCTCTCTCTCTCTCTCTCTCTCTCTCTCTCTCTCTCTCTCTCTCTCTCTCTCTCGATCGACTATCACTCGTCGGCAGCCGAGCATCAGCAGCTCTCCGAGGAAGCACCGGCGACCAAAGGTCAAATGGAGAAGGAGCCTAAAAAAGGTGAGATCCTAAACCCTACCCTACCTCTTTCCCCTTCCCCCTCCTCACCCCTTCCTCCTCCCGTTGGCGGCCGCGTATGGGGGCGCGACTGGTTGCCGATCCTCCTCCTCCTCCGGCTGGTTGCCCCCTCGCCCCTTCATCCTCCCATCAGCGGCCGCGTACGGGGACGCAGCCGGTTGTCGCACCCTCCTCCTCCTCCTCCAGCCGGTTGCCCCCTCATTCCTTCCTCCTCCCGTCGGTGGCCATGTATGGGGAAGCCGCCGATTGTCGCACCCTCCTCCTCCTCCTCCGGCCGGTTGCCCCCTCGTCCCTTCCTCCTCTTGTCGGCGGCCGCGTATGGGGACGCCATCGGTTGCCACACCCTCCTCCTCCGGCCTATTTTGATTTTTTGGGAGATTCTGTTGATTCTGAATGTGGAGAAGTTTTGAATCAAAATTGTTGACTACATTGTAACGTTCAATTGATTCTGAATGTGGAGAAGTTTTGAATCAAAATTGTGATCTATTCTGTGAAATCAAGTCTTGATGGGTTGTAATTCTGCTTTTCTTGATTAGTAAATATATGATCTATTTTGGAATCAAGTCCTAGTACTGGTGAGTTTTGTATGAGCGTCATTTGCTGCCAATTATAGAACGAAACCTACAAACATGTGCTGAACTAAATAGGGTTTAGACGTGCTGAAATCATGTCAAGCTTGAGTTGCTTCTATTTTGTTTTGGCTTGAATTGTGTGCACATGTTTTAATTAAAATTGCCCCAAGATCTAAACCAATCTCCTAATTTCCATTGAGCTTATGTTTCTTCAGTACATTGTCTTATTTAGTATCTGTAGGCTGAGTAGTTGAGAGCTGTTAAAATTTTCGTATTCAATGTAATCTAGATTGTAGTCTAGATTGCTAGATGAATATTGGTGTTGCAATTTTCAATTTTAAATTGGACTATAGAAGTAGAAATATTTGTGTAATAGATAGTTGACTAATTGTAGGCAAGAAAGATAGAGCAACATGGAGCGAAGTTCAAACAAATTTTCTTGTATCGATGATGAAGGAATACAATTCAGCACGATATCGTGCTCAGAATGGTTGGACGAAGGAGACATGGAATAGTATGACGACTTGTATGAATGAGAAATTTACTAAATTCAAGTTCAATGTAACACAATTAAAAGACCGAAAACAATGACTGAAGGACCACAACGCAGTAAAGTTCCTCTCTTCAAAGAGTGGATTTGGATGGGATCATGAGTTGAGAATGGTGACAGCTATTCATGAAAAATGGAATGAACTAGATAAAGATTTGCAAAAGTGGAAAAATAAATCTTTTCCACTAATATGATGACCTTTTTGATATTTACGATGATATGTTTTTTAACTTTGTTTCTTGCTAGTATGTTTGTGCATATTCACTATATTTTTTATTATTATGTTTTTCTACTATAGGGAAAATTGTTGAAGGAAAGCATTGTCAGAGGTCAACTGATAAGCACAATGAGACCATTGACGTACCAAAGTATCCACATCATGCCAATATTGGCAATCGGTCACCTAGTCCTACCATACCAACTCCAGAAGTCACACATACTTCTTTTGAGTGGGAGGAGAATTACTTCCACAACGAAGACAGAAGTTTGATAAATCCGATATCTAGTCAAGTTCTACAAAATACCCAAGATAATTTGTTAACTCAAGAGCAATCACATTATGAGTTTTCACCACCAATTGATGTGCCTTCTCATCTTAGAGCAAATAGCGAAAGACCAAGTGGAATTTCTCATCCTATAAGAGCAAGTAGCGAAGGACCAAGTGTGTTGTCTCGTTGTAGTAGGGAGAGTAGTGAAGAAAAAGAGGCGAAAAGGCCCAAGAAGAACAATGATTTTCTGTTAGAGAATTTAATAGCATTGCAGAAAGAAGAATTTGAGAGTTACAAGCAACTCAAAAAGGAGCAAATTTAGAGCTATAAGAAAGTTAAACTTATGCAATTGAAAATGAATAATCCAAAGAATGATCCCTATTACATGGCAAAATGTATTTCAAAACTAGAAGACCTAATAACTCTCACACCAAGTGAGATGGTGAAAGCAATCAACTTTATTAAGTATAATAAAGAAGCTCGTGAAATAATGATGTATATTAGTGCTCGTGATATTGTTTATGAATATCTCAAAGTTGTTATCTCTCTCTAGTCATTTTATGCCATTACTATGTCACTATTATAATAATTTGGAACAATATTAATTTTTGCTATGTTATTTTATGTCATTGTTTGTCACTACTATAATAATTTGAGTGTTATAGTTAAAGTGGCTTACTACCTATTTGTCACATTTATCAACGAAATGACTTGGTGTGATAGAGTGTTTTGTGGGGCTTATTGGTGTTCACAAGGAGTGGTATCAAGTCAGTATAATGTAATCTGCAACCAGGAAACTTTTAAGGCAGTAAGCCAGTTCCTAGTTACTGATTTCTCTCATGTCCTGTACCCCTGTTCTACATGTTCACCATACACAGAAGTCGCAATATTTTGACTTGCTGCCTAATTTTGTAGTTCTCTCAGCACCATATCTCCAGACTTCCTGACACACTGCATGGGAACAATTCTTATGAAAAAGATGTAGGAATATTTCACCATTGCCTTATTGCATTTGTATGGAATAGATCGAAGTTTCCCATGTGAGTACAATTTGATCTCTCCTTTCTAGATTACAGAAAGATGCATACAGCAATCAGGCAAGACCTTGCAAGTTATAATTTCGGATTGGATAGCAAAGTTTGACAACAGGGAACTTGGTAATGTTCTTTCCTCTTGAGTTGAATTTTGTTTAGATAAGTGTGAGGCACCACTGAAACATATCGTCTTATAATCTGTCATTGTCTGTTCACATCTATAATCTATAATAGATATAGAGTTCATCTCAGAATATTCCCAGAATCTTGCTCCTCGCTGCGCCACGTCGCCGTTCTTCCTGCGCCGTTCGATGGCCTGCTTTCACGCCTCCGATGTGTCCACGCGTCCTAGTGGGTGAGCTGCACGGCGTTGCTTGTGGATTGATCCCCGTGTTTGCGTTGCCTTCATCGCCATCTCCGTTGTGGTGTGTTCTTTTTTGCTGCGCTGTGGCTGCGGCATTCCGGCGTTCTGGGTGGCGGGGGCGCGACGAAGGCCTCGTCGTCGGCGTCGGCGCGGGCGCGGGAGCGGCGGCAGCGGCATGGTGGCGGCAGAGCGCTGCGGTAGCCACGCGGTCCTCCAACCGCAGGTAACACAACTACCCCAATTCGTTCCTCATTGGCTATTGCATTTTTTATTAAGAAAAAAAGCCAGTCCTCGTCGGCGGCGGCGGCAGCGGCGGGGCGCGGCAGCAGCGGCGGGCCAGCGGCGGTAGCGGCGGGGCGCCGCGGTGGCGGGGCGCGGCAGGGGAGGGGCGCGGCGGCGCCGGGGCGTGGGGCGCAACGGCAGCGACAGCGGGGTGCTGCGACGGCTGCGGGGCGCCGCGGCGGCGGCGGCGGGGCGCGGCAGCGGCGGCAGGGCGTGGCAGCAGCGGCGGGCCAGCGGCGGCGGCGGCAGCGGCGGGGCGCGGCAAGGGCGGGGCGCTGCGGCGGCGGGCGTGGGGCGCAACGGCAGCGGCGGCGGGGTGCTGCGACGGCTGCGGGGCGCCGCGGCAGCTGCGAGGCGTGGCGGCACGACCACAACTTTGCACGGTGACTATTGCTGTCTCCGCGCTGCTTCTCACCACTTTCAACCACGACCATCAGGTGCTTCCCACGGCGGATTTTGGTCGTTCAACCGACTAGTTTCGCTGCCTACACCCGCTGTACTCTTCGCGTTTGTGTCAGAGGCTTTCCCGCAGCAACGCGCGGGCACCTCGCTAGTTATAAGAGTCTTTGATGACATCGATGATGTCATTGTTATTGATGACAATGGATTCATGGATTAGTGATTTCTGAGTAATCAACAACATTAGATTCATAGATTACAACCTACTGCCTGCATATGCCTGTGTTAAGTGATCTAAAGTTCCTTTCTCGTATTCCGGTGTAGGTTGATCTCAAATTGTTGAATATAATTTGCCAATAATATAATTATTTGAATAAAATATTATATTAAAAATTATGATACCCAAACACCTGTAAAAATATCTAACGGTTACTTTTTTTAAATTCTCATAACAATTAGTTCATTTAAACACCAAACTGAAAATTTTGAGAAAAAAAACTGTGTATCCAAACACTCATAAAACTGTAATTTTCTCAAAAATTATAGTTTTGTAATACTACAAAATACTATGGTTTTGATTGCATGATGATTCGAAAACCATGATTTTAAAATACTACAATTTTCAAATACTGTGTAACCAAACATGCCCATATTTGTTGTTCAGATTATAGAAAATTGGAGGGTCATTAGCTACAGGCTATAAGATCTTTTAGGTAAAAATCTAAGCTCTTGCTCACTAACTTTTGTAGAATTAATTTGCATTAGTGTGATTTAGTTGATTTTAGGGTTTTATTGTTTGCTTGTAAAAATAGATACAATTGTTCTACTTTTATAACCCTTAACAAAAGATTAATAAGAATCCTAATAAAAAAACTAATACGAATCCTAATAGGCTAAGAATCCTAATAGATTACTCTATCCAATACTCATCCTCAAGTTGGGCGATAGATCTCAATCATCCTCAATTTGTTACAAACTAACACACACTCTTTGGGACTAATTCCTTTTGTCAAACAATTAGTAAGTTGCTCTCCAGAAGATACATACTCTAGTTTCAAGTTTTCTTCGTCTAAGCGCTCTTTAATGAAGAAGCGATCAATTTTCATATGCTTGGTGCGATCATGTTGCACTGGATTATTAGCAATATTGATTGCTGACTTATTGTCACACCATAGTGTCAAAGCTCCATCTCGAAACAAACATAACTCTGACAACAAACCTCTCAACCAGAGCATTTCACATAAGCTAGAAGACATAGCCTTGTACTCTGCTTCTACTGTAGATCGAGAAACAACATTATGTTTCTTACTTTCCCATGACACCAAGTTGCCTCCCACAAAAACATAATACCCTGATGTTGAACTCCTGTCATCTAAACAACTTGCCCAATCAGCATCACAATAACCAACCACATCAAGATTCATATTTTTCCTGAACCAAAGACCTTTTCCTGGACTACCCTTCAGATATCTTAGAATCCTATATAATGCTTCCATGTGCTCCACTCTTGGGTCATGCATATATCTATCAAACCAGGCCCTCGGAGATCGTTTTAAGCCATACAAAGACTTCTTCAGCTTGCACACCTTTCTACTGTCACCAAAACCTGGTGGGACCTCCATATATACCTCTTCCTATAAATCACCATGCAAAAAGGCATTCTTCACATCAAGCTGATGTAGGGGCCAGTTGAAGTTTACTGCACACGAGATTAAAGTTCTCACCGTAATCATTTTTGCTACTAGTGCAAAAGTCTCATCATAGTCAATCCCGTACATTTAACCATATCCCTTTGCCATCAATCTCGCCTTATATCTCTCAATCTTGCCTTTTGTATTTTGCTTTATGGTATACACCCATTTGCATCCAACAGCTTTTTTCCCGACTGGAAGAGAGACTAGTTCCCAAGTCTCATTTTTCTTCAATGCTTGAAATTCCTCCTGCATAGCATGAAGCCACAAAGGAACTTGCATTACCACTTTCCAATCTTTTGGTATGGGCACAGATTGTAATAATGCAATGAAAGAGTTATATGCAGAAGACAAAGAAGAATATGAGACAACATGAGAAAGATCACCCTCAAAACCATACCTAGCCGGAGGCTTACCGGCATTGACTCGGGGCTCTCTACGATAAGCAATAGGAAGATCAAGAGATACATTACCACCTGTTTCAGAGGGAGACGAGGTCAAAGGTGAGACAAATGAGGAGGGGTCAGGGACAATGACTTGCGTGGATGACTAGTCGTCAATCTCAATCACAGGAGACTGGAGCTGCTGCTGCTCCCCCTGAACTCCAGTGCCACGAAAATGCTGCATCTTTAGAACTCCTGTATCTCCACCTCCATTGGCATACAGACCCTCATCCGCAACAGGACATAGAATTATACCCACAACAACATCGCCACCTCCACCATGGTCACCACTACTCACTCTATGGTCACTACTACTCACTTCATCATTCTCCCCCTCTCTAGCAGCACTAGGCAGGCGAGAAGAGATATCACCAAATAAAGGCGTCAGTTCAGTTTTCTCACCATAGAAGGGCTCAAACTCCCGAAAAGTGACATCCATACTCACAAACATCCGTTTGGCCTGAGGACTCCAACACATGTAGCCCTTTTGTCGAGAAGAATATCCCACGAATATACACTTCAAAGCCTGAGGGTCCAGCTTTCCTGTAGAGGGTCGATAATCCCGAACAAAGCACACACATCTGAACACCTTCCGAGGGACAAAAAATATATTCGTTTCCATAAGCAGCTCACAAGGGGTTTTCATGCCTAACACTCTTGAGGGCATGCGGTTAATTAAGTAAGCCGTTGTCATAACGGCTTCATTCCACAGGATTTTTGGCACATTCATCCCATACATAAGTGAGCGGGAAGTCTCCAAAAGATATCTATTTTTTCGCTCGGCCACATCATTCTGTGCCGATGTATCCGGACAAGTTGTTTGATGCAAGATCCCTTGAGCTGAAAGAAAATTTGCAAACTCCTTGTTGACATATTCAGTTCCATTGTCAGTTCTAACAATACGAACATTATTGAATTGTCTTTGCACAAGAGCACAGAAATCTTGAAAGCAACGCAAAACTTCATTCTTATTCTTCATCATATAGAGCCAAGTCATATGGGAATAACAGTCAATGAAAGTAACAAAGTACTTAAAACCATGAATAGAGATAACCGGAGAAGTCCAAACATCTGAGTAAATAAGTACAAATGTTCAATACTACGAAGCTCAATACTACCATAAGATGATCGTGCGTGCTTGCCAAACTCACAAGCATCGCACATGAGTTTCTTCATAGGCACTCGACTCATAACATCCGGATACATACTCCTCAGTCGATCAAATAGATAACCCAAACGATAGTGATAAAGCATCACTTCAGCCTCTTCTCCACCTACAGCAGTAGTCAAAGCAGCACTCACAGCATCCAGCGTCCCTCGATCCAAATACCACAGTCCATCACGCCTAGTCCCAGTCCCCAAGACCTCCTTGTCTGCCTCTCCTGAATATGACAGACATCTCGGTCAATATAAACACCACAAGCAATTTGATTCACCAAAGCACTCACAGAAAGAAGATTGACCGGGAAGGATGGAACATGCAAAACAGAGTAAAGTGTAATGGTAGGTGTACATTGAACTGTGCCAATTCCCTTGATGGGTTATGCAGTCCCATCAGCAGTTTGAACAGTTTCACGATGCATGGAAGAATATGAAGAATATGATGCAAACTCACTAGAAGCACTAGTGACATGTCTAGATACACCTGAATCGACTATCCAATCTAAAGGAGAAGTATGTGAGGATGCAAAAGCCTGTGCCTCAATACCTATGCCCGTATGGGCATAATTGACAAAAGTACCATATGTAATGGTCATAGGGATCTCCTGGGTAGCCATGGACTTGCTGGTGGAATTCTCAACCTTTGCTTTGAAATGTCGTAGCTCTTCCAACTCAGAAAGCTCCTCTTTGTCATGCGCAACTGATCCCTCATCAGACACGACAAAATTGACTTTAGGACCTTGGCACCTACTACCACCACGTCCTCCACCTCGGCCTCTACCACATCCTCCACCACCCCTGCCATGCCCAAAATCGTGTGATTGTGGGCAATTCCAGCTAATGCGGCCAATCTTCCCACAAGTAAAACACTCGCGGTTATCTGCAACAGTCAACGCAGATCTAGCAGGAGGTGATAGAGGACCCGATGTCATGACTCGTAATCGGGTCTCCTCCATCACTATAGCAGCAAATACCTCATCCATGGTGGGCAGATGCGGCTGGTGGCAAACAGTGGCTCTTTTAGGCTCAAACTCAACATTCAAGCCTTGCAAAAAGTCAAGTACTCTCCTGCGATCCACCCACTTTTTTAACATAGTCATATGTTCAGCATGAGAAATGTCTAACGGATCATGGTGGTCCAAATCTATCCACAATCGCTGGAGTTCATTGTAGTACTCAGATATAGTCCGCTCCCCCTGAATCATCCCTCCCATGCACCTCAGCTATCATCATGGCATTGCCAGTTCCAGAATATAGTCTAGCTAGTACAGCCCACATCTCAGCTGTGGTTGAAGTGGCTTCCACCATCCCAGCAATAGAAGGGTTCATTGAGTTTAGCAACCACGCTTTCAACAGAGAATTAGTGATTTTCCAGTTCTACCATTCCGAACTATCTTTAAGGAGCTCGACAGATGTCTCCTGCACACAGTTAGCAAGCCCCTTTGTCTCTAAAATCATAATCACCCTCCTAGACCAACTCAGATAGTTTTTGGTTCCCTCCAGCTTCACATTATTTGGCATGAGCTCTATCTTTTTCACCATCTGTGAATATGACACTGCCATCACAGTTTTGTCCGATGATGAGATGTCATTCGTTCTCATTGTCATCATCTCCATCATCTTCACCATAAACTCTTCCATGGTTGTAACTGTGGTTGTCATCTCAACAGTCCCAAAAAAAAATTGAGCTCATGCACTCACAATCCCCTTCTGTCTCTCTTTTTTTTACACCACAGAAGATCTGGTATACATAAGATCCAGATCTGCCACAGAAGATCTTGACTTGGAGTCCTCTAAATCACTGAGTAAAAAAAATCGGCGGGCGGGCTCGGTGGGGCGTTGGCTCAGCAGGCGACGTGCGAACACGGGCTCGGCGGTGGTGACACTTGAGCGGATGGCTCTGATACCAAATTGATTTTAGAGCTTTATTGCTTGTTTGTAAAAATAGATATAATTGTTCTTCTTTTATAACCCTTAACAAAGGATTAATAAAAAGCCTAATAGAAAAACTAATACGAATCCTAATAGGGTAAGAATCCTAATAGGCTACTGCAGGAAACCGAGTAAGCTACACTAGTAGAATTTCATAAATTTTTACTTGAAGATTGCAAGTAATAGATCATAGATTAGATTGTTACCAACAGCGGAAGCAGATTTGGTGAAGCGATCGAATGTTCACAGCAACCGTTTGCGAATCGTCCTGATCAGCAGATGTAGATGACATCGACCGCTCACGAATCGTTCTAATCAACGCAGTAATTGCAGCAGCGCCTCTACCAGTATCCACACGTACCGGGATGGAACGTCGTATGATGGTGTGCTAGCACCGACGCGCACGACAAGGGTTTAGGGACTATCAAAAAGAGATGGCAGCTATGGCTTTTATGATGTTCTCAAAACCCATCATACATCTTTTTATATAGGGCCATGCAAAAGAAATCATAACAGATTAGGTTTCCTGATGTGATTCAAATCTTATCCGAACTACCATGCTGAAGGAATCCTAATAGATTAGATTTCCCGATGTGATTCAAATCTTATCTGAACTGTGAGATGAGTTTAATATTAAATCTTCGTATCTGATACGTAAACTCCATAACAGCTACTCTATCCAACATTTAGCATTCACTAATTGTTCGTGAGAGTTAGTGTCGTAGATCGATAAGTCATATTCACTAATTTTAGGAGCCCGCTGCGAAGAGGATAATGTGCTCTGTATACGGACAGTTTCTCCTGGCCATGATTTCATCCATATATTTAGTTGGTGCCGTGTGTTTTATTTGTAATTTGCAAACTTTGTGTTTAGACAATATGTTGGAGGGGTGATTATTGGGAACATTCTACATATTATTCCAATGGATGGAGGTGCCAAACCTGGATAGCTTGATTCTGTTGTTCCAGGTTTGTGAAATATCTTAAGCCCTAGCCTTTGCTTTGTTAGTAACATACAATTCATAATCTATTAATAGTAATTTCTTGCCTTACCCTCTTGATCCTTCCAAAATGAAGCCTAAGCAAGAATTTGAAGCATCAGAAAATTTAGTTTCAAGAAGAACATTGAAATGTATGTGTTTTATCCAGTTGAGAATATGCGCATCGTTCTCCTTACTATGATCAGTAGCGTAACAATCAGGATTGTTGAGAGGCTGCAAAGATAAACTAATTAATCTTCATCTCTAAGAGTTTAATTAGAATTTGCATAATTTGTAGGATAGATTAAAATCCGTAGTGCAAAGGCACACCTTAATTAAATAGGATTCAATTAATTTTTAGATAGGATAATATGTCATTTATATTTTTGTAGTGCATGATGCTGATCAGATCATCAGAGAGGGTGGTAAAATGTAAAAGGGGTAGGAAGAAGTGATCCTGTACAGTCTCAGCCACCAAAACTTCATCCAGCACGCCTCTGGATTTCCTTGTTTTCTAGAACATGCAGAAGCTCTTCATATTTGCATTAGGATTGCAAAGGGATGTACAGGAGGCACAGTACCGCAGAGAATGAAAACAAAGCCAGAAAAACGAACAGGAGATTATTATGGCCTTTAGTATGCAATGCACGCAGATGACACATGAGTTTGCCAGGCCACCCCTCTTTTGAAGGTTGTCTACCCAATTGGCAATTTCTGGGTCTTTCTCTGTATTTGAATCGAGAAATTTAGACCACCTGTAGTTCGTGCACAACATCATTCTTTTGGGGTGAGTTTTCAGACTGGCTGGTCTAACAAATCGTGGGCATGAAAGATTTCTTGCTTGTTCCAAGGACCCCGAACACTTATCATCCTTGGGCAAGGTGTTCTGAAGCAACATCCTTCGTGAGGTCTATCTACTTGGCTTGAGTTTGAGGTCTACATCTACGGGTACGGGTATGATGATTATGCTACCATCCTTACTCTAGCCAAGCAAAATCTTGAACTTGAGTGGTGAACCTGAGTTCCATGTAGGGCCTGCAGTACTAAAGAGAGTGGTTCCAAGATGAAAACTCATACAGGGCCTGCAGTACTGTTCATTGGCAGTCCAAATCCCTTCCAAATCTGAAGTCAAATGAACAATTTTATTTGTGCATGTAGATGATGGCTGAGTTGAGCTATCAGTGGTGGTGCTAATTGGAAAAACTGCCCGTGTCTCAATTACATGAAAGTTAATCTTACATGGTGTCATTCATTTCTACAGATCCTTTTCCATTTTGTACAATTCTTACTTGCAGAATTTGATGCTTTCTTGGGTTAGTGTACTGCAGTTCCAACTGATCTACTTAATCAAGGAAAAGGCTATAGCTTCAGAAATAGAAGGAAAAGTTATGCCTTGAAGAGATATATGACCACATGTTAATATTTGGGTTTGCATGTGAAAACTTTCGATGTCAATTTCCATAGTTGACTGTTGGTGGTAAACAATCACAGATTCATAGAGATTTTCTTCCTTTAACTGGCCATCTTTTATTCTATAAGGCCATGTTGTTTGAATAATATAAACAAGGGTTTATTCTATAACGCCATGTTGTTTCAATAATACAAACAAGGCCCACTTAAATTTAGTGAAACTGTATTAGATTTGAGCTGAGTTAGTGTAGTCATGTGAACAAAGGAACAATTGTTACCAATGTTGTAAATAACCGCAATAATATTGCGATAGTATTTACAAGACATGAAAAATACACTACAAGATGAAAATTTATAAACTCCACGACAGCCGCTATAGTTTGTCGCTCGTAACAGCCTTAGTGGTCTGCTATACTCGAAATTCTTAAACTACAGAAATAAAATGGATATTACTTGTTCCATTGGCTTGCTGTTTTGAAATCTAGGAAGTATTTTGAACATTTTGTTGTTATTATTAGTTAATGTAGATTTAATATGAAATAATGATGTCTATTTGTAAAATACTAACATTTGATACTTTGATTGACCAATACTCATAACATATTTTTACCATTTTGGTGACCATATTTATATTTTGATAGATTTAATACATTAAGTATTAATAAAAATACTGTTTTAGTTAAGTATAGTTTCTGCGATGAAAAAAATTGATTCTTCCCATTATTTCTAGATTGTCGTGACTTGAGCAAAGTATCATTCACTACTGAACGGCTAGGTTGTAGACATCAAGGGAGGTGTAAAATAGGGGTTTCATTTTTACAAGTCGTTCTTAACGTCGTTGCTGAGCTTTTTTTGGGTCTACTGGGGTTGCAATACTTTCGTCCACAATCTCCAATCCCATCCAGTGACACATTTGTTCAATCACACAACACACACTAGTCTATGCTTAAATTTTTGTCAGGAAATGCTATATTGCTTTACAGAATGCGCATGCATGTAATCGCTTTTTTGTATTTTTTAAATTATTAATGTAGATCCTTTGAAATCTTCTAGCTTTTCTTTTTGTATTTTCTCATTGCAATAAGCAAGAATGGGGTATCTCATGTTTAAGTTGTCTATCAAAAAATCTATAAAAATTGCTTATGAACAAGATTGTGTTTCAGATTATGTGTGTTGCATGTACCCTTCACCAATAAGATATAGATTTGATGTAATGTGGGTTTCACCTGAGTGCTTATTATTCTATACTACTCTATAATGTATGGACTTTGAATCTTTAAAATTCTTTCATTTTATAGATGTCCGATTCAAACATTTCTAATCTTTGAGAGATCTAACGGCTCATATTTTCAGTTGGTTTTGCCAAAAAAAAAATGCATTATCTTAAAACCAGATTAATTACTCAATTACTTCTCTTATTGTTTTGCTCTCCATGACTCTCACTTGAATTTGAAAATAGCATTAGACATAAGATTTGTTGAAATTTTGTACAAGTTTATTTCAGTATTCATGTGCAATTAATTGTGTATGAGTTTTTGTACAATAAAGTCTAGGAGGCCTTTCAATGTTCATGATTGGTAAAATAATTTTTGAAAGCATATATTATATATCAATTGCACATAATGATATTTCATTTTATGTATATATAGTTTTCTGTCAACATGGAATCCATGTGTACACTTACTATATTGTATAATATATGAGTTTTGATTTTTTTCGAAAATTCATTTCATTTTTTGATGTCTGGTAATAATACTTTTTTGTTGATTTGAGATATTTAATAACAAATATTCAAAATTGTTCCGGTCGCAACCACATTAAATCTCATTAAACCAACCACACAATTAGTTAACCTTAATTAAACCTATGTGTAATGATTATTATATGTTTCAAATTAATAGTTTACAACAATCGTTTCTACGGTTATTGTTGTTGTATATTTATTGAATGAACTTTAAAACAAAACTTGCGTTAATGTGCATCCCACGTGTACACTTAATACTAGTATATATATTCCCTAGACTGCTATTTCTCCCTTTCGCTCCAGGAGATATCGTTTGTATGTTAGTGAAAACACAATTATTAACTCTAAAATGGAAAGAAAAGAAGACGTTTGTATTGTGGAGAAGGATAAATTTGCAGCCTAGCCCAACTACACTATCCAGCTCTTCGTGCTCACCTTCCTGTAAAGAGGCTTAAAAGAAAAAAAAAATAGGGGCATAATTATGGTATTTACAATTTTTTTTTAAAAATACAAAAAATAAAAAAATGACAATCTAAAATAAGAAAATATGAAAACCTAAAAAAATACGATAATCTAAAAAAATATGACAACTTAAAATAAGATAATGCGATAACTTTGAAAAATACGACAATATAAAATAATTAGAAAATACGACAAATCTAAAAAATGTGACAACATAAAATAAGAAAATGTGACAACTCAAAAAATATGACAACTTAATATAAAAAATACGACAATCTAAAAAAATGACACCATAAAATCTATTAGATCAAATTGTGATTATTGAATTAAAATCTATTGATTGATATCAAAAATGAAAGTTGATAAAAAAAAAATTTCTTAGTGATTCCGAAAAAATAGATGTCTAAAAAAACAAAAGCCTTTTGTTTTTTTTATGAAAGAGTCTAATACATATACAGGCTCAATTTAATCATTTAATCATTTTCTTGCAAAGGTCAATAAATTATTATTTATCTCTTCAAAGGAAATCCACCTCGTATTTTCTAATAGTTACAACAATTTTTTGAAAAAACTACCCTTATGAGTGATAGCATGTATTATGCTGACAACACACGTTCCTACTCCACCCACACACACCAACACAATGTTTCAAATAAATACACATATAAAAATAGAAAGAATTGAAAATTAAATTAATAATTCCTTTTATATGGGTATGGGCTCTAAGTTTAGCTGTTGGAGTGCAAGTATGTGTGCATGGTTATATCAGTTTTTACTGTAAGTAACTTGCAAACCAAGTTTGCAGCAAAAAGAAAGGGCAATCTACGCTATAACATTCCAAAGCCATTTGTTAGTTTCAAATTTAATATCTTCTAGTAAAATATCATTTTATAATGTTCCTTGACGAGGATTGTCACCCGGGTCACTTCTAATAAACTTTTAATTCAAGACAGATTCGAACCAGACATGTATCTGGCAATACGAACTCAAGCTATTCTGAGGAGCATCGCCATGAGGTCGCAAGCTTTACGCGATCAGGTCGCGGGCTTCGTGCGATCAGGCCAACAGCTTTGCGCGGTCAGAAGTTCGTATGCTATACGCGAACTGAATATCCGGGATGTTGCGCGGTCAGCCCACATTCCGCGGTCAGAACATTCTCGACCAGGGTGCTTGGAGTTCATTCGGTTATCCATATAACAGGATATTCCAAGCATCCCGAGGATTCCTCCACGTTGAAGACCAACCGTCAGAGGTTAATATATGCGGTTATTCGTGATTAACACGTGTTAATAACCTCCGTGGAAGTTAACAGCAGTTCTCCAAAAACCGCATCCAACCGTTTGATGCAGTTTCTTCATATGGCACCCTTTCGACCAGTATAAAAGGGTGGCATAGAGGTCCAAGGAAAGGGGGACATCCAATCCATTTGGAAAAACAAGACTCCTGATACAAGTGAAACACAAGGCATCTCGACTACTAAAAACAGCCAAGTCTACGGCCCAAATTAGATAGTTCTTACAAGCCTTCCTGGCTTTACTCCGTACATTTAAATAGGAAAAACCTTTCATTTGTGAAGGAGTTTTTTCCCCGTTTTGTAACCTTTTATTAATTATAGTGAAATCCTAACAGGACGTAGGGCTATTACTCCCACCATCGAGGGCCCGAACTTGTATAAATCTCTCTGTGCTCCCATTTACCATTTTTCTACATACCTTCCCGGAGGGTCATCTTGAAAGGTCTCACCATTACAAATTTTGCATAAGTTCGGCTGAGGACTCCGAGTCCGAATCGTCGACATTCCCTTAGACTAATTTCTTTCCCCAAAAGTAGGGATGAAAACGGATCCGCATCCTCCCGATCCGGACCGATCGAATCCGGATCCGGAACCTATCGGATCGGATATATTCGGATCCGGATCCGGAACCCATCGGATCCGGATAATTTTTATGCGGATCCGGATCCGAATCCGGTTCAACCGATATCCGACGGATCCGGATCCGGATCCGGATCCGGATCCGGATATCCGGAACTGTGCTTATCCGGATATCCGGATACCCGGAGGCGCAGTGGATCGGCGCGGGACCCCTGGAGGCTATCGGCGACCGGCGTCGGGAGGAGTAGAGGCGCGCGCGCTGGAGAGGAGCAAGCTCGGCGGCGGATCTAGGCGGTGTAGCGCGGATCCGGCGCGGGACAGATCGGGCGGCGCAATCTGTGGAGGTTGCGGCGGGCGGATCAGGAGCGGCGAGGTCGACTCCGGTGGCGTGGCGCGATGGCGGTGGCAGCGTGCACAGGGCGCACGCGAGCGATGGCGGATCTGCGGCGGCTCGGTGGTGGAAGGCAGTGCCGCAGTGAGATTTGCGCGTGAGCCGGCGGCGTTGAGCGGTGAAGCGTGGAGGCGGGGCGATCGGCGGCCGGCGTCGGGAGGAGTGGATCTTGGTGGCGGCGCGGCGTAGACGGCGCGGAGGTGGCACACGCGGGGCGAAGTGGGGGCGGCTCCGGCGGCGGGAGCACCAGAGGAGCGCGAGGGAGGCGCCGACGGGTGTGGATCTGTGGCGCGGCGCGGGAGGCGTGAGCTGGAGGTTTGAGGGCTCAGAGGAGTGGTGGATTTGGGGGAAGAAGAGGGAAGAGAGAAGAAGAAAGAGGGAGAAGAAAATGGAGAGAAGAAGAAAAGGACTGGAGGAAGGAAAGGGAGGAGAGGAACCAAGGATGAAGAAGGGGAGAGGAAAAGAAAGAGGAAGGGAGGAAGGAGGAGGAAAAGAAAAGGGGAGCAGCCGGCGGTGAAGATGAACGGGAGGGGAGGAGACGAAATGTGGTGAGAGAGGATGAAGGAGGAGAAGACCGGCGGCTCACCGGAGGGGGAAAAGAGGAAGAAAGGGGGATGTAGCAATAGGGAAGAAGACAGGTGGCTTACCGCCGGCGTGGACGTGACCGCCGGCGGCAAGTTGCAGGTTGCTTCTTCTTCTTTTCCCCGCTGAGGTGTACAAGTACAAGTTATGAACGATTGGTAGGCACTCATTTTACCTCTGTTTTCACTAGCAAACTGAAGGGGTATTTTCAAATACTAGAACTAATATGTGAAACAATAGATGAGAGCTAGTATCATACCTATTTGATTAGATTTGGATGCCTTTAATTAGCTAGTAAAGATGCTAACATCTTTAAAAAGACACATTAATATATTTGACACTCTCTTGTCCTTCCGACCACTACTGGACATGCACCATCCACTTCGATCTACACTATTCAAATCTATTCTAACAGTTGATATTGAGTTGCTATTGAGTTCACATTCTTCTATTTCAGGGGTGTTTCATAATATATATGTTCCCCAAATGAAGTATCAGAATACTTTTTTTCGCTCATCATATCTTTTTTTCATAGAGTGTATCTAACTAAATTTAATTTTCTCCAATAAATTATCTCCAATCTTTAATTTATAAGCACAGTTTTAACTTATTTGGGGTTTTAATTAAAAAAATTTGATATTTACATACCAATTTCCATGCTGTTCAGTGTTTACGAACCAAAACTTGTTTTAATTTATTACAATGACAAGTATTTTAAATTAGAGGTAGAATTTTGTAAAATACTTGAGGTAGTATTTACTTTGCCAAGGTATTACAATATTGTGTTTGTGGGGTATCAATGTTCTGATCATTATCCGTAACCGTATCTGTTTCGACCCGTATTCGATCTGTATTCGTCTCCGATACTATCCGTATTCGTATTCGTATCCGGGCTATCCGTATCCGTATCCGGATCCGAAAAAAAATACGGATACAAATATGGTTCAGCCATTATCCGATCCAGATCCGATCCGTTTTCATCCCTACCCAAAAGGATGTAAGGAAAAGAAACAACCTTAGTTATATAGAGACAAATTAGAGGATCATCAATTCAAAATCTACCAAGACCGGGCAGTGGTTTGGATGCAGAACGTGCAGCTTGCCACCTGAAAAGTGGCAGCAATCTAACTGGTTACTTCAACAAGTGGCAAGTCGAAATATTCAAAGCACATGAGTTCTGAGATCTCATTCTCTACTATAGTACTACTAATAATATTTTTATTGTCTGATGATAAATCAAATAGCCCAAAAGAAATGATCACAATCATTTTCACGCGATACTAATTTTGAGTTTCTCTTCCATGTTCGTCCGAACCGTCGATTTCTTGTTGACTAGTCGCAAACTCGCCATCTTGTCGAACTCAAAAGCACGTGTTGTTTAAACCGTACAAGAGAGAGTAAGGGTCAAGAAAAGTACGCTCTCATAGGCCCCACAAAAAGAGGACATATGCATAACAACATGTCCTCTGCTTATTCTCATTTGCCACTGTGCCGTTCGGCCAAAGATTCTGTATTGTTCCATTTAATATATGATATCATTTTTATATAAGATGTAGCATGTGAATTTATCATATATGAGATGGTGTAGATGTATATAGATTGTTTAGTTGAGTGCATGGATGATATGAGATCTTGTTTGGGTGCCGGCATAAATTGATTCTATAAAGACTAAAATAATATTTGTTTTGTAGTATAATCTATATTATGACTTCATGAAATTTTGATTTTTAATATATATTACTATTTTAATATACGAGGTCATCATTATTCACCCCTAATGATAATTAAAAATTAAAAATCACCCTAATTAACACTAATTGTTGCTTAAATCACCATTAAATATCACTAATTAATACTAAACATCACTAATTACCACTAAAACCACTAATCAATACTACATCATCCCTTATTAACACTCATAATCTCTAATTACTAGTAATGACTAATAATATTAATACTAGTTGTCACTAAATTAACATTAAATTGTCACTCATTAATACTAAGCAATGCAAATTAATAGTAGTCACAGCTAATCACCTCTAATTATTGCTAATAAACACTAGTTAGTACTGATTATCATTAATAGTACATGATTAACATGAGGTCATAGGAGGAAAAAAAAAAGAGCATCTCTCACCATATAGAATATTAGAATATTCTAAGATATTGCATCTTCTCATCCTACACCATCTCATCTCATATATGGAATCAAATATAAAGATTAATCTCTATATTGCATGAGCTTATGCAAAGACAAGCTATATAAGCATCCAAACACTATCTAAAACTATCTAGCTGTTCGGTCTAAAATTGACTGAACGATCAGATTGATATTAGCATATTAAGAAAGTTTCTTTTGAATGTAAATTTCTTCAATCCTACCACGTAAATAAAACTGTTTTTCTATCGGTCCGAAGATAGAAAGCTTTCTATCAGAGTTTCATCACGGGCATGCCCACATCTTCGTGGTAGGATCCATGATCAGTTTCTTCCTTTGGGGTGTAAAACAAGTGGCTGGTTGGAGAATCCTTGTGCTAAGTTCCACATAGTATTATTGTACGTTGATAAAATGAAAAAAAAAAAGACCCATCAAGCAATAAAACAATACGAAACCTATGGATTATTACCTCATTCTCTGCGACTGCGCACAAGCACACAGATAAAGAAATTAATTTCTTATTTAAACAACAGGCAGTTCAGTTCTCTGCAACTGTGCACAAGCACAGACACAGCAATTAATTTCTTAGTTAAACTAGTGGCTCAAAGTTTCGCTTGAGCTGATTGCTGATTGTTTCCCTTATTTCCTTATTAAAAACAGAGATTTGTTAATACATAGATACTTATTTTTCATTATTTTATATATGACTCTTAATTCTTAGATTAAATTATTCTTTTTAGATATAGTCTTTCTAAAATCCACCTAACTCTTTCTTAATTTCTCTGGCAGTAGACGAGAAATGTTGATGATGCCACTGCCCATAGTTGGATGCGGTGAGAGGTGGCGACTACGTGGGAGATGGACAATGAGAAAGCGCGGTGTAGTGAGGCGTTAGCATCGGTGTTAGTGTTGATCACAAGTGGCAGTGACTAGTGAGGGGAGAAAATGGGGTAGTGGGCGGTGGTGGAAGTGGGTCGGAAGAAAGAGGCGGAGAAGAATTGTGGGAGAGAAAGGGACAATAGATATTATATTAAATCTAGATATATGGTATAAATGATATAATTTTTTTAAGAAAATAATAACACGTACACTTAGACAGCACCTTAAAAATAACTTCAAATTTAATCAATTTCTTGATAATGAGGTTAATGGATGACCATTGCACATGAAGTTTCCAATCATTTCCAGTACTAGTTGCGTTGAACAAAAAAATTTTATGAAATTGAACAATAAAAGAATAACATGCACAAAGTACCAACCCACACATTCAAAAACTTAATAAAATTGGATTATTTACTTATACTTCAACATTTCTCCTCATATCTAGACTCAACTATGGTTATGATATGAGTTAGATATGGGACGACACTTGGTCCACTCTTAAGTTTCTCATATTCTCACCATCTGATCTTCCAACTACCATATATTCTAACCATTTGCTCCACGTCTATTCTTTAATAGGGCTACAATGTAGGCTGTCATATTTCCACCATTGGTAGGGTTGAAAACGAGTCAAATTTGAGCGATCCCAGGTTGGATCGACTCTGACTTGACTATATACTAGGATCGGTTTGACTTTAACTCAAAACACTCACAAGTTTAGAGATGAGTTCGAGCCCGGCTCAAAATAAACTCGATTGAGCTCGAGCTCAACTCGACAAGGCTCAAATGAGCATTGCTGTCTTCTGCTGACGGGTTGACTGCTTGTGAAGCTCGATAGGGCTCAGCTTGATAGTACATCAAGACGTGGAAATACAATTATACAGTGAGCAAATAGATATAGAATTATACAAACCGACAGTCACAAGATAAATTCACTGACCTCTGTTCACATGATGACAGTATGATATGAGCAAAGCATTGGACAAATAGCAAGCTCATCAGACACAAGTTAAAGGAAATAGATAAGTGCATTTCACAAGACAAAAGTTCACATAACAGCCAAAGCATTGGACAAATAGCAACTTCACACTTCACCAGACACAAGTGAGGAACACGAAGCATTGGACAAAGAGCAAGTTCACAAATCACCAAACACAATCACAAAAGTTCACTGAACAACCAAAGCATTGGTCAAAGTCAAAGAGCAAATCAGCAAACAGGTTGCCACCGGGAGTCGAGTGAGAACTGACGAGTTGCCGCCAGCCGTTGTGAGTCGACACCTGACGAGCCGCCGCCGCCGCCACTAGGTTTAGGATCGTAGAGGGAGAGAGTGAGCACTGAGAACTGATATCTGAGGATGGCGCGCCGTGTATGGAGTGACGGCTAAGTACGAGGGTTAGGGTTGGCGACTTGTCCCCTTGCCGCCTTATACTGCTTGGGAGTTGGGTCAGCTGGGCTGGCGGCAGTTGCCTGGGTCACTTCACTCCGTCCATGTATACTTGAGCTTTTACCGAGCAGCTATGCTCGGAATCGGCTCGAATTTTCACCTGAACTTCAACTTAAGTTCGAGTTCGGCTTGTTTAGGACTTGAGCCGATCTCGATTAAATCAAGCTTCAATCCAATATTGAGTATTAACCATCAAATCCTCCGACTATCATAATTATGAACTTAAGATCTCTTAACTAATATCGGATTGAGTATGTAACAATCAACTCAACCAAAACCTTAAACCGGCGAGGGAAAGACATGCAATCTACCATGCATCAACAAGGCTAATATATGAACCATTCGATTATTAGCTCATTCGTCCATATCAAGTAGCCCCGCTTCACGTGCCTTGCCCATGTGTTTGTGTTTGAATTGACCTGACCTTTTGTACCATGATCCTTCAGCACAGAGAACATTTTTATCCTTAAAGCAACAGGAAGATGTTTCATGGACCAAAGTGACAGTACACAGCTAGCATTTTGTTCTTACAAAGATTTGTGCAAAATAGTATTTTTAGTCAAAGATTGAATAGATTATTTCTTTTGCACCAACAAAATTTTACTCTGAATTCTTGAACTACCCAACAGTCTTAGTAGATGTATTGGTGCAATAGTTTTTTTTACGTGTGTTGGTGCCTGCTATATTAGCTATACCCTCTCCTCAAAAAACACATATACATCTTAATAAAATATTTTAACTAAATATACACATAAACATAAGTGAAATCTAAAGTCAAACTCACAATATCTTTTGACATTGACAAAATTTAATCGTCGAGTGCATTCATGAGTGCTAGTAGAAGTAATATTGGAAAGCTAATCTGATGGAATGGCTTTGATGGAGTTAAGGCCTACAAATCTTTCCAATCAATAACCAAAAAAAAAAATGATAACAAGTTGCAAGAATGTGCACAACTTATGTAGACATTTTTTTTTTCGTTTTTTACAGTAACAAGTTGATGGAGAGCACCCAAGTTGGTCCAATGTGGGCCCGCATGTCTCCAACAAACATTTCTCTGGAGTGGAGTGGCATGCATCTTCTGTCCCCTCTTACAATTTCCAAACAACTTCCTCTTGTTTTGTCTTTTTATATTTGCTTTGCTTTGGCTCGCAACTGCATCTTACCACCTTCCATTTTCTCGCATGTGCTGTTATCTTTTGATTAAAGAATTAGGCGGGAGCAAGAAGTCTTGCCTTCTGTATCTTCGCTCTCATCAAGACAATGTCATCCAACCTACCATGATTTGCCTTTTGGATTGCTTCTGCATTTGCATGGCACAAAATCTGGAGTAAGAATTATATTATTGTTCGGAAATAGAGTAATTGTTAATATTAGTCTCTTTTTATCTTAAATATCTCATACCATTTTTTTTTCAATTTTGACAACCAACTCTCTTTTTTATTTTAATCATTTACAAATAATTCTCTTCCATCATCTCTCACAATAAAAAAAATAAAGTGGTATCCAATATAGTGCACCAAGCAGAAAGGATCACGCTCACTTAATATAACTCTCATAGGATGTGAAAATGTGAACTCTTTAATTTTGTATGTCAAACTTAAACTCATTCCATCTCTCCAAATATAGAATAAGAGGAAACATATATGATATCATGTCCGATTATGATAAGATTAACTTGATCAAATAAAATTTTACAATATATACTTCATCTAGTATACAAGTGTATGTGTGTGTATATATTCTTCATGCACCAGGGTGACTGTACATCCAAATCTAAAATCATTAGATTAGTTGAAAATACATGTAATCAAAAATAGGTATAACATGATACTCATTGAAACATATGATTTTTATTCATAGAATATATAAAACAATGATCTAAACTTATTTGAAAAGCACTTTAAATCATATAGTTTGTTATGTATTTTATATATACTGAATTATGAATTTCAAATTGTGCTTATCACAAAAATTATTTATTTGACCTTAAAAGTGAGTTTAGAACTAAATTACCCTAATAGAATTACATTGTAATATAATATATACCTTAACTTGAAATTAACGACCCAAATACACGTGTATTATACGAGAAGTAGTGTATATGTCTAGACAACTAAGTACATAAAGTGTGTGTGTGTATATATATATATATTTGTCTTAGTGTACAAAAATAAAAAATATTTTATTTTTAGTGCAAACTTGCCGATTGAAATTTTTTTTTGTCCAAACTAAGTCGGAGAGAGCGATTTTCTTGTTTTACTTTATTGCACACCGTTTAAATAAACTATGCGAAACGGACAAAAAAAAAATTTTGAATAGCTGCCGGTACAGAAGGCTAAACGGTACTATTATGGTGTGGCAGTTTAGTTTACCGGTCTAGAATTTATTGCCCGATGTACGTACCGCCGTGCTGTCCCGCTACGGCCAATTGGTTCCTCGGCGTCGTTCGGCAGCCTCGTCCTCCACAACACTCGGCGGCCCGTTGTCGAGAACTGCTAGGTGCACAAGAAATAAGCACTAAGTAATACTTCTCTTGCTTCACTGGTTCTTGCATCTTCGCGCAGCAACAGATAACGGCGCTCTCTCAATTCCATTTTTTTCATTGGTTCTCATGCTTCATTTAGTTGGATTTTCCAATGTGTATTAAATAGAATGAAGATGCTCGATCGACTTCTATTGGGTTTTCTCGATTTGAGCCGTTAGATCAGTAGGCTGTTTATGTTGCCAAAGTAATGTTGACCTTCCTTTGCAGTACAATTTAAATAATATAGATTCGCTGAAGAATAGGAACACTAAATCATTGTATCACCTCCTGACTTAATTAACCTCTCATCCATATAAACGGAAAAAATGCATCTACAACTCAAAATTATACACAACTTTAAAAATTTTGAGACGGGAATGTACCACCCAATATATCATCTGATATATGATATCTGGTACGCGGGAGCTTAAACGGTACTGACCAGATATCCACAATTTACTAGCTTGATTACAATAAAAAAAGAGTTGATTGTCAAAACTGAAAAGAAGGAACTATATAAAACATTTGAGATAAAAAAAAGACCAATAATGAAAGTTACTCTTCAAAAATAAATCACCAATTTGTAATTCATGACACCAAAGATTTGTGACACCTATGAACAAAACAGTAGTAATTCAAACAATTCTGAAAAGCAAACCATGTGGCGAGAAAATAATAATAATAGGAATATGAAGAGATTATGCATCCATTACAATCATTTGCTTTGTACACAGCAAGACCAAAGACAAATAATCTGCAGTTCATATGATGCAAATATGTTTTTTCTGATGATTTCTCCTTACCATGGCAAATCCAAGAGACATCATGTGTTAACAAGCCAAAACTTCTCTAAGATGGTCATCATCAGCTATTTTCTTTACATCCAGAACTATGTAACAAGCGAAAATATAGAACCATGACCTACAGTGAACGTTAAAACATGACATGAGAGAATATTTATGATTCAGTCTTCTAACGGCAAGCGCATTTCAGATCTTTCAGAAATAGGTTTTGGGAGATTGCCATGCTGCTTATTGGCTCAGGTTGGGCTTCAGAGAATGCGGCCCTAGTCCAAGCCATGGCTGGCTCTCAGGCTCCTTCTTGACTGGTGTTGCATCTGAAGGAGAAGCTTCATATGGTGCTTTTGCATTAAGCCTATAAGAATGGAAAAACACAAGTTAGATCCAAACTCAGAGTAACAAAATTTGATGATATTCGTGCTAATCATCATGTCAGGAGCAACTAACCGATCCTTTCTCTTCTCAAGGAATCGGTGAAGTGATGCCTTCCTAGCAATGGGCAGATCTGCAAGGCAAAAGTTTTGAAAATAATTAGCATGACAAAATTTGATAATCCATATGTTAAGCATTCCAATAGAAATCAATAACATGAAAGGGTAGAGTAATTACCAGAGGCATTCGGGCGAGCAGGCTTCTGAGCATCAACCTTAGCGCTGAGCAACGCGCTTGCTGGGGCCGGCATGGCCGCAGGGACCTTTGTGCTGTCAGTAACAGTTGTGGTCACTGCGGATGGGGGCAAACCAACATCCTGAATCGTGGAGTTGCCCTTGCTGGCCAGCTGCATCAGGTCCTTCACCTTGTCAGCTGGGAAGTTGTCGAACACGACCACCTTTCCACCATAGAAGATGGTCAGCTGGTGCTTCTCTTGCTTTCCTTGCTCCCTGAAAATTATTGGAATGACAAAACTCTCAGAACAATTCCAAATCACACATTCAAATTTCGCACTAATCCATTTCTTGTTCATGGGCAGCCGTTTCAGATTAGATTAATTTTTTCTGTCATTAACATCCAATTTTCAGATCATGAACTACCATCAAGCACATCTTAACCCTGGATCATGAATTTATGATTTATTGCTTTATTTGGAGGAGCGAATACTTCAATCTAGACAACTAGTCATTGAAGATTCAGTTTTGGCCTACACGACCACAAGAACTACAAACTTGCAGGGAAACAAACTCTAACCCACGTTTTGACCATCTCTTTCACAAGAACTATAGCTTCTTGCGACAAGATTTGATCCTGATCCACATAAATCAACCACATGGGCAATAGCTTCTTGACTCAAGGATAGGACTTTGCACATGTAACTACAAGAAAAGTAGGCACGAACTGTACAAAGCTGAAATGAAATGAAGCAGGAAGGTGGGATCCAATACCTTGCATCAGGGGCATCTTGCATGCCGAAGCCGGCGTTCTGGGGGAACAGCTCCATGGTCTCCTTCTTCCTCTCCCCCTTCCCGCCGTCTGTTCCAGGCAGCAAGCTCATAGTCGCCAGCGTCCTCTGTGAGTCGCCTTCGCCTGAAACCAAACCAAAATTTGGTTTAGAAGGTTTGAATTTTTTTTTTCCAAGTTTCCTGTGAAGAAATGAAGCAATATAGCATCAGATTCCATAAATTTCAACCAAAATGACACAGAGGTCGGATTTTTATCCCAAAACACAAACTTTGGCTCAGATCTCACATGAAACTCCCATACGAAGCCTCCCAAAAATCGAACCTTCTTCGCAGGAATCAAACCCAAAACTGCAACTTTCCCAAATGAAAAGAAAAAACCCCAACTCTAAGGTCTTAAAGAAGCAAGTCAAGAAACTTCCACAAGAACAAAAAAAAACCAAAACCAAGCCGCCCTCTCACCTCTGATCCCGAGGCCGAGCTCGCCGGCTGCAGCCGCAGCGGCGCTGTTCTGCCTGACGTAGCGGCTGAGGAGGCTGCACGCCATGGCGAAGCTGGTCGCCCTCTCCCCGGACCTCGCCGAAGCCATCTCTAATCTCTTTCTCCCCCACCACCAAAATCCCCCACGAAATCTACCCCAAAACCAATCAAATCCAAAAACTTCCACTCCAAATCCCTCCCAAATTCGTGTTTGAATTCGCCCAGTAGTTCTTGACTTTGCCTGTTTGTGCAATTGTGTGTATATATGGACGCTACGTTACCTCTTTTAAGCAATAATTTAACTTTTTTGCGATTAAATTAAACATTTGAGACATTTGTTTATGATTTGGGAGTTAATAAGGCTTCATTTTGAGCACGTGATTCTTATGGGGAGGTGGTGGGCTGCCCAAAGTTTTCTTGGTTCCTGGCTTTTGGATATTGCTGCGTTTTTTGATTGGAGGGAATTTTCTAATGTGGGGCCTCCTCCCCATGTGCGACTTCTTTCTATATGGCCTTGTAATCTTCGGTGAAAGGTCAGGTGAGCTCCAAACCCCACGGTTTTCTGTGACCATCATGCTTAATGTGACCAATCAATTTTCAATTATTAGATTATTACACAATCACATTAATCCGACGGTTGAAGACCAAATTATCACGAAAGAAAAATATCTTTATAAATCTTATCTCCAAAGAATCAAGAACACTTTGTATAAAAACATCTATTTATAAATTTTTCTGCTAACAATGTTTCACCACTTATCTCTTGAATTTTATTGTGGTGTCTAACCCACCTGTCAGCTACTATTTGTAAAAAAAATTGTAGTGGATGTTACTTGTAGGCATAACAGCTCTCTCAAAACATATTTGAGCAAAAAAATTTACTTAGGTCGAATTTAATCATACTTCAACTCGATCTTCGCTTATGTAAAAGAGTAAGGTGTTAAGCAATGTTCTAAACATTTGTTGCATTGAGTCCATATTAATCTGGCAAATTTAGTCTGAGGTTGGGTGAGTTAGAATAAGGTAAACACAGTTTTTCCAAGTTTGAATTGAATTATACCACACAATTATATGTTTTGGATGCTCGAGTTTGGTACAAACTTGAGTTTGGCTTGCTGTAATCCCCCCCCCCCCCCCCACCCCCCCCCCCCCCCAAAAGGTAAGTTTATTAACAGAAAAATCAATGTTCATATTGCTTTCTTAACATCCCTCTGGCACTAGCGGTGCAAAGTTACTAAAAATGTTGTACAAGAAAACAACATCCTAAAACATATCAATTGCACTTAAATTTCTGTGATTCAGAAAATAAACACATTGAGGTAGCATTCCATCAGTCATCATGTGCAAGGTTTTATGCTCAAAATTAGAAAAGAGATATTTGCAGAAAAAGTTGAAATTGTGAAGCAGTTAGCAATAAGTTGCTCTCAAGAAAAGTTTTTGTGTACCATATGACCCAGTACTTAGTGAAAAACTAGTACATAGAGCCCCTTTTGGAGGATAGCTTTGTGTATTGTCGGCATGAAACGTCTTGCAGCCTTCCTACCTGTCGTCTGGTGCCGTTTTTTCAACCTATCAATGTCCTCCATTTTGTGGATGTAACTAAGTATTGGTGACGTTTTTAATAAAAAAATTCAAAAATAATAGACCCTCACTTAATATGTTTCACATGGTTTTCCAGGAATAACACGGTGTAAATATTGTACAGCTAATGCCACATATATCATTATTAGTCCCAATATCATCATCAAACTGGAATATGACAATGAGTAGCACTCTCTAGTAATCAAGTTGGAATATATTATTGTTGATAAGATTTATACTATATACCGTATGATGTCAATCTTGTGATTTTTACAGATTTCTCAAGATTTTTTCAACCGTACCAAAACTATTTTAGATGATGGTGTAAGGCTCAGAGGTGTGCATGGCATATTTCCATTGTGTAAAATTGGAGTGAATCACAAACTGTTAGTTCAAAAGATGCAAATGATCACCCTGTAACATCATAGCTTAGATAGTTAGATGGCATGCTGTATGAAACAATAGGGTGAACACCGAGGAGATTACGACTATGTATATTATAGCTAAGTGTGCATCCTACACAAACTAGGAAGGGTGTTTGGTCATGATTGTCATGACTTAGAAGACTTAATCCAAGAATATAGAGAATATCACTTAAATCAAAATGGTGTTGAGAAAAGTATTTTCCCACAAGCTAAGCCAAAGTCTGAACTACTAAATTTCATTTCACTTGATAGGTTTATAAGTTGAAGACGTAACCAAATACTTAGTTTATTTCAAAATTTATTCTGTAAACATAAGTCTTGTTGAATTAGAAACTCCCAAATAAACTAAAACCGATAAAATGAGTTTATTAAACTTATAAGTTGAATCCCTAATATACCAATTGATCAGAGAAATTAAACCTCACCCAAACATGTCTTAAGGGGCCATATAATCATTTCTAAAACTAGGTCATCTCTAGATTTGTGCAAAATGAAACTAGCCTGGTTTAGTGACTCATTGGCCACTCTTTATAATGCAAATGCTCCAAATTAGTCTTAATGTAACTCAGTCCGATTATTTATAGAATTGGACTTAAATAAATCAAACCTAATCTAGAAGGGACCCAGATTTTTAGTGATCCAACTCGAATTCGACCGGCCTGAGTTTTGCTTTGGTCTAGTCACCTCCCAATCACAGGACTCGTTGTCCCCTTCACACTCTTAGATAGGAGTTTTTTTTTTTCACGGCCACCAGTGGCTGTCCATTGTCGACATGGTCAAAGAAATGGGGAGCAGAAATTCCAAAGTAAATTGGAGTGTAGACAAGCCACTCGTGTTCCGACCTTGGTGAGAAGTTGGGCTAAATTTCTTTTGTTTGACTTGTCATGCAGCAAGTTGGGAAACCTGCAATAGTGCAGTGTAGTATAGTTGCAAATGTAGCATGTTAGGGTTGGCGAAAGTACACTTTCATTCTACCATGGTTGTCTCATGGGCTTGATTGAAGTGTATTTGACATTTCAACTCTCATATGTGATGGAGAGATCTACCTGTCTCTCACAAAAGGAATTGCATCTCCTGCTGGGAAAACCAACAAGTGCGTGTCATTTGAGGTTTTTGGTGCCATTTGTTGGAGCCTCTCGATTGACGGAGATATAGGTGAAAGAAAAATTATAAATACCTCACAAAAAATTTTAAAGGTTTAATTTTTTTCTTGTTATCTCCCCCTCCAAATGTTATTCTCGATTGAACGACTTATAAAATTGTGTTCATTGGTTTGTATGGCTAGACTAGCCTTGATTCTCTTAAAAAGACTATTCTTATTTATTTCAATTGAGTGTTATATATGAATCAATTCACTCAAAAATAGATTTATTTATGTAAATAGTTCTTTCAAATTCGAAGGTTTGTAGTCTTTGATGGACATCTTGCCATGTTAAGAAACTCATAAAAATTCCGTGGCTTTGTACTTGTGAAATTAAGCTTGTGAATGCTTTGACTGTCAAAACTTTGGACTTCTGACACCACTTGATTTCTGCGACAATGCAATAAAAAAAACACATTTTTATGACTAGAAATTAATGGTGAGGTGTGAGAGTACAAAATGGTTTAGGTGGATAATCCATAATTATGATATGTCATCTCAACTAATTAATTTTATGTGCAATTTTTTTTCTATATTTTTATGAAAGTTATATGTATTACTTTCTATTTGGCTTTACATCCTACACAAGGTATGAAACATTATACTTTACTCGATCAGGAACTGCTTCCATATAGAACTTTAGTTGTAACTAGTTCCGTATGAAATATATGCTGAATTTTACAAAGCCCTCTGACTCAGGATTTGAACTCGCGGGACTAATCACTTCCATTATCATATGATTTTCTGTAGAATATTCGGTGATGTAAAATAGACATATTTAATAAATTACACTTTATATCAATAGTTTTTCTGTAGGATATTCTCCTAGGAAATTTTTAAAATATGACCAAGTCGTGTTGCGTGAACGTTTCGGGGAAGCCAAAAGTTTTTTTGTTTTAGAAACAAATTTCATAACCACTGTATCATATTTGCATAATATTTCTATTAGGAAAATTTGAAGCTGGGACTTAGTCGTGTCGCGCGTACGTTGAAACGAAGCCAAAACAGGGGAAAAAAGAAAGACAAAACTCAGTCACATTAAGATCATTAGGCCAATTGAATCACACTTGCTTTTTTTTACAAGGAGTAATTAACAGATGGATTAGTTGGACAAATCATACTCACTAATTTATCTTTTGAACTAGTCAAATACAGGTGGATTGTAGAAAACGACCTAAACATAAAAAATATGATGTTTATTATATGGTTATTATTTTGCTAAACTAGGTGCTTCTTTTTCTTTCACAATAATGTGTTGTCCAATCAAGGGTAGCTCACTTCGGAATAATTTCTCAATATTCATATTTATTTCTGTATTAAAAAAAATATATAAGTTAAGATATGGAATAGTCTCATTTACTCTTACCTTTGGTTGAGACCGAATTTTAATTTATATCTTATAACTATCTTTTTCGAAGATTTTGTTATAGGTGAGATACTGTTAAAAATCATAATATTGTCATCAATATTACATATAAATCATGATCTATCTAATTGTAAATAGATACTTTAAAATTTTTCAATCATACGTCTAGTCAATCAATTAATCGTGGTGACTTGGCGCCTTCTACTTTCACAATTATAGGGGCTCGGATGAAAGATTATGGTTGACGTCCCATTAATTGCGCCACCTTCTGAGGAAGTTGGAGAGTGGTTTCTTTGTAAGTGGATACTTTGTATCCAAACCACGTGCTTTAGAAACATAAACAACAGTACACGTACATAATATAGACCTATGGTTCTATTTGGACTCTAGAAATGACCTTGAACAGAACCGTACAAAATCCAATATCTTCCTTGGCTGGCCTGTACTTAGAAATTGATGACAATCTTAACTGATGAGGCATTTTTTGTTTTGGTTCGATTAGAGTGAAAGACTTTATACTGTTTATTTCAACTCTTCCGTGCGCCTCCCACCGCCACCCCCTCTCTCTCCACGTCTCTGCCAAATACCCACACACACACACACTGACGAGATAGTCATGTTGTTGTTGTAACAGCAGATGACTGTAAATGTCAGAGGAACACAAAAAGCTGCACGGCCGAATACCAGAGCTGTCCCCTTGAAAAGTTTGGTTAGCGACAGCTCAATGCATGTCCATATTACCGGCGGCTACTGATGGATACGGGGCAATAATGTTTCACGGAATTCGTATCTTTCGTGCAATTAAAACCACGTGGATGGACACCCACGTTTTCTTCGCAACGAGCAAATTTATGTGTTGGAAGGTACAGCAACATACCGACCTAGGATACACAAAATTTTCTCATAGGATAGTACATGAAACATCTTCTGAATACCAAAGTTTCTCATAGAATATTTCAGGAAACATCTTCTGAACACTAAAAGCAACTAATGAGAAATCTTGCCAATAATTGACGCACCAAAATCTCATACAAAGCTTCCAATACTGCGGAGGATATCAAAGTCAAGTCAACCTTTCAATATGAAATTGATCATTGAAGAGACGAGGGCAGATCAGGGCTTCCTTTTTATAGATTTGACTGAGCTAAACCATCCACTATCATGAAACCAAGATTCCATAGAAAATTTTTAATATTGGAGAGTCTGAAAGGTTAGTCCAATTATCTGATCTGAAACAGACAGTTAAATTAGTGGTTTTGATAGACAACTTGATTGTAAGAGCTTTATGAAGATTTCATGGGGTACATTCTATTAAGGAAACTGAAAATTTAGAAAATACTACTAAAAACACATAATGAGTTATATGCCACTAAAAAATAAAAAGGGGGAATTGAATAATACCCATCTAAATTCGATTTATTACATAGATGCTCATCTAAAATTTATAATATCATAAACGCCCATACAAAATGGTCATAACCACTAACCACACCCCTCTCACCGTAAATAATACTTATATACAATATTAAACAATGCAATTACTTGAATAATTTTGTTTATTCCTAAGTTGTCCTCATCCCAGTATATTGCTTACCCCTTTACCCTAAGAAGCAGGTGATTAACATCCCAAATTATCATACATAAGGTGAGTTTTTTCCTAAAGTGCATGAGGTAAATTATTAGTTCATGTTAGTATGGTTTAGACTTTTTTTAGAGAGAGCTTCAATTTTCCCGTTCAAAATTACAAATAAGAAGACTTGTTTAGTATAACAATGACAAATAGGACAGACACAACATGTCTAGACAAGATAAACTAACTTGCTAGTTATGAACTTGATGTTTCGACCACTAACAAAAATTTTTGGACCATCACTTTATCTAACTAAAAACACACACACATATGTGTGTGTGTAAACTATGAATTTGATCTTTCTATCAACAAAATTCTAATTCAAACATTTCTTGGTTTGGGACTGACTTTATTCATAGCATATTATATGTAAGTACAATATTTTAAAGTATAGGGTAGACAAGTGGAGCGACCGAGCTAAGTTTTGGGGGCGTTTTACATGGCTACCTCTTAATCTGATTTGGGGAGGGGCTAAACAATCAATTTCTCTCTTTTTCTATTAAAATGTCCTCTCTAATCACCAAGATTGTCATAATAGAGATTCTGAGTCGAATCGATTTTGTCTCAGCAGAATTGAATCGTGGAATTGAGTCATAGAATCCACTAGATTTTTTAAAATACTTACATTTATACATAAACAACAATTTAGCATTGTATTTTTTACATTTTTAGAGATTTTAGTTCTATAAATTTTTAATTTATAGACTTGTCTACTTCAAACTTCACATAAATAATGTAAACCTACTATCATATATTAAGTTACAACAATACAAGTTTTGCATTACTATATTACATTAGAGCATATTCTAATTGTACTTAATTTAGTTGATTAGTTTTTCAACGATGTATTTTCATAATAAGATGATGATATTAGATTTCTAAAAGACATACAAAAGTTTTTGACTATCTCTGTTGAGGGTGAAAAATAATTTTATTAACAATTAATCGCCTCTGTGCACGGCCTAAACCTCGTGCACCCCTGGGCTTACAACGACGGCGGGGAGTTCCCGCTGCAGTCTTCTCAGGAGTTTACAACGAGACAATGTTTCAGGTTCAGATATTGCAACGTACTACTGCAAGTATGTATATACTAACAGACGAGAGTAATATATCATATATATGCATGTACATGTTTGGTGTGCAGGGGCTAGATTTTGTGATCTCTGAAGCAAGGAAGCAAGGAATCTATCTGATACTTAGCTTGGCGAACAATCACAGGGACCTCGGAGGCAGACCGCAGTACGTGGCGTGGGCGAGGCGGCTGGCGAGAACATCAGCTCCGACGCGAGTCGCGGACGTTGCGCCCGAGGTGTGGCGGCCACTGACCTGGCGATAGGAGTGCAGCGTCGGGCGGTGGGTAACGGCGCCACACTGGCGGCAGCCGGCGGGCACGCGATGATCTCTGCCTGGACGAACAAATTGAAAGGGAAGAATGGTAGGCGTACTCTCGTTAGTTTTAAAAAGATAAGTTAAAAATGGCATATACTGAATTGTCTTTCACATCAAGCGACATTTAACTGATTAGCCTATTTTTTATGATATTTTTAGAAATACAATATCTTTGACAGTGACGGACGCAGGACTTTAGACAAACCAAAGTGCATGAGACATAACTAATATAAAACGAGTGAACATAGAAATAAATTTAAAGGAATCAACACATACAATCAAATAGTAGTGTCAGGATGCTTCAGTTATCAAAGAATGCAATCAAATCATAGTGTCAGGATGTTTCAGTTATCAAAGAATGCTTCAGTTATCAAAGAATGAGAGTGAAAAATATTTTGAGTTATCAAAGAATGAGAGCAGAAGATATTTTCAGTTATCAAAGAATGCTTCAAAACTCTCCTTTTTTTTAATGTTCTTATATAAACTGAAGGATGCTTCAATTATCAAAGAATGAGAGCGGAAGATATTTTCTTTCGCTTCAAGTTTGTATTCCCTCAAAATCAGATAACTAATTCGAGCTCCTCTGGTCTGTAATATACGGTCCCCTTCCTGGATACCTGAAACATCTAGTTAGTATACTCAAATAATTCGTTAGTTGATTAAGAAAGGGAAGGTCATGGATACTGTAGGTATACAGTTATCAAATAATGCTTCAAAACTCTGATATGCAATAATTCGTTTCGCTTCAAGTTTGTTTCTCTGCTGTCTCACTTTTGCCACTTGAACAAATCAAGAGTTGCCACGGCACCTATAAGGTTCAAATCATCTAACCAAATACAACTACTGGAGCACCCTAAGTAAGCCCAAGTAACTGACCAACAAAATCACCAATACCATCCATCCCAACATGATCATTCAATTCATTCTTCTTTGCAGCTACAAATTTCATTTAAATCTCCAGTTTCTGTTCTTGAACCTCTGGCTGAAGAGAGCTCAAATTTTAGATTAATCAAGCTAGATATGGCAGATCCTCATAGCCAACAATTATGCCCTTCTTAAATTCAAATCATCTTTCTATTATAGATCCTCCGGCAGAATTGATTTTCTCATCAATTATCTATCTCCAATTACAAAACATGAACTGATTTTCTCTTCTTCAGGAAGCAAGCTGATTAGTTGAACAATCATTTCGCAATGTGCAGTAATTTAACATAATTGAGCCTAAATTTCCTTCCAATTTGATCAAATTCAAGCCAAATTCTTGATAGTATCTGAATTAACACAACAACTCAATAACACATCAAGAAATCGTACTGCAAACCATAGCATGAACAAGAATTCCGCTGACAAGACACATTCAAAGGTTCAAAAAGCAAGAACTAAGAAACTGAAGAAAGGGAGCAACTGAGCAACCGAGCAAGCTTGCACAGTCACATTGAACGAACAACCAAGAAAGGCAGCAGCATGGCGAGGAGTCGAGGACGACGCTATCGGCGACGGCGCGGCCGAAGAGGACGAGGGGCTCGTCGCGGGTTGCAGCCGAAGGGGACGAGCAGCTAACCCTCCGCCTCCCGCCTCGCGCCTCCGCCTTCTCGGCCGCTGCTGCGCCGCACCTCCGCTTCTGCTGCACAAAGCTCGCTCTACACCGGCACGCCGCTCTGTCGCTGCCAGTAGGGTTGTGGCCGCTAGGCAGTTGGGTGAGGACACGACTCATGCGAGGGCACGAGGCAGTCGGGTGAGGACGCCACTCACACGAGGCGCCGCAGCCGGTTGGGTGGGCCGAAGTTGGGTTGGGGCCTACGGCCCAGTAGTGCAACGCAGCGTGGCCAGGGCCCAGGACGTGGCAGCGTGGCCCAGGGCGCGGCCACCCAGTCTTCTTCCTCCGTCCGCCCCTGATCTTCGAGTGACACAAAGATGTAATAATAAAATAAACGCAACTAGCTTCATACCATGCAACCTTGACGAGCATGTTCTGACGGAAACATTAGTACATAATAATTACTCACTCTACATATAAAAGTACATCCTTTTAACCTCATGTATTGAAAATAGTTCTAACCTCTGTGTATGAAAATTAAGACATGACTTAATATGATCCATCTAGTCCTATTAAAATCTATGTAGATTACATAAATTTTATGAGAGAGGAAGATATAAAGTGTAAGAATGTGAGAACTTTTTTTTTAATAATATATATTTATAAACAAGTCTAAAATAACATATATTTATAAATGATGAGAGTAGTTATTATAATGTCAAAAAACATGCTATATCAGGCATTAGTTATTCTAGATCCAAACTTTTTTTTTGGATTGTCGAGGAGAGAGAAGACGCATCTTGAGGTTTCGGATGCCCGGATTTTTCTTTTTTTTTTCTCGATTTTCGTGCGATCAAATTGTATAATTTTTTTGTTTTTTATTTATATATTAATTTAGTTCAAATTAGATCTTGATTATATTTAGAAAATTATAGATTTTTGAATTATCTTCATATAGAGACCAAACATTAACTATATTCGATTTTAAAATTTAAAGTTATTTATATTTTACTAAAATCACCTAAATCCTAATAAATATTTAATTTACTCATGGACCCGTGCGAGGAGTCTCCCCATGCTCCTTTGCATTGGAATGGTAGGTATTTTGGATAGCGCTTCGCACGCGTGGCACAGAATATGTAAGAATATTCATTTAGGTGCCTGACCAGGCGCTGATGCATTGGACTCAGTCTAAAGTGTTTAACAAGACTTTTGGGTCTTTTTGGGCCTCAGGTTTGGGAGATCTCACACCGCATGCTTCTTTATTCTACGTCGCAGGTATCTCTAATTATGTGGGGAGTGTGTGTGTCATGGAACTGCATGGTGGGGCCATAACTGTAGCAAGCGGCACCATGGCAGCACGTAGCAAGGCTTAACAAACGAATATCGCATTCATATCAATTGGCTTATTGGATCTCAAATATCGGACGATATATCAAATGATACATTTCAATATTAGATTTTTAAAAACCTAAATTATTTTCATATCTATAGTTAAATTATAGTATTTTTTTTGTACATTATTGTTGTACTTACATGTCTTATATCTATAACAATCCAAAATAGTACAAATTGTTATATATTTTGAAAGAAATTTAGATATATATTTAATATATGATATTCATATTAATCATTTTAGATTGAACGATGCAAATTTCAAACAAAACTAATTTAATATGAGTGTCAAAATTATATTTGTAAAAATCAAATTTTGTAATCAAGAAATCGAATGATGTATGTTATATATCGGTTCATATTGATCAATACTCTACAACATCATCAGACTATACAAATAATATTTAGAACTAGATGCATGGTGACCGCCACGGCAGAAGGTGCTCCACGCATCGGTGCTTCACTTCACGAATTTTATTTCCAAATAACCCTTAAAAAAATAAATTCGAAAACTAACCCCTAACTTTTAAATTTGCAAAAACGGCTCTCTGTTGCGAAGCCCCCCGCGCGACTGATCTTCAGTTGCTATCCCGGATAGCGACTGAAGACGTGGCACGGCACAATGCCCCGCTAGCCCGTGCCGTGCCACTCCAGCTTTCAGTCGCTAGCCCAGCTAGCGACTGAAAGCCTTTTAACCCCCAGCCGTCTCTCTCACAGTACAGCCGACTTCATTTTTTCGAATTTTTCCAGAAATTACTGAGATATGTTTAGAGAGAGAGAAGGAAGAGAAGAAAAGAAGAAAGAGGAGCAGAAAAACTTTTTTCGGAGATTCTTCAAATCTGTTCGCTGAGGTATATTTTTTTAACTCGTATATTTAAATTAGTTAGATCGTTAACTCGTAGTATTTAGATATGATTTAGAATATATGTTTATACGGATGGTAAATGCGTGAATGTGATGAACAAAAAAATTTAGGGTTAGGGTTAGTGTATGTTCGCATATTAGGGTTAGTGTATGTTCACAGATTAGGGTTAGTGTATGTTCGCAGATTAAAAAATTTAAGGTTAGTGTATGTTCGCAGATTAAAAAATTTGAAAAACCACTAAAAAATGTGATGTTTTTCAAATTTGAATTTTATTAGTATGCACGTAGATTAAAATATTTGTTAATATGTAGATATAAACATTTGTGATTATGTATATTAAAATGATTGTTATTATTAGGGTTAGTCGCCCTCACCGTCTTGGCCTTTCCCGCATGGGTTTAGAGGGAGAGGGGTTATTTTTTTTAGTGTTGTAGGCAAAAATCGTGTAGCCCAATAGCGACTGAAACGGTATTTAAACACCGTGCGTCGCTTTCACACAGTACGGCCATTTCATTTTTCCGAAAATTCAGAAATTAGCAGAGAGAAAGAAGAGAAGAGAAGGAAGAGGAGGAGAGGAGAAGAGAAGAGAATGGTTGGTTTTTTTGTTAGGTTTTGGGGTAGGGTTGTCAATCAGTTAGGGTTAGGATTAGGAATCGCGGCCTCAATGTCGTAGTCATCACCGCTGTCGCCCTCACCGTGTTGGCCTTTCCCGCATGGGTTTAGAGGGAGAGGGGAAAATTTCTGTTGTTTGAAAAATCATGTTTTTTCTAGTACTATGAGCAATGTTGGTTCTCTAATTATACACTCTGATACAGCTATGGAGCAACAAAGTACAGTTTGTGTTTATTACGGAGCTGGTGTAATCCATAATGGATCAAACGGTGATGATCTTGGTGGTTGTATGTATGTTTACAGTCAAATGAGACAACCACAGTCAATGTCTTTCAATGATTTGAAGATGTGGTTAGTCGACCTGTTACAACTCAATGTTGCAACAGATAATCTCAGGGTCGAAGGCATGGTTCCGGATGGAAACAAATGGGTGCTGAAGAGACTGAAAGGTGACAAATCATAGGGTTCGTTTGGACGATTTGTGACAAATCCAGGCTATGCTGTCGGAACCATCATACTGTACGTTGAAATGTTAGCACATAGTTCGGAGGGCAGCCATTCAGTTGAAAGAGAAAGCACTAATATCTACACCGGAGGTCACGATGGCGGTGGTGATGCCGATATCGGTGCAAGTGGCAGTACCAATGCCAGTGCAACTGGCAGTGTACCTTTGCAAACTGTAGGAGATACAACTCAATTTGGTGGCCATCAAGTAAATGCAGCTGAAGAATTGTCAGAATTGGAGGAGAATTTTAATGAGGAGGAGTATACTGATCCGTCAGAAATGTATGAATCTCCTGTTGAATCCACGGAATAGCAGAATCCTATAAGTGTGTGGACTGATCCATCATCCTTGAATAACGCTGTGGTTCGTGATGAGCTGGGTTCGCGATGGTCTTATAATGAATCAACAGTCCAGCTTGGACAGTTGTTTCGGAATAAAAAAAGATGCAAAGAAAGCCATAGCTGCCTGGACTGTCTCACTAAATAGGCCATTCCGGGTGGTCAAATCAAATCCGAGCCTGTGGACTATGAGGTACTTAGATGGCCCGTTCTTTCGGGTGACCAGAGTTGAAGACCACGGATGTTTGGCTGAGGGCATGGTGCAGCATCATAGAAATATCACTTCCAGTTTTGTTGCCAGTCTGATACTGTCAGTAATGAAGGAAAATACGGCAATAACACCGAAAGTGATAATTGCACATGTCGCGGAGAAATACGGTTATAATATCAAGTACGCGAAGGCATGTAGGGCTAAACAGAAGACGCTGGAGGAGCTTTTTGGTACATATGTTGAGGCATACAACTTAGTACCGTGGCTGTTGCGGCGCATATGCGAAGCAAATCCAGGCACAGTCATCGTAATTGTTGATACGCCGGCAATCGGCTCCGAGGGTGCTGTGATTCCTAAGTGCATGGTACTGCGGAGATTTTTCTGGGCATTCCAACAGTGCGTTGCATCGTTCAGGTACATGAGACCCGTGCTTTCATTGACGAAAAATTTTTGACTGGAAAATACCAGGGAACTCTGCTGACAGCCGTGGCTGTTGATGCCAATGACCAGCTTCTCCCCATAGCATATGCCGTGGTCGAGGGGGAGAACTATAGCAGTTGGCTGTGGTTCTTGGGCACTTTGAAGAATGAGATTGTGAAAGACCAGGAGCGCGTGTGCTTGATTCATGATCGAAATGGAGAAATGCTGAGTGCGATGGAGTACATGCGATCGGGAGAGGATCCATCGCTGAGCTGGGATGATTTGCAGAGTCGTTGGTGCTCACGGCATCTTGGCGCGAATTTTCACAGTCGTTTCAAGAACAAGCGCCTGATGCTCGTGTTCAAACGGCTTGCCAAACAAAACCAACAGTCAAAGTTCTCACAAATCTAGAAGTCATTGGAGGAAAGTACGTTGGCGGAATTGCGACAAGCAGGGGTTGCAGAAGATTGCGGCGATACCGGCGCGGGAAGCCGCCGGGGTCGTCTCAGTTTCAGTCAGTGGATTCAGCCCAAACCAATGGAGAAGTGGGCGTTGCTTCGTGACACAGGTGGGACTCGGTACGGAATCATGACGACAAATCTGGCCGAGGTGTACAACTTCATCCTCAAAGGTGTGCGATGCTTACCACTCACTGCAATAGTTGAAATAACATTCTATCGCACAGTAGTGTACTACGACAGCAGGGGTTTGGCGGCATCAAACCTTTTGCATAACCCCTTAGCACACTGGCCCAAAAAGATCAATGATTACCTCGAATTTCGGACAAGAAAATCGTTGACACATGATGTCACAGTACTGAGTTGCTTGCACGGGAAGTACGAGGTTCGGCTAAGGCACAGACATGTCCGTGGCACACTGCGAGTTGGTCGGGTCCACGAATGTCGAATTTCAAATGCAGATGCCCAATGCACATGCAACAAGCCTCAACTGCTGCACATTCCTTGCTTGCATGTCATCGCTGCCTGCTCTGTTCCTGGGATTGATCCGGTGCGGTACATCTCAACCTATTATACTCTGCAGTACCTGTGGAAAACCTGGGATGGTGTCTTCAATGGGTTTGCGGTGGGGGAAAGCTATCGACAACTATCCCCGGAAGATGCCATCACGTGGATCCCAGACAAGAGACTCATCGTAGGCCATGTCGGCCGACATCGATCCAGGAGGATAAATAACGATATGGATGCAGCGGAGCGTGAACATGACGTACGTAGATGCAGCGCTTGCAAGCAGCCTGGTCACAGAAGAGATCGATGCCCGCGGGTGACAGGCGCATCGTCTTCATCGCAAAACTAAATGTTGTAATATTTCAACTACTGAATGTTTTGTCGTGAATTCTATTGAATTTCCCTATATCAGTTGTACTTAATTTCCCTAATGTCTTCTCGTGAATTTTCGTAAGCACTACTGAATGTTTTTTTATTTACTGAATGTTTGTTTATGTACTCAGTGTTTCAACTTCTCAACCAATATGTGACAACTGCAGGTATGGCGGACGACCATCAGCTTCCCGAGCTGATTGCACAGCACCATCAGGAGCGTCACCGTGCTCGACGCCTTCTACAGGGCATCTTTCTCCCAGCTCTGCGTACGAGGACACCGCGTGAGATGTGGCCTCTAGATGAGTGGTTCGCGCCTTATTTGCTCGAGGCTGGACTGTTGCCGTCCGCTCGCATGGTAGATCGGGCGAGGCGATTCCCTTTTGACCGAGCCCTCATTACTGCGCTTGTGGATCGGTCGAGGCCCGAGACGCACACGTTCCACTTCAGTTTTGGCGAGCTCACTATCACGCTGCAGGACGTCAGCATGCTACTTGGCCTGCTTATCCGCGGGGAGATATATGTCTCAGCGGCCACCGAGAGAGCTGCATGGCGCCTAGATTTCCTACAGCGCTTCGAGGGAGTAGGGCCAGCGGGGGGTTTGCGCAGGACACGGGAGTTCCCCAGAGTTACCTTCGCGTAGTGCGCGATGGTGCGCTCCCCTTGGCCGCACCAGAGGAAGTCTTCAGGCGCCACCTTGAGGCGTACTTGCTGTACCTGTTTGGGTGGTTGCTCTTCCCTGGCACCCACGGAGATATCTGCGAGCGGCACTATGTTCAGCTCGCCAGGAGTATTGCCGACTCGGTCCTGGGCCACATGCCGAGGTTCAGTTTCGGATCTGCCGTGCTCTGCCACACCTACAGGGGGTTGTGCGACGCCACGAGCAGAGACCAGGTCAGCTCTCTTTTCGCTGGGTGCTCCATCCTCTTGCAGATGTGGTCGTACGAGCATTTTGTTGGATCAAGGATGCCGACTAGAGGGGGGGTGAATAGGAGGCTTTTTGAAAACTTCAAATAAAAACAAGTTTTTATACCAAGAAGAACCAAATGCAATTTAATATATTAAAGAGAGAAGATAGAGAACGAACACAGCTATTTTTACCGAGGTATCGGAGACTCGCCCAGTCTACACTAGTCCTCGTTGAAGCACTCAAGCCACTTGAGTTTTGCCTCAATACTCACGAAGAGTATTATCTACTAATGTTGCTCCTTGTCCACTCTGGAAAGGCGAGCACCGATGCCTTGTACAAGCTTGCCGAGGCTCTCCGACAATCTCCAATCTGGAGAGGTCAACGGCCACGCCTCCGAACCGTCTAGGTGAGGGCGCTCACCAAGAGTAACAGGCAGCGAGGTCTTCTCTTGACCTCCAAACACGCACCGAGAAACTAAGTGAATGCAAATGTAAATGAACTGAAGTGCTCGGTGGATCGGAAAACACTCGACTTGATCAAAAGATCAAGATTTTAAGTGAAAAACTAAAGCTCAAGAGTGTGTAAGAAATGCTACTGCTTATTGTATAAAACTTATGCCCAAATCCCCTATTTATAGCCTCAAGAATCAAATGAACCGTTGGAGCTAGGGCTGAAAATCAGCAACTTAAACTGACAGTCAGTTTAGTGCACAACGGCCGACAAAATTTATGGATAAAAAATTGCTAGCCGTTTATGGTCGTTTAAGGAAACTTGAAACCCACAACTGACAGTCAGTTATGCAAACTAACAGTCAGTTCGACCACAAACTCGACCAAAAACAAAAAGAAACTCAGTTAAAAGCACTATCGTCGAAACCCAAACTTACAGTTAGTATGGACAAACTGACAGTCAGTTTAGTACAAAAATTTTGAGCACAAAATACACCCTCTCTGGACAATTGTCAGTTTAATCAAACTGACATTCAAACTAACAGTCAGTTTACCAAACTGACAGTCAGCCTGAACAAAAACAGCGATATCTTAAAATTCAGAAATCGAAAAGAGGTGTTTAATAGCTCGTTTGAAAGATAATTTCAAGGGCTACATTTTTGTCAACAGAAGAAAAAGCCAGATCTGCCTATATCTTTCTAGAAAATCAAAAAACTCTTCTGCTGTCAAAAACTAAACTGAAAAACCAGATTTTTCAAATTAAGTTCAAACCAAATCCAACCAAAAATATGCAATGCAATGACCTAAATTTCTCGGTTTATGTTGGAGATAAAGAGAGGACTTTCGCCACCCCTCTTTATAGTACGGTTAAAACTAAAAACAATTTTCCTAACCGATCATCTCCAAACGCCGAGATCGGTAAAAATAAAATACGGATTACCTTAGGTCTTTTCCTTTTTCACATTTGCGTCTTGTCTTCATTTTTGCGACTTGTGCTTTTACGTCTTTTGCGTTGGGTTCGTTTTGTTCATCTCGACAATCTTCCCAACGGAGCCCTGTATTAATCAATCTTAAAAAGCACAGTTAGTCGTAAACACTCTGTTTTCATTAATCATTAAAATTAGAGTTAGGCATGAAGGCCTAGATGCAACACATTTCCCCATCGGTCGACCGCTGGTTCCGTGGGATCAGTTCGCGTTAGCTGGGGATGCAAGAGACGGCCCCGTGATGGGATGGAGGTAGGTTAGGCTGAGTTTGAGGTGGGCCACAGATCAGGCGCACCTTTGTTATCCTTCGTACACCACGGGCTTTGATCCGCTTCTCGACGACAGCGTCATCTGAGATCCGTGGACCACCACGAACCTCCAATCCGTCGCTCCAGTCGGCCTTTCTTCTCTTTGTACGCAGGATGCTGTGTACTGGCGCACCCAGGTTCTGCTCGTCTTCTTGCACATGATTGAGGGTTACTTGCCTGAGCGAGTTATGCGCCAGTTCGGCCTGCGCCAGCTTGTCCCCGTGCCGCCTCCTCGACAGATCCCGCACCATATCCACGAGTACGTCAAATATGCATTACATTCACATGTTATTTTATACATAATTTCCGTCACGAACTAATTGCTTTGTCCGCAGGCAATCCAGGAAGGGTCGAGTGAGGGACGATTTCGTTCGTCGACAGCAGCCTTATGTGCAGGAGTGGATGGATTGGGCCCACACACGCACGGTCGAGGAGCACAGGCCGTACAGCCACGACATCCATTTTTCCTATCTGTCCTGGTACCGACCTCGTACGATCTACCGATTGGCGGGCGGTCCACCCGCCGCGCCTGATGAGCCCATCCCTCCCGCCACCATCGATGACCGCTACGACCGACGCCTAACTGGGCGAATCCACTCTTCTGTGAGTTCCTTAGCTCTTTGCAACCTTACTTTCACATGGATTGTCATTCTATAATTGCATTAATTCGTGTGCACAGCTAAACATCCTCGGCGGCATCTCTACTGGTGCACGGGACATGATGGTTAGGTCCCGCCTCAGACCCACCATGCCCAGTGACGATGTGTACGAATATTGTTCAGAGGTCGAGCGGCAGGTCGATCAGATTCTGGTCGGTTTCACAGTGCTGCTGCCACCTCACTTGACCGTGATTCCCCCACCATCACCGTCGGCACCGGGTCCTTTGTCGCATGTGCCACCAGCAGACCGTCCGTCGTCGTCGCGCCCTCCACCACTGCACACGGGTTTCGTGCCTGCCGATAACACTTCAGATGAAGAGCTCGATACTCCTCCATGGCACCAGCCTCTTGACCAGGCACAGCAGCATCCTACACAGTCGACACATCTGCTTCCTAACTTCCTTCCCGATGCTCCGCCGCCTACGCAGCCGACACAGCCTTCTCAGTCTCCGCCAGCTGCGCAGACACCACCAGCGAGGAGGCGGCGCGTCAGGGATCGTCAGCCCCCCTCTCGGTACACACCATCAGAGTATTAGCCCTCCCCCCCCCCCCCACAGAGGGGCAGTAGTCCGATGTAGGCTTTTCTCGGACTGTTCAGTTTTCATACATTTAGGTTAGGTTTCCAACATTTTGGGGTTTTCTGTTTTCTACTGTTCTACTTTTGTATGACTCTGCATTTCTGCTTTTCAGCCTTTACCTATTCATCTTATGCTCGTTTTCATATGATTAGTCTTGTCGACTTTTGCACCTACCATCTTTTGCGCCGAGACGTCTGGTTTCGTACAAATGCGTCGAACCAACGAAATAAAACTAGGTATCAAAAGCACGGTATAAATGCGAAATTAATATGTACTTGTACGGTCTCGATGCCAATACTTTGTCGTCTTACTCATTTTCGCAAATCAGCCTAGAATTATCGCGGCTTATACCTTTTTCAGATTTTCCGCGGAACCTAAAAAGGCTAAAACCAACATTTCATCTCCAAACTTCGATCTAATTCAAGGAGTATCTCCCATTCACTATTCTGACCAAGTTTCCCTTTTGTAAGATTTTCAAAATCTCATCCGACGCCTTAGTTTCAAATCTCGCCATTTTTTGAAATTCTAATTACCCTAATTACCCTAAAGTACCCAGTTTTTGAATTATCCCACAATCATCAAATCTTGCCGAATTTCATCGAAACTTCTGCTGAATACGCTCCTGAAATAAAGTTACACTTGTGTGTGAAATTAGATCTCAAATCAGCCTTCTCAATCTCAAAATTTACAAACAAGTCCTAATTCCTAAGCGAAATCATCACAAAGTCATTCGACCGCGACCACGGGTCAAAAGAAACTCAATTGAAAATGTCCCAGGGGAGGCAGCTTTCAGTCGCTAGCCGAGCTAGCGACTGAAACGCTGCGGGTTTCAGTCGCTAGCCCGGCTAGTGACTGAAAGCTGGCGTGGCACGGCATGTGGGCCAGCGGGGCATTGTGCCATGCCACATCTTCAGTCGCTAGCCGGGATAGCGACTGAAAATCAGTCGCGCGGGGGGCTTCGCGACAGAGAGCCGTTTTTGGAAAATTTAAAAGTTAGGGGTTAGTTTTCGAATTTTTTTTTAAGGGTTATTTGGAAAAAAAAATTCTCACTTCACGTGGTTTAAGTTTTTCGCTTCAATTTTTGTCGGTTGTTTACTTGCTTGTTTTGGTAGGCGAGGATGGGGTGGAGCTACTCGGCGATGATCGCCGGAGCGAGGGGCGTTGGCGTATCGCATCAAAATTTGATTGATTATGTGATGAGATGTTCTGAATCTTGGAATTTTTAGTGAATTTGATATGATGCATGACCGTGTCAAGGATATATACTGACCTTCTAAAAGTACTAGTTCAATCTGGATAGCAGATCAGATTATGAGATTGCCTGTCAAACATTGGTATCATAAGACATTACTAGAATATGAGTTTTGTAATGTTATTGGCTGCTTCCAGAGATTGCCTTGACAAGAAATTGGATTGGTATGGAGAACATGGGAAGAGAGTAAAAATGGAAAGATGATCAACTTCAGAAATGAGGTGTTCCATATTCATCACTTCAGTTCAATTGCTGTGGTTATTCAACACATATAATCTTGCCAATAACCAATGTTTCAATTTGAGTCATCTGTCAAACACTACCTGTATTGAGATGCTTTTTATTCCTCCTTTTTCAAAACCATAGTTGTTGTATTGTGTAGAGTATAAGGGTGATATTCGTCCAATCAAATTCACAGACATATTTTTAAGTCGGATTCGAATCAGATAAATATCCGATACAGATTCAGTTCAAATTATTTTTAGTTCGGATCAGATTTCGGATTCTATCGGATATTACTGATTTTTTTAATTTCGTTATTATCTTAATACAAAATTTAAAAATCAATCATTTTAAATCCATAAATAACACACTTTGAATGAGTTTATACTATATTTGTATTATTCATGAAAGAATTTGATTAAAAAATTGACATACTATAAATTTAGATAATTATTTCATATATACATAACCATCAAATTTGAATTCAAATATACAAATATATTATTTTATCATATTCGAATATGGATTTGGATATTTTTGTGTTGGATTCAAATAAAGAAAAAAATATTATTTAGATGCAAAAATTTTTACCATATATGTATATTATTGGATTCAATAAGATAATCCTTATCTGTTCCACACCGCTAGTAGAGCACATTTTGGTAACTGGAACCTGACATCATTGCCAAAATGCTTACTGAACTGGAAATCGTTGTAGCTTCTGTCCAGGTTATCACAATATCTGACATGAATATACTATAAAGGAATTGAAGTCAACATATTTGACATAAACTGTAGGGGAACGCGTTAGTTGATTATGATTTACATAAGATGATTTTTTTTTCTTTTTTTTTGTTCAAAAAGCTCGTAACCACCACCAATATTGACAAACTAATTTTTTTTCTTTGTAAGGTAGTATTTGGTTTGGAATTATAATTATAATGGGTTTTACAATATATTAAAATTGAAAGTAAAAGGTGCAATACAAAATATGTTTGGTCTGAGTGAGAAATGAAATGAGGTGAGATATTTTTAGAATACTTCTATATGAGATGTATCTAGAGAATTATGGAGTAATCTAATTAAATAACAAATAATATATTATCAATATACATAATCAAAATTTGAAACAAAATTTATAAATCAAACACCTCATCAGTGATTAAGCAAGTGATATGTATTGGTAATGAAGTATCACAGTTGATCTGGACTAATGTTCCTTGGAAAAGGAAAAGGAGATTGAATAAGTCGTGATATAGCCTTCTGGGGTCATGAAAACTGAGAAACGTGCATTGTCTGATTTATTGGTATTGTTATCTTGGTACATAAAAGCATGATTTCACCAGGCAGGTTATAGTTATAGTCAGTATATGAATCCAAAAGTGAAAAAAAGTGAAATACTCTTAAGCAATTGTACTGTACTCCCATCCATCTCATTCCAATACAATTACACAAAATTAAAGTAGAGCACATGGACATTACTTTGTGAAGGATCACATAATAAAGTGTGATTTACATGGATATGCTCCGGCATAAACTCTGAATTGATAACTCATTAGCCTCTAGGGTCATCCATTATATGGGAGAGAATATAAGCTAAAAAAAGATTATGTCAAAAGAACGGTTCTACAAGTTTATATGCCCTCTCTCTTTTGAGGGGCTATGCTGATACATTCTCCGAGAATAAGATATTGCAATTTGTAGTTGTTCTTTGAGCAGTGCTAAACTATTAAAAAAGCAAATTGTGTGACACTCAAATGTTGTTTTAACTTTTTGAAAATATTTATATGTGATCTAAAACTTAATGCAAGAGATATATATCGTTTTTATATATGACACCTATCATATCTTCCTACTTCAAATAGGCTATATCTTTTTTGCAACCTCTCAACATCCATAGTTAAGATCAATCCTAGACGAAAATTTCATAATTTTAGTGAGTCAATCTGTGATGTCCACCTATATAACTACGCATTTAATTTGAACCATCACCCACATAATTGAATAGCATTATATTTTTATATTTTTATTACAATTGTTGAAATAACTGTAGTGGATCCTCGGACATGTCTTCCTAATGTAACACAAAATCTTAGCAATAGATATTTACCATAGTTGTGAAAATTCCATTATGAATTTGAAACTGTACTTCACTTCGATTATATAAGCAAACTTTTCTAGCAAAGCATAAAATCACAAAATATCCCAAAGTTATTCCTTTTCTTGGAACAACCTTCAACATTCGACCCCAAACAGAATGGAACCATCTGCACCGTTATGTTTATTCTTGACGGAGACATGAAAGCTATAATAATATCTTGCTTCCATTTTGTGCTTTGATGCCTTCGCCCTTTCTCGGAACTGACGTCATACATTCGACATTTCCCTTGCAAGAAAATTCAGAATCCCCCGTATCTTCCTGGGACAATTAGTTCTATAGGATTATCAAAATTATAAATTTGATAAAATATTATTAAATGTCTTATTATATATGAATTAAAATTATATGTGCTATATTCATAACTGATGATATTTCATTAATTTGATACTTTTACAGTGATATAAAATTAATTATTTCTATCTTTATAAAGGAAAAATGACTCCATAACATTGTACCAAATAGTATAATACCACTCAAAGTTTATAGTTTAATAAAATACCACTCTAAAAGTGCTCTAAATATTTTTTTTTGCTAATTTGGAATTTTTTGATGCTATGGTGCTACATGTTCAAGTTTAATATTAATTGGCTCTTGTATGCATTAAACAAGACTAGAGGTGACTTGGGAATCGGAAGATACGGCAATACTTTGCCTTAAAATTGTAGAACTATATTTATTTAAAAAACGAGTTTACCTAAAACTATATTACAAACATATATTGAGAGTGTAGAATGTTGTTGTAAGATAGAATCTCTTATGATCTCTCTAAATTTTTAGGGAGATTTTACTTTCAATGTACTGTAAAATTTGAGTTTAACAAAATGTCACTAAGTAGTTTAATAATATATGAGTTAGACAGTGATTGGATCTCATATGTCTGTCTCACATCCAATAATAATATTTCTACAATAATGTGAAGCTAATTTTTTCAATTTTTTGTCAACAAAAAGGTGAAAGGAAAGTTCACAACTTTGACCTTGTTGAACATGGGAAAGCATCCTGATGGTGTAGCTGCAAGGAGATCCCATGGAATCATCCCTTCCCTCTCCTTTTCCTGACAAACGCAACTATAAACAAAACACAAGAAGGGAAAGAAAGGAAAAGTCGTTGGTTGCCACCCCTCACCCATGGTTTCTCTCATTGCCCTTCGGCAGAATATGCTCTTGTGTGCTTGGAATTTTTAGTCATCACTATCTCTCTCTCTCTCTCCAGCCTTCATCCAAGGACCAATGTCCTTCCTTCTCTCTCCTCGTTGCACTCCCAAAATCACTAAACTCACCTGGGCGCGGTACGATTTTCAATCAGCCAGCTCAAACTATGGAAAAGCAAGCAAACATGCTGTGAACTGAGAGGAATATGCTCCCACAGAAGGCACACTTTTCTAAGTTATCTTAATCGGTATAGATTTAATATGACTACCATCTATTTCACATTTTATCATAAAAATAAGTACACATATAAAATATATGTTTAAAATAGTCTCTACTATACAAATTTTTAAAATCCCCGAAAGATCTTGTACATCTTTATCAAAAATAGTTGTCATGTGGTCCATCTAAATTCTCTTCTAGATATTGGACCCACATGTCAGTCATTATTAACAAAAAAATTCATTAAAAAAACGATTTACACTTTACACACACAACATGATTGACTAACTCGGCCTTCATATTGCACTAAAAAACTAACTAAATCATTGGTTAAAATCTACCGGGTGTCCCTAGCGAACTTTCACCCACCGGACTCCCCCGTGCTCTTCCTTACACGCTTAGCATATGCTACTAAATATTCCAAAAACCCCTCCAAACTCCCTTCTGAAACGCTCACCTCACCACCCCACGTCTCTGCGCTTATATTACTCATCAATTCTACTACATTACACTATAGCCTCATCAAATTTGCAGAGCAAAAGTTAGTAATTAACTGCTAATTAGTGCCTTAGTGGCAGTATCAGTATGAAGTTTGGCAAGTGGTTAAAGAAGCAGATAGAGGAGAGCCTCCCGGACTGGAGGGACCAGTACTTGTGCTACAAGGAGCTCAAGCACCACGTCAACGCCATCTCGGCCGGCCGGCCGCTGTCGGCCGCCGAGGCCGAGTTCGTTGAGCTCCTCAACGCCGAGATCGACAAGCTCAACAACTTCTTCATCGAGCAGGAGGAGGAGTTCATCATCCAGCACAGGGTGAGTTAAGTTAGTACGCTAACCAGTGGTAAGTTGTAACAACTCCTCTTGATAATTTGTTGGTGCTGCAGGAGCTGCAGGAGGAGATTAAGAGGGTGGTGGAGGCGAAGGCGGCGATGACGGAGGCCGAGTACGCGGCGGTGGTCGCCGGAATACGCAAGGAGATTGTTAACTTCCATGGGGAGATGGTGCTCCTGCTCAACTACAGCAGCATCAACTACATAGGTAGTAGTAATTACTAATCAGGCTTCACCAAGAAACAAGTGGTTAGTTCGATGATTTCTTAAACTCTGAAACTTTTTTTTTTGCAGGGCTGGCCAAGATCCTGAAGAAGTACGACAAGCGCACCGGAGGCGTGCTCCGGCTGCCGGTGATCGAGAACGTCCTGCAGCAGCCCTTCTTCGAGACGGAGACGGTGTCGGAGATGGTGAAGGAGTGCGAGGCGATGATGGAGGCGGTGTTTCCCATGGCGGCGGAGCAGGGGGCGCGGGCGGCGGCGGCGCGCAGGCAGCGCGAGGCGCTCGCGGTGGCCGGGCGGAGCATCTTCCGCAACACGGTGGCCGCCCTGCTGACCATGCAGGACGTGCGCAACGGCAGCTCGACGTACGGCCGGTACTCGCTGCCACCGCTGAGCCTGCCGGACTCCGACTGGCTGCGCTCCTTCCAAGCCCAGCTGACGTCACCCCCAATCCCCATCCTATGACCATTCCAATTTTTTTTCCGGGGAGTGCTACAGTGCTATATGTTACTGTTACTGAATGTGCAGTTGTGTAATTGCCAATCTATAATTTTAATGGTTTTCTTCTTTTGGTACTTTTTTTTTCTTGGTTTAGGACTAAATAATGTGAGAAATACACACTGTTTGTATGAGTTTAGTGGCAAAAATTTTACATACATACAAGGTAATGGATTAGTAAATAGCTCAGTAATTGCAATGTTTTTCTGTTTGGTAGATGAGAATTTCACAAGAATTTTATAGAAAAAGAAATATTTTGTTAGAACAAATGAAATTTTCTCCAATATTTCAACGTTCCAAACATAACCAAAAGAACCATGGGAGAATTTTACTTCAGGTTTTATTGTATGGTGTTTAGAAAGCATTTTTTGAGCACTTGGGTTTGGTTTCTATTTGCAACATAATATTGTTGTACATTTTAAGGACGGGATAGGTCTGTACTCTTTAAAAATCTTTCCAAGTGTTCAACAAAAATTGTTTTTAAGCAAATGAGGAGTTGATGAATTCATAATCATATGTTGATACGCCCCCACGCGCGACCACATCGACCAAACGTTCCTCGTTATTTGATCGGAGGTTTTACTGGGTCATCCACGTCGCCGACACATTTGTGGCCTACTATTTGAATGCTTGGTTCACGTTGTGTCACGTCGCAGTTTCGTTTGTGGCCGTTGGATCGGCGCGTTTGCTTCATCTGAGTCGTCCACGATTGTCCAACTGTTTCCCACTGGCCAGCTATTCCCCACATTCGACCAAAATCAGGTCTTCTGATTCGACCAGTGGGGAAAATCGACCAGTTATTCTGTTTTCCTACAGTTGATTAGTTTACCGCATTCGACCACCAATTATGGCAATGTGATTCAACCAAAAAAACAAAAGATTCGACCATCATAAAATATCCAAAACCTATGCTTCAACTAGGTACTATATTCGGCAACAACCAAACTGACTGATTCGATCCAAAAAAAACAAAAAATGACCAAAAAAATTTCCTCCTACGTCCAAAATCAATCAACTAGAGATTTTACATCTACGACTACAATTTTTACTGTCCGATCAAAACCATTACTTTTTTATTCGAATAGGGGAAAATCGAGCAGCAAACAAAAATGCGACCATCATAAAAAAGGGCAAATCGCTGCTTCGACCTAGAGCCACATTTGGCCAAAGTCCATCCTGGTGGTTCGATCCAAGAATAAAATGCGACAAAAAAAATTTACTTTTCGGGGCAAAATATATCGACCAGGTAGTTAAGATCAAATTTTTTGCTCCCACAACTTTTTAACCCATTAATCACACTGTTTCCTACTGTCTAGATGTTTCTCGCATAGGTTTTTGTTTTTTACAATGGTCGTATTTTGTTTTTGCTCGAATCAACTGGCTGATTTTGGTCGATTATTTTTAGTCGAAATAGTAAATATTTTTGGTCACATTTTGTTTTTTGGTCAAATCAGTAGGTTCGGTTGTGTCCCAATGTGGGAAACAACCTGCAACTATTTTTTTGGTCGCATTTCTTCACCTAAACAACCATGCCCTGATCTTCTATTGATACGCCTAGTTTTGCATGCCACGACCAGCATTTTTATTGCCTCAGCCAATTTTATTGTATTAGCACAAGTCCTGATAATGTTTGTCTAGTCTAAAAATGGTCGTATCAACACATGATCTGTTCTGATCATCAAAATTGGTCTCACCAACACAAATCCTAGTTGTAGTAGACCAGTTGAATAATTTACTCTTTTGCTGTTGCGACTAAGGTTTATGCTGACCAAAATTTACGACCAAAGTTTTGCTGTCACAACCACAAAACAAAATGCGACCATCATAACAACAGGTATAACTACTGCTTTGACCAAATATAATTCTAGTGGACCTCTAATTCGACCATCATCACAAAAAAAAACAAAATTGGCTGTACAAGCAGAAGCTGTGTTCTAATCGTAGTTTACTAGTTCAAAACTGATCATACCAGCACAAGAGATGTTCTGGTCTTGGTCGTCTAGTTAAAAAATAATGGTAGTCATGCAATTCAATAATCTCAACAATCATAACTAATTTATAAATACAATACTTTATAATCTACAAATCTATTTTTTTAAAACCCCCACGTACGTATGGTTCCACCTAGTTTCATAGACACTGGATTATTATATACCATATGTGCCTAACTTAAAATAAACTCAAAAGTGACTGCATGATTCATGCCCTCTATATTGCCTTGATCAAAGAGCAAATGTACATAAATTGCTCTTAAAAACCGTATCTTCACGTTATAGTTTCAAAAGCAACAGGGAATTCAGCGGTGCCTCCTGACGAGTCAAAAGTCAAAAGTCAAAAGAATAAAAAGGAAAAACATATGGACGAAGAAAACCATTGATGTGACGTGTTCAAGTGACTACGAAATTTCAGATTATCAGTCAACTCATCATTTAGAACTTTTTAACTCTTAAAGCGACTATCAAAAGTTGAAACTACGCAAGATGATTCTTCCAATTGAACGAATATACTTTGATATGGCGAAGTGGGTACAAATGACATCAAGCAAGACCTTAAGCTGCCACACACAATTTTCCAAGAGAACACTCACACATATTGTAATTCATACACGCATATCGAATTGATCGACTCACTCAGAACACAAATAATCTATTCATATTTTTACAATGCATTTATATGCCCTTGTTTAAGACTTTTCAAAGGAGCGTAGTGTGCAAACAATTTTTTGGTGCAAATTTTTACAGCAACAACTAACGATGGGTGGATCCAGGCAACATGGATATAATTTAGGAGATCTACGCGTCAATAAGTGTAACAAAATTTGGCAAGAAAATTTTTTTTATACCCTCAATCGCTCTGCTTTCAGGTACAAATTAGCAATTTTGTTTTGGTGTTATATGTACGAATATTATGAATTATATGACACTCGCTAGCAAGAAGGTCCGACAACACATAGTAGATTTATAACGATCCGCTTGCCATTGAGTATTATGAAAGTCGTATCAGTTATATCTGTACGCAAAGTATTTATATTCTTATGACAGGAATATTCTTCGCGCAGGTAGATGAACCAACTCCAAAGTAGTAGTTCAAGCAAAGAACACAGGATATTCTTCCAAAATGCCGAACTCTTAATTGTACAATGGGATGCAAAATTGCGTCTTAAGACCACATTTGAAAAGGATGGAAAAGAAATGTTAGAAATATCATACAGAGAAAAGGACTGATTTGTGTAAAATATTACCGACACAATATAAAGTCTATGGTTAAAACACACGATCTGCGATGTAGCGAGCGGCTCTCCTTGTTTCATGGAAGTAGGCTAGAGATGAAATATTTCACTTCACAATTTGAGTGATATGTAGTTTGTCAGTAGGAGTTGTCTTGTCTAAGGGTTTATCTGAAAGATTGTCGATTAAATTCCAATATTTTTGACTAAAACTTTAAAAATAGTCATAATAACACATATTTGCTGCATATGATTATTCATAATCTACACGGATTGGAATTTTAAACTTTGATCTCCATCAAATATTTTAATTATCTTATCAATTAGATTACAATAGATTATAACAATAACATTTTAGATTCTTAGTATGTTATATTTTTTTATAAGTGATCATAGCACGTTTTAGTGTTACTTGAGATGAAACCATAAATAGTTTTGCTAATGAGTGAATATATGGTTTTTTTTAATCTTGAATTCATCTCTCTCAATCTTTAGATCAATCTCTTATTCTTAGATCTAGTCCCCTAAATTTTACTTAATCCCGTTTTTAGTTTATCTGGTGGTGGCGGTAGCCTGGTGGTTAGTGGAGGCAAGATAGCAAAGTGGTGATGACATCATTGATAGCAGGTGGAGGTAGTGGATAGTAACGACAATGTGAGAGATGGCGGTCGACAAGAGAGAAGAAGAAAAGGTGGAGACAACAGGGATGGAGAGGATGAGGAAGAAGAGAGAGAGAGAAGTGTAGGGGAGAATAGTGTTTGAAGATTAAATTTTGATCTAGATGTGTGATGTAAATGATATAAATTTTTTTAAAGAAAAAGCAAATAATCATACACTAAGCAACTCCAATTATAAAATATTGAACTCTTGTATTGTCCTGCACATACGCGAGGCGTGGGCGGTGCCATGTTGTTGACTTTTGGTGAGGTGCACGCGGGATCATGGAGCGCAGCGCCCAAGCCCAAGGATGCCGGGGCTCCCATATCATTTTGTGGCCGGTTTGCTGCGCGCTGGGGCCGCTTCTCGTTGTGCGTTCTGACGGGCGCTCGGAAAAAGCATTGGACGCCAGGCAGTGGCGGCCCAAGAATAGCAGCCCGCGCTGCGCGTTTTGGGCCTTTGGTGGCCCTTTTTGCGCGTGGATAACCGCGTCCCTCCGAAGCCGCCGTTGCGTGCTCGCCCTCTGTCTCTCCACTTCCCCACCACCCCGATTTCTTTGCACAGACTATTATTCTTGGGAACTAGTATATTCACGAAGAAGGCAGGTCGATGACCAGAAATTACAAAAAAATAAACAGGTGTTCATCAATGTGGTATAACTACTTAGAATATTATTTGATTCATGACGAGTCTATCTATAGCTGCCACATAACTTTGCTTTTGATAACTCTTTGATAATTGGGATAAAAACATTTTTGATGTCTCTACCTTTAAAATGATCAATTGGTCACTTCATTTTCTCAATATGTTTAAAATAGTCTTTTTAAATTTAAACTAAAATTAAAAATGAGCTCACAAAAGTATTGAAAAATAGAAAATCAAATGACTCAAAACGTTCTATATTGGTTATACGAAGAGTACTACAATACTTAGAAATTAGAATAACCATTTATCATCTAAATCTGATGGTTTGGAATACATAATACCTGTGGGTTAAATACTAAAATTATGTGTCAGATACCATCTTTACAATAAGTGGAGGGCTAACTATGTAATTTAGTCATTTACGTTATCCTTTTTTCTCCATTTGTGACAACAATTATCATCTTTTTTATCGGTTGTCGTAATAGATCATTTTAAAAAACATATCAACAGAAATGACGGTGATTTTATTAATTATTTGAGTATCTGCAAACATAATAATAGTGAAATATATCACATACTAAGAACACACAAACTCATCACTACATATTGTATCATATATATAGTCTGAGCATAATTTACATAATAATACTATGACGACTAATTGAGCCACATACATATACATAATTTACATGATCTTCTCATCATATATATATTGTACCATATACATGGTATATTCATAATTTACATAGTAAAATTATAACTTACATAGTTTTTTTACTCACAAAATTAGACTAAAACCAAATAGTTGATAAAATTTGCATAATTTATTTATAACTTTTCTAACAGTTTTTGAAGAGAACAAAATAAGAAGTTATCAGAGGTGCAGCTATGGAAATGTAATTCAAAATGTGCGAAGGGGCTAATTAGAGTTATTGTAGGTTGGTGGTGGTGATGTACGGCACGAAAGTTCCTGAAATGGGAGGGAAGAAAGGAAAGAATTATTAGAGATGATTTGGCCAAGATAAAAAATGGTGAAGAGTGATCGTTGAACTAACTAGTGAGGAAGACAAAGAGATAGGTAAAACACATATCGAAATTGAACATGGATGTATTAGGATTTTTGCTAGTTACTAGTTGATGCCAAATTTTTTTTAAAAAAAGTTCTCATCCCTAAACACCTTTAGCTTAATCAATGATGGATAATTTTTTAGAGTGGTATTTCTTCATAATTTTCAACCATTGTAAAACTCCTTTAGTTATATTAAGAAAGGTTTGAAAGCATCAAATATAATAGTAAGAAGTAAATATTAACAACAAAAAGATCATTTAGAATCAGTTTAGAAAATACAAAGATCAATTTAATCATTTTAAAAATAAATAGATTAAAATAAATTTTTGTGTACAATAGATGAACCAAAAATTCCATTATCCCTTAGATAATTTGACAAATAACAATTAAAAAAACTGAAAATTAAGAGCTGCAATGGACAGTGATTACTGTATTTGTATGAAGCCGTACCCTTCAAAATATTCAAGAGATAAGCACGCAAATTATGCCATTCTTTTAACCTTTACTGTACTAATTCTCCTCTAAAACATAACACAACAACATGTATAAGTGAATCAACTTTTTTTTGTAAGTTTCTAAAGTATCGTTTTAAATTAAGTAGCTATTTGCCCTCTCTGCTTCGTTACGCTCTTTTGTCTGGCTCAGCACTGGGCTTGGCATGTACAGCAGAGTCTGTTCTTAGTATGATTTTTTCATCTTTTGCCATGGAGTATGCCCAGTTGTCTACATATGACAATGGCCCAGGCCTGATCAGTGGCCGGGTGTCTTCTTCATCATGATCCACACACTCACTTCCGTCTTCAAAATACGCAAATCTATTGACAAACGGGAAAATTTTCGTAGAACTTTCGGTTTTTGGATAAGCTGAAGCAAAGAACAATGATAGTTGATCGAGCAGCCAGTGAGTGAACTAAATGGCTTTACCTCATTGAATTTTGAGACGGTGCCCAAAAAACGCAGATGACGCAGAGAACTGAGAAGGAGATGAGCTGCCACACTGCAGGGATGATCCATGCCGTTCGCCACCGCTCGTTGTACTCGTCGGTCGCCTTGAAATGGATCTGCGCGACCCGAAAAGTTTCAAGTTTCAGGTTGGCTCTCTTTAGAAGCACAGATCATGACAATGTCATGCTAAATAACGAAAAACAGCTAGGATTTTTACGTCAAATGCAATCCATCCGATAGACGCAATGACAGCAATGATCAATGCATTGGTGAATTTCCGATACATCTCCAGTTTCGCCGTTATCCGTCTCGCCTGCAACAACCATAGATTGCTGAATTCCTGCAAGAATTTTGCGGAAATAAAGATGAAATAGCCTGAAATTACTCACTTGAAGTTTATTTAGAGTTCTTGACAGTGAGGTAAATATCCAGAAGATGAACACCGTGTCCAAGACTGCAACAGGGAGGATGAAAAACAGCCTCCACCCCAGCGATTGATCACTGACAATCCCAACATTCTCGACGACCTCAAGAACCTCCGAGGTTACGAAGAACGCCGCACTAAGCACCGCCACCATGGTGCTCAAGCCCCCCAAAGTAGGCCTCACCACACCATATCCCATGGCCACGAGCAGCACCAGCACGCGTGACACGGTGCGCCGCACCACCCCGGATGTCGCGGCCCAGAAGGTCGTCCCGGCCGGCCGGACGCCCGTCTCATGGAACTCGGCGAGGTCAAAGTACCACAACGTCATCTCCACCATCCCCAGCGTGATGACGAGCGTGACACAGTTTTGGAGCGGCATGACCTCCCTCCAGAACCTGGCGTACTGCAAGAACCAGTACGCAGCAAGAACGGCGAACGCCAGAGACATGCACCCGTAGAACGCCATGAGAGGCGCCATCAGGCCGGGAAGGTAGCCCCAGGTGTTCTTCCACACGGTCTTGCCCTCCACGGCCACCCCCACCGCAAGCGACGCGTCGCAGTGGACGAAGTACAGGGTGTACATGCCGGTGCGCAGGACCGGCACGGTCTCCGACGGCAATGCTGCCTCGAGTGCGCCGGGGCGGAACGACGCGGCGAGCACCTTCGGCCACCCCTTGGCGGCGGACGTCCTGTTCGACGCACGATACAGGAGCATCCCCTCGGTGCACGTGCCACGCTTCGACATGTCCGCCGTGCAGCAGAGCGCGCGCTGGCCAGACACGGCCGGACCGCCGATGGCCCCACGATCGCCGGTCTCGAAGATGATGGCTCTCACCGTTGCCGTGCGGTTGCCGTCCTGCTCGGCAGCGGCCACCGATTCCTTCGTCCTCTTGAAGGTCACCTTCTCGAAGCTGCATCAAGAAAGCAACACGTCAATAAAAGCATAAGAATATGATGAAGTGACCTGTGGCATCGATGGCCGGTTTACACGTACCGGATGAACGAGTCGACGGTTGCGGTAGCGCCGGGGGAAGCGTAAATGCCCTCGCAGCCTCCGTGAAGGACAAAGGCGTTGCTAAAGCTGGCGAACCGTTCGCCGGCGTAGTCGTGCACCGAAGCGTAGACGGTGCAGAGGAGGGCGCACGTTAAGGCCACCATGAGGTGGAGGGGCCACATGGAGGCCATTGGCGAGGGCAAGAGAGGAGAGGCTTTGGCTATTGCTTATGCTTGCACTAGAGCATGGCAGACAGATACAAAGAGATGAGAGGAGGGGGATCTGAAGGAGCAACAAGGACGTCGAAGTGGGGGGGAACAACTGAAGAGAAGACTTTGACGTGGAGAGGACATGAATTGTTAGGTCCACTCCCTCCTCTTGTCCTGCACGCAGTGTACCACTTGTTAAATTGTGCATAGCATTTCTCCTTTTTTCATGAACTTTAGGTAAATTCTGGCCAAAAATGGTAGCACGGGACGGGAAAGGGTTGTCATGGAAAGATAGAATTAGGCTTTAGGTAAACATGAGAAAGAGTCTACGAGTGTGACAAGAATAAAATTTGAGAATACACTCATGTGTACAAGATCCCTTGAACAATTAGGTCCACTTCATTGTTTCCACAGGCTCCACATACCAACATTATGGAAAAGGTAGATTAGTGCCTGCTTTTCAAAAATAAAAATCATTAGTGCCACTTCTAGCCTATGTGAAAAAATCAGATGTCACACTAATTTGATCATTATCAATTGACATAAAATTATTCATTTACCCACTAAAATCAAAACCTGCAAAATGCAAAGATTGGATCTCCGAATGAGATTTTTATAGTTTATGCATGGTTGAGAGACAAAAGCTTGGCCAAACATTGAATTTAATTTGGAACTTAGAAGCCGATTGAATCTTATTGAGGTGATGAGTTGTTATTGGTCTTCTCCAATTTCTCTAACTTATTTGAGAGTTTATCAAATTCTCTCTTACTCTCTTGAATTACAAATCTAAAATTTTGACAAACAACTTATAGATTTATCAAATAAATCAATATTTTAAATATATAAATTAATAAATCTAAAAGTACTGATTTATTAAATAAATTAAACTCACCAAATACTCTATCAATCATGTAGAGGCGACGAAACAAACCACAAATCTATATCAAATCCTCACCGGAAAAAACAACCCTAGTCCGCACGGCAAATGTAATAAGCAATACGCTTGACCTTGTGCTGAGCGAATTTTGACAGGGATTTGTTTAGTGGTTTTTGCTTGTGGGAGAGCGTGCAGAGCGGAAAGTGAGGTTTTGTGACGTGTACTTGGGGTTTTAGGGGTCCCGAGCCCCGAGAGCGCGTGTTCGTCTTTTTGGCATCTGTCAACGTTGACTTAGATTAGATTTGTTTTCCATAACCCCACAGGGCATGGCAACACGGCTAGGGGTGGAAACGGAGCGGATTCGGGTCGGATAGTACTAAACCCATATCCGCATCCGCATCTTTCTTTCGGATACGGATGCAGATGCGGATGATATGCGGATGCGGATGCGGATATGAAAAAAACGGATACGGATACGAAGCAGATATTTTGCGGATACGGACACGGATATTAAACGGGTTCGAAGCGGATACGGACACGGATATTAAACGGATTTAGAGCGGATAAGAACACGAATATTTGCAAAATTTATATGATTATGATACAAAAACAAACAAGAATAACATAATAAAAAGCTTATACTACACCAAATAAAATAGTCATAACAAGGATAATATAATAAAAGAGTTCATGCTACATCAAATAAAAAGTTTCATACTCATATAGTCATATATCATTCATACACACCACCACAAGTCCACAAGTCATAACCCAAGTTACATGACAAGTTGATAATGCATAACAAACATTTAAAATAGAACAAAGTATCTAAATAACTCATAAAGTCATAAGTCATACAAAATACAATAACCATAGCATAATTCACCAAGCCATCAACCATCAACTCTGCAACTCATTAATCAACTTGAATGATGTGATCACCTATAGATTGAACAAAATTAAGCAATGAGTTCTCATAGCATGTTTTACTAAGAGCATAATCATTCAATAATCTAAAAAAATCACTAATATGATCATTTTCTTACAAAGTGCTCTCATCATCATCTTCAAAATTATCTCCAACAATATCATGTAGAATAGATTGCAATTGACCTACAACAAATACAAAAAAATATCAAATGTACACAAATCATATAGCATAAAACTATAAAATTATAGACATCAAAACATATATATAATGGGTTAATCACCTTTTGACTTGGCTCTAATCCAATCTTGAGTGCAAATTAACTTTTCAACAGTCTCTGGAGCAAGTCTACTCTTGTATTGATCAATGACACGTCCACCTGTACTAAATGCTGACTCCGAAGCCACTGATGTAACAGGAATAGCTAACACATCACGAGCAACCTTTGATAGAATAGGATATTTAGAACCTTCTGTTCTCCACCATGAAAGAATATCAAAAGGAGTGTCACTATCCCATGGAAGCGTGATATCCTCAAGATACAAATCCAAATCAGTTCTCTTAGGCTGCTGTTGAGATTTCTGAAGAAGAAACTCATTAAATTTTCTTTTCCTCTCATTGTAGCTACTTGTGCCTTGCTGAGAAACTCCAGAGATACTAGCATGCATGACTTGCTCATTTGGCCTGACATATTGACTATAAAGTGAATTGATAACTTGATGTATCTCTTGGATCTCTTTCTCTCCTTCAGTTTGATAAATCTGTGGGTAGTAATATTCAACCATCTGCATCTTATATCTTGGATCAAGTAAAGATGCCACAGCCAAAATCATGTTTGACTTACGCCAATATTTGTCAAACTTTTCTTCCATTGCCATTGCCATATTCACATGAAGGATATCAACACTGTCCTTCCATTCTTGCAATATCAATTTAATTTCACAAAACTCCTGAAAGAATAAGTTTGATGTAGGATATTGTGTGCCAGAAAGAAGCTCAGTAATGGTATGGAATGACTTTAAACAAGCAAATAAGTCCATAGCAACATTCCACTCATCATTGGTTGGACAACAATTATACTTTATTGGATCCGAATAGTTCAACCTCAAGAATGCATCTTTGTAGTACAAAGCATCCTGAAGCATGAAATAGGTAGAATTCCATCTTGTAGTAACATCATTAGATAACCCTTTAGCTATATCAAGATCGCAATCTTTTGCTCTCTTTTGAAACTCTTCCCATTGCAAGGTTGAACTCTTCACCAATAATACAGTTTGCCGAATGTTTTCAATGGCATTTCTAATCACTGCCATTCCATCTCTAACAACTAAATTTATAATATGTGCAGCACATCTAACGTGAAAAAAAGCACCATCACTAATAAGCAACTTTTGTTGATTGAGACGCTTGATTACATCTTTGATGCAAACATCATTGGCTCTATCATTATCACAAGTTAATGAGAACATCTTCCGATCTATGTTCCAATCAATTAGGTTCTTCATGAAAGCCTGAGATAAACTCATACCAGTGTGTCTACCCTCTAAATGCATGAAATTAATGATTCTCTTTTGAAGAGACCAATTCTCATCAACAAAGTGAGCAGTGACACACAAATAACTCTTGTTTTGTGTTGTACAAGTCCAAAGATCCATTGTTGCGGAAATACGGCAAGAGAGAGATCTAAACATATCATAGACAACTTGTTTCTCCTCATCATATAACTCAATGATATTGTTTTTAATGGACTTTGCTGATTTCATATTGAATGTTGGGCGCAAAGACTTGATAAAATCAACAGTATACTTGTGCTCAACAAAGATAAATGGATATTCATGCATCACAATAGAGGTAGCAAGTTTTTTCAAACTTATTGCTTCATCATACTTATATGTCTCCACAGAAGATGTTTGACCACCATGTGATGAAAATGCAATCAATTTCTGACCTCTAGATAAGTTAGAGCTATGAATTTTTGCATGATTCATCAAGTGAGATGTGCCATTCTTGCTTCTACCATCTAATTTTTTTTTGCAAGTCTTACAAATAGCTTCTACAAGTGTGACACTCTTTCCATTCACAACTTCCTTAGACTCTTTTCTATCAAAGTAATTCCAAACATTAGATGTCAGCTTTTTACCCTTTGGTTTAGAAGCTTCTTCAGCATTCGTGGTATTTCCAGTATTAGTTGCTTCACTACTTCTGGCCATATTTGTTTGTTCAACACTCTCGGTGTCAACTGAGATCGGTTCAGCTCTTCCTTGAGACCCTTCTCCAGCCCCTCCTTGAGTCCCTTCTTCAACGTTTGTAGGTTCCATTTGTTGTTATTAGTTATTACCCCTGCAGCCAAATTAGATATAGTTGGATTAATACGACTATACGAGAATTAACTGAGAAGTGACAACAGCAATGTGCTTACAGCCTTACAGCCATACAGTGACATCCAATCTATCATCTATGGCACAACAGCAACAATCAACAAGAACTAGGCAACTAGCACAACTGCATAAGTGCACAACAGCAACAATCAACAGCACTATCAGCACAACAACATGATCTTGACAAAAACTCATCAGGAACTAGCACAACTCAATAAGAACTAGCACAGTACAGTAGCACAACAGCATGTCAACACTCAACACTCAACAGAGAACAGGACAACAGCATCTCATGATCTCCGCTGAACTTCAACAATAGCATGATCATAACCAGATTTGAGCACTTGCCACTAATGATTGATCAGGAGATATATGAACTACTAAATGACAGCATGATCATAAGTTCATAACCAGATTTGTGAATTACTGAACTATCAATTTATCATTACTTGGTGAATAAGTGAATAACTCAGTTGGCTGCAACCACCACAATTCCACAAACAAATGAACAATACAAAGGGATATGAGTATCTTCTAGATTAGTACCAGCGTCGACTGGAGGCGATGTGTGCCGGGACAGAGGAGGGCGGAGCTGCGTGTCAGGGCGGCGGAGGACTAGGAGGTGCGTGCCGTCAACTGGAGGTGGCAAAGGAGGAGCCGAGGAGGAGATGCGTGTCGGGGCAGCAAACGGCGGAGGGTAGAGCCCTAAGAGCCGTCGATTCGAGGCGGTGGAGCCCTGGAGGAGGTGGAGCGATGGAGGTAGCGACTGGACGCGGCGGCGCAGGAGGCGAGGCCGCGATCTGGCCACTGGAGGCGAGGCGGCCGCGGAGGACTTCAGTTGGCGGCGATTGGAGGAGGCGGCGACTGGAGGCGCCGGGACTGGAGGCGCTGGCGACTGGCGGCGGAGGACTTCAGGCGCTAGCGACTGGAGGCGCCGGCGACTGGAGGAGGCCGCGACTGGAGGCGCCGGGACTGGAGGCGCTGGCGACTGGCGGCGGAGGACTTCAGGCGCTAGTGACTGGAGGCGCCGGCGACTGGAAGCGGCGACTGGAGGCGCCGGGACTGGAGGCGCTGGCGACTGGCGGCGGAGGACTTCAGGCGCTAGCGACTGGAGGCGCCGGCGACTGGAGGCGGCGACTGGAGGCGCCGGGACTGGAGGCGCTGGCGACTGGCGGCGGAGGACTTCAGGCGCTGGCGACTGGAGGCGATTGGAGGGGCTGGCGACTGGAGGAAAGGCGACGGCTACTGGATGCGGCGGCGATTGGAGGCGGCGACGACGGAGGAGGCGACTGGAGGCGGCCGGCGGCGGCGTAGGAGGCCGGAGGCGAGATTGGATTGGATCTGGATCTAGGGTGCCGAGACCGGGGGACTGTGGAGGATTTGGATTTTGGAATTTTGGATTCACATTTCAGTTTTTCACAGTAAACTGTAAACAAGTAACACTTACGGATCCGGGTACAACCCGTATCCGCATCCGTATTCGGATATTTCAGGCAAACCCGTATTCGCATCCGAATCCGGAAGTTTCAAAATCCTTGCATCCGCATCCGCATCCGAATCCGGGTCGGATCAGAAATTTCATATCCGCATCCGGCTCCGTCCGGATGCGGATCCGGATTAAACCCGACCCGACCCGCATCCGTTTCCACCCCTAAACACGGCACAACCATATTGTTATCAGCGCTTTGCAAATAGCAGGTTGGCCAGCGTGGCAGGGTCCGCTCACATTAGTACTCAAATTTCATCTACGTTACTTGATATGTTAGAATTAAGTTGGATAAGACTAGAGAATTTTTTTGTCTAACAACTCATTAAAAAAATCAAATTTGAAAACTAACTCAAAACTTTAAAAAATTACAAAACTGACCTTCAGTCGCGAGATGGCCACGCGACTGAAGACGTGGCACGGCCCAATATACCACTAGCCCAACTCGCGTGCCACGTCTACTTTCAGTCGCTAGTCGGACTAGCGACTGAAAAAAATATAAAATCATGTCACGACAATAAGTTATAAAAACCGCTTGTAATCTAGTTGCTTAAGAAACTCTCTCTCTACGAAGAGACCGATTTAGTTTTCGAATTTGATTTTTTAATGGGTTATTAGCCAAAAAAATTCCAAGACTAGATTTGATTATTGAGCCGCAAATTCAAAACTCAACCCTATATCTCAACAAACTTGGACTAATCAAATTTGTATGTGTCTAATATTTTTATGCAATTTTGTTTTGATTTCAAGCTTGAGAGACTAGCTAATCTCGCATACCACGGCACATTATCACTACATGTGTCATGTATTTTTTGAGATACTAGTCAAAATGTCACGTAATTACGTTATTAGTCTTTATATGATTTAAAATTTTACCTATATTTTATATAGAGGTGTCTTTTTTAAAAAATATTATAGTAAAGATATAGTTAGTTTTAAATATGATTTTTCATTTAAATTTGTATTTATTGTAGAGATAAAATTAATTTTGGATATAATTTTTTAGACGATAAATTTATATATTATTAATATAATGAACAAAATAGATTTTTTTATTAATTTGAAAATTTTTAATAATTTTTTTACAGGATTAATATGTGATTAAGTATTTTTATACAGAATCATAATTAATATAGTGTTTTCAAAATAACCAAAATTTATTATATAATACATTGCAAGTGTCATGTATTATGCTGCTGCGGATGTTTCGACTATGTTTACGACTTCACGTTTACGCGGTCGTGTCCACTTGTAGCAAACAAGTTGAAAAAGGTGAATTCGATCTGGAAATCACGTAAATGCTGGGCACAAAATCGCATGAACCGTGTTGCTCCGGCTGTCAACTACTCCTACTGAACTAGTAACGCACGCATATGCCGTCTAATATATAGAGTTGTAAGACGATCAAATTTACATTTTTACATATGCTAAATCAATTTTTGAGTATAGCTTTTGAATGCCACGGCTAGTTGATAGGAATTGATGATGTGGATTACTTTGATTAATATGCATAAATCAGTATAAGAAATGATAGAGAAATCAATAATAAAAAATAAGGAAGTCTAAAATGAAAAAACAATGTGATTCCAACAGTAAACTTAGCAAATGATGAGTTTAGAAACTAAATTGGTTAGGAGAGCAAGACTGTGGGTTACCAGGCCGAATAGGACAATACGAAAAACAATCAGGTTTGGGCTGTGTTGGGCCGGGCCTCCCAGCACATATGATCGACTCGTGCATGACTCCCGAACCCAAAAAATAAAAATAAAAAATGCGATGGGACCTATGTTTTATTTCTAGAATAGATAGCTCCTCCGGTTTACATATCTGAACTCGTTCTCGGTTTAGATTAACTGGACACAACATATCAATATTATAGCATGTACAAGTTGAGATCATTAGTGGTGCCGCAATGAAACAGTGGACGGGTAGTGTAATGGATGGATGACAACACGGGTAAGGTAATAAGAAAGAGCATACAAGTGGAGGAGGGTGGTGGAGAGTGTCGAGAGAATGACCATGTCGAGTGTCGAGGGTAGAAGAATAGGGCGTGGTACAGGAGACCATTTTTATTCCACCATTATTTCAGAAATTGTGGTTGTTGTTCATTTGGTTCCGAATTGTAATCATAATTATAATAATTTTAGAATTTATTATAAGTGGAATTGGAATCTATTAAGATTTTATCTAATTTAAATATATTAAATTTCTACTAATATATATTTTGAGTAAATGTATTGTGATTACGGAATGATCCAACCAAATATCAGCTAACATATTTCTATTACAAATAATCAAAAAATTCCAAACCAAACGCCATCCTAATGGACAGAAAATTTTGTATCATTAAGTTGGGTTGGAAAGTCAATCCGACTATTTGATTGTTGATAATTGAAAACTTGGATCCATTGAGTTTACTTATGCAAAAAGACCCATGATATGGTGCCAAAAATTGGATCAATATATAGATTTCTCGTCTCATGATTGGAGACCGGGAGAGTTTGTCAAAGAAGAAGTTGGTAGCCAATCTCTCGAGTTTCAATTTTATATGTTGTTTGCCCACTAGTTGGAACTGAATAAAATTGGCTCAATGTCATATGTATATTATAGAAATTTTAACATCAAATTTGAAATTTTTATTTTGAAATTTGAAAATTTTGAATTTAAAATTGTAATTTCAATTTTTATTTTGAAATTTTAAATCCAATGTGAATTTGAAAATTTAAAAATTTGAATAATTTGAATTTGAAAATTAAAAATATGAAATTTGAAATTTTGAATTTTATTTTGAAATTTGAAATTCAAAATTTGAAAGTTGAAATTCGAATTCGAAATTGATGAAATTTTAAATTCAAATTTGAATATAAGACCTTTTTGATATTTGTATTTAGAAATAAATCAAAATTCAAATTTGAAATAAAAAATTTTTAAATATGAAACAAACGAATTATATCGAATTCTTGAGGTTAGGGTAAAAAGTTTACTCCATTTCTAACTCCGTCGACGTTATTTTGTGTTGGCTGGAAAGTCATCAGTTCTGCTTGATGTGAAGTCATGGGATTATGAAACCGACATGACCAAGCTTGAGGGAGCTGTTAGGAGTGTGAAGATGGAAGGCTTGCTCTGGGGTGCCTGTACGTGACTCCGCTCGTTTATGTTTTCCTATTTGTGAAATAAAGGTTTAATATATGTCTATTCAGATGGGTTTCTAACTTGAATAATCATCATACGGTGCAGCCAAGCTTGTTCCAGTTGGATATGGCGTCAAGAAGCTGCAAATCATTATGACAATTGTCGATGATCATGTCTCTGTTGACAGTCTCATCATAGATTATTTTTATACTGAGACAGTCAATGAATACATCCAGAACTGTGATATTGTGGCATTCGATAAGATCTGTAAGTTGTCTTGAACACATTTGATCGCTCTTTTGATTTGGATTTAGGAAATCATGCGCTATGCTACATATTATTTTGTTTGAGGGAACGTCATTTTGTCCTATAGTTTAGTTATGGACCTGTTGTAGTATTATTACACCTACTACATCTTGATAATGACCCAATTATCTTCTATGATACTATGATTACTAACTGAGAGTTCATAAGTTTTATAGGTTAGTTAAGTAAGTATCAAGAGAAAACACATCTAATACTCCTTGGTACACTCTTATCATTGTTATGTTTATTAGGTTGCTTACCAACTTGTCTTGGATTTCCCTAGAAATGTCTTATGTTCCTTTAAAAATCTCTATGGATTTACTTCATTTTCTTTTGTTGTTTTTAACGATGCTTGTTTAAAATTGACGCTTTAATTTCTTAATTTCATTGCAGAAATTAAAGGGAAGTGAGGATGGGACATTGCATTAAAATGGACGCTCCGCAGTTGCAACTTGCAAGAGCGGACGGCCTTCCAACAAGGGCTTGCGGGGTGTGGTGTGCCGTTGTGCCAAGCCGCTTGCATGCCGTGCTCTTTGGTCCGCAACCCGCACGCACCCGTGCCGTCTCACGCTAGCCGCGCGCCGCGTGCCGTGGTCCTCTGTGCACACTGAGCCGCGTCAGTCGTGGTCTTGTGGGCATTCACAAACATATAAACGACGGCGTCTATATCTGAAGGGTGTCATCCGGTTATCGACTTTTGGGAAAAACCGTAGTAGGAAACGAGGTGTTTTGGTTCTTCGCCAGTTTTGTTTTGCTTGTTCTCTATGGTGCAAGCTATCTCCAGCACTTTGTAATTTACGTCTTGCGAAATATGCTGATTTTAAGTGAAAATTACCGTTTATGTGATGTTGGTTAAAACAGTAAAACTGCTTTGAGGAAACAATATCATCCTATTTGCTTTTACTTTATTGAGATTTTTAGTAAGTTAAATTTTCGACTTCAACTTTAGTTTATAAGTTTGTACACTTAAATTGAAACTTAGTTTAACACCCCTTTATACTGCCCTCAATGTTTCTCCTGAACTATTCCTGAGCAGGAAAAATCGGCAGGGCTTTACATTTATTCGCATCAGTACATCACACACACAGGATTGGGGACCACATCTTGCTAGTTCTAGTCTTCTAAAACAGCAAGACACTTGTGCGTATACCATTCATCGATCAATCCATCCACGGATGATGAATGTCTCTGCATTGTCCAAACATTCTTGCACATCTAGACACATAAATTCCATGTAAACAATTCACAACAAACTTGAACACCTTGTTGAATCCCTTTTCTTGTGCATCCCAAGAACCCTTAAGCCTTACTCTCACAAATTAACTAGTCCAAATATATTTCAAAGGAAAGATTCACACAGTAATAAGTATATCAAAGACTTCTACTGCACAACAAATTATCTGCAACACTGTTAAGCTATACTGAGCACATACTATATATTCAATACATGGCACATCGGCATTTGCGAAAGGTGTACAAAGTTGCTTGGAAACCACTCATCTGCACCTTTTATTCCAAAGAAGGGCACAAACACACACAAATCTGCCGGGGATTTGTTTCTGATCTAAGCGCCAATGGAGATATGGGATGGGATGTACCCTGATGTCCAGGTTGGCTTGCCTATTTTGGCTATAGCATGTTCCAAGAACCCTAGTTGCAGTACTGTTTCTGTACATTCTGGCATATCTTTTTCATGCACCACAAGCAAGGCCATGTTCTTGAGATGACCACACTAAAAATAAATAATAACAATAAAAAACTGAAACTTCCTCTACCTCACTGAATGTCAAAAAACTATATAGTATGAAGGTATTTGACATGCAAAATGAAAAGAACAGAAAAAATACTGAGGATTTCTCTTATAAACAGTCCAAAGTTTGTGCTTGTTTGACTCGTCTGATCCCCAAAATGATAATTCTTGCATGACACTGATCAGAACTTTCTTTTTCTGCATGAATCACACAAGGCACCTGCAGAATTAGGTCACAGTAAACTCAGCTAACTTTTACTTATCACATTGTATAGTTTTAACAGAGCACCGAAATTAATTAGTGATACCAGCATATATCATCATGATACTGATGCTTCTTGCTTTATATCTCTAGAACAATGACTGCAAAAAATATTATGAAAATTTCCACTTAGACCATTCTTAACTGTGAGTCTGTGACAGTTCCATGCATGAGTAATGAGTTTTCAAGTGTGTGAAAATTGAAGCAGTAGAGGACTTACATTCTGAATCTGTTTTATCCCACCTAATGATATCTTCTCCCTTCCCCTCCTCCTCTCCACCATGACGACGATCTCTTTGCGTCTTTCCCATCGGTTTATCCTCCAAGAAGTACTTCCTCGATGAGGCCGCATTACTCGGACGAACATTCATCTTCTTCTGAAGTATCGTCCGGAAAAACTACATAAATGGAAAAGATAACACATATCACATGTCGGATCATAAAGACTAAAGAGACTAACTGTATATATGATCACATATGTGCATATATATACATAGTATGTATCACACATACCTTCTCCATTCTTGATTCCGCAGGATCCTTCAAGCTCGGTCCAGGTGCGAAACCGCCACGGCAGATGAACATCTTCTTAAGAAGGAACTTGAAGGACTTCTGCTTGATGGTGCTGTTGTTGCTGTTCATGAGGAGCTCCCTCGCCTTGCTCAATACGATCTGGGTGTCCGGGGAGAATTCGCCGTTCTCACCGCCGCCGTCGTCCCCCTGCATGATCTGCGGCACCGTCCTGTCGACCTCAAGGCTCGACGGGCAGTTGAGGAACCGGTCTAGCGGCAGGTTGGCGCGCTCCTCGTCGGCCGCCTCGGAGCCTCGGGAGCTGGACTTGGACTTTGCGCGCCGGAGGAGCTTGTTGAGAGCCTCCTGGAGCTTCTTCACCTCCTCCATTGTGAAGTCCGGCACGTCCTTTGAAGGGCGCGGGGGGCCTTCTGGCTGTTCTTGGCGCGCCGGCGCGTCGTCGTTTCCGAGCGTTCCGATCGAAAGAAGACCTTGAGACCAGTCGTTGAGGCTGTCTTCACCATTAAGATCTTTGCGGCAACTCTCCCGTAGTGGAACATCTATATAGGATGGTATATATGTATGCAGTTTATATCGTAGCATGCATGGATAAAATCTATGCATGCATGAAGCCACTTACTGCGAGAGTTCTTGACAGGAGCATCCGGTTTTTTCTTCTCTTGTTTGCCACCTAGCCTATTTTGCATCCAATTAATGATCTGAAAAACAAAGGGAAGCTACATGCATGAAACGCTCTGCAAAAAGATCAAGATGTACAAGGAAAAGTTGTTATAGATCATAACCTAGTTTGTAAGTGAGAGCTTACCCCCATTGTCTTGTTCCAACTACAATGTGATAGGCAGGAGAAGAAAAAAAAATGCAGTACTTTCAGGGTTTGCAGGTGCCTAATTGAGCTAGTTTTTTATGAGTTGGTAGTCCTCTGAGTGGTCACTCAGAACACCACAGTTGGAAGCTACTGCTTCATTTAAAAAGGAGGGGATGGGGGGCGACCAAGGTCCCTATCCCCCTACGGTGGTTTAAATAGGGTTTAGTGATGCTAAAGCCCACAAGAACCCATGGTTAAGCAAAATTCATGCATGCTTGAGCACTGTGGCCAAATGATTATCACATAAAAGCATTTGTTCAGGACTAGTTATTTGTGCCTATTTGTGCCCCTCCTTACACTCGACTGGAGTAATTTATAGGAGTTGATTGTTGGAATAGTTGATTTGCACAATCAACTTTAAAATTGATCTATAATCTGTAATATGAGATTTAAATTTATAATTTATAGATTTTAAAATTTAAATTCTGATCTTTATCAGAATATTCGAATGTCTTGTCAGTTAAGTTACAAAAGACTCGGTGAAAAGAGTTTACAGACTCATCTAGGTTAATCCATCAGAAACTGTAGTCACTCTAGGATCTATGTGGAGCACAGAAGCAGTACTTTTATTAATTAACTTGCTTAACAACTAGGAAATTGTCTTTTTCTCCCAGCCTCGGTTAACCTTATATATAAAACTAACGAAATCACAATTTGTACCGTAGCTGTACGATTTGTGCCCTCTAAAGTTGTTTCGTAGCCGTGTGCATGCAGGTCCTTACGTTGTTCAAATGGGATAACTCAAAATCCGCTCAGGCCCCCAGTAAATTGGATTATGGGAATATGAGCACAGATAGAGTTACTGTGTGATTACTGATTAATAACTACAACCCTCCTTAAGAAAAGCTCAACCCTACAACACAGGACTAACAAGCAGCAAAACCTGCACAGTATTATTTGTCTGTCTTTTTTTTATAAATGATGATATTTATTATATTAACAACACACACTCACTCTACTCCGACCAACCTCAACCCTAACCTTTGCACATGCACGTGCCAAAACCAACATAATACACCATCAGTATACATATGAAAGTAAGAGAATTGAGAGTCAAATCCACAATTTTCTTTTGTATAAACATAAATTCTAATTGTTCATATATATATATATATATATAGAGAGATACTATTCTACACCCATCCCTAGAATAGTTATTCTATGCCCACCTTTTGTATCATTGGATCATACATCTAAATTAGAATTTTATTGATGATAGTAACTACCATCGTTGGCTCCATTATCTCTAAAAAATAGAAACCCACATAACGATTTGTTATAACCACACACTATCCCTAAAAATAGGAACCGACTAAAGAATAAGAACCGAAATTATATTAGTCAGTAAATTTACTGGTCGCGTAATATAAATTTATTAGTCGTATACTACAGATTTATTAGACAGACTAGTAAATGTATAGTATATGATCAGTAAATTTACTGATCACATACCATAGATTATACTATAGATTTTTATCAGTAAATTACTGATCGCGTAATATAAATTTATTGGTCGTATACTACAAATTTACTAGACGAACCAGTAAATGTATAGTATATGGCGTATAAATTTACTGGTCACATATTATAGATTAGATTATTGTTTTTTGTCAGTAAATTTACTGGTCGTATAGTATAAATTTACTGGTCATATGCTATAGACATATACTATATATTTTTGTCAGTAAATTTACTGGTCATATAATATAAATTTACTGGATGTGAATAAGATGTGGAAGCGCAGTGAAGAAGATGAAGAGGCGGTTGGTGTGGATATCGATTAATAACAATAAAATATTTACTGTCGTTATGGAATGAAGTGATGTTAACTTCTTTTAAACAGAGGATAACCACTATCTCTATCCAACGGTTGTACTTTGTTCTAATAAGTTAGATCGAACGATTTCTAGACTGGATATAGAATAATTATTCTAGGGTTGAGTGTAAAATAGTGTTTATATATATATATATATATATATATATATATATATATATATATATATATATATATGAATAAATGTACAGTATACACGTACACCTTCGAGGTGCCCAGTGCAGGAGTTTTAAAGATCCCCTGGTCGCAGTAGCCAAAGCATCCTACGTGGTGCAAGTGCGACCGAGCCAATTTAATCGCCCAACCCAAATCGACCCAATCCGGCCGTACGTGGGCTCACTCGGACCCAACCATTCGTGCCATTTTTTAACTTCGAGTGCAGCCGTATTGGAGATTGGACTCTCGATCCACTTAGTTTGTGGCTACTAATCTATGCATCAATATCTCCAAGATTGAGGAAGGCCAGCGTAGTTTTTTTTTTCTCGGGATCAAGGGATTAGATTTAGAGACCTTCCAGAGCCCTCGTAGGAGAGAGTAATTTATGAGGGTTTTAGTTTTTAATCTTGCGGCTAATGATGGATCTCATAGCCGAAGAGTCAAAAATGGGAGATGTGATCATTAACAAACAGGTGTCAGCCCGACATGGGGAGCTTTGGCCATGCACAATGTCGTGACACTTGTCCCGTCAACTCCTGTTAAGCTGGTTAGCCCATTTGAAGAGCATTTGATTGGCCAATATAGGCCGGTATGCCTACACTTGCGCGATATATATAATGTTAAGTCTAATTTTAATTAAAATGTGGCACTAAGTTTTTGAATTTTTTAGTCATATAGTTACTCAACTATTAGTACATGGAGCAAATATTACTCCCTCAGTTTTACAATATAAATTTATTTACTATGTGTTTAGAAATTGAGATATATGAAATGAGATAAAAAAAATATTAATGAAGGAATAAGAAAAAATATTAATGAGAATAAAATTGTAAATGTGTATTTAAAAATGTATTAAAATTGTAAATAGAAATGTGAAGCATTCAAAGAAAAAATAGGTTTACATTTAAAACAGGGAAGTAATAAATTGTCCTCTAGATTTCACCTATCCCCCTATTTGACTTCTTCGGTGGGGTGCTGGTGGTGTTGTCAATTGCAAGTGGAGGTAGTAGTCTGAAAAGAGAAGGTGGTGGCGAAGGAAAGAGGGAGACAGTGTGGCGAGATAGCGGTGGCTAGAGGAGAAGGATAAGAGAAAGAGGAGACAGGGGAGGAAGGGGGGGCTGCAACGTGATGGAGCAATAAAAGTGAGAGGGAGAGAGAAGAAATGGAGGGTTGAAGATATGCTCGAAATATGTAGTTTAGATGGTGTAATTTAAGAAAAAAAATAAATATTTGCTCGATAAACAATCTCTTAAAAGAACAAGAGTATCTTAGTTATTAATGTGATTGATGATTTTCTTCGGTATAAAAAGAGTAGCAAATTAAAGAGAAGGATTTATTTTTTCATTAAAATAATTTATCGAGGTTATATTTGACTATTGGTCTTTATTCTTCTATTTTAAGAGTAATTTTTATTGATGTGCTTAACTAAATTGGTATTTTTCTTTGCATGACAACAATACGTGCATGTCAAAAAAAAAAATTTGACACAGGTCTCACACATCAATAACTAATACTTTTAACAACATTAATATAAAATTGAATTAGGAGATCCATAACAAAGTAGGTCGAGCATATCATCGACTACTACTTTCAGCAAAACTAACATAGAATTAAATTGAGATTTATAGAGATTTATATGTACTCTAAATTAAAGTAGAATAGTGGAAAGACCACCAATGCAATTTTAGCCTTCTCTACAAATATTTTATACGTTTTGCTCTTAAAATCTACTTTCCAGTATGTAGCTTTAATTCTTTTTCATCGTAAAAGCACATCATCTGTAGAATGAGCCCAAATTTGATGATCTATATCACTGTCTATTGACCAGTATTGTACAACCAAAGAACAGCGTCTTTTCTTGATCAAGCTATGCACGATGCGATGAGCAGGCTTCGGCAACCTATAGTATGCACATGACATTACAATACGAAACCATGCAAGGTTACTACTATGACTCCGACCCTCCACAGCACACTACTGCGCAGCAGTCATAGCAGCCAAGGCAGGAGAGGGCTGCGCAGACCTGCACCATCAGAATAGCGCACTGGTCGTTCATCTTGCTGCACGCCTTGATGCAGCACATGCAGCATAAGCAATCTGCAACACGGCTACAGCAACCGGCCGCCCTATTGAGTATTTCGAACGTCCCAGGTGACATTATGTCTCCAAAACCTGTGAGAAGATTTCTTTCGTAGCGACTGTATCACCAAATCCAAGTTTCAGGCCATGAAGCAGCCTTGGCAATGGCTCGTCTGGGCCCTTTTGTCTTTTCGGTTTCTGCTTCACCTGTTTAAGCACCAGCAAATTTAATCAAAACATAGGCACATTTGAACCTTTCAGCATCATTTCAATGGAATTGTTAGATCAGGTATGCTATTAGGTCAAGCATCTGATTGGTTCAATAATTCTAGTACTGGCATTGGGAAACTACAGTGGTAATTCACATGCTATATCAGTGTTTTTCCTTTTTGAGGAATGCAGCATATATCAGTTTGTTTTCTATTGTATAAGATTTAAATATTAAGAGTTAGATGATCTTTTTTTTCTCTTGATATACTTAGTCTCAGTAAAAAGACCTTTGTAATGAAAACATCATCTCCTAAGAATCCCAGTGTATGAAATGGTAATGCATAATTTTCAAAAGGGGTTCACAAATATGATAGAAGGATATGCTGAATATTCTGAAGCTAGAATTGCCCACTTTATTTTTAAAATGAAGCTTCAGTTTGTAATTAGTTCAGATTGTCAAAAGAAATATCAACAGTTATAAAAAAAATTTGATTTTATATCACTAAACTTTGATACCTAATTTGATATGCCACTGAAAATTTTATTTCTTGATTATATGCCACTAATTTTTTGAAACATAATATTATATGTCACTTTTGACCGGTCTAACTCAGAAAAATTACCAAAATACTCTTATCAGTTAATGACTAATCATGATTTTAAATAAATAAAAAAAATTGGAACACAAAAGTTTCAATTTTTGAAAATTTTTATTAGATTTGTCAAAAATGACGCTCATATTTCTCATCAAAATGTGCTATTCAATAGTGTTTCTTTAGTTTAAGTTTTGCGTTTTAGTTTTTCTATTTATTTAAAATCATGATCATGTTTCAACTGAAAGGAATATTTTGATCATTTTTTTGAATTGATCGGTCAAAAATAACATCAGACTTCAAAAAAAAAATGGTGGCATATAGTCAAGAGGAAATTTCAGTGGCATTTCGTTTCCCCAAACAAGAAATATGTAGGAGGTCCTACCTTTTGTACTGCATCTATTTTGCCCAGGTTGGCATCGAGTAAGACCATGCTTGTGTACTCCAAAGGGATGCTATTTTGTATGCTTAATTTCATCACCTGTAACAATGAGAACAAACGTTAATGAAGAACTCAGGAAGCCCATACTACTAAGCATGGTCTTACTCAAATCTTACTGCATCGAACATGTAAGATGGATCTAGAGACAAAAGATATTTCTCTATTCGTTTAAATACAACAAAATTTAGGCTTCATCTCTCCGCGCCGCACCCCCCCCCCCCCCCCCCCATGAGAGGTTACGATATCACAGTGACACAAGAATAAGATAGCACCTAGGAGGAACTAAAGTAGCCATTAATACAAGGGGTTGACTAATTCAATAGCTTGGATAAATGAAATGTGGACTGATAAAGCCATCCAAAGCATTCGAAAGATACCATTTGCTATATATGCTCAATATAGTCATTATAATATGGGTGCACTCACCTTGTCAAAACTGCCAACCTAGCTTTCTTGTTTGTCTAACGTCATGCTATTTTAACATCAACTATATGTGTGGAACTACTCATATTTTGGTAATTTTCCTTCACCTCTATAACATATATTTGCTAATACTGACATCAAGTTTTGGTTGTAGGATAGCCGCATAATGACAATACATCTTAATTCTATTGAACTAAAATTTGACTTGCGAAGCTCAAAAAGAGCTTACAGGAAAAAATGTAATGCAACCATTGGCCTAAACAATTGCTCACCTTTTTCTCCAGTTGTTTGTCTTCAGAAAGCCATGCCTTAGCTGTGAGAAGATCAATCTGTTGTACTGCCAAAACCTGAAATTCATACATAAATAAATGCACCCTGTCCAATCAGCACAATAGGATAAGTGCTGCTTCCGAAGCATCTAGTAAGTTTAGTTTAAAAATGAACTTAAGCTACAGATTATATAACAATGTGACAGTGAGCCCAAGTTTTATTCAGTCACACTGTTGGATCTACCAATTCACTCCAGCAATGGACACAGGCTGTACCCCACATTGATTTACAGGGCAACTGTTAGTGTTCAGATGCATGGCATATACTAATATACAGCATACTACATCACCTAGGGAACCCTTTTTCCTTTGCTCTGTAGATCATGTTACGTGTGCAGCATCTGATTACTTTGATAAGTAATGAAGATAACCAAGTGCCAGTTTTCCTCTTCAACGCAACCAAGTGTTGTTTGCCGGTTAAAAGATGAAGGGCAACAACTCTGACTATTTTGTTAGCTCAGCGGGTAGGTGGGGCGGGTGGGAGTGCGTGCATGTCCTAAAGAGCTAACTTAGGGACATGGTGCATGCCTCTTGAATGCATACAAAATCTTGTGAACAAACATACAAAATAAAAAATATGAGCATCTTATTTTGTCAAGAGGTATATCCTTTATATGTTGGATCTTCAGTTCAATTGAAATCTCACTCACGTCAGCAGAGTAACCCTTAGCTTTAAGCATATCAGGAAACTTGCCTTGGTATCTCCCAGATACACACAACGGACATTTTGATGAAATGTCAGGGATATATTTAGAGTCCACCCGAATAAAAAAAAAAAAGTCTAACACTATGAGAAATGCAGTTGTTACAAACTTTCAGTTCCAGCTATATTTATCAAATTTAAAGAAGACTACATGATATGATATAGTTCACAACAAGCCCCACTCACCACCCCCTCTGAAGAGGAAACAGAAGAGAAAGAAAGGGGAACACGAAAAAGCCTACTTGTTTTTATATGTAAAATTCAACTTTCAGATTTGAAATTTCAAGTGTAGGATTTCCAAAGTTTGAATTTTTGAAGTTTCTAAGTACTAAAATATACCAGAACCAGAACATTAATTTTTTTAAAAAAAATAACAAGGGTATTTTGGTCATTGTTGAAAAATAATGATCAATAGTAGCATATAACAGCATGAAAATTTTTTAACAGTATATACAGAGGTGTCAAACAGGATGATATATCGTAAATTATACCTTTACAATGCTATATAAGAGATTTTCCCTTAGATAAAATGTCTAACAAAGTAGGTCGGTTCCTGAAAAGAGTAACATAGACCATAGACTAAAGTGTTTATAGCAGTGCTAAAATTTTATGGTGCAATCAGCATCTATACAATGCCTGTCATGGACCATCTGAAAAGAGTGAATTGCATTAATGCAAGGCACCTATTGCATTATGAGACATAAAGTCAACATGAAGGCACAGAGAGATTAATGGCATAAGTTGCTTTATCGCATGAAACACTACAAAAATGAAATTTACATTAATAATGCAAGAACTCACTTCAAATTCATCAAGATGGCTCAGAGCATCAATGGAGATATTTGCCACTATTGTACTTGAAGCTTTCCAGAACCATCTAAGCATTCGATTCTCGATTGATCCTGGTGTAATAAATTCAGAACAAAAAGTTTATGTTTCACAAACTTAATTAGCTTGGACTTAAACAAAATCATATCTATTATAGTCTGCTAATACAAGATCAAACAGAGTGGCGATTGCTGGAAGATGAATTTGACATCAAATTTCAATCAATAATGTGTTTGTTCAAACTCATGCGAAATTATCATTAATTATAAAGGATGTCATGCAAAATTAACGTAATGATATGTAGGGAACATATAAAAAGAAATAGCATCATTTAGGGAACATAAAATCTATGCATTCATCCTCCTTTTTGTATACAGTTAAAACAGTTTCAACCTTCAGCCAGTTGAGTTAAATTTGCCAGTCTTCCTGTCAAGGAAGAAATAAAGAGTAATATTTGAGGTCATGTACCAATTAACATCCTCTACTGTTCGTAAACATGGATGTGTCAAAAACATTCAAAGTGCAGAACTTCCTACATTTAAGAGACGAAGTATAGAGCATGATAAAAAATCTGCAAGTTCAGGAGACTAAGTATGGAGCATAATGCTCACCAAGAAAAACAAAAAACAAAAAGCTTGGTACCTGTATCGAGTGCAGCATCATAATGCCCTTTGCCAATTGATGCTAACATGTGCAAGAAATAGTGGTTGCAATATGAACCTAACATTTTTAACAGTGACAATAAATGCCAACAATTAGAGAACACATATAATCAATAAATCACCGATAATATAGAGAAAAGCAAACGTTGAGGTCCACCAGCAAAAGGATAAAACATGAACATGGTTTGTTTTCACAAAAATTATGGAGGACCACAGTAAACTGACTTTTTTGTAAACTTTTTCCCACATTGGTACAAATATTTGCATAATAAAAGGATGAGAATCCAATAGACATGGCATAAAGAAGACAGGACAACTTTCATAAAGTCCAAGAACTACTAATATATATCAAATTTAACAAAGTTCCAGATACTAAGAGAATTATGTATTAGAAATAAGATAAAAAAACAAGAGAAAACGGGCACTGATACAACTTAGTTTAATTTTTGTATGATAGAAAGGAAATGCTCACAAATATTACCTAGTCCGAAAGTAGAAATCCGAGGAGATTTAGATCCTCTATCCATGAGCTGAGTCTTTGTAGCTTGGCAGATGTTCCATTCATCCTCCACCGATCCATCAGTCAAAAGAAAGATTTGCGGAAGAGCATCATGAGCATTGCATAGCAAAGCCATTGCCTGGCACAGAGAAATCAGAAAAATATGAACACACAAAAAAGATGATAATAATAGCATACATGACAACTGACATCATATTCAAAATATACTACCTCATTCAAAGGATGCATAATGTCTGTGCCACCCTCGGCGACAAAATTTAAATTCATTCAATCCATAGCACTTGCCATTGTTTTGTCATTCACTTGCTCTAAACATGATGAGAATTAGTGAAGCCCATCATTAAATGTTATTATGTTGAAGTAATCTCCTTGCACAAGCTCCAAAAGAGCAGTAGATACAGCATTCCTCACATTCTCAATAGGCTTTCCTCGCATGCTTCCACTTGTATCAATAATAAACGCAACCGCTTTTCTGAAAACCTGTTGCATAAATCAGATGAGATAAAGCACCAAGGAGACACATTTTATGAAGCAAAAAAAAAGCACAAAAAAGGATCTCATTTCAACTTAGTAAGCAAAATTGATATGAAAATGCTACTTAGATAACATCATCATGATTCATTCCAGCTTTGATGATATCCAAATGCAAGATATCATTCATAGCTTGGTTTCCTTGTGAGGTAATCAACATGTCTGGTTACCAGCAATTTAGAACTGTTTCATGACAAAAAAAAGTGCTGCATTTAGCTTAATAAGGTATGTTATCATGGGAAGTGCTCCTTTTCAAAAAAAAGAAGAAAAAAAGGTTTCCAGTGCAGATCCATCAGGTCCAAGAAAAAATGCTTTGCCATAAAAATACTCCCTTGTTGGCTGTTACTAAAGGGAGTGAAAAAAAAAATAACAAGAACCGAGTTACAGAAACTAACCTTTCTGTTGCCACTTCCAGGTAAAAGAAAAATGCAGAACCTATCTCTATCATCATAGTCACACAACGTTGAAGGTTGCACAAGCCCACCACCAGATAAATCACCTGAGAAAACCTATACACATGAACAAAAATTAGGCAAACGGATACACATTCATCTCCATTGCAAGTGTCAAGTCAGTTAAATAAAGTAACAGATGAACTTGCAAGAATTTTCATTTCCCATGCTTCATTTTTATTCTATAATTCATCCATCAACGTCGTAATTTTGCTTTCTGCAAACACATAAATCATTTATAGATCCTTTTTGTTCAATTTACCTTGTGAAGTCAGATTGCCCCAGAGATGTTATTTCCTTAGCAGAGTTCCAAACTAAATGAGGATGAAATCTTCTAGCCCTTTTACTAGCCAGAGGAGATTTCTTTTTTTAAAAAAAGTACATGTTGCCTTCTTTCACAGGCTATTAGAGCAGTTCGTTTGAAAATTAGCATCACGTGATGGAAAAAGGAAAATTTCCATATTGGTTTGACTCATTTGACAATCTTATCTATGCATTATCAACATGTTAGACAATAGATCAGGAGAATAAGATGACGCACACAAATGTTAAAGAGTGAGTATGGCCAAGAAAAACATCAGAGTGGAAGAACATAACTCACACTGTATGAAAATGTAAAATCTTTGCTTGACCAATTCTCAACAATTGCTTCATGCAGAAAAGACAATTTCTCACCTTGCCTACCCTTTTCCTGAAATTAGCAAGAAAATTTCTTGTGATAATTATTCTATTGCAAAGATCTTAGGGCACTAAAATGCACCTCAAGGAAGTACTTAAGAAAGAAGTAAAACACTTCATAACCTTCAATGGGTGGCTTGTACCCTGCAACAAAACCTCTTTACTAAAACCACTATTCACAGCCAGCTGAATTTTCTCCCTCTTCATGAATACTTTTGGTAAAGGATTCACGTAATATGGAAAACGAAAAGGTGTGTCCAAAGAGAACCGCCCATTATCATACAATAACTTCTGAGACCATCTGATCGTGGCAAAAAATGTCTGCTCCACCCTCAACCTGGACAAGATAGAAGCAATGACTACCAAAGTAAGACATGACTTCTGAAATAATAACTAGGAAGGGCAGCACTGGGGACTGGAGATATAGAAGCATATAGCAAGTACCTGTGGTATCGTCAAGAAAAGCAATTGGGGTTTTAAAAGGCTCCCACTATCAGTTTTTGCAATCTTCTCTTCAGTGTGGTCTTCTACTTCAATTACTTGAGTATTGGATGATCTTCCTCCGACAGTAACCTCAGCGCCTAGAATTGAACCATATTAGACAAACCATTCTTAGATTGAGATCAATATAAATTTGAAAATTGATGTATATTCAGATAAGATAATTATTGAAAATATTTCACCGTAAATTATAAAATATACTAGATACCAGTATCTTGATTAGAAGGCGATGTTTTCTATGAATGATGGAGCTTAAATTTCTGAATAGAAATGAAATTGTGTTGCATGCATTTAACAGATCAGGAAATTAAATCAATTTGATTTATCTATAGTGCTTATCAAGTTACTAAATTGAACTAATCAGATCAATCAAAGTGAAATATATCACTCTAACCGACATCAATGCAAGAGCTCTTAAGTCTCTATTTTCTTAATCCAAGTCCTTGTCAGAACTCACTCTGTAATGCAAGAAAAACAACGGCAGCCCAACTACATTTAGTCAAAATGCCTATAATCATCAAATACTCTGAAGTATCATGACTTGATCATCAAGGAAGCTTCTGTTTTACAAAGCATAATTTAAATGTACATTGTTTTGGCAATACATATTCTACTAAATTGATCAGGAAATTAAATCAATTTGATTTATCTATTGTGCTTATCAAGTTACTAAATTGAACTAATCAGATCAATCAAAATGAAATATATCACTCCAACCGACATCAATGCAAGTGCTCTTACGTCTCTATTTTCTTTATCCAAGTCCTTGTCAGAACTCACTTTGTAATGCAAGAAAAACAACGGCAGCCCAACTACATTTAGTCAAAATGCCTATAATCATCAAATACTCTGAAGTATCATGACTTGATCATCAAGGAAGCTTCTGTTTTACAAAGCATAATTTAAATGTATATTGTTTTGGCAATACGTATTCTACTAGATATCCAAGGAACAGCACAAATCCTACTAGATGCAGAAGGAAAGAACAAGTGATCCAAAATGTCCAAACAAAAAATAAATAAGCAATAACCTCTGTACCAACCAAACATGTTTCTTTCTTGGATAATTGGGTTCTTCATACAAATCAGGATACCTTTCTGACAAACCAATCTACCCTTTACAGTGGTTGATTTTCTACTGTGGAAGGCAAGGAATTTCTTTCACTTGCTCAAGCACTATACAGGCACCCATTATTCTATTCTAGCAAAAAGACATCCCTTTTCCTTAACATGAAGCCGGCAGAAGTTACTTCCTCTTTGCTAAATGCCCACATGGAATTACATAGGTACAAATCCTCCAACAAATTGAACTAACCCGATTGCAATTACAGCAGGAACAAATTGTAAAACCACCAACAAAAAATCTATAGTTAGTACAAAGCAAGCAAGTCGTTGCAGCCAGAGCCAGCTGAATAGCCCATGTCCTAACTCTCCCCAACAAGACCCTCGCAAAAATATTACATCACGTGCACACCTGAAATAACCATACCACCAACCAATCCAATATCACATGCCAATACCATAAATGACTAATACAAGGCTAACGGTTTAAATGCAGAAATCAAAACTGCAATCCAAATGCACATATTTTGCATTTTGTGTACCAAACTCGTGGGCCCTAACTGTCTGGTGACTCAAATCAAATAGCATGCAACACTCATCATTAAAAGCCCAAAAAATGACCGAATCTAACAAAACAACACCACAAAAACAATTAGTTAACCTGCTCGCCCATGGGCACGACGAGGCGGCAGTCGCAGTCGCGGCTGCGCGTAACGCAATGCAGCCACCGCCGCGCGCGCATGGTCACGGCCGCGGAGTCCAGCGCGCACTCCACCTCCACGTCGATCTCCTTCATCTGCAGCGGGATCAGCGCGGGCGGGTCGAGGCGGCCGTACACGTACGGCTGGTAGCTGGGCACGTCGGGCGTGTCCACCGCCGCGGGGTCGACGACCACCGCGTACGCTATCGGCGCCGACGGCAGCAGTGCGGCCGCGTCCGACGATCGCTCCATCGCCGCCGCCGGGCAGAACGAGCCGCTTCGAGAGCTTGAGGCCGTCCTCCACCGCGGGCGCGAAGCCCTCCATGGAGGATGGCCTTGTGGTTAGGGCTACTGGTTAGGGTTTCGAGGCGAGGAGGAGTTGATTTGGAGAGGCGAATGGGTGATTTGATCTGGGTGTTGCGACGGTGAAGTGGGCGAAGGTGATGGACTAATTGTTGCCTTAACGAGGGAAATGATTAGCTGCGTCGGGGTTGTGGGGGCGAGGCGTGTGGGCCCCGGCCGCCTTGGGGCGGTGAGATTAAGGGGACTTAATGTAGTTGTTTATTTCGTTATTGCGTGGGGTCTGCTCGGTGGGATGCTGATAGGGTGAGAAAAACTAACCCAATCAAAATAACGGATCTGAATTGAATTAGTGGGAGTCTACTTCGGTTCAGTTTGATTTTTTATTTTAGAAAATTGAAGTAGCTGAAATAATTAAATTAAAACATTAATATTGATCTATTTATCTAAATATAGAACAAATAATACCAAAAAAAATTATTAATTATGATGATCAAACTTTTGTTATGATTCAACTTTGAATAATATAGTGTTGTATTGGTCGTAACAAGACTACATTCGATTTATGAGTATTCATTTAAATTTGAAATTTTGTGGACACTGAGTTTTTTCCGGTTTTAGCTAAATTAATTTTGAATAATTTTTTTTTGTTCCTCTACGATTGAATAACTCTCTTGACCCGATCGACAGGAACAATAAAAAATTTGACACGTACTAAGAGAAGGTCACTGCGACGTACAACGCAAATAATCTGAACAGTCATCGAAGAGACGTGAGACACTGCAAAGATCCTTGGCAAAAAAGTAACAAGAAAATTGTTCAGTTCAATGACATTTACCGCATGTTGAGAGATGTCTATGCCAGTGATCATTTGGATGACTAATTTCGCAGACACGCGAAATATACAAGGAGATGGATCATTCTTTTATCTTGGAGCACTACTAGAATTTCTTCTGTGGTCAATTGAAGTAGTGCCGAAACTACATCGATTCTAACAAAAGAGCAAAACTAATGAAGAAAAGTGGCTACACGTCGTCATTGAACAACGACAATGTTTTCACCGAGCTTCCATGAGCGAAAGGACAGGATGCGGCAAAACAGAAGCGAAAGGGAAAGATCAAATTGTAGAAAAAATTAGCTACTGTCGAGAAGAGCATAGAGAGCATCGGCAAAGTAAACACCAACCTCGTTAAGGTGGTTGAACAAGCCGTTATTGCATCATCAAATTTGTAGGAGATGGTTAAAAACAAAGAAAATACCATATTTATAAAGTCATTAACAAAACTGATGATGGCCGAGACATCACATTTCTTGGATACCCAAAAGGCGGCACATGTGGCCGCACTAAATTATGTCAACATGATGGTTAAGAAAATGAAGACTAAGTAGTAGTCTAAAGATGTAATTTTTATTAGTATGTTTCATGTTTATTTTCTATTTGCGATTTAAATTAGATAATTTAAAATTTTCATCTTATATTTTTATCTTATTTTTGTTGTGTTTGAATTACTCAAATTTCATTTTAACAATTTTTTAATCATTAATAAATATTTTATACACGGACCCCCACGAAACACCACCCATGCTTGGCGCTTCGCAGGTGGATTCGTGCGAAGCGCCTATCCAGATGCACAAATTATCTCTAAATCTTCTATTTGTATTGGAGTGGTAGGTGTTTCGAGTGACGTTTCGCACGCATAACACAAAATATGCTGAGAATATTTTTCTGGAGCACCTGATAAGACACCCCAGCATGGACTCAGTCTAACTCAAAGAGTCACTCATGTAGATAGTTATGCAGTTCTTTGTACACGCGTGTAGACATCTGTATTTCTGCTAAATACATATCAAAGAGAGGGTCTGAGGTTGTTAACTCCTGTACTACAGTTTTCAAACTGCTGACAATGGCTGAAGTCGATGCGCACTTGATAGCCATTAGCAGCAGGGCTGAAGGGCGAAGAAAACAAGTAGCTCAACAACCAGACTCTGCTGAAATCCACTGTTTTCTTGCACTGTCAACTTGTGGATCTCTTTTGAAAATGCTTAATCTGTAAGAAGCTTTCCAGGATATTATTATGTAAGTGTAGGAGAACAGTTTAGAGACTCTATTAGTTTGGTGTTTTGGAAGTTACTCTGTGTATGCAATCTTGTTTGCTTCTGCAGTAATAGGTTAATATTAGTTGTTGTTTTGGTTTCCAGGTCTGATTGGTGTACGATAGGCCACCTTTTATTGAACTCTGTAACCTTTGTTTCCAAGAAAATAGGGGAATGCATTCCCTTTTATGAAAAGAAAACAACCAGTCTTTTGAATCTTATATAGCTTCTGAGAGCATAGTTGAAAGCTGACTACTGCATGTCAGAGCTGTGTATGACAATGTTGAAACTGAACTGCACAGATGCTTTCTACCTTGAAACTTTATTTCATAGCAACTGCTGATGACACTAACCAAATACGCAGTTTACATGTTGTAGGCCTCCCCATCATCCTATGTCAAAGGTAATTTGCCTATAAAGTTCGTCTCGAGGCTTCCAAGGAATAGATTTCCATTGAATTCCGTCGCAGAAGTGATGAAGCTGATCACCTTCCCTTCGGAGTCGTCAAACGCTCTGATGATCTCGCCACGCTCTGACACTTGAGCTACAATTGCTCCCTTCACCACCGGCTTGCTTCTCTCAACGAGGGCCGGAAAGGAAGCAAGAACTCTCTTGGCCATGCTCCATTGGTCCATCAAATCGAGCAATGGCGACCTCAGCTGCATTTCGAGCATAGAAAATGTAAGAAGATATTTTTGTATGGGCAATAAGAACTGACAGTATGGCCATATAACCTGAAGAAGAGCAATCCAGAAGGAGCCATCAGGTGCACGGTGAATGTTATCTGGAGATCCTGGGAGGTTATCAACGAAGATATCTGTCTGTCCAGCCTTCTCTCCCTTCAGCCACAGTTTCATGCATCTAAACCTGCATTTCACAAAGCTAAAGTATTACATAAAGTTCTTGTTCGAGTAAGTTGGCCGGCAGATGGAAAGTTCAGGTACGTACCAGAATGTCTCGCAGACCACCACAAAGGTCTCATCTGACGATAGGGCGACGCCGTTGGCGAAGCTGAGGTCGTGGAGTACGACGGCGGCCTTGCCAGTGCGAGGGTCGTACTTGAGGAGCCGGCCGGTGGGCCGAGCCTCGATGTAGTCGAGAGTCCAGGCGTCGAAGTCGACCCTGGAGCTGGCGTCGCTGAAGTAGACCGTGCCATCGGAGGCCTCTATTGCAGCGTCTGCAAACCTAACGGCGAAAAATGCGGGTGCAGCGATCATACATATGTAGAAATGTATAAATGTTCACAAAGTGTAGGTGAATATTCATGCATGCTTGCTGCAATTTGCTCTAGAGTTTTGGAGAGGAGCCCAACCTGATCTTGGAGCCTTCAGCCTCTGAAGCAAGAATGGTCACACCGTCCTCCCCAACTCTCAACAATCCCTGCCAAGGTTGCATCATAGATCTCATGGACAGATCTCATAGATCAACCATGTGCGAAATATATTATATATGCTGTATATATAAATTTGTTAGTTTGTACTCATCTTATTCTTAGATAGATCCAACTCCTCTTCAATCCAATCATAACCGCCTAACACCAAAAACAACTTTAAAAACTCTGTCAAATAAAATCCCATAACTAACTTATGTTATCCCACGTCCAACAATCGTCTTCAATCTAACATCAGTTCACCTCATTCACCTTCTGTCGTGTTCTCTATTTTTGAATTAATTGCTACATTTTAAATATATATTTGCATATATTGAATACATGGTTGTTACAAACTAATAAAGTAGTAAATCCACCTAACATTTAAGATCTTTTTGTGATATTTTTTTCCCAAAGATTTTTTTTCCAAAAATAGAAAATTTTAGAGACCTATCTAAGTAACATAATTTGAGAGTTTGAGGCCTCAAGTGTGTCTCGTTGTTTTTTGTCATTTATTTAACTGATTGATGGGTTTAGATGACACAACTTGGTAAATTTAAGGATTTGTTACCATCAAACAGTGACGGTTGCAGTTTAAGCTTGTGGCTGTGTGGGATCAAAACACCGCATGAATAATGCAGGCAAGTGCACCGCTTTAGTTCGCAAGGAAGATAGCAATGCGACAACCAATTTGAGAGGAAACATCTTATGCATAGCAAGAGCTCTGATGAAGTCGTTGGATTTATATGAATAATCTTTGATTGATATATCATAATTCCAAAAAATCTTGCTACGTGTAGGAGACATACCACACAATTATTGCAGGTGATTCGAGTGCATGCATTGGCCGGCCTACTGATCAGACAGGACCACATACTTAGGTGCGTGCGTGCGTACCTTATCCGCATCGCAGACGAGCATGCTGCCGTCCGCCGAGGGGGCGATGCCGAGAAGCGCGGCGCCGCCAACGAACCGCCAGTGCTCCCAGGAGCCGTTCGGGTGCATCCTCTGCAGCCACCCGTCCCTCGTCGCCGTGTACAGCGTCCCCGCCGCGTCGACGAACACGTCCTCCGGCCTGTCCAGCCGGCCTTCCCCCAGCTTCTCCACCGTCTGCGTACACACCAATATTTGTACAGATCAGCTTGCTTGCATGTTACATGCGTGACACATGTAGAATTAAAGCTGTGAGCTTGGACGTGTGTCATGTGTGACGTGACGACTGACGACATGGTAGGCCAAGCCACAAGAAGTGAGCTAAAGAAGCAAAATTACCTGGAGGAGGTTGTTGGGAGCGTAGTAAGAGGAGGGCCGGGGACGGGAGGGGAGTGGATTCATGGGGCAATTGAGCGCGACGTAGAGCGCAAGCCACACGACTATGGCCAGCGCGGCGGTGCCGGCGGCGGCGAAGAGGCCCGGCGCCATGGCAATCGATATATTCGCAAACTCCCAGCGTAATGAAGTGAAGTGAGTACTAGTGTGATGCTGACGATGCTCGCAACAGTGATATATTTCACACAAATTTTCTTAACTTAGATAGGATGGATAGGATAAGGCTGAAATAGGCGTAACGTACTAGTAAGTTTCTCATATGAGTAGGTCTCATCGATCAAAATTAGTTTTTTGTTATTTAATAGCTAGCAGTTCCGTATTACTCTGCTTTATTACGAGTTTTCTAACCAATTTTGTCTTGACACGTGTGATTGAAGTATTTTGTGAGGCATAGCTAGCCCCGAAGATAAGTTTGCGTCAAGACGGCTACATCCGTATGGGACCCCAATACCTTTCCATTCTTCCCAGTGTGCACCTCAGACAAATATCTTGTTTGGTAAAAAATTGATATTTTGTCTGGTACTCTTTTTGGTGTTGAGGGCTTCGGCTAAAAATATCTCATATCGCCAATTTTGTTAGTTCTCATTACAAATCATTTTCCAAATATCTCATTTCATTATCAATCAGCACTTACTGTTATGTTTTAACTACGCGTTAGACTTAAATGTAGCTAATTTTTTTTAAAAAAATTTGGCTTATATTTTACATACTTCTTGGTATTATTCCATTTTATAAAATTATGCTCGTATAGCTTCTACGATAGAATACTAGCAAAATTAATGGTATATTCAACAAATAACAAATGCATCCACAAGTACCAGAGAAACCTAGCAAAATGTATTATCCACAGGTATAATTCTGCGGGGAATACCTTTTTCTTTTTTATAGAATACATATTACAAAGACTTTATCATAGTCTTATACTAAATCACATGGAGGGGCTAATAGATTTGGGCATGTCCAGATCCATTAATCCCAGTGTAATATTGGGCTTTGAATGGACCTCTAGTGGTATTTGGAGTTAAATATGTAATGGGCCAAGCCCAACTAACATCATGCACATCACAGGCGAACCAAACACAGCTGCGTTTTTTACCAACATAACTTCCCTATCATAATTTTGTTTATTTATTGAGTTTTGTCAAAAAAGGGGCGCGCATATATGTATATATTTTGCATGTATCTTTTCATTGTTGAATCAAAACTTTGTCATTCTTATATTTAATCATTAATGAGTTCATTCGTCCCCTTTTTAACTTTTTTGATTGATAATAAAACAATAATATTATCATATTAGAGAATGACAATGATAATAGAGGAGGAAGAGGCGGAGAGGTGGTCACGAAGGGTGGGTTGAACTGGAAAAAGATGGTAACTTTTTTGCAAATAAGAAAAAAAACTTGCACTCTTAAGTCTCAAACATCTTCTTACTCTTATAGTTCACACTCAATAAAAACATCATATTAAATCACATCATCTATTTTAGTACAAAGATTAGATTGATCTTTTATTTGTGCCATCTCTACTATATATTATCATTTATTGAATCCATTGCTCTAACCCTATTTGAAATAATTTATATTTAGAAGTCTTTTTACTTTACTATATTATGGAGTGTAATAATTCAACATGAAAACTTAAGCGAAATATTTTATTCAGTTCATCTAAAATAATATCATTTTGCTATTATAACAACGTGTTATGTGTCCAGTATGGTTCCACGTATGTCACCCTTATTTTTTTAGGACGCGCATGCGCCTTGTGTTCGACGACAGCAATTAAAAAGTCAAAAGTGATGTGTACAAAGCGCAATAGCGGCCGACTTCTTCCTTCCAAGTAATCACTGCCGTGTTTTCTTCATCCATTTCTACAAAAAATAATTAATCTAATCAACACCTCACTGTCTTTGCTTGTTCGTTTTATTTATTTTAGCAAGTTTTTTCGTTTACGAAATAGATTTAATATTTCAAATGAACAAGTGCCCAGCCAACAAGCAAATCGATACGTACAAGAGTTATTTACTTGATCCGTTGGATACAAATACACATTGTTATATTTGTTTATAAAAGACGCTAATTAGTATTGTTATAGGTTTACTTGGCTTAGGTTGGATCAAACTTCCAATTCCATGGCCGGCTGTGTGGAATTAATTGATTATTTTGGCTAACTCTTCCCTCTTCCCAGCAAAAAAAAAAAAAAGTCTTTTCCCTTGAAAAACAGTGAAGGATGCATTCTTACATAAAATTAAATATAATTTTTGTGTACTCCAAATAAAGGGTGCGGATTTAGTTTGTTTTATGGTGTAAAACACCGTAGGATTAAATTTGTTATAGAGATAATGAATTTGTAATATTGGACATATATATCTAAATGGTTATATTGTGTCTATGCAAAACCAACAAAAGAGGTTACTGATTTACATCTTTGACACATTTATTTTCATGTATATATCTTGTTGGTGTCAAATGTTTTTTTTGAGAAATATTCATGTTTAATGTTGGTGTGCGTGTTTCTACTATTATTGTAAAATAAAAAAGTTGGTAGAGAGATTTGTCAAAAAAAAAAGTAATGAGGTGATTTTTTATATTTCCTCCAAAGAAAACTCCACTATCATATTGTGATTAAGTACATTTTAATTATTCTTAAATATGAATTTTTTTCCATTATCCATAAAGAAAACAATGTCGTGATTGATTTCCTCAAAGAAGCAAAGAAAAAAAAAAGAAACCGTAGGAAGCGAGCAAGCACAGACGTCCACTTGGCGACAGCTGGCGGACGCTGATACTTCCGTCAAGCATCCAATGCTGGCTTATTCCCAGTCCGACGTGGCACTCTGCGGGCCCCACAACCAGCCCGAGTAAAAAAAATGACTAGGAAGCCGCCATATAAGCCCGACACAACACACCGCACGGAGAAGCGGAGACGTATAAATGGAAGCTGGAGGCGACGGCGAGCTTGTCGCGGCAACCACCGACGGAGAGGAGCGTCCGTAACGGGTTGGGGTTCGGGTCCTGTGAGTGGTTAAAGATCCGGATGGAGGCGGAGGAGGTAGAGGTGGAGGAGGAGGAGGTGGCGTGCGAGTGTTGCGGCTTCACGGAGGAGTGCACAGCGCCGTACATCGCCGGCGTGCGTGCGCGCTACGGCGGGAGGTGGATCTGTGGCCTATGCGGCGACGCAATCGGCGAGGAGCTCGGCCGCGCGTCGCCGCCCATCTCGCCGGCGGAGGCGTTCGACCGCCACGCCGGCGTCTGCGCCGGCCGCCGCAATGCTGCGCCGCGGTCGCCGGAGGATAACGCCGGGGACCTTATAGCCGCCCTGCGGCTGCTCCTCCGCCGCCGGCTCGGCTCGCCGTCGCCGCCCAGGAAGGTTCGCTCCACGCCGAGCAGCCCGAGGCGCGAGGCCGCCGTCGGAGTCTCCGTCTCCGCCGGCGGGGCGCTCGCGCGCACGGAGAGCTGCTTCGCCGCGCTTGTGGAGCGAAAAGAGGTTGATGAAATGGGAGTACTTTTCTAATCTTCTGTAATTTGCTTTGCTCCCGTGTTTTTAGTTAGGACTTAGGACCAATAAGACGTCACATGTGTATAAAATTAGTGGGAGAAAGGGAAATAAATACATGGTTTAATTGGTTTTCTCTCTGTTTATGCCTCTGCTTAAGTTCTCATATCAGATTGTTTGAACACTTGCACTTATGTAATGTATGTATAATGCACTACTGCTTAGTTTCATCTCATCACACGCATTTTGGGATGGACGTCTATGATTCATTGGAAAAAGAAACATGAAAGTTTGTCCTATAAAAAGATGAACTACTGTACTAAAAATCTTTAGCAATAGTAGTATCATGTTTACTGATCATGGACAAATTGGTCTCTCTGGTTCATGTTAGAGTTATTATTTACTTCCGCAGAATCTAGCATTTTCTTATAAAGAAAAAAGTTCTAGTAAATCACATTGGATTCTTCAATTGGGCAATGAATTCCACAGAACACATGGAACACAACCAGGTTGTTTTCTCCATGCGTGAGGCACGTGGACCTGCTCTCCATTGATCTCTAGTGCCATCTAGTTCCTTCTCTTTTACAATAATTCCTTAGCGGTTAATTATTGTCTTTGATTGAGTTTATATTTTTAATAAATATAAACTTAATGTTTTCTTAATGGATAAGTCATTGAATTAATTAAATGATTAATCATAGATTTATTTTATAAATCTATAGAGCAAAGTTAAATTGAATTTAACTTTAACTTATAAAATTATAAATTAAAATTCAGTCAAACACTCATTTAGTCTTTAACCCAAACACTAACACTATCAAAGCCAAATTGCTCTTATGCTCATCCATCAAGCGCGAATATTCGCATTGGATAGGCCGACGTGTCCATCACTCGCATATGAAAGAAAAATCCAGCCATGCACGTAAATAACCCTCTCCTAGTTACTGCATCCAAAAATCTTCTTTAAGCAGACCCAAATCCAATGCAACACCTTACCATTTTTACTTTTCATAATACTATCTCTATTCTAATTATATATCACTTTTTTAAATCTTTATCATTCCATACTACATCTATTAAATTAAGTGACTGAAATTTATGTATCTTATGTATCTGTGTATATGTGTAATTGAAATTAATTTGAATATGTATTTATTAAAGTTATTATTTAGATATGTTATTAAAAATATAATTGTGTTGAAAATCATAATTAGAAAAAAAAATGATACAGGAGGAAGAATATCTCTAGTCCATTCGTGTTAAATATGGTGTTTGCTAATCTAGGATAACTTGGCATTAATGACCATGGATCTAATAATCTACAATCAATCAATCTCATCATGGAAGTATAAGAGTTTAAAGAGTGGATGCACCTCGTGAACAGGTGGTGGTTTTCTGAAGGTGACCTCAATTAATGGAGTCAGGTCAGCTTGGCCCTACGATGAAGTGGACGTAGAATCCGAATCGTCAATAACCATAAAAGTATGGATCCCTCCTGGCGAATACTTTGTTGTATTTTAGTTCGTATTGGATTTAGAATTTTATTCTCATGGAAAAATATATACTAGTTCCTTAACACTTATAAAATGCTTAATGAGAATGTATCACATAGGAATTGTACATATCTTAGTAGTTGTTAGCACCTTAATGCTCTCTCCTCTCACCTCCTATTTTCTCTACTCATGTCACTACCCACTAGCATCACCTACGGTTGATAAATAGTGTCATCACCACCACAACACGTCACACTGCTCACCATTGATGACTTTTCCGCTTTAAAGTCAAGAAGATGAGTGAGTCTTTACAGATTTAGTGTATCGTTTCATAGAATAAACTTATTAAAAACATAAATAAATATATAATAGATGCGATTTGTCTGTTTCTCTCTGTCTGTATACCTATTTATGTTTCTCTTTTTGTGATATATTGATCAGATCACCTCGATATAAATTACTAAAATCTATAAATTATGGAAGAAAATACGGAAAAACATAAAAAGCAGGAAAGAGTCAATGAGCAGCCGCATGGGATCTATGATTGAGGCAACAAACATCCCACAGTGGTGCCATAAAAGTTGTGTGGGGGAGCCGACATATCACATACGTTTCGTCACATCGTTTCACCATTTCATGAACCCGCAATGTCTGCTTCTCGCTGGTCATCACCGGTCCTTTTATTTCCCACCCGTCCTGTTTTTTAGACGAATCCAACCCCCTGCCATTCACCACCCATCAGTAGGTTAAAATCTTTGTCATCTAATATAATTGCATGATGTACACTCTTTCTCTTCACATTTGTGAGATTACCGAGACACTGTTTGGTTTAGTTTTCCACATTCACAAGGTAGGTTTTGTGTTGTCTCAAATTTTTTCTGATTTAAAATGTGCCTAATTTTTAAAGAATTTTTGTCATTCTTGTTTAAATTTTTAAACCATGTTTTCAGTAATTTATTGCGTTAGACTGACGAGGCATTCCTCATTTGAGGCTTAAAAATCTCGACACCTCGCACGAAGCACATTTTGATATAAATTTTAGAGTGAGACTAAAATATGAAGTCATAATGCAAGCACTGTCTTAGTTTTTTTCAAGCACAAGTGAGGCCAGGAAACGTTCTTTAGAGTATGAACCAAGACACACCTTAAATGGCTGTGTAACAAGAGAGAATTCCACTTAAAATATGGGATCATAAAATTATTATATGACTTGTTTAATCAATATGAAAATGAATCACTCTCATCAAATTTACATCATAAGATATTAGTATTGTCAATGCCCCATGATCAAGTAGATAATAATCATATTTACACTGATTAAACGGTTTATAACATGACCTCATATTCTCTCATTTTAAAAATAATTCTCATCTCATATATTCCTTATGGAATATCTAAAGGGTAGAGTGAAAAGAGCACATATGAAAATGCGTGACATGAGCAGGCAGGCAAACCTCATCGATACAGCTCTAATCCAAACTGATGAAATTTTCACGAAAAAAATGGAAAGAAAAAATTAATTGGTTTGAGCTATTCAATAAAAATTGAACAGTTAAAGGGTGTATAGATGAGAAATGAAAGTGTACAATTCTCTCCAAAAAATGTGGAATCTCCCAGAGTCTTTTTTTGAACAGCAATGAGGTCTCACCAAACGGCGCTAGTGATTGGAAAGGCACGTGCAACTTGAAATGCTACACACATCTCTTTCCGTGACCTGTGCTCCCTAGGCAAGCATATTATGGTCCACTTAGGGTATATATAATATAGTCACCTCCTAGGAGGTGTTTGGCATTTTCACCCCTACTCCACATTAACAAGTGTTTTCTGATAAATTTTCTCCTGCAACTTAAGCACTAACTCAAATCTCTTAATTGGTCTCATTATACTGCAAACACCGTTTCAAACACTTATCTTTTGTAGTACACAAACAACTCCTCTAGACACTTAAATAAGGCCACACAAATCCAACTATTTAATTCTTCATTCATTTTGAATTAGCATATTGAATTTATTAATTTAAATTACTACAATTAATTTGCTAGTTAGAATTTAATGGATTATTTGATCGGATTAATAAATATAAAATTAATTTTACTCGAACTAAGTAATATAAAAATATTATTAATCCAATTAAGTAAATAGAATAATATTATTAATTCAACTATTAGTGGTAGTAACAATATTGGGCGAATTAATTAATACGATCATTAATAAACTGTTGGATTAATTAATATTGACATTACTATTTCTCGTATTAATTAATTTGAACTTTTGTATTAATCGGATTACTAAGTTTGAACAAAATAAATTCTAACAATTTCAAAAATAGGAGAAGTTAATAAATTGAAATAATCATACAACTTAATTAATTCAACATATGGGAATAGATGGAAAATATAAATAATTTTATTACAATTAATTTTTGTCAATACCAAAAAATTGCCAAATATGCTCGATAAGATCAGCCATAAGATGGCAATATGCATGCTGATAACGGATAACATCATTTCTTTGTAGTATCTCATCGAACTCTACTATCGGACCTTCAATTAGTCCGATTATTGGTGTGGTCGATGAGGGGCCTCATCGTAGACGGTGTCAACATAGCCATGGTATGAGTCACGTTTATCCTCAACTATTACATTGTACAGTATAATGCAAACATACATGATATTGGAAAGCGTATTACAATTCCATGCACATACCGGGCAACTTATAGTGGCAAAATGACTTTGAAGAACTCCGAATGCTTTGTTCGAACTTGCACAAATAATCGATACGTTGGATTCTTGGGTAATAGGATTGTTTTCACAGATGTCATCCACTTTGGGTAGATCCCATCTGCCAGATAGTACCCCATGTTGTATTCAAAACCATCAACGAATTAAACTGGGGAAATACGGTCTTGCAATACATCTATAAACAACGGTGACTGGTTGAAGACATTGATGTTGTTATTTGAACTAGCTAAACAGAAGAAGACATTACAATCCATAAGTCCTGAGAGGCAACCATTTCGAGCATGATTGTTGGGACTACTCGATCACCTCGAATGAATTAACCCTTCCATACAACTAAATAGTTTCTCCATTGCCAATGCATGCAATCGACGCGTCCTAGCATTCCAGGGAAGTCTCATGCTTGCCCCATTTGTAGTGGTCAATCAATATCTTGTGGAGTAATCTGTCAAAGATATTGTTCGTAGAAATTCTTATTAACTTCGCGGCCAAAATCACCGTTATTAACTGGATTGCCGGAGAAGTAGTCCATGTACAAATGAGAAGCGCCATCTTTGTGACCTCTTGCAATTTATGCTTGAGACAGTCTTCGTCCACTCTCACTCAAGGAACCATGTAGGTAAGCTTGGATTGGAGTGTCCATTGTGCGATGGAGTTGAATAGTGTTGATCGAAGGATGCCAACTAGAGGGGGGGTGAATAGGCGGTTTTTAAATTTTACTTTTAAACTAGTGATTAACAACCTAAATGGCAATAACAAATCTCTAAAGATATAAATGACAATTCAAGACAAGTTTTGTAATTTCTAAAGGATTAAGAGCAACAATTCAATCTCTAAGAAAATAAAGCAAGTAATAGAAATAACCGAAGAGATCGAATTTTTCCTGAGGTCTCGGAAATTTGCCGATTTCCACTAATCCTCATTGAAGCGCTCTTCGCTAGAGCTTATGCTTTGATTTCACTAGGGGTAGCCCTTCTCCTCTCCTGATAGGCGAGCTCCAAGCCTTTACAATCAATCATTGGGCCTCTCCGACACACACCGTCGATGGAGAGATCGCCGGACCTCCCGGGTCGTCTAGGTGACGGCAATCACTAAGAGTAACAAGCCTAGCACTTTTCTTGATCAACCTCAAAGCTTGAAGAACAAATATGCAAATGCAATTGACTTGAATTCAACTCCTCTCAACTAGCACTCAAAAGTTTGCTAGGGTTTTGACTTGAAATGCAAGAGAATGAGTGTGAGAGGCTTTGCAAGTTGCTACACAGGTGTTGAGAGCTGAAATTCGTGTGTATGCAACATCTACAAACAATAGGGTATTTATACTCTCAGTAAAACGGTCGTTTTCAAGAAAATTGGGCGAAAGTTGTACTGGTCGGACATTGTCCGGTCACTTCGGACATTGTCCGGTCAGTACAAAAAACTTGCCGTTGCTCACGTGTATTTCAAGTGTCAGTAGCCGTTTGAACAATTTTGTGAAGGCCGGACAAATGATTTTGTCCGGACAGATGCATTTGTCTCTGTTAACACCCCTGTTCAACAGTACATGTACACACTGGACAAATCGATTTGTCCAGACAAAATGTCCTGACAAATGTATATGTCTCTGTTGACACTCGAATTAAAACAATCCATCAAATGTATAGGCCGGACATATGGGATTTGTCCAGACAAAATGTCCGGACAAATACATATGTCTCTGTTAACACATGCATTTTCAATTTCTCAAAAAATGTATTGGCCGGATATTGTCCGGTCACTTCCGGACAATATCCGGCGCATTTCAGACAAAAGCCTCCGGACAAATACATTTGTCTCTGTTGGTTTAAGGATGCCGACTAGAGGGGGGTGAATAGGACGCTTTTAAAAACTTAAAACTTAAAGCAAATAAATGCAAATCGAGAACAAATAATATAAGCAAAGGAAGAAGAGAACGAACACAGTAATTTTTACCGAGGTATCGGAGACTCGCCCAGTCTCCACTAGTCCTCGTTGAAGTACTCAAGTCACTTGAGTTTTGCCTCAATACTCACGAAGAGTATTATCTACTAACGGTTGCTCCTTGTCCACTCCGGAAAGGTGAGCACCAATGCCTTGTACAAACTTGCCGAGCCTCTCCGACAATCTCCGTTCTGGAGAGGTCAACGGCCACGCCTCTGAACCGTCTAGGTGAGGGTGCTCACCAAGAGTAACAGGCAGCTAGGTCTTCTCTTGACCTCCAAACACGCACTGAGAAACTAAGTGAATGCAAATGCAAATGAACTGAAGTGCTCGGTGGATCAGAAAACACTCGACTTGATCAAAAGATTAAGATTTTAAGTAGAAAACTAAAGCTCAAGAGTGTATAAGAAAATGCTACTGCTTGTTGTGTAAAATCCATGCCCAAAGCCCCTATTTATAGCCTTAAGAATCAAATGAACCGTTGGAGCTAGGGCTGAAAATCAGCAACTCAAACTGACAGTCAGTTTAGTGCACAACGGCCGACAAAATTTACGGATAAAAATTTGCTAGCCGTTCGTGGTCGTTTATTGAAACTTCAAACCCACAACTGACAGTCAGTTCGACCACAGACTCAGTTAAAGACACTGTGGTCGAATCCCCAACTGACAGTCAGTATGGACAAACTGACAGTCAGTATGGACAAACTGACAGTCAGTTTAGTACAAAAAATTTGAGCACAAAAAAAACACCCTCTCTGGACAATTGTCAGTTAACACAAACTGACATTCAAACTGATAGTCAATTTAGCAAACTGACAGTTAGCCTGAACAAAAACAGAGATAACTTTAAATCCAGAAATCTAAAAGAGGTTTTTAATAGCTCGTTTGAAAGATAATTTCAAGGGCTACATTTTTGTCAACATAAGAAAAAACCAAATCTGCCTAGATCTTTCTAGAAAATCGAAGAACTTTTCTGCTGTCAAAAACTGAACTGAAAATCCAAATAACTCAAATCAAAATCAAATCAAATCCAACCAAAATGATGCAATGCAATGACCTAAGTTTCTCGGTTTCTGTTGGAGATAAAGAGAGGACTTTCGCCATCCCTCTTTATAGTACGGTTAAAACTAAAAACAATTTTCCTAACCGATCAACTCCAAACGCCGAGATCGGCAAAAAATAGAAACTCATAATACCTTAGGTCTTTCGCATCTTCATGATTTTTACGTCTCGTTCCTGCTCTTTGCGACTTGTGCTTTTTTATTTTGCATCAGGTACGTTATGTTCATCTTGTATTTCTTCCCGATATAACTCTGTATCAAATAACCTCAAAAGCACAATTAGTCCGAAACACTTTGTTTTCATTAATCACCAAAATTAGGGTTAGGCATGAAGGCCTAGATGCAACAGTCTCAACTTAACTTGCCGTGAAAATTTGTATTGATCGGATATTGTCTGGTCACTTCGGACAATGTCCAGCCTACATCGGACAAATGCACCGGATAAGTGTATTTGTCTTTGTTTAACGTTTTGCAATGTTCAGAAGTTATTTGTATTGGCCGGACATTGTCCGGTCACTTCAGACACTGTCCGGCCAGTACAAAACGAAAACATAAATGCTGAATTTTTACTCAATTTCGATTTGAGGATAAATGCATATGCAAATGTGTTTCTAAAGACTTCAAGGTTGATCAAGAGACTTGTGCTAAGACCCCCTCTTAATAGTACGACCATCTAACCTAGAAATTTTTAAAACGTAAAAGCGCTAGGTTTAGATATTTGTACTCTTGTCGAGGTTTTCGTCGTTTTTGCTTCATGGAGTCTTGATAACTTTGCTTTGCTCTTTCTTGATGCTTTCTTCTCTGATTAACCTGAGTCTCACACACAAAGGTTAGTCGCAAATCTTACGGATGTCATTAATCACCAAAACTCTAATTAAGGCTCAAGATTCAACAATCTTCCCTTTTTTGGTGATTGATGACAACCGTTATGCATAAAACATATGGATATAAAAAATGAATATGAGCAAATAGTGCTCCCCCTGAATCTTACATCCAAGTTCATAAACATATCCATAACAAGATATCCATACGTATCGACACATGTATCAACACATACACATCCATAAGAGAGATATCCAAACAACAATTTCATAACATATCCATATCCATGTTCATACATTATCCATGTTCATACATTCATACATCAATCCATAGCAATATATATCCATAGTATGACATAACCAACGACATAACACATATCCACAAACATAAGCACTCCATAACATAACTCTCCCCCTTTGTCATCAAACATCCATAAAGGGAGAAGACATATATATAGGTAGCATAGTTACATAAGAAGGAACATAGATTTAGGATGGCAGAGGATGATCAGAAGAAGAATCGCCGCGACGACGACGCTGATACTGGCCTGCGTCAAAGCGTCCCCGCAGCTCAGAGATGTCCTGACTCATAGAATCGATGCGAGGCTCGATGACGTTGAGGCGATGGTCGATGGAGCTCAATCTGGAGTCGACCTCATCAAAGCGAGTCTCGAAGCGCATGGACATCTGGTCAAGACGCTCCATGATCATCATGTAAGGAGCCGAGACGTCAGGACTCTGAGAGATGGAGTAGGACTGAAGTGGAGAAGGAGCTCCCGCTACCGGAGACATGTGCTCATCTTCATGAGCTGGTGATCCGACTTTATTTTCATATCTGACCAGAATCCCCAAGCTCTTCATCCGGTAGTACTCCATCGAGGAGGGACGAGATGCTCGATGCAACCCAAAGTAAGTCAGAGTGTGAGCTATGAAGGGTGTGAAGGGCAAAAGCCTCTTCGAGTCCATCTGAACCTCCTGCATCTCATGAAACATGAACTCAATAATATCGAACGGAGTCTCATCAACTTGGGCCTTCAACAGTCGTAGCATGGTAGATGTGACGGCCCCGTGATCTCCGGTTTTGGGCAAGATGGTCATGCGATTAAGCTTTTCAAGAATTGCCACCGGAGGGATCAGTTGAGAGACTTTATCGATATTGGGATCTGGGTTGTCGAAGAGGTGAACTACATCTTCAACTCGAACTTCATCGAAGGCGATGAGGCTGTTGTCGACGTGCTCAATCTGTAGAGCCTCTTCAAACTGTGCCTTCGTGAGAGTCCTTTTCGAGTTGTTGTTCATGAATATGATGTGGGATCGATCCGAGGCTACATGGAGAGATGCGAAGAACGATCGGATGATATCCACGTTCCACTTCCAGTCTTCCTTCATCTCGGTGAAGGAGTACAAACGGACTGCCAGGAACTTGCCCCTTAATGGATAGTTCACTTTGCTTTCGATCAAGTTCCAATCAATGGCCTGATGCCCAAAGACTTTGGCGGAGGAGAAACGGGTGTGGTACTGGGACATCTGAAAAGCACTCCAGAAGTTTCTCTCAGTACAGGTCCTCGGATGCTCATACGGATTCTTTCGACGAAGCCGCCGAATAGCACTAGCGGTGAAAGTCTGATGGCCTCTAGGTTGCTGATCACCGCTACTGCTGCTGCTATCATCCGAGTTTGAATCAGCAGTGGGAGACCCTATGGGTGATGCTGGAGCTGCATCATCCTCATCGACTGCCAGGGAGTCCCAATCAATGGGTTGTGCCTGTTGGGAAGATCCAGGCCCATGGTGACGGCTGGTTTGTTTCATTCTTCCTGACATGATGGCTCTGGTAGAAAGAGAGATAGAGAATTTGATCATGATATGACTCGATGAAGGTGTCATGAGATGCATGAATTGGTCTTCATATGTATATGAAAGCATGACCTAGTCCTTATATGATTCAATTTGAACTAAATTATACTCATGCATTCACTAATAGAGGCTTGCTTATACTTCATATCATCTCTTTCTGCAATTTGATTCAATTTTGCTCTACTCAATTTGCTTTGATCAGAGTCAAGGATCTAATGCAATCATAGGAAATCATTTTCGATATACTCATCTATACACTCATCTTGTGCATGTTTAACCTTGTACAAATTTGATGTGTATCTATGTTTTAATAGTTGATCCAACTGGTTTAGTACTTATCCATATGAAGCATATTTGATTTTGTCACAAAACCTAACCCTAGAAAGCATCTTGTTACCCATACCATGCATGTCTATGAAAAGCTTCAATTTTGCACAAATCAATTGAGATGAGATCACTCCTGGATATCAATTCCATAAATCTCTAAACAAATTAGACATGCAAAATCATTTGGACCATTTCAAACCCTAGACTCACATTGAAGTGCAATGCATGAATCAGAGAGGAGAAGAGGAGAACTAACCCAAACCAAGGAAAGAGGAGATGCACAGGAGTCCAAATCCGAGGCCGGACGAGAGAAGATCGGACGAGACCTTGTGTCCGGAGGAGAAGGGATGAACAGTGGAGAGAGGGTGAACAGGGAAGCAAAAAGAAGAGAATGCACGATTTGGGGAAGAAGAAGACTTCGGGAGATTATAATAACCGAACAGTTATGCACATACCGGACAATGTCCGATATGGCCGGACAATGTCTGATATGGCCGGACAAAGTCCGAACTGGGCGGACACTGTCCGGTCAGTTCAGATAAGTTCCTGAAGCTTCTGAATTTTTGCATTTTTCGCAAATTTGTCTCAATCAGGAGTTTGATTCCAGTATAAACTCAAATACCATATTAGGAATATAGCCAGATAGCCTTGAGATGGATATGAGAGAAGAAAATCTTAGTATGAGCCTTCGAAGCACGTTTTCGAGTAAAACGAGTAAAACAGAACGGGTTTTTGCCAAATTGTCAAATCTTCATGAAACTTGGATTTTTCTGAGATGTTTGGACTTGTATGAATTTGAAATACTATTTCAAGCCAAAACATGGAAGAGATTTTGGCTTAAACAGCGAAATTCACAAAATGCATGTTTTGGGTATTTTCGTGTCAAAGTTCGTTTTCAGGCGACTTGGGAAATGTGATAACTTGCAAATCGTTGGTCTTTTGAGAAAAAATTCAACATGAACTATCTTCAAATGATTGAACTCTAAGTGTTTCATGTAGAAAATTTTTGTCAAAACTCAACCGATTTTAATTTATGGAAATAAGTCATTTTAGACTAAAACAAGATCCCTAGATTTTCAATTTTGTCAAAATTCTACATTTTAGCTCGAAATCCTTTCTTTTCACTTTCAAAACCTTTGAGAACATATTTGAAAGGTATTGTTGAAGATTTTGTGTTATTTTTACATATTTTGAACATTTTAGCACTTTTTCGCCTTTTTGATTTAAAAATGACCCTTTTAATAAAAGACATGCATATTTTTCCTTTTTGTACACAATTTTGGGTATACAAACATTCAATGAGCTTGAAGTTACTCCCCCTTAATGTGTTATCTAAGTTTTGTCGAGAAACGACAAAGTGGTGAACTTTTGGTCTTTTTCTTCAAAAATAGGAAGTGATTGGCATAGATGCCTACATTGATTGAATATATATATATATATATATATATATATATATATATATATATATATGAACAATAGTATTCATGCTAGACACAATCATACTAAGAATCATTTCAAGTCAAGCAAGAGATCAAACAACATTTGAAATGTTAATAATATTCAATTTATTTCTTAACTTGCTAAATCTTGACTCATCCAAGGGTTTAGTGAATAGGTCTGCTAATTAATTTTCGGTTGAAACATGACTAATCACTATATCCCTTTTTGATACATGATCCCTTAGAAAGTGATGTCTAATGTCAATGTGCTTTGTTCGAGAGTGTTGAACGGGATTGTTAGCAATTTTAACGCACTCTCATTATCACATAAAAGTGGAACACAATTGACTCTTAAGCCATAATCTAACAAAGTTTGCTTCATCCATAGAAGTTGTGCACAACAACTACCGGCCGAACCATATTCCGCCTCGGCGGTTGAGAGTGCGACCGAATTTTGTTTCTTTGAAGTCCATGAGACTAATGATCTTCCTAGAAGTTGACATCCACCGGAAGTACTTTTTCTATCAATTTTACATCCGGCATAATCTGAATCCGAATAACCTAGGAGATCAAAGCTAGCATTCTTAGGATACCAAAGGCCTATATTTGGTGTATGTTTTAAGTATCTAAAGATTCTTTTTACTGTAGTTAAGTGACATTCTCTAGGAGCAGCTTGAAACCTAGCACACATGCATACACTAAACATAATATCCGGTCTAGAAGCAGTAAGATATAATAAACTACCAATCATAGAACGATATAATTTGAGTTCTATCGGTTTACCTTCCTCGTCCAAGTCCAAATGACCATTTGTAGCCATGGGAGTCTTGATTGGCTTTGCATCATCCATGCCGAATCTTTTGAGCAAATCCTTCACGTATTTGCTTTGACTCAAAAAAATTCTTTCGTTGATTTGCTTAATTTGGAGTCCGAGGAAAAAGCTCAATTCTCCTATCATAGACATCTCAAATTCCTTGGACATGGTTTCACCAAAAGCTTGACAAAGAGATTCGTTAGTGGAACCAAAAATTATATCATCGACATAGATTTGGCAAACAAAGAAGTCATCGTCTATGATTTTGGTAAAGAGAGTTGTATCAATTTTTCCAACTTTAAAACCTTGTGAAATTAAGAAATTCCGCAATCGTTCATACCAATCCCTAGGGGCTTGCTTAAGACCATAAAGAGCTTTTGAGAGTTTATAGACATGATTAGGATATTTTGGATCTTCAAACCCGGTGGTTGTTTTACAAATACAAGTTCCGAAATTTCACCATTTAAGAAAACACTTTTAACATCCATTTGAAATAATTTCATTTCAAAACATGATGCAAATGCAAGTAAGATACGAATGGCTTCTAGTCTAGCTACGGGAGCAAAAGTTTCATCAAAATCTAATCCCCCAATTTGAGAATAACCTTGTGCTACCAATCTAGCTTTATTTCTTACAACTATGCCATTCTCATCTTGCTTATTTCAAAAGACCCATTTTGTACCAATTATATTGTGATCAAGAGGTTGTTCTACAAGTTCCCAAACATTATTTCTTGTAAAGTTGTTCAATTTATCATGCATAGCATTTACCCAATCCGGGTCCGCTAATGCTTCATCAATGCATTTAGGCTCAATACTAGAAATGAAAGATGCATGTTCACAAAAAGATGCAATTCTAGAGCGAGTTTGAACACCTTTACCAACATCACCTATTATTTGGTTGACGGGATGATTCTTAGTGATGGTTTGATGAAGTCTTGGATTTTGCAATGCTTGATCTTCATTTTCCTTTATCTCCGGATCAAGATCAACTTGAGTAATAGCCTCCGGAACCATATAAGCTATTTCATTTTCTTGATCGGGTGATTTTGAATCTTCATCTTTGGGCTTGATGTCCCCAATCGTCATGTTCTTCATAGCTTCTCGTAATTCCTCATTTCCTACATTCTCAAAATCTTCAAACTCTTCTTGAGAGCCATTAGATTCATCAAACTCAACATTGCACGTTTCTTCAATGCATTCGGTTATGATGTTAAAAACACGATAAGCTTTACTAGTTGATGAATATCCAACAAGAAAACCCTCATCAACACGTCTTTGAAATTTTCCAAGATACATGCGTTTTTTAAGAATATAACATTTGCAACCAAACACTAGAAAACATGAAATATTTGATTTTCTTCCAACAATTAGCTCGTAGGGAGTTTTGTTTAACAATGGATGAGTATAAAGCCGGTTTATGGCATAACAAGCAGTATTGACTGCCTCGGCCCAAAACCTAGTGGGGGTTTTATATTCATCCAACAAAGTTCGAGCCATTTTGATTAATGTTCGATTTTTCCTTTTACAACACCGTTTTGTTGAGGAGTATATGGTACTGAAAATTCGTGTTTAATTCCAGATTCATCACAAAGGTCAATAAAATCCGAATTTTGAAACTCTCCACCATGATCACTTCGAAGTTTCTTGATGGGGAATTCAAATTCATTTTCAACACGTTTTGCAAATCTTTTAAACACACTTGGAGCATCGGACTTATGATTTAAGAAGAAGATCCAAGTAAATCGGGAGAAATCATCAAAAATGACAAAACAATAGTTACTACCACTAATACTTTGAGTTTCCGATGGACCAAACAAATCCATATGCAAAAGCTCAAGTGGTCTAGATGTAGACAAAACGTTTTTAGCGGGATGAGTACTAGCAACTTGTTTTCCAGCTTGACAAGCACTGCAAAGTTTATTCTTTTCAAACTTTACATTTTTCATACCTAAGACCAAATCTCTTTTTAAGAGTTTGTTTAATTGATGCATCCCAACATGAGCCAAACGACGATGCCAAAGCCATCCCAAAGAATTTTTAGCAACCAAACAAGTTGAAATGCAAGAATCTTTTGAACCGAAATCCACCAAATACAAATCTCCATATCGAAAACCTTTGAAAATTAAAGACTTGTCTTCTAAGCTTTCAATGATAACGCCATTTGGTTCGAAAATGCATCTAAGACCCAAATCATAAATTTTTGCAACCGAAAGAAAATTGAAATTCAAAGATTCAACAAGTAATACATTTGAAATGGAAATGTTGTTTGTGATTGCAACTTTACCTAACCCAATTACCTTTCCTTTGCTATTATCACCAAATGTGATTTTATCAATGTCATTGCAACCATTCTCAAATGAGGAGAACAGACTTCCATCACCGGTCATGTGTTGAGTGCATCCGCTATCAAGCACCCATGCCTCCCACCGGTTTTGTAGTTCATCTAAAAAAAAGGTTAGACGCTTTTAGGTACCCAAACTTGTTTGGGTCCTTGAAAGTTGGTAACAATGGTTTTTGGAACCCAAATTCTCTTTTTATGTTTATTTTGATAAGGTAAACCAATGAATTTTGCAATTACGTTTCCGTACTTTGTTTTCTTAAGCATGTAATGGGAGTGATACTCATTTTCTTTAGCTCTAGAAGTTGAGGGACAATTATCCGGCAAATGATCTACATCATGGCATTTGTGACAAAACATATTAGTGGCCTTAACAAAAGTCACTTTAGTACTCAACTTCTTTCTTTTGTTCGGTTCATATCCTAAACCTTCCTTTCTAAATGAACATCGTTGCTCACTAAGAAGTTTGTCTAAGATTTCTTTTCCTTTAAAACATTTCGCTAATCCTAGATTTAGCTTTTCCACTTGTGCCTTGAGTTCTAAATTTTCTAAAATCAAGTTTGAGTTGTTTCCAACATTTTCATCACAAACATTTTCATGATTAATTTCTAAATCATTGCAAGTGACTGATTTTGAAAGAGAGACAATTTGAGTTGGTTCATCTAGGATATCACAAGTAATTCCTATATCGTTAGTTTGTTTAGAATCGATAATTTCATTAACTAGAAGTGTCTCATGCGAGTCATTTAGTTTGGCATATAAATCGGTAAGTGTTGAATATTCCTTCTTAAGCATTTTATTCTCCTTAGTTATTCTACCTAGTGCTTCATTTAATTCCATAACCATATCAACAAGTTCCTCATAAGAAGGTTCAAGATCTGATACCTTAGCATCATCACTCGCCGTAAGACACAATGATGACTTGTCTTCAGGCGAAAAGACTTCTCCAATAGCAATTCCCGCCATCTTCTTAGAAGTTGATGGTACTTCATCATCCGATTCGGATTCCTCCGATCCGGAGTACCATTCACCAATATAGGCTTGGCCCTTGCTCCTATTGTTATAGAACTTCTTGAAGAGCTTCTTTTTACCTTTTGACCCTTCACCGTCATCTTTCCTCTCATGTGATCTTTGATGATCACTCTTCTTATTTGGACATCTTGAGGCAAAGTGTCCCTTCTCATTACACTCATAGCATGTAATGTTCTTGAATCCGGTCTTCTTGTGCGGTCCTCGCCTTTTGTCAAACTCAAACCCCTTTTTGTTGATCTAGTTTAGAAGCTTCCGGTTCTTTCTCACAAGAAGAGCTAGATCACCATCGGAGCTTTCATCCGAACTATCCTCCTTGGCCTCCTCGACATTTGCTTTAAATGCCAAGTTTTTCTTCTTTGATCCGGATGCTTCCACAATCCCTTTCTTTTCCTCTTTTTGCATTTCATGGGTAATAAGAGTACCCAAGAGCTCGGTAGGAGTTGTGGATGTGAGATCACCATTGATAAGCACTGTCACAATTGTATCAAAGCTCGATGGTAAAATCATAAACATTTTACGCACAATATCAATATCTTCAAATTTTGTTCCTAAGCCTTTGAGATCATTGATTAATAGATTGAGTCGAGTATACATATCACTAACATTTTCAGATTCAAGCATGAAGGAGTTGTATTCTCTAGTTAATTTAATTAGTTTAGCTTCTTTGACCTTAGATGTGCCTTCATGAATTACTTATAAGGTTTTCCACATTTCATAAGATGTATCAAGATTACTAATGCAATTGAACTCACTTAAGTCAAGACCATTAAATATGACATTTTTTTCTTGAGCATTTGCTTGGAGGTTTTTCACTTCTAGAGGTGTGAGATTTTCTAAATCAATTGGAGCTCTAAAATCATCTCTAGTGAACCTCCAAACGTCAAGACTAATGGATTCTAGGTAAACCACCATCCTAATTTTTCAATAGCAATAGTTATCACCCTTGAAGAAGGGGACCTTTCCATTATATTTTTCTTTGATCGACGACATCCTTTCTCTAGACAGTTAAGCCTAAAATGAGAGACTTAGAGCTCTGATATCACGTGTTGATCGAAGGATGCCGACTAGAGGGGGTGAATAGGCGGTTTTTAAATTTTTACTTTTAAACTAGTGATTAACAACCTAAATGGCAATAACAAATCTCTAAAGATATGAATGACAATTCAAGACAAGTTTTGAAATTTCTAAAGGATTAAGAGCAACAATTCAATCTCTAAGAAAATAAAGCAAGTAATAGAAATAACCGAAGAGATCGAATTTTTCCCGAGGTCTTGGAAATTTGCCGATTTCCACTAATCCTCGTTGAAGCGCTCTTCGCTAGAGCTTATGCTTCGATTTCACTAGGGGTAGCCCTTCTCCTTTCCGGATAGGCGAGCTCCGAGCCTTTACAATCAATCACCGGGCCTCTCCGACACACACACTCGATGGAGACATCGCCGGACCTCCCGGGTCGTCTAGGTGACGGCAATCACCAAGAGTAACAAGCCTAGCACTTTGCTTGATCAACCTTAAAGCTTGAAGAACAAATATGCAAATGCAATTGGCTTGAATTCAACTCCTCTCAACTAGCACTCAAAAGTTTGCTAGGGTTTTGACTTGAAATGCAAGAGAATGAGTGTGAGAGGCTTTGCAAGTTGCTACACAGGTGTTGAGAGCTGAAATTCGTGTGTATGCAACATCTACAAACAGTGGTGTATTTATACTCTCAACAAAACGGTCGTTTTCAAGAAAATTGGGCGAAAGTTGTACTGGTCGGACATTGTCCGGTCAGTATAAAAAACTTGACCATTGCTCACGTGTATTTCAAGTGTCAATAGCCGTTTGAACAATTTTGTGAAGGCCGGACAAATGGATTTGTCCGGACAGATGCATTTGTCTCTATTAACACCCCTGTTCAACAGTACATGTACACACCGGACAAATCGATTTGTCCGGAAAAAATGTCCGGACAAATATATATGTCTTTGTTGACACTCGAATTAAAACAATCCATCAAATGTATAGGCCGGATGTCTGGACAAATACATATGTCTCTGTTAACACATGCATTTTCAATTTCTCAGAAAATGTATTGGCCAGACATTGTCCGGTCACTTCGGACAATGTCCGATGCATTTCAGACAAAAGCCTCCGGACAAATACATTTGTCTCAACTTAATTTGCCGTGAAAATTTGTATTGACCGGACATTGTCCGGTCACTTCGGACAATGTCCGGCCTACATCAGACAGATGCACCGGACAAGTGTATTTGTCTTTGTTTAACGTTTTGCAATGTTCAGAAGTTATTTGTATTGGCCGGACATTGTCCGGTCACTTCAGACACTGTCCGGCCAGTACAAAACTAAAACAGAAATGCTGAATTTTTACTCAATTTCGATTTGAGGATAAATGCATATGCAAATGTGCTTCTAAAGACTTCAAGGCTGATCAAGAGACTTGTGCTAAGACCCCTCTTAATAGTACGACCATCTAATCTAGAAATTTTCAAAACGTAAAAGCGCTAGGTTTAAATATTTGTACTCTTGTCGAGGTTTTCGTCGTTTTTGCTTCATGGAGTCTTGATAACTTTGCTTTGCTCTTTCTTGATGCTTTCTCCTCTGATTAACCTAAGTCTCACACACAAAGGTTAGTCGCAAATCTTACGGATGTCATTAATCACCAAAACTCTAATTAGGGCTCAAGATTCAACAAATAGCAGAACAAATATTTTGCATAAAGGTTGAGTTGAGAATGTTGGATGGTTGGCTAGAAAGTTTGACCTCATCGTCGAGGCTATCAAAATAAATGGAAGAAGAAGAGGATGATGATAAAGAAGAATGACAGTGTCCAACCATGGTGGAAGAAGTGAGTTATTTGGCTATTTAATATAAATGAGATGAGTGTGGAATTATTTGCTTGCCCCTCTACATATAGAGATATTGTGGCAATGGTTAGATTCTCCGATAATCATATTTTAAAACAGTCAGATTCTTTAATAGCTAAATTCTCCAACAGTCCAATTTGAAATGGCTCATTTTCAAACAATACATCCGTCATGCATTATACATGATAACGATACATAAAGTAATAAAAGAAATGAATCTTACTAAACGAAATAAAATAAAGATACAAACATAATTTCTAAAGTACATAAAATAACGACTCCAAATGTCATAGTCTTCTCTGTAAAGTATATGGTTACAGTACTTAACTATCTTCTGGTGTTGTCCTCTCTGCTAGATCGTCAAAACCAAAAGTATCAATCGCAACAAGTTTCATGTATGTGGACATCAATTTGTCCCGGGTCGCTTGCTTGTTGGCTACTGTTGTTTCTCGTTTTCCCTGTACTTGTATTTTAGCTTCCTCGTTTATGGTCCACACTGCGACCATCCATGTCTTTGTTGCTCGCCGTTGTGCTTGCGCTATCTCGGTTTCTAGTTTGATATAAATATCAGTCATCTTTTCATGAGTTTCCATATGTTCGGCATTACATTGCATGAACTCTTCTATTTTTTTGCGTGACATAGCACCAATATAGGAGGAATTCATTTTTGATTTGCCTTTCCTTTTTGCGGTGCTTCAGCCCATTGGCCACTTTTCATGGTGGGAGCCATCTCTTCTGACTCAAGTTTGAGGATGAGATGTATGCCCTCGACTCTCCCACCTTAGTTCTCTTGCTGTTGACATTGTTTACATAGGATCAGAACCATTGATGATGCATGAGCAACACTTTCCACACATAGTCAAGTGAACAGTATTGCTTGCATTCATTGTGATGCATCTCTTAAGCTTTGTCCATTAGTTAGTCGCAGACTTACCACTGGTATGCATGTCCCTCAAATGGGACCAGATATCGTTGAACAAGACCACGGTATGTTCATTTTTAGCCAAGGTCTTTGCAGTGTTTAGTCGATCTTTGCTGATGGGCTTGGCAATTCGAGTTGTACACTTATGTGACCTTGCTCCAATACTTCTCTTCATTCTTGGTGTTTTCATCAATGGGATTGATAGAATTTTCTATCCATACACTTACTACTTTGTTAGCATCTGACTAGGCTTTGCACTTTAAGCGCCTCCTTTTGTCTTCACAACTGTTGCGCCTGCTGGGATATCAACAACTAGGGACAGCATCTGGAGGAGTGCTTGGATCCAACGCAAATGAAGACCTAAATGTATGGACTCGCTAGGGACTCAAGAAATTCTCTGATAATGGAAAATAGGGGGCTAGCTGGGTGGATAACCAAGATTTGACATATTTAGTGGAAATAGGGGTGCTAAATAATAGCTGAAATTCTAGGGTGCCAAGGGGCAAATTATCAGTGAGATGTTGAGTACTTAGAATATCTAGTTCTAAATTAGGATGGGTTCCCACATTAGACCAATTCAAGAAACCACCACACTGATGGGGATTCATTTCGGGTGGTTGTGAGAATGATGAGGTCGATTGAGGAAGTTGACGAATGGAGATGCACATTATAGGATTCATCCTGCCATATAATAGCTAGTTTTGACAATTTTTGGTTATTTAGCAATTATATTATCCAACGATCAAATTCTATAACAGTCAAATTCTTCTCATTCAAATTCAAATAAACTTATGGACAAAATGACTACAAATAAAATTTTCATAATTTTTTAAAAATAAATCACGACAAAGAAATTTTCTTCCAAAGAAATCACTAAAAACAAATTTTTTTCATTCAAAAAAATCAATTGAGACATTTTTTAGAATAAATCACCCTAAATAATTTTTTTCTTATTTTTAGTATTTTATTTTTCAAGTTTTTTCATAAATCACCTTGTTATGATATTTTATTAATTTTCCATATTTTTCTGATTTTGCTACATTTTTGTGAGTTTTATATAATTTTTCTTAATTTTATAAATTTTTAGACATTTTAAAAAATAATGGTTGTTTTTACAAATTTTAATCCAAATTAGTTAACTCGGACATTTGATGGCTTAGATTCAACCACGTGTCTTATCAAACAGTCTTTGTCAAACATAGAATGTAGTAAAAAAAAGAGTGGGCTCACCATCACGTGGTTTCCGCTTCTCTTTCTGCGATAGCTTTATTGGACGGCTGAGATTATGCTACATCGCTCCATCAAACAGCTCACACTCGCCCGCTCGCGCCATGCACTTTCTCCTGCACCACGCATGTGGTTGTGCTCGCCTACAGGGCAAAGGAAGTGCCGCTTTATGTAGAGCCACTACCACTCGCTTTCCTCGCTTCTCTCTTTTCCGAGGCACACATGTAGCACATTTGGCTGTGTGTTGCAAATAGTCTTATATGACTATATAAATAATTAGGATTCGCATCTCCAGTTTTACAACATACTCTCTATTTTGCTATATAAATGTATATATTATATATGTGAGAATTAAGGTGTATAAAATAAGACGGCAAGAAATGTACAATATTAAATAAAGTTTAATAGTGAGTAGAATGAGTATTAATGAATTAGTGAGGGAAAAGATGTAAAGATATGTTTAAAATGCATTAAGATTGTAAGTAATGTTATTTGGTGAAATGTCAAAAAAAAAAGAAAAATAGATTTATATTGTGAAACAAAAAAATAAAATACAAAGGACTATAGTGATGCATAGGACAAAAAATAGAAAAGGTGTGGTTCTACAACAAGAGCAATATGATGTTACTGTAGAAAGATCATTGTAACAATGATACTATAGTTGACAATTCATAATATTAATTTGTTGACCGGATTGTTGGAAGAGAATAAAAGATATGATATTGTAGCATCATATCTTTTGTTTCGGAGACGAAGTACCAGTGTATAAGCCACATCAATTATTGGAGGAGTAAAAAAGAAAAAAGAAACTAAATTACACAAATTTTGAAGCAATGTAGTGGAGTCATGGAATAATGGGTATTTACAAATCAGGCTTTCAACCTATTTTAATAATTGTAAAATCAACCTACTTTAAAAATTATATAGTTCAATTTTTTATAGTACGGAAAAATCCCTTATTGGCGAGGCTGAGGCTGCTTCCAGATTTATAGTCGGACTGGCCAACTAATTTGATTTGATAATAGTTGCACCCATACAGAAGGAAAAATGCTCCAGAGAGATTAGTTTAGAACATGCAAAGATTGACTTAGGCACACTTGTGGTCAAAAGAAAAAGACTCCTAGAAGGTACAACCAATAATTGAGGAGGCATGGCTAGATGCTCTCTTGCACAAGTCTGATTCTCACATGTGAGCCAATTAAATCAGCAACGCGAACCAAACCTAAGTACTCCTATCACAAGTTAAACTGTTTCATATATCATAGACAGCGTTACCTAGAAGTACAAATGAATCAAACTTGCAATTAGACTTGTGGGAAAATCGGGCTAGGGTTAGGCCACCAAAAAAACATGATCTATTTGGTAGAGTGGGCTCTGTTCAAGTCCAGTCCTATGGTTAAACGGATTAGACTTTATATTAGATCAGACTGGTCTAACATATTTTATATTAAAAAATAATCAGATCGGAATCAGGTTGAATCTGATTTGATCTTCGGACCTCATATTTAAATCCTGACCCGACCCTATGATTAGTGGGCTACCAAATCAAATCGGTAGGACTGATTTTTACATGTCTATTGACAATCAGATTTTAGAAATCATTAAAAATTATCAATCACCGATGGTAACTAACCAAAGATGCCAGATGCAAGATACTAAATTCAGCGAAATTTTAACTTTGAATTATAACTAATTTATTTCTAATTAATCCGATTTATGACAGATACCAATGACTCATGACTTTCTAAAAATAAAATGTAGTATGCGGTTGGTTCCTATTCGGTTATTAGTAGACCAGTGGGGACTTAGAACCACTCCAAATCCTGTATTTGAAAGTTGGAACCTTGTTTTGCCAACTGTAATGCAAACATATGCATCATTAGTTCATTCATACACTGTTATATAGACCCATCAAAGGTACATGGGCATGCCCGTGTACATCAGTTTGCTTGCGGTGTTTAACTTTGCCGAAATGCCAACATTTTGGCTGGTCACACTCTACAAATTGCTATCACATTGCATATACGGGCACATTAGCAATTAATTATTGAGTTTTGTTAATAGACAGATATCTGTTTTTCTTATTTTATCTCTCTTTTTTTTTTTATCAAAATCCTCTAAGATCAACATACACCCTCATTAACTTCTCATATGGTGGTGACCTAGCGGCAGGCGAAAGTGGAGCAACAAGCGATGGTGGTGACGTCGGCCGCGAGTAGAGGTGGTAGGAGGCGGTGATTGCGATGGAGAGAAGGCGGCGGTAGAGAAGAGAGGGAGGTGGCAGTGGTGCCACTGACTATGAGTAGTAGTGGTTGACAGTGGAGGAGGAGAGGACAGGGCGGCGGTGATAGTGTGTGGGTTGGGGTAGCGGTGGGTGGATAAGAGAGAAGAGAAAGATGAAGAGAAGAGATGAGTGGTAGAGATTGAAAATTGATTTTAAATTTATGATCAAGATAATACAAAGATATCTACTTTCTAGGTGATCCCTTAATTATTCGGTGTGCAAGACTTTTTTTCCCTCTTTGTGCTAGAATAGTCTTTGTTTTGAGTATAATACAAGCAATGAACCATACCAGTCAACGTCGCAATGGAATTATGAGCCTATGGGTAATTGCTAAAATTATGATTCAGATTGATATTGACTGAAAGAAACTGGCATGTTCCTCATCTAATCATTTTGCCTTTTCTATTGAATACGTGAAATCATGTGTAGTACGGTACCTCAACAAAACTTTATTGCAAACTGCATTTGCAAGTGTGATTCAAAATTCAACTTGTGATTCAATAGTGGCAACCAAAATTTTGGATGTTAGGAATGTCCCAACAAAAGCTTTTATAATATATCCCCTAAAAGCTGCACAAATTTAAAAGCAATATTTTTCATAAGAGTTTTGCTAATGGACAATTTTTTTTCATATACTTCTCTCCACTTTTGAATCAAACTAAGATCAGTTCTCTAAATTTCACTTAACCCCCTTCTTAATTTCTCCGGTGGTGGTAGCCTGATAGCAGATGAAGATAGGGTGGTGAGGCAGTAGTGTTGCTAACCGCAGGTAGCATCGGTGGAAGGTGGCGACTGATAGCGGAGACAGATGATGAAAGGCGGTGGTCGTGGCGTCAGTGCAGCGAGGCGGTGTTGGCCGATAGAGGAGCAATGGGGATGGGCCAGCGGCGGTAGTGACAAAGGATTGATCGGGAGGAGGGGAGAAAAGAAAGGTATGAGAGAGAATAAAGAGCGGAGATTAAATCTAAATTTAGATGTGTGATATAAATGATACAAATTTTAAAAAAACACACAACCACATGCATTCCAGACAGCCCTGTGAAATTTTATTTTTGACGGAGTATTGAGATACTCTTGAGTCCTGAAATATGTCTATCTAAACAACAGAATAGTGAATCATTAAACTCTTGCAACATCTACTGCAAGAAACATAACAAAACTCAAAATCTTAAAGTTTCATAAATCTACCCTCAAATCAAACTGGGCAACATCTTTCCTTCACCTTAACTACAGGATTTAGAACCAGGCAGTTACTAGATCAAATTTCTAAGACAATTTGACAAATCAACATATTCATGGATGGAAGGTGTATTGAAACCACAGGGTAATACAACTCTAATATTGTATCATCATAATTAATTCACATGTCAAGCAAGAAGAAAAGAGCTCAAGTGTAATTAATTAACCGGTCCTTGCTCAAAGTGTAATTAAGGTGCTAGTACTTCAAGTTTACATCCCAAATATTTACAGGTCATAAAAACAAAATTGACCATCACAATATACACAACCTCCAATGTCTTAATAAGTAATATATCAGAGCAAAACTACAAAAATATTAGTTACTAATTAATTGCAAGTTGCGACAGTACTTCATCTTATGTAGGCGACATGGCCGAACTTAGCCGCCGGAACCGCGCACTCAAACGTCTTCCCAATCTTCCCGACTAGCCCACTCAATAGCACATTCAGGCCGCCGCCCAGCTGCGCCGGCCGCCGTTTTCCGGTCATCGCCGCGGCTGAAGGAGAAAGGCTTTCAGCCGCAACAACTTTAGGTCTTTGAAGCCAAGCCAGCCATTGTGGGAGTCTCATCTTTGTGCGACAATGGAAAGGACTAAGAGGAAAGCAAGAAGAAGAATATGCCCTTGTACTATATATCCATTTGGACATCTTTATTTATACAAGTGTTGTGATGCAATCATGTAGAACGTGGCAAGTTCCAATAAGGATTGTAACTTGTGTTTTCTCTTCATGTTATTGTTTATCATGTTCACCCTATAATGTGTGGTATGATGCATTTTATGCATATCACGAGGACTCATATGTCATTAAGAAAGAGAATAGATAAGAGAATAAACAAGTGTGGTCTCGGACGTCGGCGTTGCCGGGTCAGTGGCTGCGAGGGCAAGAAAACGACATGTGAGCTGACTTGCTCTTGCATCGAGTGATGAGTAAACAGTAAAACTATGTTGTGAGGTCAATCTTAATACTAAGTCAAGAACTACAACATGACACAGGATAACTGTAAGAAACCTTAAAAATTGCAGTGGATGTCAACACAAGATAAGTGCAGATTTACAATGTGGAATTTTTCTACTTGTCCCTCATTTGTTTGGGTTTTCAGTGAGTTAATAATCTGGTAAAGGTACAACAAAATTAGTGGGCAATGCGATGCCCATGCAAGATGCAATCTTCAAATTAAACAGCCAACTGAATACACAAAATAATTAATCAGGCGTGGTCATCAATAACCTACGCCACCCATATAGCAACTCTTGAATTTTCATCTACACTTGGTCCAAAACAAATTGATCCGCTTGATGCTTGGGTTGCAAAATGGAGCCTTGAGAAATACAAACCGAACTCACGAGAACTGAACTCATGTCCTATGAGACCTCGCTGGTCTGAACTGACGCAGGGTATCACATGATCACATCATATACATTGAAAAAAGAAATATAGGTTCATTTGATTGCTCCACTTACGGGCTACACTCTGCATGCATCTCACTGTAAAACAGATAGAACAAAAAAAAAAGGGTAATAAGCCCAAGAAATCAGAAGCAAAGAATTACATTACAGGGATGCAATCCTGACCAATATCTCTACATACTAACACACACACACACAAAGACGTCACGCTTTCTGCTCTGAAGGCAAGTGCCAAACCCAGAACTCCTCGTTCCGGGAAGCCCCTCGCTTGCGGGGACTAATCTTCGGCGATCTAATCCTATGCCGGTGGCCGCTCTCTTTCTCCCCGCGCCGTCTCGTCCTCTCCTTCATCTCGTCCTCCGGCGCGGCCACGAACAAGACGGGCCCAGTAGGCACGTCGTCGACCACGTCCAGGAGGGGCTCCAGGGCCTCCACGACGGCTGACATGTCGGGCCTGTTCTTCGGGCTCCCGCTCAGGCACTGGTAGGCAACTTGGGCCGCCTTTTGGGCCCCTTTCGCCGAGTACTGGCCTTCCAGGGCCGGGTCCATCATCCGGGCGAGCTTCTGTGGGTCCTTTAGGCATGGCCGTGCATACTCCACTAGGTTCTGCTGTCTGTTCGGCCTGGTCTTATCCACCGACCGTCTCCCAGTTAAGATCTCTAATAAGACAACACCGAAACTGTAAACATCACTTTTCGCAGTGAGGTGACCTGATAAGAAGGATGCGCGTGGTCAATTCGGGAAATCAAATGTTGCTTGTGGATCAGTTGGGATATGAGAGTGCATGTGTGTACCAGTCATTATGTATTCCGGTGCCGCATAGCCGTGCGTGCCCATGACACGTGTCGATACGTGAGTGTCATCGCCCTCTGGGCCGTCTTTTGCGAGCCCAAAGTCCGTGAGCTTGGCCTTGTAGTCCTGGAGGTGAGAGGAAACCATTAGCATCGTGTTTGTTGCCTTTGCTCCTGTGCTATTTAAGTCGATGTTTAGTATTACTATGTTTTTCAAAACAATCTGTCTGATATTTTCTTTTCAGATGTCGCATTTATTAATCATGATAATGATATGATTTTAAGAATTACCAAATTGTATTCCACTGCAATCCCAAATAGACTCAAACAAACTTGAATAAGGTGGGCCTTTTTGAAAGCCACTTTCAGAAGGTTAGTTCCAGCCCAAGTTGTACTAAGACAACGCCCTCTTTAAGGCAAATCAACTTTAGAAACTTCTAATCATATCAAGTTCTTTTTTTCCTTTCTTTTCTGTTCTCATTCTGTTGAAAAGTCCTAGAAATCTCCTGTCAAAAGATGACATCTTCAACATCTAACACTACAAGTGAGTCAAAATCATCAACTCTCTTTTGTATCGAGTTTCAAAAGATGATCAATTAGTGGTAGCCCAACTAATACCGGCTAAAGAACAAGATTTGATTTCCAGATTATTTATAGATTTTTCAGAATTTGATCACACGACCAATTGTTATTTTATGTATTTAGAATAACTATACTAACCAACTATTTCAATCTTAAAAGAGAACATACCGAGTCCAATAAAATGTTGGATGCCTTGAAGTCGCGATAGATCACCGGCTTCTCTGCGTCATGGAGGAAAGCCAAGCCCTTCGCGGCGCCGACTGCAATGTTTAATCTGGTTGCCCACATCAAAACAGCAGGAATCTCTGAAATCAAAGGGCAAAAAAATTGTTGTGAGACACTGAGATTAATTATTCCATCGTGTTCTGCGTCAAAGAATTATAGTTTATATTCCAACAAAATTTCGGAACAAATATTATAGTGCAGGGTCAAAAGTATATCAATCTGTGACGCATGAGGATATATAGCATATGTAATAAGTTAATAATTATTATTGTTGCATCGAGCATATATGACTTATCTTACTTCTGACCTCTAATCTAACTTGTTGTGCAAGAATGCGTGTATGTTCTTTAGTTAATACAATACTATCATGTATATATGGACAAATTTATAATCAAAGTTTGGTCAGACTCAGTACTCAGAAGCTTGGGAGGTAGCTCCAATTTTGTGATCTCGTCAGGACGTAACTCGAATTCCTCGCTGACAGCCAAGTCAACAGGTTCATGCGAGACTGGTCAACCAACTTTTCTTTATTAGCTTCAGACAATATTTGAAATTGTAGTGTGATTTTGTGTTGTGATGTGAGATGTGACAGTTGTTGAAAATATTTAACATATCTAATAAGATATGATTGTATTTTAATAATTATTAAATAATTATAATTAAAAATAATATATTAAACAAAGTACGAGAAATACACTGTAATATTGTTTCTAATGATATTTTCTAAGAGGAGATACGGTTGGTTAATGAGTATATCTAAAGACACAAACAAAAAAATAGGTCATATGATTAGATCTAAGAACTCATTTGATGAACAACTCTCTTATTTAACCAAACAATTCTGAAACAGCCAGCTTGTCAATTTCTAGTGGATGGAAGCTTAGGGCAACACCAAAACAAGTACGGCCACGAAAATGCCGCGTCATTTGCCATTGCTATACCAGTCTTATATGGTTGATGTTTGTGTGGCTTCAGTTTTTGGTCAAATCATGTATCCAAATACTTACCAGGTCCGTAAAACCAAAATATATATTGAACAATCAATCATAGATAAGTCCAATTAATCACCAATGACTATTTTTCTCCTAGAATAATTGTCAATAACCACTGACTAGTCATATCATGCCAACTATATGGACAAGTCAAGCACAATAATATAATAATGAAGTATGCAACTAATAACATAACAGAACAGAACATAGTCTCAAATTAATTAAGAAATTTAGGCTTACTTTTGAAGAGATGGTGCTCCAAGCTGCCCTCAGCCATGTACTCGTAGACAAGGAGCCGGTGCTCCTCCTCGCAACAGTAGCCGATCAACTTCACAAGATTCGGATGCCTCAATTGCCCCAGAAATATCACCTCAGCCTACACCGATCGATCAAAAAAAAGATTAGCTCAATCATCCGTGCTACCGTAAAAATTACAAATTACTAAAATATCGTGACTGTAAAACTGATATATGACATTCAAATCATCTATCATGCATTGAAGTCCTTATTGATATTTTTATAAAATCCTAACTTTTATTGTGCTGCAGAATTAGGCCTTCGTAAGTTCGCTTCAACCTCTTGCCCATATGGGCAAACTACTCTCTAGTATAGTCTAATAAATATAGTTGTTTGGTAACTATATTTAATTCTTGTTTTGCATGTTAGATTGGTAAAATGGATAAGAAAATCTTAGTCCGTGATAGAGAGGTAAATTTCTTTCTTTTCATGGACAAACTTATTTTTTTTTGTTAAAATCACTCTCACTACTTATCATATTTTGACATGTGGTATAGATTTACAAGAAAAAAAATTATTTTGAGGAGTTACTATCAATTCCTCGAAGTGTATATTGATTTTATGTTTTTTGGGTAAAAAAGACTTAATGTTATTTTTTTTTCTCAGGCAAAACTTATGCATATCAACTAGTTTACCCATACAAATAATAAGTAAAAAGCATCAATATCATACACCACACATTCCTGGCCGTTTAGGTCACCGAACGTATCTAAACTCCAAAGGCGTCAGCGTCACATCGGCCAACCACCAATCCTTAGCCTTGCCACAGACGTCCTCGTCTTGATACTTAAGATATTTTGGTTCTGGATTAATGTGACTAGATGGATTGGTTGATTGGCTGGTTCAAAAAGAATCACGTGCGGTTAAGGCGACTTGTTATTGTGCGAGGGTCACTTGTTTAACTCTTGTCGAAATTAGATTTCGGGATCTTTCAGAGAAAACTAACGCCCATAATTTCTAGATGGTTCCCATGATAGATAAAGAAAATTTGATCCTGTGGGGTCATACAATATATTATCTCACTATTAGCTAGGTTGTGGAGCCAAAAATGAGTTACTTTTTAAAAGTTTAAATTATGCTTTTTTTAAGAACAACTAAAAACATTTGGTTGCCGCTAAACCGTATAGCATATACACCCCATTCGCCTCAAAGAACTCACAAGTTAATTTCCACTGGAATTAGGTTTTCAATATTTCAACGAAAGAAAACTAATGTTACTTGTCATTTAGAGTCTTATAGGAGAAGTTAGAAATGTCTTTATTTCCTACCATAATTGTCTGGAAGACTACTCCTTCCAATACGAGAGATTGCAAATTTAGTTTACAATTATACAAATGGACTTAGATATTCTTCTGATTAAGACAATTGGCTTCCCCTAGTTGCCTTTAGTGTTAATTTTTTGTTGTAGGAGAGGCCATAGGTTTCATGTACTTTCCTTAGAACTGGATTCATGGAGTGTTTAGTCGTAGATCCATTCAGCTCGACTTATTTCAGGGCCCATTTCATAAGGGTAATTTTTTTATGTCAATACAAAATTTTAATTTTTTTTATTTATCACTGAATATCTCATTAATATATGGGCCCGATCATACCTTGTTAGTTTCATAAATCATAATTTCTAAATTTTTATAGTCGCATAAAAGAAAATTTCCCATTTCATAAGTATAAACCGTTTCTAATCGGAAACTCCAAATAAACTAAAACTAGTGATAGAGAGTGTGTTGGGTTTATAAACTAAAATAAAAAAGTACTCCCTATCAGAAAGAATGTTGTTTTTTTTACCTAAAAAGTCAAACTCTTTTTTAATTTTGACAATTAATATATTTATAAATATGGAATGACTATATAAAAAACAATTTTCAAGTTTATTTGCTTCCTTAAAAAATATGACAACATACAATTTTCAATTTTCAATCTAAAAACCAATGTATTTTGATCCAATAGCCATAAACTGATGTAATAGATTTTAGATTGTTGTATTTTTTATATTAAGTTGTCATATTTTTTAGGTTGTTATATTTTCTTATTTTATGTTGTCATATTTTTTTAGATTTGTTGTATTTTTCTTATTTTACGTTGTCATATTTTTTAGATTGTCGTATTTTTCTTATTTTAAGTTATCATATTTTTTATATTTTTATATTTTTCTTATTTTAAGTAATCACATTCTTTTAAATTATCGTATTTTTTAAAAAAATTGTATATAAAAGTTATAAATACTTTTTTCATATCTTATAAATATTTAGATCAGATATAAGAAAATTATATGAGTCAATTTGTATTAAAAAATTCTTATAATATTATAATATTATATTTTTATTAATTTATTACTAGAAAATAATAATTTAAAATATATTTATAATAAAAAAATAATAATTAAAATAGTATCTTAAAGACAATACACACTAAAAAAACACATCTTTTTAGACGGGTGAGTAATTTATCGGAGAAGTGATCAAGTGAAAGCTGGGGGGGGCTTGGCCAAACTACACGCTTGGAAATTCTTACAAGAAAGCTAGTACTAGCAGTAGTCTATAGCAGGATGTACGTACCAGCCATTCCTTGTGGCCTTGGGCGCCCTCGGGGTCCCAGAGCTTGACAGCGATGTCCTGGGCCTTAAGCCCCGGCTTGACCTTGCCGTCGACGGAGCCCTTGTACACCGGCCCGAACCCGCCCTCGCCTAGGAAGTTGCCGGACACGAACTCCCGCGTCGCCGCCCTCAGCTCGGCCACCGTGAACACGTGCAGGTTCGAGCCCACCAGCGACACCGACAGGTCCTGGTCCGCCGCGCCGCTCAGGTCCATCACCGACAGCCTCTGCCGGCCCCCCGCCGCATCGTGCCTCCGGGGGCCCGGCCGCACTTTCCGGCTCTTCGCTCCGCCTCCGAAGCAACTGGCGAAGGGAGACCTCCACGACGATGACGTGGACGTCGACCTTGCTTTGGACCTCATCTCCGCCATGGCATGCAATTACATGCAACTCTTTTTTGTGTGTGAATTTTGAGAGATTAAGATGAGATGATATATATAAGTAGTAGTGTTTTGGAAGCGTAGGTTAGGTGGGGTGTGTGATAGCGCGCACCTGCCGCGTCGCATATATAGACGGCTTCTCTTGATCTCCTCTCTTGGGGTGACATTCTGACATGTCCTTGTGTTGACCCTTGACTTTGTCAATCAAATGATTTTTTTTTTTGAGAGAGTAGAAACCAAAGGGTTAATTGGAAGTATTTTTTTATGGTACAAATTTCAATGTGAAGTTAATTCGGATTTTTTTTTTCTTTAATTGAAAGCTGAGTTCCAACAAGCATGTTTTTTTTTTCTTGGTAAATTCTACTTTAGAGGTTGTAGGTTGAAATCTTCTGGTTTTGAAGTTGTTTCCGGTTTTTTTTTTACATATTTTTTTTGACTTTTTATAAGTTATTGTGTTTGCTCTATTTTGAATAATCTATAATTTTATGATCATTTTAAAAGATACAAAATTGACAGTGACCGGGATGATTTCCATCTATATTTTAAACCTGGTTGAAAATATGAAACTAATGTGCTTCTCTACCAACTCCCTTTCACTACATGTATGCATATGCTATATGTATGTACATCTGTAAAGTTCACATCATTGCTCTTGTACATTATTAGGCATGAGGTTTTTATTTGGTACCATGCGTGTTTCGGTTGGTTTTTTAAAAGGGAGAATTGTATATCTGTATAGCACAGGTATGTACATTTTTTCAGTAAATTATTAAGTATGAGGTTTTTATTTCGGGCCATACATATTTCGATCCGTTTATAATCCTGTTTGAAAGTAATAAACTAGCATTCTTACCTACCAACTCCATTTTAGAACATCTATATATGCATAGCACATGTATGTACTCACCAATTAAAGTGCACGAAATTTCTCAGTAAATTATTTAGCCATGCAAGTTTCAATCGGTTTTAATACCCAGGTTGAAAGTAGAAGCTAGCGTTCTTATCTACCAACTCCCTTTCAGGATATGAATATATATGCACAGCACGTGTGTGTGTATGTGCGTGTAATTAAATTACACGAAATTTCGAATTTTTTAAGATAAATTATTAAAAATTTAATTTAAAAAATAATCTAGTAAAAAAATTTATAAAATTGACTTTCGATCGCTGACCTAATCAGCAACTACTAAGACAGTCACTGAAGGACAGTTTTGTAAAATTCTTTTCCACTAGATTATTTTTAAAATTAATTTTTTAATGAATTATCTTTAAAAAATATAAAATTATTAACCATGAGGTCTTTTTATAGTGCCGGACGTGTTCTATTCGGTATAGATAACACACTACATAACACGCGTAAATGCACAATAAGCAAGATCAACTCTAAACAAGGTCGCTTCTTGCCGGCCTTTGACATTTTATAAAACGGACTTCTCGATTTGACTTATCGATATGGCTTTTGCTTCTTGCTTTTTTTCTTTTTTTGTTTTAGGGACGCGTCAAATGGATGCAGGAATAAGCAGCTGCAGACCCAAAATATTCTCCTAGCTTTTAGAACTTTTCTTTCCTCGATCTAATAAATTGAAGGACCAAACACCAGTTTGTCATTTACCCATCAGAAATCCGGTTGCACGGGACACGATCCGTCCAAGTCAAACTGTACACATGTGTAAGATATTAGATCTAGATTCAACTGTGCTAATCAACTATAGTAAAAAAAAAAAAATAGATCTTTTGTTATTTTAAACCATGTTTCCATCTGCATCGTCCTATTACATATTCAACTATTCAAATCCCCTGCAGTTATTATATTGTAATTGTAGTGTAACTAACACATTACATAGTTGAGAAGAAAACCTTCTTTGATATGCTACCAGTCTCACCCAAGTTTATCTTCTATTTTTTACTGTCTTTTTGTATTTTTCTATTACACACACTAGAGGGGCATACAATTGGACGAAAAGAACAAATAAATCATGCTAGATGTATGTAGTAAAACACTAAATAAAAGTGTCATTTCCCATCAAAAATTCGATTGCATAGTCACACCATCGAGAAGGAATTTTTCTTTAAATAACACAAAATAAAAAAATTGTGAAAATGACCCACAATTTAGAAATTTGTAAAAATCATCTAGTTAGAGTGCGATAAATCAATTATCTAACTGTGATGCGCGACAGAAACCATATGAAAATTTTTTCTTCTGTTCAGTTTTCAAACCGCTACAAAAATCAAAACCATCTTAATTTTTGTCGCGGTTTCAGCACGGGTGAGGTTTCTATCGTGTATCACAGTCGTGATAATTGATTTATCACACTCAACCAGATTATTTTTATAAATATGTTAAACTGTGAGTCATTTTCACAATTATTTTTTTATTTTGTGTTATTTAAAAAAAATTCATCGAGCAGAGAACCTTCTTTGATATGATATCTTATAAGTGTCTTGCTCAAACTTGCCTGCCCTTTTTTATTGAGTTTGTATGTATTTTTCTACGACAAAGAACCTCCTAATCTGCGATAAATGCATTAATCTACATATTATACAGAATTAAAGGGGGCACACAATTGGATATATAAGCCGCCATGATCTATAGGAAGGATGTGGTGTAAGAATTGCCATGTTGAATTAAAAATGACTTAATTATCATAACTTGTGCCAAGTGGAGAAGAATGATGTTTCTTGATGTCCAATCAACAACGAGTCAGTATATTATTAGTTTGGCTCCTTACATATTGCTAGCATCCAGGCAAGCATGTTGCATGCATGCAGATTTTTTTTTTTTTTTTTTTTTGTCTTTTTCTCTGTTGCAGTCAAATGTGTGAGTAGAAAGTAAGACAAAGTTGTGATTATATTTGAAATTTCTAAATTCCAAGATTGTGTCCAAGTTTCATAAAAAAATAAGGATATGATTAATTTTTACATATAAAAAAAATCTAAATGTGCTAAAATACTTACAATTTTTACAAATAAAAAATTTAGTTACGACTAAGGTACTCATAAGTCTTACCTACATAAAAATGAAAATATAATATTTGTATCATAGCCATTTCAAAAAAATAATGTCAAGTATTATCCAGTGAATTAGAAAATGTCCAGGTTAAAAAAATGATGGAGAAACAATTGTCGCAATCCTTTTGACTTACCTACGCTAGGGCGTAGTAGCTACGGCAACTAGCAAATAACCAAGTTAATTATCACGTGATCAATTAATTACGAGCATATGTATGTATGGATCTTAATTTTACCCTTTGAATGTTTAGTGCCCTAAGTTGTTAAGTTAGTCCGTTGTTTCGCGCAATTGCATGACTAGTTTTAATATATTATTAGCTTGTGGCACACGACAAACAACACATCCCTAAAAAATAAGATAACGACATAATCCTAATATAATTTTGTGTTTTATTATATCTATTGTTACATACATATAATATAAATAATCATGCAGAAGAAAACATCAAATAAAAATATGCCAGGATAAATTGCACTACACCCACATGTGGTTTTCAAACTTTTATACTTATATGCAATTTGAAAATTGAGTGTTTACACTCTTTCTAAGTTTTGTATGTGCATTTCTCCTACCTTTCTTTCAAACAACACATAAAATTAACTGCGATGAAATATAACAATGTGATGCATATTTAGCCTCAACGCTCTTAACAACAAATTAGGGAAAATCTGACCATTAAGCAAAAATATTGCGGCTAATTTCCTTTGATCACCCTAGATGAAGGTGAGAGGTGAAAAAATTAGTGAAAAGGAGAGCAAGAGTTGCTTGGAAGCAGTTTTGTTCTTTTCATCTTTCTACTTGTCTTTTGTTAACTATGAGTTAATGGAAAACACAGTAAATTATGGGAGGCATATGAAATTGGAACAAGAGGATATCTCTTGCATGAATTATCAAAACACAACTGATTCTTTACAAAACATTGAAAATGCATGTGTATCTCACACAATTTACTCGAAATCATGCATGCATTCCATCAAAAAAATGGCAAGCCTTAATGCAATTAAGAATTGGGAAAAATTTGTGGGCTTGTGAGACATGGGGAACGTGCACGCATGATTTGCCGGCCAGAGCTTGGCTGGCATGCCGCTGATCGGCACCCGCCCGGCATGCCGACTTGCGTCGCCGATCTCCAGCGCATGCTGCTTTGAGGGGTCGCTCCTCTTCTGCTTATACGTGGGATGGTTAGGCGACAACTCTAATCTTTCTTGCTATTTCCAAATAGACAATATTTTGCCCAGCACATATGCTGTTTGTTTCCTTTATTTCTCTCCAGCAATCAAGATAGACTTTGTTGCCTATTGTTATCTCTTGTAATCGACGGTTGCCATAAGCAAGAGAGCTACAATGCATGGTTATCGATCCTGGATGAAAACATGAACCAACCAAATTAATGAATCAAATTCATGATTAATGTGAGAATTTTAAGAAATTTTTTTCATTTTTAGAATAAATATGAGAATTTTAAATATTTTTTTAATGTGAGATCATAATTAATATGATGTTTCTAATATTATTAAAATTTATTATATCATAGATTATTCCTCGCTATGGTGTATAAATTTCGTTGTTTTCTCAGCAACTAACTGCATACAAATCAAGGATTCACCTCACAAGTAATATATCATCCCATCCTCATCAGATAATTTTGTTCTTCGATTTGCTTATGATGCAAGCAGTGTTTACTAATCAAATAATTTTAATTTTGTTTTGTAACTTTGTAAGATGCGCCAATCCATCTGAACAAATCTAATTAACATCCAAGTCAAACAGTTGATGTGTTGTTAAAAAATTCGTATGCCAAGGTAATGTATACACATCGAACAACAAAGTACTTACTTTGTTCTAATCCTTAAGCAATTCAGTAGTGAATTGTGACGCGTCGGATTCCAACACATTTCCACCAATCTTCCACGCGGATACACGATACATATGTACTAACCTGTTTATATTTTATTTATACTTTACAAAAAGAATTAATTTGGAGTTAATCCACTACGCTTTATATATGTATATTCCACGTCTTACGCTCTCAAAATAAGTCTAAACTCCACACAACACATGCACATAGACCTCAGAGGCCACCCAAATAGACCGGGATGTCACATAAATCATATGATAACTCAAATATTTAGCACTCATTATTATACGAGAGGTCGCAACTTCGATTCATACTGAGATCGGTTAACTCTGAAAATTTTCTACAGAGTTACTATAGTCATCCAGCCCAAATTCTAGAGAGAGAAAGATATCTGCAATTCAGTCAAAGAAAATTGAAAAGAAACACATGTTGATTATAAATTTGCAATTTTTTCTAAATGACATGACGGCATGTTCTAGAAACTTAAAAATATAAACAGAGTAAACACATGCATGAAAATGCAGTCAATTGTGGGTAAGCCAGGAGTTAATTTTGTTAGATATGGGTTGGTTTGGCATCTCTTTCCATGAAGAACTGAAGTGTCACACCAACTGCTACAAGTACTTATAGATATGTGACCTTTCTCCTTAATTAGTTCTCTGTTTCAAGATAAAACATTTCGGCAGGTGCAACCACAGCTTTAAGAAATGATTTTGACTCTTGTAGCATCTTTTTTGTATACATTTTAATTTATCTATGTTTGTTTAAGCCAATAAATAAGAGGAAAATTTTAATATATTTGTCGATGTAATTGTATTTCTAGTAGTAGAACTTTACAAATCATATACTTATCCTAATATGTTTGAACCCCTCTTGCCGGGCAATGGAAATTTCGGGAGAAAAAAATTGTATTTATATATAATAGTAGAGTGTCAGGAACTATGTAGAGAGGTCCCCTATTTAATTTTTACAGTTCAATTTGTATATATAAAAAAAGTTATGTTTAAAGAATTTTTTTTAAGAGAGCTAGTTCTGTTTATTTAGCTCAGGAAGTTCTTAATTGGTTTATCCACATTCGTCTATGCAAGAAAATATTCTCTTTTTAAAGTTCTTTAAGAAGAGAAATGAGACAAGAATATGTCTTGAAGATTCTTAAATAGTATCATTGTATATTTGTTGGCACACATTAATCTTAATTAGTGTTGCATATGTCTTTTGATTGGTGCAGACCACTACTTAGTTTATCCCACTTTGTCGGCTATAATCAAACATGGTTCTTCATAAATCTTAAAAAAAAAAAGATTGCAAGGTTCTTCATGTTAAAAAAGCAATCTTTAGCTTGGCTTTTTTTGTGTGACAAATCTTAGCTTGATTTAGTCAACCGTCATTATACATTGAATACTGACTTTTCCAATAGTCTATAGTTGATTTTAAAACCCAAAAGGGATAGATATTCTTTTGCATGTATAATTTTTCCTTCGAATAATCCTAAACAAACGATTTTTTTATTAAGGGTGTAATCATTATTGATTCTATTTTAAGTCAAAAGAAACCTTTGTTTCTTTAAGGTAGGCAACTAATCAACATAACTCCATGAAAAAGTGTATAAGTCCTTGCAGCATTTTTTTTTTACTTTGGAATTTGGTGTACTGCTAAATTAATGACATCTCCCAGGGTGTAATCATCACTAGCGACTTTTTTATGTCAAGACATCAGCCATATATCTTTTCAAGACATTAGATCAGCATGTCTATATGTACAATACTACAGATCATCAACATCATGGTAGGTGTATTATGTATGAGTTCAAGATCCAAAACAAACCCACACTGTTTAACCCTGTAAGGTCTGAACCTATCTATGAAAAAAATCTATATGTAGTCTCACAGTAAGAATAAAATGAAAGACCCACTTATTATCATTTGATTGTAAAAATGTGTGATTCATATATAATTATTATTGTAAATATTATATTACTGTATTTAGATTCTAATCAGAGATTGAGTATGACTTGTATGTTTCTCTTTCTATGAATGTTTGGATCAAAATATTTAGATACAGAGCAGGAAAGATCACAAATTATAGATAAAAAAATACAGAAGAACACACAGATGAAAATGAGAACATACAAATAGATCATGTGATTCAACGGTAAAAAAAAAATGAATTGCATACAGTTTTACGGGAGTAAGTCTCAATTTTTCGGTCTAACCTACTGTTGAATATGAATGCGTGACTTCACTGGGTAATACTAAACTAACTTGTGCGCTAATTTACCACGGCTCTTCAGTACACACTGCAAGAGAAAAACAAGGCAATGATACAAGTCATTAAGAAAAACACACCCAAAATCTCTGTTTGTCTACTCAGATGACAAGCCAAAGATCACGAAGCCAAACTGAAAGAAAATCATTCTGTGTGGACTTTATGTTGTTTCATTGCATGTCTCTGTACAAAAAGCAAGTCGTCCTCCAGAAGAAGGAAGCAAAGAGCGATGATACATAAGCAATAACACGGGCGGGACTGTGTGTTTTTTGGCCTGGCTGGCTCCTCTATCTTCCCTGCAGTCTCAATGACACGCATGAAGGGCTGTTTCAGTGTTTTCCTCGAGCGCTTATTGAAAAATATTTGATATAAAATTTGTTTTGAAATTTGCTCGGTGATTATTTAGTTAGTGTCCTTATCATACCTAAAGTTTTATCCAGTCATATATGAAAGTCTTAGAACCAATTAAACCAGTCAATTTCATACAAGTTGGTTAGACAAAATTTTTCAAAACTCCAATTAAGTCCCAAACATGTTTAAAAGTCAGGAATATCAGTAAGGATATGAACCAAACAACCACAAAATTTAGAGATCTTAACTTAGTGAATGGTGAGGCATGGTATCTTGTACTATTGTTGTTTGGTTATTAGACATGCCTGACTGAGTCAAGCACTTGATTTTGAGTTCCGCAAATTCCAAGGGTGCTTGGTGTGGGGTATAGGGGAGGCACAATTCCGATAGCTTTAGGACACCGCCAAGAGTTTGACTTTGAGTGCCACAAACTCCAGGATGCCTGATGTGAGGTCTAGGTGAGACACATTTCAAACAACTCTAACACACCATCCAAACAACTTCTATATAGATCTCAAACAAAAATCAAGATCAGACAAATTTGTGCTAAAATAAAAACCCAAATAGTCTCGCCAATCTCTACATCCATCTCCAAGACACAATACATTTCAGTCCATGTACTTGAATTATATAAACAAAGAATTACCATTTTTCTTTAGACGAAGGGATATCTCCTCAATGTCCATTATGGAAATCAATACAGATTATTGCAGAATTCCCAAATATGTACTTCTGACTCTAGGGAGGGAAGGACCCAAGCCTAGAGTCATCAAAAAGAGTAAGCTAAGCTAGGCAATCAACACCAAACAAACATACGAATTTGGCGAGCTTTTTATTCGAAATACGAATTTTTAACGAACTTTCCAGAGACATTATAACAATGGCTATCCATGGATGATGCAAAACCATAAGGTAATCTGAGTTTCTCGTGTTGTCCCGTAAAAGGGAAGACATGAAAAGGATGGGAAGATATTCCGTGCCAGAACCAAATACTTTTGGATGGACTTTTTTTTTTATATACTTCTTTCCAAAGTCTATCGCAATGGGATACTAGATCTAGGAGAAAATTCTTCAACTGCGTGTAAGGACAGGATCAACGAAATCTTTTAACGGGAAGAGATTTTCTAGACTTGGAAAAGAAAATAGAATAGAAGTTTCCCTCTTATATGTCACCATAACGACATACTTGTGTTGTCACAAGATCACCAGTGTGGCTAAAGTCATCTTTGGAGTATGGAAGTAAAAGAAAAAAAATCCATATTACTCTTTTTACTTTCAGACAAATATAGATAACCCGTGGTCTTTACTCTTTGCATCGGACAACTTACATTCTTTACTTCCAAATTAGTACAAACTGTATTCTTGATCAAAATTTGGCCTGTTTTAAGCACTGACATGGCCCCTCCGTCAACACTTATAACTGGCCAAACATTGATCAAGGACAAAATTTACAGTGGTTATGGAGGTAAAGGATATATTTTGTCCGATATCTATAGAGGGTTATATGGGCGATTTTTGATATTAGAGGAGATAATATGGAGCTTTTCTAAAGTAAATAAGGCAATAATGCTATTTAAGAATCTGTACAAGTTCCCAGCAGACCAAATAGGGGAGAAATCATTGGAGTTTCACAAAATTTGCCTACTCATGCGATGCATTGTAACAAAATTTTGACATGACGAAAAATACAGCCCAAACATCACCTCTTTCTCCTTAACAATTGAACTAAACTCACAGAAATTAACTTTGCAAAATTTCAAGCCCATATAACAGAAAGATCATAGGGAGGAAGTGCCAAAATAAATAAATAAAATCCTGTGATTTCTCAGGGGAAACTCTTGGGCTGCATTTTCTTGCATTTGCCGTTTACACGCGAGAAACAATAAACTTTGCCAGGGGCTGCTAACCAGACTGAATTGAGTATTTTCAAAGTATACATCTGCAAGTAGATAGATGCAAATTTGATGAAGCTGCTGCATATAAAAACCATGACAAGTGGAAACCAAAAAAAAACATAGTAGTTAACACAATGCACCATAGAGCGTTATAGTTATAACATGCAGCAATGCAGACTCAAAATAAAGATGCTAGAAAGCTTTGAATTATATTGACAGAAGAATACCTTCTAATCTCAGGAATAGGATGTATATACAGAGAACTGCCCTGCAAGATTGAATTTATTAAACAAATATAAAAAAAATACAAGCTAGTCAGACATAGAGATAGATGATAGAAAGAACAAAACCGCTACCTATGCTTGAATCACAGCTTGCTCTCTAAATGGTTGAGATAAATAGCTGACAAGTCTTCTACCGGAAAACAAATTGAAACTGAATGGACTGATGCTATCTGAAAATAAGACTCCCATTCTGTTGCTGTCTTATTTTCTCAATAAGCGATTGGTAAAAGGATCTCAATGCCTTGATGTCACTTCCCTGTTGAAGAAGAAGCAACTTTTATAACAATCAGTAATAGGCTCACTGAAAAATTAGATTTTATACATTAGACAAGACATCAGATCAATAATTCCCAGATAGTGAAAGCATCTACTTGTAATTACACCTAACAAAGAAATACCCCTTTTATAGCCATAGGACTGACAGAAAATGACTACTGGTCATTTACCATTACATTTTAGTTCAATACATGTCACATTACAATCCCCATAGTTCCATGTATTACAATTCATATAGTTCAAAGTTGATTTGTGCCACTAGAACACTTGCATAACCTAAAGCCATGCGCATGGCATGCTGACAGGATCCTGTTTGTTAGTGGTAATGGCCTTTACAGATAGTAAATGGTTGCAACCTGCATGGGGCAAGCTGGTTTACTACAACCATTCTTGGTCATTTCTGGGAACAATTAATGACGAGTTTTAACCAATTTGGGGTGATTTCAATTGAGTTGAATTTAAATTTACCAAGTTAAACATGACTTAATCAACAAGTTCCACAAGCTGATTTCAAAAGAAGCTTCACAAAGTCGCAAACTAAGGGGAAAAAGGAAATTGACAAATGTTGACTTTTGATATGTTCCTAGTGAACCAGCTGATTTTGACCAGTAAGGATCAGTTCCCGGCCGGATCAGATTGGCCCCCACTCACCAGATGAGTTTATCAATCCCATTTAAACTGTGAACTCAGATTGGTTTCCATTTTCCACCAAAAAGCAGCCAGGAACAAGTATTGCCAACTAGGGGAAACTACTCTGGTTCCAACTTTCCAGGTAGCGTTTTCTGGACATAGATGTGGTTCCCAATTTTGGCATGGACACAAAAATCAATTTAGTGATCTCTAACAAATATGATTTGGACATTTTCTTGATACAAATTAATTCAAATTCAAAAATAAAATCAAAGTAACTAAGACTAAAACTTCCATAATACAACCTTTATTAAAAGGTTGCTTGGAGCAGTTCATGATGACTGCTACCCAAGAATTCACATGTTTCGTATTCTATAGAATTTGCCAGCATCCTTTTCTACTCGTGTCAGGTGTCCCCCTCCTTTTTCCCCTCACAAACCAACATTGCGACGACTCTTCTAACAGCATACATGGCATTTTTTCCGACATGTATCCAGGTAACACTAGTTCCTGATAGCAAACATTGTGGCTGACCATACGCAAGAAAGCAAATGACTAGCATCATGCCCTTGCAGCGGTAAGAATCAGCCAAGAACAGACTGAATGTGACAGCAGAGCAAGGCAATCCATTATTCCTAAATGAGTGTGGTGGGTACAGTGGTAAACAATACATCCACATAATGCACGAGAAAAGAAAATGGCTATTTTACACAAATTTGAGTTCGGTAATTTAAGAAAACTGTTTCCTTCCCACAAATTTGAGCATAGTAATTTCACTATTCCGGTACTAGAGCAATTAGAGAAAACAAACAACAAAATGAGATCAGAGAACTAGCAGACCTGTAACTTATGGTAGAACTGTTCAGCTAAATCTGGTGGGCAATGAGCTTCCGGAAGACCTTTTGCTACAAAACTAATAATGAAGTCATCCCCAAATCTTTCATACATGATCTTTTGAGCCATCACAATTTCACCAAAGAGAACAAGCTGTGGAAAAAAATGTCAATTAGAGGTAGCCCTAGAAGAAAATAGATTGGCCTACCACTATGCAACAACCATGTTGATTCTAAACAGTAATGCTCTAAGAGGACAATAAAGCAAGCTATGACACAAACATGTTAGGACATTTTATTTGAACTAGCATAACAGTGTCCTGAATCCTAATTTTAGCGGTTTTTCTGCTGCCTCCCTCCATCTTTAAGCTAATTTACCAATTGAAAATTACTTTACAATTTCACCTCAAGTAATAATAATATTAGCCAATGGTTAGTATTTCACCTTTCATCTAGCAATGCTTTCTCATCACAGCATCTCCAAACTTTTGATAAGATCGCAAGTATGAATAAAACCAGTTCACTGAAGTTATACAACTTGTACTAGTGCCATTTCTTGCAACCATGAAAATAATGAGATGCAAACAGATGTGCAGACAAACAGCCAGAACAGTTAATGCAAAGATCCCCTTTCAACAAAGCAAATATGAGGTTGCAAATTGCAATGTAACAAGAAGACATGGCTTACTGAATTTGCATCACGGAAATCAAATGACTTGTCAAGGACGCTGTATAAACAGCAATTGGTAGCAAACTTCTCGATCACAAATACTCGGAATCCAGGAAGCTGAGAAAACATGGAAAAAAGTTAATTAACAAATCACTGAAAGAACTGGAAGCAGGAAAGTAACAAAACAACAAATATACAGATAGTTCATATCCAATTGCTACATAGATACTGCACGATACAAAGATGAATACATAAAAAGAATACCTTATCTTCAGCTTTGGAGCTGGCGCACCAGTCTTTTATGAGTTTGACAAAAATTTGTACGCATGCCTGAGAAAATGATGAATAAGTAAATAGACGGTCATGTCCACTGCCTTAGTGGAGTTTGAGAAAGCAGCTAGCTTGAAAAGAAAATAGGAAATCCAGATGTACTGTAATCCTCACCTTCCTAAGTTGTATATCCTTATGACTGCATGAAGTAAACAGAAGTGATTGGATCATAGTATCCAAGAACTGCCTACAATTAGGGGCAAGGAGAACTGTAGAGAGATCATGTGTTGCCATAGCATGCAAGAATGTGTACAATGTCCTTTGAAGTTCTTGCAGTTCACGTATTTCCTGCAACGGCAAGGCATGAATATGATACAAAGGCAACCATTCAATGCATCCAGTAGCAGCAGAGCATTAAGTTGAAGAAATTCAAATCACAGGAAATGAAGATGACCCTACTCCGCAACATGTTGCATGGTGAGCGGCTTGCAGATTCAAGCTTGTAAATAATTAAAAGCAAACAGTAGTCCACATTGAAAAATGTAGATACAGTCCTGGACCACCAAAGCTGCCCCTCTAAACTAGATGGAATAGAATTGACTTGCTAACTAAAATAAGCAAACTAAGAAGAGCTTACATGGGACTATGGAAGAATGAAGAACAAATCCTAGCTGCACAAGGCAAAGTGCAGTGTGATAACACCTAAATACCATAAATAAACTGAATTCCTTGATTCATTATTCTGGGTGATCATGAACTCCATAAACAGAGCAAAACATTAAATGCTTAAAATGAATATCATTAAATCAATTGATATGATCACTGATGCTGACATCGCTGAGTAATGACAATTCACATAGCACATTTGCAGCGTTACTCATAATTTAGTGAAATGGAACTTCGTTTCAAGGGAATACAATCTACAATATTAAACTATCTTTACGATATGTAACTTGATCTACAGCACCTAAAAATAAACTAAGTATGAGAAAACACTGAAGCTAACCAAAGAGCAAAAACTCTCAAAAAAGACCAAAAGAGTAAACATTAAATACCATAAATAAACTGAATTCCTTGATTCATTATTGTGGGTAATCATGAACTCCATAAACAGAGCAAAACATTAAATGCTTAAAATGTATACTATTAAATCAAGTGATATGATCACTGACGCTGACATCGCTGCATAATGACAATTCACATAGCACATGTGCAGTGTTACTCATAATTTAGTAAAATGAAACTTCTTTTCAAGGGAAATACAATCTACAATATTAAATTAGCTTTACCATATGTAATTTGATCTACAGCACCTAAAAATAAACTAAGTATGAGAAAACACTGAAGCTAACCAAAGAGCAAAAACACTCAAAAAAAACCAAAAGAGTAAAATGTAGAATGTTTAATAGCCGTAGTGCAGTACCCAATACATTTGCAAGGAACTAGAACTGTAATAATACAGATACAAGCATGTATATTACAAAGTATATAAAAGGATGAAGATGCAACTGGAAAATAAAAAGAGGTAGCTAGAAAAATAAAGTAATATACAAAGTTTGTTTACAAGACAATTGATGTTACCTCTGTATTGCTTCCAGGACCCAATGAAAAAGCATCTTGTGACAAAATTATAAACAATTGACTTGCAATAGCAGGAAAGACATCCTCCATTATGCCACTCGCCAAAGAATTAAATTTGCATATTATTTGGTTTATTAGCACAAGAAAATCCACCATATCTTTCGCCTGCATAAAGATAACAATGATGAGAGAACCAGGAAAAACATTTTCAAAAACAGAATTGGGCCAAAAATCAAGTGTTGTAAGAATCTCTTGATTTTTTCTTATGTTAGCAAAGAATACACTGCTGATAAGACATTCCATGAAATAGTTATATGGGGCTGAAGGGGTAGGTGAGGCCAAGATTAGCATTGCCAATTGGCCATGCTAAGTGAACTCTAAGATGAGCTCAATTGAGTGGAAAGAAAAACTAGAATTTGGTGGTAGTTCATGTCTTAATCCTGCTCAAAACACAGCAATCACAGAGAAGAGACAGTTATAGTGCCACAAGCACAAAGCTACCACAACAGCCAGAAAAGTTGAGAACCAAGAAAAAGTCACTACCATTAAAAGAAGGAACTATCATTAAAAGATGGAATACCTCATTCTCCAAAAGCAATTGTCTTAGCGCAACTGGAAGACATGGAAGCACAGAATTTCCTAATATCTCAATCATGCGGTGAAGAAAGGATGTGATCTGCGTGCACATAAGTTACCGAAGTGAATAGTTGTCAAAGCAGTCAACTTGAGAGGAGTAGGTTGACGTTTACCTTACATCGCAGAGGCCTCACATCAGGAAACAGGACAAGAACTTCCAAAACAACATCAAGAGTCTGAACACAAGATAATGAAAAAACTTAGCATCAGAAGAAGTAGCAAGAAATAGCAAGATAAGGGCTACAAAAGTGTCTGAAGAAACTTGGAATGAAGTACACAGATCATACTTTCTTGAACATGGCCCCAATAGTGGGCCTACTTCCCATCACGAGGCGCTCATTGAAGCCCTACCAGAAAACGAACAACATCCAGTAAGCAGGAGGTCTACAGATAAATGGCTTTCCACATACAATTAACTAAAAATTCACTCGCTGATCACATCACAGCAACATATTAAGAATATAAAAACATCCAGAAATTACTACATAGTGCTGAACCACCCACTTTCCAAAATGCCACACATATTTCACAGACTGTGACATTGCTCATTGCTTACGAAGTGTAAGTACAAATCATACCTTGCTGACCATATTCAATGCAACAATAATCTGTTGAAGGCTTGACAATTTTGAAGATGATTCCTCAAGTCCTTGTGCTTTGATATCCATAACAAGTGACTCAATCTGGTTTGTTTTTCAAGCAACATTAAATACCAACCCTCCTAAACCCATCATACTAAGCAAAAACAACCAATTCACCTGATGGCACAGAGGATTCAGCAAAGTTGTCAAGCACTGCACCTGCTTCTCCGGTGATATTTCTTCAATGCCAATCAATAATCCTATAGCCTAAAATCAGAATATACATTGGTCCAACTTCAGCATTTCCATTATAAACCATATAAACAGCTATGTGAAGGTACATTGGCTTAAACATATGCGCACATCACACCTCAAAAATTTGGCTGCCATCCTCTGAGCTGGAGAACTTCACATCTTTGTGTGCCCAATCCGTAGTAGTGAACTGCCCTACTACGTCTTGTAAGCTCTGTCAATTCACAGACATATACAACCTCAGTTCTAGAACAGGAAACTAAATAAACATGCCACCGGCCACTGTTGAAATAGAGAAGACAATACCTGCAAAATGTTATCTAGGTAAGGCACTAGCTTTGTCTTCAGCAACTTCACGGCTCTCATGAACAGGTAACCTGCACGCCGACTCACATGGGTATTCGGGTGGTGTATGCCACGTTCATCCAAGAACGCGGCAAGCATGTGAGGTACATACTGCACATTCTCCTGCGCAAACTTCATGTAGCGAGTGATCGTCTCCAGATACACCAATGCAACTAAGCGATGCGTGTTGCATGAGAACCTTGCCGAAAGGAGCATGGGCACAAGCTCCCCAAGCAGCCCAGTCCCATTCCTAATCTCCTCCTCACCCACTGCCTCCCCAAACCGATATAACAGTGTGAGTGCAACTTCCACATCCTCCACACTAGCTTCGGGCGAGGAGAGTGCAGTGACAAGCAACCCTCTTATAAACACCTGAGCTGCAGCTGGTGCCACACGACAAATGCTCCGGAACAATGCAACCAAATCCTTCCTATGCTCGGCCATCTGGTCCTCCTCCTCTTTTCCAATCTTATCGAGCACATCAAGATTCCTCCTATATGCCGGATCATATGCCATCTGCACCCGTAACACCTCCAAGATCCTCCCCAAGTTACCCAGCTGCTTCTTAGATGGTGCCTTCATCACTCCCACATACCCAGCCAAGAACTCAAGCACCAAACCAGCATCTACCTCTTCATCATCACAACTCTCAGCGGCCGCAAACACAGCGGGTAAGACCTCTTCCAGCATTTCCAGTGCCACAGAACCATCAGCATCACCCAAGCCTAGCCGGCGATAACACTCCAGAGCCTCAGCTGCATACGTCGTCACCAAAGGTGCCATCTTTAACCCAATGTCAGGGCTCCCAAGCCCCCGCCGCACGAGCAGGAGCGACCTCAGCAGCGCCACCTTCGCCCTGGCGTCCATCCTCTTTGCCACCACGGCACAGAGGCACCCCACAGCCGCCGCCGCAAGCGGGGCAGCACTTGCAGGGGATAGCGCGATGTCAAACAGCAGCGGCACGAACAGGTCGTTTGCGACCAGCGCGACATCGATCCAGGCTATACACCTGCGGGCCGCGTCGAGGGCGATGGCCGCCGCTGCCGGGTCGGCGGCGCGGAGGGAGGCCGCGGCATCGTGCCAGTGGCGCGCGATCTGGGGCACGCACTGCGCGCGCATGGCGTCCTTGACGCGCGCGGCATCGGCGGCCTCCTCGGCGCTGCGGGGGTACTCCTGCGAGAGCAGGTCGTCGTCCAGGGACACAAGGACGCGCGCGAACATATCAGTGGGAGCGGGCTGCGGCGGCGGCGGCGGGAGAAGGTCGAGGAAATAGGAGGCGTGCGCGTGGGGGTACTCGAGGCGGACGAGTAGGGCGATGAGCTGCGCAAGCTTGTTGCGGAGGAAGGGAGGGGAGCTGTAAGGGGATAGAGAGAGGAGAGAACCGCGGAGGACGGCGAGGTCGTCGGCGGATGCGAAGCGGCCGCGGAGGAGGGCGTCGTGGAGGGACTGGAGGCACCAGAAGTGGACCTGCGCATGTGGCGACGACGCGAGGCCGGCGAGGCAGAGGCGGAGGAGCGCCACAGGCGGCGACTCGGCGCGGGCGAGGTCGCAGAAGGCGAGCGCCTCGGCGCGGACGGCCGGGGAGGCGGCGGCGGCCGCCGGCGAGTCGGAGGCAAGTAGGATGGCCTTCTCGAGGTCGTCCATGGCGTGGGGGAGACGGAGGCGGTGGTGGGATTATATAGGGGAGGGTTTGCTTTTGTTAAGCTTTTGCTCTTTGTTGTTTGTTTTGCTTTGGTTGCTGGGTTTGGGCTGCTGTCTCAGTTTTTGGTGGCTTTGCAAAGGGTTTTGGAAGCACAAAAATTATGAGGAGTTGTCTATTTTTTTCTTCTTATTTGGATAGTATATTTATTATTTAGTATCAGTGTTTGTCAAGTAAGATCGATTGCATTCGTAGATATGATTTTTGTGGGAGGTTACATGTACTTTACGCTGTTAAATTATAGCGGGAGATTGCATGTGTTTTATATTGTCTGTTATGATTATAGTGCGAGATTGCATGTATTTTGGATTGTCTGATTCGAAAATCGACATTTTAGCTTAAGTTATGGATAAAAACTATCTTCATAATGATTGTCTTGATGCACTGATTGTAGCAGGAAACTGCATGTGTTTTATATTGTCTGATTGGAGAATCAATGTTGTAGCTTAAGTTATGGATAAAAGAACTGCTACCACAGTATTCACTCGAAAAATTGATTTTTTGTTCTGATAGACTACATAATTATATAGTTGTAATATAACTGTGATGCATCTGAATTCCTATTTAGGAGTGTTTAATTTCTAAAAAAAAAATTGTATAAGAGGAAATAAGCCTAGGGCTAACTTTTAAACTCAAGTTATCCGAAGCAAGACATAGGTATATCTTTTTTTCTTGTGGATACACGCGTTAATTATTTTTTGGATTTATGTAGTTGTTAAGATTTTGCTTGCTTCCAATTTATTGATGCTTAATACCGCACAAATTATAGCTACGTGATAATAATCTCAGGGCCCCCAGTGAGTTCACTCCCTACAGCGAACCATGATCGGGTTACCAGCTTACCATGCCATTTCTAGCCCTAGTTGGTTCGTCTATAGCGGTGGACAAAGGCCAGGTCTCGAGTTTTTAGTTTTAACCTTTGTAAAACATAATGTAAATAATCTAATTTTCATCTTTTGCTTAGGACTCGTTTGAAATACAAGAAACAAAAACATATGCATATCACAAGTACAGGAATTGAATGTTTTAATTAAATTCATAGGAAAGTTTAAACACAGGAATTGTTTAAAATGATTGTTTGTAAAATAATATAGAAATTTTGTTTTCAACCAAAAAACAAAGAAAAATTTTCATAAAACTCGACCTCATTTTTTGTCTTCTTTAAAATTCCTCCAAAAGAAATCATTCTAGAGGAACTTTGTAGGAATTTTATGTACTTTTTTTTTAACACCACACAAAGAAAACTTCTCTTAGAACTCAAATCTTCTAAATTTTCTTCATTTTTTCTCCGTTCCAAACACCCCTCAATGAATCGGATGGCACACCTTAGGTCTTCCTTAAAAAAAAAGTGCCTTTCTCAAAATCTCAATCATATAATCAGAAACTGAATTATATAAATTAATATATAAGAGAAATAAGGTGGTCAATCATGTTATAAAAAATTTAAAACTTCTTACCTATCTTGATTACTTGTCTAAATATAGGAAAAAGCACATCTTTTTCCTTCTCAGAAGTGCAGACCGTGTCCATTCAAACTAAAAATAATATATATATATATATATATATATATATATATATATATATATATATATATATATATCAATTGAGGAACTTTGCATTTTTTAGCTGTTGATAAGTTGATAAGCTTTTAATGGTTGTATCACGTGCTATGTGAATATGTCAATGGTGATAATTATATACCTTATTATTACTATATTAAAAAATGATAATAACTCTGTGATCCATGAATTTATCACAAAAGTGGAAGTAAATCAACATTTTGACGAATACCCTATGTTGGAAATCATATATAGATATACAGCTGAGGCACTAACTCATCCTCATGTGCGACCACATCGACTAAGCGTTCATCACCGTTCAATTGGCGTTTTCGATTCATCTACGTCGTTTGCGTGGAGCTCGCCGCGTCACCCACGTCTTCACCACGTTCCTATCCGCCTGATTGGCCATCCCATTTCATCTGCACCAACCATGTGGACCGCACTACCCACTTTGTGTGGCACTATTTGAATATTGTGCCCATGTTGGGTCACATTGTCGATTCATTCATGGCCCACGTTAAGTCACATCGTCCCTTCATTCGTAACCGTTCGATCGGCGCCTCCGCTTCATCTGGGCGGTCGAACGTACTCCTCCTCAGTCCAGCTATTTTCCACATTCGACCAATAGTTCTAGTTCCACCAGATAGTCAAATTCAACCAGAAACACTGTTTCACAAATTTGCCCAATGCCAAACCTGCTGAATCGACAAAAAAGACAAAATATTTGACCAAGATAACCAAAATGCGACCATCAAGGAAAACAAACCTGTGATTCGACCAGGTTGGTGCACCCAAGTTTTTTTTAAGTGCCACGTCCAAAAGCACAAACCATGTGACCAACACAAAAAAACAAAACTCTGCTTCGATCAAGCAAGAAAAACATTAAATCGACCAGAAACAATATAATAGTAGCACAAAACCGCTTATTTGACCAGATGAAAAATGACTAGCGAATCTTGAGAATCAAGCCATAACTTTACAAATAAATCCTCTCATTCGACCACATTCGACCACAATGAAACAAGGTCAACACAAAGTCAAAACTATTGATTCGACCAGACAGAGAAAACGGCCAGTGAACCTCGAAAATCACACCAGAAAATTACTGCTAACACTTATAGTGATACTACCACTCTGGTACGACCAATTTTTTTATTGTCACGTCGAATTATCTGTTTCAATTATTTGATTAGTTCTTTTATTTTCATGACCATTATTTTTACTGTGACGAATACTGCTAGTACAAGATCTGGTCATGGTTGCTTAGTTCAAAACTGGTCGTTTACGCACAAGTACTAGTCGTGATCGTCAAATCCAAAAAAAAAATTATCAGAACAAGTCTGATCGCAGTCGTTTATTTCAAAACTGATCATACTAGACCAACACAGTTTTAACAATTACAACCCTTTTTCATGGTCGTTCAGCGCGAAACTGATCGAATAAGGACAAGATTGGTCATGATCGTGCACTTCAAAATTGATTATATCAACGTATAACATGAACATAATCATTCAATTATAAATACAATATCTTATTATCAACAAATCTATTTTCTTAATATCCGCAACAACGCGCGGGAGCCAACCTAGTTACATAAACGCTTTGACAATCGAATCCCATTGGGAGATCAACTAATGGATTGGTGAATTAATGTCCTCCAATTTGTAAATGGTAGACTCATATGTCTTTCATTAGATCTTCTAGTAGATAAATCATTCTGGATTTGTTGTATGATATAAAGGATATAACTTATTTAATCATATTGTACAATATAAGGTGTCCTTTTTTACTCATCTTTATCTATTTTTTTGTTGTTTGTATCATTTATAAGTTATGACTAATCACTCACATTAATATTCTCTCTCGTTTTTAAAGTATTTATGAGCGAGTGTGGTTTAGTCATATTATCATTGTTATTTTGATCTTATAATTTTCTTAATCATAAAATATACCTTATATTTTTATAATAGATAAAATACAAAATTTGTTTGAGTACCATGCCCTCTAGCACGGCCCAGTTTCTATTGTTCTTCTGATTGACCATTGATCCTTATAACCGAACTATATAGTGCAAATTAGAGATACGTAGGCGTAGATCGAGTGCATAAATTAAACATGAGAATTTAATGTAGGCATGAATTAATTTTTATGAAAAAGTTTGTAAAATCTATTTTGTATATGGAGTCTTTTGAGCTAAAAAAGAATATATAGTGCGGAAAGACAGCAGAGTGCATTGAGCAAGTTCCGAGATGCTGCTGATTATGGGTTTCAGGGAGGAAATGACAGCGTGGTTTTCGCATACCGGCGACAAGACTGGCTCGCTCGGCTACTCCTCCGATTATTATATGACCTTGAGACACACATTGCATATTCTAGAGGTCGTTTAGTCGATGATCTCGGATAAACTTGCTTCAGATGAGATATGATAAAAACATATTTGGATTACTATAAAAATACTTTCACATCATGCCTGGATAGGTTTAGCCTAGTTCCCATCTCTAGTCGTGCCTAGCAACCCCAAGCCCTAATCAATCAAAATTGAAAACCAGAATCCAAGCACACTGGAGAAGCCCACTTCACTAGAGGTGAAATATAAATATAGATTATTTGAGACATCTTATCGAATTTGACAACATACGAATATGATTAAGAATTTTGCATCTAAAATAATTTTTTTTTCTCTATCCGCATTCCTATCTGAATCCAGCAAAAAATATTTATATCCGTATCCGAATTAGACAAAATCTGACAAAATGATATACTTGCATATTTGAATTCAAATCTAAATACTATTTTTATAAAATACTTGTCTAAATTTGCAGTATAGCAATTTTGTGATCAAATTTTTTACACGAATAATATGACTATCATACAAATTCATTCAAAATATTATTTTTTGATTTAAAATGAGTTAATTCTAAATTTTGTACAAATAAAATAATGAAATTAGAAGAATATTAGTAGTATCCAATAAAATCTGAAATTCAATCCAAAATAAAAGACAATCCAAATTGAATCTTTATCGGACTCAAACCCGGGCATAGTGGAATTCAAACCTAAATTCAATTTAAAAATATGGATACAGATATAATTTGACTAATATCTGATCTATTTTCAGCCACACACACTCTACTGCCAGAATTGTTTCTTTTGTAAAATAAATTCTTTGCTTTGTTAGTTTGGACCAAAATATTCTGATGGTCGCAAAATCTTACGTCCCAGTAACAAAATCTTTGGGGGAATGTTTAGTTGATTACTATAACCTGTCATACATTTGATTCTAAAGGTGTCATATCTGTCGCATGACTGCATCTAAGGCAAATTAGGCCGCTTATCTTTTGACTAATAACATGGTAAAAATGTGTCTTATAGCGCAGTGCTCAATTTACGTATCATATTTTTAGTAAAAGAAAAATGTGGACAGAGATCTTAAAAAATTGTCTAATGAAATATAATATGCCTAGCTCTGATATAATAATCAAAATAATAGTCTAATTAGATTCCACGGTCTTACTTAAAACATGACAACCTGGCCACAAATCTACTACAGGAAAAGGCGCAGCTCCCAAATAATTATGCTCAGCCCAATAGCCCCATACAAACAACCTCCACTGAAATTGGGCCCCGCCTAATAGCCCAATGCAAACAACCTCTACTGAAATTGGGCCCGTCTCAATAGCGCATTCCATTCCACACTCTCACCTCACCTCACGAGAAACCCTAGAAACCCACATCGAATGGCTCCCACTCCTCCACTTCCCATCCAACGGCCACCACGCCCCACGCCTTTCCTATAAAACTCTCCCACACCCCACCCCTAGGGTTTCCTTCCACACTCCCACCTCCGCCTCCACCTCCCCAGAGCCTCCCCTGGTAGGTCAGTCTCCGGCTGCCATGACGACGCGCTTCAAGAAGAACCGCAAGAAGCGCGGCCACGTGTCGGCGGGGCACGGCCGTATCGGTAAGCACCGGAAGCACCCGGGTGGTCGCGGTAACGCCGGAGGCATGCACCACCACCGCATCCTCTTCGACAAGTACCATCCTGGCTACTTCGGCAAGGTCGGTATGCGCTACTTCCACAAGCTCCGCAACAAGTTCCACTGCCCGACCGTGAACGTGGAGCGGCTGTGGTCGATGGTGCCGGCCGAGAAGGCGGTGGAGGCCGGCGGCGGCAAGGCGCCGGTGGTGGACGTGACGCAGTTTGGGTACTTCAAGGTGCTCGGCAAGGGGATGCTGCCGCCGGAGAGGCCCATCGTCGTCAAGGCCAAGCTCATCTCCAAGATCGCGGAGAAGAAGATCAAGTCGGCTGGCGGCGCCGTCGTGCTCACCGCCTAGGGTTGGTCTGATCAAGTCCTTTCTCTCGGTTTTGGGATCTAAAGTAGTAGTTTTATCTCTCGCTCTTTGCGTCCAAGACTTGATTAGTTGTTATTTTTGTTAAATGGTTCATGCATGCTATGGCAGTGGCTTTATGAGGATTTTTGCACTAAGTGATGCCAGTTTATATCAGAATTTGAGATATATGAATGCTATCTTCCGTTATTCTTCATGTTTTGTTTGATTTGTATCATGATGCATCCACTCCTGCCGCCTTTCGATGTTTAGAAGTCTGAATTTTGTGTTAGCATTTGTTGGATTGTATCATTGTTAGAAATGATGTGAAATGTGATAACGCTGTATTATGCGTTCACGTGTAGTGCTAGTCTCTACGTAGTTGTTTGGTACAACCTTAGATTTGGATAAATTTTTTTGTCAGTTAAAATGGAAATGATGTGCATTGAGACGAGTAGTAGAACTTCTTTTAGTAAACATGTGGTTAAATGGCTGGGATTATATGAAGTTCATAGTGCTGCTGTATGGCATGCAGCGAACTTTAGAAATTGGAAGGTTGGTTGTGATTGAATTGTGTGAATGTGACTGAATATGGGACTGGATCATAGTTAGGGAGCTAATATTTAGTTGCCCAGATTAGTGTTCTTTTTTGGTGTTAACATACTAATCCAGTCCCAAAACATGCTGTATTTTGTCTTCCTATGCATCTGTTAGTGGTGATTGTTGCCGCTGTTATGTGCCATTCAGAGTTACACTGAGAAATGTGATCTGGTTCTGCATGGTAGATTTATAAAGGCAACGCAGTGAGGTATTGGTACTTCAGTATTTAGTAAACTGTCAATAGAATCTATTTGAATAAAATGTAGCTTGGACTCTTCGAGTATCACAGAAAATAGATTGATACTATAATATAGATCTCAAGGAGGAATTTGAGGATAGATTGATACTATATATCTTCATAGCTAGTGAGATGATATACGGATGACACTGTTTTGAGTGGATGGCTGCGTTAGTGCTTATAGTAGGCGTGCCTGCCTGTCTTGGTCTTCTACCCGATGCAGGTCAGGGCTTATAAAATTCTTTTGTGTCATCCGATTGGCAGCTTGATATCCGTTGTGCCGTCTATTGATATTTGTACTCGAAAGTCAAATCATTTTCACTGGACGATCATGTAACACCTGTCCCAGTGTGTGTAGTCTCATACACCAAAGTGCATCGGTGTAGTTTCAGTGGCTGATGATCATAGCACACGGTAGAGATCAGCCACTCTGCCACTGGACCTGAACAAAAGAATGGCATTGCCTGCTTGACTAGGACAACCGAGCATTCATTAGGCCAATAGCATTGGTCCGTTGGAGTGTTCGACCCAAAAACTGGGTTTAGCCCGTCTTAGTCTAGTCTCATCTTATCTCTACTAAAAAAAATGACAATTTATTTTTTTTTAAATATATCTGTAGTAACATCTGTTGTATCGAAAATACACCGCACTCCACCCCTAACCCTAACCATCACCACCACCACCACCAACAACCATTTTCTTTTGAAATCTATGCTTAGTAGTTCTGTCTAGTATATTTCTAACATAACAACTTATGTGTCTACAATCTACGTCTTATCATTGAGATATATTTAATATTGCTCATCTACAAAGCTCAGATATATAATACATCATTTATCTCTCCAAAACTCAAACACTAACAAATCTACCGTTAAAATGCATCTGCTCTTTTCCCCTTGTCTTTTTTAAGCTAATTCATCATCTTTTGGGTCATCATGAAAGATGATGAAAGACTGCACATGAAGCTTGCTCCCCCGTAGAAGCTAAAAAGACCAATCGGATCACGCAATATAAAATAGATTATATGGCTGATTATGTGTTTTTTTTATTAATAACTCACATAGAATAATCATTTACAAAAATAATCCATAGTTCGAAAATTTTACAGAAATAAACCGTCACGTCACTTGTTGATTGCCACAGCACTCGACAAACTACCTGTCGTATGGAAAGGGCTTGTTGAGTGTCTAGGACTCGACAAAGTTCTGTACCATGAACGGAACTCAACAAGTTGCTTCTTATTACCCTGCAGTGCCAATAAGTTAACTAGCTAAAACACCTCTCTCTCACCCCGCCCTAAGTTTGAATCAGCAATCGACATGGCCGTACTCTCAAAAAATAATTTTAATTGTGGCTAACAGGATTCGAATCCAAGCCGGAGGTGAGAGAGGAGAGTCTTAGCCTGCTCGACTAAAAATCGTTTGTGTCGTGGTATAAAAAATATCTCGGCAGATTTGATGACGTGCGCAACACGTGTTCCTCAACGCGTGCTGACCGTGTGACGGGTCACCCCGCGTTGGACAATCTCAGAGATTGACACAAGGGTTTATACAGGTTCAGGCCTCAGTGGAGGTCCTAGTCCTGTCGACGTGCTCCCGACACGTGTCGGCTAGGGGGATCTCTCCCAGAGAGAGGGTTCCAGAGCACGTCTATTAGTTTTTATGATTGGAGTCAAATGAATGTCTTAGGTTACAAAAGAGGGTTACAAGGGTATATATAGACCCCAAAAGAAGCAAATTACTAAACTACTCCTGCTACAACCGTAGGATTGAGGGCAAAACGGTCTTTTGACGAGGTCCAGGGCACCGATTTCGGACACGTGGCGGCCCTCGAAATCAGTGCCCATCAGGGGAGCGCCGGGAGAAATCTCCCCTGAGCCCGGAGGAGGGGCTCCGGGAGGGGCTCCGGGAGAGGTCTCCCCCGAGCCCGGAGAAGATGCGCCGGGGGAAGCCTCCCCCTGGCCTGGAGAAGGGGCTCCGGGAGAGGGCTCTCCTAACCCGGGGGAGGGGCTCCGGGGGAAGTCTCTCCCAAGCCCGGAGGAGGGACTCCGGGAGAAGTCTTCCCCGGCCCGGAGAAGATACGCAAGAATGAGGGGGCTCCTCCTCCCGTCCTTGGGCGATTGTTGATATTGCTAGTATTTTCCCCCAACAGTTTGCTAATTTATTAGAACTACACAAGATAATAATAAGTAATTTGTCAAATGTTGGGCACTCAATAAACTTTTTCCACGCCACAAGTAGCTTGTCGAGTGCCCAACACTCAACAGGCTGATGTGACAGTCTATTTCTGTAAAATTTTCGAACTGTGAGTTATTTTTGTAAATGATTATTTTATATAAGTTATTAATAAAAAAAAAACTCTGATTATGGTATGTAAGTGGTATGATTTTATTGCCATGAAAAATACTATGAACAAGAAGACCCCAACGAAAACAGCTACCGGAGTAAAAGACGTCTCAGCCTGCCTTTGCCAAACTGGCAAGCAATCTCTGCCCACACGCACAAGCAACATAACACATGCGCTTCGTTTTAGAATTAGAATTGACCTCTCATTGCGTGACATGTGGATCATGACCTCTATGGCCCCACTTGTCATGCATAAGTAGAAAGGATGAAGTACGCATGGTAAGTGGATGAAGCACAGCTGCCCTCCCTACCGGCAAAATTTCATATACTCTTTTTGTCTTTCCATCTTTTTATTGAAGTATTAAATGACTAATTGACTTATGAGATGTTTGATTGAGTTTTATTTAAATTTATTGATCAAAATAAATTCAAATTATGAATAAATACTAGCTTATTTTGGACTTAAAAGAGGGGTTATGGTTTTATCCAATACAATAACCTACAGCCTCAAATCTTCCACTTATTGGACTTCTTATTGTGCTCTTTTTTTCACATCTCTTATCAAATAAGACAGTTTTTTATCAAGCAATTTTTTCATCCTATAATTAAGGTCAAACTTGATTACAACTATCCAACAAATCAATTGCTTGTGGTTTAAGTTGTAGGGTCTAACAATCACCTCCTATAGGTTTCAATTTATACATGGCTTACAGTGAAAGGGGAAGCTCAACTTGTAGCATAAGCTAAAAAAACGCTATTCGTTTGACCATAGTTTCATATTACCCATAATCTAAAGTAGATAATAGGTGAATTAGGTCCCTAACCATATGCTTACAAGTCTTGAATTAAAAATAGTTCTCCCAAAAGTTTATTTTATAAGATGCAAAATGTAAAAATATTGACTGAAACACTATTTTCAACTTTGTGACATCTTTGGCAAAATTCACGTGAAAAGCTTGGGAATTACGACTACAACACACGAAGGTCTTCTCTTCTTCTTGATTTATACTATTTTTTAGTAAGTAGATATATTTTTTTTTCACCACAGCGCAATACTTGATCGGTGCGATTTATAGAATGTCCAAGTTTAAGTTTTAACCGCTTCTCCAGAGAAAGAAAAGTATAAAATGAGGTCTAAAGCGCAAAAATCACCAACTACACCCCCGCGCGCCAAACTTTTCCTTCCACGCCTCTCTCTCTCTCTCTCTCACACACACACACCTAATCGGATCCGTTCGATTCCAACTCCAAGTAACCAAACCCGTTAAGTATTGGCGGGTCCGGAGCCATGCCGCCGGCGATCATCTGTTCGGTCAAATGCCGCACCCACCACCGCCTCTCTCTGTGGCCGCCGACGCCGCCCCCCGGGGCCCTGGAGCTGGCGCGCGTGCCGTCCGCCGGCGAGCCGTGCTCGGCGCGGTGCCGAAGCCCGCTGTCCCTAACCTTCGCGCTCGCCGCCGACCCCCTGGAGCCTCGGTCCGCGAGGCGGACGCGCGAGGCGGCGCTGCTCGCCGGCGCCCAGTCGAGGCACGGGATCTTCTGCGACGAGCTCGTCAGGAAGGCGTTCTCCGCGGCGGAGGCGGCTCACCGCGGGCAGGTGTTCGACCATATCCCTCCTCCTTGCGGTTTTTATTTGCATTTGATGTGGGATATTGGAGCAACTGAAGTGCGTTTCTCTAGATGCGCGCGAGCGGAGACCCCTACCTGCAGCATTGTGTGGAGACGGCGGTGCTGCTTGCGGAGATCGGTGCAGGCCCTGCCGTCGTCGCCGCCGGGCTGCTGCACGACACGGTGGACGACGCAGGCCTGGATTACGGTTTCATCTCCGAGCAGTTCGGTGCCGCCGTGGCCGACCTTGTCGAGGGGGTAAGCTTCTTTTAGCTACTAGCCGAGTAATTGTTATTTGGATGTAATGAACAATCTCATTAGCTTACTAATAATTGTTAATATATAGGTGTAAATGTTTCTTTTTTACCATCTTTGTGCATTGTGTGACACTGAGTTACTTTTGTGTTATTTAAGAGAACTCTTTTTAGAAGTACTTTGTTGCTGCACCATTAATCCATTATATCAATAACACAACAAATCAGAGCCTCTTCCTTGATAGACCCTTATGTCAGCAACACAACAAATCAGGAGTGGATTCTGCTCAGGTGTGTGGTGCTGATCCTGATATACTACATGTCCTAATTATATTTGAAGAAGCAGAAGAAATAATGCGCATCGCAAAATCCCAGATAGTTACTTGCCACACACTTGAGCATAGTCCAATCAGAGCTGAAGCACAATATTACAAAGGTCTGTGCAGATATCTTTATATGGACCCATCTCTTCTTTTCTTTTTATGTTTCTTGATTTGCTTGGAATGGGAAGTGGATGATGATAGGTACAGATTGTGACTTCCAGCACTTAAGATTTTTACTTTATTTGTGGAGCTTCTGGAGGAAAATTTTCTTATGTCTATCTAAGGTGGTATTGGGTTAACATCACTTCTTTGTTATCTTAGGCTCCTGCTGACTGCTAGGATTGACTTATGTTTGAAAGTACAATCTGCTCCTACTTTCTAGTTGGTTATCAGACCCAGTCAGATGGTACAGTTTGGTAATTTCTATTGCCTATTCTTTTCGTTGTCATCTTTTGGTGAATGGTTTGTGTAGTTTATGTTTGTTGCACTGATTTACTTGGAGGACTACATTGTTTGTTTCGCTACTTGTTACCAGCTGTTTGGAGTCAAAATTTACAACTACATGTGGAGGACACAGTTCAAAATGAGATCCTGAGTATATCATCAAATTGACTGAATTTTAGTTATCTGGCCATATTTGTAGGTCTCAAAGCTAAGTCACTTGAGCAAACTTGCTCGTAGAAATGATACTGCCAGTAGAATTGATGAAGCTGGCAGGTTACGTACGGTCTTTCTTGCAATGGAAGATGCAAGAGCTGTGCTCATCAAACTTGCTGACAGGCTACACAACATGAGAACATTGAATTCTTTGCCAAAGATCAAACAGCAGTGCTTTGCAAAGGAAACATTGGAGATCTTTGCACCCTTGGCCAATCAGTTGGGGATCTTGAACTGGAAGGAACAACTTGAAACTTTGTGCTTCAAGTATCTTTACCCAGAGCAATTCGAAGAACTGTCATCCAACCTCCTCGAATTCTATAATACAGATATGATTGCAGCTGCCATAAGGCGACTGGAACAAGCCCTTCAGGTGAGAGGACTATCCTATCATGCCATATCAGGGAGACACAAGAGCATCTACAGCATCTACAGCAAGATGGTAAGGTAATCTCATGTACCACGATCTTGCATATGCATACTACAAAGTGTTAAATAATTGTACATTGTTTTCAGTTCTATTGTTAATGAATTTACACAAAGCATTCTACAAATGCAACTAAGCCGTGTGAACTTCAACCAAACACCTCCAAGAAAGCTTGCTAGCCTTAATGTATCACTGGATGTGCTTATGTGATTCCACTTGATTGTAGGAAGAAGCTGGCCATGGATGAAATCTATGACATACATGGTGTGCGCGTGATACTTGAGAATAAAGTTGATTGTTTCATGGTGCTAGAGGTTGTCCATCACTTGTGGCCCAGAGTTCCTGGAAAGTTCAAAGACTACATCAGCAGCCCCAAACCAAATGGGTATGGTAATGTGAAACTGTGCTAATATGCAAATTACAAATCATCATTCCTGTTGAATTATTTGTTAACTTGTAGGTATCAATCCCTGCACACTGTCGTCCTCAGTGAAGAGCCACTACCATTAGAGATCCAAATTCGTACTAGGGATATGCATTTGCAGGCGGAGTTAGGAATTGCTGCGCACTGGAGATACAAGGAAGGCGATCGAGATTATTCTTCATATGTTCCTCAGATGGTCGAATGGGTTAGATGGGTTGTTACCTGGCAGTTCGAGACATTGCACATAGCTTGCCCTTCATCTCTTGGGTGTGAAACTTCAGCGAGGCCAACATGCACCTTCCCTTCTCACACTGATGATTGCCCCTTCTCTTACACGAAAAGATACAACCACAATGGACCAATTCTTGTTATATTACTGGAGAATGAAAAGGCTGAGTACCTTTAATGCTTTTGAAGTTGTACAAAGTCATTAGCCAAAGTTCCAATTTGTTCATTAGATCTGTTGTCTTGCTGGTTCTTCAGTAAGAAAACTGAAGCTTTTTGTGTTTTCAGATGTCAGTGCAAGAACTCCCCCAAAGTTCAACAATACTGGACCTATTGGACCGAACGTCTGGCTACGACATGCGATTGAGGATGAGGTTAAACTGCCGGATCGTCCACAACTTGAATCAGGAGTTAAAAATGGGTGATGTGGTTGAATTGATCCCTTTAATCCCACACAAATCCTTCACAGGCCATAGGAGGGAGTTCCAGCAAAGGCTTGATCACCGTTTCGCAGCTTCACAGCCTTGACAACTTGAGAAGACAAGACTCATGTAAATATACACATGACACGCTTATCAATCATGTAAAAATTTAGGCGTTGCTAGTTTAACAAGATAGAAATGAGGAATTATCCTCCAAAAGCTCAAACGTTTCACTGTAAATTATTGTGTACATTTGGTCATATGTTTGTGTGAATAAAGCAAAAGAAGGTAACATGTAATGCATATTCTCGGTTTTGTTTAGGGAATTGCCCTCAGACCTCAGTAGAAGGCAGTGTACGCCTTTTCTCTCTTGAGAACACTTCTCACATGTACGGTTGAACTGATTACGATAATCTTATTAGTTCAATGTATTGGTAGAACGGAAAGTTTTTTTTTTTAATAAAAAATAGAAATTAATAAAATTTACGACGCCTGAGAGATTCGAACTCTCGCGGGGAAACCCCATGTACTTAGCAGGCACACGCCTTAACCACTCGGCCAAAGCGTCGTTGTTGTTGGTACTGTTAACACATATATTAATCAATAATTATACGCGCGGGTCATGCAGGGCTTCCTGCGGTGCATGGGGATAGGGGAGGCGCAATACGTGCCGGAGGCGCGCTTGGCGCGGCGCCGGACGCCGACACGTCCGCCTCGCCATCCAAGCCAAGGTCAACTTCTCCTGTTGCATATTGATCAAGGTCCTGATAAATGTGGATGATAAACTAGGCTGGATCTGAAAGTTGGTAACCATGGTGCTTCACATCTTCCACAACACAAGAGGATAATGACACAAATGTGCAAGCATTGGGTGGTAGTTATACTAGTACCAAGTATAAATGGAATGCACAACAGAGATAGACCCACCTCCTTAGTTGTTCGTGCATTTGGTGACCTGTACATTGCTCGCTTTAGATATATCGATACCTCTTGGGTTAATTCTTGTGTTTCTCCACTCACTGAGCAAATCTTTTGTGGAAAGCATGTGCTTTCTTCTCACAAATATAGTCAGCTTTTCGCCACTTTTCTAGAAGAAAATAGACTGACTTCTTGTACTCAGGTGTGGGAATGGGCTCAATAAATCTAGCGTCAAATAAGTGGATAGATTTATAGTCGAGATTTTAGAGAGTTCAAATATGTCTTAAAATCAAAAAAATTGAATTGGGTTTATCTGAATTTTAATAATAAAAAGACTGGGTTGGTGATACGAAATCTAATCAAAGAAATTGCAAAACAGCTTCAATAATTGGATCCTTTTTATGACCAGATCTTCATGGAGTTATAATCTCTAAGATAACTAAGATAATTTGGTTGATGACCTGATAAAAGAGGAAGCCAATCTTGTGTTAGTCGCACGGGACCTGCAACCAGACAATTACCCAACCACAACATGAGGTCAATCCACACAAATCAAGAACAAGTCTAGACTGCACGAGTTGAGTGAAAGATAAATCTTTCGTCTCGTTGCAAATTCCAGAGAATCCACAAGAACAAAGGTTAAGAGAATCCACTCTTAGAATACGAGATAACTCGCAAGTAGTAATGGCTATTTTCAACAATGAACAAAAGTTGTTTACATACAATTCCCTAGATGGTTATCTATACTAGAAACAATCCTTCTAGTTAAATGTAAAATCGAAAAGAGTTGCACTCTTTAGAGATGTGAACATAAGATGGATACATCGCCTAGATAAGAGAACTCATTTAAAAACAGAACTAATTATAGTGTGAACTCATAGTAGATGCATCTCTTCAAATAAAATTCGGCCAGCATCGTACCCATGCAATTATGGGCCATCTCTACTTAATATAAGCTTCATTTAAGACTTATAAACTGGTCCATATGCATGCATACTTGATTTGGATGGTTCAAGCCAGTAGCAACATGTCACGAGAGTTGTTTTAAGCTTGATGTAGCTTATCACTTTGTAAATCCATTGTTTCAGTAGCAACATACCTGAGTTTAATAAGAGAACAAGCAATGGGTAGTTCAACAAGATCACTATAATCAAACTGAATGGACATAAATGTAGGTTTGATTTGATCTTCCATAAATTTGGACATGCTTCTAGTTGTAGGTCTTTGGTAGCTTGTAATGTGAGTTACTTTTAGAAAGTGCATTATCATTTGGTGAGTTTTGGATGTCCACATCAGTTGGGTTGTTAGAATTGGCCGCTAGGTTAGAAAAGAGTTCAACTCATTGGCAAAAAAAAAGAATCTCAACAATTTGTGGGATAGCGAGAATATAATCATCTTAATTTTGAATTGCATATTAAAAAATCATAAATTAACAACAATAAAGAGTCATAAACTGACAATGGTGAATAATGTTTTGGCTCATCTTAAGAGTTGAAATGGGGCAAGATTGCATTGGGATTTTTTCTTTGGATGATTTGGGTTGAGTTGTTTCTAACTTAGTTTAGTAGAGTTGAATTGAGATTAAACCGAATACTAGAATTTATGGACTTAGTTGGGTCAGGACTGGACCTTGGTCCATTCTGCAGGCCTAATTGTGCTCTTCAAGATCTCCACAATCTTGCTTGCAGCTGAAAGTGTAGCCATACTGATGAATCACATGGTGGAACTCACAAAATGATCCATTAGTGATTGTTGGTAGAATTTTTTTTTTCTTTGTATTGTTAATGATCTGAATTCTGAAGCGATCTCCTTTGCATGTTTAAGTTGACCTAAGGTCCTCCCCAAAATTCATATGTACACAAGAATTCTACTGTTGCCTAACAAATCATTTTCACTTTTGACAGGTCCTCCTTTGAGTTGGCACATAGCCAAAATAAAATCCTTTTTACCCAAGTCAATTGCTCCTCCTCGTACCGACTGATCAGGATACGCTGTTGAGCCCAAACTATGAACAGGTCGAGGAACCGAGGACGACGACGACCAGGACGAAGGTTCCATGGGTAACCATGGAGCAATTGCACGTAGGCTAATTGCTATTCTTCAGTTCCTAGTGTTTCTTCCCCTCTTATTTATTTACTTGCCGTCATAATTCGCCATGAAACTTGAAATCGCAAGATTATGTGACTGCAAGAGCATTGATTGGGAAAGGAACAGATGTGTGATCAATACAGTTGTTGTACTTGCACTTCTTGTTTCTTGCAGATATGTTTGAATCTGACTCTTTTTCCTTCCAGTTAAATTGCTTGTATTCTGCCAAGTCTAGCAATTCATGCCGAACTGTTTATGGAGGAGACATGCTACCAATCTAACAGGAACCTTTAAAACGCACTACTATTTACCAACTAGTTGCATTGTGGCAAAACATCTTATCGGATAGATTACTGCACACATATTCTGGTATCAGGATGGCAGATTTCGACTTATTCAAACATCAAAAACCTTTCCATTGGCATGCAAACTCTTCCAATGGAAAACTATCGCCAACGCAAAAACACTACTAAATTCTCAGATTTTTCTCAAAGTATGGAGCTCGACAGCAGGATATCTCACATGCAAGGCCAATTGTGACACAGACAGGGATCCACCACAGCAAATCTAAGTCAGTTCGATTTCTAACTGGACCATCCTGATTAACGGGAAAAAAATAAAAAAAAATTGAATTTAGAAAATAAATAGAAAAAGGAATAAAATTATTAAGATTGAAGTATCAGTGGCCTCAATGGAAAAAAATATGTAAAAGCTATGAAAGCTATAGTGGAGCATTCTTATATTTAGACAGTTCCACGTTGCAGCAACAACCGATGAATGCATGTGAGAGACAGGCGGCCATTCGATTATTGATTGTGTTGGAGCAACAAAACGTAGGAACAGGGGAAGGAAGTGTCCTGGTTTGATAGTTGTTAAGCCAACAATCAGTTGTGTTCCCTCGAAGAAATGAAGCTTCGCTTAGTTTAGCGCTTACGAGCCACAGGCTGCTAACGCGCCAGGCCGGCTCGACCACAACTCATTCCGCCGGTTACACCCATACCGTGGCGTGCCACCCAACGGCTTCGACTTGACACTCCGACACGGCCCACAACAAATGATCGCACCAACACAGCCCGCCAAACAGTTGCGTCGTGACACTTATCGGGTCACCCATGCATGATTTGGGATGGCCCATTAAGAGCCCGACCCGTTTGACATCCTAGTTGCTACACTATTGTAATAGTTCTGCTTTCCTAAACTTCTTCTGCCATACGACTATAAATGTCCATGTTTGACTAAAAAATATAAGATTTATATTTTGATTGTTAGATTGTATGAAAAAATAATTGAGTTATATTCGTACTCTATAACAATTAATATTGTAATATATACATACACACACTAAGATTCTAACTGTAATGTCACACTATTTAATGATCATAGGTATCGTGTTGTGAAGTTTTGGTGATGGGACACTTGACATGTTTTAGATAGTCCTGTTCTCCTGACTCTGTACCTGAGTCGGACTCTGAAAGCGAGACTTGATAACCAGTCTTTGTCTCCCTGTTAAAAACCAAATAATACCAAATTAGTCGATCTCACGAAGACACACGTCAGCTTATAACACTAATACAAACCTAACTAGTAACTACTATAAACACCATCCCTGTTGAACTATACAACTAGGGCAAAAACTAGTCGTCCGCCTTAATTAGCTGCTCTCTCTCATGGCGATACTTAGCATCTCGCGGCTGCTGGACGCCTATTTCCGCCGCCGCTTCGCCGCGGCGGGCCTCGTCCCGGCGTCCGTCCCCCTCGACGGCGGCGCCACCAAGCTCCACTTTTGGTGGACCCCGCCGGGAGGAGCCTCGACGAAGAAGCCAATCCTCGTCCTCCTCCACGGCTTCGGGCCCCCGGCGACGTGGCAGTGGCGCCGGCAGGTGGGCCCGCTCTCCCGCCGCTTCCGCCTCATCGTGCCGGACCTCCTCTTCTTCGGCCAGTCCGACACGCTGGCGCCGCACGCCCGTTCGGAGATTCACCAGGCGGAGGCCATCCTGAAGCTCATACAGGCCCTCGTCCCCGGCGGCGCCCGCGTGTCAGTGGCCGGCACGAGCTACGGGGGCTTCGTGGCATACCACGTGGCGAGGATGCTGGGGCCGGAGGTGGTGGAGCGTGTCGTCATCGCGAGCTCCGACCTGCTCAAGACGGAGGCCGACGACCGCGCGTTCATGCAGCGATCCGGCGGCGGGGAGCGCGTGGAGGACGTGATGCTGCCGTGCACGCCCCAGCAGATGCGCCGGCTGTTGAAGCTCGCGTACCACCGCCCGCCGTCGTTCTTGCCGGGGTTCGTGCTCCGGGATCTCATCAAGGTATGTACGCACGGCCGTTCTTGCTTTGCATGGAGGCTTGTACGTTTATTCACGTGTCTTTTCTGATCTCTTCTCCAGTAGTTACAACGAAGAGAGAGCATGGCAGTTGCACTAGTTGTTAGTTCCCATGTCTGTATTGCCATAAAAATAATGGAATGCATAGATCATGATGCTCGCTATAGGTTCATTTACTAAAAATATTTTTACAAAATCTAAATAAAGAACACAAATAAGAGATACACGTCTGCAAATCACGAATAGGTACGGATATTAGGAGTAATTAAATTTGTAACTTAGTTTTTAAAGATTTTCGGAGAGTTTTTGGTAGACAGTCTTTCCGGTTCCTACATCAGTAACAGTACAACCATCTTGTTCTTAGTTTTTAATTTACTAATGTCTTCATCCTTATGTCCGTTGGTTGTATGAAGTTAAGGTTATATTTGAGTACAAGAAAAAATTTTCACAAGGAAGTGGATCCTATCGGAACTTTGTGTCCAGTCAAACTAGCATTCTAAATCTGATTTTATTTACAAAAATCCAGTAAAAATAGGTCAAAAATTGTCCACCCAAATAGGTCAGTAGTGTTTCTTGGAGCACTTGAGATCAGGAGGTAGTCCAGGCCATGAGCCATGTACCACATATTTTTAAATTTGTTGTAACTTTTTGTTGTTGGAGCAACACTTTTCTTATAAATTAGTCAATTACCATTTTATATGCATGGATGAACTTATTATTTAGGCTCATTTGGTCTAGATTAATTTAAACTTATAAACTGGTTTAAAATTTATAATCCAATAAACAAGTAGGGAAACTTAAATTTATTTAGAATCTTTAATTCAAATAAAAATTTCAACTTATAGTATAAATTTAAAATTTAAACTCTTTATTTGATCGTGTTTTAATTCATTTAAAAAAATTAAAATTTAGATAAATCGAACCAAACAAATTAAGATGTCAATATCATGTTGCCCTCTCCTTTGGGGAGAAAGGAAGCCGGTAAGCCGAGGACAGTGGGCTCCAACTCATCCAACTAAGTGCCACTCTCAGAAGGTCATGCACCGACTTGTGTGTTGCATTCAAGTCTTGCTCATTTATTTCCAACTTCATGCTGGAACTAACTAATTACCATCCACATCAATCACAGTGGAACTTTCATTGTTTCTCTTGAGTTTTTGGGGGCCTATTCCTGTCATTATACAATTTGGGGTGAAGAAAAATTATTTACCCAATTCCAAAAGGAATGTCCTTTTTGGACTGATTGAGGTACAATTTTAATTATTATTTTTATTATAATAATTTAATAAAATTTTATAATATTATTTTTTAGACAATATATGTTCATATAATTTTCTTATATCTAATCTAAATATTTATAAATATATTTGTGGACAAAACTAAAAAAATTTGATTTTTTATTAAAAATGATATTTTTTTAGATTGGACGGAGTAGATCACATATGATTTGTCCACACAATCATCTCAGTGAAACCACTTCGCATCTTCTTGTCTGTGTTCCACTATGTAAATTATTTTTGGCAAGCTATTTTCCTTGTAAGCAACCTCTTGATCTTGATCATTTTTATCAAATCTTGATCATTTCTTGAGTAACAGTAGCAAGTTACACTGTTTCGCAGTATCTCTACAGCGATAAAGTAGAAGAGAAGAAGGAACTGATCAAGGGGATAACTCTGGGGGACAAAGATAAGTTTCAGCTCACTCCACTTCCCCAGGTACTATTTGCATATGGACAACTGTACAATTATTACCGGTAGTCTTTGGTCAAAACTTTAATATAAAATTTTCTATTTAGATTTTTCACAAAAACATCTGGATAGCCATTCAATTTTGATTAGATTACTCAAATAAATTCAAGAATGCCTCTTATGAATCGACTTAATTGGCCTGAATCATCTATTACTTCTAATTGGATAGTTCACAAAAACTTATTATATGTGCTATCGATAAGAAGTTTTTTATTGAAATTTTTTCTCTAAATTTTTCACGATATCAAAAATACAATTTTGATGTAGTCTTGATATTTTATTTATATTATTTGTAGAAGTTAAATTTTTTTTTACTCTGCCTATATCAAAACATTATTCTTTCGGGGACAGTAGAATATATAATACGACCATGTATATTTGACCACATTTAATTAACCAAGCTCTTTCTCATATTTCAGGAAGTGATGGTGGTATGGGGAGAGCATGATCAGATATTCCCCATAGAGAAGGCAGTCGAAGTGACAAGGTTGGCACTTGGCTCTTTTTTTTGGAGTACACAAATTTAAGAGGAATTTTGTTGGAAAAAATATTCAATGGGAGTTAAAATAATTTTTTTAAAAAATTTCTTGTGATCTAGATAAGACCTTAGTAATCTGACTATTTCAATCTCGCATGTTGCATTTTGTAATCTAACTTTGAGATATGAACACAAATGCAGGAAACTTGGTGATAATGCTAGGTTGGAGATGCTGAAGAACACCGGTCATATGCCGCAGGAGGAGGATCCCAAAAAGTTCAACGAGGCCCTCCTGAATTTGTTGATGCCATCTTCGAAGAAGGCCTTGTGAGATCAATGACAAATTTCTTGTACCATGATCGGGCAGTTCTTAATTTAAGCTGCATTATACTTGTGATTGTGGTCTTTGTTGATTTGACAATAAATACCTTTTTAATGTGATCTTCTCTGACATATATGAGCATGAAAGAGGTATGGCCCTTGAATTCTGCATGTTAGAGCTGAGAATAATGCATAGCAGGATGCCCAATGTTGACATATGCCAAATGACAGAGTTGCAAGTATATGAGAAAGTATGAGGAGCACTTTAGTTGAAATAATATATGACATACAAGAAGTAGAAAACTTGAACTTGGAAGTGTACAAGATGCTAATTAGATGCACCTCAAGAGGCCCTCGTCTCCCTCCTAGGCCTCTTTCTACAGCATTGATTTTTATCAAACAAGAGATACACAACTTACAGCATTGCGAATTCACTCTAGATCAATCCATCACCCATTTAGTGGACCAACTGCACTGCCCCTACACTAGATGTCACAATCAGCAGAACGACGCCAGTCGGCCCTGCCACCGGAGCTCCACCGCCCCGCCGGCACCACCACGTGCACAACCACCTCCCACCCACCATCGTACTTCGTTACCAGCCCAACATTCTGTATGCGATTATACATTTTTGTTTTGGCTTTGTATCAGCATAATCTTTCATGCATAAGGTTGCCCAATGAGACACAATATATGCAACCACATTTTTGCTTTGGACGTGACGTAGAACGTGAGTTGAACTCCGCCGTACACTTGCCGCAGCAAATGATGTTTGTTTTCTAAAAAGTGTCTACAAAAATCAAACTCAAAATGCCATGAAAAGACAAGGCCTTTGTTTGACTTCCAGGACAATTTTTCATGAAAAGGAAATCTTGATGGAGATTAGAAGTCATCTCATAGATGACTAAATTTTTTGTTTGAGAAAATGTTTATAGTGGAAAAAAAAACTCAAGTAACTTTTCCCATCCTACTTCTATCTAATCTATAGTTCACAAAGAACATAAACAAAGACTTAATTAGGACGAGTCACAAGCCAGCAATGCATCCGAATAACATATACATAGGAACAGCAAGTGAACAGACAAGAATTCAAGACGTAGCAAGGAGTACGAATGCCATCCCAGCAATTTAGATATTGGAGAGCCTTGCTGTCGGAAAGGCAGGATATTTAGAACAAAGTGATTCCACTAATGGCCATGCTGGATCAGGCATTTACATGACAAAATTCTACCCCAGGCTCCATCCAAACACCCTTAAAAGGCCGGCCCGTATTAAATTCCCACTGCTATTTTATTCCCCCGGATCGGGTCAGATCCCAATCGAGTTTCCAAACAAGGCCTAACTGAATTGCAAAAGCGAGTTGGATGAGGTTAGAGAGGGACATATTGGTGTATAGACATATTGACCTGTTTGTAAATGAGCTTTGTACCCAAATATCACCACTAATTGTTGCTAAATCTGCCGAACCCCTGCAACGGCTGTATACCGCCTTAGCACCTAGGGTCCCAGAGGGGGTTGCCCCTTTGAACGGAGTTACCACAAACTACTATTTGATGTCACAGTAGAAAGCATTCCGTCTCAAAAGCTAGCATCAAATGTGAGTTTGTAGACAGAGGGGAAAACACAAAACCCTAAACACCGTGCAGCTTAATTACTGATTGTATCATGCAAGAAAAACATTAGCAAAGGAACAGGGTATTTTGGATGCTCCCGAGTTTCTGATGAAGCGGCTATGACATCTTGACGGGAAAGATTGAGAGAAAAGACCGGTCTCTCATGACCTAATTATGTACTATTACCAGCAAAATGCCAAAATTGCTTCAGAAGTCAGCAATCCTTAATCGTAGTAATCTTCATCTGTCACATGGAAGGATTCTTTCTTCAGAGCAGCTTCACAGAGAACAAGAGGTTTTGGTTCGGCAAAGCTTAGCACAGTCCTATGAACAAAGATCAAATGAAAACTTACGTGCTTCTTCCTCCTGGTTCCAGTCGTCATCATCGTCATCAAACTCAATATTCTACAAGGTGGACATCTAGGTATTAGAGTAGTATATTGCAAATGATTATGATATACTTGGACAATTACTAGTTATACTGTTCCTCTCAAGATATCAAAACACAATAAAATATGATATATAGCTTTAATATCCACTTTTGGTTTATGGCAAGAAATTTTTTTTCCTAGATCATATGATTTTGCCATATGTAATGCATCTAATGCCCATTCTTTCACCCCATAGAAAACCTCAACTATTAGAGGTCCGCCCCAAGGATATTACCTGATTATAATCATCATCTGAATTTTCTTCCTCTTCTACTACTTCGTTTTCCTGGTCGCCCTCATCATCACCTTCCTTTTCTGCCTTTTCATCTCCATCCTGCAGATACGGAAATTCCATTACCGTAAGAACAATATAGAACAAACACCATTAGCAGGGAAAACAAGATAAAGAAGGTGTTCTTGCCCTGTGCTTCTCAAATATTTCGAATGCCTGCTCATCTGTCAAAGAAAGTTATATCATGTAAGGAATTTGATGTATGGCTCAACAATGGCTAGCAGCCAAATGCAAGAATGCTCAATACATCATTCCAATTTGAGCAAAGAAGCATGAATTGTATCACAGGAGTAAAATTCTTTTCTTGTTCCACTTGAAATTTTAAATAATTATTAAATGAAGATTATGAGTGCAGGATACAAATTGTTCTCAGCAAAGTTGGCCCCTTGTCTGGCAACTTCCTTAGTTTCTGTTTTTATTGCTTTTTCTTCAGTCATATCACGTTACTATCCATTAAAATGATCCTTTCCTTCATCTCTTCAGTAGACTGCTTGTCTTCTAATAGAGCTTTTAAAAAGACAAAATTTAGCTTCTGAACAAGGCTTTAATATAATGACCTAATCTTATCAGTCAACATTTCATAGATATAATCTTTCATAAGCTTTTTAAAGAAATCCAAACACATGTAGAGATTAGCAACTTCCACTCAAAAATTACAATTGTTCTCATGTGGTCAGAATTCAGAAATAATTAAGAATAAGATTCACACCAATCATATTAGGCCGCTGAGCAGCACATAATAGGTGGAATAGTTGATGCTACAAGGCAAAACGTAGATAATGCAAAGTGGTCCATAGAAAGTAAAGAAAAAATATCCTTTGTTTTTGGAAATCCCTCTTACAACATGAGTTTAAATTTCTTTAAAAAACCCCTCTTACAACATCTTTTTTGAAAAACTTAAGTTTCTACCAATTTGAAGCTGAAATTAAACTTTACCTCCAACTTAATGTTGCGTGACAATTGGCAGACAATGTGCTTCACGTCTCAACTGAACAACATATATACTTGGAGATGGCCCGACCAATTAATAAAGGCATGGCTAAATTATTCACAATTTTTATATATAATTTTTTTATAAAAATATGATAACTTAAAATAAAAAATACGGCAATTTAAAATAAGAAAATACGATAAATTAAAATTAAAAATGTGACACAATTAAAAACATGTCATAAAGAAATATCTGATATTATATTTTTTTTAAAGGTGATATTTTCTGAAGAGGATATCAAGAGATATATATAAATTTCAACCATTAGATTCATTAAATCAGAGAGTCTACATGAATTTGAAAAACCATAGCAAATCTCTTAAAAATAACTAACTACATGATTGTTGTGGCTACAAAATACTCCGTCCAATTCAAAATTTGTGTCTTTTTGATTGTGCATGGTCTATGAGATGCAATTTTTTTCATCACATTTTAATTAATATGTTAATAAAAATTTGTAAATTTGTAATATTATAAAAATATTTTTATGACAGATATACTCATATCATTTTATTATGATAATCTAGATATTTATAAATATAATAATAATTAAAGTTAGAAAATTTTGACTGATACACATAAAAAAACACTCTTTTGAATTAGAGGGAGTTGCATTTAATAGTCCATATAGCGGTCATGATTGTATTTGTTCAATTTAATTCAATTATATAGTGTTTAGTATCTGACAACAACTATAGTGGAGACAGCGAGCTACATGGACCATGAGGTCCACAAGCACTACATGAACCGTGAAGTACGAGCAATGCTACGAAATACGAATGAAACACAAATTTAGAGTTTAAAGTGTAAAAATCAAGCAATTAAATCAATAATTTTTCAAACAAATCAGAACTACAATCATACCGTTTGGATTAGGTCATTTCTAATCATAGAGGTAAATTACTCACGTAACACTACCACAAAACTAGCAAATAACTATGTTATCAATTGTCTAAATAACTATGAGATAATCGATATTCGCACACTAAGATAGTACCCAAACACTACACCTTAGTAATTAATCTAGAGTTTAGAGGAGAATTTTTATCTAACTGAGTTAGAGTGGTGTGTACGATGTACGATCCTCTGAACCATTGTTTGGTTTTCAAGTCATCCACTTACTGAGTTCCATTAAAAATTTTAATAATTAATTTGTTGATCTACTATAATTGTTATAAATTGTGCCAAACGATGCCGAAATTCTCAAAACCCTTATTTCTCTCTTTTATTTCTAAAACCATACATTTCATAATTTAGGTTTAGCTCTCAAAAACACTCAAACAATCTTTAAATTTAAATTAGTAATTTTAATCTAAAAGACACTTGTTCGATTTAGAATTAACTCTTAAGTGTTTATCAATGAACTGTCCACTTATGAAAATATACTCTTCTGACATGTGTCATGACGATTTTATTCTTATATTGATTGTTAATTCCTAGTAACAGGACGCTATTTGTGGTTATTATTTTTCTTAAAGTAATTATAGATCACTACATTAGTTAGAAAATCATATAGTATGATCAATATAGCCAAGGAAGGTACATGCACGCTATGTACATTATAGAGAACAATGCAATCAAACGTATGCAAGAAATTTTAGTTGGACTATGATGGGATAGTCCTTTGCACTTGAGAGAGATCAAACTTAATTTATTGTTTCTAAATATAAATCCCCCATGGCACACCATATACTAACACAAAAGTACATAAACTTAGAGTTAGAGTACACCGGTGATTAGCTAATAAAAGTCATGTAAAGTATAGGAGAGAAGTCATATTAACCATATCACTACAGAAAACTGTAGATAGAATTTAGAGTTTCCTGGACATAATATATTTGTGAGCCAAATTTAACCAAAAATTAACAAGCATAACATACATGAAGATTGAAAAGGGATTCGAACAAAAATAGTTGTACTTATAATTTCAAAATAAGTAACTAATGTAATATTAGCGAAAAACTATATGACTATTTCGGTAATGAGATAGTCACTACTACAGAATACAACATCACAGTCGGTTCAAAACAGTCATCACAGACAGTTCTGAACCGTCAGTGATATTCGAGTCAGTGATAGTCCGAGTACTATCACTAACAGTTTTGAACCGTCTGTGATATTGCCTATCACAGATGGTTTTGAGTTCAAAACCATCTGTGATAATCATTATTAAAGACATTTTTGAGTTGAAAATCGTCTCTGATAATGATTATCACAGACGGTTTTGAAATCAAAATCATCTGTGATAGTCTCTTTATCACAAATGATTTTTAGCTCAAATATAAATCATTAAATCATCACATAAACGCTGAATTTAGAGTTCATAAGTCTGTTCACAATTAATAGCCAAAACACAAATTTTAGATACCAAAGATAACACAGAGTTTTAAATTTGCAATCAAATTCACTAAGAGTTTCAATTAAACATAAACAATTATCAACTAAGAATTGACAGCAGAGAATAGGTCAAACTGATTCAACATAAACAATTATCAACTAAGATTCAGTTCGTACTAGATTTTAATTTTCACTATTCAACTATTCATCACACAACTATAAACTAGTCACTTTAAAACATCCAATAAACAAGGAGCAGGGAGAAAGAGTGTTTAAGAGAGGGAATTTTCACTAAGGCTTGAAGGAGAGATGATGCCGTGGTGCTGAAGAACGCGGCCGCAGAAGAACTTGAGGAAGTTGCTGGAGGAGGTCACCGTAGCTCGACCACGACCGAAGAGGTGTTGAAACCGTCGCCTGTTTTGTGACCAAGGAAGAAGAAGTGGTTGTCAAATGGCTGTCGTTGAGGGAGCTGCTTGTAGTCGTCATCGATCCACGGGACGTGGCCGACGAGATGATGGTGGGCAATGGAGTGGTGGTGGTGTAATCGAGCTCGGATCGACATGGATCTAGGGTTACAGTGGCGGCGTGGTGTAGAACGGTGGTGGATGGTGAAGGATCCAAAGACGAGGCGCTGCGACGGCGCTGGATCTACGACGTCGTGTTGAAGGTGGCCTTTTGGTGAGGCGCGGCGTAGGCGCAACCGAGGAGACGACGAGATGGCGGCGGTGGATGATGAAGAATCCAAAGGCAAATGAAGTGAAGTGTCACAAAGTGTGCCGCTTTGAATTAGGACAAGTGAAGTGAACAGTCGTGAAGTGTGAGAATGAGTGGGACAAAACCCGCCTTAAATTTTATAGAGAGATTATCACATACGGTTCTGACTACAGAACCATCTCAAATGAGCGTACTTCAGATCATAATACCATACTAGCACAGACGTTTCTAAGGTCAGAACTGACTGTGATAGTCCGGCATTATCACAAACGATTTTGAGTTCAGAACCGTCTATAATTATCAGAGACACTTTTGAACTGAAAACCGTTTCTGATAATTATTATCAGAGACACTTTTCAGCTCAAAACCTTCTGTGAAGCTCAGAAGTGTCTCCGATAGTGATTATCAGAGATACTTTTCAGCTGAAAATCGTCTCTGATAATGATTATCATAGACACTTTTCAATTTAAAATCGTCTCTAATAGTCCAGCACTATCACAGACGGTTTTAAGCTCAGAACTGTCTGTGATAATTAGAATATTACAGACGGTTCTGAGGTCAAAACGACTGTGATAGTCTAACACTATCACAGACTGTTTTGAATTCAGAACCGTCTATCAGACTATCACGGTCGGTTCTGACCTCAGAACCGTCTGTGATGACTTAACATTTTCTCCTGACAGACGTTCACAGTTGGTTTTCCATTGAAAAATTCATAACCGTCTGTGATGTGCCGTTCTGGATGTCTGTTTTTATGGTAGTGAGTGTTTATTGGTCTATGTAGCGGTTGTGATTGTATTCATATAATTTTATTTAATTATATAGCATTTTGTATCCAAAATACTATAGTGGATTGATGATGGGCTGTTTAAAATATTGTATACGCCACGCCCCTATCAAAATATTGTTTGAATACGACGAACTTGTACAATGACAAGCGCATATTGAGCGATTTGCATTGTCTGTTGGTGGACAGGTCAAAATCCAAAATTAGTTGTAATCCCCAATAATTCAAATTACATGTTGCAAATGTATGTGTGTATTTGTACAAAACAACACTTTTAGAAAGAGAGGATTTTACATAAAGTTAAAGTTCGGGACTTTTGTCATCGATCTGCTGCGCAATTTTAACGATATATGCCATTCAAAGAATCAAAAACTTTAAAAGAAAAATCAGATCTACACAAAATACCCAGAAATTTCAAGAGGAAAACGTAGAAAATTTTATATTTGAGATTACAATTCCACAGAACATACACAATTTGGCAACATAAATTTGAACAAAATAAGCATAAAATATGAAACATTACGAGATTGACATCACATGTACATGCATGCATGTACGTATGTATATGTATATAGGTACAGAATATATATGCATGCAGATATGTATATGTGTATTCATATATGTACACATATAGTTGTCCGGTACGTAACGTGCAATAAGATTACTAATAGCAGCAAGCGGTAAGCAAACCGAACAGAGATGGATACAGATACCATCGTGGAAGGCCGCAAGATGTCAGGTCCTCGACGAGTTCACTGATCAAGCGCCTTCACAGTGGCATCAATTACAGGCAATCCGAAGCCGCCGGTCAGAAAATCCACTACGCGCAACCCAACCTTGAGAGCGAACTTTCCGACGCGTAAGGCGGTGTTCGGCTTCGCGGCGGCGGCGGCAGCAGGGCACGTGATCAGCGTGGTGCACCGAGGGTGCACGCCGGAGTTGCACGGGACACAGTGGTGGGAGGTCTCCATGCAGAGGTCGCGTCAGCGGCTGTTGGCTAGCCGGGTGAGGGTGAGGCGGTGCTCAGGGTGCCCGGAGAAGGAGATTATGAACTCCGGCAGGCCAAGGCATGCCTCGTGGATGTTGACGTTGCAGCCATAGCAGCTGTAGCCGATGCCCTCAACGACGAGTTCGCACACGTCGCAGGCGTAGGTCGACTCGTCGGCGTACCAGTACCTTTCAAGCAAGTGCTCCGGGTGGTAGTACAAGGTGCTCCGGATAGTACTAGTAGCCGCCATGATCTCTCTCTCTCTCTCTCTCTCTAAGACACACACTAGCTTGTGGGCTTGTGCACTTAGAAGAGAGGCCTGTAAGCATGAGTCGGTGTATATAGATGGTGTGAGAGCATGCAACGATGGAGTTTACAGCATGACGAGAATTTTTATTTTTGTGGCGTCCGTTTGGACTTCGTCGAATGATTGTGGATTGTTTTTTTTCCTTTAGCGAAGTCAAAATGCCATAAGAAATTGGTTGTATCATCGACAATTTGACATTGATCGCGAAGCAAAAACATCAACATCCATGAGTACTCGGTGATGACTTAGGACAATACCATCTAGATATGCTGACAATAGGGCTGGGAAAAAACCTAAAGACTCACAAATAACTCATGCAATTAGCGGAAATTTTGGGTTACGACATCAAATGCTTTTCTATCTATAATTTCCCAAATCAAACAAACGATTTGCATAGCAATATATTTAGTAGAAGGGGAGATAGCGAGAGGCCTGGATGGGTAGCGTGCAGCACTGCAGTAGCGAAGCGAGTCGCCGGCGCGGTAAGGCCGTGGCATGAGCACGTCACCCGTGCAGGTGTGTCAAAACTGGGACTTGAGACTTTGGACCTTCGAGGATTTGCGGTGGTTAGAGGATTTGGTTAACTAGAGATTAGCCTATTTGACAGGGTTTGGGCAAATGATTTCATTGGGCAGGCTTAGGCTTCAAAATGGGCAAGGCCTAAGGACGCTGCAGCTGGCTTGAGGGGGCGCAGACCCAGGCGGCTAGGGCTTCGCAAGCAACGTGACAACGGCCATGAGCACAAGGGTCAGCACAACAACCAAAAAACCAAACTAAACTGAATCAAATCATCTCAAAATATTACTATCCAATCTGCTTTTTAAAATGGTTTGGTCCAAGAAATTTGGTTTTTATGATTTGATTCGATTGTTTTATTCCACAAATCAAATCAACTGAATAAGTGGAATAGTGTATATATTCCCTCAATCTTTCTTTATTTTGCCCTAAGTTCTTCTCTTATTCTGTTTTGAGAGTAGTGATCATCAGATATATTTGTCTTCAAATTGTTCAAATTAGATTTTATTATCTTTTATTATTGTTATAATTTTGAATAGAAATTGCATGTTTGAATACTTTATCATGCTACTCATGATCAAATTACTTGAGTTAGTATACCTAGTTAGTATACCGAATAAACCGACCGAATTTTATTCAGTTAATTAGCTTTGGTTTTTGTTTTTAATTTGATTAATTCAGTGCCCAAAATTGCAAAAAAAAAAAAAAATTAATTCAATTAAAAAATATTGTAAAACCTACTAAATTGATGGAATACTCACCTCTAAACAAAGATAGCTGTATTTGTGTGTGTGTGTTGGGGGGTGATCTTTCTATCTCTCTTTGTTGAAAAAATTAACTTTATATTATTCAAAGGTATCTATTTTAGCAAAATACCATTCACATGCATTGGCTTAAAAAAAATACTACTCAAAGTTTGTACTGTTTGTGTTTTTATCGTTTTCAAGTCATGAAATTTAGTTTGAACAATTTTGTCTCTCTTCTTCCTCCAGATCCCATGCAGCTTGGTCCATCAATGACCTCGACATAACATCAACGAGGAGTCCAACAACAATGTGTGACGTGTTGCGTCTCACACAATCGTGACGCATGACAACATGGCATGGAGGACGACTGCAAGATGCGGAGCTTGACATCAAATATTGGCGAGGTGCAGTACATAATAGCGAGTGGTGGAAGGCGTAGCTATGGTGGCATGGCTAGGACGACGGTAGATGGCTAGGGGAAAAAGAGGACCTCAATTAGCACGGTACCAACAATGGCACCGAGGATAGAGCAGCAGTGGGTGGAGAAGAAGTAGAAAACCCTAAAGAAAGGGTAGTGGTGGCGACACACGATGAGGATAGGGAGGAATGACATATAGAGAGGAGCAGTAGATAGTGCGCATGATGGGGATAGGTTTGTCGATGGGGCCAAGGGTAGCGAGGTCATTGGCTAAAGTATCCGCCCCGCATTGGCCGCCGAGGGAGAAAACCCTAACAAAGGGAAGGGCAAAGTTGCAATTTTTGAATTTTATAAACAAAAGTACTAGCAGAAGTGGTAAAATAGCAAATTTAAGAAGAAAATAGTGTGTTTGGGTGGTATTTTACTAAAATAGGTACTTTTGAGTGATATAGAGTTAATTTTTCCATATAGGCAGGAATACTCTTAAACAGGATGTCTAACTCCATTTTAGAACAAGCGATCCAAGATTAAGTAGACCACAATTGAAATCGTTCACAAAACTCTACGACTATGTGTACCTATGGCATAGTGGAATACATGCTTAAGACTATTTATATATATATCCTAAAGTCCCAATTTTGATAACATGGCCAAATACTCAGACTAATTGGCTCAGCATTTTCTTCATAAATTTTATAGTATCTGCGTACAATGATTCCAAGCACTTCAATGTCATATTCCTGACTAATTACTTGTCAAAGATATTCCTGGCTAATGCATGACATTGGTTTAGGGCCTGTTTGAAACGCCAAATTTCACATAAATTTTGAAGAAAATTCTACATCCAGTAAAATAGATGTTTTCTTTTACACTAAATCGTAGGTTTCAAATGGGGCCTTAATGGTTTTGCAACCAGGACAGAGAAGCAGAGACAAGAATGATTAAAGACATCACAAGTTCAACCGAAAAAAAAACAAAAAACTACAGTGATTTGCTCTAATCTGTAAGGATTTTAAAGATTCCATTACCGTGTTCCTAAACATTGCCAGCAATCCAGAAACATGGCGAGCAAAAATGTCCACGACGCCATTCTAATTCTTGATACAGCAAGCAATTCTTATTGATTCCACAGTCATGTCCAAATCTCACAACTTAACAATCGCGAGGAGTCCATTATTCCCAAATCAAGAATACACTCCCAAACCTCAGAGGCTCGCCGCCGCCGGAGCATCCACGGAAGGCCCAGCGACGAAGTCAAGAACCAGCACCTCATCGAGCAGCGGCCTCAGGGCAGCCTTCGCCTCCTCAACCTTAACGTCCCCCTCCACCGCGTCCAGCTCCTCCACGCTGTCGAACACGGCCACCATCCCGAACTGGTACCCCTTCGCGCGCGCCGGCGAGAAGTTTTCACCGAAGCTCACCTTGCCCTTCCCATCCTCCGCCGCCGCCGTAGCCGCGGCCACCTTCTCCACGAGCTGCCCCACCCCCACGCTCTCCTTGACCTTCGCGAGGGTGAGCCGAACTGCGGCGCCGGAGGCGATGGGGGAGGAGGAGGCGGACACGTTGACCCAGTCAACGGCGGTGACGTCGAGGGAGTTGGGGAGGACGTGGGACTGAACGGCGGCGACGTGGGTTGGGTGGGAGGCGTAGGCGGCGAGGTCGGCCTTGGTAGGGTACCGCGAGTGGAGGAGGTGAGTAGGGCCCAGCGCCTCCGCGGCCGGAGAGCGGAGGCGGAGCACGGGGCCCGCGTGGATGTGGGCCACGCCCGGGAGGGAGGAGAGAGCCTGCAGCGAAGAAACCATGGAAGCCGCCGCCGCGGCTGCAGTCTCCGGGCGGAGCTTGAGGAGCACCACATGCTCCACTGGAGCGGCGGCGGTGAATGTGGGTGCGGTGGAGGCCATGGCCGCGGGGAGGGAGGAGATGTTGATGCGGCGGACGAAGGGGAGGCGGAGAGGAGAATGGAGGGTTTTGGTGCAAAGCATGGCTTGGTTGAAAACGACAAGGGGATAGTGACCTGATGAGCAAATTGGCTTGCAAGATAATATTGTCAGTGTTGCGGTGTGTGTGTTATTGGGTGGTCTGCGACCGGTGACGTCTAAAATATACAGAACCGGATGTTCTGAGATGGAGCTAATGTGACAATACAGTATATATATTTCCACATATCAATAATCACGATTAATTTTTATAATAAATTAATATTTTCATGTTTTTATTTTTTCCCATTCAACTGAGCCATACGTTTTTGTTTCACGAGACAACCAAAAAAATATGTAGCAGACCTCTCTAATAAGTAATAACTTATATTTTAGATGATCTCACTCTGTAAAAGTACCACACCTTCCATTCCATTAGCAATTCCATTTTCCACTTCATTCCATCATGTATTGTTATTAAGAAATTTCGTAGTTTAAAGTTGAAGTTTTGGTATTTAGACAAGCAGTAAATGTATCAGATTGCTATTGTTCTATGATCAAAGATACATCAATTTAGTCATTGCCCTACTCTACAATAATCACAGTTGAGTCCAAAACGTACATACAAGTGTATCTGTCTCACTACTGATAAAGAGTGCTTGTTTTCAGGTTGCTCTTCGTGCTATTTGACCTCTATGGCATGCGCAGATAGCAATTATAATCTTCAACTAGACTGAATGGTCCTCTTGCTCTCCTTTGGTATGTTGAACCAGTTCGGCGTGCAGATTCCTTACCAGACATTGGTTTAGAGACACCATTTTTGATGAAACTAATGAAGAATGATATAATTCCTTGCTGCTATTACTAGTTTCTCACTGATGTGCTAGAAATCCGAATGATATACACAAATTAAACTTGAATGAGTAATAGGAGTTCTGCATAAAGGACATTCTGGCTTCTCGTTGCACCACTCCATTATGCAATTCCTGCAGGTAATGTGATGAGTTACCATATAACGACAGAAAGACAAGAGATCAGTTCACATTTATCAGGGCTCGCAACATGATGAATCAAAATGATACATTACCAGCAGAATACATGGCCACAGGTTGTAGCAGTAGGATTTTGCCGGGTACTAAGACAGAGGGTGCATTTGCTCTTGGAACTCAAAGCCTGACCATTAGACATGATGATACAGGAAAAGTAAGCATTAAATAAATTCGCACAAAAAGTACAATAGACTTTATGGATGTGTTTGGTTGTTTGGACCAACCATCTATTATGGAGTGAAAAAAGATAGGATGAATGGTATCACGAGTTGATCTAAGATCAGTATTTGATTGGTGTGAAATGGAATGGTTCAGGATTTTATTTGGTTGGAAGGATGAATTCATCCAGGATAAGATAGGTGGTAACGAATTAAAATTAGTTACCACTAATTAATTTAATTAGTATGAAAATAATGCTAATTATCACTAATCACCACAAATATAACATTAATTATCACTAACTTGACACTAATTACCATTAACTACAATTAATTAGTATTAATTTAATATTAATTACGGCTAATCATCACTAACATAACACTAATTAACACAACATAACACTAATTACCACTAACCACCACAAACATAATACTAATTGCTACTAACTAACACTAATTAACATTAATCAACACTAACATTACACTGATCACCATAATTAATACATTTGGAACGAGTTGATCTGACACGAAAATGAGAGATGAGTTGGTCCAACATATTGAGACAATATTATCTATTTTGGGATGAAACATGATGCATGAAATGGTGCAGGACGATGACAACTAAACATCAACATCCCTCCCATAATGCATGAGATGATCCTGGACGTACAGCCAAACACATCCTATATAAATGATGTAAGCATAGTGGACAGAAGCATATGTAATTTAATTCAAATTCTTAAATTAGAAGCATACGTAAATTATATTGTTCACTTTCTGTCAAATAGCATAGCAAGGTGAGTTGATTAAATAAAGCTCCAAGTACATAACTGTTAGCTTCAAACTCCAACATAAAGGCAAAAACTTGGTTTGATTAATAGAGTTGGGGTTGGTTTTCTATAGGCTGTGTGCTACATAAAAAACAGTCATCCAACAAAATAAGAAACCCATGAACATTTAGCGCAAGAAAAATACCTCTGAACCAACAGCTGAATCTGAGACTTTACCAACGCTATGGTCAGTGATGGGATTGCCATCTTCATTTAGAACAGGCAAACTTCGACCTATTTCACCATTTAAAAGCATACAAGAGGGAATTCACAGTTAAAATTTGCCTCATAGTAACTAAATATCAACTCCAAGCTTAAGACACAATTTTTTTTAGAAAAGCGGTTATTACTTCAAAAAATTCAGTAAAATAGTATGCACCTGTAGATGAATGGTAGCTTCCTGCTGAGATCTGATTGATGGAACTAGTTATTGATGATAGATTACTTCTTCTAAGCCTTTCAGCGCCAAGAATACACAGCTGAATCAACAGAAAAATACCCAAAATTTGGTACCTGAAAAAAAATATGGAGTAAGTTCTGGATATGCGGGAGAACTGTCAGATTTTTCAAGGAAAATAGACTGTGTGGAGGATCCAAATGATCAAGTTTCAAGAATATGAAAAGAACATATGTACCCAGTTCATTTGCGGTATGTAACTTCATGCTACCAACAGCAGTATCCTACGTGGTTCTATATAAGTTCATACAATAAACAAAGTAGTTGAGTAAGTACCTGGGTCTCTGATTCATTTGCTTCCCAATAAATACATAGCGAATTCCAGCTGCTCTCTTTGATAAATGATAATACAATCCTACAGTAAATGAAGCATAGAAGTGTAACCAAACGTCAAATATTTAATAGACACAATACACAAGGCGAGACAGAACATGTTAGGAAGTTGAAATGAGCCAATGTTGCCCTATTGATTAAGGCTGAAGGTATATTATTCCAAGGTTGCATCCTACAGTGTATTGCCACAGCAAGTGTCCAGGAAAATACTGAAGTGATCTGATATGAAGAACTCAATGGTAGAGTATACAAATCTTTAGCAATGTTAAGGCAGCATATGAAAGATGAGACAAGTCAAACTGATCAATATGACCCAGCCTGGAGAGACCTTCAATTCAAGTATGTTGACTATTAGCCTCACAATATAGGTCAGATCCCTAACTTAAGTGATCTGATATGAAGAACTCAACGGTAGAGTATACAAATCTTTAGCAATGTTAAGGCAGCATACGAAAGATGAGACAAGTCAAACTGATCAATATGACCCAGCCTGGAGAGACCTTCAATTCAAGTATGTTGACTATTAGCCTCACAATATAGGTCAGATCCCTAACTTAAGGGTGATTACTGAACACAAGGATTCAAAAGAAAGAATTCTTCGGTCATTACCCAAACTCATCATGGTACATTGTCCCTAAAATGCATCCTAAATCAAAACAACAAACGGATTGTACAAATTAAACAGAACATAAGTTACCTTCAAAATAGAAAAACATTAAGTTTGTCCGGATAGCTAACTGTAAAAATTCCTGGGCAAACGGCAGAACCTGGGCACAGAGAGAGAGAGAGAGAGAGAGAGAGAGAGTAAACAGTATGAAGGAGGTGTCAGGAAAGAAAAGCATCTTGTTTTGTGTAATACAGCTTCAGGCCTTCAACAATATTTAACAATGAGTGAATCTAGCAAATGTTGCCATTGTTAAAATGCAAATGGTGCATCACAACCAAACCAAAAAAAAAAAAATTCATTACCGAAGGCCATTTCTGAAGAACCCATAGCCACAAAGAATGAACTCTGTCTCTCGGCCTTGACAGAGCAGAGAAAGTGGAACTTCTTGAAGGATTGTTCCTGATTGTAGGGGATTGTGCAGTGTTTCTACTAGAATTATCACTTTCACTTTCGGAATGATCATCTAATTGAGAATCATTTAGGGCAATACCACGAGCAACAATTCTAGAGCTGTCAAAAAACAACATGAGCAAGAAATATGCAATCAGATTCTTTCAGCAAGAGAAGCATGGATAAAGGACCATGATTAAAACTCTTACTGTTAAACCTGATTCTTTCAGCAAGATATGGCACAGCTGTTTGGTACAGAATGAAAACGACTCGTCTAGCAGGAGTTGGTGGAAGTCCGCAGGAGGTTGCTACCTGAAATGTTCAATAACAACGTGGAAAACGTCAGCTAATTAGTATCGCTTAAACACTTTCTATTGGTAATGGCTTTCTTTCTGGTCTATCAATTTCTACAAGCACAGAGCAAGGAATTGATTATCCCACCAGCCACCAACTTTCGCTTATCTTTTGAAAAGAAACAGTCATGTTTGACTGCTAATCAATTGCTCTTTTTAGGAAGCAAACTATTAAATCAACTGTGTTTAACTTTACATTTGAAGTAATCCCTTGATAAAAATAAATAAATGTTTACTTCATCAATGATTTTGGTGAATTCCCGTGCAATACTGAAATCACAGCAGAACTCCAATGAACATGCAGCAGAAAATTATACTTACGAAGATAAATTTAGTGCCATACACAACTTTTTGGAAGCATAAGGCAACATGAGTGCAAAAACATACTAGCATGTCAAATGCATGCATCACGGCCACGGAGGGGTACATAAGTTTGCCTTTTCTAGCCGAAAAAACATAAATAGTGATGAAAAAAAAGAAAAGGAAAAATGACCTGAGATATATCACAATATTCTTCTCCAAGTGTTTGCTGGCCTGAGCCAGTTGTTAGCAAATAATAGAGGGATTGACCAAGCAGTTTTATCTGCAAAAGATCAATGCTGACTTAAGTTATTATAGCATGATACAGCTTAACATAGGAAAATATAAGAACCAAAAAATAATGATATTAATGCAGAAACAAGTCAAGAGAGTATGATATTCCAATTCCTTCACTATGCTGCAGATATATAAAATAAATATGCACAGCTGACAGAAACAGAAGAGGCCATTTTACCCAGTGCAAATAACCATCATTTTCCAGTTCCTACTTTGACTTTGTTGTTGCCCATCTAATATTCAGTAATTAATACACTTTCTCTTAGCAGCAATACTTTAAGCTACTTAATGCTTCTTTATCTTTGTAACATACTTTCTCTAGTGACTTCAATCTTTTTCCCCATCTACAGTCCGGCCTATCATCCTTTAGACAAATGGCTCACTTTTTACTGTGTCTAACATATGAACAACACAAACACAAACCTGGTAATCCAATAAGAAACTCAAATTCACCAAACTTTGTGCCAGCCATATTGCTTGAAACAAACTCAATTTAGGAATTTCTTTTATTAGTTTCGTCTTTCATATTTTACAGAAGAACTTCTAAAACTTACATTATTTTTAAAATTTGCAAGTCCAGATGATAAATGGAGAGATCATACTGCCTACGGATCACCTCTTCCTCTCTCGCTTATGCACGTCATAAACAAAAAATTATGGTTAACTGTATTATGCAGAGTTGTTTTTGCACTTAAAATGACACAACAAGATTCTGATCCTTTATCATAATGACAATCTTTCCAGCGACAAAATTATGGAGAAGTGCCACAATAAATTGGCAAGAACTGAGCTTGTCATAAAATAGGCATGACAAAATGCAGCTACAAGCATGAATATTGGATGAAATAAATAAGTTTCTCGCTCATACTACTTCAAGTGCATTAAGTACTTGTATAATTTAATTCAGAGTAGCTACATCAGTCCAATACTATTAATATTTGCATGTTCGTACGCAGCCAGCCATAGTATTGGTAAGCCAATTTGCAAGTCTCCAAAGCACGAGCTCTAGCTGGACATTCAACAAAATTCCAAGCTGAACAAATTCACCAAAATTTTAACCTCACACCATATCTAATTATCTATTATTGCAGCCAATCATTGTGAATTTATAAGCCATTATCCAACAATTCTACAACTTTCAATTATTAGTATCCAATCACTGATCCAGTCATGTACTTCCAAGCACGCACTCCATCCGTGCTGAAACAATTTGCTAAACCTTCAAATTAACCAATGCATGATACGTGTTCGACAAAATTCGGAATCCAAGCCCCTCCACATGAATCCCCATACCCATCCACATCTACTGCAACAAACTAACAGAACAACATGCAAACATAGTGCATTAGCTCCCACCTCACTCTGGTAAGCGACAGCAACCCTCGTACCTGCATCAACAACACAAGCCAAACCACCCCAAATCACCATCGAATTCCACAAAACAGAACTAAGTTGGGCACGAGTTGGGAAGCCAAAGTTCGGGTTTTAGTTTTGCGGACCGAAGAGGTGGCGGAAGGCATCACGGCAGGCGTCGGTGACGTGGGCGGCGTAACTGTCGTCCTTCTCCGCCGCCCGCATGATCTCCGGCTGCGCCGCCGCCGGGAAGCGCCGGCGAGCGGCCGCGCCGCCGCGGGAGCTGGGGCCCACATCGCCCGCGGGGGCGGCGTCGCCGACTCGCATCTCTCCCGTCTTCTGCGGACTCCGAACGCGATAGAGAGCTCTGAGTTCGAGTGGGCGTCAAGTTGGGCTGGGCTGGACTCTTACGGTAGTATTTTATCTCTCTGTCCATGTATTTTATACTGGCGTAATTGCATTCTCACACTGTCACGTCGGCCAAAAAAATATCTGACCAGTTGTTCTGCCGTGAGTCATAGGCCAAAATGGTGCCGCGATGACAAATCGAGATTATAAGATTTCAAAAACTCGTTCAATATTTTTTTTCTCTTTCTTGATGGATCAAATCAAGTCACCAAAAAATGAATTTCATATGAATTTGTTGAGTTTGATCTAAACCTAACTTATAGGCAGTCGTATCGATCTTTTATCATACAAGTATATCTTGAACTAAAAACTCTAAAATCCGGCCCAATCCGATGTCCATCTCGGAGCGGGCCGAATTTGCATAGGTAACATGCCCACGGTGTTTCAGCGCACCTGCTATGCAGGCGAATGGCCCATGATCTCGGTGTCCTATTCTGGACCCAGGAGTCATTCACTGTTTTACAGTCACTAAACGTTACTTATCGCGTGGACGTAGCAATTTTATAGGAGGCTCCCCGTCTCTCAGGCATTAGGGTTTTTGCGGCGGCTGCTCCCCACCTCTCCCCATAACTCCAGAGTTTTTGCGTGTAGAAGCTTCTAGATCTCTCGTTTGGTAGCCGACTAGCCGCCATGAGCCGATCAGGGCAGCCCCCGGATCTCAAGAAGTAATTTCCGGGCTCCTTTTCCACTGGATTTTACTTTACTTTGTTTGTTTCTTCGATTGTTTTCAGGGTTTAGTGGAGTTTTAATTTGATAGTTTGTTCTGATGATATGCAGGTACATGGACAAGAAGCTCCAAAGTAAGTGTATTTTGCCTGATGTAATAGCTTCTACCTGTCGTATTAGCTCTGTGTAATACTAAAGAAGCGAGTTCTTGTTTGATGCTGTTGAGATCTTCCACGCTGTCAACACACAATCTTACGAATTAAAGATTAGCTAAGATGCTGCCTACATTATAACTTAGATTTGTAATGGTCGGCGCTGCAAAGCTTATTCTTGCCGATTAGAAACTAATTTGTGTTAGCGGTAACAAAGGGGCCCCGAGATCATGACACGTTGACACGATTTTGTGGTGATTACTGTTAAGTATTGTTAAAAGTTATTCGTGCGCATCAGTAGCTAATATGTATACTTGACAGTGGCATAGGGATGCTGATATCTTAGGTGGAAATAGTTTAGATTTGGAGTGGTTTGTGTTTGTTGAGACTTTGTACTTGTTTTATAGCGGGCTGGTCTTTTGGTTGACATGGTTTGAAGGTTAATTGGAAGCGTCTAACCTTCCTGGAATGATGATGCACTTTTTAGAGGTCTGGGGATAAACTGAACCCAAGAGACACCAGTTTGCTATTTTTTAAGGCATTTTATGAATTATTTTTGGGTGACGCAGCTGCTCATGTGTGTCTCATAGCATGTGAGTCTTTTAGATAGCAGGTGCTCTGCAGATGTTTGAATTTTTTAAGTATCACATTTTCTGTTTAGGTTGGTGCATGATGCCAAGCATTTTGAAACAAAATTTGCTATACATGGCTATGTTTAATTGGGACATTGAGCAGTTGCCTCTAAAATTCATAGGAGAGGAAAATATGACAATTTGTGGCTTTGCCATGGGATGGGGAAGGCTCTATGGTAAGGAAAACAAATGACAGTTCGTTGGATCTCCTCATTATGTGAACCAAATAATTGAATACCCACACCTATCCCTATGAAACTGGATATGCGTTTCTTTAACGTACCTGCTTTGATAAATTCAGGTTAGTTAGTAAAGTTATAACAATAGCTGTTTGTATGATTGCCACTGAAGTGTAGTTTACTCTATGCACTGGCTCAAACAAGTTGTGAAGCCAACCAAAGTGGTCAGGTCCTATCAAGTGGCACTTTAGTGTCAATTAAAGAACCTTAGGTGCATCCAACCGATAGCATTTGAGGAATATATGATGTTCAACTAAATAATTAGACATTTCTGTGCATCCATTACAAAAAGCATCCATTGATTTTTGACAAACGGTTGACTCTAGTTGGACCATGAGCGGCTTGGTGTTGCTTTGCAGTTTTTGACCTTCACCAATGCCCTAAATGATGAATATCTTATCAAAGCTATGGATTTCATCTCCAGATGAACCTTTTTTTGTCATAGTTACTCTGATGGGGCATTTATATGTTGTTTTTATTTTTCTTCTTTAGCATTTCCACTGAGTTACACATCCAGACATTGCACTATTTTGTTGCTTCCAGTCTCTCGTTCTCTGAAATGTGTGGTTATGTTTTGTGTCCAAGCTTTTTATTAAACTCTATTCCTTGAACGTGAAGTTGTGAAGCCAACCAAAGTGGTCAGGACCTATCAAGTGACACTTTACCTAAGGTGCATTCAACCGATAGCATTTTAGGAATATATGATGTTCAACGAAATGATTAGACATGTTTGTACATCCATTACAAATTACATCCGTTGATTTTTGACAAACAGTTGGCTCTAGTTGGACTGTGGGCAACTTGGTGTTGCTTTGCGGTTTTTGACATTCACCAATGCCCTATTTGATGAATATCTTATCAAAGCTATGGATTTCATCTCCAGAAGAAGCTTTTTTGTCATAGTTACATTTATCTGTTGTTTTTATTTTTCTTCTTTAGCATTTCCACTGAGTTACACATCCAGACATTTGCACTATTTTGTTGCTTCCAGTCTCTCGTTCTCTGAAATGTGTGGTTGTATTTTGTATCCAAGCTTTTATTAAACTCAATTCCTTGAATGTTGTGTGGTCTGGAGAAACATACATCAGACATTTTAGAGCAAGCTCATAAGATAATAATGTCTACATTATGACACTTTTGGCACGAGAGTAGCAATGCAGCATCCTGTAAGTATGACTGTGAAGCTTCTTTGGTCTGGTGAGTGGGGGAGGATGAGACACAAGTTGTTCTTGTTCACCATACTTGTGATCCCAAAAATCAACAAATAGTGATGTCCTGTTGGGAGCATTCATTCTTGTTTCATATTGTAGTTCAGTTGTTGTGTTAAGAGGCACCAGGTCTATAGGTAGACCTGCTGGTGTACTTTCATCTAGTTTTGTCAGATTAATGATTATGTTATTTGATTGGTTTATGCTGTAAAATGGAGCTGAACAAAAGATGTGTACAGCATTTTCATATTTGTTTTGCTAAAACTATACTGAATTTTCTATTGTGCCAAAAACTGATGATACAAACTATTCACTTACTGGCGCTCTTTTCAATTTTGCTAGTCAAGCTGAATGCAAACCGTGTTGTCATTGGCACACTCCGAGGATTTGATCAGTTCATGAATCTGGTGGTGGACAACACAGTGGAGGTTAATGGAAACGACAAAAATGACATCGGGATGGTGGTAAGTAGTTTTCCCGTCATCATCTTCTCATTTGTATGCCGAGTTTTCCTATATCAGAAGGTTTTTTTGCCTCAAAACTAAAACCAAAATGCTTATGTTAGCTTCTGATGTGTCTATTGATTCAGTGATATCATTCAGTATCCTGATGATGTAACCATTTATGCAGGTTGTCAGGGGAAACAGTGTTGTCATGATTGAAGCCCTGGAACCTGTGCCCAAATCTCAATAATGTATTTTAAGCTATCTATTTTGCTTGAGTACTAGAGCTGGTAGTGTTAAAACTGATGTATATGCTATCGTGTCTTGTAATCCGACATTACCATGACAAAGAATTGTGTACTCGGATCCTTTATGGTTTCGCTTGACTTACTGCTTGCTCTGCAAATCTGCAATGTTTTAATGGTATTTCATGCTACCAAAAAAACATTAAATTGTGGTTTAGTTTGATAGTGTGACCGTGAGGTAAAGCTTTGGGCACATGGCTGATGTGTAAGTTCTCGTTGCACTTTTAATAAAACAAATAAATGTTTAATTTTTTTTTTCCGTGATGCCAAATTCCCCCATGGCTGTAAGACGGAATGATACTACGATCTGTGTGTTATCTTTTGTGTTACGTACTGATTGAAAGCATGAAGTTTCTCTTCACTTATAAAGGGAGCTTATAAAGGGTATACTTCATAATCGTAGTACATGTTTATGATATAGAGTAAATTTCATCACTAGTTTTTATTGTAAAACTAATTGTAATTTTGTCTCATTCTTTTTAATTTTTCATTAGAAATCTCACATTGTGCATAAGAATTATAATTATGTTTTTGTCTACTAAATTTTATAAGTAGTGTTAATAGAAAATATTTAAAAAAATACTAAAAATAAAATCAAATATCAGAACTTGTAGAGTACTTTTATTTGAGCATATCCATAAACATAAAAAGATTTCATTTTAAAACATTAAATTGTGGTTTAGTTTGATAATGTGACTGTGAAGTTGATTTCCTTATAATATTCTCTTTAGGAAATAGAAATTCCTAAATTATCCCCTCAATATTAGGTTTTGACTCCCTGTCATCCTTGATAAATAGAGAAATTCTCCTCCAAAAAGGGACTCTACAATCCTGCTTCCTGAGTGTAAGAGTTTTTTCTTCTCCTTCATCCACAACTTCTAAGGCTATGGTAACAACCATCTATGGTGAGTGTCTCTCATTGGCATAGAATAATTATGCATCACATGGAGGATTGATGCAAAAGTGGCTTTGAAAATATTCTACATCCAATCGATCTACATGTGTGTACCATACAAGAATTCACTGCATGCACCATATGCCCATACCGTACAAGAATTCATTGTATGCACCTATTAGTCACAGTGCAAGACCTCCACCTTGCCATTGATGATATCATCCCATCATGCAACAAAAGAGCAGTAGCATATTGTCTTGTGTGCTACTAGATCCACCATCCTGATGGTACACACGGTGAAATTCATAGAGCATGAGGCGGAACCATACCGACATATGGTAGCACAATCTTGAATTGCCCTTCCTCTTTCATCTTGCCACAAACAATTTATGTTAACATAAAGGCTCCCATCCAACCATAAAGGGGAAATTGATCCATTGTGCTTAAGGATTGGACCTGATGAATGCGTGAGCACAACGTGTCACTCCAGATCCATGTTGAAACAACGAGCGTTCTATTGAATTTCAACACGGTATGCTGACGATGCAATGATAATTTTTGATTTAGAAGCTCGATTGACCTCAAATTTTTATGGTGGACAGAATACTTGTGATAAAATAACTCCACCAAGTTTCACATCGATCATAGGTTAGAAAGATCTCCATAAGATCGTGGCAAACAAGCTATGTTCTGCTGAATTCTAGCTTGACATTATAATACTACGAGATCAATAACTTCTGATCCAGAAATTTAATTGGCCTCTAATTTTTATGGTGAACAATAAATCTGTTTAGAAGCATCTGCATCAAGTTTCACCTCAATCAAAGGTCAAAAACATAGTTAGAAAAATTGTGATATTTAGCCGGTGTTCTCTTGAATTTTAGCCTGGTATATTGGAGAAAGATTGATGATAATTTTTTTATGCAGAGGGCCAATTGATCTCAATTTTTTATGAGTAACAATAAACTTCTCCAAAAGAATCTCCAGAAAATTTCACCTTGATCAGAGATCGGAATAATACTCAGGAAATTATTGAAGCAAGCCATTCAAAAGTCCTCCAATACCGAGTTATTCACATCCCATCTTTGGAGCGATATTCAGAGCACTCACTCACATCGATCGTGATGTGCACTCATCTATGCTAGGACTACATGCATATCATAGGCCGAGGAAGTCATGGTGCTATCATAATTCTATCAACATACCATCTATATATCCCGTCGCTGGTAACTGACGAAACGAAGACAATCATCCTGTCTATGACTGACAAAGTCGAACACTATTAATGCCGGGAATCGACGAGGCGAAGGCATACATCTATTCGCAATCGATGAGGTCGAACAATACCTAGACTGAACGCTAATGAGACGAAGGCCATACAGTTTGTGATAACACCATAGATTGACGAAGTTATGGATTTGTATAGTTGCATACATGCATGGGCATATGCATTGCATATACCGTGGATAGATTTGAAGTTTGAAAACAATGATCATCGGCAGCCCAATCGAAGCTCTTCTAATGTCAAGATGTATTTCCATAAACACAATGAGAATATATAATTAACCAGGAGTTTTACAAAGCCCTGGGAATCATGAATCGCACAATATTCTGATGCCAAGATGTATTTCCATAAGCATAATAAAAAAAATGTAAAATCCCAAGAGAACTTGTAACTTCTAATTCTTTTTAATTAATAAAGTACACTATTTCCTCTATATTTATGTGTTCTCTACATTTTTTATGGGTATACTTATGTATACTGGTACGCCTGTAACTTAGTGGCGATGACGGTGATGGGCGCGAGAGAGGAACCGAGGGCATGTGTTGTTGTGTTTGTGTGCATGCATGTGTTGCACATTCGTGTGTGTATGTGTGCTGTGTGTGAGCCGTGTGTGTTGAGTCGAGTAGGCCGTGTGTGTGTGTAAGAGACAGTGAGAGAGAGGGGAGACGGTTGGGCCTAGGCCAGCCCAACCTGAGCAAAAGAGGAGTTGGGCCGATTCACGTCTAACCGAAACTTTTCTTTTTTTCTTTTTCTTTTCTATTTCATTTTTATTTTATTTACAAAATTACTATTTGTTTATTTATTTAAATTATCTGATTCAATAAATTGACTATTAAGTATTTGTCATTAACTAATTCATTACTTTCCAATTTATTACAATTAAAGTGTTTAAAGATTTTACTACCTAGACTATATATTTTATCCTTCAATAAATACGACTTAAACTATTTTTCATATATATGTATATATATACATATGTACATATATACATTTATGATGTAATAACCCTTTTATTTAAATAAACTAATTTTTAAAACTATGATTTACTTTTAATTCAAATGACCTATCTAGGTAGATTTAATCCGTTAGATAATTAATCTTGTTTTTAAACCGATGCCCTTACTTTAATTATTATAAATTAATATTTCAATAACTAAGGAATAGGTACAATTATTATTATTCTTTCCGGAAATTTACTCAATCCGTGGTTTTTAAGCAATTCCATTATGCAATTCAAGTAAATTTAACTTGAATTTTCAACTTATCTGAGAAGGTGATCTTTTCAATTCTCCGAGTACTTAGAAAAGCGTTAAAAACTAGTTCGGAGCTAAGTGTCCAAATCGTGAGAGAGGCGAGGACATTTAGCATTTAATATTGCATCCTTGCATATTAATCATCAATGTTCTTCTAAAAACTTATATACTTAATTATTACTATCCCAGGAGTGAATCTAAGCGAGAAACTCTAGAACAACTTGTAGATCTCGAATCTCGAGTTCATTGATCCAAGCAAGTTCTTTTCCTTGACCATATTAAAAATGATTGGTTAAAACTATTTCGCTACCATTTAATTGACAATCTAGATAATATTACCACCTTTCATCAAAAAGAATATTTTATGGAATTAAATATCGACCCTGGTAGAGGTGTTGTGGTTAAAATGAGGAGATTTTCTTATAGAGCCAATGGACGGCTCATGTTCATTTAGAAAGAAAGTAATATACTGATTTTCTCATAAAAGATAAGGATTTAACCAACTATCACTTTTATCCAGCACCGTATTACCTGTATCAAACACAGACCTGGTATGAGACAGATCTAGTCCAGTATCTTATCCGAACACTAGAGCACCTCCACATGGGAATGTATATATGTACTTATGGATATGGATAAATGAATAAAAGTCATGACCCAAGGGTAGGCCCCGAACTATGTGCTTGACCGGTGGTGTAGTGAATGAGTCCGTTACAAGGGCATGGCAACGCCATGCCAGTGGAGGTACCTAGTGCAAGGATTTGAAAAAGATTGTTTTTTTATCGTGTCACGTATTATAAAAATCAAGAGTTTCTGTAGATAAAATGATACATTTCTTTAGTGTAAAACGTGAATATTCACTCCTTACTTCCAGGTTGAAAGTTGCGTCACGGTAGGAAAAGAAGCCTACAAGTGAACTCACCGTGTGATACAAGTGTCCAATAGAATTTTGTTTAACAATTTGAGGTTCTCACAATCATGGAAAAATTTTAGCATAAAGCTTCATCCTTGTTTAATAAATCTATTACTCCTTCGGCTAGTTAAGGTCTGCATGATGTATTTAAACTTTGATTGCTTACTGAGTATCCGATACTCATTCTTACTATATTTGTACATCCTTGAATAGACCTTGAGTATTCTATTGGCGATGCGATGACAACTGATGCAGAAGAGGGAAATCCAGAGGGCTTTGAGGTGGATATCTACAATTTTGATCCAACCTACTTCGGTGCTGGTGATGAAGAATAATCGCTCCAGTAGACTCAAAACCATTGTGATGATTTGATTGTAATAAACTTAAATATAAGTAATTATGTACTCAACTATGTTAAACCCTGTATAGTTAATCGCATACTTCTGTTTCACTACTCTATTATGAACATTTGTCGAATAGTCATTACTTTATTCGGGAAATGTTCAAAGATCGGATATACTTCCAGGTGGGTGGTATGTCAGATCGCCGCAACTACTTACTAAAGAGCGAGTTATAATTAGATAACTTCTTATTTTTTTTTCCTAAATACCCTCGTTTGAACGTCTCTTAGCACTCTATAACAAACAATTCTTAATTAAAAAATAATAAAACTATTTTCAAACAACCTATCCGGTCCGTTCAACTAGAATTTAACAATCCATATCAAGTATATCCATCTTTTATAATAACATCAAGTACCCTCCATGGCAATTACTATTTACAACTCGCTCATCCAACCAACATCTCCAAAAATTAAGGACCCTCTATCTACTAACATCACCATTATAAATATCAATCAAAATTAACAATATTTTTTGGAAAATTTCTTGTTGGCCGATCACCAGCTATAGCTTCCTCTCCTGCCACCACGGCCTCCTCCTCGGTCGCCCCAGAGCCGTGAACACGTGACCCGCAACTCGCCGCCGCTCGTCGACTGCCGAATCTTCTCCGCTACTTTGGGCCATCGCTCGTTGGCTGGCCAAGGTTATTGCCAACGGAAGTTAAATATAGTCGTGGTTATGCATGTTAGATCATCTAACTGATGGTTATTTTCATGCATATAGATGTTGTGACATCTTTTAACCCCTCATGAAACATAAAGATTATACTTGACAATCAGAAGCTGTCAACTTTGATGTCTAAGAAAAGAACACATCATAAGATTTTTCTTAATAAGCCCCGCTCAGCGGAACGCTTTCCTTCATGATGTGAGCGAAAACAGTCGCAGTCTTTCCTGGCCAGGGTTACTGCCAACAGAAGTTAAATATAGTCGAAATTGCACCTGTTAGATCATCTAGCTGATGGTGATTTTCGTGCATATGGATGTTTTGCTATGTTTTAATCCTTCATAAAAATTAAGTGTTTATTATGCCCTTCCAATTGCTGCACCTGTCAAGATTTTGATCGTTGCTTGGTGGGCCTGACAAATCAGGACACCATCAATTATCTTAATAAGGCAGGATATGTGTTGGACACTCATAAGCATAGAATTGGTTTAACTTAACAAGGCCATCAAAACGGTTTTGGGCTTTGGGACATGGTGTTGGGATGACACCCAACAAACAAGAGTTATATATGATATAATTAGTAAGGAGTTACTTACCTAAATAACTAGGTTTCTAGCAGTGATGCCAAAGCTCACTAGAACTTAGTGAAATATGAATCTTGGCCAACTATATTTATATTTCTTGAGGGATTTTTGTTCTAAAATATATAGTTGGTACATCTTTTATTGAATTGTTTAATAAAAGATTTTTCATAAATATAATACTAAAATCTTGCATTTTTTTACTGTTGTAGACCATGGATAGTGGTAGCTCAAACAATTTCAGTTTGCGATCTGTCCTTAATAAAAAAATCTCAATGGAACAAATTTTATTGATTAGTATAGAAACTTGAGAATTGTTCTCAAACAAGAGAAAAAGGACTATATTCTAGAGACTCCTATACCTGATGAACCAGCCGCTAGTGCTCCACGTGCTCAAAAGGATGCTTACAAAAAACATACCGATGACGCACTTGATGCCAGCTGTCTAATGCTAGTCACCATGAACTCTGAGCTTCAGAAGCAATATGAGAACATGACAGCTTATGACATAGTCGTGTCTCTTAGAAACTTATTCGAGGAGCAGGCCAGGGTGGAAAGATATGAAACCACCAAGAAATTGCATGATTGCAAGTTGGCAGAAGGGAGTTCGGTCAGTCCTCATGTGATTAAGATGATTGGTTACATTGAGAATTTGGAAAAGCTTGGTTTTCCCTTTAGTCAAGAGTTGGATACTGATATGATTCTCCAATCGCTCTCTTCGAGCTATGACCAGTTTGTCATGAACTATAACATGTATAATCTGGAGAAATCATTGACCGAATTGCATGAGATTCTTAAAACAGTGGAACAGAACATTAAGAAAATTCCAAGTAATGTAATGATGGTTCAAAAGGGAAAAAGATTTAAGAAGAAGGGCAAGGGCAAGGCTAAGGGAAAGGGCAAAGCTCTAGAAAGATCCTCTAGCGCTAAGCCGAATTCCAAAGGAAAGTCCAAGCCAGGTGCCACTCCTACTACTGAATGCTTCTATTGCAAAGAATCTGGCCATTGGAAGAGGAATTGCAAGAAGTACCTGGAAGATTTAAAGAAAAAGAAGGAAAGTGAGACTCCTTCAGGTATATATGTTATAGAAGTTCATTTAGCTACTTCTCCTTCCGACTCTAGAGTATTTGATACCGGATCGACTGCTCATATTTGCACTTCGATACAGGGGCTTAAAAGGAGTAGAAATTTGGCTAAGGGCGAGGTTCAACTTCACGTTGGCAATGGAGCAAGAGTTGCAGCATTAGCTGTTGGAACTTTTATACTAGTTTTACTTTCAGGATTAGTTTTAGAACTTCATAATTGTTATTATGTTCCCGCCATAAGCAAAAACACTGTATCCGTGTCGTGTTTGGACACGCTGGGTTATGAATTTAGAATAAAGAATAATCGTTGTTCCTTTTATTTAAATGATATATGTTTTATGGCAATGCCTCATTGGATAATGGGCTTTATCAACTAAATCTTGAATTAACTGTCTATAACATATGGACTAAGAGGCTTAGACCCAATGATCTGAATCCCACGTTAATCTGGCATTGTCGTTTAGATGTTTAGGCCATATAAATGAGAAACGCATCATGGAACTCCTGAAAGATGGTCTTCTAGACTCATTTGATTTTCAATCATTTAATGTGTGTGAATATTGTTTACTTGGCAAGATGACAAAGGCACCTTTCACAGGTGAAAGTGAAAGGGCAAGTAACTTATTGGCTCTTGTTCATATCGATGTATGTGGACCATTAAGTTCAACAGCTAGAGGTGATTTTCAGTACTTCATAACTTTTATCGATAACTTTAGTAGATATGGATATGTCTACTTAATGAGGCATAAATCTGAAAGTTTGATAAATTCAAGGAATTTCAGAATGAAGTACAAAATCAGCTTGGCAAGACAATCAAAAACCTACTATTTGATCATGGAGGGGAGTATTTGAGCCAAGAATTTGGTGATCATCTAAAACAACACAAAATTGTTCCATAATTGACCCCGCCTGGAACACCTCAATGGAATGCTATGTCAGAACGACGGAACAGGACCTTGTTGGACATGGTTCGGTCAATGATGAGCCAAACTGATCTTCCATTGTCCTTCTGAGGATATGCTCTAGAAACAGCTGCGTTCACATTAAATAGGGCTCCATCAAAAACCGTAGAAAAGACACCATATGAGATATGGAATGGAAGGCGTCCCGAGTTGTCTTTTCTTAAGATTTGGGGTTGTGAAGCTTATGTAAAACGTTTAATGTCTAATAAGATTAAACCTAAATCAGATAAATGCTTCTTTATGGGCTATCCAAAAAACAAAAGGATATTACTTCTATAATCGAGAAGAAAACAAAGTGTTTGTTGCCCGAAACGGTGTTTTTTTGGAGAAAGAGTTTCTCTCAAAAGGAGTAAGTGGGAGCATAGTGCAACTTGATGAAATTCGGAAACCACTGGAAATTGTTTCAGCACCGACTGAAGCTCAGCAAGACTTGCAAAATAATGTAGAAAATGCAGGACAAGCACTGGTTACATGTAGGTCTGAAAGGATATGTCACGCACCTGGAAGATACATGTTCCTTACAATGGAGCAGCGTGAAGTATTATTGATAGACAATTATGAGCCATGACTCTGAGAAATGGCTTGGAGCCATAAGATCCAAAATTGAATCCATGCATGACAATCGAGTGTGGAACTTGGTTGATCTTCTTGATGGTGTAAAAACCATTGAGTGCAAATGGGTTTGTAAGAAAAATATTGACATGGATGGTCATGTTCATATCCATAAAACACGATTAGTTGTGAAAAGTTTCAAGCAAATTCAAGGTGTTGATTATGATGAAACATTTTCGCATGTTGTTATATTAAAGTCAATCAGGATCATCCTAACTATTGCTGCCTATTTTGATTATGAGATATGGCAGATGGATGTCAAAACGCCTTTCCTCAATGGAAACCTAAGTGAGGATGTGTATATGGCACAGCCTAAAGGTTTTGTCGATCCAGAAAATACCGGAAAAGTGTGCAAGCTTCATAAATCTATTTATGGGTTGAAGCAAGCATCTTGGAGTTGGAATCTTTGTTTTGATGTAGTAGTCAAACAGTTTGGCTTCATAAAAAATGAAGAAGAGTCTTGTATTTATAAAAAGGCAAATGGGAGCACACTTGTTTTTCTGGTCTTATATGTGGATGACATACTTCTGATCAGAAATGATATTCCTATACTTGAGTCTGTGAAGTCCTCATTGAAAAGTAGCTTTTATATGAAAGATTTAGGTGATGCAACATATATTTTGGGTATTAAGATCTACCGAGATAGATCTAAAAGGCTAATTGGATTAAGCCAAAGTACATATGTTGACAAAGTATTGAATAGATTCAACATGCAGGATTCCAAGAAAGGTTTTCTGCCTATGTCACATGGTATTAGTCTTAGCAAGAGTCAATGTCCTTCGACATGTGATGAGCGGGACCGAATGAATAAGATTCCATATGCTTTTGCTGTTGAGTTTATTATGTATGTCATGCTTTGTACACGCCCAGATGTCTCCTATGCTCTAAGTGTTACGAGCAGATATCAATCAGATCCAGGTGAGAGTCACTGGATTGCTGTAAACAACATCCTTAAATACTTGAGAAAGACTAAGGATGTGTTCCTGGTTTATGGAGGTGAGGAAGAGCTCGTTTTTAGTGGTTTCACCGATGCTATCTTCCAAATCGACAAAGATGATTTCAAATCGCAATCTGGTTTTGTGTTTTGCCTTAATGGAGGAGCTGTAAGCTGGAAGAGTTCCAAGCAAGTAACTGTCGCTGATTCTACAACAGAAGGAGAGTACATTGCTGCTTCTGAAGCTGCCAAAGAAACTGTTTGGATTAAAAAGTCCATCTCTGAACTTGGTGTGGTTTCTAACATTTCAAGTCCAGTGGATCTCTATTGTGACAATAATGGAGCCATTGCGCAAGCCAAGGAACCAAGATCTCATCAGAAATCCAAACATATACTCAGGCGTTATCACCTCATCCGAGAAATCATGAATAGAGGTGATGTGAAGATTTACAAAGTATCCACGGATTTAAATGTTGCTGATCCGTTGATAAAGCCTCTCCCGCAACCAAAGCATGAGGTGCATACTAGAGCAATAGGTATTAGATACATTTGTGACTGACTCTAGTCCAAGTGGGAGATTGTTAGTGATATGTCCTAAAGTAAATCACAGAGATGTATTTATCTTTGTTATATTTAGGAACATTTGCATAATATGTTATTTTTGAATAAATTATCATCTTGATTTGATCAACAAGTATGTAACTTGTTCGTGAGACTCTAAATTTATTTGATGATATTATTCTAATATAGTCTCTGATCCATTATTTTTAAATAGGACATTATTGATTAATGGATCAACGCATTTATTGATTGATAGTTATGTTTCACGGACCATAGATATAAAATATCAAATCAATAATGTGGACATATATTGGAGAATATAATGTTGGATAGACCCATTTGAGACACTATTTGGATTTGTTATTTAAGTGTCACCAGTTGGTCTCAAATAATGTTTATGATTGATCATTAGACCTGAGACCATCATAGTTCCCTACATGTGTAGTAGTATACTTTGATACTATCAAACGCTACTTTTAATTAAGTAGTAATAAAGGTAATATTCGGTTATGCTATGAGCCATGCGGAGGAATATGATGGTCAAGATGGAATTTGCATATATCATATAATGAGAGAGATATCTCTGGGCCCCTCGATATAGATGAATTGATAAGTGCATGGCCATGCCGTTTGTGGTTGAGTGTCAACTATGGAAAAATCAATTCACTATGAGATCAAGAAAGGATTTAACTGTGCAAGGGTGGTACATTTCCTATCTTGAGTTTAATCTGGTATCGTATGGCAAAATGATCAACATGAAGACATTATATAGGTTTGTTGATTATGATCTTTGTGTGTATTTGGATAGTCGTTATGTCCTGTTAGGGGCCACTACCGACTTACAATTCGGGTAAGTATTCCCGGGTCGTGACTAAATATACATGAACCTACAGGGTCACACACTTAACGGGTTGGAACAATGCAATTTGGATTAAGTCTATTTTGGGGTTCCGTATCAGATTCAGATTCTTAATATTAGACTCCTTATGCATTTGGATTGGGTTTGGTATGAGTTTCCGTATCAAACTCGGAGACTTAATATTAGACTCCTTATACATTTGGGTTGGGTTTGGTATGAGTTTCCGTATCAGATTCGGAGACTTAATATTAGACTCCTTATGCATTTGGATTGGGTTTGGTATGGGTTTCCGTATCAAATTCGGAGACTTAATATTAGACTCCTTATGCATTCGGATTGGGTTTCTGTATCAGACTCGGAGACTTAATATTAGACTCCTTATGCATTCGGATTGGGTTTGTTATGAGTTTTCGTATCAGATCCGGATTGGGTCTGTTGTGGAGTTTACGTATCAGATACAAAGATTTAATATTAAACTCATCCCGCAGTTCGGATAAGATTTGAATCAGATCAGGAAACCTAACAGATTAGGTTTCCTAATGTGATACGAATCTTATCCGAATTGCCTATGCAAAAGAAATCTTAACAGATTAGGAATCCGAAACCCAATCCAAATACATAAGGAGTCTAATATTAAGAATCTGAATCTGATACGGAACCCCAAAATAGACTTAATCGGCCATGTCATAAGCTGTCATGTTCTCATATTGCTTCTGAAGCTCAGAGTTCATGGTGACTAGCATTAGACAACTGACATCAAGTGCGTCATCGGTATGCCTTTTGTAAGCATCCTTTTGAGCACGTGGAGCACTAGCGACTAGGTCATCAGGTATAGGAGTCTCTAGAACAGAGTCCATTTTCTCTTGTTTGAGAATAATTCTCAAGTTTCTATACCAATCAATAAAATTTGTTCCATTGAGCTTTTCTTTATTAAGGACAAATCGCAAACTGAAATTGTTTGAGCTACCACTATCCATGGTCTACAGCAATAAAGAAATGCAAGATTTTAGCATTATATTTATGAAAAATCTTTTATTAAACAATTCAATAAAAGATGTACCAACTATATAGTTTAGAATAAAAATCCCTCAAGAAATATATATATAGTTGGCCAAGATCCATATTTCACTAAGTTCTAGTGAGTTTTGGCATCACTGCTAGAAACCTAGTTATTTAGGTAAGCAATTCCTTACTAATTATATCATATATAACTCGTCGCCGCTCATTGCCAACCAACTATCAATACCCGAAATGGCACAACCATAGCTGTTGGCACAAACCAACCACATGCTGCACCACTAGATCTGCGGCTCACCGTCGCCACATGCGACCATGCGTCGTCCACAAACTCACTGGCTGCCATCGCATCTTCTGTTGCTAGCCCAAAGCCGCACACGGTGATACCGGCCGAAGTCGTCTTGCAAGAGGACGAGATCGAAGCAATGAGTGAGTATCCTATCATTCTTTCCACAAAGAATAGATGAAGCAAATCGTATAAAACTAAACTAAATCACTAACAGATCAAAACAAAATATATGAGAGAAAGAGGGAGAAATAGTCAAAAGAATTAAGGAGAGGGGAAAGAGGTGATAACCTCGAAACGCAATTAGTACGATGTCCATGAATACGAGCAGTAGACAGTTAATCGATTAATAATCTCGTAAGACCATAAACGATTATGATCGACTGTAGTTCTCGACAAACAATGAGTATAGAAATAACACTAATAGTCCTTGATTCCTCTCAACCACAACTCAACAACAAGCACACAACCAAAACTCAGAGCTCGACCCACAACCTCAGAGGGCACAGACGATACAAAAGAGATTAATGCACCAAGCTCGCAGAATCAGTTTAACAAAAAATCGCGGATCTATGAGATCAACAATCACAAACCAACAAACCAGCAATACACAAATATCCAATGAACATACAAGTAAAAGAATGTGAGAATGGATTCGATCTTTATGAAACAGTAAGCCTCCTTTAAGTCATCTCAAATTACTGAACACATAGAAAAATAGATTAAAGCATTATAATAGAAGAACTCTCAATTACAAATTATCATCCAGTCTAAGAAGAATGATAAAAAAACTAGTAAAATCTAGAATTTGCATTCACTGGAGAGCCAAGGTCGCAATCGAGTTCATCACTCAGTCAAGAATTCAGAAGAGAAATTTTTGAGCATTTAGCAAGCTCATGACAACACAAGAGAATAGTTGGCACCTAAAATCAAAAGATTCAAGGCCGAAGTTCTTGGCAACTTGAATTCACTAGTTTAGAGTATTAATGACATACTTTGCCAAATGCACCAGACCAAAATTACTCTCAGAAACAAACAGGAAAAAAACTGATCCAGAAATTCAAATTCATCTACAAAAAATGAGTTCATCACAGCATCTAGCACAATGCATCATAGAGAAGTTAAATGAGAACTAACATGTGTAGGATCAAGGATGCCGACTAGAGGGGGGTGAATAGGACGCTTTTAAAAACTTCAATTTAAAACAAATATTTGCAAATAAAGAAATCAAGAACAAATAATAATATGAGAAAGAGGAAGAGAGAACGAACACAACAATTTTTACCGAGGTCTCAGAGACTCGCCCAGTCTCCCCTAATCCTCGTTGAAGCACTCAAATAAATTGAGTCTTGCTCCAATATCCACGAAGGATATTATCCACTAATGGTTGCTCCTTGTCCACTCCGGAAAGGCGAGCACCGATGCCTTGTATAAACTTGCCGGGCCTCTCCGACAATCTCCGAACTGAGAGATCAAGGCCACGCCACCAAACCGTCTAGGTGGGGGCGCTCACCAAGAGTAATAGGCAGCAAGGTCTTCTCTAGACCTCCAAACACGCACCGAGAAACTACAAGTATGCAAATGCAATGAACTGGAATGCTCGGTGGATCAGAAAACACTCGACTTGATCAAAAGATCAAGATTTTATATAAGAAACTAAAGCTCAAGAATGTGTATGAGAGGAGGCTGCTTGTTGTATAAAATACGAGCTCAAAGCCTCTATTTATAGCCTCAAGGATCAAAAGAACCGTTGGAGCAAGCGCTGAAAATCAGCAACTCAAACTGACAGTCAGTTCACCTAACTGACTGTCAGTTACATACACAACGACCGACAAAATTTACGGATAAAAAATAACTAGCCGTTTGTGGTCGTATAAGGAAACTTGAAACCCCAAACTGACAGTCAGTTCGACCAAAACATCGACCAGATCAAATAGAAACTCAAATAAAACGGCTCGAGGTCGAAATGCAAACTGACAGTCAGTTTAGTTCAAAAAATTTCAGCTCAAAAAACAACCTCTCTGGACAACTGTCAGTTAACAAAACTGACAATCCAAACTGACAGTCAGTTTAGCAAATTGATAGTCAGCATGGATAAAAACAGCTGTAAATTTTAATCCAAAGATCCGATTGAAGTGTTTGATAGCTCATTTGAAATATATTTTAAAGTACTATCTTTTTGTCAACAGAAGAAAAAGCCAGATCTGCCTAGATCTTTCCAGAAAATACAAAAACTTTTCTGCTGTCAAAAACTAAACTGAAAAACCAAATAACTGACAGTCCGTTAAAAACATCCATAACTTTTGATCCAGAAATCCAAATTGAGAGTTTAATAGCTCATTTTAAAGATAATTTAAAGAGATACATTTTTGTAAACAGAAGCAAAAGCCATATCTGCCTAGATATTTCTATAAAAAGCAAAAACTCTTCTGCTATCGAAAACTCCACTGAAAAATCCAAATCTTTCAAACCAAATTCAAATCAAATCCATCTGAAATAAATGCAACCCCTCTTTATAGTACGGTTAAAACTAAGAAATAATTTCCTAAACCGATCAAACTCCAAACACCGAGATCGGTCAAAATAAAACAAATATTACCTCAGGTCTTTTGCATCTTTAATCCTTGCAACTTTCGTTTTGGTGACCTTGCACTTGCGACCTTGACTTCCAACCTTTAACTACGACCACAGCCAACATTGCGACCTTGCGCTTGCGACTTTGGACCTGTGACCTGCAGATATTCCCGGATCACTTGCAGACTTTACAGAAATCGCTCTGTATAGAAATAGCTCAAAGACAAGGTTAGTCCAAAACACTTAATGTCATCAATAATCAAAATCAACCTAAAAGGGCCTAGATGCAACAACATGGTAACCAAGACTACTCAAGTATGATCAAAGTAGTGATCCTTGAAAAAATAGCTAAATGCAGAGGTACACTCAAGTATTCTCAATCACATACAAGAAACAACATTGTAAAGAAATTGCACTTGCTTCAGGATAAGTTCAAGATAGTTGATATCTTGTCCATTACAGACATATCAATTCATTTCATCCTAGAGTAAAATTCAATTCAAAATTGAAAGTTCAGTTGATCCAGATTACAAGAATCATTCATCCATACATCACAGTGAAGCATCAATTCATCAATTCATCAAGATTCAAGAATAGAAGGAGTGAGAAAAAGATTTGTGTGAGGACCACGAAGCTGGTCAGCTAGTCAGAGGCCACGTGGTTGGCCAACAGAGAAGTCACAATGCTGACAAAGCTGAGACCAAGTCTAAGCGCTGGATTTTTGTTTTGGAAAAGATTGCTATCAGACTGTGCAGTAATTACCAGGAGTTCCTTGCAGCCACCTTGAAAGGGATCTAGGATATTGATTAGAGGGGGGTGAATATACGATTTTAACAAATTAATAACTAATCAAGCAATTAATAATAAATGAGAGCAAATAACTAAAACAAGATGAACAATGAACAATTTTAACACAAGGATATATCCCGTGGTTTCGGTGATTTGCCGATCACCCCTAATCTACGTTGAGGCAAACTCAAATCTCTAACAGCTCCTCTATCTAGTCAACCTTCTCTCAAGAAGTGACCTAGATCTTGAGCCGGATTAGTGTGATGAGTTATCCAAACCTCGATTTCACTAATGATGCACTTTACTGCTCCGGCAAGGTGTGCTCGACCCTTTCACAAGAAGTTTTGAGGCTTCTTCACAATCTTCCTTGAAGAGCTCTCTAAAACCTTCCTCCTAGCATCTAGGAGCCGGCAAACTCCAAGAGTAACAAGCCGGTGATGATCACTTAACCTTCTTCTAGTGCCACAAGATTGATTTAGTGATTTAAATGCAATGCACTAAAAGATCTCAAATGCACACTCTCACAAATTCAAGAATTAGAACTCTAGAGTGTATGAAACTTGCTTAAGCTCTCAAGGATGATGACAATGTTCACAAATATGCCAAAAGTTGTGAACAGGGCCGTGCATGGGAGTATATATACCCCCCACAATAAATATAGCCGTTACAGGCCGTTGGGAGAAAAAGATCACTTGGCGGTCAGACCGCAGGTATAATCCCGGTCAGACCGCCACAATTGCAACGGCATTAAACAGACGCAATAAATGACACCTGCCCTTGTCAGGCACACTCACGGTCAGACCGGAGCCAAAAGCGGTCAGACCGTAAAATTGTCCAGAGACGACATAGTTTCTGGACACTTTATACGATCAGGCCGATAATTACGGACAGACCGGCCACACGGTTAGACCGTAGTGCAAAACCTCGATCAGACCGGTCTAGCAAACGGTCAGACCGTCATAACATAATATGTTTCAGAAAGATGGGTCATGAAGTTCCAGGAGACTGACCTAGGTCTTAACTACGGACAGACCGACCTTTTTAAGAAATAAACTACACTTTGACATAACGTCGGTCAGTCCGAGTAAACATTCGGTCAGACCGTCCATTCGGTCAGACCGGCTAATTACAATCGGTCAGACCGACTGAGACTGAATTTGTCTGAAATGAATGGTAAACTGCATTCTCAAGGTATATGACCTTCTAATATGCAATGCAAGTTGATTTTATGATTTGTGGCACATAGATGAAGTATTTCGTGATACACCACATACTCCTCTTAATAGTACGGCGACTATCCTAAAATCCGGTCAAAAATTCTTCTCTAAACACCTTAGACCGGTAAAATGAAAAAAGACCCTTTTCCATACCTTTGTCTCTTTGCTTAATGTCCTTTCTTCATCATGTGTCTCTTCCTTTGCCTTTCATTGACCTGCCTTTTGAGTTTGATATTGACACAGCTTAACAGGTATCGTTAGTTCAACATTTGTAATTGTCATTAATTACCAAAACACTCTTTAGGGGCCTAGAAGCTGCACACCTCTCAGCCTGAGCGAGTGCCGCTGCTCACCCTTGTATTTGCTTGTCATCATCCAACATTCGAATTCGGGTCATTTCGGGTCGTTTCCGGTTGTTTCCGAACCTCAGGAGGCATAAAATAAGTTAATAGAAAAAAAAAAGAGAAGAGAGAGATTTTATTTTAGGAATCAGCCCAGCATCAGGTCTTGGGCCCAGAGGCCCAATTAGTCCTCAGTTTTGCACTTTAACCCATGGGACTTTTCCATATTACAGCCACATTGTAATTTTTGCACAAAACTCCTTCAGATTCTCTGATTTTGCAAATCAGTTCAAATTACACCAATCCAGCTTAGAGCAATGCCACCTGTTCGCCGGAACAGTAACCACAGCCACCTCAGCCCACAATAAGTCGATTGCATGCTTAGTGCACAGGATAAATTAGTTTTACCACACAATCACACGCACAGCAGCTCAGTCAGTAAGAACTAAGGTAACAGCAGGAGTAAACCAGGAGCATGGAGAAGGAATCCAGGACCAACAGCAAGGTTATAGCTGAACCCAACCTTAAGTTCTTAACATGTCCTAGTTACTGAGTTCTATAATTTGTTTAGCTCTTAATTGCTTAGTTAGAGAATAAGCAGAAAGCAATAGAAATTGCACCAGAACCACCCCACACCACCTGGGAAACTATAGATCATTGCTACCATATGAGGTATATACATCCATCAGTATCACATAGTCACACAAACTTGAACATGGGATCACAATCATCCATCATCCTCAACCGTCACAGAACACAGCACCAAACCAGACCAAAGCACACAAATACCACAGGACCAAAACATAACATAACCCAAACCTGGCACCGAAGCCACACTAGAGGTTAGAAGACTTACCTGAGGTTCAATCGACGAGGACCGGGCGGCTGGCGAGCCGGCCGCCACTGCGTCCCTACTCGCGGCGCGGCTACACCTCAAGGGTGCTGCTAGGCACGGCCGTAGGCCACGGGAGAGGATACGAGGCGGCGCAGCCCGGGCTTTAGCCGACCGCGACGCAAGCATCGTTGAGATCGCGAGCCGCCGGTGAGGGTTAGCGGCGGCAGAGTTAGGGGAGTTAGGGTTAGGGCTTCGGCTACAATTTCGATCGGGCGCGTGGGAAGAAGGTCAGCGCACGAGCTAGGGATGAGAAGAAGCTCGCCGGAGGAGCCACGGCAACCGGCGCCGGAGGCGAAGGTGACGTCCAAGAAGATTAGGGTTTTGGGCGGCAGTGTGCGTGGGGTGTGTGTGTGTGTGTGTGTGTGTGTGTGTGTGTGTGTGTGTGTGTGCATGTGTGCGCGTGAGAGAGAGGGAGAGAGGTTGGGACTGGACCAGCCCAACCCGAGCCGAGGGAAGTTTGGCTGATTCAGGCCCAACCAAACTTTTCTTAATTTCTTTCTTTTTCTAGTTTTAATTCTATTTTAAATTCTAATTAAAGCTTAATTAACCAGTGATAAGTGTCTAATCAAAATTTGTTTAATACAGGAAGTTAACTGACTAAAATATTTTGACTAGTTAACATTTACAATTTCTTAATTTATACCTAGTTTAATAAGAGTTTAATCAAATAAGATATGTGTATATGCACACAAATATATTTTCACTCTTTCACTAAATTAGTTTAAATTATTTTCATTATTTTCATGTAATCCTCAATCCAGATGAAAGAATTTTAAAGCTATAAATTATTTTTATTTCCAAATAGTCAATCAACTAGATTATCAACTTAAATAGCCTTAGCACCAAATCAATATCTTGACTTAATTATTTTCAATCTATAAAACAAATGCCAACAATATTATTCTTTTAGGAGCTACCCAACTCAGGATGTTTATGTAATTCCATTATGCAGTTCAATTGAACTAAATTTGATTTCTCATTTTGTCTGGGAGTGACCATTACGATAGAGGCGAGAGCGATTAGCACCTAAGCACTGCATCTCTGCATAATATCCACCAATGTTCTTCTAGAGATTTATATACGCAATTATTTTAATTCTAGGAGCGGAGCTGAGTGAAGAGCCCCAGAGCAAAGTTCATATTTTGGATTTAGAATTTGCTACTCCAGGCAAGTTTTTATTCTTGACCATATTGATCATGTTTGATTGATTTTATTTTGTTATCCTCTATTTAATAATCTATGTAGCTTTACCATCTTGCATCAAAAAGAATATTTTAGAAAATAAAAGTTGGTCTTGATGAAAGTGTTGTGGATAGAAATTGAATATATTGGTGATAAGGTTATGTATGGAAATAAATAAATCTTGAGGAGAGCCGAAGGAGGGCTCGAATCTTGTATTAAAATATGATTATAAAATTAAGGACATAACCAACTGTCATTTTTACCCAGCGTCATAATACCCGTATCAACCACAGACCTGGTATGGGACGGATCTAGTCAAATATCTTATCTAGAAACTAGTACACCTCCATAATGGGAACGTATATGTGTTTATGTATGGTATGATGGATGTATGAAGGGAGAATGCCCTGATGAGGGCCCTGGAGCTATAGGCTCAATGGTGGTTGTAGCGGATGCGTCTGACTATAAGGTATGGTGGGATCATACCAGTGGAGGGAACTAGTGGAAGGGTTTGAAAAAGACTTTATTCTCTTGATGATGTCACACATTATCAGAAATGCGGAGTACTGTTTGTAGGATCGAGGATGCCGACTAGAAGGGGGTGAATAGGAGGCTTAAAAACTTTTCAAATAAAACAATTTTTGCAAATAAAAAGAATCAAAACAATTGAATAGTATATTGCACAATTAAAAAGAAAGAAGAAAAGAAGACAAACACAAGGATTTTTTCCGAGGTTTTGGAGACTTGCCCGGTCTCCCCTACTCCTCGTTGAAGCACTCAAATGAATGAGTCTTGCTTCAACATCCTCAAAGGATATTTCTCACTAGTGGTTGCTCTTTGTCCATTCCAGAAAGGCGAGCACCGATGCCTTTTACAATTACGCCGAGCCTCTCCAACAATCTTCGAACAAGAGAGATCAACGGTCACGCCACCAAACCGTCTAGGTGAGAGCGTTCACCAAGAGTAATAAGTTGCAAGGTCTCTTCTAGACCTCCAACAAGCATCGAGAAACTATAAGTATGCAAATGATGCGAACAGAACACTCGGTGGATCACAAAACTCACGACTTGATCAACATATCAAGATTTTTATGCTAAGAACTAAAGCTCAAAAGTGTGTAAGAGAATGAGGTTGCTTGGTGTATGAAACAATAGCTCAAAGCCTCTATTTATAACCCAAATGAACAAAAGAGCCGTTGAGCACGAGCTGAGAAGAAAAAGTACATGCTGACAGTCAACATAGGCCACGACCAGTAAGAAGCAAATTTCAGAGAAAACTCAGCTAGCCGTTGTGGTCGAAAAAGGAAACAAATTAGCACATACTGACAATCAGCATCCACAACCACAGCTCGACAAAAATTACGGATAAAACTTTGTTAGCTATTTGTAGTCGCATATGGAAAGAAATTACTCATGCTGACAGTCGAACGACCAGTTAAAACAAACTCAGAAACAAAGCAGATGTGGTCGAAACTCATGCTGACAGTCAGCGTAAGTCAAAAAATTTCAGCTCAAAAAGACATGTTCTCTGGACAAATGGCAGGAATGAAAACTGATATTTCATGCTGACAGTCAGCATCATATGCTGACAGTCAAAATGGATAAAAATATTCATAACTTTTGATCCAGAGATCCGATTGAAGTGTTTTATAGCTTGTTCGAAAGATAATTTAAAGGGCTATAATTTTGTCAACAAAAACAAGACCTAAATCGGCCTAGATAAATCTGGAAAAAGCAAAAACATTTCTATTGCCAACAAAATCAGAAAAAACCAAACTATTTAAAAACAAATCCGACCGAGATGAATGAATGCAATGACCTAAGAGTTTCTCGGTTTATGCTGAAAATGTAGAGTGAACTTGCAACCCCTATTAATAGTACAGTTAAAATTTAAAACAAAATTTCTATAAACCGATGAAACTCCAAACACCGAGATCGGTAAAAATAAAAACTCATTTTACCTTAGGTCCTTTGTATCTTCAATCTTGTGACTTCCGTTTTGGTGACCTTGCACTTGCGACCTTGACTCCCAACCTTGAACTGCGACCACAGCCAACATTGCGACCTTGTGCTTTCGATCTCGTGCTTGCGACTTGCAGATCCTTCGGATAGCTTAGGTCTCTGCGGCTTTCTTCTTGCCGACCTTAGGCGAAATAGCTCTTAGATCTCTGCATACAAATAGCTCAAAAATATGATTAGATCAAAAACACTTAATGTCATCAATAATCAAAAGCAACCCAAAAAGGGCCTAGATGCAACACTGTTGACGAACACCGACATAGAAATCAAGAGATTCTGTGGGTAAAGTGATACCCCTCTGCAGAGTAAAACGTGGATATTCACTCCTTGTTCTCAGGTCGAGAACTACGTCGCGGCAGGAAAGGAGGCCTACAGGTGATCTCACCCTGTGGTACAAGTGTTCAATAGAGTTTACTTCATAACTGGAGTCTTTTACAATCACAAATGAATTTTTGATAGAAAACTCATCCTTGCTAAGATAATATAATATTCCTTTGACTAATTAAAGTCTGCATGATGCATTTATGCTTCCAAATTGCTTGCTGAGTGCCTTGGCACTCATCCTTGCTATTGTATTTCCTAATTAGACTTTGAGTACTCCTTTGGTGATGCAATGCTGACCGGTACACCAGAAGAAGAAGTTTATCCAGAGAGGACAACTGCGAGTTCGATCCAACCTACTTCAGCACCGGCAATGAAGACTGACCACCATAATCATACCTAAGCTACCTCCTTTTGTTGTAGTAAATATACTTATGCTTGTATATGTATCTAAACTTTTTGTTATGTTAAACCATGTTTAATTAAGCCTGTTTCGCTACTCTGAGCGAACATTCCTCGGATAATATGGTTTTATTCGGAAATGTTCATAGACCGGACGTGCTACCACATGGGTGGTATGTTAGGTCGCCGCAATTTGTCACCGATTTTTGCTTGCTGCTGGAGTTGTTGGAGGCTTGCTGGAGAAAAGCTTGGGGTCGAGTGTTGAATATAGGCTCTATTTAGGGTTTCAGCAATTAATGATAAAAAACAGAACTAACACATTTATTCTAAGTAACTTAAGTTTTAGGTCAAAGCATGATAACATCGTGACAAAAGTGAGAGATAGAGAAAACTCCATGATCGATGGCCAAGATAAAGATAAAGATTAATGTTCATTTCTTGGTCTTTTATCGATCGTTGGTGGTGAAGTCGACAGAATTCATTCTTTAAGTTTTAGATTTATCTGTCATACTATTAAGAGGGGTGTAACTCTAGTAGCATGATCCACCTTATGCTTTGAAACTCAAGTGCCTACTCATATAGTCTAGGAGCAAATTAAGGTAGAGTGTGAATTTCAGAGAGAAAAATTGTGCACTAGTTCAGCAGAGTCAAATGAATCTGTCTGGGCACAACTTATCTGATATGGCCAGACAAAGTCTGATGTTATAAGACAATGTTTGACTAGTGCACAAAATTGGTCATGACAGTAAAAATCTTGGTCGCACCAGTAAAATAACTAATCGAATCAGTAAAATAGAAATTTAGTCGTGATAGTAAAAATCTTGGTCGCACCAGTAAAAGAACTGATTGAATCAGTAAAATAGAAACTTAGTCGTGATAGTAAAAATCTTGGTCGTATCAGTAAAAGAACTGATCGTTTCAGTAAAGTCAAAACTGATCGTAACAATACAAGACCTGTTCATGATCGTATCATTCAAAACTAGTCGAATCAGTGCAAACCCTATTCATGGTCGCATCAGTCAAAACTGATCGGATCAATTTAAAGCTGGTCATATCAGTTCAAACTTGATCATATCAGTACTAAATCTGGTGGTACTAAGTTTTAGTAAAAACATAAACAGAGACACATACATTTGTCCGACCTATTTTTTTGAAATGACCAGACATTGTCCGCACAAAACAAAAACAATGTATGTGTAATCAAATCATAACCATAGACAAATACATTTGTCCAGGCCATTTGTTCGGGCCTAGTATGTATCCGTTCGTCCTTCACAAAAGTGTATCGAACAGTCACTAGCAAGTGTATTAATTGCCCAACGGCTACTAATCACTTACATTAGCTGGACAATGTCTGATGTAGCCGAACAATGTCCCGTCAATACAAACTTTGTCTGAAATTTGGCTAACAGCTAGTTTCAGGTCTTGGGCTATATATACACTTCAATTGGCATTTACTACAAGAGTTTTTGGTACACATAATTCATTGTTATTTGTTGCTAGTTGTTGCAAAAACTAAGAGCATTCAATTCTTCATTCAATTTACAAATTCTTGCATCTAGAACTATCAAACCGTATTCACTACATTAGTTGCATTAAAAAGTTAGCTTAGAGAGTGAATTGCATGCATATTAAGCTTCTCATGTAGAAGTAAATCAAGTGAATGTGTTTCACTTTTTACTTTTGGTGATTGTTGTCACCTAGACGACCCCGGGAGTTCGGTGATCTCTCCATTGATGATGTTTGTCGGAGAGTCCCAGTGTTGAGGTATGAATGCTTGGTGCTCGCATTTCTGGGGAGAAGAAGGGCAACCACTAGTGGAATTGAGATGATACTCTTGTGTAGAGTCTTTCAACGAGAATTAGTAGAAATCGACAAATTTCTGATACCTCGAGAAAAATCGATTGTGTTATCGGTTATTTCTTTCTCTTGCAAATTTTATATTTAGAGATATTTGTTGTTGTCTTGATCACTCTAGGAAAGAAAAACCCTAATTTGTGCAACTATATTTGTTTGTGATAATCTTACATTATTGCTTTAGATTGAGATTACAAATTGGAATTAAAATTTTAAAACCGCCTATTCACCCCCTAGTCGCCATCCTTTGATCAACATTGAGGTAGTCGGAGAAGATGGTTGCAGTCGAGATGATGCCGTGGAGAGTTGTTGGAGATCGCTGAAGTTGAGATTGGAGAAGCCCGCTAAGGCCTGGACGCAAGTCACGACAATGGCGAAGATGGTCGTGGATGCGAAGCTCGAGCTGGTCGAGGCGGTGGAAGCAGTGGCCGAAATTGAGTGGTGCCAACTATGAGGGGGTGAGCAAAAAGAGTGAGTGAGAGAGAGAGAGAGAGAGAGAAGGGAAAGGGGGCGCACGGCACAGTTTGGTGGAAGTAGCGGCGTGGGTGCGGTCTGTTGGATCAGGATGTCGACTAGAGGGGGAGGGGGTGAATAGGAGACTTTTAAAATTTGTTTTTGCAAATGAAAATTCAAATTAAGGTAAAGCAAGTAATAGTAAAAGATAAGAGATTGAAACCAATATATCCCGAGGTATCGGAGACACGCCCAGTCTCCACTAGTCCTCGTTGAAGCACTCAGTCCTTGAGTATAGCTTCAGTATCCACACAGGACACTATCTACTAAGGTTGCTCCTTGTCCCCTCCGGAAAGGCGAGCACCAAGCCTTTTACAAGTAATCGCGTCTCTCCGACAATCTCCGATTTGGAGAGATCAGCGATTTACGCCTTCGAACCGTCTAGGTGAGGGCGCTCACCAAGAGTAATAAGAAGCAAGGTCTACTCTAGACCTCCAATGCACACCGAGAAAATATCTAGAAATGGGAATGCAAGAACAATATGCTCGATGTGGCTAAAACTCTCACGACTCGATCAAAAGATCAAGTTTTAAGTAAAACGAAGAAGCACTAGTGAGAAAGTAAGAAAGGCTGTGTTGCTGTGTTTTCTTGTGTTGAAACAGTAGCTCAACACCTCTATTTATAGCCTTCGTGGTCAAAAGAGCCGTTTGAGCTCGAGCTGAAAAATAGTAACTAAGACTGACAGTCAGTCTCACAAACTGACAGTCAGTATAGTATATCACCAGAAAGAGTAAAAATAGGATCACAACAGCTCGAACGTTGTGGACTAAAACGGTAAAAAGAAACAGTCCAAACTGACAGTCAGTTACAAAGACTGACAGTCAGTGTCCACAAAATCAACAGTGAAAAGCAACGGCTAAAAACTTTATAACCGTTGAAGCAGATAACAACAAAAATTTACTGACCAAACTGACAGTCAGTGTGTCAAACTTACAGTCAGTCTCACAGAGAAAAACAGAATTTAAAACCAACTCAAAAACTCTCTGTGGTCGAAACCATACTGACAGTCAGTATACCAATACTGACAGTCAGTCTAATACAAAAAATCTGAGACAGAAAACATGCTCTCTGGAGATTTGTCAGTTTGCACTAACTGACATTCATACTGACAGTCAGTTACCAACACTGACAGTCAGTCTAGTACAACAGAAATCAGCTCAATAAAATCATACTCTCTGGAGATTAGTCAGTTTATCAAACTGACATTCATACTGACAGTCAGTTACAAAGACTGACAGTCAGTCTGGATAAAAACAGAGAAAACTCAAAATCCAGAGATCTGATTCAAATGATTTCAGTTTTGTTTTGAAGATATTTTCGAGAAGAACATTTTTGACAACAGCAACAAAAATTAGATCTTTTCAGATCTTTCTCAAGAAGTAAAAACCTCAACTGTTGACAAAATTCAATATATCAAAACAAATTGTCGAAAAACCACAGATAATGATATGCATGCATTGACCTAGATTTTTCTCGGTATGATTGGAGATGTAGAGAGAACTTGCGTCCCCTCTTTATAGTACGGTTTAAACTAAGAATAAAATCCTTAAACCGATCGATCTTCGTGCACCCTGAGATCGGTAAACCTAGAACTACAACATACCTCGATGCATCAGTTTAGTCCAGCAAAAACAATTTCTTTTTGCGTCTTCTTATGCTTTTGAACAACTTAAATTGAACTTCAACATCTTGATTACCAGCCCTCGCTTTTTGTGTGGTTGTCTGAAATCTGTAACAATAACTCAAACACATAGTTAGTCCAAAAATACTTATTATCATCAACCATCAAAACACATCAGGGTTAGGCATGAAAGGCCTAGATGCAACAATCTCCCTCTTTTTGATGATTGATGACAACAAGTTAATAAACTAATACCAACTAATACTCCCCCTGATTTTGTGCAAAAATCTCCCCCTGAAAGTGTGCACATCCCTCAAGATGTATCAGAGCATATCATAGCATAAGAGAGAGAACCACAAATTATGTCGAACCACAAATTATGTCAGAGCACATTGATATCTCATACAAATGTAAGAACAAATCTCATCGCATCATCGCATCAAAAAATTTCATAGAAAAGAAACATATCATAATCATATCACAAAATAACATCATCAACATATCATATCATCCATCTAAACAAAATATCATAACATCATCCATCTAAACAAAATATCATAATATCATCCATCTAAACAAAATATCATAATATCATCCATCTCTCCCCCTTTGGCATCAAGCACAAAAAGGGAGGCCTAACATGAGAAACTAAACCTAATCTACTCCTGGTCATCTGAGTCGCCTAGAATCTCAGTGCCTCCAGAAGCTGTAGGAGACGCGGAAGGTACGACGGCGGGAGATGCAGGTCCTGCTGGAACTGGAGCGGTGCCGGCAGATGATGCTGGTGAAGAAACTGCAGGCCGTGCCCTCTTGCGAGGAGCAAGGGAAGCAGATGCCATCGCAGCATCAGGAGCTGGAAGTCGCTGCAGTATCTGCTGAAGGATCTCCTGCTGAGCTGCCAAGGTACTCTGGATCACCTGCTGTGTCTGAATGACCTGGTCAAGAGACACCTGCAGAGATGCAAGAGAGGAAGCTGTGCGGGAGCTGCTAGAAGGGGCAGGAGCAGAGGCAGAAGCTGGAGCTGCAGTCGCGTCCTCAGAATCCTCATCATCATCAGAGGCTGAGGAGGGAGCACTAGGAGCTGGAGGACGAGTGCCCAGACGACGATCAGCCTGGCCAGGGGGATAGAAGGCCAAAAGCTGATGAGGTCAAGGAAGAGCGGTGTCTACTGCTCGAATGTGGAGCAGTAGTGCCATGATGTATGGGGCATACACCAGGCGACGACGAGGAGAGAGAAGAACGTGCTGAAGCTCACTAATGATGAGATCAGCGATGTCGAAGGGCTCCTCTCGAAAGATCGAGATGAGAGCATGGAGAGTGATGTAGGTGACCCTGGCGCGGTCACCTGTAATCGGAAGAAGAGTGAGGCGAAGAATCTTCAGCGCCAGGTCAACATCGCGGCGCATGCCGGCAATGTGACGAACCTAGAAGGCGCCGGAGTAGAGCATAGCGACCTCACGATGCTCAAGGTCAGGTAAAGTGTGGAGCTGGCGCCCTGAAGCAGGACGAACCAGTCCTAAAGCGGCCTCAAGCTGCTCCTTTGTGACCGTGTATACCTGGAGGCCGGTCATAAAGGTCAGTGAGTCACGCTGAGAAGAAATGTGGAGGGTGGCATAGAACTGCCTAATGGGCTCCTCTGCCCAGGTCAAAGAAGAATCAGAGACTAAGTCTCGGATCCCTACAGAGGCAAAAGCATCAGAAAGAGAAGCGATGCCAGTGCGAGAAACTATCGTCTGCCAAGAGACAGAACGATGAACAAAGAAGGGCATGTGAGAGTAGATGCTCTCAAACATGTCGAACTGAGTGATGGTGTAGAAGGTGGTACGTGGCAAGGCATCCGTGCCAGAAGGACGAGGAGATAGATAGGGGTTCGGCTGACGAAGAGTCCGAAGCCGACTAGTGTTCCACCGCGAATAGTTCACGGGGACACGCTCTGGAGAGGGGGAACGCCGAGCCCCAGAGGACTGGCCCGAAGACCTGCTGCTGGACGCAACGGTCTTGCGTCGAGCAACGCGGCGATGAGGCTGATCAGACATAGTGGATAGCTAAAGGAATGCAAGGATGAACAAGGGTGGAGAAAACAAAAGTTTCTGTTTTCAGGGTTCAGACTGACAGTCAGTCTTATGAACTGACAGTCAGTTCGAACCTGATGCTGACAGTCAGTATGAGAGACTGACTGTCAGTTCCAACCTAGAACCGGCGAACGGAGAAATGACGAGGTTTTTTGTGGGGATTTGAGAGAGAGTGATGAAGATAGAGTGCTATAGCAGATCAAGGACAAAAAAAAAATAAAAGCAATTTCGGATTAGTAGAAAGAAAAGAAGGAATTAAAGAGAGAAAGAAAGAAAAGCAAAGAAAGAGGAAGAAGAAGAAGGAGGAGAGAGTGAGCTCACGGTGGGAGAAGGACGACGAGACGACGGCGATGAAGAGGAGCAACGGCGACGGTCAACGGCGATGAGGAGAAGCAACGGCAACGGCGACGGTGAAGGAAAAAGAAAACGGCGGCCGAAGAAGATAAAAAGAAAAGCTCGGTTTAGGGTTTTAAGGACTCAAACTGACAGTCAGTTTCACAAACTGACTGTCAGTCTAGTCACTTAATTTCAAAAACTGACAGTCAGTGTGGGACACTGAATGTCAGTTCAATAAAATCAAGTGCTGAGACTGACAGTCAGTGTTGAATACTGACAGTCAGTGTGAGACTTCAAAACGACCAGAACCCTACGACCAAGAAACAACACTATACTGACTGTCAGTTATAAAAACTGACTGTCAGTTATGACTTCGACCAGGAGAGAGCTCTAAGGGAGAAAATATATATATATATTATACTTCATTAATCAAGATAAGCAATCAATAGTATGATGAAATTAAAAAATATCACTTTATCAACTAGCATTTGAAACATCTATAATATTTAGTTCACCTCTAAGAAAGCAAAACCTGGATTCATCTAGTGGTTTGGTGAAGATATCTGCTAGTTGAAGATCTGTTCTTACATGACTAAGATCAATATCTCCTTTTGCCACATGATCTCTTATGAAATGGTGCCGTATTTCAATATGCTTAGTTCTAGAATGTTGAACGGGATTATTAGCAATTTTAATGGCACTTTCATTATCACACAGAAGTGGCACTTTATCAAATTTAATTCCATAATCCAAAAATGTCTGTTTCATCCATAATAATTGAGCACAACAACTACCTGCAGACACGTATTCAGCTTCAGCTGTTGAGAGAGCAACTGAGTTTTGCTTCCTAGATGACCATGATACTAATGATCTCCCCAACAGCTGACAGCTACCAGATGTGCTCTTTCGATCAATTTTACACCCAGCATAATCAGAATCAGAATACCCAATTAATTCAAAATTTGCATCTTTAGGGTACCAAAGGCCTAAACTGGGACAACATTTTAAATACCTAAGGATTCTTTTAAGAGCAGTTAAATGACATTCCTTAGGATCTGACTGAAATCTAGCACATAAACACACACTAAACATGATATCAGGCCTAGATGCTGTAAGATATAAAAGACTACCAATCATAGACCTATAGAGTTTAGAATCTACTGATTTTGAATTTCTGTCCATGTCAAGGTGTCCATTTGTAGCCATGGGGGTCTTGATAGCCTTAGCTTCTTCCATCCCAAAGCGCTTGAGCAGGTCCTTCACGTACTTTGTTTGACTCACGAACGTACCGTTCTTGAGTTGCTTGATTTGAAGTCCAAGGAAGAAGCTCAGCTCACCAATCATGGACATCTCGAACTCCCTAGACATCATATCTCCAAATTCTTGACAAAAATATTCATTAGTAGATCCAAAAATTATGTCATCCACATAAATTTGGCAAATAAATAAATCATCATCTATTTTCTTGGTGAACAGAGTTATGTCAACCTTTCCAGTTTTAAAACCTTTAGAAAGAAGAAAATCTCTAAGGCGTTCATACCAAGCTCGAGGAGCTTGTTTGAGGCCATACAGAGCTTTCGTGAGTTTAAAAACATGGTTTGGAAATTTTAGATCTTCAAACCCGGGAGGTTGCTCTACAAATACAAGTTCTGAAATTTCACCATTTAGAAAAGCACTTTTAACATCCATTTGAAAAAGTTTAATGTTAAAATGAGAAGCATAAGCAAGAAGAATTCTAATTGCTTCAAGTCTCGCCACAGGAGCAAAAGTTTCACTAAAATCTAAACCTTCGACTTGAGTGAAACCTTGAGCAACAAGACGAGCCTTGTTTCTAATTACTAGTCCATTTTCATCTTGCTTATTTCTGAAAACCCATTTTGTTCCAATGACATTATGATCCTTAGGTCTTTCTACTAAGTTCCAGACTTTATTTCTAGTAAAGTTATTTAGTTCATCATGCATAGCATTTACCCAGTCAGGATCATCTAGAGCTTCACTAACACATGTTGGTTCTAAAGAAGAAACAAATGAATGATGTTCACAAAAAGAAGCAATACGAGATCGAGTTAGAACATCCTTACTAATATCACCCAGAACTTGGTTCAAAGGGTGATCCTTGATAATTGTTCTATGCTGGCTTGGCGCTTCTTCTTGTGCTGCTTCTTCTGCAGCAGACTCAGCTTGCACAGAAGGTTCAGGTTGTTCATTGTAGTCTTCACTTCCATCTTCATCAACTTCCTCAGCTTCTTCAATGGTAAGATTTTTCAAAGGTTCTTGAATTTCACCTGAAGTGTCATGAACAGCTTGCTCTTCTTGCGAGTTATTAGTTTCATCAAACTCAGTATCGCAAGATTCCTCAATACAACCTGACGTTTTGTTAAAAACACGATAGGCTTTGCTAGTGGTAGAATAACCAACTAGAAAACCCTCATCAACTTTTCTTTGAAATTTTCCACCAAAGTTTCTTTTTCTTAAGATGTAACATTTACAACCAAAAACACGAAAATATGAAATATTTGGTTTTCTTCCAAAAAGAAGTTCATAAGGTGTCAAATTCAAAAGAGGATGCAGATAGAGTCGATTAATAGAATAGCAAGCTGTGTGAACTGCTTCTCCCCAGAAGCGAATAGGAGTATTATACTCACATAACATGGTTCTTGCCATCTCTATTAATGTTCGATTTTTCCTTTCAACAACTCCATTTTGCTGTGGAGTATAGGATGTGGAAAATTCATGTTTGATTCCAAGAGAGTCGCAAAAATCAAATAAAGTTGAATTAACGAACTCTCCACCATGATCACTACGGATTTTCTTGATGGACAATTCGAATTCATTAGAAACACGTTTTGCAAAACTTTTGAAAACATCGGGGGTTTCAGATTTTTGAGAAATAAAGAAAACCCAAGTAAAACGAGTGAAATCATCAACAATAACAAAGCAATAACTATTTCCCCCAATACTTTGGAACTCTGAAGGTCCAAATAAATCCAAATGCAAAAGTTCCAAAGGTTTGCTTGTAGAAAGTATTCGCTTAGTTGGATGTGTGGTAGCTATTTGCTTGCCTGCTTGACAAGCGCTACAAGGTTTATCCTTTTCAAAGACCACATCCTTTAAGCCAATAACTAAATCACGTTTGAAAAGTTTTTTAAGTTGATGCATTCCAACATGAGCAAGTCTCCGATGCCATAACCATCCTTTAGATGTTTGTGAGACAAGACATGTTGCAAGAGATGCATCTTTTGAAGAGAAATCAACTAGATATAAATTTTCATGACGAAAACCTTTAAAAATCAAAGAATTGTCTTTTAAATTTTCAACCAAAACTTCATTGGGATAAAAGATACAGCGGAAACCAAGATCACAAATTTGTGCAACTGAAAGCAAATTAAAATTTAAAGATTCAACCAAGAACATTTGATATTGTTAAATCATTTGAAATGGCAACTTTACCCAAACCTGTCACGCTTCCTTGACGATTATTTCCAAAGGTGATCTTTTGATGTTCGTCGGAATTGTCTTTTATTGTGGTGAACAGTTTGATGTTTCCGGTCATGTGCTCGGAGCATCCGCTATCAAGCACCCAATGACGTCCACCATTTTTTGTAGTTTACCTGCAAAAGAATTTAAGTTGATTTTGGTACCCAAACACTTCTGGGTCCTTTAATATTAGCGATCAAAGTTTTGGGCACCCAAATAGATTTTTTTCTTTTGTTCATCATTGGTGCACCAACATATTTTGCAATAGCATAACCTTTCTTTGACCGTTTTAGCATGTAACAAGCATCAAAATATGCAGATGTCATAAGAGGGCATGAATCATGTGAATGACCTACTTCATGGCATTTATGACAAAACAGGTTACATGCTTTTGTAAAAACAGTTCTAATTTTTATCTTTTTATCTTTCTTAGGAAAATATCCTAGACCTTCTTTTCTAAAGGTGCATCTTTGACTACCTAAAATTAGGTCAAGAGATATTTTTCCTTTATAGCTATTTTCTAACCCTTTTTCTAATTTTTTAACTTGAGATTTAAGTTTAATATTTTCACAGAGAGTGGATTCATTTGAAGCGCATGGTGTATCTAGTTGAAAATTATCAATATCATCACAAGAAGTACCAATGCTAGCTTTACAAGACAAATTTGAGACATCTTTCATAAGAGCATTTTCATAAGATTCTTTTAATTCAGAGTGTTGATTATAAAGAGTTGAAAATTCTTCCTTAAGGGTCTTATATTTTCTTTTAGTTTGCCATAGGCCTCATTAATTTCATTTAGCATTTCAACTAGATCATCATAGGAGGGATCAAAAGAAGTTACCTTTTCATTCCTTTTTGCCATAAGGCAAACTGGAGAGCTTGATGAATTTTTGAGGGCGATTCCGGCTAATTTCTTTGTACATCTCTCATCATCAGAGTCGGAGTCGGAATTCTCACCTCCAGACATCCATTCGCCAAAGCATGCCTTTTTAGGAGTGTTAAACTTCTTCTTGAAGTTCTTCTTCTTTTTATCCGTAGATTTGTTCTTGTTCGGACATCTTGATGCTATATGTCCTTTTTCATGACATTCATAGCATATCACATCTTTGAAGTTTGTTGGTCTTGAACCTTTTGGACGAGTGTCGATGCTCACTCCCTTCTTGTGTAACCTGCGAAGAAGACGTTGAGTATTTCTTACCAAGAGAGCCAAGTCTTCATCGGAGGAACCTTCACTTGTGCTGTCCTTGGAATTTGCTTTGAAAGCCTCCGTCTTTTTCTTTGTATCAGAGGTTTCGTTCAGTTCCTTCTTCTCCTTTTTGTGCATTTCATGGGTAATCAAATTTCCATAGAGATCAGTAGGTGAAGTTGTAGAAAGATCGGAGTTTGTCAAAACTGTTACAAGAGTGTCAAAGCTTTCTGGGAGAGCTCGAAGCATTTTTCTGACAATTTCCAGATCAGTAAAGATAACACCAAGACCTTTAAGTTCATTCACAATATTATTCAATCTAGTAAACATGGAATCAACAGATTCAGAAGAAGACATTTTGAAAGTTTCATACTTTTGTCTAACCATTAAAAGTTTAGCCTCTTTTACTTTAGTAGTTCCTTCATATATTTCCTCTAAAGTTTTCCAAACTTTGTGAGCAGTATTCAAGTTGCTTACACGATTAAATTCATTTAGAGATAAACCAGTAAATAAAGCATTTAAAGCACGAGCATTCAGATGTTGTTTTCTCTTATCATCTTCAGTATAGCTTTCCGGATCATCCGGAGGAGAAAAACCAACTTTAACAATCAACCAGACATCCAATCCCATGGCTTCTAGAAATACAGACATACGCACTTTCCAGTAGGGATAGTTAGTCCCATCAAAGATAGGCGCACGGCTAGTATGACCCAGATTAAAGTCATCAGTAGACGACATCCTCTCTCTAAGCGGTGAAGCTTATAAATGAGAGACCAATGCTCTGATACCACGTGTTGGATCAGGATGTCGACTAGAGGGGGAGGGGGTGAATAGGAGACTTTTAAAATTTGTTTTTGCAAATGAAAATTCAAATTAAGGTAAAGCAAGTAATAGTAAAAGATAAGAGATTGAAACCAATATATCCCGAGGTATCGGAGACACGCCCAGTCTCCACTAGTCCTCGTTGAAGCACTCAGTCCTTGAGTATAGCTTCAGTATCCACACAGGACACTATCTACTAAGGTTGCTCCTTGTCCCCTCCGGAAAGGCGAGCACCAAGCCTTTTACAAGTAATCGCGTCTCTCCGACAATCTCCGATTTGGAGAGATCAGCGATTTACGCCTTCGAACCGTCTAGGTGAGGGCGCTCACCAAGAGTAATAAGAAGCAAGGTCTACTCTAGACCTCCAATGCACACCGAGAAAATATCTAGAAATGGGAATGCAAGAACAATATGCTCGATGTGGCTAAAACTCTCACGACTCGATCAAAAGATCAAGTTTTAAGTAAACGAAGAAGCACTAGTGAGAAAGTAAGAAAGGCTGTGTTGCTGTGTTTTCTTGTGTTGAAACAGTAGCTCAACACCTCTATTTATAGCCTTCGTGGTCAAAAGAGCCGTTTGAGCTCGAGCTGAAAAATAGTAACTAAGACTGACAGTCAGTCTCACAAACTGACAGTCAGTATAGTATATCACCAGAAAGAGTAAAAATAGGATCACAACAGCTCGAACGTTGTGGACTAAAACGGTAAAAAGAAACAGTCCAAACTGACAGTCAGTTACAAAGACTGACAGTCAGTGTCCACAAAATCAACAGTAAAAAGCAACGGCTAAAAACTTTATAACCGTTGAAGCAGATAACAACAAAAATTTACTGACCAAACTGACAGTCAGTGTGTCAAACTGACAGTCAGTCTCACAGAGAAAAACAGAATTTAAAACCAACTCAAAAACTCTCTGTGGTCGAAACCATACTGACAGTCAGTATACCAATACTGACAGTCAGTCTAATACAAAAAATCTGAGACAGAAAACATGCTCTCTGGAGATTTGTCAGTTTGCACTAACTGACATTCATACTGACAGTCAGTTACCAACACTGACAGTCAGTCTAGTACAACAGAAATCAGCTCAATAAAATCATACTCTCTGGAGATTAGTCAGTTTATCAAACTGACATTCATACTGACAGTCAGTTACAAAGACTGACAGTCAGTCTGGATAAAAACAGAGAAAACTCAAAATCCAGAGATCTGATTCAAATGATTTCAGTTTTGTTTTGAAGATATTTTCGAGAAGAACATTTTTGACAACAGCAACAAAAATTAGATCTTTTCAGATCTTTCTCAAGAAGTAAAAACCTCAACTGTTGACAAAATTCAATATATCAAAACAAATTGTCGAAAAACCACAGATAATGATATGCATGCATTGACCTAGATTTTTCTCGGTATGATTGGAGATGTAGAGAGAACTTGCGTCCCCTCTTTATAGTACGGTTTAAACTAAGAATAAAATCCTTAAACCGATCGATCTTCATGCACCCTGAGATCGGTAAACCTAGAACTACAACATACCTCGATGCATCAGTTTAGTCCAGCAAAAATAATTTCTTTTTGCGTCTTCTTATGCTTTTGAACAACTTAAATTGAACTTCAACATCTTGATTACCAGCCCTCGCTTTTTGTGCGGTTGTTTGAAATCTGTAACAATAACTCAAACACATAGTTAGTCCAAAAATACTTATTATCATCAACCATCAAAACACATCAGGGTTAGGCATGAAAGGCCTAGATGCAACACGGTCGTGGAACACAAAGAGGGCGGCGCAATGGTGATGGAAGGCATGGTGGCGGCGCGCGATGGGGACGATGGCGGATGTGCAAATAAAAAAGGTGATAGATATAGGGTTTTGGTGTCGATGACAACGGTGGGAGTGAAGGCACGTGATGGCGCTTGAGAATTGGTGGGGGTTGCATAAATGCGGCGGCGTGATGGAGGAGAAATGGCGGTGTGACCGTGAAGAGGAATAAGGGAGAGGGAGGAAGAGCCGGCGGTGCTGGGCACGGGATGTCGATGGCGACGCCGTGGAAGGAAGTAGTGCTGAGAATAGAGAAAAGGAAGAAGGAAGGGAACAAGTAGATCTAGCCAAGGCGGGGCACGCAGTGAGCGTAGAGTGCGATGACAGCAGCTTGGGGCTCCAGATCCAGCATATCTGGCGTGGAGAGCAGAGAAGAAGAAGAGGAGATGAGGTTGGCTTGGGCTGGGGTTGGTAGCAGGTGTGGATTGGCTTTTTTTGGGGGGGGGGGGAGGAGGTAGAATAAAAAGCTCATCGGATCTAGGACGGACAAAGTAGCAAGGCGCTGAGGAAGATGAAGGGATATCGGCCGCCGACAATGCTCGGTTGCCGGGGCCGAAGGTGAGGAAGAGGAGGATTTGGGAGGAGTTTGGTGCAAAGGAGGGAGAAGAAAGAAGAGAGGTCAGGCCCTAGTATGAAGGAGGGAGGTAGAACGGTGACGCTGAGATTGGAGAAGCAGTGGCGGTAAGGGATTTTGACGATACAGCGACTACCATGAACAGGGCACCGTGGGAAATATTAGTGGAGTAGTGGAGGTGGTCCATTGTACGACGTATAGCCTGGCCGCCAGTGGCTAGGTTTTGAGAAGAAAAGGTAGTTGCAAAAAGGCCCTCGGGATTTTGAGAATTACAAAAAGATCCTTCCCGAGTTAGGGTTTAGATTTCTGAGTCTAGGCTGTTTTACAATTTTGTGTTGAGGGTTTTCAGAAATTACATATGGGTGCTGAGCTAATGGTTTTTGGAATTATGGGCTCTCAGAGACTCTGATTTCGATGCGGTCAACTCCTATGCATCCGTATCGACATATAATTCTACCCGGAGTTGTTCGTAGCTCAGATCCACTCAATCAAATGCATCCAATCATTCAAAAATCACCTGATTTATGTCAACTTGTGATAAAAATGATAAAACGAGTAATCCGATCAATTTCGAAATAAATGCATGTGTAAATTATGAAAATGCCGAGGTTTATGATTGAAATGTGAGTAAGCATGGGAAAAATAGTTGCAAAAATATAGCAATTTAGATAATTATCACACAGTGGCCAGTAGCCACATTGCTTCCCACGTCGCTCGAAGGACGCCACCCGTGCCGTCCGGCTTGAAGTCGTTGCTGCCTCATAGTAAGTCGTCGTTGCATTGCGCCGACACAACGTTGCACATCGTCTGAGATCCTACCGCATGAAGCGACGCCATTATTATAGCATGCTGCCCACGGCATCATTCGCCTCTCATCACCTGATTCGCGGCCTTGTCAGGCACACCCATCTCCACCCGAAGCGACTGTCAGACTTGCTCTCCGCCATGCGCACTCGTCATGCCACGTGCAACGACCATTTTTAACCGCCCACAGCCATTTCTCACAGCGACCGCCATTGCCGTTGGCCGCATTGACCACTGTCGTTGATGCCGCTCACAGTGCCAGTGCCACCTCGGTGGTTAGGGTTTGGAAACCCTATTTTGGCATTGAATGACTCATATGCCAAAATTGTGTCGCACCATACACGATGACAAATTGAGATTGTAGGATTTCAAAAATTCATTCAACTTTTTTTCCTCCTTAATATTGCGCAAATAACCTGTATTTTACTGTCTGTGGGATCAAATCGAGTCATTGAAAAATCAGTTTTATATGAGTCAATTGAGTTGGATCTAAACCTAACTTATAGGTAGTCACAATAGTCTTTTGTCGGACTCGATACAAAGTATATTTTAAACTAGAAACTACAAAGTCCGGCCCAATCCGATGCCCATCTCGGAGAGGGCCGATTTTGCGTCGGTAACATGCCCACGGTGTTTCAGCGCACCTGCTATGCAGGCGAATGGCCCATGATCTCGGTGTCCTATTCTGGATCCATGAGTTCTCTAAACGTTACTTATCGCGTGGACGTATCAATTTTATAGGAGGCTCCCAGTCTCTTACACATTAGGGTTTTTGCGGCGGCTGCTCCCCACCTCTCCCCATAGATCCAGAGTTTTTGCGTGTAGAAGCTTCTAGATCTCTCGTTTGGTAGCCGACTAGCCGCCATGAGCCGATCAGGGCAGCCCCCGGATCTCAAGAAGTAATTTCCGTGCTCCTCTTCCACTGAACTTTACGTTACTTTGTTTGTTTCTTCGATTGCTTTCGGGGTTTACTGGAGTTCTAATTTGATAGTTTGTTCTGATGATATGCAGGTACATGGACAAGAAGCTCCAAAGTAAGTGTATTTTGCCTGAATCCTGATGCAATAACTTCTAGCTGTCGTATTAGCTCTGTGTAATACTAAAGAAGCGAGTTCTTGTTTGATGCTGTTGAGATCTTACGCGCTGTCAACACACAATCTTACGAATTAAAGATTAGCTAAGATGCTGCCTACATTATAAATTAGATTTGTAATGGTCTGCGCTGCAAAGCTTATTCTTGCCGATTAGAAACTAATTTGTGTTAGCGGTAACAAAGGGCCCCCGAGATCATGACACGTTGACACGATTTGTTGTGATTACTGTTAAGTATTGTTAAAAGTTATTCGTGCGCATCAGTAGCTAATATGTATACTTGACAGTGGCATAGGGATGCTGAGGTCTTAGGTGGAAATAGTTTAGATTTGGAGTGGTTTGTGTTTGTTGCGACTTTGTACTTGTTTTATAGCGGGCTGATCTTTTGGTTGACATGGTTTGAAGGTTAATTGGAAGCGTCTAACCTTCCTGGAATGATGATGCACTTTTTAGAGGTCTGGGGATAAACTGAACCCAAGAGAACACCAGTTTGCTATTTTTTAAGGCATTGTATGAATTATTTTTGGATGACGCAGCTGCTCATGTGTGTCTCATAACATGTGAGTCTTTTAGATAGCAGGTGCTCTGCAGATGTTTGAATTTTTAAGTGTCACATTTTCTGTTTAGGTTGGTGCATAATGCCAAGCATTTTGAAACAAAATCTGGTATACATGGCTATGTTTAATTGGGACATTGAGCAGTTGCCTCTGAAATTCATAGGAGAGGAAAATATGACAATTTGTGGCTTTGCCATGGGATGGAGAAGGCTCTAGGGTAAGGAAAACAAATGACAGTTACTTGGATCTCCTCATTGTGTGAACCAAATAATTGAATACCCACACATATCCCTATGAAACTGGATATGCAATTCTTTTACGTACCTGCTTTGATAAATTCACGTTAGTTAGTAAAGTTATAACAGTAGCTATTTGTATGATTGCCACTGAACTGTAGTTTACTCTATGCACTGGCTCAAACAAGTTGTGAAGCCAACCAAAGTGGTCAGGTCCTATCAAGTGGCACTTTAGTGTCAATTAAAGAACCTTAGGTGCATCCAACCAATAGCATTTGAGGAATATATGATGTTCAACTAAATAATTAGACATTTCTGTGCATCAATTACAAAAAGCATCCGTTGATTTTTGACAAACGGTTGACTCTAGTTGGACCATGAGCAGCTTGTTGTTGCTTTGCAGTTTTTGACCTTCACCAATGCCCTAAATGATGAATTTCTTATCAAAGCTATGGATTTCATCTCCAGATGAAGCTTTTTTGTCATAGTTACTCTGATGGGGCATTTATATGTTGTTTTTATTTTTCTTCTTTAGCATTTCTGTTGAGTTACACATCCAGACATTTGCACTATTTTGTTGCTTCCAGTCTCTCATTCGCTGAAACGTGTGATTGTGTTTTGTGTCCAAGCTTTTTTATTAAACTCAATTCTCTTAAACGTGAAGTTGTGAAGCCAACCAAAGTGGTCAGGACCTATCAAGTGACACTTTAGTGGCAATTAAATAACCTATGGTGCATCCAACCAATAGCATTTGAGGAATATATGATGTTCAACCAAACAATTAGACATTTCTGTACATCCATTACAAATAGCATCCGTTGATCTTTGACAAACAGTTGACTCTAGTTGGACCATGAGTGGCTTGGTGTCTTTTTGACCTTCACCAATGCCCTAAATGATGAATATCTTATCAAAGCTATGGATTTCATCTCCAGAAGAAGTTTTTTTGTCATAGTTACTCTGATGGGACATTTATATGTTTTTATTTTTCTTCTTAGCATTTCTACTGAGTTACACATCCAGGCATTTGCACTATTTTGTTGCTTCCAGTCTCTCATTCTCTGAAACATGTGGTTGTGTTTTGTGTCCGAGCTTTTTATTAAACTCCATTCTCTGAAACATGAAGTTGTGAAGCCAACCAAAGTGGTCGGGACCTATCAAGTGGCACTTTAGTCGCAATTAAAGAACCTAAGGTGCATCCAACCAATAGCATTTTAGGAATATATGATGTTCGACCAAATAATTAGACATTTTTGTACATCCATTACAAATAACATCCGTTGATTTTTGACAAACAGTTGGCTCTAGTTGGACCATGGGCAACTTGGTGTTGCTTTGCTGTTTTTGACCTTCACCAATGCCCTAAATGATGAATATCTTATCAAAGCTATGGATTTCATCTCCAGAGGAAGCTTTTTTGTCATAGTTACTCTGATGGGGCATTTATCTGTTGTTTTTATTTTTCTTCTTTAGCATTTCCACTGAGTTACACATCCAGACATTTGCACTATTTTGTTGCTTCCAGTCTCTCGTTCTCTTAAATGTGTGGTTGTGTTTTGTGTCCGAGTGATCTGGAAATGTTGTGTGGTCTGGAAAAACATACTTCAGACATTTTAGAGCAAGCTGATAAGATAATGTCTACAGTATGACACTTTGGGCGCGAGAGTAGCAATGCAGCATCCTGTAAGTATGACAGTGAAGCTTTTGTCTGGTGAGCAGGGTTCGATGAGACACAAGTTGTTCTTGTTCACCATACTTGTGATCCCAAAAATCAACAAATAGTGATATCCTGTTGGGAGCATTCATTCTTGTTTCATATTGTAGTTCAGTTGTTGTGTTAAGAGGCACCACGTCTATAGCTGGACCAGCTGGTGTACGTTCATCTGGTTTTTTCAGATTAATGATTATGTTATTTGATTGGTTTATGCTGTAAAATGGAGCTGAACAAAAGATGTGTACAGCATTTTCATATTTGTTTTGCTAAAACTATACTGAATTTTCTATTGTGCCAAAAATTGATGATACAAACTATTCACTTACTGGCGCTCTTTTCAATTTTGCTAGTCAAGCTGAATGCAAACCGTGTTGTCATTGGCACACTCAGAGGATTTGATCAGTTCATGAATCTGGTGGTGGACAACACAGTGGAGGTTAATGGAAACGACAAAAATGACATCGGGATGGTGGTAAGTAGTTTTCCCGTCATCATCTTCTCATTTGTATGCCGAGTTTTCCTACATCAGAAGGTTTTTTTGCCTCAAAAATAAAATCAAAATGCTTATGTTAGCTTCTGATGTGTCTATTGATTCAGTGATATCATTAGGTATCTTGACGATGTAACCATTTATGCAGGTTGTCAGGGGAAACAGTGTTGTCATGATTGAAGCCCTGGAACCTGTGCCTAAATCTCAATAATGTATTTAAGCTATCTATTTTGATTGAGTACTAGAGCTGGTAGTGTTAAAACTGATATGTATATGCTATCGTGTTTCTTGTAATCCTACATTACCATGGCAAAGAATTGTGTACTTGAGAATCCTTTATGGTTTCGCTTGACTTACTGCTTGCTCTGCAAATCTGCAATGTTTAATTGGGATTGCATGCTACTGAAAAAACATTAAATTGTGGTTTAGTTTGACAGTGTGACCGTGAGGTAAAATAATTTCAAAAAATCTGATATGTAAGTTCTAGTAGCACTATTAATAAAACAAACAAATGTTTAATTTTTTTTCCCGTGATGCCAAATTCCTCCCAAGGCTGTAAGACGGATTGATACTACGATCAGCGTGTTATCTTTTGTGTTAATTATGTCATAAAGTTTCTTATCACTTATAAAGGGAATACTTGGTAATCGGAGTATACTAGTAATTTGGTATATGTTTCTCGCATGTTTACTAAAAAAATTCATTATTCAAAAGTTTAATCAATATTTGCCCAACACTACATAAAATGATAATAACTTGGTGTACTTATGGGATATGTCAAGATAATAATATAAATCAACTAATAAGAGAACATAAAAGATACACATAATCAAAGGAAATTTGATTATATGCTACTCCAAAAAATGAAATAGTTATTGTTTACCACTCCATCATATTTGAGATTATTTTCTATTTTTTTAGTTTTTTTCCATACGAAATAACCTTTTTGCCATACAATTTGACTTAACCAAGTCCACAAAATAGTTGATTGGTATCAATCTGACCCCAATTCAACCATATTTACCTTAGTTGCACGGTGAGCCCCACAATGTCTGTGTTGGGTCTCATCATGACAGCGACGATGATGGCGAAATTGTAATTGGTTAAGGGTAGGCCTTGGTTGCCCACATTGTCCTCTAGCGATTTTTGGGGATTTGGAATTCTAATTTGGAGATTTATTTGCAATGCAGGAACTCTAGTTTAATGGACTTTGACTGACTTGAAGAGAAATATCTTTGCAACAAAATGGATGAGGCGTCCCCATTTGGTTAAGTTTTTTGATTTATTGTTATCCATATGAGATTACGTTCGAAGTGAGGCACGAACAAGAAACGAAGTAGATGAATTTCTAACTCGATTTTCCCTTTTTTTTCATTTGTCTCCTTAGGATTGACAATGCGACTACATTTAGAATAGATTTTTATGTGGCATTGCACATTTATGGTAGTAGAATTTGGATTGATCGTATGAGTTATGAGTGGACAATTGGCTCTACTAATTACATTATGGTTGACTTGATCGTAGATTTAGGTCAGAAGATCATATGAGGCAATTCATAGGATTCAAATATTTGATTTTATGGTAGAGTGAGGAGTGAGTAACGTAAAGTTATTACAGATTTAGATTTGGATGAGGTCTTCCCGTTGAATTGGTATAAAAAACTGTTGTTATTATTTGTTAGTGTTTCTTGTAAATCTGGTTACATTGAATTGGTATAAAAAACTGTTGTTATCATTTGTAAGTGTTTCTTGTAAATCTGGTTATGTTGATGGATGGTTCAATAATTCTTAGCCGGACACATTGTATCACAAAGTCAGGTTCTAAATCTACTTGACCCAAAAATCCTTGTCAAACTGAAAAGTCAACTAAAGGATCAAGGTCAAAGAAGTTAGCAGCATCATCTAATCCAACGATAGTAAGGCAAATAACATCTTCAACTGAAATAACAGATGTATGGGACAACAATTCGAGATATTGTAGATGAACTTGCCTGATGGTCTTATGACTGAGACAGATGTTTTAATGGATGATGAGCAAATGTACGTGCTCCTTGGCTTGAGTAATGAGGAATGATCTGGTCTTAACGAGTCGAGTTGGTTTGTCTCGATAAGAGTAATGGGTTAGAAATAAAATTTGGCATATTAAGACAATCAAGTGTGAGTCTGAGATATGTTCACGAGTCGATAGATTAAAATAATAATTTAATGAATGGTGGTGTTTCCCACCACCCAAGTAGAGCAAAGATAAGAGAATTTGTTATGGGGGGCCATGCGGTCAATAGAGTGGTGGATATGTGATGTGGCGATTTGATGAGTCTGAGATATCATTTGATTGATGATATAGTTAAGTAATTATTAAATAATTAAAATTTAATTATAAATGAGTTTAAATGAGTGAGTACAAAAGAACTAATATTGATCGGACTCATTAAGTCAAAAAAGACTTTGACTCAGCTGATTATCTTCTTTATATCAAATATGATCCAAACTAAAACAGAGCCAACCCTAAATTATGGGCGAGCTTGGAGCTTATATTTCAGGCCTACTTCCAGCCCCAAATGCATCTCGGCGGCCCGTGAGATTAGAGAAAAAAAAATCCACACCGTCTGATCCCATCACACCCCTTCCCCTCTATAAATTCTCCCTCTGCCCAGTACCCTTCTCACCGTCACCCTAATCCCCATCCAAATCTAGGGTTTTACCCGCCGCCGCCGCCGCCGCCATCTCCCACCTCTCTCTCCATCTCCTCCATGGCGACGCCCACCCAAATCAGTAAGAAGCGAAAGGTAAGCTGCTCAAGCTCCATTAACCCTTACATCTCGAACTCGAGTTGTTCGAGCGGTTGTTGTGATATGGCCTTACGCGCGTGTGCGCGGCGCAGTTCGTGGCTGACGGCGTGTTCTTCGCCGAGCTGAACGAGATGCTGACCCGCGAGCTCGCCGAGGACGGCTACTCCGGCGTGGAGGTCCGCGTCACCCCCATGCGCACTGAGATCATAATACGCGCCACCCGCACCCAGAACGTCCTCGGTACATTTCTTCATAGATCGTAACTTTTTTGTGCTTTGGATTCTAAATCTGAAGCTTTTTTTGAGCTGTGGGTTGCTGTGGTGTTCAGGTGAGAAGGGGCGGAGGATCCGGGAGCTGACGTCGGTGGTGCAGAAGCGGTTCAGCTTCCCGGAGAACGGCGTCGAGCTGTACGCCGAGAAGGTCAACAACCGCGGCCTCTGCGCCATCGCGCAGGCCGAGTCCCTCCGCTACAAGCTCCTTGGAGGCCTCGCCGTCCGGAGGTTGTCCATAACCCTAACCCTCCTAAAGTTATGCTCATAGAGTGGTATCATGTCATCTACACAGCAGGACTGGTGCATTGCCTCCGCCAGCCCTGTGTCCGATGGTGACTAAATCTACTTCCACTCTCCATTGCGTTAATTCTGCATGGAATAGATTTGATGTGGAGATTTGCTGCACTAATACTGCAACCATCCATTACTGCTCCATTGCCTACTGCTTGGAAGGGATATTTTGTATAATCCTAACAAGAAACGAGTAGTGCTGTGGTTATGGTGGTTTGTGGTGTTTTTTTAATGTCATCTATAAAGCAAATAGGTTACTCCATGCCAACTTTGTGTCGGAAGATGACTAGATTATACGCCCCAATCAGGCTTTCTCCACTGAGAGGCTTTGGTAATAAGCTTCTAATGTTACACACCTGGCTGGCAACATTAGCTTTATTGGCTTTCACAAGTTCTAGCATACTTTTTTTTGATTTCACAAATGGGGTGGTTAATTGGAATCTCTTATTGCTGAACAAAGTGATTTGTTGAGTCAGATGTTGCCTAGAAGCCTTGGCTTTTTTTTGTGTGGGACTAATCAATTGTTTTCTTTGACAGGGCATGCTATGGAGTACTCCGGTTTGTTATGGAGAGTGGTGCTAAGGGTTGCGAGGTATGTGTTGCTGCTATAGACTTGACAGTAAGTGTTTTGTTTCGATTCAATGCATGTACTGATAGTCATTATCTTATTCCAGGTTATTGTTAGTGGAAAGCTTAGGGCACAACGTGCTAAATCCATGAAGTTCAAGGATGGGTACATGATTTCGTCTGGTCACCCTGTCAACTTATATATTGATTCAGCTGTGAGGCATGTTCTTCTGAGACAGGTATGATATTCATTACTTCTGGAGGAATTCAGTGTTTGAAAATAACTTTGTTGCATAGTTGGTTAGCATGTTTTCAGTCCCATAATCTACTTTGTAAATGTCTTCAGGGTGTATTGGGAATTAAGGTTAAGATCATGCTTGACTGGGATCCTAAGGGCAAGCAAGGGCCAGTTACTCCTTTGCCAGATCTTGTCACCATTCATGCCCCTAAGGATGAAGATGAGTACATGAGGCCTCATGCAGCAGATATCCCAGTTGCTTGAAGTAGCTTGAAGTAAGCAAGTTTAGACAAACAGATGCTTGTCCATCTGATTTTCAAGCTGTCTTGTTTATTATTAACTTAATCTTTGGTAAAGAGCTTTACTTTCTAAAGTTGCATACATTAGCAACCAATATAAGACTTCAGCTTTCTTTCTAACTATTCAAGTATTAATGTTGATATTGTTGTTTGTTTGGAGCTTGCTGCTGGTTCTTCCATTTTCTTTTCTAGAGTTGATACATCCTGGTATCAAGAGTAATTGATGAGTGAAATATTATATGAATTTCAAGGTCTTCAGGCCTGATATGTTATTCTTGTAGTCATTTCAAAATGCTTGTTCTCTTAATTGTTTCTCTTTCGTTGTAGGCACATTTCTGTTCTTCATTTGGTATTCTTTAATTCATAACTGATGCATAATGGTGGATTGTCAGTGTTGCACTTTCTGTACTGTAGCAGTTAACATGTTCTTTTCAGTGTTGCATATAATTTGGTCATCATTAGTGTATTTTCCCGTCATGTATTATCCTGCAGGATAGTGTGTATCGGCGTTACGCTTTATGACATGCGTATATTGCCGAAAGTGTTTCCTGCTAAACCAATTTGAGGAAAGTGGGCAGTTGGGTTAAGTTTGATAATTTTCTTTCTCCAACAATCATTTTCCTCTCATGTAACCCAAAAGAATATTGTAATATAGTTTTAGCACTTGATCTTATCTTTGCTTCCAATGTTTTTCTTGGTGAAGTATTTGCTGCTACATCATTAAAGTGGCCTGTTTGATTTTGCTTATTAAACTAGTTTCCCCAAGGACATAAGTATCATTCTATGAATGTAGGGTGCGGCTTATATGTTTCTTCTTTGTGTATTTTTTTGTGTTCTTTTCTTTATGACGTGTCTCTGTGATCTACACTAGTGTTCTGATTCACTTCTCATAGAGAGGTACACAGACAAACACAAAAGGGCACAAGCAAGTTGCACCCATTATTGTATATTTGGGATAATACATATGCACTATTTCATTGAGCTTCAAAATTCTGTTGCTGCACAGTTTGCAGACAAGTGTTAATGGCATTGTGCTTTCTATGTTGTGTTACTATGCCGAACTTGTTTCCTGCTAGACTAATGCGAGGAAAATGGGCAGTTGAGTTTGGCCAAATGATCTATGGCATTCTCAACAATCATTTTTCTCATATGTTACAATCGTTTGTTCTGTTCACTCCTTATAAAAAAAATTGTTGCTTTTGTGGATCAAGTCATATCTTTTGTTTTGCTCGCCTCTTATGATTCTTTGTTTGGTCATGTAAATTCGTGTACAATTGGCAGCGGCAGAGAGCTGTTTGGTGTTCTTTTACCTTTCAAAAGTTTGGTCAGGGTTTAAGATAGCTGAATCAAATCTGCGTTTCCATCCAATAAGATATCTGAATCAAATCTGCGTTTTCATCCAATAAGAGCTGAATCAAATCTGCGTTTCCATCCAATAACTACTTATTTTATCTTTATACTGCAGGGTTTTGTATCGGCATCATGCTGTAATCTGTGCATTTTTCCGAGCGATCCTGAAAATTAATTCCATGGTAGACTGACTCGTCTTTCATCCCAGTGTTTACTGGGATGCATTGATACGCCCTCCATGTAAATCTCTTTATTTAAGCTGTACTGAGATTCTAGGTCATGCATACTCTTGTGCTAATATTTCACGAATTTTTCTTGGATTTTGGTTTGTTTTGCAATCACATTTTGAAAATTTTGTTGAGGACCAGAGACAAATTGGGATAATTCTCTAATCACCTACTTAGGTATATTTTGCCTGCAATGCTTGTTGCTTATAGTTGATCAGTTGTGATGATTTGTCGCTTCTGATCATTATTACCGCAATTGCGTAATTCTGTACAGAGATACCGAATTTTCTTAGACAGGAAGGAAACTATTATATCAGTGATTTTCTTCGCCCATGTTACATTGGGTTTAAGGGTGTGTTTGGTTTGTATTTATGTCTTGTTTTGTTAAACTTTGATGTCTTAAACATTTTGCCTTCGATTGGATTTTAGTTAAAATTTGATTAGTTTTTTTTATCTTATCAATTTTTTTGTTTTACCAATGTATATTAATTTCCCAGTTTAATTTGAGAGCGAAGTTTATGACTACTAAAGTTTAGCAAATAAATTACTAAAATTTTACTAACATTGGCTGTAAATTGAACATCTTCATTTGTTTATTTTTACTAAAATTTGATCATGTCTCAAATTATGACAAATTTACATAGTGAATCAAACACCTTATGTACCATTATTGGGTTAAATTTTCCCCATACCATCTTGATTAATCATCTAATAGGAAGGCATAAAAAAGTGGTATAATTTTGATTGCCATGCACTAATACAGGCACATTCACCTACCACATCAAAAATATGATCGACTTCCGGCATATGATAGGCTAAATGGGTGTTGTCTGGCTGATACAAATGAGCTTCTTGATCTAGATGGTACATTTCATTGTCTCAAGTGATTGGAAATAAGCCCATCTATCATTGCTAACATTTTGGAACCCACTATCTTGCTCCTGTTCATTCTACTCCCGCCTGGTGCATCCACGTCGCTGTTTTTGTTTTGTCCGTCGGATGCCTTTCGTTCCGCGCTCTGATCATGCCGCGTCGCGCAGTCCGGCCTCCGTTTCTCGCTCACTCACGTCGCGGAGCCCGGCTTCCGTTTCTCGCTCGGCCACGTCTTGGTTTTTTCTGGTCCACTCGATGTTGCCGTTCGGTGGCTGGGATTGCTGCGGGTGTGGCGGTAGGTGGTGTGTACGATAGTTTGCTTTGATTGGTCCTCGTCGCCCTGTTTTTTCCTGCCGTGTGATCCTTTGCTTCGGCGGCCAGGATTTGTTGCTGTGTGCAGGTAGGTGAGTTCTCTGTGCGGCCTCGAATTGCGCGTCGTTTTGGTGTGTTTTTCTCGGCCATGGTTTGCTTCGTTTCTTTTTTGCTTCATCTGTGAGTGCATTGGTGGGTGCTGCTGCTTCGCCGTTGTTCTGGTCCGTTCTTTCTTCACTGTTTGCTCTTCTGCTTTGTGTTTTTGGTTTTTTTGCTTCGATTCTCTGCTCTCAATGTGTGCTGGTCGTGTTACTTTGTGTTTTGTGTGTTTATTTTGCAGGCTTCGACGTCGCGTCGTGCTGCCTCTTTGGTCCTGGTGCGATTCCTGTTTCTTGCTGATGCTATTGTGTGCGCATCCTTATTTGTTTCTGTTTGTTTTGTCTATGTTTGGTGATGCTTTACAGTCATCAGAACTTTGTCTTCATTACTTTTATGTGAGATGCTTCAGATGGTTAATAGTGCCTCACGTGTATTATTATGTATTAGTTTTGTTGGATGTACTGCTGTTGGCGTGTTGACCCTGCATCCACCAGATTGCCATGTATGTGCTGCGTTTTGCCTTTGCGCACAACTGGGTTGCACCCTCTGTTCACTGCTTTTTGTCGTTAACGTCCACAGCGTCTGTGTCCTTTGTCTTGGTCGTGTGCTGTTGTCGACCAGTGCTGTCCGTGTCATCGTTTGGTCGTAGGTTTTGTCGACCAGTTTTTCCCTCAGTTGTTGCTTTACTCGTGTGCTGTTATCGACCAGTCTCGACCAGCTTCGACCAGTTGCATTTATTGCTTATATATGCCGAATTGCAGCGTTGCGCCGCAGCTCTGGCCGGAGTTGAACAACGCCGTGCTCAGCGCCGCGTTGTTGACGCCGTACCCCTGGCTGTACAGGTTGCCGTACCCGCACGCGCCACCTGCATGTTTCAGTTTCAGTTACACAGAGCAGTCAAGAACGTAGAGAGAAAATGTGGAATGCATTTTAAAGGTACCCATGGTGTCAGAGGCGTCGCTGCCACCGTAGAATGTGGCGTGGGCGGTCTGCCAGGGCCCGCCGGAGTAGACGCCTGGAATGCGGGCGTCGGCGGCCGGCGAGGTGGAGGCCAGGACCAGCAACAGGAGAACTAGTGTAGGGTGGATGGCCATATGTGAGAAGTGAGGAGTGAGTGATATAATTAATGCAAATAGCAGTGTGTAGTGAGAGAGAGTGAGTGTGTGTCCGTGTATATATATAGATTGAGGAAGAAAAGAAAATACTCCATCAAACAGGACAGACACATCACATGTGAGAGACCTGGGTTGAGAATGTGGGGGAACACACAGTACAGACTGTATTTCTCTTCGTGCATCCTTTAAAATTTTTCTTCAGGGAGAATTTTTACCAAACTACAATCTTTATAGAATCAGTCTTAATTAGGATATAAATTTCTCTGTGTGCAGAAGAAGATAGCTTACGAGAGATGCATCATGACAGTGTATTGTGCATCTTTTTGATGATGTATAGATTTCATTACTTGCATCTTATCTTGAAGCAGTTGTTATTATATATACATTATCTTTAACTAATCATGAGGAGACATTTCACTGATGTTTCATCCCAAGTTTCTTTATCTATCAAATAAGATATATAGCAAAAGTTTAAATTGATCTTTCATTTCGAAATATATTTTGGTGCAGATTTATTCAGCTTTGGTTACTACTCAAACCATGTTTCATCTATCTATGCATATGTGTGGATTCTACTTTTTTCAGCTATGTATTGTAAAAACAGATTGCTTCTATTCAGAGACAAATTTAAATACAAACATTTTCATGGTGGACATTCTATGTTTCATATTTCTATTTTCGGTGGGTGGTATTAAGAGTTTTTATGACGGTCTAACATAATTCATAGATCATCAAAGTAGATTGGCAGTGTTAATTATAGTAATAGATTAACAACTATTTATGATATTTTGCTTCTTCTATGTTGTCATTTTTATGGGTCAGGTGAAGAGCTGCCCTCAAAAAATTGCTTATTGCACTGTGTTTTTTTTACTTGTCAATGTAGATACTCACTGAGCTCTTTTCGTGGTAGATGACTGTGATATATGTATTTGATAAGTCTGTATTCTTGTAATAAAAAATATGTATTGCTGCTATTCATTCAGCTATTGACTTAGGGATTGATGCCTTATAAGATTTTTGTATTGGGGTAAACACACGAAAATTGCTATAAGATGTTTGTCTTATGTAAGATTTTACATTCTTTTTTTATCTGCCATTTAATGTATGTGCCAGTAATGACAAATGTGCAAAAATATGACCCTCATATAATATATGTTAATACTTATTCACATTGGTCCTCATACTATGGAATCAGTTGTCGATGTAGATACTTACCAATCTGTTTTCATGCTGGCTGATTGTGATATATATATGAAATAGGGTTGTATTGTTATACTTTCAAATAGAAATGCTGAGATTCATCATTGCTACTACAAATAACAAATGATCAGATAACAAATGATTAAAGAAGGTCTATACATAAGAAAATTGCATCTTCCCTCTTGATTTCAACCAGCGTACGCTTGGGTGTCGACCCACAAAGAATTTATTTTAGGATTTTATATAATCTATGATTAACGTCTTTTGATGTAAGCTCTCATGTTGATGAGTGTTAGCATTATATTATATGGGAGTCATATTTTAACACATTTGTTATCAAATTTGTTTTAATATAATGATAATTTTACCAATTCTTTTTGCTGTATGAATATACAGATTGTTGAAAAAAAATTGTTACTATCCTTCAAGAACTCATTTCTCATAAAATTTTTGTATTCGGATAGAAACGCCGAGATACATAATTGCTGCTACAGATAACAAATAATCAAAGAAGGTCTATACATAAGAAAATTGCATCTTCCCTCTTGATTTCAACCAGCGTACGCTTGGGCATCGACCCACAAATAATTTATTTTAGGGTTTTTTATAATCTATGATTAGCGTCTTTTGATGTAAGCTCTCATGTGAATGAGTGTTAACATTATATTATATGAGAGTCATATTTTAGCACATCTGTTATCAAATTTGTTTTAATATAATAATAATTTTACCAATTTTTTTTGCTGTATGAATATACAGATTGTTGAAAAAAAATTGTTACTGTGCTTTGTTGGATCAAGGATGCCGACTAGAGGAGGGTGAATAGGAGGCTTTTAAAAACTTTAAAACTTAAAGCAAATAAAGAACAAATAAAGAACAAATAAAATAAGTAAGGAGAAAAGAGAACGAACACCACGATTTTTACCGAGGTATCGGAGACTCGCCCAGTCTCCACTAATCCTCGTTGAAGCACTCAAATCACTTGAGTCTTGCCTCAATATCCACAAAGAATATTATCACTAGTGGTTGCTCCCTGTCCACTCCTGAAAGGCGAGCACCGATACCTTGTACACACTTGCCGAGCCTCTCTGACAATCTCCGAACCGTCTAGGTGAGGGCGCTCACCAAGAGTAACAGGGAGCGAGGTCTTCTCTACACCTCCAAACAAGCACCGAGAAGCTAAGTGAATGCAAATGCAAAAGAACTGAAACTCTCGGTGGATCGGAAAGCACTCGACTTGATCAAAAGATCAAGATTTTAAGTGGAAAACTAAAGCTCAAGAGTGTATAAGAAATGCTACTGCTTGTTGTATAAAACTCATGCCCAAAGCCCCTTTTTATAGTCTGAAGAATCAAATGAACCGTTGGAGCTAGGGCTGAAAATCAACAACCCAAACTGACAGTCAGTTCGCCTAACTGACAGTCAGTTCAGTGCACAACGGCCGACAAAATTTACGGATAAAACTTTGCTAGCCGTTCGTGGTCGTTTATGGAAAGCTGAAACCCACAACTGACAGTCAGTTATGCAAACTGACAGTCAGTTCGACCACAAACTCGACTAGAATCAAATAGAAACTCAGTTAAAATCACTGTGGTCGAAACCCCAATTGACAGTCAGTATGGACAAACTGACAGTCAGTTTAGTACAAAAAATTTGAGCACAAAAAACACCCTCTCTGGACAATTGTCAGTTTAAACAAACTGACATTCAAACTGACAGTCACTTCAGCAAATTGACAGTCAGCTTGAATAAAAACAGAGATACTTTAAATCTAGAGATCCAAAAGAGGTGTTTAATAGCTCGTTTGAAAGATAATTTCAAGGGCTACATTTTTTTCAACAGAAACAAAAACCAGATCTGACTAGATCTTTCTAGAAAATCGAAAAACTCTTCTGCTGTCAAAAAGTGAACTGAAAAACCAGATTTTCAAATTAAGTTCAAAACAAATCCAACTCAAAAGGATGCAATGCAATGATCTAGATTTCTCGGTTTGTGTTGTAGATAAAGAGAGGACTTTCGCCACCCCTCTTTATAGTACGGTTAAAACTAAAAAATAATTTCCCTAACCGATCATCTCCAAACGCCGAGATCGGTAAGAATAAAAACTCATAATACCTTAGGTCTTTCACATCTTCATGATTTGCGTCTTGTCTTTACTCTTCTGCATCCTGTGCTTCACTTCATGTTAGGTTCATCTTGATCATGTCGTAATTCTTCCCGAACAATCTCTGTATCAAAAAATCTCAGAAACACAGTTAGTCCAAAACACTTTATTTTCATTAATCATCAAAATTAGGGTTAGGCATGAAGGCCTAGATGCAACAATCCCCCCCTTTTTGATGATTGATGACAACAAGTGTTCAACAATAAAATAAACAAATAACTCCCCCTGAGTATATGCATCTCATCATATCAGAACATAGACCAATACATATACATCAGAGCATCTCATACATAACTAAGTCACAGATATGCAAAACACAGATATGCAAATATCACCAAGTCATATCAAGATATCATATATATCAAGGTATCAGAGCTCAAGAAACCAAGTCATCATATATATATCACGATAAACACATCATATCCAAAATCACCAAAATATCTCCATGATATAAAGAACCATGATATAAAGAAAGTAAACATCTGTCCAAAACATATATCATAAACCAAAATACTTCTCCCCCTTTGGCATCAAACACAAAAAGGGAGGCAATACAAGAGATGGAGCCTAATGCTCATCATCTGAGTAAAAACCCTAGGACGGCTGTATCTCCGGAGCCAGCTGGAGATGCAGTCGGGTCGACAACTGGGGAGGTCGGAGGAGTGGCAGCTGCAACTGGAGAAACCGGTGCAGGAGCCGCAGGGGCTGGAGCAGACGGTCCTGGAGCAGCTGGTCGGGAGGTAGAGCTCGGCGACGAAGACGCAGCTGGTCGGGCCCTCTTGCAAGGGGCCGGAGATCCTGATGCAGGCAGCCGAGCCAAAATCTGCTCCTGCCGGGCGAGAAGGCGAAGCAGGATCCTGTGATGCTCTGCCTGGGTGCGCAGGATCTCTTGCTGAGTCTGCAACACCTGAGAGAGCGAAGCTAAAGGTGATCCGGTGCCGGGGTCTGCAGGAGGTGCCGGGTCAGACTCCTAAACTGGAGCCTCATCCGCTGACTCCCCCGCAGCATCATCATCTGATGCGGGAGAATCAGGGCCAGCGGCTGCAGCAGGGCGAGCACCGAGCCGACGATCAGCCTGGCCCGAAGGATAGAAGAGAAGCGGATGGTGGGGCCGTGGGAGCTCAGAATCCACAGCCCGGATATGAAGAAGCACCGCCATGATATACGGAGCGTATATCAGCTGACGGCGCGGGGAAATAAGGACGTGCTGAATCTCACTAATGATGAGATCAGCGACGTCGAATGGCTCCTCCTGAAAGATGGAAATCAGGACGTGGAGGGCCAGATAGGTGATCCTAGTCCTATCTCCGCTCATGGGGACTAGAGTGAGATGGAGGATCCGTAGGGCTAGGTCTACATCGCGGCGCAGGCCGGCAATGTGACGGAGCTGGAAGGAGCCAGAATAGAGCATGGCCACCTCCCGACGCTCGAGGTCTGGAAGGGTATGGAGCTGGCGACCAGAAGGAGGGCGCACCAGTCCAAGCGCCGACTCCAGCTGATCCTTCGTGACAGTGTAGACCTGGTGATCCGGAAGGATCTCCAAGTCCTGATCGCATGATCTCCAAGTCCTGATCGCATGCGGCTTCGCGACCAAGTCCTAATCGCATACGGCTCCGCGACCATGGATTGGTCCGCGACCAGGAAAAGGAATTCGTTCCCCCTTCGGAATTGTAATCCGATCCGAATGTGTATAACTAAGCTTATCTGTTTAGGATTAGTTATATGAGTCTAATACGTTTAGGTCTCTAAGTCTGATACGTACTCATACGATTGGACTATAAATACCTTGTAATAGGTCTAGTTTAGATCATCGAACTCAATCGAAGAGTCATAGAACTTATTTGAGTTTTAGACACTTATAGTTCCTTCGACGTGGACAAGTGTGTCTAACGTTCGACGTGTAAAGACCTCTTTGAAATAAAGAGTTGTGCAATTACTTTGGGTTTCGGTATTTCCGAGTAAGATCCCGTTATTCCGCATATTAGAATCTGGGCGAGCCTAGTGCGAAAACCAAGACTAGGTCTCAAACAGATCAAGTTGGTATCAGAGCAACTTTCCTATCCTGTGGATGGTGAAGACTCGCCAGGGTTACAAAACTTCCGGCGAAATTCCAGGCGATCAATTGACGGTTCCTACAGCCGTGTCTCCAACAATGTCTGACGATACCTCCGTTCAAGCTAACCTAGCCGAAAAAGTGGCTAAGCTCTCCACCGACATGGAAACCGTGCTTACTTGGATTAAGCAGCAGGCCATGATTGTACCTCCTGAAGTAGGGAAGGTTATGGGTGAGAAGACTGGTGAAGACTTGCACAGGGCAGACAAAGATGAAGACGAAGGCGACCACAAGACCGACGACCTCGCCAACACCTCCTTAGCTATCGGATCTTTTAAAGTCGACGTAAGATTGATATACCCATATATGATGGGGTGATCGATGCCGAGAAGCTGGATTCTTGAATCGACCAACTTGAGACCTACTTTGACCTTAAAGGGTTCAGTAGCGCTCAAAAGGTCAAATTTGCACCTTTGAAGATGAAGGACCACGCCAAGACATGGTGGAAGGCCCTTGTCGCCAGTGGTGAAGCTGACGACCTTACGTGGGGTCAATTCAAACGACTTCTGCGACAAGAATTCTATCCGATGGGTTACCTTGAGGAGAGATGGGAGCGTTGGCACAAATTGTATCAACGGCGCGACCAGACCGTCCAAGACTATACGACAGAGTTTCGGCGACAAGCAATGGTTATTGGCATCTCACTATCCGACCCTCAGGTATTTCGGAAGTACACATCTGGACTTCAGAAATCGATCAGTACTGAGCTTAGTCTGTTCGGTGTCCAAGACATTGCGACCGCGAGCACAACTGCTATGGCGATCGAGAAGAAGAACAAATCCCGCAGCGACAAAAGCACGAAGGAAAGTGCGACCTCGACAAAGAAAAAGCCGAGTCTGAAGAAGAACGCTTCAAAATCGGGCACGGGTGCCTTTTGCGAACATTGTCAAGTCGCGGGGCATACCAAGGACAAATGTTACAAGCTTCATCCTGAACTTCGGCCAAAGAAAAACGGACCAGGGAAAAGAACAGCCACAGCTACTGCGACTTCACCCGACGAAGAAGTTGTCCGAGTGAATTCAGTTAATGAGGCGGATACGACCTTGTCTCTGATGGCAATGCGGAAGGAGAAGGATTCCGATCCACCGAACGACCATCACCCAACGGAGGACTTGTTCACCATCAACATCCAGGTGAAGCACGAAGTGGTCGCAGCGATATTCGATCCAGGAAGTCAGAAGAATCTGGTCTCCTCTGGACTGGTTCGGCGACTTGGTTTGAAGACAACCACACACCCGCGACCATATCCGCTGGGTTGGTTTACATCCGACGTGAACCAACAGATTACGAGTCAGTGTGTGTTGAAGTTTGCGATCTCTGCACGATATATCGATGAGGTGCAATGCGATGTTGTCCCTATCGATATCTGTCAGGTGATCTTTGGGAGTCCGTATCTGTATGATCGAGACGCTCACTTCCATCGGCGAGCGCAAGAGTACGACCTCACCAAAGACGGAGTTAAGTTCGTGATCAGTAGAGACATCCACGTCAACACTTCGAACTTGATTACCGCAAATCAAGCCAAACGAATTGTTAATGCATGTCACAAGTATGTGCTTGTCATGATTCGACCCATTGATCAAGGTGAGGGTACTCGACCAGCATTGTCGCTGACGTGCCGAGAGGATTCTGGTCGTTTGTCGGGACTGCTGGAGAAATACAGTGATCTGTTCGAGACTACCCAGGGTCGTCCGCCGAAACGTCCAATCGAGCACGAAATTCAGCTTGTGTCCGATGCGATACTGCCCAATCTGAGTATGTATCGCAATTCAGTATTGGAGAATGAAGAGATCAAGAGACAACTTGGTGAGTTGCTGAACAATTGTGTCATTCAACCGAGTAGTTCACCTTGTGGATCTCCTGTGGTGTTAGTACCAAAGAAAGATGGGACTTGGCGTATGTGCATCGACTATCGAGCACTGAACAAGATCACCATCAAGAACCGGTACCCCCTTCCTCGTATTGATGACCTGCTAGACCAATTGAAGCATGCTGTTGTCTTCTCCAAATTGGATCTTAAGTCAGGATATCATCAAGTCAGCATCCGAGAGGAGGATACATGGAAGACCGCGTTCAAAACACGGCAAGGTCTGTTCGAATGGCTGGTCATGCCGTTTGGTCTCTGCAACGCCCCGGCAACTTTCATGCGTCTTATGAATGACGTATTGAGACCGTTCATCGATGACTTTGTGATCGTGTATCTTGACGACATATTGGTTTATAGTCGTTCGTGGGATGAGCACCTCATTCATGTCGAAAAGGTGTTCGAACAGCTTTGGCAACATCGACTTCGCCTCAACCGTAAGAAGTGCGAGTTCGGTCAGCAAACTCTACTTTACCTCGGATTCATAATTGGCAATGGTACGTTGCAAATTGACCCGGATAAGGTCAAAGTGATTCGCGAATGGCCGCGACCGCGAACAGTTACGGATGTGCGTAGTTTTGTGGGAGCATGCCAATACCTTCGGAAGTTCATCCGACACTTCTCGATTATGGCTTCTCCGTTGCATGCATTAACCAGGATCGATCAGAAGTTCGAGTGGACAGGGAAACATGAGGACACGTTTCTCTTGCTGAAAGGAAGATCAGCGAGGCGGCTGTGTTAGCTTTGCCGAATCTCCAGAAACCATTCGAGCTAGAAACCGATGCCTCAGGTTATGCGATGGGCGCAGTGCTCATGCAAGAAGGTCGACCAGTGGCATATCACTCCGAGTTATTCCAGGGAGCTCAGAAGAACTACCCGACTTATGATAAGGAGTTATGCGCACTGCATCAAGCCGTGAAACATTGGCGGTGTTATCTCTTGGGGAAAGAGACGGTTGTCCACACCGACCATCAACCATTGCAATATTTGCAGACTCAGTCCAAACTACAGCAAGCTCGGCACATGAAGTGGATGTCGTATCTGCAGCAGTTTAATCTGGTGATTAAGTACAATAAGGGCGTACACAACAAATTGGCGGATATGTTGTCGCGACCACCAGTTACAACCCTCTGTTTATCAGCGTTCATGCAGATCGAGCCATCATGTCATGATGACTATGTCACTATGTGCAGTGAAGACCCTGATTTTCAAACAGCACTGACTGAGGTCGAAACAGGGAACCCTACAGAGTTCGTTCGTCGAAAAGGACTCTTGTACAAGGGCAATTTACTTTGCATACCTCGTGGAGCACCTCGAACTCAATGGATGCGAGAAGCGCACACATCGAAGGTAGCTGGTCACTTTGGGGTTACAAAGACGTTGCAAAATCTTCACCGACATGTGTTCTGGCCGCGTATGCAGCAAGATGTGGCTAGGTTTGTTCGAGGCTGCGATCTCTGCAGCATCTCGAAACCGGCAAACCGAAAATTAGGTTTGTACACTCCTTTGCCAGTTCCATCACGACCATGGGAGAGCATATCCATGGATTTCTTGGGAGGATTGCCTAAGACCCGACGTGGCAACGACTATTTATTCGTGGTCGTTGATCGGTTCTCCAAAATGATTGTTCTTATACCTTGTCGAAAGACTATCACGGGAGAAGAAGCAGCTCGGGTATTCTTTCAACACGTTTGAACACACTTCGGACTGCCGACTTCTATTGTGTCTGATCGCAATACCCGGTTCCTTAGTCACTTTTGGCGATCGCTCTGGACGATGATGGACACCAAGCTAAAGAGGAGTACTGCTTTTCATACGCAAACTGATGGTCAAACCGAAGTGGTTAATCGCACAGTCGTTCATCTCTTGAGAGGATATAACTCGAAGCACCCGAAGACCTGGGATGAAAGCATACCGTACCTACAGTTTGCTTTTAATCGAGCAGTGCATGGTTCGACTGGAAAGTCACCGTTTGAGGTCTGTTTAGGATTTCTACCACAGAGTCCATTCGATATGGAGTTTGTGATCCCTACCTCCGCACAGAACAGCAAGGAAGCATCTGATCAGGATCGAGCACAAAAGTTCCTGGAAGGTATTCAACGACTCCATCGTGAGGTTGAACAGAACTTGCTGAAAGCTCAACTCAAGTACAAGGCGCGACATGATCGGCACCGAGTTGAGGCGCAATTTCAAGAAGGTGATATGGTATGGTTACATCTGAGTAAGGAGAGACTTAAAGGTGAAGGTAAGAAACTCAAACCCATTCGTTATGGTCCTTTTCGGATTTTGCGAAAAGTGGGTAATAACGCTTGTCAGCTCGAGTTACCTTCATACACGGATATCTACTCGGTTGTTAATGTTGAGCACCTCAAACTCTTTTAGCCTTCAATGCTGGATGATGAGCCAGATACCATAGTACCATCTGTTGAAGACTTGGTCTATCAACAAGACGAACCTCTACGTGAAGATGTGATTCTGGAGAAGAAGGTGACTACAACCCGCAGTGGCACCAAGGAGACTTTTCGAATCGGTCGGAAAGATCAACGAGCATGTGCGGCAAAGTGGTACACCAAAGAAGATGGACAAGCCCAATTTCCACATCTCCGGTTCGATCGAGAGGTCGCAACAAGGGTTTGCTCCATCTCAACAAGGGAGTCATGATCCGAGAGGATCTCCAAGTCCTGATCGCATGCGGCTTCGCGACCAAGTCCTAATCGCATACGGCTCCGCAACCATGGATTGGTCCGCGACCAGGAAAAGGAATTCGTTCCCTGTTCAGAATTGTAATCCGATCCGAATGTGTATAACTAAGCTTATCTGTTTAGGATTAGTTATATGAGTCTAATACGTTTAGGTCTCTAAGTTTGATACGTACTCATACGATTGGACTATAAATACCTTGTAATAGGTCTAGTTTAGATCATCGAACTCAATCGAAGAGTCATAGAACTTATTTGAGTTTTAGACACTTATAGTTCCTTCGACGTGGACAAGTGTGTCTAACGTTCGACGTGTAAAGCCCTCTTTGAAATAAAGAGTTGTGCAATTACTTTGGGTTTCGGTATTTCCGAGTAAGATCCCGTTATTCCGCATATTAGAATCTGGGCGAGTCTAGTGCGAAAACCAAGACTAGGTCTCAAACGGATCACCTGGAGGCCTGTCATGAAGGTCATGAAGTCGCGCTGAGGGGAGATAAAGACGGTGGAATAAAACTGGCGAATGGGCCCCTCAGCCCAATGCAAAGAGGAATCAGCGACAAAGTCGCGGATCCCTACAGTGCCAAACAAGTCTGCGAGAGTGGCGATGCCTATGCGAGAGGCGATCGTCCCCCACGACAGAGAGCGGTGGGCAAAGATGGGTGTGCGGCTATAGACGCTAGTGAACAGATCTAGGTGGAGGTTTGTGAAACAAGTGAGGACCTCGCATGCGTCGCGACCAGTGGGACGCGGCGACAGATACGGGTTTGTGGAGCGGAGCGTGCGAAGGCGGCTAGCGTGCCACCAGGAGTAATCCACGGGGACACGCTCAGGCGGAGGCGAAGGCCGGTTCTCGGACGTTTGACCCGATGAACGCTGGCTGTTTGCCGCGTTCTTTCGTCGGGCCACACGTCGAGAAGGACCCGGCTGATCAGACATGACGATATGAAAAACAGAGAAGGAAAAACAGGGGAAGCCGAAAAGACGACCTGAACAGATCGGCCGAGCGAAGCAAAGGAGGTCGACGACGTCGAAATGGCCGCAAATACCTAATCGGCCGACAAGCAAAGACACGGCACGACGAAGAGGGACACAATGGTGGCCAGCAACGAGGAGGTGAGGGGCCGATGAAGAAAAACCGCCGATCAGAGGAGCTTCGGCCGACGAGATGAAAAACGGGCGAGGACGGTGGTGCCGGCGGTGAGGAGGTCACCGGCGATGAGTGGTGGTGCAAGGAGGTGGTGGAGAGGCACGGCGAGGTAGAGGCGCAAGAAGCGACGGCGAGGAGGCGCAAGAAGGAGCGACGGCGAGGAGGCGCAAGAAGAAGCAACGGCGGCGAGAAAAGGTGAAGAGGCAAGAAAACAGAACGGGGGATTTAGGGTTCTGGAGACCCCAACTGACAGTCAGTTTGATAAACTGACATTCAGTTCCAAACTCAGAAACATGGAACTAACAATCAGTGTACCATACTGACAGTCAGTTCACAGAACTGAGTTTTGAAACTGATAGTCAGTGTATGAGACTGACAGTCAGTTTGAGACTCGAACACACAGGAGCTACGACCAAAGTTAATTGCACGTAACTGACTGTCAGTTTGTGAAACTGACTGTCAGTTAGAACAAAGACTTCGACCAGAGACTAAGACCAGGCTCTTAAGCACTAAACTGACTGTCAGTTTGATCAATTCGACCAGAAGCAGTCTAAGACCAGAGAGGGAATAAAATAATATTATTTTATACAAACAATACTTTTAGCACATCAACTAGTATTTGATATATCAATAATGTTCAATTTACCTTTTAAAAAGCAAAATCTTGAGTCATAAGGATTTTGTGAAAAAATCTGCTAGTTTAAATGGTTAATAAGGACTTAATGCCAAAGATTGTCTGGAGTTACTTGCTCAATGCGAACCTATGTCGTGGAAAGCCAAACCAAATTATAATAGAATTCGTGAGGTAGGGAATTGAAATTGTGCAGCTTGGAAAAACCATGTGCAATCCATCAACCATCCTAGAACGGAAGATACTTTAGGCAGGAGAAGATACTACAGTGCGTACCCTGACAAACCTGTTCTATGACCCATGTAGCATTAATACGCTTAAACAAGTGGGATCTTGCCCGATTTCTTTAGCTAGAATAAATCAACTGCGAGTTTATACAATTGCTTTCTCAGTTTGGTCCTCGAATTAGCGTGCTACTACATGGGAATTGAAGTGAGGAGTAAACCTGTAATAGAGTAGAACATGCTCTTCTCGAATTCCAATCGAATTCTAAACTTTTAGTTGAAGGCAATGTACTCTTCTATGTTTTCAGTCTAGTTGAAAATTCTCGTGTTACCACTGACAGGAATGACAACCAACATGACTCTGGTTTAATACTACTCATTGTTCCACAAGAGGTCACAGGTTTGATAGTCACCTAGTCACCAGCTCCTGATGCCCTATCACTAGAAGACACAATCATCTCATACCAGCAGTTTCTGCACACTAAATACAGATGAAAAAGATCAGACCAAACTGTTCCATCCCAGTATTGATACAACGAAGGCCTACATCCCCACCTTACGCCAGAAAAATACCAGCATCTACTTCCAACCAAATTAAATTACATTGTACAAGCATCTTACCTCTGCAATAAGAACATTGTTCTTTGCAACATACTTCTACATACAGGACATCAACCTGCTAACCAACTACTACAAGTGAGCATCTCATCCTACTGAGTTTAGGAAGGGCGGGCTCGTTTATTGCTGATGCTGCACGATGGGCACTTGTACTGCTTGATGTGTTCCGCTCTGGCCGGCGTGATCTTGACGCACTTCCCGTGGAACCACTTCTCACAAATGTCGCAGCAGATCCAGAACTCGTCTGCACCATAGTTTTCCCCGCAGGCACCACAGAGTGCTTCCCCATGCTCTTCTTCTTCGTCTTCCTCATCTAGATCATCCTCTTTGTGCTCTTCTTCCTTCACCTGTGGCTTCGACTGCTTTGCCCTAAATTCTGACACTCGCTGCTTTATGAGCAAAGATACCAGCCAGCCAAATGAGAGTACACCATGAGTAGACATTTGAACAGAATACCAAATAATTGGACAGAAAACAAACAAGGAAAGGTAAATGATGCAAGATTCTGATGAATTCTTGGACAGCTGAATTTTGTGAGTAGTTGAACAAAACATAGGCAAAATTATGGCATAATTATCTAGAGAAGAATGAACGGTACCATTTTATTGTTGGACTTGGATTTGCTGTTGCTATGGTTATTAGTGCTTGGCGTCTTGGTTTTGTCCTTCCCAGTGACAACTTCATTAATCGAAGGAAGATCATTTATCATACCAAACAGTCGCTTCCTGTTTTATAAGCAGCTGCTAGTGAATAACCATAACTCGAACAATTAAAAAACTAGCAAAAACAGCAGAATTAGAATTTTCCTGAAAATATAAAATCATGTGCAGACAGACAGACGTGCAGTACACCACACTGTCTTTGAATGCCAAAAAAATGGGAAAAACTACCTGGAACCTGAAAGTACAAACATCACCAAATATTCACTAAAATTTTGAATTCGGTACAAGACCCAAACATATGAGTTGCTTCCGTTTCACTCCCCTGGACCTAACCTTACTAGATGCTAGTTCATACACATTTTGTCGATTTCTAATGAGCAAATGGAAGTAGGCCTGGGAATGGACTTAACAAATCCGGGACTAAATAGATAGATGGGCAAGTATATGGGCTACATTTTGAAGGATTCAAATAGGCTTTAAAATGAAAAAGGCTGACCTAAATCTTAAAATGAAAAGGACTAGATCAGACCTTAACAATAAAAAAAACTGGGCTAGACATTAGATTTGACCTATGAGTTAGAAAAATGACATCAACAATTTATGAGATAATAAAATTGTCTTATTTTTTATTTGCATCCTAAAAAATCATAAATTAACAACAATAAAGACACATGAGCGGGTAATGAGAATAATGTTTGGGATGGATCAAAGGACTAAAATGGGACATGATTGGGTTAGAGCTTTATCTTTAAAGGATTGGACAAGACACTAGAATTTATGAGTTATGATGGGTTAGGGTTGGAGCTTGACCCATTCCCAAGTCCCAACCTTAAATGGAAGAGATAAGTACCAGTAGAACCTAAGATAAACAGCTTCTGAAAAGAAGGAACAGAAAATAACCTGTCATTTTTATCGAATCCAAATCGAGCACCGAAGTAAAATGCAACAGATAGTAACCATGCATCACCGTGTACCGCAACCATGGAAAGCCAGTCTTTTTCCTGCATCCCATCTCGTGCAAAGTTGATGCCCAATGCTGGCTCCGGGAGCTCAGGTGGCACCTCTTCTGCAGGCAAATTTACCTCCCACTGCTCATTGGGAAAGCCATAAAGGCATAAATTTTCTTTTTCTGCAGGAGAGAACAAATGCTCACAAATTGATCGACAATGAACTCGATTAGGATGGAATATATACATCAGTATCTAAAGAAAGCCACACTCATAATCTTGCAAATATATTCAAATAACCCTCAAATACAAGGTCAGCACTTTAGAAAGGGAAAATTTCACCTTTACCATTAAAAATTCTATTATTTTGTATCTATCACTGAAAACTTGTGTATTTTTTATGGGTATGGGTATGGTTATGATACTTACACTTTTTACATAAAAAAATTCTAAAAAATGCAATAAATCAAAAAAATTTGCGACAATTTAAAATAAGAAAATACAACAGTCTAAAATAAGATAATGTGATAATCTAAAAAATAACGACAATCTAAAAAAAATGACAACTTAAAATAAGAAAATGCAACAACTTAGTGTGAAAAAATACAACAATCTAAAAAAATACAACACTCTAAAATCTATTAGATCAAGTTATGACTATTGGATCAAAATTTGTTAGTTGATATAAAAATAAAAAATTGATAAAAAAACGTTTTAACCATTCCGATTTCTTATATACTGCTACAAGGTTCATAATAGTCACCGATGATGGTGACTTGCTAGTTAAAGGTGACGGAAGGGAAAAATGACATGTGTGCTCCTGTCAGGTGGATGCGACTGTATTGGGGAATTTTTGTGTTCGCCACTTCCACCTCCGTGCCATGGTCCAGTCCGGCATCGGCGAGCGAGCCTACAGCAAAAAAACGAGTTTGGTATTTTACCGGTTCCTTGTAAAATACCCACAAGTAACCGACTAGAAACCACTACCGGCGGGAACCAGATGGATAGTGTGCGTTGGAACCTTTCCCAACTTCACTAATCACTGTGGGAGGTCAAAACACACTTGCACCTGGCTTTGTCATAGCAAATATTTGCTCCATTGAAGCCAACCTTCAAGTCAGAAACCACCAAACATTATTATTCCCAGACGAATCATACCCACCAAGCGAGCAGGACCCACCATCTTTTACTGCATAGTGTGCAACTCAAACTCAATTAGGTCAAACCAGCTTAAAAGGGCATTTCTGTAAACGTACCACAAAGAAGAGGCAAACACCTCCCTGATTGAACAATCCACACCCATGGGGGCGTATCCAGTAAGAACTAACTTAAAGTAGTGATATGCGACCCGGCAAATCGAGTCATTCGATCAGCGTGAAAACAAAATTTTTTCGTCAAATATGTACCATTGGACACAAATATTATCAGTTTTATTTGGGACATCAGCAATACCAACTCTTGCGTCTCATGATGAATCGGATGATAATTCTCCATATATGCTAATCATTGATCAAACGACCCATATCATATCATGGTTGGCACACTCCTATTTTAGAGAGTGGGTTCTCAACATATACACCCCTCAACACCCATGCTTCAAATTCTGACTTCACGTACAACATGGTATATTATAGAGGTGTAGGCTTGTATCCTCCAATACTGAAATTCAAATTAAACTACGAAGAGGACTAGTAGTTCCACAGTGCATGAAGTAACACTCAGTTAAGTATGTATAGAGGAAAAATTAACCAGAAATTCTCAAACAATACTCATCCCTGATGAGAAAAATGCAAACTTTTTTAACATTTCGAAGTACAAAAACCAACACACTGGGAGCACAAAGACTATCAAATCAGAAACGTCATGGAAAAGGAGAAGAATTAACTCACCCGGGTCGCATTGCTGGAAGAAATCCTCCACATCTGCACCAAGAACCAATGGATACGGGTGACAAAACCATCCAAGAACCGAACAAGCAATCCACAAATTGCCAAGAACTCCCTCTTCCCACCCCCCCAAAAAAAAGCGACTTTACAATAAAAAAAACTCATCTTTTCTACGAATTAAACACATACCGGTGGTGAGCGCGCGGATTATGCCGGCTCGGCGGCCCTTGAAGTCCCGGAACACCTCCTCCACCGTCCGGGGGTTGTACGTCGTCGGGCCGCCGTCCATTGGAGCAGGATTTGGGCGCGAAAGCTCTCAGTTTTGGAGAAAATTTCGTAGGATTTGAAATGTCGGAAGATTTGAGCAGAATAAGATGTTTTTAAAGTTTGTATTTTTGGTATTTTTTTTCGAGTGGGGAAGGTTGAAAAGAGGAGAGAGAGAGAGAGGAGCGGATGTGAGGGGACGGAACGATTTAAGTGGATTGGAGATATTTGTAACGTGCCCGTGTTGGTGGGGCCAATGTATTTGCAATTTGGAAATCCTAGCGCCTTCAAATATTCCACGTATCTATCTATAAATTTCTTTGAAAACTAAATTAAAATTGTACTCCTATAAAACCAAAATAAATAAATTCCAAAACAAAAAATTAAAGTAACTCGAGACTTGCCTTGTGGGGCGAGGACACTTAACTGTGCAATCCAACAATGGGGATTGTAAAGTTCTTAATTTACAAGCATTTATTTAAACTAATTTCTTCAAAATTTGTTGAATCACTTTTTGATAATCCTATAAAAATATTTCTTTTTTAAAAGGTTATTAAATAACTATTTTTGCTAATTACTTTGATATGTTCATGATTTTTTAAAATAAAGTGAATAAATAACTCTCTAAATACAACACCTGTTGAACTTTTATAACTTCATATGCGTAGCCAAAATATGTCTCATATTTTGCACACAGGATGCTTCATTAATCTCATGACACATGCCTTGTAAGTTGTAAAAGGCCATTTTTGTACAGCCCACTGGGGTTCAGGTTCTCAACGAGAACCAAACATCCTGGCCCCAACTGATAGATTTCAAATTTGTCGACATTAGGAGAGACTGCTATTACACAAAAATACATAAACTAATGATATTACAAGACTAAGAAAATACAAAAGCTTGAAAAAAAATAGAAAGAAAAAAATAACAATGGACAGGAATCACTAGAAAACCGTCGGGTTTTCAGCCTCCCACCAGGTCCCGAAAACAGCACATTTCGAAGAACTTGAACCCTGCTGCCGACGTGCAAAATTCGAAGACACTATTGTTCCATGTCATGAACAGAACAGCAACCGTACTCAGCCGAAGGAAAACCGTCTCTGAAACTGTGTTGATATGGTTTGGTATAACAGGTAAAGCAGAAACTAGAAATCACATCAGTAGCAATAACCAGAATCACAAAACCAAATGGTCGAGTTTACAACCTATATATTGGATGACAATACACATCAAGGCCAGATTTCCTGACATATCCTACTAGCAGTTCTACTAAACATTTGAACAAAGCCCATTAATATGTTGAATCAAGGCCAATCAGTTCATAAGTTTTTCTGTAATTCCAGAGATGAATGTGCCACCAATGCAGGATGGAGAACAACCTCAAAAGATATTCACAACTTTGGCTTCTTCAGGTGGAACAGACTGGAACAATCGCCTGAATGAAGTGTTTGCAGTGAATTTTCAGTTCAACATTAGTGATTCAATTGCATCAACATCAGAAAAACTTCAGCTTGATAAAAAGAACAGGCTGCTCAACAAAATCCACTCATTGCTCTGCATCATCTAGAAAGGTAACCAACTTGTCAGAAACAAGCAAAGAAGATAACTTAAGCATTTACAGACAGCAGCATGAATCATATTTGGTTCCAAGACTTAACAGGGAGAAGCCAAAAGATCACCAATGTTGAATAGTGGCCCCTAACATTAGTAAATTGACATATGAGCAGAACTACGCAATCAGGAAGAGCACTTACAAGGAAACTGCAAAACATATCCCTACATGTACAGCAACCATAACAGAAGCTATGCTAAAAGATTTATTTAAGCAAACCATATTAATTGGAGCCAAAATTTCCTCAAACAGATATAAGACAAGAAACAATAGCAGTCAAACAACACATTGTATGGTCAGTGTCCAAACTCCAAACATAATATATCACTTGTTGTCTCACAAGTTCAATATAGAGAACACGACACAAAAACTTCAACAAAGAACTGATCGCACTACTACATGATATTCTAAAGCAAGTGGAGAAACATGGTGCTATAGCCAGTAAAAACCTTCAAATCAATGAAAGCTGAGAAAAGATATATCTTTTTAGAGAAATTCTAATAGATAAGATAGATGGTTTACCATCATCAGTATTTTGAGACATGCAGCTGGCATCACAGCTCTGTACTTCTGGAGCATAATGGTCCAGGAATAATTGGATTGTCCTCCAGTAACGGTCCCCTCCAGAGATCCAGGTATCCATATGCATACCATTGGGAAAATCAACAAATCTACAATCTTTGTTCTGTTCAAAAGCTTTGTCATATAGCAACTTCATGTGTGGAGGGGGGACCAGTTCATCTTGCAACCCGGAAAGGAAGAGGATGGGTTGTTTAACCTGCAAAGAAAATAGTCGAGCATGACATGAACCCCTGCAGCTCAGGCTACTGATTATGATATATACACCATCAGTTGTCTCAGTTAAAGAACCAAAAAGTGGGACAGGACAACTGCAATATAAATATAAGTCATGTAGCAAAAGAAACTATATCAGAAGTCAGAACAAATTTCAGATATGCAGGTCAAATGAGTAACAAAAAACTATATTGGAATCACATCAATAGTTGGAACTTGGAACTTGATACTTAACATCCTTTCAAAACCTGGAGTCTAGACACTGATTTTCTGGACTATCAACCAAAAGAATATAAAGGTGGAAATCAAAGCAGACAACCATATCAGGAAGTTGATATAAACCATCCAAAATCTCACCTCTCCAACAATATCAAGTGTACTCCACGGAGAGCGAACAAGGCAGTTTAGAATTTTTGGGCCTTTAGATGAACTGCCACCTATGAACCATTTTAAGAAGGGCAGCATGATACCAGCCATATCCAATATTGATGTAAAAGTATTTTCCAGTATGAGAGCGGACACCTGCAACATAAAGCAAGACATAACATGAACATTACTTATTGCAACAGGCACAATTAAATGCATTCATGTAGAGGTTACCGTGATATATTAACAGCATGAGCATATAATGTTCACAACCACAACTCTTAGGACTTGTTTAGATAAGATCTCATGGTGATAATACCTATAAAACCGGCCACATATGAAATTCCTATCATTGGCTTTGTTTCACTATTCTAATGCATGGCTTCCAACACCAGAGATAAATCCTCATTGAAGGAAAAGGGATGTATAGCAACATACGAGCCAGTCGTCTCATGATGATGAGCCTACAAAGGCGTAGGGGCTGGTCATTGAGGTCCATCCAGGGTTCAGGTTTCCGTTTCACACCGATTCCCGGACCTGGCCGGGAGGCCACGAACTAGCAGGATTCCTGGTGGCTCCAGCTCACTTTTGAATTTTCTTTGTACTTTTATCAAGTTTTTGTATTTCTCCAACTTATATAGTCGCTAGTTTATACAATCTTCTAATATAATACTCTAAAACACATATTCAGAACTAGTATTACATCTCCCAGTCCAAGCCGGGATAACTAGTTTCTGCTGAGAAACCGAACCCTGGGTGCATCTCTGTAGAGGCTGACAAAACATAGTTGGACGCTTCTATGAAGTGGCATGTTCGTGTCAGACACCAAACACTTGCCAGACATGTATTGGAGCCGTGTGGGACATCCAATGTTTCTCGGAGTGTCTGTGCAATGTCCAACAATGTGTCGAAGTATCGACATACTTTGGATTTAAAAATAGTATTCTCTCCAATATGATGTTACGTAGCAACAGCATACCATAAATAAATTGATACTCCCTCTCTTGCAAATAAGGCGTATTTTAACCACATGCACGTATTAAAAAAATTTTGAGTTCAAGAGAATCTTGAGTGAAAATAATTAAACTAACTTCATTCAATTTCCTTTTAAAATGAGGGAAAAAATGCTAGTGTGAGAGATGAGTCATAAATAACTGAGAGTGAAGTTAATAAAAATAGAAAAAAATAACAATAAATTTGCATGCATATATTATATTTTGCAACAAGATTGAAAAAACTTATATGCCTTATATTGTATAGGAGGAGTATATTATTATTAACGCAACTAATTAATTTTATAAATGCATACAATGCATCTGATTAATAGTTTACTTTTTAGTTTATGATGTTGTACAATAGTGGTGCAAGCTAATTGAATACTTGGAGCTAACATCTACATTTAATATGCCCATTGTTTCAAATGGCAGCCGCATGACCGACATGTCGATATCGGCTTAAATCCGCTACGTTGTGTGTTTTTTATCTGAAAATTTTGTTTTCAAACAAAACGGCCGACATGTTGAGTAAGGCAGCTAACATATGGATTATGATAGGCAATATAGTGGCTAAAATGTCGGTATGGCGGCCGATATGTCGGGGTAGCGGATGATATGTTCCAATTCTTAGATGTGCTATATGTTTTGCATAGTTTACTGTTGATTATATATGTTCGAATTGAAATATGCATTTTATGCCAACTTTATTAACAATAATTTTCATATTTTACATGCATTATTGCATACTAAATATTCTTTCAACAAAAATATGTGCACATCCCATGGAAACATATCACCTGACATGTCACCCACCATTTGCCACAGGACCGCTTGACTGCCATGTGTCCGCCATATGTTTTTTGGAACATTGAATATGTCCATAGTTACTCACCAATTTGAGGTGCACACAGCAAGTCCAAGAATGAGATAAAGCGTTATCGAATCAAAAACATTTTTCTGGAGGTTTGGAACATTGAATATGTCCATATTTACTCGCCAATTTGAGGTGCACACAGTAAGTTCAAGAATGCAGCGTCCTTGTGCTGGCATTTTTTTGTACTGTATTCAAACGTTGCTTAGGATTGTTTTTTGCAAACATTGCTTCTTGTTTCCATGGTATCCAGCAATATTAAATGTCACCATGGCAGAATAGGTATAGCATTCTCAAATTATGTTTGACATGCAGCAGTTCTTGAAAGAGAAAAAAAAACCCTCGAGAAAAAAATGCAGATAATACCATGTAAAATTATTGGTGCACAAAAATTCTACCTACTCAGTGCATGCTTGCATAACTCATCAATGGATATCCACAATAAGCAATGCTCATGTTTGAGAACATAGTTTTTCAAGTCCTAATTCGTATTGGAAGTTTGAGAAACCAAACAGAGAAAGTACTTGCTATCCTTACAGCCTATAAAACTTATCCACAGAAAACAAAACCAGGGTGTGGATTACTTTGCCAGTTTATCTTATAAATGCAAGCAATCCATGTCCAGCTCGCAAAAGCATTTCATATCAGATACATGAAAAAAATTCAAAATCCCTATTGCCTCACTTGCAGCAATGTGCTAAGCTCACTGGTATACCTGCCATGTGGATATCCCAACAACCATTCCAGTTTCAATGTTAGCTAAGCATATTCAGTTGCAGTGAGAACTGGAGTTACTTTTGGGCTATCCCTCAATGGTAGGTCAATTTTTAGAGTGATAGGGCAAACCCCAATTTCATTGTTGCAGACAAGCTGCAAAGCCTTCATGTATTTAGAAAGTTCATAAAGTACTTGCTAAGACAACCATGGGACTAAGTTATGGCATAGGAAAGAAGTAATCACCTTCCATGCCCAATGCTATGCTAAATTTGGATGGAATTGCAAGTGAAGAAATGCCTTAACTAAACCATATTTATAGCTCAGGTGTGGAGCTCATTGGCTGACAACTGATCAAGTGTAGGTTGGCTTCCAGCTTGGGAGAATGGGCAGAGTAGGTTTTCATTCCACCTGAGTCTCTTCCAACTCAGCATATCATGCAACTCACTTCCCACCCAGTAGGACTCAATCTATACTCTTGGTAATGATATAGTCTTATAGAGATTTCAAATTTCAAGGCTCACACAGACAGAGTAGAATAGCATATACAAAGATAATAATGATTTATTTATGCAAAGGCGCAAGCAAGCACAAGTGCACAATGTATTTTACACACTGAACCCACCCATCCCAGAGAGGGGGAGTGAGAGCAGGATGTTATTTCTCACTTTTCTAGAGCTATATGAGAAACAAATGCTGTATTAAGTGCACCTTATCAGGATTGTTTTTTGCAAGAACTGCTCCAACAGCACCTCCTAAGGATCTCCCGAAGACAACTACTCTAGATGTGTCAATATCCTTCCTCTGTACTAGATGATCAAGTGCAGCCTAATAAACAAAAGAAAACCATAAGAAAAGAGAGGAGGCGAAGAGAAAATTAGATAGTGTTTGGTTGTATGTATGAACCCATCGTTGTGTAGGATGATGCAAGTGGATGAGACCATCCTGTATGGAATGGTACAGGTGAGTTGTTTGATTGCATGTACGAGATGATGATGTATGATTGCATTTGCTTGGTTGTATGGGATGATGCTGGATGAGTTGCGAGGATGTTTGGTTGGGTGAATGAGGTGTAATTCATTCTGTGAAAAATATTTTTTTTAAATTACCACTAATTTCTCAATTAAAATCATTACTAATTACCACTAATTTTGAAGCAAAATCACTAATCACTAACTAATTATCACTATTTTCCACTAATTTCAAGTTAAAAGACTAACCAATGCTAATTATCTAACTAGAATCACTAATTATCACTAATCACAACTATATGTTTAACTAAACCCACTAATCAACAAAAATTAGCACTAGAAGCTCTAATAATGACGTGATTAAGAGCTCAGACGAGCTCATGCAGCCGTGGGATACCACATCTCATGATGCAACATCTCAGAGGAATATTCCCTCAAGGTGTATGAGCCCATCCTGCATTAAATGGTTCAATTTAGACAATCAAACACTAGAATGGGAAGGGATGCTGCATGAGCTCATTCATAGATGAGTTGATACAAGCAACCAAACACTACCTTAAGAGTTAAGACTCACACAGGATAAAGGACTCCACAAACCTGTGCATCACTGATGATCCCTTTCTGTGATGGGTAACCATCACTCTCACCATACCTACAATTCAATGTTAATAAATACTTCAACGAAATGAGAATAACAGAACCAGACAAGAATATTGGAGGATTTTAGAAGTAACAAACATATAGTACTATGGAAAACCATACCCTCTGTAAGAAAGCATAAAGACATTGCACTGTAGCCGCTGCATCATTAGACGAACAAACTCCAAACGATGTGCGATATCTAGGAGGAGTAAAGGTTTTCAACAAAATATCACTCCAGTAAAACAAGAGCCATCAATGAACACTGTTTTTACATAAGCAGAATTTCAGGATACTGCCAGCATTTTCTTGAAAGAACAGAATGGTTGGACCTGCATCAAAAAACAATCTATGACATATAGAAATAACAAGCAACAAAGTGAGCACAAAGGGAAGTGGGGATTGAGGAAATAGTGCCCAACCATAGATGCAGGAGCTCAGGGGCAAATCCATGTTATTGCAATAGAACGTAGAAAATTTAGATGACATAAAAAAGATGCAAGAAATGGGAAACCAAGAAACATGTTAGGAGTAAAGAACAGACTGATTCATTTGTAAAAGGTCCTTCCACAAGACAATTGCTTCTTCACTCGTTTTTTCCCTTTTCTTTTTGTCTCCCTTTATCAAGAAACCATTAGAATTCACCACCCATTCAAAGTTTATATTTCAATGCCTTCCAAAGCAACCAACACACTTGGAGATCAGTACACCAAAAATTGCCAACAAACACAACTAGGTATTACTGCAAAGGTGCCTAAACTGAGTTTCCGTACAAACATGGTAAAACATAGTGAGCTTGACCGAATCCAGATACCATAGCACCTAAACAAGATTGGTAGAGATCAAACAAATCCCATTCACACAAATCAAACATTATGAGATCAGCCAACTGGTTCATTAGTGATAACCCTCACAAAGATTAAGAACCATAAATACACATATCATCAAACTAGGAAATCATAGAAACAGATCCAAGAAATCCACGCAGGGACCAACACTAACTACAAATCGCTACAACAAGACAAGAATCATTGAGCCAATTCCTTCGCAAACACCCCAAAGCTCACCAAGATCCACCAATCCAAACCCCAAGCAAATAAACTACGAAACGAAATGGTGCCAGTAAACTCTACCGCACAATTAAGATCAACTTGTAATCCTCCAACGCATCCTCGCAAGATCCACCAATCCAGGCCCCAAGAAACCAAAAGAGGACACGTGAAACCGGGAAAGTACTGGACATGGAGGTCTTGCTTCCGCAAGAAGAGCAAAGAGGAAGGCATTGGAGATGGGGGGCTTGCCTCGGCAGGAAGGGGAATGGCGGATGAACCAGGAGTGGAGGCGGACACCGTCGGCGGCGCGCAGCCAGACGTCCTCGTAGATCAGACGGAGGCGCGAGGGGGTCATGGGGTACGCGCGCGCGAGCCCCGGGAGCACGGGCACGTAAACCAGGCGCTCCTGAAGGGCCACCAGCGCCGCCAAACCCACCACCGCCATGCCCCCCGCGCCGTAGGCCAGAGCCCTCAGCCACCCCACCATATCCGCGGCAGCTCGCCGGAGGGGGCGTTCGTCGAGCAGGTGGTGGTCGCGGTGGTAGCGAGACGCGAGAGGGTAGTGGCGTCTAACGAGTCGTCGGGTTTGGGTTTAGTGGAGGGACAAAAGTTCGAACCCGAGTTCGCTTTCAGTTTGCCAAGTATGCGCCACGTCAAACTCAAATGAACTGGTTTTTTGGATACACAGTGATTTTATTAAGAATTTTCTCCACAACTTTATACAGTGAGAGCTATAGAAAATTTTTCTCTAAAATTTTATATTTCAAATGAGGTTTTTAAGTCTTAGTTTAATCAATATAGCAGTAAGTATGTATTACGTCAAACAAAAATAAACTAAATTTGATACACATTGAATTTGTAAGAAATTTCTCTAAAATTTTATATAGTCAGATCTATCGAAAAATTCTCTAAAAGTTCTATATTTCAAATAAGGTTTTTAGGTCTTAGTTTGGTCAATATAGTGGCAAGTACATGCTATGTCAAATACAAATGAAATGGGTTGGTACACAATGGTTTACAAGAATTTTCTTAAAAATTTTATACAATGAGAGCCATTAGAAATTTTTCACTACAATATCTATGTTTGAAACGAGGTATTTAAGTCTTGGTTTTTGATGAAAGAGATAATAATATGAGCCAAAGCCAAAACTAAATTTTATCGTGCCGATATGCAAACAAGTATTAGCCTGCATGCCTTTCGAGTGAGAGAGGGAAAAATATATCGGTCATTCGGTCCTATGTAAATTTCACTAATCACAAATATGGAATAAAGGCTTTTATAATTTCTAAGTGACACATTTAACAAGAATGTGTTCTGTTAAAATCATCAGTGAACGACTAATCGTTGAGCATTCGAGAGTCAAATCCACAAGAAATATGCAGAACAAGTTTTTGATTGAAAATATCAAGCTAAATCTACAAATGTTGAATGTTTTTTTAGAACTAAACTTAAAATTATTGAAATTAGTTTAAATCAATGAGAAAAATTTAGAGTTTCACGATTTTCATCACTGTCAGGCATGATTTTCAGCAAAAGCAGTAAATCGACTAATTAATCACAAGAAGTTTCAACGAGACAAATTAAATTAATGACATGAAAATCATACAATTGTCATAAGGAATCATGTATGTTGTTTTAACTCAACTAATTACAAAATCCCTTCCAAATCTTAGATTAATCATTAGAACGCAACGGTCACGTACTGCTCTAACATACAAATACCGATTGTCTCCTGTAGTACGAATGATGTCACAGATGAAGTACGAATCTAAAGTTTAGAGTGTAAGAATTCAGACAATTAAATCAACTATCTTTTGAACAAATTAAAGTCAAGATCATGCCCCTAAATTAAGTCATCCCTAATCTTGAGGAAAAATCATTCATGAAAAGCTAGTAAGAAAAATAATGAATAATATAAAATAAAACGTATCGAATTGAATTGATAAAGAAAAAATCATTGTTCAAATTGACTTAAAACTTGACTTAAAAACTAGATTAAAAACTAATCTTAAACTTAAGAAAAAAACTAAACTAAATTTTTTGGATGAATTTTGGGTCCAAAGCCTCCTTATTTATAGTGGTTGAGGTGGCCAAATTGAGCATAGGCGTGCCACTACCCGCGCCGACTTCTATTATTGCAATTTGATCTCATTTTTTCGTATATTTTGTCGGGATTCATTCCAACTAATCGTGTTTTGCTTTGAAATAAATAGAAAATAATTTTTGATAGTAGTCTTATCCAACTAATAATTATAATACAAATAATTTATGAGTTTTGAATGATTTCGAAAATGAAATGAACACCCACTCAATAAGATGCACAACAAAAACAAATATATTAACTCTACATCCAACTAATGAATGGGCCAAGAGCTTACCACTCGAGAGACTGGGACATGACACGAGTTGTGCTTTCTAGCCAAATTTTTAGTTTATTTTCTTTAATTAGCTAGTGAGTGAGCTGAGATGAGACAGAAAGACAAAGATTATATATATATTGAAATTTGAGTTGTTTTGCAAGAAATAATAAAAAATGTGTGAATGTCTATAGCACATAGATAGGACGTTGCGAAAAAGCAAGTAGTCTGTGCTGCACCAAGTGGGAAAGGAAGCACAAATGATTAACTTTGCACAAATTGACTTCTTATGATTTTTCTTTAGTATTATTTTTTTAGAAATCAATCTATACAAATGATAGTATTTATTATATTCGTAACACATTTTCTACCCTACCTATTCTTAATCTTAACTATAACCCACTCTACACACCAATATAAATATCCCAATTAAATATATACAGCTAATCTCATACATTTGTTTATAATTTAATTGGCAAGTGGAGAGATAGTTGTCCAAATTCCAACTCAATAACAATGAACATGTATTGATGTTATTAATTAAAATTTGAAACCATGATAGATCTTTTCTTTTCTTTTTTTTATGGAACTGCATGATTACTTCATACTTTGATGTTGTAACATAAAACTAAGAATGGTATAAGACAAAAAAAAAAAGGGATATATTTTAGAAAAAATAATTTGAGGAGAAAAAAGTAGATCAGTAATACAAACTTGGAGGCTGTTCGGTTATTTCCCTTTATTTTTTTAGTTTTACCCAATAAGTCAAGGGTGATAACAATATTATTATACCATTTGGACAGGGTGAAAAAGAGCTATCAAAGTTTTTGTGGTTTTATGACCTGGAACGTACTAGAATATTGAGCAAGTATAAAGACATCGTAGGTACTAATTGAAATGGAACCATTGACTGATCGTGTGGTCCAAAAAAACATTAAACTCTTCGACTTTAACAGATATTTTACACTTGTATCATTTGAATGGAAACTTGGAGTCAAAAAGAAAAGGAAATAAAATGAATGAACACTTTGATAGATTTTCATTCTCTAGTCTGGTTGGTCAGTAACGCCCCCTCTCCACTTCTCGTGTGTACGAAAAAGTAAATACAACAACTGTTCAGTAGAGCAAGTCATTAGAACAAACTATCAAGTTGAAGTATCTCTTTAAATATTATTATTAATCAAACTGTATGAGTGCATTATTGATATGATCTTGACTTGGTCCCAAAAAAAAACTCCCTTCTTCTTCTGGTCTTGTAATAATCTATCACTTTTCTACTCATAGGACGCGGTGTTCTTTTTATCCAATATCAAGGAAACAATGGGTAGGAGTTGGTAGTTGAACCAATGGTTATGTATGTTGACTAGAAGTAGTAGGTATCCTAAGCAAACAAAGAATTGGATGATGGCATCTCTTATCACACTGCCTTTTGTGGTTTCCAAAATAGATTTCCCAAACATTCCTATAGATCAATCTAATGCTGCAGCATGCAAAAAGTTGATTGTGGCATCTCCTAATTGAAGAATCTACATTTTTTGTTAGGTAACTGCAGTGAGTAGCGGAGATTTAACCAAAATTTTAGAGGAGTCAATATAATAAATTATAGCATAGAACTTTATAAGAAAGGGTCAATTTAATACTCTATAAAGTTTGCAAAAGTCAATGCATCATTAAGAATTTTCTAAATTAGAAAGGAGGTCAGACCCAATTTGGGTCTTAGTGAAGCTATGTCACCAACTTGTGGCAGTAATTTTCCAAGAATTCTGAAACCCAGCTTATTTAAAACAAATAGAACGTTCAAACTCTTGTATAATAACAAGTAGTCTTGTTTCAACTGTGTACCTATAATTTTGAGTTTTCATAAATTCACATTTGTAATTGACATAAATTAATAAGAACCAAAAGTTGGTTCAAATTAATCACAAAATTTTCCACTAAAAATTTTCAATGTTGTATACTTGGAGAAACAAAGGTGGATCTTAGGGGTGGAAATAGACCGGGTCGGGTTCAACCCGAAGCCGGATATGGATAGGGAAATTCGGATCCGACCCGAATTTAGATGCGGGTGCGGATCTAGTTTTATTGAAACATCTGGGCTCAGATTCAGATACGGGTTAAACGCAAATATCTTGAATACGGATGTGGATACGGGTTAACGGGTTAAACCCAGATCCGTATATATATGGCATATGTTATACAAGTTAATCACTTAATCTGTCGTCGGCCTTCGCTCCTCCACCCAACCTAGCAACCCTAGAACTACCTTCGCCCCTCCGCCGCCGCAGTCGCCTCCACCCCTCACTGCAACACCACCTACTTCGCCTCTTCATCGACACGCCGCCTCCACCCCTTCGTTGTAGCGCCCCCTCCGTCACCACATCACCGCCGTCGCGGATCCATCGCTTCGCCACCTTAGCCGCCTCCACAACACCACCCCCCCGCATTCGCCCCTCACCGCAACACCACCTCCTTCACCCCTTCGCTGACACGCCACCTACATCCCCTCGCTGTAGCACCCCATCCGCCACCACATCACCACTGCCGCAACTCCGCTGCTCCGCCACCTTAGTCACCTCCACAGCTTCGCCCCTCTACCGCCTCCGCAACACCACCTCCCCCGCCATAGCCGCCTTCGCCCATCACTGGAACACTGCTTTCACCCCCTCCTCCTCCTTTGAGCCCAGTTTCTTTCCCTCATCTATCTTGATTTGGTGATCTCTCCCTACTGCTTCGATTTGGTGATTTCGTGGTTACTGATTGTTGAATGTCGATCTATTCTACAAAGTTCCTCACATATTTTTGTATTAATGGTTACTGATTGTGAATTGGTAAGGATGAATGTCTATAATGTAAGATCAAGGATGCCGACTAGAGGGGGGTGATTAGAAGGTTTTTAAATTTTCTTCCCCACTAAATTTTTTCAACAAGATAATTGTTTGAGTTAGATTATACAATAAGACTTAAAACAATTCAATCAACTAGTTGCATTCAACCATATAAACAATTCAACAAATCATGTAACAAAAGTAAATTTAGCAATTGTGTCAAGATGAATATAAAGCAAGAATGAAATACGCAATTGACACAATATTTTTATCGAGGTCTCGGAGACTCGCCCGGTCTCCCCTACTCCTCGTTGAAGCGCTCTCTCAGAGCCTCGCTTCTATATCCACGAAGGATATATCACTAGAGTTTCTCCTTCTCCACACCGGATAGGCGAGCACCACACCTTTCACAATCTTTTGCCGGCCTCTCCGACAAACTTCAATTGGAGAGATCTCGGCTCTCCTCCGGCACCGTCTAGGCGAAGGCGATCGCCAAGAGTAACAAGTCGGATGCGCTTTCACTTGAACCAACCACGTGCTAGAAACTCAATGATGTAAATGAGATGCTCAAACTCTAGCACTAGCAATCTAATGGAGATGAAGTGCACTAAACACTCACTAACTCTCCCTCAAGCTTTCTCTCAAATCCACTAAGGATTTTGGGCTTAAATCTAGACTCTAGATGCAAAATAGCAATTGCAAACACTTGGCTAGCTTATCAGCTGAATAATGAACTCCTTGAGCACCCACAAATGAAGCCAAACACGAAGTATTTATAGCCTCAACGAAAAACTAGCCGTTTGCAAGAAACCGGGCCAAAAGTTGTACAGGCCGGACAATGTCCGGCCATTTCGGACAATGTCCGGACAGTACACCCAAATAGTGACCGTTAGTCACGAGTTTGCGAGTCTCAGTTACTGTTTCAATGAAATTTGTGAAGGCCGAATGGATACTATTTGTCCGGACAAAAACCTCGGACAAAAGAATATGTCTCTGTTAACTCTCGCCTCAAACAGATTGTACAGGCCGGACAATGTCCGGCCATTTCGGACAAAGTCCGGCCTTCCCGGACAAATAGCCCCGGACGGATGCATTTGTCTTTGTTTCATTTCTCAAAAGGTTGAAAAAATTTGTACGGGGCGGACAATGTCCGCCTATGCCCGGACAATGTCTGGCCACTGCATACTAACAGTAAAACAAGTATAACTTTTGATCCAGAGATCTGATTAAGGTGATTTTTGGCTTGTTGGAAAGATAATTCAGATCTCTACAATTTTGTCAACAGAAGAAAGCCCTAGAAAGGTCTAGAATATTCTAGAAAACTCAGAAAATTTCCTATTGTCAAAATAACCAATCCAAAAATCATCTCAATTGCAATTTAGGGTATTTGCACATACGGATTTGATGTTTTCTCGCGGATATCTTAGCTAACACTTCAGAGATGACCACGACTACACAGGTCTGACATCCAATCAAAAACAGGTGGTCGAGAGAGTTTGGTCGAGCGTACGCAAGCGAGCCGAAGACTGGTACAACCAGCTCGAACTCCTACGACCACGATCAAACCCTAAACCGCCAAACCGGCGACACGACCACGACCACGACCACGTGTCAAACACGGATACGATCAGAATGTGCAGATACAACCACGACCAGCTCTTTACAAAATAAACCAATTCAAATAGCTGGCGATCACGACTAAGTGCAGTTTTCAAAATATTTTCTCTAATGCACACAAACTACACTTAGACTCTCTAACAATGCAAGAGGCGATGAAATGCTAGTGCAAGATGATATGATTGCATCTGAGGTTCTGCACTAGATAGATTCAAGCTACTAGTTTTCGACCCCTCTTAATAGTACGGTCAAACTAGTAAAAAGAAACCTATCAACCCGATCTATCTCCAAACAACGAGACTGGTAAAATGCTAAGAAAACAATCATTAATCTTGGATTTTACCTTAGGTGGAGTTCGACCTCGTGAAGCTCGTCCGCTCGATGCTTGTCCTTGCAAAGCTTGACCTTGCTAAGCTTGACCTCGTGAAGCTCGACCGCTTGTCCTCGCGAAACTCGACCTTACTGAGCTTGACCTTGCTCGAGATCAACTTCATCCTCTTCACACACTTGCTCGCATTTATCCTGCAATCAATCTGAGACTACAACACGTACACTCAATACACAATATTAGTCTCAAATATAGGTCATCATTAATCACCACCAGAGAAACTACTTCACACAGGAGTTAGCTCGACAGTTTCTCTTTCCAGTGAAATGACGCAACAATATTCAACGAGTAGCAAATGAGTATCAGATAGAATACAATTATATAGATCGTAAATGATAAACACATACGCACATGATCTATATTACTCATGTGAAGATATCAATCAACCTAGATGACCAAAGTGATGAGCTCCCCCTCAACATGTGTATCGATATCAAATCCACAACTGAAGTCATCAACCTCAGGGTTTGTCATATAACATCTTGATCAATCAATTTGCACAAACTTGATGCAACCACCGAGCTCCCACTCTACATATGCATCAATATTAAACCCACAACTAAGTAGATATCCATTTCAGAGTTTATCAATAGTCAACTTAATTCACTTGTGCTAAATCAGGATTTATCTAAGTTGTCATTTGATCAACAAATCTGACATTCTCTAGATTAACTTTGATCATCATGAATTTATCCAAATCATCATTAATCATCAAAAACTAGATACTAAGATCTACCTAAATCCAACATATAATATGAAATTCATGTAGATTACCTCAGTTTATTCATACACAAATATGTACTGCACTCTACAGTCTGCACAAAGTTTGGTGAATTTGATATGTGATACTTGGGCAAAAAATTTAATTGGGGATCACATTTGTAGTTTACTGCATACTTTTGACATAAACAATTAAACATACTTCTATATATGATTATTGTAAATCTCCTGGTGGTATGGCATGTGAGGTTCTTTGATGCATGAATTAACAATATGTTGTTCATAAGCACATTGTTTTTTTTTTGCAGGACAATTTTGTTTGTTGCAGACTTGCAGTGTTATCTTCAATATAATTTACAAACTTAGATTGTCATCCTCTCTGCATACAATATGGAAGAGTAATGATTGTTTTAGAATATGCTTTTTTCTATCTATAGATGTTTTAGTAAACTAATTTTTTATGTTTTCACTTAACCAGAGAAAATGTTGTTGAGCTGTTACAATGTTATCGCCGTGATCGCCATGTGTTACTTAACTACATTCTTGTTTGTTTTTGTATCATAATCATATTCATATTACAAATATCCGTGTTCGTATCCGCTCTGAATCTATTTAATATTCGTGTTCGTATCCACAAAATATCCACTCCATATCTGTATTCATTTCTTTCATATCTGTATCCACATCCGCATGTCATACGCATTGGCATCCGTATTTGAAAAAAAGATGTAGATGCAGATATGAATTTAAGTACTATCCAATCTGAATCCGACCCGTTTCCACCCCTAGTGGTTGCAACCTATGTCATAGGTTCTTTTGCAAAAACCCTCCTTCACTTATAGGTATTTACATTAAAACCTTATAAACTTTAAAGAATGATCCCACTAATACAGATATATATAGATGTTACATCTATTAAGTACAATTTGATCTTATAAATAAAAATTTTTAGATCAACTAATACTAAGAATTGTTGTCGAAGAGGGTGGGGGCCATCCAACAAAAGAACTGTGAATGAGTCACCCCACCACCATGACATGTGGCGGCTGGTGTTGCTCTGATAAAAAAAACCCAAAACCATACCCACTGTATTTGCAAAAGGACAACTAAACATTTTTAATTCCAATTTCTTCTTCCACCATAGGTATTAGATAGAGAAAAAGCATAAATTCTTAGCCCCACACAACATGATAGATTATAATCTAATATATGCGTATTTAGAAGTGACCAAAGTTGTAATTCTTAATTAAGAAATAACAATTGTTTCATTATTTTTTCTTACACCACTATGTTGATATAGTTGTTCTTAACTTCCTAAACTTGATAATATTTTAATATTGCTAGAGTAATGGTATAGTAGTTCAAATAAAAGATTATGACAATTATAGAAAATATTATATTACAAAATACAATAGGATTAATTGAATCATATATTAATAGTATAGGTACATAAATATTGTCATCATATTGCTAATTCAATGGCAGAATAAAATTCAGTTTACATAGTGAAATGTTTTGTATTTTATCCATATATATAGATTGTTATATGTGGTAATCATGTTGTAATTGGCCGACTGAAAATTTATGGTAGTTAAAGAAAATATTGTAATATAAAGATAAAATATATTTATAAAAAATAAGTAGAAGCATTTATTATTAGCGTTACATTAAAAATAACCTAATGTTTTTCATTAGTATGCTATTTCCGTCTTTATCCAGAGATATATTGTAGCCATTAGATTAAACTAATCCAACGACTATAACATCCCCTCTGCTCCTTTATCTCACTCACACGGAATCTCTCATTGTAGCCGCCGCCTCTCCTTCAACTTATGTGCTCTTCATACTGTTGTCATTGGCAACTTGACACCCCACCCCCACCCCTTGTCATCCTCCTTCTTCATCTCATCCTCCACTCTACTCCCCTAATTTTAACACCACCAATCATCATTAGTCGTGCCTAAAACACCACACATCACCTTCTTGTCTTGCAATTACCCACCTTCTTCATGTAATTTAGATTTAAGAGAACAAATAAATATGTAGAGGGTTACTATCAACTCTTTTCTACCTTGCCAACTTTGTTGTTGCCATCATCCCCCCATATCCTTCGAGAATGGTATACCACTTTTACCATTTTCTATAGATATCATCGAAGTACTATTTAATGTTTGCTAATCTTGGAAGATCAAAGTTTAATAAAAAAAACCAAATTAAAAAACAAACTAATATAAGTTTTTGTACTCTTAAGTATAGCATGCTCCTGCAAAATTTGCTTAGGTTATCTCTTATCATCTACAAATAAACAACATTTGCAAGAGTAAAAAAAAAAAATCATGCTACAACTAATTTGTAATGAAGAGTAATAGACGATGTGACCATATTATCCATCTTGTGTTCTTGTATGGGTGAACCTACCAATTTTTTGAGGTGGGTGATGTGTGCATACTGGAGAGAGAGCGACACATTTTTGCTTTATTTTTCCCAACTCTAAGAAACAGAGAGAAAAAAAACGAAAAATAATATGCAGCAGCCGGAGACGCCTCTTCGAGCTTCATATTTATTATACTTTGCCCATAGTTTTTGTCAAAAACTAAATAAAAGAGAAAAAAAAAAAACTTGAAGGGAAGATAAGGAGGTAATGTTCTTCTGCTTCCGCTGAAAAAAATCAAGAAATTATGTTCTTTGATGCACCATTCCTGCATATTATCTGCATTTCCTCTTTTCCTTTCTTGGAGTGGCTTCTTGGGCTTTTGCTTCTTGGATTATGACATGTCTTGTTCTTGCTCTGTGGTTGGTTTGATGTAATTCTTGCTTGTTCTTGGGTTATTTTCCTATAATTTCCCCTATGTTTTCTTGGTCTGCTTCTTGTTTGGAAGTTTCCATCGGGTTATTGGTTTGTGAGCATAATTTTTGGTTCTTGGGCGAACACTTGCCTGGGATAAGTTTTTAGTCTGGTTCAGCATTGGAAGATGCATGTTTGGAGCTGGCCACTGTGCTATGGGATGCCTAGAAATGGAGTTCTAGGCTAGAGTGGATGGGAATCTTCCTTCCCTTTGCTGGATTTGCTGTTTGGAGCTAAATTTTGGAAGAACTGCCAAAGTTTCAGGTGATTCTGACTGTTTTGGTGATGTCAGTGTGTATGTAGAATGTTGGATTAGGCCTGCCCAATGTATGAACTTGTTGGCGGGGGCCTAAAAGATTGCTGTGGAGTTATGTGTTTGTGGAGTTTGATAAAGACAAAATTTGGTGGAATTTCCAAAGAGTGTTCATGTGGAACTTCAGGAGTGGAAATTTGGACTTGTGGATTGGAGTCTTTGCTTAATTGATTTGTAAAGCGATCCACCAAAAAGAATTTGTCTTTTATCTTTTATCTTTTTGGTTCTTGTGACTGCTTGGCTGCTTACAAGTTACAACAAACGAAAATTAGAGATTGATAGGAGTAGGATTGCCCTGAGGAAACAAAGTTGTGATTATTTTGAGTTAGCAAGTCTAAAGGAAGCTGAAAGTAACCGGGAACTGTAGTATCATCGCTTCATCTGCTTTGGCAGAAATTATCACCTGCCTGACTGCACTTAGTTGTTGGTTGATATCATTAAAAACTGAAGACTGGAAGTTCTTGCTGATATCATGTATTCTATTTCTACATAAACTTGGAGGACCCTCCAGTTGAGGGCATTGCGCCTATCCTCTTAGATTAGCTCGGGGATGGTGCTTCATTGGCCAGTGGAAAAATAATTGGTAAAGATATGCTTGGCTTGTATGTACATTAGATATTTGTGCTTGTTTTCATGAATCAGGTAGTTTCTCTGTTTCAGAATTAGATATATGTTTGGTTTGTATCTACTTATGCAAGCAGGATGCTGTTTGTCTTTCAAACAATTCTTTTCTGGATCATTCATTTATTTACGGTTCTGCTAATTTCAATTATTTATCCCACCTGTTTTCAGATGTATATTTGTCTTATGATGTGATATCTGTCTTCTAGCACACTGTCGGAGATCTTTATTCTAGCTAATGGACAAATGAAAATAAAGTAGCTGGGAGATTGCCATGTATTAAGTTCTTTGCTCTGTCATTGTCAGCTCAAATGATTTAATGTTGGCAATTTGTCTTGAAGTTCCTCGAAGCGTCAATTCAGCTGATTTCTTAGAGACGCATGAAGCAAAATGTTGTTGGAGCTAAGTGATACCATCTGATAATGCTAATGCTTTTGCGAGAAATGGAGGATCATCCAGTCCATTACATGCCCAACTATGTAAGTAGGTGCTCCTTGTAGTAAAATCCTGAATGCTAGGTTGCTGCACCATAACTAACATATTTGTAAACTTACTTCTATGTGAATAGGATTTCTTGTCTGGGAGTGGATACCAGGTGAAGCCATTTGGTCATAGAATCTCTGATCGAGACTCTTCCTCAACCAAGTCTGGTCACCAAGAAGCATCTGGAATGAGTGAGAGCAGTCTAAATGGACAACACACCCCTACACAATCCGGTAATCCATTGTCTTGAACCACATAATCGCACGTTTCCTTCTTGTTTTAGATCTTATGTTTGATACATTTAATTACTTTGCACCAGCTTCCCTTTATTTTAGTGTCAGTAGCTCAAGGTAGTTGTAAGTTGTATCAAGAAGTGCTCTGATATTAGGCAGCCCTTTTCAGATTATGTGTACTCTTCGTTAATACTGCCATAAATAAGCTGTGTTGAAACACTTGGTGGTGGTAAAAGGAGTCTTTATTTCATAACGAAGCACATAGATTACAAAAATCTCAAATGCCTATATAGGCCTAAACCTTAGAGATAGAAAAAGATAGAAGTAAACTAAAATTAACTAGGATTCTAATTAGAACTCAATCTAAATAACCATTAAAAAGATAAGAGGCAATCTTAACATGCTCCTGTTACTAAGTCTTTCATCAGTGCCTTACCCCTTTTTTGTGAGATCTATTCTGAAGATCCTAAAGTTTGAAAGAGTTTTCACCTATTAGTGATCTGTTTGTCTAGCAATATTCCCATTTTCCAACACCAAAGTGGCCAAGCCTCATATATGGTGGGGTGAATTAATGAGCCATAATCTTTGGCGAAGAAGTGCTCTTCTAAATTCGGCTTGGCCAAAATCTTATTCATTTACCAGTTAGCTTTTGGACATGGTTGAAAACTTGTTTGTCTTTATTTTCTGATCTCAATGTTTTCTTCTTCTTGTGTGAAAATAAGCAGCTAATATCCTGCTTAATCATGTCTTGAATAAGAATCTAGGGGTTGTTTGATTCAATACAAATTGTGTGTTGATTTCTAATGAATCGCACATATGATGTTACAAATTCTGCTAATGTTGTATAACAGCGTGACTTTTTTTTTTACAGACAATGATGATAGTCACAGGAAGCATGAGCAGGGCACGATGAAGTCAGTGTTATCCTTGGGGAACCCAGAAGCTTCTTTTTCATCACCAAATCTCAGTTACAGCCAGCCTTTTGTAAGTTCATCTCATCATGGGCATTGCCGCTCTCTTGAACCTTATGTTCTACGTTCAGTTGACCCGGTACATTGTGTTTCAGGCTGGTATTCCTTATACATATACTGCTGATGCACATTATGGTGGGGTCCTGACAGGATATGCCTCACATGCCAATGTAAGTTCTCTCTAGCTTTCAGTTATCACACCATTACTGTAGAGTTTTTACTATTTGAGGTGGCACAACAATTTCTCTGTGTCATTTCAACCATTGTGGTCGGTTGGCAGTTCTAAAGAATCGTCATGAAGTATAACTGTTCTTTCCCTCATTGTTGACTTTGATTTGCTACTTGTCAAAGTAACATAAGAGAAAGTTCTTTTAAATAGCTGTAACCATTTAGAAGTTCATCTGATATAAGATCTGGAGGAATATGAAACTATAATTTCATCCTGCATAATCACCACTGTTTTGTCCAGTTGCACATCCTAGCTGGCATTCTTTCTAGTGCACTTGGTTTTGCACACACCTGCAAATCTGATATCTGCTTTTGGCACGGCGTGAACCTTTTATGTGTTATATAATATTTCTCCAGGTTCAACCCCAGATAAATGGTACAGCAAACCCTCAGGTGCCATTGCCTGTTGAACCTGCAGCAGAAGTACCAATATTTGTGAACCCTAAGCAATACCATGCGATCCTTAGGAGGAGGCAGGTTCGTGCAAAACTGGAGGCCCAAAACAAGCTGGTGAAAGGTCGGAAGGTAAGACTACATCGTCTTGCAAACTTCCATAAAAGAGGCTTCAGTAAGTCATTAGATACTTGCAATGCCTAGAAACTATGCTCCATCATCTTGCAAACTTCCATACATAGCTTTTAACTATAAATTCTTTAGGCTTCCAGTTATCATAATCAGATGACTACCTGCCTCATTCTAGTGGCATTCATTGATCAAAACTTTGTTGGGTGCATTAGGCATAAATTTCTGTTTCCCTTGTCTTATTGAACAAAACATCAGTTAAAAATTTTGTCATAGAAGCATTTCCTAATACTCACGTGGATGCACAATTAATTTTGCTTTTGTTATTACTATCTGATATGGCACGTACTTATTATGTTCTCTGCGTATCTTTCTAGGTATTTCCTTTTTAACGCAAGAATTGCAAGATTAGTTTCTTTTGTATTTTGGAGGCACTTTGCTAGTTACATATAATTGTGCATTTGTGAGTTATTGGCTAATATCTGTTATGACTGCTTCTTTATTGTCAGCCATACCTTCATGAGTCTCGACATCTTCACGCGCTGAAGCGAGCTCGTGGATTAGGAGGGAGATTCCTCAACACAAAGCAGCTCGAAGAGCAGAAACAGCAGCCGCCTGTGGCTGCAAGTTTCACAAAGGTCCTTGGCAAGAACCTAGGCCTTGAAAATGGCCCCACTTTCTCGCCTTCTACACCCACTTCCTCTGACATCACCAGTGTTTCAACAAGTGGGCGAATGCTGGCACACCAGGATCGTGTTTGCTTCTCATCAGCCAACTTCGTTCCCACAATAAACTTCAGCATACAAAATGGAGACGTAACCCTGGCTGTGAGCGGTGTGCACCACCATGCCTCCATCATGAGGTGAAAACATGGGAAGTGATTGTCAGTACCATCGTTTGGTGCACTGTTGTGTGCTGATGGCAATTCATCCTTGGCTTATGAGTATATAATGAAGATGTAGTTTCAGTCTCAAGATGGAACCAAACTTGTGTGACCTTTCGAATTTCTTGTAATCAAAAACACTGTTGGGTGATGGCTATGTTGGTGGATATTGAGACACTGAGGTAACCTTACTGAGTGCTTAGGGGTAAAACCTCAAATTATGTTGTCATGGTTTAATGCTTTCTGCTTTGTGTGTGGTGGCTTTGCAATATGCATTATCTGGTTTTTGGCACCTGCCTGTGAGATATTATGCCGGGCCTACATTGTGACTTCTACCATCCAGGATTCGGTTCCCGGCGGGCGGGAACAGACAGTAGCAGGTTATCCGAGTCTGGATTAATACATAATACCGGTTGGAAATATTTGTGTGGATTGAAACATAATACTGATCGGAAATATCTGTGATTTGAGTGTTATGTTAGAAGATAATATAAACTAGTGATTATATAAAGTTGGAGAAAACTGTAATCACCCAAAAAAAAACGACCAGTTCCTGACTAGATCCAAGAATCGGCCCCAAAATGGAAACTTGAAACTACCATAAACTTGAAAATGATAATAGCTATTATGTTTGGCCCATTTTTCACAAGAAAAACGCAAAAACAAAACGATTGTAGTAGAACATCTTTTTTTTTTTTTTTTTTTTTTTTAGTCCAGCCTAGAACTCTAGGATCATTAGCTTCTCAGTCTCTATATCTCATTGCAAGTTCATTACCAAAGTGCAGTTTCTGAAATCAAAAGAAATTTGAAGAAATATCTAAATCTGGAAACTTGATCTAGCTTCTCACAGCAACGCGGAGCTTCACAAACATGACGGCATGCCAAGCAGAAGATCAAACCTTGGAATTAATCAGTTGAGCTTTGTCACCGGCAAAGGGAAATTCAGTGATGCTCTCATCAAGTGGAAAGGTCAGTAACACAAGTACAGAACTATGAGTTCTTATGCTCAAATTTCATGAAAAATTGAGCAGAACTCACGTCTTAGGGGGGATTCTTAGCCACATTACATGAATGTACAGGCCCATCGGTAGAAATTTACAACCAGGGCAGAAGTTAAGACGGGAACATAGCAAATGGATCTTGAAATTCAGATGGAAGCACTCATCCTCAACACCAGTTCGAGCCTCTCAGCCTTTCTGTAGTCATTATCAGTAAGAGGCCCAGCAGGGAAAGCGGTAATCTCCAGAACTAGGTGAGGTGTAGGAAGCTCATCAAACAAAGCTCTTACATTGTAGCAGCATACACTCTCTCCGTGTGCACTTTCCCTCCTTATTTGACAACCCTGATTGCAAGTTGAAACATTCAATTCAAAGGGAGCACCAAATTTGGAATAAGCGCTGGGAACATATCTAACATCGCCATTTTGAGATGTGAAGAAATATATCAGGAAATAATGCAACAGAAAAGGCCGGAAAAGTGCATTTGCCTTGGCCCAAGAAATAAAATCACCTTGTGACAGGAAGCATCCACAAAGTGGTCATCCTGGGAAAGAACCGCAGCAATTTCTTTAAGAAGCCGCCGGCCTTCTTCTTTTGAGCGAACTCGGTAAGTTCTCTTGAGTGTACCTTTAGTCGTTGGTCTCCATTTGCTAGCTAGCTTCCTCTTATCCTGAGCTTCTTTGTCACCTGATCAACAAGAGCAAGAAGTGGATTCAGTCAGTGGCCCATAATGAACCATATACGCTCCATCTGCGATGTTTCCATGAATTGTTTCCTCACCAAGGCATCGACAATGCATGTAGGGCTGGTAAAGAGTAGGGTCTAAATGAGTCCAAAAGGATTGGGCCCAGAATGGACTGATTTTAGGTGGGTCTAAATAGATTGAGAATAAATTAGAGTTGGATCGGGTTAGGATAGCTTCAAAATAGGGTGAGATAAAAATTGGATTAAAGTAGAAAATTTAGGGTTCAAATACATCTAACCCTAGGGTCCAACCCACAAAACAATATGAGTCTTTGTTCTTTCCTCTCCATCTTCTATGATACTCAAGTCTCTTTAGAGTCCAAATGAGCCTTTTTGGAGTCCAAATGGATTGGACCTTAAGGGTTCAAAATGGGTAGGAGTTGGTAAGGGTTAGGTTGTAAAGATGGTACAGTTGGATTGAATTTTGAGAATGAATTTTTGGATTAGGTTGGGGTTGGATCCCTATAAGTGAGATATGGGAAGGATTGGGTTAGGATAGGTTTATTAGACCCATCACCACGCCTAAATGCATATTTACAATTTTGAATCCAACTATTCCCCTGTGCTTAACGAAATAACAGTGCTTCATATGCGAACTGTGATATTAAAATCGTTTAGTCACATCCTGCAGTAGAAAGTTCATAATGCAGCCAATTTGCTTTAGTCATAACACTCCACTCCAAGGTCCCTCCTAGCTACCAAATATATGGAAATTGTGAACTTACTAAATACAAACAGCATCACCAAGGTAACCTGTAAGATTAACGATGTTGAGGCCAGCCAGTCTATTTACATCAAAAGAGGGGCAGGCCACAGGCAGGCATTAGCTATGATACTGGTATGATGAAGGTTAACCCAGAACATGGGTTCTTCACCTTTTAACAAAGAGTTCCATTTCTGGTAATAGCAAAGTTGGAGTTAGCATTTATTTTAGTTTTTAGAACGGAGTACTTTGACAACAATTCAACCTCTGACACTGTATTAAAAAGGCATACTTCCCAACTGTAAAACCATATTACTTGGGCTTTTTTTCTTTATCAGACACAAAAAAAAAATGTTGAATCTGCACTGGTACTCTAACAAAAGCTACAAATTAACAAAGAAGCTGCTAAAAAATGTTAAGACTACAAACATTTCCATTTTACATAACTGGAAAAACATTTTTAGTGCCAAGTGGCACATGCACAAAACCCTTGGATACCTCCCCTTCAAAAAGCATCTCAATTTTCCCCCCTCATCTGCAAATTCATGAAACATTCCAACTCTCGCAGTCAAAAGCATGCAGATTCCCTTGAAACATTGCACCCTTTCCTAACAGGGATACATGACCCCTCAAGGCAGTCTGGCAAGATGTCATGTTTTTTTTATCATCTCAAACTTAACTACCATCTAAATATTGCTTCCCATTCAGTAACAAACCCTAAGTTCTACAAACCTCCTTCCTTGTTACAACACACCATCTCCTTTCTAGCTCGGAAAGACACACAACTCTTTTTATGAACTCGTTGTGTACACTGATTGACAAACAGGCGCCCATAAATTCAACAGCTGGTGTCTATCAGCATTAGTAACGATTTCGCAAAGGAAATCATTCACAAGTCATAAGCCTAGCAATTCTGTCTCTAGCTAGCATGAACCACAACATTCAGGCCTTGTTTGGGAACACCCAGATTGGACCATATCCAGCCCAATCCAGGGGGAACAATATTGCAGTGTGTTTTTATTATGGGCCTAGTCAATAACTGTTTGGGTGAGGCTGGGAATAGGAAATATCCAGCCCATTCTACCGGGATAAAAAAAATTGTCTTGGGAGGAAACTATTTTTTTCCCAGCCCTTCGGCTTCTCCTCCCTCGTGACGCTCTCTCCACAACGGCTCATCTCCAGCGACATATCCAGGCAGCCACCTCCTCTCCCTTCCCCTCTCCCTCAGATCTACCTCCTGGCACCAGAGCCCTTTCCGTTCCGATGAAAAAAATACGGTGAGAAATTTTTCCATGCAAACAGGAACTAGGATATTTTATCGGTGGGATGCAATCCCAAGCAGGATTTTGATAGATTCCGAGGGGCTTACCAAAATTATGGTGGGTATCTTCTTCCCCCTGGATTTTTCTGCTGAGTATCCAAACAAGCCCTCAATGGATTCTAAAAAGCTTTTCTTATCCACAATCCCACATTCTCATTATGCAGACAAACTCAGCCTCACTTGCCAAACTCTTGATTCATTCATACATAATCTTCTGTCCCCAGGAACGCTTTCTTTTTAAATAAAAAAAAATCTCGTGCTAAATTGTACAATTCTTTTACACGGTATCCAGTATCCATTCTTTCTTACTAAAAATAACAAAAAAGTAGGGAAAAAAAACAAATTATACAAAACCTGAGGTGCCGCCTCTGAGCTTGTCGACCCATTTGGAGAACCCTAGGTCGCTGTCCCCCGCGCCGTCCTCACCACCAATTTCTACACATCACAGAGTGACAGAGCACCTCAAAACCCCCCAACAACCAAAAACCACCCCCCTCTCCGAACGAAACAGCACGAACCGAACATCGTTACCGTGGGAGAGGAAGGGGTTGAGGGGGGAGCCGGCGAGGCCGGCGTGCAGGAGAGCGTAGTATAGGCAGAGCCGCCCGGCCCACACAAGCACGGGGCCCTCCAGCAGCGACGCCGTGATGGAGCCCACGCCGGCGGCGGCGGAGAAGACGAAGGAGGAGGTGGGCCTCCTCGCCGTCGCCGGGAGTGGGCGGAGGGGGGCGGGGAGGAAGGGGGTCTTCGGCGGCGGGCGCGGGAGGAGGGGAGTGAGGTTGGAGATGGCGGCGGTGGGCGTGTGGAGGAGGTAGGCGAGCATGGCGATGTGGCTACTGTGTTAGTGTGGCTGACCTGCTCTTGTGTGCGCGTGTGTTTAGGGGTTTCGGCATTTTAAGCTTTAAAGTAGGATGGCGTTAGTGTTGTCCTGGGGAGAAAACTTTGTATTTTTTGGAGGATATTTCTGCGAAGATTGAGGCAGTCTTAAGCGGTGCGTTTGGTTCATGTCTCACAAAAATCAAATCAAACACTGGTTATAGTAAAATGTGTAGTATGTTTAAAAAGAATTTGATCATACACTAAACAACTATTAATTGTCAAATTTTCTATTTGTTAAAATTTTACTAACCATAAAAAAGAGTAAGAAGATTTAGCTACCAAAACCCTGGATTGTCAAATCTCATGCCTAATATTTCACAAAAAAAACCATGCAAAAGGTAGCCCAATGTTGGCTATTTTGTGTTGCCCTATTAAAATTTGAACACGAACCAAGTAATAGTTAAATTATAATGATATGACTAAATTGTAGTTTGATTAGATATGGAGATGAACTCATTCTAAGTATGAGAAATTAATAAGACTAAGACAATAAAAATTAAGTTCTTCAGAATTTATGGTGAGATATCAGAAATTTCTCACTCATTTACTCATTTTGATCTCATCCATCAGAGATTCAATTTAACAGCTTCAAGGAGCTTGATCGGCACCTTTGTGCCATTTTCCTGAACGCAAAGGAATCCTATTCCCTGGCGAGGATGTCGAGATTGTTAAATCTTCGTATTCTCACCCCCCTCGAACAACATCATAATTTTTCAAATAAAAAAATTAAATTAAGACCATGACTTATCCTCTCTATTCTTGAATTAATATATTTAACACTGATCTAATAGTAACTAAATGAGACATCACGTGAGATCTATTCTCACTGAATTTGCTTTTGCTTTCTCAACAACAAGATTTTCTATATTAAAATTTTGTACTTCTGTTTTCCCAACAACAAAGTTATCTATATTGAAAATTTTTTATACTACTCGTTCGGTCCCTTTCATTTATAGAAGTATTTATTAAGAAAAATATCTTGCATACTAGCATCTTCCTTGTTTGTAGTTTTTAGTCTGGGAGATTTATGCATGTTGTTGTTTCGGATAATGGCAAAGGACATGGAGTGTGATAGGGAGGAGGCTAATTGTTTTGTTTGTAGACAAACAATAGCTTTCAATATGACACGTGGTGGAGTTCAATTGGCTGATCATTTGTCCCGGAAATAGATTGTTTTGGAGAGTTCTCGTTCAGCCCTCTTAACAGATACACTAGGAAAAAAGACAGTGCAGTATGCACTCTCCTGCATATCTTCTCACCAAATGAGACTATTGCGGTCTTTTTTTTTTCTTTGTGCCTTATTTTATACGTTAGATACCAAAATAATGTGTATTTAAAAACAAAAAAAATATCACAAATGTGCCATATCTAAAAATTTTGAATTATTCAATTGGTGGCTTGCCAGGCATGATGGGCCTAAATTTTTTTAAGCAATCAAGTTAGGCGCCACATATTTAACTAAAAAAAAATATAGCAATGCCTCCAAAAATTGCCAACATATGGTGGCACATCCACCATAGATCGTGAACTAAAACACACAAACTAAATATAAATATGTCTAAGTCAAGACGTGATAACTCACAGTAGTTCAGATCTACTACTGCTTCAACCATCGTTAAACTATGAACAGTGGAGTTCCGAAGTTTACTTCTCGTGATACTTTCCATACCACCTAAAGAAATCAGATAGATTCAGCGGCACAGACATGATTATCAAAATGATCGGTATTATAAACAGATGAACAACTTTACAGCCTTTCATAATCACAATTAGTGTCGAACAGTGTGTATGTGTAAAGCAAAGTAATCTTTCATAGCATCACGTAAGTGTGGCTGACTGGCTATTCTTCAGCCTCTTCCTCTTCCTCCTTCCATACAGCGAGGATCCCCTGACCAGCCAACCTCTTGTGAACCCAGAAGACCACATGCTTGGGAGTTATCTTCTTCTCATCTATCAGGAATGGCTCAATAGTGCTCACATTTGAGCCGTATGACGACATGGAGAAGCCCTTGGGTCCTGCATCATTCGCATATATATATAGGGTGAGATCCGTACATATTTAGAGACTACTTGATTTGCACCATTGCATAAAATTGTCAGTCTAAAGTTTGTCTAAAAATATATATGAATGTCGTTTGGTTGATGTCCATACTATATCTAGTCATAGTACACCTAACTTTTAGTTAGACATGTCTGATTTTCTCAAACACTTAAAATCAAGTGTCTACATTTCTAAACATACTTGACAATTCACATGTCTACTGCCATGTATTTAAAAAATTAAGACACCAACCAAACAATAGTAACTGAAGTTGGTAAAGAGTAAGGTTGAGATGAGTCTAAAAGAATTGGGTCTAGAACTGATTGGTTTTGAGTGGGTCTAAATAGGTTAAAAATAAATTAAGATTAGATCGAGTTATAATAGTTTCAAAATAGGATAAGATAATGATTAGAGCGGGGTAAAAAAATTAGGGTCCATATAAGTTCAAGTCTAAGATCCAATCCACAAAATAATATGAGTATTTATTTTTTTTCTTTTCATTTTCTATGGCATTTAAAAATCTTTAGTGTCTATTTGTGTCTGTTTGAGGTCCAAATGAGTTGGATTTTAAGGGTTGAAAGTAAGAACTGTGTAAGGGTTAAGTTGGAAAGAGTTAGAGTTGAATTGGATTTTAAGAATGATTTTTTGGATGAGTTGAGATTAGATCCTTACAAATAATATATGAGTTAAGATCATATTAAGATAAGATTTAGACACATCATCGGACTCAACGTTGACCTAATCTCAGAGATGTCTTAATAGGCAAAGAATCTCAATACTCTAAAAAACTTTTAGACATGCCTCACAACCGGACATATTGCAAATCACCAACCAAAAAGCTATATATCTATCTTGTAGTAACGAGTTGCCAAAAATATGAATTTGGTTGTACTCAAATACTCTTGTCCTTAGGAAGCAATTGAGCATAGCCTGTTTGGCTTAGATTTAGCTTGAGTTTATATACTTATAAACTGAAGTTAGACCAAATGAGAGATTAAATTCAAAGTTTATTTCATAAACTTAAGTTCTTTTAAACTCCTCGATAAACTCAATAATAATTATCAACTGTAAATTCAAGGGTTTATTAGAGAATTAGAAGGGTTGAACTGGAGGCTAAAGTGATTGGATTGAAAAACTATATTATCAACAGCAATCTCTGCAAGGACAATAGCACTATATAACAAAGTAAAAATTAACAAAGTATTATACAAGATTGTTAGTACCTGTAAGATCTCCTTTTGGGAAAAAGGCCCAAAAGAAATAGGGGATGCCATTCTTTACTAACGAACCCTCCAACTGCAATTCATGAACATTCCAAGGATTAGAAGACTGCTAATAAATTCATGAATAGTGCTTCTGTACTAAAATAAATAAATTCATGAGTCCCTAAAGACTGTTTAAATAGTTTTTGACAAAGAGTAATGCTAAGGCCTACATACACGTACAGAGAATGGCAAGTTCATTGTTCATCATTAAGCTGCTACTGAATGTTTGATTTTCCCCTTTTATTGTTCATAGCCCAAGTCAAATTAGCCTCTTGGTAACCACAACTTAACCAATGCATAACTCAAGTATGTTATTTCATAGTCAAATCAAACATTACTAAGGGAGCTTTCACTTCTTGGAGCAATGACTATGTGAGTTCTGAGAATTGGGTGGAATCACATATCTAAGTACATACCTAAAGTAAAAGCCTCAAAAAGCCCAGAAATTAATCTACCATTGCAGCACTACATTGCTGGCACCATTGACCACTGTTTGCTTCATGCCACACAATCATTGACCTCTTAGTTGTCATAAATGCTAATCCTAGTGTCATTTTGTGGCAACTACTGTGAAAGAATGGCAGTGTTACTGTAAGTTTCAATCAGTACACAATATGTATCTAATTAGCATGGTAATATATAGAAATGTCAATGTTATATACCTTCTACTCTGAAACAAATTACACTGTACAATTCACGAGAGAATTTACCCTGTTGTCTTGGAACGAGAGCTCCACTTGGGACACATCCTCCTCGGCCTCCAGAGCAGCCTTCAGTGGAGGGATAACATCCTCTTGCATCATTTCCGGCAGTGGCTTCGCCGGGGCCTTCTGCGGCTTAGGCACCGGCCTTGCCGCTGGCTTCTCCTCCTTCGCCTCCGCCGCGACTTCCTTCTTGTCAGTAATACCTTCCTTTTTGTCACTAACTGCATCAAACAACAGAAAAGTTCAAGCACTACACGTATATGTGTCGAAGTATGTGTAGATTGCATGTTTTTCTCTAACAGCTTAAGTTTTCATGTAAATTGATCAGTGTATCAAACTCAATAATAGGATGTAGTAATCAACTAGAAAAGCTTACAACAAGAAGTTCCAACATTGTTCAACATACTACACGCTCTACAACAATAACAAAAGAACAATAACAAGTACCAGTGGCAGTAGAAGACTCCTGGACAGCTGAGCAGGAGGCGACGGAGCTGCCGGCGCGAGGGAAGGCGACGACGAGAGGCAGCCGCTTCCCGAAAAGCGGGGCAGTGGAGCCCTTGCAGACTGCATGGCCTGTCAGTGGGCTAAGTGAGTGTATTGGTTGAGGAGCCATGGAAGCTAAGTTGCAAGTAACTAACAATTTTGGCTTCCAAGGTGATCACTATTCACTACAATTTCTGAAGGTGTTTGGACAGCATGTGTGTGAGATCAAAAGATGTTGGAAGCAAGAAGAATTGAGGACAGAAGCTAGAAGGAGGTTTGGTTCACAAGGTTGTTCCTGTCCACTAGTTCAGTTGGATGGTATTGGTTTGGTGCTGCTCTATCTGCTGTCTACTGCACTTGTGCCTGGAAACCGTTACAGGATGGTTTCCTCTCAGCCAGCCATTTCGTTAAATTCACAAAAATAGTTTGTTTATATAAAAAAAGATCAGAGCCGGCTCAGATCTACTGTGGAACGATGCAAACTAGAAGAGGTCGACAACGGTAGAAAAATAGATTGACAAATTACTTTTTACTCTACATCATGATTCTGGATCATCTAATTTATAATTGAACGGTCCACTACAATTGCAATAAAACAATTGCACAGGATTTTGATACCACAAATGTTGCTTTAATAAACAAATTTTGATTTAGAAATAATTGTCATTTTACTTTCTTGATATTTTTTTCCATAAACATTTTTTGCAAATATTGATGGTGTAGTTCTATCTGCATTAGTTTGTGCTATCTTATTTAGAATGAAGTGTTTTGTATTAGAATTTTTTCCTAATAACCCACAAAAAAAACAAATTTGAAAAATAACCCAGACCTTTTAAATTTTGCAAAAATGGCCCTCTGTCGCGAATCGAGCTGCGCGACTGATCTTCAGTCGCTATCTGGGCTAGTGACTGAAGACGTGGCACGGACCAACGCCCCGCTAACCCAAGTGCCGTGCCACGCCAGCTTTTAGTCGCTAGCCCGGCTAGCGATTGAAATAGCTCTGGTCGCGCCCTGTAGCCTCTGGTCGCAGTCGAAAGGGGTAGGGACCCAGATGCAAGGATTTGGAGTGATTTGTGATGATTTTGCTTGGGAATTTGGACTTGTTTGTAAATCTTGAGATTGGGAGGGCTGATTTGAGATATAATTTCACACACAAGTGTAACTTTATTTCAGGAGCTTATTCAGCAGGAGTTTTGATGAAATTCGACAAGATTCGATGATTTTGGGATAATTCGAAAACAGGGCACTTTTGGGTAATTAGGGTTTCGGAAAATGGCGAGACTTGAAACTGAGGCCTCGGATGATATTTTGGAAATCTTGCAGAAGGGAAACTTGCTCACAATACTGAATGGGAGATACTCCTTGATTTAGATCGAAGTTTGGAGATGAGTTGTGGGTTTTAGTCTTTTTAGGGTTTTCGGGAAATCTGAAAAAGGTTTAAGCCACGATACTTCTGGGCTGATTTGCAAAAAGGGGCAAAACGACGAAGTTTTGGCATCAACTTCTGGAATTAGGGCATGGGCAAATCTAGGATCAAGATTCTGAGACACAAATTTGAACTGGGGCAAGAAATGGCTATTTAACTAATTTGCAGGTTTGGATAGAGTGAGATTCGAATCCGGGCTGAAAGTACTAATCGTACAAAAGCTGAAAGTACTAATTGTAGAAAAGCTGAAAAGATGAAAGTATAAAGCCTGAAAAGCAGAAATGCAGAGTCGGACAAAAGTAGAACAGTACAAAAGTGCGACAGTGTTTTCCTCAAAAAGTTGGAAACCTGACAAAAATGTACGAAAAAACTGAACAGTCCGACAAAACCCTACATCAGGCTACTGCCCCCTCCTCCCCCTCTGTGGGGGGGCCTGATACTCCGATGGTGTGTACCGAGAGGGGGGTTGACGATCCCTGACGCGCCGCCTCCTCGCTGGTGGTGTCTGCACAGACGGCGGAGCATCAGCAAGGAAGTTAGGATGCTGCTGTGCCGGCTGTGTAGGATGCTGCTGTGTTAGGTCGAGAGGCTGGTGCCATGCAGGAGTATCGAGCTCTTCATTCGAAGAGCTATCGGCAGGCACGCAACCTATGTGCGGTGGTGAAGGGCACGACGACAACGGTCGGTCCGCTGGTGGCACATCTGGCGAAGGACCCGGCGCCGACGGTGATGGTGGGGGAATCACGGTCAAGTGAGGTGGCAGCAGCACTATGGAACCAACCAGAATCTGATCGACCTGCCGCTCGACCTTCGAATAATATGCATACACATTGTCGTTCGGCATGGTGGGTCTGAGGCGGGACCTGACCATCATGTCCCGTGCACCAGCAGAGACGCCGCCGAGGATGTCTAGCTGTGCACACGAATTAATGCAATCATAGAACAACAATCCATGTGAAAGTCAGGTTGCAAAAAGCTAAGGAACTCACAGAAGAGTGGATTTGCCCAGTAAGGCGTTAGTCATAGCGGTCGTCGATGGTGGCTGGAGGGATGGGCTCATCAGGCGCGGCTGGTGGACCGCCCGCCAATTGATAGATCGTGTGAGCTCGGTACCAGGATAGATACGAAAAATGGATGTCGTGGCTGTACGGCATGTGCTCCTCGACTGTGCGTGTGTGGGCCCAATCCATCCACTCCTGCACATAGGGCTGCTGCCGACGGACGAAATCGTCCCTCACTCGACCCTTCCTAGATTGCTTGCGGACAAAGCAATTAGTTAGTGACAGAAATCATGTGTAAAATAACATGTGAATGTCATGCATATTTGACATACTCATGGATATGGTGCAGAGGAGGCGGCACGGGGACAAGTTGGCGCAGGCCGAACTGACGCATAACTCGCTCAGGTGAGTACCCATCAATCATGTGCGAGAAGACGAGCAAAACTTGGGTGCGCTAGTACACAACATCCTGCATACAAAGAGAAGAAAGGCCAATTGGAGCGATGGATTGAAGCGAGCAGAACCATTGCGAACTCAGCTCATCACGAACCACAACGGAAATCAAAGATGATGGATCAGTCCATTCACTTATAGGATTATGCTGTTCCGTGGGTTCATCAGGAGATTCATACACTTCTGACGAATCAATATACTCCTCCTCATTAAAATTCTCCTCCAATTCTAGTAGTTCTTCAGCTGCATCTATTTGATGGCCCCCAAACGGAGTTGTATCTCTTACAGTTTGCAAAGATACACTGCCAGTTGCACTGGCATTGGTACTGCCACCTACACCGGTATCGGACCGCCACCGCCATCGTGACCTCCGGTACTGATATTAGTGCTGCTCTTTTCTCTTCCTACGGAATGGCTGCCCTCCGAACTATATGGGCGTAAGATTTCAACGTACAGTATGATGACCCCGCAACCATAGCCTGGATTTATCACAAATCGTCCAAACGAACCCCATGATTTGTCACCTTTCAATCTCTTGAGCACCCATTTGTTTCCCTCCGGAATCATGCCTTCGACCCTGAGATTATCTGTCGTAGAATTTAGTTGTAACAGGTCGACTAATCACATCTCCAAATCATTGAAAGACATTGACTGTGGTTGTCTCATTTGACCGTAAACATGCATACAACCACCAAGATCATCACCATTTGCTCCATTACGGATTATACCAGCTCCGTAATAAACGCAAACCATACTGGGTTGCTCCATAGCCTAATCAATTTGTCTTTTTGTGTTAGGTTTAAATAAGATAGTGTGACGATGCGCAATAACTGTAGCGGAATTATACTGCGATATTGCGACTATGAGATGTGTCAAAACTAATTTATATCTTGTATTGTAGTAGAGTGTATAATTAGAGGACCAATATTGCTCAAAGTACTACAAAAAATATGATTTTTGAAACAACAAAAATTTCCCAACACTGCATTTCAGTCACTATTGGGCTATACGATTTTTGCCTGGGAAAAAAGTGAAGTAAATTTATAGACCCTACAACCCTAAAAACAATAGCCCCTCTCCCTCTAAACCCGTGTGGGCAAGGCCAAGACGGCGAGGGCGACGGCGGTGACGACGGGGGCAATGAGGCCACGATCCCTAACCCTAACCCTAACTAAAACCCAACCCTACTCCTAACCCTAACTGAAAACCAACCCTAACCCTAATTGAAAGCCAACCCTAACCCTAATCCTAACTAAAAACTAACCCTAAACCCTAACCCTAACTGAAAATCAATCGTAACCCTAACCCTAACCCTAACCCTAACTAAAAGCCAACCCTAACCCAATATAAAAGAAACTTTTCAATCTATATATTATCAATCATTTTAATATACGTACTAACAAACGTTTACATCTACACACTAACAAATATTTTAATCTACGTCAATACTAATAAAATTCAAATTTGAAAAACATCACATTTTTTAATCCATCATATACTAATAATGTATAGGTTCTTCAAATTTTTTAATCTATGAACATACACTAATATATAGGTTCTTCAAATTTTTTAGTCCATCACATTCACGCATTTACCATCCATATAAAATTATAATCTAAATCCTATCTAAATAGTACGAGTTAACGATCTAATTAATTTAAATATACGAGTTAACGAAAATATAGCTCAGTGAACAGATTTGAAGAACCTCCGAAAACAGTTTTCCTCCTCCTCTTTCTTTCTTCTCTTCTCTCTCTAAACAATTTGAATATTTTCTGGAATTTCGGAAAAAGTGAAAACACCCGTACTGTGAAAGCGACTGGCGACCTTTAAATAACCATTTCAGTCGCTAGCCGGGCTAACGACAGAAACGTTGCGGGTTTCAGTCGCTAGCCGGGCACCTGGGTCAGTAGGGCGTTGGGCGGTCTAGTGACTGAAGATCAGTCGCGCGGCCCGATTCGCGACAGAGGGATATTTTTGCAAAATTTAAAAGGTCTAGGTTATTTTTCAAATTTGTTTTTTTTTTGTTATTAGGAAAAAAAATTCTTTGTATTAGATGTAGGATTACATTTTTAGATGAGTCCAAAATGTTTTTTTTTTTAAAAAAAAAACACCAAGCGGTTGCGGGTGCAAAGCGGAGAGCCAAATCCTCCTACGGAAGCGGCAGAGGCGTTTTTGTCGCGGTGTGGGTCTTTCCCTCCTGCCAGCTCACCACAGTGACAGTGGCCCCCTCCTCGCCAAACATCTTTTTGACTCGTCCACTCCTTGCATTTGCGTGTTAGCCTGTCCTGTAGGCCCGGTCCACGTAGACGCACTAAATTTGCCCATAATGTGGGCCACAAATCGGTTCGGTGGCCATCCACATTGCTCAATCCCATCCGCTCAACTTTACATTTGTAGACATGCACATTTTTTTTACTCTAAAAAAAAAACTTTACATTTTTTGAAGCTTATCCATTATTAAACGTGCGATGTTTAGCAACAACTTTACTTTGCGAACTAAAAAATCTCCAAAATTAATCCATCCCAGTCGTTGCTTTTTCTAACTCCATCCGATCTTTCTCCTAATCCGTCCGATCGCTTTCTCCCACGCCCTTCGATTCCGTGGATTACGCATATCACACCCACAACGCGCTGCCTCCCAACTCTCTAGACCCGGACCACATGGCCAAACGAGTTTTGCCTTATGAGGGCCCCGCACCTCACACACAGCAAATCACGCGTTCACTGCACCTGGCCCACGTAATATTTCGCTGCGCAGAGACCGGGCAAGCCGGTGAGGTCGAGATGGAACGATAGCCTTAGCCTCTCAAGTTTGTACTCTTGCCCCATAAATCACGGCGTCCGTGATCCAAATAACAATTTACCAACAAGCGGCTCAGCAAGCGTCTGACATGCGGGACCACACGCCGTATAGCATTAAGTGGGGGCAGTAACGTGTCAAAACTTGCAATTTGATTAGTGGTGATTAGTACCGCATACAATTGGATATGACAAGGCTGGAAGAATAATAAATAAGCACATAAAAAAATGTGCGTTGCCTGGAAGCATCCGACTATGCCATCACCCGGAGGACTTGTTTCCCTCACCGACACAACGCGCTCCACACCACCACAGGTCATGTTACCACCCCTGCCCCACCACCACCACCACCTCCCAACTTGCAAAAGCAAAAGCGGCAGCTGTATACTCCTCACCACCAACCAACCAAAGTTGTTCCGCACTTCCACTCCAACTGCTCCCCCCGCTTAAAACATGTTTTCTTTAAGAAAAGGGGATTAAACCACAGCCATCGCTCCAAAGTTTACAGCGCCCAAACAAACAAACAAATCGGAGCCCTGCAAGTGGGTCCCGCGTTGAGACGCAGATCCAAGGAACGAAGCATCCACCATGAACCATGGACACAGCGAACCACACTGCTTCTCCATGTAGAGGGGGTCCAAAAATTGCAAAATAATAGCCCCAAAAGCCCAGTTGCCCACAGGGAGCATTTCACCTATCTTAAAGCACAGACCATGGAACAACAGGGAGGCACTCTGTAAGGCTCAATTCAACTGGGACTATAAATATTTGAAAGCAACTAACGGCTACTAGGCTCATTTGAAAGGAGGGTTTTCCCGGGCTTTCACTTTGGAGGGAAACTACAGGCTATCACAAGGATTTGAGACTGCCAATCTCCACACTACTGCCATCGATGTAACAGAAATTTGAAAGGGAGGAGGGAAACCAAGGGGGTTATAACTACCATTTGAAATTTTTAAGGAGGGAAAAAAAAGGGGGGCAGGAAACAGACTACACAAGTCTCCATTCCCTCCTAAAATCTGCTGTTTGAAGAGGAGGAAGCTCTCAATTCATCAAAGTCTTTACACGAAAAACGGCTAGGAAATAAGGGGGAGAACCAACCATTTCTGTTTTGCTGCTTCTTACTTCTTTCTAGCAGAGAAGAGGGGGAGGAGGGATCCATGTACATAGCTTGGTCAAGGATGCTTGAAGGGCCTCAAGTCCTCGACTCCATCATCCTCATCATTGCCACTGCCATCTGGTTCATCACCTCTCTTCCGCTTGGTGCCCATTGACGAGGAAGGTTGGTCTGTGTGATCATGGCGGCTGCTCTCATCATTGTTATCAAGCTCATCTTTGGCATCATCAACATTGTCATTTGCATCAAAATCGCTCCCAATGGCCATGGCCTGTGGTTGGGGGATTGGCTGAACAAGATATTCTGTGTCTTCATCCTAACAAAATGAGAAATTCCCAGAAATATAAATTAGAATTGAATTTATACTTTCAAAATCAGGAGTAATACATAGCTCAACATAATACAAAAATCGAAGAGAATAACAAAGGTGTGTGACAAATTCAAATGGCAAACAAAAAGCAATATAAAGCACACTGAGGAAATTGTTCACTCCATAGCTCACTAAACGCTCCTTGGTAGTTTACACAGCATTACAACAAAAGAAAAAAAACAAAATTTTGAAGTTACTGAAATGGAAGCAACTCTACTACCAGTGTCCAGTACAAACCAAATTATTAAATATTATAAAAAAAACAAGTTTTAGGTTGACAGCAAAAAGTGGTAGATACCAAAGAGAATTACTGTGTCAACATCATCACATCAGGAATCAAGGAGAAAATCTAGAAAAATTATGTGAAAGACTAAATGAAACCTATGAACAAAATCAACAGATTCAGATTTGAGAAAATTTTCCCATACATTTAATTCACGTAAGTAATACAATCAAGACCAGGACAATGAAATACACAAGCACCTATAATACTTCCCAAGAAATATCATTTTAAGATGATTATATAGTAAAATATCAAAGGTAAACTTTTGCTTGACATGCTTAAGCAACAAATTTAAACTGTAAAGAACAGAACTGCCAAACATCTCCATATTTTCATTCATAAAAGAAACATATCTACTTATTTAAGCAAAAAGGGGGACTTATGAAAAATATCATTTGATCATATTCAAAAACAAGGCATGGTGAAAAAATTGCATAACTAATGTCAACATGGTAAATATCTACAAAAAAATAACCAACATCACACAACACAGGATGCAATCTGCATATCATAATATTTCAAGCAAAAAGGCACAGTTTGCATTCAAACAAATTAGCAACTCAACATCAACTGCCTAGATGAGATATACATGAGCTTCCAAATCACATATATGGGAAACCAACAAATATAATAAACAAACTCATGGATACATTACCCTGTGCAAGAAAAAAAAAACAAAAAAGAAAATTTTGTACAAACATCTAGTAATGTTACAACATGCATAATCATGTGGAAGGTAAACATAGAAACTGTAACAGCTCAAGAACTGAAAAGGTAAGTAGGCAACCAACATGCAGAAATTACAATTTTAAACTATGCTATGTCGCAAAAACATAGCCAGACTTTTGGTACAACCAGCTACATCAACTCTCTTTATGATTGCCAAAACTAAAGAGCTTCAAAGCACAAACCCAACATGCAACAATGTACTGATCTTCCAATAGACTATAAAAATCAACAAAAGATAACTTCTTGCTTCTAAGATTTGAATAACTAACCATATCTTAATACAACCCTAATAACTTTTTGGGCATATGGCATACGTAGAGTTTTCATGGCATTAAAGTTTGCAGATTCAACCAGTAACGTAGAGCAAAAAAAGCTGCTATTAGCCTACAACACATTAAAACATTTTAAAGAAAATTTACTTATGCACATTCATTAGCGAGCATGGAGCCCACCTATCAGCAAACATTCATCTGCAGCAACTTCTGTTGAACAAAATACTTGCCTGGTAATAACAGAAGGGGTAAATCATCCAGCTTTCCCAAAAAATGATTATGGAAGGCGAACCTCACATCTGAAGTTCTCTTCTCCCAATCATGTGTTGCCCACAAAAACAAAAAGACTAAACGAGCAGGCATATAACTGACACATGAACTATCAAATCTAGCGCAGAAGAAACTAATCACAATTCAAAGAATCTGCAACAGAAGACACTAATCTATAACAATGTCCTAAGAAATAACAAAATAAAGCAGCTAAATCACCTACTGCACAACCAGAAATTCCAATGAATGACAGTAAACCACTAAAAGTTTTATGAGGAAGCAAAATTTTATACCTCGTCGTCCGCATCATCATCATCATTCCCCTCCTCATAAACCCTATCATCCTCTAACCTATCGTCGTCCTCCTCTCCAATCTCGCCATTCTCATCCTCATCTTCTCCTTCCCCTTGCTCATGCCCATCGATCTCCTCTCCTCCTCCCACCTCTGCTGCCACCACCGCAACCCTCCCGCTGCTCTCCGGCTCAGCCTCCGCGCCATCATCTTCCACCTCCTCCTCCTCCTCCTCTTCATCATCCTCATCTTCCTCATCTAGGCCATCCTCGTCATCACTACTCGCGACATCATGTACCTCGACAACTGCATCGTCATCATCCGCATCCTCGTCGATCTCCTCCCCTAAATCATCCTCCTCCTCGTAGTCCTCCTCATCCTCGTCATCATCGTCCTCGACTTCCTCGTCTTCCACATCTGCTCCTCCTCCAACCGCCGCAACATGGAACCCATTCGCCAGGTGGTGCTCGCTGCCACCATTCGGTACGACCTCGTCGGCATCGCTCTCGTCCTCGTCCACATCGATCACACCGTTCACCTCCACTGTCTGTGCCGCGCCAAGAGGGTGGGAACTGCCACCGTTGGCCACCTCCCCGCTCCCGGGGTCCTCGTCCTCGTCGTCCTCATCATCGTCCTCGCCGTCGTCGCCATCTCCCTCGCCGTCATCGTCGTCATCGTCATCAGACTCAGGCCGCTCGTTCTCGTCGGCGTCCATCTTGTCGAGGTACTTGAGCGTGCGGATCATGGCGAAGACCCTAGATCTGTAGTCCTTGACCCGCGTCACTGGACACTCGTAAAGGTCGAGTGACACAAGGCGGAGATTGGCGAGCGGAGCGAGATCGTCAAGGAACTGAATGCGGTTATTGCTTAGGTCGAGGTCGCGCAGAGCGCCGAGCCCGGCCGCCACGAGGTGCTCGAGCCCGCCGGCGATGCGGTTGTCCGACAGCGTCAGACGCGTCAGGTTGCGCAGCCGCGGGAACCCCGCGAGCGTCGCCACCCCAACGCCGGCGATTGAGAGGTGTTCCAGGCTCTGGTGCCTCTCCAGTATCACGGCCGCCGGAAGCCTCCCGTGCATGCACTTCACAGCACCGTCTAGCGTCAAGCTCCTCGCCGGCGACGAGCCCCCCTCGCCGCCGGCCTGCAGCGCCGCTTCTACCGCCCTCTCCCACGCCTCGTCCATTTTTTCCCAATTTTTTCGCTTTTTTTTTTTAAGGTTCGGTTGCTATGGGATTTGAAATAAAGAGTGATTTATATGGGGTGGTGTTTACTTCGCCATGGGAGGAATTGGGGGCGGTTCATGGTGGTGTCGTGTGGACTCGGTGTAGGGATGGTGGGAGGTGGGGGTTGTTCGTCCCACCAATGGGCGTACGCAGATCGCGAGCCGCGGATTGCCGACGTGGCGAAATCCTAGGGGCGTGTGTTTCTTTTGAGAGGAGGGCGAGGTTGAGGCGTGGTGCACTGGATGATGCCAAAAGCATCTTTCTCTGGGTTCTATTTTTCTATTTTTTTTTTCTTTTTTTAAAAATCCTTTTCCTTTTAGAGGTCAAGATATTATTTGTTAATAGGGGGTGATATTCGTACGGCAGGTTTTAGTGGGCGCGTCTCTGACATAGTAGGGTGTGGAAAGTGGGGTCTGGATGGAAGTTGGGGTAGAGTGTGTTTTCAGAGTGGATTTTGACCGTCCGATCGGGGAAGGGCGGTGTGGGCCGTCGGATTGGTGGGGCTCTGTTTTTGGTTTCTTCCGCCTACCTTTGTCCAATGGAAGGGGACGGAGCAGACTGGCAGTGGGCCCGAGGCGGCTTCGGGCGTGGCATGGTTTTGGATTTGTATTTTGCACCCGGACTTCGTTTTGGATTTGATTAGCTCTCCACCACACCGCACAAGTTTACTACTAGCACTTCTAGAAATTTTGTAGCTGTTTCTAAGTTGAGACTATTTTGGATCGGAGGTGTGCTGTTTTTCAAATAAGCAGATTCAGCGAAATAGTTTTTGTATTTGTTTGTTTAGTTACATTAGTTTTTTGTTGTCAAATAGTTTTAGATAATGATTTTTTTAATTGTCTTATAGTGTAAGATACAGTTTGATATTGTCAAAATATTAAATTTTAGCAGTTACATGTGTATCTGAACGGTTAGAATGTATGGAGATCATGGGTTCAACTCTCGATCTCTTTTATTTTTATATATGTGTTGTGTTAGAATATTTTGTATTGACTTGATAAGTAGAGTTAGTTGTTAATATAATATATTATTATTTGGAAAGACATTTTAAAAAAAAAACTAAGTTTTAGTTTAGCTACACTAGATTGGAGGGAAACAAAATTAAGAGCATAACAATACAAGTGGTGAGATGGTGGGCGCACACACAAGGGGGGTTTTTCGGGTAAGTGGCGGGAGGGGATTGAGCGAGAGGCAGTGAAAGGTTTTTGTCCGTTGTTGAGAGCAAGAGTAAAAGAGAGAGACATTATATGGGAATGGATCGGTGATAATAACCCCGCTAATAACATTAAGAACTTAGCTCCATAGACCAAAAGGTGGTAGTTTCAAAATGGATAGAACAACATATAAGCATCCACAGAGCGACGATGAAAATGTATTAGAAGTTGACAACTTGGCATTATTACTGTATTAGTTAGTGACCAATTGTCCAATTATAATCTATATCTGTTATCTTATATAGACTACGGCTCGGCAATTATCAATTAAATCTCCAATGAGGTTCTTTCACAAATTGTTTATCTTAACTTGATTTTCTTCTGAATCTACTCAAAGAATACTTTATTGCATACCAAACTACTATAACACACCAGACTATTTTCATTAGTGGATACATAGAGATATGATTAGAATGCATGAATAATAACCTAAAAGAACATATAATATTGTTTTGCATTTTTTATAAGAAAAATGGACTCTTAGGCTGAGTCCAACGTGGCTCCCTGGAGATCTGCACTCAGACCCCACACTGGAAAAAATATTAAAAAAATCAACTTAAGTTAACGGAGGTGCTTCGGCAAGGGTCGCAAATTCAAATCTGCATGCGGGCCCCGTTTTCGGTTTACGTGCAAATAAATTGTATACAATTTTTGTTTCTTAATTTATGATTATTCTAACCCAAATTAGATGTTGATTATATTGAGAAAGTTGTAGATATTTAAATTATCTTCATTGAGAGACCAAATTTCATATATATTAGATTTTTAAATTAAAAATTATTGATGTTACTAAAATCACCTAAATTTAATTGATTCGTGGGCCCGTACGAAGCGCCTCGCGAAGCGCCTTTGTATTGGAGAAGGGAAGTGTTTCTGGTGGTGCTTCGCACACGTGGCATAGAATATACTAGAGAATATTCCGTTGAAGCGCCTCGCGAAGCGCCGATGGACTGGAATCAGCCTTAGGCGACGGATTAGTTTTGCGCCTTTTTCTTTGTGTCAGTGCTAACTATCATTTGTATCCTAATTAGCAACTTAACTATACTAATTGAAAAGTACATAAGATCACAATTTTCTTTTAAAAAAACATATTTTCCCTCGTTAACACAAAACACAATTTGCATAATTTGCATATTCTCTTCCCATGGCTTTTGTATATATCTTCTAATATATGGACCAAGGTTGATATATTGAAAGGGAACATGCAAGCCTAAGGGCTGTGACGACAGGCAACCGGACTTTCGTGTTCTCTCGTTCTCTCTGTTTGGGCATTTGGCTTTGGCACTTATTGTTGGCCAGTGCATACACTACTGGTTCGAGCTGTGTCTTTTGTGGTCACGGATGAGTTCCCAAGTAATTTGCCCCCTCAATTAGTACACAAAAACACTTGGGAAAAAAGATTGCTTGGACTCAGAAATCTGAAAGTTAGAGGAAGCTTCAAAGAGTTTTGGAAATGCCAAAGAAGCTTCACATTTATGTGCATCTTTGGTTAGACAAGAGTAGTGAGCTTAAATGTAGTGATCGGTTTCACAATGATATAGATTGGCCATCGTTCGAAGTCCCTATTGCTTAAGAGATGTACGGTTGCAAGCAGAACAAAAATACTCGTAGAAGGGCCAGGAAAATACACAAAACCTTCGCAGTTGCACGAAGAAACTTGGACATGCTCACCTTGTACCGGCTACTAGAGGTCTGACTAGTTCTCCTCTTCTTCGTGGTTAATCTTCAACTCAAGGTTGAGTTATAAGGGATTATTTAGTTTTTGATCGGAGAAATTTGTTTGGTTGCTATGCTATACATGTCTAAAACTTTACCTATAGTCTCAAGGAGCCTTTTTAGGAGACATGCCTTAATTTGGAGTTGTTTGAGTTATCGTCGTTATCATGACCACACCTTTAAACCAATCTTGTGTCACAAAACATGCTTAGAAGTGTTAGATACTCGATTTTGAGAACTTAAGAACTCAGACAGTTTATTCTTATCACCCTAACCGTGTCTTACGTAGACGCATATCAGCATATGCTATTAGACACAAGCGTAAGAGTGCCAAACACTAATTTTGAATAGACCAGTGCATATTGAGATGTGGGCCGTCGATAAGTCTGATTTTATTAGGGCCAAGTGGGCTTTGTTGAAGACTTGAAGTCCCGTCCTATGAACATACGAGATTAAGAATTAGGATTGGGTTGGGGCGCTCCTAGATCCTACCAGTCATACACACCAGCCACCGACTGAGCTGAATTTGCGCTTGTTTGATTTTGATTGCCTCCAAGCATGTATGACTAAATGGGCAAAGCATGACACATGACATGTCAGCATCGTCAAGGGTTCCAAGTTGTGCCAAACAAATAATTAAGTTTAGATATTTAAGATATAAGCTCTAGAAAAAGGCCATTTTGCACTATGAACCAAACAATTCATTCTAAATATTTATGCTATTTAATCTTGTTATCGGTGGATCACTATCACCACAAAATCTGACCCATGCATATAGTCTCATGAATTTTGTAACTTTTGTCAATGATTCTAATCGAAGAGTTTTCCAAAATATCATGTGTATTTAAGTGAGTTATGCTCACGTGGTGTTTCACATATTTAAAATAGAATATTTTAAAAATGATTTTGAGAAACTTATGCATTAGACTTAGTTTTATTGTACGATCTGAAATTGATGGCCGGATCAATATATCAAAATTATTTGTGGATCAATTTGACCGATCAGAGCCGTCTGTCGCATTGATCGGACGGCAAGCGAACCTTCTGTCGTCGCTTCCTGTTACCACTCTTGCAGAAGGCACATCGTCGACGACGTTATTTCCGACGCCATGAAGGCCGTCGCCGACCATCACCACAGCTTCCCCTCCTCGCCGTTGTCGGCTACCAAGATCACCATTTCCATCGCCCGCGGCGGCGGTGCGGAGGCAGCGCTGTTTGGGAAGGGGCGATTCAACAGGTGGGCCCTTGCCGCCATTGCACTCCTCGCCCTCTGGTCCATGCTCGCCGCCTCCGTCTCCCTCCGCTGGTCCTCCGAAAACCTTTCGCCGCCGGAGACTTCAACGATTCCGTCGTCGACGACCTCGATCCCCTCGTACGGATCCCCGAAACCCTCTACCCTCCCCAATCTTGTCATTGTTTGCTGTTTGATCTGCTTCTTTGTGTAAATGCGTTCCAAGAATGGTGTGATACAGGAAAAAGAGGAAACTTTGCCTCATGGTTGATTTCAGCTTGGGGTGAAATGGGTAAATTTAACAAGTATATTTGTTTAAAGAAAAACTGTTGATGTAAATGCAGATAGAGCAATGCGCACAGTAGTTATTGTTTGAGTAGAAATTCTATCTGCCCATACATTTGTGTTTATCAATCTAAAGTGGATAGGTTATGTGCTATGAAATATGCTGAAATTTAGGTTTTTATTGAAAAGGTGTTTTAGTTGTTATATCACGGAGATAGGGAAAATTTTGTGTTTGTTCTAGATTTGGGTGTATTGGCAGCAGAAAGCTAAGTAGAAGATGTAAAGAACCAAGCAGAATGATTTTCTTTTCATGATTTTTGTTTGTGAAGGAATGACTGAAGTTTGTTGAATTATAATTGAGTAGGAGATGGAGGAGAGGGAGAAACTAGTGCGGCGGATGTGGGACATGTACACTCACACCGGTGATCGTGTACGGCTTCCACGGTTCTGGCAGGAAGCTTTTGAGGCTGCATATGAGGAGCTTGCTGGTTATGATATGCAGGCACGGGATGCGGCCATCTCTGAGATTGCCTGCCTCTCAATCCACAGGCTTGAGCTTGAGCTGCCGCTGAGTGAGAATTAGGTATGGCTGACATGATCCTTACTCCGATTTAACTGGTATATGAGAATATTGTTTTGTTTCATTTAAGATATGCCATTGTATGTTCTTGCTTGCTTTCCTCAATGAGCATTTAGTTGGTCATCGAAGTGGCTACCATACATATTTGTGAGTTAAGCAAGGGAAGCATGTGAAAGTTGCTTGCTTCTGCAACTGTCATCTAAATATTCTGATTCAGTTGATGATCAGACCAAGTTGGCTTTAAGGCCTTGTTTGGAAAGGCTCGAGCATGTAAGCGCATAAGCTGGGGATGGCATCTTCATCTTCACAACATAAATTGGTCCTAAGCTTATCTAAGAAGTCACTCCAACAATACCCTATTTGGCAGTGCTAATCTTTTGTTAGCTTTAAACTTAGTTAAGCCCTTTCAGTAGGCCCTGAGAAATATCGCTTTTAGTGTGGATGACATCGGATGTGAATGAGGATTCCTTCACAATTTCTGGTACGGCCATTGTTTTCCTTCGTGCTCCTTACTCCCTACTTCTAGGATTCTTGATTGCAATCTACTCAACAATGAAAATTTATGCAACACCAGGCCAACTTTCAATATGAAGCTCCCAAGACATTGCCTTGCCTATAATCATGCATGCATGGAATGTTAACCTGATACCACATGCCAATTTCAATGCATAGAACGGAACAACTGTGCATGGTATCTTTTGCTCGTCAGAATTGCTGTGGCAGGGATTGTATTACTTAGACTGTAAATGGCATGTAGTGACTAATAAATCTTTGTTTGGTTGGGCAGAGGCATTGACTTAGGTATGGTAGTGGCATGACTTCGAAGTCTCTGACATGTTCAACACAAGAATAAAAATAAAGATATTGTAGCTTGTCCATAGTTTGCTCATTTGCTTGTTTCTTTCCCCGATTTATCTATCTTTTGGGCTACGTACAATAGACAAAATTTTATCAAAGTTGAAAATAAGATTAATCCCTATTTTGTTAGATATGCATATCTGTGTTGCCGTCCTGGTATTTTTGTTAAGTTGCCATATAGCTATGTCTGTAGCATATTGTACTGGTGTTAAGTGTCTGTGTATGCACAACATTGCTTGTTTTATTACACTACTGACCACTCATCAGTCATCACAAACTGGCAATCCAGTTCACTGGTTGTAATTTGTGCATATTATGAATATATACATATGAGGATGTATAATGATTTTTTTTTTAGTTTCCAATCTCTTAATGCAGGAAGGGAACACGGTGAACATTCAGAGGAATGGAAATTGTAGGCAAATGGTGAAGAAGTACTAGGTTCATATAAATTGTGGGCTCCAATCTAAGTTCAATTGCGACTTGTGATTCAAGTTATCGAGCTTTGCTGTGTTTATGCACCCAACTGCCAGCCAATTCAATAATTGCATTTCATAGTTTTTGTGTAGCTTTACCTTCCTATGCTGATGCGAGCAAAAGCTGGTCGTATAGCAAATTAAATTTATCTCCCTAGTCAAACGTTCTGGTATTCTAGTGAGTAACCCAAACGGAAATAGCTCTAATCCTGTAGCTGTTGAAGGCAGTTTGGTCTTTTTGTTAATAAAATGTTGCTTTTTCCTGCTTATTGTATTATTATTAGATTTATGGAACAAATTGAGAGTTTGATTCGCAACCATCCACTATTTCACTAGTAATTATATTTATCATTCGCACATGTTGTACCAGAACTGGTTCCTCTTGAGCGGAGAAACTATTGCACAGATACTGTATTTATTTGATCTTTTCATAAAAAAAATAATATTATTTTGTATTTTTCAACTTTTGGATATTTAAAACACATGATCTAAGTTGTCAATTGCATGATCAAATAGATAAAAATATATGTAGTATTTTTCGTATAATAATTTCTCTATTTTAAAGGAGCTAGTTTATGCGGTGTCTAACACCTCTAGACTTTTAAGACAGGAATTGAAAGCAGCAAGGAAGCAATGACCAAATCACTATAAGTCCATGGGCTGAACGCCTGGACACAGAGCCCTTTTCGGTCGTCAAAGTCGGAAAGCTCTAGTAACAATTGGCAAACATTAGAATTGCAAGCGCTTATGTTCAGTTCAACTCAATCCGTCTTTAGGCATGACCAAATCATAAACTTGTTTGCTGACTCCTAGATTAAGTGATCAACTGTCCCACTTGTAATGAGGTTCTCTGACTATGTAGCCATGTAGGTTGGCTTTGATAGAAGTAAAGATGTAACAAAGAGCCTCCATGCAAACATTTGGTTACATTTGATTTTATTTTTTTTTAGAAAAGAATTTGGAGCTAGGCAAACACCACTTTCTTCAGAAAACCATTAACTATGAGACTTCTCATATAATAACGAGCGGCCTTATTTGCTGAAATGTCACATATTCCTCACAAACACAAACATGCAGTTACTTGGTTTGACAATATTACCGAACAAAAGATTAGCCAATCTAATGACCAAAAGAACCCACAATGCACCTTAGCCAATTCCACGGTCGTAGGTAGATAACTATATAATGCACCTTGGCCTAATCCATGAAGAAGATTGAAAAACTAGGTAATATTTTTGTTGGGTCAAGAAACGTAGTAGTTAATCCATTCTCCTAGTCTTGACCCTAAACAACACACACCAAAAAATAAAAATAAAAAAGCAAAGTAAAAATGAGAAGACGGAACGTGTTAAGACTAAAACCGTCCCACACTAACTACTTACTAACTACCACATTCAGCACATCCTCCGCCAAATTCTATCACAAAAAAGCCCTCCAAAAAAAGCTTCCTTTCCTCGTGCACAACTCATGACCAACCTTTCCATTTCATCCTCCAAAAATAAAATAAAATAAAATAAAACATCAACATTAATTATTCTAAAATCCTTATGAATTCCCTAACATTATAATTAGTGCATCCCAATATCTTTGCATTGTCTAGAGGAGCCTGACTTGCATTTTCTCTCTTCGTATGTTCGTTTGTGTTTTTCTCTTTATACTATGTAGATCATAATATTTGATACAAATTATAAGAGTCCATGTATCATAAAAAAAACAAACATATTGAAACACAAAAAAAAAAAACAAACCTAGTATATGTATAGAGAATATTGAGGCTTTAGTTTACAAGCCCAATAAACTCTATTCCATCGGTTTCTGGTTTTTTATGATTGCTAGTTATAAAAATCTTATTTATAGAATAAATTTTGAAATAAACTATGTGTTTAGTCACAGTTGAAGTTTGATTTTTAATTTATTCAAAAATAAGCTGAAATTTTGACAAACACGCAACAGGATTTGCCCAAAAGTGCAGCCTTGGCCGCTCCCAATATTTAATGGCATCAGCACTTCCTTACGCCTCCAACGTCTTGCCTTCTCTCCATATTATTATCACTGTTTCATGTAACCCCCCAACTCTATATATTCCCCCACTAACCCCCTTTAATCTCTCCCAAGTAACAATTGTTACAAGACATAGTTCTCTACGTGACAACCGGACCAAAGGCTAGGCCATAGCCATGGACATGGTCACGGCCATGGCCATGGGCAAGTGCTACTACTACTATCACTACAGCCTTTGCATCGTCCTCCTCGTCGCCTCCTCCTTGGTGATCACGGCCAATGGCGTCGCTGACGGCGGTTTCATAACGTGGGACGACCTCAGCATACCGACGGCCAACGGGCGCACGGCGGGCGCCGACACCGGCCCGTACCGGACCATCTTCGTGTCGCCGGACGGGTCGGGGCACTCCCGGACCGTCCAGGGCGCCGTTGACATGGTCCCGGCCGGCAACGCCCGGAGGGTCAAGATTATCATCAGGCCCGGCGTGTACAGGTGATCACCACGTCTGTAACTCCTGTGTAAAGTTACTTGTCATAAGTTACAATGTGTTCTTACTTCTTCCCCATGGTTTCTTCTCGTAGATTATTTCCAATTACTTTGCATGATTTGATCTCGGTTTTGTGGTGCAACAAGGTGTTGTAATTTTCATCAAATTATTTAGAAATTTAGTTCTTCAAGGTGTTGTGCACTCCAAATAACTCATCTATTTTTTTATCTCCTCGATTTAGTGTAGTACACTGTACACCACAATATTTGCACGTGATTTATACTGAGTTTTCCATATCTGACGCTCGAAACTACTAGCTTCTGCATTTTGGAGGACTTTGCACAGAAAAAGTATTAGGCTGAGTGTAATACTAACGCATCTAAATAGGCATTTTGGAGAAAAATTTATGCCACCTGAAATATCTTTTACTTTAAATACAAAAGGTGTTTGGGAGATTAATCGTGAAATTTAGATGATTTTAATAAAATATAAATAATTTTTAATTTTAAAATCAAATATAGATGATGTTTGGTGTCACGAAGATAATTAAAAAATCTATAATTTTAATCAGAATAATCTAAATTTAATCACACAAAAATCTAAAAAAATAAAAAATCCCAAAACATCATCTCTTTGCACGGGCGCCGTCCAGACGCCTGGAGTTAGCCATAAGCAAGCAAGGTTCCATTTCTCGGTTTCGGGGGGATCCGCATTCCCGCTCCTCATCGGTAATACCAAGGTCTTCTTTTAAAACCAGCTCCAAACTAGGATTGCCGGTAACCAGTATTAACAGGCCGGTTACCGCCGGGACCGGAACTATGATTGTAAGTTGTGAGCTGTGACACGGTGCAATGTTATGCAGGGAAAAGGTGACCGTGCCCATAACAAAGCCGTACGTGTCGTTCATCGGCTTGGGGACCGGCCGAACGGTGATCACTTGGGGCGCGAAGGCGTCGGACCTGGACTCGTCGGGCCACCAGATCGGCACGTTCTACTCGGCGTCGGTCGCCGTTGAGGCCGACTACTTCTGTGCCAGCCACATCACTTTCCAGGTAGTGTTCACAGATTGCAGTAACATTGGTTCATCTCTTTGGTTACATGGATGGATCTTCTTGTGATCTGCAGAACTCGGCGCCGGCGGCGCCGCCGGGAGCAGTCGGGCAGCAGGCGGTGGCGCTGAGGTTGTCCGGGGACAAGACCATGCTGTACAGGTGCAGGATACTGGGGACCCAGGACACACTGTTTGATAATATTGGAAGGCACTACTTGTACAACTGTGACATTCAGGGCTCTATTGATTTTATTTTTGGGAATGCAAAGTCCTTGTACCAGGTAAAAATATCACGAATTATCACATTTTTTTAGGGATTACTAATGAGTATATATTCTTTTTTTCCCCTCTTCTTAAATATCACTCTATGATAGGCACTTACCAGTGATTTCCGTCAGATTCATCAATTCCAAATAGAATGCGTAAAGATTAATTGGTAGTTTTTCTGATTTCGTATAGTTTATTTTTGAACCCTACAAATCTTGTTTAATCATTAAATTAGTAGGACATACAAATGGATTTTATCTTTTTTTTAAGGAGGAATTGAATTGATGCACTTGCAAACATAGTTTATTTTAAAAATATTTCTCTCAAACAAGAAATATTAGAGTTGTCCTTCGAAAAATACTAACTATACCATGCATTTCCCACCTTCAATTTAATAGTTAATAGAGTTTCAGACGGTCAATACAATTAGAATTTTTTAAAAATATCTAAATTATCACCCAAACATACATTTTCCCTCTATATCTTCTCATTATTTCTCTAAATTCCTATGCATTATACTCAATTATTTTACCCATAATATCTTAGAGGTTGGAAGTAGCCCAGACCAAAATCTAAGTCTTATCAACTGTGTTGTGCCACTAGTGGAATTCTGAAGAATATCCCACAGGAAATTGAGTCATATTTGATTTGAGTTTGATAAATTAATCAAACACATATTGATCAACCCATTTATATTGAAGAATATGAGACGTAGCTCTCCCTCCTTGTTGCGGTAATATAAGCTAAAGGTTGTTTTTTATTACCTAATATAATAGGATGAGCACAGTTGTCAATTCATATGTACTTCCACTAATCTAACATGTAGTAATCATGAAACATGGAGAGGAGCATGTTTAGCATTTTTCAAAGGACAATTCTAGTATTTTTTTGTTTTGGGGGGATATTTTGAAAATAAACTATATTTGCATGAGTATATATGGAATTCCTTTTTTTTTAAGATACATAATGTTAAGAAACTATATATATATGGAATTCCACTGATCATTACTCTGTCATCTATTTATTTTGTTCCATTCTTCAGATTCTAGGTTGTTCGGTTGCTATCACCAACTCATCCCCATTCCATTTCTTATAACAAGAACCACTTTGACCTTTTGGAGTTGCAACCTTTTATATGTCTAACGCGTAGTGTCTCTAGTTAGGCATTCACCTTACCTAGCTCGGTGGAATTTGGTAGTTAGGCACTTAGGGCCATGCACATCGCTCTAATGCTCTTGCCAAATCTATTACTATTTAAAAGCTATGAGCTACTAGTGGTCACATCCTTCTCTTTGCATCTCTTTGACACAAACGTCATTGCACTAGAGTCTAAAGATGAAGCTACTATTTGGTCTGCGTTCTTGCCAAAAATACTTGATTTAAAAATTGTTTGAAATTTACTTAGAGATCATTTGGTTGGTGTTTTCACTGTGTATGAACAAAAAATACTGATAATTTTTGTCCACACATGTACACTCAAAATTGAGCATTCAAAAAATCAGACATATATAACTAATTTATCTATAGTTAAACAAATTAATTTTATATATTTTTAGACAAGAAAAAAATTCTCAATACTTCAAATAAGTCTTATACATACTTAGAAAACGGACAAACTGACAAGAATGCAAACCAAATAACCTCTTTGAAATATCAGTGAATGTGACAAGAGGCACTTGTTGATCTTAAACAAAATGCAGGGATGCAACTTGCACGCCGTGGCGACGAGCTACGGTGCGATCGCGGCGTCGCAGAGGAGCTCGCCGTCGGAGGAGTCGGGCTTCTCGTTCGTGAACTGTAGGCTGACGGGCTCCGGCATGATGTACCTGGGGAGAGCATGGGGGAGGTATGCCAGGGTGGTGTATTCCAACTGCCATCTCGGTGGCATTGTCGTGCCAGAGGGATGGAGCGACTGGGGCGATACATCGAGGACAAAGTGCGTAATCATCTCCTACTTACTGACATAATTACAATTACAATTACTGTTGATCTGGGTTCAGAAAACAAGGTTTTTCACCGGTTTCTGTTGACGACGGTACTTGTTTCTGGCCGGTTACCTTGGGTAGCTGGTCGCTTGGCTTGGAAACCGGCCGAAACTGGTGGAAACCGGATGGGTTTCCGCGGAATTTAGTCAATCTCACCAAATTTTGGCATAAATCAGTCATAACTCGATAAAAAGACCTAACTTGATATTAATCTACAAATCAGTCAGTTTAACGGATAATTTGATAACTCCTATAACCAGCCAGTTACTGCCTATTCTCTAAACCTTTTTCTCCCCATAGCCATCATGAAGTAACATTCAGTTGGTTCATATTTTCAACAGGACGGTGCTGTTCGGAGAATACAGCTGCAAGGGGCCGGGCGCCAACTCGAGGCGGCGGGTGCCGTGGGCACAGATGCTCACCTACGAGCAGGCAAAGCCGTTCCTCAGCCGGAATTTCATCAACGGCGACCAATGGCTTCAACTGTAGATCCCAGCAAATTCTTCACATTCTTCTTCACAGTAGATGATAGGCATCATGTACCATGTAACAAACCTGACAAGCCCATATGTAGGAAGTATAGTGTCTATATTGAGATGGGACTTGCACCTCATCATAGTTGCAAGTGAGAGTTTGCATGGCGGAAGGAACAGGCCACAGGGCATGCATGCCATGACATGCTCATGGCAATGACATCAGGCCTAACATAACAGAACAACAGATAGGATCATGAGATGGCATGCAGTACAGCCTGACTTGTTCATATCAGGAATGCCATAAATAGGTGATACAGAAATCAGAGATCAAGAAATGCACTCATTTCGCAACTTCTTCAGACCAACATGCGCAACTGCATTTCACAGGATGTTCATCACTGTCAGAATGAATCATGCCGATCGACTTACTCAAATCATTGCAGAGCTTACATGCAGGATGCAGGCCTCCTGCTCTCCTGGGGCAAACAAACTAGGAAAAGAATATTATTATTCAAACAGATGAACAAATCAACATTTGACAAAGTCTGAACTATAGTTGGGGAATAACACCATTACGTAGAAGTACCAAGTTTGATCATACTGACATTAGATGTCACTGAGAACGGTAATACTTAGTTTGCAATCCTTGTATCTGGCAACAGAAATAAGACGGCTAGCTGCGAAATAAGGATAGAGTTGCATGAAAAGAGAACGATGACCATGGGGTACCCCCACGCTGGGGTCACCATTACCATGTCTATAACTATGCATATAATATGCCAAATGAAGTTGAGCAACCAAACTTTAGGACTCACCAACATCTACACCTACTTCCACATCACGATCTTGTCCAGTATTGTCACCCGTAGGGTGCTTCCCTAGAATCGTTTGTTTCTCGTCCTCTGCAAAGGGGGAGGTCCTATCAGTCAAACTAGTGTTTGCTTGCTTATCTGCTTCTGTTTGTTTGTCTCCATTGGAATTTGATTTCATGGCAGCAGGCTCTTGGTTAGACATTGCAGAACTGCCTGAGTCTGGCCCTCCATTGGATGCTACATAAGCAGATCGTCTTGTTCGGGCATCAACCAAAGATATGCTTGATAAGATATCTGACTTCGTTTCAACGTCCACCCAGTGGTTGTTGACCCAATCTTTTGATATTCTTACCTTCTTAAGCTGGCATACCTCAAGAATGTTTTCACCTGGAACAATTATAGAAGTGTCATCCTCTTTCTTTTGTTACAACTTATAAAAATAAATTGAAGAAGAAATAAAAGAGGAAAATATAGAGGTTATTGGTACAAGTCGATGACGTGCATACAGTTCCTAGTTCTATCACATCAAATGGGTACTAGGCGAACTTTCTTTCTCCATGCAATGGATTGCTTGCATATATTTGCAAGCAGCTCCAAGACATCAGATGGATGCGATTAAGTGACTCTTAAGAAGTCAGTATTTAGGATATTTACCTACACTTCATCTAAAGTAAAAATCTTAGCAAGTAGTTTTTACATTCCGTTTCAAATTTTCTGGCTAAACATTGCAGAGCACACAGCTTAGAATACACAATGGCAGACAGTACCTTACTTGCAACTATCATGAACACCCCAAACATAGTGCAATGACAATATAACAAAGTGAAAATATCCACTTGTTTTAAGATCCTTGATTCAACTGACTTAAACTCTAGGATAATATATACAAAACGTAAATGTTTCGCTGCTTGATGAAAACAATGTAAAGGTGCTTGATGTAGAGGAAGTCGCTGCAGAAATGAAGGTTTCAAAGGAAATGGAGTAGAAAAAACAATTAAAAGATGTATCACATAAATATGAAAGCACCATCGAGCACCATCATATTTAACTGCCTTCCACATGATGCCCCAAGCTGTTTACTGCCCACTACAAATCCACAACATAAAGTGACAATTGCAACACTTGTGCAGGCACCATTAACATAACCTTGCAACTCACTAATAGTAATACTACATTATGCCACAACAAGACTAACAAAAGCAGCATGACAACAGGACTACCCGCTTATGAGATTTGCATAAGGTATTTATCACAATACCTTGATTTGTTAGGGTATTATTACATGGGATGCGCCCAGCTAGTACTAATAACTGCATCCTGGCACATGGAGAAAATGTTAAGAAATTAACAGAACCTGAAATTATGTGTTGTGATTAGAAGCACTTAATCTTTATAAGGCTATGATTATCCATATATTAGAACATATTTCATAATATTTGAGTTAAAAGACTGCACCTAGTTAAAAGACTGCACCTAAGCATACTTAAAGAAGTTCAAACTAGACAAATACATGTTTTATAGCTCCAGGTCAAAATCACAGAAGAAAACAGCAAACATGCACCAGTCCAAGGTCATAGTCTCTTAAAAACAATGATTTTGGTACGGCAGCTTTTGTTTTTTTAGGAGAAACAGGAAGATAAATTGATTAATGAAAACTGTAGTGACAAAAGCACCTGGAAAATATACTTGCTGGCTATCAATCACACTGCTGTCTGAACTGACTACAACTCCTTCCCACCAGCCGTTGTGCCGCCAGGCATCCACAGCGCTTCCAGGTAAAAGAGTAACACTATCAACTAAACTATTATGTGGAGGAAGTGGCCGTGTTGTGAAACGGTCAGGGCATCTCAGTCCTAGTTTATCAGGAGAAGCCAATCTGATGGATACCCATTCCTACACAGAAGAAGCATACAAAAGGTTGATTAACACAGCAAGAATCATCTCATCATCAGTATCAAATGCATACAGTTTACACAGGGAAAATGGAAGAAATCATGATATGACGAAAAAAAGAGTAACAAAATGTCTAGCATTAGATTATGTAAAATTTGCTCTTTTCGAATATATAACTAAGCTTCAATTTACACAAAGATCAATAGCCAATACCTCCAATTTCCCATCATCATCAACATCCTGAATATCCTCATATCGAACCTTCAGCTTTTTCTTGCATGACTTCACGACCGTACACTTGAACCAGCAGCCTCTGATACCACTGTCCTGTGACAATAGCTCTATAATGTCACCAGCATTGTAAGCAGGTGTTAGCTGGTTCTGAGAGCCTTGAAAAGTCATTGAGAGATTACTTATGGGGGATTGCTTATCGCTTTGATTCTGATAAGATGGTATGGAGTTTGACGGTGGGCCTTGACAGATTTTAGTACCCAAACATTTCGAATAAAACCTCTCAAGCTGCTTAGAAATCTGGATCTTCCCTGGTGCATCATGTTTGACAATGTTTATGAAGTCAGAACCATCCTTTTCTTGCTCGGGTAGAATTTTCAGGGACAAAACAGCAGCTTGACTAAAATATCCACGCAATGTTCTCAAGTCGAAATGCTTGAACTTATTTTTATTGTACTGGCGAAAGCAGAAACGGATTCCTACCAAAGAAGAGCTTGGCAATGCAGTGGAGCATTTTTCATAATGCTCAGGAGTTAAAACAGTTGCAATATCATCAACACATTCCACACTGATTACTTGGGAATAAGGTGTGATGAAGACTTCACAAGGATGAGGAGGAGGAGGAGGTATAGTACAAGCAAATTCCTTGTTTTGATGAAACCATCGTACTTTGACCTTCTTTTGTCCTTTCTTATCTTCATACATATCTTCCAAGTATGCGAGATAGCGATTTTCCTCCTCTGACATGACAAGCACAAAAGAGTGGGTCTGCAACAAAAGACACCATATGATGTAACAAGTATGAATATTGGTACATTAAACTCATCATCGTGATGAGGCTTACAGATATTGTGGTTCCATTACGACAAAAAGCTTGATAGTGGCGGAGCAGCTTGCCACAAGTCCAGAACGAACCAGACCACATGATGTCTGAGCTGCAGGCTTTCCCCTTAAGATGTAATTTCAAAAATTATCAATTAGTTAGAAATGATAAAGAGAAGTTACTCATGGAGTTACAAGTAATCACTTACCAGGTTGTGGCATACATAGCCACCAGTTTCATTGAATCCAACTAATCCAGTGTCATCACCACTACCAAATTTTGGAAATTCTGAGACGGACAACAAACTGTTATACTAACTTAAAAAAACAAACATGGTCAATTAAAACAATGCAGCCATCTGACAAAAGAATAATAAAGATGCTGATCACACAAGTGATATGATGAATGGAAATCACTTGACAGGTAACCAAAGCATTATAGGTTAAGAAAAGCAAGCAGCTGAAAAATACTTACGAAGGATTGTGGTATCAGTAAAAATTATTCAGCAAATACCGGAACATTAGATGGTTGTTCTATGGGATTGCAATCAACTAAATGAAAATAGATGCAAGGCACTAAAGGAAACATTTCACTGCAAGTATGATGTTTTGTGAAACCTATGACTTACATTATATTCTGTTACAAAAGCAGAACCTTTTTATGTCCTACTTCTTGCATGCTTGTGTCATTAAATTGCATCAAACACATGTCACATATTAAGAGGCACTAATTGCATATCCTGTAGTCAAAATTGTAATTGTCTCAAAATCGAAGAGCCCCCCTCAACTAGTTAGCATGCAAATTAAATGATTAATAAAAAAGGTCTTGGATACTCGGTGGGGGTCATATCATCTCAACATGATGGCCAAATTACATATTTTAAACTATCATACATAATATCACAAGTAATCTGATATACTCCACACTAAAATTAACATTCTAGATATTAATACTCATTACTTGGAACATCTACCCAGAAAAGGTGAAGTCCACCAACAGCTCATGTATGAAGGATGAATTCAATCAAGAGGATACAGGGTAAGGATTATGTGTAAAGAAGCATGCCCTAATCAATGGAACATAAGATTCTGAATCCTCTACATTTATGTTTATAGTAAACCTTCTATATATGGATAAAGTGCTATAAAAATAGTATTAAAATCTCCCAAATATGGATCAAGGGTATATATATTAACAGATTTTCTTTCTTTGGAAAAACGGGCACATGCCCAGGTTTCATTCAAAACAAACACCAAGTACAATATACACATTAAGGTTTAGCTTAACATAATAGATATGTAACAAATGTGGAACTCAATAGCAAACTTAAAACAACAAAAATAAACCAAACTACCAACTTTGACTTCATTATATAAGAGCATGATAATATTGATATGACATCAAATATTGCTCTATATAGTATACAAATATCTCACCAACTTCAAACAACTCTTCATCGACAGACACATTTGATGATATTTCTCCATCATCAATTTGAAATGAAGTAACATACTCTTCTTGATCTGGGTTATTGGACCCAACATCCTCATCCAGATTGATCTCTAATGATGCAATATAATCTCCGAAATCAGACTCATTCGAGGCAACCTCTTCATCATGTTTAATTTGCAACGACGCCATTGAAGACAGAGTAAATCTAGTGATGCCGGGGCGGGGGGGGGGGGGGGGGGGGGGGGGGGTGGGGGTGGGTGTGTGTGTGCTGGGGAGAGAATGGTTTCTTCGTGGCTGTTAAGGAGAAGAATCAAGAAAGAGGAAAGTGAACTTATTTGGGATTACGCCATTGAAGAAGATACATCAAGCTAAGCACCCAACTACTATGACACGTGGCAATACTCATTGATGGCATTACGTCAAAAGATGAAAGAGAGGACAACGCCCAAATAAAATTATACATTTATGTCTAACCACACCAGGATGACTATATATCCTCAAATGCTCTAGCAACAAGACGCTCGTGGTTTATAAAACACCCACAATAATCATAACTATAACCTTGTTTTGACAAGAAAAATCATTCTGGTGTGGTCAGATATAAATGTATAATTTTAATTGGGTGTTGTCCTCTCTTCTTTTGACGTAATGCCATCAATGGGTATTGTGGTCGTCAAGGAGAAGATATAAGAAAGAGGAAAGTGAAGTTACTTGGGATATACATCAAGCAAACCACCCATCTACTATGACACTTGACACTACTTCTCATTGATGATGTTACGCCAAGAGAAGAAAGACGACAACATGCAAAGCAAATTATACATTTATGTTCGACCACACCACGATGACTTTCTTTGCCAAAATAAGGTTATAGTTATGATTATTATGGGTGTTTTATAAATCACAAGCGTCTGGTTGCTAGAGCATTTGAGGATATGCTTGTCAAAACATCTATGCATAAAAATCTTAAACTTGAAGTATATCCTCAAATGCTCTAGCAACCAGACGATCATAAAACACCCACAATAATCATAACTATAACCTTGTTTTGGCAAGGAAAGCCATCCTTGTATGGTCAAACATCAATGTATAATTTGATTTGGGTGTTTTCCTTTTTCTTCTCTTGTCGTAACATCATCTATGAGAAGTAGTGCTAAGTGTAATAGTAGATGGGTTATTGGACCCTACATCCTCATGCAAATTGATCTCTAGTGATGCAATGTAATCTCCTAAATCAGACTCATTCAAGGCAACCTCCTCGTCTTGACCAATTTGTAACGACACCATTGAAGAAAGAGTATCTCCAATGACGTCCGCGAGGGGGGTGTAAGAATAGTTTCTTTGTGGCCATCAAGAAGATTCAAGAAAGAGGAAAGTGAAGTTACTTGGGATATATATCAAGCAAACCACCCATCTACTATGACAATTGGCACTATATCTTATTGATGATGTTACGACAAAAGAAAGAGGACAACACCCAAAGCAAATCAATCATACATTTATGTCCGACCACACCAGGATGACATAAATGTATAATTTTCTTTGGGTGTTGTCCTCTTTTCTTCTCTTGTCGTAACGTCAGTAATGAAAAGTAGTGTCAAGTATAATAGTAGATGGGTCATTGAACCCTACATCCTCATCCAAATTGATCTCTAATGATGCAATGTAATCTCTGAAATCAGGCTCATTCGAGAAAACCTCCCCATCTTGATTAATTTGTAATGACACCATTGAAGAAAGAGTATGTCTAGTGACGTCGAGGGTGGGGGGCGCGTAAGAATAGTTTCCTTATGGCCATCGAAGAGAAGATACAAGAAAGAGGAAAGTGAAGTTATTTGGGATATATAACAAGCAAACCACTCATCTACTATGACAATTGGCACTACATCTTATTTATGACGTTATGACAAAAGAAAGAGGACAACACCCAAAGCACATTATGCATTTATATCTAACCACACCAGGATGAATTGCCAAAACAAGGTTACAGTTATGATTATTGTGGGTATTTTATAAACCACGAGCATCTGGTTGCAGCATATCCTCAAATGCTCTAGCAAACAGACGCTCGTGGTTTATGAAACACCCACAATATTCATAACTATAACTTTATTGTGGCAAGAAAAGTCATCGTAGTGTGGTTGGAAATAAATGTATAATTTGCTTTAGGTGTTGTCCTCTTTCTTTTGTCGTAACGTCATCAATGAGATGTAGTGCTAATTGTCATAGTATATGGGTGGTTTGCTCGATGTATATCCCAAATAACTTCACTTTCCTCTTTCCTGTATCTTCTCCTTGATGGCCACAAAGAAATTATTCTTAGGCCCCCTCCCCCCGACGTCACTACACATAATGTTTCTTCAATGGCATCGTTACAAATTAATCAAGACGAGGAGGTTGCCTCAAATGAACCTGATTTTAGAGATTACATTGCATCATTAGAGATTAATCTGAATGAGGATGTAGGCTCCTATAACCCATCTACTTTTACACTTGGCACTACTTCCCATTGATGATGATATGGCAAGAGAAGAAAATAGAACAACACCCAAAGAAAATTATAAATTTATGTCCGACCACACCAGGATGACTTTTCTTGCCAAAACAAGGTTATAGTTATGATTATTGTGGGTGTTTTATAAACTATGAGCGTTTAATTATTAGAGCATTTGAGGATATACTTCAAGTTTAAGCTTTTTATGCTATATTTTGTTTTAACAAGCATATCCTCAAATGCACTATCAACCGGACGCTCGTTGTTTATAAGACAACCACAATAATCATAACTATAACCTTATTTTGGCAAGGAAAGTCATCGTGCTGTGGTCGGACATAAATGTATAATTTGCTTTGGGTGTTGTCCTCTTTCTTTCATTGTAACGTCATCAATGAGATGTAGTGCCGATTGTCATAGTAGATGGGTGGTTTGCTTGATGTATATCCCAAATAACTTCACTTTTCTCTTTATTGTATCTACTCCTTGATGGCCACTAAGAAACTATTCTTACGCCGCCTCACCCACACCCCCCCCCCCCTCGACGACGTCACTAGACATACTGTTTCCTCATTTCCTCTATAGCATCGTTACAAATTAATCAAGACGAGGAGGTTGCCTTGAATGAGTCTGATTTCAAAGATTACATTGCATCATTAGAGATCAATTTGGATGAGGATGTAGGGTAGGTTCCAATAACCCATCTACTATTACACTTGGCACTACTTCTCATTGATGATGTTATGAAAAGAGAACACAATCCAAAGCAAATTATAAATTTATGTCCAACCACACCATGATGACTTTCCTTGCCTAAACAAGGTTATAGTTATGATTATTGTGGGTGTTTTATAAACTATGTGCGTCTGGTTGTTAGAGTATTTGAGGATATACTTCAAGTTTAAGTTTTTCATGCTTAGATGTTGTTTTGACAAGCATATCCTCATTGATGATACCTGTCAAAACAACATACAAGCATAAAAAGCTTAAACTAGAAGTATATTCTCAAATGCTCTAGCAGCCAGACGCTCGTGATTTATAAAACACCTACAATAATCATAACTATAACCTTGTTTTGGCAAGGAAAGTCATCGTGGTGTGTTCGGACATAAATGTATAATTTTCTTTGGGTGTTGTCCATTTTCTTCTGGTGTCGTAACATCACCAATGAGAAATAGTGCCAAGTGTCATAGTACACTACTCATTGATGACGTTATGGCAAGAGAAGAAAGAGGACAACACCCAAAGAAAATTATACATTTATGGTTTGACCACACCACGATGGTTTTTCTTGCCAAAACAAGGTTATAGTTATGATTATTGTTGGTGTTTTATAAACCACGAGCGTCTAGTTGCTAGAGCATTTGAGGATATGCTCGTCAAAACAACATCTAAGCATAAAAAGCTTAAACTTGGCCCACGAAAACAATGGCCCCTGAAAAATTTTAGCTCAATTATGGCTTAAACTTGGCCCAACTCGACTTTCACCTATATAGTACGCTTGCCTTGATCCAACCCAACTAAGTTGTTAGGGCTAAACAAAGCAAGACCAACCCAGCCCAAGATTCAGGCTTATTTCTAGGCACTGAAACATACTTTGGTATTTTGCATTTGCAATCGTTGTTTAGTTAACCGCTAGTTAACAAACTAAATAACATTTTTACTCTTGCAGAGATGTATTTTACCCCTATAGAGGTATATTTACGGGCAAAATATATTTTTAATACAAAAATATTGTTTATCTGAAATACGAGAATTTATACAATTCTTCATAGAAGTATATTTACTCCATTTATAGGGGATAAAAATGACACCATACAGGTAAAAATGTCATTTGCTCTATTGACTAACTATTGACCAAACCACGATAGCAAATACAAAATACCTGTACACGTTTCAGTAGTAAATAAGTCAATTTTCAATGATAAATGCAAAAATATGCATGTTGCATATTTTTAGTAGAACAAACAAAATTTCCCTTCTTTAGGGCAATTGCACCACAACATTGCAAAAGTTTGGGGCTTAATTACAACCTAAAGGATATTAGTGTCTCGTTGCCGTGTGGAGTTAGACCCACATTTCAGCCTCACAGCCAAAGTCTTGTCCTTCAGCTAATTTTTCCTTCTTTTTATGCCTAGTTTTGAACCCAAATGGTAGGTAGTTTTGTTCAGTGTGCCTTAAAAGGAACGTTTAATTATATGAAATTGATTAAATTGCTTTGCTAACACTTTAATATTGGATGTTGTTTAAAAGTTGTTGATTCATACCCTTCATCGTCTTAGTTTCAATTTATGTACAAATCAAGTTTTTCCTTCATAAATTGGACATCCACTAGACTTTTCTTCCTCTAGGCCCCTCCCCTCCCCTCCTCTCTAAAACACTATTCATTCATCTAATTGGACATTACATAATTTCATGTTTTTCCTTTGTAAATTGCCCCAAGATTTCACTTTTAAACCATATATAACATGGAACATCCAATTAGACCAAGTAGTATATCTCAGCAATCAACAAGTACAATTTATTGGTGAAATTCCATCGTACTTCTAAAAATTTGCTAGTGGTGCTACAAACTCATTGTCTCTTCCTCCAAAGTAGTTTCCATTGTAATGATAACTTCGAGGCAAGTAGCTATTTGCAAAATTCTTTAAAAAAAGTCAAATAAGTATAGAGAACATTGGAGTGTACACAGGGTATATGGACAAACTGATAACAGCTAATTGGATAGGCAAAATACGAACCAAGATACAATATCAAAGCAAAGTGACTTCACAAGGGAGAAATCTCAAGGGCTTGTTTTCAGTCCATCAAGATTACTCATACCAAAAACTAAGATGGTGTCTATGCAGATCATGTTGAATGCACTCAAATTCCACAAGTAGACTTAAAAATATACTTCAGCTATTTAACTCCAGAATCTAGTGTAGTGAATAAACACATAAAAAACTGCCCAAAAGATTGAAGTTCACAGATGCATTAAACAATGACGATTAGAATTGCGTCATCAACTTGCTTTTGTCTATAGAAACATGGCCTACTTGCATGTTGACTTACAGTTGCATCAATAGACAGAAAAACCATAGTCTCCAACCCCACAGAGACAAGAAAGTGGCAAAAACACTTTAGCTCCCAGAACTTAATGGAAGCACCATGGTTATGCTATAATAAATACAAGCATAAATAGCACCCATGTAACCACATTAATTTTAACCAAAAAGTGCTTCAGGGATAATTATGAAAACACTATACCCTAAAATGGGAGGCTACCACCTCATGACCAATTGAGTCAACGGCAAAAGGGGCACTTGAGGTGCGGGGTCCTTAAATTGCCTAAGGTGCGAGGCAAAAAAAGAAAAGCATGCCCGAGAAACATTAGGCACAAAGATATAAACAAGGAAGAAATTCCCTATTATTTAGATGTCAAATAAAATTGAATAAAAAGAAGTGAACATCCTCATACAAGTTTCAGCGAAACCTTAGAAGATAGTTGTATATTGATACTCTTGGCTATTGCAAATGACAACTAATCGATCAAAAACAACATAGGTAACTATGTAACATTGAAGGTTCTTTTAGATCAAAATATGCAATATTCATGTAATATAGGCGGATTTGGTTGCTTACACTGAGTGCAGCCTGACTTGGACGAGCCTGGCAAGCTAGCTAGACAAGCTAAGAACATGCATTGAGATGATGTATAATTAATTGAATCTGGTAAGCCTGGATGAATGCTAAAGTTGTTTTGGCTGGCCATGTTAGGGCTAGATGGACAGAGATGTCATGTGGTAGCAATGGAAAGCAGTGAAGCACCCTACCCATGCCTCGTGAGCCATGCTTGCCACGTATACACCCCATCTACGTTTCATGCAAGCCTGGCTCCAAACCAAATTTTACATCCGGTGGGCCTAGCCCCCAGGGTTGTCTAAGCAACCAAACAAGCGCCCGTTGCAACTAATTTACCGAGTTGGTGTATATGTAGGCAACCAAACACGTCCACATGGATATCCAACATGGGTGCTACTATGCTATCCACACTTGCACCTTACTGCTAAAAGGGTGTGGCTCACTGGGTGCTGCACCATCTTTGCGTCTCACTTGAGTGCCTAGTCATGCTCGTGGAGTGCCTTTGACTGCACTACCAATGAAAATCTAGCCAGAGAGAATTCATTGAGTTAACCATGTGCACTTACCAAACCAACACAAATATGTCGGAGACAGCAATGGAAACTATGTTAAGCTCCCAAAGCCACAATTATAATCACACTACATTGGAAATTTGACCATATATGGCGTATGTTGAGCTTCCCGTGGGCACCTTTCTATCCTCATATACATCCTAGAAAGCAGGAAAAGGAACAGCCTATACTGGATTATAGTAAAAGACACCAACAATTTAGCCTTTCGAACTTGTGAACTCTGTGATCGTACCCTTGTCTTCGTCATGGAGCATGCTTCTAAAGTCCTAAACTAATAATGGATGTGGCAACCCACCTCAGACAAAATTTTTGGAAGCTCGCCTATTCTATGCTTATACAACTAAGTTGCATTCATGGAGAACATCAACCTACTTGAAAGTGTCATTAAGTTCCCAAAACAGTTTGCAATAAAAGATGGCATGAAAAACAAAAATGATATAATCTCCAAACAGATGAATGCACAGAAGCGAGAGTAAAGTGAAGCGAGAATCACTTGCAGCAACAGTCTTCGCAGGAAGAAAGGACGCGAGCCAGTCCACGACCTCACGGCGCGACCGCCATTTGCGCGCGAATAACCCCGATCCGACGTCACTGCCACCGCATCCCTGCACCCTGCAGAAATCATCCGACACGACGTAGAGCATGTGGCGCAGGCTCCGTTCCGTGCCGACGACGGCGAGGTGCGACGCGCCCACCGCGTCCTCCAGGTAGTAATGCACAACGCGGCTGCCCCTCTCCTGCGACACGAACTCCTCCCTCCACCTCACAAACTCCGCACCGTCTTCGCTCGCCATTCTTGTGACACCACCAAGAAGGATGCCCAGCTCCGAGTACTACACAAAAGCAGGGGCCTCCTGCAACAAGCTCATAACTTTTGAGAGTGTTCTTGCAAAAAGAGCATGGCTTTAGGGTTCTTGGGAGAGGAGGGCAACTGGGTTTCTCTCAGAAATCTCAGATTCTGGGTTAACCAAGAAAGGGAAGGGGTTGAGAAATAGGGCGATGGGTTTCTTGCAATCCCAAGGTGGAGGGGGATTTATTGAGTTTCAAGGGGATTTGGGAGGAGTTCTTGCTGGCCAAATCGGCTTGAACCGGAAAGGGTTCAGACTGAGCAAGAATCCCTCCATGGGAACAAAGGCTGCAAGTAAATTCTGCAAAATTTGCTGAAAAAAAAGGGCAAAATTAGTCCAAAATAAAAATCCAAGAACAAAACACGGTGGGGTTGTTCAAAACTAGAAACAAGACATAAACAGGTAGGTGAATAAAGGAACGGGCAAAAAAATCTCTCTTTTGATGTGTTGATGTGTGCACACACAGAGAGAAGGTGGAAGGCGGAGGTGTGGGAAGAGGAGGGAGCGGGGTGAAGGGAATGCTCCTATGTTTGGTGACTTCGGTCTTTGCGGGGCTGGGTGGCGCTAGGCCTGTGCAAAGCCCGGTTGCCTCTGCCTGGCCCAATAGGCAGCCAGCCGGGCCAATATGTTTTACACTATAAAATACAATAGGCTAGAATGAGGTTTGCCAAGCAAGCCTCCGGACCTGTTTGGGTGGAATTCTTACAAAAATTGCCTGATGTGTTTTCTAAAAATTCATGGGGTGTTTTGATAGTAACCTAAGATTTAGTCCCCCTCAAAGATTTTTGCTTTTAAATAGTAAATATGTCTTCTGCGAGGTCAAAAAATTTTTAAACCTCGCTTGAGTAATGCCTCACAAGTCTAATAAAAGAATTTACTAAAAAGATGTTTTAAAAATTTTTCAAAAAAAACAAAAACGTTCCAAATCAGGGTAGTTTTGAAAACCAAGGGTAAATTTGAGACAACTTTAGACATACTTCGTAAGAGTGAAAATTACAAACCATACAACCCCTTAAACTCCAAACCTGACCCGCTTAGTGCTAAAATTGCCTTGTTTTGTACAGGTCTATTTGGTGCTTAGGTTTATCTATTTCCTTTCTTTCTATTTCTTACTGTGTTTTTTTCTCTTATGGACAGAATGTGGTAATATGCAACAAGTGTACTGAAATACACATCATTTAAAAAGCAACACAGTTGAATAGATAAAGAGAGAAAAAACAAATCACACTCATACAATTAGTGTTTTCATACCTCTTGTCTTTTTTTATCAATCTGGAGAGAAGTGATATTTAACCATATCAAAGCATATTGAAATGACTTAACTATCCCAGATCTATATTACATCCACTAGAGTTCTATAATACACTTTCTATTTTATAATATAAACTTATTTATTATGTGCGTGTAGAATTAAGATGAACAAAATGAGAAAAAGAAATGAGATTGAATTATAGTATTCTTATTAAATAAAATTTGAAAGTGAGTATAAATAATATTAATAAAGCAATAAAAAAGAATATTAGTGAGGGTAAAATTTGAATGTGTGTGGTACCAATTTAGTCTTTTCCCTGCTTTTTCTTTGTTTATGTTACTCCAAGCTAATAGAAAATTGGTGTAGATAACGCGCATGCAAAAAATAGAAACCAAAGACAACTCCCAAGTTAATTTTGAACATAAATAAATCTTTATAAAAAAGTTAGAATTATTTTATAGATTGGGACAATTTGCTATAGAATACTAAAAAACTATGAATTTAGTTATAAAACATTGAAGTCTCACAGTCGGTGTCCAATATCCTATTGGTTTGTGGAATTTAAATTCGAATTTGAATTCTTAAAGAATTGAAATTGGTTAGCATTGGCTCAATTCCATATCTTTATTTAGATGCAAAAACATCTGGAATATAGGAATATATGTTACTCCGTTAGTTAAAAGTCAAGTTACAAAATTCAAATCTAATATTTAAATTCACAAAAAAAATTAAATTTCAAGATTAAACTCAAAAAATTTAATTACATTAAAATTTTAAATTCAAATTTGAATTTATATCTTTAATTTAAACTAAAAATAATTTAAAGTAAAAATTTTGAATTTTACTTTATATAAAATTTAAATCCAATTTTGAATTTTGATGTTTAGAATTGAAACTTGAAATCTAAAACTGAAACACAAATATGAAATTTGAAAGTTGAAATTGAAATTTTAAATATAAATTATGAAATTTTGTATTTGAATCAAACTTCCTATTTGAATTTTGAAATATGATATTTAAAATTCAAATCCAAATTTGAGACTTGAAATAGGAAAACTGAAATTTAAAACCTAAATCTAAAATTTGAAATATCAAATATTAAATTTCAAATTTGGAAATTAAAATTCAATATCTAAAATTTAAAGCCAAATTTGAAATTTGATTTTGAATTTGATATATGAAGTCAACATTTAAATTTAAAATCTAAATCTTAGTTTTAAATTATAATAGTGTGATATTAGGAAATAAATTCCATATGTAGAAATTCGAATTTGTAGGAGTAAGGATAAGAATTTATTCAACCTCATTTTAGTTGCAATTGAATTCAATAGAATTGAATATGAAATTGCAATTTTAATTTATAGTGTGTATCTAAACAACAGAATTTGATATCCAACTTGAAATTATAACCGCAATTCTTGAATTCCTAGGCCAATTCTAGGATCCAATCTTCTTTTTTCTTTCTGCAATTTACTACACAAGAAAAAAAAAAAACAAAAGGCAAGAGCGTATGGAGTGACTAGAGGCCTATCATCAACATGCAAAAGCAACACCACAGGCTCCCTCCACCAAAATCAAGTCCTCCACCAGCCAAACAGCAGAATAGTAGAGTAGCACCACCATGAAGCTCTCTCTTCTCCATCCCAGCCTCCATCTCCCTCCCCTCCATTCCAAAAACCACCACCACCCCGCCACCACCACCACCCAAGCTCACCTCTCTTCTTCTTCCTCCTCTTCTAAACTCCTCCCAAGGCCCCAACGCCTCACCGTCCGAGCGCAAGAAAGCCCCAAGCCCGCCAAGAACCAGCACCACCAAGAAAGCTCGCATCTTGCGGCACCGGAAGGCAACGACAGGACGTGCGTGCTCCCCACTTGGGCACTGCTCGGCGGGATCACGCTCGGAGTAGCCGCCGCGCTCGCGCTCGCGGCCGACGCCGGCCCCGCGGCGGCGCTGGGGCCGGAGGGCCCGCTGGTGGAGGAGTTCTGGGACAACATGCGGCGGTACGCGCTGTACGTGGTCACCGTGAGCACGGGGGTTGTGTACACCGTGCTGCAGCCCATTGTGGAGCTACTCAAGAACCCCTTCACCGCGCTGCTCATACTTGTGGTCGTCGTCGGAAGCGGCTTCCTGGTGTCGCAAGTGCTCAACGCCATGGTTGGCAACTCGGACTTCGTCTACAAGTATGACTAGTCACGCGAATGTATGTTCTTGTTTTAGACTTGCGAGTTGATGATGTAATCTTAAAGCTTTTAATAATTAAAAATTTTAAAAATTTAATCTTAGAGCCTGCTTTTAGTCTATTTACTCTTTAATTTGAGCAACCTTGAGTTTGGAAGTCTCAAAGATGGAAGTCCCAACATTATAATCATCTAAGCATCTGACATTAGGAACACACTGTAAGTAATAACATCAAAACGACAAAAACCTACTAAACATCTGAAAGAAAGGAAGCACAAGTGCATCGTAACTACGAAAGGAAAACAAAAGAGGCAGAATGCCCAGAATTCTAAGATAGATGGAGGAGAACACAGAAAGTGACCGCACTCAAGATCCAGCTTCCATCTTCAATCTTCATCCATCCAAAAAAAATGAGAAACACCCTTTTTTTGTTGAATATAAGAACATTTCTCAATTTCCAGATTCATAAGGCCTGATTTAAGATAAAAAGACATACTGCTGCGGTGCTGCCTCCTACAGAGTATGAAAACTTCTTTCTGCTTCTGTCAAGCATAGGTCAGAAAAAATGGAAAAAAGCAGAGAAACTCATGAAAACTAGAGTACAATTGACTTCAATCACAGCTTATAAATCTGGTTAGGACATGAAGGTATTTTCTCAGATTGCACATTGATAAAGGATGTGGAAGATAGTCGTGTCAATCGGGCATGTGATAGTAGAAAAGCAAGTTTATGATCTAGTTACTTCTGGAAATGGTGTGATAGCCAAAAGGCAAATAAGCAACTATCCATTGACCACTTAGCTATGCATGATTGATGCCTCAATCCTTGAGCCCGTCTTTGAACTCGAAATTGCAGAGAAGATAGTCATGGATGTTGCAGGGACGGGCAGAGCGCATTATCCTCCAATGAGGATAATCCCAAATAATCTTTTGCGTCGGTTCAATCTTATTATCCTTAAGATAGTAGATGCTGAAAGTGAGTTTCCACTGGTACCAATATCTTAGGTACACTGCGTCGGAGGAAAATTTCTTGGTGGAAACCGATACGGGCTGGGCGATGCCGATAAACACTGCTCGGTCTCCTTATTGGGATGCGCCTCCTCTCCTTGGTGTCCACCTCAAACACCTCCGCGTGGCAGGCATTACCATTTGCCTCAAATACCTCACCGCGTTTGGCACCTAGAAATATCTCTGGTGCCTTTCTTGCGAGGACGACAGGGGAGGTGGATGAAGCGCACCCTTAGTGCCCTGCTGTGATGGATGTCGGGCAGGATGAGCCACGATCACATGTGGGATATGTACTGTTTGGCGAATTGGCGATGGCCGTCTCTTTGTACATGTACTCCAAGTCTCCAACCTAGGTCATCCGTGGAGCTCCACAGTCAGTATGGACCTCTCAGTGATAGGGTCGAACTGATCAAGATCCTTGGGCAGTTGGGCCTGCATTGTAGAGGAACCCCCCGCGGAGGTCGCCGGGCTTTACGCAGGTGAATTCCCTGAGGGGCTCTTTCAACCAGAGCACGACGGTGGAGGGGGACGTTGCGTCGACCATGCCCCTCGTAGAAGGGGTCCTTGAAATACGATGTAGTCTTGTATGGAGGGCAGCAGCGTGTGGAGGGAGGGGAGCTCGGTCATGGTATTGGTGAGCGGGTTGAGGAGACGGATGGTGTTGTCGGTCTTGTCGTGCAGGACGAGGAGGCCCTTGACGCTGCCGTAGAAGTGGTGGCCAGAGAGCTCCGGCAGGTCGACGCGGCGCAGGCGGCCGTGGCGAGGTTGAAGAAGCGGCGGCGCACGGTGCCGCCCGTGCGGTTGGAGAGCAGAATCCAGTTGCTGGGCCGGAAGCAGTTGTCCAGGCTGCGCATGCGTGGGTCCTCCGCGCGTTGCCTCCACGGCTTGCACACGACGCGGAAGCGGATGTACTCGGCAATGTCGAAGGAGAGCAGGCGGCCGGCAATGTCCTCGGCGAGCTCGTACGGCTCCTGTGAAACCGAGAGGTGATCAAACGGAAAGGAAGGAGGAAGTGTGGCGAACGAAGTACGAATCATTCGTGGCCGTCGGAGTCGTGCAGGGGAATGGCGGAGGCGCGCGGTGTTCGTTTCAACATGTTTGGGGTGCAGTTTCGGGTGTGTGCGACGCCAAGTTGCGGTGCAGTACGCCAGTACATAGGTAAAGACGCGCAGATCACGCTATCTCGTGGCCGGTGATGGCGGGAGGCCGCTGAAACGACCAGAGCCCAAGTCGGCCCGGCTAAGTTTTTTTTCCCGTTCTGAGTCTGGGCGGGACTGAACGACAAAAAGTTGGGCTTTTTTATGGTGCGGACCGAGTCTGATGCGGGCCCGGCTAAGGAGTTGGCGAATGGATCAAAGGACGAGAGGAGGGAAAGCCGAGTGATTTGTTAATTGTTGCGCTATGATTCTGCAGGTAGACAGACGCTGTCTAATTACTTTCGTTTTTTACAGTATGTATATTCGATTACGAGTGCCTGGCTCAGCTGTGCGTTTTGCAAACAAGTGTATGTTTCATGTAACCTGTTTCTTTCTCAGTTGTTATTTGTTTGCTCACTTTTGCAACTATTTTTTTAAATCCATTGCCTAATGAGAGACCAGATAAGAGAGAGCTAAATTCATAAATTTATTCCTCGCAAAAAAAAATCATAAATGCTTTCCCCGCCATGACTTCTACACCTTGTTGATGATACTCTGTGTCACACCATTTGCATAACTCTTTAAGCATCATTTTACAGATCCACGCCGCGATTTCGATCTCAATTAATAGAACAAATGCCCTCACACTGCTTGGTTCATGTTACTCTTTGATCACAGTATCACAATTCACAGGGATCTAAGCCTGTGACTCGATCTGACACATGATTTCCGGTGATCTCTGTTAAGCACCGGTAACCGCACTGCCATTGTCAGCTCCAACTCCCGGTCATAGAAAAATTGGACTACTATTCTCCAGTCTAACGCATTTTCAACATATAAACACCATATTCTGGGGGTTTAAATTTTCGTTAGTAACCGATCAGTCAAGATATGTCAAATTGCGTCAACTCAATCAAAAGTGCCCTGTTTAAACTACTAATGGTGGCAACCGGCCAACCGCCCATTTACCACTAGTTATAAAATGACTTTATTCCCTGTTAAGATTCTAGTAATTAGGCCTAAACTTGAAGAATTGAAATTACAATTTCCTACCTATCATCCAACACAGGATATATAGGAAATTAAAATTACAATTCTACGTTTTTGTCCCCAAAGAATATGATGGTATAAAATAGCAAGCATAGGATTTGTTTGGTTTATTATTTTTAGTAATCTTATCAAATTTGATCGTGATCAAATCAAAATGTGATTAAATTTTGATAAAAATGAAAGTGTTTGGTTTGTAGTCAATATTAATCAAATTTTGATATTAGTGTGCCAAATTTGGTAGTCAAAAATTTTGCTCTCAAATTGATTTGTGAAATTAACACACATTGGTAAGACAAGAAAAATTAGTCAAATTTTAACTATAATCAAACGACGATCAAATGTTTAAAATATGATAAAAATTTGATAAGATAAAATATGAAAAGAAATCAAATATATTTAGTATCGACCAATCCTGACACACAAATCTTGAGGCAAATCCAACTGCTCCGATGTCATCTGATCTGTAAGGCCAATCCAACGCGGGTGTCCGAACCGGCGCCTGTGGTAAAATATTATTTTTTTTGGTTAATTGGAGAGAGGGAGAGAACGCCTCCGGTCAGTAGGCAGTTTTGTTTTCTTAATTTTTTCTTTGATTTTCATGCAATCAAATTATATACAATTTTTGTTTCTTGATTTATACATTAATAAAGTTCAAATTAGATTTTGATTATATTGAGAAAATTGTAGATCTTTATATAGAGACTAAATATCAACTATGTTCGATTTTGAATTTAAAAATTATTTATATTTTATTAAAATTATCTAAATTCTAATAAATATTTAATTTATTGATGGTCCCGTAAGAGAAATGTGTTTGATACACGTAACACAAAGTACAATGATAAATAGGTGGAGACCAGTGTGGCCGAATTCTCTCCCCCTGCATCTTCCTCCTCTCCATCCAACCCACCCGGTCTCGCTCTCTGCAGCGGCTGCTTCCTTCTCCCGGATCCCAAACCCGCGACCCGCTAATCTGATCACAAGAAAATATCGCTCGGGCTCTCGCGCCCTATCGGATCCGGATTTCGATGTCCGTTTGCGCCCGATGGATCCGCACGCCCTGACCCGTCCCGCGCCCTCCGACGCCGCCGTTGCCGACGACTGGGGTAAGCCCCGAAATCCCACAAACCCCATCTCTACCTCCCGGAGTTCCTGATTTTCTTGTCTTTTTTTCATTTATTTTCCTTTTTTTTGGAATTTTCTATGATTCGAAGTCTTGATTTGTGAGTTGGGAATTGTTCTTTGAGTGAACTGATCACTATGCGTGGTTCAATTCTTATTGCAATCCAAGATTCTGACAAGAGCCGAGACATGAGATTTTGATGGGGGTGTTAACTCGTGTACTGATTAGGTGCTCAAATCATCACAAAGTTGCTCGAGCCAAGTTTTTAATCATCACTGGATAACTTTTGACAGTATTTATATCGGCAGCTTGTGAGATTTGGTACACATATCCAAACTAGCTATTCAAACCAAGTTACTAATCATCACTGAAATGCTTATTAAAGTTCTGTATTATAGAGGAAAGCTGTAAGAAGATTGCTTCAAATGTTTCGCAGTGGCATCACTCGATCTGTCTTGCAGGTTCTAGTTCAGAAGTTAAGCCGCAAATTTGAAACCCTTAAATTTGTCACAATCTCATACCTAGTTGAGTACCATGAGTGCTGAGGTGCCCCCTAGAAGGTGAACAGAAAGCAGTGACTTTGCGTAGTGGGGTCCTTTGTTTTTTGGAAAACTCTGCTGCATGTGAGATAGATTTGGAAATGTTCTCTAACTATAATGTTCAATAATTGTTCTAGCTATTTGCCTAGAACAAATCTTCATTTATCTATTTCAAAAGAAAATGAATACTGAAGCCCTATGCCTCTGAAAAACCTTCATCAATAGATAAATAATGTAAAAAAAGAGAAAATAACTTTGGTTACAAGATGAACTTTTGGAAAAGAAATCTCAAATGAATAGAATGGTATTTCCATTTTCCACTAATGAAGCTGTTATTTAACCAAGGTGTATTCATAACTTAATTCAAAACTTTTTGCCATTGTCCTGTAAAACATGGAAATTCCTCTAATGTGCCTCGGTTAGTTTCATCACCTATGCTGAGCAGCTGATTATTACTACTTCAGTGTTTGTCCTATATGCACACCATGGTACCTCTTGTTCCAAATGAGCAGTATTTCCCATAGTGGTATGAAACTATCAGGTGTTACTTCTAAGCCAGTATGCCATTATGATAAGCAGGCTTAAGTTCTTTGCCACCCATTGCATCAATATTCAATACGGATTGATGCTGGAAGGCCAATCCATGGCTGTACTGTTTGGTGATAAAAAACTTTGTGGTTGTCTACCTACATTGTAAGAGAGGTGGTTATCTGGTCTACTGACATTGTAAGATTCATGGTCATCCTTCAGATAACTATGGATTGGTGAATCCCTTGCAATTGTTTGTCAGAAAACACTGGGTTGTCCAATGGAGCAATGAAAATCTGTTTCTTTGGCATACATATCCTGACGTATGACATGTTGCAGATAATGATGGTTTTGTGATCCCAAGCTTGACTGGTGGAGAATCTGATCTTGGTGATTGGGAAGTTTCACGGCCAGAGGATCCTCAGCCACCACCAAAGGTGCCTTTTCAGTCATTCTTTAGTTTTCTGGTTTCCTATACCAAAACAAATGCAAATATTTACAACAGCATTAGCATCATTCTTAAATCTGCATTTTGTCTTGCCTTGTATGAGAGCGTACTGCCTGGTTATCCTTGAGACAAAATGGCTATGCTGTAATATATGAGTGCATTTCATAAGACCATAACATGTGGTGTAACAAGAAAGCAAGAAAAGTGGCTTAGTTATTGGTAAAAGTTAACTGTTATGGATGCTCACATATCCCTCTTTACTTACCCTAGTTTTAAAGGGATAGTCTCTTTGCAACAGCCTACCAAGGATACAGAAAGCATCTATCTGGGACCTCATGGGGCTCCACCGGCTCGAGCCAAGAAGCAAGAGGTGACTGCAGCCACAATTGGTCATCGTGGCAAGCATATGGTGAAGGAATCTGATCACAAGGTGTTTGGAACTGGGCGGGAGAACAAAGGGTTAAACGCACGAGAGTTTCACTGCTGCCATGCCAGCAACCATCTCAAGGACCCCTACAAAAGATCCACTTGACCTCCCTGATGAGGTCCTATCTAAGTGATTTCTCCCATCAAAGTAAAAATCATATAATTCAGGTTATGATCAATAACATGGCAGTTCTATGTGATCACTTGTCTACTTGTTATCCAGCTACGCCTATCTCTCAACAGCGGATATTTGCTGTCAATGCACTATTGCTGAACCATGTATTTGCTTCTAGTAAAAATGCTCTTCTTTCATCATCATTTTCTTGTGGTTTCCGGCCTTCCGGGTGGTATTGAGGATCTTGGACTTTGGGGGTGCATGTTTGGGTGCACTCGCACAGGCGAGACAGCGATACAAGTGGTTCAAGTGTAATACTTTGCATTGATTGGTCAATGCTATGATTGTGAAGTGTTTTGGTGGTCTGGTTGAAACCTAATGCACAAATCTCGACTTCTTCATAGTTTCATTAATTTCTTGTTTGTGTCATCACATTCTTTTCTGCATTTGGGCTCTTATTCCTTTTCCCATGATGGTTAATGGTACTGTGAACCACAGGCGTATGAAACTATGATTAAGCTAAGGAATCAATGCAATGTCGCTTTGAGTAGTGTGTCTTTCAAGTTCTTTTAGTATAACTACAACCCGACTTTGTAGATTCTGTCTGCCGAATCTTGATGCTAAAGTTTGCTGTGCTATATTTTGTGGTCTTAGTTCTCCGTTGGGGTCTATTTGGTCAAGTTTAACTGATACAGCGTTCGATCTTCACGATGTAAGATCGTTGATAACTTGTTGATTCGTATAATTTGACAAATCGATGGCGTCAATCACTGCCAAAACATCAATCTGCGACAAAAGAATTCACTCAACCACATGTTTTGATCATTGTCTATTTGACCACACAAGAATAGACGCACAGTTTCTGTAATCATCGAAAAAATCACAAGAATAATAGTATAGAGAATAACTCCTAATTTTATGTGGCAATATATGAGCAAAGAGCCTAGAACAAGAGTAAAAAAAAATTTCTGAAAAAATTTCTATATTTAATTCATAGTTATTTATTTGGTGCACAACACCTTATATTATATAGGGTCAGAAAGTGGTCAACTCAAAAAAAAAACACACAACTTAACATAATTATATCGGACTTTGAAACAAAGATACAAAAATCCAACTAGACACCAAACTAGACACAACTTTGTAATGGTCTCGGTTAGGTTCAACGACCAAAATAGTTTGATCGTTCCCTTATGGTTGTGCTGAACTCGACCATGACCACTCCACCGACTTTGGTTAATTTTCAACCACTCTAACAATCGACGACTTCGACCACTTTTCAAACGACAATGAACATTAGTGATCAATTCTGCTGCTCCTGTACATGCACAAGCCGCCCTTGGTGCGCTCTTGCCTCCCTCTCCACCCACAGGTCACGCACCATATGTGTACATGTCAAAAGACAGCAATCCTTTGTATCATGGTCAGCTCCTAGTTTCTCTTCTTGACTAAATCTGAGAACAAGTAAAATAGCACTATTAGATAGGATACTATTCACATTATGATTAAATTCAATGAAGAACAAATTCACCTGTTGTTGTAATTGTTTAACTCGACCTCGAGTCAATGAACATTTATATGTCTCTTTGCGCTTATCATGTGATGTAGAGGCAGATGATGTGTTAGGGATGTCCTCTATCATTAACCTTCTCAAATAAATTGACTTATTAAATCTTCAACTTCTAAATTTAATGAATCATTTTTTATCAGTTTTAGTTTATTTACATCTTCTACTTCAAAGGCGGTTTATATTTTTAAAATAACTAATGAAATAAATTGAGTGTTCGATCACATCTTCAACTTATAAATTTATAAATTTAAATTGAAACTCGACTAAATACCTCATAACCCTCTTGGAATACATTTGGGTCTATTTGTGTTTCTTTCCCAATGGCGTTCAAGCCCTTGTAATCTGCATCAGTGCATTGACCGATATCTTGCTCAGTTTTTAGCTAATTTGACAAGTTTTGGTACATTCAAATTTGTCCAATACAAGTACAAGAACAACATTTGTTATTGCTGCCTACTTTGAGTTAGCCATCTGAAGTATGGCTACCTGCCATTCATCGATCTGTAGTTCTGTACTAGTTCCATTTTAGTGATTTCAGTAAAATGCTGTGAGCAATGGCCTCATTATTCATATGAAAGGGAGTCTTGCCTTTTCTTTTGACTTTTTGTTCTGTTTCTGAATTTTGGGTATTGATCAATATTTTTCATCCTGTCATTCACAGGAGAAACAGTTTTTTTTTTTTTGGGCTCCTTTTTCTTTTGTGGGTGGTTATAACCAATCAGACTTTGCTCTTGTTTAATCAGCTATGACCATTTAACCAATCATTAAGCAGAAGTATGCTTGTTGGTGTGTAACTTATAACCAATCCAACATAAGCAACTACACTAGATGAGAGATGGAGATGGAGATGGGAACCTGCAACCATTTGAAATCATGTTGTTTATTTTTTTTATTCCAACATGGATCAGATTTGGATTTCTGCTTAATCATGACAGGTTGACAATATACATCAAGGCACAAGAATCAAATATCAGAGAATTAAAATCGTTTGCATACAATAGAAAAATGTTCAACAGATAGGCCAATCAGATGTACTCTCATTAGTCGTCGGTAAATCATGCTCCTGAGAACGAAACAACATTAATGTATTTCTCAAGTAGTCGTTGGAAAATGCTGCTCCTATTTCAGAAAAGAAAATTAAGCTTAAGCTTACAGGGGGATCAAAACCCCAAGAAGCTCTCTTCCAGTAGCTTGAGGGGATGGTCGGCGGATTATCAGTTTCAATTTATAGATTTATAAGTTAAAATTATGGTTAAGTACTCAGTTTATTTACGGCTTATTTTATAAATATAAAAATTTTTTGAACTAGAAATCTCAAATAAATTGAAGCTGGTGGAGGAGGACCTATTGCGTTTATAAACTGAAACCTTATAAACCAGTTTATTGTAGAAGCTTATGCTCGTCCAAATACACCTGACTTATCTAGACTTAATTTCTCAGATAAAATATAGCTAAATTAGACATAGATATAAATTTTAAACGTACCTTTTAAACTAAAACGCGAACTAGAAATTAAAAACTCTAGATAAGTTTTATCATCCCCACCCACACCACCCCACCCACAACCCAAGTGGATGTTTGGTTTCATTCTTCATGTCTCAAATTTGCTCTAGTTTAAAAGTGCCTTGCCTTTAACAACTTTGTCATTTTTGTTTAAAGTTAATATCTTGGGTTAGCCTCCTGCGGTATGCCTCGCTTGAGACTCAGAAATTTCGGTGACTCAAGAAAGGCATGTTTTGAGGTAAACTTAGAGCAAGTCCAAAATATGAGGTCATAATCTAGACACTGCCTCAATTTTTTTAGGTGCAACTAAAGGCCAATCAACTTTTTTGACAGCATAAACCAAAAGGCCTCTAAGACCATGTTTAACCTTAACTTTAACTTCTAAATTCATAAGCTAAAACAGCAGATACACTAAACACGCCCAAGTTACTGTTGAAAGTTGTAACAATGGACAGGTATTGATGAATGACAAGAACAACTTGCGGCATTAGATTTGTGCTCTCAAACACTCACTAATCCCAGGTTGGAACGCACCGACACCAACTCACAAGTGGAATTGAAGGGAAAAAATATGTTCCAAGAAACATGTTAGGTACACCGTACACACATATGCCTTATAGAATACATATGTATGTGCACCATGCCACCGTCGCAATCTGAGCTGCATCTCGTTCTCTCACGACTTAGTAGTTGGTACACATGCCTGTCCTGCAAATTTCAACTTGTTTGTTTTAGTTTCTGTGTGGGAGATTTTAGTTTCTCTAGAAGTGATTTTTCGTAGATGTTTGTGGAGAGAATTTAAGTTTCTCAATTCAAAATATATTTAATCTTTTATGAGAAGTCTCTCCTATAATATCCTGTTTAATAGGATTTAAGTTTCTCACATCTTTAAATTAAAACTAAAACTCTCTCAAACACGGTTGTTGGTACTGTTTCTTATTCTAATTGTATTAGTTTTGAAAAACTACAAAAAATTCTAATTATATTGTATTAGGTGTATGTTTTCTTTTGTAAGTTGGAACTGAAAATGAGATGGATCTCATAAAAAGAAAAGGAATACCCCGAAGTTTTTTGTAAGAAAAGAACTAAAAAGAAAAGAGAATCTTTCACAGATGGATCAATATAAATTCATGGGAGATGAGTTTAGAAAATATTAACAAGTATGGTTTAGAAATATCAATCTAGTTTAAAAACAAGAGTAACATAGAGTGGAAAAAAAAGTTAAAATTTCTTAAGTCTTTGACTCTTGTCGAATACGAGAATCGAGAGATCTAAAAAATATGATGTTTATTTGAGAGTGTCAATTTATTGTATTTTTTTTAAATTGTATTTAAGAATTTATAGTCTTCTTTACTAATTTTTTCTATCTGATTGTCACTGCTTTATTATTATTATTATCATAATTCTTTTATAGATCTTCTAATTTTTGTTTTTATTACAGTATACACTTAAAACATATCTCATCATAAAATGAGATATGATTTAAAATCGAGTTCAGTCCTAACATGTCTTAGTAGTCGTGTTGTTAATTCACCAGTTGGGTAGCGAGGATTAATGATTCGTCTCACATGATTAGTGCACTGTTATCTGTAGGGCAAACCCTTACCTTATTTGTCAAGTCCATGCAGTACCTAGAGGTTCACGTTCTCATCAATATAAGTCTCATTAGAACATGTCTACAACTTATTTAAAAGATATTTGATATGTGTTTTATCGATTCTATTTTTCTGACCATATTTATAAGTGTAAGAACTCAAAATTTGAGTGTATAAGAAAATTTGACATATCTAACTAACTAATAATCAATCAATCGAACAGGCCAATAACATGTATTTCTAGAAAACTAAAAATTCATTTTAAAAAATCTCAAACATGCAAAGTCAGACTCAGGCGTAACAACAAAGATGTTAAGGAAACGCCTATTACTCTTTAAAACTCCTGAACTCAATTATTGTTCCAAGAGTGTGTACTGTTCACTGTGTTCTGTATTTTATTGATTCATTGTTTCTGTAGGATAAGAGGTTTTTTTTTTGGTGGCGCTTTCAAATAATATAGACCTTAAAATCTTTTCTATTTTTTTTTTTCGACAGAGAAAGCTGCAAGTCCTGGCCACCTTGCGAACGTGAGTGCTTTTAGCAGGATATAGGAAGGTTCCAATGAGGATGCCCTCAGCCGGACGTAGGACGACTGATGAGTTGTCCAGCACTTTGCAAAAAGCCATGTTTCCCCTCGCCTCGCTCAGCCCACGTATCACAATTTACAAATGAGACGTGCTTTCTTGGTTGGTGGCCTAATTTGACCGCGTTTTGCTCTCATCTTTCACCGTCACATTAAAAAAAATTAGTACCATACTACTCAAAATGATTATTTTAATAAAATATCATCCAAATATTTTAAATCAATAAATTACCACTCAAATATTATACAGTGTATATTTTTACCATTTTCAAGTCATAAAATTAGTTTGAACAATTTTACCTCTTCTTCTACTTGCACAGTGGTTGGTGGAGGAGCTCATTGGTACTCACGAAGGTAATAGAGAAGAGATTAACAATAATTGATGGCAACAGTAGTAGCGATGAAGCTTGTAGAGATTGATGACAACAGTAGTAGAGATCAACGATGAAGTAGTAGCAACACCAGAGATTGACAACAACAAGATTTGTAGACAACACTCGCAGTACTGATGAAGTAGGAGCTTGTAGGCGGAGGAGCTTGACAGCAACAACAGAGAAGAGATTGACGGCAGCGGATCTCGTGAGTAGCACTTGCAATAGTGATGAAGGAAGAGGAGGCTAGTACTGGAGAGGGAAGAAAGAGGTCAGCGGTGGCTGCGAAGGAGGCCAACGATGGTTAGCAGTGACAGAGGAAAGACGAAGGAGAAACAAAGTGAGGGAAAAATTGGAATTTAAAAATTTATAGATGAAAACCTTAATGAAAGTTGGCATAAGTGGTAAAATCACTAGTGATGTAATGTTTAAGTGGTATTTTACTAACTTAAAATATTTGAATGGTATTTTATTAAGTGGTTTTATTTGAGTGGTATAGAGTTAATTTTTCTTTAAAAAACATTTCTGAAAATGAATGTAACCTACAGTAAACAATCGTCATAAAGAGACAAAAGAAATATCTTTGCAAATATGTTTGATTCATGATCACAAATTGTAATATTTTAAGTTAGGCATGTGGTGAGACACACGTTCAACTGGGATTCAGCTTTGGCTTATCAGGCGCAGCTTTATCTTATTCGATGCCATAAGTCGTATTTGCTAGACCCAAGTTTCTCTTGCTTATCACTTGACAAATCCGCCTCCCCCATTCGCTTGTCACCTCTATATCTGCTATGAGCTTATCGTCCGTTACCTTGCGATCCTGTCGCCATTACAGTTGCTTGTTGGGAGCTCGTCATTGTCACCTATCGTGAGGCCATTGCCTATCACGAGCCCATCACCCATCATCATCATGAGCTTCTTGATCATGATCTCCTCCTTTGTTGTGACCACCATCACCTCCTCTAGGTTTCCGCCCTTGTGGCCACACCAACTTGTGTCATTGTTGTTGTACTTGTCACCATTGCCATGCTTCACAGCATTGGGGGCTTCGGATCGGAAATTAGGATAGGAATTTGATGCTGTAGTTAGAATTCGGGACCAATCGAAGAAGAATACAGTGGAAAGAAAAGAAATCTAAAAAAGAATCTTGAAAGAAAAGTTAGTATTCATTTCTTAAGCGTATTTCTATTTTACACTTTCTAACCATAAAAACATGTTTTCACAAACTATTCAACCTTTTAAGCCGAAGATTTTGCTGAACATCTTCTGAGCTTATAATCTAATAAGCCAATAAACCGACTTATTTGATAATCTCTAGCTTGATCAAACAAGTCCGTTGTTAGACTTGTTTAGTTCACTCCCATGATTAGACATGACAGATTTTGCTAAGTGACTTTTGGGAACCTTTGCCAGACATTTGGGCCACAAGTGTTGTGCTCAAAATGATCACTACATTATTAGGTATATTTTTGTGATATTTTATTTATAGTCATTGGTCACAAATCAAATAATCTTAATTTACTATAAAGTGTGGTCATACTAAAAATGCAGCACATGCCAAAGTTGATGTGTGATAACTTATAATAACCAACTAAATAGGCTTTTTTTTTTGTTATGCAATCAAATTGCACTTCATGATCGCAAATCTTAAAGAGTATGTTGCTTAGAATTTACAAACTTTTGGTCATGATATAATGTGTGGCATAAACAAAAGAAATGACCATTAAAGTTGTTTAAATTATTTTTTGTTGAGAGCAATATATGGCACATTTGTTAGAGAAAAGAAGGAATTGACTAATCAAATGTGTGACGCTTAGAAACAATGCCAACAGTTTGGCTAAAAATATGATTAAAAATGACTAAAACCAGTCAAATCACATTTGACTGGTCAAAATTTAGCAAATAATCGAACAATAGTCCAACCATGTTGGTCGATGAACATCAACCAAGCATGGCCTTAAATTTAAGTATGAAAAGTTGCTCAATTCAAGCATCTTTTGCTAGGATCATTTGTACGGGTTTAATTTTTAGCGAGACAGGGCGACAGATGCTCCCAGAATAGCACGCTCCAGTACTGTTGGTGCTGCAAGAGTTCATTCATGCCACTCATGTGTGCCGCTCACTAGGCTCGCTACCGTCCACACCAAAAGCCTGAAAAAAGTCCAACTTATAGAGCGTCCTGTGGTGTCAAAATCGGTGGCTGCAATATTTGTCGGCAAAAACAAACAATGTATGCTATACAACTCTACATTGTTTGATTGCTCCTCCTAGCTTGCTGACATTTGTTCACTTGCCACTTAACTCATCTAACTCGCAACAGATTCAAGAAAACGTGTTTAGTGTGAATTTTAGTTTAGTTTTTTTCTCAACTTTCCAGCTCCATCTATGGATCATTTGAACTTGTATCTTTTTTAGGAAAAAAAAAAGGTATGCCTCTTTCTATTTATTTGATTCATTCAGATCAAGATGAGGAAAAAATTTATAATTTCTCACGAAATTATTAATCACCATAATTTTTCTTTCATATTAATTTAGATTATTAAAATTATAATTAGTTAAGATTCTAAGAAAGACATTCTCTATCTTTGTCTTCTCTACTACAGAGGATCTTAATCCATGCATCATTTCAACTGATAATCTTTTTTTGCCTTCTCAGTAGTGTTTTGTATTGAGGTGGGGGTGCTGGAAAAGTTATGACTTTTTTATGCTATAAATACTTCTATTTGTATACCTAAATTTTATCAAAAAAACTTAGAAAAAAATTATTATTTAGTCTTCCCAACTAATCATCTCTACTATAAAACCTCTTAATAAATTTGTTTTAGCTCCACTACTGCTTGTTAGATTCTAGAAGCTAATATATGGACGGAGTACTATTATTTTGATCAGAGTTACTATAATCCTACCGATCAGAGAGGTCCACGCCTGCTGACAAATAGTTGCACATGCTAAACAGCTAACAAGGGGTCAAAAGGCTTGCGAGGACATTGTGGCCTGCGGGGTTGGGTTGGTGTTTGGATTAGTGCCAAGCTTGCAAGTGCGTGCCTATGTGTGCACAGACAAGATCAGGTTTAAAAGCACACCACACCCACCCCTCCCCTTCCTCCTCTTTCTTGTACTCTCTATCCACATCTCACATCTCACATCTCTCTCTCTCTCTCTCTTCAAGCTACAAGGGTCTCAAAACCTCAACACATTCACATATGGCAGAGAAGGTAAGAATACTGATGCTTCCTCTTATATAGCCTTGTTGTATAAATTTTCCTGCAAGCATGCTCTTGATCTTTTCACTCACTCTCCTAGTGTTCATCTTTTGTTTCTCTTTTTTTGGGGGTAAGTATGAGAAAATATTTCCTGTTATACCTTTGAAGTTTTCTCTTAATTTGGTTCACAAGCTTTAATATCAGTTTCTTGCTTTTTTTTTTTTTTTTTTTTTTTTTTGTAGATTTGAGTTCATTAGATTTATGACCAGAATAGAGATGGGGGTGGAGGTGGTGGTGGGGATTGGGGGTGTGGAAATGCTCTTTCCTCCAAAAGAGGGTGTTCTTTTTTACTAATTAGTCTCATGTTTCATGGAAGATTGCTTTGTTTTGTTCTTCTTTGCTTCCCTTGTTTCACTTGATGCACCATTATTGTCTAAATTCCAATGGATTAAAGTATAAAACACTCAACAGAAGTGCAAGAAGTTAAGTACAGGACAAGCAAATATGTCACCAAATCTCCTTTTTCTTTTGTCCAGCCACTTTCATGTCTGCATCAAGACATAAGTTATTTTCTTTGTTTGTGTTTTCCAATTTTTTTCCTGAATAAAAGTGACATACCCCTAGTGGTGTCCTTTTCACATTCAAATTTCAATGAATTACTTCTACTTTAAATTTTGTTTACTGATTATTTCAAAAAAAAATCCTCTCCTACAAGATTCATTTGACTGATCTGTTATGTTCTATTATATTATGAAAGAACAAAGCAAAAGAGCCTAGCATGCAACATTAAGTATATTAAATCTTTTTCTAAAGAACTGGAAAGAACAATCAAGTCTATAATTCATTCTATTAGGTACAGCTTGTTCCCTATTTAATAACTCCCAAGTGAATCTTACAAAAGTTATCGCATTACCTCCTGAACCTATTTTAACAGTATTGCATTTATCATTATTTATTTTTTTTTGATCTCATTGCAGATCTCCACGGTTGTCCTCAAAGTTGACCTTGAATGCGATAGATGCTACAAGAAGATCAGAAAGGTCCTTTGCAAGATCCAAGGCACGTATTATGTACCACGAATCACTAATTACTCCAAGTACTAATATTTTGTATCCCATCTAAAATAAATGTTATTTTAGTAAAGAAGATTTTGCATGCAAGTACTAGTCGTTTTACATTTTAAGGTATTATATATTTTTTTCTAAAATACTTTTATCAAATGTTAGTAACCGTCAATTTGCTCCCCTTGTAATCACCTCAATGTAGAGAGAATTTAATTCAGGACATTTATTTTATAGCATTGAAAACTTTCACAATTTTGTGTTTTAAAACCAATAAAATAGAGTTAGAACCATATCGCAACCAGACACAAGCTCAATAACATAAAAAATACAAAATTTTAAAATGATATAAAACAATTTGGCTAGTTTAGTTTCTTTAAAATAAATGAATCTTAGGCTTATAAGCCCAATACCTTTAGGCTTATAAGTCCAATACCTTTTGTTGGTTTAAATTTATTTAGTCTCTCGGCTTATAATACTATAAGCTATGAACTTAGACATCTCTATTTGGCTCAGTTTCGACTTATCTGAAATTTGAAGTCCGGATAAACTAATCCAATTACGCCTTCAGTTTGTAAGGGCAACATGTCAACATGGCAAGCTGCTAGAGTAGTTTTTTTTTTTTCTGGGTATGCATGATCTTAGTAAAAATGACATCTATTTTGGACCGGACGTGTAATTCATTTCTTTGTTACCGACTTCCATATTTGCGCAATAAACTGATAATTTAATAGTTCCCACAGACAAGGCCAACATCAAGACGATCTCCTACGACGAGAAGGGCAACACGGTGACGATATCTGGGCCGTTCGATCCGGACAAGGTCTGCAAGAAGCTCTGCTGCGAGGCCGGCAAGGTCATCAGCGAAATGCGCGTCCAAGGCAAACCCGACAAGGATGCCGCCAAGACCAAGGACCCGAAGTCCGCCGAGAAAGAGGGCAAACCCGATAAGGATAAGGCCGCACCCAAACCCGACAAGGAGAAGAAGAACGCGGCCAAGCCGGAGAAGAAGGTCAAGTTCGAGGACGTGGCCAAGCCGGAGAAGGCCGAGAAGATGACCGTGGCCAGGCTGGTGCCCGAGCCGCCGCGCGGCGAGCCGGTGGCGATGCTGATGCCCCCGGCGCAGGGGGTGGCCGTGCCCTCGATCTGGCCGGCTCCGGCTCCGGCGCACGAGGGGGCGTACCACGGGTGGGGGACCGGGTGCAGGTGCGGGAGGGGGGCGGCTCCACCGCCGGCTGCCGGAGGGTACTACGGGTACGGCTTGCCGGTGTACGAAGGCAACCAGGGGTGGTGCCAGTGCTACGGCAGGCCGCCATACTACTACCAGCAGCAGCAGCCATGCTGCGAGGACCCCGACGCCGGCTGCAACATCATGTGATGCCATGCCATGGATGGGGCAAGCAAGCGGCGTGTATGGCCATGACTCATGAGCTGGATTGGAACTTTTTTTTTCTTATTTTTAGTTGTGTTTTTTTTTTTTGTGTGTCGGTTTGTTCTTGGTTTTTTGGTTTAGGAGGTGTTGAGTTGCGCATGTGAACAGTTGTGATGTTCTTTTTGTTTTCAGTTTTTATTTATGTTTGTGATAAGTTATTATGCACATAAGTGTATGTTTAGATGAAAATGGCTCTCTCTCTCTCTGGGAAATAGTTGTGGAGGAGTGTTTCGGCATGGCATCAAAAGAAAGGTAAATTAAATTTCAAGGCTTTGTTTGGATGACAAGAATTTTGAAGAAAATTTATGCTAACTCTCTTTAGATATTTCTTTTCTCTTAAATTTTTCTAAATTCATGTGTTCAAAACAAGGTTTAAAAAGGAAAAGTTCAAACATATATATTTACTTATAGATTGGTGTATGTCATTTCCCCAATTCAACATGTGCTTTAAAATTGATGTGCCACGACAGTGCAACGTTGCCACCTATGGCCGACGCTGACATCAACATGGACACCTAGGTTTAGAGTTGGGTGTGTGAATATCGAAGCAAATAAACTGTCAAAGATGCTCTCTCATTTTTAGCTAACAGAGGCAATTCTCTCTAATGATTAGCTTGGGTTTTTTTAACCTTCTATTTGTGGTGACCTTTTCCCTAGAAAAATGCATGTAAAATGGTTGTTATGTGCAGCAGCGCAATGTGTTCTGGTCGGCCATCTTCATCTCAGAGCGTGATGGGTCGCGTGTGTGATGGGTTGAAATTATGGTCCTTTTTTTTGTTCGGTTTGTGTATAGAGGGATGTCTCCATATAGTTTTCAGGCATTTTTGTCTCGTCAGTCAATCATCGAGGGGAAATGACTCCCGCCTTCCGGGAAGCAAAACGCATATTCGTCCACTAACTTTAGCTCTGCATCTAATTGTGGGAAAAAAAATTTATTGAGAGAGATTTTTCTTTCTTGTCTTTGGATCAACATGTATTGATCTAATAATAGATAAATGTGACCTCACGTGAGATCTTTTTCTAGTAAATTATTTTTCTATTAGTGGTACATTCTTAAAATTTTATTTTTCATATCATTTTTTAAATATAATAATTAGGTAGTTGTCAACATCTCTTTAGATATGATTTATGTCTTTCATAACTGTCATATCCTATAATATAAGATACAACTTCACTACCATATGATGTTTTTATTATATTTGGAATTGTGGTACGTTTCCAAAAATTTGTTTCATAAACTATATTTTTGATCTTTCTATTTTACAAAAAAATTATTTTGACCTCTTTATTTTCTAAACCGACTCAAAACAGCACTCATTAAATCGGATTTGAGCCGACGATGTGGCGTGGCTTTGAGCTAATGTGGTGACTGGTGAGAGATACCCTTAGATTTGTGCTGACGTGGTGGACAAATCCCTCTCTTCATCCTACTCCTGGTGGCTACCTCATCGACATCGTGCCCGCACCTCCCGCACCTCCCCCTCCCCGCTGCCGTGCTACCCGACCTGCTCTGCCTCGCGCCCTCACTGCGCTCCGTCGCCACCCACCTTGAACTGCTCCCGCTCTCGCCATGAAGCAAGAGACGGCGACGGCAGGCATGAAGCCAGAGACGGCAAATGGCGGCAGCGGCACCCGACGGATTCTCGTCCACCATCAGCGGCGGACGGCGGCTTTGACCAAGTATCAGCGGTGGGCGACAACAACGTAAAGGTCCAAGGCAGCCATGTCGTCCACAGGCTCCGGTAGGTGGCTCGAGCCAGAGAAAGAGCTTTTTGGTGGCGCCTCCTCCGAGGAAGACGACCGCGCCGACGCCGAGTTCTTGTCATTGCATGCAATGCTGAGCTTCTCAAAGCCCAGATTCTCCTGCTCGGGGAACTTCAAGTTGGTATTGGAGACACCCTCCATGTGTTTGTATCCATCTGCTTCTTGGACCTCTTTGGACATTAGAATTTGGAAATTTAGATGTGTTTTGGGTTTAGGAAGAAGGCGAATTTGGAGGCCGATGGGGAACGAGGCCGCTGATGGAGAACGAGGCTTCCGGGCACCGCTGCTGGCTGACCCGTATCTGACGCCGCCGTTCACCATCTAACTGCCGATGGTTGATCAAAACCTCGATCCGCCGTGCATGGGGAAGGAGAAGCCGCTGGACAACCCCAACAAGATTACCATCTGACATATGGGACCACTCGCTATAAATCATATGTGTCATCATGGAATGTAACATCATCATTTTAAATCTGATTTAAACCTGTAAGATCTATTTTCAGATCAGAAAGTACAAAAATCAATATATATATTTTTTAAAATAAAGAAATCAAAATAAATTTTTTACAAAACAGAGAAACCAAAAATATTATTTTCTTTTTTATATACAATGCATTAATCATTTATATAATTGTGATATCTCGCTGCTGCGAATGAGAAATATCTTTTATATTACTGTAGCTCATCACATTATAGTCCACCCCACTACAATCTCAACCAGAACATCAATTGACTTACAGCATGCTATAAGCAAAAGCCGAAACGAAATCAGATTGCTTAGAAACTAGGTTACCCAGACGCATCAGGGAAGCTAAACTTTTCCATTAATTTGGAACCGTAAAGCTGTCTTTATCAAAAGAAAAAACACAGCTTTGTGTTAGTGAATAAATGATGCTTCCTTTTCTGATGCTGCTGCTGCTAGGGCCAGAAACTGATGCCATATTGATTATGGAAACTAAAGAGAGATTTCGTATGTACGTCCTGCTAAAAGAACCGAGAATTAGAACCTATCAGTAGTAACAAGCTTCGTTCTGAAGCCGATAATTTGGGCCATAATTTTTGCTTCACTTCACAATCGCAAAAAGGAAATCTCACCAATCTGACAGCGATATGTAGATGCAGTGGAGCTATTAGATCTTAAAGGCAAGTCAATAATAGTCAAATGATCACCTAACAGTAGAGGATGGAATCTCCTCTTCTTAACTGGAGAGAGACTTTAGGCTGCTGCATTTTGTGTATTTTTATTTTTCTTTTTCACTCATTTTGGTTTATATACCATAAAATATGTCAAACTAGTTAATTTATTTTTAAACCAGGTACACTTTAGTCCATGTGTCATACTTTTGGACATAAATCAACACGTGATGATGATAAGATGCAGCATGAAATTAATTCAGTACAGTACAAAGATGGGTATTACCCCGTGAAACTATTCTCTCCCCACTTTTTTTTCTGTCTTCTCCTCTTTCTTATAACATTGAATAAACTCTATATAACACTAATTTAATTATGTGATAAACTTTACTATCACCGTATATTCAAAAAATAATCCACACAATATAAGACTACAAAAATATGATTACACCTGTGATACACAATTTGGTCCACACAGACCTACCCCCTTGAATTCATGATTCTCAAAGATTGTCATGCTCCTCTCCTCACTCTTTTTCTGCTTTCTCCTTTTTCTTATATTATTGAATGAATTTCACATAACAGTAATTTAATTATGAGTTAGATTTTATCATCGTCATATATTCAAAAACTAATCCACACAAAATAAAACTACAAAAATATAATTATATCTGTAGTACACTATTTGGTCTACAGGAAACTCTCCTCTTAAATTCATGATTCGCATAGACTGCCATGCCTAATCATGGCTAGTAAAGTTACCAGAGGAAAAACCAACAAACCCAACCTGATCCAGCAATACGGGCCAATGTGCAATTGATTGCACTGTCACCTTCCGTGGTTACTCAGCTTTTTTAAAAAAAAACTGACACATGATTCTCAATTTCTCACCGTGGAAGACGTACAATATGTTATAACTCGTAAGGACAAATTTTCATAATTTAAATTAGATATATCATATCTGTTTAGTTTATTGTTTAATTCACTATTATAATTAGATATATTAAATTTTATTAAACAATTTTTGATATCTTTCATATTTTTTCCACTAAAAGTGCGGCTATTGAATTGAGCATATACTATTATCTATATTTTTGCCACATTTTATTTTAGATATGATCACAAATCAAATAATTATAACTTGTCTCAGAGTGTGTAGTATTATAGATATGACACATGTCTAAATTAATATATGATAACTCATAATATTCAATCAAATAAACTCATGTATTTTATTGGCAACGGAGAATTGAGTTGATTAAACTGATCAAACACCCAACATATTCAGAGGGTTCATAGGGTTCATAAAGTGTTTTTGCTTATTTGGTTAAATTCCATCCTCTGATTTATAAACCTAAATTCTAATTAAATAATTTATTGGCTTTATCATACAAACCATACTTATAGTTTTATAAATTATAAAATAAAAAAAACCAACTTATTCAATAAATCTAAAAACTCGGCCACACACACCTTCTTCTAATACAGGAGTTGCCTCCTAAAAGAAATGAGGGAAAAAACACGCTGCTGAAGATTAAGAAGAAAATAATTATTTTTGCATGTCCATCTACTTGGGAGCGGAACGGGCGTTCTTGAGCTGTTCGGCCCGCCGGTTGACGAACTCCACCACCTCTGCCATTAGCTGCTTGCTGTCCTTGAGCTCCTCGAACAAGTAGAACGCGTGGATCGCGTCCGGGTACTCGGCCACGCGGGCGTCCACGCCGGCCTTGCGGAGCCCGTCCGCGTACGATCTCTGCCGGTCCTGGTGCGCGTCCCACCCGCCGATGCACACCATGGTCGGCGGGAACGCGCGCCACTCCTCGACGGCGTCGCGCAGGAGCGCCGCGGGAACGTTGGCCGCCTCGTGGTCCCGCGTGGCACCCGGCGGCAAGAATGCGCACCACAGCCACGCCAGCCTCTCCGGCGCCCCGAACGGAGCGCGCCGCAGACGCTCCTCCGACGCGGTCGCGGCCTCCCCGCCAAAGAACGGCTGCACCGCTATTAGCCCGGCCACGCTGTTTGGTTTGCGACGGGCGACGTGGTGGGCGATGTTCCCGCCGGCGCTGTCGCCGGCGAGGAAGGCGACGGCGGGCGGAGACGGGAGGGCGCCCCCGGCGCCGGCGAGGGTCCACTGGAGGGCAGCCTCGCCGTCGTCGTAGGCGGCCGGGAACCTGTGCTCCGGCGAGAGGCGGTAGTCGATGGAGGCAACGACGGCCGGGATAGCGGCCGCAAGGCGTCGGCACAGCTCGTCGTAGGAGCCCGACGCCGCGGAGTGGAAGACGAAGCCTCCGCCGTGAAAGTACACGACTAGCGGGAGGTTGGTGGCGGCGGTGGGGGTGAAGAGGCGAACCCGGAGGTGGTCGGAGACCGCGTGGTCGGAGGAGAAGACGCCGGCGACAGGAGCGGGGTTGGCCGGGACGTGGTGGTCGAAGAGGGAGATGAGGAAACGGTTGACGGTGCCGTCGCGGCGGAGGGACAAGCCGTGGAGGGCGGAGACTGCCCCGGCCATGAGGCGCGCTCGCCACGGCAGCGGTGGCTTCCCCGGCTGCGGCGGTGTATCAGACGGCATTGGCTTCTTCTACTCTTCCGGCGAGGTGTTTGTTGTGTGGGGGGGGGATAAGAATAGAGTGGTGGCCTGGTGGGTTCTGCACTTAATTGCATTTGGAATTTTAGATTGCGAAAGGTTTATCCTAACTGTGATCATTTAAGGATTTGATTGGGCCAGATTAGGCTCCATCCAAATGGAGTAAATGTGATCCAGGAAAAAAATAGTTGGGCCTAAATGTGTAGTGTCTGGATTGGGCCTGGAATCATAAATTTTCCAGCCAAATCCACCTATGAGAATAAGAAATAATGCATCAAACCCATTGTTTTTCATAAAACCGTGTGCTCAATAACTTTATGTACAAGGAAGTGCATATATTGGAGGCTTGTTTGCAACACAGAAATCCTAGGAGAATTTTAAAGAAAATCCTAAATATATTTTTTTTATTCAAAATTCCTGTATTCCAAACAGAACTTAATTAATTTGACATCATAAAAAAAAAAAAGAATACACAATCACCCAATTAACTTTCACGTAGAGTTTAGCGCCTCTTGGCTCTAATGGGGTTGGCAAAAAGCTCGACTGTATCGAGCCAGTCAAAGCCTTAGTCCATAAACATCGTCATGCCGGTTTTTTTTTTATTATTATGTTTTGGGATATGAGGTGAAGTATGTGATGACCTAGACCCAACCTTGAGTCTCAAGTCAGGCATATAGTAGATTCGTAGGTTCTATTGCATCCTTAACTTTTGGCCAAACTAAATCTGATCAGACCCAGCAAATGAAATCTTGCTCACGTCTACTCTTCCCACTCATAAAAAATAGTTTCTTCGACTAGTCTAGTTCTTGGAATCAAGAAATAGTTCACACAACCAAGTATGGTGGCATGCGAAAGATCTCAAGTCAACCATCTTTTTGGCGGCCGACAGAGTACCATTTCAAGCACTATCACACAATATGCTATGACCAAAACAATTATGAATGCTTTTTATGCCATCTCCAATATGCCATGACCAATTAAATCCATGATGGTTTTTTGCTTTGATCTCCACCTCCAATTTGGAGCATTGGTTGCAGCAGGGTTAACGAAGGAGCAGCGTCTGTGTCACTATTTAAACCATGATGGCAATGAGATGTGCACTGCCATCTGGTCGGTTCAGTGCCCACGCAACTCTCCATTAGAACACTTCTACCGGACATGAGTATGACATGACAAGGATGCCAGATATATGTAGTGATTTGTAACTGTATAGATAATGTTGTAATGATGTAGAGTTAGGACCGTCAACAATCCGATCCCGAGTTTTGTACGAGCTTGAAGCAAGCTCGATTAGGTTTGAGTTCAAAATCATGTTAGAACTCACACAATTGAGTTGAAATAGGTTACTAAGATGTAAATATAAGAGTTTGAGTTAAATTGGAGATTAATTCGAATAGACTCAATAGCATAAATTTAGTGTGTGTATATTTGAACTTAATTGAGTTGAGCTTGAGTCAAGCTTAATTGAGCCTGAGATGAGGCTAGACTTGAACTTAGTTCATTTTGGACCCGAGTAGAGCTTAAGTCGAATCTAATTTTGTGTCAAGTTTGTGTATCTCATGAGTATTGATCTTTTTGATAATCTTACATATAATCAAAACTTATAGTGCCAAAGAAGTATATAATAGTTCAACGATTAAAATTATTTGTCATTGTGTTAAAAGTTTTAGGTTCGAGTTATTACTGAAGTAGCTAGGTTAAACTCTAAAAAAAAATAGTATCATTCTCTAAGAAAGGCATAAAACTCATAGCTCATCATCAGTTTTTGCGTATAGCACAATATGGTCCAAATAAAGAGTAAAAAAAATTCCTAACGTGTAGTCCTAACTCACATTTTTTTTAAAAGATAAGACAGATCTAATAGAAATAAGATCTTTGCTAACGAGTAAATATTTTTTTTTCTCATACGTTATATACATCTCTATGTCTTTGAATCAAAATATCTCTTTAAATCTAGTTTTTTAGAGTTCACCTAAGTCCCCTCTATAACTTCTCTAGCAGTGGGCGGAGATAGTACGACGAGACAGTAATTATGTTGTCGGCTGTGAAAGTTAGCAATCAATGGGGGAAGGGGGGTGGACAACGAAAGGTGGTGATTATGACAGTAGTAGCCATGAGTAATGGTGACTAGTGGGGGATAAAAAGAGGATGGGTGGCGGTGGCAGTGACAAGGCATCGGGAGGAGGAGAGAGTAAAAAAAGGTGTGGGATAAAATCAAGGTGGAATTAAATCAAATTCTATATGTGTGATATAGATGATACAAATTTTTAAGAAAAAAACAATTACCTACCTTTTAGACAATTCTTAGAAATAATGTGATAATTCAAATGATTAGTACTAGTTAGGTCATCACATTCGGATGATTGGATTTAGAAAGGAATTACTTGGTTGCTAAGATGAACTCATGTATGTATAATTTTATATAGAATCTTGGATAGGAACGGTGTTTAGTTGATTTCTCAACTCATCCCATCCTATATGGGTTCATACAAGATTTCTTTTTCATCCTGCATCACGAGATACCACCAAAAATTATCTCTCGCGTGAAAGCAAGATTAAGATAGGATTAAGTAAGAATTGACACATAGATTAGTGATGATTAGTGGTAATTTATAGTGATTATTGGTATTTACTGATAATTAGTGATTATTATTACTGATTAGTGAATATTTTAAGTAGTAATCAGGATAGTTAATCTTTGATTAGTGCTAATTAACAGAGATTAGTGACGGTCATATACATCAAATTTGCATCTTTATTAAAAAAATTATACTTTTTACTATCTTAACAACTTACATACAACCATCATCCTCCTTTTCATATAACCAATCAGACACAATTTGAACTTATCTTATACAATTAATCAAACAACTGACTTAGATCCTCTCATACATGATGAACTCATCTTCCTTATATAAGATGAGTTGATAAAAATAATCAAACACACTCAATTTCCCGGCAGAAAGCCAGCACCTATTGTCCATCTCAAATTCAGAGAGTGTGTGGGAGAGGGAGATAAAGGAGCAGTAGCCGCTAGAACGGGGAATACCGGCGTGACCTCCGCCCGGGCGCCGGTGCCGCCCACGCATGCACGGCCTCACACCGGACACCATGCATCCTCATGCATCCCGTCGGTCGTCGTCATATCTCAAACCGACAACCACTTTTGCACAATCCGTCAAAATTCCTAGTCGCTTTACTGTAGTTATATCAATCGTCTATTTGCAGCGGGGATGTGGAAACCTGCAAATAAGCAGTTATCATAACCCTCACGCATAGGAAATTGACCTGTTGCTGTGGAGAATAAACTCCATGTCGGCGACTGCATGGGTTTTCAACCGTCAGATCAATTAACCAACAATCCCGGTCAATTAAGAGTCAAATCAAAAAAGTATGCGTCTTATTTTTCGATCACGATTGATTTAAAATATTGATTTTTAACCCAAAGAACTATGGTTTGTAGTTTGTGATAGACTTTAACAAATTTGTTTCTAAAATTAGTAGAGCTTAAGCTGAACCTTGGGATGAGTCAATCGTATCAATTTTTAATCTTGCTATTTTAGAACTCTAGCAAATCCGATCAATTTGCATGCTATTTTAGCACCAACCGTTACTGGATTTATGAACTTGCTCAATATACTCTGCATTCTAATGTCTCTATTCTTGAATAATTGTCATTTTTATTAAAGAACTTTGTTTACAATAATTGTCATTTCGTATTTCTAAGTATATTTTTCCCACATTACTCATGTTAAATACTCTCTAAATTTTGTGAGTAATAGTTAGACTGTCATAATTATAGAATATTTGAGTAATATCTTAGAGTTAATAGAAATATTTTTAATATGTGATATAAAATTATGATTATCTTGATTATTAAAATAAAAAAAGACGTTTATTTGAGAAAAGAGATGGCAGCGACAGACAACCTACTTTTATTAATTCCACTGCATATAACTAAGTATGATTAACCTGGAAAGAGTTGAGCAGGGGAAACCGAAAAGTCAAAACAAGGGCAATTAACCACGGTTTTGAGACTTTTCGAAATTAAGTAGGTTTGCAGCTAAAGATGGTGACAACCAACGAATTCTCTCATTATCCGTATCGGCGGCTGTCATAATAAATAGCATGCTAGTGTCATGTAATTATGTACTCTGCATATTAGATCTCGGAAAATGACATGTTTGATTTGATGAATTTGATAATGAAGAATTGAGTAGTGATGAATCATACGATCTTTCAAATTTAGTAGAATCACTTGATTCTATTTAAATAAATTTATTTGATGATTTAAAATATATTTTGATATTGTGATAGACTACTCTATCTCTCAAACCAAATATTTTATTTTTGAATTGGATGGTTCCGTTCCTCGAACCAACAGCTCTCACAAGCTTTTTTAAATCAAGTGTAAATTGATGGCCTATCAGCATCACCTAATGGCACCCTTTGCTTCGTCACACCCAAACAACAGATTTTTTTACCCCACTGGTCACCTATGCACACTCCATGCCTCCAAACTCGTGAGATTTGACAAGTTTATACACGTCGTTGCTAGAGATGCCAAATTATGTCTTCTAATATTGTTGTTAAGATGATATAAAATTTATATATATTAGAAATATTTTCTATCTTATTTGTATTAAGATCAAACATCTACAAAGATAGACTAGATATATTTAATTTTTATTTTTTTGTTGTTCTGAACTTAGGATTGAGTCTATATAAACAGAGTAGACTTAGAGAGATCATCTAATCATTCATTATAGAAGTACAAGCGACATATAGAGAATAAAGGGTAGACTTTTCGTTGGTAAAAGATTCTTGCTAAGAGATTCAAAAGATATGAGATGTACCTAAAAATTTAAAGTCTTTTTTTGTCAATTTTTCTCTCTTCAGTTGTCGTTATTTCTTCATCATTATCGTAGTTTTTCTATATTAGATATTCTTATTCACATTTTTATTATTGTGCACGCTTATATAATATCTCACAAGATTAGATCTTATCTTAGATCAGGACTTCAACTAGTCCTACTAATATATTCAAGAGTTTCATCCGAAACTAATGTTTGAAAGAGACGCTTCTTAAAACTTTGAGAAGTGAGATATCACGATGTGGTAGGTTATGTAGTTGTAATATTTGCTATATTTTGTAAGGTATTGTCACTATATAAACTACTAATAAATGATTACATGCAAAAATAACTTGCCAGATGAAATTTCTAGAATGCATTACAATATTAAATATAGCCTCAGACTTTTCTTTCATCTTAATTATAATCATATTGTTCGAAACTCAATTGAATGATTAATGCACAGAGAAAGACAAGGTGAACCTGCTTGTTACAAAACCAAAAAATTCGCTTGTAGAGATAGAAAGAAACTTCGACAACGATTTATCTCGTATTTGAAAGTTGAAATCTAATTGAGTATTGTCGGCCCATAATTAGATGATAGAATACAGATAAATAATGATCGGATAATTATTGACTAGGATCTCGTGAATGAGTTCTCAAGGAATTTCTTTTTTCTTCGAGAGATGCGATATCACTTAGTGGAGCATTCATTAACAAAACAATTATGGGCACTTTATATAAACAAGAAACATATGTATGTATACATATATAAAAAAGGTGAGGGCACTTGCATCAATGCCACTTGTCAGTTCTCAGCCTTGACTCGGGCTGGTTGGCAAGATGGGCTGCTTTTGCATCACTCGAAACGCTTCTTTTCAGAGTGGTTGGTGGTTAGTGACAAAAGTTTTTATTTTTTGTATCTACGTTTCAGTTTATCATAGTGGGTTGGATGACGTGGCGTGATTTCGGATGGTGACAAGTCGAATTCGCCAATATTTTGGAGATAGCGAGTTTGTACGATTGCACCATCTTTTTTGCATTGGTATTTTGGCATCACAAATCACAATGAAGTGCCCCACAGCTAGCAAAACGAAGTTGAAACATTCATATTATGATGTTTTCTACAATGGTTCAGTGTGTCCTTTTTAATTTCTATATTTTTTTTTGCTAGCCCTGAATTAAATGGTGGATCAATTCTACGGTTTGAAAACTCAGAGGGCAAAACTGCAGAAAGTGCTCAATTTTTTTTTCTAAATATTTTCTCAGATCAATATGACTTTTATATCTCTTAAAAATTGTCAAATTTTCTTGCAAATGGTGGTTTGGAGCATTTTTCCCAAATGTCTTGAAGGAAACACAAATAGCCACCCATAAGGTGTTGCCCTTTTGTGTAATAGTAGAATGCGGGGACGTAGAAAAGAAATGTTAAAAGTATTCTTGGTATTTTGTAAGAGGTTTTGTTTAAAACATAACTCAATAATGGTATATACAAAATCATATTTAATTTTTAATAGCAAATGAACTGATTTTCTATGTCATGTTTAAAAACAAAGAGTTTTCTTAACGTGCATGTATTAGTTTTTTTTTCTTATTTTACATACACTTTTTTTATTGTTAGATCAATCTACTCTTTTTAATCTAGTTCTTTAGAAAAAATAAAGAATATAGATGTTACAAATTCTTTTTTAACAAAACATGATTAAAAAATCTAGTGTTTTTTTTAAGGCATGGAGCAAAAATTTTCTATTTTAAAATCCCGGAATCTTGTGAATGATATTTTGGCACTCGTGTACTTACCAGTGTACTCCCAGCCCTAAGTGATCTAAGTGGCCCGTGCGCACGACCTACGTGGCAGAACCGTCCCACGGACCACGCGCGCGGATCACGCACTGGATCACGCCACCCAGGGCCCACCGTGATCCACCCCGGGCCCACCCGGACGGCCCGGATGGCGCCTCCGTGGCAGCGCTGGACGGCTGCGGAGGCGCCGGCTGGCCCGTACTTATCGACAAACAAACGGTCCACCTCACGCCACGTTACCTCCTCGATGCGTTCTTATCCCCACGATCCGACGGACGCAGCCACTCTCCACTCCCCCCCGCACTCTAACCCCTCCACTCTTCTTCTGTTCTTCCTTCTTAAATCCTATGGAAAATTTCTTCTTTTTGTAGTTTACATGTCTGATGTCCATGCTGTTTTTGGATTCTTGATTCGTAAGCTATAAATTCTAATCCAGTTTGGATTTGAGCACTCTGATTAGAGGAGAGAGCACGGTTCTTGGTTTGCTCTGTTTCTTGGTTTGGGGAGCGGTTGGAGGCGATGCCGGACTCCGACAACGAGTCCGGCGGGCCAAGCAATGCGGGCGGCGAGTTCTCGTCACCGAGAGAGCAGGACAGGTTCCTGCCGATCGCGAACGTGAGCCGTATCATGAAGAAGGCGCTGCCGGCGAACGCCAAGATCTCCAAGGACGCCAAGGAGACGGTGCAGGAGTGCGTGTCGGAGTTCATCTCCTTCATCACCGGCGAGGCCTCCGACAAGTGCCAGCGCGAGAAGCGCAAGACCATCAATGGGGACGACCTGCTCTGGGCCATGACCACCCTCGGCTTCGAGGACTACATCGAGCCCCTCAAGCTCTACCTCCACAAGTTCCGCGAGCTCGAGGGCGAGAAGGGCGCAGCCGCCGCCGCAGGCGCCTCCTCCTCCAGCGGAACCGCCCCCCAGCCGAAAGAACCGCCCCGGAACAATGGCGGCGGTGGCGGAGGCGGCTACGGCAACGTCGGTATGTACGGTGGCGCCGGAGCAGGCGGCGGTGGCATGATCATGATGATGGGACAGCCCATGTACGGGTCACCGCCAGGCCCTGCCGCGGGCTACCCTCCGCCCCCCCAGCAGCACCACCACATGGTGATGGGAGGGAAAGGTGGCTACGGCCATGGCAGCGACGCCGGCGGATCGTCGTCCTCGTCGGGGTTCGGCAGGCAGGATAGGGTATGACAGCACCAGGCTTTGGTCCGGCTTCTTGGTTGGTGTTGGTAACTGGTGGAACTGGTTAATTAATTTCACTTCTGGTGTTTTAATGTGCTAATACGAGTTAATCATATGGTTATTAGTTGCTTCTTAGTATTACCTCCTAATCTGTGCTGCTAAAATGAGTTTTGAGTTCCAGGTAATTTGCACATACAATTTGGTGCAATTTACGAGGTAAGGGTTACCTGTTCTTTGGGTATCATGCATGGTTCTTTTGGTTCTTTGGGCTGTAAACCTGTAACTTACAAGTGATAACTACTACTTACAAGTGATAACTACTACTGGTCTTCTAATGTCCTTAACTGCTAAGACTAGGGAGGAAAAGAACCTGGTTAAAGATCAGTTTGGAAAAATTTCCTATTGTTTGAGGAGCATTTGTAGGATTAAGAGCTTCTATGCATATTAACAAAATCCTCTTATGGAATTTTTATAATAATGATGAAAATGAAAACAATCCATCTGTCTGTGAGTGTTACGGAGTTTTCGCAAAAATATTTGTTAGTAAGTGTTATGGAGTTTTTGCAAAAAATTTTGTTGGTACCCACGTTCTTTTTCATCTGCAGATGAGCTAGAACAAGGTCTGAGATCAAATAAGTGGAATAACATAGGATTGAAACCCCTTCAAGCATCAAGTTGGAGAAAAGGCAAATATTCTTGTATGGAATAGATTCAGAACTTATGACTCTGGCACGTGGATACTTTGCTGAACATATAACTAATAACTTCGACTTTCCAGAGGCTGCAACCTTAATATGCAAGTAATGACATGAAATGCTGATCTGTCACCACCCATATTTTTTTTATGGTGCATAAAGGTCATGCATATACTTTAGCCATTCCAATTCCTGAATGTTTTTTGTTATCTTCCGTGACATAGGTTGGTGACGACGGTTCTCATGGTAGGACAGATTCTTTTATCATCTAATCAGAGTTCGTAGAACACAGTAATCTGAGGATTGTGGTGTTTTTTTCCTAGATTAACGGTTGCATTTGGCTTCACTCAAGATAGGTAGATAGCAAGCAAGAAAGGCCAAAAAAAAAAAAAAGGCAAGAGTATAAGGAAAGATAGAAGAACGGAGCACTGGAAGGAAGTTTCCAAAGGGAATTTGGGAGCCCGGGGAAGTGGGCTTGGATTCCACTGGCCAGGGCAAGATCTTCCTGGCTAATTGGATGACAGGTACATGCTTGCTTGGTAACATCTGGGGATTGTGTATATTGCAGGAAGGACCACTACACCTCAAATTTGCCCAAAAAGCCGGGCTTGTGTTGACTTTTCTGGTCCCAACGGGGTGTAATACTCGGTTTGATGTCTCTAATTAGGTTCGGGTCATTGTCTCTTTTTTTACTTGCTAAAGAATCTGTTTAAATTCGTAAGGACGCTTGACACCAAAGTTGGCCATTCTTTCCCGTATATAATTAAGGAAAAAAAATGTAACAACCGATGTGATTGTATTCAGCAACCTGATGTACACATCTCTCTCACGAGATAACAATATTATGGGCAATTTATTATAGTAATTTAGTTCTAAAATCACTTTCAAAATCAAATAAGTATTTTTTTTGTGATAAGTTCGATTCAAGTTTAGAGTACTTTTAAAGTCGGTTTAAATCATTATTTTGTAGATCTGATAAATGAAATCAATATTTTTCAATAAATAGCATACTAGACATATTTTGGATTGAATATACCTTAAATTAATCTAACAGTTTTAGATTTGAGTGTCTAAGCACTCAGGTGCATAAAAAATACGTATAATAAATATATAGTTTGTTTATGTTGCTTATAATAAATATGTAGTCTGTTTGAAGCTTAAAAATGTGCCGCTGGCGACCCCCACTGCTCCAGCCCACACTAGAAAAGAGGGTATTCTTGAACAAAGCAGAGAATAACTTTGATTATATGATTGTTGTTTGGAAGCATCAAAAGAGGAGCGATGTCTAATGTGAGAAACGAATGGTCAACTACTTGTTGGTGATCGCCGCCATTATAATTTATGGTGTCATCGACCACTTAAGAGTTTGCTTGGCTGCCGGAGCTAAGCTACGTCGCGTTATAACATTCGTGAGTAAAATTATTATTAATGGGGTTAATAATACACTCACACCCGCATTTAGACAACTAATATGTATTTATATAAAGTGAGGTTATTTAAATTATGATTTTATCTATTTTTATGTATGTGTTAAATTATAATATTATATTGGTGTGTGAAAAAAGAAAATGATGTGTGTTATTAGTATAATAGATGTTATACTTGTAGAGACAATTTTTTAAAAAATAAGATTAATAATTATTTTGTTATTAAAAATATGAAAGTTAATTTATCAAATAACCATTTTATTGGGAAAAAGGGTTTGTTAAACCTTACTATTTGACTCGCACTACAATGGTAAAAGACTCAAATATTAAACATTCCCACAGTCCACAAGTTCACAACTATGCTCACCGTTCGGTTTTTTTACTTATCGTTTAGAAGGAAAGAATATGTATCTAAGAGAATATTTTTCTACGAGTTTCAGGCAAATATAATTTTATTTTCTTAAAATAGTTAAGTAATCACTTTAATCTTGGTGTTGTCAAAATGTAGAGTCAACTATGCTCCCGCTCCCCATTGCAGTGGCGACACCGATGGCAATTCAAGAGCGAGATTCGGCAGCACCAGCTCAAAATCAACATTAGAAAACTAAACTAATCTTGGTGTTGTCAAAAGTCATGGCCTTCCATCTCAAAATCTACAGTCAATCAACAATTTTAAATTTCCATAGCTTGCACAGAAAATGCGGACACCGCCGCCGCCGCCGCATCTGTTGTACTTGCCTTCGGCTCCAGCCGCGTCTTTTTCAAATATTTTAATTGTCTCATTTTTTTCAATTTCAAAAATTTGGTCCAATTCTTTTCAAAGTGATTAAATTGAGTTCCAATTTTTTAAAATTTTGGAAAAAAATTTCTATTTCTTTCAACATTATTTCAATTGAGTTCCACTCATCACTTATTATTAGTGATTTTTTTATGATTGTTTAAAATTTAACAACTTGTTAGTGAGTTTTAATGATAATAAATGTTCTTGTAATTTTTCAAGTTTCAGCGTCAAATAAGTAATCAATTATTATATCCCATTAATGTTTAATTACCCAAATAACAGCTAATTGAAATAAAGTGAAAAAAATAGAACTCAACTGAAATATTTGAGAAAGAAAATTATTTGTGAAAGTTTGACTCTAATTTAAAAGTTTTTTAATATAGATGCTGACGGAAAGCGTGTTGTTAAGCAGAAAAAAAATACTTGTGGTAATCAAATATTCTAAAATTATTTTTGGGATATCTTATAAATACAATGATTCTCCGAGGACTTTATAAAGTTACCCCAAATAGCCGTGGTAGCAGACATTCAACAGTGTGAAGTTGCACGGCAACATCTGGCATTGTCGTGCATGGTGGAATCATTTGACCTCCGAGGTGCAGCTTTTTGCATGTACCGCATGACAGAGAGAATAGTTTGCGCATTTCAAGAAAGGAACACACGTATCGCGTGTAATAAGAGCTATAAACAGTGTGTGCATTCCACCAAGCCCAAAGTGGTGTGCTTGCAGGAGCCTGGGCCTCTTCAAGTGCAGCGGCAGTGGCTAGCACTCCCAGGATGCATGCATGGCATGTCGCAAAGTTACTATTATCTTCATCTACAAAAATTTGTACCATTGATCTTTTATTGTCTCTAATAAATAATTTTTATCATCAATTTCTATCATTATATCATAGTAAAAATTATAAAGATATATTACTATAAATATTTCTTACGACAAATCTAACAATATTATTTTTCATATGATCAATCTAAATAGTTATGAATATATTAGTTGTTAACATTAAAAAATTTGACTGCATGCTTATCAGGCTATCTCCAACGCCGCATCCTCGACGCCCTAACATGTGGGTCCCACCGGGAAAAAATAATAAAATAATCGCGACGGGAGAGAGACGACGCCACGCGAGGATGCAACCGTGAAGCTCTGACAAGTGGGGCCCTCGACGCGTGATTGGGCGAAGCGGCACCGTTGGAGCGCGCGTGGACGCATCGTCACGCGGTTTGCGGGGCCCACAGCGCGAGAAACGGTGGCTTTGTACCCTCCCGTGAAATGTTACTGACAGGTGGGCCCAAATGAATCTCGGGGCCACATGACAGTGAGTGTGTGTGCGGTGTGTAGGTGCGGGACGAGGCGCGGTGGGCCCCACAAAACGCGTGGCTGGTGTGAACGCGTTTCACGCGCGTGCGCGTGCTGTGTCACTGTCAGGTGGGCCAGCGTGTGTAGAGGGCCCGCATGTCAGTAGCCGTTTCGAGCTGGGGTTGGGAAAATTAGCCGTTTGAATATTTTAGCCCTCGGTCCCACCTGTCAGTGACTTAAAAATTAGCCGTTTAAATTAAACCGTTTAAAAATAGCTGTTGGAGTTAATTTATTCATTTCTGAGGTTAAAAATTCATAAAAATTCCAAAAAAATTGCAAAAAATTCCTGAAAATTTGTGTGACCCCCTGCCTATAAATATGCCCAATTTTCAGCTCATTTACCCTCAAGCAACCCAAAACTCACACACTTTGCACTCTCCTGTTCATCCAGTATTTTCCGTAAAAATTTCCAATGGCCAATAATCCCCCCGGCGGTTATGTTAATTGGTTTGGCGAACCAAATTTATATGAGGAGAACTCCCAAGCGCCAAACAGTCAAAATCCGCCCAGTTTTCAGCCTCCTCCCCCACCATACCTGATGTGCTATCCACCGTACGCTGCACCCCCTCCATACGGCCAACAACATCCATATGCACATCCGTACGCGCAATCCCCCTACGGCCCTTACGGCCAAAATCCTCATTACGTTGGAGCTCCGACCATGTCTGCAGGAATCTCGCCCCCTCAACCACCGAGAAAAAATTCGCAGTCCACGTCCGTATCAGATACCGGGACTCCGCATAGCTCGGCCCCCGGAGTGATCGAGGCCGACGACAACGCTGGCAAAGGCGAACGAAGGGCTGGGGTACAGCGTAAACGAATGCTCTGGTCCCAACAGGACGACATGCGACTTGTGAGTGCTCGATCATCTAACTACTAAATTCTGCTATCGCAGACTTTGTTATTAAATATGGATTTTTCGTGCTCCAGATCAGTGCATGGTTGAATAACTCCCTCGACCCGGTCGATGGGAACAATCAAAAATGCGACGAGTATTGGTCAAAGGTGGTTGCCGAGTACAATAAGAGCAGTCCGCCTGATCGCAGACGAGATCTCAGGCACTGCAAAGACCATTGGCAAAAGAGCAATAAAAAAATTGTTCAGTTCAATGGTATCTACTGCCGGTTGCGTGATGCCTATGCTAGTGGTCGTTCAAACGACCAATTGATTTCGCAAGCACGTGACATGTACAGGCAGGAGGTGGGTCAGGCCTTCATCATGGAGCACTGGTGGAGAGCCGTATGTGGTCAACCGAAATGGTGCCGAAGCTACTTGGATTCTTCGAAAAGAGCTCGCCTGAACGAAGAAGGTGCCCACACGTCGTCGTCGAACAACGACGATGAGCCCGTCGAGCTTCCACGACCTAAAGGGCGAGACGCGGCAAAGCGGAAGGGTAAGAGCAAACTAGGCGGAACATCATCGGCGCTCAAGGAGACTCTACAGCGCATCGACAAAGCCAACGCCGAGCTTAGTACTATGGCCGACAAAGCCTTTGCTGTAGCCGATAAATTGCAGGGGATGGCCAGAAGCAAAAAGAAGGCTTCATTGATGAAGTCGTTGACGGAGCTACTTGGGGTGGATACATCACATTTATCGGAGAACCGTAAGGCGACCCATGAGACTGCAATAGAATACATCAACGAGCAGCTTAACGATCTGAAAAACAAATAGTAGACCGAACATTGTACTTTTCATTTAAACATTTGTACTCGCACTATTAATTTAAGTGGTTTTGGATTCACTTGTTTGTACTGTGGCATGTGATCGATACTTTTAGATTATAGCCGTTGGAGCTGACATATCTGTTCCATGCCTTTGGATTTTAGCCGTTGGAGCTGACACATCTGTTCGATGCCTTTGGATTTTAGCCGTTGGAGCTGAGACATCTACTCGATGTCTTTGGATTTTAGCCATTGGAGTTGACACATCTGTTTGATGCCTTTGGATTTTAGCCGTTGGAGCTGACGCATGTGATCGCTATTTTTGGATTTTAGCCGTTGGAGCTGAGACATCTACTCGATGTCTTTGGATTTTAGCCGTTGGAGCCGACGCATGTGATCGATGCCTTCGGATTTTAGACCCCCATATATTTGGACCCCTCTATGCCCTCATCTTCACAACTTAGTCATCTCAACTTCACAAGTCAGTTATCTCAACTTCACAACCGAGGCCTCCGCTCTTGGTGATATCAACTTCACAACCAACCCCAAAAAAATGTCGTCCAGCTCAACCACAAGTAGTGGTGACGACGAAGGCATTAACCAAATGGAAGAGTTCGTGGCAGGGTTAGCACAGACCTGTCTAACGGTCGAACCCCTTATGCGTCACGCTCTTCATGATGTTGAAGCCAGCATTGGTGCTGGTACCTCGCACCGCCGCCGACGAAGTAGCAGAAGGTACATCGAAAGAGATCGCGAAGACGGTCATAACCGTCTAGTCGCGGACTACTTCGCCGATGTTCCGGTCTACCCCGGCTACTTGTTTCGCAGAAGATTCCGCATGGGGATACCCCTCTTTCTGCGAATCATCGAAGCTCTCGGGGAGTGGTCCCCGTACTTCACCGAGAGGAGAGATGCCCTCAACCGAAAGGGGCTATCTCCATTGCAGAAGTGCACTGCTGCTTTGCACATGTTGTCGTACGGCTCGCCCGCCGATGCTGTCGACGAGTACGTACGCATCGGAGAGTCGACGACCATTCGGTGCCTGGAGAATTTCGTCGAAGGAATCGTTGATCGGTTCGCGGAGGAATATCTCCGTAAACCTACTATCGAAGACCTCCAGCGTCTGCTCCAGGAAGGACAGGACCGAGGTTTCCCAGGGATGCTGGGAAGCATCGATTGCATGCACTGGGAATGGCGCAATTGCCCAGTTGCATGGAGGGGCCAATTCACCCGTGGTGATCAAGGAGTCCCTACAATAATGCTTGAAGCGGTCGCATTCAGAGACTTGTGGATATGGCATGCCTTCTTTGGTGTCGCCGGATCCAACAACGACATCAACGTGCTTAATCAATCCCTCCTTTTCACTGATGTGTTGCGCGGTCAAGCTCCTACGGTTCAGTACTCTGTTAATGGGACAGAGTACAATATGGGATACTACCTGACCGACGGTATTTACCCTGAGTGGGCTGTCTTCGTGAAGACCACACCCTTGCCCCAAACGGACAAACTCAAGTTATTTGCACAACATCAAGAAGGGGCAAGAAAAGATGTGGAGCGAGCATTTGGGGTGTTGCAAACTCGATTTGCTATTGTCCGCGGCCCCGCTCGATTTTGGCAACGATCAACTCTTGCCAATATCATGAAAGCGTGTGTCATCCTCCATAACATGATAATCGAGGATGAGCGGAACTCTCATGACCCGATTACTCAATTGTACGATACTCAAGGTACATCAACCGTAACACCGCCTACTATCCACAGCACTGCTCCGCCAATTTTTGAACATATGCTAGATCGAACTAATACGATCCGTGCTCGCCCAACACATCGGCAACTGAAACGGGATCTTATCGAGCACATCTGGCAGTGTTTCGGGGCCGGCGGTACCGATGAGTAGTTGTTTGTGCGGTTGTTAAGGGCCGACTGTTGCCGAATTTTAATTTAGTATATGTCATATTTTGTCCCGTGTGCCATTTAAATAAAAATATTTTAAATTTTTTTTGTTATTTACAACAATTTTATTTTAATTTGTTGTCTTCGAATTATCTGAATTTTATTTTATCAATTTGTTAATGTGTAATAAATAATGTATGTGCGGGCTCCACGCGAAGCGCCAAGCGAAGCGCCAGTGGGTTGTAGAAGGGTGGTGCTTGAGAAGGTGCTTCGCGAAGCGCCAAGCGAAACGCCGATGGGTTGGAGAAGGGTGGTGCTTCAGATGGTGCTTCACATACGTGGCACAGAATATACTAGAGAATATTCTGTTGAACCGTCAAGTGAAGCGCCGGTGGGTTGGAGATAGCCTCATAGTGATAAGTTTTTGTTGATAGAGTATCTCTATGTACAAAACATGTCGTTAGGACATGCGTGTAATCAAATTTGTTTAACTTTGACCATTAATATATTTTTATAAATTTAGATTGATAACATGAAAGTGACATGGTTAGATTTGTCATAAAAAATATTTTCATAATATTATGGTTTTATAATTTTTACTAATACATTATAATAGATGTTTATTGGAGATCGTGAAAAAAGTCAAACACAATATATTTTTTTTGGACGGAGGAAATATGGCTGAAGAAACCAAAGTCATGCAGTTTTAGTTTCAAATGAAGAGTTGGAGAAAAGATCATGCACGAGGGTTTGACTAAGAGCTCTTTCAAACTTATGTTTGGTATTTATGTCCATAAAGCTTGAATGTTGAATGGTAAAACTGTTGTAATATTATGCAATTTTTGGAGGACAAATGAATTGCATATGTTGTTTTCAGAGTCATTAAAGTTAGTTTTTGTGAGTTCCAACTTTCTATACAAGTAAACTCTAATTTCAAGACAACTTAAAAGAAAAATCATAGAATCACTCATTTGACCTATTACCTTCAACTCCAAAGTTAAGAACCGGAACTTGAACACCCGCAACCTTACTATGTAAGAAGCCACCAAGGCTTTGAAAGGCTATTCTTGCCTTCTTACCTATAAAGTTGCCGAGCACAAGCACACAACGAACCTAGGGGTCTACCTAGAGAGTGCATGAATGGAAGAGTTGAAGCAAGATCCACCCCAAAGTGGAAGCCTATGGATACAATTCTGGATTTCCAATCCACAAATCATGGGAAGTTAAGGTGCTGGGAGGTGGTCAACGTGGATGCAGACTGTGTGTGACGTTTTTTGTGCACTCGTAGATTCCACGTAGGAACCAATAGGTTTAGTAATGGATGGACGTCAAAACTGTGAGGTCTGTTGACTTTGTACGTAGTATTTTTAGTGATATTTTATGGAAAATTCTTCCACTTAATAGTCTTAGTGTGAAGATCTATTTTTTAAATCAGAATAGAGTATATTAATTTAAAAATGAAAACATTAGATTACTATGCTATAAAAAGGATAGTTATACTATTCGATATACTTAAAATACATTTTTGGTACAAAACATTATCCTGCCAAAATGTGATCCAATTTAGAAGATCACCTGACCAGCAATATTGCTAATTTTATATAAATCATAATTATATCTTGACTATTAACACAGACAACCTATCATTTGAAAATTATATGTTACACTTCTTATTGTCATAACGAGTCTTATAAATTTTAATTTTTTTTCACCCTTTTTTTAGTTGGTGTTGAGCCCTCTCCCTCTCTAGTTTTTGCCTTTACCATTCCTACTAGGATGAATGATAGAAAGAGATTGGTAGCCGTCCAAATCATCGCAACGATCAATTTTGTTTGATCGCATCCATTTCAAAAGGAGCCCTTACAATGCCATGCAATTGATTTGAATTGTAATTTTTCTCTCAATTGGTGAACTTGGTCTTCTTAGGGGGTTTTTTTTTTGGAGCCTGAGAATAAGCTGAAACTAGAGCTAATTTGTTATTCGTTGTGACAATCAATACTATATTTTATTATAGGGTTACAATACTATTTTAAAGTAAAGAAACTAGAGCTGTAGATCAAACACTTTTTTCCTTTAGTTTTTGGGCTCCAAGAAGCAAGATGTTGGAGCCTTTTAGCTCTAAATTAGAAGCTAGATTCAAGAAGCACTAAGTTTTTGGATCCTAGAAGCTAAAGCGAAAGAGGTGATTGTACTTTTAAACTGAACTACTTTACTTAAATAATATTTGACATTTTTAACCATAGAATTACATAAAAAAAAAATTAGGTGAGACAAAAATACTCTAACTCTTATATGTAAAAAAGTGAAAGGTGATAAAAAATATTTGTATTATAGTCATTATGATAAAATATAATCTTCATTGCTACGATCAATGATAAATTATATAGTTTGTTATGACATCATCGACAAATATGTCTTTTTGATTTTAGGAGCTCAAGAAGTCAAAAAATTAGCTCCATAATTTGTATAAAAATCTACTCTGACTTCTCCCGGGCTAAAAAAAACCCAAATATGAAATTAGAGTGTTTGATTTAACAACTTTACTTTTTTTATAGAAGCTAAGAATCGGAAGCCAAACAAGCACCCCAAAAGTCAAAATTAAAACACAACCAACACCTTTTAGTATCATTGGACGAATAATGATTCCGAGTACAAGTGTTTAACAAATATTAGGGTCTAGTCTAGGTAGACACGGCATGAGTGGAACTAGAAGAGTTGAAGCAAGATCCACCCAAAAAGGAAGTCAATGGATTCTTCCAATCCACGAATCGTAGGAAATTAAAAGTTGCCCAGAAGAGGTCAACATGGATGCCACTTTGTGTCACACTGTGTGACTTTTCCTGTTCATGCATTGATAGGAACTATCAATTTCAGTGATTATGAATTCAACTTGGGGGGACAGCTGATTTGATAGCTTTTTTTTTATTCCATGGAAAAGCCTTTATCTAGTCTGGATAGTTTTTATCCGAAAATGTATCTCTCCACTATCAAATAGATATAGAATATATTGATTGAATAGTAGCGATGAAGTTATTTCAATGAGAATTGTTCTAATAATTTTTTTTATATTCCACAACAAAAGAAAGTCTTAAGAAAGAATTTTTTTATCCTACCTAGAAATTGTTCACTAGTTTAGTTAGACTAAGTCTAATACATCAACACCTGGGTAGGCGTCTTAGAAATATTTTTGTATATTCTATGTTATGCGTGTAAAGTGCCACCTGAAGCACCCACCACTCCAATATAAAAGTGCCTAGAGAGACTACTCGTACGAGTCTACGAGTAAATTAGATCTTTATTACAATTAAGGTGATTTTAATAAAACATAAATAATTTTTAATTCTAAAATCGAATATATATGATATTTGGTCGCTATATGAAGATAATTCAAAGATTTACAACATTCTAAATATAATCAAGATCTAATTTGAACTAGAATAATGCATAAATCAATAAACAAAAATCATATACAATTTGATTTCACAAAAATTGAATAAAAAATAAAAAAAAACCAAACGTCTGCGGTTTCACTAGATGTCTTCTCTCTCTTCAAATAAAAAAATATTTTATCGCCGGCGCCGGTTGGGCAGCTGTTTTGGCAGAATGGACTACTTTGTTTCTCAAACACCTTTTCTCACAGTTTAGTGATCCCTTGCCGCCCCCATGACATCGGGGTCCCCGCCAATTCTCTGGTCATGTGTAGCTCGACCTAACATGATCAGGTTTTTAAATCGGCCATTTATTCTATGGGCCTTCTTGGAAAGGATTTAGTTTTTACATAATCTAATCTCTCAAAGGGAAATAGGAGAGTAGCTTCAACTTCTCAGCACAAAAGACTTCAATCTACCTAAAGAAGCCATTTTAGCTGCCTACTGTTTTCATATGCTTAAATTTTTTGTGGCTTTCAACTGAAACTTAATCTCTCTCGAATATGACCTTAGTAACATTTATTGATAGGTCGAATCACACACCACAAATGTAACACTTGGCTAATTCGATCAGCAACAGGTATTTAAATTTCATGCAAACCCACCCCACTCCACTTCAAACTCAACTCCTTGATTAATTACATCTGCAGAACAAGTCCATAGAAAATCTCTAATCAAACTGTGTTGATGGTCATCGTCTTCAAGTCTTGAAACTTCAAAATTGTTCTTGATGAATAAATGCAATGCGGATGCTCATGCATGTAAGTATGCCAATCCATAGCTTCATCAGTCTATGGTGCTATCACAAAAATGTGGTCTTTACCTCGTTGGTGCCCGGTCAGAGGGTTGTTCGGCCTCGTTGGTCGCGAACAAATGGATGCCTTCGCCTCATCAGTATCCGGCATGAATGGTGTCTGGTTTCGTCGGTCACGGACAAAAAAACATGTCGCCTTCGCCTCATCAGTACCCAGTGACATGAAAAATATGAATGGTGATGAATTTAAGATAACATCTTTAACTTTCTTAGCTTCAGGAACTGTACATTGCATGATAGGCACCACATCGGAATATCTATCAAGAGCTTATGAATACTTCTACTTATTTTGACAACTTCAGACGTGATTGAACATTGACTCCCTCTTCGACTAACTAGTTAGGAATCTTTCTAGCCTCTGATCGGCTTGAAACTTGGAGAAACATTTTCCGAACAGCTCTTTGATTTCTCATCAAAATTTGAGATCAATCGGACCATCGGATCAGAAATTATCTTCATTGCATTGCTCGTATGTTAAGCTGAAATTCAGTGAGACGGGTCTATTTGCAAGTCTTTTGATGATCTTCTTGACTTTGGATCAAAGTGAAACTTGGAAGATTTTCTTTTCATGGAAACGTCTGTCTTACATAAAAATTTGGGGTCGATCGGACTTCTAGATGAGAAGTTATCATCATTCTTCTCCCACACATCAGGTTGAAACTTGGCATTGATCAAAGTGCATCTTGGGGACCTCCGATGGAGTTGAAACTTGCTGGAAAAGTTTCATTCAAGTCTTATGTTCACCATAAAAATTTGGGGTTGATCTGACTTCTGGATGAGAAGTTATCATCGATATTTTCCTGTGGGACAAATTGATCTTCAATTGGACAGAGCCTCTCCTTGGTCGAATGAAGACTTGGTCTTGATCGCATTTGTGCACTGGTTGTGGTCGAATTGTGAATCTGGTCCTTGCCCGAAAGTACTTGAGGGTTTCGATCGAAAATCACACATGATGTTAATCAAGGTATAGATTTGGTCCTTGTCTGAAAAGAACTTCAGGGTTTCGACCAAAAAAAATCATACTTGATTTCGATCAAGGTGTGGATTTGATCATTGCCCGAAAGTAATTTAAGGGTTTAGACCGGAAATCACACTTCTGATCCTGATCGAATTGGCGCACTGGTCGCGATCGAATTAGAACTCTGATTGAATGACTAACTGGATCGCACTTGAAGACTTGACCGAGTTTCTAATTCTGATTTGGTCATGCTCGAATTCGACTATTGATTGAATTGCTAAATGGATCGCACTCGAAGGCTTGAATAAGTTGCTAATTTCGATCTAACTGTGGTCGACTTCGACCTCTGATTAAATGACTAATTGAATCGCACCCGAAGGCTTGAACGAGTATCCAATTCCGATCTGGTCGTGCTCGAATTCGACTATTGATCAAATTGCTAACTAGATCGCACCTGAAGGCTTGACCAAGTTGCTAATTTCAATTTGGTCGTGGTCAACTTCGACCTCTGATCGAATTGCTAACTGGATCACACTCGAAGTCTTGACCGAGTTTCCAATTCCGATCTACTCGTGGTCGAATTCGACTATTGATCGAATTGCTAACTGGATCGCACCCGAAAACTTGATTGAGTTGCAAATTTTGATCTGGCCAAGTCGGCACAAATCCTCGGGGCGCTCACTGGATTGAGGCTCCTTTTTGTACAGAAGATTGGGACCTTTAGATGGCTTCATAATTGCTTCATGCTCTCTTGATCTTTATGAACGACTAGCACGGGCATCAACGAACAGGTCTCCACCCTCCGGATGCAATGCATGATGAATGCTATGCGTGTGAATAGAACTCACTCATGGAAATCTTGCAGGCTTGCCCAAGTGGATCTGCGGAGGAGAAAAAGAAAAAAAAGGGCTATCTGATGATGAGGGCATCACTCCTTCGGATACACGCACCAACCATAACTCCGCTTGTTACACAAGGACCAATAACGCACGGCCGAACCCGATTGTTGCATTGCCAGGTGAACTCGTTCCTAAGTTTATATATATATATATATATATATATATATATATATATATATATATATGGTTTGGAGAATGGTTTACTACCTAATTGTGATAATATTGTACTTAGGAACAATGGAGAGTACCAGCAAGGATGCGAGGAGGATCGGCAAGGAGCCCAAGTCGAGTTGGAGTCCAAGACAGATTCGAGTTGGAGTCCGGTTCAGCCATCCAGGAGCAGCCTGCCTTCAAACAACTATAACTCCCTTATACGAAGTTCGATTGGGATGTTCTTATAGTCCACGGAGAAGCCCACTATGAGATGTTTCCAATGGATCTAGCCCTATGTCCAAATTCCTTCTAGATCTCCAGCAATTAACAAAACAAATTTCGACCAAATTCTGATTCGGCCAAGTCGGTGCTGCTACACCTTGTTTTGGGCCTTCGGCCCATATATTCCCTAGTAGGGCATGAGAAACCCTAGCCACGCCGCCTCTTCATATACTCAGTAGCTGTCATTGTTTAAATTTGGATTTTGCTTAGATTATTCTGTCATTGCAGTTTCGCCGAACTAGGTTTGTGAAATCCCAATTCGTGAGCTTAATTAATACAATTCGCAAGTCAGTAGCTTCTTCTTCGTTCTTGCTTGTGTTCTCGATTTGCAGCAAGAACAAGCCTTCATGGCAAGGTCAATCCGTTTGTGCGCATGGTTGATAACCAAAGGAGCCGTGGTTTAGCGGTTGCAGGTTTTGTATCGGTTCTAGATCGAAAGCCGAATCGTCAACGTCGAGTTCTCTACCAATCGACTTACCATACCTGTCAGAAGATCGAGCACCATTATCCATCATCTGGTCAAACAGAGAGACTCCTCTTTGATCTTGCCTTCGTCTCTCGGTCTTGCGTTCGCCTGACGCCTGGTCTTCTGTCTTCTGTCCTCATTCACTGCAAAAAGGTTAGCACCCCTCTTTATTTATAAAGACTCTGGGTTGGTTGCAATCATCCAACAACCAAAGATTTTCATGGGATTTGAATTCGAATAGAAGATAAAGATGATTATTTTTAAAAAATAAATCGAAAGATAATGTTAAAGATTATCCTGTTCTAATTCGGCTAATTGTCGGTGCGACCATGACCTGATTTGGGTCAAATTTGACCAGACTCGAGTCTGATTCAAATCCGAACAGGACCTGATTCAACTAGACCTAGTCCGAATCTGATTTCGACCAGACCTAGTCTGAATCTGATTTAACTAGACCTAATCAGGGTTTGACTTGACCAAGTGGACTCGACCAGTGATCAATTTCAATCATTTTTAATAGTGAACACACATGTACATTTTTCATTTTTGCCCTTTTTGACCAGTGAGACTTTTACATGTTACATGATGAATTTTATTACAAAAATTCATCGAACAACACAAAAGTATGGATGAGGATATTGATGGACCAATATCCGATCTGAATACAACTTATTAGTGCATATCTGCATAGATCTATATAAATCTGCCTGTAACCTAATTAACATTAGTAATATCTAATAGATCTAAAATCCTATCCGAATTAGAAATAATCCAATCCGAATCTGTATATGTTATCTACCTGATTTGAATTTGCATCCGAGCATATATGAAATCCAATTTTTATGTATGCGGATATGGTTGGACCAATATCCAATCCAAATCCAATCTATTAGTGCTCTACGGAAATCCGTCTATAAGCAAAAAATTGAAATGAGAAAAACAATATATAATCCAAAGTGATTTAAAAAAACTAAAGAAATAAGAAATAATATAGACATTCCATATAAGATGCAAGGTGGTTCCTTTTAAATCTAAGTTATGGTCCTCTCTAATAATTCAGTCACCTCTTGATGCATGTTTATAGGTGTTATTATTATGTATATATGGCATTATTGGATTCATCTTTTTGGTAGACTATTTCTTGTAAAACAACAAATAAATTAATTAGAGAGATAGAGAGAGGGGGGAGAGGGGAGGTAAGTTATTTTTTTCTAAAAATTTAAGCATGAATGTATATATTTTTAACTCAATACCAAAATCTCACTAGTTGTAGAGTGCCAAAAACACTCGGCAAAGACAAAAATACACTTGGTGATGCTTTTGCCGAGTGTCAACACTCAGTAAAGGTCACTCGGAGATTTAGACTAGGGAAAAAAATCTTTGTCGAGTGAAAACCTTAAAACACTTGGGAAAAACTTGTTTTACCGAGTGTTTCACAAACACTCAGAAAAGAAAAACAAACCTTCAATTGTTGTAACCTTCCTGGGTGTTTCCAAAATACTCGACAAACAAGTTTTTATATCTAAAAAAAATTACGGATTGCGATGAGATTTGTCAGCGCTATTGGGTTGCTTTGCATCGTCGGTAACTTGGCCACCAGTGCCTCGTGTCATCGCAGATACACGCTAGGTTCTCGCCGTCGTTGCTTTGTTGGCCGCCAAGCTCGATATGCAGCAGCATTACTGACACGCCCTAGAGGACGCGTTTAGTAATACTGCAAGTGAACGGTTGATGTTGAGCATTTGAGAGTCGAATTTCACCAAGAACAAGTGTAGTCGTCTCTTAAGTTAAGAAATTGCCAATTAAGTTACAGCGAAATTCGGGTTTGATGAGCTACAACTAAGATATAATTAAAGTCTACCAAACTAGGGTTTCGAAAGTGGTAAAATTGCAAACATTGAAAATCTAGGGTTTTAGAAAATAAAAACATAAAATTTGGGTTTTAGAAATCGAATGAAAACCTAGGGTTTCAAGAATTTCTTAACCATCGGGCTTAATTCTTACCAAGGCCGATGAGTTGCAAATCAGTTTCAATTATTTTTCAAGATAGATTAAGTTGTCGGTACGGTTGCCGGTACAATGGTCAAATGATCGGTTCCACGGTTAAGTTTGGTAAGGGCCTCTCTCCTGTTCAGGAGCTCCGCGAAAGAACTCACGAACTTCCCTTATTCTCATATAAGCTCAATTGTGTTGTCTGTTACTAGGGCGAGAAATTAGAGTTGAGGAAGAAAATGAGAGAAACTTAGTTTCAAAACTTGAAAACGGGACCGAGAAAGTGTAGGATCAAGGATGCCGACTAGAGGGGGGGTGAATAGGAAGTTTTAAAAACTTCAAATAAAAACAAGTTTTTATACCAAGAAGAACCAAATGCAATTTAATATATTAAAGAGAGAAGATAGAGAGAACGAACACAACGATTTTTTACCGAGGTCTCGGAGACTCGCCCAGTATCCCCTAATCCTCGTTGAAGCACTCAAGCGAATGAGTCTTGCTTCAATATCCACGAAGGATATTTCTCACTAATGGTTGCTCCTTGTCCACTCCGGAAAGGCGAGCACCGATGCCTTGTACAAGCTTGCCGAGCCTCTCCGATAATCTCCGATCTGGAGAGGTCAACGGCCACGCCTCCGAACCGTCTAGGTGAGGGCGCTCACCAAGAGTTGTTGGATCAGAATTTGGCTTCACTATAAAAGGCAATATTGTTCCTCATTGCATTATCTATCTCCAAAATTTATTTTGGTATTTTTGGAACTTGTTTGCATATGTTTTGATGATTATAAAGAAGCCAACATGTTTAAGAAAATTTTAGTCTATTTGGATGTTAATCTCTCAATTCTTTCAAATGACTAAAATATTTGAATCTTGGATCTACATGGAAAGTTCTTGTGTTGATGTGTTCTATCTCTATGAAACTTTTCATGTGTTTTAGTGCTTATTTGAATGTCTTCTCGATTTGAGTCCTTTTGGATTATTGTTGAGCTCTTGATTTTCAAATGGATCATTTTCATCTCTTGCATATTTTTCATGACAAAACTTGGTTGACACATTTAGGGGGAGCAAATTCAAAGTTATTGAATCCTTGCATACCCTAATTGTGCATATGTATCAAAGAGTGCATGCTTTTGGTAAGAAGAGTCTTTTACGAGCAAAAATGTAAAAAGAGCTCAAAACTTTCAAAATATTCAAAATTACTTCAAAACCTTCATAAATATGTTTCAAATATGATTTCAAAGGTTTTGAAAGTGAAACAAAAGAGTTTCGAGCTAAAATGCAAAATTTGGACAAAATTGAAGTCTTCGGGATCTTGTTTTGGCCTAAAAAGATTTATTTTCATAAAACAAGATGTGTTGAGATTTGATAAAAGCTTTCTACATGAAACATTTAGAACTCACTGACCCGAAGATAGTTCATATTGAACTTATTCTCAAAAGGCCTATGGTTTTCAAATTATCACATATCCTAGGTCGCCCGAAAATGGCTATCGACCCAAAAATACCCAAAAGTGTATTTTTGTGATTTTGACTATTTGGACTAAACTTTCTTCCATGTCTTGGTTTGAAATGGTACTTCAAACTCATCTAAGTCCAAAACTTCAGAAAAATCCGAGATTCTTCAAGAATTGAAGCTTTTCATGAAAATCATTTTTGTTTTACTCTTTTACCCAAAACTCACTTTTCGAAAATTGATTTCATGATCTCCTTCAAATAAAATTCATTCAATTGGTATTCAACTAAGTTCATGTCATGATATTCAAACCTCTTATGGAACTTGAATCAATGGTTGAAGTAAAATTGCAAAAATCACAAATTTCAGAAGTTTCAGCTAGTTCTTCTCCTTTCCTGTTTTGGTTACATGTTTGCTCCCATTTTTCCTATATTTGCAACTCGGCATTGTTCCTATGATGGGATTTTGGAAAGGCCTTGTGATTGTGTTTTTGCATATCCAAAACAAATATGGTTCTTATGAATTTGAAGCATGATTCGCATGAATTTGAGATTTGAGTGTTTTTGTGAAAATTTGAACTTTCACTAGGTCATATGCATTTTCTCTCACCTTGTGACCTAAAAATGTTTCGACAAACCTTAGTTTGGCATATCCTTCATTTGTATGTTCTTTTTGAGTTAAATGTCAAAAGAAGTGAATTTTGAGGATTGAATCTATTGTTTCCAATTGAGTGGTTTTAAAAGCTCAAAATCCTCTCTTATATCAAATGATTTTCAAAATGAGAAGTTTGAAGCAATCATTATCAAACATTCAATCAAAACATTATATTCTCTTGTGAATCAAATATATTGATGACATTATTATCATTACCACTAATGAATCCCTCTGTCAAGAACTTGTTTCAAAGATGATACTTAGGGAAAGCAAGATGATCCAAGAGCAAAGTCACTTCTATGCACGACAAATCAAGCAACTCAAGAACACGATGTTCAAGAGTAAATTCAAGCATGTGAAGCAATCGCTCAAAAGCGTCGAGATGCAAGATGATGAAGCTATTACAACTCTCAAGCCTACTAATGAACATCTCGACATGGACAAACACGAAAAAGCGGTCAATTCTAAACTCTATCGATCCTTGATTGATAGTTTTGCTTTCTTTTACCGCATTTTAACCCGTCATCATATTTAGTGATTGCAAATGTACTAGAAATTGATCTTCCGAAGGTATGTCATATGATTGCCATGAAATGCATTCTTAGGAAATTGAAATGCAATCCTAGGTAGATCCTTGATATCCAAAGAGTATGAATAGTGCATTTAGTGGATCCGGATTATTTGATTATTTGGATTTACTTGATTATTTGAATTCGGATCCTATGATTTGCAAGAAAAATCAAAAGAGTACATCCGATGGTTGTTATGCTTAAATTCTTATGGATGAAACAAAACATTGGATTATAGAATTGCCTTCGAATTGATGCCACTTATGAAATATTGAAAGTGCCGTAAAAATGGTGAAAAATTTGATTCAAAACTCTTGATTAGAGTATATTGATATACGACATCATTGTCTAAGAGACTTTGTGGCTTAAAGAGATTTAGAGATCAATCATGATATGGAAAATATGCATCTAGCGGATATGTTCACATCAAACTATTAAATGCATCAAGACTTTGAATGATTGAAAATGGATCAAATGCCATAGAGATAAATGACATCGATATATTCATTGTATGTTGATTGTTTTGATATCTTCTCCATATTTTGAATGTGGTTTCAAAATACCTTGAAACAAACCTTCTTGAAATCATGCTTTTGCATAAAAACCATTTCATATAAAATCTCATGCCTAGAAAATATCGTTTCTCCAAATTTAAGTTCTCAATACTTCCTTTTTGTGCTTGATGACAAAGGGGGAGAGATAGTATTTGAGAGAGAATGATAGTATTTGAGAGAGAATGTTTTAGAGATAAGCTTTAGAGAAAACCTTAGGGGAAGAGATTTAGAGAGAATTTGGGAGACATTAGAGTCAGTTGAGTTAATTGACAAAGGGGGAGAGATAGATATCAAATTGGTACAGATTGGTATTTGATAGAATTGATATTGATATTTGAGGATGATAAATGATATTTGGGGAGAGATATTATTTGATATCATTAACATCAATCTTTGGAAGAGATATTTGAGTTAGAGAAAATTGAGATAGTTGATATTTTGGAAAATGACTTGATTGAACTTGTGCTCAATTGTCATTTATATCTCTAAACTCATATAATTATATATTGTATTCAGTTTCGATATACTATTGCATATATTGAGGGGGAGCTGAATAATCTGTTTTGGATTTATTAAGATTATAAAAGGTGTTGTCATCAATCATCAAAAAGGGGGAGATTGTTGGATCTGGGTAGATCTTAGTATCTAGATTTTGATGATTAATGATATTTTGGATAAATCCATGATGATGAAAGTTAATCTGAAGATATCAGATTTGATGATTAAATGACAATTTATATAAATCCTGATTTAGCACAAGTAAATTAAATTGATTATCGGTAAACCCTGAATTGGATGTTTTCCTCGATTGCGGGTTTGATATTGATGCATATGTAGAGGATGAGCTCGGTGGTTGCATCAAGCTTGTGCTAATTGATTGATCAAGATGTTATATGTTAAATCTTGAGGTTGATGACTTCAGTTGTGGATTTGATATCGATGCACATGTTGAGGGAGAGCTCAGGATGATTAGTCATCCATGTCTGTGCAAAAGGTTGATGACTCCGTGTTCTGGATTTGATATCTCTATGTATGATTGAGAGAGAGCTCATGATGTTAGTCATCCATATTGATTGATATCATAACTTGAGTAGTATGGATCGTGTGCGCATTTCTTGTATCATATATGGATCTATATGATTGTGAGATTCATCAATTACTCATTTGTTGTTCAATTGAAATTGGTTTTGTCATTTCACCGAAGAAAGAAATTGTTGAGTGAACTCCTGTGTTGAGTGATTTATCTGGTGGTGATTAATGACGAACTGCAAATGAGACTAACGTTTGCGCATTGAGTGTATATGTTCTAGTCTCAGTTTGATTGCAGGATAAAAGCGAGCAAGGGTGTGAAGAGGATGAAGTCGATATGAGACATCTCGAGCTTCACGAGGTCAAGCATAGCGAGGTCGAGCCTTGCGGGGACAAGCGTCGAGCGGTCGAACTTCACGAGGTCGAACTTCACCTAAGGTAAAATCCAAGATTAAGGATTGTTTTCTTAGGATTTTACCGGTCTTGGTGTTTGGAGACAGACCGGGTTGATAGGTTTCTTTTTACTAGTTTGACCGTACTATTAAGAGGGGTCGGAAACTAGTAGCTTGAATCTATCTAGTGCGGAAGCTCAGATGCATTCATATCATCTTGCACTAGTGTCTTGCATTGTTAGTGAGTCTAAGTGTAGTTCATGTGTATTAGATTAAATGTTTTGAAAACTGCACTTAGTCGTGATCGCCAGCTGTTTAAATTGGTTTATTTATCTAGAGCTGGTCGTGGTCGTATTTGCATGTTCTGATCGTATCAGTGTTGATACGTGGTCGTGGTCGTATCGCTTGTTTGCCGGCTTTCTGTTTAGGGTTTGGGCGTGGTCGTAGGAGTTCGGACTGGTCGTACCAGTCTTCGACTCGCTTGCGTACGCTCGACCAAACCCTATCGACCACCTGTTTTCGATCGGATGTCAAGACCTGTGTGGTCGTGGTCGTTGCTAAGTGACACAAATCACATCCGTGAGAAAACGGCAAATCCGTATGTGCAAATATTTTAAAATTGCATTTGAGATGATTTTGGCTTGAACATTTTGACAGTAGGAAAGTTTCTGAGTTTTTTAGAAGTTTATAGACCTTTCTAGGTCTTGCTCCTGTTGACAAAATTGTAGAGCTCTGAGTTATCTTTCCAACAAGCCAAAAATCACCTCAATCGGATCTCTGGATCAAAAGTTATGCTTGTTTTACTGTCAGTCAGTGTGCACTGGCCGGACAAATGCATCCGTCCGGAGCTATTTGTCCAAAGTGGCCGGACAGTGTCTGAAGTGACCGGACATTGTTCGGCCAGTACAAATTTTTTGAGCCGAAAAATGAAACGGACAAATGCATCCGTCCGGAGCTATTTGTCCGAAGTGGCCGGACAGTGTCTGAAGTGACCGGACAATGTCCGGCCTGTACAAGTTTTTTGAGCTGAGAGTTAACAGAGACATATCCATTTGTCCGGACGTTTTGTCCGGACAAATAGTATCCGTCCGGCCTTCACAATTTTCACCCAACGGTCACTGACACGTTTGCAACGGCTGAAATTTTTGTACTGGCCGGACAGTGTCTGAAGTGACCGGACAATGTCCGGCCTGTACAACTTTTGACCCGGTTTCTTGCAAACGGCTAGTTTTTCGTTGAGGCTATAAATACTTCGTGTTTGGCTTCATTTTTGGGTGCTCAAAGACTTCATTCTTCAGCTGAAAACCTAGCCAATTGAGTTGCATATGTGTTATAGCATTTAGAGACTAGAATTGAGCCCAAATCTTGAATAGATTTGAGAGAGAGCTTGAGGGAGATTGTGTGAGTGTTTAGTGCACTTCATCTCCATTAGATTGCTAGTGCTAGAGTGTTGAGCATCTCATTTGCATCATTGAGCTTCTAGCACGTGGTTGATTCAAGTGAAAGTGCATCCGGCTTGTTACTCTTGGCGATCGCCTTCGCCTAGACGGTGCCGGAGGAGAGCCGAGATCTCTCCATTTGAAGGTTGTCGGAGAGGCCGGCAAAGGATTGTGAAAGGTGTGGTGCTCGCCTATCCGGTGTGGAGAAGGAGCAACCCTAGTGAGATATCCTTCGTGGATATAGAAGCGAGGCTCCGAGTGAGCGCTTCAACGAGGAGTAGGGGAGACCGGGCGAGTCTCCGAGACCTCGGTAAAAATATTGTGTCAAATTGCGTATTTCATATTTGCTTTACATTCATCTTGACACAATTGCTATATTTACCATTGTTGCATGTCTTATTGAATAGTTCATTTGATTGAATGCAACTAGTTGATTAAATTCCTTTTAAGCCTCATTGTATAATTTAGGTCTCTCAATTATTCTTTAAAATTGCTTAATTGAAAAGAAATTTTAAAAGCCTCCTATTCACCCCCCCTCTAGTCGGCATCCTTGATCCTACAAGAGTAACAGGCAGCGAGGTCTTCTCTAGACCTCCAAACACGCACCGAGAAGCTAAGTGAATGCAAATGCAAAAGAACTGAAGTGCTCGATGGATCGGAAAACACTCGACTTGATCAAAAGACCAAGATTTTATATAAGAAACTAAAGCTCAAGAATGTGTATGAGAGGAGGCTGCTTGTTGTATAAAACTTATGCCCAAAGCCCTATTTATAGCCTCAAGAATCAAATGAACCGTTGGAACTAAGGTTGAAAATCAGCAACTCAAACTGACAGTCAGTTACATACACAACAGCCGACAAAATTTACGGATAAAAAATAGCTAGCTGTTTGTGGTCGTTTAAGGAAACTTGAAACCCCCAACTGACAGTCAGTTATGCAAACTGACAGTCAGTTCGACCAAAACATCGACCAGATCAAATAGAAACTCAGATAAAAACAGTTGTGGTCGAAACCCAAACTGACAGTCAGCATGGGGCATACTGACAGTCAGTTTAGTACAAAAATTTTTAGCCCGAAAAACACACTCTCTGGACAATTGTTAGTTAACACAAACTGACAGTCAGTTCAGCAGACTGACAGTCAGCCTGAACAAAAACAGCTATAACTTTAAATCCAGAAGTCCAAATGAAGTGTTTGATAGTTCATTTGAAAGATATTTTAAAGGACTATCTTTTTGTCAACAGAATAAAAATCCAGATCTCTCTAAATCTTTCTATAAAATGCAAAAACTCTTCTGCTTTCAAAAACTAAACTGAAAAACCAAATAACTGACAATCCGTTAGAAACATCTATAACTTTTGATCCAGAAATCCAAATTGAGAGTTTAATAGCTCGTTTGAAATATAATTTAAAGAGCTACATTTTTGTCAACAAATGAAAAAGGCAGATCTGCCTAGATCTTTCTATAAAAAGCAAAAACTCTTATGCTGTCAAAACACAACTGAAAAACCAAATCTTTCAAACCAAATTCAAATCAAATCCAACCAAAAAGATGCAATGCAATGACCTAGTAATTTCTCGGTTCATGTTGGAGGTATAGAGAGGACTTGCAACCCCTCTTTATAGTACGGTTAAAACTAAGAAATAATTTCCTAAACCGATCAAACTCCAAACACCGAGATCGGTCAAAATATAACAAATATTAGCTTAGGTCCTTTATATCTTTAATCCTTGCAACTTTCGTTTTGGTGACCTTGCACTTGCGACCTTGACTTCCAACCTTTAACTGCGACCACAGCCAACATTGCGATCTTGCGCTTGCGACTTTGGACCTGTGACCTGCAGATCTTCCCGGATCACTTGCAGACTTTACAGAAATCACTCTGCATAGAAATAGCTCAAAGACAAGGTTAGTCCAAAACACTTAATGTCATCAATAATCAAAATCAACCTAAAAGGACCTAGATGCAAAAGAAAGAACTACACCCTCCATATTAGATCATCCATAACCCTAGAAGCGAATTACCTGCAAATAGCCATAAAAACGTGCTTATCAATGTAGCAAACTACTAGGGCCAAAAGGTGTCATCATAGAGTCTGGTGACCAGAAAACTAAATTTTCTTGCAACAGGAAAGCACTAGAAATCATTGATCAGCTACCACTACGAGAGGTAAATTATGTTCGTCCATCAATAGACAAAACAACAAAGGCGGCTCCAAAACCCCAAGATGGGGTCCGTGAAGTACCATTACTCTCGGATGATCTTTCCAAAATTGTTCGAATAGGTTCCGACTTAAACAGTAAATAGGAAAGCGACCTCATCACCTTCCTCCGAGCTAATGTAGATGTGTTCATGTGGCAATCATTCAACATGCCCGGGGAGTTGATCGAGCACAGGTTGACGGTCCAACCTGACAAACTACCAGTAAAGAAAAAATCAGACGGTTTGCTCTTGATCGTCGAGAGGCAATCATGACTAAACTTGAGAAACTTCTCAAGGAAAGATTCATTCGAGTGGTTGATTACCACGAATGGCTCGCAAATCTGTTAATGGTGAAAAAGGCCAATGGCGAATGGCGCATGTGCATCGATTCCACTGACCACAATCGAGCTCGCTTGAAGAATGACTTCCCCTTCCATGAATTGATCAACTTGTAGATTCGATCGGAAGATGTGAAGTAATGAGCTTTCTAGACACATACTCAGAGTATCACTAGATAAGCATGGTATGCGAAGATGAAAAAAAAACTTCTTTCATCACCCCTTTTGGTATTTATTGCTATATAAGAAAAATATCATTTGGGCTTAAAAATGCTGGCACCACGTATCAGCGTCTAATATTAAAAGTGTTTATCAATCAATTGTCACGCAATTTGGAAATATATGTGTACGACTTGGTAGTCAAAAGTACCAAAGCATCAAATCACTTGCTAAATTTAGCAGAAACTTTTGACAATTTGTGAAAGCATCACATCAAGTTGTATCCGGAGAAATGTGTCTTTGTGGTTTCAACTAGAAAATTACTCGCATTCCTCGTATCCGTCAGAGGAATTGAGGCCAATTAGAAAAAATCCAAGCGATCGAAACAAATGCGACCACCTACGAATCCAAAAGAAATGCAACGCCTAACTGATTGTATGGTAGCGCTTAGTCGCTTCTTATCAAGCCTAGATGAAAGAGCACTTCCTTTTTCAAGATTCACAGGAAACACGACAAATTCTACTAAGCAGAAGAAGCGAATATCGCATTTAAGGATATTAAAAAATACCTCGCCAACTCACCCACCTTGGTTTCACCTTTTCTTGGAGAACCATTGATGGTGTATTTGGCTAGGACCAAATAAACAATGAGTTTGTATTAGTTGATGTTTTAAATTTTTTAATAATTTTGATTCTAAATTTTTAATATTTTCTTTTTTATTTGTGTTAGTTAAGAATTTTTTTAGAATATGAGCTTGTTGTAATGTAGGTTCACTAAATAGATGGATAGATCTTTTTTCTTTTCTTTATTAATGTGATAATTTCTTAATTTTTTAATTAATAATATAGATAGATAAATAGATAGATAGATAGGGGAGTATCTAGTACAATTCCTCCCTCTTTATGTAAACTTTTGTAAATTTTGTGTAGATGTTTTCAAAAGGTTCACAAAAAATTAGTGGATGTAGGAGGTGGGATGTCCTATACACCTGTAAAATTTCACAATCAAACTTGATCACATTTGGGAGAAACAAAAATAAAGAAATAAACAGTGATGAACAGTAAAATTCACTATTTTCATTTCTCTCAAATGTGAAACGCTTTTAATTGTGAAATTTTGCAGGGCTATAGAATATCTCTTCCCCTGATCCACTAATTTTGAGAATTTTTGAAACTTTCTATACAAAACTCAGACGAATTTATATAGATAGAGTTTACACTTAATATTTCCCTATTCATAGATACAGATAGATTGGTTGGACAGGCGTTGCTGATTTGATGGATAACTAAAAGCCACGGAGGGCGTGACATTCACGCGCGCTCACGTTGGCGTCCACGCGGATGCGTGTGCAGGACGAGGCGCCGAGTTGTGGCCACTGTGCGCGGTCGCTCTCACGCGCCCACGGACGGACCTTCCCGTCCGAGAGCAGTACTGCGGCGTGGGGTTTCCGCGCCCCCGTCCTTGGCCGAGGCGATGGTTAGAAATCATGTGGAGTGCAGGAGTATGCAGCGTGGGCCGGCCGCCAAGGAGCTCCATGGCGTATTGCCGTACCCCGATCAAATGCGAGAGATCTTCATGACATGGAGCAACGGTGAAGTGCTCCTAGTTCATGGACTGTAAAAAAATGTGCACTCGCAAATATGTTGATTTAGCTAATTACATCTCGACATTAGATATTATGTTCGAACCATGGATATAAATGGATAAATACGTTAATTCTTTCTCTAAGTTAATCGCGTTCTTCGGCTCTCTCCAACGCCGGCGCAACGACGTTCTGCATGTGGGCCCCACGAATAAAAATGTTTTTTCAGTGGAGAGAGGAGAGAGACGACACCCGATAATTCGTCGCGGACGAAGCTCCGACAGGTGGGCCCGGTGACACCTTGGAAGATGAAGCGGCCGCGTTGGAGTGGTTGGCGCAGCCTCGCAATGCGTTTTACGGGCCCCACACGCGGACGAACGGAGCTCGGCGACGGCTGCAGAGGCCTGGATCGGCGGAGGCGCGGCGGAGAGGCTCGGCGGCGAGGCTCGGCAACAAGGCGGCGGAGGCGAGGCGAGGCAGAGGCGGCTACGGCCTGGCGCAGAGGAGGCTCGGCGGCGGACGAGGCGGCGGCTACGGCCTGGATCGACGGAGGCTCTGCGGCGGCGAAGGCGAGGCGGCGGCGGTGGCGGCAACTTCGCGTTTAGGGTTTAGGTTAAAAAAAAAATTCCTCACAGAGGCCGGCGGCGAGGTTAAAAAAAAGAAATGGCATAATTGCAAAAAAACTCAGAATTTTTTAAATCACAAAAAGACCCTTTCCGAGTCAGCGTTTAGATTTATGAGTCTTGGCTATTTTTCAAATGGGTATTCGGGTTTCAGAAATTTTACAGTTGAATTTTAGGCTGTTTGGTTTTGATGTTCTGGGCCCCCAGAAACTCCGATTTCAGCACGGTCAATTCCTACGCGTCCGTAGAAATATGTGCTTCTATCTTTTATTTTGTTGTGTTCAAATTATCCGAATTTTATTTTAGCAATTTTTTAATCTGTAATAAATATTGTGTATGCGGGCCCCACGCGAAGCGCCGATGGATTGGAAAAGGGTGGTGCTTCAGATGGTGTTTCGTATACGTGACACAGAATATGTTGGAGAATATTCTGTTGAAACGACAAGCAAAGCGCAGGTGGGTTGGAGAGAGTCTTATTAATATCCATAGTTGATCTGATGCTTAACCAGATATGTATCTATTTTTGAAAAAAAAAATTGGATATTAATGTAATTTTTACCAATTTCGACTCTGTTACTCGAGTTGTTTGGATAGTGGGAATTGAATGATAAGATTGGGAATTGTTGTGTGATCTACTCCCATGGTTGGATTATGAGAATTGATTAGGAATGGGATGGAAAATTTCACCACCTCCTACCAAATTAATATCAGGGAGAGGAGTGAGAGGTGGGGATGGGATTAGGAATTAATGAGATGACTACCCTCATGATCCTTCTCAAGACCAAGGCAAGCATACCTAATTTTAATTGCTGGTAGGGTAGTAACAATGAAAATGACTCCTCCGAGTTCCATCCGTAGCCGGTTCATAGTCTGGATGGCTGATTATAGAATGACATGCATGCATCATGCTAGGATATTTCCTAGATTGGGGAGCAAAACGTCACTCGGCCCAACGTTTTTAGACATAAGTTTGGACACTTAACCATGTTCGAGTTGATTTTTTTTTGTCCTCTTCCGCTTTAGTTTGGTCTTTCTAGTGCGTTACTTAGTATTATTGTTTGAATCGAATGTTAATGTAACATTATTTAACGAGAGGTCTCGTGTTTTGTAAGACTAATTTATCTATCAATACAATTTTCAGCTTTCAGAAAACCTTTTGATATGGCGCAGTTAAAATCTATATCTACTTTATCTTTTTCACTCATGTTGGTTTGCCTTCTGTGTTTTGCCAATGCAGAACGCGCTCCGTCACTTTTTTGATGTTACACATCAAGGCGCTTGTCTTCTGAAGAAAATAATGCTGTAGGCATGAAGCTGCCGTTTGACAAATTGTTCCTCACTCGCACATCAGCTTTGATGAGGTCCATCTTGCGCTTCAAAATACGATCTTTCATATTGAATTACACCCTGTATACACAGATCAAGCTAATTTTGTGTCTAATGGAATAAGGGTGGAAGGTGAATTTAACAAACACAAGGCATTACCTTGAGAATCAAAATTGCCGCCTCCTTGTCCAAAACCTCATTATATTCACTGCATGTCAATGACTGAAAAGAGATGAAACATATCACAGATGAGATCACTTTTTTATCAATAATCGGGTATAGTACAAAATTCATGCTTACTTGAATACAATTTGGACAACCAGCAGCACTGGCGCAGTTGCATGTTGAAACAAGTTCTTTTGCAGCGGCTAGAAGTTCCCCAAAGAGCATTTTCACCTGCATTATTATACGAAGTGGTCAGAGACCTCAAGCAAAAAAACACAAATTTGTACAACCCCTAAAAGACAATATTTTGAGCATTCGTCACACAATTTACATGTGATGCCAGGCCAATACCACCCGGGTGTTTATCGTATAATAGAATTCTTTCAGGAATATCACGAGTTTCATGGGGATTCGCACATTCTGTTCCTAGATCAGAGGTAGTGCACATCATATACCTGCACAGGTTCATGGCACCATTAACCCAGCCAACAAAAGAACTAAATGATGATGCAAAATATCATGACAAAAAACTATTTTGGTAATACCAATAAGCTGAACATTTGCACTACAAGTCTACAACTGGTTGGCAAATTATTACGAGGAAAAAGAATCTACACTATAGTTGTGTCAAGCCATTTTCTTTCAAAAATAGTGTACCATCCATCAACTCTTTGGTATTGCTGATTATGATAGAATTAAAGATCAAGAACTCACAGAGGTACTATATTTAGGAGTGCATGTGAAGCAGCATGTGCGCCGCCTCGAAAGTGTAGTTTCCTTGTCTCCACAGTTGCCTTTACTGACTGGGGAATTCGTACCCAAACAGCCTAATATTGGCATCATATAAACAAAAACAAGTGTAAGAATACTGAGGGTACCATAATATGCTAACAATCAAAGTTCAAGCTACAGACCTGGGACTCAAAGTAATATGGAGGCAGGTTGAGTTCAATGCTATCAAAAATTTTATTGCTTGATTTCCATATACGATAAAAGCCAAACCATTTAGTTGTCACCTTGCAATCATTTGCTTGAGCAGTTGTCCTCACATGGCTAGTTTTACACGCAGTTGTTGGAAGAAAAGCCTTCACGATGTGTAAAAAGAGTCAATAAATCATTAGGTATAGAATATCAGTACATGAATTATTGATGAGCATGGCACTTGTGAAAGAAAAGGTTCATTTCTTTAACCATGTTAGAAGATTTAAGGCAAAAAAATCAAATGCGATCACAACACTATGTAAGAAACATTTATGCAATTTTCTTTGATTACTTGTAGCAAGCACAACTTTCTCTTTGTGAGCAGTCAAAACAACATGGATGAATAGAAGCCACTCAAGTTCAAATGGATTAGTGAGCAGTCAAAGCAACAACATAGGCAGGTTATTCCTAAAAAGACAGCATGAACAGGTCAGAAAAAAATATAACTGGCAACAATAATTTTAACAAGACAGATTATAGAAAACTGATCCAGTTTAAGTGAACCGGCTAGAGGGGATTGCTTCTTTTCTTTTAGGTAAAGAAAGAATACTATAAATAGAAGCAAATACCTTAATTTAAGATCAAATGAAATGTTTTTTTACTTGTTTTTTTTTTTGTCAAGAAAAATCAAGATGAACGATATTAAAACAAAAAATGTCTTGTACAACATTGAAGGGTATGGCTTGATTAGCTGCAGCATGTACAAGAGGAATGTGTTATAATATTTAGGAGAACATACAAAATCACCTCCGACGACATTGATGTCAGTGAAGTCTCGTGTTTTCGTGTAGTACTTCAAATCAGCTTTCCTACAGAAAGCTGTCCTTGATGGTAAATCAAGCTCCTCAACTAAGTAACAAACACCTTGATGCATGTAAACAGCACCTTCATACACCTAAAATTAAATAAACAAGTCATTAAGACAGTAAGCTACCAAAGCCATAACACAAGCAAATCAGTAAATGTAATCCAAGAAACAAGAAGCATATGACACAATAGATTTCAAAATGAAAAAAAAAAAAAAAAACTTGCTAACCACTGTACTGCAGAATTCGATGAATTTCGAAGCATCCTTTTCTTCTAAAAAATGTTTGAAATTGCATTAAAAATGTCTCCTTGAGTTCTATGCTTTTGTGTAATTTCATCATTTTTCTGTCGTGTTCAGAAAAGCTGAAATGTTCAATGCTACTCGCCCCTCTTCTAATCTTTCTTTGCAAGGGAAATAGCTACAGAGAATTTTCACACAAAATATAATCACAAGTCCCTTCCAAGGGTCCAGTGTTTATCTAACGAAAAGGGACAAGAGTTACATGATGGATCTCTTGTGCCATCCTAGTGATGCCAGTGAAAAGAAAATAAATAACTAGTCAGTAAGAATTCATGTGCGTGTGTGTGTGCATGTGCGTGCACGCGTGTGTGTGTGTGAGAGAGAGAGAGCAAATTTTGACACTTCCTACATGTTAAGTAGGCAACAAATATTGATACTACCAAATAACCAACCCAAATTTTGACCAAAGATATGATGGCATTTTACTCCTAGTTGTTCTATATTGATTATCTAAAAAACATTATGTAAAGAGATGATTATCTAACCGATGAATAATTAGAACTTAGAAGAGATTACCTGAAAGAAGGCTTTGCTTTCCTCAATTTCCTCAAGTAATCGATTATTTGACTTGTTTATAACTTTGTACTTGTCGTGCTCAATTGCCCGAATGCTCACTGCATACGAAGGTCTTTTCTGTAGGAAATCAAAATAGCTCTTAGATAATTACAAACAAATATAATATATAATAGTTTATAAAATAAAAAAAAGAACAAAACCTCAGGTCCGATATACTTCAACATGCTTGAAGAAAAAGGTCCAGATGGATTGCTAATGAGATAACCTTTATCTTTCAGTGTCATCATTACACTATTTAGATGACAGCCGAAGTAGCTCTCATCATATTGCAGACATAGTGGATTTTCATAAGCAGCACAAGCAAGATGTTGTCCCAGAACCTGTTAAGAAAACCCTAAGTTTCAGAACACTGAGGAAAGAAATAGATCACCTCAAGCATTTAAACTTAATAATAGTCATTTCAACAAATACAGATTCATAAACCTTCTGATTATGTGAATCAACTTGGCAATGCTCAATTGGCTTGCCAAATAGTTTATGTGGGGATTTCATGAAATACTGATCTAAAGGACCTTCAAAGGCAACATAAACAGCTATTGATTGCTTTGCCCTCCTTCCTGATCTTCCAGCCTGCTGCCACAAGCTACAAGTCGAAAATTTTGTGTACATTAGTAGGCGTTAAAGAAAAACACATGATTCCCCTAGATAGATCACTTGCCACCAACCTGGAAACACTTCCAGGAAAGCCAAGGTGTAATGTTGCATCAATGTGTCCAACATCAATTCCTAGTTCAAGAGCATTAGTAGCAGCAACACCACGAAGTTTTCCCTCAAAAAGATCAGCCTCAATTTTTCTTCTGTCCTGCAAGAAGTTGTTGTGAAATTCATAGTACATGAAAGAAGAAAATAACAACATATGAAGAATTAGGAGTCTTTTATTTTTGTCAGAAACGTCCAGGAAGAAAATATTCCAAGGTAGAATATATACACATCTCTTGGTTAGTTGCTCACTAGTACAAACAACTTTCTTTTGTATGTCTAAAGCACTCACTTGGTACATGACTGAATGAGACAGAAAAAAAACGTAACTAAAGGGAAAAAGGAACATGGTCTTTCAGCATGTTAACCACATTCATCTATAATCTTTAGGAATTAAAAAAGTTATATTTTTCTAATTAATGACAACTTTGTTATGGTTCATTCAAAAAGAATGCATATGGAAGCAAATTAGGCCATTCAATGCATTCAACATCAGTTCTGCACATTGAAACAAATCAAGACACATTTCACTGAACAATATAAAGAATAAACTGGAAACACACACAAACTCAAGGTAATCAACATGGTAAGAAGCTTAAGTGTTCTACAGCAACATAGGACTCCCCATCATTGAGGCATATTTGCTTCAATAAAAATGGAGACAAACTAGAAAAATCAAGAAGCACTTTAGATGACAAGAGACCTGTTCTTTGTTTTTGGTGGGACCTACAAGGAGCACATGCTTAAAATGGCTAAACAACAAAAATGGATATACATGAAAAACCTCTAACCGAGGAGCATGGATGCTGTCCTGTGAATGGAGTATCCCTTCTCTATGCACAGGAGCTTCACTCATGTGCCACACACTTGCATTGAAATAATGGATCCCTCATGCACTGAAGAGGATCCATATACCTCAAAAAGCACTTCTGAGACTCAAAACCAGAGCATACTTTCTGTTTCTCAAACCAAAATTCATACTAAATCCTAAAACAACTTGGCAAATCATAAGCAATATTGCAGAGTACTTTATCTGAGACAGAATCACAACCTCTGCAATGTAGCCAGCACGATATACACAGAGAGAATCTACCAATTCTTTTGCTGTCTCCTGAAGAATTTCACGCCTACAAGAACATATCAACATCTAAACAAGAAAATACATGTAATGAAAAGTCCAATGAACAATTTAAGGTGGAAAACAGGAGAAGAAAATGCGCTCTTACGTATATGCTAGGACAAGCTCGCAGAGCTTCCTTGTTTTACAGAATGCAATGCAGCGGAGCCCATGTTGAACCATCTCAGCAAACAGATAAGAAACCTCTACTATGGGACTATATAAAGAAAATTGGTATTATTAGTGTATTTCCAGAAATAGTAGTTATAAAAAAATACACCTGAAAAGAAAAACAGACTACCATCACCCACATGCAGTGGGAACACTGAATTATTGCAAGTTAAACAAACGCCTGAGATTACTGTTAGAGGGCATTGGAAAATCCAAGCGTGCATCTTAAATTGAAGTAGGTCTGAGTCATTTGTGCTGGGACAGTTAAACTAATACTTTTGCATAAACTTAATGATGAGTGATTACCCTTCGTTTTTAAAAAGGATAACTCTTTGTACCATTAGGAGCTCATACCTTGAACTTTCTGGTGGAGAGAATTAACCAACAGTATCTCACTAAAAAATGGGATATCTTACTTGGAAACCATAATATGCTACTCAAGTATCATATCTTGCACTTGGGCAAGATGGTGTGATAGTTAAGCAATATGGTGTGTTGCTCAATAAATGTCATCATATTCAACTAACATGACATGCTAAAAAAAGTTTATTTTGTGCCATCTTGCCAAAAGGCTAGTCGACATAATGCCACTTATAAAATAATTTCACCCCTTTTTTAACCATGTTTAATTAGGAAGCTAGCATTGATGACCAATCAACTATCATACATAGATCCATAACCATTTAAATACAATGCAAAGATCATAGACAGGAATAACATCCACTAACAAAAGCTGGAGCATTTATTAAATTTGAAAAGTAAAATTGTACTGAACAAAAAGTAACATAATAAATTAAAAGCAAGGATGTAAATTGTACCTTGAACGTCTAGTTACTAAATTAGTTTTCAAGCTTCCCTCATTTCCCATACTACCACGAACCCCTGGTTCCTACAGAACAATCTTCCATTGATTTTCAGTAAATTATTCAAAGATGAAATTAACTACTAGGCAAAATTGGTAAGTGGAAAGATCATGCAGTAGTGACAAAGTACTACCTTTGTCATACATAGTGGGGGATTCCACAAGAGAAAATATTTAGGGCCACAAGGACTTCCATCATTCTGAATCAATTCTACTTCATCCAACTTGGCCAGCTCCTGAAATAAATAGGAATTTTGTGTAAAGACATGCATACAGCTTTGTGCAGCATTCCCAAAAGAGTGGAGGTAAACAATTCTGCATGGCCAACTCAGAATTATCACTTTCAATTCGATAATTTTTTTTGCTCAACTCAATAAAAGCTGCCCATTAATTTTTTTTTCATAATCAATTCTCCAAAAAATTCAACCACTGAGAGAAAAGCTCGATATTTGGAGAGAGTTATCTAACGTCAACATGTAGCTTGACAAATATTGTAAGATAAAGGAGGTTGTGCTTCACATAATAACAATTGCAGCTGGTTAATTGTAGTAAATACAACCAATTAAAATTTTCAAACTAAAGCAAGAAGACATTTGCAAACTATTCCACAACGTACCATAACATGTTCACGCGGGTTTGCTGAGGTGGCTGTACAAAATATGAATGTAGGATGGCTGCCATAAACTGCAGAGACAAGAAACAGAGGCATTTAAGGGGTCTAATCACACCAGCAGTTCCTAAACTTCAGAATCCTGCTAGGTTAGTCCTTAGAACTTCTAAGTATTTGTCAATTTAGTCCTTGAACATTAGGGATCTGATCAGTCATAATGAAAGTTAAATTAATAAATTGATACAACTCAAAAAGTTCGAGGACTGCTGGTACATACTCAACTTTAAATCTAAGATGAAACCTTAGGTCAACTAACAACAAAAAAATGATTGTAGTATGCATACTATTTGAACAGATGCGCTTCAATCTTCTAAATATAAGGGCAGTATGGCAGCCAAATGCTCCTTTGTATGAATGTGCTTCATCAATTACGATATACCTGAGTAAATGTTGCAGAAACAATATCTCATTATGGAATCTGCAAGAACTCAAATATCCACTAGCACACGCAGCACTATTCATCTAACATTAAAAAATCTACCTTGAATAATGAAATAAAATCATGGACACAACAAGGATAGCAAATAAGTACTTCCACCTGAGATTTGATAAAATCCTCTGGAATTGGCTATGACATGGTAAAATTGACATGTGCAACATATCTGGGTTGGTAATTAACTGAGAGAGAGAGAGAGAGAGAGAGAGAGAGTTAGTAATTGCACATACATGAATAAATAGATTAAATTCAGCATACTTCTAGAGCCCACAAAGGGACCTTTTTACCAGTCGGGCATTATCTCTGATCCATGCACGTTCTTCTTTAGGAGTATCACCGTCATATATTTTAACATTAAAATCAGTATGGAATGTATTCTTCATCTTTAGTAAAGTCCTCAATTGATCTTGAGCTAAAGCCTGAAAAACAACTGGCATATAAACTGCTGCCAATATTTCAGACATACCCAAAACATAATAGGTTCTGCTTAGACCTTTGTTGGAAATATATACATAGCACACAACATTAAGCTTTGAGAGAGAGATTCAAGAATAGGAATGTTGTAACACAGAGACTTTCCACTTGATGTTGAAGTTGCAACCACAACATGTTTCCCAGAAATGGAAGATTGTATAGCTTGAGCCTGCACCCAAGTAAAAAAACAACATAAATTATGAGCATTAACTACTGAAGATATACAATAGATGGCACACCTCATAATACCTGATGGCTGTACAACCTTGATATCCCAATATGTTTAAGAGCTTCCATTATACCTTCTGAAAGATGATGAGGAAGGTCCGCATATGATGCCTCTCTACCAGGTATTTCTTCGATATGCACAATCTGCAAAATGTAAAGTCCAAAAATACAAAGATAATAGTTTTATTTGCATTAAAATTTTCAAAAACAGATCTATAGAGTGACAACCTGTCCCTCCTTTCCAAGTCCTTGTTTAAGATGTTCAACCATTTCAGCAGGTTCCATAGGGTACGTATCCTGCAATCCAAAATGCATAATCAAAGAAATGTCTGACAACCAGTATATAAATTGCCTAGTGCCTTATCCTTCGGACAAAGAACACATGGTTGCAGTTTTGATTTCTTCCAAGGGTGATGAAAATTAAACTGCAACTGGCATGGGACCAAACAGATTCAACACCTACATGGCATGATGATGCAGCAGATTTAGATTTCATGATCTTGGCATTGCTAGCTTCTGCAACAACAATTTTGTCCTTCATCGACATAAGATCTTGAAGAGAAATTTCTAGTAGCTTGCTCTTCTTTGACAAGTGTTTTCCCTGTACGAAAAAACATTCCTTTCCTCAAAAGCAAGAACAAAAGCTGGAGCAGCAGATTCTCAAGAGAGAACAGCATATAGCTGCTGTATTTGAAAAGTCCCATGGCCTTTAGATGACAATCAAGGATTTTGCTTTCCAAACTGAACATGGCCGAATGCTACCTCCAGCTAATTGGGTTCAAAAGGATCATTATCTACATAGCTACATAGATTTTACCAATAGGCTAATCTCAGATAATTCAAATACAACCAAAGCAGAAAGCTTAGTAGATTGCATCACTCTGAGTCCTTATTATCCATACTCTTAATGTACATGCCAGCGAAATAACAAGAATTGTGTAAGAAAAATGGGTGAATAGCATTCCAAGAATTAATATTCAGTATGCAAAACAGTTACAGTAACAAACTCACCATGCAGCATCTAATGGAGTTCAGCAGCTCAGACTTGAAAGTTGTCCATCGTTTAGTTAAAGCATTGATAGTAGCTGATGTCGATGACTGCTTTTTATCTGCAAGACACATACAATTAGCAATAATCACTAAAACTAAAAGTTCCCTGCAGAATACATACAGCTAGCAATAGCATTAAAGCACCAAACCAAAAGTTCACCTTTCATCATACCAATTCCAAGTGTTGTTGATAAGCTGCATTGCTCATCTGTGGGAGAGCCAATAACAATCATTGAGCTCAATATTGGCACCACAGTATACGGCATACTTTGCACTACTACAACCTATAAAGAAAGTATGCAAGACAATCATAAGCAAAAACCAAAAATGAGAGTGAATCCATGTAAACAATGCTTACCAAACAATGAAATTGATGCCTTGTTCAACTGATTTTTGTAATTTTTGTCCCAACACTCCCACTATATTGATTATAGTTTGAGTGTCCAGTTATCACTAATATAGGTATAACTTAAGAACTGAGAATTTGGTCTCATTGGTAAAGTGCATGCAAGATTATCTACATTATCTGAATACATTGTTATTATGTTATAGAATGTTGCAGATGGTAGCTAAATGTACAACTGTTCATGCAACATGAGAATAGTAGGTTTACATGAGCTAGTCTCTCTTATGCGCTATTCAAAGAAAATGAATTGGTCTATCATTTGCTTCAAAAGTTGACCTATAATTTATAATGGGGCAACATAATACATGGCAGATACTGTATGTATTCTACTTGATTGAAACAAGGAAGAGAAACCTACAACTTATAATTATGGGGGATGAGCAACTTCTAATGTCAAAACTAATGTCAACAAACTTAGTGGCATATAGATTTTATTACCTTCTAAAAGCAATTACTTTACAATTCAGGTAAGTTTTAATAACCGATCCAATTTTAAATAGATGACTCTGACAATTCAAGTAGATGGTGCAGCTGGATATCAATCCTGCTTGCAACATCATCGACCAGGATCCTGCTGAATGGGATCCTGAGCAGCGGAATCAAGAATCCATTAGGGTTCTGACAATGCGACCCCCTTTCACCACTTCTCTTCATGCTTGCTTGGATACACTGAGTGCTTTACTGAACTTGGCAGAACAAAGACAGATCCTTACATAGATTGTCCAGCAGCCTATTAACTTCAGAGCATCGACTTACACAGATGATGTTGTCATCTTCCTGGGGTTAAACAGGGTGGAGTTACTCGCAATCAAGATGCTACTGAACATCTTTGGTGAGGCAACCGGGTTGCACACCAACTTAGCCAAAAGCTCAATCACGCCAATATGTTTTGAAGGTTCAAACCTGCAGAAAATTGTGCAGGTGTTGGCATGCCCAGTTCAAAACTTCCTGCTCAAATACCTTGGATTGTCTCTGCCAGACTCCAGACTGAAGCGAGTGGACTTCCAAACACTGATCGACAAATAGAACAAGAAACTGGCAGGATGGAAATCTAAGCTAGTCTCTTGGGGGGAAGGTTAACTCTTGTGCGCTCAGTCCTATCAGCTTTACCAGTGTATATGCTCCTAGCTATCTCACCTCCAAAATGGGTTTTCAAAAAGCTAGGCAAATATATGTGCAATTACCTTTGAACTGGCAATGATGCAGCTACAGGGGGAAAATGAGTGGTTGCTTGGCATCAAGTCTGTAAACCAATGGACTATGGAGGAGCAGGCATCCCAATCTGCAGATCCTAAGCACAGCTCTGAGAATGAGATGGCAGTGGCTCAGCTGGAACAACAACAAACCTTGGCTCAACTTATCAATACCTGAAGATAAGAGGGTCAAGCAATTCCAGGCTGCTACAACCATATCAGTTGGCAACAGAGAGCAGGCTAAGTTCTGAGAGGACAATTGGCTGCATGGTCAGGCACCTAAGACCTTGCCCCAGAGTCTTTAGAATCTCCAGACGCAAGAGAGTGACAGTGAAAACAAAACTGCAAGACAGCCGGTCGATATCAGACATTACCGGAACAATGACAGCTGAAGCATTGCACGAATTTATTAAGCTATGGAAAGTGTTGCAATTAATTCAGTTAGATGAAGGACAGCAAGATAGAGCCATCTGGAAGCTAACAGCGACACAAGAATACACCACGCAATTAGCCTAAAGGTTCCAATTTGAGGGGCAGATCCGCTCGACATTCGAAGACTTAACCTAGAAGACTTGGGCAACACCAAAGTACAGATAATATGCCTGGGTGGGGATCCAAAGCGAATGCTTAACAGCAAACAACTTAGCTAAATGAGATTGGCCTCACAACCCATATTATGTACTGTCCAACAATCAGCCAAAAACAGGTTCACACATCCTTTTAAGATGCACTTACACACTACAGATATGGATTGGGATCTTGATAAGGACCGGCCTGCAGAAACTGCTACCATTAATCACAAACGCCTCCAACCTGGAAGATAGCTTGTATACAACAGTGCAGCAAGTACACCCAGAGCAATGGAAAGGCTGGAACACGTTGATAATTCTAGTATGGTTGTCACAGTGGTGTGTGCAATGCTAGAATCTTCAGAAGACAAGGAAAAAGCTCCGTGGATCTTTACAGAGACACAGTAGGGAAGTGACATGTTGGAAGGAGGCCGGCGCTTGTGGCTTAAGATCTCTCCTGTCCTAGTTGCAACCTTGCTTTGACACGGAGGGTATTGTGCCTAACTCAAAGTTAGGGAATTTTTTCTGCAGAATGCTAGTAGGGCACTGTTGAGTGCACCACTTCTCAGTGCTGTTGTGGCTGATCAGAACATAATTTCAGTTTTGTTCACTTTAGGTGGTAGCGATTTTATCTATTAACTAAACATAAGTTTAGAGCTGTAAATCCTTCTTCCTTTCATCAATGAAAAGCAGAACCTCTGCCTTTCGTCAAAAAAGATATATGACTGACAGCCATCAGGTCAGACATAGTTTATAGTTATTTAAACCAAGAGCGACAGAAAAACAGACAAAATGTCTAAGACATGCTCAGAAAAACTTAAAATGCAAGCAGTTTTGTTAATTGATGCAAGCATCAATATACAAGTGCAGATTACAAATGAAGATTACCTTTGGAAATAGATGAGAAAGGATCTCCACATCCAGTCTATGTATGTCATGACACCCAAAGCTCTTGGACTGCTCCAAAGCAAGCTCCAAAGTTTCCCAGGTCATACATTTGCATTGCATTTGAAGCATTGCATACATGAGATTCAGGAAGCAAAATGTCTTAACTAATCTCTTCATCCATGATGGGCAAAGGCACTTCTCAGATGTATCAAACAACGTGTGAAATTCCTCAAATAGCAAACAGTCACCTGAATTATCATTCAACAAGCAGCCAACAGATTCAACAACACTGCATATCGTACTCATGTTGCCCTGCTCACATGCAATGTTCACCACAGAGGGAAATATTTCCATGAAAACATTTTCCTTTTCCAAACATAGCTTCTGTCTTTTGCTTGAAAATCCGTTTGACGAACTTTGTGTGCTTGATGACACATCCTGCGCATAGCTCCTAGAATGCAAATTAATTGAGGAATACAAACCTTTGGATGAAACATCAACCAGTGGGCTGCTGGGGATTGATAAGAGATCATCCATAATGTCTTGCCAAGCTGAATTAGCTGCGCATGACACTTCTGATGATTTTGATGGCTTAATATTCTGCTCTTGACCTGGCATGCCCACTGGAGGACACTGCTGTGACTTCCTTGTAAAGGGAACGAGAACAATAAACTCCCCATGACTGACAACAACACTGCCAACCTGAGTCTCTAACCGCAACTTAGCACCCTTAATCATGAAAAAAATTGTCATAGTAAGTAAAATTCAGAGGGCTACTTAAAACTGTAGTGTATAATTTGCTTATATATTTTATAAACATATTTTCTCTTAAATCATTTATGCAAACTTGAGCACCAGCCCGAACAGATAAACATCCATCCCTGAAGCACACTACATGGTTAGGCACAAAAATGTTTCAACAATACATGACACAATTCAATATAATACTATAACCATGTGAAATCCGGAAAGCTAACTTCAAACAAAATCTATAGAAGCGCGAGACAAAAGGATTAGATGAATGCACAAACTTGAACAGTATCAGGCATGACTTTGAAGAATAAAACATCATGAACAACAAACTTTGAAGAATAAATCATCATTTACAATAAAACTGCCTCTCAACTCAAAAAAACCAACACTGCATCTCAAATTTGGAAAACAAAATAACTGAGTTGAAGAACAAATGATGCTATGGAGGGACAAATGATTTTGACAACTGCAGGGTGGACATCATCATAACACTAACATCTACAGATTTCAAGCAGAAATCATGCCACTATGGAGAAAATAAATCACAAAACTCTGAACATAATTCACAACAACAGTACATTTTAACCATGTGAATACCTGGATTACTACAACGCACTCATCATAGCATCATCATATAACTACACTAAACAGCACCACATTTCAAATTTCAAACCTCTAATTTGGGTCAAAAATATCCAATCCCAAACAAAATACACACTGTCGCGAAGAAACAATAACTCATGATACCCAACAATCTGATCAGACCAAAGCGAAATGGTATGCACCTTGAGAAAGAGGTGGAAATCGGGGGAGATTTGCGCGGGAGGGAACGAGCTCCGGAGAGCAGCTTTGAGATCCAGGACGGTGGCGGCAGAGGCGAGCTTGACGGTGGTGGATCGCCCGTCGAGGGCTCGGACCTGGAGCTCCTTCTCCTCCGCCATTGCGGGAGACCAAGCCGCCACGGCTTGTGTGAGAGAGAGGTAGGGTTTGGAGTGATGATGGGTGCGTGAGGTTTCAGAACCCGGGCCGGTGGTTTTGGCGCGAGGATATTATGATGGCGGTTCCCTGGTCCGACCCAGCCAAGTGTATATACTGCTAACTCGGTCGGATTCGAGCGTAAATGCGTCTTGTCAAAATTTTCTCATTATTCAATATGCAGATAATATTTTTATAATTTTAAGAAGTTCTTCTAAAGAAATCTTCTTGTTAAAAGTCATTCTGCAGTCTTTTATTTTCTCAACTGATCTAAAAATTAACTTCGACAAATCTTTCTTAATTCCAATATGTTGTGATCCTAATTTGTTGGTCAACTTAATGGAAATTCTTAGATGCAAATTAGACCTTTTTCCTTTTACTTATTTAGGGTTGTCCTTTCGAACTTCGAGACTAAAAGTGTCAGAGTTTGAAGAAATGATAAATAGAATTGAGAAAAGATTAACAGGTTGACATCTCTCTTTTCTTTCGATTGGAGGGACACTAATCTTACTAAATTTGGTTTTATCCTCTTTGCCAATGTTTTATATGAGCACTTTAAAGACTCATAATAAGTTAATTACAAGATTTGATAGAATTAGAAGAGCTTTCTTATGGAAAGATTAAGTTTTTTGTGTTGGTGGCAATTGTTTAGTGGCTTGGTCTAAAGTTTGTAGACCTAAAAAAGATTGTGGATTAGGGGTTATGAATATCAGAGTTCAAAATTTGGTTACAATGCTTAAATTCTTATATAAATTCTTCGATCGAAAGGATATTTCTTGGTCTAACTTATTATGGGATTATTATTACTCTCAAAATTTACCTCAATGGTCTGCGGCCAAAGGATTTTTTTGGTGGAAAGATGTTTTATAAAACATTTCTTTTTTGCAAGGATTATTCAAATGTATCATAGGAAATGGTTCCACTTGTAGTCTTTGGACAAATTTATGGTATTGTAATATTTTATCTTAAGAATGGGTTGAGTTATACTCTTTCACTAATCATGAATTTTCTGTTGAGAATTTTTTTGGCAATGGAAGAGATAGAGGAATCTTTTTTACTTTCTTTGTCTCCAATTGTGTATCAACAATTTCTTTTTTATCCCAACTTCATCAAAGTTTTCAGCATGGTGGGAGTGATAAAGATGAATGGATTTTTTTTGAAGGCTGAAAAGAAGATTTTTAGAACAGAAAAGGTTTATAAGGCAATTGTGGGTCATTGGGAAGAACATTCAGTATTTAGAAATTGTTGGAAAAATAGTTGTATTCTCAAGCAAAAGATTTTCTTATGGGTTTTCCTTCATGACAGATTGAATACAAAAGATTTACTTATGAGAAAACATTTCTATGTGGACAATCATGATTGTGTTTGTTGTCAGAATAATGTTTCAGAAACTCAAGCTCATTTATTCTTTCATTGCCCTTTTGCCATTGCCTGTTGGAGGCGCATCAGTATTTCTTGGACTTTTGATAATAATTTCTGGGACATGTTAATATGGGAAAAAAATCAATTTAAGGAAATTGAAGATTTTTATTGGGAAGTGGTGATCATGGCTCTTTGGAATCTTTGAAAAAATAGAAATAACATTATTTTCCAAAATCATTTAGGGGCAATAGCGGATTGGTTGAAGAATTTCATTTCTGACTTAAGTCTTATTTTATTCAGAATTAAACCAGCTTTTAAATCTAGTTTAAATAGATGGTCTGATCTTTTGTCATTTTCTCTTTTTCTTCTTTTGGTTTTGTTTGTAACTTTTCATTATCTTCTTGATAATATATCTCTTACAGTAGGACTTTCCTACTGTTTCTTCTAAAAAAAATAGATAGTGTAAGTTTGCCTTTTTGATTGCAGACATGGCAATAAGGACGACGATGACAAAATACTTTTAAAAATATTTTAAAAAGATACTGGAATATCATTATATCCTTTGATAAAATTAATGTTGTTGTTAATTCAATCATGATTTAATAGTAATTTAGTGTTTTCATATTAAAAATTTTGTTGATAGCTCCACTGTAGTGGTGAAAAAGCACATGAGGCTTTGTTTTTACAGAACCGTTATTTTTTACAGTTGTTTTGTAACAAACACAGGTAAAGAATTTTCCCAAACAAATACATTAGATAAACAGTTTAAAATTTTTGTTTCTGTTGGACACACGACATTTCTAAACATAACATTTATTGCATATAGTGTAAAAGATGTATTATGTAGCTATATGATGTAGTTTTAATAGGTTGAGTTCAATTTTAGGTTTATCCATAAAATAATATGAAGTTAAGGTTAAACATATCGTCTAGTTTAAACAAATTAAGGGATTTCAATAAATTTTGTATCCTCTCACCCCCAATTTATGTGGCTTGTTGCTCTCTCATCCTCCCTCTTCACTCTCTTAACAAATAATCCTAATTTTTCTCAAATAACTTTTAATCTTACCAAATAAGACAACTTATAAGATTTATAATTTGATAAGTTTAAGTTCAATTAAACATACCTATGAAGCTTTTGTAAATAATTGTTTATTAGGTGTGGGTGCTATTTTTTTTACAGACAATTTTAAATAGTATTTTGTCTAGATATTGTATTTTTTGCATGTACACCCCTCGATTGTTTCATGTCGCAATGTGAAAAAGTGCTCCAGACTTTGTTTGGAAGTGGAAAAACTTAGGAATAACTGAAAATTTTAAAAATGTGCACCATCTGAAGTATTGCATGATATAAAAGAACTAAAGCCTCCTTTGTTAAAAGGTGGGTTATGTGTTTAATTCATTAAACACTTATGTAATGTTATTTTAACCTAGTCAAAAAATTTTAACCCTCATAACCCAAGATTATGCCAACCCAATAAAAAAATAGAATAAATTAACCCAACTAACTTTATACATCTTTTCATTATATGCCCATATAAAAATTGAATAAACAAGTTGGATCTTTCTATCTCCCTATAATATTGTGGGCAAATTTGTACATTTCATATCAAATCAATTTAACCCAACTAATCTATCGATCTATCTATCTATATCTACACTTATTACTAATTACAGACTATGTAGGAGCTCTCATGTTAACCGAAAAATACAAGAAATACACACGTTAATCAAGAAAAAAGATTTGGCCATCTATCTGGTGGCATTGAGTTATAACGACTCAGATTTCAAATATAGGGAGAAAAAAAGAAAATGATCTAAACCATCCACCCAGTGGTCTTGAATTATAACGGCTTAGATTCATAATCTTCTATTTAAAAAAGAAAAAATATCTAATCCATCCGTCTGGTGGTCCCAAGTTATACGACATGGATTTAAAATCTCAATTGGCAAGGTATTTTTCCAAAATAAAGTTTGATATAAATTTAGAATTACAAAATTATTGAGGGATTGCCTCAACACGTGAATTTGTTTGTTAGTGGAGAAACACGTTTGGGAGAAGAAGACATCGAGAACAGCACAAGATTACAAAGACAAGTGGTTTTCACAAGTTTGGGCAGAGTCAATCTTACCCTACATCCTGGGACACTATCTCGATGCTTTATAGTGGAGCAAAAAGGTCCAGAGACGTCCTAACTATACTGTAAAAAGGAATAACGTGATAGCTAAGCGTGGGGCAAGAAAGTCGGTCCTTAGCCGAGCACTGCAACGGTTACAAGAGTGCTAAAACAGACAAACTCCTGTTCTCGAGTGATGGAAAACTATGTGGATATATAGAGTTTGATTAAGTGATTTCTTTTGCACCACCTAATCCCCCCTCCCCCAGTTATTTAAGGTAGGGTGGTTGCTTTCATCTCTTGAACAAACGGGATTCGGTTTGGTGGGATTGTAGTGATACCTATTAATTCTGTTGAGATTGTGCTGGATTCAGGCGCTAAATAAGGTGACAAACCTTTTTTTGCAATGGATCCAAAGATTTGAACTGATTTATTTGGTTGACAAGTAGAACCGCATTGTCAATGATTTAGTGAATTCTTTGGTCAGATATTCGCCACGTGTACGGTAATGATGAATTTTCCCATCAGTTAGCCCCTAGCCTAAACTCTAGCTGTTACGTTGGACACAGGCGACGTCGAACGGCTAGGATTGAGGCTAGTATTTGAACCAACGGTCGAAGTGAAGCGACACTTTAGTGGAACGATGCCAACGGACAAGCACCAGCAGCTGAAATGTTAATTGTCGCATCAGGAGAAAATGAGCGGTGATTTTTGGCGATCGAAGTGTCATTTGGTGCCTTAGAAAAGGAGGTTTAACCACTCATTGTTTGGATCTTTCTCTTGTTCCTTCAAAAAAAACTTCCTTCTTCATTCCTCACGCTTATGCAACTTTTGCATTAATATTTTCACACAGCCGCAAGAATGGACAAATTTGGAGTTTCTGAAGTGGATGAGATCCTGGTCCGGAAAATGCAAGCCAAAGGCATCCTTTAGGAGGATGTCGTGGTACGCATACCGAAGGAGAGCATCTCTTCTTCCAATGATGGGGAGATTGTGGTTTTTGAGCACTACCTGTGTTCGGGATGATTTCCTGAGTACAGGTTACTGTTAGAGATCTTGGACTACTTTGATTTGCAGTTGGTCAATTTGACCTCCAATAGCTTGCTGTTGCTCGCAGGCTTCATCTTCCTCTGCGAGGACTATGTCGGCCACTCAACAATGCTCAAGTTTTTTTTGCAGCTTCTTCCAAGTACAAGCGGTGAACAAAGTGACGATTATCAACTATAGCGACATCGGGCGGTTCTATATCCGCCTAAAGGACAAACCGATGTTGTTCTTGTTCCCTTAATCAAGCTTCAGGGATCACTCTTGCCCCTGAAGAAAGAAATGGTTTTATGTGAAACCACTACCGAGCACATGGCTCTCCTTTGGCTTGGAGGCTATTAGATCCTGTGAGCGGAGCACCAAGAATGTGATCCTTAGCAAAGGAGGAGAAGTTTCCGCAGCGGAGCTGAAGAAACTGGCAATGGTGGCACTCACCATGTGGGTCGCAGCGGTGGAGTACACTGAACGCCGAGTATGTCCACTGCAAAACATTCCCAAACTAGTGACCAACATCTTCGTTTGTTGGGACATGAGCTTCGCGAGCCCCACCGTGCTCCCTCGTTAGTGACCAATATAAATTTGAACTTTCAAATTTTGAATTATTTAATGTAGGATATAAATTTAGAAATTAAAAACTTTTTTTCTATTTTATTAATCTATCTATATCTATCTTGATATTACTAAACATAATAAGATGGAAATTCCCATGTTAACTTGGAGAAAAATAAAAAGATTCAATATTCATTCATCAGGAGAACTGTAGTTAGTTTGATTCTATCACAGTTACTAGATTGAATCCTATATTATGAAGAATTTGATTATATTACAGTTCCTACAGTATGAAAATATGTCTTTCCTACATCCTAAGTTATAACATTGTGTATTTAAAACCCCATTTGGCGAGGTATTTTTCAAAAATAAATTTTGATATAAATTCAGAATTTAAAAAAGTAAAACAAAATTCAAAATAAAAATAGGAACAAATAAAAATATGAATGGCTATGGTACAACCATTTTTTTATCAACTTCTATTTTTTTGTATATAAGAGTTATGAGTATCTTATCCCCACCTAAATTTATTGTATGTAAGAGTTATGGGTAATAGCCCACCCAAAATTTTTTTTGATTATAAGAATTGTTAGCATCTTAGTCACACTCTAAAAAAATTTCCAAAAAAGTATTTTGCAAAGATAACCAAATAAAATAAAAATTAGGATAACCAAATTAGGAACTTCATAGGAATTTTGGAGAAAAGAAACATCCACTCTCAATAGATGTGGGATTTCGTCCAAAATTCCAGTGGAATTCTTGCATTTTCAAACGTACCCATTTGGACCACAATCATCATTGACCGAAGTTATGACATTGGCTCCCATAGATGTCATGGAAAACATAGAGTTGTATTCCCTGATGTTTTTGAAGAAGTGCAAAGACAGTGAAGCATTGTCAGCTGTAAGTAAAGCCAAGATAGGCTCAAGAGGCAATTAGTACGCAAGCAAGCTGATACTCCGCCCCTACAACATAAAGAATATTGTGGACAAGATGTATGACGCTCTCTTCGAATTCGCTTCTAATACCAAAATAGAGCACCACAATATTGACAAGTATAAACAGGATCACCAAGATATATAGGCGAGAAAACCATACCTAAACTAAAGCAAAGACTAGGCAAGAAAGCAGCAATGTGAGGTAGGGACACATGGCAACAAACACTGCAGCAGTGTAGGGTAGGAAAAGATGGAAGAGATAAAATGTGACCAGCGAGTCAAACTTATGGGTGTGAGTGTTGTGCGCAGAATCAATAGGATGTACTGCCAAAGACACAAAAAAAAAAAGCAGTACTGAGCAAGCCATAAACAAAGGAGGCAAGCATGTAGGAAACCGAAAAGAATTCTATGGCTTACCGATGTCACTAGTGAAGGGGGGTGGAGGAACAGCAGGCGACGGCGATGATGCAGAAGCATGATCAGATGGAATAGAATGGGCGGCAGCAACTACTGGATCAGCGGGAGAGAAAATGTTATATAAAACCAAAAAGGAGCAAATGTAAGACGATGAGGTAGCGATGATACACGGCTACAACATGTTGAATAGAAAAGGCTATTGGGAAACCTGGGTGTCATGTCCGCTGCAAAGCTAGCCTATGCTGACAGTGCGAGTCCGCTGCCAACGCTAGATTGGGATGCAGGAAGTGGACGGGGAAGAACGGCCACGCGAGCAACGGTGCACGCGAACAGTGTTGCACAATTGGCCATCCATAGGCAGCAGACGTAATTTATGCGACCATAATGTTCCTGGCTGTCTCTTGCAAATTTTTTTGCATCAATGTCCTCACAAGAGCACTGCTATCATTGATCGAATGTTAGTTCAGAGAATGAAGTCGAAGAAAGAGAGACAGACTCGATCGAAGTGCATGGACTTTACATAAGTTTTATGAGGACAAATAAACACAACGGTAGAGTATTGGAAAATGCGTGCAATATTTTGCCGTTAAAAATAGATGATCCTAGGTATTTAGAGTCTCATATCTGTAGGTAAAATACCTCAATGCCTCATCCTAATAGAAAATGCAACAACACGATACTATGCTAAAGACCCTGGTTGCACAAACCAAAAGACTAGGAGGTAGCTGTCACCAGTAGAGAATTAGTAACTCCATTCTAAGGGGAAAATGTTTTTTCTTTTACAAATAGAATAGATGAAAAAATTAATCCGTTGTAGCTATCACATCTGGTCAGGGTGTTGCAGGGACAGGACTCGTTGTGATAGTAGCGGAAGAGGAGACGTTGTGGGAGCGCCGTGACCAGACCATGGCAGGTCGAAGACGAGGTGGTCGGGCCGTCCGGAGTGGTTGACGACATGTTTGGTCAAGATCGGGCGAGGACAACGACCAAAATTGGATGAGCGTGAGACGACGTGGTTGTCATGGGATTTTCCCCAGAAACAATGCAGATGAAGAAATGAATTCCAAAATTGATGCAGTACAAACCTGCGGCTGGAGCAGTTGAAGGAGGCCTTGGTTGACATGAGGGGGCACGACCAAAATCGATAGGGCCGCACCTGTCGTGATTGTGGTTGAAGGTGAGCGGTAGTAACTCAAAGGGAGGGTATATTCATGAATCTTGGTCAACATGGGGCCCCCACGTGGACCAAGCATTTGTTCAAAGACTGCAAACGGCACAAGGACGTCCACCCGAAGCAACGACCATCCCCATGAGCATCTTAGAGGACATCTCCTCAATGACAAGCTGCTGCAGTGGGTGGAACCGCAATAGCTCTAGTAAGCATAATCAGTGAGGAACAACCAGCGACGAATCAAGCAAAACAGAAGCTGTCCGTGGACAACAATCCAATGAAGATGCCAAAATGTGTGATCATAGTCCAACGTTAGCGAACACCACATCGTATACCAAGCTGATAAAACTAAGCAATCACCTAAAAGTCGACGACAATGGGCGAAACAAAATAGCAGATCAATGCACACGCAATTTTTCAGCTCCAATTAGCAAGACCGCAGAGCACAACATGAGAAAATATAAGCAACATCGAGTACTCTGAAGCAAATAACGGCAGTTAAGCAGTAAATGTAGCAAAAACACTCATGCAACGAGCAGAACAGTTCCCTCATTAGTGAGCAATGAAGGCAAACAATTATTTGTGTGTAATGCAATGAGCTGTTCAATGAAGCACCACATGCATGACACTAATCGAAAAGCAGCACAGATAACATGGCGGCATAAAAAATAACATATCATCAATCGACAAAGTCAAAATGGAAAACACTGATCCATAGGCAAAACGAACAGTAACAAAGAGGAATCATACCAGGAACACAGAAGCAACACATGAAAGACGAGGAAAAATGATGGCAACAGATCGGTGGCAGAAGAGCCGACGAAAAAGAGGAATGCACAAAAAAAAGCAAAGGAGAACGAAAATGACCCAAGGAAAAAGCAAAAAAAGCAAGACCGGCGACGTGCATGAGCACGGGCCGGGCAAGAAGTACCTGAAGAACTCACCATAAGGCAGGGCGAATGGCAGGAGACGAGAATGCAGAACGCAGCAGCACCGGAAGCAGAGCAGAGCAAAAGAGAGCAAACCACAAAGACGGCGAAGGCAACGCAAGCACGGCGGCAATATTAGCGAGTAAATCAAAGGCGAACACCTCGGGATTCCGGACAAAGGCAGGTACGAAAGCCACCCACTTTCGTATAGAAGGAAATCCACACCGTCAAACCAAACGATTGAACAATCAGAACGAAGGGAACGACGCCAATCAATACAGTTCACCTGCCAGGACACGCGGACCAATCGCAGACGTCAAAACAGGCGATCGAACGAACCAAGGAAAAGAACGACATGGCTGAATCAGCAACGCCGGACATGGAAGGCAACAACCCATTGAGGTGGCACGATCACAGCGGCCAACAAAATAGATCGAACGGGCGAGGGAAAAAAGGCGACGTGGCGCAACCAGAGAGAAGAAATAATGAACAGTAGTAAGTTAATGGGAGACAAAATATTATATATGATAGATTAATAGGTTCACATTAGCAATCTCAAAAAACTACAAAATTGATGGACAGTGATGATAGTTGTAGCAACTTCTTGTATTAAAACCACTTCACACACACATATATGCGTGAGACATTAACTACATATTTGAGTATCTGGATAAGGATTGGATACTGAAATATGTAAAGTGCAGAGTTCTTGTCACAAAACTTTCTCTATCGCCAACGTAACTCCCACCATAAACCTCCTTGAGTGCTATGAGTGCCATGCAATCATTTATGTCAAATCTTTATCAACTACATCAATAAATTGTTGGACTTATAGACTAGATAAACTAATGTATGCAAGTTTATGGATCCGTAGAGAAGATTTTAAAGTTTATGAGTGAGACAAGTTTAAAGATATGGAATATAATTTAATTTTTTCAAAAGTGGGTTATTTAAAATAGTACTTCACGAGGCACGTGATTGAGACGAGACGACTAATCAAAAGATATACTGAAAACACAAAGATAAAATAAGTGAATTTTAAAAATACATCACGTGAAAGATCAAGGGAGAGATTCCTTCTCCATTGGAATGCGTAAGATAAATGGCTTGGCTTTAATAAGACAAATGGTCAATGGAGCTAGTTTATATAGAACTAGAACTAGAGGCAGTAAGCACTAAGCAAGTCGCTCTTCCAGTGGAGTGGTAGCTCGCAGCCTCACACACACCCCAACGCCATGGCTTCTCCAGTGCCGTTCAAGACGCTAGAGCAAGAGAACAGCGAGCAGTGCAACGACAGCGCGTCCCAGCTTCGTCAGGAGCTTGAAGGCTTCATATCTACCCTCCCGTGGAGGCCGTTCGGCGCGCGCCGGCGCGTGAGGAGCTACGAGGGCGCGTGGTGGAACGAGGCCGTCCTGCCGGCCATCGTCGCCCTGCGGCGCCGCTTCGCCCCGCGCCCCGATGACGTCCTCCTCGCCAGCTACCCCAAGTCAGGCACGACGTGGCTCAAGGCGCTGACCTTCGCTGTCATGACCCGGTCCCACCACCCGCTCTCCGACCACCCCCTCCTCCGCCTCAACCCCCACGATTGCGTGCCCCTCATCGACGAGCTCTTCGGCGACGGCCGCAGCTCCAGGCTGGAAGCCATGCCATCGCCAAGAATCCTAAACACTCACATGCCGTACTCAGCGTTGCCGGAGTCCGTCACCGGAGCAGCCACCGCGTGTAAGATCATCTACATATGCAGGGACCCCAAGGACACGGTCGTCTCGATCTGGCACTTCATCAACAATTCCGAGCCGGACGACGACAAGAAGATGCCGTTCGCCGACCTCCTCGCTGCAGTCTACGACGGGGCCGTTCCATCCGGGCCCATCTGGGACAATGTTCTCGGGTACTGGCGCGCGAATGTGGCGCGGCCGGGCAAGGTGCTGTTCTTGAAGTACGAGGAGATGCTACGGGACACGGTGGCGCACGTCGAGAGGCTGGCGGAGTTCGTCGGGCGGCCGTTCTCGGAGGAGGAGAAGAATGCGGGCGCCGTCGAGGCGGTCGTGGAGCTGTGCAGCTTCGAGAGGCTCAAGGGGCTGGAGGTGAACAAGACGGGGACGCAGGGGAGCTTCTTCAAGTTCTCCAACGCGTCCTACTTTAGGAAAGGCGTCGCCGAAGACTGGAGGAACCACATGACGGAGGAGACGGCGGCGCAGTTCGACGGCTTCTTCAGGGAGAAGTTCGAGGGGTCCGGGCTGACAATTTTGTGATGAAGCAATCTCATACTTCGATGATCTAGGAGTGTTGGAAGGTCAATGGAGGCCCGTCCGATCTGCAATGGACCTTCAAATCAATGGATCATGTGAGAGGTTTACGCTTGAGTTATCTATTATCTATTTTGAGATCTCCCTACCACCTAGTGTTGTTTATTTGTGCTGGCCGGGCCGCCACGGTCCGTCGGACCAGTTGCTTAGGCCGTACCGTATCAGATCGGGTTGTGTTGTTATTGTGTCAGGTTAGGTTGACCCAGCAACTCTGCAGAGAGGTTCGGCATAGCATGATAGCTCGTACGTCGCATTTCATGTAAGGCCGGCACAAGCACAACTCATTTCAAATTTTAAAATTATTTTTAATGCACTAAAATTATTTAAAAATTAAATAAATAATTAAATATTTGAAAACTATTGAAAAAATAAAAAAATCTAGTACATACATTTAAAATTTTAACTCAATCCAACCCAACCATTTCTCTCAATTTGAGATCAATCTATTTCTCAACTCATTAACAACTCATTTCTCAATCAATTTCAACTCAAATCTAATACATCTATTTAAAAAAATTAAATATATAATGAGTGAGGAAGGAAATTATATGAGTCCAAATTATATTATGGACTTCAATCCAAAATCAATCCAATATCAGTTCAATATCAATCCATTATAATTTAAAGTTTTCCACCCCAATCTAATTCAATCCAACTCTTTTTGAAACCAACCTTATCTTGTTTCTTAATCTATTTCAACTCATCCAAAACTAATCTATTTTACACCCAATTCATTTAATCTATTTCAATCCAACTTATTACCACTCTTAATCCCGTTAGTATCTAACAACTACTAACACATCTAGCTTGGTAGGCCACATACCGTTCGAGGACGTGGACGACGTGCCGGTGCGCCCTCTCGAGGAGTACGACGACATTATCTGCACCCTGCCGCCTGAGCCCAAGCCGAACATGCGGTGCCCTGGCTTTTCTTGGTAGTCGTTAGCTTTCGTCTTGTGTGTTAGTTACATGGTTGTGTTGTGTTCACTTCTATAGGGGAGTTGAAGACTAAAATCTGTTGTTTGTTCTGGGCTGTAGCGTGTCATCCTTTTTATTATGAATTATGATGGACATGGGTCAATCTTCCATTATGATAAATAGTTGGGTAGAGCTTGCATGGCTGACGCAGACAATAGAAAGGTTACAAGATAATTCTCAGTTCTACCAATATAATCTTTGAAAATTATCGTAATAACCCATAGCTACCTATGATGGGACTTGAAATGTGGACATTTTCCTGGTGAACTGTGTGCCTCACAATTGGTGGGTGGAATCTATATGTATTTGCATCTATCTATACATCTGCTTTTCATTAACAACCTGCTGTTTTCTGATTTTTATTTTATAAGAAAATGTAGCAACAAAAAAGCGTCAGATCAATTGATAAAGAAAACCAAACACAATAAGTGAAACCATGAGTAAATAGAAAACAACACCAAAAAATTTCTCATGACGTTGTAATCGGCAAAAACTTATACGCTTTCCGGTTCAAAATACTCGTCATATATATATACTGTTCAAATTTTTATAACTTTCACCACTAATATTTCTTAGAATAATTATTTGGCATTTAGGTTTATGGGCACTACACAAAAGGAATTAATGGTTCTTCAAATTCTCAAAAAAATTTAAAAAGTTAGAGCAATAGAGAGAGTTATATTATAAAACCCTACAAACTATAACTCCATGATTTCTGTAACAATGCGGTCTTCCTCCACCTTGTATGAGAATGACTGTCCAAGAAACTGTGCTAACTTCTTAACATTGTGAATTGGATCTTGTAGCATCTCTTCATACTTCAGGAATAACTTCTTAACATTGTGAATTGGGCGTCGCCCGCCAGGAACACGTCGCCTGGGCGCGGCGCGAAGCGCCGCTGCATGGCGATGATGCCCGGAACGCAGTACTGCTGCATCCATGCCCCCTGGTAGCAGCGCAGGTCGGGGGCCTTTGACGGCAGGGCGGCGACGATGTCGTCGTACTCTTTGGGAGGGCTCATCGGCACGGTGTCCTCGTCGACCTTCTTGAAGGGGACGGGGCCTGTGGAGGGAACGGGAAGAGAAGAATAGCCCATAGTGTGATGCACGTCTGAACGTGTAATGGTTCTATTCACCAACGGACGTTGTTTTAAGGAATTGTGGAACACATATGTTGTGGGAGGCCATGGCTGGTACCATCAAGCACGTGTGCTTACACAGAGCTCTAAGCCTCTAATGGCACTTGGGCCCGGACAGCTAGACAAGATGACCGCCGAAATAAGAGATGGTTCCGTCCTTGTCAAGTAGTGCTCCCATGGCTTTAATTGTTGGATTGGCTCATGTCGACGAGTGACGACGGTTCTGTGTAAGTTTCGTTCTGCATAAAGGACGTTCAATTTTGGGCCGTATTTATGAAACTCTCATTATCCTCTTAAAAGAGGATATGTGAATTCATTACTTTAATTATCTGATTATTATGTTCATCAAATCTATATTATAGGATGTTAAGAATGAAATATTACAATAAAAATATTAATAATGTTATTTTCTCTAATCAAATTGATCGTATCAGTATTGAAACTGGTCGTGATCATATCAATTCAAAACTGATAATATCAAGATCGAGTCATTACATTCGACAAACTGATATTCACCCCTGCATCGCGACATGTCACTTGTCAAATCGTCGAGACTCGACGTGTTGATGTGGTGGGTTATTTTTATAAAATACGGCAATTTTAGATTATTTTTGTAATTATTTTTTTTTGAGTTATTTATAAAAAAAATATTCTAGGAAACGGAGGAGGGGGCAAGAATTTGACAGGAGCTGCTGCAGGAGTTGGTTGCTACAGACGTCAGACGTTGAAACTTGCACTGAGAGAATTCTGGTGTCCGTTGCAGCATTGTTACCTTGGAACTTGCTACTGCAGAGAGGAGGAAACTAGAGGGAAGCCTCCATCATCGAATTCAAGGAACTTGCTACTGCAGTATTTTGTTAGCAAATTTAACAACAAAATACGTCAGTCAAATTCAAAAGGAAACCTCCATCATCGAGAACAAGTCTTCTTAAGCCCAGTTCCATAAAACACCTCGAATTTGTTGAACCAAACAGGCATGCATAAGTTTCGAAATTGGATTAGTCCAAACAATCTACTAACTCTATCCAACCACATCATAGAGCAACTTCTAGTCATTGGAGTACTGCACTGATAGTCTAATATAACACACAACTTGGTCTTTTTTTAAAGCATAATACAGATGTGCTATTTCATTTCCATAAAAGGGCAAGCGGGAATATACAATATCACAAATTGGTTACATCAAAATTGGCTCCAATTTGTCCTTCAGAATATGTTTACAAATCTCCTGTCAAATAATACAATGATTTCTTATCCTAGATCCACCATTGTGTGTGTGTAATGATTGCATGGAGCTAGAGCTTTGCATTGGAGGCAGCACAACATTTTGTATTTTTGCATCACGCAATAGATAGGATTGTCAAAGAATCAAGTTCAAGTAAGTTCAGATAGACTATATTTAAGTTGAGTTTGTTGAAATTAGGATTCGAAATTGAAGTAAAGTTTGAATTCAGCTCCAAAAAAAACTCTAATATGTTCGAGTTCAACTCGTCTGAGCTGGAAAACAGTTCAAAACTCATAAAAAAATGGTGTTAAAGCCGGAGCTAACTCAAGCTTGGCTTCACTTACACCCAATAGCCAGCCTACAATCAAACAAACTACAAGTTCCTCATTAATTCTTTGATAAACATCAAACAAAGTTTAGCATAATACAATAAAACTAGATTGGAAAAACTTATTCGAGTTTATTTGAATTAAGCTCGGTGAAGCAAGTCCATTGTTATTCATAAATGGGCTATTGGGCCAAGTTTGGGCTGGTTAGCCCGGTACCCAAATTTCCGATATGCTCTATTCCAGTCGGGAAGGTCGGAACTTAAGACGGACCAGAATGCAATCTCTCCTAATTAAAATGTCATTAAGAAAAAGATGTTGCATATCAACAAAATTTACCTCGTTTCAAAGAGCTTCCTTGGTTCTACGATTTTGATAATTGCATCAATTAAAATTATGACTATATTTTAAAATACTTCCAACATTAACCACAACATAACTCCAAAATTTTTAACATAAACAGTAAATATCATATTATCAAAATACCAATCAACAACATAAAACCCTACACAAATATTCATAACAATATAGCTTACAACACACTATCCACACAAATATTCTACTTAACCATTAATAATATAATTACAAATGTCTTTAACAAAAAAATTATCACATTTCAACAAAATTTACCTTTTCCTGAAGAGTTTCGGAAGATCTACAACTTTGATGATTACAAAAACTAAAAATTATAACTAATTTTGAGATATTTGGAACTGAAAAATGAAATATGTGTGTGTTGAGAGAGTGAACAGGGGGGGGGGGGGGGAGACGAGAGAGCATGGCGACTCGACAAGCCTCAGCACCCACATGTATTTTTTCTGAATTATTTTAAAAAATTAGGAGCCAGCCAGTCGTCGGCGCCATCAGAGCAACGTACAAAAACGTGTTGCTGTGCAACTTTCCAGTTGGCAATTCTTCTCTATAAAAATATTCGCTACTGTGCGTGACAGCCATCATCTACCACCACATATTAATCTATAAAAAACTCACTTTTGGATATAAAAGCTCGTTCTTCGCTCCCCGTTACAGCGTTACCTCAATGGCCGCTACTAACCCATTCAGTCTTGTATTTGGAGGCCCCGTCCCGTTCAAGGACGTGAAGGGCGACGACGGCGTTCCTGCTCGCCCTCTCGAGGAGTACAACGATATCATCGCCGCCCTGCCGCATGACCCCACGATAAATTTTCGGTGCTACCAGGGCGCCTGGTTTTTAGAGCACAGGATCCAGGGCATCATCAGCATCCAGCGCCGCTTCACGCTGCGGCCTGGCGACGTTCTCATCGCGAGCGTTCCAAAGTCCGGCACCACGTGGCTCAAGGCCCTGGCCTTCGCCACCATGGCGCGCGGCACATACACGCTCGATGAGCACCCGCTTCTCCGCCTCAACCCGCACGACTGCGTCCCTCAACTTGACGAGATCTTCTCCTGCGGGCAGGAGGCCAAGCTGGACGCGCTGCCGTCCCCGAGGCTCATGAGCACGCACATACCCTACCCCATGCTGCCGGCGTCGGTCACCGACAGCTCCAATTGCAAAATTGTCTATATCTGCAGGTAGCCGAAGCTCCATCTGTAAGAGTGCATATTTTATATGAATAACTTTTTACAAAAAATTATAAATCTGAGTATTTCAAAAAATTACAAAAATAATTTTATTTAACATACGATTGAGTTTGAACATGATACGTGACAATAAAAATACGGCAAACCTATTTCGCGGAGAGAAAAATCAGGAAAAAAAAAACCAGATGAGTCCAAAAAATTTTCAAATTTTTTATTAATTTAGATTCGAAGTTTTGTATAGAAAAATTTTAATTTTTTCAACATCGATATCTTTTGATCTATAATTTGGATTGATATTCCGTTTGAATCGATAGAATTGTGAAGTCAAAATAATCAGATCAATACAAACGGATTATCAATCAGAACTACGTATTACAAGTTGTGTGGCAACTCAAAAGATATGTAGCTCCAGTTAATATCTTGTGATATGTAGTTCTGATTAATAATTCGTTTGTGTCAATCTGATCATTTTGGTTTCACGATTTCACCGATGCAAATAGATTGTTAATTCTAATTATAGATCAAAAAATATCAATATCAGAAGAATTGAAATTTTCCTATACAAAATTTTGAATCAGAAATAATAATAAAAAAATTGGAATCATACAGCCGCACTCCAGACTGCTTTTTTGGTCGGTTTTTCTCTGCCGCACACTGTTTGTACGACATAGAGTTTTGTCGCATTTTTACTACCACGTGTCACATTCAGATTTAACCATACTTCTAAAAAGGGTTATTTTTGTAATTTTTTGAACACTGGGTCAGATTTACAATTTTCTTTTTTTAAAAGGTTATTTATATAAAATATTCCAGTAAGAGTGGAAGCTTTCTCACTCTTGGATCTAACTCCTATATAATTTACTTCTTCCTCTACTTAGTTTCTCCGATTACGTGTGGGCGGGTGATAGTGTTGAGTACAAATTAGCTAGCCCAAGTCTGACTAGGCTTGTCCCATATGGTAGTCTAAACCCAATGTCTGACTTGAAGATACTTAGGTTTAGACAGGGAACATGGACGGATAGAGAATATGGATGGTAGAGGAGATGATGGTGGAGTTACCAATTGAGTAAGAAGAGGTGACTAGTAAGGGGAGGAGTGGTGATGCTTGTGGATGTTGGCGGTGACACATGGGTGAGGCGGGTCTATAGTATTAAGGGACGAGAGATAGGTAGATGTGTTAGTAGAGTAGGGCGATGAGGGAGGAAAGGTAGGGTGAGGTATGTAGGATGTGGAATTTAGATCAAGGGAGAAAAAAAATGATATTTTTAAGAATAAAATGTAGTTTTCCTGAGTCATTTTCATTTTTTTATTATATTAACCAATGCAACATAATTCGAAGATTTGTTAATCTTTGAAACGCGAATGTCGAAAATGAACTTAAAGCTGATAGAAAAGTTCAATTGTTGTTTTTATTTGTTGTTGTATGGCAGGGAGCCAAAGGATACGGTGGTCTCTTTGTGGCACTTTGACAAGGTTCGAAGTCAATTATCATTTTCTGACATCTTTGAGCTCACTTGCAAGGGCATATCATTTGGAGGCCCTATGTGGGATCACATGCTTGGGTACTGGAATGCGAGCAAAAGAGATTCAAAGAAAGTGCTATTTTTGAAGTATGAGGAGATGCTGCAAGACCCAATTCACAACGTCAAGAGACTAGCACAATTCCTTGGGCGGCCGTTCTCGAAGGCCGAGGAGGAAGTTGGGGTTGTTGCAGACATCGTGAAGCTTTGTAGTTTTGAGAAATTGAAGTCTCTGGAGGTCAATAAGATAGGTTCACACGGATTATTTTTAAAGTTCCCACATGATTCATACTTCAGGAAGGGGGCGGTGGGAGACTGGGTGCATCATATGACACCAGAGATGGCACGACGTTTGGATGCAATCATCCTAGAGAAGTTCCATGGATCAGGGCTCACTTTCACATAATCCTCCTAGAAGAGATGACTAGAATGCTCATCTGAAAGACGTAGACAACTAAGAGATTGCACTGTGTAATCTCTGTTATAGTGGAACTTGAAATTTAGATCTATATAAGGAGAACCAAGTGCCTTGCAACTAGTTTGTGTAATCTATATATGTATCTATGTATGCATTTGCTTTCACCAAATAATATGTTGTGTTTCGAATGCTTATTTGTTAGAAAATTTAGCAACGAAAAGCGTCTGCCAAATTCAAAACGAAACAAACATAAAAGGCATGGTCAGAAGGAATAACTATAAATAAAAAAGCAAGAATTATTCACGGAATTTAGAACCAAAAAACCATATCACCAAGAACAAAACCTTCAAAAATCCGACTCCCTATGAAACCCAAACAATCTACTAGTTATATCTAACTACATCATCGTGCAACTTGCGACCATTGGATTACACCACCGTTAAGACACATGTATATAATTTGTCCATCTCAAGATGTTTCTGTCTGCCTCTCAAATGATACAATAATTTTTGTCCTAGATGATCCTCTTTGTGTGTGTTCAATGGCAACATTGAACTAGAGCGACACCTCGAGCAACGTCAAATTTTGTGATTTTTGCATCTCTTAATAGATAGGGTCGTCAACAAGTCAAATTCGAGCAAATCTAAGAAGGCACAATTCAAGCTCAAACACATTAAAACTAGGATCCGAACTCAAATTTGACTAAAAAAAATTCGATATATTCGAATTCAGCTCATTTAAGCTCAACAACATTGCGATATTAACATTTAAACTTGCCACGAAAACAATGTGATGCCAAAGTTCACCACTCTTGCTCTGGGACCTCTTGACCTCTGGTAAGTAAAAAGACAGGTGCTTAAGCAGAGTTATGCAGTGGACCTAGAAAGACCTTTAATGGGAGGTGCCACAACGATAAAAACTATGCTATTGTGTGCACGGGTGAGAACTATATTGTAGGATGCCACCATGGTCTGAGCACACGCTCCTGCATGTGCACAAAGTCATGTGGAGATGTCCCACGTCCGCCGCCTCCAGATTTACCGCCACCGGCGCCAACCCACCGTCGGACGACCCACCACCGGGAGGAGCCGCCACAATCCCTGACTGGCACATCTCCAACAAGGGCAGGAAGAAGGTAGCCGGCAAAGGTCTAGAGTATGCCTGAGGAGCTGAACATTTCAGTGTATGCTGTAGGAGTACTCCCTCATGGTTCATGAATGCATCCATGTTAAGAGAGGTGGTTTTAATTTAGTTGATGGTAAAGGAATTGTAAAAAATAATGACATCTATGTCTGATCTCTAGTTGTTTGTTCACAATTATTGGATTCAAATACAAACCTACGATGGAAACTGGCAGGAAAGCAATACAAACAATATGATGGCACCGGGACCGGGGGACCCCAAGTGAAAGAGGAGACAGACGTATTGAAGTGTGGATTTCAACAACCGGTATACCCTACCAAATGACGTGAGAGCTAGAAGAATGGTTACAGGTAGCAGTGCACCATCGCTTGAAGGCCTGAGGGGCAATGTAGAAAGACTCAAAGTCGGGAGGACTGCAATTTACAAAGGCTTCGCAACTTAAATTTCAAAAGTTCCTAATAAAACCAGTCAAAGATTGATTTTTCCCTAAATCTGCACTGTTTTTGAGATATATGATGTAAAACGCCTGATTGTAAAATACAAAAGATTATTTGCACTTTTTTAAAAACAAGAGTAACATGGGATTGTTTTTTTGTTTTTTTTGCAAGAACCTTTTAGCTAACTGAGCCCACTGTCCCCACGCTGACAAGTCCCAGCGTGGATTATCCGTCCGTATTTGCTTGTCAATTTGCCCCGAGATTCTGCCTGGGATTTGATGCGCTCAGTTACAGATAAGTTCAACGTGTGATTTCGTCGCTAAATTTTGTAACAAATAAACATTTCAAACACAACATACTATTTGGTGAAAGTAAATACATACATACATACATATATAGATTACACAAACTAGTTGTAAGGCACTTAATTCTTCTTGTATAGATCTAAATTTCAAGATCTACTGTGACAGAGATTACACAGTGCAATTTCTTAGTCGAGTCTCTAGAATTTGACATGTTATTTTATAAAATATGATAACTCTGTATCAATTTTTATAATTATTTTTTTTCTTTAAAATTATTTATAAAAAATATTCTAGGAAACGGAGGAGGGAGCAAGAATTTGACAGGAGCTGCTGCAGGAGTTGGTTGCTACAGAAGTTGAAACTTGCACTGAGAGAGTTCTGGTGTCCGTTGCAGCATTGTTACCTTGGAACTTGCTTACTGCAGAGAGGAGGAAACTAGAAGGAAGCTTCATACGCATGTGTGTATCCTTGAGGAAGGAGAAGTGCAGTGCTACTAGAAGTGGTGGAAGGGGTGTATGTGTGTATGAGCACAAATCTGTTCGGTGTAATCATGTGTATATTCTGGGCTTTTAGTTGAGTGTATTATGTATATATGCATGTATTCAGTATATGTGGGAGTGTGTGTCCATCGGTATGTATAAACAGCATATGTACATACATTTCGCTGTGCATGTGTATCTGTGCGGGGATAAATGTGTGTGTGTATATATATACATATACATGCATACCTGTGTGTGTAGTAAAAAAGAGTAAAAGAAGGGTTTATTTGTAAGAAGACCAAAGTAAAGGAGTACTGTGTTGAAAGGAGGAATTAGTGAGGTAGATATTTTGTAATCGGCTTAGGAATGGTATTTAGGGTTTTGGTTAACTGATTTTAGGGTTTAGTGGTTTGTTTTTGAAAATAGGGTAATTTAGGGTAAAAGTGAATAATATTGTTTTCGAAAACAGATGAGAAGTTGAATAATTGGAGTTTGAAGTCGAATTTGACTTGACAGCAAAAACGATTATGATTTAGAGTTTGGGGGGAAGTAATCGAACTGACAAATTTGAATTCTGAGCACAGATGGAGAAATAAGACTTTTAGGCAGTTGAATAGATTTGAAATTTTCAAGGGCCGGCCGGTTTTTAGAAAATGAAATTTTCTAGCCTACTTTTTGGGATGCTATAATATTGAAGATTTTTTTCATTCTATGAAATTTTTTGGCATTTCAAATTTGGGTTTTTATCTCCCCCTTATACCGAAAATTGATTTTTGTCAAATATGCAACCAATGTTCTGAGCTGTAAAAAGATCCTCTATCATATAGAAGTGCAAAGAATAGCGCATATTGTAATATTAACATTGTTTTATGAGAAATTTTATAGTTCTCTAAGATTTACCGATTGATATTTTATTTCAAATAAACCTATCTATCCAAGAAGAACTCCAAGTGGATTTGGAGAGCAGATTGTTGGGCTCTTATAGAATTGGACACGAATCTATCATTACTAACATTTTGGAACCCACTATGTTGCCACTGTTCATTCTTCTTCCCTCTTGTGCATCCACGTCGCTGTTTTTTTTTTTTGCCGTCGGATGTCTTCGGTTTGGTGCTGTGATCATGCCGCGTCGCGCAGCCCGTCGTCGTTTCTCGCTCGGCCACGTCTTGCTTTTTTCTCCTCCGCTCGATGTTGCCGTTCAGCCATTGGGATTGCTGCGGGTGTCGCGGTTGGTGGTGTGCACGATACTTGCCTTTCATTGGTCTGCGTCGGCCTGTTTTTTGCTGTCGTCTGATCCTTTGCTTCGGCGGCCTCGATTTGTTGCTGTCTGCAGGCAGGTGAGTTCTCTGTGCGGCTTCGATTTGCACGTCCTCTTGGTGTGTTTTTCTCCGCGATGGTTTGCTTCATTTCCTTTTTGCTTCGTCAGTAGCTGCATTGGTGCCTGCTGCTGCTTCGCCGTTGTTCTGGTCAGTTTTTTCTTCGCTGCTTGGCCCTGTGCTGTGTCTTTTGTGTTTTTTTGCTTCCATTTTGTGCTCTCAATGTGTGCTGCTCGTGTTGCTTTCTGTTTTGTGTTCTTATTTTTACAGGTTTCGGCGTCGTGGCTTGCTGTCTGTCTGCTCCTGGTGCGGTTCCTGTTTCTTGCTGATGCGCATCTCTATTTGTTTCTGTTTTTTTCTCTATATTTGGTGATGCTTTAGAATCATCACAGCTTTGCCTTCGTTGCTTTGTCTTTGTTAATTTTATGTGAGATGCTTCAGATGGTTAATGCTGCCTCTCCTGTGTTATTATGTATTGGTTTTTTTTACTTGCTTCCTTGGATTGCATCTGTGTGTTGGATATACTGTTTTTCCCATGTTGAGTCTGCGTCGACCAGATTGGTGTGTGTGTGCTGTGTTTTGCCTTTGCGCACGACCGGGTTGCATCCTCTCTCTACTGCTTTTGGTCGTCAATGTTTATCAGGTGTGTCTGAGTTTGCGCACGACCGGGTTGCGCACGACCGGATATACAGATTGGTTGTGTGCTGGTCGACAACAGCAGACGACCTCAACCAGTTTCGTTCATCCGTTCTTGCTTTACTCGCCCGCTGTTATCGACCAGTCTGGACCAGCCTCGACCACCGGCTGCTTTTGTACGTTTTGTCTGCGGTTGCGTCCCAGTTTGTGTCGACCAGTTGCAGTTATTGGTTATATATACCGAATTGGAGGCTTTGATGTGGATCAATTGTTTTCACCTAACCGTATATGCTAGATCATATATATATTTGGGGATGTATACGGATTAGGATATCAATTTCTCTATATACAGGGGAAGATAGCTTGCAGCAAATGCAGTATAATAGTGTACTGTACATGCTTTTCATGATGTATAGATTTCATTACCTGCATGTTATCTTGAACCAGTCGTTACTGTGTATACATTATCTTTAAGTAAGGATGAGGGAATATTTGCCCGATGTTTCATCCCAAGTTTCTTTATCTATTAAATAGGATATATAGGAAAAGTTTAAATTGATCTTTCGTTTGAGGAGATATTTTTATGCTGATTTATTCAGCTTTGGTCGCTGCTCAAACCATGTTTCATCTGTCTATGCATATATGTGGATTCTGCTTTTTTCAGCTATGTATTGTAAAAACAAATTGCTGTCATTCAGAAACAAATTTGGATACAAACATTTTCATGGTGGACATTTTCTGCTTCATATTTTGATTTTTAGTAGGTGCTTCGAGGTTGCGCATCAGACAAAGAAGATTTCGCAATGATCTAACATAATTCATACACCATCAGGATAGATTGACAGTGTTAATAATAGTAATAGATTGACAACTATATTTATAATATTTTGCTTCTTGTCTGTTCTCATTTCGACAGGTCAGGTGAAAAGCTAGCTCAAAAAATTGTTTATTGCGCTGTGTTTTTTTTACTTGTCAATGTAGATACTCATTGAGTTCTTTTTGTGGTAGATGACTGTGATATATGTATGTAATAAGTTTGTATTCTACGTTAGGTAGAAGTGAATTAGCATTTTAATTTTTATTTTAAGATATTTTTATCTCTGGTAGCCTCATTGGTCCTGAATATGATGTGATTAATCATGGGAGTTAACTAATGCATCTCTGCAGTACAAATTTTACTCCTTGCAGCCTCTGCATTTTTTGTGAGGGACTCGACTCTTTTCGACACTCCCAACACAAATATATTTTGAGACTGATGTCCCATAAGATTTTTTTATTGAGCTGAACACACCAAAATTGCTATCAAATGTTCGTCGTTTCCACGAACAATACTTTTGCAAGCATTGTCTTATGTAAGCATTTTTTTTTAATTGAGGATTTACATTCTTTTTTTATCACTCATTTAATGTATGTGCCAGTAAAATTTTCATAGTGTGACCACTGATGTCAATAAGTGTTAACATATATTATATGAGGCTCATATTTTAGCGCATTTGTTAGCAAATTTACTTCATCATCGGTTGTCAATGTAAATACTTACCAATCTCTTTTCATGGTAGCTGATTGTCATGTATATATCAGATAAGCTTATATTGTTATACTAAAAATATTTACTCAAGTATTTACTTAAGAACTGATGGCTTATCAAATTTTTGTATCAAGATAGAAACAGCAAAATTCATGATTCCTCCTCGAAATAACAGATGGTCAAAGAGGTTCTATGCATACGAAAATTGGATGTTTCTTCTCGATTTGAACCGCCATATGCTTGCATATCGACCTACAGAGAATTTATTTTAGGATTTTTTTTTATGTATGATTAACCTGTTTTGATGATGCTTTTTATCCCCAATGGGAGTCAAATCTTTGTCATTTTCAGGGATGGTTTTTTTGTAACAATCATGTTATGTAAAGATTTACCCTGTTTTTTTGCTTTGTCATTTAATGTATGCAGTGATGAAATTTGCATAAGATGACCTTTCATCTCAATGAGTGTTAACATTATATTATATGAGTCATATTTTACCACATTTCTTATAAAATTTGTTTTAATATAATAATAATTTTACCAATTTTTGTTGGTGTATGAATATACAGATTGGTGAAAATAATTTGTTACTGTGCTTCAAGTTTTTTACATCTTGATCATCCATTCTCGATGTAAATACCCATCGATTTCTTTTCATGATAGCTGATTCTTGGCTATTTACTTGAAAACAACATCTTGCTCATCCATTGCTGATGTAAATACTCACCAATTTCTTTTCCTGCTAGCTAATTGTTAAGTATTTGGTTAAGAACTAATGCCTCATAAGATTTTTGTATGAGAGTAAAAAATACAAACATTCTTGTCGAATGTTTGTCGTTTCTCCGCCCGTTTTATTCATCGGGTTCACCTTTGCCCCATTGTTTTACTACAGTCCTCCAAGCATTTGTGGCAAAAAACTCTGCCACCTTACTACATATATTATTCACCCATGGGTGCCTTCTGTTGATTATGGAGTCTCGATCCCGCAACAATTTCCGTGTTCGGCGTTCATGTCGTATACATTCTTCACCTATCGAATTTCCTCGTCCAAGTTCGGCTTTGGCTGCAGAGTCTCGTCGTCGCCGTACGGAAGCGCTCCGACGTCGTCATCATCCAGGTTTTATATCGTTGTTTCCCGTTCAGTATATTTCCTCTTCTGTCGCAACTATGGATGATAACATTTCGTGCCATTGTGATGCACCAGTTGATGCTGCCCACTCTATTCCATCTCATGATGCTTCTGCGTCATCATCGTCACACACTCCATCCATTCCTTCATTCACTAGTGCTTCCGGTATACTATAAAATTATCATTGTTTAGTTGCTGCCTTCATGGTTTATGCATCTTTTACTTATTCTCACTTTTATTCATTCTCCATATGTCCATAGATCCTGTTGATTCTGCGCAGCTGCGCCATACTCGTAAGTTCGTCTACCTGCTTACCATTCATGTTTTCCAGTTTCTGCCGCCCTTTGCTTCTGGCGTCTCTGCCACCATATGTTCATATGTCATATTATTTCTTCTTTCCTAAGTCTTTGCTTCCGGTTATGTGCCATTTTTTCTCCTATATATCTTGGCGGTCCTGTTCATACCTGTCAATATTGTGGTGCTCTATTTTGGTATGAAGAACAGATTCGGAGGCAGCGTCATACATCTTCTCCGCAATACTCTTTATGCTGTAGAGCTGGCAGCATCAAGCTACCTTCATATCAACTGCCTCCTCAACCTCTCTTGGATCTACTTACATTTGCTGATACTTCGTTGTCACTGCATTTCTTCAAAAACATTAGACAATACAACTCTATGTTTGCTATGACATCTATGGGAGCAAATATTGTTAACTCAGTTAATGATGGCCGCGGTCCTTATGTGTTTAAAATTAGTGGCCAAATATGTCATCGCATTGGTTCGCTCTTGCCTGCTGAAGGTGTTACACCAATATATGCACAGCTTTATATTTTTGACACTGCCCATGAGGTTGCCAACAGAATCAATATCGCTTCTTCGTTTGGAGATACCCGCTTTCAACCAAATGAGCATTTGGTTCAGCTTTTGATTCGTATGCTTGATGTTCACAATCCTATTGTCAGATTGTTTAGGACAGCTCGTGATAGATTTCCTGTTCCAGCAGATGACCACTATTCTATCAGAATCTATGCAAACCCAAATGCTCACGGTAATATATATAGTGCTCCGATTGCAGCTGAAGTGGTTGGTTTGCTTATAGATGATACTGATACTACAAATACAGGCAGAGACATCATTGTCAAAGATCGAGCATCAACATTGCAACGCATTAGTGAGGCGCATTGTAGATTCATGTCTATGCAGTATCCTATTCTATTCCCATATGGCGAAGATGGATACCATCAGAATCTCCCATATCAGCCTTCCATTCGATCTGCGTCAATAGGGAGAAAAAGTGTTACAATGGCTGAATATTATGCATATAGATTACATGATAGAGTTGGTGATTTCAATACACCACAGCGTTGCAAAGCAATGACGCAAGCTTATATCGTTGATAGCTATTGTTGTGTTGAAGAGGCTCGCTTGAATCACTATAGGAATAAAGCTTTCCAGCAAAAATATAGAGCAAGTTCATACAAATCTTTGGTTGATTCTCTTGGCAGAGGCATTAGTTCTGCTTCATTTACTGGTCAGCGTATTATTCTTCCAGCATCATTTACTGGTGGACCTCGCTACCTATATCAAAACTACCAAGATTGTGTTGCTGTTTGCGGGAAATATGGATGTCCTGATTTATTCATCACTTTCACATGCAATGCATCATGGCCGGAAATTGCTGATGCTTTGCGCCATATACCACACCAGCATCCATCTGATAGACCTGATCTTACGAATAGAGTTTTCAAGATGAAACTCAATATGCTTCTTGATGATATTACAAAAAAATGATTCTTTGGCGAGATAAATGCAGGTTATCTTTCTATCTATACATTCCCCTTCTTATCGATTTTTCGTTATTGTTTGTGTCTCTAATGATTTCGAATTTTTTCTCATTACATTTCTTTCGCTTCCTCTATTTTTTTACGTGTTTGTTGCAGTGGTCTACACTGTTGAATTTCAGAAGCGGGGTCTCCCCCACGTCCACATTATCATATGGCTTAAGAAATCTGGTGCATTGACTGTTGCACAGATTGATTCTATGATATCTGCTCGATTGCCAGATCCTATCATTGACCCCATTGGATATCAGGCTGTTACTTCTTTTATGATGCATGGTCCATGTGGAGCTGCAAATCCGCGATCTCCTTGTATGTCTCAAGGCAGATGTTCTAAGTCTTATCCTAAAGCTTTTTGCGCCAACACAGTTTTGTTAGACCATGGGCATGCACAATATAGTCGCCCAAATGATGGTGTCAATGTTCTCATTAATGGTGTGCATCTGGACAATCGATTCGTTGTTCCACACAATGTTGATCTCCTTGTCAAATATCAAGCCCACATAAATGTTGAACGAGTCAACCATGATGGCATGCATAAATATCTCTTCAAATATATCGCGAAAGGTTTTGATTCTGCTAAGATAGGATTTCATCGTGCTGCTTCTGGTGATGCTGCAGAAAATCTTAATGAGATCACTAACTATTTGAATTGTCGTTGTGTGACCCCCAGTGAGGCAGCTTGGCGCTTGCTACAATATGACATACATTATACTGATCCTTCTGTTGAGCGACTCCCTATTCATCTCCCTTTCCTCAATAATGTTGTTTTCACAGAGGATGATGACATTGAGCAGCTACTTGACAACCCTGCAAATGCGGTCACAAAATTGACTGCATGGTTTGATGCAAATCGTCAATATCCGACGGCGCGTCAAACAACATACGTTCAATTCCCAGAATATTGGACATGGCATGCTGATGGTAAATGTTGGTCTCCTCGGAAAGCGTCTAGAAAGATTGGACGCCTTGCACATGTTGCTCCAAATCAAGGTGAACTATATTATCTACGCATGTTGCTTCATATTATAAAGGGAGCAACATCTTTTAGCGCGATGCGTACTATCCAAGGTCATGAATACCCAACCTATAGAACTGCATGTGAGAGCATTGGTCTGTTAGGCAATGACCGTGAGTGGTTTCATGCACTTAGTGATGCTTCTGCTTGGGTTGTTCCTTACCAACTTCGTCAACTTTATGTCACATTACTGCTTTTTTGTGAGATTTCTGATCCAACAAAGCTCTTTGAAGAATTTTCGTCTCTCATGTCTGAAGACATAGCATATTGCATCAGTCAATCAGCAATTGCCTATCCAACCAATTTCATGCATCAGCATATCAGAAACAGTCTTCTGCTTGAAATAGATAAGTTACTTGCACATTCTGGTTATTCTTTGTCACACTTCCAATTGCCGCTTCCAGATGAACAGCCGCCTTTGACAAATAACAGCCTCATAATGGATGAATTATCTTTTGTGATAGATGCTGACTCTGCACACCCAATAATTGCCTCTTCTGATCTTAATGTTCGCCAAAAACAGATTTATGATGCTGTGATTGCATCTGTGGATGCTCACCTTGGTTACACTTTCTTTGTGTCTGGTCATGGTGGCACTGGGAAAACTTTCTTATGGACTGCTTTATTAAATGCTATCAGATCACAAGGAAAAATAGCTTTAGCAGTGGCATCATCAGGCATTGCAGCACTTCTTTTACCTGGTGGTCGAACATCACATTCGCGCTTCAAAATACCCATTGACATACACAGCCATTCTATGTGTGCTATAAAAAAAAACACACAACTATCAGAACTGCTTTAACAAACATCTCTTATCGTCTAGGACGAAGCTCCTATGAGCCATCAATACTCATTTGAAGCATTGGATAGGACGCTTAGAGATATATTATCTGATGTATACCCAGATTCTCAGAATAAACAGTTTGGTGGTGCAACTATAGTTTTGGGAGGTGATTTCCGTCAGACACTTCCGGTTATACATAAGGGAACAAAAGATCAAATAGTTGCTGCATCCATCGTTTGCTCACATTTATGGCATCAGTGTTCTGTCTTCGAATTGATTGAAAATATGAGGCTTCGCTCAGGAGATCTCACTGCAACAGACAAGGATGAGCTCAAACATTTTTCCGAATGGTTGCTTGCTGTTGGTGATGGCGTCATACCTCATGTTTCTACTGAAAATGGTATTGATGATCCTTGGATTCAAATACCTGCATATCTTTTGTTGCCTCCATCAGAAAGACATATTGAAGGTCTAATTTCTTTTGTATATGATTCATTTGTTAATTCACATGATGCACCATCCTACCTCTGTGATCGAGCTATATTAGCACCGACAAATGATATCGTGACCACTATCAATGAATGCATGATTAATCGGCTATCTACAGAAGAAATGTCATACTATAGCTCGGATTCTATAGATGATGCGATGGGCAATTTTTCAGAACTTCAATCACTTTATCCTGCAGAATTTCTTAATACAATATCCCTTGGTGGATTACCTGAATATCACCTCCGCCTCAAGATAGGTATCCCCATTATGTTGCTTCGAAATTTGGATTCGTCTCGTGGCCTTTTCAATGGCACTGTTGGATCTAGGTAGATCTTAGTATCTAGGTTTTGATGATTAATGACGATTTGGATAAATCCATTGTGATTAAAGTTAATCTGAAGATGTGAGTTTTGATGGTCAAATGACAAATTAGATAAATCCTGATTTAGCACAAGTGAATTGAATTGATTATCGGTAAACCTTGAATTGGATGTTTCCTCAGTTGCGGGTTTGATATTGATGCATATGTAGAGGAGGAGCTCGATGGTTACATCAAGCTTGTGCTGATTGATTGATCAAAATGTAATACGTTAAATCTGAGACTGATGACTCCAGTTGTGGATTTTATATCGATGCATATGTTGAGGGGGAGCTCATCACTTTGGTCATCTAGGTTGATTGATATCATGATATGAGTAGTATAGATCGTGTGCGTATGTGTTTATCATCTACTATCTATATGATTGTATTTTATCGTATCCTCATTTGCTACTCGTTCAATATAGTTTGTCATGTCATTTGAAAGAGAAACCGTTGAGCTAACTCTTGTGTGGAGTAGTTTCTCTGGAGGTGATTAATGACGACTTATATATGAGACTAATGTTGTGTATTGAGTGTACGTATTGTAGTCTCAGTTTGATTGCAGGATAAAAACGAGCAAGGGTGTGAAGAGGATGAAGTCGATATGAGACATCTCGAGCGAGGTCGAGCTTAGCAAGGTCGAGCTTTGCGAGGACAAGTGTCAAGTGGTCGAGCTTCGCGAGGTCAAGCTTAGCGAGGTCGAGCCTTGCGGCGACAAGCGTCGAGCGGTCGAACTTCACGAGGTCGAACTTCACCTAAGGTAAAATCCAAGATTAAGGATTGTTTTCTTAGGGTTTTACCGGTCTTGGTGTTTGGAAACAAACCGGGTTGGTAGGTTTCTTTTTACTAGTTTGACCGTACTATTATGAGGGGTCGGAAACTAGTAGCTTGAATCTATCTAGTGCGGAAGCTCAGATGCATTCATATCATCTTGCACTAGTGTCTTGCATTGTTAGTGAGTCTAAGTGTAGTTTATGTGTATTAGATTAAATGTTTTGAAAACTGCACTTAGTCGTGATCGCCAGCTGTTTAAATTGGTTTATTTATCTAGAGCTAGTCGCGGTCGTATTTGCATGTTCTGATCGTATCAGTGTTGATACGTGGTCGTGGTCGTATCGCTTGTTTGGCGGCTTTCTGTTTAGGGTTTGGGCGTGGTCGTAGGAGTTCGGACTGGTCGTACCAGTTTTCGACTCGCTTGCGTACGCTCGACCAAACCCTATCGACCACCTGTTTTCGATCGGATGTCAAGACCTGTGTGGTCGTGGTCGTTGCTAAGTGACACAAATCACATCCGTGAGAAAACGGAAAATCAGTATGTGCAAATACTTTAAAATTGCATTTGAGATGATTTTGGCTTGAACATTTTGACAGCAGGAAAGTTTCTGAGTTTTCTAGAAGTTTCTAGACCTTTCTAGGTCTTTCTCCTGTTGACAAAATTGTAGAGCTCTGAGTTATTTTTCTAACAAGCCAAAAATCACCTCAATCGGATCTCTGGATCAAAAGTTATGCATGTTTTACTGTCAGTGTGCAGTGGCCGGACAAATGCATCCGTCCGGGGCTATCTGTCCGAAGTGGCCGGACAGTGTCCGAAATGGCCGGACATTGTCCGGCCTGTACAAATTTTTTGAGCCGAAAAATGAAACAAAGACAAATGCATCCGTCCGGGGCATTTGCCCGTTATGGGCGGACTTTGTCCGAAATGGCCGGACATTGTCCGGCCTGTACAAGTTTTTTGAGCCGAGAGTTAACAGAGACATATCCATTTGTCCGGACGTTTTGTCCGGACAAATGGTATCCGTCCGGCCTTCACAAATTTCGCCCAACGGTCACTGACACATTTGCAACGGCTGAAATTTTTATACTGGCCGGACAGTGTCTGAAGTGGCCGGACAATGTCCGGCCTGTACAACTTTTGGCCCAGTTTCTTGCAAACGGCTAGTTTGATACTATGAGTGTGCACATTATATATAGCAAATTTATATACTAATAATTCTTAAAAATTATGAAATATTAGAGGACAAGGAGGAATGCACATTATGAAAATCCATAAACTATCATGAGCAAATAAGACCATAGGAGAAAAAAAAACTCAAACTATCATATATATTCTTTGATTGTCTTTTTTTTTCTCTTATATATGATCATGTTTTTTGATAAAATTTTGTGGGGTATCATAATATATCTTCCTTTGTGTACTCTAATTTTTTAAAATTTTTTGGAAACTTGGAGATATATAAAATTATTATGTATAGTACTTAATAACTGTAGTGTAAATTAATTATCCCAGTAATATACCACCTACATGGCAGATCTTTATCTTTTTCCCCACTTACATGAGAATTATTTGATTTTTGAGTTAACATGAAAACTCCTACGGAGTCAATAATTACTAGTGTACTGGTCGTCAACTCATGTGCCTGCACAAACTACCATTTAAAGTATTTTTATGGGCATGCTTATGATACTCACAATTTTTCACTACTACAGAATTACTTTGCACTATCGATTTAAAATCATCTATACTAACGGTTCTCTTACCGCTAGTGATCAGCACAATAGAAGAAATGTTGCACAACTCTAACGGTTACAAACCGTCAGTAAAATAACTATATTCTAACGGTTTTATATTAGAGAACCGTTAGTAAAATACCTATATTTCCACGGTTCACCAATCGCAAATGTTAGTGCTGGTAAATTTCTTCTATCGGTTCAGTGCTCTCAACCGTTAGTACTGTTAGATTTCTTGTAACGGTTTTCTACTGGAAACCGTTAGTATTTTATAGTTTTTTCTATCGGTTCAGTACTCAAAACCGTTAGTATTGTAAACTTTCTTCTATCGGTTGTTAGTTATGAACCGATAGTATTATAGAATTTCATCTAACGGTTCACTACTCGTAACTGTTAGTAATATAAAATTTCTTTACTCGGAGGGAGTCTTATTCTAATGGTTAACCTGGAACCGTTAGTACTAGTATAACGTCTTCTAACGGTTCTGAGTTAGAAACCGTTAGAATATGTTACAAGCAGCTACATATACAAATGAAAAAGGTGCATTCACAGATACAACAATACAGAGATACACACATTGGATAGATTGAATCTAATTATTCAGAGATTGAATTTATTCACAAATACACTAATACAAAGATACACACATGCATTGAACAGATTGAATCTAATTATTCATATATTGAGTTTATTCACAAATACACCAATACAAATACACACATACACCAATTAACACATTCAATGTATATTACACAAGTCATTTACGATCGATCGTTGATAGCCACTTCATCCATCACATATTGAGCCAAAATTTGTCGCAGCTCCTTTAATTGAGGCAGCTCGTATTGGTCTTTCAATATGGCAGTCTGCATGCGTGTATGAAGTTACGAATGTATGTCACATCCAATGTTCGACTTTGAGTCAGGAAAAATGCTTACCTTAAGGAATTGGACAAAATTTGTCCTGATCAGGTCATACATAAACCTCATGACATAGAACCCACATTCCTATGATTGTGGCTGCTGATGGCACTGGGATAATTGCATATGCAAAGATATAAACCCACATTAACTCGAAAGAACTAATTAAGCATAAATTAAAAGACTCATCATGAGTAGTTCCATCCGCATTAATTACCTCATATTCTTTCCAAGAAATTGTTGTGCCCTTCGACGCGTCATACCACCCTCCAGCAGTAACATAATTTTTGAAAGCCCTGTATTTAATTTAGCATTACCGGTTAATATGTTATCATTAATTAGCTAGTCAGAGCAAAATTTAAATCAGCTGTGTTACTTACGCATCTATTGTTGATCGAAGGATGCCGACTAGAGGGGGGTGAATAGGCGGTTTTTAAATTTTTCTTCTAAAACTAGAGTTTAACAACCTAAGATTGCAATAACAAACTTCTAAAGATATGAATGACAATTCAATACAGGTTTTGCACTTTCTAAAAGATTAATAGCAACAATTCAATCACTACGAAAATTAAGCAAGTAGTAGAGGTAACCGAAGAGATCGAGTTTTTCCCGAGGTCTCGGAAATTTGCCGATTTCCACTAATCCTCTTTGAAGTGCTCTTCGCTTGAGCTTATGCTTCGATTTCACTAGGGGTAGCCCTTCTCCTCTCCGGATAGGCGAGCTCCGAGCCTTTACAACCAATCGCCGGGCCTCTCCGACACACCGTCGATGGAGAGATCGCCGGACCTCCCGGGTCGTCTAGGTGACGGCAATCACCAAGAGTAACAAGCCTAGCACCTTGCTTGATCAATCTCAAAGCTTGATGAACACAATGCAAATGCAATAAGGCTTGGAAACAATTTCACTCAACTAGCACTCAAGATTTCTCAATTTTTGACTTCAATTGCTAGAGAATGGGAGTGAGAGGGTTTGCACACTGTTGCTCAAGGGTTTAGAGATGTTTTTCATGTGTACTTGACATCTACAACAGTAATCTATTTATACCCTCAGCAAAAACGGTCGATTTCAAGAAGATTAGACGAAAGTTGTACTGGTCGGACATTGTCCGGTCGCTTCAGACAATGTCCGGTCAGTACAAAAATTTTGACCATTATTCACGTGAGATACGAGTGTCAGTAGCCGTTTGAAGTAAAATGTGAAGGCTGGACAAATGTATCTGTCCGGACAAAATGTCCGGACAGATGCATTTGTCTCTGTTGATACCCCTGTTTAAAACGACTTGTACACGCTGGACAAATAGATTTGTCCGGACAAAATGTCCGGACAGATGTATTTGTCTCTGTTGACACTCAAAATAAAACACTCCATATTTTTGTATGGGCCGGACATATTGGATTTGTCCGGACAAAATGTCCGGACAAATAGATATGTCTCTGTTAACACAGCATTTTCAATAGCCCAAAATTTGTATTGGCCGGACATTGTCCGGTCACTTCAGACACATCCTCCGGACAAATACATTTGTCTTAATTCAGCACCCAGTTAACATTTGTATTGACCAGACATTGTCCGGTCACTTCGAACAATGTCCGGCCTTCATCGGACAGATGCACCAGACAAATGTATATGTCTCTGTTGCACTTGTTTGCAATGTTCTGAAATTGTTTGTATTGGCCGGACATTGTCCGGTCACTTCAGACACTGTCCGGCCAGTACAAAACGAAAACAGACATCTGAATTTTTTACTCAAATTTGATTTAGGGAAAATGCAAATGCAAATATGCTTCTAAAAACTTCAAGGTTGATCAAGAGACTTGTGCTGAGACCCCTCTTAATAGTACGACAATCTAACCTAGAAAATTTCAAAACAAGAAGGCGCTAGGTTTAGGTATTTGTACTCTTGTCGAGATTTTCGTCGTTTTCGCTTCATGGAGTCTTGATAGCCTTGCTTTGTCTTTCCTCGATGCTTTCTCCTTTGATTTACCTGAGTCTCACATACAGAGGTTAGTCGCAAATCTCACGGATGTCATTAATCACCAAAATCCTAATTAGGGCTCAAGATTCAACATCTATGTGCCACGTGAGGGTGAAAACATGCGCTACCCTGTCGCTCATCGAATCGTGGTAATACACCTCATTCGTCCATGGGCAAATGATGATGAGGACTCAGTGGCCCGTACATTGTATATAAAAGCGAACTGTATCATGTATATGTTAGGCGTAATATACAAGAATGAGTTAAATTAGTAGGAAATGCACTAACCTTTGGTGCTACGACGCAAGAATGAACTCCTGGTCCTGCTGTGCCAGTAGTGCCCTTGATATGTATTCCTCCGCATGTGCTTGGTCATGCTCTAGCATCGTGAGACTTATTTTGTCTGGGTCAAGGAAACCCACCCTGTCATATGCCCTCATCGACGCCAGCCTATACATGCACCTGGATGCAAAATAGACATTAGTAAGTAGTGTATTCAAAGTGATTAGATTTATGAAATGAACTGCGACAACATATAGGATCAGCAAACTCACAGGACTCCAGTCCGTATGATGGACATATCAAGCTCCTGCTAGTTGAAGAGGTCGAACAAATTCTCGTGGGCCACCGATATGCTCCCGGCCTCACGATGAAAATGACGTGGCCTGAAGTGAACTACGAAGTTGATGTGTCACCTAGACCGGGTCAGGTACCACTCGTGGAGACTCCTGGTTGTCTGATCCATATTGCGCAGAAGGTACTCCGACACGAGTGGGAACCCGTTCTTGAACGTACCCGACTGGCTTTGTTTTGCCTTGCCTTTGGCCGGGGAGCGAGTGTATACCTTCGAAGGTTGGGGCGCGGTGCCGCCGGCCCCATTTGATGGCGAAGGGGCTTTCCGAGGAGGCGTGCATCCTTTGGGTGGGGTCGAGGCCGTCGAAGGAGGCATGGGGGCCGAAGGAGCTCGGTCATGCGTTGTGCTGGGGGTGGGGTCCTCAGGAAGTGCGCTGGCAGCCATCGTCCACTTTAAGTTACGAAAGCGTAAGTTAGATTTTGCAAGTTGAGTATATTATATAACTGAGTTGTAAGCTACAATGGGTAGGGTTTACCTCCTGTAGTCTAACACCCTTCTTGGGCCACTGTATATACGATCCCAATGCCTCATCAATCGTCCGCATTTCGTCTATTGGGACAGGCAAGGGAAAAGCGCTGTAGCCCGGGAGCGTACTGCCCAGCGTTCTTTCCGATCGGTCTCCCAAATTGGTTGAACTCACATGAAAGATCTGTACGTTTGGCCAAACGGCACAACATCGTCGCGCCTCGCGCCTTCCTCTTGTGCTGGGACGAAGCAGTGTCATCTACGTTGCGCCTCGTCGAATCACTACTATTAGACGAGGAAAATGCCGATATGGCTTTACCTAAAATTCCATGAACAAACCATCAATTGATACGAAGAAAGGTACATGACAAAGTTCATAACTAAAATGGAATGGCAATGATGAACCATCTCTTTTTATTAAAATGTCAAATTTTCATTCAAAAGGCCAAAAGTCATCAATTCGTATCAAAATGGTCTTCAAAATATATTTAAAAGGTTTTTAGAGGCTTTCGACTATCTTGTTTTTTAACTAAATCGGTTTCGAGTGCTAATCAAAATCTATTTGAATTATGCCAAAACTTGTTTTACAAAAGTCCTAGATATTATTACCCCGAAGAAGTTCAAAATTGAAAACTTTCTCAAAAGAGTTTCAATTTCAAACTTATGGGTGTTTGAATCTCATCGTAAAACTTGCTTTGACCCGAAATATCTTATACATGCAAACATGAGCTTCGGCTGTTTTAATGGTCTTTTCTCTTGAGCTCCGACTCAAAATGATATGAATAACTCATGCAAGTTCTTTCATGTCAAAAATCTCATGAAAATCAAATTTGAACTCAATTTGCAAAAGGTTGTCGAACTTCAACGTTCTTGTTTAACACAAATATCATTTAGCCATAACTCTTGATTGTAAAATCCTATTTGGAAAATTTTTTCTGAAAAATAAATTTCATGCAATGAAAATCCTTTCTGTAAATTTTCATTTCAAATAGATTTGATTTGAGCAATAGTTGATTCTTTTCACAAATCAAATATGAAATCTGCAAAATTCAGACTTTTCATGGTTTTGTGGCTGTCTATAGGGGTCTTGTACTATCGGTTGAAAATAAGAAACCGATATAAGATATTGATTTTCCTATCAGTTTGACAATTAAAACCGATAGTATTCAAGTTTACCAATGTCAGGTATAAAGTCGACTATGTAACGAAATATTCTTAGTGATGTTCATCAAGTTTGTAATTCTCATATCTATAAAGTTTATAACTGCAATGTTATATATTTTGATAACCCATCAAATCATGATTTATTTGTAACCCATATGACTATTAGAATTTCTAATCTTTTCATCTTCATATATTGGCCTATAAATAGATATTTCTTGTATACTTTGGAATCATAATAAGACAATGAAAATTTATGAGAAGAGAAAGTTTTATATTTGTTATATATTGAATCACATATGATCGTGAATCAAAAGTTTACCCATCTTAATAATTTGATCATAAATCAAAGGTTTACCGATTGTAATGTTTTTATCATAAGCCAGAATTTACCAATCATGATAATTTTGTTATATGATATGACCGGTTGGACCATCCCAAATCAATATAATGCAAAAGAATATCAATTTAAGAAACTGATTTCATTTTAATTACTCTTTCCTAAAGACTGCTTGGTTCTAATCGAGTTCAATATCAATTTAAGAAATTAACGCGAGCAGCAAGAACAATTCTAATCGGGTTGGTCAAGAACACTTACAGTTCGTGGAGTGGCCTACGATGGCGCGATACAGCGACCGGCGGCGATGGAGAACCCAAATGCGAGCGGCAATGGTGGTGCAAGAGCGTAAAAGGGGATGTCGGGGAGGCTAGGATTTTCCGGGCACAAGTAGAGACTTATTTGGAAATGTGTTTGGTTGGACTGGACGGAAAACTCCCGCGGGTTTAACCCATTATAGGGGTTTTGTACTATCGGTTAAAAATAAGAAACCGATATAAGATATTAATTTTTCTATCGGTTTGACAATTAAAACCGATAGTAAAACACAATGGCAGTAGTACTAAGGGTTTTTCCTGAGAACAGTTACAGATGGGTTTCAGTAAATCATTTTGCACTTGTAAAGACACCTGAAAATTCATGCAAATGACTTCTAATAATTTTGAAATAAATTAACAGTAAAGACCAATCATGAAAGATAAAGAATCATGCATATACAACACAATGACAGTAGGGGTCTTGTACTATCGGTTAAAAATAAGAAACCGATATAAGATATTAATTTTCCTATCGGTTTGACAATTAAAACCGATAGTAAAACACAATGGCAGTAGTACTAAGGGTTTTTCCTGAGAACAGTTGCAGATGTGTTTCAGTAAATCATTTTGTACTTGTAAAAACACCTGAAAATCCATGCAAATGACTTCTAATAATTTTGAAATAAGTTAATAGTAAAGACCAATCATGAAAGATAAAGAATCATGCATATACAACACAATGGTAGTAGGGGTCTTGTACTATCAGTTAAAAATAAGAAACCGATATAAGATATTAATTTTTCTATCGGGTTGACAATTAAAAGCGATAGTAAAACACAATGGCAGTAGTACTAAGGGTTTTTTCTGAGAACAGTTATAAATGTGTTTCAGTAAATCATTTTGCACTTGTAAAGACACCTGAAAATCCATGCAAATGACTTCCAATAATTTTGAAATAAGTTAACAGTAAAGACCAAACATGGAAGATAAAGAATCATGCATATAGAAACTTTCTTCGAATAGCTAATCAAGATGGAGGTATGAAAATGACAAATCAGCCAAAAACCACGAGAAATCTGAACTTTGCAGTTTTCATATTGATATGTGAAAATGATGAGGACATCATTCGCATCACATTCAACATTTCAGACCTTTCTCCATCCTTCGGTTCTACACTGTTGGACTCGAGGACGAGTCCTTTTCAAGAAAGGGAGTCTGATGAGGACATCCTTCGCATTAGTGATCGACCAGAAGAACTTTGCTCTTGATCAGAATTACTCTGTGCTCAACCAGAAAGGCTCGAGGTTGCAGCATCCCTCAAGGTCGCAGCCCAGGATCAGAAGCATATGGTCACAACCTAGGGACCATACAACCTACCGACCAAGTGACGATCGAATGTTTGTTCAGAGAATTCGACCAAGTGCTAATTTCAGCACAGATGTTCGAATCAGTCATATGAGTACTTTCTGGAAAGGTATTCTAAAGAGCTTTCTAACGCATCAAGAATCATCAAAATCGGACGTCGTATACAACCAAGAGCCCCGAAAGAATGTCAAGTGCACGAGAGGAAAGAGTCCTATTTGGATCCGTGAGAAATAGCCACTTCGACCAAGCACCATTCTCAGCACAGATGTCCAATTGGATTGAATGAGTACTTGTTTGAAAGGTATTGAAAGGAGTTTTCCAAAAAATTAAGAATCATTAAATTCTCACATCGTATGCAACCAGAAGACCCAAAAGAGTAACGACTGCACAGAAGGAAAAAGTCAAGTCCAAGTCCGAGTCTGAATCCGAATCCGAGAAGATTAATTCCGGACTTCTTTTATCTTTATAGTATGTTAGGATTTTTATTCCGTTTTGAATTAGATTCAGATTGAAAGTTTAGTTTAAACCTTCTATCTTTTGTAAATACCACCCTCTATAAAAGAGAGGCATGGTCATAGTTTTGAGAGAACCACGAATTGAATACACAAATATTTTCAGAGAAGCTTTTGCTCTTGTTCTAGGGTTTGTGCTCATAAGCCACCGCCTAGAATTGGGAGTTATTCTCTTTACTATTGTTCTTGTAATTTCTTCGTTGATTGCAAGAACAGTGCGTCTACTTTTGCGTGGTCAAGTAAACAACGATTAAAGCGTGTGGTTGGGCGAATTCTTTTGTCGCAGGTTGCTGTATTAACAGTGGTTGGCGCCATCGGTTCGTCAGGTTACACGAATCAACGAGTTATCAAAGATCCTACGTCGTGAAAATCGGGCACCCCGTATCAGAAAAGAATCAATTATTGCTCAAATCAAGTCCAATTGAAATGAAAATTTGCAGAAATGATTCTCAATGCATCAGATATGTTTTCCCAAAAAATTTTTGAAAAATGATTTGACAATGAATAGGCACGTGACTAGGTGTATAACCACAGTAATCACAATTTTCACATCATGATCAGTATTTATATTAATTTTTCATTAAAGACGCATGCTAGCATTTGCAATTTGAGACACAATTTTAAGATGTATGATAATAAATTCTCTATTAAAAATATGTCCATATATTATTTTTAGTATTTCTATTTTTGAAAAGAAATCACTACGAATAATTATTCTTGGCAATTTAACCATACATACATAGATTTAGATGATTCTCTAAAATATACACATAAACAAATGTTATCCTTCTAAAATATATATAAGAAAATCAAAATGTGTATGCAGATACACCAGTATTTATTGTATCCAAAACACATAGCCTATCTCTTGTCAAAAAAAATATTTTCTTTTGCCTTAATAGAAAGACTTGTTTCGATAATTTGTCAAGTACTATTTTGTTTTATGAAAAACAAGCAACACTTGTGATATGTAATCCTTATATGTTAGAAAACAATTTATATAGAGAATCTATGTTAATTTCTAAATTTAGAAGGTTTCAATTCGTGAGTTTTTTTAGTCGTTGTAATATATTAACTTTTCATACTTGTTTGAAAACTAACCCAAAAACATAATATTTGAAACAAATCATACATTGATTAAATTATATAGATATTTGGATAATTGAAACACCAATTTTTTAAATTTTGTAGTTTCATATACTGATTTTTTATTCAATTTTAATATTTTAATAATTTTTTTAATTTTTTTAATAATTTAAATTCTGGAAAATTAATTTCCTTAATATTTATTTTTAGAGTTTGTAATAGTTAAGATTTTAGGAATTTAATAATTTTAATTATGAATGTTTAGTTTTCTTAATATTTAGTCTCAGGATTGTATTAGTTAAGATTTTAGAAATTTAATAATTTTAATTCCGAATTTTATTTTTTAAATATTTAGTCTTAGAATTTATATTAGTCAAGGTTTCAAAATTTTAATAATTTTAAATTCAAATTTTTAGTTTTCCTTAATATTTAGTCTTATGTTCCTTATTAATTAAGATTTCAGAAATTCAATAATTTATTTCCAAATTTTTATTTTTCTTTAATATTTATTCTTAGAGTTTGTATTAGTTAAAGTTCAGAAATTTAATGATTTTAATTCCAAATTTCTAATTTTTCTAGTATTTAGTTTTAGCGTTTGTATCAACTAAGTTTTTAGAAATTTAATAATTTTAATTCTTAATTTTTATTTATTTAAATAATTAATCTTAGAGTTTGGATTAGTTCTGATTTTTAAAATTTACTCCAAATTTTTAATTGCATTAATATTTAGTCTTAATGCTCGTATTTGTTAAGTTTTCAAAATTTTAATAATTTTTATGCTGAATTTTGAATATCTTTGCTTACAATTATATTAGTTTAAGAATTTATTTTTTAAATCAAAATCAAAATCACAATTTTCACAATTCTTCATCATGACTATTTCTATCAAATATATAGTTAAATCTTTTTATGATTAATTTGAAATTTTTTGATTTTTTGATTAATTTGAGAGTTGTTATGAAATCTGTAATTGGTAATAGAGATAGATAGATAAATAGATAGAATTAAGACTTGAGTAATCTCATGCTCAATAAGCACCCGACAATCAATAGATTATAAGATTGAGCTCTTAAGCAATGCCACGCATGTTTGAGCTCTAGCCGAGATCAAATAGTTCATGAGCTTTAACTATTTTATCTTGAGAGAGAGTATTTGGTCCAAACACGCAACTTCGAGCATATCATTTCCTATATATGACCAATTATTAAGTCATGCACACTTTCGGTGCCCGTGTCCAAATTCGAGCCGTCTGTAGGCTGCAAAGAATGCATATGTGAATTAACAGTACTGTCGCAATTCTTTCTCTCTACTTAGCTCTGTGCGTTCCCGCCATGGCTACGATCAACACATCTAGTCTCGTAGGCCCCGTCCCGTTCAAGGACGTCGACGACGGCGATGCCATCCTGGCACGGCCTCCCACGGAGTTCGACGACATTGTCTCGGCCCTGCCCCGCAAGCGGCAAGCCATCCTGGAGCTGCGCCGCTACGAGGGCTTCTGGCTGACGGAGCACTCGGTCCCGGGGGTCATCGTCATGCAACGCCGCTTCGCCCCGCGCCGCGACGACGTCCTCCTCGTCAGCTACCCCAAGTGCGGCACCACGTGGCTCAAGGCGCTGGCCTTCGCCGTCATGACGCGCGACGCGTACCCGCTCGCCGCGCACCCGCTCCTCCGCCTCAACCCGCACGACTGTGTCCCGTTCCTGGACGACCTGTTCGCCAACGGCCGGGAGGCCAAGCTCGACGCACTCCCGTCACCGCGGCTCATGAATACGCACATGCCGCACTCCCTGCTGCCGGCATCGGTCACCGGCGCCGCTTCCGGCTGCAGGATCGTCTACATCTGCAGGGACTCCAAGGATATGGTCGTCTCCCTGTGGCACTTCCTCCGGCGTGTGTCTCCCGACTTGTCGTTCTCCGACACCTTCGAGTCCGTCTGCGACGGCGCCGTGGCTTCCGGCCCCATCTGGGACCACGTCCTCGGTTACTGGAAGGCGAGCAAAACCCAGCCGGAGAAAGTATTCTTCTTGAAGTACGAAGACATGCTCCAAGATCCCGTCAAGAACGTCAAGAAGCTAGCTGAATTCATCGGCCGGCCGTTCTCGGACGCCGAGGACGACGCCGGCGTCGTCACAGGCATTGTGGAGCTCTGCAGCTTCGACAAGATGAGAGGCCTGGAGGTGAACAAGGCCGGCTCCGCCGGGTCGTTACGCAGCTTCCCGCGCGATTCTTTCTTCAGGAAGGGGGTGATTGGAGACTGGGTGAACCACATGTCGCCGGAGATGGCGCGGCGTCTGGATGAGATCGTCGACGAGAAGTTTCGTGGAACCGGGCTTACTCTTCCATGATTGGATTCGTAAAGCAAGTCTGCGTCATTTGAATGGTGATGAATGCACGCAATTTGTGTTTCACCTTTACTTTATTTTTTCTTCCGAATAATGTGACATGAACTCGTGGTTGTGATGGATGCCCACGTCGTTGCCTGAATTGTTTTATGCATATCTAATTAAAAATATATATGATTTTCAAATGCCATATTTTTATTAGCAAGTATCACATGTCCTTATATTTAATGGAATGGTTATGTCATTTTTACTATATTTTTATTTTTATATAAAATTTATGAACATCTTAATTACAGCTAAATTTTTTTTATATAAAAATTTAAGTATCAGTTATATCTAAATTTTTTTATATAAGAGTTAGTCATATCTTATATTTAATTTGATTAATGTAAACAGTAGATTTTTTAAAAGAAAATTTTGTGTTGATTCAACTTTGATGCTAAGTCTATTTTAACTCTTCAAATTTTATTAGAGATAAAATTATAATATTACATAACTCTTAAAAACCATATAAAAAATACTAAAATAACATATAGAAAAGAACAAAAGAATACAGTGCAACCTCGATGCCGTCATTAACTTCGATTTTAGTTTGTTTTTTCACGAAAGTATCTTAGATTGCCAATGTTAAATTAGAATTTGTTCTCTTTGAATAGTTACTTTCTCTAAATGGTCACTTTACCACACAAGGATTACATGTTATTTCTATAAGTGTTTCTTTTACATATAATTTTTATGTTTTGTACCAAATAGTCCATACAATAGAGGGAGCAATACAAACAAATTTAGGCTTAGGCCACACCCTGTCATTTATCCTTGAGTCCAAGTGAGCCATGTCCATGTGTAGGCACATGTGCTGCTCATGCATATATGGTCATATACATAGGAATCTACAAAACAGTGCCACTATATAAGTCTAGGGCTGGAAACAAGTCGAGTTTGAGCGAGGTCAGACAGGTTCGGCTCGAACTTGATAGTATACTGGATTCGACTCAGGCTCAGTTCGAAGTCTTAACGAGCTTCAAATCAGACTCGGGCTCGACTCAAAGAAAACTCGATAGAGTTCGAGCTCGGCTCGACAACCTCTCCTCCACGCGTGGGCCGCCGCGGCGGCTCTTCTCTCCTCTCCTCCATGCGCGGGCGCCGCTGCTGCTCTCCTCCACGCACGGGCGCCGCTACCGCTCTCCTCCACGCACGGGCGCCGCCGCCTCTCTCCTCCACGCGTGGGCCGCCGCTTGTCTCCTCTCCTCCACTCACAGGCCGCCGCCGCCTCTCTCCTCCACGCGCGGGCCACCTCATAGCTTTTTGAGGATTGGAGTATTTTGATTGTTAGGTTGGGGAACGAGAAATAAGGTGTAATTCGAGTTTAACGAGTCGAGCTTGAGCGAGCTCGAAAATGTTCGGACTCAGCTCGAGTTCGATCTCGAGCTTCACCTTGGACTCGAGCTCGACTTGTTAAAGGTTCGAACCAATCTCAAACTGAGCTGATTTTCGATCAGATTTTGAATAGCTCGTGAGCTACCATCTTTTTGTCCAACCCCGTATAAGCCAGTACTTCTCTCCCCGTTCCCTCGATGGCCACTACTAACCGATGCAGTCTTGTTGTAGGCCCCGTCCCATTCATGGATGTCGACGACGGCGACGACGCCGTCCCGGTGCGCCCTCCCAAGGAGTACGACGACATCATCGCCGCCCTGCCGGCAACGGGCGCCCTCGGCCTGCGCTTCTACCAGGGCGCATGGTTGGCGGAGCGCTGGGCCCCGGGCATCATCGCTATGCAGCGCCGCTTTGCGCCACGCCCCGGCGACATATTCCTCGCGAGCTCGCCCAAGTCCGGCACCACGTGGCTCAAGGCGCTGGCCTTCGCCGTCATGGCTCGCGGCGCGTACCCGCTCGCCGATCACCCGCTCCTCCGCCTCAACCCGCACGACTGCGTGCCTATCATTGAATTGCTCTTCGCCGCCGGACAGGAGGCCAAGCTGGAGGCGCTGCCGTCCCCGAGGCTCGTAAGCACGCACATGCCACACTCGCTGTTGCCCACCGCAGTCACCGCGAGCTCCGACTGCAGAATCGTCTATATGTGCAGGTAAACTTTAGCTAATCTTTGGCATGTCCTAGAAAGTATGGTCCAGGTCCGGCCCAACCAACTTGGAGGCCCTATGTCAAAATTAAAATTAGGCCCCAACTCATTATCAATTATCTTACAGCTAGTTTGGGTATGTCCTTATCAGCACCTTGGAGACCTAATAGATTGTATTTTTAGTGAGAATAACAAAAAATAGTACACTTAAAAGGTTCATGATCTAAAGTGGGCCTACCTAAATTATTGCCAATTCTATCCTTCGTTAGCAACAAAAATTATTTAGACTAAGCAATACATAGTGGCAGAGGCCAAAAAAAAAAAAAAAAATCTTTAGGTGGTTTTGGGAGAGATCTTCAGTCTCTGGGTCACACACTCCCAGTAAGGATCCAGGGCTCCAGGTTGAGGCCCCTCCGGAGAGACTCCCAGATTTTCAGGCCACAACCACTCGATAAGGACCTGGAGCTTTAGGTTGAGAGGCCTCCGAAAAAACTCTCAAGCCTCTGGACCATAAATTACCAGCTAGAATCTAGACTTCTGAACTGAGAGACATCTGGGGAGATCTTGAGACCCCTAACCCAAGTTACTTAGGAGAGAATCAGGCCCCATACCCTATTTTCCTGAAAGGGTCCAAGTCCCTCGGGCCCTGATTCCTTGATCCTAGGCCTTCGGGCAAGGGATACCTAGGGAGACCTTCAAGGCCTCGAGCCTTTGTTCCCAGAGGATCCCAATCTCATGGGTCTTGATTCTCTAAGAAGGTGCTAGGCCTCCTGATCAAAGGGCACTCGAGGAGATCTGGGCCTCAGTTTTCTAGGAAGGCCCTAGACCTTTGGGACAAGAGGCACTCAGAGAAATCTTCAGTCTCTTGGGCCCTAATTCCTCGGAAGGGATCTAAGTCTTTGAGCTCCGATTCTCCAGAAATACCCTGAGCCTCTGGGTCAAGGGAGTCTCGGGAGACCTTCAAGCCTCCAGATTCCCTGGGATCGAGGGGCACCCGAGAATCTTCAGGCACCTGAACCCCAGTTCCCCAAGAAGGTTCTACACCTCTAGGCCAAGGTACTAGCCCACGGACCCTGGTTTCCTAAGAGGACCTCGACCTCTAGGCCCCAGTCCCCCAGGAGGGGCCCTCGGGGGATGATGCCTGCAAAAGGCACTTCAGGGATCGAAAAAGACACTATCAAACATTCACACATTGTACCCAGTGAAAGGACCATCTCGCCCTTGATCTGACAGTCCAGATTACGGTAGTTTACTCATTTGTATCTTTTTGAGTCTATATATACTCCTTATACACCCCATTGTAACAATAATTCATTCATAATCAATACACACTAGTCAATAGGCGCGTTTAGAAATTGTCTCCCCGAGAGACAGCCTCCCTAGCTAGCTTACACCGAGAATGCATCGACAGGAGTAGAGCTCCAACTGAAATCTGAACCTATATAAATCTCTTATGGTATTCTCTCTATGCTTTCTCAACATATGGTGACCTGTTGCACGATCAGCTCGCGTTGTTGAACACGTGTTACACGTAAGAAAAACCTGCCGTGAGATCCTAATATCACGACAAGTGGGATCTCTTACACTTACTTTTATTCTAGTGAGATCTCTTCTTTTGGCATATAAGAGGTTTTTGAATTTTTATGCAAATTTGCTATAAGAAAAATCTTTTTGTGCAAAATTCCAGTGGGGTCATGTACCCCCACTGGACCCCATGTTTCTCTGCCACTAACAAATACATCATCTTATCTTATACTCTATTTTAACTTTCTATACATTTTTTAAGAAGTTATACAATATTACAATTCTATCTCTAATACTTAGATTAATATAATAGATGTGTTATTTACATACAAATAATTAGTTAATGATTAAGTGAAGTATGGCGGGAGTCTATGAAAACACTTTAGAAAGACAGAATCATATTTTACCTAAAAATATAAAATGACATTTTTTAGATATAATATATCTTTTTAAAATAATAAATGAAAAATAAGCATAGTACTTATTAATAAAATTAGGCCTCTAATTTTTTTTGGCCCTATGCTGGTGCTCAACTTGCACTCCCACATGACTAGCCCTCGAGGATTTGTATCCTCTATAGCTTATATAACAAAAAGCATCAATTTGGACGGTTAGATTAAAATTTAACAATTTATAAAAAAATTAGATAAGAAGTTTAAAATTTCTTTCAAATGATTAACCATATCAATTTTTATTTCATATCAGTTTAAATTATTCAAACTCTAAATGGACAGTTGATATTCTACAAAAAGATTGTATTAGTCTTTTGTTCTCTGAAAATAGAAGGTACATCTGAAATGATAACTTAAGCCGTGATGCTTTGTGCTCGTTCGTTCTTGGACATGGTATTCTCTATGTGGCACTTCCACAAGCGTGTGCAGCCCAATGTGTCATTCTCCGAGACGTTCGAATCAGTTTGCGAGGGCACGTCATTTGGAGGCCCCATTTGGGACCATATCCTAGGGTACTGGAACGCAAACAAGGCGGACCCAAAGAGAGTACTATTTCTCAAATATGAGGAGATGATGCGTGATCCAAGTAGTGCCGTCAAAGAATTTAGCACAATTCCTCGGATGCCATTCTCAAACGCTGAGGCTGAAGCAGGGGTTGTCACGGACATCATAGATCTTTGTAGTTTTGAGAAGCTAAGAAGTTTGGAAGCCAACAAGACAGGATGTTTTGTGGCGTTCACCAAGTTTCCTCGTGACTCATTCCTCAGGAAGGGCGCAGTGGTAGACTGGGTGAACCACATGACGCCAGCAATGGCAGCACATTAAAATGCCATCCTCCTAGAAAAGTTTCAAAGATCAGGGCTCCATTTCCCTTTATACATATAGCTTTCTCCATTTATTAGACAAAAATGCTTGCTTGCATTCAAATAACTTATGATTCCATTTCCCAATTTAGTTAAACAAAGATGTTTGTGAATCTTCATTTCAGGGAGGTACCGGATGTGAAATCTTTGTATTATGCAATAATTGATTTTTCTATTCTGAAACAACAATTATGAGAATATTTTATATCGAATGGTGGATAATTTTTTTTAAAGCGGTATCTCTTGATACCTTCCAATCAATATAAAACTTCTCATCAACCATATTACATCACCTAGTTCATAATGCGGCAAAAAACTATGATGCATATGCTGCTACAAACATACATAGATATCCACATAGAGATAATTCTCAACAATCAAAATAAAGGAGAACTATTTTAAGGACAAATCATTCTGGGGCACAATGGAAACTGGCTAGGTGAAATCAGATTGACACAAGGATAAATAACTTTGATGACACTTATACATAGCATGCATGCATCTTAAGACAGTACTAGCTAGACACATTGACACAGCAACACTAAATAGAAAAAAAATAACTAATCTTTACTAAATTAATCAGGTTCTTAATTAAGTAATTAAAAACAGCAAAAGCAGCTGCTGCTGCGGCTGCACCAATCACACGAAGGAGACTTGGAAGTAGGGCTGGGGATTTGCCGCGAATGCCAAGAGTGATATCAGATGGCCCCCAGCACCCTGCACCCGGGGCCTTCATCATGACGGCCGTCGCCGTCCCCGCCGCTGCTGCCGGCCAAAAGAAGTACGCGGCCACAGAGACTACAGCCGCGGCTTCTCCGACGAGGATGGCGCCCATGGGAACGATCGTTTCGCGCGCTTCTGCAGTAGCTAACAGTCTTGAGGGTTCAGAGATGGCATGCACGGGAGCAATGTGGCAGTAATGACCGGTCCTCTGAAGTAGATATACTACTATACAATGTATGTATTTTCATTCTTTTAGATCAAACAACAATTGCATGATTAATGTTTTATACTAAATTAATATTTTTTTTATGTTCTTCAGTTTTTGTCTATTCAGTTTGAACAGTTTATTAATGGATCTAACGACAAAAAGACATACAAACATACAACATTCTGTTTGCAATAATATCTCTACTTTAAAAGATCTCATACTAAATACGAAATAGTCATTATTTATAGTATACATGTTACATACATACTTGACGACTCGTAAAATATATATATATAGACACACACATTATTCATCTATCCCTGCCTACAACCATTGCATAGACCTTTGCGTCTCATGTGATCACAAGCCCAACCCCATCCACCCCACCAATTCCAAAAACCTGCTAGCCTATAAATCATAGAGGTGGAAATTAAGGCAATAAAAATCTTTTAAAAACAAAAATGAATATGAGACATGATTTAATCTTATGTAAACCTTAAAGAAAAGCTAAAAGAGTAGCAATAGTTGCTGCTTGGATCAATATAGATACATACATGTTCTTCAACTGGTACTGCAATTGTTATAAAAAAAATGAAGTCATTTGAATGCTCATTGTAAATTTGTAACATCTCACCTTAACTAGAGCATCTCTCTAGCAAACCTTGTAAGCTTAAATCAATACAAGCACAAGGTATTGGATTTACAACCCTTGGGTGCAAATCCTAGGGGCTTAAATGACTTCAAGCACTTGGTCTTGGGTTGAAACCCCTTCGGCGCATAAGAGTGAATATTTTATATGAATAACTTTTTACAAAAAATTATAAATCTGATTAGTGTTTCAAAAAATTACAAAAATAATTTTATTTAAAATACGATTGAATTTGAATATGATACGTGACAATAAAAATACGACAAACCTATTTCGCGGAGAGAAAAATCAGGGAAAAAAGTCCAATAAATTTTCCAATTTTTTTTATTAATTTAGATTCAAAGTTTTGTACTGAAAAATTTTAATTTTTTCAGCATCGATATCTTTTGATCCATAATTTAGATTAACAATCTGTTTGAATCGGTAGAATTGTGAAATCAAAATAATCAGATCAATACAAACGATTATCAATCGGAACTACATATTACAAGTTGTGTGGCAACTCAAAAGATATATAGCTCCAGTTAATATCTTGTGATATGTAGTTCTGATTAATAATTTATTTGTGTCAATCTGATCATTTTGGTTTTACGATTTCACCGATGCAAATGGATTGTTAATTCTAATTATAGATCAAAAGATATCAATATCAGAAGAATTGAAATTTTCCTATACAAAATTTTGAATCAGAAATAATAAAAAAAATTTGGAATCATACAGCCGCACTCCAGACTGCTTTTTTGGTCGGTTTTTCTCTGCCGCACACTGGTTGTACGACATAGAGTTTTGTCGTATTTTTACTACCACATATCACATTCAGATTTAACCATACTTCTAAAAAGGGTTGTTTTTGTGATTTTTTGAAACACTGGGTCAGATTTACAATTTTCATTTTTTAAAAGGTTATTTATATAAAATATTCCAGTAAGAGTGGAAGCTTTCTCACTCTTGGATCTAACTCCTATATAATTCACTTCTTCCTCTCCTTAGTTTCTCCGATTACGTGTGGGTGGGCGATAGTGTTGAGCACAAATCAGCTAGCCCAAGTCCGACTAGGCTTGTCCCATATGGTAGTCTAACCCAAGGCCTGACTTGAAGATACTTAGGTTTAGACAGGGAACATGGATGGATAGAGAATATGGATGGTAGAGGAGATGGTGGTAGAGTTACCAACTGAGTAAGAGGTGACTAGTGAGGGGGAGGAGTGGTGATACTTGTGGATGTTGGCGGTGACACATGGGTGAGGCGGGTCTGCAGTATTGGGGGACGAGAGATAAGCAGATGTGTTAGTAGAATAGGGCGATGAGGGAGGAAGGGTGGGGTGAGGTACGTAGGATGTGGAATTTCGATCAAGGGTGAAAAAATGACATTTTTAAGAATAAAATGTAGTTTTCCTTAGTCATTTTCATTTTTTTATTATATTAACAAATGCAACATAATTCGAAGATTTGTTAATCTTTGAAACGAGAATGTCGAAAATGAACTTAAAGCTGATAGAAAAGTTCAATTGTTGTTTTTATTTGATGTTGTATGGCAGGGAGCCAAAGGATACGGTGGTCTCTTTTTGGCACTTTGACAAGGTTCGACGTCACTTATCATTTTCCGACATCTTTGAGTTCACTTGCATGGGCATATCATTTGGAGGCCCTATGTGGGATCACATGCTTGGGTACTGGAACGTGAGCAAAAGAGATTCAAAGAAAGTGCTATTTTTTGAAGTATGAGGAGATGCTGCAAGACCCAATTCACAATGTCAAGAGACTAGCACAATTCCTTGGGCGGCCGTTCTCGAAGGCCGAGAAGGAAGTTGGGGTTGTTGCAAACATCGTGAAGCTTTGTAGTTTTGAGAAATTGAAGTCTCTGGAGGTCAATAAGACAGGTTCACACGGGTTATTTCTAAAGTTCCCACATGATTCATACTTCAGGAAGGGGGCGGTGGGAGACTGGGTGCATCATATGACACCAGAGATGGCACGACGTTTGGATGCAATCATCCTAGAGAAGTTCTATGGATCAGGGCCCACTTTGACATAATCCTCCTAGAAGAGATGACTAGAATGCTCATCTGAAAGACGTAGACAACTAAGAGATTGCACTGTGTAATCTCTGTCATAGTAGAACTTGAAATTTAGATCTATATAAGGAGAACCAGGTGCCTTGTAACTAGTTTGTGTAATCTATATATGTATCTATGTATGCATTTGCTTTCACCAAATAATATGTTGTGTTTCGAATGTTTATTTGTTAGAAAATTTAGCGACGAAAAGCGTTTGCCAAATTCAAAACGAAACAAACAAAACAGGCATTGTCAGAAGGAACAACTATAAATAAAAAAGCAAGAATTATTCACGGGATTTAGAACCAAGAAACCATATCACCAAGAACAAAGCCTTCAGAAACCCAACTCCCTATGAAACCCAAACAATCTACTAGTTATACCTAACTACATCATCGTGCAACTTGCGACCATTGGATTACACCACCGTTAAGACACATGTATATAATTTGTCCATCTCAAGATGTTTCTGTCTGCCTCTCCAATGATACAATAATTTTTATCCTAGATGATCCTCTTTGTGTGTGTTCAATGGCAACATTGAACTAGAGCGACACCTCGAGCAACGTCAAATCTTGTGATTTTTGCATCTAAGATCTTGTTTTCAAACCCCAGGCAAAATCTTTGCCTACAAATTTTGTTGTTGTTGCCGACAATATTTCCCTATAGTCAAGCATGAGGTTTTGGATGATAGTGTGACACCCCTTGAGGCCTCTGCCTCGTGCACTCTTGAGTTATCTGCAACAATAACGTTACGTTTGCAAAAATTAAGTGGGATCCACAAACCGTGTGTGTGATGAAACATCTACTTCATGTCCAACGGCAATGCGGTTCTCACTGCGTGCTCGTTGACCAGTCGATTGCTCCCGGCCGTCCCATTAGCCGAGCAACCGTCAACCACGCACCTTTGTCTGTCGACACGTGTTGAGCTATCACGCCGTTGTTGGAGTAAACTTTATGTGTTTCTTGCTAATTTTTTTTGTTTCTAAATGGGTGTCACTTTACCTCTTTTATTTTATTATCAAATAGATATCATTCTATAATTAAGGTAATTTTGTACACTACTTAAATCATATATACTTTATTTAATATTTTAAAAACATCAATATATGATTTAGAGAGATAAAAAAGGGAATATTTCTGGGGTAAGAAACTAAAACAAGAGTCTATTTCAAAATAAAAAGTGACAAGAGAGCACTAGAGCTATTTGTGGCAACCAGCATTGGTAGCTTTCTCGGGAAGATGAAAAGCAGGGAGGCACGACGAGGACACTCCATAATCACTGATTTGCAAGTGAGGATTTCTAATTAGCATTACTTAGGAGTCGGTAGTCTCACATTAATATCCGATGGAGATTGATATGCGAATACATTGAGTGCGAGGAGCCTTTCCGTGACATGATTTTAGGAATATTTTACTGTGTAAAATAACTCCCGAGATTTCGTGTGGAGAACTGGAGGTAAATTTCCAGCCACGGAGTATTTGAGACAATTTCATACAACTCCCCTCCGTTTCGGCTTATTCCCGAAAGAATCCTCCCCAAAAAAAAAAAACAAGCGTTTTATGCTTCCTTGGAAAGAAAAGGTGCGTACATAACTCGTAACACAAAATTACAATCAGACGACACAAGATCGACAAGCAAGTATTGGGCCATGTAACTGAAGACATAAGTAACAAGGCCGAGAAATCACACGCACGTAGGAACTCACAGTATTAGCGAAGTAATTAAACCATATATATAAAATATATAAACTTCGACACAGTAGATGACACTTCTACATAAGCCAGAGACACACGCACGCAGGACTACCAAACAGCAAAAATTACCATGCATCATAAGTACACACCAGTAAAACACTATGTACGTCATACTATATCCATATGGCTTCCTGTGGTAGTAAAAGAAGCACGTAGACATGGAACGTGTGTGCACACACACGCGCGGGCGTACGTAGCCTACGAATTATACGGCAAAAGCAAGAACCGCTGCTTTGGCTCCAACCGTGCGGAGGAGATGGAAGTAAAGCTGCGGGTTGGCCAAGAACGCCGCCCGCGATATCAACAGGCCGGCAGCACCGGGTGCCTTCATCATCGCCACCGGCGCAGCCACCGGCCAGAATAAGTAGGCGCAGACGGCGGTGGCGGTGAAGCCGGCCGCCGTTAAGACGGTGCCCATGGGGACCATCGCTTTGCTTTGAGTATTCCTTCTGGTTGGGACTTAGTGGGAGGGAGATGGACTGCAATGTGAAGGGCTTCTTTAGCGGCGAGGGCTATTTATAAGGTTGCGGTGTATGTATGGCTTTTGAGATACAGGTGAAGTCCATAGGAAAGCACTTGGCAGGAGGTGCGAGGTGCGAGGAGACGCCTTTTAAGTTTTCGAGTGCGTTACTTTAGTTAATACAAGTGGGTCAATGCCTTCGTCAACAACGGCTGGAATCAACTCCAATTCTAAATTTGAGCTTTCGTATTTCTCTTCTCCAACCTCTTTAGGTGATCCAAAATATTGATTTGTGATTAGACGGTTTTTAAGGGATCTTGAGACACATTGTGTATTTCCTTGTCAATACAAATACAAAGAATCCTCATTCTAATATATATAAACCTACAAGTTGTTTAGCAAACAAGAGATAAGTTGGGACAAAATATCTAACTTTAGTATTTTCGATCATCCGAGACATGATTTACATGAAAAAATATATAATTAGCTCGATACTACTATACATGATTTATATCATTTTCTTGCTAAGATTTGATTGTCTACAAGAGACTATCTTTAGAATGAACATTTATTCTACATGAGTTCATATAGAGATAATCTCATATAGGATAAAGGTTCATCTATACGTTTGATTATCTATATATGATGAGTTGGTATATGATGAGAAGATATAGCATATTAAAATATTTCTTTAATATCTTATATGGTGAGGAATGGTCATTTTTGCTTATTGAAGCTCATGTGGGCACCGTTAATCATATATTATTAGTGATAATTAGTGTTAATTAGTGGTTATTAATAATATTAGTTGTGATTACTATTAAATTGTTAGTACTAATTAGTGGTAATTTAATATAATTAATGAGGAGTACTATTAATATTATTGGTTATTATTAGTAAATAGAAACTATAAGTGTTAATTAGTGATGAAGTAGAATTGATTATTGATTGTTGATGGTAATTAGTGATGTTTAATGGTGATTTAAACAACTATTAGTATTACTTATTGATAAGTTTTAATCATTAATTATCATTAGTGGTCAATAATGATGGGTCTTATACATTAAAATTATATATATATATATATATATATATATATATATATATATATATATATATATATAATCAATTTTTTATAAAATCATAACATATATTATATAACAAAATAAACACCATTTTAACCTATATGAGATCAACTCATACTATAATCAAACAAGAATCTACATATTTCATACACCCAACCAAATAACCACCCACTTACACCATCTCTTATAGGATGAGTTCATCCATTTACACTATCTCCTAAGAGTTGAGTTCATATACGTAACTAAAACTTGTTGAATATTACTCCGTTCATTTCTAAATGTTGTTTTAGAATTTTTAGAATTTCTCACCATTGGAATCTGGAAGTCATTCTTCCAACCATCCTATTCTTTTCTGTGGTGGACTACTATCCACTAGTGGAGGAGATGAAACGAGAGGAATAAGCAAGCAATGTTATTTGTGCGTCATTTGTTGCTTCCTCGGGAAGATGAGGAGCTTGAGGTATATCGACTAGACTGCATTAATTACTGACTTGCTTGGATGAAGTTTCAGTAGGTTTAGAAAAGCAGATGAAACTGGCGGGTAATTGTTGGTGATTGGCTACATCAGCTCGGGATCATAAAAACTGGCCGATTTGAAAATAACAAAAAAGGCAACTTGAATTCAAAATTTGATTTTATTTGAAAACCTGAAATCTATTTTAGTTAAATGATGTTCAGGGTTTAAAAATAAGATAATTTTAAAATGTTTAGTGAAATGAATAGAGAACAACAATAGAATTCCCATTTCTTGTCTGAAATTCCCGATTAGGTAACCAGTCCAATTACTGCTGTAATCCAAATTTTACTTTTACTTTTGAATTGCCCTTCTTGGCCGCTGGTTTTCCCTCGGTTACCCGCCATCTATTGGAAACCGGACCAAAACCAATGTTCTAAACCTTGGTTCCAATAAGAATTGTCAAACATTATTGCAGTCTATTTAGAAGGACAGTTTTTAGTGTGTAAATGACTATAGGACTTTGTTAAGAGAATTCTTTTTTTGTGAAGGGAAATTTTACATTATTACTCGGGACGCTGTAAACGATTTACCACTGCCTTCATTCTCAAATTTATCACTTTTGTCAAAACTTTATTTTCATAAATATTTATCATTTTATGAATTCTAAACAAAATTTTCCCACAATACTCTTATTAAATTAAATAATTGAGACTTGCATACATGTATATTTAGAGTTAAAAACTCATAACTATAATAGATGAAGTTAATTTGCATATATATTCTCTTGGTATTTCCTCCTTAAAATATTTTTGCATTGCTAAAACAATTTGAAAAAAGAAAAGACAGAATGGAGATAGTATCTCAGAGACGCCCATTCAAAACAAAAGAAAAAAAATACTATAACTACCTCAGAAATGTTAAGCACGTAAAGAAACGGCTCCTCTAAAATATTAGAGTTGCTACTTGTTGCACATAAAATACTGTATGTACTTAATTAGTTCGACTACTTTATATGTATTATCTTCGGACACAAAAATATGATGTTTTAGACATTGGCATGGTCTCCAAAATTCAACTTTGACCACTAATTTGCACTATAATATATTTGTAAAACTTAATTCAACTATAATCTTATAAAATTATTTTTCAAACAAATCTACTAATATCATTTTTCATACAATCAATCTAAATATTCACAAAAATATTGTTCATCAAAATTAAAAACATTTGACTACATATATTCTAGAATATCACTTTTTTTATGACCGGAGGGAGTACTACTTTTATTTTTAAATAGATATTGTTTTTAACTTCTAACACTACAAACAAAGTATGAAATAAAAAGATCATAGTAGACTCACTTAATATACTTTATTGATACCTCTTTCAGCATTTTAAACTACATATTGATCTTTTTGAAATATTAAATAAAGAGTATATAAGGAAAGTGGTCTACAGTGTTGCCTCGAAATTATAAAATGACATATACTTCATTACAAAATATAAAGCATATTTTATCACGCACACATATTAAAAAAATTCTAAACTTAAGAGAATATTGAGATAAAATAAGTAAATCATTCTATTTCATAAATTTCATGAAAATGAGAGAAAATATTAGTATAAGGGATTAGACACAAATAGTAGAAAGAGTGAGAAAATAAAGAATGATAGAATAGAAAGGTTAACAATAAATTCACATATAGATTTTATAATCTTTTAATAAAATTGTAAAAATTATACATCTTATTATATAACAGAGGAAGTATTTATTAACAAAAACAAAAGAGAGCCAGAATAATATCTTTAGAAACGAGGAATAATTATCTATGACTTAGTGGGAGGGTGGGACCCAATGGAAACTTGGTGGTGCGTACGCGGTACAAACCTTTTTAAGATTCGAGTGCTTTGCTTAGGAGCTAAGCTGAGAATGCGTCAAAAGTTGTGTCGTCGTACACAGAAGACATAAAGCAATCTCTAATCCAAAAGTATTTTTGAGACGCTTTCTAACATAACATTTTCTGTCACGTCACCAAACAATTTTTTGAAGAGTCTTTTGATTTTTAATTTAAAAATTCTTAAAGAATCTTTTTTATAGAATCTACATGTATAGAGCCTTTCTAAGAACATTTCTCCCCAATACAAAGAATCTTGACAGACTCTTCGGTAGGTCCATCACTCAAAAATAATTTAAAAACATTATTAAAGAACTCAATAAAAAAACATCATTCAAACTCGGACAAAAGAAAGAAAATAGAGGTTGACAAATGAGACACAACATTCACAGGATTCATTGTCAGTGGCGGGGGCCCGGACGGGTTGGGGGGTGGGGGCGGGGGTGCGAAGTATAACCCCGCTCTAAACCCGTCTCGTTGTCATCTCTATCCATAGTTGATTTAGTCTACTGTCTAAACTCATATCCTGATGAAATTTCAGCAACATAATTATCACATTTTGAAATTGCAAAAACTAAATTTACACAAAGATGAGTATGATAAGTCATACTCTACAAATCAGCATATATAATAATAGATAAGAAAATAAATTATTATCATTAACAAAAAATTTATCTTACAAAATTATTTACAATTGTGAAGTCACATATATTTCATTAATAATAAGTAAAAATAAATAAATAAATAAATAAAACATTAAGGATAAAATAATTTCTGATGCCACACATGACCACAAGTTTCTCACTCCTGAGAATCATCAGGGTGAAAGTTTATGTTTTTACACTCTATAAAAAAGTATTTCAACATCACAATATCTACAAAGACATTTCTGTTTTAAAAGAACATAATCTTTTGGTCCACAAAGAATTGTCATCTTTAACTTACTAGTACTGCGTACCCTGTTTGGACAAATGTTGTTCCTAGAGGAGAGTTCAAATAGTTCTACACACCTAAACTGTGACTAGTATGATATGCTTGTCATCGTAGAACCAATTTTCTATAAAAAAAAAAAATAAACTTGCAACTATAGAACTTTTTAAAAAAACAAATATACATATTTTCTTTCAATACCGAAAAATAAAATACAAAAAAATATTTTATTCAATTGTTTAGTCATGCTTCTAAAATTATTGTTACTCTTCTGATTAATATTGGTGGTTTTTATAGATCCATTACCATATATTTCAATGGAATGTTAGTCCATTCTTTTTCATATTCAGTAAAATGAAGTTATTTTATTTTTGTAAAACTTCACTGTAAAGAGTATTAAAATAATAAAAAGAGAATATAATAAAATAATATATAACACAAAATAATTATGACAAAACAATTTTTAAATTAGAAAGTGTGATAATAATATATAGATAATTTGCCCTATAATCTTTTAATACAATGACCTGATTTTGATAATACTTCAACTTAACTACGATATTTTCACTCTGCAAATAACTATTTTGTTGGAAGTGATTTGAGGTTGAAGACATCTGAAGGAGGAGCAGAGCATCATATTTATCGTCCTTCTTAACTTGAGATGATGGTCCATGTTGGCTTTAACGTGGTTAGCATGCATCAAAAGTTTGAGGAAATGAAGGCACATTGCTTCCTTCTCAGTTGAGTAAGCTCGGTTTTTTTACGAGGTCACGAGGAAATAAAAATTCAAATTTTATCTCTTAATAATATATAATATTGTATAGTTATTAACAGAAAAGTTCTTATTTTTGTCAAAGATAGGTAATTTGTTTTGAAATACTTATAAAATTTTGTGTTTAGTTATAAAATATAAGTAGTCTAATGACATGTGATTCTTTGACTTATCTGTCGGTCTCACAATTATTATTTTACAATGACATCTTTTTTCTTTAGTTTAATCCACACAATTCATGTTTTATAGAATTATTGCTCGATTGGTGTCAGGTTTTTATTTAATTGCTATAGTTAATAGATTAATAATACTATTTAATTGTAGATATATTTTAATATTAATACAAGGTGTTACGAGAATAAAAACCATATATACCTCATAGATTAATTTTGAAATCAGTGTCTTTAAAACAAAACTTGAAACCATGTATGCATCTTGAACAATCTACTCTTTATATAATCTCTATTCCTTTTTACTTGTGGTTTCAGACTTTTCACAATCTTCAAGATACAGTTTTGGTAATTAATTTCTAAAATTATATATTGGTAAAAATTATAAAACAATCATTATATAAAAATAATTTGATGACAAATCTACTAATATTATTTTTATATGATGAATTTTGATACTCTTTTCTATACTAGTGGTCAAAGTTTAAAAAATTAAACTTATACATATATCATACGATAAATAAAAAAAACATAACGAGTATTATTTTCCTGAATGCAGCCTATGTATATGTTACCATCCAAAATAATCAACAACTGGGAGCTAGTAAGCAAATTGCGTGTCAACACTCAGCAGAGAAGGATCTTTATTAAAGACCGAGGACAGTAGTCATGTGGAGTACCTATCTCTATCTTTAGATGGGTATACAATATAGTTCTTTAAGAGAAGAGTGACTATGATAAGTCTTTCCAGCCGTTTCAACCAGTGCAAGACTCTGATTGCACAAGCAAAACCACTACAATTACGCACACCATGCTTTATTACTGTCAATCTGTAACATAATAACATGCATAAAACGGCACGCTTTTGGACATAGCTCACACAAATAAGTTGCACGACGGGATGAGATGCTGCTGCATTAAGCACTGGAAAATACGTTCGATACAGATAGCCATACATCAAATTACGTACATATATCCCACGACTGAAGCATACTCGTACGTACACGCCTACGTACGTACATAAACATACGTATATACATCAGTACACGAGAGGCTTTCTCGCGCGGAGGTCACTGAAGTACTGCCTCGGGTTGCCCTCGAACACGTCCCTCGGCAAGCGCGCGCCGCCGCGGCCGGGCGCCACCATCATGCGGCGGGCAAGCGCGCGGGCGCAGCAGCAGCGGCAGCAGCAACGGGCGAGGCAGAAGAGCGCGAGGGCGCCTAGAGCGGCCGGGAGCACGACGGTGACGGCCACGTGGACCCACTGCTGAAGCGTCTCCGAGCGCGTCTCCGGCGGGAAGAGCTCGTCGATCTTCTTGGCGAGCGGGGGGAGGAGGCCGGCGAAGAAGGCCGCGACCTCGGCGGCCTTCGCCTTAACGAGCAGCCAGGCGTCCTGGAAGAATTGGCCGACGCCGTCGAAGTCGAAGGCGATGCTGGCGACGATGACCGCGCCGCGAGATAGGAGCTTCCTCGAAGGTGCCTGCGCGAATGCCATGGCGTCTCTCTCTGAGTGGGGGTGTGTGCCTGGGCAGTTAACTAGTGTTGATATATAATGCGCGGGGTCTTCTCTTTATGGTACAAAACTCTCAGCTTGCCAACGATTGGAAACTGGGGAAAGGGAGAATGATCCCCTGCAGACTGCAGTTGTGTTCTAAATTGTGTAGGTTGCTATAGACGAGCAACATTTTGAATCTATCATCGTAAAAAAATAGATATGGCTTTTTCTCTTTTTTTTATTTTTATTTTGAATCGTCTCTTGATCTAAATTGTCTGATCGTATTATATTGTAGGACTGCTCTGCTGCAGTCCCTCTGCTTCAATCAATATTGTGATGGCCACAAATCTCCGGATGGACGTAAGATGGTCTCCATATAAATTTCTTCTGAACATTATGAGTACATCTTGGGTATTGCTCATTCAGCCACCCAAATACTGAGGAATCATGGGAAAGATTTTAGCTTCGTTTGTTGTACTACACGGTAGGTCTGGTTGTTGTTGAGATGTATTTCAGAAATTTTCATTTGATAAACTCTACTTTTTACTTGTTAAAAACATAACAAAAATATCTTGGACCAAATAGCAAAATTCTTAGACTCTGGTTGGCTCCTATAAAAAAATTTCCATGGAATCCTATTAATATTTTATATGCAATCAAACTAATATCACAACTTTGATCTAAAAATCCTTTATAAATAGATTAAAAATTCTCCTTCAAAACAAGCCTAAAACATAGCATGGCACTATAATCCTAAACAATTCTTAGGTATGGATTAATAAGAATGACATGTATAAACAGTTGTATGTGCACCTGAAAAATTAAACTGTGTTCACACAAAGAGAATTTGAGTGTCAATCTCTTTTATTTTTATGTGTATGTTTTATTAGACTATAATATTGATGTGTATATAAAGATGACAAATGATAAAATATGTTGTAGTGTGTTGACAGTACAACAAATATTATTATTTGTAAATTATAAAAAAAACAGTTCTGTAAGAAAACATGTACATGTCCAGATGCAGTGTGGTCAAATTAATAATGCTACTACAAGTTGGGGACCAGCTATCCTGAAACTTGCTTTTCCTCCTCTCCGCCTTTCGAAACAAAGTGGAATCTTTTTTTAAAACATTTTCAAGCTTAGTGGAATCCGCTCTCGAAAAGCAAATTTGATAATCGCCTATATGTACTAATTGCATAAACTAATGTACTATGCCAGAGAAACATAAACAGCAAAAAATGCTATGGGATTTATCAAGAATTATGATCGTTGTGTTTTACATGTTTTCAGTTGTAGTTTCTAAATAGCAAAGTCCTCCATTTTAAATTTACAAAGATCTTATTTGTTTTATGTACGTCCAGTTTCAATTCATTCAAGCTAAATTATACTCCCCTTTTCGTGGTCCTAGTAAACAATTTTTACATTTATATTATAATTTATTAGTAAAAATTATAAAATATATAATAAAATATTCATGACAAAAAATCTAACTATATCAATTTCTCACATAGCTAATTTAAATATTTATAAATATATTAATAATTAAAATTAAATAAATTTGAGTGTACATATACTATAGCAGCATGTTTTTGTAGACGGGAGTACTTAACAAGCTGAATAATACAACTTCCACTCTTAAGTGTATAACTTTAATAGAACAAAGATTTATGCTGCTGTTGGACAAATACCCAAAAAAAAATGAAAAAGAAAATGAAAAACACTACAACAAAAAAGATTAAAAAAACAGAAACCTTAATTAGAAGATTAGCCTTGGGATGCATGCATGGACTAGGTCCTTAATTTGGCCAACATTTAAAAACCCACAGTTGCATACGATACTTTCACCATTTTAAAGAGACCCTTTTGTTTCCTTACAACCGATGAGCACAGAAAAAAGGCCATAAAGGCACAAAATATATCACATCTCCATGTTAAAAACATACAAAACACACACATGGAACATGTAATATACACAGTGGTATAAAATGGGGGCAGTCCGGTCGGCTTCAGAGCCAAATGACCTACTCATCGATCGGACAAAAATAGTGCAGAAGCAGAAGCAAAAACACAAGACATAAGTATCATGCATGCAATGCAGAAGACATAAGATTTCACCCTGTAAAGCTTCCAACTCGGACTAGGACACGGTCTTATTCATGGCAGCAGACTTAGTATTAGCAGGGCATATTTGTCATTGCTAAGCAAATGTGGTACTGATCAACAGAGTAATAATATATTAGGCTTTGGAAGCCATTATCTGCCACCGACGGTGCGGAGCATCCACGCCGGCAGCTTGCTGCTGCCAACCTGTGCAAGAGGTGGTGCAGCTTCCGGCTCCATTGCCGCTCTCGTAGATTGGTATGGCCTGCATTTGTAGCGAGAAACAATAGAATATATCAAATAGATTGAGTTGTAGCAATATCTTAGTGGGAGATCCTAACAAGTTTATCTTGCAAGGCGCTGCGAGTAAACTGTATTTCTTCAGAGGTAAGCTGTTTTCAGGCATGTCTAGTTTTTGGCCTACTCCTTTCAGAAATCACAATGGACTAAAATTTGAACAAAAGTTCTTGCTCTTGTTGGTATACTGGCCGGCTAAGAAAATAGTATAGGCGATCCGGGAGAGTGGATGAGAAGGAAGATATAGGCCTGGCACAACACGCGCGGAGGGCTATCACTCCTCAATAAGCCATTAGGCGAGGATGGAAAGAGCCGAAGAGGAGGCTTGGGAAGGAATAGAAATTTCCTATCTGCACTTATAAAAAGCAGGGCAAACGAAAGCGAAGAAGGAAACGAGTGGTTTCCGGAAAGCAGCACTTGGAGCTCTACGGGCGGGACACACACACTCAAAGGACACTTCTCCACACTTAACTACATTCTACATTGGTTCTTGGCTAGTAAGAAACAGAATCTCTTGAGGGGAAGACGAATCAGGTTGATTGACAAGACTTGCTAGGCTGACCTTCCAGCCATACTCGGTCCAAAGGCCCATGAATGGAACAACGATGATTAAACCAATCAATCAAATGAACTTTCTAAGCAATTTAGGGTATAGACGATGAAGAACTGATGCACTGTGAGGCATATAAGATTCTTATCGGGCAGAAGATATCCAATATTTTGTTGAAGAACAATGCAGCTTCTAAAAATAGCAATCATCAATCTTCAAACTTTTTATCTTTATGATTTTAGTAATACACGCCGAGGTAAAATATAGATAAGAGAGTAGTATCATACCCGATATTTAGAGTTGGCATGGAATCTGGAACAGTTACTGGTGTTGATGATGATGAGCTTGCTACTGCTTGATTTTGCTGCTCCCGATGGTTATTCTCTATTAAAGCACTATTTTTCTCCTTCTCTTCCAGCATGAGCTGCTTTGAAGAATACAACACAAAACTAGAGTTTGACCCCCTACAGAGCTTACTAGCTTAGTCATCTTGCAGTAAGAAAGAAAAAACTTCTTACCTTTTGCAGGAGACCATTTTGATCTGCAAGTGACTTCTCCTGCATAGACGAAGAAAACTAGTTGTAGAACAGACATTAAAGTTATATCAACCTTTTACATTCGATCTAGCATCAGTTTGATTTTATAGACTTATAAGCAGAAATTAGACCAAAAGAGAGACTTATTGAATAAGTGTAAACCAATCTTCGGTGAAAAGAGTCTTGTGGAATTTATAAGAAGTGTAATATAAAGTTACTATATTTTGTTTCAAATTCTCTTTAGGTGGCAGTTGCTAACATAAAATTTGTAAATGCCGAAGAATTTGTTGCTTGTACGTAACAAAACTAAATGGCGTCAACAAACTTAATCTAAAAACTTCATTGAAAACTAAACATGCAGAGTGAAAAGAAAGCAGAAGAATCTTAAAAACTGTGTTGACTTGCCTTCTTCTGAAGCTCAGAAATTGAATCAAATAGAAGCTGATTCTGAAAAATCCAACGATATTCTTTGAGAATAGTAAGAAATAGGTTAAACGCAGTAACTTGCCCATGAAGCACCCTCAGCACAATTTGTTCACCTTTCTTGATCTTATATGCTTCAAAGAACCATCGAGTTGGTGTTCCAATTGTTGGAGTTCTTTTATGGTCAATGAGTCCAATTGCTCGCCCATGAGTTGTCTGAAATCACATATAAACCACAAATCATAACACACTCAACATTATTGCATAATCTAAATCAAGATCTTCTAGAACAGTCTACGATACCTTTGAATCTTTTGAAGTGCATCGAGTTTGTTCTTTAACCTGCCATATTCATCACTCCAGTTTTCCTAGGGAAAAAGATCAGCAAGTATAAATAGCATGTTAGTTCAGCTGGAAGAAACTAATCTCTTAAATACGTGATATATATTTCCTACATAAAGGATGCTACTTTACCTGCTGACCTCCAATATTTGGTTCAAGTACAGATCTTTCTTCGAATGAATAACGCTGGTAGCGTTCAAGAATTCTTTCCATACTACATAAAGAGAAGTCACATAATGACGTCAGAGTATATTAGACTTGGAGAGACAGCTATATATGTATGCAGAAGTACAATGCAATATAGAACGATGACATTGCCTTCTCGAAAATAATCACCTACAAATATTCAGATATGATTTTCGTACTCGCCAAGCAAGTATGTTACTTGGCCTATGAAATGGTGAATGTCAAACGAATTCTAACGCAACAAATGTTTAAGTGATATCTGACTTAATCATAAGAACAGAATTTTGAATGCATAAATTAGTATAAAAATTAAGTCCTGAGATTAGCAATATTTGGTAGGCCGGGATCATAATGACATAATTCTTCAGATAAATTTCGAAATTCTATAACACATACAACTCTAGTTTATATACGGAGACATTAATACATAATCATAGTATTAGCTTTGATGAATCTATGATTCATCCTAAGCTTTAAATATTGCTTGCTAGATTAGACTACACAATTTGCACAGAATTTTCAGCTAATTTGCTGTAAAAGTTGAATTCTAGATCTTGGAATAACCGTGCGCCATGTTAATTATTCTACAACTGTTGCTAATCCCACTCCCATATATACGTCAAACGTATATTTTAGTTGCTATCTTATTGAAGTTGGAAATTTAATCTGTCGGAAAGATTATGAGTTTGAAAACCAAACTAATCCCTTTTACATTGATCTATAAGCACAACTAATAATGGTAAATAACATATTAAGAGTGTTAGTTACATCCTGTAGATCAAGTCTCTCATGCAAATTTGGAAGCATGATCTGCCTTCCTAGAAGACACAGCTAAGTACTTATTGCACCAAGAACCAATGCTGAATGGTGACACGCCATCAACATCAGATCGGGATGGCACATGGTGTGAGGCCAGTCATAGAGAACCACGAAATGTTAGTTACTGATCATTTTAAAAATAGACACAGAAAAACTCGACTTACACACACTGTGCCAACACCGTCAGTTCGCAAACGGATGGTATACACATCTCCCAGGACTACACTTCCTCTTAAGGCCAAACTTCTGCTTGATGCCTCAACTTTATATCAATATATCCAGGTCTGTTTTAGTCCTTAAATATTTTGTATATGCTATCTTTGTTCCTCAACTTTAAAAACACGTCCATTCCATTAAAGAACTTTCATGTTCATTAAATTTTCAAGTCATTAATAAGTAGAGCCAAATTGTTATCGTCCCACAAGCCAATAATTTAGAAGGCATGATTTGAATTTATTAAAAACATTTAAGCGACTAAAATATTGCCCACGAGAATTCCCAGGTCTTAAAATGGGCTTAATAACAAAGTTAAAGAGCTTTTCCCTTCTCTTAACTCCAAATTCTCCTGGCCGACGTACTTGCGGTTCATCTAGAAGCTTCTTAGCTGTGCAACAAAATTTATGTATGCATTTTGTTAAGCATAAGACTGAAACACTTACTTTCCAGATCAGCATACGAGCAGAGTTAATTGCTCCTACTCAAGGAGCGCCATAAAAATTACCCAAAAACCGTCTTATTTATTTCGGTATCATAGATTATTTTGTCAAATATTTTAATTTAACTTGAATTTTCTTAACTATTCATTATTTTTATTATTACTTGTGGTTCATCTAGAAACTTTTGAGCTATGCAACAAAACTTATGTATACTGTTTGTTAAGCATGAGACTGCTGAAGTATGTAACCCATGTCATACTCCCAAGAAAAACTCGAACGACCTTCAACAAAAGAGTACCTGTACCCGAAACCGACACAGGTGGGTAGGTAGAAAATACCTAGGAGCGCGAGACAACTTTCTCTAAAGAACTCGACAAAATAGCCCCGTAACTTTGGGAGAAGAAGAACATCTTCTTTCATCAGTAAATGTTCATTGGCCTACGCAATCAAATCTACTATTTTTATGGTTTTTGCTATACTTCTATAAGTGAAGGTTTCTTTGAAAAGGATTTTATGCTAGTGATGAGTAATCATCACATAGTGCTGATTGGACCATATCATCAAGTTATTGTTTCTAAGAATTTTTGAGCTCGAGGGTTAGTTCTTTTCCTATCATGGGAGAATGATAAATGAAAGATAGATTTGGCATATATGATGAAATAGGATAAGATAAAATGGTATGTATCTTTTACATCACAAGTCTATTAATTCAAATGGATCATCAATAAAAATTTATAGATAATAAAATATTGGTTTGGAAAGAATTTGTGGCATGCATAGTACATGTATAATCAGCGACAGAAATGATACAGACTTGCTACCATAGGGTACGATCGCACGCTGTGTTTTTATGTTGCTCTTTCAAATTTTATAGTTGGATGTTGGAACAGGAGGTTGGTCATCCAGTCGGATTTGGTCTGTCATTATAATGAGAAAATTAAACAAATCTTATATATATTATAGTGTCAGAACACTCCATATTTTTAAAAAAGTTTTAGTTTAACCCGTATTTTTTGTAAAATTTTTAGTTGACCTTAGCTCAATTAATTATGAATTTTCATGATTATGATATGTTAGGGTCGTCGGTATGTCATTTCTATGGTACTGATATCGCATAAATATGGAACTAATTTGTCATTTATTTTACTTTTTCTGATTTTTAGTGTTGTTTATGCTATTTATTTTACTGAATTTGTACCAAAAAATAGTATATCAATACTCCATATCCTCCTCACTAGTACTATAAAAACGCAACATGGATACCTTGTAGGTCTGATAAGGAAAAATAATAAAAAGAATGAATAGTTAAGAAAATTCAAGTTAAATTAAAATATTTGATAAAATTACCTATGATACCAAAATAAGACAGTTTTGAGTAATTTCCATGACGCTCCTCAAGTAGGAGCAATTAACTCTGCTTGTGTGCTGATCTGGAGACTCATGCTTAGCAAAATGCATACATAAGTTTTGTTGCATAGCTCAGAAGCTTCTAGATGAACCGCAAGTAATAATAAAAAGAATGAATAGTTAAGAAAATTCAAGTTAAATTAAAATATTTGACTAAATTATCTATGATACCGAAATAAGACGGTTTTGGGTAATTTTCATAGCGCTCCTCAAGTAGGAGCAATTAACTCTGCTCGTGTGCTGATCTGGAAAGTAAGTGTTTCAGTCTCATGCTTAGCAAAATGCATACATAAGTTTTGTTGCATAGCTCAGAAGCTTCTAGATGAACCGCAAGTAATAATAAAAAGAATGAATAGTTAAGAAAATTCAAGTTAAATTAAAATATTTGACAAAATTATCTATGATACCGAAATAAGACGATTTGGGTAATTTCCATGGCGCTCCTCAAGTAGGAGCAATTAACTCTGCTCGTGTGCTGATATGGAAAGTAAGTGTTTTAGTGTCATGCTTAGCAAAATGCATACATAAGTTTTGTTGCATAGCTCAGAAGTTTCTAGATGAATCGCAAATAATAATAAAAATAATTAATAGTTAAGAAAATTCAAGTTAAATTAAAATATTTGACAAAATTATCTATGATACCGAAATAAAACGGTTTTGGGTAATTTCCATGACGGCAAAGCCTGTCCAACATCCAAATCTATATATATCACCGGATTTTCCATATATGATGAGTGAAAAATAGGATTTCTTCGTACTCTGGCAAATACTTGTCCCTGTATCTATAACTTCGTAGCTAAGGATTTTCCATATATGATGAATGACAGAATCGTGTATAGTTCTTGAAGTCAAGAGTGAATATTTATTCACATAATTGTAATAAATTATTGGGCTTGCCAGTGGATAATATTATAGGGTTGAAATTGTTAAGTGAACCTTTGGATGGGAGAAGCTAAAACTGCAAGCCAAACACCATTTTTAGCTTTAGCTTCTGGATTTTTCAAGAAACTAAAACTTCGTAACTCCGGTGTCTATAGGATAGAAACTGGAACTGGAGCATGAACAAACATCCCCTTGGTATCCTTTCTTGTTACATGGGTTCGAATCAGACCGGATGGCCAGCTTTTGGTTCCAGCTTCCAACTATAGAGAAAAAAGAGACATAAAAACTCATAGCTAGGGCTTGAACAAAAGCTCAAAGCTCGCTAACAACTCGGCTTTGACTTAGATCGGGCTAAACTTAGAGAGACAACTAGCAAAATCAAGTCTCTTCTCCAATTCATGAGATTTAATGAGCCGAATTGAGTTAAAGTTAGCCTATTTAGACTCAAATGTTTAGACTCATTTGCATTTAAGTCTTTGAACATTTTATAGTTACTTAATTATACTAACATCAAAACCATGACACCAGACCCATTAGACCATCAAGTCACTTACCCAACACTCTATTAACCACATTGCTTTCCAGTCACATCCCTTTTTGTCCTTACTCCATCTCAGCAAACGATCAACACACGTTGTTAGTCAAATTGCTATTTTTAATTACTTTAATCCATTGACTCACTAGTAACCCAAACTCAACTTGATTGTCTTAACGAGCCAAATTAAACATCTTCTCCAACATGTAACTCATATTGAGCCAAACTGGCTCGACTCATTAAGACAACCAATCCAAACCGAGCCAAGCCAGCTCAATTCATTTCCACCCTTACTCGTAGCTTGCAATCATATAGCCCATTGCAGCAAGTTCATCTCTTTTTCGTTGTTAATTATACATGAAGCCCACCAATTGTTTTGGAATTAATATTTTTTTTATCAATGACCGTGGCATGCCACAGGTCAGCACATCCAACGCTCTCGAATAAAAATCCAATGTTTTAACGTGACCATGGGTATACAAAATCTTCCTAGACAACTAATGATTGCAGCTTTAAAACATGTAACACTCAAGGAACAAAGATCTCATACTATATCAAGCTATAGCAGAAACAATAATATCAATCTCCAATATTCCATATCAAACAAACTGATCAGACTACTTTGAAGTCATTTGAACCAGCTCATAAATTTTCCTCGCACCAATACCATTCAAGGGGGAAAAAGCTGTGCCACACCAATAACTCCCTCATAAGAGATCACATAAATATATGGAGGGAGCATGAAAATCTGTCTGGGAAAAGAACCTACATAGTTTCAGTGATGATGAGATTAATTCAAATCCAGATCACATGAGTTATGATATTTGATCGCATCCTTGCTTCTGCAAGAACCGAGAAGCAAGCTGTATAATGTTCCTCAAGAATCCTACTGTCATACGAAGCGACCTTGAAACACATATTTTCTACAAGAATTCTTAGACATGCAGTTACATCACAAAGTGAAACCCCAACCAAAAATAAGATGCTAGGTAGACGCACCAGTCATTTTGGTACTTCGTTTGGAAATCATGGATCTGCATGTACCTCTACCTACTGGCCACCGGGAAAGAGCACCTAGAAGCGGTTTAGCTACTAATGTTCCACTATGTATTAGATAACAAGAAGGACTAACTAATAATTCAAAAAATATGTACTACAGTTCTTTTTTTTTCTATGGGACCAATCTAATCATATGGCGAGCCCTATACATATCAATCAAGTTTAATTACCCACCGATCATCTCGATAACATTTCAAACATAAAGCTTCCCTTTTTGCCATTAAATAAGCTAGGCAACTCGCGAATCAACGACGTCTCACTCTACCGCCAACGACAAGATGGTTCTCACATACTAAGCAAATACCTCAAAACCACACATACCATTTGGAAATCATGCACATCAAGCTTCTGTTTTTGCTGCTTCGTTTTTAAATCATGCATATCATTTGGAAATCATGGGCATGCATGTGCATCTAGCTATTGCAAATAGGCAAAGAAAGAACAGGCTGAGCTCTCATAGTAGCGCTTTAGTATCTTAAAAAGAAAAAACTAACCAATTTATTCACATTATATGTGCTATGATGCTCCTATATCCCATAAGGCAATCTAAGCATATGACGATCTTACACATATCGGCCAAGTTTAACTCATCCTGTTACCCACCAATAATCTCTCCAACATCTCTCAAGCACAAAACCTTTTTTTTTTATTGCCAGTACATAATCTCATAGCAAGCCATGAATCTACAATATCACGCTCTATCGCCAAGTTACGCTTCACATACTAATCAAATACTATACCAGCTACTGATCGATGGTATTTCTACTCGTACTACAATACCAGCATCCTCTAATCATCTAGCTTCTACGGAATACTAAGTAAGATTCAGCTAAGTAAGCAAACAGGCGATTCTAGGATCGAAAACGAGTTCAGCACTAACGCCACGAAAGCCGGCACGGTCGGAAGGTTCACCCATGCAATCACAACTCAGACAAAATGGCAAGAAATAACAATCCCACATCCATCAAAAGTTCAAAGTTAACCACCCACATGGAAATCAAAACCACCCATGCAGGAGGAACTAACAAAAAGACATCAAATTTGGAAACCAAAAACCAGCGCAAATACATCGACCACGGAAGCAGGAACAAATAAAAATTGAATGCGTGGATCGAGGCTAAATTACTTGGTGTGGCTGGAGTACTCATAGAGCTTGCCCTTGGTGGAGAAGACGATGAGGGCGACCTCGGCGTCGCAGAGAACGGAGATCTCGTGCGCCTTCTTCAGCAGCCCGTTCCGCCGCTTCGAGAACGTCACCTGCCGGTTTATCTTGTTCTCGATCAGCCGGAGCTGCACAGGCCCCCTCCCCATCCTCCCCTCCTCCTCCTTCAACTCCTCCCAACCAAAAGCACACGACTTACGAGGCGCGTCTCGGAGAAGTTTTGGAGCTATGTGGCATTGCAATGGCGGCGGGCCGCCGCGGCGGGAGGCAATTGTGGTGGATGTGGTGGTGTATTTGGAGGAGCCGAGGAGGGCGTCGGGGTGTGGATGGGGGTGTTGGGTGGGGAAGAGGCGGTTTTAGATGGGTGTGGGGCGGTGTGGGAAACCGGAGTGGTTTTGTGTGCCTGTTGTCGGGTTTTGATTGGGCGGACGGGTTTCGGGGCGACGTGGGGGGATCTAGGCCGTCGGATGAGCTAATAGGTCGTTATTATGGCCCTGGTGGTGGTGTGGGAGTGGGCCCGGGGGTTTGGGTTCCAAGTGCACCTGCGCGCGCATGTTGGTCGGGAGGCGTAAAAAAGTTAAATAGGAACATTCTCACATAGACGTTTCTAGGACCGCTATGAATGCCGTCCAATTTTGATTAAACGGCTGCGATATATAAGCATGCATACTGTGATGTGTTGGACAGATATGAATTGTCTATTTTTCTAGATCGGGCGGGTGAAAATGACTTTTTAGACCTTCTCTAACAATAATATCTAAAATCATATATCTATACCCCCCACATACATGCCTCTCTAAAAATATTTCATCTCTATATTTCAACTTACTCCAATAACAATATCCAAATCTCACTCTCTATTCTGTAAAAAATAATTACCATCTGTTTATCTGTTTTTCGCAGGGGAGAGGGGCGCGGCCGCACGGGCAACGGCGGGGGAGCGGCGGCGCGGGCAACGGCGGCGGAGGTGGAGGCCACCAAGAAGATTTGGGTATACATGCACACCTGAGGCGGAGGTGCAGGCATAGCAGGGAGTGGAGGTGGAGGCAACGGCGGCGAGGGTTAGCGGTGGCGCGGGCAACGGCGGGGGATCGGCTGAGGTGGAGGCCACCAAGAAGATTTGGATATACATGCACACCTGAGGCGGAGGTGCAGGCATAGCAGGGAGTGGAGGTGGAGGCAACGACGCGGGCAACGGTGGCGGGGGTTAGCGGTGGCATGGGCAACGCGGGGGAGTGGCGGAGGTGGAGGCCGCCAAGAAGATTTGGGTATACATGCACACCTGAGGCGGAGGTGGAGGCAACAGCGCGTGCAACGGTGAACTTCTCCTCGCCTTGCAACGCCTGCAGCAGCCGCAAGTGCCGCTGCCTCCTCCCGACCTTCTCACCGCGCAAGAAGATTTGGGTCGAGCTGGCCCCCTTTTCCTCCCCATCGCCGCCGAAATCCCCGACTCCTTCGGCGGCGTTGGAGTGTGTGGACCAACTTCGCCGGAGGCAGCGGCGGTAGCTTGCTGTCCGTGCTCTTGGCTTCTCCGGAGCAGGCGCTTCCACTCACGAGCTCCTCGCGGGTTGTGCTCTTGGCACCTCCGCCTGCCGCGGGTCCGGTGATCACGGACTCCTCGCCCATCATGCTCTCGGCTTCTCTGGCACCAACGAGGCTGGCGCGCGTGGGGAGAGGATAGTAACCGGAGAGAGAATGTGGACATTTAGGTTTCCTCTGTAGCATCTGTATCGACGAACCGGCAAATGCATCGCCTGTTGGAGTGGTCGGGCGAACCCAAACGACGTGTGTAGCGCAATTTTCCAGATGAACAATGATTTCGGGGCTCTGTTGGAGAAGGTCTTACATGCCCTCTATGTGGGAAGCTAGCTATTGAATTTTTGCCTGGGGGCGCGGGTCAGGGATTGGTGTGGAGGAGAATGTGGGCCCCGCTCGTGTGTTACTGGGGTGGTGGGTTGCAGGTGCGAAAAGGTTTCCTTACTCCAGTGCTCGGGCCTGGTTGGCTCTGTCTGGTACAAGGGAGCCTGGAGGCGGGTGACACGTGGAGAGGTTGACTGGTCACTGACAGGTGGGGTTGTGACTCAGTTGATGGCCCACGTGGCTGTGTCTATATTTAGTTGACTAGGATTGACAGGCCAAAATGCCGAATGCAGTGTAGGTCCTCGCGCGCGGGGTCGCGATTTCGATGCTCTGCCACGAACACTAAAAGACTGATGAGTGAAGACGCCAACGTGGCACCGTGCCATTGGCATCCACCGAGACGTTCTATCAATCCTCTCGCCCGGCCATGATTGTAGCAGGAGCATGGAGTCTAGATTAGATATCCTCTCTTCTATGTCTTTACAATTGCACGGCAGAGGATATGAAGCACAAGTGCAATGACAACCACAATAAACCATATGTTACAAACTAATAGAATTCCAATGTTCTTTTATCATTTTTTTTCTTTTCTATTTATTATACATTTCACTATATATCTGAACTGAACTCGATTTTTTTACAATGATTTTGTGGGTGATAAAAAATAGTTACATATCAATTATCATTACGTAGGAGTTATAGGATGAAAATTGAGAACTATCTTTAAAATAAGATTATGAAAACTTACAATCCGAACTATCTGATCAGCGTGGAAATTAATTATGTTCGTTAAATATGTATCATGGGATATTACCATTGTCAACTTCTAACAACATCAACTTCTCAAAGGAAACTGATAATATTAACATCCCGTAATCAAATGAATAATAATTCTCTACATGCTGATCGAACGGCTCATATCACAATTTTTTTTTGAGATTGGTTCATTGACGAGGATTGACACCCGGGTCACTTCTAATAAACGTCTGGTTCAAGACAGGTTCGAACCAGACATGTGTCTGGAGATGCGAACTCAAGCTATTCTGAGAGGCATCACCACGAGGTCGCAAGCTTTACGCGATCAAGTCGCAGCTTTACGCGGTCAGACCGTAAGCCTTGCGCGGTCAGAAGTTCGTGGGCTATACGCGAACTACACATTCGGGATATTACGCGGTCAGCCGAATCCCGCGGTTAGAACATCTGCCGATCAGGATACCTGGGATCTATCTATTCGGTTGTCCATACGACAGGATATTCTAAGTATCCCGAAGATTCCTACACGTGGAAAATCAACCGTCAGGAGGTTAACACGTACAGTTATCCATGAATAACACGTGTTTAACCTACGTGGAGGTTAAGAGCAGTTTCAAAAACCGTATCCAACCGTCCGTGCAACCGATTGATGCAGTTTCCTTCACATGGCACCCTTTCAAGCAGTATAAAAGGATGGCATGAAGTATCAATCAAGGGGATCCAAGTTAGCCAAGTCTACGGCACACCTCATATAGCATTTTTAAGTCTTCTTTAGCTTATCTTTGTATACTTTTACAGGAAAAATCCTTGCCTGTGAGGACTTTTCCTTCCATTTGTAAACATTTTACCACACTTAGTGAAATCTCAACAGGACGTAGGGCTTTTACTCCCACCATCGAGGGCCCGAACCTGTCTAAATTCTCTGTGCTCCTGTTCACCATTGTTCAGCATACCTTCCCGAAGGGTCATCTTGAAAGGTCTCACTATTACAAATTCTGCATAAGTTCGGCTGAGGACTCCGAGTCCGAATCGTCGACAGCTGGCGCCCACCGTGGGGCCTTTCTCAAGGCGTCTTAATTGAAATTCGGAGGTTTGCCGAAACATGGCTGGAGCATATGATTCCGAGAATGATTTCGATCTCGAGGATTATGCTCATATCCCAATGCCTTCTCCAAGTGATCCCGTTCCGATGGAAGAGGTCGAAGGCCAAAATCTTCCACAGGATGAATCATCTCCCCAAGTCATGATAATCGACCAGGAGGTAACTGGCACAAGGTCAGAACCCGCAGAGGTTCTTAATGTGTTATGTGATGAATCCGGCCCGTCATGCGATCCCACTGAGGGAAAGTATGATGGTGACCCCGAGGTTAGTCCAGGGAGGTTCGACCCTGATAACCTCCACCGTCTCTTTGATTTCGAGTCTGACTCGGAACAGACCGAGATGTTCTCCCCATCGACAACTTCTCTCCCTAGGCAGTTTGCTGCGTTGTCGGAGGAAACTCCCGATCAACAGGCTGCCAGGGAAGAACAAGATCGCAAACAGAAGGAGGAGCAAGATCTCGAGCAACAAAACAACGAACTACGCAGAACTGCCCTAGAGGCTCTTCAAGATGCGCAGGCTCGTTACGATGCTGCCCCGAGTTCTTCTCGACGGTCGCGTGGTCATAGACGTGACCAGACTCCTTCCTTACCACCGGAGCACTTCCCAGTGGACGAGGAAACAATAACACCTGGTGCCCCTAGTAGAAGTACCCATGGTCGACTGCGATCTATCGCGGAAGTCATGCGCAATTTCCCTCCTACGGTCACGGATGCGCAGAGACCGGCCTTTTACAGGATCCTGGCGGAAAGATTGGACGAGGTCGCATCCGAGGCGACCCCAACAGCCTCTTCCCGCTCAGTGACACATTCCCGTGATCGAGATGGTCCTCATTTTGGCTCTGGCCGACGGAGTTACCCGCCGCCTATACCGTCCCGACAGGACAAATATCGGCGAATGCAGGACTCTCGCAGTAGGGATCGAGTTCCCGTTCATTCTCGTTTGGGACCCCGAGTAACCCCGCCATTAAGTGAGTTTGCTCGAAACCCGACCGAAAGTCGCAGGACGGTTCACGGTCCTTACGTTGCTTGCAAAGCTTTCTCGCCTGGCCTACGAGCAGTCGTTTGGCCCGATAAGTTTCGACCAGGGGCCATTGAGAGGTTTGATGGAACTCAGAACCCATCCGAATTTCTTCAGATCTATATTACTGCCATCCAAGCAGCAGGAGGCGATGACAAGGTCATGGCCAACTACCTGCCAACAGTCCTCGTAGGACCGGCTAGAACCTGGTTGTTCAATCAGCCTGAGGGTTCTATCTATAATTGGGAAATGCTATGCGATGCCATCCTCAGCAATTTCCAAAACTGTTACCAAAAGCCGGGTAAGGAGGACGACTTGCATAGATTGCGGCAAACTTCGACTGAAACGCTTCGGCAGTTTGTCAAGAGGTTTGTCGGGGTAAGAAATACCATCCCGAACATATCTGATGGCTCCGTAATCAGGGCATTTAAGCACGCCGTTCGATACCGGAGATTCACTGAAGACTTGCTCATCCACCCTCCTCGATCGGTGGCCGATCTGTTCGATATGGCTGATCGATACTCCGATGCAGCCGAGGCAGTCGAATGGAACCGAATGGTTGACAAGGGGGACCTACCGCCCCAACCAGGCTTCAAGGACGCCAAGAAAGAAGATTCGAGCAAAAAGCCGGAGTCTTCACCGGGTGGGAAGTCAAAAAAGTCGAAGAGGAACCGCTCTGGACAGTACCGTGAGGTCGCGGTCGCGGAGAAACCACCTTCGACCAAAGGTAATAAGTCTTCTTTTAAAAGTAAAACTGCTTCTGGTGGCCGGGATTCCGACCAGCCAGAAAAATCAACTAATCCGCAGGAGGGCAAAAGGTGGTGTCCACTCCACAATTCCGCAGGCCACGATCTCAAAAACTGCAGGAGTTGGTTGAAACAGCTGGATGATTTCTACTAAGGAGCTGGGCCAATGCCAACCTTACCGCCCAAAGAGCAGGCGTGCGGGGTTAGAGACGTCGATGGAGACGAAGAAATGGCTTACCAGGTACCTCAAAATCATGTTAATGTCATTTTCGGAGGTTCCTCCTCTTTCGTTTCCAAAAGGCAGTTTAAAACTTTTTGCCGAGAGGTTAACCAAACGGAGACATCCCTTGGTGAACCTCAATATCCCCGTTGGTCGGATATGCCTTTGACGTTCGACCGCGCTGACTGTCCTGCGGGGCTAACTCGACCATAGAGGTTACCTCTGGTAATTACCCCAATCATCAGTAACGCGAGAGTCGAAAGGGTCCTGATCGACGGGGGAAGTTCCCTTGATCTTTTATTGGTCAAGACACTCGACGAGATGCAAATTCCTCGTTCGAAGATCAAGCCCATAATCCATCCGTTTTATGGGATAATCCCAGGCCCCTCCATGATGCCATTGGGACAAGTGGTCCTCCCGGTCACTCTGGGAGAACCAGATAACTTCCGAACAGAATTGGTTACTTTCGATGTAATCGATTGTGATTCAGCTTATAATGCAATCTTTGGCAGGCCTACTCTCGCTAAGTTCATGATGGCAACGCACTATGCTTATCAGTGCGGGAAATTGCCTGGCCCCAAAGGTGTCATTTCGGTCCGAGGTAGTCGCAACGTGGCACTCACGTGCAACTGGCTATCTTTGGAGATGGTCGATCAACTTCCCCTCCGGGACGCTCAGGTCGCCACTGTCGCCATCGATGCGATCAGGGCTGCTCCTCGACCAGATGAGAAACTCAAACAAGTTCCTTTGTACCCAGATGACCCATCCAGGACAATTCGGGTTGGGTCAGCCCTGGATGACAAATAGGAACTCGACCTCGTTGCTTTCCTCCGAGCTAACGCAGACGTGTTTGCGTGGAAACCGTTCGACATGCCCGGTGTCCCAAGGGAAGTAATTGAGCACAGGTTAGCAATTCGACCTGGACAACGACCAATAAAGCAAAAGCTCAGGCGTTTTGCCACCGACCGACAGGAAGCCATCCGAGAAGAGTTAGACAAACTCTTACAAGCCGGGTTTATCCGCGAGGTGAATCACCCGGACTGGCTCGCCAATCCGGTCATGGTCCGCAAGTCAAATGGCAAGTGGCGCATATGCGTCGACTATACTAGCCTCAACAGTGCCTGTCCGAAGGACGACTTTCCCCTTCCCCGCATCGACCAGCTGGTTGACTCCACTGCGGGTTGCGAACTGATGAGTTTTCTGGATGCCTACTCGGGATATCATCAAATTAGCATGGCAGAAGACGATGAAGAGAAAACTGCCTTCATCACCCCGTTCGGCACATACTGTTACGTCAGAATGCCGTTCGATCTCAAGAACGCTGGTTCCACGTACCAGCGCTTGATGCAAAAGACCTTTCTTTCCCAGATAGGGCGTAATCTCGAAGCATATGTAGACGACTTGGTTGTAAAGAGCACCAAAAGATTGTTTCATTTGGACGATCTTGCTGAAACCTTCTGTAACTTGAATCGCTTTGGAATAAAATTGAACCCGGAGAAATGTTCTTTCGGGGTTTCTTCAGGAAAGCTTCTTGGTTTCCTTGTGTGTTCCAGGGGCATTGAGGTTAATCCTGAGAAAATCAGAGCTATTGAACAAATGAGGTCGCCCTCGACCATGAAGGATGTTCAACGCCTGGCTGGTCGCATGGCGGCTTTAAGTCGCTTCATATCGCGATTAGGCGAAAGGGGACTACCTTTCTTTAAAGCCTTGCGTAAACATCATAACTTCACGTGGTCCGACGAAGCCGAAAGAGCGTTTCAGGAGGTAAAAACATACTTTTCCAGTCCGCCGGTATTGGTGTCTCCTGAAAAGGAGGAACCATTACTTCTGTATTTGGCGGCCACCCCGCACGCGGTCAGCGCAGTTCTGATCGCGGAAAGGGAAGGAGTACACAGACCCGTCTACTATGTGAGCGAAGTACTTCATGGTCCTAAGGAGCGCTACCCTGAGGTCCAGAAGATACTTTACGCACTACTGATGGCTTCCCGTAAGCTACGACATTACTTTCAAGCACACAAGATCACAGTACCCTCCTCTTTTCCTTTAGGGGATATTGTCCGAAATCCAGAAAAATCTGGTCGAATCGCCAAATGGGCGGTCGAATTCGGTGCCTTTGAGATCCATTTCACCCCTCGCACGGCGGTTAAGTCTCAGGTTTTGGCCGACTTTGTGGTCGAATGGACCAACCCTGAGCCACCCGTGCAGTTGACAAAGGAACTGGAGCGCCCCGATTATTGGACAATGTACTTTGACGGCTCCCATAGTTTTCAACACTCGGGGGCTGGAGTGGTCTTAGTTACGCCTCAGGGCGAACAGCTTAAGTATGTCATTCAACTACACTTTGTTGCAACCAACAATGCAGCAGAGTATGAAGGTCTTCTTGCAGGGCTCCGGGCAGCAAAATTCCTCGGAGTCCGTCGATTAGTGGTGAGGGGGGACTCACAGCTGGTCGTAAACCAGGTAAACAAGGAGTACAGCACCTCCGATGAGACAATGGCTCATTACCTGGGGGAAGTGAGGAAATTGGAAAAACACTTCAGTCACTTCGAAGTCCAATACATCCCGCGAAAGGACAACATTCTCGCAGACCAATTATCCAAAATTGGATCCTCACGCTCATCCGCTCCGGCAGGAGTGTTCATTGAACACTTGGACCATCCTTCGATCATGACTTCGGTCGAGGATGATCCGGCAATAGCCTTCGTTGCCAACCTCGGTCAGGAACAAGATTGGACTCATCCATTGAGGGTCTATCTTGAACATGGGACCCTACCCGAGGACGAAACCAAAAGCGATCGGTTAATTCGAAAGGTGCGTCTGTACAAACTCATAGATGGGGTTATGTACAGAAAGGGTACTCAAGGAGTATTCATGCGCTGCATATCTCAGGAGGAAGGAAAATCCCTCTTGAAAGAAATACATGACGGTGTATGCGGTGCACACGCGTCATACCGAACACTGGTCGGAAAAGTTTTTCGACAGGGATTCTACTGGCCTTCGGCACTCGATGATGCCAAGCTTATGGTCAAGATGTGTCCACAGTGTCAGTTTCATGCAAGACAGGTTCATCAACCTGCTTATGCATTGCAAACTATTCCTCTCGCATGGCCTTTCGCGATCTGGGGAATGGACATCGTCGGTCCTATGCCACAAGCGGTCAATGGATACAAGTTTTTGTTCATAGCCATTGACACATTCACAAAGTGGATTGAGGCCGAACCAGTACGAAATACTACTGCATCAGCCGCACAAAAGTTCTTTCACAAGAACATTGTGGCACGATTTGGTGTTCCAAACCGTCTCATCACAGACAACGGTTCTCAGTTCGCTAGCGGTCTTTTCCTAGACTACTGCGATCAGATTGGGACCAAGGTGTGCTTTGCTTCCGTGGCACATCCACAAAGCAATGTGCCGTAGAACGGGCCAATGGGCAAGTATTGCAAGGTATCAAGAAACGTGTTTTTGATCGCCTCAAGACCCGCTCGGGGGCTTGGGCAGACGAGCTCTATACTGTTCTATGGGCACTACGGACTACCTCTAGTCGAGCCACCGGTGAGACACCCTTCCATTTGGTCTATGGAGCCGAGGCTGTGTTGCCTATGGAAGTAAGTATTGGATCTGTTCGCACGAATCAATTCGAACAGGTCAACCAATCCGAACAGCGATCGCGAGATCTCATCCTCCTGGAAGAACGGCGTGATCGCGCCCTGATTAAGTCCGCGGTATACTTGCAGGCTCTACGCAAGTATCACAGTAAAAAGGTGCGACCACGTGATTTCAACGTGGGCGACTTGGTTTTACGAAAAATTCAAGACCAGTCTAACCGCAATAAATTCTCCCCAAAGTGGGAGGGACCATACACTGTCGTCTCAGTGCCGCGGCCAGGATCTGCACGGTTAGCCATGGAGGATGGTCGGATTTTGTCCAATACTTGGAACATCGATCAACTTCGCAAGTTTTACGTGTAAGTATTCCAATCACTTTTTTCCTGCTCAATTAGCATCTTTTCATAAAAAGCATGTCTTGTTTTCATACAATGAGTGTTTTTCTTTAAGCCCAAATTATATAAATTCGACCTGGGGGCTGATCGCTGGCGGTTAGGTTATTACAGCATTTTTCAACCGGATTCGCTGGTCAATCTCATGATCACTTCCAGATAAGTTACTCCTAAATAAGCCGTTTCTCAACGCACATGGGACTATCTGGCTAGTCTTCGGTCATCCGGGTGGCTATCAGTTTGCAATAAGGTTAAAATGTTACTTTAATCTTGACCATCGGCTTGAAGCGCATATCCCTGGTCATCATACTTATGTTTTCCCCTCTGCTTAAAATACTAAGGCTTCAGTATTCACAAAACAGAGGCGGGGGCTAGAGGAATATACTTATAGTATGAAACTTATGATGTGAATATGCACTTTCTTTTGAAAAAATAGTTTTACATACATAGCATTGTAATTACAATTGTTTGGTTACAAAATGTAAGGATCATTCGATCCTCAGCTCAGCCAAGAGTTTGTCAACGAAGGGCTTAACTTCTTCAATAACGGCGTCAAGCAGTTCTTCACTCTCGACCTCAACCGGTCCCACCAGTGCGCTCAGATTCGCATCTGGGCCATGGTGAAGTCGAACCCGGCTGAGTACGGCAGAAGCGGCTGATCGGACTCTCGTCCTGATTGTCTCTTCACGTCGTCGTAAATCTCCAGGGAGATATTCGAGCAGTGATTCTGCTTGAGTTGTGAGCAGTGATGCCCAATCGCTGACATTTGGGTCGTCCTTCCTCAACTCTACCACGTTGGTATTCAAAAGGCTGGCTATGGCCTTCAGTTTTTCGAAGACCAGTAGGCTCAACTCTTTGACCACTTGATCAGTATGGTTGAGCGAGGACTCGAGAAGCATCTTGTCCTGGCCGAGCTGTTTAATGCGACCTGCTTGCGCTGTACAAAGAAAAGAGGTTATTAACAAGAAACGTCTTTAAGTCTTCTCAAGTTGGGAATCGACTTACCAACATTCTCAGACTGAAGTCTATTGATTTCAGTCCGTAGTTTCTGGAACTCTGTAACTGAGTTCAGCTTTATCTTGGTTAACTCTTTCTTCAAGAACGTAACCTCTTTGCAGCAAAATCAGGTTAGTCACAATTAAAGCCTACTTATATTAACAGAAGAATGACGATCCTCACTTGCGCAAGCCGTCACGATCTTTTTGAACAGCCGCCATGCTAGCCATTGCAGCATGCGACTGGCTCGTCACCCATGACAAGCCCTGTGACACGAAGCAAGAGAGTTAAATATACTCTAAAGGCGTTTCAAACGCCGAAACAGGGGTCATCATACCTTCATAAACTTATTTAAAGCGGCATCATCCATGCTAGCAGGAATCCTTGCTAGCGCGCCTGAAGTGCCTGCGACGGGGACAGTTGATGGGAGTGCCGGCCGGACGCCACCCCCAGAGGCCACTACTGGTGACCTAGTCCCTGTACTTGTTTCACCTCCCGCGGTCCGGACGACTTCCTGAACCACGGGAGTAGAGCGCTCTTCATTAGAGGCTCCCTCATCAGCCCTAGCTTCAACCTCCCCAGTGGCGGTTGAAGGTATAGGCGCTGTCTTCTTTTGCCTAACAGGAAGAGTGGGTCAGACAGTTTTTATATAAGATTACTGTCAAATAAGAGTTCTTACCTTATTCGAAATCCCATTCGTTCCTGGGACTTCTGGGAAAATTCCCCTTGTGAAGGAGAGCCGTCTTCGGTTCTTGCCTTCCTTATGGTAAATAAGACAGCACCCCCTGGAAATATCATGTTATAGGCATATTCTTAGGGAACGGGTAAAAACACATAGAAAGATGTTTACCTGGACCACCGGACTAACTGGTGGGGCTGCATCCGAAGGCCTTGGCGATTACTGAGTTGCTCGAACCGTCACAGCCGGCCTTTGTTCGTCTACCTCCTCCTCTGTCCGCGGAGGAGGAGGATTTTCCTCCCTGGAATCCCCAGTGGACCCAGGGGGAAGCTCTCCTTCCTGTATGTACAATAACTTGTCAAATGCGCAGAAAGAGCCATGGAGGGAATTATCGAAAAGATCCTTTACCTTAGTCGTCCCTTCGACCAGGGAAGCAGAGATGATTGACCCTGAAACCTCGGGGGCTTCAGGAATTGGAAGGTCACCTACGTCCACAAGATCTTCAGTGGTCGCAGGGTCAACCACGGCCGCTTCTTCGGCAACTGTGGTCTCTGCGGGGCAGCCTGGGGCATCGCTGGATGGAAGATCCGCGATCTTCCTCCTTCGAAGGATCAGAGGAACGTCATCCTCTTCCTCCTCGCTCCCCTCTCCCTGTACGACGAAGAAGTGATTGCATGTCGCGCCTGAAAAAGTAGCAGGAATGCGATATCTTACCGCAGTCTTTCTTGCGAAACGAGGAATGCTTCGTGAAGACCCCTCTCCAGGGTTCAGCTTGGTCTTCTTAGAGGCAGGACTCTTTGTCCTGGGTCTCTGAGAGACCTTCTTCACGTTCCTCGCCGTCGGCTTCTTCAGAGAGCCGACATTTTCACTTGGGAATGTTGCATCCGCAAACTTCCCTAGGAGCTATTCTCATTCCAATGGGATTGATTAGTGCTGGACATACATGAAACCTGCAAAACAGAGGCCAAGTGGAAAGTTTACCTTTCGGCGCTCCTGTTTAAGGTCGTCGCCAGCATGAATCAAGCTTTGGGGGCGAGGCGATCCCTTGGGGCCCTCTACCTCGGCGTTGTACGCCCTGAGGAGGTAGTTAGTCCGCCTCTCAATCTCAGCTGAGGGCAGGACTGTTCCCAGATACGAGTTAAATTGATACATTTCAAAAATGACAAAAGAATTTCAATGTCAGAAATGAGTACCTTCGTTATAGTCCAGGGTAGTGTCCGCCATGGACTTGATCTCCCAAGCCGGATGAGCCCTTTCACGTAGGGGGCTCACCCGATTCTTCACAAAATCTCGGATGACGTCACGTGCCGTCAGCCCTTGTTCGACTAAGTGAAGGATCACCTCGGCATGCTTCATGAACTCCGCGTTCATCGCCGGGAGAGTATCCAACTCGCTCGTTTTCTCCGGCCGTGAGTTCTCAAACCACAGCCCGCTCTCGGTCGGCGGGGTGCAGTAAAACCATTTCTGGTGCCACCCGTGCACTGAGTCTCGCAGGGGTGGGGAGGGATACTCCTTTTTATCCCTCAGCCGGAAGTAGATGCATCCAGCGGCGTTGGTGCTCTTCGACCACGCCGAAAAGTAAAATCGTCGGAAAAGATCCACGCTGGGATATACTCCGACGAAGGCTTCACAGAGATGCTGGAATATTGCAAGAATCAGCATCGCGTTGGAGTGGAGGTTGATCAGTTCCCACCCGTAATGTTCAAAGATATCCTTAAGGAACCGACTCTCGGGGAATCGGAACCCGCAACGAAAATACTCCTCAAAAAACACCAACTCGCCTTCTTGGACAGTTGGGGTTTCTTGGTCCTTCTCCGCAGGTCGCCAGTTAATGAGCAGCCGCGGAGAAAGGATCTCCTCCTTCTCAAGCGCCATCAGGCTCTCCTCAGAATGATGAATGGATCTGCTCCAGGACGCCATCTATGGTGTAGAATCAAAGGGGAAGCTGGCGATTTGGGGAAGATGAAGGCTGAAGAAAGTGAGGGTTTTGAGCGGCGGGAATTCTAAGGGTTTTTTCGCGGCTGAGTGGCTTCCTCAAGAAGCTACCTACTGCTTTTTATAGACCCAAGGCGACGCATTAATGAGTAAACGGCTCGTTTCAAACGTTCCATTAAATGCTTTATTCATTTCCCATAATGGATACTGTCTCTGATGGACCCGATAAAGTACTCAGGCGTCGGATCTGAAACAAAAAGACTTCTTTGTTTTGGAAACTGAAAGTGTAAAAGGACTGAAAAATTTCCAGTACTTTTCAGAGGAAGTTTTTCCTTTTTATACTTTGAACATTTTGTTCGAAAAAATCACGTAACCCAATTTTTAACGTACTAAAGTGTTTCTAATTGGGTTATGGTTTTATTGAAATCGTGTTCTAGGCTAAAACTTCGTCTCTAATCGAAGTAATAGTCTAACCGGATGTTCAACTCTGGTCGCAATTCAGTTCTAACCGCGGCCTTAAGTCTGATCACGGCATCAGGGCAGGTCATGGTGATCTTTTAAAGCGCGATTCTAATCGCAGAACTGAAATTTCCTGTGTATGAATGGTCGCGGACTAAGCTTTTAACCTTAATTTCGCACAGAAGGTATGAAGAATGTTCATATGGATAAAAGAAACTTTATTTATTACATTCTTTACATACAAAAGGGATACGGTCGATAAAAGCATCGACTTGTTCCGAAAGAAGTTTACAAAGTTCCCCAAGGGACATATTGTTGTCAGTAGGATCTACACTGACAACCCCCAAGGAACTAGCGACTACTCTAAGTCTATCTATATCGTCCCTAACAACAGACGCACTATTGTCCCTAATCAAGTCAGAGAGTTCTCGCTGTTGCTGAGCGAAGTCTCTCTCTCGACGGAAATGGTGCGCCTCCTCTCGGGATCGATCAAGACATTCTGCTAAACGCAGAATCTTCAAGGCCATCTCCTCGGTCTTCTTCTCCAGGGCATTCTTCTCTTCCAGAAGAGTCTGTCCGGAAGGAAGAGATGGAGCAACAGAAGGCTGATCGCTGGGGCCTCCTACCTCCTGCATTTTGCAAAAGTTAGTCATATTAACTAAAATTATCAGCAAAAAGGGAGAAGAATTGTTACCTGTCCCGGTGCATAACCCGTTGATACACCCATCTTGGGAGGAAGATCATCATATAGTGGAAGAGCAACCTTCCCAGAAGAAGATTGCTTCGCCAACCCAATATGGCAATCATCTGGTCGAGGGATAGTCACCGCTTGCCGACCAGGATGTTGATCACCCAAAAGGATGGGAGAATTGAATGTGATGGGATCTTTCTCTAAGGATAAAGGCCTAACTGGCCGAGAGGCATGAACGGGGAGGGTCAAAGGAACTGAAGGAAGAAAGAAACTCGCTACGTTCTTCACCTTTGTTCCACTGGAAGATCCTTCGTCAACCTTGGGTTTCTTCCTTAAGGGAGACAGGACTTCATTCGTTTGAGACCCTTGTTCGACAATTTCCCCTTCATCGCTCTCAATCTCGATGATTTCGTGATCTGCCATTGGGAAGAGTAAGTGAAAAGGAGGGAGGCCAGGTAACAAGAAAAAGACTTAGGCGTGAGAGGGAAATTGTAAATCTTTACATGTCCAGGGGTCTGGTATTTATAGCCGCCAGGTCGACGGTTCGCCTCCCAGACACCTCGAGTTTCGTTAAAGACATTTACAATTTTACCTCGAGGTAAAAATCTCTACGGCGCCATCATTGCCCGTCACGTAATGTCAGAACCCGTCTTGAAAACCAACCGTTTTCACTTAGTGCGCCACTAAGTGGAGAAGTTAAAGGGCCGGGTTAAAAATCCAATGCACGGTTTTTAAATTCGAAATAAACACGTCTCTCCGTTTTCTTCGAATTTGGGGGCTAGCTGATGAGGATTGACACCCGGGTCACTTCTAATAAACTTCTGGTTCAAGACAGGTTCGAACCAGACATGTGTCTGGAGATGCGAACTCAAGCTATTCTGAGAGGCATCACCACGAGGTCGCAAACTTTACGCGATCAAGTCGCAGCTTTACGCGGTCAGACCGTAAGCCTTGCGCGTTCAGAAGTTCGTGGGCTATACGCGAACTACACATTCGGGATATTACGCGGTCAGCCGAATCCCGCGGTTAGAACATCTGCCGATCAGGATACCTGGGATCTATCTATTCGGTTGTCCATACGACAGGATATTCTAAGTATCCCGAAGATTCCTACACGTGGAAAATCAACCGTCAGGAGGTTAACACGTACAGTTATCCATGAATAACACGTGTTTAACCTACGTGGAGGTTAAGAGCAGTTTCAAAAACCGTATCCAACCGTCCGTGCAACCGATTGATGCAGTTTCCTTCACATGGCACCCTTTCAAGCAGTATAAAAGGATGGCATGAAGTATCAATCAAGGGGATCCAAGTTAGCCAAGTCTACGGCACACCTCATATAGCATTTTTAAGTCTTCTTTAGCTTATCTTTGTATACTTTTACAGGAAAAATCCTTGCCTGTGAGGACTTTTCCTTCCATTTGTAAACATTTTACCACACTTAGTGAAATCTCAACAGGACGTAGGGCTTTTACTCCCACCATCGAGAGCCCGAACCTATCTAAATTCTCTGTGCTCCTGTTCACCATTGTTCAGCATACCTTCCCGAAGGGTCATCTTGAAAGATCTCACTATTACAAATTCTGCATAAGTTCGGCTGAGGACTCCGAGTCCGAATCGTCGACATTCATATGACAATTACTTTGCATATTTCTATTTTAAGATTCGTTTTTATGACAAAAAATAATCGTCATCGGCTCAACCCAGTTTACACACATCAAAACATAGTTAATATTTTGTTGTAAAGTTACTCCACTCTGGATGTACTAAACTAATTTTAGATCAAAAGGAATATTTATCAAGTTTATAAAATAATCGTTAAGTTATAGTATGATTATCAACTTTTTTGTGCTTCATGTTTTCTATAATGTAGAATTTCTTGTGACTCAATAAGCATTTCATAAAAAAAAAATTGGATATTGGAGGCACTTTTACTATTCTAGTGTGGGAAGATATAAACTTTGGCTCACTACTTAAAGTCATGACAAAAAAAATGTTTGATGTCATTGGCAGTTGAGTCCCAATTGCAGTAGCACCCAATAAAGTTCGCCAGAGTTGATTTTAAACAAAAGGGCTCTTTTGAGATTTGAACAAACAGGATAGAGACTTTCTTGGGACATTGAAAAGTTAAGATCCAAATAAATCAGAAAAAAATTTGGATGATCAAAATTAATCTTTTATGTTATACTTTATTGAGTTAGAACAAATCTTGTATAGCTTCAACTTAAACTTATAAGTTCATAACTGAAACTAGAACCAAATTGATGTCTTATTCAGTAAAATTAAGCGTGTTCTTGCACATTTAGAACTTAAAATCTGAATCTCTAATAAACTAATTTACAAAGTTAGACCAAATATCAGATCCCCTCAAGATTCTCCTTGGTCCTTACCAAGAATATCATTTTTGGGCCACAAGCATTTGCAGGCGCAGAAACACAGAGCAATCCAATCATTCACCTTCCGTGCGCACGAACCACACAATACCTGCAGATAAGGAAGGAATCCTATATTCCCATGCAACGCAAATACCGAATTCTGTAGATTGCTCCCACCATACCTTGCTAGATTCCCAGTCACCATTTATCCTAGTACTAGTACGACGGACCGATCCGGATCCTCTGTATCTTAGTAGCTAGTACTACTAGCTATTACACGCTGCTACAATAACATGCAATAGGCAGTAGTTTTATTGGAAGAGCTATATTGTGTCCTATGGGCCACACAACTACTAGATTTTTACATCTAATCCTCACATATAAAATATCTAAAGAAAAGATCAAAATACTTATACAGTAGTCTAAAGAAGGACCCTACTCAAAAAACCACTATAGCAATTAGTAAATGGACTCATCGGAAAAACTCTTGGTTCCACCGATTTCTGCATAGTTTGAATAAAAAGAGATGATTTAGATTTTGTGGATACTATAAGTTCAAGTAATTTATTATAATACTATACTAAAAATATAATTGGTGTATCATAATAACCAATCTAAATCATGGAATTTTATATCAGATAGATATGAGAAAGTATAATTGGATAATTTGGTGGACGCATGTGTATGCAAGTACTAGAGATATCGTCAGCTTTTCTAAGATGATACTGACATATTGTCAGATTTGTTTGGGCATGAAAGTTGTGCACTTTATGCTCCTACTTGCACAATCATGTTCCAGACATGCATTGGAGGTTAACAAGACAGCATATTTGTTTCTTCTTTTGTAGGAGTATCCAGTATAACTGTAACCTCAGCTGATCGGAGGTTGGGATCATTTCCAAGCCACTTTCAAACAAACTCTCTTTCCGACTTATTTTTTTGTACAAACTTGTTAGGTTTAGCTCAAGCCGGCGTCTCTGATAAAAAAATATTTTTTTCGGCTATCGAGGAGAGAGAAGACGCTCTGAATTTTTTATTTTTTTCGATTTTTGTGTGATCAAATTGTATATAATATTTGTTTCATTAATATAGTTCAAATTAGATCTTGATTATATACTTAGAAAGTTGTAGATTTTTGAATTATCTTCATATAAAGATCAAACATCAACTATATTCGATTTTAAAAATAAAATTTATTTATATTTTACTAAAATCACCTAAATTCTAATAAATATTTAATTTACTTATGGGTCTGTGCAAAGAGTCTCCCCAGACGCCTTTACATTAGAATAGTGACATTTCACACATGTGACACAAAATATTCTGAAACTATTCTTCTAGAACACCTGTTCAGATACTTCAATATTGAACTCAACCTTATGCAATGACAAGATAGGAATCCCATAGAGTTCCATCCAAATCTACATGGTAGATGGTAGGTTTCGCATGATAGTGTCCATTCTATTTGATTTCAACATCGAAGGTCTAATCATATTGTTTTAGTTTTGAATCTTCTACTTGTTAGATTTAAAATGGATAGTCTTGGTCAAAATCCACTGATTGGATTTGGAAGGTAAAATACAAATGATTAATACCGCGCATGCCAGCAACAAGTTAAAATGTATTTCAAGTAATAATGGGAAGGCTTATTCTGACATATTTGAAATAAAAAAAATTGGCACCTTTTGTTTGGTTAACTACTTAACTGTGAAGTTTACATCTGCATGCAGATTCATCTGGTCCATTGCATGCATGCTTGTGAAGAAAACATGAACAAGAAATGATCAAACGGTTAAAATTATAGGGGCTTAAACACACATGAATGTCAGCAAATATGTTTCTTGTCTTTCTTCTTCGAGTAACAATATAGGAAAGAATAAAAATCTATGAACTGTCGATCCTTGTAAATTAATATATATAGGAAAGATGTCTAGTATACATGCAAATAGTTGCTGTATAGTGGCGGGTATTCTCACCTGTCAAGTGGGCGACCCGGGTTCGATTCCCTAGAGCGGTGTTTTTCTGTTTTTTGCTGTTTTCTGTAAATGTAAATCTCGAGTTACTACAATAACCACCATTTCTCAAAACTGAAGTTCGTCAGTACAAAGGGGTCTAAAAATATTTTAACTAAATTTTGTTTATTGTTTATTTTCTCCCTGTCCTTGTGCTTGTTTTGATTTAACTTCAAACATGATCGTCTTTGTATGATATGATGCTTATACTGTCTCTAACCCTAACATACTCTCTAGAAAAATATTTCTCGCCACGTCACCTAAGAATCTCCACCAAACATTTCTTCCTCTCCTATAGGCTTTTAGAGAGGCTAGAGTCTCTTCTCCCTCTCCATCACAGAGACTCTTTCAGAGTCTCTTCGCTGGTCCCCGCTGCTGCCGCCTCCTCGTCCATCCCCATCCCTGCCACCGCCTCGTGCCTACTATGTCCATCCCCGTCCGCCGCCACCTCGTTCGCCGCCTCCTCCCCATCATCGCCTCCTCCCGCATCCCCGCCGTCTCCACGCCGCCCCCATCCCCGCCACCACTGCCTCCTCGCAATGGCGAGCCCCACAAAACGGGTAGCGTTCGACCACCGCGCGCCTTCAACCTCCTCCAATGCGGCCGCTTCGATTGCCGCACGCTCGGTGGGGCCCACCATTTCAAGAGCACACCACGACCACCTGATCAAGCGGCTCGTTACTGTACCGCGCACTGTTTGCGCCTGCCTGGTCACAGTTTCGACCGCCGCACGTCTAGTCGTGGTCGCCTATTGGAGACAGTCTTATGTATTGCACTATTGCCAATCTTGTTCTTTGTGCTCTCTCAAGAAACAAACCAAGGACAGACAATGTAATTTTAAACACCTGGTCCAGAAAATTAAGCACCCAAGGACATTTATAAATGAAATAATACAAGTATATCCATTCAGGTATTACAAGAACTACATCCAGATTTCTAACATCGAAAGATAGACTGACAGCCACAAAAAACCAAACGTTAAGAACGAGACATGCGATTCTCGGACATAATTCAAGAACATGGCCATTAACTTTATTCTAATTCAAAGGTAATCAGGCATTACAATCTTTCATCCCATAAAAAAAATTAAGCCTAGGGCAGTGACAAATTGAAGTTACAACGAGGTGATCTCAGTTCACCAGTAAACCAAAATCAACAGCATTTCACTATAAATAGTTCACATGAACAAACCAAGATTGGACTAGTCGTTCTCACTTGCTCTTGGCTACGCCTTCGTGGTGGCTGGTGCATCCTTTGGTGGGTTGAGCTCGTCCCAAGCCTCGATCCATGTGACCATGGCATCAGCGAGCTTGTTGAAGTAGCCGTCAACCTTCCCGAGCTTTGCCCTCACCTGCTTGGCCAGCTGGAGGTAGCACTTCTGAACCGTGTCAGCCTCCTTTGGGAGGGAGGCAGACTGGAAGAAGGGGATCAGCTCTTCTTGCCAGAAGATGCCGTTGTATTCCTTCTTGAGGTTCACAAATGGGTTGCTCGCCTTGCTGTGCCAGATGTAGGGCAGACCAGTCTTCACACCTAAGCCCAAATGATCTGTGATCACCTGCACAATCCAGCAGACAATGCTTTGGCAAGGTTCACTCTTGGAACAAAGATGACTGAACCAAGCTGGAACTGAGCTGTGCAATACACAGTACCAGCAGCAGATATTGGTCATGTACTTGCACAATGAATTGGACAGTACTAGAAAGAATCGCATGCATGCATCAGATTATGAGAATCAACTAGGTCAATTGTATTCTAAGATGATGCAATTTTGAAGAAAATGACATAACGTACCTTGGTGCACCATCCAGCCCACATATCATCATAGCGGCCAATAGGCTGGCCATCACCCATAAGACCGAAGTACATGGCAGGACCAATGAGCTCACGGTCAAATGCAAGGTTCATTCCACACATTGGGAACAAGGTGCCCTTTGGGATTGTAAGAACAGCATTGACATACCTGGTATTTCAAGAAACAGAACATCAGACAAGTAACAACAGGTTGTCTCTAAAAGATAACACCCTCTGAAATGTAAAATGGCTACCTGGTGTTTCTCTCGAGGGGCTTGACAAGCTGGGTAGGGGCATCATAGTCTGGAATGTTGAGCCAAAGTCCATGAGAAACAGCAGTTGGGGCACCCTCTCGAAGGCTGAAGGGGTACCCACGAACAAAATCAGCACCATCACGGTACGGGTCATACAGAGTATTGAAAAAAAATGGGGTAGAAGGACTCAGAAGGTTCTTGATGTGCTGTTCAAGTGCATTGATGTCCTTCCCCGATGGATCCTTGGCAACCTTAGAGTTCGAAAAAGGAACAGGTCAGCCATAACCTAAGATACAGCCCCTTTATTTTTTTTTTTTTTGAGATAGAGCCAGATCTGACACGTATTAGCATTACCTGAATGTATTAAACAAAACAGTACAAGAACTAAGATAATGGAATCACATTCCAAGGCTAGAAATTTATAGTGGAAGGCATGTGCCTGCCATTGTCAGCTGTCAACTTAACTAGAAAACATATTCTTTATCTGTAGATCACCCTTTAATGCAAGTCATAGCTAATGCCATCAAAAGAGAAAATAAAACATATTCTGATTAACTCTAAACACATAAATAGTAAAAGTAGATCAATGGTTCAAATACTGTTAAAATATTAGCCCCTATAAAATTCTTTCAACTGCTTTCTATGGCCTCTTGTTGTGTTTCCTATTTTTGATCATTTATTTATTTTATTTTTTTGGTAACTTACCTCACAAGATTTCCCTTAACCCACCAATATATTTGAATCTGAATCATTACAAGGACACAAAGTGGTGAACAAGGCTTGATAATGGCATGATGATGCGGTAATATGTGGTGATTTCTTACCTTCCTAGTTTACAAGTCTTGTATGAAAGCATGATATATAGTTAGAAGTAACATGACGAAATGTGATGGATATGCAAATACAAAAGACAGGATGGTCCCATGGCAAAGTGAACCCATCATTCAGCCCAAATGCTTTGTAAGATTAGACTTCAGAATAATCTATGCATGCAGCAAACGAGGTACTTGTTCTCTTGTCAATCACTCTTTCTTGTTCCTTATCTTTAGGAAAGAAAATTAATCATCACCCTCAAGCATAGACAAATATACATGCATCTACACAACTGACAAAGCAAAGCGGCAAGGCGACATATACAAGTCCCAGGGTTGTTTTTTATATTTGGAGCCAAGCATTACTGGTTACTGCAGATCCAACGCATCTTCCAGCTCATATCCTCTTCAAGCAATGCAGAACAAGAGCTATGTCGCTAGATCTAGGCACTTGAGAGTTGAGACTTCTTGGCAGTAGAAAATTTCAACAAAAAAGTTCACTAAAACTTAAGTAACATGGTTGGATCTGGTAGTTGAGGCTACATGCATGCATTATATAGATCAATGAGATACTACTATTTCAACTAGATAGATCAATCAATCTATCATCTAAAATACGTGAAAGTTACATTCTACCTACCCAAATCATAGCACCCAGACCAATGGCAGATTTCTACACACCAAGAAATCAAAAGATCTAAGCTAAGCAAAGGAAATTACAACTAATTAAACCCCTTTACCGCCCGCCCCCAACAAACCAAACCAAACCCAACCCACACCACCCCCCACCCACACGCGGCATAAAAAACAAAGCAAAGATCTCACCTTTCCCCATACACCAACCGCAACCAGATCCAGATCTCACCCCACCAAACCGCACCAAGATCCCACCTTTCCGCAACAAATCACATCAAGATGAATTTCAGGGAAGCAGAGCACTTACGAAGCAGTCGTCGTCGATGGTGTAGATGTACTTCTTCTTGGACACCATGTATCCGAAGCAGCGGCACGCCGAGTCCTTGAAGGAGATACAGGAGGCCTTGGGCCCCAGGATGCGGTTGATGTCATTGCGGTTATAGAGCTCGTAGTCGAACCCCTCGGGCACCCTGATGGTCTTGGAGGGATCGCCGTCCTGGACGATAATGAGGTGGTACGGCTGGAAGAAGGGCCGCCACATCTCCAGGAAGTCAAGGTTGCGTATCGTCGGGATCACGATGTCCAGCTCGTCCTTCAGCAGGGGCGTTGCCGGCGTCGACGAGGAGGAGGAGGCGGCGGCGGCGGCGGCTGCCATTGCGCGCGGCGGTGGTTGCCGGAGGTCAAGGTGGGGTGGGAGGGAGGTGTGGTGGAGGAGAAGCTGGAACGGAGGAGAGGTATAAAAGCAGAGGAAAGAGAGAGGCTGGCACGTGCGGGGCCGGCGGTGGAGATGGGCCGAGCGGGCTGGGGATGTGTCCGGCCGGGCGGTTGGGCCGGTGGAGTTTTGCTTCTCGTGGAAGGGAGCACCGTGGTCCTTGATGTGCTAGAAAAAATTTGGGTGACACTCCCATGAGTCAGGGTGTGTGTCCGGGTGAGGGTTACGGTTAAGATTGGGGTGTGTATAGTTAATATAACAGATGTTATTATATTTAATGATATATATTTTTTAAAAATGAATTAGGATATTATTTGGTTCATTACTAAATATTCTTACACTAAATTTTGATCACAGTCAATTATGTGGCATTAACAAAAAAAATCCAATCACCATTGAATCATATGCCAAATGTTCTCGATTGTCAAATATGTGGCAAGAGAAATGGGCCCAATATATCATAGAAATAGAGAGCCCAATCAAATTTTGGCCACACCTTTGACTGAAACTTACAGGGAAATGGTAGCTAAATGTAATAAATAAGTTTGGCTAGTCAAAAATTTGCTAAGAACCAAACAAGTGATAAATATGCCTGGCATTGTATGCTTTTGGCTTAGCAAAATTTGTGAGGGGCAAATTATTGGCTACATTTTGATCAAAGTTTGTGAATACATGATAATCAGATAAGTCTAACTAGTCAAAAATTTGTTGTGAACCAAACAATTACCAATATGTTTGACATTACCAGTTTTTGACCTACAAATCTAGCTATGAACCAAGGACACCCCTAATTGTATATCATTTTGATTGGGATTTTTTTTATGATAACAGGTAGTCTCAAAATCATGAGAATATGTGTGAGATCTCCAGCCCAAGTGATTTAGTCACACTTTGTTAGTACAAGATTAGATAGAAGGGTATATATGACCACTTGAGACAAAAATATTGAGTTAATCTTTTCATGTGAAGTGAGGATGAAAATATAAATGAGTTAATATATGTGTGTCACGTGTCTCATGTAGAATGCAATGGTAGTGTGTTGGACTTGGATCCTGATGAATATAGATCATGTTTAGAGTTTCGGTGATTAATAACAAATAATAGAATTAATACGCTTATTTTGAGTGGTTTAAATTTCAGGTCAAAGTATGATAACATCATGACAAAAATAGAAGATGGAGAAAACCCCATGACCGATAGCCGAGATAAAGATGAAGACTAAGATTCATTTCTTAATCTTTTACCAGTCGTTGGTAGTGAAGTCGACCGGATTCATTTTTTAAGTTTTAGATTCATCGGTCATACTATTATGAGGGGTGTAGCCCTAATAGCCCGATCTATCTAATATCTTGAATCTCAAAATGCATATCATATAGTATAGATGCAAACTAAAGTCTTTTTGTAAAGCTCTCGATTAAGTCTCCGCAAATCGATTACATGGGCACAACTTGTCTGATATGACTGGACAAAGTCAAATGAGACCGGACAATGTCTACTTAGTACATAACCTGGTTGTAATAGTAAAAAACATGGTTGTTTCAGTAAAATACTTGGCCGTATCAAAAAAAAAAAATTTGGTCGTATCAATTCAAACCTGGTCATATCATTACAAAACCTAGCCGTATTAAGTTTCAACAAAAATGAAATCAGAGACATGTTCATTCGTCCGGTCTACTTGTCTAATTTGGTCGAACAAAATCCGGGCAATACAATTACAACAAATGTCTTCAAACTAAATGTAATCAGAGTATACATCTGTCCAGACCATTTGTCCGATCGAGTATGTATCCGTCTGGCCTTCACAAAATTGTGTCGAATGGTCATTAACAAGTGTATTAATTGCCCAACGGTCATTAATCATTTGTATTAGTCGGATAATGTCTGATGTGGCCGGATAATGTCCGCCTAGTACAACATTGTCTAAAATTTGCCTAACGACTATTTTCAACTTGTGGGCTATATATACATTTCAATTAACATTCACTCTAAGAGCTTTGAGACTCAGAATTCATTGCTAGTTGTTGCAAAATTAACAACAATTAATTCTTCATTCAATTCACAAATTGTTGCATTTAGAGCTAACAAATTGTATTTAATATATTAGTTGCATTGAAGAACTAGCTTAGAGAGTGAATTGCATTGTATATTGAGTTTTTTGGGTAGAAGTGGATAAAGTGAATGTGACGTGTTTGTTAGAGAGGTCCAGTAATTGAGTGTGAAGGCTAGGAGCTCACCTATCCAGAGAGGAGAAGGGCAACCACTAGTGGAATTGAGACAACTCTTAATGTAAAATGTTTCAACGAGAATTAATGGAAATCGTCAAATTGCTCATACCTTGGGAAAAATAGATTGTATCATTGGTTATTTATTCCTCTTGCAAATTGCATATTTAGAGATATTTGTTGTTGTCTTGATGACTTTGGAAAAGCAAAACACTAAATTGTGCAATTATACTTGTTTGTGATAATCTTATATTATTGTTTTAGACTGAGATTGTAAATTGGAATTAAAATTTTAAAACCATCTATTCACCCCTCTCTAGTCGGCATACTTTGATCAACAGACTCAATGATTATGTTAGTGACTACATTATCGATTTATCACTTACAACATATGTTTAATTGTATAAAGTTTGTTCCATTTTTAAAATGGTCTTATTTTAACAAAAATTGAACTCTGTTAAAATTTGCTAGATCACTTTTTTTCAGTTCCCAATTAAGTTTATCTAATATATGATTAATGTTAGAAAAAAAGAGTCCCGTAGGGGCACATTGACCCACTAGAATTAGGTTCTTAATAGAGCGGGTTAGGGTGGATTTTTGCATCATGCACACTCGATCTAACCTAGGTCAAGGTGCAGCGGGTCAAGGCTGGCAATTCAACGGATATCTATCGGGTCGGATTAGGTTTTAAGATTTGAGAGATAAAATTATTTTCAAAATAAAAAACAATCTAATAACTAATTCTATTAAAGTATTGTTAAAAAATAAAGATATATACAAGCTAACTGATGAAAACTTTGTGATACAACTAATAGTTGAATATAAAATGTCATAAAATTAGTTAAAATAATATAATGATACTTATGTTTAAAAAAATATGAGAATATATAATTGGAGCAGGATAAAGTGTGTCGACCTTCCACATATATCTACTCACTCTTGTGTTTCGTGGGATCGGGGCATCCTAAGTCGGATTAGGGTGAAGAGTGAGAACCGTCCCTAGAATTTTGTGAAAAAACCTGTTTAGTAATATTGTATTGGCATATAAATCCAATAAGCTCGTTTAAACACAGAGAGGGGTCTTGCTGAAATAGATTTATAAGTAAAGGACCCGAGTGAAAAATTTTCTCTAGGTCCAACGATGGGATAACTTAACTCCCATGTATTATTTCTAAATCAAACGAGGCGTGATTGACAGATAAAGCACTTTTTGCACAGATGGCGTTCGCATTAAGTTGCTCATCAGTTGGACACGCCAATATCATAAACATGATAGGTACGAATGATGGATGCATTATGTTTGATCTGTGGATTAGATGCCAAATACATTCGATATGAGTGGAAGTGTGATGATACAGGGTACCTATCAGGTAGTAACCGAGCTAAAAATAGGAGAATAGGAACTCCCAATCTCGACCGTCCGATTTCTTCTCAACGGTTCAGATGGAAACGGAACTCGCACCCACCAACTAAGTGCTCTTTTTACAGAAAACCCCCTAAATTTTTCCACCTTTTCATTCCCAAACCCTCCACTTCCTCTTCTTCCTCCATCTCAAACAGATAAACAAATCTTGGGTTCCTCCACCGTCCTGGTGTGGCTCACCGGCTCCAAGTCCACCACCCCAAGCGGCTGAGGCTCCTCTTCGGCGCCCCAGATTCCATTGTGGCTGCTCACTGGCCATCCCACCTCGCCTGCATCCCTTCCGTCGTGGTACCTGACAACGACATCTGTTGCACCGCGGTGCCTCACCTTGCCTACATTCTTCATGCTGCTCTGCTGATGGAGGCATGAAACCAGTGTAGCCACATGAATAGTTTTGCAGAGTGATACAACAGAGCATTCGTATTAGTTTTTTTTTAGAATTCAGATTACCTTTTGCTTGAGTTCCTTCCAAGAGCATCCATGTTTACATGGTCATTATGAGAACGGTAAGAATCATCAACTGAGTTGGCTCGTCTCAGTGCAACAAGTAAAGATTGCAAACCACAAAAGCACGAAAAATGGCAGATTTCAAAGGAGCACCATGGCTAACATGCATGTTTTTAAGCCTGCATTGTACACAACATTACGTATCTATCTTATGAACCTGTAGATAGGTGTATTTTAGGGGTGTTATTGCACTTTGTTCAATTGCTTCACTTACTATATCAATCTTCTTACTCTGTATCGGTTTTCTAAGAAACCAATGTAACAAGGGTAGTTGGCAGTTCTTTTATTCAAGTTTTCGTCTTTTGAGTGGCTTATTTGATCGATGTTTCCACAGAAGAAGCAATTGGAAAAATAACATCCCTAATTGAAGCGTATGTGACTAAATAAAGGGCAATCTTTGTACTAATCTGCATACAAACAATTCACACACAAAAGAGATATCTTTTCATAATCAAAGGGCAACAACTTGACAGATAAATCGATACTTTGGCGTTCCATAATCCATACTTGATAGATAAATCAATAACATGTTAAGATTGTCTTATACAAGCTCAAAAATGACGACAAGGCCATAACATTCATAGCTTTATACAACTTCACATGGAAAATATTCTCGTCATTGGCAGCTTAACTAAGCAAGCTTGGAAAAATATTCTCGTCTCCGAGGAGCCACGTGGGGCGTCACCGAGCAGCCACAATGGAGGTCAGTGCGCCGACGAGGAGCTGCAGCCGCGTGGGGTAGTCGGCTTAGAACCGGGGAGCGGCGCCGTCTTAGAGGCGTGGTGACGGCCAGGACGGTGGAGAAGCCCTAAATTTGTTTGTCTGTTTGAGGAGATGGAGGAAGAAGAGGAGGTGGAGGGCTAGGGAATGAAAAAGTGGAGAAATTTAGGGGGTTTTCTCTAAAAAGGGCAGTTAGTTGGTGCGTGCGAGTTCCGCCTCTATCTGAGCCATTGAGAAGAAATCGGACGGCCGCGATTGGGAGTTCCTATTCTCCTAGTTTTAGCTCAGTTCCTACCGGATATGTACCCTGAGCGACCATTTGGTTCGTGATGGGAGTAGAGAAATTATAAGGTGAAAATTTTCACATGGAAAGATAAATGAGAATTTAAGTCTATTGTTGAGAAGAGATGAAAAATTATGAATTTAAATAAAAAACTTGAAATTTTCACTATTATCAACAAATATCACCCGTTCCCTAAATAATGAATGATAGGTAATTGAAGACCCAAAAATTCCCATTCCACTCTTATCTTTATTCATCTTCTCTGCAAAGAACATAGGATATCTCAAGTCCTCATCCTCAATTCCTATTCTCATTTCTCATATATCTCCAACCAAACAGTCTCTAATCATACATACTCTTTTTGTCTCATAATATTATTGATTGAGTTGCTAAGTTGAGTAATCTAGCAATTGTGTTTCTGTCACCAAGTTAAATGACGATTGTATTGAAAGGCATATCAATTGCGGTTTAATTTGGTGACCACATGCTATTTCTGTAAATTTGAGTTACTACATATTACTTCTATAACTTTTTTAATTGATTATTTTAAAAGAATATTATATTTGTGGGTTTCCATATAATTATTTCATACTATTGTATTTCCTTTTAATAATTTTATGGATATATAATTATAAAACAAATAGTTAATATTGAATATCGGGGATCATAAAAAAAAAACAAAAATTACCATGTATTTTGGGACGGCGGGAGTGTGGAATTTGCATGGGCTAAAAGTTAACCCAATCAGTTAGGATTACTTCAAGATTACTACATTAGGATGCAGCTTTCTGCACTATACGTTAGTAATCATACTACATGGAGGACTTCAAAGAAAAATTAGTATATTAGTAAACGCATTATAAGTAGATCTAATCAAAGTTGATGTGATGATCTGTACATATCACAAGGTCGTTTACTTTGGACACATCCATGTGAGATCTAAAACATACAAATTTAATGCAACACCAGTAAGAGATGCTTGCAGTGTTTGCACAAAAGGTGGCGCAATTTTCTTTTCAAAAAGATGGTACTGAAATTGCAGAGATCCTTTTTAGCTTTTATTCTCGCAAGGACTTAACAGTTGGCTATGTCGGGCAGTCATGCATGTAGGAGTCTTAACGGTTCGCTTTTTTTTATTGCAAGGACATTAATTACGTTAAAATTCACTTGTGTTGTGGCATAAAAATAGTGGACTATTTACGGTGCACTTCCCTGTTTTCTTAAAAAAAAACTTATATTCTTTACATCACCCATTTAAATTTAGATATATCTTCACTTTTTCCTTCTCTCCTTACCTCCTCATTTTCTTCCTCCTCCCCGTATCACTATTGTAATTATCCACCAATTATCGCTGTCATATCGGAGCTACCAATATCAAAGACAGCATCGATACCATCCGACTACCCTCCTCCATTAATAATCACAACCACCAACAGTCAACGGCAATATTGCCACCTCGCCACCCCATCGTCGCGTATTGCTGCCACCATCGTCCCCTGTCTCCTCCGCCAGCTACCACCAACCATTAGCGCCACTCATGACTAGCGATGCCCCCATCAAAAATACTATAGAATGAGTTAGATAAATGTTGTGGGGGCTAGATTTAAGAGTGGGAAAATATGTATTAAAGATAATAAAAAATCTAATAAATACACCTTTAAAAATATACAAAAACATAGAATAACAAATTTATATCAGATCGGTAAGAAACCAAATTATGTTGCAAGGGCATAGTTAGGATAAAATTCAGTTGTGTTTTGACAAAAAAAATATACCAAAAAAATGGAGTAATGAAGTCTCCATCTGATCGGCAAGAAACCGGCTCGACCTACTGCACTGTAGTTACTATATACGTTTTTGTGTGGTCGTTTTATTTTACAATACATGACCTAGATTGATTTGTCAAAAATTCAAAAGCACAAAAATATTAATTTATTATTATTTAATTTAATGATTGAAAAATCATATAGTTCTACAATAACTATTATAGATTATCCAGTTTCGACATAATTAGGTTAAAAGTTCAATTTGACTCGTTACTTGACACAGATCTTTTATCCACTCTACTTATGAGTGCCTCCGGCTCTTGCTCTCGATTAATCTCTGACTTGGATCTGTTGTAGTGTAATACACATTATACACGCGTGCAGACTGTTAGGTAAAAAATCGACACTACAGATCAATCATGAAAATTAGATCAAAGGGTCTATTTTGTGATCATGAATTAATTCCTGATTGGATAACTCAGACCCACTACAGTTTCATGGCAACTAAAGCGGATCTTGGTTTGCCTCAATGTGTGTGAGAGAGAGATGATTAGTTTGAGGATAAGCAAGTAGATGCTTTTGATAACGCAAAATTCAGTCTCAAGTATAGTATGGTATCACCACCAAATTAACTGTTTCCAATCGCTGATTTCAAACTTGAAAAACTTTCATGCACTTATATGTTGCAACAATTCCATAAGTAAAAAATTAAAATCTACTGATCATGATCCACCAATGGGCAATGGTTTTCTTGACATGCATTAGATCATGACCGTCCTCCAAACAATCCAATTTGTAATGCATCATTGCAAGAACTTGTTCAGATAGCTAAAAATCTGCAACCACAAGTAGCTAGAACCATGCATTGATCTTTATTCTTTCTCCTCTCCAAATCATATGTTCCACACCAGTTCAATCTTTCTGAAGAACTCGTACAATGCATCCTTCAGAGTTCGTTTCTGCAGAGCACAAAAGAACATGAGATTTACCTCCCAAAAACCATGGTCCCATCAGTAGTACCGAAGATGGAACAATGGATAATCGAAGGCCAGAGATCTTACTCGACAATCACGAACATCGTCGCGCCGGCATATCAGCCTCCCATTGAGCATGTCTGTAGCTTGAAACACTCCCCCATCGTCACTTCTCTGCAATTGAAACAATCAATCGCTTGCATTTTGCTTGACATTTCAGAGTTCTAGTACTGAGGTTAAGTAACACAAGAACTCAGTACCTTGTAGTAATCTACGGCCAAGAAGTTAGCCCACCGGTTGCCGGCCGCCGTGTAGCACGTCCGAAGCACGTCTGTGAGCCCCAAAGAATGTTCCAAGCACGCTGTCACCCGGAGCGGAATGGTAGGGAAATAGTTCACAAGAACCAATGATTTCGTCATGTCGCTGAGGACCGGCGATTCCGAGCGGTTGTAGCACATATGTGAGTCCATCCCGCCATCGCCGTCTACGATCAGGGATCAACTTGTCATGATAAATCTTCTTTCAGAGGAATTGTCGCAATTTATGTAAAAGCTTACATTGGTTTTCAACCATATAGTTCCATTGGTAAGCAATCCCTTCGGTCATCTGCTTGGATTTGATGGATGTGAACACCAGGAGGCGGTGGTTCAGCATGATCATGTCGCGGACACGGGGCCAGTCATTTCCATTGCGCGGCATCTTCGACACCGGGAACCAGTACTTGGTCAGGCCGGCCTTCTTGAAAAGGTTGGTCAGGCCGTACCTTGACCTGACATAGTCCTCTAAGATGATTGTCACAATCTCCGACGGGTTCAACGACAGAAACGCCTCGATTTCCCTCATGGTGTCTATGGCTGGCTCCTGCATTGCGTCATTTGATGATTCTACAGGCTACAATACAATGATCATACCATGAAACAGTCATATTTGTGAGTTCAGTTAACTCACAAATGCTGTGAAGTCGTAGCATTTCCCTCCTCTCGAGTGGCACAGCCATATGTCGTCACGGAAGTCGTACACGTCCAGCATCAGTGCTCGAACGCCATTCTGTGAAAGGCGGTTCGCACAAGTCAGATTCAAAGGGTGCCAAGTGATCAGATTCAGAAGGTACTGACAGGACAGCAAGAAGAATGGCAGGCGGAAGTGGTGGCGATACATTCAACTGGTCAGTGACTGAATCTTCTTGGTTGTACAATGTGACGCGGGGTACTCCGGTATGCGACGGCTCGCCACGGATCGAAAATGAGTTGTGCGTAGTGAGGAATGCATACTTGTTGAATGGCAATGATGTGTCCTGAAGGATGGAAACAGATTACTAAATTGTTGCCGGTAAAGTACCAGGAACTTTGATCTGGACAGAAAGATATGTATTTGTAAAACCATCTTATTTTATCGAGCTCTTCTGTGGTCTTTTTAAAATTTTTGGAACCGTCAAAAACACTAAAATCTAATGACTTAAATTGGTTAGTACCTCTATCTCACTCATATTTTTTAAAAGAAAAGAGGTATTGGATATTTTAGTAATTGTATAGGTTGCTTAAATTCCTCAATCCAACTGAATCTCACACTATTTACACAAGCAGCACCCTCTTCTTCTCAAGTGATCCAACCACCAAATTCACATTTATCTCGCCACGCTCCTAGGGTGCTAGGCCAAACTGCATAGAGCTTTCAGTGCAAAGAGCATCCACTCTTAATTCTTAAGGCATAGCCTTTTTATCAAATAGAAAAGCCATTGATCCAACAAATATCCATTCTTAATTATTCAAGCACAAGTTCTCTCAATTATAAAAAAAGAATCAATCTCTAATGTTAAAGAGGGCATTAAATTATGACTAACGTAGAAAACTACAAACTTTCAACATTGAATTTGTACAAGATAGATAAATTAACAATCTTTTTAAGCTCTCAATCTTGCCAAATCCTTTAAACTTGTGTACAATCCTGCCGGAGTTAAGGTCCAGAGGGGGAGTTAAGGTCTAAGAACTGGACAAAGCAGTTCGGATCCTGTGAATTGTTATCAGAAGTTTATATTTCGTTTAGTTGATCCGAATTTTTTTTCATTAAATAGGAAAGTTAAGATTATGTGGGTCAGGTCGGTTTGACCAAATGATTTGTTTGAAACTTTGAAACCAAATATCAAATTAACCTTTACTAAATCAATAATTAGATCAAATTAATACCTCTATAAAAGTAAAGAGATACTGACGCTTCTTGAAGAACTATAAAATTTCTCTATTTTATCAAGTACAGTTGATTTCTTTTAATAAAAAGTTCAATAGAGCCCTTCCCTACTGTTTTATCAACAAAAAAAAAAATTGAAACAGCTAAAGATCTCAAATGGTCTCAAGCAATCTGTTAAATGGCAAGCTCATTGCAAGAAAAATGGATATGTGAATGAACTGAACTCTATTGCATTGGTCATATGAAAATGGTGTGAGAAACTGAGACTATACTCTGATAAATCACGCCAATTGCCAAGCATCAAAGAATGAGAGAATGCTCACTTACAACTATCTCGAAAGGGTTTGTGACCGTTGACCGGACGCATCGCCTTCCGGTGAACTCAATTCGACAGTTGTAGCAGTACAGTCCAGACCCGCAGTCAGCTTGCGACGAGCACGCATCGCCGAGCTGCAGGATCGGATGTCCAATCAAACCAAAGAATCATGTATGAGAAATGATCACTGCATCAAGAACAGTAAGGACTGAGAGATCAGATGCCAACATACCTTGCATTGGCCATTAGAACAAGCAGCTGCAGCTTCGAAGATCACACAAAGCAACAGAAGTATGCTTCTTGAGCTCTGCATGGCTGGTAACCCTGAAATGTAAACAACAAACAAATTTCTTAGATCTTAAGTAAACTTATCTGAAACTAAGATTTTGGATGATTTCTGCACATAGTACCTTGTGCCTTAGTATGAAATCATATTGAGGCACCATGTGGATGCTGCAACAAGTTAAGGAAACAGTCTTGCATTTGTCGGTGATGTCATGATATATTTAAATTTCAGATTTCTTGGAATAAGAACAGGGAATCATTTTGGGGTTCTTGTTGCATCTTTTCTTTTTTTGTTTTGTTTAGAGTAAGACTTGCAAGTCTGCAAGTAAGTTGCATTCAAGGAGAACCTACCTTCTGGTCTGATAAGAATATGCTTAATTCAAGGCCAGCATTGGGTACCACACATCAAAAGTCCAATGTGTCCCTTTCTGCAAACTGTGTTTTACGACTAAGTCCTATTATATTTGATGCGAGGGATAAGTTTATGTTGGCACATATTTTAGAATGGTAGATTTAAAATTTTTTATATATGGGATCAATTATATGATTTATATATAGAGCGGGGTTCATTGTTCTAAAATCTTTATAATTTTAAGTTTTCTTAATCTAAATGCATTAGATATTTTTTTTTTCAAAAAAAATGTGGCGAGATGACCCACAACTTCTCATATAGATCTGCCGTTGATAATTTGGATATTTTTTTATTCATTCCAGTTATTTGGCGCATTGTCCGTTGGTAATATAGTTGAAGCATCCATCTGAGAGATGGGATTTTTCTGATAAACTAATTTGTCATAGGTTTAGGTTGTAAATCTAAAGGCTTGCTCTCATCGGCGTAAACTTATCCGCGGCATGTGGTGGAACAAACGGTTCAGTTTAGTGTTGTACCAAAGGAAGTTTGATTGGAATATCCCTTTACATTTTTGTTTTCTGCAAATGCCATGGATGGGAATCGCTATCATGTAGAAGCGTGATTGGAAACGCCCCTTAAAACCGTTCGATCTAAATCAAACGCCGGTGCTGTCTAGTCCACCCACCCCCGGTTGGAGAGCAAAGCTTCTATCTGGTGGTGAGGGCACGTGCACGTTGCCAAGTTCCAATCGTCCTCGCGCATGTATGGTTGTGATTTGGCTGTCTCTGTGTGTATGAATTTGTCTTTGGTCCTATTTGACCACACACTGGTTCAGCCAGGCAAAGCGGTGTTGCTTCAAAGTTTGGCTCCGAAGCCAGAGCACTTTTTTACATAAAAATTGGAGACTGGTTGGGCTAATCCACCGGCTAGACCAACAATGTTTTGAGTCTGCCCAACAACTTCCTAAAAATTACAAGGATTGCCGTCGTCTTAACAGTATCCGCCCGTCGAAGCATCGTCGTTCATTGCCATCCAAGTGTCTCGGTGAGCCGCCGCCATTGCTGATGCCCACGACTCCCGTCCAGGCCTCCAGTGAGCCTGCTGCTGCTGTGAGCCCTCCACATGAGCCGCTGCCATTGTCATCCACATATCTGGCCCATCGGAGCACTTGCCTTCCGCATATTTGTGCTGCCCATGGCGTCCATGCTCTTGAATCTTCATGGATCCCTTGTTTGCTTGATCGAATTGATGGATTGTCCCAGTACAACTCAAGGGCAAACCAGTCAAATTACAAATTTTTTTTAGAAGCCAATTCTAAGAAATCAGGATTTTATCCAAACCGTTATGCTCCGGATTCTTTCTTCTTTGGAGTTAAAACTGAATGATTTTGGCTTCTTTATGATTGAAGTCAAAGTGGGAATCAGATCAAATAGATAGTTTTTCTTAATTGTAAGTATATGAGATTGTAGTGGTATACAGTAAAACACATATTCCACGACGAGTTTGGTTGTCACACAATGACTCAACTCTTGTGGAGTTGCACAATAAAAATGTGTGGTAGAACTAATTGATTGTGCTTATGCGGTTTGCTACAATTTTTTTTATATGATGAGTTTTATTGTCCTATCAATTAAGATGATTCTTTTAAAATTATTCTATGATATGTGTTTCGTATGACCATATGTATGAATTTATCTTGTCTCACCGTGCACTAGTGTGTGTGTCTATGGTGGTACATGGTACACCGGTCACTCACATTGATTGAGCAAGATTTTTATTAACAATGGGGCTATGTTCAACTGAGACCCATGAATAATCTTTTATTGAAGGTGTATTTTGTTGTCTAACCTATATGAATTAGCTTAGTTATAAGATGTAAAATGTTGTTTTTGGTCAAGCTGGGAGTAATGTTAGGACTGAGCGCAGGAGCAAAGTGGTCCCACCTAATGATAAAGGCATATTAAGATTTATTAGAGTGGGTAGAGGGCAATTAAGATGGATTAAGAGTTATTATGACAGATTAAAAACTTTGGTAATCTTCTTCATTTCATCTCATACATCCACTTCTACTTATATCATTTATCCAACAAATCAAACAACATTTAAACTCAAACAGTATCATTTCTTACATATACTTTTATATAATGTGTGAGTTTTGAATTTTTCAAATATCTTTTTTTTATAGTTGTCTGATCCAATAAAAAATATACGTTAATTTGAGATATCAAACGACTATTATTTAGAGTTATTTATACTTCAACCCATAACTCCTCAATTAATGCTTACATCTTCCTTTCTTATCCAAAACACTATCATGTTTTGTTTTACAGATAAACAAACACCAAAAACTGGTAAAAAAACACCAAACATAATATAGTTGATGAAAATATTGTCATAAAATTAGAAAGATCCAAATTTCATGTATTTCTATAGTTAATTCTTCTTCTTTACACATTATTAATCCACACATATATATGTATATATATAAAGACTATGGTGGGGAGTATGATAAGTCTTACAAGAAGCAAGCTTTGGGAATTATTGCCTAATCCATCTTTTTAGGAGACTCTTTTATTTGTATTTGTTACAAATCAACTATAAAAAATAGCGGCTCCATGAAAACAAAATCAAACATGTTTTCCCAATTATAATAAAATTAATAACAAAATCTCTCGTATAAATTATCTTTGTTATATCAGATTGCCAACAAAACATTTAACATAGCAACATTGATTAAACTAAACAAATAAAACCTTTTAAAGTATTTTATTACAATGTTGTTGTTGCCTCATCGAATCCCAAACATTTTAAAAGGCATGGCATCCATTACAAATTTATAATATCAGATTTGGGCCAGCACTTGAAACCTTTTTTCCCTCATAAATACACATCATGAACCAAACATATATATATATATACATGCAAACTTTTATTCCACGCATAACTTGACACACGTCTCATGGTACTGCTAGTCTTTTAAATATTGAGCTGTGAATTCCATCACTTGCCGGACTCCGAGAAGAACCGGTTGATCTCCGGGAAGACTTCCGGGCGGCGTTTGCTGAGGAACCTCCGGACCGCATGCTGGCTGTACATTTCACCCTCTTCCTGGTTTTCTGGGATCGCATTCTGCCGGTTGCTTTTGTTAATCCTACAAAACCGAATAGCACGCGATCAATTCACAACATACTTAAGTCACGGAAAAATAAATAACCACTCTCATAAAAATGGTTTCTTTAAGATAGACGGACACTGACCTGACGTCCGGGTTGATGAACACGTTCCTGGTGAGCTGAAAAACGCACATCCCCGTCACAAACGTCATCGCGGCGATCAGCGGATAAACCTGAAAAATACGGCGAGAAAGAAATTACAGATAGAAACTAATTACAAAACAAAAAATCTTCACTAAAACAACTATATTCTCTCATCCTGTATCTACAAACATGACACAAGAAAATTGCATACGTCTGGTTTTATCCAACGACCCATATCGTTGCATAACAATCGATCTTATGAAATACCAACTGATTCATATGTGCGTGCATGTATGTGTGTGCATATAAATAAGAGGGGGTGATTAGCACAAGGCAAATTTATTGGACATGTCAATTCCTGTGGGCTATCTAGATTTCAACATAAAACTACTCCAAAACCACGAGCTGCCTGTTGTTTTTTGAGCTTCTAGGTCAAGTTTCAAGTCTTCCCATTTCAGGTCAAACCGTTTCAAGTCTCCCATTTTCGTACGGTTGTTCTATCACAAGTTTTAACTTTTAAGTATCCCTTCTCAAAAGAAAGGAGAGATTTTTAAGTCTTCCGACCATTTAAAATTTTAAACTCTTATAAAAAGACGAACAATCTACATATTCTCCAGCGATAACAGGCGGGCTTTGTTATTTTGATATATCCTAGTATATGATACTTTTACCCATCACTAAGTATGTGCTTTTTTATGACCAAGAAAAGAAAATGTGATCTTTATCGCAATATATGTTTCGAATTTTTTAATAAACAATAAAATTTTAAAAAATTGAAAAGAAAACTTATACCACCTTATTTTCATAAATTAGACCTAAGAGATCCTAAGAAGCTAATACCGGTAAAGTATTATAGTTGGATTCTTAAGAGAATGTTATGAGTACTTCTCTCCATATTAAGTAGAGATATTGTTTTGTCTATAATACCACATATATTAGGCGAGAACTAATCCTATCAATTACAGTGCTATCTGTGTTAGATATAGTAGATATGTAACATCATTGTCTGTAACGTTGCCCCCATGACTAACGCCAATGTTTCTAGCGTTAGGATGAGCAGCATCAACAAAAGAATCAATTGTTCTCGAGTATTACAAATGACCGTATATCTAACCATGTCATTCATTTGACAGTTTGACATTCACCAAGTCGGCCATCTTCAGCTACTTCATAACTATGAGAAACCCATAATTCAAACAACATTTCGTTATCATGGCCCATCAACTTTGATGTCCACAGTGCGGGAGTGTCCACAGTGCGGGAGTCCTAACGCCAAGGGTGCTGGCGGCAGCGATCAAGTCCTAACACCACGTATCATGGTATTACATACCACAATCTTATTTTTTAAAATAATTAATTGTAGATGTTAACACTATAATATATAGTGTTAGATCTAACATAGATAGTATTATAACTGATGATATTAGTTTTCATTTGATATTTATGACAATATAGACAAAAAATATCTCTACGTGACGTACATGACGTGGGTGTTTTATTACCTTAAGAATCTCAACACCTCATTCAGTGGTATTAGCGTTCTAAAACCTCTTGAGTACATTTTATAGAAATAGAATAGTATATGGTTTATCTTTTTGAATTTTTCTTCAAAATTGATTACTTAATTAAAATATTCAAATATTTCACGTGTGCTCTGGATTATATCATCGGAAACGTTGAGGTTTCTAAATGGGTGGGAGATGGGGGAGGGCTGGCTCACCTGTGATCGTTCCTATAATAACATCATGCTAATTGCATGTGTTTTGGATCATCAGAATACACAATCGACAGTTGAGATAAACATCCCAATCAAAATTAAAAAAATGTGGGGATGATACAAGAAATTCAAATCAGGGGGACATAATACTGGTTTTGATGGTATGCCTATCAAAATAGTAAGAAAAAAGTTTATCCAACTTGGGGGTTTAAGAATTTACTGATTTTGGGGGTTACAAAGAAGTTAAAAATTTATCCAACTTGTGTTGTGCCTCTTGACGTGAAAGACATCAACATGCATGTCTATACGTGTATCTCTCCTCATGGTATACAAAACCATGGGCATTTGTGCAAGATGATGCATGAAAGTTGAATTAATCTACAACTGTGCAATTGTGCAAAACCATGGGCATCAGATGTTTTTGTATGACCTGGAATATGGAGATATACAGGGATTCTCAATACCATCTTTGTAAAGTCTTGTGAGTTGTATAGCTGTATTGTATTGTGCTAAGCAATTTTTGGTGAGATAAGTTAGTCACCGGCAGATGAAATACTGCGCGACTACTTTAATGTAGCCTATCTTTGAAAATTTATGAATTTCTAATGATTTCATCTATTTGTGTCTCTATTCACGACTTTGGATTTTACTTTGTCAGATGCCTTTTCTATTCTAAAATTTCGAAAATGCTGGAAAGTGTTAATTTTGAGCTATCACTAGGACATATGTCCAATTGTTAAGTATACAAGAGTACCATTCAGGCTCAGATCTGAAGAGTTCCTTCCCAAAGTTATTGAAACAAAATACACCAAAAACAAACCTGAATCCGTGCCATTCAAACTAAAATTGCCCCAAATACACCAAAATTAGGAAAATTTTTAAATAATCTAATTAAAAATAATTAAAATATAATCGTTAGTAAAATTTTTTTTTTTGTAAAAATAAACGACAGTTGCCTGATTGAATGGTGATCAGACTTTTTTTCATTCCTGTCGCCGTTCAATTTGGCGACTAACCTATCTTGTCGGCCATGTCGTCAAGTTGAACGACGCCTAGATTGACAACACAAAATTGGTCCTGTTTTTTTTTTTTTTTTTTTTAATTCCAAAGACTATATTCTTAATTCGAGAAATGTCAAAGGATGTTTTATCAAGGAGATAATGTTCCACATGTGAGTTATTGTTGCCTCTCATCCTACTATCTTGTCATGAGAAAACACTAATTGCACTAGACGTAAGTTTCAACTTTCATTTCTCTTTTTATATGTGTTTGTCTTAAACTGAGTATTTTTACATACAGATTGACTTTGTCTAGGGGATCATAAATGACAGGAATCATATGAGTTTCATTGTAAATATGGTCTTTGCATTAAGATGAATACATCTTAGGCATATAAAATACTGACAAGTTATTTATAAAATGTTATTAGAAAGACGAAAGGGTGAGATATAATTACATATCATCAATAAATACCTCTTAGGATGAGAGAGAGAGGGAGATGATCAACCACCTTGTACTTACATGCAATGGATAGTCTCAAGTCAGACATTATAAGTCTACAGTAACAAATAAATTTTTGTTGTTGCCAGAATGATCAGTGCTCATGTCTCTACCAAAGCATTGTGTAAAATTATTTGTACTTTAAACGTACTTGTGGGACATAATTAACTTTACTCTAATTGTAATTTTAAGAATTATTTGTAATTTAATCTAATTTGTGGACTTCATTATTTGTAATTTTATTATCTATTATTTTCTATTTTTATTTTACTTCAAAATAACTAAACAAAAAGAAAAAGAATAAATAGAATATATTGCTGGTGCAAGCGCCATAAAACTTGGTGACTAGGACGAATTTGTTCGTCCCAGTCACCCTTCAACTTGGCGACCAACCAGTAAAATAGACTAGTCACTACGTTAAATAATAATAGGGTTGACAAAATGTTCAGTCGTCATTCAATATAGTTATTGGTGTCTATTTTTGTAAAATATTTTTACTAATAGTGTTTATTTAATTATTTTTTATAGATTATTTAAAAAAAAATTCAAAATCAAACCTCAAACGAAGGTGAGCGATATTTCTCAGTTTGGCTCATTTTTGCCGCCGAAGTGTAGGCTAGCCAAATTCTGGCAAAACAATTTTCTTACTTTAGTTTTAGCTAGTTTTTGAATTTTTTTAATATTTTAGTCAAATCTTTCATACTTTAATAGTTCATTCTCAACAAGGACATCACGATAAATCACATCATTTATTTTCTACAACCATTAGCTCATTTCTTTGTGTAATCACGATCCTCCATTTGTGCCATTCCATCATAACTTGTCATTTGTTAAAACCACCGTTTTAACTTCACTTCAAACAATTTATAATTAGAACATTTTTATTTTATAAAACTATAAAATATCATCATATAATATTGCAAATAAATACAAAATATTTAGTCAAGATCATCTAAATTAATATCATATCTTTAGTATCACAGAGACAGGCGAGCCATAATCTAGTGAACTACTATGAATGAAATCCATTTATAATTTTAGATATAAACCAAATCTAGTTAAACTTGCCAATATTTTGATGTCTAATACATGCAATAGCAAATTCTGAGTTGAATCCAAACATTCGAAACCAAACTTTACCCTCCCAGGCCCAAAGTCGGCGCAAAGGGTAGGTGCAAGCCTAAAAATATCTTCACCGCCTGCAACCTTTTTATGACAGTGGACCCAACCTATGGTGGCGCCCACGTGCATACAGGGAGTGGACCCTCTTAACACAAACTTCACAAACCATATAAAACGCCAAAAGCAGGGAACCATCCTTCTTCCTCTCTCCACACCTTTTCTTTCTTTCCCTGCACGCCAAAGTCCTCGTTAGGGTTTCCCTCCGCCGCCGCCGATGGGGACGCCGGAGACGTCACGCGAACCGTGCCCGGACCGCATCCTAGACGACGTAGGCGGCGCCTTTGGCATGGGCGCGGTGGGCGGCTCCGTCTTCCATTTCGTCAAGGGCCTCTACAACTCCCCCAACGGCGAGCGCCTCGCCGGCGGCACCCAGGCCGTCCGCATGAACGCGCCCCGCGTTGGTGGTAGCTTTGCCGTTTGGGGTGGCCTCTTCTCTGCCTTCGACTGCACCATGGTCTTTGTCCGCCAGAAGGAGGACCCCTGGAACTCGATTATGGCCGGCGCCGCTACCGGCGGCTTCCTATCCATGCGCCAGGGTGCATCTGCCGCCGGCCGCTCCGCCCTCATGGGCGGCGTCCTCCTCGCCCTCATCGAGGGCGCCAGCATCATGCTTAATCGCGTCCTCGTCGCGCCGCAGAACCTTCCCCCGATCGCCACCGACGATCCCAACCTCGCGGCCACCATCGCCGCGGGAGGCGGCGGCGGCGGCGGCGGCGGAATTCCGAGCCTGCCGCAGGCGCCGCCGGTGGCCCCTCAGGAGGCCGTGAGCTCTAGTGCTGGGGGTGGGTGGTTTGGGGGCATGTTCGGGAGGAAGAAGGAAGAGGAGAAGAGCGGTGGGCCTGGGCCCAAGTCGGAGATCTTGGAGAGCTTTGATGCGCCCAGCGCGCCCATACCCTCGTTCGAGTATAAGTGAAACAAAGGTTTGTTTTTTATTGGATTTATTACTCCTGCTAATCTTCTCTTCGTCTCGTGGTTGTGCCTATCGGGTTCGATTTGGATTAGTTTTTGTTTTAGTTAGTGGTGGAATTAGGAATCGTGCTCGTCTCTCATAAGTTTAGAAAAGTATGGCCTTTGATCCAATTTGGTCCCGAATATTAGTCCATACCGTAATTAACAACAAAGTTGTCTATATCGTATCCAACAACAAATGGTTGCAGTGTCCTACTCGGGTATATAACTGCTATGATATCTCGACCCCCTGGAGAATTTCTATATAGCTGAGTTCTAGGGATTCAAACACCTGCACACCCAAACAGATTATTGTTCCTTCGTCTCCAAGTCAGGATCCCGAGCTTTAGACAGTGTTAGTTTTGACTCGGCCTTACTCACAACTGAAAGAGCAACCGCTATGGGAGAGGTGTCTCTGGTGCATGAGAGGGAGCCATGCCCAGAGCGCATCATGGATGATGCAGGTGGGGCTTTCGCGATGGGTGCTGTGGGAGGTTCAGTCTTCCACTTCTTCAAGGGCCTCCGTAACTCGCCCAATGGTGCACGCATTGCTGGTGGTTTGGAGGCTATGCGCATGAATGTGCCGCGTGTCAGCGGCAGCTTTGCTGTGTGGGGTGGCCTCTTCTCATCCTTTGATTGTGCCCTTGTGTATGTGCGTCAGAAGGAGGACCCCTGGAATTCCATCATTGCTGGTACTGCCACCGGTGGGTTTCTTTCTATGCGTCGGGGCCTCCGATCTATTGTCAACTCATCCCTCTCTGGTGCAGCTATCCTTGCACTCATCTGTGGTGCTGAAATCATGGTCAACCACACAACTGTGCAGCAGAATATCCAGCCAGTGGCAGATGAAGACCCCACACTTGCCACTGACGAGGATACCTCGCCTGGCAGTGGGTGGTTTGGTGGATTATTTGGGAAGAGGAAATTGGAGAAGGAAAATGCAAGTGGCAGCAGCAACCCAGAGATTTTGGAGACATTTGATGTGCCTGTCACAGAGATACCATCGTTTGACTACAAGTAGAGTTGTGGCTGTGGGGGATTTGTGGGTTAGATGGGGTATGGTTGTCATTGGGCTATGCTCCTTTGTTTAAGCCTTCTGATTTTTCTTCAGTTTATTTTGTTGTTGCCAGTAATAAAATTATGAGGATCATGAAAGGTAGCTGTGGCAGCGTGATTTTTTTTTTAAAAATTGAAATTGTGTTAGAATTTTGTTTGGTGATGTCAAGACACAATGGTCCAGCTTTTTTGGGTTGTTGGATGTCCCAGAGTTTGACAAGAGTTTTGGATAATGCATGTCTTGAGTAGGATTTTTGTTCTAGGTGGTGGTTCATTGCTATGCTTTGTTAGTTACATTTAGTTGATGTATGACAAATTTTCAGGTATCATGAAGTTCAATGAGTTGGTAGGACCCTATTTTGTGGTGGGGGGGGGGGTGGTAGTATTGCTGTAGATTTGAGTCATGCATTTATAGCCTTGACAAATTGCATCTTCTGTTCTGTACTACATCTTTGGATCGTATATATGTTTCAACTGTTGTATAAACTTGAAAGATGTGTTGTAGCTTAGAAAAGCTGCAGCTGTTGATCATTGCCTGGATCACAGGGTAGTAGTAGTAGGGTGTATCTTTTGTTGCTTGAAGGCAAAGTATGTTGTAGGGAAGACATGATTTGCTGATCTGTTACTTCATCCTAAAATTAATTTAGGTGTATGGTCCTTTTTCTCTTTCTGTCTTGAATGTAAATATGTGAGAATGCATTTGTTGTATTAGCTAGAAAGATGTGCTGTGGATCAGAACAACTGCAATTTGTGACTATTGCCTGGATCACAGAATAGTAAGGTACAAAAGGCAACGTGTGCTGTAGGGATGGCATGTTTTGATAATCAGTTACTTTGTCCTAAAGTTAGTTTAGGTGTGTGTAATCATTTTAGAGAATTCTATTGCATAAGCTAGAAAGATGTACTGTCTATAGAAAAGCTGCAGCTTTTCACATTGCCTGGACCACATAGTAAGTAGGTACATCTCATTGTTGCCTGAAGGGAAAGCATGTTTAGGGATGAGATTTTTTGCCGATTAGCTAATTCATCCTAAAATCATCGTGTAAGCTAGAAAGATGTATTGTTGATTAGAAAAGCTACATCTTTAGACCATTGCCTGGATTTCATAGAAAGGGGCATCTCTTGCTTGAAGGCGAGTATGTGCCTATTATGTGGTGTAGAGGTGACATGTATCGCTGATTAGTTAATTCATCATAAAACCATTTCAGGTGGAAAGAGGCCCTTTCCCTTTTCCTCTCATGAACGTTAAATACATGAGGTATTGCCAATGTGGATATCTAAGAAGTGATTCTATGGACGTGGGGGAATATGAATCTATTCAAGCATATCTGCTTTGGCTCTACATTTCACTTCTTGTTGCTCTCTTTTGACTTAAATTTTCAGAACACTGCCTTGTAGTATGGTATTTGAAGGTGCTTTCGTAGGATTTTGAGGAAGCTTATCTAGCTAGATTAGGGGCATGCAGAAACCGACCTAACCAACTAAACCGAGCCGATCCTAACCGTTTTTACCGAAAATTTTGGTTAAAGCTGTTTCTAACTAAGTGGAAATTCCTGTGAAGATTGGTGATTGGTATCCTGACTGTTTTTGACAAGACTAAAAACCAGAATACCGTATATTGATTTTTTACTGCTTCAGCAACCATTTTGTTCCACTTCCCAGCATGGGCACAAGCAACTGGGAGGCACCCAACATGCGGATAAACAGTGATCTCCCAATAAGACCATTTGTGTGTACTATAATTTAGAAGGTGCAATATTTCTGATTCTTTCACTGGTTGGTTTTTCAATGCCTGTGGAGTTTGTTAGTTCTATGCATAAAACCATAGACTAGATATCCTGGCCTAGATTACCAAGAATTTTGCCAGCTTCTAACCATGACAGTTTGGTATCTGAGAAGATGTCTGGTATTTGTTGTTGCGATTGATAATTGTCTGCTATAAAGGCAAGGTTGACTGGTTGAGCATCTGGCGGCTCACTTCTGTGCTGTCCATTTTCCAGAGTTTATATATTGCTTGTACTGTTATCATACTATATAATTTCCTCTTGAGCCTAATGAGGTGACGATGTTTATGCATCATCGATTATGCTTTGTTTCTTGTGATTATGGACACTAGAATAATTGTTAGTTCCATTTTTTTGCCATTCTTTCCCCAAAACTTGAATCTAGCACTTAGACATCACCTAATGATTTTGTTTCTACTTTGCAGGCGTGCTGATTGTGGCATTCTTAGGAGGACTTGAGTGATGTGGAAGTTTGGAATCGGAACCGGAGATTAGCTAGAAAATGGGCATAAGGTGAATGATTTGTTTGATAAAATCAAGCATGTGCTTGACTTCCAGAACTCGTATTTATGGGCCAGCCTATTCATTAGAATATCACAAATATTTCAGCCCCCAGCTTTATATATGAGCTTTTTTTGCAATGTAGTATTTATATTAGTAGTAATAGTAATATTAGTAGTATTCACCATAGTTTATCATGCATTGTACTACCAAGGAAGAGGATTGAAACCCTTTATGCCTCAGGTAGGCTTCTACAGTGATTTCATTTTTGAGTGTGAAGTTTTTATATGTCCCGAGTATTTTGTGCAGCGTTTTTCCAGTTATCTTCCACAGATTCCTCCCTTTGTTAGCATTTCGAGCTGCAAGTGATGCAAAGTGTGTGCTGCGTGGAGAGTTACTATCTACAATCTGTCATGCTGCTATGTTCTATTTTGAATTTCTGATAGTATTGTCACCACTAGTCCCTATTACAATATCAAATTTGTAATTGTCTCATTTATTTAATTTACATTAGAAGTCCCACATTATGTACTAGAATTAGAATTGTAATACTATCTCTGTCCTTTAAATTTTATGAATAGTGTTAATAGAAAATATTTAAAGAAGTATTAAAAACTAATAAACATGAAAAAATTCAGAGAACAATCAAATATTAGATGGTTTCATAAAAATATTTTGAAACTAAAAGGTAACAGAAAAAGTAAAATTAATTGTAGCATATGTATATATAAAGGAGTATAATTCTCTCATCAATTTTATATCAAAAAATTGTAAAGTATTTTTCTTTGGGGCATATACATAAAAATTAAAAAATTTATTTCAAAATTTTAATTTATAAAAATGTTTATTTATGAGTAATACTTTAGTCATTTTTTGGTTATGTTTAGTATCATTTTTTTTTATCTTTCTATACTTCATAGTTTTCATGATATAATTTTTATCATACAAGATAATTTTGAGTTTCCAAATTTTTTTTATGATTTAGTGATAATTTTGGTTTCTTAATGTTTGTTGATGTTTAGTTTTTAGTTTTGGATTTATTTTGCATTTTTTTGAATATTTTCTCTAACTATAATCTATTCTTGATACTTTTTGTGTAGTATTATGGATGTCTCAATTTTTAGTAATATGTTTTTTTTGTTAATATTGTTTGTGGAATTTAATAGACATGAATTTAATTGTAATTTTTGAGTACAATATGGGACTTTAGTGCAAAATTAAAAGAAGTGATATAAAATATTTTATACTTACAGTGAGAATCAGCAAGAATTAGCGGCGAAATTTAATTTAGTGTGAAATGTTACGTCGTCAGAGAAAACTAATGTGAAACTTGTTCATAACTCGGAAGTTGTAATTTGTGGTTACTAGATCGTCTCGTTTTTAAGCCACATGGAAAGCTCTGTGTAGCTAATGACTTTGCTGTGGCAGTGTCCTAGTGCCGTGTAAGATAAACGCCAGATTGACCTAGATAATGTCACTCAAACTACAGAACAGGTTTTCTGAAGTGCTCGAGTTAACCATATGGATGGCCAAGGTGATAACCTAGCATGAAAGAAAACATATTTGTGCACCATAAAGAACATTATAAACATGGATAAAGAGTAAAAACTAGTTTCGTCCTATTTAAATATTGTGTCAGCAAAATGTCATCATGCTTATGAGACATGTATGTCATCTAATATTGTAGCAAAATTTTATTAGGGACAATCTTTGGAGTAGCGTGGAATTAAATCTAGTATAATACAATCGCATCTTATAACTCAATATCCATAACTTCTTTCAATTATCATAAGTTTTGAGTTCAGAAAAGAACAGTGCTATACAATATTTACAAACTCTAATCAGTGTGTGCAGATAAAAGGCTGGTAATGTATATTACAGAGTGTTTGCTTATTCAATAATGCAGCTTTTTTTTGGCCTTATTTGTTTATATGCCCAAAAACTGTCATATTTAATAAGTTCAGAAGTTGTTTGTTAAGACATAGGTTTATAAGTTTGAGGTGATGTGTAGTTTGAAAGAGTGAGAAGAATGGGATAAGTTGTCCGATTTGGCTTAGTTTAGCATAAGTTTGTAACTCCAATAAATTAATCGGAAGGCTAAGGTGTTTAATCGAGTTTCAACTTCAATTTATAGGCTTACAAGTAGAAATTATGGCCAAACATCCAATAGGGCTTATTATGTAAGAATAAAGTCATTTTGAACTAGAAATTGTAAATAAGATGAAACCGATAGAAAGAGATTTGTCAGGTTAATAAAATAGAACCTCAATTGAAGAAATTTAAACTCGATCAAATACAACTTAAACTGGACTTCTAGTTCGAGACTTCAACTTGAAAAATAAATTCGAAACTTAAGCCTCTTTTTGGCTCGCTTTCAACTTTTCTAAGAAATTAAAGCTTGGATAAATTGGAACAAATGACCTTTAAATAAGTCAGAGAAGCCAACTCCATTGGATTTAGCTTATCTACTCAAATAAGGGGAAACTAGTTTATACACCCAAAATAAGTAAGATGCTTGACTCGGCTTAAGGTTTTTGGAAAAGCTGAAGTCCTAAATAAATTTGGTCAAACACTCTCTTAGGTAAATTTGGTTGTAGGAATTTTACTACCTCTATTCTTTTTATTTATCATTTTTTTTTAAAAAAAGTTGCACCTAAAAAAATATGATTCTACATTTTTGAGAAAAATATGACAATTTTCATAAAATACTTTCATGGTCATTACTCCACTAAACTATTAATTACATGAATGTAAATGACACATCTACCATATTAATCGCACACATTAGGAGTATACATGTAATCATGTGTTACTTTCTTAAAAATTGTATATAATACTAAAACGATAAATAAAAAAAAAACAAATAGAGTAACTTTCTATAAAAAAAAAAGAGAGTAGATTGCATTGTGAATTTCATAACTTGTACTGATGTTTTATTTGGGTCTAAAAATTTGACTTTAATACTCGTAGTCTCTGAAGGATGAGAGCCAACTATATAATACCTACATTGATAATTTAAGTATTGTATAGGTCATTAGTTAGTCATGATTCACTTCACACGTTTTTTCATTGGACATGTTGAGGTGGAAAGAATTTTCTGGGATAATGATAAGATGGCATGGCTGACGTGGAAAGTGCCACGTGTCTCCTCTGATTTTATTGGAAAATTTTTGTTTTGATCCTTGATTTTTTTAGAAATTACATATTAGTCCCCACCGATTTTAAGAAATCACATTGGAGACCCCACCCATCTTCTTTTTCACTGGAATTTTTTTGTTTTGGTCCTTGGATTTTTTAAGAAATTAAAATTTTCAATAAAAAAAGATGGGTGGGGACTAAAATGATTTTTTTTAAAAAAGCTAGAGACCAAAACAAAAATTCCCAATCAAAAGGAGATGGTTGGTGTACTAAAACACAATTTCTTAAAAATGTAAGGATCAAAATGAAATAACTCCAAATCAAATAAAGGGATATATGGTATTTTCATGTCAACCATGCCACCTTCTCACTAGCTTATAAAATTCTTGCCACCTCAACACGTCTAATAAGAAAAAATGTGATGTGAATTATTTATGCAAGTTCGTAGATTTAAGTATGAAAAATCTTATATTCTTAAACTCAAATAAAATATCGATATATATTTAAAAATTTGTAGTGCAATTTACTTAAAAAAAATATTGCTTGTCGGTTGCAATAACAAATACATGCCATGATGGAGTAGCCACATTCGGTGGCACGTGTGCTGGCAAGTGCAACAATCACAACAGCAGCTTCACACCTCACACGGAACATTTAAAGATGTTTAGGTGTTTAACCGTCGTCATCAGAGAGCTCGAGAGACCGTTGGAATGACCATTAATCTCCTTCCTTAAACCCCCTCGCCGTCCCTTTCCCGCCAACTCCATCCATCACCAACCACTTTGCTTCGTCTGAGAAGAACTAAACTGCAAGCAAGAACTATCCACTGCAACCACGTTGCTAGCCAATCACTGTATCGGAGATGGATCGATTTATTGTGAAGAAACCCAACCAACTGCACAGTTGGTGGCACATTTCCGTCTCGCCGCCGGTAGTGGCTTCTCGGAGAATTTATCGTCGCTACCGCCTTTTCTTCGCCTTAAAGACACACACACACTTCTCACTAGTTCCCAGCAACGCCGTGATTCTTGCAGAGGGCCATTGTAGAAATGGAGCTTTTCAACTCCATGCTGTTCTTGGTCCTTGCAGCAACCCTCTCTGTTGCAGGTTTTTTTTCTTTGTTCATGTTGTTTTTGTAGATTTTTGATATTGTTTTTTTTTATCTGTTCTTTGGTAGTAATTGATTTGTGAGTTGTTTTCAGTGGCTTATGATCCATTGGACCCGAACGGGAACATTACAATCAAATGGGATGTCATGTCATGGACGCCTGATGGATATGTTGTGAGTATCTCTTCTGTCTTTTGCTGCTTCCTTCCTATGCAACAATTGAGATGCAAGTCCATCTCTAGTAAATGAGGGCATAGGGTAGGGTTCAGAAATCGGTGGGAACTAGTTGGTAACTAGTCAAATTGGTGAGAATATATATATCAAATTTTGATCAGTTTTATTATTGATTCAGACTGAATCAGGCTAATTAAAATTGAATCTAACTGATACATGAGTTCTCAGAAAAAATCCAAAAAACAGGAGTTCCCGATTGATTCTAGCATATTGGCAAGATCTAGAAACCACAAAAAATCAATCTTTTTGGACCCTGGCTTAGGGCTTCTTTACTTAATTTCTTAAAAAATGAAATTTTCTTATTTAAACCAGTCAATCACATGACCATCGATCATTAAATTATAACATAATAAATTATATAGAATACTCTTTTCTCATTATCTTTTATACAATCAGATCTCTCTATTTCTATGTTGAGTGTAATTTAGACCCCTATCTAATTCTATTAGTGAATGAAGTCACTCGCACGTCGTGCCCAATTGCACCTGTCAGTGACATTATATGAACATAATTAGCGAAAAAATGGACTCGGGTTTGATCCTACCCTCCGAGCAGCGGAGTAAAGAGGGCCGATTGCACAAAACAAAACAGGAGAGTATATGGGTGTCTAGTACAGTTTTGCCATGTAATATCATCGGTTGTGAACATGAGTGACCGGCCATGGCGCACGGTGGTTGCAGGCGGTGGTGACGATAAACAACTACCAGATGTACCGGCACATGATGAGCCCGGGGTGGACGCTGGGGTGGTCGTGGGCGAAGAGGGAGGTGATCTGGTCCATGTTGGGCGCGCAGACAACGGAGCAGGGCGATTGCTCCAAGTTCAAGGGCAACATCCCCCACTGCTGCAAGAAGACTCCCGCCGTCGTCGACCTCCTCCCAGGCGTCCCCTACAACCAGCAGATCGCCAACTGCTGCAAGGGCGGCGTCGTCGCCGCCTACGGCCAAGACCCCTCCGCCGCCGTCTCCGCCTTCCAGCTCAGCGTCGGCCAAGCCGGCACCTCCAACAAGACCGTCAAGCTCCCCAAGAACTTCACCCTCCTCGGCCCCGGCCCTGGCTACACCTGCGGCCCCGCCAAGATCGTCCCCTCCACCGTCTTCTTCACCCCCGACCACCGCCGCAAGACCCAAGCTCTCAGTCAGTTCCCTTTCTCTCCATCGCCATCGCCATTCCATTGCCATTGCCGTTGCCGTCTCACCATACTAATCTTCTCCAACCTGCAACCATGCAGTGACATGGAACGTGACGTGCACCTACTCGCAGCACCTCGCATCCAAGTACCCTTCCTGCTGCGTCTCCTTCTCCTCCTTCTACAACAGCACCATCATCCCCTGCGCCAAGTGCTCCTGCGGCTGTCAGCACAAGAACTGCATCCAGTATATACACATATACACATGATCTTGCAAACTAATTCTGAAATAGACATGATGACATTGTGTTGTGATGTTATGCGGTTGGATGATCGCAGGAGCGACTCGAAGAGGCTGGTGATGGCGGGGATCAACACGCCGCGCAAGGACGGGGCGCCGCTGCTGCAGTGCACGACGCACATGTGCCCGGTGAGGGTGCACTGGCACGTCAAGCTCAACTACAAGGAGTACTGGCGTGCCAAGGTCACCATCACCAACTTCAACTACCGGATGAACTACACGCAGTGGACGCTCGTCGCGCAGCACCCCAACCTCAACAACATCACCGAGGTCTTCAGCTTCGACTACAAGCCCCTCGTCCCCTACGGCGCCATCAGTAAGTCATCATTCCATGACCTGATTGACCGCCAATTGCAAGAAGCCAAGAACTAGACATTGATCGCATTGGTTGTGATTTTTTCTTCAGATGACACGGCGATGTTTTACGGGCTGAAGTACTATAATGACCAGCTGATGGAGGCGGGGCCGTACGGGAACGTGCAGTCGGAGGTGCTGATGCAGAAGGACTCGAGCACGTTCACGTTCAAGCAGGGGTGGGCGTTCCCGCGCAAGGTCTACTTCAACGGTGACGAGTGCAAGATGCCACCGCCGGATTCTTATCCTTACCTGCCCAATTCTGCCCCATTGTCTGAGCCCGTGGCGCTGCGATCTGCAGTTGCAGCTGTTGCGGCCGTGTTCTTGGTGCTGTTGGTGGCATGAGCATAAGAGGAGGAGGCCTAGTGCTACAACTTGGAAAAGGCACCCATTTTTCTTGTAGATAGGAGAACATTTTGGGTTCCAAGGTTGGATTTGATGCTGTGAAGATACTCAAAAAGCAATTTTTTTTGGTATAATTGGAGGGGTCATGAGTGTAATTTGGAAACACAAATCTGTACAACACAATCAATTTGGAGAGAGAATGAGATTTGCATCTCATATTAGCCAAATGAAGTAATAGCACAATTTTTTTCTGCGATTTTTTTTTTGTCTACACTGCAGCTAGAGTTCTTGAACTGAAGAAAATGGACTTTAATGGGCAGAGACAAACTTTTGTGGCATCAAATGCATGAATATTCATAGCAAGAAAGCAGGCATTTTGCAAGGAAAACAGTGTACGGATGTGATCTGAGATAAAACATACAACATAGTAATGTACAATGATAAGTGAGGAGTGTCTTGAGTATTTGAATCTGTTGAGCACAATGTACAAGATGCCATCTGAAACTTTGCAAGAAACTCAGGGGGATCAAGAGCCAATCCCAATGAGGTCAAAACTTTGGTGAAGTACTATATGTCTGGTTCTTCACTATGCATGAACCAGCAATAATGTCAGTGCTGTCCAAATGGCAATGAATGGAAGGTGAAATGAAGTCATCAATCTTGGGGAAGAGTTCGGTAACCATGGGTACGCATCTGGCGGTGGCATGACGCAGTTGTCACCGTTGAAATACACACGCCTCGGGAATGCCCAGCCTTTCTGGAAGGTGAATGTCGATGCATCCTTCCGGAATAGAAGCTCGGACTGCACATTCCCATCTGGTCCAGCCACCATGAGCAGGTCATTGTAGTACTTGATGCCCCACAACATCGTGGTATCATCTGCAGAAAGGACTTGTCAGTAGCTAAAAATTTTTACTCTTAGAATGTGAATGTAATCAAGAGGATCAAGTGCTCACTTATTACGCCATAAGGGTTCAAAGACTTGTAGTTGAAGCTGAAAATAGTAGTGAGATTGTCAAAATTTGGATGCTGGACAACCATGTTCCATTGCGAGTAGTTCATCCGGTAATTGAAGTTTGTCACTGTGATCTTCACCCTCCAGTATTCCTTGTAGTTAACCTTAACATGCCAGTGAATTCTTATTGGGCACATATGAGTAGTACATTGGACTAGAGGAGACAAGCTGTTTTTGTTAGGATCATTTACAACAGAAGCCAAATACGGCGAATTCCCCCTGTCAATAGTACATGTACATCCAAACATCAGAAACTGAACAAAAATGAAATGTTGATTCAGAGTTTCGTCGATATAGCTTACTCCACACAGCTTCCTGGTTTAGTAATGTTGTCCTGGCAGCCGCATGAACATGTTGGGCAGTTAACAATGTTGTTGTTGTAGAAAGACGAGAGCGAAACGCAACATGTTGGAGCCCTTTGAGCAACAAATTGTGAGTATGTACATGTCACATTCCATGTCACTACACAAAGAAAAAACAAGTTGTTAGAACCGATTGTAAGATCAATAGATGATACGAAGAACATGAAAAGAACTACTTACTAAGGGCTTGTGTCGATCGCCTTCCGTCCTGCGACATGAACCTAGTAGGCCTCACAATCTTGGCAGCTCCACAAGTATACCCTGGACCAGGGGCCTTGAGGGTGAAATTTTTCGGCATTCGCACCGTCTTGTTGGTAGTCCCAGCCTGACCAACACTGATTTGAAATGATGCCACAGCATTGGCAGGATCTTGTGCCCATGAGCTAAGCACTCCTCCTTTGCAACAGTTGGCAATCTGCATATTGTAAGGAGTCCCAGGAAGCAGGTCCACTATCTCTGGGCCCTTCTTACAGCAATGTGGAATGTTGCCTTTAAATTTGGAGCAGTCACCTTGCTCCGTGGCTTGGCCGCCGTTCATCGCCCAGATGATCTCCTTCTTTGCCCATACCCACCCAAGTTTCCAACCCGGCTCTTGAATGTGTCGGTATTGTTGGTAATTGTACATTGAAACAACAGCCTGAAGAAATGGAACATTACAGCAATGTCACCAGGATCTCAATTTCTCAACTGCTATGTAAGATGCATTGAATAAAGGCAATTTACATAAGCATTTTGTTTGTGACGATTGAGATCAACAAAATGCAACATCCAGCAAGATAGTTATCTATTGGGAATGTCTTTTATCCTAGTCGTATTAAGATTAGCACTCTAATCATATTAGATTTGAAAGACTAAGAGTGATAATTAGATTGTATTATATTATCTTTCATAAGTTGAAATTGAGATTGAGATCTATATAAATTCATGAGAGATGGGTTTAAAGACAATAATCAAACATGACTTAAAAAGATTAATCTAAGATAAAAGCAAAAGAGACATAGAGAGGATAAGAGATTAGGTGTTTTCTTAATAGCAGACTATTGCAGAGAATAAGAGTCGAGAAGTCCAAAAGATACGAGGATTGGTTGATAGCATCAATCTGTGAGAGTTGGTTGAAAATTTCAATATTTTGTATTTTTTTAAAATTATGCTATAAAATTTATGATCTTCTTCGTTAGTCTTTTCTCTCTTTAATTGTCGTTGTTTTATCGTTATTATCGTAATTTTCTATATTAAATCTCATATTCTCGTTCTTATTATTGTGTATGTTATGCTGTATCTCACGAGTTGAATTTCGATTTTATAGTCAGGCTCTCATTATTCCTAACATTATGGTAAGTTCATGGAGAAAATTACTGTCCAAGAATTGCAGTTACGAAAATAATATCATGGAGCTTATCATTTTCATTTGCATAAGAATGATAGAAAGAGACGCTAGACATAAATAACTATATCAAGAAATTCAACACCATGGTAATGGCATATAGAGGTCTTGTGGAATAATTCCTTTTCCTTATGTAAGATTTATGAAAGCAGATGTCAACTTCTCTAACAACAGTGACATGCACTGAATTTGTCTACAATGGCAAGAAGGTAGCTTCAAAAACATAATAAAGGTTTACTTACGACATAGCCGTCTGCGGTCCACTGCATGACATCCCATTTGATTGTTATATTCCCATTTGGATCGAGCGGATCGTATGCATCTTCAGAATATCAAGGCAGATTTCAGAAACAGTGAAACATGGTACCTCCAAATTGAGCATGATTCGGCAGAACATATTTCAGAAATTGTAGTTTTTTCTTCACACATTTGCTCCAAATTCAGAGTTCAGACAACAAAAGAACTAGATATGCCGTAAATTGAACTGAAAGAACTACAATAATCTGATGGTGCAGTCATTAGATCAGTGCTTAAACGATACAATTTGTTGATACAATTAATCTAGTAATGTCCATATGCCAAAAAAAATATCACATTTTAGCATCCTTTCAGGGAACAATCTTTATCTTTTTGAGTCACAATAGAACAATATATACCTCATTTTGCCCTGTAAAATTTACTTGTCCATGAACTAAACAACACTTATATGAGATAAAAAAAAATAAAAGGGTTAAAATTAAAGAGAGTTAAACATGTCAAGGGCAGAGTTGCCGTTGTGAGAAAGGCTTAGGACAATCAAAATTTAAACCTATTTTTTAGAGGAGGTGTAATAAATTTTAAACCTGTCCGCTAATTTAGGAGAACCAAAAGCTCCCATCTCTTCCATTTATTACCCCAAAAATTAGATAAACTTATACAGCTGACCCAAATAATAACAAATTAAGTAGAAAGAAGGAAACATCAAACTAAGAAAACATAAAAAAATATTACATTTTGATCGATATTTGAGATGAAATAACAACCAGTGCTCAAAAGATCACATTATTGTTTCTTAAAATAAAAAGATGACATTATGGAGGCAAAGAGATTAAATATGCAGAGTTGGCAGGCACTTGAAATGGTAAATAAACAGATAAAAAAAATCAAAATTCTCCTCATAATACCAACATCTTCCACCTTCCAAAGAAATAACCCAAAACAGATCAAATTTCCAAGAAAAAAAAGAAACACCCCGAGAACAACTCGGGAAAAATAAAATCAAAAGAAATCAAGAAAACCCAAAACCAACATTTGCAAGGACAGAATCAAATTGTAGCAGCTGGAGCCTGGATTACTGACCTGATGAAGCCATCAGAGAGGAGAAGGTGATGACGAGCAGTGCAATGGAGGCTCCCAGAGGCGGCAACACTAGGCGTGGCCTTCCCATGGCTCACCAAGAACTCAAATATTTTATTTTTGCGGCTCCTATTCTTCTTTTGGTTTTTGCTCGGTGATTAATTTCTTCTACGTGTTTTTCTCAATCTTGTTTCTGAGAGAGAGAGAGAGAGAGGCTTTTCTTGCGCGTTCGTGTGTGTGAGCGTGAGTGTGCGCGGGGATAGAGACAAGCAATGCAAGAGGTTTGAACTATTCTTGTGGGGGAGTGTAATATGGGGAAGTATAATTTGCCAGCTTAGGATTAAATCCAGATCGACCCTTTTCATCTATGGCAGATGGGGCCATGACTAGTTGATCTCACCATCCACAACTGCAAATCACAGATAAACACATACCCCAGTTGTTATAGGGCCAAATGAGCTTCTTACTGTGAATTCAACCTCTAATTATTTAAGTTGTTATATCTCCACGATGTAGATAATATATTAAAAGTATCACTTTCTGATATAAAGAAACCTTCAATGAAAAATTCTGAAATTTTATTTAACCATTTTAATTCATAGACTTCAATTTAGTAAGTGATTAAATTGATACTAACAGATTCAACTCCCAATTGTGCTCATTTAATTAATGAAAGTTTTTGTTTTTCATGACTTGGGATTTGGATGGAGTGTCCTCAGCTCAAAAAGAAATATGGATCTAATTAAGTCTTCCAAATTTGTCTGATACTAGTAATTAATTGGAATATCTTTGTGTGACCGGCCTATCTCTATCATTTGGTAGGTCCTTGTTAGTGCTTTCCTCAAATGCATCACTTTCCATGAACAATTCACTTTTGAGTTTGATTTGAGCAAAATTTTCTTTTCTCTAAAGAATATTCTCTTTTCCTTGTGAAGAATCATGATGAACTTTGTACACGGGAGTATCAAGTGAGAAATTTCCTCTTTTTAAAAAAAATCTATTTTTATAAGTGGTAATATTTGATATGTCAATAACATACATCTAATCTTACACACCAATACAATATTTCAACTAAATACACATATAAAAATATAGAAGATCAGAATTTGAACTCATGACTTTTTTAACGTAGACCATACTCTAACTATTCAAGTGCACATATCAGTGCACGTGAGAAATTCTCTTAAAACAAAATAATACAAACTCAAAATTTAAGTGGTCAGATTAGTATGGAATAAATTATAATCATATTTATCAAATCTACGTCATAGAATGCTAATAACACTAGTATTGCTAGTTTGCCGTAGAACCTTGAGAATGTTAGCTTCCTATGATTGACTAGATTATAAATCATTTTTTTTTTCTGATAAGACGCTGTGAATTTGCATTATCCCATTTTAAAAAGAGCTATAATCTGAATGTCCATATATAATTGTTAGCCGGCTATAAATATCGGATTAATCGACACATACGAAATGAATTGAGAGAGGGAGCCATCTGATGGTAACAACTACTTGGATTCATGTCTAAAAACATCAAGAAAATTCATATTACTATTTAGTATACATTATCCTTGTATAATTCGGGCGAGCAACGACTGATGGTGCTACAACTAATAGAAGAAAGTTTTATATCTATATATACCACAACCATGTCACTTACTGACTGATGGGCCATAAGATCCATTGATATTATGCTTTATTATTAACTAACAAATTCAAAGATGTAAGCTGACATAAATAAGGAAACTGAATACTAGTACTGTGAGGTGTTTTTAACCAAACAAAAATTTGGTGCCACTGCTAAATTATTTTGCACCACTTACACAAGTTTCATTGTACTACTAGTTGTCAAATTTTTATTCCCGTGTAGGTATTTTTGATCATAAATTTTTTTAATATAATATATTAATAAAAATTAATAAAAATATTACATTATAAAAATATTTTTGACAACAAATCTACTAATATTATTTTTATGTGACTGATATAGATACTTAAGAATATATTAGTGGTTAAAAACATAAAAGAAAAATGAAAAAAAATAACTAGAGGATACTGTAAAATTTAGAATTTACTATATGACTAACTGCAAAGATGATATGTAAGGGTCAAGACTGATATGTTCATATAATATAAGTGCCTTATAGCAAATCAAATCTCCAAATTTTTATAATGTTGCAGCATAAATTGCCTTAAAAAAATTGTAGCTTGTTGTTTACAAGGAGAGCATGGTGGGGCATCAAGTCAAGATAGTTGAGGCGTGTAGAATTTCATCTCCTCCAGGAGACTTCTCGACGAAATCATGCATGCATGCATGCCGGTCACATGAACAACAACTAAGATCCAGCAAATACTACATTCCTTATATGAAGCTTCTTTGCACGGCAACAAAACAAAAACAAAAACAAACTAAAGTACAAAGTAATAAGATCATCTTTTGCAAATGTCTTCCAAAAAAGATATCTTTTGCTCTTTCAAGAAACATATCTTTTGAAGCGCGCCCCCCACCCCCCCCCCCCCCCCCCCCCCCCCCCCACAAAAAAAAAAGAAAAGAAAAATAACTAGTTAAGAGGCTCCGAGCACAAGGAGGTAACCATCCTATCTGTCAATTTGCTTTTAAAAACACTAGTAGTAATACTTATTGGATAGGGCCACTGGTTTTGTGCCAATTACTATGAATTATTGGCAGATGTGCCAAACAATATATTATTTTACCACATGTGAATCCTGTTAGACTATCTTTAGTACATGCTAACATTTAAAAAAGATTTTTTAAAAGAATATTTTTAATACACGTGTGGTCTCTTTGAAAATCAAATATTTTAATGATTTGAGTCTTGAGAAGATTTTTAGGAAACAAAGAGAACAACAAAAATATTAGTTTATTTATTAGAGGAGAGAGAAAGAGTTAGATAATGAATCAACATATAAATTGAGAGAAAATTAAATAAAAAAAACACCCAGTGAGGTACTCCACCAAGCGTCCCTCTCTCCTCTCAACACGTCAGTTCTTAAAAAGAATATTTTTTCTCTCTCCACATGAGGTAAGCACTCTTATTGGAGGCAGTTTTAGGGCAGAATGAGATTCACTATCGTCTATAATTCTAGTCATTTGATTGTGAGAAACAAAAAATTATTATTATAATGATGTGTTATTATTTATTTAATTATCTGCCTCAAATTAAATGGTTAAATTGATCTTTTTACCCTATAATAAGAAGTTTTTTTAGAAAAATCTTCGTCTGCTGATGTCAAAACCTAGAATTGGAAGCAAGCTTTTTCACCGAAAATTAATAAACCAACATAAAAGAAAGTTACTTATGGATGAAGCAACCATATGGTAATATGTTTATCATTGTGCTACACGATCTTTGTGATGCTGCGTGCGGGCGTACAAAGCTGTGGCTAGAGGGGTCCGTTGATAAGTTGAGAGGAAAAAAAAGAAAAACCTGCCACCGAGCTCATAGTAAGATTTTTCAATAAAAAACGATAAAAAAAATTCTATTGAATTGTTGATACATGGACGAGTATATAAAACTGAAACACTCATATATGCATCAAGACTGTTAAAATGTATGTCCACGTAGAGAGGTTAATTTTTAATCTTGTTTATTTTGTGTTTATTTAGTTGAAGTATTGTGTTAACGTGCAAGTGTGTGTTATCAAGATATCTGTCTTATCAATATAATAGATATTTTTAAGAGTAATTTTCTAAAAAAAATACATGAAACTAAAGTGGTGCAACTATCGACAAATAAAGATGGCTGGCCACAGGTGATCCACCCGCGGGAGCACGGCGATAGTGGATGCGAAAGATCTAGCAAAGGCAGCAACTGGGACAGCACAAATATTCTACGCGGGGCCCCTCTGTGACCAACCGTGTTTCCAAGTCAACACCCCTTTCTCTTTAAATAAATTAAATTTTTGTGTACACTTTCCATCAAGTACAGCTAAAAGTCTACTTCCATTTCTACGGTCACCGTGTTCTGCACGGAGTACAGTGCAGCTCTAGCTGTTTAATGTTTGTCTTCGATTGCTACAAGAAAACATGTGGTGTGTGATCCCTGGCCAGTAGTTTCTTGCCTACTGGGATCCCTGTTTCAGGTTTCTTTATTTCTGCCACTTGGTGTCTATATTTTTTTTAAAAAAATTGTGTAATGTTCAATTAAAATCTGAGATTGCATCCCATACTGATTGTGCTGCCCGCCTTCGTCACAATCATAGGTGTCAAGAGTGACCACAGTGGTGCCAGCAGAGTGCTCTCCTCATATAGCTGCCACTCACGACCAGTAACATCAACGCTAATTTTTTTCCCCCTGGAAAATAGCGTGTCTAGAATGGTATCCGGAAGTGTCTCTAAACTTATCGACATCACCTAGCCCAAATAAAGCCCATACTTAACTCTCTAGGCCCAATATGTCAACTCTCTACCTTAAAAAAGATGCAACGAGATGACATACCTGAATGATATACCACGCAACAAAGTTTCATGACCTAAGTCAGTCTGAAAAAAAGATAAATTTCGGCAAAAAAAAACAGGTAAAAAAAGGGAATGGAAAATCACTGCTCATTGAAAGTTGTCTCTTTCATTTGTGGACGGAATCAAGTCTTGAGATTTTGTACTTGATATTCTCTCGGATCAAAATTTGTTACTTAGGCCACAACAGGGTGGCTTGGGTATGAGTCGAGGGGGCAAGAAGGAAGCGGCAGCCTAGAGGCGAAGTAGCGGGCAATGCGGACAATTGAAAGAACCACCTACCGTCCACACAGCCCAGGCAGGTGGGCAATACAATTTTGCCCGCGTCAAGCGATGGGGTGGGCCGTGTGGCCCAGGCGGACAAGCCTACAATGGGAGCTTGGTTAAACGAGTGACATTGGCGGCTGGGTGTCAGGGTGGGATTGGGGAAACCGCCCACCAAACCGCACAGATTGCCGCAGCGGGGAGTGTACTTGTGGCAACCGACCGCGGGCTCGGTTAACTGAGTGATTGGCACGGGCGGTGGGTGCGAGGCTGGAAGCGGCCCACCAAAACCTTCTATCCACCCACGCGGTGGTGGAGAATAGTAGGGGTGTGCATCCGATTTATTCAGTTTTTTCGGTTCAGTTTTTTCAGTGTTTTTTAAATTTTGGTATTGTACATTGAATACTATATTTATCAAAAAATATTTCGATTTGATTTTGGTAAATACCAAATTAATTCGATTCGGTGTCGATAAATACCAAATTTATCGAATTACCACCCACCAAACTTCATAGGCTACATAACATGCTAAGTGTCATGATTCCTACTTATGTTGTTGCTATAAAACTCTTTGTTGCAAAAAAGAATAAAAATTAGCTTTAAAATATACAAAACAAGAACTCTAAATGATGAAATGTATACTGCAGAATTAATAACATTAGCATGTACATAACAAAAAGAAAATCATGACATTTTTGAATCATTCATGTCTTAAATTTAAAATATTCAAGTATGCATCATGTTGCATGAATCTAACATATTCACGTGTGTTTGATAGTCAATACAAATGTGGTAGCAAATTCAGCAACATAGAACATAGAGAAATTCTGAACATAGTACTAATACAAATCAGGGTAATGAGAGTTTGCTACTTTGCATCCCGTGATCAGATTTCAAGACTAGTGAATTTAGAAAACAAAGCACTTATGTTACAGCTTCATATAACAATTTGCATACTAGTACTGACTGCAATTATAATTGACAGAATTCTTAAAGATACGAAGTGTAGAACTTACAAATACTGAAGATTTTTCAAACTGCCCAAGTTGGGGCACCAATAAACCAAATAAGTTGCTTCAAATTGAAAACAGTGGGGGCGGCGTGGCCTCGTGGAGTCATAGGGAGGCTTCGAGAGAGGGGCCAGGGGGCGGCACAGCCGCACAGCAAAGGAAGGGGTACGGGGAAGAGGGAGGCGGCGGAGGAGGCGGCACAGGGAGGCCCTCATCGGAGGAGGCGATGACTTTCAGAGGAGGAGGTGGCATAGGGACATGGCCACTCGGGGAAGAGGGAGACGACGGGGGACGGAAGGAGGCGGCGTGGGGAGTCGGCACGAGGAGGAGGAGGAGGATGAGGCACAGAGAGGCGCCGGCGGCATGGGGAGGAGGAGGCAGTGGAGGATGTTGCACGGGGAATTGGGGAGGTGCTGGCGGTCTGGGGAGGAGAAGGAGGCGGCGGAGGAGGCTGCACGGGGACTCAGGGAGGCACGGGGAGGTGCCGGCGATCTGGGGAGGAGGAGGCGGATCTGCGAAGGAGGCGGCATGGGGACTCAGGGAGGCACGAGGAGGCGCTGGTGGTCTGGGGAGGAGGAGGTGGTAGATTAGCAAAGGAGGCAGCGGCGACGGGGTTGGCACGGGAAGAGAAGGAGAGTTAGGGTTAGGGGCTTAGGAGTTAGGGCACAGAAGGAGGAGGGGAGTTACCGAGTTAGGATTAGCTAGCTACGGGCTTAGGAGTTAGGGTTCGGTTCGGTTTTTTTCAGTTTTTTTGTAAAAAATTAAACTGTACCGAATATCGAAATAAGGTAAATTATCCTGCCGAACCGAATACCATATACCACATAAACCGTTATTTTTTATTTGGTTCGATACAGTTTTACACAGCCCTAGAGAATAGTGGCCGCAAAAGTTGCTCACTTGAGTGCCATGCCGTCAACCCAAATGGGTCTGCTTAGTTAATGGACTTCCCTCCAAGTGTGGGGCTTGGCAAGATTGGATTGCTAGACGCTCCGTGACACAGGTGCAAAACACTCGGAACCGAATTAATCGGATTTTTTTTTTGTTATTTTAGCATTCGATATTTCATTTGTTATTTAATTTAAAAACTGAAATTTTTAACAAAACCAAAATAACTGAACCAACAAAACAAAACAACCAAACTTACCAAACTACTTTTTCATAGATCAATAGACTACATATTATTTTAACTAGTATACTATTTTTTAAAAAATAAATTGAGTAAAACTTAAGTTGCAAAGATGTAAGGAGTATAGATATATTATGTTGTAATTAAAAATTTTATTTAACATTGTTGCATCATCTACATCAAAGAACACTAATTTGGTATTTATTGAACCAAACTATAAATTTTCGAAAACTGAAATAACTAAACCAAATAAACAAAAAAAAAACGAACGCACAACCCTCTTGAGAGCCAGAGATGGACTGGTTTTAATAGAGAAAAGAGACTAGAAAATAGTTGGGAGACTCATTCGTCAGTGACGAAGTGTTCTTCTTAAGGTTCCAAGCAAGTCTCGTTTATGCATAGAAACCTTTTGTGACTAGAGCAGCTTGAAGAGATTCTACCAAAATTGATGAGGATGTCTCCAATAATGTCCATAACTGTTCAGTTTTAGATTCAGTTGCACAGACAACCCCCAATGAACCAGAAATATTCAGAGTTCGAAGTGGCTTCAACAAAACAAGATTCTTGTAATTTTAGAACAAGACAAGGAAAATGGTGATGAAAACAACTGAATTCTTAACTTCCATGTTTAAATAGGGTTGAAACAAATTCTGAAGAACGCCATGCACCATGCACAAGAATTATCACAACAAAAGAACCTAACTTAAACTAGATAGAATGGAGTACATAATATCATATGAACACTATTTAAACTTGGTGTTCTCATCTATGAAGTCTCAACACTACATACACATTGCATCGCTCTTAATCATCTCCAATTGCAGAAGATATAAAGGCACTTCAGTCTTTCAGACTTCCCAGAATTAGACCTCCATAAAATACTAATGCCGTGACTACTAACATCGAGCTAAAGGGGAAAAAAACAAAAACATCTTCCATCCAATCCCAACACCTACTTACATGCCTTCTTCATTCACAGCAAAATGATCTCCAATGCTTGGAGTTAGTACTCACCATGCCCGTTAGCGTTGCTGTTGGCCTCAAGAGATGAGGCAGCCACCTTGTCCAAGAACCACACCAACTTCCCGTCTGTTGGCTGAACCATTCTAGCAGGCAGTGATGCAGGAGCATCCAGGCCGTCACTATGGTCAGATATGGCAGAATGCACGGCCTTTGCTTTGTCAACACCGGTGGCTACTATTGCTATGTTTGATGCTGAGTTTATTACAGGAAGAGTGAAGGTAATCCTCTCAGGTGGAGGCTGCGGAGAGTCAGTGATGTAGGTGACCCACTCGTCTTTCAGCTCAAGCACTGGATGGTTAGGGAACAGCGAGGCCACATGCCCATCAGAGCCCATACCAAGGAGAATGAGATCAAACTTGGGGCAGTCATTGCTTTCTGAGACTCCAACAGTACGGACCTTGACCAGCTGCCTGATAACAAATTCGTAGTCTGTCGCAGCATCCTCCACTGTGGCATTGTCATTTATGGAGTAGACATGGCCGTTAAGAATAGGTACCTAGAAAACCATTTAGATACAATCTATGGTTAACTTGACAAAAACAAGGGAATGATATAAGCCATAGAAGTTACAAAGATGTTATTCCAATGTATTCAGAATCATTAGCCATCATATAAATGACACTAGTGGCTATATTGTATTAAGATTTTCTGCTGTGGTGCGAGACAAACTGAATAAAGATTACCCATCAAAATAATTATTGTGTGCAACCAAAAATCAATGACCTCATCTAGCATTAACACTAGCAGAAACAGGCGATGTTCGACTTATTGGAGGCTTTTAGATGTAACCACAATCTTCCTACCTTACATAACTATTCAGGCCCAAGAACTGTAAAAGCATAGTGGGATGACAAGCACTTCTCAGATTAGCAGGAATACTCTATAGTCAGGAAAGCCTCGACAGGCCTTTTAAGCTACTTAAACTTGGAGCGATGCTAGTGTAGGGCAAATAACCATTAACCAAGCACCTCGCATAACTCATGTGACTGGTATAGGCATTGGTGTTCCACCAGGAGGCAATCGTCCTGTTCCAATAAAGAATGCTCATCTGGATAAGCTTTTAGTTTAGTAACAATGGCTGGAGATGATCCTGGGAAGATATGAAAATATGCAGTAGGTAGGCACGTTCAGAGTGGTTGGAACTATTAAAGCAGTAGGTGGGCGTCCTTCATCTGGCTCAATTGGTTAGCAAAAGAAATATTGCGTGGTCTGGACAGAATAGCCTACATGCAACAATAGTACAGCACAGCAAAATGACAATTAGCCTCCTTAATGCAGCACCCTTCCAGATTAATAATTGGGACCAAAGGTGACCTAATACCTACTACAAGAAAGATTATAATTTCAACCGACAAACCATTATATGTTGTTGTCTTTTCATGGATTACATTACCAGTTTCAAGCAAAGTGAAATAGATCAAACAACCAGCTCTGTGTTAATAAAGTGTTCGGGCACAACTGCACAAGACTTGATATCAGCAACACAGTTTTCAAGTTAATGGCACATCATACAACATAACCCTCAACCTGATCTTTATCCAAACAACTAATCCTTGTAATAAAATAACTGGGAATTCTAGCTTAGTTACAGCTATATTGGCCACTGAGTTGGTCCTTTTGACTACTGATTGTAAATTGACTTCCAAGCCTGAAATGTTTGCAAGATAGTTAAGCACTTATGTCAGGTACCAAATAATCTAAACATTCACGGGAAGACGACAGCATATAATGAATCTCCTGCAAGGTATAACAATAAGCTAGTGGGTGTAATATAACAATGAAAGACATAAGTCAAATCAACTCGTTTTGATGGCAATTAACAGTCAACTCAGATCTGCAAGACGTAACGATCTTAATGAAACAAAAACATGGAGTGTACATAAAGACTATTGTAGACTGTAGCATGAAAAACCAAGGTATCCTAAGTTTACACACCTTGGAGATGAATCCTTCCTTTGTTAGCTTGTAGTTACTCTCCACATGGTTCTTTGCTACGGCACGTTCATCAGCCCAGAAGATGTACCACTTCGACCAATCCAGGGTCTTGTTGTATGGCGCTTCGCAGAGTTTCCTTTTTAGTAATTAAAGAATTCAAATACAAAGAATCAATTACTTCCTAATTCCTATGCAAAGCTAAAAATGATATGTTAGTTAACCAAGATTAAGAAAAAACATTACCCCATAAAACTGATAAGAGGCCCTCCAGATAGAGCAATGGCAAAGTATCCTCTTTCTTTAACAGAAATTTCTGAAACTTGCGAGATATACTCAGCCAGATCTGTCGCCATCTCGTCTGAACTATCAAATATTCTTATTTCACTGTTCTTTTTGGGTTCATAGGAGGCAGCCATTTCCCTGTCCATTGTTTTGTTTATTCTAGAACTCTAGATCAAGTTATTGTTCCACAAAATACTCCTGCAGAAAAAGTATCAGTACATCATATTTACAACAAGGAGCTCCAGAAGAAACACTCCAATCATGTACAGAGCATCATCAAAGAAGAAAACTTCAAAAAAACGATCTAGTATTTTAATTTCTATGCCTCTGATCGCTACAATTAAATAACATCTCCAGTTGTTTCTGGCTGTAAGATCCCTAAAGGACGGAAGAAAAAAGATTTGCACACTGTCATTACCTAATCTCCTCCCAACCTGCTATCCTATAGTTCCATTATGAGGGGTTTTCCATGTCAATGGAGATGTCAGTACTACAAACATGTAAAACAATCTCTACCGATGCACCTTAGGACTGATAATTGCATGGGTCTTTCGCTAATCTTTTGTTAAATATAACAGGATATCTGATAGTGTTGAGTCTTAACGTTTCCAAAACATGAAGCAAGTCCTGAAAAGGTATGAAGTTTCCCGGCAATAGAATATTGCAAGAAGATGCTTCTTTCTAGAATGTGAGTGATTGTCAAGAAAGTAGAAAGATAATGTGCTTCTAGAAATAGCGGTGTTCATTATCTACGCTCCATTCTACGAAATATCATATCCTTTTACTAGCTATGCTTAAACTTCAAAATATTTTCCACACAGCCAAATAGAGTCCCATCTTTGTATGGTAAATGATAAAAAGAAAAAAGCCGTATTGCATAGAACTTGACCAAAATAATGAAATTGGAAATTTTCAAGCAAATTTTTTGCACGCAACATGTAAGTACTTAAAAAAAAATAAACACGTATGCCTACGTCAATTTGTGGGAGCTTAGATTTGTTGAAGAATATGATGTGACAGCAACCTAATTGAATTTGCTAACCTATGAACAGAAGATAAACATAATTTCATTAAAGTAATGCTAGCTTTGACATTCCCATATGAAATTTGGGATAAGGAAACACGCCTTCCGTATGTCAAGAGTTGAAACCAACTTCTAATCCATGGTTAGAACTTAGAAGAGTTAAACAAAGTATTCCACAAAATAGTCCACGAACATTTTGGCAAAATGAGCAATCTAACTTCCGCTGCGAATGATCTCCTATCATCCTATCAACCAAGTCACATGAACAAAGGCTAATTGCATAATTCAGACAGATATTCTGAAACTACCTAAACCCAGACACTTAAAAGTTCTAAGCATCAAAACATGAGCCCAATCACCACCTTTGACTTTGAAATAATCTAAGAGTTCTTCGCCCCATACATCGAATCGAAATATCACACGATTAATACAACTAATTCGAACAATAGAAAAGAACAAGGAACAGAAAAGGAAGCTGCCTTCTTGTTTTACTCCAGGAAAAAGAGCAAAGCAGGTCAGTTGCAACTGCAAGCTCCAGCAGCCATCATTTGAACCGAGACCAACCCAACCCAAAGATTCCAAACTTTTTTGTTTTAGAATCACAACAAAAGCATGTAGAAACTACTACTTTACTGCTAAATAAAAATTAAAGAAATAGCAACACATCACAGCAGGAGGTAGTCCATAATAGATGCTGAAAAGCTGCTTCTTTTTGGCCAATTCCTCGCATTGTTTTGTTTTTCTTAATACTCCACAAACGAAGACAACAGGAACAAGCAAGCACAACAAGAGACAATTCCATAATTCCTCTCAAAATCAAATCTTTAAATTAATTGAAACACTAACCACATTATCTGAAATCTACACCAAAACAATCGCACAGTTCGTCGAATCAAACCACAAATGCTGCAATGGGCGAGAGAAGATAGGATCCATCAAACCAAAAGGGAGGAAGGAACAAGAAAAGAAAAGAATTTTTAGACTCCATGGTTCTTGCAAGCTCAGTCCACCCAAGAAAGGTCAAATCAAGAAAAGCCCTAAGATCACAAGAGCAGAAACGAAATAAAGAAGGACCCAGATCCCAAGAACCCACCTGAGCTGTGCATTTGCTTACTCCTCTTCTCCTTCTTCCCAAGCCACAAACAAACAAAGGATGGGAATATAAAGAAGCCAGGGAAGGAAGAGTAAGAAAGCACACGCCAGGCACCTACACACAGGTATCGATTTTTTTTTATGAATAATCCACTAAAAAAATTTCCAAATTAATTCGAAACTTTTAAAAATATCACAAATAACCTTTATTTGCTTCACCAAAGATTTAGTCGCGAATTGGACCCGCGTCTGATTAACTAACACGGCTTAATGTATCGTTGACTCAGGACTGTTAGCCCCGGCTGTTAAGCCTTGCCGTAGATTAGTTTGGTTAATTCATGCAGTTTGTTTTCTTTGCATGCGCACGTGTCTCCTGGATGCGTGCGTGCTGGAGTCTGTTGCGAGAATAGCTCGCGGCATGCAGAGGTGGGCGTCGAGGTCGCGCGGGGATGGACGTGCTGTAGGCCACGACGCCCTCTCGCTCTGTCAGTTACCTGCATGCGCACGAGCTCTGGATTTGTGGCAGCCGTGCGCGAAGTGCGTGAGTGCGTGGCTGCGTCGTGCGGACGTGGGGATGGTCACGATTAAACCGCTCGCCGCCGGCCACGCTGATCACTTTGCTAATCACTCAATAAATAGAGAAGAAGAAACACTGAAAAGCTGCAGCTTGTACGCAGCACCAAACATTTGTGTTCCCAGTTTCTCTGTTCGCGTGAGTGTGCTTTGTGTTGCTTCGGTCTTGTGTGCAGGTGCTCGCCGGTGCTCACGCCTGGGAGTTCCAACACGTGGTATCAGAGCTTGGTAGGTGAGAAGGTGCGCTCGTCGGCGACGAGATGCCTCGCTCTCGAGCACCTTCATCACGCCGGCGGTCGTCCTCACCGGCGATCGTCGACTCTGGGAGCGGCTCCAGGAGCGGCGCGGGCAGCGGCAACAAGCATGATCGTGGGCTAGTTACGTACCGCACGGCCAAGGATGATAGCCACAAGGCGAAGTACCCTCTACTCACGAAGACGAACTACAACGACTGGGCATTGTTGATGAAGGTGAAATTGCAGGCACGTTGCCTGTGGGACGCCATCGTGCCGGGCGACGTCGCGCTCGAACCGCATGAAGACATGAAGGCGCTGGAGGCCATCTGCAGCGCCATTCCTCCGGAGATGATCGCCACCATCGCCTCCAAGCCGTCGGCCAAGGAGGCGTGGGAGAGCATCAAGACCCTGCGGATCGGCAACGATCGCAACCGGAAGGCCACGCTGCAGAAGGTTCGTCGCGAGTACGAGAACATCACGTTCCGTGATGGTGAGTCGGTGGAGGATTTCTCCATGCGTCTCACCGGTATGGTCAAGCAGTTGGCGATCCTCGGCGATCCCGAACCTGATTCAAAGGTCGTCGAGAAGATGTTGCGTGTCGCTCCTTCCAGGTTTAACCAACTAGTCCTCTCCATTGAAACCTTGTTGGACGTTTCTTCTCTCACCCTCGAGGAAGTTACGGGGAGGCTAAAGGCGGCGGAGGATCGACTCAGTCTTCCATCCGCTAAGGAGAACGGTGGGCGTCTTCTTCTCATGGAAGAGGAATGGCTCGCACGGTACAAGACCCATGAAGGGGAGTCGTCACGCGGCAATGGTGGCCGCGGCAGGCGCGGCGGGCGCGGTCGCGGTGGAGGCCGCGGACGCTCGAGCGGCTCGAGCTCTGGAGCAAACCGCGGCGGCGACAAATGCCACAACTGTGGCAAGACTGGCCATTGGGCCAGGGACTGCCGCAAGCCCAAGAAGGAGGAACAGGTGCATGTGGCCCAGCCGGATGATGAGCCCACACTACTTCTGGCACACAGCGTCTCCATCGAATCTCCATCGCGAGGCCGATCCCCAAATCGGCGTTGCGCAGCGACGGCGCATCCCGCGGCGTCGGCGGAGCGGCCGACGGCGGTGCTGCTCCCGGAGGCGGCGCCACCCACGCTGTCCTCTCCGGCGACGACCTCCGCTATGGGACCCGTCCCCGGCGCCGGCGCGATGGCGAGTGCGCGGGTGACATCGGCGGCGCGCGCGCGGGAGACATCAACGGCGGACGCGCTCCAGTATCGGGACCGAGTCTCCAACGCGGCGGGGCGAGGTGGCCGGCGGTTGCTGCGTGCGCGGCGTGTGCGGGAGCTGGTGCCCACTCACCCGGCGGTCGGCTTCCTCGACGCTGGCGCAACACATGCGCAGCCCGCCCCGACGCAGACAGCGGCGACCCCGAGTAGCGCCCGCACTCCTCGGCTGGCTGAGGCGCAGCTCTTTGCAACTTTCGGCGGCGCAGAGAAGCAGGGATGCCGACGCTGGATCCTCGACTCGGGGGCCACGAACCACATGACCGGCTCCCGGGTGGCGTTCTCCGACCTCGACACCGGCGTCCGCGGGTCCGTTCGGATCGGCGACGGCTCTGTGGTACACATTGAGGGGTGCGGGACTGTGTTGTTCGAATGCAGTAACGGTGAACACCGTGCCCTTCCCAACACGTACTACATCCCGCGCCTCTCCGCCAACATCATTAGCGTCGGACAGCTGGACGAGGACGGCCACAAGGTGGAGATTTAAGATGGCGTGATGCGTATTCATGATGAACAACGGCGTCTCCTGGCGAGGATTCGGCGCAGTCCGGGCCGGCTGTATGTGCTCAACATCACCCTTGCACAGCCGGCCTGCCTGGCTGCACACGCCGGCGAGGATGCCTGGCGGTGGCATGCCAGGTTCGGGCATGTGAGTTTCGGCGCGCTGAGGAAGATGGGGCGGGAACGCCTTGTTCGTGGCCTGCCCATGCTGTCTCAGGTGGAGCAGCTGTGCGAGGCATGCCTCGCCGGCAAGCATCGGCGTGCCCCGTTCCCACATCAAACTCAACGTCGCTCCACCGACGTCCTCGAGCTGGTCCATGGGGACCTTTGCGGCCCGATCAACCCGGCGACCCCGAGCGGCAACCGCTATTTTCTTCTCCTTGTGGATGATTATAGCAGGTTCATGTGGGTGGCGTTGCTGCCGTCCAAGCTTCTGCGCGCCCTGCGCACGGACCGTAGGGGAGAATTCACGGCGGCGCAGTTCGCTGAGTACTGCGCCGAGCTTGGGGTGCGACGTGAATTCACGGCGCCGTATTCTCCACAACAAAACGGCGTCGTCGAGCGAAGGAATCAAACGGTGGTTGGCACGGCAAGGTGCATGCTCAAGGCGAAGTGCCTCCCCTGCAAGTTTTGGGGGGAGGCGATCACCACTGCGGTCTACATCCTCAACCGATCGACTACGAAGGGCACCGGCGGCAAGACTCCCTACGAGCTGTGGAACAGGAGGAAGCCGGCGGTACACTACTTCCGTACATTTGGGTGCGTGGCTCACGTCAAGAACACCACGCCCCACATGAAGAAGCTGGACGACCGCAGCATAAAGATGATCTTCGTCGGCTACGAACCCGGCAGCAAGGCCTACCGCGTCTACAACCCGACGACAAGGCGAGTAAAAATCAGCCGCGACATCCTCTTCGATGAGGACGCACAGTGGCAGTGGAGCGGCGATGAAGCGGCGAACGACGACAGTGAGTTCGTCATCGACTACACCACTGTAGATCAACCTGAGGTGCAACCCGCGCTACATCAGCAGCCATGGGAGCACGCTGCAATGTCACCGGTGCCATCTACACCCGCTTGGGAGGCCGGTCCGTCCACACCAACTACAGGGGTTGAGTTCGTCTCACCGCCACCCGATGCAGAGGAAGGCCTCGATGCAGACCACGACGACGACGAGCCTCTCCGGTTCCGCGCCATCGACAACGTCCTGGGTACGGCAACGCCACCTGGCTCGGCGAACCGGGACCTGGACGAGGAGCTACTTCTTGTGAGCGCCGACGAGCCGGCGTCATTTGAAGAAGCGCAGGCGCATGAGTACTGGCGCAAGGCGATGCTCGACGAGATGACGTCGATCGAGTCAAATGGAACATGGGAGCTGGTCGATCCGCCTCGCCAGCGCCCAATTGGACTCAAGTGGGTCTTCAAGACCAAGAAGGATGCAGACGGAAACATCGTCAAGCACAAGGCGCGGCTCGTGGCAAAGGGCCACGTGCAGCGCCACGGGATCGACTACGACGAGGTCTTCGCGCCAGTGGCGCGACTTGAGTCAGTCCGACTCTTGTTGGCGCTCGCGGCAAGCGAGGGCTGGCCGGTCCATCACATGGATGTCAAGTCGGCCTTCCTCAATGGGGAGCTGCTGGAGGAGGTCTACGTCGCGCAGCCGCCGGGGTTCGTGGTCGCCGGCAAGGAGCAGAAGGTGCTGCGCCTGATCAAGGCGCTCTATGGACTTCGCCAAGCCCCGCGCGCTTGGTACGCCAAGCTGGACGCCTCCCTGGCGTCGCTCGGCCTACAGCGCAGCGCCTCCGAACACGCTGTGTATGTTCGCGGCGTGGGCACGCAGCGGCTCATCGTTGGCGTGTACGTCGACGACCTCATCATCACCGGTGGAAACGCCGTCGACATCAAGCAATTCAAGGAGGAGATGATGAACACGTTCCAGATGAGTGATCTGGGGCTGCTCCACTACTACTTGGGTCTGGAGGTGAACCAGACCAATGACGGCATCACCATCAGCCAAGGGGCGTACGCGGTGAAGATTTTGGAAGCGGCCGGACTGGCGGGCTGCAACGCCAGCATCACTCCAATGGAGTCCCGCCTAAAACTAAGTAAGATGAGTTCCACCCAAACTGTTGATGCTACTGAGTACAGGCGGATCGTGGGCGCTCTTCGCTATCTGGTGAACACACGACCGGACTTGGCATATGCTGTTGGCTATGTCTCCCGGTTCATGGAGGCACCCACCACCAAGCACCTGGTGGCCGTGAAGCGCGTGCTGCGCTACGTCGCCGGCACGGTGAACCTTGGCTGTTTCTATCAAAGGAAGAAAGAAGCTGCTGCACTTGTTGGCTACAGCGACAGTGATCTTGCCGGGGATGTTGACACCCGCAAAAGCACCACTGGAGTCTTGTTCTTCCTTGGCGAGAACCTCATCACCTGGCAGTCGCAGAAGCAGAAAGTGGTGGCCTTGTCGAGCTGTGAAGCTGAGTACATCGCTGCTGCCACGGCTTCCTGTCAGGGAGTTTGGTTGGCGCGCCTTCTTGCTGAACTTCGCGGAGAGGAGGCCGGCGCCATCACACTGAAGATCGACAACCAGTCCGCGATTCAATTGAGTAAGAATCCTGTCTTCCATGATCGTAGCAAACACATCGATACAAGGTACCACTACATCAGAGAGTGCATCGAGGAAGACAAGGTGAGGGTCGAGTCAGTCGACACCAACAATCAGCTGGCGGACATTCTGACGAAGGGACTTGGGCGTGACCGGTTCATCCAGCTGCGTGCCAAGCTCGGCCTCGTCGACGTCAAGCAAGTGAGCAAGGCTTACGGGAGATTTGTTAGCCCCGGTTGTTAAGCCTTGCCATAGATTAGTTTGGTTAATTCATGCAGTTTGTTTTCTTTGCATGCGCACGTGTCTCCTGGATGCGTGCGTGCTGGAGTCTGTTGCGAGAATAGCTCGCGGCATGCAGAGGTGGGCGTCGAGGTCGCGCGGGGATGGACGTGCTGTAGGCCACGACGCCCTCTCGCTCTGTCAGTTACCTGCATGCGCACGAGCTCTGGATTTGTGGCAGCCGTGCGCGAAGTGCGTGAGTGCGTGGCTGCGTCGTGCGGACGTGGGGATGGTCACGATTAAACCGCTCGCCGCCGGCCACGCTGATCACTTTGCTAATCACTCAATAAATAGAGAAGAAGAAACACTGAAAAGCTGCAGCTTGTACGCAGCACCAAACATTTGTGTTCCCAGTTTCTCTGTTCGCGTGAGTGTGCTTTGTGTTGCTTCGGTCTTGTGTGCAGGTGCTCGCCGGTGCTCACGCCTGGGAGTTCCAACAAGGACCACGCCACGTAGACTTTCAGTTGTGTACCTGACTAGCGACTGAAACCCACAATATTTCAATCACTAGCTAGTACACGACCGAAAGCAATATTTAATCCTTATATCTGCAATACAAATGTCATTTTCAATCATTCAACTCACAATAGTGAAAAAAACCAGTAAAGAAAGAAGGAAAAAAGAGAAGAAGAGAAGGGAAAAGAAAAGGAAAAAAAAGAGGAGGAAGTTTTCACCGATTCTGAACATACAATTTTTTGAACACGCAAAACAAATCGGAAAGGACGATTCCGTCGCTCGGCAGTGCCCATATGCGCAGGAGTGGATGGATTGGACACACACATGGACGGCCGCAGAGGATAAATTTTACAGTCATGATATCGCCCTTTCCCATTTGCTTCGTATATTAAAAAACTGTATGTTCATAATCGGTGAAAACTTCCTCTTCTACTTTTTTTTCCTTTCTTTTCCCTTCTCTTCTTCTCTTTTTTTCTCCTCTCTTTACTGTTTTTTTCACTATTGTGAATTGGGTGACTGAAAATGACGTTTGTATTGTGGAGCTAACGACGTTTCAGTCACTAGTCTGGTACTCGACTAAAAGTCTATGTGGTGTGGTTTTAGATCAGCGATACATATACACCGTGCCAACTAATTAGTTGTGCGTCCAATTCACAATTGAACCCCAGTCGTAAATTGAGTCCAACGACTAAAGGTTATTTTTGATATTTTAAAAAATTTTGAGTTAATTTTGAAATTTTTTTAATAAGTTATTCATAATAAAAAAAGTTCCACAGGTATCAAAGTGTGTTTGGTCTGATCTTTTTTTATTTTAGTTTCTTAAAAATATTAAAATTTCATCAAACATTCAACTTATTTAGAAATTTACAAACTATACCTTATTTATTCGGATAAGTCGAAACTAATAGAGATTGACTTATCCAACTTATTTAAAAATTTATCCCATTCTACCCACCTCCACCTCTCAAACTATTCACATTCCTTGAAACTTATAAATTCAAATCTTCCCAAACAACTCTTTACCTTATCAAATAAATTAGTTTTTTAAACTTACAAATGAACCAACCTACATTTATTGAATTAACTAGGCTGGGACACACAGCCTCGTACTTTTATGTATAAAAGTGTAAATTTAATTAAAAGAATTATAAGAAAAGGGTGGATGTGAGCACACCACAAAGGAGTGAGAATGCGTAGTCTAATGTGAATTTTCCTTGTATTATTGTTTTTTTTTTTTTGTCTTCCCCTAACTCTCAACAAATGTCTATTTTCTTGGTGAGATTAAGTTTTGGCTGTCTATCTGTTAAGCTGCCATGCACGTGCGGCTGTTCTCATGTGTAACATTATATTATCCCTAATCTTAAGATTCTCCTCGTTCTAATTATCAGTAATATGATAATCTTATTTGATAATATTTGATAAATTCTATAAAGATTACAAAGTAGTTCTGTAATATCTCAAAAATATTATTAATTGAAACTGACAAATATTTTTAAATTAGGATGTAAAGGTTTCAAATTTTGATATCTAAATTTAAAACTATAAGTTTCAAATTTGAAGTTTCAATATAGTTCAAATTAATTTTGAAATTTGAAAAATCAAAATTTGGGTTTCAAATTTAAATTTTGAGACCACAATACTTGGAATTTAGATATTTCAAATTTGAAAATATTAGATTTGAAATTTCAAATGTTATTCAAAGTTTCATGATTCCAACTCAAAACTTAAAAATTCAAATAATCAAATCATAAATTTGAAAATTGAAAAATACAAATTTGTAAATATGGAATTAAAAATTAAAAATTTTGAGATTAAAATTTGAAAATATCAAGTTTGAAATTTGAAATTATGAAATTCAAAATTTTGAATATCAATATTTGGAAACTCCCAAGTTTGAAAATTTGGATTCAAGATTTCTATCTATAGATTTGAAATGTATATATTGAAATTATTAATTTGAAATTTTTAAATATATCATATAAATTCAAGAGTCAAGATTAGTAAATCTCTGTAATCTAAGACATCCACACTTCAAAGTGATAATCAGATTACTGTATTTTATTGTAATTTGATTACAGTAATCTTGGATTAATAGATTGAATCGTCACATAGATTTACCAAACAACTAATCTTGTAAGATTACAAAAGAATTAGAGTAAATTTTGTCGATTAATCTTTAACCAAACATAACATGATTTATCCATTAGAGTAAATTTTGTGAGATCCACATGGGTTTTATAAATATTCACTATAGTTTGAACATCGATATGAAGAGACTTATTGTTCTTATTTTATAGGCCGGCAATACATCCATCACCACCAAAACTTCTGTACCTCATCACCTAAATAAATTCAATTAAAATCAGTATATATGAGACTACACGTGTTCTTTTTTTAATATAAAATCTAGATGAAGAGTGCAGATTATATGGGAGATGAGTGTCATCAAAATTAAAATGAGATGTGAAAAGTTATGGAGAATATGGATTAGTCTTGAGTATGGAAATACTTCCATTGTAGAAGTTGGTGAGGTTGTAGAATACATAGAACACTACTACTACTACTTTTTTTTTTGTTTGAATTTTGATAATCTTTTGGGTACAGATAAAGGATGCAAATCAAATTTGGGTTAAATTTATTGACAGATCAAGAAAAAATATTTTTAAATTAGTTGAAAGGCATTAAAAAAATTAAATTTTACTATAAGATACTGACCGTGAAATTGATATGTGGATCCAGATCCATACATCAATGAGATACTAGTGTTATGTAACTGAAGTCAAAATTTTTATAGCGGTAATATAGGAATAAAGTGTTTGTACATTTTAGGTAACAAAATGTACTTCATAAACATATATCACAAATCGCTAAATCCAAAAATTTCGGTGGTTTGCATCCGTTTTTTCTTAGTTCTCATCCTACAGAGATCGACTTATTTTGGTGTTTGATTTGCATGCATGAAAATGACACACAGCTTCTGCTACACACATTTTTACGTATGTGACAACCCTTCGTATATAGGGATTGTCTACTGCCAAATAAACCATAAAAATTTTGTGTGGTTTGGCCAAAACAAGTTACAATATGCTTGGAAAGAAAGACATTAATTTTCGTTCTCCCTTTCACAACTTGAGAAAAACATTCATTCTCAATGTCACATCTCAAGAAAAATATTTTCCCTTCTGAAATTGCTTAGGGTTTTTTCTAAAGAAAAAAAGTTATGTGAGAATATTTTCATGCAATATTCTATTTAGGAACCATTCAGTCATGATCTGAATTACGTAAGTTCTTTCTCAAGATATATCCTCTAGATAATCTCTGAAACAAAAATAATTTATAAAAGATATTTTCTTTTTTTAAAAAAAATAATGCATTGACATATCTATCGTTCTCAAGCTTACCTGCCCACACCCCTTAATTTAGAACTTGAAATCTTTGCTGCATCAAACAGAGGCAAACAAATATCTTCTTCGTTTCACCTCCTTTTCATTTGACTGGATAATGGAGTATTTGTTAGAGGTATTGGTTGGCTTATTGGTGGTAACATCAAAATTTTATTTGGGCCAACATCATGCCAATCAGCTGACGCCAAGATGCTCCAATTTTGGAGGCTCAACAACCACATATTGATCCTCATCAATTAATAAAAAATTATAAATTGCACTAAATATCTACAAACTTTTATGTTTCTCTCACTTACAGCATCTAAATTCAATTTAACTTGATGGCTCCTTGAACTTGGTTAAATGTGCCAATTAAATTCTCAAACTTATTTAGTTGTGCCACATAAGTTCCTATCAAATCATCTTTTTAACCACTTAAATGACGAGTAGATCTAAATGTCACAATTATACAAGTTTAAAGATCTGTCATGTTAAAATTAGACCTCAAGCAACTAAATAAGATACCCATACAAATCTAAGGATTTTTTGTGCAATGTACTTTAAAGAAAACAAAATATTGAGGAAATACAAAAGCTATTTTTGATGAGACTGCATGACTTCCGGGGATATGAATTTCTCCTTTCCTCAATAAAGAAGAGTGAGGATTATGGGGAAAATCAACTCCTGCCACGCTTATTGTGCACAGAAAACTACTAATTTTGGATAGTGAAAGTGCTCTGCTAGACAATGGGCACGGTCCAAGGTTGGTGGCCTGTCACACACAAATTTGGACAAATAGAGTTTTCATAATTTTTTCTTGGACTCTCTTACAATAATGTTGCATTGAAGTTGACCTTAATGGCTTGTGAGGATAGAATTACCATACATTAGCAAATTTAATGCACCGCAATTAGAAGGAAGTTGCGGAACAAAGCCTTAATGCTCCGTCTGGTCAAAAATAGATATCCTTTTAGATAAGAAAACATAAACCTGGACAACCATTATTATACCATTAACCGCTTACGACATGTTTACTCTGAAGTTAAATGATCCTATTTACGTGTAGGAAAAAGTTTTCGATTCACTCAACCCAAAAGTTGTCGTTCCATATTAGCATTTGGCCCGACTTCCACTCCAATTTCTATCTCAAAGAAACTATAGTTCCTTAAAACTCAAAAACTAAAGCCAAAAAGTTGTTTGGCCTACAATTACAACTTCTCTATTTTAAAGTTATATTTGACATTTTAACTCTTAATAAAACATAGTATTGAATTTGCTATAACCAATGAAAAACTATGTAATTTATTATAGTTGTGTGTGAAAATATGATATCTTGAACTTTTCAAGCAAGAAAAGCTATCAAAGAGACCTCTACAATTTTTTATAAAAACCGGCTCTAATTTTCTCTCAAGTTCAAAAAAAACCAAAACTTGAAGATGAGGTGTTTGGTTAGACAGCTCCAACTTTTGCTAAAAAACAGGAGTCAAAGTCTGATCATACACTCCTAAGGCCCTGTATTGGTAAGAGAATTTCCTAATTGAAGGAATCCCACTATGATTTTGTGTTAATTAAACTAGAATTTTAACTCTGACATACAAAAATCCTCAAGGCCAAAAACTGCTCTCAAGGTCATCAATCTTTTTCAATTGTGCCAGTCTTTTGTACACTTGTTTTCGGTTGCCTCTAACTGAAGCACTTAATGGGTGCGTCGAACTGTGCCAAGAAAGAGACCAAAAGGGCCCCAGAAACCCAATGTTTTTGTTATCCCCAAATGTTATCTATCAGCTTGATCCAAGATTGGCCTATGAAATGAGAAGATACAAAATGAGAAACCAATGCACGCAAGCCAAGTGCTAAGCTCAAACAAAGTCAGATGGCCGTACCAACCTGATGAAAATCCATGAAAGCAACATATGTGAACCAAGGTGTCTTGTCAACTGTTTCTGCTCATATCTGCAATCCAGCACCAGATACAAAGAAGGTTCTTGCATAGAATATCTATCTTTCCAGTGAGTAGAAATGGCAGATGTTCACATCAAGATTCATGCAATCAAAGTTACTGGAACAAAGAGATGTTAAACATTCTTGAGAATAGTTGGGGCAGTGCTCCAAAACTTGTTTTGAGAAATGGAAGAGTACAAAATACTGCACAAAGCCTCCGAGGACACTAACACCAACCAAGTGCTTCATGGGACACTTGCTCTTGATCATGTGGTAAGCAAGGGAAGAAGCAGTGGTAAATTATTTGTTGTGATGAAATTGTGAGGTGTTGCAAGGAAAATCACAAAACAGTCAGCATCATATCCTCCAATATATAAAAAAAAGAGCAAAAACCATAGTACACTCTCAGATCAGATAAACATGTTTGTTCATTATCTGCTAGCAGTGGTGAGCACAATTCAAGGGGAGCAGTTCTCCAATCTTCTAGATTGTGTGTGGCAGAATCTATCTCATGTCCAATGAATACCAACCGCCCTGAACCTGATTGGCATGTAAGTACACGTATAGGAGCAAACCATTAGCAAAATATTTACAGGAAATATGAAAGTATTGCAGCATGGTTGGAGAAGAAAAATCCCTCTGATTTAAACACAATTACACTATCACAAGCTCAAAAATTTCAGTAGGACGAATAAAATCATCTCATACTGGAATCGAGCTTCTGATAATAGGATAGCAAGTATGCAAAAGCACATCTTAGGAAAAAAGGCTTCCATCATATCAAAGGCAGCAATATAGCAAAGTAGATGATCATGGACGTGCATCTGTAAACCCAAGGTATCCAGAATGTACGTATGGTGCGAAGAACAATTGCATGAAAAAAGGGTAAATTGCAGTAGAGATCTTCTAAATTATACAGTTGTGCCACATAGATCCTTAAACTTCAACTTTTGATTGGCGGGTCCCCATACTTGCTTTAATTGTGTCACGTAGTCCCATTCACTAGTTAAGTGAAAGAAAAATAGCAAGATAAGGACTTAAGTTGCATAACTAAACACATTTAAGGATCTAAAATGACACAATTAAACAAGTTTAGAGATCCCACCGTGGCCTGCCATGTCACATTTTTGTCACTTAATTGACAAGTGGACCTAAGTATCACAATTAAGCAAGTGTAGCGACTTGCCAAGCTAAAATTAAAGCTTAAGGACATACGAAGCACAACCATATCCAGCGCAATTTACGGACAAAAAAAAAAGGCAAACAAGATGTTTATGTACAAATGACCATCTGCCATCTTGCCACACATACGCACATAAAAACCATATAATGGGATTTACAAAACAAGGACTGAAGCTTCACTGATCAATTGATGAATGGATTAGGCCAGGCTTCACATGAAAAAAAGTTAAACACTTAAGTTGGGTTCTTCCACACATTAAAATTTCAGTGGCTGCACACCAAGTTGGGTATGCATTAACAGTTCCACAGCAATTACCATTTCGTCTGTAGCACATGTAGAAAAAATAACTCTAAATTGTGAAACCACAAAAAAATAAAACTTATATGGCATAAGAGTAAGTAGCCTACTGACCTTCACTACCTTGATCTATAAGCTGTTGCATATTACAGCAACTACCTTTAAACAAATTAATACCTAAGATACTGTTTTTTCCCTGCTACACAACATTTTCCAGGTTTGAGCTTACAATAATGCTGATTCTGTATCATGTATGCAAATCTAATTATACTATCTCACTTCGCATACAATTATACTATTCTCTAGTAGAACCACAACAACATCTCATACAGAATGCTGAAGCCAAGAAAATATTGTGCAAAGAGAAACAGAACTAGCATGACTACCGATGAATTACCTAAAAAGTTCTCAAACAGGGGTCATCCGTCGCCTGGGCTTCTTGACAAAGCTCATCTTGAGCTTGTATAGCCTCTTGCTCTTCAATATCATCTTCTCTGGCAATGTCAGCCTCTTCTTCACCTTCTTCTCCTTCTTCTCTTTCACATACCTCTTGTCAATCTTATACACCCCTGGTGTCACAGTCACCCCACGTGCCACTGCCTCCCTGAAGAGTGCATTTGCACGATCCCCTAACTTGTGCCTTGCCAGCTTCTCAATCAGTAGGCTATATGACTTCACCCCAGGTGCATGCCCATACCCTTTCATCATCTTGAACACCTTCACAGCATGCTCAACCCTCTCAATCCCACATAAAGTCTTGATGAACCCATAATATGCCTTTCTATCGAGCTTATCTCCGAACCCTGCAGACCGCATCCACGTCATCATCTCATCTCCTTCAAAAAGCCGAGCAGCCTGGTACAAGCTCCTGATAAGCACCAAATATGTATCAGCATCCGGCGAGCATCCCCACTCATTCATTCGTTGGAACAGCTTCATCGCGTCCTCCGTCTTCCGGATCTTGCAAAGATTTGTGATCAGCACCCGGAACGTCCCTGTGTCCCGTGGAATGCCATTGGCCTCCATGTTAACCAAAAACTTCTCCGCCTCCACAGGCATCTTTAGTGGGTCCTTCTTGCGGCAGAGCCGGCAGATGCAATCAAGAACTGCATTGTACGCGTCCAACCCCGGCTGGAACCCACCTCGGCGCGTCTCACCAATCAACCTTAGCGCATGGTCAAGCTTCCCGGCGTTGGCATAACCAGAGATCAGCAAAGTGCAGATATTATCGTCCGGGAAGATAGCATGGGCGTGTTTCTTGACTGCGCGCTCCGCATGCGAGGGGAAGCCCTCCGTGGCAAGCGAGGAGACCAAAGAAGTGAGCGATTCACGAGTGAGGAGCTGCCTGGGCAATTCGTCGAACACCCTTTCGGCGTCAGTGGGGCGGCCAGCGCGGGCGAGCTGGAGGAGGTAGGCGTCAAGGGTGGTGGGCCCGAGGGAAGAGGTGAACTCGGAGAGGAGCGCGCGGACAGCGGGGAAGTCGCGGCGGCGAGCGAGGTGCCGGACGACGAGGGCGAGAGCGGTGTCGGAGGGGTGGAGCGAGAGGCGGCGGACGAGAAAGCGGAAGAGGTCAGCGGCGGCCCGAGAGGTGGCGGGAGGGGAGAGCGAGAGGGCCTCGGCGAGGAGGGCGGTGTTGGGGCGGACGTCGGAGAAGTGGAGGGAGAAGTAGGCGTCCGGGGAGGTAGCGGGGGGCGGGGTAGTGGAGAGGGTGGTGAGCGCGGCAGCAAGGGAGGAGGCGAGTGAAGTGGTCGGAGTGGGGGTGGGGGTGGTGGAGAGGTGGCGGAGGGACACGGAAGGGGTGGCCGGAGACGGGAGGAGGCGGCGGAGGAGGTGGCGGCGCCACATTGTGCGAGGGGAGGAGATCGAAGGAGAGAGTGAGGAGGGTTTGGGGAGGTTTCGAAGGGTCAAGTTCATGTCACTCGTGCCGTGCCGATCGTAGATTTGAGATCGGACGTTGAGATTGAGCAATGGAGCTGAAAGTACAATGGACTAACAATTTTAACCAGTACAGTGACAACCGACGAGATCTCTGATTTAGCGTCTGTTTGGTTCGCAAATCACAACCAAGTTAAAAAACAAAATTAGGCATGTCACATTAGCTTAGACTCCTATTTGGTTCATGACCAGACAAAAAATATAACATGAAAAAGTATGAAAAGTTTGCCCACCTACCAGTCCCACAAGCATGAAACAAAACTTGTGGTAAATATGACAGTATGACACCCCATTTGAGTGCCAAAAAATACAACATGCCACACTCCCCTATGTCACATATTGTTTCCGGCAAAATGAGACAGCAATGAGAAATGCAAGACTTATCTCTCTCAGATCACCGGATTCTATATGAAAACATCAATATCTGAACTTGCTTGTGAATATTTGCTGTTTTGCAGTTAATAGATTCACAAAGAGCTTAGCCTTCGACAATAACTTTCTTTAATTTGTATTTTCTAGCAAAGTAGAGATAAACAACAAAATTCACTAATGAGATGGCTGTGAGGGACCAGTAGTAGTAATCAAGGTGCCCTTTGTTCAGGTCATCTGGTATCCATCCAGGGCTATGCCATGCCCTAGTAGCCAGTGCGACAACAGTGATGATAGCTGAGCTAAGGTAATTGCCCAGAGCAGTTGTCAGCAAAGCAAAAGCTGTCAGCATGCTCTTCATTGAGTCCGGCGCCTGACCGTGGAAGAACTCCAGCTGAGTTATAATGGCGAAGCTCTCTGCCCCAGCAATGACAATGTACTGCGGAAGCTGCCATGCAATGGTTGACACCTCACCGTCATGAACACTCTCCAGCCTCTTTGTTTCTACAAGCGCAGCTGTCGCCATGCTGAAGATCATCAGGAAACGGCCGACCCCAATCCTCTGCAGCTGTGAGAGCTCTGCTCCATGTGCGAAGTGTGTTCTGGTCACCGGCACAATGATTTTGTTCCAAATAAGAACCCAACATGTGACGCACATCACCTCAAATGAATACAAGGATGCTGGTGGAATGGATAGTGAGCCAATCTTCGTGTTCATCATGGTTCCTTGTTGAATGAACGTGGTGTGCATCTGAGAGATGGCAGCACCAAAGAACACTCCTGTAGCCCATATTGGGAGCAAGCGGAGAACTATTTTCAATTCCTCAACTTGAGTAACCGTACAGATCTTCCATGAACTTCGATAACTGTCATTGTCCAAGTCAGGATCAGAAATGATGGCTGCCTTGTCTAAGAACCTGAGACAAAGTGATGGATATTTAGAAGTTAATGATGTAATCAATCAAATATACTTCAAAATTATAGAATAGAAATGGAACCTGAATAGAACTATGTTGCATCCAGAATCTATAAATTTCATCATCTTCATTGTTCAGGCATAAATATTTTGTTATTTGTTTCTTCACTTAACAAGTTGCAAGAATTCATATTTTGTTTTTGGTCAGAAAAAAGAACTACATATTTTGTTGGTTGATCATCTATGAATTATCACATGAATTTGTTTCTTCAAAAATCATGAAGTAACTAATTACTGGTCAACATTGGGCAATGCGCATGATAACTTCAATCAGAACTGAAACATCATGACGAAACAGGAAAATGTGCCATATGAGCAAGTTTCTTGAAATACATAATAAAGAAATAACCAGTACCTAAAATCATCGGTATGTGCTAGTTTTTGTTCTCTCATTTTTGTTTCCTTGCTCCTGACCTCATAAAGAAGAGACTTATCAGCAGGAACGTCTAAGCTCATGTTCCTGAAAGAGGCAACAATAACCTGGAAAATACTCTTCATCGGGGAAACACTCGGCTCACATTGCTGGAATATTGGTGTTCCCACCACAAAGCCTATCAAAGCCAGAGCTATGCATGTAGTGGCAATGCCATATCCTAGTGCCCAGCTTACATTTTCCTGAACCCAAACTATAATTGTACCAGAAGTAATCACACCAAAGATGACACAGATATAGAACCAGCTGAAGAAGTTCCTTCTCTTCTGTTTGTCTATACTGTTCTTCTTGTTGAATTGGTCTGCACCAAATGGAAGCAATGCAGACCTTACTCCTCCACATCCAACAGCGGCAATATACAAACCCGAGAAGAAGATTAGAGTTTTAGTTCCATTTGTCGATGGGCATGGACTCACCTTGCATAATGCTGGAGTAAAAGGCATAAAAGCTGCAATTGTAACTAATACCATACCCTGCAATGCACATTAGTGTTAATCATATTTTTGTACAAGAAACAGTGCATCAGTTGAATTATTGGATTATTCAAAATATTTGTAAGAACATACGAATGGAGGGTGAAATGTGAATCATACTGAGGAACTGAGTAAGAAAACTCTAATCTTACAAGTAGGTACATGATAAGGGAGATCAAGACGGTCTTGTAATTGCCCCAGTAAGTGTCTGCTATTGTAGCTCCAAGTATAGGAACAAAGAAGCTAGTTCCATACCAAAGAGAAACAGTTGATGCACTGGAAGCAATGCCACCGTGAAGAACTGAACGGATATACACAACAAGGTTTGTAGCAATGCCATTGAAAGCCATGCTCTCCAAGCATTCCAAACCTGCGCCAGTTTTAGTCAATTAGCAGCCTGTCAGATGGACGTGCAGTTTAAATGTTAAATCAGCACTTGTTTATTATTTAAGTAATAAGTATGATGTGCTTAAGTGTCTCCTGAATCACAAAAACAGCAGTAAATGTCACCTAGAAAGACAAAGTAACATTGCGTAGAATAATACTATAAAACAGGCCAAGAATGCCAAAAAGTAGTTGTTCTCACACAAGAGAACAGAAATACAAAGAGAGGAAGCATTTGAGGTGACATCATACTAAAGAACGAATGTGATAAGTGCTCCAAGTGAATTGGATGTCGCACAGCTATCAACAACGAACATTCTGATTTTATGCAGGAGGAATATACAACAAGGCTCACCCAGAATGATCGCTGGTGCTCTCCCGTCAGAATGCTCTCTTGTAAGCTGCGTCCCTTGACATATTTCCGAGGATGCTTCTAATTCTTCATCATTACATGATGTATCGTTCTGAGAGAAGTCCATGTATCAAAATAAATACCAGAATATCATACAGAAGTAAATCTTAGGTCCAATCATCCAACTTTTATGAGCAAAGTTACCATGGAAAGAAATAAATGTTGAACATTGTGACAGTTTCTTGAGATTTTCAGATACGTGTGAAGATTAACAAATGCTTCCTGTCTCCAGATCACAGTCCTACTTTTAAGATCAGTAATTTATCCAATATGAAATGGACAGATGCTGTATCTGCACATCTTAAGCCTTCAGAATTCAGCGTCTTGACCTTGAACATTATGTACCTGAAACCATTTAAAATGCCCCCAGCAAAATACTTGCCACACGCAGCATTGACCCAAACGGGCCATACAAGATCCATGTGAAAACCACAACCAGTTTTATGGAACTTCGATAGATCATAGAGTCACTGATGGGGTGTTTGATGGTTGTCAAAAAAGTACAGACTAGATCAAAATGTCTCCTTTAGATCAGCTAAAGATTGCTCCTTTCCCCTGAAACTAAACTCAAATCTTGCAATCTCAAGTTCTCAACAAGTTTTTTTTTTAAGTATAAATTAAAGAAAAACATATCTATTGCGCTGCATTTTGCTTTCCAAGAACTCCAAGAAAACCTCAACAAGAAAAGGGGGAGAGAGAGAGAGATCTGGAAAGAACCTTGATCAGAAGACTCGTATGCTCGCTTCCTCCTTCCATGACTGCCTCCTCTCTTTCTGAATTCTTCTGTCTCCTCTTGCAAAGATCGGGTGCTTGGGTGAGTCCACAGTTCACAGGACGGCGGGGCTGGTCCAATATTTCCAGGGTTTGACTTCAGGTTTTCGTTCTAGCCCTAAAGGATTGTGTCAAATTGGGATCGTATATGTTTCAACAGATTTGGTTTTTTATTCAATATGTTAATTATGTCAACTTATTTATTATTATAATTAGACCTACATAATTATAACAAGCATATATATATAACTCTAACTAATATCGTATCAAATTTTGAGTGTTTCTTTGAATATAGTCCATCATTTAGGGTTTTTTTGTAAGTATAATTTCACCACATACGTATAAACTTAGGAGATCTAATTTTACTATAGTACAAAACTATTATCACTATAGTACAAAACTATTATCACTATATACATATAGATTGTTAGATTAAAATTATCATCTAACTAACACAATAAAAATAAAATGCCAAAACAGAAAATTTTAAATGCATAGCTTTTAGCAATTCTTTTATCTTCATTAGATTTCTGGTCACATAGATGAATCACTCAAAATAATACGAGAATATGTATCATGTATGACACATATTTATTGCTAAGTTAGAACATGACCAAAACTAAAATATAAAAATTGAATACTCCACTTTCAACCACAACTAAAATTTAGTCACAAAATTATAACATATATGATATGAATCAAATATGCTCTCAATCCTTTTCTTTATTAGGGTCTCGATAAGAAATAGACACACCCTAACTTTCCTTCAACTTTGAGAAATCATCAACAGCTACAAAAGAATTTGAGATCTTTGTCGTAAATTCCAACTTCCAACATCACCCACATGTAAAGATTACACCAATGATGAGATACCAACATTTTACTAGTTTTACTAATTTTAATATAATCTATATGATTAGATAATTATACTAGTTTTAAGTAAGTTGATCAAACTCGAGTGACCACACACTCGAAAAGTGTATTTTATAAGATTATCCTCAAACTGAGACATAATTCTTGAATATTTAAGAATTTTTTTTTGAAATAACCCTATAAAAAAAAACAATTGCAAAACTAACTCTTAACTTTTTAAATTTACAAAAATGACTTTCAGTCGCGAAATCTTCCTCGCGACTGAAAGTTTCCCAGGTTTCAGTCGCTATACCGTATAGCGACTGAAACCCGCAGCTTTCAGTCGCTATACGGTATAGCGACTGAAACCTGGCTGGCACGGCACAGGTGCCAGCGGGGCATTTGTGCCGTGCCACGTCTTCAGTCGCTATACCGTATAGCGACTGAAGACTGTCGCGAGGAAGATTTCGCGACTGAAAGCCATTTTTGCAAATTTAAAAAGTTAAGAGTTAGTTTTGCAATTGTTTTTTTTTATAGAGTTATTTCAAAAAAAAATTCAATATTTAACGAAGGTTGAAATGCTTGATTGAACTGTCAAGAATCAGGCCAGTTTGAGGATCATTCCCGTGGAAGACGTTTTCTTTTCTTTTCTTTTTGCCAGACTAGAGATGAAAAAAATAAACCTCATCTATATCAATGGTTCCATCACTACCAATATTGTCAATTTAACAAACTCTCATTTTGAATTGAAAATCCGGAGACCTAAATGTCAAAGACAACTGAATAGAGTGCAAGGACGGTGGTAAAGTTCTGGGAATTTCTTACTCTTGAAGAATATCCTAATTCTGAAGAACCTCCTTCCAGTGCTGGAAAGATCAATTGCTTTTTTCAAATACTTTTTTCTCCAGTAACAAATATTCTGTCAGATTTGGATTTCAGGAAAAGAGAGCTAGAGAGGCATGACCCCCTGGAATCATATCATTTTTGTTTGGTTGGTGATGCTCACACTTTAAAGTACTTCAGATATCACACAAAGGATGCCTAGTTTCTAGTTTAGCATTCCAACAATAAAAAAAAGAAAGAAAGAAGGAAATAAAGAAATATCTTTATTTGACATGACCTAAGAGTTCATCTTATAGAATCTGTGTTGTGCAGATTTTCTAAAAACAGTCAAATAGAAAGCATTCAGATGCTTGAGAAAAAAAAAATGCTATACTGCCATACTGATGGTTCGCATTAAAAAGTAGCTGGCCTCCAATTATTTGTATGACCTAGAGTTTATGAAGAGAGAATTATTTGTTTCAGTGATTCAAAAGAACTGCTGATTATACATTGTTGATGTTCATGCATGTAACTTTGCATTCACAATTATTTGTTTCAGTGTCACATCTAATTTCCTGCATTAAGATTGAGTTTATCAAGAGAGAATTTTTCATGTTTTGGTAATTCAAAAGAGTGATTGGCCATACATTGTTGATGTGCATGATCATATGATCAGCATGCATGTAATTCACAAACAAATCTTTGTTGGTCACATCAATATCTGGATATTAATTAGTTAATGTCAAATAAGCTAAATGGTGAAGCTGAATCTGATGCTCTATGCACTACTGTTTAGTGCATGCACACATACAAAGAACATTGAGTAAAAAGTCACCAAGATAAAAATTAATATGCCAAAAAATAGAAAATCGTATACGTAGCAGTGTTGCAACTTGCAAGGTTCCTCAGCTTTTACATTGGGCATTGACTCCAGATCCTAATCATCAAAACACTGACTAAATGCAAATTAGCATCAGATGTAGTTAATTATATAGTATCATACATAAATACTAATATGTGATTAAACAAATTGCAACCTAAATAAGCATATTAGCAACGGCGGATCCACAAACTTCACTATGTAAGGCCACAGCCGGTGATGAAACTGAGGACTTGAGGATAGCAATGAGCCAACGAGGCGGTGGATGACCTCGATGGACAATTGGATGACAAGAGAGGTAGAGGGAATGAGAGTAAGAGAGGCGGCACATGTACGTAGGGGGAGGAGGTACACAGGATGGGTCATGTATTCACGAGACTACGAGAGGGTGCTTTATATAAAAAAGAACTAGGTTTTTATAGTTGTTGAAAGTCGTGTGGGCCACTTGAATCTATAAATTATAAATAGATCCGCCGTTATATAAGATTTAGATATAAATTATCAAGTTTGTTTTATTAAACTGATAAGTTATAATTTGGTACGTCCATGTGCCATCACTCCCCCAACCCCTACCGCTAGCACATATACTAGCAAAGTGCTAACTTTATCGAAAAAACCGACATGCATGAACGGTATCATAGTGAATTCTCTGATTATGTTCATCTTTCACCAATGAAAGATATTTTTTTTAGATGATCACTGAAGCACAAGTTTGATGGAAACTATGCTAAGTATTCACTACCTGAATTTTTTGAAATAGTTTTTAACTGGGAATTAGAGAAAAACTTCCATACACACATACAAGAGGAGGAAGTAACAAAACATTTACCTAGTTAGTAGTCACATTTATGGGTGGAAAAAACCAGCCACAAGCATAGAGAAATGGGAAGGTAGAAGTTCTTTTTTGGGGGGGGGATGGGGGTGGGGTTGTGTTATTTAGTCTATAATGCCTAGAAATACAATAGGTAGGTAGCTCCATTGGAACATGATACACAACATCAATAGAGCAAATGAATGAAAAATATTAGGAGTATGCAACCATTTCTCCTATTCTATAAAAAAGATCTGCATACTGTACTTTGAGTTGCTATACACTAGACACATCATGGTCACATGAAACTCTCAACCATGATGCCACAAGTTTGTTAGAATCACACCAATTCACTTTTCATGCACTTTCAGATTGCAAGTGCTAACATTGCATGACATAACTAAAAACTCAACACTAACCATAAGCATCAGATCAGACCACATCAGTCAACCAAGAAACATCATGAAATTTCTTAACAAAACAACCATTCATCAATCATCATGTCTGTCACAACTAACCATAAAGATAATAGCATCCAAAACCAAATGACCAAATGAACTAAACCATGCATGGACATAAAATAAAACCATCTTAGGATGACAAGGTTAACTTAACTAAATGACAATGACAAAACCATGGAGATGAAATGTACAGGCACCATCTCACATAGCTAATAGCAGTTCATTAAGCAAATATTCTTGAGAAGACCTAGATAAATAGGAGCTCTTCACAGCCTAGGGCTGGCCTTGCACACCAGGGGCTTCTCCATCTCCAGTGACATGTTCAGGCGCTCCGACAAGTCGACGCCGCCGGCCGACGGCGCCCACTGGAAGCCATGCAGCAGCTGCGCTAGCCAGAGGTGGACGGTGGCCAGAGCGAGAGCCTTGCCGGGGCAGACACGGCGGCCAGCGCCGAATGGCGCGAGGCGGAGGTCGGTCCCGAGCACGCTCACGTCCTCCTCAAGGAAGCGCTCCGGCAGGAAGACCTCCGGCTCGGGCCAGACAGAAGCATCGTGCGTGATGGCCCACATGTTGACCATGGCAGTGGTGCCGGCCGGCACGAGGTGGCCGCCGACGTAGGCGTCGTGCACGGCGAGGCGCGCCCACGAGAGGAGCGGCCCTGGTGGGTGCATACGCAGCGTCTCCTTCACGATGGACTGCAGGTAGGGGAGGCTGGCCACGTCGGAGTCCGCCACGCTCCGGCCGCGGCCGACGACGACGTCGAGCTCGGCCTGAGCCTTCGCCTGGACCTCCGGGTGCAGCACCATCCTGGCCATCACCCACTCCAGCAAGATGGCCACCGTGTCCGTCCCTCTAAAGATCATCTCCTGAAACATCAAATCACGCAAGAAAAAGAAAGAAGTTTGCAAGATTCTTCAGTAGTACAGTCCAATGATCCATATGTAATGTAAGAACAAAAAAGATTTAGTGTTCTTAATTACCCAAAGAACAGCGACCATGTCGGAATCTGAGAGCTTCTCGTCTCCCTCCAAACCAAGAAGCACATCTACGAAGTCTTCAGATAACTCATCTCCATATCTCTCTCTTGGTTTCTTCTTCTCCTTGTGCTCTTGTATGATCTTTCCGACGAAGACGTCAACCTTTTGGACAAGTTTCTTGCACCTGCTTCTAACACCTTGGAGGTCCAGAAGCTTCAGCAATGGCAAGTGGTCGCCCCAGTTGAACGTTCCGAGGAGATCGTACCCTTCTTTCACCATGCCTTCGAGTTCGACGCCTTCTTGGGTGGTAAGGTCGTCGTAGCGCCTGCCGAAGACGGTGGCCATGACGTGGTTCAGGGAGGTCGCGTGCAGCACGCAGCGCAAGGCGACCTCGCCGTGGCCGGCTAGGAAGGCGGGGATGTCGAAGGCGAGCATGCGCTCGCCGATGGCGCGGCGTTTCGGGGCGGCGGCGGCGACTCGGCGGGGGCCAAAGAAGTGTGCCGCCGCGAGGCGGCGGAGCGCCCGCCAGTGTGGATCCCCGGAGGGGGCGAAGCCCATGGCTCGGTGGAAGAGGAGGTGGCGCGCCGCCTCCTTCACAGGGCGGTCGGCGAAGGCCGCGCTAGCGAGGAGCTCACGGGCCGTGTCTGGCCGGCTCGCTACGACGAAGCGGGTCAACCCGACGGAGAAGGCCGTCAATGCCGTGCTACTCACGGTGTTCGCCAGCGCCGCCAGTGCTCGGTGCGCGCTGGTGCCGGAGAGCGCGGTGACCACGCCCGCCGGGCCCGGCGGGGGGCGCCGGCAGCGTGACAGGGCCCACGCGGGGCCGCCCGGTGAGAGCCATAGGAGGGCTACTACGAAGAGTAGGACGGCGAGGAGGGGTGGGAGGACGGCGGTGGTGGGGAGGAGGAGGTGGAGGAGGCATTCTTGGTCTGAGAGAGCCATGGGAGAGTAGGGAGATGTGCTTTGGAAGAGGAAGTTGGAAAGGCAGGGTCTAAAGGGTGTGGGGAGGGAGGGCCTTAAATAGGAGAGGTTTAAGAGTGTTTTATGTTTTAATATATTGAAGTGATAGTATCTGTTATATTAATAATATATATCACTCTGTTCTTCTAGTCCTATATTTACTCTTATTCAAACCGTAACTCATATACATATCAACACAATATTTTAATTAAGTAAACATATGAAAAAAGAGAAGATGAAGACTTGATATTTTTTTATGAGAACATATTCTAATCGTTTATGTGTATATTTGAATGTGCTTATCAATTTAATTTATGAATTCTTTAATTCTTTTTATTTATTGATAATTTAATTTGCTGATATTGTTTTTTCTTAGCGTCACGCTTATAACATTTTCATAGTAATAATTGCTAGGATTGTTACTCGCGTTGTAGGGCTTTCTCGCCATTTTTTACTCGTCCGATTCATTACCTACATTACCATGCAACGTATCGGGTCAAATCGCCAATCACTCGCTATTACGTATTCCCCACAAACTATCTGATCACTACCAATAAATCTAGTTGAGTAAATCTATTTAAATAGAAAACTCCTTAATGTGTCATATTAATCCGCCCCTGTATTTCAAATTAGATGATGAGATCAGTGCTTATAATTTTTATATGAGAATTTTTGGTCCATTTTAGAAGTCATTAAAAGGAAAGATAAATCTGGTAAAATATGAGAAAGATTTTTTTAGTTGTCTAATCACAAATAACAGATGGATTAAATTGATCAAATTTATTTAGATAGAAAGTTTCCTTAACGTTCTATTTCAAATTAGTTTGTTTATATGAAAATTTTTGTCAGTTTTACTAGTGATTAAGAGCGAACATAAAGACGGTAAAAAGATGAGAAAGTTTATAGCAGATGTCTAATCAAGAACAGTTCAACGAACTAATTTGACAGTTCATTTCAAATCCAATGGTGATATCAGAGCTTATAATTTTTATATGGACATTTTTTTTGGTTTTAGAAGCAATTAAAAGTGAACATAATGCTGGTAAAAGATGATACGACTTGTAACTTGAAAAGGTACCTCCGGGACCTACGGGGAGGTGTGGGCCCGGGATGTCAGTGGCGGGTCTGGGGGGAGCGGTGCTTGGCGGCTTGCTGGGGCGGGCCACGTGGCACGGCTAGGGTAGGCCGCCGTGACGCGCGCCGCCGACTGGACACGGCGGCAGTTATAATTAAGCAGCGGTTCTCGCAAGGCGGGAAGGCGAGACACAGGGCCACGTCAGCTCATGGGGCCCACAGTTACTTTTGCCTTTTCTTTTTTAGTGGAGTTTTTCACCGTTACTCTTTTTTCCAGGAGTTCTTTCACCGTTACTTAGGACCAATACGTAGTGTTCTTTCTTTGAAAGGAGTCAAATACGCGTATTCCGGATCTAAAGTAAATTGATGATTGTAACACTTTGGTTTTGAACTTTTATATATGGGTACTTTTTTGGGGTGATTTTGTAAAAGAAGGGTGAAGTGAAGGTGATTTTTTTTGTCAAAGATATGATGATTGTTTTTTTAGAAAGTTGTATTGACAAATAGTATTTGTTATAAATACGAGAATATCTACTTGACAAGACATCAGATACCCCAACACTTTTCAGAGTATCGTATAGTTTTATCATCATTAGATTCACATATGGAAGTGAATCGCGTAATTTTAAATGGGTTCAAAGCACCGGTGTCCTCTAACGATTATGTGCAACAGTTCTAACAAGTTTATTGTTAAACTTAGTGTGCACCGCATTCTATATCTATATTAATTTCTTGAATAATTTTGAATAACTAAGGCAACTATTTTGAGTAACATATGTAATTTTTTATTAATTAGTGCAATAATTAGATACAACCGTGTGACATGGTATATAACTAACTACATTTCCCGCCCCCAACCCCCACAAATAGAAAAAAACTCACTCACTTATCTCCGCTAGCTACACGACAACTCTCAACACTATTACTACCATTTACAGTCCAATCCCATGTGCCCATTCAAATCCACTCCATGCGTATCTCTGTGTTTATTAATTTCCGTTTGATCCAAACCTTTGTCTTCTCGACTATGTTAATATCACTCTTTTTTAGCACCAACCCACCCAGCTAATAGCGGTGGACCTTGAGAGAAAATTTAGAGGATGTTACATATGGTACTTTTTTTGAAAAATATGGTATGTTCTTCTGAAAAAGATATAATACATCAAATATGTCTTTTTATATACCAGGGCTAATACAAAAAATATGTTGGAGAAAGACACAACAACCTCTATAAATTCTTTTTTTTGTTAAAAAATATCGGCGGCAGATGATATATACAGTGACAAATGACAAGTGATAGATTTGTGTGGCGTAGTGACTATGACTAACAAATGCGGAAGGGGTGAGGTGAAGGCAACAAAGAGAGGGGGAGTAAACAAAAAAAAAAGAACTATCATATGAGACAGCACAACAATTTTGTTAAGACAACGAGACACGTGGTGAGAAATTATTGTGATTATGTTTTTTATGTGCTGACTAAGACAAATTCATGAAACAATCGGATATCTCTGATTAATGGTTATGATCAATTGAACTCACCTTAGGAAAAATAAAAAATCCAACTACCAACATGGAACAGCAGATTCCATTCAACCATCAGACGCAACTCATACGGTGAGAGTGAATTTCAAAATTCAAAACTTGATATTTCTAATCCCAAAGTTTGCACCACCTCAATTAGCTGAATCCAAAAATTATGGGTCAAATACAATAACATCATGAATCAGTTTATATCGGTTACACATATAATCAGGAGCAGTGCCTTATAACGGTTAATTTAATTTTAGGCGGCTTGCATAGGATGGTCCATGATCACGCGATGAACATGGAGAGAGAGACCGTACAATACATCGTATAGGCAGTATAGTATTAAAAGTGCAGGATAGAGAAATTAATTGCCTCCTTATGTAACCCATAATAGCTAGAGTGCACACTCCAAGAAACTTTTTTTTTGGAAAACTACAACTACTTAATTAGAAATCAAATGAAATCACCATAAGCTTTTTTACATGTTCAAATTAGTTGCTCTTTTTGTTCTAAATAAATATCATTCTAATATTTCTATTTTATTTTAAAATAAATATTATTCTATAAATTCGAGACAAAATTGGTACTATAATTCTTTCATATGTGTCCTTTCTTTAATAATACAATCAATAATGAAATTTATTTTTTCAATTATTTTGTCAATCAATATTAAGAAGATATACACGGACGAAGGAACAAAAAAAACTTTTAATATATGATTTGTATAGGTAAGAGGGATACTAATAACATCTATTAACTAATGTTAATATGGTTATTTTGTTTCTAATGTCAAATGCCAAAAAAACATCTATTTTTAGAAATGGTGCGATAATATAATACTAAGGTTTATCATTTTATTTCCCGTGAAATCCTATAAAATTTGGATTAATTGTTCAATCAAAATCTTAGGTTGGATCAGACCAAGACAAATATGATAATGGACTATGAAATTTACCCATTTCACGTTTTAAAAATAATCATTTGTGTTACATGCATCGAGAGGTTGCTTAATTTTTGTTCCAAGATCTCCAACTCATGTACAATGTATTTCATTCAAGAGAGCAGAATCCATACACATGAAAATCGTAGGTGGCTTACCCCACTGACACACTAGGATTCTTTTTTTCATTTCTTAGTATTCTTACACGTGTGGAAACAAACCAACCAACGGTACATGCAGACTAGAGCTCCTAGCTCAAGTAGCAATACTAGCTGCTTTGGAAAAAAAAAAAAAAATTTCTATGTTGTTATAAAAGTTTAATATTTTATATTTTTATTAGATTTCCCATTAACATGTAAACCTAACTCCACTTTATTAGCACACAATTTTAAAATTTTTGTGATAATATAGAATTTTTTTTAAAAAAATAGTACCTCTCCATCCCTAGAATTTGGAATTTGGAATTTGAAATTTAGAATTTAAAATTCTACTTCATCCACTCATCCTTCTTCCTCCATAACTACCACCCACCACCCCTTCTCCCCCACCAACACCCACTCCTTGTTGCTCATCACCAATCAACCCCTACTCAGAATGCTAAAACTGAGCTCAATATAAGCACCTTGCCCGACGCTTAGAAAAAAAAAATTGTTTTTTTTGGAAAAGGAGGAGAGCGAGAGTGTAACACCCAAGATTTTTTTATTTAATTTTTTTAATTTACATGTTAAATCATTTTTAACTATTTTTCTCTTCTCTAATAATAAAATATAAATATATTTGCATATAATACTTCACACATGTAACAAAAAATATTTCTTTGAGGAACCTTTCTAAGAAGTTTTTGTATTGGACTTAGACTAAGAAGATAATGAAATCTACAGAAGTTAGATCTAAAAGTGACAAACACTATAGAGATAGATCTAAAAGTGGAATTAGAGAAAGATGGATACCAAATTGCAAAACAAAAACAGGTGTCAAATCCCTACCAAAACCCTTTTTTTTTAAAAAAAGGCAGCATGTCATACAAGATAGAGAACCAGCAATTTAAATATTAGGCAACTTCTATTTAGTTAGAACGCCCTGGAAGCACCATTAACGAGTAACAACACGATGTTAACTAAACAGAACAGTCAATTAACAGAACAGAGGAACCACAAATTAAAACCACAAATAAGTTTAGAGATCAATATAATTTGTCCTGAAAGCAACAGGTTTAGGCCAAGCAGGAGGTTTCCCACATAGAACCATATAGTACACCAACACAAAGGGTATTTTGCTGAAATTAAACACTGAGAGTTTCCCATATGGACAACAGAGATAGCAACAACCACTTTATCCTGCATTAAACACCAGGATCAAACATCACTTCCCACCAAACAAGTAGCCAAGAGATGAGCCACCACCAGGAGCAGCATGAACCTTGGTTGAAGGACGGTCCTGCAAATGTTGACAGAACCAAATTATACTCGCAAATGTCTTCTACTACCCTAAAGAAAAGCTTATCACGCTAGTAGTATTCACATAACTCCATGAACTAAACTCTAAAACAGAACTTTATGAACTGAAGAAGTCAAAAAATCCTAGTTATGATCAGATTCATATACTGTTGATTCATTTTCAGATACCAGATGGTTGTAGATTGCCGAAAGATTAAATAGTGCAGAATCACATATTGTTCCTGTTGCATTCAAGATATTCATAGTGAACATGTTATTGTAAGTGTTGTAAAAGACAGCAGAAGGCAAAGAATGTGATGGTTGTTATTACTTATGGATGATTAACATGGTACATGCTCCAAGATCAGTAGTTAAAAATTTGCAATTTCAGAAAGCGACAATAGTCAGTTTGATAGTTCATCAAAGTTGTGAAGAATGTACACAATACACTATTAGCAAAAATTCTCAGACAGTGGATAAAAGCAATTGAACCGCTGAGACCGAAAGCTTTGGATAGACCTAATGGATGTAACGTCAATAGTTTCAGGCAACTTTGTATAACTTGGAAAAAAACCTATTTGAAATTCAGTTCATTACGGGACAAAAGAGTCATACCGTAAGGAAGTTGCCAGTGTTCTGGCCATCTGCTCGGAAATAATTATTAGCTTGGCTACCTTGAATGCCAGCAGGTATCTGCTTGGCAGCATCAGCAGGTGCGGGGGTTGGCTTCTCTGCAGGTGGAGCCTTCGCGGTAGGTGCTGGAGCAGGTTTTGGGGCGGACTCATTGCCACCAAATAAATAACCCAGAGAACTTTGACCACCACCAGCACTCCCACCACGACTCATCTTGAATGTCAACAAAAAGCAGACTGCAAAAAATTAATGAACAAGTTCAGCATGCTTTATCTGTTTTGTCTTGTCATCAGTTCATCACAGATAAGATGAACAATTATTACTCAATCTACTCTGTTCTCTTGGTACAAGTTAAGAAAGATGGAAAATAAAATTATCTGGCCTTTGAATTAGCTCAGATTGGGATATCAGCTAATGAGCTTCCTGAGTAGTGAGTATAGAATTGACCACCATATATCAAATTGATGGATCAACATCACCCTGAAACATATTTTTACAGACAACTGTATGCAAAGTAAACACAAGTTACACAACGAATAACACAAAATGTTGAATGCCGCTGGATTAAAAGCTGCAAGAATTTTCAAATGTCTAAGATACAAAATTACCATCTAATCTGATATGGATATCATACATAGTATTGATATCTTAGGTAGGCGTAACAAAGATCAAAATAGTAGGCCACAATGCATATGAAACACATACTCAGTAGAGCAATTCAGCATGTAGTAAACTACACGTTGATGCAAGCCGTCCAATCGAAATTTCAACATTTCAGATCATGGTCAAACAAGGAATTCAGAGGGAAATTTCTCATGCTTGATCATATGTAATCTCAACATTGATTTTTCGATCAGATGGCCTGTATGAACACGTGCAGTATCCATGCATTCTGAGATCACAGGATCCTTACTACAATCGACAGCACAACCCTCTAACCAACACCCAATTATACAACAAAAGAGATCAACACAATCAATCCAACTAAAAATAAGACACAACATTGACAATATCCTAAATAGGCCATGTTCATTTCATATCCATAGATGATATGTAACACTTTAACCAAAACAAAGTGATTAGTGGCATGAGCTTGTGATTGGTTAGAATATTATGGGCAAACATATTTTCAATAGCTCCTGGAGCTGCTCAATAGGTGCTCCTAGTTTCTAGTCAATAACGACTCAAGCTCCCATCATTTCTGGCTTCATGCACAAGTGGAGCTAGTAATGTTTGGCCAGGTAGCTCATCTCCAGACCAGAAGCTACAACCCAAAGGCCAGCCAAACAACACCTTCGTCCTATTACAACTCATATCCAATAAACCATGAAAAACTTATTGCATGTCAACAAATAAATATACCTCCTTTTCCTCCTATTTCTCCAACCACAAGAGAGCATGGCATACCTTGTCGTTGACATATTACATACAACACCATCCTAAAAGGACCAAGGTGCTATTTGATTTCTTCTCCATCAATTGCCATTTGACGTACTTTTCTTGAAATAAGACAACAGTATGTAGTAGTAGTGAAATAACTAGTTGTCGTATAACAATTATCACATAACATAAATCTCAATTACCATGTAATCAGCAAGAATAACTCCTCTGCACATGAAATTGCCACATTACTACCCATATACGATCACAAAAACATAGATGACTCTCCCTATTATATATGATTTTTTTCATAACAAAAAAACATGCAACAATTACTGCTATACACAACATTCTCGTCAAATTTTAAGATTTCGTCATTACAAGTGATCCCACAAGAACTTGTTCTATATAAAGTATCACTAGCTTATCCTAAATTCTAGGAAACAGTTGAAATGCAAGGTTCCCTGCACCATATCAGGTGTAAGGCCAATCTAGCCAAATCCTAGCATGCTAGCTACTACAACTAAATAGATTTACAATGTCACTCAGCTAATTGTTTCCATTACTTTCTCTAATATCAATACAGTTGTTTCTCTCAGATTGGGCCTGCACCTGACACGTTGTAGAGGACCTTGCATCTGAACTGCTCCTTGAACTACGTTGAGCATTTTCTAAACCACAACAATTCTCATCAAATAGGATAGAACGCCTCCACAACCACAAACTACATCCCCAACACTTCTCCCTAGTAATGGTTATCCATCATTCAACTGTCCTTTCAAAAGCAATATCTCAAATCACAACTCAAGTCCATTCCCACTCCAACAAATACAAAATGATTATTGGCACCATGCATATAGCATATGATAACAACACATCCTCAAAACTTCAAATCAACACACAAGATTATCCTTCATGAAGAAACTGCTATAAACACCAAACCCTTTTTACCCCATATGACAACCTAAATCCCATAAATCTATCATCAATACAAACAGACATGACCTACATCACATTATAACACTTTAGATCCATGGTTGCCATAACAAAGAACCCACGAACCAAGAACGCAAGATCCGTCTCAAACAAGACCAGATCCGCGCCTAAAAACCACAAAAGAAATCAAGAACCTGCACGATCCGGCTAGCCGGACCGGCATCGCGAGTCTGGACGAGCAAATGGTCAGATACAACTGAAGGCCAGAGATCTGAGAGCAGGGTTAGTGGATTTGATACCTCAAATCGCGTGGAGACGAAGACGCAGGGGCAGAGAGAGGCGTTGCTCGAGGTGGTGGAAGAGAGCGTTGAGTTGTTAGATTCCTTATGAGTTGTGTTTTGTGTAAATAGCTGTATATAGAATTATTTTATTAAGACCTACCATTTATATGGTACTTGTATAGGTTCGCTGAACTTCTGATTTTGTATTGTTGAAATAATTTAGAAAGATGAATGCGAGCTTCTCAATGTATTATCTAATGGAAATATTTAAGAGAGATCACATGAAATGGTTGGTTCTTGGATGGGGGAAGGATGTATTTTGCGTATTATTTCTAATTAGTAAATGTAAGTACTGTAACAATTTGTCGCGTTAACATGATGATTTTCTGTAGACGAATAATTGCAGATAAGTTCATATGTTTCACAAAAAGTACAAAAACATCCATATCAAGTGTCATGATCTGTCTTGAGTTCGTGATACTATAGAGACGTTGATTTAGTTGTGACATTAGTGTTCAGACGGCGGCTAGGGTAAGACACCAAATTGGAAAGAGCTAATAGGTTGTGCTGGTTAAATTCTACAATGGGACAAACATCCAACAATTGGTATGCAATTTAGTGGAATATGCAATTATTTTTTGAAATGAACAAACTTGGTCAAAACTGCGAGCAGAATGGAATGCGCGCAGTCTATCCCAGTCTATTCCGGTCATTCCAAACCAAATAGAACTGAATTGATAACTATTGTAAAATTATACAAAATTATATCACATATTGAAAAAGTCTCTGTCTCACATGTATCCATTTTCTTTGCTGAAAGGGGTTGGAGAGTTCACAAATTTATGGATTTACAAGGATATATATACACAATAGACACCAGACACAAAATAATAAAAATAAAAAAATTATCTGGTTGACTAGTCCACTCAGTGGCCCCGCATAAAGATGCTCGCATCACATCCACAGGCAATTGGGAGAGAGACAGAAATGGATGCCCCCTCCGTGCGGAGACAACCGTCCATCGAGATTTCGACGGTGGAGATGGCATCATCAAGCATAAAACTCTCGGACGTGCACCGCCTGTTCTGCTTGTTCGGTTGGTGTCCCCCAATCATGTATTTTATGTATGTGTGCATGCGACGTATGGGCCCACTGACAGCTACAGCAACACTAGCGATGGGTCACTGACTCATTGTCTGGGTCAATGTCCACAACCCATGCACCGTGGGGCAAAAGTGTCTTGTGCAAATAGCAGGCTCGGGTCACGCTGCCCCTGGCTGTTGAAATGCCTGGTTCCATTAACTTTGAGTGTACTCATCAGAGTTATGTCCTATAAGTAACTGGGCTGAGCCGAGTGGTCTCGGACCAAACTCTGTCCTAGAGGCAGCTACCACTTGTGGAATTTTTTAAAGAAATAACCCATGTAAAAAAATAAATCACATATTTAACCCAGAGTACAAAAAATTTATAAAAATAACCCGATTTGATAGTACAGTTGACTGTGAACGCGACACGTAGATCGTATTGCACAACCAGTATGCAGTAGAAAATTTCTTGGGCGGTAGAGCCTGCCACACAATTCTAACTCAGAATACAAAGAATTTACAAAAATAACCGGATTTGATAATACGGTTAATTGTGGAAGCGACACGTAGATTGTACTACACAACCAATGTGCGGCAGAAAATTTTCTGGGCAGTAGAACTTGCCACACTCTCAGAGTGCAACAAAATCTACCACATAAGAAATTTTTTGCCACACATTGGTTGTGCGGTACGATCAATGTGTCACATTCACAGTCAACCACAGTATCAAATCGGGTTATTTTTGTAATTCTTTGTACTCTGAGTTAGATTTGCAATTTATTTTTTAATTAGGTTATTTCTTTAAAAAAATTCCAACCAATACCGGGATGTGATAGCACTAGCCTACCCATTGTATTTATATTGTAAAATGCAATTGAATTGGAATTAAGTCAAATCAAATTGGACCAAATTTATACCAAATCTAGACAAAATATTAATCCTAAGACATTACATAGAAAAAAAAACCTAACTAATCCCCACATTTTGCCTGAAATCCACGGTACTTCACTATAAGACAAAATTGGAAAATTTATTCCTTTATATTTTACTAGAAGTTGCAAGCTAACCTCTCAGAAGACATTTTTTTAGCTTCTTTTATTTTCTTTTTCCTTCTCCATTCTTCAACAAGATGCAAGAATGTTTGCTGAAAAATTGGCCCCAACAGTGTCCCAAAATTTGACAAATTTAATGAAAAACTTGATAGACAGGTAGATTGAATCTTTATCTTGAGTCCAATGTATTGATTTTTTGAGAGACTCCTATGAAGAGAGATGAATATTAATTACCAGTGTACTTATGCATGAATAGGAAGACTTACGGCTTATTTAGTTTAGCAGCATGTCAATCTTATCTTCAATAATAACATTACCTTCCGAAAAAAAAACCAGCACGCGAAGGCCATCCCACGTGGCGTGGCGGTTCATGCGGGAGCACAGCGCATCCATGAGCCACGTACTTAATAAACTCTACACGTTAATTTGTTTGTCTTTGTTTACTCATTTCTTTTAATCTGAAAATCTCATTTTTGATCGGAGTGTGCCATTGTATGATTGTATCTCTAGCTAATAAACCAGTCTAATATTTAATGTTTCTTGATCACTTGAAAAACACCTAAAAATCAACACAACAGAATATCAAATTAAAAAAATCATATCTATCATAATATATTAGTTGCACATATACCTAGTTAAATGTACATATAAATAAAATATAAATTTAGTAAAGTGTATATTTCAATATCGATGACACATGCATGATTGTACACTGTCCATGTGCATCTGCACAGGAGAATTCAGATGCATGCATCAATCAAGGTAGCATGTGTGTACAACTACACCAAACTTAAAACTACAAGTATGAGGCTTTCTCCAACCCACCGGCGTTTCATTTGGCGTTTCAACAAAATATTCTCCAGCATATTCTGTGTCACGTATGCGAAACACCATCTGAAGCACTTGGCGTTTCGCGTGGGGCCCGTACATACATTATTTATTACACATTAACAAATTGATAAAATAAAATTCAGATAATTCGAAGACAACAAATTAAAATAAAATTGTTGTAAATAACAAAAAAATTTTAAATTATTTTTATTTAAATGGCACACGGGAAAAAACATGACATATACTAAATTAAAATTCGGCAACAGTCGGCCGTTAAAAACCGCACAAACAACTACTCGTCGGTACCGTCGGCCCCGAAACGCTGCCAAATGTGTTCGATAAGATCTCGTTTTAGTTGCTGATGTGTTGGGCGAGCACGGATCGCATTATTTCGATCTAGCATATGTTCGAAAATTGGTGGTGCACTGCTGTGCATAGTAGGCGGTGTTACGGTTGATGTGCCTTGAGTATCGTACAATTTAGTGATCGGGTCATGAGAGTGCCGCTCATCCTCGATTATCATGTTATAGAGGATGACACACGCTTTCATAATATTGGCAAGAGTTGATCGTTGCCAAAATCGAGCGGGGCCGCGGACAATAGCAAATCGAGCTTGCAACACCCCAAACGCTCACTCCACATCTTTTCTTGCCCCTTCTTGATGTTGTGCAAACAACCTGAGTTTGTCCGTTTGGGGCAAGGGTGTGGTCTTTACGAAGACAGCCCACTCGGGGTAAATACCATCGGCCAGATAGTACCTCATATTGTACTCTGTGTCATTAACAGAGTACTGAACCGTAGGAGCTTGCCCGCGCAACACATCAGTGAAAAGAGGGGATTGGTTAAGCACGTTGATGTCGTTGTTGGATCCGGCGACACCAAAAAAGGCATGCCATATCCACAAGTCTCTGGACGCGACCGCTTCAAGTATTATGGTAGGAACTCCTTGATCACCACGAGTGAATTGGCCCCTCCATGCAACTGGACAATTGCGCCATTCCCAGTGCATGCAATCGATGCTTCCCAGCATCCCTGGGAAACCTCGGTCCTCTCCTTCGTGGAGCAGACGCTGGAGGTCTTCGGTAGTAGGTTTACGGAGATATTCCTCAGCGAACCGATCGATGATTCCTTCGACGAAATTCTCCAGGCACCGAATAGCCGTTGACTCTCCGATGCGTACGTACTCGTCGATGGCATCGGCGGGCGAGCCGTACGACAACATGCGCAAAGCCGCAGTGCACTTCTGCAATGGAGATAGCCACTTTCGGTTGATGGCATCTCTCCTCTCTGTGAAGTACGGGGGCCACTCCCCGAGAGCTGTGACGATTCGCAAAAAAGAGGGGTCTCCCCATTCGAAACCTTCTGCGAAACAAGTAGCCGGGGTAGACCGGAACGTCGGCGAAGTAGTCCGCGACTAGACGGTTATGACCGCCTTCGCGATCTCTTTCGATGTACCTTCTGCGACCTCCTCGGCGGTGGTGTGAGGTACCAGCGTCAATGCTGGCTTCAACATCAACAAGAGCTTGCTGCAGTTGGGGTTCGATCGTCAGAACGGTTTTTGCGAACCCCGTCGCGAACTCTTCCATCTGGTTGAGGCATTAGTCGTCAGTACTACTTGTGCTTGAGCTAGACGACATTTTTTTAGGGTTGGTTGTGAAGTTGAGATCACCAAGAACGGAGGCTTCGGTTGTGAAGTTGAGATTACTGAGGTGTGAAAATGAGGGCATGGGGGTCCAAATATATAAGGGGAGAAGCGAATCGATCACATACGTCGACTCCAACGGCTAAATTCCAAAGGAATCGAGCAGATGTGTTGGTTCCAACAGCTAAAATCCAAAGGAATCGAGCAGATGTGTCAGCTCCAACGGCTAAAATCCAAAGGCATCGAGCAGATGTGTCAGCTCCAACGGTTAAAATCCAAAAGTACCGATCACATGCGTCGGCTCCAACGGTTAAAATCCAAAAGTACCAATCACATACCACAGTACGAACAGGTGAATCAAAAACGAATTAAATTAATAGTGCGAGTACAATTTTTTAAATGAAAAGTACAATGTTCGGAGTACTATTTATTCTTCATATCCTTAAGCTGCTCGTTCATGTATTCTACTGCAGCCGCATGCGTCGCCTTACGATCATCCGAGAAATGGGATGTATCCATCCTAAGTAGTTTTGTCAACGACTTCATAAATGACGCCTTTTCTTTGCTTTTGGCCATCCCCTGCAATTTATCAGGTACAGCAAGGGATTTGTCGGCCACACTAGTAAGCTCGGCGCTGGTTCTGCTGATGCGCTCTAGGGTCTCGTCGGACGCCGACGATGTCTGGCTCAATTTGCTCTTACCCTTCCGCTTCTGCTTTGCCGCGTCCCTCCCTTGCGGTCATGGAAGCTCGACGGGGACATCCTCATTGTTCGACGACGACGTGTGGGTACCTTCTTCGTCGAGGCGAGCCCTTTTCGAAGAATCGAAGCAGCTTCGGCACCACTTCGGTTGACCACGTACGGCATTCCACCAGTGCTCTAGGACGAATGGATGTCCAACCTCCTGCATGTACATGTCGCGTGCTTGCGACATCAACTGATCGTCTGAACGACCACTTGTGTAGGCATCCCTCAACCTACAAAAGATGCCATTGAACTGAACAATTTTTTTATTATTCTTTTGCCAATGGTCTTTGCAGTGCCTTAGGTCTCGTCTACGATTGGACGGACTGCTCGCGTTGTATTCCTCAGTGACCTTCGACCAGTACATCTCGCATTTTTGGTTGTTCCCATCGATCGGGTCGATGGAGTTATTCAACCATGCACTGATCTGGATAAAAAAATAAAAATTGTTCAAATTTTTTTTTTTCATAAAACCGGGGAAACAAATATGCGTTAACAAAATTTAATATTTAAATGAACACTTACGAGTCGCATGTCGTCCTGTTGCGACCAGAGCATTCGTTTACGTGGCGGTCCAGCGTTGTCGTCGTCCACGATCACGACAGGGGGCGTGCTCTCCGGAGTGGTGGTATCCGATGAGGGGGTCGAGCGATCATTTCTTCTCGGTACTTGCGGGGCGACATTTCTGTAGGGATGGTCGGAGCCCCGACCAAATGAGGATTTTGACCGTAAAGGCCGTAGGGGGGTTGTGCGTAAGGATGCCCGGGCGTATACTGCCCAGGATATGCATACGGATGTGGTTGGCTGTATGGAGGGGGTGGACCCAATGGTGGGTAATACATCGGGTATGGGGGGGCGAGGGTTGAAAACTAGGCGGATTTTGGCTGTTTGGCTCTTCGGTATTGGCATCATCAATATTTGGTTCGCCAAACCAATTGACATAACCGCCGGGGGGATTGTTAGCCATTGAAAAAAATTTCGGAAAATATTGCGGGAATGAGAGTGTGGAAAGTGTATGGTATGTGGTTGTGTTTGAGTGAAAATGAGGTGAAGTGTTCTCATATTTATAGTGGGAGGAACACAGAATTTTTCTAGATTTTTTGGTAATTTTTTTTGTGATTTTTTGTGAAGTTTTATGAATTTTTACACTCAAAAATGAATAAAATAAGTGCAACGGCTAGAAAATCAACGGCTAGATTTATGTGTGGTTGACAGGTGGGACCGGCTCAAAACAATTCCAACGGCTAGTTTTTCCCGCTTGCACACCAAACCGAGACTTACATGTAAGCCCTCCATTTGACCGGGCCCACGCGTCAGCGAGAATAAAAAATCCGGCCTCGGGTGCACAAAATACGCCAAACGAGCTGACCAATTTCCTCGGCTACATCCGCACCACATACCCCTTCACTGACATGTGGGCCGAAATTGAAACTGGGCCCACTTGTCAGTACGGGGTTTGCGAGGGTACGAGACGCATGCGCGCGGGGAAAGCGGGGCCCACAAAACGCGTTACCGGGCATCGCGTGATCTCCAACGCGCGGGGATTCGCGGACGAGGCGTCGGTGGGGCCCACTCGTCAGACCCTCGCGCACGCCGCTTCGCGAAGCGGTGTCTCTCTCCTCGAGCGGATTTTTTATTAATATTTCCGCGTGGGGCCGCCCGTCAGCGCTTCAATGCGGCGGCGTTGGAGACGGTCTGAGACGCACCACTTGTTAAAACAACACGGTTTAGCTTTATCAATAACATGGTTCAGATCAAATCCAATAGTATTATATGGATATAGTTTCGTCTCAACCTTTCAATGGAAATAATTCCTATTTTGAGATTGTATCTTATAGAAATGGCTTTCACTCACCTTATTGCTGAATAAAAGTTTAATAGAAAACTTTTTATGTAAAGAGTACATAAGTATTTGACAACTGTCTGATTTAAGATATGGATGACCTATATTAATTCAACCCACTAATGTTAACTCATAAATACATATTTAGATTCATCCAATCTATTTAATCAAAAATCAAATAATTACCAAAATCTTCATAAAAAATTTCCCACTAGAGCTTTTTTTTTTGGCAACTCCGGATTGGGCCGGAGGTGGAATTGTCGTGTGGCCTGAACAATATTCGACCATGTTTGGAAAACTAGTTTGGGTGAGGCCCGCCCCTCATCCGAGCCGCAAAAAAAAAAAAAAAAAAAAAAAGACTACGGCCCGCAATCTTTTTTTTTTTTTTCTGTGTCGGCGAAGGGCTCGCGCAGCCTCCGCCTTCGCCTCCCGCTCGTGACGCGACGCCGCCTTCGCCTCTCCCTCCTCCCGCGCCGCCGCCGCCTCCTCTCTCGACGCCGCTGAACCATCCTCTCACGACGCCGTCGCCCTTTTTCCGGATCTAGGTTTTCGCTTTTCTAGTCCACTCACCGCCTCCCGCCGAATCTAGGGTTTTTCCCCTTCCTCCTCCTTCTCTTTCCTAGTCCACTCAACATCCAAATCTAGGGTTTCGCTGGGTTCATCGTTATTTGATTTCTGTCTTCGCAGGTGCCCACCGACGCCGGGGAGGACGAGGTACCGAGTGGCCTCGCGCCGGTGCTGCTCTAGTCTCTCTCAAATCGGAGTAGACCAGAGCAAGAACAAAAGCGCTTGCAAATCTTGGATCCAGGTACATAGCAATCTCCAATTCCTGTGCGTGTGTTTCAGTAGATCCATGCCTGTTAATATCTTTCAGTAGATCTATCTGCATGTTAATTTGTTCTGTTCGGATCCATGGGTAGAAGGAGGTATGTGCTTGTGCTAGCATTTCAGGATGCCTTCACATTTTTTTTTCTACAGTGCTAGTGCAAGTTTCACAAAAGAAAATCAATAACAATGGTTTATCATTAGAAGAATTCATTTGTTTTCTTGACATGATTCATGTATCAAGCATCCTTGTTGGTTAAAAATTACTCATTTCAGGTGGTCAGTTCAAAAGAAATCACTGACATAGCATCTTGGAAGTTACAGATAGAACTAATTTTTATTAGGGATTCATTAGAAGAATTCATTTGTTATACTAAATTGTAAGCTGATCAGATCCATCAAGAATTTTGGGTGATATATACTTGTTTGATGGTAGCATGGTTGTTTGTAAGCTGTTAGTACTTTTTCTTGCTTGTATGCTTGTATGTGAACTCTTGGATAATTTCACAAGTAGCTATTTTGTTCTTAAATCCATGCCTTCCTGTGTTTCCGTCGTTTCAGATTTACCTTGTTGATCTAGTGTTAGTAGGGTAATAAAAATTGAGATGGTTTCTTTTGGTCTTGATCTAGTTGTACCTAGACGATCATTCTGGACTTGTATTTTAGGATATGTTTCCAGAGTACTAATTTTTTATGTACAGTCATGTGCAAGGAAGCTGCAGAAGGTGGGAAATTTGTTTGTTTTTTGTGTTTGTAGAAAGGATATTTTGGTTTTTTTTTTGTTTTGGTCAATAAGTATGGGCATTATCAGATTTGGGCCATTTGCCACTAGTGGTAGTGGGGATATGCTAACTTGTTTTGCCTCCCTTAATCTTTGTGATGCACCCAGAGATTCTTTTTGCAAGATGGGAAAAGTTGTTTGGTTATTTTTTTAGGCTTATAAGCCATAAAGTTTGAGAAATATGTTTCTCTTTGTCTAAAACATAAAATAAAAATATGTTTTAGGGAATAAATAGTAACTTGTCTAAAGGTTTTTTAGGTTCTTTTTCAAGATTCCTATATTCTTTTCCAATTCCCCAATTCTCACACTGAATTTCTCAACCCATGAACAAATTAGATGGATCTTGTTTGCAATCCATGGATAACTTAATCGATCTTTCTTGCTGAAATGATGGGAGGCGGCCTCATGGTTGCACATGAGCAGCGTTGTAGTCGTGGATGGGCCCGGGCGTCACGAAGGTGGTGTGGATGGATGTCGCGAAGGCATGTCTTGGTTGTAGATGGGCGGTGGCATAGTGAACAGGCGTCGCGTACGGGTGTCGTGGAGACATGTTGTGGTTGAGGATGAGTGGTGGTGTCGAGGAAGTATGGCCAGTGATGAGCAGTGACATCAAGGAGGCGTGGTCAGATGACGGGCAGCCACCTCGTGAGAGCCTCGTGTGGCATACTTGGCTGATAAGCCAGAGATGCTGGTCCTCATCGGCTGGCAGCTTAAGCCCCAAAGTGAATAAGCCATTGCTAAGCCAGGCCAAACATGGATATGAAACAGTACACTCCTTATCAATTTGATAAAGACACCCCCACTCACCATTTGTTACAGTCTTATTTCACAAAAAAGGGTCCTGTTCCAACATGTTAGCTATAAAAGATGTATTTTTACAAACTAAACCAATACTTTGATCACCACTCAACTTAGAAGCTTATTCAGTTTTCTCTTAATTATAGAGCTATACTACTTCAACGGGGAGAACTAAACAATTCAAACCCCGGTAAAACTGTATTTGTTCATCACCCACACTACCTGAGGATTTACATTGTACAAACACACTACTTTCTCTAATCTTTTCGCATAAACAGCAAAGTAAGATTAGCCAAGGTAGTCAGGATCGAGACTCTAGGTAGGATCGATTTTCCTCCAACAGAATCGGATCGCAGGATTGAATCGTAGAATGGTAGATCCTACCAGATTTTAAAATTATTTATATTATATATCTATCATATTCTTTTTTAATAATTTACAGCTGTTAATGATATAGTTGTAAAACAAATGGTACAACATTAGTAACACATGGTAGAAATGATACTATAAATGCTATATTTCACATGATTCACATCATCAACCATACCATACATAAATGATCTTAAGTGTCAAATAATCTAAACTCCAAATTCCAACACTGATAAGATGTTCTAAGTACCATGTCTGAGAAGTCTAGCTGGAATAGAAGAATCACACACAAAGATGATCACACAACCCCTAAATCCATGTGACCAACATAACAAAATTTCAAGCATAAGTTCTCAGACAAGTCTAGATAAGAAATAAAATAGCCATTGCATTAGTAGAAATCTTCCAAATTCTCTCCCTTATCTTTATCCATGGTAGGTGGTGCTGCACTAGAACTATCAACACATGATATGTAAGGATTTGGGTTATCATCATCTCCATGTTGGAATTCATCATTCTCTTTATGTTCATGGCCATCATTGGGGCCATTATCATCTTCATCTACATTAAAAAATCATCTAACATCATATTCTTGATCCAATCCAAGTTGATGGCTACCTACAAGAGATTAAAGCCCATATTTAATAGATAAGTATAAAGTTTGCATAAAGATTTCTAAGATAAGGTGTTCGTACATTCTTCACTTAAATTTCTTGCTACATTTTCAGCTTCTTGATCACTATTTTGCTCAATTTTTGCAAGTGTGTCTCTTCAAGCAATCCTATCGAGAACACGGAACCAATCCTTGTTTGAAGGAAGCACGGGATCCTCCATTTCTGTTATCCATTCATCATCAGATGAAACATTATTCAAGTCAAAGGATGTCTTGACTTGCCTTTTCACTTGTTTCTTAGTTTCAAATTATACGTCACGAATACTAGATCATTCATCCTTTGTTGGTGTGAGCGGTTTCTTTTTAGTGAACCTTTGTGAAACACAACATTAGTATGTCATACAAGAAACTCTAACAATTGCATTGGGAGAAAATATTTATATTCTTACCAACTCAAAAGCGCTCCAATTTCGCACATCCCGAAGAGCTACAGGTCAAACTCAAGACTAATTGCAAACCGTTGTAATTCAAGACATTCATCTCCATATGAATCCCACCAATCAAATAGTACAATAAAGAAGAGCATAATTAGAATATGAAACAATCAATTAGGTTAGATAGAAAAAAAAGAATGATGTGTTAGTGGCTTAGTTAACTTGGAGATTTTCTTCTTCTTGTTAAAATTGCAGACTCCATTGCAAACAGGCCCTTAGCATTTTTAAATAAATCAAGTTGCAAGTCTATCTTCACCATTTCATTTATATCAGGAACCATTCTTTTGAGGCATTTATATGGCTCGAGTTTCACTTTAGCACTTTTAAAATCAGGGTTGTAATGGAAATGTGGATTCAAGTTGTATGAAGCTGAATGCCAAGGCCTCTGCAGTTGTGATTCCCATCTTTCTTCAATGATATTGAGTATAGGTAGGTAGTTAGCAAACAAAAGATATCATGCACTTGTTAAAAAAAAGAAAAACAAACAAGTTTAAACAACTAAAAGTTAGAGAATTATCCGTATACCTTTTTTTCACATTGTTAAAATTCTGTTTTATCCTCTCCTTTGCACGGTCCATATTAGCATATATGAAGGGCATTGCAGGCTTTTCATCTGAATCCATCATCCGAAGAACTTTGATTAGGGGCAATGCGGCCTTCAAGCATGTAGTAACATTAGGCCAGGAACCTCGACTATCCAAAACAATAGCTTGTACTCTTTCCTTCTTGTGAAGATGCAAACCGACTAACCTTCCACTTGGTTGAGCTAAACATAGTGATCAATTCACCCTTTTTATCATGAAGACAAGCTAATGTCAAGTAAGCAATTTAGTCACTTACCATCGATTCATTGCTCTCAGGAGGCGGCGACAGATACGAAACTCCTAGGGGCGATGCCTAAGAAAGTTCTTTCTTTTTCTTTGCTCTGGTTTGTCTCTGCTTGTCTCTGCGCCGCGCGTCGTGACCGTGGTCGTTCCTTGGGTTTGTTGCGTGTGAGTTCGTGTGCTCGTCTCTCTAGTGTTGTGTTGCATTGGTGTGTTTGCTTTTTCTTGCGGTGGTTTGACAATCGGGATGGTGTTTGGTGGGAGTTCGTGATCCTAGAAGAGTCGTGTAGGCACGGGTTTTCCCGGGGATTGCGGTGGTGCTTTTGTGCTCTCTGGGTTCCACCATGGCGGTCAGCTCGCATGGCCGGCGCCACGTGCTCGAGCACTTGCTTCTCCCAATTTGCTTCTCCCTGGCCAACGATCTTGGTCGAGCTTATCATGGTTTGCTCGGCATTGGCAGCGTCGATCCTGTGGATGTCGCCATGCCTCGTCGTGTTCTCGTATTGGTTTTCTCCAGTGTTTCTGACACTCGCGGAGCCACCAAACTGCCACCTGCTACTGTCGCTCGGCTCTGCTACTTCCATCGTCACTGTTGCTGCCTTGATTCGGCTTTGGTTTGACTAGTTTTAGTTTTGGTTTTGGTCTGTTTGGGCTCGTTTGGCCCTGATTTGACCGAAACTTGTTCCTTTAATCATGGCTATAGGAATGCCTTTGATTATGGCTATTGGCTATTAACTAGTTTTTAGTTGTCTCGACTCAGTTTTCTTGCTATTTTGGATTAGGAGAGTGCCATTATTGGCTCGTCATCTGTAGGTCATTATTAGCTCGTCATCTGCAGCTTCATTTTCTACTTGTCGTGTTGGTTATTCCTCTATTATTTTGTCTGCTGCTGCAATCTTCTTCCGTTGAGCCTCTCGTCTTCAGATTTTTAATGTATCATAGTTTTCTCCTTTTTAAACTCAAGTCTAATTTCGCCTGGAGTTTGAGAGGGGGTGTGAAAAGATATCTATATATTTATTTAGGATTCTTATATAATTTTGGATAGGACTCTAGTATTGTATTTGATTAGAATTCTTCCGTATTGACTTATATGTATTTAGTTAGAATTTTTATGTGTTGGTCTATATATAGACCTATTGGTTTACAGTAATATTATTCTAGTATTTTCCTTAAATTTAACACGAATAACCTATACAATTTTTTGTTAGTAGGATCTAAACCTTGATATTTAACCAAGTAATTCGTTTGATATATCGGTTGAACTATTTATCAGCTGATCTACAGACAAGATACAACCATATAAGTTTTGACAAGGTCTTTACTCATTGGTTTTTAGTCTAGCTCGAGTCAAATATTGGATTAATATTGCTATTGAAGCAAAGGTTGCCAATGCCTAAATAGCATAACATTAGGTTTACCACTATCACTTATGTCAGCTCATAAGCGGTTTGAGCTACCGCTTTTTTAGAACACTGATAATTTCAAATGTTTGGTTAATAAAAGATGTTTGTCCTTTGATTAATACTCTCTATATCTATGAGAATATCATTTTAAAGAGCAAAATTTGTAAAAAAAAATGTCGTTCTACATTTCCTAGGTAAAACGTGATCTCATTTTATAAAAATACTCTCATAGTTGTTATTCCACCTAATCATTAATTACTTATAGGCAACCAAGTGCGAGGCAAGGATGGCCGGAAAGGCGGTTGCGACAACGGCGGCGAAGACAGCTGCTAAGTGGGCGAACGGGTACCCGTGGAGGGAGAAGTTGGACAAGTACAGAGGGGAGTTGCTGAAGGGGGTGTGGGGGTACTGGGAGCTGGGTGTCTGGAAGCCCCTTTCCCTCAGTGCCCGCAAGCGTGCGCGCCTCCGCAAGGAGGTCCTACTCGCCGGCGAGGATTGGTCCTACGATCCCGCCAAAGGGGAGATGAGGACTAAGCGCAAAGGCCACAAGGTCGACCGCATTGCCGCCGAGAAGTAAGCATTCTGGTGCAGTGTCACCTTTTCTCTTCTTTTGTTCTTGTTTCTGAACTTTCTTGGTTTTGTAGGCGTGCGAACACTGCTGAGCTGATGAAGAAGATGCCACAAATGCTCCTCGACTATAAGGTTTCGTTTCTCATATTTGATCTTTACTCTAGTACTTTCGTTGCACCGTACACCACTATTACACATGTGATGTTTGCAGAGGTGTTTGGACTTGAATTTAATGGGCTACCTGGCAATTCATGTTCTGAACCATTTCATCTTTTTCTTCAGTTCTTTGGACTGCTGATATTAGTGCTTAGATGTAATATTTTGTTCATTAGTGTGCAATTGATGTAGGTAAATTGGAGTATTTAACCTCAAGTTTTTCCTTTGTTGAAAGCTACCTCTAGTTTCTGCTTTAAAAGCTAGATTCACCTGCTGCTCTTATCCATGTTTTTCCTAAAAGAATCACATGGTTCTTGCATAAATATTATGTCTAATAATACCAGATGATAGCTGATGGAGAAAAACATGGAAAGACACATTTGATTAGTCTGAACACTGTTTTTTTTTTTGGGAAGGTCCATTTTGGTGTAGTTTAGGGGACTGGTTGGTTAGGCTTAGGCTTGAGCACTAAAAAAGCAAGCTTCTTTATTGTTCAAGAGGGCAGCTTATGATAATCTCCGAGAGTTATTTGATATCATTCTGGTTCAACAACTAGCTTATGTTGAAATGATGCCAAATTGAGTGCGAAATCTTTTTATCTTGCCTAGGTAAGTTACAGGAAGTTGGGTTCTTGGGCATCAGCTTCTTAGGGTTCTTTTTTTTTTATTTTTAACCTTAGGCTTCTAATATTCGTAACTAGCGAAACTTTCAGGTGTTTGCGCATTATTCTTTACTTATCGACATAGCATACTAATAGCTCTACTTGAGAAATCTGTTTGCAAATTGCATGTTGTTGTCATACTGAGTGCTACTCAAACCTCTGTGATCCATTTTGTTTTTGTGTTGCTTAATACAGATGCGCCATATGTGTATGGCTATACATTTTGTTTGTTACTTAGCCATTCAATGAAAGTGTAGCCTGCCTTAAAAGATGAAGATATGGTCTAAGCCTTTGTTCTTGTGTGCTTAAATCTTTCCATCAGAAACGTAGATGGGAGAAAAAGATGAAAGAAGAGGAGGGGGTAAAGAGCTGAGGTGAAGCTGTTATCGTAGGATGCTGCTCTTCTTAAATAAGACTGAAGTTGGATACAGGAGGCTGAGGCTTATATAGGATTGTCATATTGTAAGCTCATTTTTGGGTTAAATATTTCAAATGCGTTACTGGCTTCCTGCTATTCTGGTGTGCGTCGTGCACAATGTGGATGCAAAATTCTGATTTGATATTTTCCAGCACTTCGGTCAGTGCATCATGAATCTAGCAATATTTCAATTTCCATGCAATGCGATTCCTTTGCTGAAAGTTTGGGACAATTATTTGTGGATACATCTTTGGTAATTACTAATAACTGTATCATGTTCTATTGTCCGTCCTACTTCCTACTATACCAGTAGTGGAATAGCACGTTAAAATAAATCAATCGTTAGAAAGCCTAAATCTTGTATAATATAGGTCCATCAAAGCCCCAGCTACGCCATAAAAGGCCAATTATCTGATGGCGGCTCATGGGCCCCAAGTGCAGCCGATAAACGTCAGCCTAATGACAGCCCATTTGCGTAAAGATATCGGGCTGGCATGTCATGCTGACACCCGACACGCACTCGCTCGCTCTCTCAGACGCTCGAAGAAGACATTGGATAAAATATTTATTAGACATTGTTTATGTGTTTTAGCTTGAGTTTGTGGGTGTAAAAGAGTTATTTTAAATAAAGTCAAATCTTTTGATCTTGTGATAATGATATTTGTAGTAAGTATTTTAGATTATAGTGGTATGAGATTAATTTTTTTTATGATATTTTTTGAAATCCATTTTCCCCCATGTTATAGAACGAAAAATTCTTAAAAAATATAACCTATGGAGCTAAGTGCAGATTGATGAATATTAATCCACCAGTGTGTGGTTCAGTATTTAGAACTTGCTCGGAGTTGAATCTTTTGCTTGTATCCTGTACCTGCTTGTGCAAGAATAGGAAGACTTGCGGCTTGTTTAGTTTGGTAGCATTTTAAACTTATCTTCGATAATAACATTGTCTTCCGAAAAAGAAAAAAAAAAGAAAATACCCGCACGGCATTCGATGTAGTGGCTCTGTTTTTCTGTTTTTATGAGATATAATTTAGATTGAAAACAAGAGTACTTGTTGCGAAAGAAAGAAATAGAAGTTTACTTCAAGATTAGTGTTAACACACAGTAAAATCTAAGAAAGGGTCTAAAAAGAGTTTAGGACCTCTCCCCGTCAAATTTTTCCCATCCATCAGGCATGCACTTCGTAAATTGTACATGTTAATTTGTATTGTCTTTGTATATTCTTCATAAATTGTACACGTTATGTTTTTTTTTTATATTCATTTCTTTTAATCCGAATATCTAATTATCTGATTGCCGTTGTATTTCTCTTGACAAGAACTTCTAAACTAGTTTAATATTCAATATGTTTCTTGATCACTTAATAGCATATGAAAATTAACACACGAAATACAGTGGAATATCAAAGTGAGAAATCATATTTATCATAATAAGTTAGTTGTAAATATATCGAGTAAAATGTGTATATAAATAAAGTATAAATTTAGCAATTCAAGTACCTGTCAAGAGACCTGATGATTGCCACAGTTCTCTCCCATCTAGATTTGGTCAAAATATGTGCCAAGCCAAATTATAAAAAATCGATTCTTGTGTGTGGAGCAAGTAGAAAGTTTCTTGTGATGCTGAATGTTTCTAGGAGCTAATAAGTTATCACAAGAAATAAGTAACCATCAGATTGGGTGCATGAATGATGCACATAAAAGTCTATACATACGAAACGTTTCCTTAAAATTTTAGAACAACTTTAAGAGGTGTTTGGAAAGGAGTAAAAAAATAATTTTGTACGATTTGGGAACCATGAGACCATAACAAATAATCCTATGAAAAATTCCTATGTTACGGTGCTTTCTTAAAATTAGTCTTTTTCATAGAAACATTAGAGGAAAATAGAAAAGAGGTCTAGCATCATGATAATTTTTTTAGGGACATTTGAGACAAAACGTGCACGTATTTCTTTCGAAAATTTATGTTTTTTAAATCACCCAAACACTTTTTTTTAACAAATCCTATTTTTTAAGACTCCAATAAATTCAGCTTGACTGGCCATTTAATTCCTGAGGTTTTTTTTTGTTTTTTAATTTAATGCCTTCCAAGCACATGTTGTTTTAGTAGGTAACAAGTTTTCCAGATAACAATTATGGAGAGTTTTAACGCTAATTAATTATGTCCACAATACTAAATTACTTTTTTTAAGAATAAAAGAGAAGTGGAATTCAACTAAAGAGTTGGAGAAAGGAGTTGATTATTCTTGAAAAATTCCTCTTTCCTTACAATGTTTTCGATTGCAACTGTGAACATGGGGGGGGCATTGGCTATGTATGGGGCACTTACTAATCACTCAAAGATCTCTATGCAGACCCACACCAAAGATATACTATCGATCTTTTTCTTAGGTAAACTGAAGTTATAATCTGTGACAAAACATGAACAGCGAGACACATCAATTCAAGACAGTAATGTAGTGCAAAATTCATCCATGGTTGCAGAACTGAGTAAAGAAATGTAGATGCTTGCATAAAAAAAGTACAAAGAAGAGTGCACCAGATTTATATATTTATTGAACAAAGAAATGTAGACACCCGCATAAAAAAAATGTTATATAAATTTGGACCACCATCAGAGAGGGAAAAAGACATTAACAATAAGAGACCTCTCTCCAGCCAACCGATAGCGCGCCTGCAGAGCAAGGCAAGCTGACAGCAATCCTTGATGAGGACATCAGTGATCAACTAGCTAATGAGCAGCAACCAGTTTTTACCAAATCAACATATCAAGATCCTATAACGAGGAGAAGGCAACAAGAACTCAACTCCCAGGTATATTGATGATAATATGGCTACGGGAGAAGAATCAAGTGGAGGAGAAAGATATTTTTGGAGTTTGTTTAGTTTTACAATAATTCCTGAAAAAACAGATTCTTGCATCAAATCAAGAACCAATCTTTATGGTCAAGAACTGATAGATCATCAAATAAGCTTTCCATGAAGCTATAGAACACAAAAATTGGAGTTCAATTACACCCTGTGGAGCCAACACAAGTTTAATGTGTTTTTCTGCACAATCTGCAAAGATATGGCTCTAGCGAATTCATCTTTGATCCAACCAAGGAGATGTTTCTTTTTGTTTGAAAGTAGACTTGATATGGAATCCAACAAATTAAGAATCATGCAAATTGGTCAAGGTTTGGTGAGTCAAATACTCATGGAAAGATGATTGCACAAAACTGATGCTATATTTGGAAGGTGAAACCGACTTTGACCAAGTCAAGACAGTTATAACTAACTCCAGAAAAATTTCAACTCATCCCATCTGTCATCCCCACGTGGAGAAGCTTTTCTTTGAAGTTTTTTTATTGTTCAAAGCCATGTGTCAAAATCAAACTAGATTCGTTTAGATATATTCCTGCAGCAATCATACTTGGAATAGAACTCTATATTTAATTGTTTTAGAATGTTTCTTACTGAGATACAACATGTGCTCGAGTTTGAGCCTTTCCTATGCCTGTATAAACCCTTACCATGTGTCTGGGCATGGGGGCTGATGCTTTAGAATCAATAAAATTTTGTGTTAGCTGCTGCTACATAGCTTTCAAACAATTAGATTGAGATCTGAATTGTTCTTCGCATGTTCTTTCTGTTCTTGCAAGGCTGCTTGGTTTGAAGGCCCAGAAACATTGTTTCTTTGACTTTCCCCTTGCTGGTGCTCTCAGATCAAGGTTTGAGTTGTGCCGGTAAGTTTCAACGGATTAGTGTTTGGTTAATTACTTAATCTCTGCAGGTTTTGTGCACAAGACAAGATTGGCAGTTAGTATTAACAGGACATTGCCTAGTTATCGTACAAAGATAGATAGGATATCCAGCGAAGATCGGACCAACATCGAGAAACCATCAACCTCCTTGCTGGTTTCACATCAATCCTTAACACTGTTGTGGAGCCACTGACACCTTCAGTACTCGGGCCGCGTCAACACGGGACAAACAGCACTAAGAGGTCGAAAGAAGCAAAGGATTTCTCAATCAGGAGGAGTGCACTTTTGGCAGCTAAATATGGGGGTCGTCAAACTGGATCGGTACAGAAGGCACAAGCGATAATCATGAAGAAACTGGGGATGATAAGCCAGGAAAAAGACATATGGATGCTGAAGCAGTGCAAAGCTACATTCAATTGTTCAAAGAGCCTCTGTCTACGATCGCTGCTCTCTCTATGCGGGTTAACCTTGCATGAGGACGGCGCCGGAGAAAATGCTGTGGAAGATAGCAGCGGATGTGTAGTGCCAGTTCTGTAGCTTGTGCTACTCCGCCTGGGTCATCTAACAGCTAGTTATGTCTTGTAATATTATGTGTTCGAATGTGCGAGGCCTTAACAGCCCGGCTCGTCGTAGTATCGTTAGAGAAGTTCTTTCATCAGCTCATGTCTGAGTTATATGTCTCCAGGAGACTAATTTGAATGTCACCGCTCGACCGCACCATCGCTCCACAGCTGCCTCGCCACCGCTCGGGGCGCCACTCCACCATGCCGACGCTCCACTGTGTCATCGCTCGAACGCGCCGCTTGGGATGCCGCGCAGGAGCTTCATGAGCCAACAAACCACCACGGCCGTGCTGTAGCTTGCAGCCGGTCACCCTCGTCGAGCGGGGCTCGGGTGCTTTTTGAAAACTTAAAAACTGTGCCCTTTCCCCAAAATTTTCACTAGCCTGTGCACGGATCTCAAGATGATGTTGGACACGGTTTAAATTAATGTAGTGCAAACATGTATGTATGAAAAGTATTTATCCAAGTACTCATGCATATTCCAATATTTTTTTTAAAAAAAACTTATAGAAAAAAATACAAACCACCAATCTAACCCAGTCTAAGAATAATTGCAGAAATATATCAGCCGCGTTGGGCATAGTTATCAATTTCATCGGCAGCCATTCCAGTTTGGCTGTTAGAATGGAACATTCTGCAATCGGTCCATTCCAGTATTTTGTTATGATTATTAAGAATAAGAATAAAAAATATACAATTTACTGTATACATATGAGATTTTGCATATCATTCTTTCTTCTATTATTGACTCGCAATCAAGACTCTTGGTTGAGCTGCATCATCAACGCATACAAAACTGTTGGATCATCCTCCTTTAAAAATATAACCGTATGATATTATAATTCCCTCTAACAGTTATTGTTCCTCACAATCAAGAGCAGGCGCCTCTCACTCGGGGGCCGATCTAGAAATCTAAAGATGGAGGCACAAATTATATGGTAAAGTTTCTAGTGAATTGCTATGACGGTAGTGGTGTAGTGCATCCATCAAGTGTGTTTGCAACGACAATGATATTGAGTTTACCATTACAAAAGAAATGATATAAAATATAATTGATCTCAAGATTTTCAAATTATTTAAATAAAGTAGATTTAACATATCATTCGTTATTTTATTATCGACTTGCAACCAAAACTCCTAGTTGAGCCACATCTTCAACAAATACAAAGCTGTTTGATCATCCTACTAGTCATATGATATTCTAATTTCCTCTATCAATTATTATTCCTCGCAACTAAGAGTGGGCGCCTCTCCCTCAGGGGCATATCTAGAAATCTAAAGGTGGTATACGAACCATATAATAAAATTTTTAGCCAGTTGTCGACAATTTCTTTTCCTCTACAATTGCTCACTTCATTTCAAATAAAAAGATGGATCCAAAACCAAAATCAGTAACAGAGTGCCAGAAGCACTCAATTTGGAGAAAATGGAAGAATGCAATTGAACTACACTAACAAAATAAAAGAAAATTTTTCAAACTAGTAGTTTGAATACCACAAGATGTTATCCATGTTGTATACAAATAGGTTTATATAAGAAAAAAAATGAGAAAAATGAGATGGTGTGATATAAAGTGAGATTTGGAGTTCACCCAGAGACCCAGTATTGATTTTGAGCAAACTTATTTTTCCATTATGGATGGAATATATATATATATATATATATATATATATATATATATATATATATATATATATATATATATATATATATATATATGTATGTATATAAAGTCTCTAAGAACTCGAAATCCCTCACATGAAACAAAATTGCAACACATATAGTATCAAATTGCAAAGGTCGCTATACTGCCTGAAACAGTCGGATAAAATATGGTACAATTGACTAAGTAAATTTCTCCTGAAGAAATGATATGTTAATACCAACATTTATCCTTGCGTGTTCATAAAGAAGTCGTAAATGGCTTATGCCTAATTTCATTATACATTGATGACATAAAGAAGTCGTAAATTGAGGAAGTAAAATCATACATAAAGGCGGAGTTCAAAAATCAAAATGAAAGATTTGGGTAAAACCAAATATTGCCTCGGCATACTGATCGAGCACCTCTTTGAAAGAATATTTATTTGCTAGTCCACCTACCTGAAGATGGTTCTAGAGAGGTTCAATATGAATAAATCTTATCCTTTTAGTACATCAATGATTGTACAATCCTTGGAAGTAGACAAAGATCCATTCAGAATAAAAGAAAGCAATGAAAAAAATCTTGAAACTAGAAGTTCCTTATTTGAGTGCCATAAAAGCATTGTTGTATCTCGCGAATTGCACCAGACCTAATATTGCATTTGTAGTAAATTTTCTAACAAGATACATTTCATCTCTAATCAGAAGACAGTGGAATGACGTCAAACATATTCTCAAGTATTTTCAAGGTACAAAGGTTATTGGTTTATAATATCAGAAAAATCATGAGATGACATTGGTGGGCTGTAACACCCTGGTTTTGGGGGTGAAAAGTTTTTGCATAAAAATCCTGCATGCATGTATCTCTGTAGTTGTAGCCAGATCAGCTGAACCCTAATCTCTCTCAAACCTTAAAAATCTCCAAATCTATTCTCTAGATCCAGATTAAGATCTGCCCATCCAGATTTGACCTACCAGTTACCCTGAAGATAAAAGTCTTCAGGAGCCAGATCGAATTCTGACTCTAACTCCCAGTATCTAAGTCTCTTTCTATTTTCGAAAACAGGAAATTCAGATATACCCTAAGTACCCCAGTTTCCAGATAACTGAGTTATCATGATTTACCCCTATCCAGACTCAAGTATCTTTTGGAATATGTTCCTAGATATATCCTCAACTTACTCCAAAAAGTTGGGAACCAGATTGTTTCATCTAAGCACTTTTCGCATATTAGTCCAAATTTTACTGCGAATAAGTCCTTTTCTATTTACCTGGAAGCCTGAAAAGGCTAAAATCCACAAATCAACTCCAACTCCAGAATTTCTTCTGGGAACACCTCCCAAATGCTATTTGATACATATTTCCCTTCTGATCAGACTTCAAAATCTCACTCCAATTACCAGAATTCGAGATCGACAAAATCCAGATCTATTTTACACTAATTCTACCCTATTTTCAAAAATAGGTGAAATCCCTCAAATCTTATCAAACTTTCTCCAAATTTGAGCTAAATGAGTATTAATAGAAATATTATACTCAGCCATGAAATCAAATCCCAAATTAAACCTCTCTAAACCCAGATTTGCAATTCAGTCCAAAGCCAAATCAAAAACTCTCACAATTCAGTCCCTGGTTCGACCACGGGCTGCTGTTCACGACCAGTGCAACTCAAACCGACCAGATTGGCTATTTCGACTTTGACCAGGCCTGTTCAATCGACCACATCTTCGGCCTTCAACCGAAGCAACAAAATTTGACCAGAGCTTGTGCCATCGACCTCTACCACAGCTCTCAACTCCCTTCTCATGCGACCACGAGCACGGGAGCTTCGACCTTGAGCACGCTCTGTTGCTGCTTCAAGCTTCGACCACCTGCCGAACAGTGCCACGTGTGTGTACTGTTGGCCACTGTGGATCTTCTCCAGCGTGAATCACGGCCAGTTGATTTCTTCCCGTTGCACGCCACCAGCAACGGTCGACACAGGAACTTTGTGCCACGTGGAGACCTCGCCACGCCCAGCCATCAGTTCGCCATCAGTTCGCTGCAACTCCAGCTGCAAAAGCCCTCACGGCCGTTGGCATCCTGTCATTCCATCACCAGCACGCCGTGAAGTCGCAATCCAGTCACTTCCTTGCCGGCTTCAACTCCCCGTGCACATCTAGCCGTTGAAGAACCTCCAGCTTTGCCTATTTATACCCCCGAGACTTAGCCAACTTCACCACACAGCAAAAACACCAGAAAACCAGCAAGATCACTGTGCCTTCTTCTTCTCCGGTGAGCAGCAAAGAGGGAGCACGGTGCCAAGCTTCTCCACTGCCTCCTTCTTCAATCCAACAACCCCAGTGAGCTTCTCTCATCTCCCTCATACTTCTCAAGCTTGGAATTTAGTTTAAATGTCTTCAGTCGCCGGCGATTTCAGTTTTACTCCAGTAGCTCCGGTGAGCAATTAATCCTCAACCAGATAGATTCAACCTTCGAGAGCTAGTAATCAAATATGCTCAATAGATCTTACTTAACATCCCTAGGCAACCAAAATCGACAGAATTGCTGAAATATGAAAACCCCAATTTGCAGCTTTGCATGTTCACTGTGCTTGCTGATTAATCTTCTCTGTTCGGTAATCTGTTAATCCAACTTCACCAGTGCATTTCTAGTACCCTAAGGACCATACACAAGCAAGGAATCGAGTTCATTTGCCCTAAATCGAAAACCCCCACTTTCCATGTCTTCTTCTCCTGCTCCGGTCGCCGGGCTTCGATCCTGGCTGATCCAGCTCCAGCCACTTCGGCATATAGATGTTTTTCACCCTCCTGAACATTTTTGTCTACTATCACGACTTCTAATTCGGCCTAGAACAGAAGTTATAGCTATGCCCTAGTTGCTGTACTGTTCATATTGCAGGTGCTCTAGGCCAGTCAACTTCATCGCCGGTTTTCATCACTTTCTGGCCATCTCCTGCCCAAGATCCTGTTGAGTCAATTATTCCTGTTATAAATTCCTAACTACCAGACAAAGTGGTGCATCATTTGGAGCCCTAGATCAAAAGTTATGGCAAACCCTAGTTCCTGACTGCGTCAACTCTATGCCAAACTATGCCAGCCAGTGGCATTAGCCCTGTTCACCCACTTCTGGTCATGCAAAACAAAAACTACTTTGTCAAATAGTTGCCTCACTACTTTTTGCACCATATGCTTGAATCAAAACCCATTTTGGCCACTGGGAACTATTCAAACCATGTCAATGCCATTCTTGGGCATTGTCAGCCCTTGTCAGCCAGTGGCATTGAGCCTTTTCACCTACTTCCAGCCATGAATTCTGAACATAACTTTGTCCCTTAGACTCCTGATGTTGTGATCTACATTTTATTCTACTGTCACAACTTGAGTTGAGCCCTCTATCATTCATCGACCCTATGTCGATGCCTTGAACCGAATGTCGACCTAAAAACGTTCGCTGTTTTTGAGAGAACCAGTCACAACCTTGATATTATTCTGATGTTTTGAGACATTTGGAACCTTGTAAACCTTTGACAACTAATCTTAACTCTGGTTTCCATAGTTAACCCTAATTGCTTCCCAAAACCCCAAATCTTGTATCGCCGGGACGCTTTCACCTTGCATTATCGCATATAGTGGATTAGTAAGAGTAGGATTGATTGTAATGCCTGTTTGCTTGTTTGATCCTTGTTCAGAGCAAGAGTTCGAGTTCGAAGACTTCGTCGCAGACCCGACATCAACTGCTGTTTCTTACGACGCGGAAGGCAAGTCATATTCTTGAACATCTTGAACCTATATTTTATGAATTGCTAAGAATATACCTTGATTATAAAATAGTATTGCATGTGTTGAGAAAAGAGATGAAATGGCAGCGTCAGGCTGATTGCCTGTGGAAAAATGAATTGATTGGTAGAGAGCCATAACTAGTATATGTATATATTTTATATTCATGAAATAAAACCCCTAGCCGTGACCAGTATTTTTGTATGGAATGGTGAAAGCACTGGAGGTGCTTGGTCGCACAGGATGTGCCAGCACTGGAAGTGCATGGATTGTGGTATGATCTGGTCACTGGCATATAAGGACCTAGAATCTTGTGTTGTGCGTCTAGTGGCATGATTAACGTGTCGATCGCAAGCTTGGTATGGGACAGGCCTGAACAAGTAGTATGTGGATCACACATGGAACCCCTATATGACAAACTCACGATTTACACGGGGTGCGCTCCAACACATATCACAGGATGTGATAATGCACGTTGACCCTGAGGGGAAGATGCCAATTTAGTGGGGGTTGTGTAACCCTGCCACAACTGTGGTTTGCGTGAAGAAACCCACGGGGTCTGGGGTGAACTGTGTGTGAAACATGACAAAAGTTCTTGTTATCTCCACCTTGCCACTCATAGTATGAAGTGAGTCAGGGGTCCAATCCTTATGATAGGAAGGGCATGAAAGTGGATATATCTTGCGGGTAAATTGGTACCCCTCTGCAGAGTTAAAAACGTATTCGAATACTTCGTGCTCCCGAGTTTTAGGAGTATGCCGCGGTGGATTAAATCCACGGGGTGTGACACAAGTATTGTTTTATAAATTACAATTTGTTAAGTCAAGATTACCCAAATGACATGTGTTGTCATGATAAGGGGTGCTATCGTGGGCTGTCATGTGTTGACGTGTCGCGGTAGTACCATAATCTAGTGATCATATAATAGCTAAGAGGCACGTAGATTGTGCCCTAAATATATGAAATGCTGCCATGAGCATGAGATTTGAAAAGCTTGGAAGAAAAGTATTTTTGGAAAAACCTCTTACCTCTTTTCCCTCAATAGCATAGGATCATATCATCTCTACTATACGTATCTCTACTCTTACCTATGACTTGCTGAGCACGTAAGTGCTCATCCTTGCAACCTTTCAGCAATAGATGGAGTGCTTCATGACCAAGACGAAGGCTTGAAAGATTTTGTGGATCCAGAAGGAGGAGAGCCAATTCTGCCAGATCATTGATGTGTGTTGTTCTGCTGTCAACTTCTTACGACTGTGGGGGTTTCGCCTAGCTTGCGCCGAGTAGTTGTCTTTTTGTTTTAATTAGACCATTTGTGCCGTAAAGGCATTGTATTACTCTTTTATTGTACCCGGCCAGCAGGCCATACTGTTTATGAATAATGTTTTGTAAGTTACTCTGCTGCAATAAACTCCTGTGCTTGACTTATCCTGGAAAGTCAGTGGTATGTATGTATGAGGTCAGCTGCAGTGAGCTAGGTCTCCACGGGAGTAGTCATGGTACCCTGTGCGGGGCGCGACATGGGCTGTTCAGACGCTAGCTATTTATCTGATCCTACTGTCCAAAGTCCCAGACTAGTTGTGTCGAGGGATTGCCTCGGCAAGTGAATTTGTTTGTTCAATTGTAGGACACACGCGTGCTGATCCGGGCAGTTCGGGAGCCAAAGAGAGGGTAAAAATGTGACATAAGGTGTTTTTACAAGTTTAGGCGGAGTAGATCCAACCATACTTTCTGGGGCACTGTCCCGGAGCTTTATAGAGGAGCCAAATGATCTAGGAGTACTGTGACTATACTGTGAAGATGTTATAATGATAATTGAGCGCAGAGCAAGGAAGCCGGTCTTTTGCCAGGCGCGAGAAGTGAATTACACGGGTGTTGGAACACATAGACTCTATTCTCGAGTGTTAGAATTGTACTATGTATCTTCCTACTTTCTTTGGGTCCTCCTTCTCTCTCTCTCCACCAGTTCCTTACTTAAAGCCCCTCAAAGCCGGTTAATTCTCCTGAGATATCGGGATGTCGCTGAGTAACCGCAGGACAGTTATGATTTGAGCGCCAGATCCTGAGATAATCGTTTCGAGCCTTATTTGCAGAGAGATCATGGGTTTTTTTAATACTATTGTCCTTCGCTGACAGGTGGGTCCATGACATCAGAGACTTGATAGATGCTTCTCGATTGAATTCTTGTGACATGTACGGCGACGAGGCCTCCTTACTACAGCAACTGTGTGTGCTAGATCTTTATCACGTGTACGGTTGTGTTTTTATCTATGGTCGTATATTCATGTCTTAGAGGTCTATCAAATAGATATTTGTGGAAATTTCTACAAACTACTCAAAGATAATTGCATTATATGAATCATCATGTGAATGTGTATGATTGAAAAGATTGATATGTCATATCAGTAGTCATGTGACATTGCAACTAAAATTACCCTCACAGTCCTATATAAGGACAATACTGCTTGTGTTGTACAAATAAGTAGTAGATATATTAATAATAATATTACAAATATATTGCTCTCAAATTTTTTTATCATCATAATCTCCAAAAGAGTGGTGAGATAAATCTCCAAAAAACTAGATTTAGTGATAACCAGACAAATTTGTTCACTAAATCTCGACCTACGTCTATTTTTGAAAAATATGTCTATTGCATCGTAATGTGTAAGCTGGGAAGATTGTTGTATTCAGGGGAGCAAATATGAAGAAACAACTATGAGTTTTTAAACCATAAAGTCTTCGCTTAGATTAGACTTTGAAAATTCTAACTTAGATTAGACTTTGAAAGTCTTCACATAATTTTTACTACTCAACATATATAAAATTATTGAGATCCCAAAGATCAATACAATTAGATTATGAAGATCCATGTTGTATTTTTTTTTTTCTGAATTAAGTTTTTCCCATTGAATTTTCTTGATTGAAGATTTTTAATGAAAATGCATATGCAATACAAATAAGATATATATTAAATACTTTTTTTCCGACTTTTTTTTTTACTGAGTTTTTCGGCAAAGTGCTTAATAAGGCATATACATGTCATGGTAATATTCAAGTGAGTGTTGTAAAAGGATATTTGTGGATATTATTGGAACTGTCCCTAGAATAATCCTAGTTTTCATCTATATAAAATCTTGTACTTTGTAAAGAGAGATCAATCAATAAAGAATGTTCATTTACTGTTCTTTTTATTTTGTTTCTCTATTTGTGATTGTTTGTAGATTGATTGTGCCCCATCAGCAATGCGATGACTCTACAATTTACAACATTGTCTAAATTTTTTCTTTTGTCAATTATGGGCTTAACTAACTTCGTAACAGGGGTATATGGTAAGATATTTCAGTTTGACAATCTTTAGGTTATTGCATGCTAAGTGTTTTTGGCAAGTGACTTTCTTGATAACAATGGAATGTTGACAATTTTAAGAATTGTTAGACTCATTTCCGAATTTTAACAAACTTTTTCTATTGGCAGGTTTTGGTGGTCTAATGGAAGGTTTTAAATTGCTTTTGAAGAACCACCATCACACAGAGCTGTTACTAAGAAAAATGTTCTACATGTGCCTTTAGACTGGTTATTTATAAATCCAATTGCAGAGGAAGAATTCAAAAATAAGGTCATTTTAGGATGTCCAATATGCAATTATGCAGTCCACTGAACTCAATAGAAAATTGACAGACCTTGGAATTTCATAGAAAAAAGAAGAGTTGAAAGAACTATCATTTCCTTTAATCAAAAGAATGAAGCCATTCTTTTCTTTTGGCAGTAGAATACACATGATCCTAAATACAATACAGAATCACAACAAAAAGAAAAAAAAAGGGGGGATTGAATAGGAAATGTTGTGCAAGGGACCTCATCTTCTGGCTTGTCAGTGGACACTAGAAGGATGTCAATATAAACATGAGGGTGGACATAGAGACCTTTTACTCTGATACTGTAGTGTAACAACATGCTGTAACAACATAAGCTGCAAAATACAACATGGTGACTTAAGATACGTTTATCCTGAACATATACAGCAGGGAACCATCATGCTAATCAAATTCATTGACTGAAACTGGATGAAAAATGACTCATGATGCCAGGATTGGTGGCATAGTTGCTATCTCTACCAAGGTTTTGTGCAGTGCTTGTGGCTTTGAGAAGAAAGGTGCATGATCTGATCCTTTCAACCGCAAAACCTTTTCTGGTGGGTTAGATCCACACATGCTCTGCTGAAGTGAGAGAGATATTGCATTGTCCTCTGTCGTCTCTATATAGAATCGCCGGACTGATCCGTAGTTCTTATCTGTTAGCACAAGTTTCTCCAGCACTGGAGCAAAGGGGATAGGCCTCATAGACACTGAAGCCAAGGATACATCCTTCAAGAACAAAAGGAGGGAGTATGAGCTTTTGAAACTATGATTTTCCAGTTTGCTTGGAGATAATTGGGCATAACATACCTTGGAAGGACTTTGGTTGAACAATAGATCTTTAAGCAAAGCCTTGTCGATATTGATAGTGGTGGGAGGGCGGTCCTTGCCATTGGAATATACAAATACCTGTGCCTTTTGGAGCAAATCGTTTGTATCCATCTGCAGTGTATAGGATAGGATGGTCAAGCCATCAAGGAATCATCATTAGCACTAAACTCTCAACCACATTTCCATGTCTCCTATTTGCGTATCCTTTCTATCAGAAATAAAGAATGAGATATTAACAGGACAATAACATGATTCATATTAAGGCAAGTTTGAAGATCTATGATCTCTCAATTTGCATAGAGTGCAACGTTTCAGTTTTTTTTTTCCATTGTTTTAACTTTATTAATGCAATGATAGGAATCAACCTGTTGCTGAAACATGTCAAGAGCACTATGGCCATTTGCCAGCATTGCTGCACAAAGGAAAACAGCTTTGGCGACTTTTGATGGGAACATTTCCATTGCATAGGATATACAAGCACCACCCAAATCATGTCCAACCAAAATCACCTGCATAAGAACAAAGATATCAAAACGTGTATGGCTGAGAAGAAAGTATGCATAACAACACCACATTAACAGGGATTTTTGAGGTAAATTTGCACTTGCCAGTAAAATATTCCTGGAAAAATTACCATTTTGAATGCAGGCCAATAGAAAATCATTTTTGTTCAGGAATTTCATACAATGCCTTAACACCTCAACATGCGACCAAAAATATGTACAACAAGAAATTATGAAGGTATAGATGAAACCTTTTCTGAATCACCAAGGCTTTCAAGATAAGACGTAAGTGGCTTGGCATACTCTGAAAGACTGCTAATCTTGTTGGTATCATAAGAATGAATACCTGAACCCGTAAGGTCAATAGCATTCACTTTGAACCCACTATCTTCAAGGAGTGATATTGTTTTGTACCAACACCAAGCACCAAAACCGCCTCCATGAACAAGAACAATAGTTTTGGTTTCCAAATCTTTAGTGTTCAAGTCCTGTATGACAAAGCAAATAAATGGGTCAAAATGACAATGGCCATATGATATTATAACCAAAATTAGAGCACCATGCACTTAGACAACTATTAGTCAAGCATATAGCAATACCAACTAGAAGTTTAGAATATCTATTACTCGCAAGCAACTGGCTATAGTAAATCGCTAAAGCGTGAAACTATGAGAACCACATTCATCAAATCTTTTGAAGTACTCACCGAAAACTAAGTCATAGAATCATCTAACCCAGCAACATGCATGAACAGAAGAAACTAAAAAGGAAAATTGGACAACCCTCACAATTGGGCACGCAGTGATTTTTGCTTATATCGCAAGGACACAACATTACATTGTATAGAACAGTGAAAGTATGCTGCACAAAAGAGCACAAAATGTTCAAAGTCAACAAAATCCAATGATAACCAAATGCTTGGAGATTTACGAATTTTTAATAAAGACGGCACAAAATGGTAAAAGTAGACATCAACCTTCCTTATGGTTTAGCTCCTAACGTCCATAACATCGTTTGACCAATGGTCCATAAAACTCAGATAACTATGGGAATTGCCATTTGCTCATAAGCATTATAAAACAGAAAAAAAGAATAATGAACAGTCAAACAACATGCTTGTTCCGCATCCCATTGCCAATACAACATGCACCCAACAACAGACTGGTCGCATTGGAAAGGTCAAGCCCAAACTTCCCAATCCATCAGGGTTTGCCAACTGGCTGTTATCTCCATACTGGTTGGTCAACATACTGTTTGCTGGTCGAAAACGGGTTTAGAATCTTTACTTAGTTAATGATCAGTAATGCAAGTATATCAGTCAATGCACGCTATTATTAGCTACGGCCCACTGCCGCTGCCAGTAATGTTGTAAAAAACCCTGGTACCAACAGAACTAGTAAACACAAATGAATCAAAACTGAAATAATTTCCAGTTAAGAATTTCACTAAAAGATCATTGCCTTAAAGGCAACAAGCCATCAATTTCAACTGTCTCCCACCCATGAAGAATAGTTTCTGAGATAGACTGGTACCAAACAACCATGACAATTCACGTCCATCACCCACACAACCGATGTTTCCAAGAAGCCCTGGTCATTACCAAATTAAATCTTTCTGCTGTCATCCACCCATTTGTTCATATGGCATGAGAGTTCTTCATAGGTTTGTGCCCATTAAGGGGAAAATTAGCTGGGAACACAGCAAAAATAGAATTTGGCTATAGGACAATAGATGTGAGACAGCAACAAATTTCCAAATGTCAATGAGTCAGTCCAGGGTCCACATGTCAATGAGGCAGCAATATCCAATAGTTAAACACAAAATTTTTGCAGTGTTACAGTACAAATTGCCCCCAATTCAAGACCTTTATTCTACACAGAAACAAATTTCCAAAGTAGAAGCAGCTCTGTTGATCAAGAGGCACATTGCACGGAAGCACAAGAAAGACATCAGGGAGGGAGACTATGAGAGCTTTCTACAACAAACAAGGCTAGAAGAATAGAACTAACCGGGTTAAATGTTTAACAATAAGAAGACTAAATTGGCTTCTGCACAAGAATTTCTTCCATTTTTTACAGATCCTGGACAGTAAGATCCGCTACAATTTCTTCCATTTTTGGGAATCAACTACAATTCGTAGTAAAATAACCATAGATAGAAGAACAGCTCGCGGAATTCGTTAGAAGCCACACCGACCACCCGGTAAGCTTTCAATGACATGTGGGGACAGAAATTTCCCGGCCCCATTAGGCAGTGTCAAAAACCGATCCGAGGGCACCACGAAATGGTACTATTACTAGTCTTCTACTCTTCCCACAAGTTCACAAACAGACATAGAACAAATCAAACCAAGTGACAAAACAAAGACAAATAAAACAAACGAAATCCAATAAGAACAAATCAAACATAGAAGAAGTCAACAACAATCCCAAAGCTCACATCTTTCTGCGACCCAACACGAACGAATCGAAGAAACCTTAAAAAGAATCAAAATTCGAGTAAAATAAATGGAAAAAAAGGCCACTCAAGGCACGCAACACAAACAAATCAAACAATCCTATCAAAAGCCCGAAGAAAAAGGTAAATATAACCATTAAAAAAGTTCAAAATTCAAAATTCAAAATTCCACCCAGGGCACGCACAGCAATGCAATCGACGAAGCAGGGTAAAGAAGCAAGCGAAGAAGCTTCGAGACCTTAGCGAGGAGCTGCTGCGGCTGGAGCTCGGGGTCGGCGAGGGAACGCGGGCGCGAACTGGAGCTCCTCGGCAGCGGCGGCGCCTGGTGCTGCCGCTTCGCGGCGTACCGCACCGAGGCCGACCGCTCGAACGCGCCGCCGTGCTGCCCCAGAACGAGTGCCGCCGCCGCCGCCAGCGCCTGCTCGTCGATGGGCGCGGTCTTCGAGGGGTCGTGATTGGCCGCGCCGCCGCGGCCGCCGCGGCGGGAGGAGGTGGAGGAGCGGCGCTTGGCCGGCGGCGGCGGGGAGGCGGAGGGCGAGGGATGGGAAAGGCAGGAGAGTAGGGAGCCCATCGCAAGATCGGGCCGGGCTTGGGTAGAGTCGCCGAGTTGGTCCCAATCCGGGTCGAGTTGCCCCACTTCTGGGGGTAGGCAGAAGTTTGGTTCCAAGGGAACGGGGTTGGGGGCGGGGAAGAAATGCAGGAAATAGAGTATGAAAATTTATAGTTCTGATGCTAGAAACTTTACAAATGAGGACTTGTCTTCTAATGAATTGACAGAAAAATTTGCTGAGGGTTCACCTTAGGGGAGTTTCACCGACTTTTAAGCCCAACTTATACTCACTTTCTAGGTGTTTGGCCTGAGTTTTGGTTTTAGTTTCTAGACTTATAAGTTGAAATTGTGATCATGTTCTAATTTATTTTAAGATCTATTTTATAAACATAAGTTTTTTTAAACTAAAAGTATCAAATAAACTAAAACCAATGAAATACTTATTGAGTTTATAAATCGAAGTCATAATTAATTAATTTGTTTGAGAAACTTGACCGGTTCTTTATCTCCCTCAAAGGATCGTGACCGAATATTTGTTGGGACAGTAAGAGTTTATGAATATTTGAATCAACTATAACTTTGAAAAGTACCTAACTATCTCGAAGTCACCGCTCTTTGTACTTTCTTTAGAGCGTGTTGACACTATTTATCTAGTTTTTAACTACTTAGATAAGTTAAAATTGATCAAATCAAATTTAAATTTTAAACTTATCTTTGAAGTTAAAACCCTATTAAATTAAAAATCTCAAATAAATATAAACTCCTCTCAATAATAAAAACTTAAAGAGGGTCACTCATGTGAGTCTACATGTCGTGCACCAACAGCTAACAAATAGATCCAAATTGATCGATGATTTAAGTGAGATTTCGTGAAAAGAAACGAGGGATGTAACAAGTGAAGTGATTTGTAAGTTTGTAGTCAATTCTCGCAAATATGTGTGCAAAATTAAGTCAAATCATGTGACGTGCGAGAGTATGAAGTATTCTATATTCGTCAACTTTTCCTTCCAATTTTACATTTTCTATAGGAGAACAGTTCCGCATTTGACTGCTAACAGCATGTCCATGAATGATAGCCTACCCAGTTCGAAAAGCCAACAGCCTAAAGAATTTTTCCATCATTGAGATTATAAAGTCCATAAAGATTACTTAATGATTTTTACATATAAGTAGAATTTATTTGTGCTATTGAAGTGATCACTCGGCTATGCAAGAGGTTATAAATCTATATCTCATCATATTCATGTTATCATCTTTCTATGAGAATCTGTTCACATGATGCTGGTATATTTGGAATTTTAGAAAAAAAATATAGAAACTTTTTTTTTTGAATACTATGCACTTTTTTATAGCAAAGAATAGCGTGGTTGCTTAAATCCACATAAATTTTAGTGCATAGAAATAGTTTAAAAGTGATGCTTAGATTATATGAGGAAAAACAAATAAAGTTTGGAGAGAGCATGAGAGGGAGTATGTGTAATTTGCCCAAAGAAAAATTTTCACCCTTCCAAACACCATCGAATGTTTTTAGTATATATATTTTTTGTCTTCAGAGGGCGTGTATGTGTGTTTTGATTTTTGGCTTTCTAGAAGAGATATCGGAGAAATGTTTTAGTTTCTCCATATAAATATGATTTTAGGCTAAAGAATTTTAAAATAGGACATCAGTACTTGAATTGTTAAGATATAAAGAGGAATTAGAGGTTTGATATAGACCTTTCTATTATTAGTTTTTGACATGGTATGCACTCTTTCTGCCCTTTAAAAAAAAATCAGCAGATTGCTTCGAAGAGGTCACCCGCCGGCACCGCGCTAGCCACCGATCGAGGCAACAACCTTCTTGGAATAAAGAATTTGGCAACGCATGTAGCAAACTATTTTTCGAAGACCTACGCAACTAAAATTGAATTTATTTCGAGCAATTTACTTGCTCAACACATAATTGATTTGACTAAATTTTCTCCGAAAGAAAATGCGTTTGAGCAGGTTGATCTACCAAAAGCTTAATTGGCTCACACTACTATTTAGAAATGTGAAAAAAAAAATGCTAATCGCAGATTTTCCAAACGGTTTTGAGTAATTCAATCTTGTACGCTCCAAAATATTGGACATTTAGCATATATGTCCATCTACTATTCTTTCATTTCCTTACATTTTAGTACCTACAACTAATGCTAACTCAACTGACAAGGCACCCAAGTCCTGGGTCTTTGAAGGAAAAGAGAGGTCAAATCTCAATGTATACGAATTTTGAGTTTATAACATATACTACAAGTGTGTGAATTACTATGATTATTTTCATTCTTAAGAGATTAAGCTAGAAAGTAGTATTAGGAAATGTATCAAATAGAGTCACTTAAAAAAATTATCAAATAGGAGCCTCCTTATAATAGAGGAGTAAGAGTTAGCAATCTTGATATTGAAATAGATCTAGATAATTTTGATTAACTAATCAAAGTCACCGACATTTTTCAAAAGAGCCCTCTTAAAATATTTCATATTTACTATCCTATTTTTTCACTTTTTACTTCTAGTGCCAGGATTAGATGACTCATTTGTCTTAATATGCACCATTCAAATTTAATCTAATAGTTAACTTATTCTATTGTTTAACTTTTATCATATAAGTTAACCAACAATACTATAATTTGATCATCAAATAGCTGATTTATTCTCCTGTTTAACTTTTACCGTTAACCGATAATACTATAATTTGATTTTGTGACTTTTCATATGGTGGCGTCTTCAACTTCTAAAAAAACTCTGGTGGCGTTGCTGACAGAACATGGGCTTGTAACAGAAAGGTGCAGCATGAACCATCAAAAATTTAATTAGCGGCTAGTGGGTAAGTGCAAGTATTCCATCATATCTTATGCTCATTTAGTGTTGTTGTTTGGATGTAGAGATCTCAGTGATCGTGGAAGGATCAAATAAATTATTAGCACAAAAAGTTGCAATCAGGCTCCACAAACTCGCAGGAACCTGGACTGTGTTACATGGATTTGTGATTGGCTGTTTTCGAAAGGAAAAGATATAAGTATTTTTTTTTAAAAAAAAACTCAACTATCTAATTAAAATTTTAATGACTTAGATTAAAATAGAAGAGAAATTTAAATAATTAATCATTTTAAATTCTGTCACAATTATCTCGCAAGTGTTTTTTTTAAGATAGAAGACGTGGATCTATATTATATATCCTGGTGTGAGATTAATCTAATTGTCAACTTTTTTGTCTTCGTGCATCTGCCACGCAAAAAAATGGAAGGATATGGATAGATCGGAGATTCCAAACATGTTCCTATTAAGAAAACTTCCTTAATAATTGCTAGTAATGTTGCATTTTTACCATATCTATTTCATATGTTAAAGCCTCGAGATATTGACATGTGTATTTTAAAAAGTGTTTTTGTTAGAGTTTTTTTTTTAAAAATTTCACATACACTTTTTTTTACAATTACATCAATATATGTCATTGCTCTTTAGTAATACGAGGGGCGATTACAAACAGTGACAAGATGGTGTAACACCATGAGTAGTGACGGCCAGCAACATGAATCGGTGGATGGCACCAGGGGTCGTCAAGGTGGGGCTCACAAGTGGGGGAGCACGTGGTAAATGTTATGTAAGTGGAGTGGGAGGAAGACAGATGAAGATGGAGTTGGAGTTAGGTTTTGAACTCTGAAGAAAAAAAATGGTGCAAGTTTCTTTTATAAAAAGAAAAATTTAGGTAAAGTTAATTGTAAATTTGGGGATTGGTTATAGTCTACATGACACTGATGTTTCATTAATATATGAGTTTAAGGGCAAATACAAATAAAGAAACAACTTTGCTGATCATGATAGATTTTTATCTAGTCGGAAGAGTTTTCTTAATCTTTATCTAATCTTATAGAGTCTCATTACATTAAAAAAAGAAAAGACATGGAAATAACCATAGCAAAAAAATAAATAATGGAGCTTGAGAGCCTCACATTTTAGTTTCACAGCCAATGTCATGTATAATCCTCAAACTTTTGCAATGTTATGGTATAAATTGCGAGTTTTTTTTACTGTTAACCCGCATTTAAAAAATAATTACAGAACTAATCCACAGTTGTAACAATTTGCAGAAATGGTCTGCCATGTCAACTTGTCGAGCTCTGGGAGCTCGACAAGCTGCTAGTCGCACGGGCAACCCCTTGTCGTGCTCCAGGAACACGACTAGGGGCTTGTCGAGCTCCCAGAGCTCGACAAGCTGAGTGAGCTCGACAAGCTGAGTGAGCTCGACAAGCTGAGTGTGTGTGTGAGTCACACAGGACCAGAGAATACCGCAGCTTGTCGAATTCTCAAGGTGCGACAAGTGCTGGCGAAGTTGTCGTGGTCGTGGAGCACGACAAGTGGTTGCCCGTGTGACTAGCAGCTTGTCGAGCTCCCAGAGCTCGACAAGCTGACGTGGTAGGCCATTTCTGCAAATTGTTACAACTGTGGGTTAGTTCTGCAATTATTTTTTAAATGCGGGTTAACAGTAAAAAAAACTCTATAAATTGCAGAAAGAAAAACACATCGAATGACCTCGTTTTCAACAATATGCAATTTACAAATGTACCATGATCTTGACTTGGCTTTGAAATCCAGTAGATAACATAGGCTATATGGTAAAAGCACCAAATGTGCCAGGTGCAATATGCACAATATTTTAGATATACCTTTGTGATAAGATGACCTGGTTTTTTTTTACGCCGTGTGCATTCGTTAATTAACCTTCTATTTTTTTAAATGTGGATGAAACTAATTATATGTGGGGGGCTCACCAATTTGTTGTTGTTGGGGCATGCTAATTAGTTGCATTGAACATGATCAATACATATGAAAATCAGCTTAATGATATATATATCTGATAGTTATACAAAGCATATTATTTGTAAATTGTAGTGAAGTCAATGATGCATTTGAACAAGCTATACACCAAAAGAATAACACAAGTCCAACTTTTCAAGAATCAAGGAGTCACAAGCTTTATTAGTTCTGTTCACTTAATTACTATATATTGCAAACCATTTGCTACACAATCAGAAAATAATGTTGATATATTTCCTGAATAATACATGTGCTGAATTTGTACAAATAAACTGTTATGTCTCTGTTGCATTGACCAAAAAAATAACAAAAAAAGTGTTCAATAATTATGGTTCCATAGGCAGGCTGCTAGTGGTAGATCTAGAGAATAACTACAAACACATGATATTTTTGTCAATAAAAATATACCAAACCCCAACTTTCATTTTTCTTCTTTTTTTTTTCTTTCTAACTTTTTGACAAGCACCACCATATACAAATAGAAAGATTGGATTTGATTGGATTCATATAGATCAATTCAGCTCCACAACAGCTCCTTCACATGTTCCCCACCAAAAAGCTTAACTGAAAGTTTCTTCAGATGACAAGCATCATTAGTTCCATGCATGCATGTCCCCATGCCCTTGTGGTTACAGTGTCATGAATCCCATGAGACTTCCTGTACTACTATATATCTCTCTTTTGCTTTATCCTTCATCACAAAAGTTATTAAAAATGACATAACACTAAATTATATATGCTAGAACAACATCTGAACACTGTAAAAGAACAAAGGATCAGTTCATCATCATGAGCTTTTATGGTGCAGAATTAAAATTTTCAGAGATTCTTTGTTCAAGAATTGATCCATGTTATTATAAATATATATCATTTTATATTTATTTCTTTGTTTATAAATGTTATCTCCGTCCACAAAAACTTGTTATTTTTGACTTTTCACAATCTCTAATAAACAACTTAGACTACTGATTTTTATTATGATATGTTTACTAAAAATTATAAAAATATAATATTAAGAAAGTATTTTTACAACAAATTTAACCATGTCATTTTCATGTAACTAATCTAAATATTTATAAATATACAAGTGGTCAAAGTTAAAAAAATTTGACTGCATGTATACCATGATGACAAGTTTTTGTGGATGGAGTATGTTGTTCTATGTTTTCAAAGAGAATTTCTCATATTTTTTCTCTTTATGTCCTCTCCTTTCATAAATCATTTAAAAATTTATCTAATTATAATTAATACTCTAAACAAATTTTAATAATACTAGACTGATCTTTTCAAGTCATATCTTAATTCATGTGCATGAACCTAAAATAACATACATTTAGAAAACAGAGGGAGTAAAATGTAAGATTAGAAGGCGGTGGGTGTGCCATTTGAAAACTTCCATCTTATGAAATGCTACTTTATTCTATTGTTATTTTGAACAAAATATTTTGTATATAAATAATTGTCATTTGCATTTTTTAGGTGTGTCTTTCCTATATTACCGCTGTTTAAAATCTTTCAAAAAACGAAGGCAATAATTTTGTTGCATCGTTATTTATTGGTGGGGTATTGAGTCTTGTGTGACTAATAATTAGGTTGTAGTACCAAAATTAGGGTTTTTGCTCATAGTTAATAAGAATATTTTTGATACCAAAATTATGATTACCTTCATTACTGGAATTAAAAAAAACAGAAACTAGTCTAGAAGAGTGATAGTAAAAATATTGATCGTATCACATTCCAAGCACAAGACAAATTGGCTAGCCAATCTCTCATATTCTTTCTACGATAAGCAGGTCTAGTGTGACTGACAATCACATTTAACCAAATACACGCGTTATTCATCACAATTTCATTTTGACAAAGAGAGAAATTAAAGAACCTCAAGATATGATAGGTTACATGCCACATCAACACTTTTTTACTTTTGTGTCCTCGATAGTCAATATGCACAACTGACTTGTGGTGGTGGTTGAACTGTTTGTCTGTTATTTAGACTTATGCCTCTCTAACATCACTATTTCAATGGAACCAGATAAATATATATATCTCTTCCCATCTAGCTTGCTGTGTTGAAAGAGAAGTCGCCTGTAATTTGTGTGATTCTTCCAAATGTGGTGAACCTATTACTTTCAAAAGTATATTTAAATTCTAGTCTTTCAAATCAAAAGACATCGAATATATATTTAGTGAAGCTATTTTGATCACAAATTAACTTAATTAGGTGAATATATGCAAGATTTGAGACCTTTAAAATTTTTAACGAAGATGTAATCCGAATTTTTCGTGTGAATCTTGATTGAACAGCGTAAAGCGCAAGTACCCCGAAAGACACCGCGTTCCTTTCGACCATGCATGCTCCCCAGAACCACCTGAAGAGTGGTCCATGCATACGTGCGACGCTTGCAAAAGGGCCGCGTGCGTGTACTCTACACATGCATGCATGTGCTGCCCTTATGTACACACGTGAGAAGCACACAAGCTTCATATATGGTGGAGGGTGTATCATACTTCAATATTACAAATGTCTCATAGTACCACAACAAGAAGTGCATCTTAACATACTCAAAATTAGATATGCCCTCAAAGATACACTCAAGGGTGGTCTAAACATCATGAGTAGTCGAACGATCACTTACTAGTTCGAGCATATCATGGCTAAGAGATCTAAGAAGCACATCTTTAGCCTTTGTATTTAAGAGGAGAATATCTTTATCCGAAATCAACGAATAAGTTATACTCTTCTCCACAAATCTCCATAAATCCAAATTCATTGCCTCAAAATAAGTATTCATAATAATTAAGTATTCATAATAATCTTCCAACGAAAATAATGTGAGCCATCAAAGTGAGGAGCAATCAAATTAAAATCCTCTATTGAGTCCATCCTTTCTCTCTAGGCAGTAAAACCAATAAATGAGAGACCTTGCTCTGATAACACGTGTACGATCGAGGATGCCGACTAGAGGGGGTGAATAGGAGGTTTTAAAAACTTTTTGACTAAAACAATTTTTGCAAGATATGAAGAAAAACTGAGTTTTCACAAAAGAGTCTAAAACCATCTAAGATCAAGTTGCATTCAACAAGATAGAAAGTGAAATATAATATATAACAAAGAGTAAGCGGAAGCAAATAAGTCAAGATAAATATAAAGTGTGCAAGAGAGAAACAAACGACACAACAATTTTTCTGAGGTCCGAAAGACTCGCCCGGTCTCCCCTACTCCTCGTTGAAGCGCTCACGCGTGAGCCTCACTTCTATATCCATGAAGGATATATCCACTCAGGTTGTTCCTTCTCCACTCCGGATAGGCGAGCACCAATGCCTTTCACAAGTCTTTGTTGGCCTCTCCGACAAACTCCAACGGGGAGATCGCGACTCTTCTCCAACATACGTTTAGGCGATGGTGATCGCCAAGAGTAATAAGTCGTACACCTTCACTTGAATAAATCAAGTGCTAGAACCTCAAATGATGCAAATAAATGTCCACACTCTAGCACTAGTTTGCACAATGATGAATGATGTGCACTAAGCACTCTTAGGCTCTCACAAATGCACTAAGTCAAGCAATGAGGCTCAAGTGTATATCAAATATGGCTCTAACACTTCTCTTTTCAAATTGCTCTCAAGAATTTAATCTTAGCTCTAGATGCAAGAGAGTGAATGCAAGGAGCTAGGCTAGTTTTTTCAAAGAATTTATGAGTTGATGAACATGCAAAATGCTAGCCAAGTCGAGGTATATATAGCCCTCACAAAGAAACTAGCCATTTGCAAAAAACTGAGTAATATTTGTATAGACCGGACTTTGTCCGACCATGCCGGACAATGTTCGGATAGTACATTTCAATAGTGACCGTTACTCACAACTGCAAATTTTTCAGTTACCATTCAACCAATTTTGTAAAGGCCAGACAAATCGTCTCTTGTCCAGACAAAAAAACCAGACAGATGTATGTCTCTGGTTCACCATCTAGTATTTTGCCCCGCTCCAGAGTTTGTACATAGCGAAAAAAGTCCGCTCACACCGGACAAAGTCCGCTCAGGTCCGGACGTATTCACCCAGACAATTGTATTTGTCTTTGGTTCGTTTTGCTCAGCACTTGAAATATTTTTGTACTGGCCGGACAAAAGTCCGGCCATCATAGACAATATCCGGCCAGTTCCAGACAGATGCACCCAGACGGATTCATATGTCTCTGGATTCATTTTGCATATATCTAAAAAGGTTTTATACAGGCCGGACAATGTTCAGTCACCACAGACAATATCTGACCTGTGCAAACCGAAAACAGGACTTAGGAGTTTTCACTCCAAATTAATTTTGGGGCTATAATTTTGTCAACAGGAGCAAGACCTAGATTGGCCTAGATGTTTCTAGAAAATTCAAACAATGTTTTTGCTACCAAGATATCCAACGCAAATGTCAGCATCCACGCTAACATCCATGCTGAAAATCCGCATAGTATCGATCAGTTTTGCTCAATGAACTTTAAGCCACTAGTCGAATATCCGGTCAAATAGCATGTGGTCGAATACCTTCTAGTCGAATGACTGGTGGTCAAATAGATGCTGGTCAAATGACCAATTCGTGTCTTAGATATGATCACGACCAGTTCTACTGCCGATATGACCACGGCCAATTTCAATACTTATGCGACCAGTTTGTTTATTCTGTGCGACCACGACCAAGTCTAGATTTCAAATCTTACCTCCAATTTAGACAATCTACACTAGTTTCTAGCAATGCAAGAGGTGAATGAGCACTAGTGCAATATGATATGAATGCATTTGAGCTTCCACACTAGATTGACTCAAGCTACTAGTTTTCGACCCTTCTTAATAGTACAGTCAAACTAGTAAAAAGAATCCTATCAATTCAGTCTATCTTCAAACACAAAGATCGATAAAATCCTAAAAAAATGATCTTTAATCTTTGATTTTACCTTTGATGAAGTTTGACCTCGCTTAAGGTGGCTCATATCAACATCATTCTCTATACGCCCTTACTTTCTTTCATCTTGCAATTCATTTTGAGACTATAACACATATACTCATTAAACAACGTTAGTCTCATAGTTAGGTTGTCACTAAAATAATTAGCACAAGCTTGATGCAATGATATGATGATACAAACACGGATGACTAATATGATGAGTTTCCCCTCAACATATGTATTGATATGAAACCACAACAAGGGAGACATCAACTTGAAATCCAACATAAGGAAGCTCCAAAGTGAGAGGTTTAACAAACAACTATTCAAATACTTTTGCTGAATCAAAGTTTATCTAAATTGCCATTAATCATCAAAACCTAGATCCAACAAAGGGAACGTGGTCGACGGTCGTCGTGGAGGTGGTCGTAGTTTAAAGTGTTGGTGGTCGAAGATCATCGTGGTGAGGTGTAACTTCACCGATTTTGGTCGTCATCGACTAACCACTTCTTCGACCACTCCAGTTGCGACAACCACCTCCACTTCGACTTGCAACCACACATGCATTACAAGCCAAAAGGCTTATCGAGTGCTGGGCACTCAACAAGTTGCTTGTTGTGGCACCAGAATGCAACAAGCGGCTTTTCGAGTGCTCAGCATTCGACAAGCCGATTTCCAGCCCCTGCAAAGTGACACGCCACTTGTTGAGTCTCCAGGATTCAACAGGCTGACATGGCGGGCTATTTTTACAAAATACGGCAACTGTGGATCTTTTGGAATTAATTTTTTTTGTGAGTTATTTATAAAAAAATTCAAAGCTAAACTGAAGGAATTTTTATAATTAACCCAAAATAAAAAAAATAATTGCGAAAATGACCCACAATTTGTTGAAATTGCAAAAATGACTTGGTTGGGTGTGATAAGTCAATTATCGCGACTGTGATACGCGACAAAAACCCTAAACCTTCAAAAAAATATGTTTCTATCTTTTCTATTTTGAAAACGTGACAGAAAAGACATTTCTATTCTTTTCCATTTTGAAAACGCGATAGAAAGCAAACAATCACTAGTACTCGCGGGAAATTGATTTTTTGCTTTCGATTGCGGTTTCAAAATGGAAAAGAGGAGAAATGTCTTTTCTGTCGTGTTTTCAAAATGGAAAAGATGGAAACATATTCTTTGAGGTTTAGGGTTTCTGTCACGTATCACAGTCGTGATAATTGACTTATCACACCTAGGGGTGAAAACGGAGCCGGGTCGGGTCGGGTTTAACCCAGATCCGCGTCCGGATGGAGCCAGATGCGGATATGAAACTTTGGATCCGACCTGGGTTCAGATGTGGATGCGGATGTAATTTTTTTGAAACTTCTGGGTTCGGATGCGAATACGGGTTTACCTGAAATATCCCGGATACGGATGCGGACATGTGTTGTACCCGGATCCGTATATATATATATATATATATATATATATATATATATATATATATATATATATATATATATATATATATATATATATATATATATCTTGCATCTAGGCCCCTATCATTGTTGATTTTGATTATTGATGACATTAAGTGTTTTTGATCTAATCTTGTCTTTGAACTATCTGTATGCAAAGACCTAAGCTATCTGGAGGATCTGCAAGTCGCAAGCACAAGGTCGGCAAGAAGAAAGCCGCAAAGACCTAAGGTATCCGGAGGATCTGCAAGTCGCAAGCACAAGGTCGCGAGCCGAGGTCGAAAGAACAAGGTCGCAATGTCATCAAAGGTTGCAAGTCCAAGGTCGCGAGCTATGGTCACAAGTGCAAGGTCGCCAAGAATGAAGATGAAAAACACCTGAGGTAAAATCTGTTTTTATTTTTACCGATCTCGGTGTTTTGAAGGGTGATCGGTTTAGGATTTTGTTTTAGTTTTAACCGTACTATAAAGAGGGGTTGCAAGTCCTCTCTATATTTCCAGCATAAACCGAGAAACTTTTAAGTCACTGCATTGCATTCTCTTTGGTTGGATTTGATTTGGTTTTTCAGTCGAGTTTTTGACGGAAGAAGAGTTTTTGCATTTTCTAGAAAGATCTAGGAAGATCTGGTTTTTTGCTTCTGTTGGCAAAAAGATAGCCCTGTAAATTATCTTTTAAACGAGCTATCAAACACTTAAATCGGACCTCTGGATCAAAAGTTATAACTGTTTTTATCCATGTTGACTATAAGTTTGCTTTGCTGACTGTCAGTTTGAATTGTCAATTTTGTTAATTGACAGTTGTCCAGAGAGGTTGTCTTTTGAGCCAAAATTTTTTGACCTATACTGACTGTCAGTTTGCATTTCGACCTCGAGCTAATTTGTTTGAGATTGTGTTTTAACTGATCGAGTTTGTGGTCGATACTTACTATCAGTATGAGGTATCAGTTTTCTTATACGACCAGCAAAGTTTTATCCGTGATTTTTGTCAACCGTTGAGGTAGAAACTGACTGTCAGTTTCACATACTGACTGTCAATTTGTGCTATTTTGTTTCCATATACGACCTCAAACGGCTAGCTGAGTTTTCTCCGGATTTTACTTCTTTCTGGTCGTGACCCAAACTGACTGTCAGTTTGACACACTGACTGTCAGTTTGCACTGTTGCTTTTGTTTGTGAGCTCCAATGGCTAATTTGATTCTTGAGACTATAAATAGAGGCTTTGAGCAGATGTTTGATATACTAAGCAGCCTCCTTATCTCTTATACACTTGAGCATTTGTTTTAGAGTTAAAAATCTTGATCTTTTGATCAAGTCGTGAGCTCTGTGATCCACTGAGTTTTCAGTTCGCATCACTTTTGCATACTTAGAGTTTCTCGGTGCGTGTTGGAGGTCTAGAAGAGACCTTGCTGCTCATTACTCTTGGTGAACGCCCTCACCTAGACGGTTTGGTGGCGTGGCCGTTGACCTCTCCTGTTTGGAGATTGTTGGAGAGGCTTGGTGTGTTTGTAAAAGGCATAGGTGTTCACCTTTCTAGAGTGGACAAGGAGCAACCACTAGTGAGTAATATCCTTCGTGGATATTGAAGCAAGACTCATTCATTTGAGTGTTTCAATGAGGGGTACGGGAGATCGGGCGAGTCTCCGATACCTCGGGAAAAATCTCTGTGTTTGTTTTCTCTATCTCTTCTTTTTATTATATTAAATTGTTTTGGTTCTTCTCTTTGCAAAAGTTCTTTTTAATCTGAAGTTTTTAAAGCCTCCTATTCACCCCCCTCTAGTCGGCATCCTCGATCCTACAATATCTACATATCAGTGTATGTTTACTGTTTAGTCTTTACCTAGAATCCAAATCCGCCGCACACGCACCCTAGATCCAGATCCAAAGCCGCCGCCTCAGCACGTAGCTCCACCTCCTCCGCTGCCTCTAGTTGCCAGCTCGCGGCTCTGCCTCCTCCATCACCTCTAATTGACGGCACGCGGCTCCGCCCTCTGTCGCCCCGGCATGCGGCTCTGCCTCCTCCGTCGCCTCCAATAGACGGCACGTGGCTCCGCCCTCCGCCGCCTCCAGTTGACGGCACGCGGCTCCGCCTCCTCCACTGCCTCCAATCGAAGGCACGCCGCTCCGCCCTCCGCGGCCCCGGCACGCGGCTCCACCTCTGTCAAGGCCCCGATACCGGGTCCGTAGCAATTGCCCAGGATGGGTTGCTTACAGCATTTGTATCACAATCACAACTCAAATAAAGCACAACTTAATTATACATATATAAAGAGTAACATTGCAATAGAGCCTTCAAGCCATAATTTACAGTAGCGGCCAACCAGGCCAACATAAGGTTTTTGGGACCTTTTTTTTTTGTGAAAGAGCAGCAGACACCACAGTCGAGCTCATCTGAGATTCGCGACCTTAGACCCAAAGGTCAAAATCAAAGTCTTCGGGAAACTCCGGCTCTTCTTCTGGATTAGGATTCACATCCTCAATTGGAGGGTCCATTAAGTGGAATGACAAGAGTGAGTACTATAGGATCAAGGATGCCGACTAGGGGGGGTGGATAGGAGGCTTTTAAAAACTTCAATTTAAAACAAATTTTTGCAAATAAAGAAATCAATAACAAATGACAATAATATGATAAAGAGGAAGAGAAGACGAACACAACGATTTTTTTACCGAGGTCTCGGAGACTCGCCCAGTCTCCCCTAATCCTCGTTGAAGCACTCAAGTAAATTGAGTCTTGCTCCAATATCCACGAAGGATATTACTCACTAGTGGTTGCTCTTTGTCCACTCAGGAAAGGCGAGCACCGATGCCTTGTACAAACTTGTCGAGCCTCTCCGTCAATCTTTGAACAGGAGAGGTCAATGGCCACACCACCAAACCGTCTAGGTGAGGGCGTTCACCAAGAGTAATAAGCTCCAAGGTCTTCTCTAGACCTCCAAACACGTACCGAGAAACTCTAAGTATGCAAGAACGATGTGAACAGAAAACTCGGTGGATCTCAGAAACACTCGACTTGATCAAAAGATCAAGATTTTGTATAAAAGACTAAAGCTCAAGAGAGTATAAGAATGTGAGGCTGCTTGATGAGTAAACCAAGTGCTCAAAGGCTCTATTTATAGCCTCAAGGATCAAATTAGCCGTTAGAGCTCGAGTTGAAAATCAGCAGCTCAATCTGACAGTCAGTTTACCATACTGACAGTCAGTTACAAACACAATGGCCGATAAAATTTACGGATAAAAAATTGCTAGCCGTTTGTGGTTGTATATGGAAATTGAAACCCCAAACTGACAGTCAGTTAGGCAAACTGATAGTCAGTTTGACAAAAACATCGACCAATTTAAACAGAAACTCAAATAAAACGGCTTGAGGTCGAAATGCAAATTGACAGTCAGCATGGTCATGCTGACAGTCAGTTTAGTTCAAAAAGTTTTGGCTCAAAAAACACACTCTGGGCAACTGTCAGTATAAACAAACTGACATTCAAACTAACAGTCAACATAGCAAACTGACAGTCAGCAGGGATAAAAACAGTTATAACTTTTAATCTAGAAATCTGATTGAAGTGTTTGATAACTCGTTTAAAAGATAATTTTAAGGGAAATATTTTTGTCAACAGAAGAAAAAGCCAGATCTGCCTATATATTTCTAGAAAAAGAAAAAATTCTTATGCTGACAAAAATGCAACTGAAAATCCAAATCTTTCAAAACCAAATCCAACCGAAACAGATGCAATGTGTAGGATCAAGGATGCTGACTAGAGGGGGGGTGAATAGGAGGATTTAAAAACTTTAAATGAAAAACAAGTTTTTGCAACAAGAAGAACCAAAAGCAATTTATACATTGAAGAGACAAGATAGAGAGAGCAAACACCGATTTTTACTGAGGTATCGGAGACTCACCCAGTCTCCACTATGTAAGATCGTGGATGCCGACTAGAGGAGGGGTGATTAGGAGGCTTTTAAATTTTCTTCCCTACTAAGCTATTTCAACAAGATAATTGTTTGAGTTAGATTATACAATAAGGCTTAAAACAATTCAATCAACTAGTTGCATTCAACCATATGAAATATTTAACAATACATGCAACAATAGTGATATAAGCAATTGTGTCAAGATGAATATAAAGCAAATAAGAATTACGCAATTGACACAATATTTTTACCGAGGTCTCGGAGACTCGCCCGGTCTCCCCTACTCCTCGTTGAAGCGCTCGCTCGGAGCCTCGCTTCTATATCTACGAAGGATATCTCACTAGGGTTGCTCCTTCTCCACACCGGATAGGCGAGCACCACACCTTTCACAATCTTTTGCCGGCCTCTCCGACAAACTTCAATTGGAGGGATCTCGGCTCTCCTCCGGCACCGTCTAGGCGAAGGCGATCGCCAAGAGTAACAAGCCGGATGCACTTTCACTTGAATCAACCACGTGCTAGAAGCTCAGTGATGCAAATGATATGCTCAACACTCTAGCACTAGCAATCTAATGGAGATGAAGTGCACTAAACACTCACACAATCTCCGTCAAGCTCTCTCTCAAATCTACTCAAGATTTGGGCTCAATTCTAGCCTCTAAATGCAATAACTCAAATGCAAATCAATTGGCTAGGTTTTCAGTTGAAGAATGAACTCTTTGAACACACCCAAATGAAGGCAAACACGAAGTATTTATAGCCCTCAAAGAAAACTAGCCATTTGCAACCAGATGTGTCATTTTTGTACAGGCCGGACAATGTCCGGCCACTTCGGACACTGTCCGGCTAGTATATAAAAAAAATACGCCTGTTGCACAACGTGTCAGAGACCGTTGGAGGCATTTTTGGTGAAGGCCGGACATTGTCCAGCCATATCGGACAATGTCCAGACACTTCGGATAGATAGCCCCGGACGGATGCATTTGCCTCTGTTTCATTTCTCGGCTCAAAAAAATTTGTACAGGCCGAACAATGTCCGGCCATTTCGGACAAAGTTCGGCCCACTGTACACTGATGGTAAAATAAGTATAATTTTTGATCCAAAGATCCGATTGAGGTGATTTTTGGCTTGTTGGAAACATAACTTAGAGATCTACAATTTTGTCAACAGGAGCAAGACCTAGAAAGGTCTAGAAACTTCTAGAAAACTCTGAAACTTTCCTACTATCAAAATGTTGAATCCAAAAATCATTTCAAATGCAATTTGGGGTATTTGCACATACGGATTTTGCCGTTTTCTCGCGGATGTGATTGCTGTCACTCAGCAAAGACCATGACCACACAGGTATGACATCCGATCGAAAATAGGTGGTCAATAGGGTTTGGTCGAGCATACGTAAGTGAGCCGAAGGCTGGTACGACCAGTCCAAACTCCTACGACCACGCCCAAACCCTAAACAGAAAGCCGCCAAACAAGCGACACGACCACGACCACGTATCAACACTGATACGATCAGAATATGGAAATACGACCACGACTAGCTCTAGATAAATAAACCAATTTAAATAGCTAGCGATCACGACTAAGTGCAGTTTTCAAAACATTTAATCTAATGCACATGAACTACACTTAGACTCACTAGCAATGCAAGACACTAGTGCAAGATGATATGAATGCATCTGAGCTTCCGCACTAGATAGATTCAAGCTACTAGTTTCCGACCCCTCTTAATAGTACGGTCAAACTAGTAAAAAGAAACCTATCAACCCGGTCTGTCTCCAAACACTGAGACCGGTAAAACTCTAAGAAAACAATCCTTAATCTTGGATTTTACCTTAGGTGGAGTTTGACCTCATGAAGCTCGATCGCTCGACGCTCGTCATCGCAAAGCTCGTCCTTGCTAAGCTTGACCTTGGTCGAGATGTCTCATATCGCCTTCATCCTCTTCACATCCTTGCTCACTTTTATCCTGCAATCAAACTGAGACTACAATACGTACACTCAATACACAATATTAGTCTCAAATATAGGTCATCATTAATCACCACCAGAGAAACTACTCCACACAGGAGTTAGCTCGACAGTTTCTCTTTCCAGTGAAATAACGCAACCATATTCAACGAGTAGCAAATGAGTATGAGATAGAATACAATCATATAGATCGTAGATGATAAACACATACGTACACGATCTATACTACTCATGTCAAGATATCAATCAACCTAGATGACCAAAGTGATGAGCTCCCCCTCAAAATGTGCATCGACATAAAATTCACAACTGGAGTCATCGGTCTCAAGGTTTGTCATATAACATCTTGATCAATCAATTTGCACAAGCTTGATGCAACCATCGAGCTCCCTCTCTACGTATGCATCAATATCAAACCCGTAACTGAGGAAACATTTAATTCAGGGTTTACCGATAATCAATTCAATTCACTTATGCTAAATCAGGATTTATCTAATTTGTCATTTGATCATCAAAAACTGACATCTTCAGATTAACTTTAATCACAATAGATTTATCCAAATCGTCATTAATCATCAAAATCTAGATACTAAGATCTACCTAGATCCAACACACTAATCCTCGTTGAAGCACTCAAGTCACTTGAGTTTTGCCTCAATACCCACGAAGGATATTATCAACTAGTGGTTGCTCCTTGTTCACTCCAGAAAGGCAAGCACCGATGCCTTGTACACTTTTGCCGAGCCTCTCCAACAATCTCTAAACTGGAGAGGTCAACGGCCACGCCTCTGAACCGTCTGGGTGAGGGCGCTCACCAAGAGTAATAGGCAGCGAGGTCTTCTCTAGACCTCCAAACACGCACCGAGAAACTACGAGTATGCAAATGCAATGAACTGAAATGCTCGGTGGATCAGAAAATACTCAACTTGATCAACAGATCAAGATTTTGTGTAAAAACTAAAGCTCAAGAGTGTATAAGAGAATGATGCTGCTTGTTATCTAAAACTCATACCCAAAGCCCCTATTTATAGCCTCAAGAATCAAAAGAACCGTTGAAGCTAGGGCTAAAAATCAGCAACACAAACTGACAGTCAGTTAGCCTAGCTGACAGTCAGTTTCGTACACAACGGCCGACAAAATTTACGGATAAAAAATAGCTAGCTGTTTTTGGTCGTATATGGAAACTTGAAACCCCCAACTGACAGTCAGTTATGCAAACTGACAGTCAGTTCGAACAAAAACTCGATCAAAACAAATAGAAACTCAGATAAAAACAACTGTGGTCGAAACCCCAACTGACAGTCAGTATGGACAAACTGATAGTCAGTTTTGTACAAAAATTTTGAGCTCGAAAAATACACTCTCTGGACATTTGTCAGTTAACGCAAACTGACATTCAAACTGACAGTCAGTTCAGCAAACTGACAGTCAGCCTGAACAAAAACATCTATGACTTTAAATTCAGAAATCCAAAAGAGATGTTTAATAGCTTGTTTGAAAGATAATTTTGAGGGCTACATTTTTGTCAACAGAATAAAAAACCAGATCTGCCTAGATCTTTCTAGAAATTTGAAAAACTCTTCTATTGTCAAAAACTCAACTGAAAATCCAAATCTTTCAAACCAAATTAAATCAAATCGAACCAAAAGGATGCAATTCAATGACCTAAGTTTCTTGGTTTATGTTGGAGATGTAGAGAGGACTTTTGCTACCCCTCTTTATAGTACGGTTAAAAACTAAAAACAATTTTCCTAAACCGATCAACTCCAAACACCGAGATCGGTAAAAATAAAAATAATATTACCTTAGGTCTTTTTGCTCTTTTGCGACTTGCATCTCGACTTCATTCCTTGCGACTTGTGCTTTTACTTCTTCTGCGTTGGGTTCGTCTTGTTCATCTTGACTATCTTCCCAATGGAGCTTTGTATCAAATAATCTCAAAGACACAGTCAGTCTGAAACACTTAGTTTTCATTAATCATCAAAATTAGGATTAGACATGAAGGCCTAGATGCAACAATCTCCCCCTTTTTGATGATTGATGACAACAAGTGTTCGATAAGAAAATAAGAAATGAGAAACTCCCCCTGAATATATGCATCTCATCAAAATATCAGATCATAACCCAATCACATATATATCATAGCATCAGATGAAACACATATACACATCATTATACCAATATCGTAGCATCACAAAAACATCATCAAGTATCAGAGCTACACAAAACAAAAACATCATATCCATATCCAGAATCACAAAGACATATATAATAAACCAAAATCAGAATCCAGACATAAACATCCAAATATCATAATCATAAAGTCATACATCCAGAATCTCAGAATCTCAAAAATATATAAGTACTTCTCCCCCTTTGGCATCAAGCACAAAAAGAGAGGCAAAATACAAATCAGAGCCTAAGGCTCATCATCTGAAGAAAACCCTAAAACGGCTTTATCTCCGGAGCCTGCAGGAGATCCAGACGCGTCGATAGCAGGAGACACAGGAGGAATAGCTGCTGGAGCTGGAGCAGCTTGAGCCGGAGCTGGTACTGCAGGAGCTGGATCAGCTAGTCCTGAAGCTGTGCTCGGAGAAGATGAAGCTGGTCGGGCCCTCTTGCGAGGAACCGGAGAGCCTGAAGCAGGCAGCCGAGCCAGAATCTGCTCCTGCTGGTCAAGAAGACGAAGCAGGCTCCGGTGATGCTCCGCCTGGGTGCGCAAGATCTCCTGCTCAGTCTGCATCACCTGGTGGAGCTGGGAGAGTGAGGCTGAAGACGATCCGGCGCCTGGGTCTACAGGTGGTGCTGGGTTAGACTCCTGAACTGGAGCCTCATCTGCTGATTCCCCCGCAGCATCATCATCAGATGCGGGAGAATCAGGGCCAGCAGCAGCCACAGGCCGGGCACCAAGACGGCGATCGGCCTGACCAGGAGGGTAAAAGAGAAGCGGATGATGTGGCTGTAGGAGCTCAGAATCCACAGTCCGGATATGAAGGAGCACCGCCATGATATACAGAGCGTATATCAACTGACGGCGCGGAGAGAGAAGGACGTGCTGAATCTCACTGATGATGAGATCAGCAACGTCGAATGGCTCCCCCTGAAAGATAGAAATCAGGACGTGGAGGGTGACTCTGGCCCTATCTCCGGTCATGGGGACCAAGGTGAGACGAAGGATCCGTAGGGCCAGATCAACATCGCGGCGCAGGCCAGCGATATGACAGAGCTGGAAGGGGCCGGAATAGAGCATGGCCATCTCCCGACGCTCGAGGTATGGAAGGGTGTGGAGCTGGCGGCCAGAAGGAGGGCGCACCAGTCCAAGCGCCGACTCGAGCTGCTCCTTCATGACGGTGTAGAGCTGGAGGCCCGTCATGAAGATCATAAAGTCGCGTTGAGGGGAAATAAAAACAGTGGAATAAAACTGGCGAATGGGCTGCTCAGCCTAGTGAAGAGATGAATCCGCGACAAGGTCGCGAATCCCAACAGAAGCGAAGGAATCTGCCAAGGAGACGATGCCTGTGCGAGAGGCAATCGTCTGCCAGGACAGAGAGCGGTGGGCAAAGATAGGAACACGGCTGTACACACTGGTGAAAAGATCCAGCTGTAAGTTCGTGTAGAATGTGAGGACTTCGCACGCGTCGCGACCAGTGGGACGCGGCGAGAGGTACTCGTTTGCGGCCCGAAGGGAGCGAAGGCGGCTCGCGTGCCATCGGGAATAGTCCACGGGCACGCGCTCAGGTGGAGGCGAAGGACGGGACTCGGTCGGTTGACCCGATGAACGCTGGCTATTTGCCGCGTTCTTCCGTCGGCAATACGACGAGACGGTCCCGGCTGATCAGACATGGTGACACGAAAAACAGAGAGGGAAAAACAGAGGAAAGAGGCAAGGACCTGAACAGAGGAGGCCGAAACTGAACTGAAGTGGTCGATGAATCCGATGCGGAGCAGACAACCAGAACAGCCGCAGAGAAGAAGCACAGGACAGTTTGGGGAAGCACAGGAGGGTCACCGCCGGCGAGCAGTGCACGGCAAATCTACGGCACGGCAAATGGGGCGGCGAAACGGCAGCGGCTAGATGTGGTGGAGGCGCAATAAAGGGCGGCGACGCTCGTCGACGGCGAGGAGGAGGCGCCGACGACGAGGAACGGTGGCGCAATCACAGCAAGGGGACACCGGCGACGAGAGGAGCAAATAACGGCGAAAGGAGGTGGCGAGAGGACAAATAAACAGAACAGGGGTTTTAGGGTTCGGGACCCTACAACTGACAGTCAGCTTAATAAATTGACAGTCAGTTCCAAACCCAGAAACATGGAACTGACAATCAGTGTACCACACTGACAGTCAGTTCACAGAACTGAGTTTTGAAACTGACAGTCAGTGTATGAGACTGACAGTCAGTTTGAGACTCGAAAGCAAACAGGAGCTACGACCAAAATCTATTGTACATAACTGACTGTCAGTTTGTGAAACTGACTGTTAGGTTGGACAACGACTTCGACCAGAGGCTAAGAACAGGCTCCTAAGTACTAAACTGACTGAACTGACTGTCAGTTTGGTAAATTTCGACCAGAAGCAGTTTAAGACTCGGGAAGGAATAAAATAATATTATAATACAGTTTAAAGATATTTAGCACATCAATATCTCCTTTTGCCACATGGTCTCTAATAAAATGGTGCCGTATTTCAATATGCTTAGTTCTAGAGTGTTGAACAGGATTATTTGTAATTTTAATGGCACTTTTATTATCACACAAGAGTGGCACTTTATCAATATAATTCCATAATCCAAAAATGTCTGCTTCATCCACAATAATTGAGCACAACAACTGCCTGCAGACACATATTCAGCTTCAGTTGTGGAGAGAGCTACAGAATTTTGCTTCCTAGATGACCATGATACTAATGATCTCCCCAACAGCTGACAGCTACCAGATGTGCTTTTACGATCAATCTTGCACCTAGCATAATCAGAATCTGAATAACCAATTAATTCAAAATTTGCATCTTTCTGATACCAAAGACCTAAACTAGGATAACATTTTAAATACCTAATGATTCTTTTAAGAGCAATTAAATGGCATTCCTTAAGATCTGACTGAAATCTAGTACATAAGCACACACTAAATATGATATCAGGCCTAGATGTAGTGAGATACAATAAACTACCAATCATAGACCTATAGAGTTTAGAATCGACCGATTTGTCGCTTTTGTCCATGTCGAGATGTCCATTTGTTGCCATGGGGGTTTTGATTGCCTTAGCGTCTTCCATCCCAAAGCATTTGAGCAGGTCCTTCACGTACTTCGTTTGACTCACGAACGTACCGTCCTTGAGTTGCTTGATTTGAAGTCAAAGGAAGAAGTTCAGTTCACCGATCATAGACATCTCGAATTCCCTAGACATCATCTCTCCAAACTCATGACAGAAATGTTCATTAGTAGATCCAAAAATGATGTCATCAACATATATCTGACAAATGAACAAATCTTTTTCAATTTTCTTTGTAAATAGAGTTGTATCAACCTTCCTAATTTTAAAACCTTTTGATAAAAGAAAGTCTCTAAGTCGCTCGTACCAAGCTCGAGGAGCTTGCTTGAAGACATAGAGAGCTTTAGACAATTTAAATACATGGTTTGAAAATTTTGAATCTTCAAATCCAGGAGGTTGTTCAACAAAAACAAGTTCAGAGATTTTCACCATTTAAGAAGGCACTTTTAGCATCCATTTGAAAAAGTTTGATATTGAAACAAGATGCATAAGCAAGAAGAATACGAATAGCTTCAAGTCTTGCTACAGGTGCAAAAGTTTCACCAAAGTCTAAACCTTCGACTTGAGTGAAGCCTTGAGCAACATGACGAGCTTTGTTTCTAATTACTACACCATTTTCATCTTGCTTATTTCTGAAAACACATTTTGTTCCAATTATATTATGATCCTTGGGTCTTTCTACTAAAGTCCAAACTTCATTTCTAGAAAAGTTATTAAGTTCCTCATGCATAGCATTAACCCAATCGGGATCATTTAAAGCTTCATTTACATGCTTAGGTTCTAAAGAAGACACAAATGAATGATTTTCACAAAATGCAGCAATGCGAGAGCGAGTTTGAACACCATTACTGACGTCATCCAAAATTTGATCTAGAGGGTGATCCTTGGAGATCGTTTGATGTTGCCTTGGTGCTTCTTCTTGCACTGCGTCTTCTTGACTTGGTTCTGGAGAATCAATGTGAGGTGGTGGTACACTTTGATCAACATTTTCAATGTTGACATCATCTTCTTGATTATCTTCTCTTGGCTTGATGTCTCCAATAGTGATGTTCTTCACGACTTCTTGAAGATCTTCACCTGAAACTTCACAAGAAACTTGCTCCTTTTGTGAGCCATTAGTTTCATCAAATTCGACATCACAAGATTCTTCAATACAACCAGTATTTTTGTTAAAAAAGCGATAAGCTTTGCTAGTGGTGGAGTATCCAACTAGAAAGCCTTCATCTACTCTTCTTTGAAACTTACCACCAAAATTTCTTGTCTTAAGAATATAGCATTTGCATCCAAAAACTCTGAAATAAGAAATATTTGGCTTACATCTAATAAGAAGTTCATAAGGAGTCAAATTTAGAAGAGAATGCAAATAAAGTCGATTTATAAAATAGCAAGCGGTATGCACGGCTTCAGCCTAGAAGCGAGTAGGAGTATCATACTCACTTAGCTTAGTTCTTGCCATTTCTATAAGTGTTTGATTTTTCCTTTCAACAACTCCATTTTGTTGTGGAGTGTAAGAAGTAGAAAATTCGTGTTTGATTTTAAGAGAGACACAAAAATCAAATAGAGTTGAATTAACGAACTCTCCACCATGATCACTACGGATTTTCTTGATGGAAAGTTCGAATTCAGTGGAAACATGTTTTGCAAAACTTTTGAAAACATCGGGGGTTTCAGATTTTTGAGAAATAAAGAATTTGGTGCATAGCATAGTAAGGTGACTATTAGACAAAGTGTTTTCGCAAAGACATCCCTGGACACAGTGAACGGAATGTTTGGCTGCTGTCAATTTGTAGGGTTTAGAGTATTTGATAGATTTGTTGGAGTTTTGCTTTGCCAATTATGTTTGGGAGGTAGGCGTAGATAACAGGAACTTATTGGTGGTGGTTTTGGGAACTGATATGGCCGGACGACAATGAACGCCGACGAAGAAGTGCGGTGGCGACACGGCAAGACATAAATACTGGACATAGTTTTGGCATAGCAATATTTGGCAAGTCTGTGTAGAACTGATAGTCGAGGTAGTGGAGGATTATACTCAGGAGGTTAAAGCCAACATGTTGGACAAGGTGTCGACGGCGATGATGGCCGGCGGCGACCGGGTGGCACACAGGCGGCACGACAACAAAGGGTAAAACATCCAATTCAGGATTTGGCGCTGCGCTTATGAAACTTGATGTTTCTGGAGTTAACTAATGCTATTTGGCAATGTTTGATGAACTGAGTTTAGCTGGAGGGTGCACGGCGATGAACGGCGACGAGCTCTGGTTTGCAGTAGGGGTAAATGACGAGGATTGACACCCGAGTTAGTTCAATATAAATGCACGATTTGTTCAAGATAGATTCGAGCTAGACACGTGCCTAGCGGTGCGAACTCAAGACATTTCGAGAAGTACCAGCCCAAGGTCGCAGGCTGTGCGCGATCAGATCGCAGTCTTTACGCGATCAGATCGTAGCTAGTGCGCGGTCAGAAGTTCGTGTGCTGTACGCGGACAGAAGGATAAAGATGTTGCGCGGTCAGCCAACATCGCGCGGTCAGAGTATTTTCGACCAGAGAACGTGGGAGTATTCTGTCTCTATAACCAGAATATCCCAAGTATCCCGAAGATCCTTCCACGTGGGGATCAACCGTCAAGAAGTTAATACGTGCAGTTATTCATGAATAACACGTGTTAAACCTGCGTGGGAGTTAAGAGCGGTTCTCCAAACCGCATCCAAGCAAATGTTTGATGTAGTTACGACTTGGCGCCCTTTCGACCAGTATAAAAGGGCGGTATGATGTATCAAACACAAAGATCGATCAAGAGATCAAGACACAACATATCTCACTTGAAGAATCAAACAGCCAAGGCTACAGCTTAGACTAGATAGCTTCCATAAGCCTTCTGGGCTTCCTTTTGTACACTTACATAGGGAAAACCTTCGCCTGTGAAGGTCTTTTCCCATCACTTTGTAACTCTTCATTACATATAGTGCAATCCCAACAGGACGTAGGGCTTTTACTCCCACCATCGAGGGCCCGTACCTGTATAAATTTCTCTGTGCTCCAGTTCTCCATAGTTCTACGTACCTTCCCGGAGGGTCACCCTGAAAAGTCTCACTATTTATAAATTCTGCATAAGTTCGGCTAAGGACCCCGAATCCGAATCGTCGACAGCTGGCACCCACCGTGGGGCCTTTCTCAAATATTTCCAAAAGGCCAGAAATGGCTAAACTCTCTAATTCATCCCCGAATTCCAATCTGATTGAACTATCATGTTTCTTCAGCTATTCAATACAAGTTTGTATCAAGTTCAGATTCGGCCCCGAAACCCAGTTATTCGCATTTTCATTAGTTTTCGGTAAAAGTACTATTCACTTTTACCCTAATTCTATTTTCGTTTTCATTTCATTCTCATCTTAATCCAATTCATCCCTAATTCGATTATCCAACCAGAACCTATGTATTGAACTAAGTCCAAGCTAACCTCCAAGTGATGATTATTTACAATTCAGTCCAAATAAGCTTAGCGAATGACATATCAGCCCTTTAGCAAAATTCAATATTCAATTTGGTGACTTCAATTACTCCCACACATACATGCATACATGTATATGTTGCATTTAGGCCTTTATGCCTAACCTAATTTTGATGATTAATGAAAACAAAGTGTTTCAGACTAATTGTGTTGTTGAGATATTTGATACAGAGATATGTTCGGGAAAACACGCAAGATGATCAAGATAAACCCGACATAAAATGGATCAAGCACAAGTCTCAAAGCGCAAAGATGAGAAGAAAATCGAGAAATGCAAAGGACCTGAGGTAATCTGAGTTTTTATTTTACCGATCTCGGCGTAAGGAGATTGATCGGTTTAGGAAAATTTGCTTTTAGATTTAACCGTACTATAAACAGGGGTTGCAAAGTCCTCTCTACATTTCTAGCATAAACCGAAAAACTTAGGTCATTGCATTGCATTCATTTCGGATGGATTTGATTTGAATTTAGTTTGAAAGATTTGGATTTTCAGTTAAGTTTTTGACAGCAGAAGAGTTTTTGCATTTTCTAGAAAGATCTTTGCAGATCTGGCTTTTGCTTCTGTTGACAAAAATATAGCCCTTTAAATTATCTTTCAAACGAGCTATTAAACACTAAATTTGGATTTCTGGATTTAAAGTTATGACTATTTTTATTCATAGTAACTGTCAGTTTGGTATGCTGATTGTCAGCTTAAATGTCAGTTTGTTTATACTGACAATTGTCCAGAGAGTTTTTTTTGAGATGAAATTTTTTGAACTAAACTGACTGTCAGTTTGGCTAAACTGACTGTCAGTTTGCATTTTGACCTCAAGCTGGTTTATTTGAGTTTCTATTTGATCTGGTCACTTTTGTGGTCGAACTGACTGTCAATTTGTATTATCAGTTTTCATAAACGACCGCAAACGGCTAGCAAAGTTTTATCTGTAATTTTTGTCAACCGTTGAGTTTGGAACTGACTGTCAGTTTGAGCTGCTGATTTTCAGCTCGAGCTCTAACGGTTCTTTTGATTCTTGAGGCTATAAATAGAGGCTTTGAGCTATTGTTTTATATATCCAGTAGCCTCTCATTCATATTCACTCTTGAGCTTTAGTTCTTATACAAAATCTTGATCTTTGATCAAGTCGAGTGCTTTTCAGATCCACCGAGTGCTTTCTGTTCGCATCATTTGCATCCTTTTAGTTTCTCGGTGATTGTTAGAGGTCTAGAGAAGACTTTGCTGCTTATTAGTCTTGGTGAACGCCCTCACCTAGACGGTTTGGTGGCGTGGCTGTTGATCTCTCCTGTTCGGAGATTGTCGGAGAGGCTCGGCAAGTTTGTAAAAGGCATCGGTGCTCGCCTTTCCGGAGTGGACAAGGAGCAACCATTAGTGAGAAATATCCTCCGTGGATATCGAAGCTAGACTCATTCATTTGAGTGCTTCAACGAGGATTAGCGGAGACTGGGCGAGTCTCCGAGACCTCAATAAAAAATCGTTGTGTTCATTCTCTCAATCTTTTCTTTTTAATATATTGAACTGCATTTGATTCTTCTCTTTGCAAAAATTGTTTTTATTCGAAGTTTTTAAAAGACTCGTATTCACCCCCCTCTAGTCGGCATTCTTGATCCTACACGTGGTATCAGAGTGAGGTCTCTCGATTAATTAGGCTTTACCGCCTAGAGAGGAGATGGCGTCTAATGAGGGCTTTTCTCTCGGTCATACCGGTCGTGCGCCTATCTTTGATGGGACCAACTATCCCTACTGGAAAGTGCGCATGTCGGTATTCCTAGAGGCCATGGGGCTTGATGTATGGGACATCGTTAAACTTGGTTTTACTCCTCCGGATGATCCGGCAAGTCACTCCGATGACGACAGGAGAAAACTACATCTAAATGCCCGTTCAAAAAATGCACTCTTTGCCTGTTTGTCTTTAAATGAGTTCAACCGTGTGGGTAATCTTACAACCACTCACAAGATTTGGACCACCCTTGAAGAAATATATGAGGGCACCACGAAGTCAACGAGGCAAAATTGCTCATGGTAAGGCAACAATATGAGACATTCACAATGTCGACAACCGAGTCCGTGGATTCCATGTTCACTCGGTTGAACAATATTGTGAATGAACTCAAGGAGCTAGGAGTTGTTTTTACTGACCTTGATATTGTAAGAAAGATGCTTAGGGCTCTTCGAGAAAGCTTCAACACTTTGGTAACTGTACTCACCAACTCCGACTTGTCGACCACAACACCAACTGATCTCTATGGGAACCTCATCACCCATGAGATGCATCGAAAGGAAAAGAAGGAAGCAGCCGAACCTTCGGAAAAGAAGAAGAAGGCGTTGGCTTTCAAAGCCGGCTCCAAGAACGATCCAAGCGATGGCTCCTCTGACAAAGATCTAGCTCTCATGGTAAAGAATACACAAAAACTTCTTCGCAGGTTACACAAGAAGGGTGTCAACATTGACACACGACCAAAGGGGCCTAAGCAAACAAACTTCAAGGACATCATATGCTACGGATGTCACAAAAAGGGACATATAGCATCAAGATGTCCGAACAAGAACAAGACTTGGAACAAGAAGAAGAAGTTCTTCAAGAAGAGCATGGATGTCCGGCAGAGAGAGCTCGGATTCTGACTCCGACGATGAAGAAGGTTGCTCCAAGAAGCTAGCCAGACTAGCTCTCGGCAACATCAACAAATCGACTAGTCCATCCCTTTGTCTTATGGCTAAAGGCGATGAAAAGGTACATTCTTTTGATCCTTCATATGACGAACTAGTTGAAATGATCACCGAACTAAATGAAGTTTTTGGAATGACTAAAAAAAAATATAAAGCGCTTAAGGAAGAACATTCTTCTTTATGCACTCAATATTTAGAACTAAATGATTCATATGAAAGCATGCTCATGAAAGACATTACTAATGCTCCATCTAAGGTAGATGTAGCCATTTCATGTGATCTAGATTCTTCTGATACTATTCCTAGTCATCATATACCATGTACTTCAAATGATACTATCTTAAATGAAAATAATGAACTTAAGGCACAAGTTGAAAAGCTTGAAAAAGGTTTAGAAAACTGCTACAAAGGTGTCGCGTCTGCCACGACAGTGACATCACCTGTGAGGAGCCCAGCTCGGTGCGGCTGGTCCCATAAACCACTTGACTTCCCAGGATGAGTCAAACACAGGAATATATTGAAGCAGCAAAATAGTACAATAGTCATAATTGTATGGCCATCAGGCCTTAATACAAAACGAGGTACAGTGCCTTACAAGGCACAAGGGTCTAACAAAATAACACATCTAGTCGGCGGAAGCTAGGCCCAAAAGCAATCCACAGGAAACAGAGGTTGACAGCAAGACAGCACCACATCAGGGCTCCGAAGGGAACTGCTCATCTTCTCCTGGGTCTGCAACATCTTCAGGGTATCCTCCAAGGTCGTAGAACGCTCCATCTATTGATGAGTTGTTGCAAGGGTGAGTACTTACATACTCAGCAAGTCATAGGGAAGGTAGAGATACATATATATATATATGACATGAACCTATGCTATTGGGGAAAGAGTGAAAGGCTTTTCAAAATACATTTCTTTCTCTTTTCTTATTCAAATCCCGATCATACCCATGGCAGTAAATAAATCATATTGATGGTGATACATATATCCCATATCCAAGGCGATATATCCTCATATCACATTAATTTTTATTCAAGCCTTTCTATCTTATACTCATAACAGTATCTCATATACTTTAGGGCATAAACCACATGCCTCTTAATTATCATATGATCTCTATATTATGGTATTACCGTGACACGTCAACACATGACAGCCCACGGCAACGCCCCTTATCATGACAACACATGCCGCTTGGGTAATCTTGAGCTAACAAATTTTAGTTTATAAAACAATACTTGTGTCACACCCCATGGATTTAATCCACCGCGGCATACTCCTAAAACTAGGGAGTACGAAGTATTCGAATACATTTTTAAACTCTGCAGAGATGTACCTCTTTTTAAATCCACTTTTTCACTCGACTTCCAAGTCGGGCCAACTCCATGCGACTTATACGCATGTGACAAGGCCGAGATCACACAACGTTTTGCAATCTAGTATTAACAGTATCCCTGCCCGGTAAATGGACAATACCGTCCCAAGTACCGTTGTGGGTCCTCCCCACTGCCTTACTTCCTAGCCTGGGTCTATGTTCCCGCAGGACACATAACCTCTCTTGATTACAGTCGCGCACGACTTAATCTCGCGTAGGGCGTCTTCCTTCTTTACACCTTATCCTCTCATAATTTTTCTGATCTCACATCACTCATGGACGAACTGCGTCCCACCAGTTTCCACGCGAGAAACCGGATCGACAAGCCATGCAGGGAACTGGTAATACTAAGAAAGCTACTAGATTGCGCCTGTCCCATACCAGGTAAGTGGTTGGTACGTTTTTCATGCCACTAGACGCACGACACAAGGTTCTAGTCCTTATATGCCAGTGACCAGATCATACCACAAACCATGCACCTTCAGTGCCTACACCTTCAGTGCAGCCAAGCACCTCCAGTGCTACCACCATTCCATACCAAAATACTGGTCACGGCTAGGGGTTCTATTTCATGAATATAAATGTACATGTTTAAACTTTTATTAGTTCGAGGCTTACTATCTTATCAAGTTCACACTCCTCAAGTATTCAATCTATCACTGCCATAATATCATTGATCTCAACACATGCAATATTAATGAGATATCTACTCATGGAATAGCATAGCAATTCATAAAATATGGGTTTCAATATGATCAAAGTATGACTTGCCTTCCGCGTCGTAAGTATCAGCAGTCGATGACGGTTCAGCGACAAGATCTTCAACCCCGGGTTCTTGCTCTAAACAAGATCAAACAAGCAAACAGGCATTACAATTCATTCTATTCTTACTAATTCACTACATGCAAAGATGCAAGGAGAAAATACTCTGGGAGAACAAGGTTTGGAAGCGATTAGAGTTAAACTATGGGAATCAGGGTTAAAATTAGCTGTTTAAGGTTTACAAGGTTCCAAAATATCAGGGTAATATCAAGGTGGTGACTGGTTCGCCCAAAAACAGCGAATGTCTTTAGGTTGGCATTCGGTTCAAGGCATCGACATAAGGTCGATGGGTGATAGAGGGCTCAACTCAAGTTGTGACAGTGGAGAAAAGTGTAGATCACAACGTCAGGAGTCTAAGGGACAAAGTTATTTCCAAAGTTCATGGCTGGAGGTGGGTGAAAAGGCTCAATGCCACTGGCTGACATAGGCTGACAATGCTCTAGAATGGCATTGGCATGGTTTGAGCAGTTTCTAGTGGCCAAAGTAGGTTTTGATCCAAGCATATGGTGCACAAGGTAGTGAGACAACTATTTGACAAAGTAGTTTCTGTTTTACATGACCAGAGGTGGGTGAACAGGGCTAATGCCACTGGCTGACATAGCCTGGCATAGGTTTGACACGGCCAGAACTAGGGTTAGCCATATCTTTTGACTCAGAGCTCCAAATGATGCACCACTTTGTCTGGTGGTTAGGCATTTGTAACAGGAACAAATGTCTTAACAGGATCTAGGGCAGGAGATGGCTGGAAGGTGATGAAAACTAGCGAAGAAGTTGACTGGCCTGGAGTGCCTGCAGCACAACAGTACAGTAACTAGGGCATAGCCATAACTCTTGTTCTAGGCCGAATTAGGGGTCATGGTAGAAGACAAAGTTGCTCAAAATGGTCCAAAACATCTAGATGGCAAGGTGGGTCGAGCTGGAGTGGCGGATTTGAGAAGATATTGGTTGGAGGAAAGATGAACTAAATCCTGATTTTGGTATTTCTGTTCTAGGGCAATTGAACTCGAGTCCTTGCTTGAGGAGGGTCTCTGGGGCATACAAAAGCTATGTGTGAAGCTAGATTGTCAGGAGAAACACCAGAGAAGCTTAACAGCGAGCTCCAGCTTACATGTAAGGTGCAAAGTTGGGATTCTTCATATTTTAGCAAATTCTTCGATTCTGGTTGCTTAGAGATGCTTAGATAAGTTCACTAATCAATATTGATCACAGGCTCAAGAGCTAAATCGGTTTAATTAGGGTTTAATTGCTCGCCGGAGTTGTCGGGGAAAATCAGCAATTCCCGGCGAGGTGGTGCGATAGAGTTCAATTGGCTGCTACTACACAGGTAAGTGGATGAGGGTTACTTACTGGTAGCTTCAATTTGGAGCTCGGTGCAGTGGATTGGCCTGGCACCGTGAGCCTCTTCTCGAGCTCGCCGAAGAAGACGAAGAAGATGGCGAGTTTTACTGACTGTTGGTGTGAAGGGGTGTAAGATGGTTGCTTAGGCTAGGGGGTTTAAATAGGCGAGGCTGTGGGAGCTCCCAACGTCTACAATTGCACGGGGAGTTGAAGCCGGCTTGAATTGACTGGGAAGTGACCGGCGGCGAAGACAGGCGGCGAAACGACGTCTTCACCGGTCGTGTCGGCTGCGCTGCTGTCACTGCGACGAAGAGATGATGAAGTGAAGCTCAATCGTGGCATGGCCGCAACGTGGCACGATTTTGCTGTGGCGTCGGGCGCAACGCGGGAGAGCAAGATCTTGCCGGTGCTGGAGAAGGCGATCCACAGTGGCGAACAGGAACCCTCCACGTGGCGACGAGGCAGCGGCTAAGATGGCTTTGCTGGTGATCAAAGGCTAGGAGCTCACGGCGTAGCAACGGTCGAAGGAGCAGTAGCAGCGGTGAGGTCGAAGCTCCTGTGCTCGTGCTCGAAACCGGTTGCTGTGGTCGATTGAGCGCCTGGTCGAAGTCGAACTGAGTGGTCAGGTGATGAACAGTAGCTCGTGGTCGAACCAGGGGCCTGGTTGTGATGATTTTTTATGGGTTTTGGACTAAATTGCAAATCTGGTCTTAAAGAGGTTTAATTTGAGATTTGATTTCATGGTTGAGTATAATATTTCTATTAATACTTATTTAGCTCAAATTTGGAGAAAGTTTGATAAGGTTTGAGGGATTTCACCTATTTTCGAAAATAGGGTAAAATTAGGGTAAAACAGATCTGGGTTTTGTCGATCTCGACTTCTGGTGATTGGAGAGAGTTTTGGAAGTCTGATCAAAAGGGAGATCTGTATCAAATAGTATTTGGAAGGTGTTTCCTGAAGAAATTCTGGAGTTTGAGTTGATTCGTGGATTTTAGCCCTTTTCAGGCCTCCAGGTAAACAGAAAAGGACCTATTCGCCGTAAAATTTGGACTAATCTGCGAAAAGTGTTTAGATGAATTAATCTGGCTCCCAACTTTTTGAAGTGAGTTGAGGATGAACCTAGGAACATATTCCAGGGGTTACTTGAGTCTGGATAGGGTTAAATCAAGATAACTTAATCATCTGGAAACTGGGGTACTTAGGGTAAATCTGAATTTTTCCTGTTTTCGAAAACAGAGAAAGGCTTAGGTATTGGGAGTTAGGGTCAGAATTTGATCTGGCTCCTGAAGACTTTTATCTTCAGGGTAACTGGTAGGTTAAATCTGGATGGTCAGATCTTGATCTGGATCTAGAGAATAGATTTGGAGATTTTTAGGGTTTGGGAGAGATTAGAGTTCAGCTGATCTGGCTACTACTACAGAGATACATGCATGCAGGGTTTTTATGCAAAACTTTTCACCCCCAAAACTAGGGTGTTACAAAAGGAAAAGTATCTCTTGATCTAATCCTTAGCAAACAAAAGTGTTCATTTAGAAAATAAGGACTAGGATACTTTCCGAAAGAAGGAAAGAAACCAAACACTAAAACCGTTTTTGTAAAAGCATGCAACACATTTTGCTTTAAATGCCATGAAACTGGTCATTCGCATGAAGCATGTTCTTTAATGACTCCAAATTATTTTGATACTTGCTACATGCTTCAAAAGTCTAAGAAAGGATATTCTATAGCAAAGTTTGTTGGTGCACCCATGCTAAATAAAAAGAAGAAATCAATTTGGGTGCCCAAAGCTTTGATTGCTAACATCGAAGGACCCAAAAAGGTTTGGGTACCTAAAAAGATTTGATTCTTTTTATGCAGGTGAACTACAAGACCGGTGGGAACCATTGGGTGCTAGATAGCGGATGCTCCGAACATATGACCGGCAACAAGAAGTTGTTTACCTCATTAAAAGACAACTCAAGCGAAAATCAAAAGATCACCTTTGGCAACAATCTTCAAGGAAATGTGGTAGGCTTGGGTGAAATTGCTATATCCAACGATCTCTCAATTTCGAATGTGTTACTTGTTGAATCTCTGAATTTTAATCTGCTTTCCGTTGCACAAATTTGCGATCTTAGATTTCGTTGCACATTTTATCCCAAAAATGTTTTGGTTGAAAGTCTAAAAGACAATTCCTTAACTTTTAAAGGCTTTCGTTTTGAAAATCTTTATTTGGTTGATTTTCACTCCAAAGATGCATCTCTTTCAACATGTCTTGTCTCTTAAACCTCAAAAGGTTGGCTATGGCATAGACGACTTGCACATGTTGGAATGCATCAACTAAAAAAGCTTTTAAAACGTGATTTGATTGTTGGCTTAAAAGATGTGAATTTTGAAAAGGATAAACCTTGTAGGGGCCTGTCAAGCTGGCAAGCAAGTAGCTACTTCACATCTGATTAAGCGTGTTCTTTCGACTTGCAAACCTTTAGAACTATTGCATATGGATTTATTTGGACCTTCTGAGTTCCAAAGTATTGGGGGTAGCAATTATGGCTTTGTGATTGTTGATGATTTTACTCGCTACACTTGGGTCTTCTTTCTTTCTCAAAAATTTGAAACCCCCGATGTTTTCAAAAGTTTTGCAAAACGTGTTTCCACTGAATTCGAACTTTCCATCAAGAAAATCCGTAGTGATCATGGTGGAGAGTTCGTTAATTCAACTCTATTTGATTTTTGTGACTCTCTTAGAATCAAACACGAATTTTCTACTTCTTACACTCCACAGCAAAATGGAGTTGTTGAAAGGAAAAATCGAACACATAGAAATGGCAAGAACTATGCTAAGTGAGTATGATACTCCTACTTGCTTCTGGGCTGAAGCCGTGCATTCCGCTTGCTATTATATTAATCGGCTTTACTTGCATCCTCTTCTGAATTTGACTCCTTATGAGTTTCTTATTGGGCGTAAGCCAAACATTTCTTATTTCCGAGTTTTTGGATGTAAATGTTACATCCTTAAGAAAAGAAATTTCAGTGATAAATTTCAAAGAAGAGTAGATGAAGGCTTTCTAATCGAATACTCTACCACTAGCAAAGCTTATCGTGTTTTTAATAAAAATACAAGGTGTATTGAAGAATCTTGTGATATAGAATTCGATGAAACTAATGGCTCGCAAAAGGAGCAAGTTTCTTGTGATATTTCAGGTGAAGATCTTCAAGAAGCCGTGAAGAACATAACCATTGGAGACATCAAACCAAGAGAAGATGATCAAGAAGATGATGAGAACATTGAGAATGTTGATCAAAATGCATCATCATCTCATACTGATCCACCGGAGCAAGATCAAAATGAAGCAGCACCAGAAGAAGCACTAAGGCAACATCAAACCATCATCAAGGATCACCCTCTAGATCAAATATTGGGTGATGTCAGTAAGGGTGTTCAAACTCGCTCTCGCATTGCTTATTTTTGTGAACATCATTCATTTGTGTCTTCTTTAGAACCTAAACATGTAGATGAAGCTCTTAATGATCCTGATTGGGTAAATGCTATGCATGATGAACTTAACAATTTTTCAAGAAATGAAGTTTGGACTTTAGTTGAAAGACCCAAGAATCACAATGTAATCGGAACAAAATGGGTTTTCAGAAATAAGTAAGATGAAAATGGTGTATTTGTTAGAAACAAAGCTCGTCTTGTTGCACAAGGTTTTACTCAAGTCGAAGGTTTAGACTTTGGTGAAATCTTTGCACCTGTGGCAAGACTTGAAGTTATTCGTATACTTCTTGCTTATGCATCTAGCTTTAATATTAAGTTATTTCAAATGGATGTGGAAAGTGTATTTTAAATGGTGAGATATCTGAACTTGTCTTTGTTGAATAACCTCCTGGATTTGAAGATTCTAAATTTCTAAACCATGTATTTAAATTGTCTAAAGCTCTCTATGGTCTCAAGCAAGCTCCTCGAGCTTGGTATGAACGACTTAGAGACTTTCTTTTATCAAAAGGTTTTAAAATTGGGAAGGTCGATACAACATTGTTTACAAAGAAAATTTAAAAAGAGTTGTTCATTTGTTAGATATATGTTGATTGATCCGGGAGGATCTTCAAGTCCTGATCGTAACGGCTTCACAACCATAACCGTGTTCGAAAAGGTTTCGCGACCATGGATGGGTCCACGACCATGGATTGGTTCGCAACCATGAAAAGGAATTCATTCCTTGTTCGGAATTGTAATCCGATCCGAATATATATAACTAAGCTTATCCATTTAGGATTAGTTAGTTATATGAGTCTAATACGTTTAGGTTATTGAGTCTGATACGTACTCATACGATTGGACTATAAATACCTTGTAATAGGTCTAGTTTAGATCATCGAAAAGTCATAGAACTTATTTGAGTTTTAGACACTTATAATTTCTTCGACGTAGGCAAGTGTGTCTAATGTTCGACATGTAAAGCCCTCTTTGAAATAAAGAGTTGTGCAATTATTTTGGGTTTCGGTATTTCCGAATAAGATCCCGTTATTCCACATATTAGAATCTGGGCGAGTCTAGTGCGAAAACCAAGGCTAGGTATCAAACAGATCAAGTTGGTATCAGAGAAACTTTCCTATCCTGTGGATGGTGAAGACTCGCCAGGGTTACAAAACTTCCAGCGAAACCCACAATGTCTGACGATACCTCCGTTTAAACTAACCTAGCCGAACAAGTGGCTAAACTCTCCACCGACATGGGAACTGTGCTTGCTTGGATTAAGCAGTAGACCATGATTGTACCTCCTGAAGTAGGGAAGGTTATGGTTGTGAAGACTGGTGAAGAGTTGCACAGGGCAAACGAAGATGGAGACGAAGGTGACCATAAGATCGACGACCTCGCCAACACCTGCTTAGCTGTCGGATCCTTCAAGGTCGACGTTAAGATTGAAATACCCATATATGATGGGGAGATCGATGCCAAGAAGTTAGATTCATGGCTCGATCAGCTTGAGACCTACTTTGACCTGAAAGGGTTTAGTAGCGCTCAAAAGGTCAAATTTGCACCTTTGAAGATGAAGGACCACGCCAAAACATGGTGGAAGACCCTTGTCGCTAGTGGTGAAGCTGACGACCTTGCGTGGGGTCAATTCAAACGACTTCTGCGACAAGAATTTTATCCGATGGGTTACCTTGAGGAGAGATGGGAACGTTGGCACAGATTGTATCAACAACGCGACCAGACCATCCTAGACTATACGCACTAGTACAGAAATGCAGTCTTCTATCGGTAAAAAATACCCTTCTACTATCGGTTTTTGTACCGATAGAGATAGACACGATAGAACAAGACTGGACATTTTCTATCGGTAAATAACCGACATAAGAAGTTCACTATTCTATCGGCATATTATGAATCTACCGATAGAAAACCCGTCGTAGTCTTACGTCCAGCGGCAAGGAAAGTACCATTATTCTAACGGTTAATTACAAGATTACCGACAGAAAAAATCATACTATTCTATCGGCATCTTACAAGTTTACCGATAGAAAACTCGTCGCTAGCGGTTTGAAAAGTACCACTATTCTAACGGTTAACTACAAGATTACCGACAGAAAAAATCATACTATTCTATCGGCATATTAGGAGTGTACCGATAGAAAACTCGTCGTCAGCCGTTGGAAAAGTACCACTATTCTAACGGTTAATTACAATATTACCGACAGAAAAAAGCTTAGTACTCTATCGGATATGTATGAGTTCACCGGCAGGAAAGGTCACACTCTTCTAACGGTTAATTTTGATTGTACCGATAGAAAAAAGTACAGTAGTCTCTCGGTTGTTAATGAATTTACCGATAGAGCATTCACATATACAGTACTTTATTTGCATTCACAATATAGTACATTCACATATACAGTACAGATGCAATACAATATAGATTGGATACACAATACAGTACAGATGCAAGGTAAATTCACAGAACAAATTGACACATTAGGCAGTTATTCACATTTATTCACATATGTATGGACAAATACAGATTGCAATCCAATGTGGACATTTATTCACATATATATATTTATTCACATGTATATGAACAGTCTATGCAGAGTACACGAGAAGGAGAAAATTGTCATGCTGGATGGTTGGGCGCTACTTCCTCCATGACATATTGTGCCCAGATTTGTCGAAGATATATAATCTTTGCATTTTCATATTGGTCTTTCGACATGGCGATCTGCAAGCATGTGTGCATACTGAGTAACTAACTTCGATCCTAATTTAGAACGTGACACCCATTTTTGAAATTTGAGTTAGCTATCGATGCTTACCTGGGGAATCGGGAAAAGTTTGTCCGCACTAGGTCGTACATGTAGCGCAGCACATAAAACCCGCATTCCCACGATTGCGGCTGCTGATGGCACTGAGATAATTGCATATGCGAAGACATGTTAGCTATATTTTGTTTCCATAAACTAATTAAGCATAAACAAAAAGTCTCGTGAGTACCTCATATTCTTTCCAAGCTAGTACGGAGCCCTGCGGTGCGGCATGCCTCCCTCCAGCGGACACATATTTATCAAAAGCCCTGCATTTCAGTTAGTATTGCTAGTTAATGTATTATCATTAGCTAGTGAGGTCAAAATATAAATCAAACATATAAGTTACTTACGCCTCCATATTCCCTTTGAGCACATATTCCATCGATAATCTGTCACGCATCGAATCGAGGTAGTACACCTCGTTCCTCGGCGGACAGATCACGATGAGGATCCAGTGGCCCCTGCATTGTACGTAAAAGAGGACTGCTAGCTCAAAGTACATCTCAGGTGTAACATACAAGATTGAGTTAAATTAGTACGAAATGCACTAACCTTTGGTGGTACGGCACCAGAATGAAGTCCTTGTCCTGCTGCGCCATCAGCGAGCTGGATATGTACTGCTCAGCGTGCGCGGTGTCCTGCTCTAGCATCGTGAGGCTTATTTTCTCTGGGTCGAGGAAACCCACCTTGTCACACGCAGCCTCCGATGCTAGCCTGTACATGCACCTGCATGTGAAGGACGAGATTAATATTAATTTCACAGAAAGTTACTCAGTATTCAAATGAACTGCAACATTAATGCAGAGTTAGCAAACAGAGTTAGAAAACAGCAATACATAGCATCAGCAAACTCACAGGACTCCAGTCCGTATGATGGACATATCGAGCTCCCGCCAGTTGTAGAGGTCGAACAGATCCTCGTGTGCCACGGATATAGTCCCGGGCTCACGGTGGAACTGCCCAGGCCTGTAGGGAACTAAGAAGTTCAGGCTGCGCCGAGCTCGATGTAGGTACCAGTCGTGGAGGTCTCTGGTTGATCGATCCAATTTCCGCAAAGATGCCTCCGACAGGAGTGGGAGCGCGTTCGTGAACGTCCGCGGCAGTCCCTGTCGCCCTTTGCCCTTGCCTTTTGCCGGGGACTGAGCGCGTACCTTCGAAGGCAAGGGCGAGGTGATGGCGGCTTTCTTCCGAGGTGGAGGCGTGGATGCGCTGGGTGGGGTCGAGGCCGTCTTGATGTGTCCAGGTTCGCACGAGATCGGCCCTCATGCCCCGAGCTGGGGGCGCAGTCCCCTGGTAGCCCCGCGGCAGGCCACTTCAATTAATGAGCACGTATGTTAGATTATGCAAGTTGAGTGTACTGAGTAGGATGTAATCTAAAATGTGTAGGATTTACCGGTTGTATTACAAGACACTTCTTGGGCCACTGTACGTAGGAGCCCACTGCCTCAGCAAGTGTCTGCAGTTCCTCTGTTGGGACTGGCAACGGAGAATCGTTGTAGCCCGGCATGGCCATGTCCACCTGTACCTTTGCGAAACCCAACCGCAGAGGTACACAGTGGACCCGGACATCCGGCCCAGACGGATATACGAAGCCGTGTCCAACCACTTCCTGCCCGGCGCCTACGTGATTCTGTAGGATGCAGCCCTCCGGCCCCTGCAAATTTGTAACAATTAAGTGCACAGATGAAGGCTTGCATCAACTTAAGTGCACAGATGAAGGCTTGCAGTACCTCAAGTAGATCCACTGGATCCGCGAGTACCTTCGAAGCGCAACTGCTTATCCGACCCCGCGGGGTACCGTCGTCCTGGGGATCCGCATCTGCACTCTTGGCCAGCAATGCTTCTCTCAACCGTGCAAACTCTTCCCTCATTTGTGCGACCTCGGTCTGCACCTCAGCCCGTATCTCAGCCCGTATCTCCGCCCGTATCTCCTCCCGTACCTCAGCCCGTATCTTATCGGAGAGGTCAGCTTCCTTTTCCTTCCAGGTGCGGGCCTTCTTCCTCGGTGGAGCCGGATCTACGAAACCGGCCTTCCACGACACAATGGCTCCCACGGCCCGTGTCCGCCCGGGATGCTCCTTATTTCCTAGAGCCCGGGTGAGGATGTCGTTCTCCCTCTGCGGGGTAAACAATCCCTCCGCTGCCTCCTTCTCAAAAGAGATCTGTTACATTTGAAGGTACCTTGTGAGACAAATTGCTTTATATACACTTGTGCGCACACAGTTTACGAGGTTAGCCAACTTACCATTCGCCTCACAACGTCGGCGTCCCCAGGGGTTGCGAACTGCACAGACCCCTTGGACGACACGGACCCCCTCCCCCTCCACCATCGCTTGTACCTCTCATCCCGGATCTCGGAGAGCGGCAACTCAGGGGTGTCGATGACAGGATTTTGTTCGTCTTCCTTCTTCCACTGTTCCTCCTTCCCCGCATAGCCCCGGGATTCGAGCCGATGCGGGTGGTCGTTCCTCTTCTGGATCGCCCTATTCTTCTCGCTAAGGGCCTTGAACTCCTCAGTCCCCTTCTTCTTGGTGAATTCCTCCCATATCTCCTCCGATATGAAGGGGTACTTCTCGCAAGGAGATTTCCCCGCAGCGAGGAAGTTACTGACGAGCCAGCTCTTAAAGGTTTTCCATGTTCCGTTCATGTCCTTCAAGTAGGCAGTTCTAGGTGTATCGTCGGGGATGTTCCACTTAGCCTGTTTCCAAAAAATGCATACAATTAATCACGAGTTAGTTAAACTTTAGTATAAGCCAAGAGAACGTGATTACGAAAGAGTTCAGCGATTTCAGTTCATTTAACCTCCACTTCCGCCCACAACCTATCCCTCTTGTCCGCCGTCACGTCCTTCCAGCTCTGGACGGTGATCTTCACCCTTTCTTTCGCCAACAGCCCAACGTAGGCCGCGTACCTCCCAGCATTCTTTCCAATCGGCCTCCCAAATTGGTTGAACTCACAAGAAAGATCCGTGCGTTTGGCCAAACGCTCCAACGTCGTCGCGCCTCGCCCCACCCTCTTGCGCTGGGATGTAACAGCCCCATCTTCAGTAGTTACGATGGGGTTGGCCCTAGTCGAACCACTAGTACCATCCGATGAAGACGACGACATGTCTTCCCCTACAAAACCTTCAACAAACCATATATATGGCAATTAATTCGCCTTGGAGTTCCATAACTCAGCCCAGGACTGGAGACTAACTAGGGCGGCAAAAGGGAAAATAATACAAAAAGAAAGACATGCATAAATTACTTACTGAACTCTTCAGAAATATTTTCTATCGGTAAACACATGAGCTGCCGATAGACCATAACAATGACCTCCACACAAGACAATTTTTCTATCGGCAAACACGTGAGATACCGATAGAACATAACAATGTTCGCTACATATGGAATTTTGTTGACAAGCCACAATTCACTGTCATCACATAACATTCTCGATGATTTGCTACACTAATATTCATGGGCCAGCATTATTATTTCACACGTAAATATGCACACAAGCATCTAAGTGCCACTGTGCATAATCTTTAGCCTAGCCTGTATGTGAGTCATCAGGACTTCACAGCTATTAGGTTGGGAAAAGTCATGTATATAGGCATTTGAAACATATACATCGAAGACCCATCCACATTGCCATATATTCATACGAAGTGAGTAAAAATTCCCAACCAAACTAGTACATTGCATGGCTCATGTCCTTCCAGATCCAAATTAAGTTTTACTACTTGTGCAGAAAAATTTTCTATCGGTAAACACATGAGCTGTCGATAGAATATGTGTAAGAACACCTCCAACATATAATCTGCATTACATGGCAGTTGGATACAATTGATCACACATACAGCAGTATAGAGAAGTTAAAATCTCAAAACAGGTTCATTACAGCACTAGAACATATTATGTAAACCCTAATTAAAATCAACATTGCCTGCGGAATGTACATAAGCCAACACAATAGGGAACCCTAGTGTAATTGCAAAACTCGAAGAATTAGTATGTGCAAAACACTAGGATCAAATAAAGAAGATGCTGAAAATAGAACGACGAATTAGGGTATTTACGGCGGCGATTAGTTCTGGTGATGGAGAGGCGGTGTAGAACGCAGCAGCGGCGGGCGAAGGACGAAAATAAGAACCGGTGGCAGTGACGAACCAGTGTCCAGCCGGCGATCGTCGTGTGGGAGAGAGGAAGTGAGTGGTCACGGCGGAGGTTGGGGTTTTCTTCGCTCTCGAAGAGACGCAGTGCTCTAAGGTGGAACTGTTCGAGTGGAGGGAAACTAAAGGGCCGTGTACGAGTAATAAAGTAGCGCAGGAACTTTTCTATCGGTATAACAAAATGATACCGATAGACTTATGTAATTTTCTATCGAAACAACAAAATAATACCGATAGAAAAAGTAAATTTTCCGGAAAAATATTTGAATTAGTGGATGCATTTTTCTATCGGTATAAACAATAAAATCCCGTGAGACCAATTTTCCACAGAAAAATTTTTTAAAGTGCTTGAGATTATAGTATTGGGTGCCATTTTTCTATCGGTAAAAATAACAAAATACCGTGAGAGTAATGAAAAGGTGCCCTTTTCTATCGGTATAAACAAAAAAATCCCGTGAGCCCAATTTTCCCCAGAAAATTTATTTGATTCAGTGCTTGAGATTTGTGTTCCCTTTTTCTATCGATAAAAACAACAAAATACCGTCAGAGTAATAAAAAAGGTACACAATTTAACATCAAACAGACCTTGGTTGAAAGCTGCAGAATGTTAAAGAAAGAGGGAAGATAGCCAGAAAATTAGAAAATTGACATAAAAAGAAATTGTTCATTCATTGTTGTTTTATCACTTACAAAAAAAAAATAAAACCCAAAATGCTAGGTCAAGGGGTGGTCTTAGCCCTGGCTGCATGTAGAATAGAGTCAGTTAGACTTGCAGCCAGGACGCAGGACTCCTCTAGCGACAAGTTGTCCCTAGGATCAACTACTACCGCGTCGAGAAGGCCTGCGACCTCCCTCAGCTTCGCTATGGTATCCTTCATAGTCAAACCGCAGCCAGCGATGGTCATATCCGCGGCTTTCTTCTCCTCGCGAAGACGCCTCGTCCTCACCCTAGCATTGTCACCATCCGTCTTCATGCGCTTAATGCGCTGGAAGAGATCGTCAAGGTCAAGCCGTAGCTGTGTGTGCTTGTCTGTAAGGAGCTTGTGCTCCTCCTGGAGGGCCCTCAGGTCAGCCTTCACTTTGGCAGTGTCTTCCACGGCTACCATTCCCTGTGCAAATCAACAGGTCAAGAATGAACTGAACATGGATTAACAGTACAGGGGTAAACCGAGGAGATTTAGAGTTCTTACCGGGGAGGGCGTGGATGACGATCCCATGGAGGTTGCCATTGTGAAAGAGAAGATGAGGAGTCGAACCGTTCGAGAATTAGAAAAACAACAAAATACCGCGACGCATGGCGAGGTACTTATAGAGTTTCCAAGGCGACGCATGGCGACACGTTTGAGAATTCAAAGCGGCAGAGTCTTCTTCTATCGGTAAAAACAGGAAAAAACCGTCAGACAACAAATACCGTGAGACTAACGAATTTATTCTAACGGTAAAATAGAATAATACCGATAGAAAACGTTTTGAAGTGCCTGAGAGAAGATGTCCTTCTCTATCGGTATAAATAACAAAATACCGTCAGAAAAAAGGGATTTTTGCAGAACTTAATTTGAAGAGGCTGCGATGAGATTTTTGCAAGTGCTATTTGAAGGGAAGAATTAAATATTTACAGGATAAAGGTACTGTACATGTTAGAACTCATGCTGTGGAGTACAATTGAGATGTATTAATGCTGTGAACTAGCTTATCATTAAATTCTAAAGAAAAATGTACTACCTGATGTATTAATGATAAGTTCCTCACCTTGCTGCAAAACTTGTGGGCTGTTTGCTTGGCATTTATCCCTGAAATAGAAATTAATCATCAATGGTTCTCAACCCATAATCCTTCTTCGTGGTCATCTCGCAGATACGTTGTTTCGTCGATATCTTCAGTACGGATAGATTGAATGTCCTCTAAAAATGGAGGTATTTCATCGAATTGGTTATACTCCTCTTCGTCGACAACATCTTCGACCCCAACAATACGTCTCTTGCTGTGGAGGACAACATGCAAGTTTGGATTGGCCGGGTCAACGATGTAGAATACCTGTGTGGCTTGCTTTGCAAGTATGAATGGATCGTCTTGGTGTCCCGACTCTACCAAGATCGACGAGAGTAAACCCGTAACTGTCAACTTGAACACCTCGAGGGATTTCGACCCATTGGCATCGAAACAGGGGAATCTTAAGTAATCCGTAATCGAGCTCCCATATTTCGTCAATAACACCATAATATGAGTTCAGCGCCCTTACTAACCTGGCATCCTCGGAAATAGCAAACAGTGTCACTCCGCTACATTGCGTGCTACTCTTGGTGTCTTGAGCTCTTGTGTAAAATGAATACCCATTGATGTCGTACCCCTGCCAAGTCCCTACAGTGAATCTTGGGCCTCTAGCCAACCATGTCACAGTTTCACTTACGGAGCCCTCGGCAGCTCGCGTGACTCTTTCTTGGATCCACTCAGCAAATTTCCTGTTATGTTCTCTGCTTACCCAAACGTCTGACTTCGAAGGATTCTGTGACTGTAACATTACCTTGTGCTCGTGTATGTATGGCTCGACCTCCGTCATGTGTTTTAAGACCCAAAAATGTGATTTTGCGTACACATCACGAGCGGGGACGATAGCTTTGAATCCAATCGTTCCAATTCTCTCAAGCCTACCCTCGTGTCGGGACCTAGGAACACCAATTGGGTCAACCCCGGCCATATAATCTGTGCAAAATTCAATCACCTCCTCAGCGGCATAACCTTCCATGATACTCCCCTCGGGTCGACGACGAGTCCTTACGTATCCCTTCAATACACCCATAAATCTCTCAAATGGATACATGTAGCGCAGGCACACAGGTCCACAAAACTTAATTTCTCTGATAAGGTGAACAATCAGATGGACCATAACATCAAAAAAGGATGGAGGGAAATACATCTCGAGCTGACAAAGAGTTGTAACCACGTCGCGTTGCAAAGCGTCCAGTCCATCGGGATCAATTACCTACGAGGACACAGTTGCGCCAAATATTCATATCAAAAAAATCTTCTAATTAAGCTCCACAAATGGAGGTAGTGAACTTATAGTACGAGTGCACGTACTTACCTTGCAAGATATTGCGTTGAAGAAATAACATAGGTTTGTGATTGTCTCTCTGACTTTAACTGGGAGAATGCCTCTGATAGCAATGGGAAGCATCTGTGACATCAAGACATGACAGTCGTGGGACTTCATGCCAACCAGTCTTAGGTCCTTCATAGACACAAGTTTTTTCAAGTTCGCGGAGTACCCACATGGAACTTTAACACCGTGCAGGCACCAACAGAGTTCTGTTTTTTCGCTCTTGGACAACGTGTAGCAGACCGGGGGGAGGTATGTACGCTTTCCATTCTCTAAAGGTGCAAGCTCAGTCCTTATCCCCATTTCCACCATGTCACGACGAGCTTTCACACCATCCTTTGTCTTTCCCGGAATGTTCAACAACAAACCAATCAAACTGTCACAGACATTTTTCTCTACATGCATGACGTCAATGCAATGTCGAACTTGTAAGTGCTCCCAGTACGGTAGATCCCAGAGAATCGATCTCTTCTTCCAAACATTTTTTTCTCGAGGTTTAGAATGCTTACCGAACTCAACTTTGATGTCGTTCACGCGTGAGTAAATCTCCTTACCGGTCAGAAACACTGGAGCTGATCCCTTCTCAGGCTTCCCATTAAATGATTTCCTCTTCTTACGGTACGTGTGATGCACCGGAAGAAACCTGCGGTGACCCATGTACACTGTTTTCCGGCAGTTTCGCAGCCACATGCTCTCAGTTTCATCTAGGCAAATAGGGCAAGCCTTGGCTCCTTTCGTACTATACCCCGACAAATTGCCGTAGGCAGGAAAATCATTTATGGTGCAAAATATCAGGGCCCGCAAGATGAAATTCTCTTTCTTGTATGCATCCCACACCTGCACACCCTCGCTCCACAATTTCTGTAAGTCCTCGATTAAAGGCGCTAGAAACACGTCAATATCATTTCCGGGTTGTCTGGGTCCTGAGATTAGTAACGCCATCATGATGTACTTGTGCTTCATGCATAACCAAGGAGGAAGATTGTTGATGCATAAAAGAACCGGCCAAGTGCTGTGCCGGCTGCTCATATTACCATGTGGGTTCATACCATCTGTACTCAGCCTGAACCTTACATTCCTAAGTTCGCCGCCGAATTCAGCAAATGTTCTGTTGATGTTTCTCCATTGAATAGAATCAGCTGGGTGTCTCAGTTTTCCGTCTTGTTTCCGGGCTTCAGCATGCCAACGCAAGTGCTTCGCGACTTTCGAATTTGCAAACAGCCGCTTCAATCTAGGTATCACAGGCAAGTACCACACAGTTTTTGCCGGGGGCCCTTTCCTTACCTCGTGGCGTTCACTGTCAATCTAGTCCCTACGCGTATACCTCGATGCGCCGCATCTTGGACAAACAAGCAAACTGGAATACTCGTTACGGTACAACACACAATCATTTGGGCATGCGTGTATTCTTTCGATTTCCATTCCCAACGGACACAACAGTTTTTTGGCTTGGTAAGTAGATCTTGGCAACTCATTTCCCTCTGGAAGCATGTCCGCTAGAAGATCTAATAGTGCCGTGAAACTCTTATCACTCCAACCGTTTCCTGCCTTCAAGTTATATAATCTCAGCACAGAAGACAGTTTTGTAAATGTTGCACATCCAAGGAACAGAGGCTTCTCAGAGTCAGCAATCAGTTTCTCAAATTCACAGAAGTCATTTTCGTTGTAATCTTCCTCTACATCACGTAACATCTTATCTAGATTGTCATCATCATCATCTACGTGCACATCGGAATGAACATTACCAAAATTGGGATGATCATCGATATTATTGCAATCCACATCCGAGTCGTGCTGATTGGTAGTAGTGATGGTTGTTTTCCTCAAGATCTTCGCCATGCCATATCCAACGGGTGTATCGCGCGTTAAAACCACGACGAATCAAATGACTCTTAATTTGATCAGAGTTGCCAAACCTCTTCAAGTTCATACAATCTGTACAAGGACAGAGCATATTTTTCTCTCCCTTCCTCTCCTTTTGTTGCTCAGCAAATTTAATAAACTCATTCACACCATCCAAATATTCAAGAGTAGTACGTTTTATTCCATACATCCAATATTTCCTGTCCATCCACAATTAACAAAATTTAACGAGTAAGCCATGCATGAAACCTGCCCGATTAAGTTATGTATATGTACATGTACAGCCTCTTACAACAGATACATGTGTTGAACCCTAGCCTGACGAAATTAACACTAATTAACCTAGCTAACTACACAATACAAGCTAGTTAGCTCCTAAAACATGACGCATTTCCAGCTACCAAGCTCCCAAGCTTAGAGCTACAAACTTGGAACTACACAATACAGCTAGCTTGCAAGTAGAGAGGAAGGGAGATCTAGAGGGAGAGAGAGATAAGTGTCGACGATTAAGAGTACCTTAAAGAGAGGGGCGCAATCAACTTCCCTCCAGCCTGCGCTGATCACCCTAGCAGTGTAGCTGGAACTTTCGTCACAAACAGAGGGACACAGAGTGCAACAGAACAAATTAAAGAGCAGCTCAACAATGGTCGAGTGGGGTTTTCCTTATAATGGACATTTTTCTAACGGTAAATACATGAAATAATCGTCAGACTAACTTAGGTAATTTGCCGCTCACATATTCTATCGGTAAAAACACACACATACCGTTAGAGAATATACATTACTGAGCAAATATATGTGTTTTCCTATCGGTAAATATGTGTACTTACCGTTAGATCATGCATGACACAGCACGCACATGAGTTTTTCTATCGGTATATATGTGTACTTACCGTTAGATGATGCATGACACTCGAGCATTAGTTTTTCTATCGGTAAATATGTGCATTTACCGTTAGACTATGCATGACTGAGCAAATATATGTCTTTTTCTATCGGTAAATACACATATTTACAGTTAGAATATGCATGACTGAACAAATATATGTGCTTCCTATCGGTAAATATGTGTATTTACCGTTAGAATATGCATGACTGAACAAATATATGTGTTTTCCTATCGGTAAATATGTGTACTTACCGTTAGAGGAGGTACTGGTACCAAACTGGGACAAACATGCACATGCCATTTCTCACATTCAAGGAATCATATCAATGTAACATCAAACAGATCTTACATCAAACGGATCTTAACTAGAAGATAAAGCAATATATTTCAAGAAATGCTAATTTGTGGATTAACTAGGAGACACAAAAATACTTTTCGTAGGTAATTGGGACTTCATCTTGCCAAAGAAATTACAGATGCCAGTTCACAAATTCAGGTACAAACATACACATGCCAGTTCACTAATACAAATTCAGGTACAAACATACACATGCCAGTTCACAAATTGAAGTGCATGTCTGAAACAGCAGTACAAATACACACCTAGCTACCAATACAATTAAATACACAAATACTCCCTGCACATTCAAGTTCATGTCCCAATTAGCAATACATGATACACAAATATACAACAATATACAAATACAACAATTCACACATTCGATGTATATTACAAAAGCCACGTCTGAAATTAACAACAGATCACGACGAGGACCCAGTGGCCCATACATGCATTTTACATAAAAGGGAACCTTTGCAGGTTGCCACAATGCAACTACCGACTACAAGTTAGACTTGATACATCACAAATCCATTCATCCAAAACAGCAAATGTCTGAACCACATTGGACTTAACCATAGGAGTTCAGTTCGAAGACGCCCGAAGAGCTGAAACTGCCGTCGACATACATTTGTACGTATTGGTGATTTCCTCGGACTCAAACTCGATCAACTCAACTCAACTCAACTCAACTCCATTAACAAAAAGAACCTACCTTCCAAGATGTTGTTCTGTGTAGTGATGGTGTAGAATGGCTGTGCAAATAACAACAATTCTTCTTCTCCAAGCAGGTAAGCATCTGGCCACAAGCTGGTGCATGCAAAAAAATGTAAGATGCTTTCTATAGGTCCTGATTTGAGAAACACGCCGGGTTTAAGCATCTTCTCGACCGAGCCAACCAAGATCTCGCCCTTCACGTCCTTCCAGCTCTCGACGGTGATCTTCATCATTTCTTTCGCCAACAAGCCAACGTAGGCAGCGTACTGCGATGAAGAACCGTGAAATACGTTGCCCCTCACGAGCATCATCCAAGGACCTGAACAGATCATAATCATATTGAAAAGAAGACACATCAAAATGAAGGATACAAAAAAAGCAGAATTATTGCCATAATCGGATTAGAATAATCTAACAATATTGCAGAAATTTTACGTACCTTCCTTGGGATGCCGACGTCTAGAGGGCGTCGATGGAGGTGCGGAGGTGCAGCGGTCCCTTGTAGAGGTGCGCCGGCCGTCCATGGAGCTTACGGGTTAGGACTACGAGCCCCAGATGAACTGTGAGATTGAAAGAGACATACCCGTGTATTTATACAATTATATATTTTCTATCGGTACGAAAACAGAATACCATTAGTAATAAAAACATCTGTAGAAGCCGAATGGTTCTATCGGCACAATAAATATTACCGATAGGAATTTTTGTACATACTCTATCGGTGTGTACGTACATTACCGATAGAATATTACTAGTTGTAGAAGGCCAACAGTTCTAAGATATTTTTTGCAATATTCTACCGGTATAAACATTCATTACCGATAGAATAAAACTATTTGAAGACGAACAGTTCTAAGCAATTTTCTATATATTCTAACGGTAAAAGAATCCATTACCGATAGAATAAAAATATTTGTAGAAGGTCAACTATTCTATCGGCGAACTACATATTGCCGATAGGAATTTTTAATATACTCTGTCGGTATATTCATACAGTAGCGATAGAATAAGTCTAGTTGTTGAAGTCGACCAGTCCTATCGGCGCACAACATTCTTCCGTCAGTACTTATGCATCTCTTCTAACGGCAAATATGTTCATTACCGCTAGAGTAAATCATACTATTTATTCTATCGGTAAGTTTCTTAGAAACCGATAGGGAAAATACATCCGTCGGGCTTTTATGACCGCGAGGCACATTTTCTATCGGTTTTGTGCTGTTTCGCTAATAACCGATAGAAGATAGGGGTTAGTAGACTGCATTTCTGTACTAGTGACGACGGAGTTTCGGCGACAAGCGATGGTCATCGGCATCTCACTGTCCGATCCTCAGGTATTTCGGAAGTACATATCTAGACTTCAGAAATCGATCAGTACTGAGCTAAATCTGTTTGACGTCCAAGACATCGCGACCGCAAGCACAACTGCTATGGCGATCGAGAAGAAGAACAATCCTGCAGCGACAAAAGCATGAAGGAAAGTGCGACCTCGACAAAGAAAAAGCCGAGTTCGAAGAAGAACGCTTCAAAATCGGGCACGGGTGCTTTTTGTAAACATTGTCAAGTCGCGGGACATACCAAGGAGAAATGCTACAAGCTTCATCCTGAATTTCGACTGAAAAATGGACCAGGGAAAAGAACAGCCACGGCTACTGCGACTTCAACCGACAAAGAAGTTGTCCGAGTGAATTCGGTTAATGAGGCGAATACGACCTTGTCTCTGATGGCAATACCGAAAGAGAAGGATTCGGATCTACCGAACGACCATCACCCAATGGAGGACTTGTTCACCATCAACATCTAGGTGAAGCACGAAGTGGTCGCAGCGATATTCGATCCCAAAAGTCAGAAGAATCTGGTCTCCGCTGGACTGGTTCGACGACTTGGTTTGAAGACAACCACACACCCGCAACCATATCCGCTGGGTTGGTTTACATCCGACGTGAACCAACAGATTACGTGTCAGTGTGTGTTGAAGTTTGCGATCTCTGCATGATATATCGATGAGGTGCAATGCGATGTTGTCCCTATCGATATCTGTCAGGTAATCTTTGGGAGTCCGTATCTATATAATCGAAACGCTCACTTCCATCGGCGAGCACAAGAGTATGACCTCACCAGAGACGGAGTTAAGTTTGTGATCAGTAGAGACATCCACGTCAACAATTCGAACTTGATTACCGCAAATCAAGCCAAATGAATTGTTAATGCATGTCACAAGTATGTGCTTGTCATGATTCGACCCATTGGTCAAGGTGAGGGTACTCGACCAGCATTGTTATTGGTGTGCCGAGAGGATTCTAGTCGTTTGTCGGGACTGCTGGAGAAATACAATGATCTGTTCGAGACTACCCAGGGTCGTCCGCCGAAACGTCCAGTCGAACACGAAATTCAGCTTGTGTTCGATGCGACACTGCCCAATCTGAGTATGTATCGCAACTCAGTATTGGAAAATGAAGAGATCAAGAGACAACTTGGTGAGTTGTGAACGATGGTGTCATTCAACCAAGTAGTTCACTTTGTGGATCTCCTGTGGTGTTAGTGCCAAAGAAAGATGGGACTTGGCGTATGTGCATCGACTACCGAGCACTGAACAAGATCACCATCAAGAACCGGTATCCCCTTCCTCGTATTGACGACCTGCTAGACCAATTGAAGCATGCTGTTGTCTTCTCCAAATTGGATCTTAAGTCAGGATATCATCAAGTCAGCATCCGAGAGGAGGATACGTGGAAGACCGCGTTCAAAACATGACAAGGTCTGTTCGAATGGCTGGTCATGCTGTTTGGTCTCTGCAACGCCCCGGCAACTTTCATGCGTCTTATGAATGACGTATTGAGACAATTCATCAACGACTTTGTAATCGTTTACCTCGACGACATACTGGTTTATAGTCGTTCGTGGGATGAGCACCTCATTCATGTCGAAAAGGTGTTCAAACAGCTTCGGCAACATCGACTTCGCCTCAACCGTAAGAAGTGTGAGTTTGGCCAGCAAACTCTACTTTACCTAGGATTCATGGTCGGCAATGGTACGTTGCAAATCGACCTGGATAAGGTAAAAGTGATTCGCGAATGGCCGCGACCGCGAACAGTTACGAACGTGTGTAGTTTTGTGGGAGCATGCCAATATCTTTGGAAGTTCATCTGACACTTCTCGATTATGGCTTTTCCATTGCATGCATTAATCAGGATCGACCAGAAGTTCGAGTAGACAGGGAAACATGAGGACATGTTTCTCTTACTGAAAATGAAGATCAGTGAGGCGTCTGTGTTAGCTTTGCCGAATCTCCAGAAACCATTCGAACTAGAATCCGATGCCTCAGGTTATGCGATGGGTGAAATGCTCAAGCAAGAAGGTCGACTAGTGGCATATCACTTCGAGTTATTCCAGGGAGCTCAGAAGAACTACCCGACTTATGATAAGGAATTATGCGCACTGCATCAGGCCGTGACACATTGGCAGTGTTATCTCTTGGGTAAAGAGACTGTTGTCCACACCGACCATCAACCGTTGCAATATTTGCAAACTCAGTCCAAGCTACAGCAAGCTCGGCACATGAAGTGAATATCGTATCTGCAACAGTTTAATCTGGTGATTAAGTACAAGAAGGGCGTATACAACAAATTGGCGGACATGTTGTCGCGACCACTAGTTACGACCCTCTATTTATCAACGTTCATGCAGATTGAGCCATCATGTCATGATGACTATGCCAATATGTACAGTGAAGACCCTGATTTTCAAATAGCACTAATTGAGCTCGAAACAGGGAAACCTACAGAGTTCGTTCGGCGAGAAGGACTCTTGTACAAGGGCAATTTACTTTGCATACCTCGTAGAGCACCTCGAATTCAATGGATGCGAGAAGCGCACACATCGAAGGTAGCTGGTCACTTTGAGGTTACAAAGACGTTGAAAAATCTTCAACGACATGTGTTCTGGCCGCGTATGCAGCAAGATGTGGCTAGTTTTGTTCTAGGTTGTGGTCTCTACAGCATCTCGAAACCGGTAAACCAAAAATTAGGTTTGTACACTCCTTTGCCAATTCCATCGTGACCATGGGAGAGCATATCCATGGATTTCTTGGGAGGATTGCCTAAGACCTGACGTGGCAACGACTATCTATTCGTGGTCGTTGATCGGTTCTCCAAAATAATTATTCTCATAACTTGTTGAAAGACTATCACGGGAAAAGAAGTAGCTCGGGTATTCTTTCAACACGTTTGGACACACTTCGGACTGCCGACTTCTATTGCGTCTGATCGCGATACCCGGTTTCTTAGTCACTTTTGACGATCGCTCTGGACGATGATGGACACTAAGCTAAAGAGGAGTACTGCTTTTCATCCGCAAACTGATGGTCAAACCTAGGTGGTAAATCGCACAGTCGTTCATCTTTTGAGAGGATATAACTCGAAGCACCCGAAGACCTGGGATGAAAGCATTCCGTACTTGCAGTTTGCTTTTAATCGAGCAGTGCATAGTTCAACTAGAAAGTCGCCGTTTGAGGTATGTTTAGGATTTCTACCACAGAGTCCATTCGACATGGAGTTTATGATTCCTACCTCAGCACATAACAAGCAGGAAGCATCTGATCAGGATCGAGCACAAAAGTTCCCGGAGGGTATTCAACGACTCCATCGAGAAGTTGAACATAACTTGCTGAAAGCTCAATCAAGTACAAGGCGGGACATGATCGGCACCGAGTTGATGCGCAATTTCAAGAAGGTGATATGGTATGGTTACATTTGAGTAAGGAGAGACTTAAAGGTGAAGGTAAGAAACTCAAACCCATTCGTTATGGTCCTTTTCGGATTTTGCGAAAAGTGGGTAATAATGCTTGTCAGCTCGAGTTACCTCCATACATGGATATTTACTCGGTTGTCAATGTTGAGCACCTCAAACTCTTCGAGCCTTCAATGCTGGATGATGAGCCAGATACTATAGTACCATCTGTTGAAGACTTGGTCTATCAACGAGACGAACCTTTACGCGAAGATGTGATTCTGAAGAAGAAGGTGACTACCACCCGCAGTAACACAAAGGAGACTTTTTGAATTGGTCGGAAAGATCAACTGGCACGTGTGGCAAAATGGTACACCAGAGAACATGGACAAGCCCAATTTCCACATCTCCAGTTTGATCGAAAGGTCGCAACAGGATTTGGCTCCTTCTCAACAAGGGAGTCATGATCCGGGAGGATCTTCAAGTTCTGATCGCATACGCTTCGCGACCATAACCGTGTTCGGAAATGTTTCGTGACCATGGCTTGGTTTGCGACCATGAAAAGGAATTCGTTCCCTGTTCGGAATTGTAATCCGATCCGAATATATATAACTAAGTTTATCCATTTAGGATTAGTTAGTTATATGAGTCTAATACGTTTAGGTTATTGAGTCTGATACGTACTCATGCGATTGGACTATAAATACCTTGTAATAGGTCTAGTTTAGATCATCGAAAAGTCATAGAACTTATTTGAGTTTTAGACACTTATAATTTCTTCGACGTAGGCAAGTGTGTCTAACGTTCGACGTGTAAAGCCCTCTTTGAAATAAAGAGTTGTGCAATTACTTTGGGTTTCGGTATTTCCGAATAAGGTCCCGTTATTCTGCATATTAGAATCTGGGTGAGCCTAGTGCGAAAACCAAGGCTAGGTATCAAATGGATCATTGATGATATTATCTTTGGAACTACTAATGAACATTTCTGTCATGAGTTTGGAGAAATGATGTCTAGGGAATTCGAGATGTCAATGATCGGTGAGCTAAGTTTCTTCCTTGGACTACAAATCAAGCAACTCAAGATCGGTACATTCGTGAGTCAAATAAAGTACGTGAAGGACTGCTTAAACGCTTTGGGATGGAAGATGCTAAGGCTATCAAAACCCCCATGGCAACAAATGGACATATCGACTTGGAAAACAATGGAAAATCGGTTGATTCTAAACTGTATAGGTCTATGATTGGTAGCTTGTTATATCTTACTACATCTAGGCCTGATATCATGTTTAGTGTGTGCTTATGTGCTAGATTTCAATCAGATCCTAAGGAATGTCATTTAATTGCTATTAAAAGAATCGTTAGATATTTGAAATACTATCCCAACCTAGGCCTTTGGTATCCGAAAGAAGCAAATTTTGAATTAATTGAATATTCGGATTCTGATTATGCTGGGTGTAAGATTGATAGAAAAAGCACATCTGGTAGCTATCAGCTGTTGGGGAGATCTTTAGTATCATGGTTATCTAGGAAACAGAATTCTGTAGCTCTCTCCACCGCTGAAGCCGAATATGTGTCTGTAGGCAGTTGTTGTGCTCAAATTTTGTGGATGAAGCAGACACTTTTGGATTATGGTATTAAATTTGAGAAAGTGCCACTATTATGTGATAATGAAAGTGCCATTAAAATTGCTAATAATCCTGTTCAACATTCTAGAACTAAGCATATTGAAATACGACACCATTTTATAAGAGATCACGTGGCAAAAGGAGATATTGATGTGAGTTATATCAAAACTGATTTGCAATTAGCAGATATTTTCACCAAACCCCTAGACGAGACTAGATTCTGTTTTCTCAGAGGTGAATTAAACATTATTGATATATCTAATGCTAGTTGATGTGATAATTGTATTAAAATATATTTATTATTCCCTCTCTGGTCGAAATTGTCCAAACTGACTGTCAGTTCCTTTGCTTAGGAGCCTGTTCTTAGCCTCTGGTCGAAGTCGTTGACCATGCTGATAGTCAATTCCACAAACGGACTGTCAGTTATGTGCAATTGTCTTTGGTCGTAGCCCCTGGTCGTGTTTGAGACTCAAACTGACTGTCAGTTTCAAAACTCAGTTCTGTGAACTGACTGTCAGTGTTGTGCACTGATTGTCAGTTCCAGGTCTCTGGGTTTGGAACTGACTATCAGTATATCATACTGACTGTCAGTTGGGGCCCCAAAACCCTAAAAACCCCATCTCTGCCTTTTGTCTCTTTGCCTTCCCTGTTTCGCCGCCGCACCTCTTCTCGCCGTTAGCCCCCTTCACCTCGTCGCCGGCGCCTCCATCTCACCGTCGTGCGCCGCCGCCTCATCGCACCGTCGTCTCCCCCCGCCGCCATGCTATGCCTCTTTGTTCCCGGTCACTGCGACCACAAATCGCGGTGTCGTGGCCCGCCGCAGTTGGAACCGCACCCATGCCTCCTCCTCGCCGAGTTTTTGCTCTTTGGCTCTGATCCTCGACGGTTGGAGTCCTCTTCGTTCGTCGGCCTCCTTCTCTGTTTGTTGCTGGCCTCTCTGTTCGGCTCCATTCGTTCAGGTCTCTGTTTCGTTCCTCTGTTTCTTGTCTGTTTCTCTGTTTCGTTTTTCGTTATGTCGGATCAGCCTTCGTCTTCTTGTCGTGTTGCTCGATGAAAGAACGCGGTAAACAGCCGTCGTTCATCGGGTCAACTGACTGAGTCCCGTTCTTCTTGCTCCGCGCCGTCAGTTGGTGTACACTCCGTACATCATGGCGGTGCTTCTGCACATCCGAGCTGTTGATTCTAAGCTCCCGCGGCCCCATCATCCTTTGCAGTTCTACCCTCCTGGCCAGGCCGATCGCCATCTCGGTGCCCAGCCTGCGGTTGCTACTGGCCCTAATTCTCCCGCATCTGATGATGATGCTGCGGGGGAGTCAGAGGATGAGGCTCCAGTTCAGGAGTCTGATCCAGCACCTACTGCAGAGACAGGCTCCGGATCCTCCTCCGCCTCTCAGCTCGATCAGGTGATCCAGGTGCAACAGCAGATTCTGCGCACCCAGGCAGAGCACCATCAGATCCTGCTCCGGTTGCTTGCCTAGCAGGAGGAGATCTTGAGCCGGCTGCCTTCTTCAGCATCTGCAGTCCCTCGCAAGAGGGCTCGTCCAGCTGCATCTTCACCTGGTACAGCTTCAGATGCTGCATCGGTCCCAGCTGCTCCGGCCTCCGCAGCTCCAGCTTCACCTAGTGTCGACCTGACTGGATCTCCAGCAGGCTCCGAAGATATAGCCATTTTGGGCCTTTCTTCTAATGATGAGCCTTAGGCTCTCTTAGGATTGCTCCCACCTTTTTGTGGTTGATGCCAAAGGGGGAGAATTATTTTGTATGACTCTATTTTGATGGGTGGATATTTATGCTTATGGATATATTTATGTTATTGTTGGATGTTTTCTTATATGACATTCTGGATGATTTTGGTCTTTATGTTATGATGGTGATGTATACATTATGTGTGATGCTCTGATATATATGTTGGATATATGTGTTGTTTTATGAGTATGATATGATAGACATGTGTGTATGATGTATACTCTGAACTCATATGAGTGATTATACTTGACATATTATTTGAGATGCCATACACTCAGGGGGAGTATTTTATTTATTATCTTTTATCGAACACTTGTTGTCATCAATCATCAAAAAGGGGGAGACTGTTGCATCTAGGCCTTTATGCCTAACCTAATTTTGATGATTAATGAAAACAAAGTGTTTCAGACTAATTGTGCTGTTGAGATATTTGATACAGAGATATGTTCAGGAAAACACGCAAGATAATCAAGATAAACCCAACGTAAAATGGATCAAGCACAAATCACAAAGCGCAAAGATGAGAAGAAAATCAAGAAATGCAAAGGACCTGAGGTAATCTGAGTTTTTATTTTACCGATCTCGGCGTAAGAAGATTGATCGGTTTAGGAAAATTTACTTTTAGATTTAACCGTACTATAAAGAAGGGTTGCAAAGTCCTCTCTAAATTTCCAGTATAAACCGAGAAACTTAGGTCATTGCATTGCATTCATTTCGGATGGATTTGATTTGAATTTAGTTTGAAAGATTTGGATTTTCAGTTAAGTTTTTGACAGTAGAAGATTTTTTACATTTTATAGAAATATCTAGGCAGATCTGACTTTTGCTTCTGTTGACAAAAATATAGCCCTTTAAATTATCTTTCAAACGAGCTATTAAACACTAAATTTGGATTTCTGGATTTAAAGTTATGACTGTTTTTATTCATACTGACTATCAGTTTGGTATGCTGACTGTCAGATTGAATGTCAGTTTGTTTATACTGAAAGTTGTCCAGAGAGGTTGTTTTTTGAGCCGAAATTTTTTGAACTAAACTGACTGTCAGTTTGCATTTCGACCTCAAGCTGGTTTATTTGAGTTTCTATTTGATCTGGTCACTTTTGTGGTCGAACTGACTGTCAGTTTGGATAACTGACCGTCAGTTTGTATTATCAGTTTCAATATACGACCGCAAACGGCTAGCAAAGTTTTATCCATGATTTTTGTCAGCCGTTGAGTTTGGAACTGACTATCAGTATGGTAAACTGACTATCAGTTTGAGTTGCTGATTTTCAACTCACGCTCTAACGGTTCTTTTGATTCTTGAGGCTATAAATAGAGGCTTTGAACTATTGTTTTATATATCCAGTAGCCTCTCATTCATATACACTCTTGAGTTTTAATTCTTATACAAAATCTTTATCTTTTGATCAAGTCGAGTGCTTTTCAGATCCACCGAGTGCTTTCTGTTCGCATCATTTGCATCCTTTTAGTTTCTCAGTGATTGTTAGAGGTCTAGAGAAGACTTTGCTGCTTATTACTCTTGGTGAACACCCTCACCTAGACGGTTTAGTAGCGTGGCCGTTGATCTCTCCTATTTAGAGATTGTCGGAGAGACTCGACAAGTTTGTAAAAGGCATCGGTGCTCGCCTTTCCGGAGTGAACAAGGATCAACCATTAGTGAGAAATATCTTCCGTGGATATCAAAGCTAGACTCATTCATTTAAGTGCTTCAACGAGGATTAAGGGAGACTGGGCGAGTCTCTGAGACCTCGGTAAAAAATCGTTGTGTTTGTTCTCTCAATCTTTTCTTCTTAATATATTGAACTACATTTGATTCTTCTCTTTGCAAAAATTGTTTTTATTCGAAGTTTTTAAAAACCTCCTATTCACCCCCCTATAGTCGACATCCTTGATCCTACAGTATATACATGAATCCCCCTTGCATATTCTCTATTCAGTTCAGTCCAAGACTCAAACTCCTGGATGGCACCTACATATACATAAGTGTGCACACATACAGCCCAACTATAGATGTATATAGATTATACATGCACATATATATAGTTCAATATATATATACACAAATATACACACATGTATTGCAAACATATATATACCATATACACAGTCATACATGAACACAGACATATACATGTATACAACAGTCCACACACACACCCATATATAAACAGTTCAGTATACACATATACAAATACAGGAGGAAACACCTACACAAACCTTTTTAACTCCACAGACATATTCAGACCCATGTATACACACAAATACTCATGTATCTGTCAGGGCCCCGATACTGGGCCCAAGGAAACTGCCCAGGATAGGTTGCTTACAGCGTTTGTATCTCATACACAACTTAAATTACAGCAAACTTAATTATACATAAAGAAAGAGTAATATTGTGACAGAGGCATCATACCATAATTTACAATAATGGCCGACCAGGCCAATATAAGGTTTTCGGGACCATTTTTTTTTAAAAGAGTAGCAGGCTCCACAGTCGAACTCGTCTGGGATTCACGGCCTTAGACCCAGAAGTCGAAATCAAAGTCTTCCGGAAACTCCGACTCTTCTTCTGGATTAGGATTTTCATCCTCAAATGGAGGGTCCACTGAGTGGAACGGCAAGAGTGAGTACAAGAATACTCAGCAAGTCTCAGCATAAGAATTTATTCTCACCATGACAGAGGTTAAACAAATAAATGGTTGATGCAGCATAGAATATTAAGTTTCACAATTACTTTGCTAGTATAAAGTAAAAGAAAAGGTATTTAAGGAGTTAACTATACAAAGCATTTTTATCGACTCAAGAGTGGAATCTGGGCAACACATCTTTGTTTGCCCCTTTTAGTTTTAACTCAATATTCCAAAACTATTGTGCCATACAATTACTACCCATGGTATACCCCTATCCGGGGGTATGGAGTACTCGAATACTTTTTGACGCTCTGCAGAGGAGTACCGCTTTACCCACATGAATCCATCAATCATTCCAGTCAGGCCAATTACACGCACATTATTGCGTGCGACTAGATTGAGGAAACAAGGCTTTCAATAACATCGTATTAATATATCCCTGTCCGACAATTCGACCACACTGGTCGTTCATGTCGTTGTGAGGTACCTCAGCGAGAAGTACCTTCACACCCAGTATTCACGAGCTACTCAAATTCAGAGTAACCACACGAACTCTCCCCTCACATCTCCCCCTCACCCATTCAGGCCTTAAGTTTAGACAACTAAATTTAGAAAGATCCCACCAAACCTCTCATGTTTGGAGCCTGAATGAGAACGACCATCATACAGGGATAAAATCGATACTCAGTAGTTTACTGATCGAGTTCAATTTCTTGATCATGTGGTTGGCACGTAAACATGCCCATGGATGTTTAGCACAATTTGTTATGTCCTTATTAGCATGTAAACTATTAATCCATCTTCCCATGAGTCAAGTCATACATGACTCCTCTCCATCATTCTATTAATAGTCTTTCACATGCGACTAGACTTTTAAAGAACCATCCCTTTATACTCTAGTGAGCCATTTCTCACTATAGTTCTATACTTATATATATTAATGACTTTTCACGTAATTGTAATCTAGGGCTTTAAGGAATTCTTTGTTTAAGCAATCAAGGATGGCTACTCAAGTTAGGTCGATAACTACACAAGATTATTAAAATACTTTCCTTTAATGAATAATACTACTTATACATATATCCATCATCAAAATAAGTAGTTTAGAAATATGGGTCGACAATATGATCAAGGATCTGAAGCTTGCCTGAGTCTGAAGTCGTTGGTTCTGTGATGGTTGGATCGACCTCTTGCTCTTGGACTCCAGGGACTTCGTCTTCTGGTCACGTCTCATAGCAACGACCCAAATAAAAAGTATAAAACCCTTGCATTAATATACTAGGATACACTCAAAACATAGGAATATACATACAAAATGCAGAAATGTAGGTTTACATGCAATTGCACTAGGTTTTGCACTAATTAGGGTTTCAGATTAATTAAAGCGCATAGACTTTCTACAGCAACTTGGCTCAAATGGCCTCGGATTAGGGTCAAATTTTACAGGAAAGCTATTAATACTAAAGCATGAAATGTGATACGACCAGATTTTCAATATGAGGTTCTTAAGGTCACAAACGACATAGGCTGGTCAATGAGGGCAACATAGAACATAGCTGGAATTAGGCCGAAATGGAGTTTTCTCGTAACGTGACAGTTGAAAAAAATGTAGAACATGGCTCTATGAACTTAGTAGACAAAGTGGTCTTCAATTTTCATGACCAGAAGTGGTCAAATTGGCCCAATGCCACTGGTTGACATAGACTGACAATGTCTAAGAATGGCATTGGCCTAGTTTAAGAAATTCCCAGTGGACAAGGAGTGTTCTGATTCAAGCATATGGTGCATCAGGTAGTAAGGTATATATTTGGCAAAGTGAATTTCACAGAAAAGTCCATAAAGTCTAAGATTTTGCAAAGACATCCCTGGACACAGTGAACAGGTTGTCAGGGCCTTGTCAAAACATAGTGTTTTGGTGATTTTAACGATTTAGAGCTTTATTTCCTCGCCAACTATGTCAGGAAGTTAGGCGTGGATTCCAGGAACCTGTTGGTGGTGATTTTAGGAGTTGGGATGGCCGGACGACGGCGAACGACGGCGACAAAGTGCGGTGGCGACACGGCAAAGTAACAGTACTAGACACAAACTTGGCATAGCAGTATCTAGCAATTCTGTGTAGAAATGGCAATCGGGGTAGAAGGGAAATATACTCAGGGGATCACGGACGAGGTCTTGGGCAAAGTTTGAATGACGGAAATGGCAGGCGGCGACTGGGCGGCACGCCGGCGGCACGGTGGCAAAGGGTAAAATAGCTACATCAAGTTTTGACGTTGCACTTTTGAAACCAAATGCTGCTGGGGCTAACTAGTACTAAATTACACCTCCTGATGTTGTGAACTTAGCTAAGGGTTGGACGATGGCTACCGGCGACCAACTGCGGCTCGGAGGCGGCGAGGTCACCGAGGGCAGCCCAACAGAACACTCTATTCAGAAATTAAACTCTACAGCTAGGTTTAGGCATGCCTAGAGATGTTGAAATCAGAAGGAATTCGCCGGCGGCGAGCTCTACAAGGCGAATTCAAGATCAGCGTCACCGGCGACTCGCGTGGCGGCTCGACGGAGATCTGGAGCTACACGGAACGGCGGCTCCTAAAACATAGTGGGTTTGCGATTAGTGTTATGGCGACGGTTTCGACCCGGTCGAAACCTCCGGCGCACAACCCCGGCAGCCGGACGGCGAAGCCCTAAATATATTTAAATACGGCTTTAAGGCGGGAACGGCGGCCGGCGGCGATACGACCACGGCGACGGCTCATGGTGCGACTAGAGTACACAAAGGGGCTACTGGGCAAGGAAGGACTCACCCGCGTTCACTGGAGCACGGCGTTGTCGACGGCGGCGCACTGGAACACGGCTGACGACACGAAGACAATGCCTGGGTGCGCTCTGGCGTGTCTAGACAATGTCTGTCACTGGCATGAGGTGTCTATAGGCTACAGTAGTTGGAATTTCGAAATTCTGATCACGTCAAAGTGTTTAAAATATCTCTTTTACTTCAGCCTAGAGGTGTAAGTCGGGCCGGGCCATTACCGGGCCGACCCGAAGCACGTTATTTTGACCCGATATGTGGCCCGGCCCAGAACGAAAAAAAAGGCCGTGCCGGGCCGCGAAACTCAGCCCACGGGCGGCACGACCCGGCACGAAACCTCGGGCCGTGTCCGGGCCGGCACGGCCCGTTACAAAGCGGGCCAACCCAGCACGGCACGGCACGGAGAGGCCCGTGAGCATGCGTGCTGGCCCAAATACTTGTAAATTTTGTAACCTAAAAAGCTAACCATTTCTTTTCAAAAATGTACTCGAGTCACAACAAGGACATTACCTCTGTGTGGATGGTCTGGGTCTCTGGGAACCCAGCTGGAGCAGACACTGCAACAAATTTTGGTACACATAAACATCAGAAAAATGGGCCATCAGAGCTTCAGAATTCAGAAACACAAAAAAAAAAAAAAAAAAAAAAAGAAATCTCACCTGAGAACTCATCCAGGACGAGGAAAGGATCAAACTCATCAAAGTACCTCAACTCAAACCTGCAGACATACGCCAATTCCATCCTTATTAAGTAACAAAGCAAGCCAAGAAATGGTGTTGCTAATTCAGTGATACTACCCACCGGCCGATGCTGCGGCGGACGACGGCACCGGCTCCCTCGCGCTGCGGCCGGGGCAGGAACTTCCTCACCACCTGGCACCTGCCGGAGTGCCGGGGCTTCTCCATGGACATCAGGTGATACAGCTTAAACCTCCTGGCCTCCTGGGAGTCTGGGACGAACAGTTGAGAACTTGAGATGAGTATGGTATGGAACTATGGAAGTAAGTCAAGTAACCAGACGACAGTACGACACCGTGAGCCCGTGGGCGTGACCGCGTGAGTGCGTGTGCGTGAGTGCATGTGCCGTGTGCGTGCATGTGCCATGTGCGTGAGCGTGACGCGTGAGTGCACTGTGCATGTGCCGTGTGTGCGTGTGCGTGACGCCGTGACCGCGTGTCGCAACGGGCGAGGGCGCGAAAACCGGGAAACGCAAAACGGGGCAGCAGGCGCGGCAGTGCAGCCAGTGCTTTGGCGCTGGCGCGAAAAGCGAGGAACGGGCGGATTTTTCCAGATTTTGAACGGACGGCACACACGCGATTTGGAGTTTGGACTGAACCATTAGATTTTTTAAACGTGTGTTGTACTGTCAGTGTACATGTCTGCATCATTGAGCATTTGAGCCGTTGGACTTGGACGTAGGCTAGATTTTTTAAACGTGTGCTGTACTGTCTGTGTGCATGTCTGCATCATTGAGCATTTGAGCCGTTGGACTTGGACGTAGGCACGCAGGTGAGGCACTCACGAACGAACTGAGCGAAGCGAAACGGTCGGATTATTTCTTCTATAAATACCCCGAAGCACACTCAAAAACTCACAACCTCATTCCAATCTTCCAAATTTCAGCAAAATTTCTCTCTCCTTACTACATACTTTCATAGCCTCACTGTTTTTTTATTTTAGAAATTACTTTATTTTTAAAAAAACATTTTTTGTTGCTGAAAAGAGTAATTTATTTTTAAAACAACTATTTTCTGTTCTTAAAAAATCGGATTTGTTCTCTAAAAATCATATTTACACTGATAAAAATATTTTTTGATTTCTACAAATTGTTTTTCCCTTAATTTCACAATCTATTAATCTAACATAGTTAGTAGTTACACACTTACACTTATTCCACTGTTTTACATTATAGAAAATTTTTTACTTTTAAAAAACATTTTTTTTGTTGTAAAGAGACAAAGAGTAATATATTTTTAAGAAAAATATTTTCTGTTTTTATAAATTCCTAAAAATCATATTTACTCTCACAAAAATAATTTTTGATCTCTAGTCTCTACGAATTGTGTTTTCTCTTAAAAGGTATTTTTGTACTCAAACTTATTTTTTCTGTTTTGAGAAATTATTTTTACTTCTATATGGATTGCAACACTGTTGATTTCGAGAATTTCAGTGCCGAGGAAAATAATATTGATAATTTTGGTGTCGTTGAGGGGACCATCGAATCTAATCTAATGTCATCTCCTCCAACGGTGGGCTCTGCCTCTACGCCATCAATGGCATCAAACTCAGTAGGGAGCAAAAGATCAAAAAAGTCAGAATGTTGGCAGTATTTTGATCTATCTGAGTCTATCGACCCGAGTGGGAAAAAGGTACAAACTGCTAATTGTAAATTTTGTAAAAAATCCTTATCAGCTGCATCTACAGCTGGGACCGGACATTTACTTCGTCACGGAAAAACTTGCGCAAAAAAACAACTACGCCCTCACGGTCAGCAAACACAGTTAAGTTTCGGCGCTGATGGCACTGTAAGTACATGGAACTATGATCCTATGGTAGGTAGGGAAGAACTGGTCAGATTTATTGTTTATGAAGATTTGCCAATTAGGATAGGTGAAAGTGCCGCTTTTGAGAATATGATTCAAAGAGGATTTTGTCCTCAATTTAAAAAAGTAAGTAGAATCACTACTAGAAGTGATATTTTAACATATTATGAAAAACATGTAGCAATAATAAAAGAAAATTTTTCAAAAGTAACATTTTCGTTTGCACTTACGTCTGATATTTGGTCCGCCAACCATCAAAAAATGGATTATCTTAGCGTAGTTGCACATTATTTAGATGATAATTATTCTTTAAATAAAAGAGTTATAGGTTTTAAATTAATAGATGTTGCACATACTGCAGAAGCTATCGTCGATCGTATATTAACTGTAGTTAGTGAATATAAGTTAGAAAATCGTATTGTTTCTATTACTCTTGACAATGCTTCAGCTAATACGAAGGCAATGGACATATTGACTCCAGCACTTCAGTCATATGTTGGAGGATATGTTCTTCATCAAAGGTGCGTCTGCCACATTATCAACCTTATCGTTCAAGCAGGTATGAAAGAAATGACCGCACCTTTAGATACTATTCGCTCAGCCATTGTTTACATTACTTCCTCAAATGTACGTATAGCTGAATTTAAAAATTACTGTAAGGCCAATAATATGAGACCTCGAAAATTTTGCACTGACATGAAGGTAAGGTGGAATTCTACTTACCTCATGTTAAAGCAAGTATTACCATACAAAGATATTTTAACTTTATTTATTAATGTTCGAATGAATAGTGAGTTTCTTTCTGATTATATTTGGTATATTGCTGATAAATTTTACAAATTTTTGGAGTTATTTTATGAATCTACTAAAATATTGTCTGGTATTTATTATCCTACATCTTGTTTAGTTTTACATCATATTTTCGATATTGCAAAATTATTTGAATCATATAGAACAGATCCCCATTTTTTTGTTGTCGTACAAAAAATGGAACAAAAACTTTTAAAATATTTCACAAGCATATCACATCTCTATTGTTTTGCTTTTATTTTAGATCCGAGACTAAAATTAATTGGTTTACAATCTACTTTGGAACAATTAGGTGCTGCCTTAAATATTGATTATTCTGAAAGTTATTTACATGTTACTGATGAAATTTTTCGACTTTTTCGTTTGTATGAATCTAAGTTTGTCAGTGTATACCGAAAACCAATAACATCAACACCACAAGAATCGGAGACACGGAGGAAAATTGGCGGTTTGCTATGGAAGTCACTACGAGGAGGCGGAAGCGGATCATCTTCGCAGAGTTCTAGCCAAGGCGAAGCGCATTCAACACCATCACTTATGAGTTCACAAGCAGAGCTCAACCGTTACCTCGACATTGATCATTCTATGGATCCTGAGTTTGCAAATGATCCTGACAACTCCAACAATGTTCTCTTGTGGTGGAAGAACAACCAACGACGATATTCTGTGTTGTCTCAGTTAGCGCGGGATGTCTTGGTTGTTCCAGTATCAACAGTTTCTTCCGAATCTACTTTTAGTTTGACCGGAAGAATTGTTGAAGACAGAAGATCAATGTTAACCCCCGAGATGGTGGAGGCAATCACCTGTCTTAAAGATTGGGAAAACGCTTCCACAAGAGAACAACATAACTTGGAGGACACCGAATTCACTAGCGAGTTGGAATGGTTGAATATTAATTCGGATTAATTTGTAATTAATTATTGCACTCTTTTTTCCTTACTAAGGTTTTATCCCATTGAGTTTTACTTAGTAAGGTTTTTAATGAGGCAATAACATTTACATATAATAATATAAGTAATATAATTATTCTCGTATTTATTATTAAGTTTTAATCTCATTCATTTTCTAAAATTTATTTGCAATTGATTAATCTCATATTCTCATGTATGATTTTTTTTAAATTTGTACGAATTTATTTGAATTTTTTATGATATTTTAATTATGTTTTTCCCTATTTTTGAATTATTGTTGGTTTAACTAAACTTTATACTAATCTACGAGAATAATACATTAATAATACCTAATCCTCAGTTCAGCACTTCAGCACAACAATTCTTCTTCTAATCTTCTTCACTTCTCCTTCTTCAATTAAATATCTAAATACTTAATCACTTTCCACTTGTTTGACAGCTTCGGGCCTTCGGCTGTTCCCCACTTCCCCTAATCCCCTCCCCATTTCCAGATTTCCTTCCTCTCCTCTCGCGGTCTCGCCGACCGTCGCCGCCAGTCAGCGTCTCAGCGACGCACCCACGCAGCCACGCCCTCCCGCGGTCCCGCCTCTCGCCGTCTTGCGTGCTCGCGCACCGCTGCACATCTCGCGCCGCAGGCCCTCAGCAGATCTGGCATCGCCGCAGATCTCGGCCCGCGTGCCGCGCCGCCACAAATCTCGCCGACGCCGCAGAGGAGTGCTGCCCCCCTTCTCCCTCCCCTGCTTTCTTAAAAGCCCCTCCTCCCTCCTCTCAAACCAAGAAAGGTTTGTGCTTTGCACCGACTGATGAATGATGATGATGATACATTGATACTAGGCAAGATGAAGGCCTGAAGGGTGGCAACGTGAGCAACATCAGCCCGCTGGTCTCCTTCGTCCTCGGAGCCGCCATGGCCACCGTCTGGCATCTGCGCGCTCTTCTTCATGTCTGCCAGCCCAGTCGACATCTCTGGATGGAGCCGCAGTGGCACCCAGGCTGAGAAGATGACCTCCATGGCTCCATACAACTATACAAGAAGTCTCGGAGAAGGAGAACAGGATGGCCGCATCATCAATGGAGGAAGCCAATGTTACTACGGCTCTGGCTCCTGCCCTTGCTCCTGTGCCTGTGGAGGTAAGCCAGCTCCATAATTAATTCCTATTTTCTGAAAAGATCGTTTCTTGGGGGTTTCCAACTGTAAATTCGTATGATTTGACGAAGTAAAGAGATGGTTCTGACTAGTGTTGTACTATTGTGATTATTGTTGATTGATCATTGGTCCAATGTGGTTTTGGCTATTAGTTTTCTTCCCAACCTGGTTTTTCTGCCCTGGTTAAAATCTTTTCGAGCTTGTGGAGATGGCATCATGGCAATCATGGCATCATATGATAGTCATCTTGCGTCAGAGGTCCTAGCAACTAGGAGAAAAGCAATGAAAAAAAGAAAAGAAATTATCATCATCTACTTGCTCATTGTTCAGCCAGTCCCCTGTTCCTCTCGCGCCGCCGACGACCTCGACGGCTCGACGGACTTCGAAACGTGCCGTGCCCATGCCGGCCCGGCACGAGCTGCGGCCCGCGGGCTATCGTGCCGTGCCGGGCCTCTCGGCTGAGCAAATGGGCTAAATCGGCACGGCCCGATAGCCCGCGGGCCGGCCCAGGCACGGCACGACACAAGCCACCGGCCCGGCACGGCCCAACTTACATCTCTACTTCAGCCTGAAGGTTAACACAATTTCTTCTACAGTCTTCTGTTAGTTTCTGAGTTTTCCTTGTGTGAGAAGCCTAGCATGAGGTAGCATTCGAGGTGTAAAGGTTATGAAACCTGGCTGGTAAGTAAGTGGGGTTATTTTAGGGAGTTTACTGTAGTTTTAGTGTTTTGAACAGGTTTAAAAAGGTAATTTTACCCAAATAAGGTCAAAATCATATGCAAGGACTTTTTTTTGATTTGGGGAAAACTTGAGGGCTGAAATGGAAGATGGAATTCTACTGAAAAGAGAGTATCCTAATTAATTTACTGTTTATTAATTATATTTTAAGGATATTTTATTTTCTTCAGTTCAGGGGTTCTTTTTGTAATAATGATATTTACTAGTTTTTCATTACATGAGTCTTTTTGTAATTCAACTCTTTTCTTTTTATTTCAACAAGACTTTTCCTTTTTCATAATACATTAATTTAAAAGGGTTAAATTAAAATTATTCTTTTTAGCAATTAAATCCTAAATTTATGGAACATTTAGTAATTAGATTTACATAAATTTTTCATGGTCTTTAAGAGTTCTTCTGGTATATGGTTTACTTTAGATTTAGAGTTTAATTCTATCATTTCATGTGATTTAACTCTTTTGATTCTTATTTTATGTGGCTTAATTTCTTTGACCTAATCCTAAACAAATACAGGAGTTTACTTGAATATATTCAAATTACTCTACTCCCTCATATTAGTGGTCTCTATATGAATATGCAATGGAATGTCAGGAGTTTGAAATTAAAAGGAATTTTTAAAAACCTTAAGAAATTTAGGGTATTATAGTATCTATCTATACCCAAATGTACACATGTATATACACCATGAAGCCATCCAATAACAACAAGCATACACACGTCAACAGTAGCCACATCAAACAGCAACCAGATGTGCACACAAGCTTCCTCTAGTCAACAATTTCAGCAGAACCTGCATATATCTTCTTCCCTGGACAGCAGCTGCAATTCCACATCCTCTTGCACTTATCTTTTCTTCCACCAGGCAGCAATCAAACACACACATGCAGGAGCAACGTGGACAAAGGGTGATCAGGGAAGAGAAGAGGTGGAACAGCTGCTTCAACCCAACAATGTATATGCATGCATAATTGCATATGCAGCAGCAACAGCTCGAGTACTGCTCACCTCCTTCCTCGGCCGCGTAGAAGAAGCAGAGTCACCACGAGCCACCGGCGTCGGGAGGCACTGGCGCGATGGAGATCCGGCCACCGGCGGCGTGGCGACGGCGGCGTCGCATCGCGGCGAGATCAAAGGCGGAGCGCGATGGTGTGGATCGGGCGCCAGTCGGCGCAAGGTCGGCTCGGCCACTGTAGCGCGGGGCGAAGGCCGAACCGGCGTCGAGCGGCGCTGGAGAGGGATCGGCGACGGGAGGCGCGGCTCCGGCCGCGTGGCGGCGGACCGGCGACCGGGCGGAGTGGTGGTGATGCGCCGCCGGGGTGCGGCTCGGCCACCAGCGGCGACGTGGCCAGAGGAGTAGAGGAGATTTGAGGGAAAGAAAGAAAGAAGAAGAAAGGAAGAAGAAAGAAGAAAAAAAAAAAGAAAGAAGAAGAAGAAGGAAGAAGAGAAAAAGAAAAGGAAAAAGAACACAGCAGAGAGATGGCGGCTGGTAGGGTTTTAGGGATTTCGACCACTTTGCAAGAAGGCCCTCCAAAAAGGTAAGAATAGTAGCTAGGTCCTTCTGAGTTGTAATTCTGTTCTAGGCCCCCGGGAACTCCGATTTCAGCGCGGTCGGTTCCTACGCGACCATAGAATCGTTCACTTCTATCTGGGATCGACCGAGAGCTGGATTTAGCTGGTGAGGAACTTCCAATAACCAAAATCGGTCCAGCAAAACCGCACTTCGCCGTGTCGCTGCGTCTCTTCTTCGTTGCCGTCTCGTCGTCTTCAGCCGTTCCAAACCCTAAGACATTGTCCAATAGATTTGCCTCACCTTCGCCTATCAATTGACGCAAGAGTCGCTTGACTCTGGCCACTGGAGCACTGTCGCCCTTGTCGATGTCTTCGGCCAACATTGCTAGGACAATGTCCAGACGGTGCGGTTCGCGTCCAAACTACGTCGAGACAACGTCAAGACATTGTCTTTCAGTGTACAGACATTGTCGAGGCGAAGTCAATCAACACCAAATTGTGCCAACCCTTGTCTAAACCCTATCAATCTATGTCGGGGCAATGTCTTTCTATGTCCAGACCTTGTCACCCTATGTCCAGGCTATGTCAGCCACTGACATATGCCCTGTACACCTTCACACGAACTCGAAACCCTAAGCTAGCTTGTCAACTAAGTCCATAACTATTTTCCACACGTTGCATTCAACAACCATTTAGTGAGAACCTACCATCCTAACCCATTTTTGGCTATGTCGACCAAGATGTACATCGTCACCACCGTCCTTCCTCACCGTCGTTCATCACCGTTCGACCACCCCAGTTCTGGAGACCACCACCATTAAGTTCCTATTGTCTTCGCCTACCTCCTAGACATAGTTGGCGAAGCAATCGAAGCCCAAAACCCTTAAACATCTATGCCCTAATCATCAGCACATGTCAGCCCTTGTCAATCCATGCCAAACTGATGTCAGCTAGTGGCATTAGCCCATTTCAACCATTTTTGTGCATGTAAATTAGAAACCACTTTGTCTACCAAGTTCGTGATCTCATTTCCTAAGTTTTCTTCGATTGTCACATCGCGAGAAAACCCCATCTCAACCTATTTCCAATTTTGTTGTCCTAGACGAATGTCGTTCGTCGACGCCCGAACGTTGCCGCATTCACGTTTAATCTAGAATTTGTCTTCACCCTAGTATTCACAACTCTCAATGAAAGCATCATATTTCAATCATCCAACCAAAGCCCTAGTTATGTTTTAGTATTCGAGCCTCGACGACAACCCTAAAAGGTCGACCTAAGCTTTGTCAGCCTGTGTCCAATGTCGCTCTCGCCGACATGCTTATGTTGTTTGCAACCCTAGGAACCTCAGATCGAAAATCCATTTGTGTCACCTTGTCCGCCTTATCTCCAATCTTGCACATATATAATCTGATCGTCCATCCAAACACTAGATAAAGGTTTCCCTATTTTCTAAGTTAATCCAGCTTAGACCGAGCTTATCAATTCCTTTTCGACCATTCTTTTAATCTTATATCAGTATTCAACCACTTGAACCCTATCAAATCTAAATATATATATATTTATATAAACAAATATACTAATTATTATTTTTGCTTGCTTATTGATTGACGTCGAAATAGATACCAAGTGAAGTGAACTCAAAGACATCAGTGCCCTGATAGTTCTTTCAGTTGGATCCCGTGAAAAGCAAGGCAAGTCCCTATTTCTTGATCATATTGAACTCATATATTGCAATGACTTATGTATGTTGTTTTGGATAAGGTATAAGCAAATGCATGTAAATGATTAATCACAAGTAGTTGATGGTAGAATTTTTATAAAAGAATTTGATCAGTTGAGATAGTAAGGATCCGAGCCACCGTGAGTGGAATATCCTTGCTAATTGGTTGAGGCCGTAAGGATCCGAGGCTGGGTGGAATATCCTTACTGGACTCTGAAAGTATTTTGACTGATGCTTATTTGGAAGCCAATAAATATTGGTGGTGAGGATGGTGACGAGGATTGACACCCGGGTCACTTCTAATAAACTTTTGGTTCAAGACAGGTTCGAACCAGACATGTGTGGCGATGCGAACTCAAGCCATTTTGAGGGGCATCACCATGAGGTCGCAAGCTTTACGCAATCAGGTCGCGAGTTTTCATGCGGTCAGGCCGACAGCCTTGTGCGGTTAGAAGTTCGTATGCTATACGCGAACTGGATGTCCGGGATGTTGTGCGGTCAGCCTACATTCCGCGGTCAGAACGTTCTCGACCAGGGTGCTTGGAGTTTATTCGGTTATCCTTATCTCAGGATATTCCAAGCATCCCAAGAATTTCTCCACGTTGAATACCAACCGTCAGAGGTTAATATATGCGGTTATTCATGATTAACACGTGATAATAACCTCCGTGGAAGTTAACAACGGTTCTCCAGAAACCGCATCCAACCGTTTGATGCAGTTTTTTTCATTTGGCACCCTTTCAACCAGTATAAAAAGGTGGCAAAGTACATCAAACGGGGGAATCCAAGACATTTGGAAGAACAAGACCCCTGATACAAGTGAGATACAAGATATCTCGACCACTCAAACAGCCAAGCCTACGGCTTAGATTAGACAATACTTACAAGTCTCCTATAGCTTCCTTTTGTATACTTATATAGGGAAAACTTTCGCCTGTGAAGGTTTCTCCCCGCTAGTTTGTAAAGTTTTATCACATATAGTGAAATCCTAACAGGACGTAGGGCTTTTACTCCCACCATCGAGGGCCCGAACCTGTATAAATCTCTCTGTGCTCCTGTTCACCATTGTTCTACATACCTTCCCGGAGGGTCATCTTGAAAGGTCTCACAATTACAAATTTTGCATAAGTTCAGCTGAGGACCCCAAGTCCAAATCGTCGACAGCTGGCGCCCACCGTGGGGCCTTTCTCAAGGCGTCCTAATTGGAATCCGGAGGTTCGCTGAAACATGGCTGGAGCATATGATTCCGAGAACGACTTCGATCTCGAGGATTATGCCCATATACCAATGCCTTTTCCAGGCGATCCTGTTCCGATGGAGGAGGTCGAAGGTTAGAATCTTCCGCAGGTTGAATCATCTCTTCAGGTTATGTCAATCGACCAGGGAGCAACTAGCGCAAGGTCAGAACCCACAGAGGTTCTTAATGTGCTAGGTGATGAATCCGGCCCATCATACGACCCTGCTGAGGGAAAATATGATGATGACCCGGAAATTAGTCCAGGAAGGTTCGACCCTGATAACCTTCACCGTCTCTTTGATTTCGAGTCCGACTCGGAACAAACCGAGATGTTTTCCCCATCGGCAACCTCTCTTCCTAGGCAGTTTGCTGCGCTGTCGGAAGAAACTCCCGATCAACAGGCTGCCAGGGAAGAACAAGATCGCAAACAGAAGGAGGATCAAGATCTCGAGCAACAAAACAATGAATTGCGCAGAACTGCCCTAGAGGCTCTTCAAGATGCGCAGGCTCTTTACGATGCTGCCCCGAGTTCTTCTCGACGGTCGCGTGGTCATAGACGTGACCAGACTCCTTCTTTACCACCGGAGCTTTTCCCAGTGGACGAAGAAACGATAACACCTGGTGCCCCTAGGAGAAGTACTCATGGTCGACTGCGATCTATCGCAGAAGTCATGCGCAATTTTCCTCCTACGGTCACGGATGCGCAGAAACCGGCCTTTTTCAGGATCCTGGCGGAAAGACTGGACGAGGTCGCATCCGAGGCGACCCCAACAGCCTCTTCCCGCTCGGTAACACACTCCCGTGAACGGGATGGTCCTCATTCCGGCTCTGGCCGGCGGAGTTATCCGCCGCCCGTACCGTCCCGACAGGACAAATACCGGCGAATGCAGGATTCTCGTAGCAGGGATCGAGTTCCTGTCCACTCTCGGTTGGGACCACGAGTAACCTCGCCATTGCGTGAGGTCGCTCGAGACCCAACCGAGAGTCGCAGGGCGATTCACGGTCCTTACGTTGGTTGCAAAGCTTTTTCGCCTGGCCTACAAGCAGTCGTTTGGCCCGATAAGTTTCGACCAGGGGCCATTGAGAGGTTTGATGGAACTCAGAACCCATCCGAGTTCCTTCAGATTTATATCACTGCCATCCAAGCAGCGGGAGGCGATGACAAGGTCATGGCCAACTACCTGTCTACAGTCCTCGCAGGACCGGCTAGAACCTGGTTGTTTAATCAGCCTGAGGGTTCTATCTACAATTGGGAAATACTATGCGATGCCATCCTCAGCAATTTCCAAAATTGTTACCAAAAGCCGGGTAAGGAGGACGACTTGCATAGGCTGCGGCAAACTTCGACCGAAACACTTTGGCAGTTTGTCAAGAGGTTTGTCGGGGTGAGGAATACCATCCCGAACATATCTGATGGCTCCGTAATCAGGGCATTTAAGCATGCTGTTCGATACCGGAGATTCACTGAAGACTTGCTTATCCACCCTCCTCGATCAGTGGCTGATCTGTTCGACATGGCTGATCGATATTCCGATGCAGCCGAAGCGGTCGAATGGAACCGAATGGTCGATAAGGGGGACCTACCACCCCAACCAGGCTTCAAGGACGCCAGGAAAGAACATTCAAGCAAAAAGCCGGAGTCTTCATCGGGTGGGAAGTCAAAGAAGTCGAAGAGGAACCGCTCTGGACAGTACCGCGAGGTCGCAGTCGCAGAGAAGCCACCTTCGACCAAAGGTAATAAGTCTTCGTTTAAAAGTAAAACTGCCTCTGGTAGTCGGGATTCCGACCAGCCAGAAAAATCAACTAATCCGCAGGAGGGCAAGAAGTGGTGTCCACTCCACAACTCCGCAGGCCACGACCTCAAAAACTGCAGGAGTTGGCTGAAACAACTGGACGATTTCTACCAAGGAGTTGGGCCAATGCCAACCTTACCACCTAAAGAGCAGGCGTGCGGGATTAGAGACGTTGACGGAGACGAAGAAATGGCTTACCAGGTACCTCAAAATCATGTTAATGTCATTTTCGGAGGTTCTTCCTCTTTCGTTTCCAAAAGGCAGTTTAAAACCTTCTGCCGAGAGGTTAACCAAACGGAGACATCCCTTGGTGAACCTCAATACCCACGTTGGTCGGATATGCCTTTGACGTTCGATCGCAATGACGGTCCTGTGGGGCTAACCCGACCATTGAGGCTACCTCTGGTTATTACCCCAATCATCAGTAACGCGAGAGTCGAAAGGGTCCTGATTGACGGGGGAAGTTCCCTTGATCTTTTATTAGTCAAGACACTCGACGAGATGCAAATTCCTCGTTCGAAGATTAAGCCCATAATCCATCCGTTTTATGGGATAATCCCAGGTCCCTCCATGATGCCATTGGGACAAGTGGTCCTCCCGGTTACTCTGGGAGAACCAGACAACTTCCGGACAGAATTGGTTACTTTCGATGTAATCGATTGTGACTCAGCTTATAATGCAATCTTTGGCAGGCCGACTCTTGCTAAGTTCATGATGGCAACGCACTATGCTTATCAGTACGGGAAATTGCCTGGCCCCAAAGGTGTCATCTCGATCCGAGACAGTCGCAACGTGGCACTCACGTGCGACCGGTTATCTTTGGAGATGGTCGATCAACTTCCCCTCTGGGACGCTCAGGTCGCCACCGTTGCCGCCGATGCGATCAAGGCTGCTCCTCGACCAGATGAAAAACTCAAACAAGTTCCTTTGTACCCAGATGACCCATCCAAGACAATTCGGGTTGGGTCAGCCCTGGATGACAAATAGGAACTCGACCTCATTGCTTTCCTCCGGGCTAACGCAGACGTGTTTGCGTGGAAACCGTCCGACATGCCCGGTGTCCCAAGGGAAGTAATTGAGCACAGGTTAGCAATTCGACCTGAACAACGACCAATAAAGCAAAAGCTCAGGCGTTTTACCACTGACCGACAGGAAGCCATCCGAGAAGAGTTAGACAAACTCTTACAAGCCGGGTTTATCCGTGAAGTGGATCACCCGGATTGGCTCGCCAATCCGGTCATGGTCCGCAAGTCAAATGGCAAGTGGCGCATGTGCGTCGACTACACTAGCCTCAACTCTGCCTGTCCGAAGGATGACTTTCCCCTTCCCCGCATCGACCAGCTGGTCGACTCGACTGCGGGTTGCGAACTGATGAGTTTTCTGGACGCTTACTCAGGATACCATCAAATTAGCATGGCAGAAGACGATGAAGAGAAAACTGCCTTCATCACCCCGTTCGGCACATACTGCTACGTCAGAATGCCGTTCGGTCTCAAGAACGCAGGTTCCACGTACCAGCGCTTGATGCAAAAGACCTTTCTTTCCCAGATAGGGCGTAATCTCGAAGCATATGTAGACGACTTGGTTGTAAAAAGTACCAAGAGATTGTCTCATTTGGACGATCTCGCTGAAACCTTCTGTAATTTGAATCGCTTTGGAATAAAATTAAACCCGGAGAAATGCTCTTTCGGGGTTTCTTCAGGAAAACTCCTTGGTTTCCTTGTGTGTTCCAGGGGCATTGAAGTTAATCCTAAGAAAATTAGGGCTATTGAACAAATGAGGTCGCCCTCGACCATGAAGGATGTTCAACGCCTGGCTGGTCGCATGGCGGCTTTAAGTCGCTTCATATCGCGATTAGGCGAAACAGGATTGCCTTTCTTCAAAGCCTTGCGGAAGCATCATAACTTTACATGGTCGGATGAGGCCGAAAAAGCATTCCAGGAGGTAAAAACATATCTATCCAGTCCGCCAGTATTGGTGTCTCCCGACAAAGGAGAACCGTTGCTTCTTTACCTGGCAGCCACACCACACGCGGTCAGCGCCGTTCTAATCGCGGATAGGGAAGGAATACATAGACCCGTCTACTATGTGAGCGAAGTACTTCATGGTCCAAAGGAGCGCTACCCTGAGGTCCAGAAGATACTTTACGCGCTACTGATGGCTTCCCGTAAGCTACGACATTACTTTCAAGCGCACAAGATCACAGTACCCTCCTCTTTTCCTTTGGGGGATATTGTCCGAAATCCAGAGAAATCTGGTCGAATCGCCAAATGGGCGGTCGAACTCGGTGCCTTCGAAATCCATTTCACACCCCGCACGGCGGTTAAGTCTCAGGTTTTGGCCGACTTTGTGGTCGAATGGACCAACCCTGAGCCACCCGTGCAGTTGGCAGAGGAACTGGAGTGCCCCGATTACTGGACGATGTACTTTGACGGCTCCCGTAGTTTTCAACACTCGGGGGCTGGAGTGGTCTTAGTTACGCCCCAGGGCGAACAGCTTAAGTATGTCATTCAACTACACTTTGTTGCGACCAACAATGCAGCAGAGTATGAAGGTCTTCTTGCAGGGCTCCGGGCAGCAAAATTCCTCGGAGTCCGTCGATTAGTGGTGAGGGGAGACTCACAGCTAGTCGTAAACCAGGTAAACAAGGAGTACAGCACCTCCGATGAGACAATGGCTCATTACCTGGGGGAAGTGAGGAGGTCGGAAAAACACTTCAGTCATTTCGAAGTCCAATACATCCCGCGAAAGGACAATATTCTCGCAGACCAATTATCCAAAATTGGGTCCTCACGCTCATCCGCTCCGGCAGGAGTGTTCATTGAACACTTGGACCATCCTTCGATCATGACTTCGGTCGAGGATGATCCGGTAATAGCCTTCGTTACCAACCTCGGTCAGGAACAAAATTGGGCTCATCCATTGAGGGTCTATCTTGAATATGGGACCCTACCCGAGGACGAAACCGAAAGTGATCGGTTAATTCGAAAAGCGCTTCTGTACAAACTCATAGATGGGATTTTGTACAGAAAGGGTACTCAAGGAGTATTCATGCGTTGTATATCTCAGGAGGAAGGAAAGTCCCTCTTGAGAGAAATACATGATGGTGTATGCGGTGCGCACTCGTCATATCGTTCACTGGTCGGAAAGGCTTTTCGACAAGGATTCTACTGGCCTTCGGCACTTGATGACGCCAAGTATATGGTCAAGATGTGTCCCCAGTGTCAGTTCCACGCAAGGCAAGTTCATCAACCTGCCTATGCGTTGCAAACCATTCCTCTCGCATGGCCATTCGCGATCTGGGGGATGGATATCGTCGGTCCTATGCCACAAGCGGTCAATGGGTACAAGTTTCTGTTCGTAGCCATTGACACATTTACAAAGTGGATTGAGGCCGAACCAGTACGAAATATTACTGCATCAGCCGCACAAAAGTTCTTCCAGAAGAACATCGTGGCACGATTTGGTGTTCCAAACCGTCTCATCACAGACAATGGTTCTCAGTTCGCCAGCGGTCTTTTCCTGGACTATTGCGATCAGGTTGGGACCAAGGTGTGCTTTGCTTCTGTGGCCCATCCACAAAGCAATGGTGCCGTAGAACGAGCCAATGGGCAAATACTGCAAGGCATTAAAAAGCGCGTTTTTGATCGCCTTAAGACCCGCTCGGGGGCTTGGGCAGATGAGCTCTATACCGTTCTATGGGCATTACGGACTACTTCTAGTCGCGCCACCGGTGAGACGCCCTTCCATTTGGTTTATGGGGCTGAGGCGGTATTACCTATGGAAGTAAGTATTGGTTCTATTCGGACAGATCAGTTCGAACAGATTAATCAGTCCGAACAACGGGCGCAAGATCTCATCCTCTTAGAAGAACGGCGTGATCGCACCCTGGTTAAGTCCGCGGCATACTTGCAAGCTTTACGCAGGTATCACAGTAAAAAGGTGCGACCACGTGATCTCAACGTGGGCGACTTGGTTTTACGAAAAATTCAAGACCAGTCTAATCGCAACAAATTCTCCCCAAAATGGGAAAGTCCTTATACTGTTGTCTCAGTGCAGCGGACAGGATCGGCGCGGTTAGCTATGGAGGATGGTCGGATTTTGTCCAATACTTGGAACATCGATCAACTTCGCAAGTTTTACGTGTAAGTATTCCAATCACTTTTTTCCTGTTCAATTAGCGTCTTTTGCCAAAACAAAATGTGTTTTGCTTTCATACAATGAGTTTTTCTCTTTAAGCCCGTATCAAATGCATTCGACCTGGGGCTGACCGCCGACGGTCAGATCATTACAACAATCTAATCGGATTCGCTGGTCGATCTCATGACCACTTACATATAAGTCACTCCTAAATAAGCCGTTTCTCAACGCATACGGGGCTATCTGGTAAGTCCTTGGTCATCTGAGTGGCTACCAGTTCGCAATAAGATTAGACGTTACATTGATCCTGATCGTTGGTTTAAAACACACACCCCTGGTTGTTACGCTTATGTTTTCTCCTCTGCTTATAACACTAAGGCTTTAGTATTCATAAGCAGAGGCGGGGGCTAGGGGGGATGTGCTTATAGTATGGAATTCATATTATAAAAATGCAAAATATGTACTTCCTGTCAAAAATGATTTTTTACATACATTGCATTATACACAATTGTCTAGATACAAAAATAAGGATCATTCGATCCCCAGCTCAGTCAGGAGCCTATCTACTAAGGGCTTGACCTCTTCTATGACTGCATCGAGCAGCTCTTCACTCTCGACCTCAACCGGACCCACCAGTGCGCTCAGATCTGCATCTGGGCCATGGTGAAGTCGAACCCGGCTGAGTACGGCTACTGTGGCTGATCGAACCCTGGTTCTGATCACCTCTTCGCGTCGCCGTGAATCTCCAGGAAGATACTCAAGCAGTGAATCCACCTGGGCAGTGAGCAGCGATGTCCAGTCACTTACGCTGAGGTTGTCTTTCTTCGGTTCTACCACGTCGGTCTTTAAGAGATCAGCCACGGCCTTCAGTTTTTCGAAGATCCGGAGGCTCAGCTCTTTGATTGCCCGATCGGTGTGGCGAATTGAGGATTCAAGAATCCCCTTGTCTCGACTGAGCTGCGTAATTCGACCTGCTTGCGCTGTACAGAGAGAGGAGATTATTTGCATATTATGGATTCAAGTCTTCTTAATCAGGAATCAGCTTACCAGCATTCTCTGATCGAAGTTTGTTGAGTTCAGTTTCTTGTTTCTTAAACATTGAGACTGAACTGGCCACCTCTTTCTTTAAAAATGTAACCTCTCTGCAGCAAAATCAAGGCAGTCACAACCAAAATGCACCCATACTAACCAAAGGGTAATGGTACTCACCTGCGCAAGCTGTCGCGTTCTTTTTGAATGGCTTCTGTACTGGCCATCACAACATGCGAATGGCTTATTAGCCAGGATAATCCCTGTGGTGCCAAGGAAGAAGATTAAAGGTGTCCTAAGTACAATTCAGGCACGAGAGTGGAGGTTTATTATACCTTCATAAACTTTTGTAAGACAGCATCATTCATTCCAGCGGGAATCCCCGCTAGAGGCCCGGATGCGCTTACTACAGGGACAGTTGGTGGGAGTGCCGGCTGGGCGCTACCCCCAATAGTCATCGGTCGTGACTGGGTCCCTACATTTATTCCTTCCCCTGCGGTCTGGACGACTTCCTGGACCACTGGGGTGGAGCGTTCTTCGTTGGAAGCTCATGTACTAACTACTACTTTAACCCCTCCGGAGGCGGTTGAAGAGCTGGGCGCCGTCTTTCTTTGCCTGACAAGAAAGACAATTTGAGCAGTTGTTGTTTAAAATTATTGCCAGTTTAAGGTTCTCACCTTATTTGAAATCCCATTCGCTTCTGGGATTTCTGGGAAGGTTCCCCTTGGGGAGGAGAACTATCATCAGTTCTTGCCTTCCTCATGGCAAACAAAGTAGCTCCCTCCTGGATGTGTTCAGCTATGAGCATATTTCTAAGAAAAAGATGGAGACAAAAAGCAAGGTCTTTACTTGGGCTACCGTACTGGCTGGTGGGGCTACATCCGAAGGCCTTGACAACTCCAGGGTCGCTGGAGCCGCCATAACCGGCCTTTGCTCAACCACCTCCCCCTCTGTCCGCGGAGGAGAAGGATTTTCCTCCCTAGGACTCGCGGTAGTCGCAGGGAGAAGCTCTCCTCCCTGTATAAGCATTGACTCGTCCAAATATACAGAAGGAAGTATGACTGCAAGAAATCCTTACCGAGGTCGTCCTTTCGACCAGGGAAGCAGAGACAATTAACCCTGAAGCCTCGGGAGCTTCAGGAACTTGGAGGTCACCCGCGACCCCAAGATTCTCCGCAGTGGCAGGTTCTGCCACGACCACCTCTTCGGTAACAATGGTCTCTACGGGGCAGCTTGGGGCATCGCCGGATGGAAGATCCGCGATCTTCCTCCTCCGAAGGACCAGAGGAACATCATCCTCTTCTTCCTCGCTCCCCTCTCCCTGTACGACGAAGAAGTGATTCCAATCTGCGCCTGGTAAAACAGAAGGGATGTGATATCTTACCGCCGTCTTTCTCGTGGTAGGAGGAACGCTCCGTGAAGACCCCTCCCCGGGATTCAGTCTGGCCTTCTTGGAGGCAGGACTCTTTGTCCTAGGTCTTTGGGAGACCTTCTTCACGTTCTTTACCATTGGCTTCCCAAGAGAACCAACGTTCTCACTTGAGAGAGTCGTCTCAGCGAACCTTCCTAGGAACTGATTCACATTTTCAATGGAAATTTTTAACGCTGGACATGCATAAGATCTAAAAAATGGAGGCCGGATAAAGAATGTACCTTTCGGCGCTCCTGTTTAAGGTCGTCACCGGCGTGAATCAAACTCTGTGGACGAGGCGATCCCTTGGGGCCCTCTACATCGGCGTTGTAGGCCCTAAGGAGGGAGTTGGTCCGCCTTTCAATTTCAGATGAAGGCAGGACTGTTCCCAAATTCAAGTCAGAATTTACACAATTCAAGAATGGGAAAGCTCAGCGCCAAAGGAATAAATACCTTTACTGTAGTCCAGGGTGCTATCCGCCATGGACCTAACCTCCCATGCTGGATGAGCCATTTCACGCAAGGGACTCACCCGGTTCTTCACGAAGTCTCGAATAATGTCTCGAGCCGTCAATCCTTGATTGACCAAGTGAAGAATCACCTCGGCATGCTTCGAAAGCTCTGAGTTCATCGCCGGGGGAACATCTAACTCGCTCGACTTCTCTGGTCGCGAGTTCTCAAACCATAGACTGCTTTCGGATGGTGGAGAGCAGTAAAACCACCTTTGGTGCCACCCGTGCACAGAGTCTCGCAGGGGTGGGGAGGGATACTCTTTTTTGTCCCTCAGACGGAAGTAGATGCATCCGGCGGCGTTGGTGCTCTTCGACCACGCTGAAAAGTAGAATCGCCGGAAAAGATCCACGCTGGGATATATTCCGACGAATGCTTCACAAAGATGCTGGAATACCGCAAGGATCAGCATCGCATTGGGATGGAGGTTGATCAGTTCCCACCCATAGTGCTCAAGGACATCCTTGAGGAACCGACTCTCAGGGAATCGGAACCCGCAGCGCAGGTACTCCTCAAAAACCACCAACTCGCCCTCTTGGACGGTTGGAGTTTCTTGGTCCTTCTCCGCAGGCCGCCAGTTGATAAGCAACCGCGGAGAAAGGATCTCCTCCTTCTCTAACGCCACTAGGCTCTCCTCGGCATGATGGATGGATCGGCTCCAGGACGCCATCTGTGGTGGAGAATCAAAGGAAAAGTTGGCGATTTTGGGAGGACGAAGGCTGAATGAGGGTTTTGTGCGGCGGGAATGATGAGGGTTTTTGGCTGTGTGGCTTCTTTGAGAAGACATCTGCTCTTTTTATAGACCCAAGGCAGCGCATTAATGTGAGTAAACGGTTCATTTCAAACGTTTCATTGAATGGTTTATTCATTTCCCATAATGGATACTGTCTCTGATGGACCCGATAAAGTGTTCAGGCGTCGGATCTGAAACAAAAAGACTTCTTTGTTTTGGAAACTGAAAGTGCAAAAGGACTGAAAAATTTTCAGTACTTTTCAGAAGACGTTTTTTCCTTTATATGCTTTGAACATTTTTTACGAAAAAATCATGCAACTCAATTTTTGACGTACTGGAATGTTTCTAATTGGGTTATGGTTTTTATCGAAATCGTGTTTTAGACTAAAACTTCGATTCTAATCGGAGTGACAGTCTGACCGAGTTTCGACTCTGGTCGCAATTTAGTTCTGACCGCGGCTCTGAAACTGATCGCGGTATCAGGGCAGGTCGAGGTGCTTTTTTCTTAAACACGATTTTGATCGCAGAACTAAAGTTTCCTGTGTATGAATGGTCGCAAACATAAAGTTTATGGCTATATTTTCGCACAAAAGATGTGAAGGATATTCATGAGAAATAAGAAACTTTTATTTCTTACATTCTTTACATACAAAAGGGATACAGTCGATCAAAACGTCGACTTGCTCCAAAAGAAGTTTACAAAGTTCCCCAAGGGACATGTTGTTGTCAGTAGGATCTACACTGGCAACTCCCAGGGAACTAGCAACTACCCTAAGTCTATCTACATCGTCCCTAACAACAGACGCACTATTGTCCCTAATCAAGTCAGAGAGTTCTCGCTGTTGCTGAGCGAAGTCCCTCTCTCGACGGAAATGGTGCGCCTCTTCCCGGGATCGATCAAGACATTCTGCTAGACGCAGAATCTTCGAGGCCATCTCCTCGGTCTTCTTCTCCAGGGCATTCTTCTCTTCCAAAAGAGTCTGTCCGGAAGGAAGAGATGGAGCAGCAGAAGGTTGATCGCTAGAGCCTCCAACCTCCTGCATTTTGCAAAAGTTAGTCACACTAACTATAATTATCAGCAAAAGGGGAGAAGAATTGTTACCTGTCCTGGTGCATAACCCGTTAATACACCCATCTTGGGAGGAAGATCATCAGATGGTGGAAGAGCAACCTTCCCATCAGAAGATTGCTTCGCCAACCCAATATGGCAATCATCTGATCGAGGGATAGTCACCGCTTGCCGACCAGGATGTTGATCACCCAAAAGGATGGGAGAATTGAATGTGATGGGATCTTTCTCTAAGGATAAAGGCCTAACTAGCCGAGAAGCATGAACAGGGAGGGTCAAAGGAACTGAAGGAAGAAAGAAACTCGCTACATTCTTCATCTTTGTTCCACTGGAAGATCCTTCGTCAACCTTGGGTTTCTTCCTTAAGGGAGACAGGACTTCAATCGTTTGAGGCCCTTGTTCGACAACTTCCTCTTCATCACTCTCAATCTCGATGATATCATGATCTGCCATTGGGAGGAGTATGTGAAAAGGAAGAAGGCAGGATAACAAGAAAAGGACTTAGGCATGGAGGGAAATTGTGGAGTTTTACAAATCCAGGAGCCTAGTATTTATAGCCGCCTGGATGACGGTTTGCATTCCAGACGCCTCGGGTTTCGTCAAAGCATTTACAATTTTACCTCGAGATAAAAACAGTTCTACGGCGCTATCATTGCCCGTCACATAATGTCAGAACCCGTCTTGGGAAACCAACCGTTTTCACTTAGTGCGCCACTAAGTGGGAAAAATTGAAGAGCCGGGTTAAAAATCCAATGCACGGTTTTTAAATTCGAAATAAACACGTCTCTTCGTTTTCTTCGAATTTGGGGGCTAGCTGACGAGGATTGACACCCGGGTCACTTCTAATAAACTTTTGGTTCAAGACAGGTTCGAACCAGACATGTGTGGCGATGCGAACTCAAGCCATTTTGAGGGGCATCACCATGAGGTCGCAAGCTTTACGCAATCAGGTCACGAGTTTTCATGCGGTCAGGCCGACAGCCTTGTGCGGTTAGAAGTTCGTATGCTATACGCGAACTGGATGTCCGGGATGTTATGCGGTCAGCCTACATTCCGCGGTCAGAACGTTCTCGACCAGGGTGCTTGGAGTTTATTCGGTTATCCTTATATCAGGATATTCCAAGCATCCCGAGAATTTCTCCACGTTGAAGACCAACCGTCAGAGGTTAATATATGCGGTTATTCATGATTAACACGTGATAATAACCTCCGTGGAAGTTAACAGCGGTTCTCCAGAAACCGCATCCAACCGTTTGATGCAGTTTTCTTCATTTGGCACCCTTTCAACCAGTATAAAAAGGTGGCAAAGTACATCAAAAGGGGGAATCCAAGACATTTGGAAGAACAAGACCCCTGATACAAGTGAGATACAAGATATCTCGACCACTCAAACAGCCAAGCCTACGGCTTAGATTAGACAATACTTACAAGTCTCATATAGCTTCCTTTTGTATACTTATATAGGGAAAACTTTCGCCTGTGAAGGTTTCTCCCCGCTAGTTTGTAAAGTTTTATCACATATAGTGAAATCCTAACAGGACGTAGGGCTTTTACTCCCACCATCGAGGGCCCGAACCTGTATAAATCTCTCTGTGCTCCTGTTCACCATTGTTCTACATACCTTCCCGGAGGGTCATCTTGAAAGGTCTCACAATTACAAATTTTGCATAAGTTCGGCTGAGGACCCCGAGTCCAAATCGTCGACAGATGGTATGATTGGTGGGCAACTTTTGCCTAAGTGGGACAGTGGTTGACTACCTCACCCTAATAAATAAGGATATCACCAATTGTGCTAAACAACCATTGGCATATTAATGTGCCAACCACGTGATCAAGTAATTAACTCGGCCAGTAGACTACTGCATATCGATTTTATCCCTGTATGGTGGTCGTTCTCATTCAAGCTCCAAACTGAGATGTTTGGATGGATCTTGACAAGTTTAGTGGTCTATGTTGGATCAAGGATGCCGACTAGAGTGGGGTGAATAGAAGGCTTTTAAAAACTTTAAACTTAAACAAATAATAGCAAATTAAAAACAAATAATATAAGCAAGAGGAGAAGAGAACGAACACAGTAATTTTTACCGAGGTATCGGAGACTCGCCCAGTCTCCACTAGTTCTCGTTGAAGCACTCAAGTCACTTGAGTTTTGCCTCAATACTCACGAAGAGTATTATCAACTAGCGGTTGCTCCTTGTCCACTCCGGAAAGGCGAGCACCGATGCCTTGTACAAACTTGCCGAGCCTCTCTGACAATCTCCGATCTGGAGAGGTCAACGGCCACGCCACCAAACCGTCTAGGTGAGGGCGCTCACCAAGAGTAACAGGCAGCAAGGTCTTCTCAAGACCTCTAAACACGCACCGAGAAACTAATAGGATGCAAATGCACTAAAACGAAAATACTCGGTGGATCGGAAAAGCTTTCGACTTGATCAAAAGATCAAGATTTTGTATAAGAAACTAAAACTCAAGAGAGAATATGAGAAAAGGCTGCTTGTTGTATAAAATACATGCCCAAAGCCCTATTTATAGCCTCAAAAATCAAATGAACCGTTGGAGCTAGGGCTGAAAATCAGCAACTCAAACTGACAGTCAGTTTGCCTAACTGACAGTCAGTTTAGTGTACAACGACCGACAAAATTTACGGATAAAAATTTGCTAGCCGTTCGTGGTCGTTTAAGGAAACTTGAAACCCACAACTGACAATCAGTTATGAAAACTTACAGTCAGTTCGACTACAGACTCGACCAAAATCAAATAGAAACTCAGTTAAAAACACTGTGGTCGAATCCCCAACTGACAGTCAGTATGGACAAACTGATAGTCAGTTTAGTACAAAAATTTTGAGCCCAAAATACACCCTCTCTGGACAATTGTCAGTTTAATCAAACTGACATTCAAACTGACAGTCAGTTCAGCAAACTGACAGTCAGCCTGAACAAAAATAGCTATAACTTTAAATCCATAAATCCAAAAGAGGTGTTTAATAGCTCGTTTGAAAGATAATTTCAAGGGCTACATGTTTGTCAACAGAAGAAAAAACCAGATCTGCCTAGATATTTCTAGAAAATCGAAATACTCTTCTACTGTCAAAAACTGAACTGAAAATCCAAATTTCTCAAAACAAGTTCAAATCAAATCCAACCAAAATGATGCAATGCAATGACCTAAGTTTCTCGGTTTATGTTGGATATAAAGAGAGGACTTTCGCCACCCCTCTTTATAGTATGGTTAAAGCTAAAAACAATTTTCCTAACCGATCAACTCCAAACACCGAGATCGGTAAAAAATATAAACTCATAATACCTTAGATCTTTCGCATCTTCATGATTTTTACGTCTCGTTCCTACTCTTTGCGACTTGTGCTTTATTTCACGTCAGGTTCGTCTTGTATACTGTGCGTTTCTTTCCAACACAACTCTGTATCAAATAAACTCAAAGCACAATTAGTCCGAAACACTTTGTTTTCATTAATCACCAAAATTAGGGTTAGGCATGAAGGCCTAGATGCAACAGTCTAAACTTATGGCCTGAATGGGTGAGGGGGAGATGTGAGGGGAGAGTTCGTACAGTTACTCTGACCTTGAGTAACTCATGAATATTGGGTGTGAAGGTACTTCTCACTGAGGGTACCTCACAAAGACAAGAACGACCAGTGCGGTCAAATTGTCGGCAAGGATATAATTAATACAATGTTTTTGAGAACCTTGTTTCCTCAATCTAGTCGCATGCAATACTGTGCGTGTAAATGGCCTGACTAGAAAGATTGATGGGCTCATGTGGGTAAAGTGGTGCCCCTCTGCAGAGTGTCAAAAAGTATTCGAGTACTCCCTACCCCCGGATAGGGGTATGCCATGGGTAGTAACTGGATAGCACAATAGTAATAAAGTATTAGACAAAAAGGGGCAAACTGAGAGGTTTTGCCCGAATTTCACTCTTGGATCATATAAATGTTTTCTACCATCCTTTTGCTCATCTATTGTATTTCAATTCACTTTAGAAATGTGTTTGTGAAATTTACTATTCTGTACCACATAAACTATTAAATTAGACATAGTCTGTCATGCATTGGATAAATTCTTATATAGAGACTTGCTGAGTACTTTGTACTCACCCTTGCTTAATAACAAAAATATAGTTGAAGAGCAGTTAAAGATGAGCGAAGCAGGAGCACCCGGAGTTTAGAAGGGTTACGTGCTGCACTCGAGTTTTTGCTTGTGGGATGGTCTCGGAGACCAGATAAAACTACTTTCATAAAATCTAGTAGTTGGCCTTGTTGGCCTCTGTATATCAATGTGAATTAAGGCCTAATGGCTATACATTGTTTTTGTATATGAACCAAATTGAGCTGGCTGTCTGTTTATTACTCTGTGCACGACTGCATCCTGGGCAGTCGGGGTAAATGCACACCTGGGGCCCACTACAGCGGGTGGGTCCCTCACATCCGCCCTTCGCCGCCCCAGCACATGCCGCCTCCAGTCGACGCCGGTACTAGTTGTTAATCGAATGATGCCGACTAGAGGGGGGGTGAATAGGTGGTTTTTAAAATTTTACTTTTAAACTAGTGTTTAACAACCTAAAATTGATAACAAATTTCTAAAGATATGAATGACAATTCAAGATGAGTTTGCAATTTCTAAAGGATTAAGAGGAACAATTCAATCTCTAAGAAAATAAAGCAAGTAATAGAAATAACCGAAGAGATCAAATTTTTCCCGAGGTCTCGAAAATTTGCCGATTTCCACTAATCCTCGTTGAAGCGCTCTTCGCTAGAGCTTATGCTTCGATTTCACTATGCGTAGCTCTTCTCCTCTCCGGATAGGCGAGCTCCGAGCCTTTACAACCAATCACCGGGCCTCTCCTACACACACCGTCGATGAAGAGATCGCCGGACCTCCCGGGTCGTCTAGGTGTCGGCAATCACCAAGAGTAACAAGCCTAGCACCTTGCTTGATCAACCTCAAAGCTTGATGAACACAATGCAAATGCAAAAGGCTTGCAATCAACTTCACTCAACTAGCACTCAAGATTTGCTCAAGTTTTGACTTCAATTGCTAGAGAATGAGTGTGAGAGAGTTTGTACACTGTTGCACAAGGGTTTAGAGATGTATTTCGTGTGTGTATAACATCTACAAACAGTGGGATATATATACTCTCAACAAAACGGTCGTTTTCAAGAAAATTGGGCGAAAGTTGTACTGGCCGGACATTGTCTGATCAGTACAAAAAACTTGACCGTTACTCACGTGTAATTCGAGTGTCAGTAGCCGTTTGAACATATTTGTGAAGGCCGGACAAATGGATTTGTCTGGACATAATGTCCGGACAGATGCATTTGTCTCTGTTAACACCCCTGTTCAACAATACTTGTACACACCGGACAAATCGATTTGTCTCTGTTGACACTCGAATTAAAACACTCCAACTATTTGTATAGGCCGGACATATGGGATTTGTCCGGACAAAATGTCCGGATAAATACATATGTCTCTGTTAACACATGCATTTTCAATTGCTCAGAAGTTGTATTGGCCGGACATTGTCCGGTCACTTCGGACAATGTCCGGCCTTCATCGGACAGATGCACCGGACAAATGTATATGTCTCTGTTTAAAGTTTTGCAATGTTCAGAAGATATTTGTATTGGCCGGACATTGTCCGGTTACTTCAGATACTGTCCGGCCAGTACAAAACGAAAACAGAAATATGAATGTTTACCTAATTTCGATTTGAGGGTAAATGCAAATGCAAATGTGCTTCTAAGAACTTCAAGGTTGATCAAGAGACTTGTGCTAAGACCCCTCTTAATAGTACGACCATCTAACCTAGAAATTATCAAAACAAGAAAGCGCTAGGTATAGACATTTGTACTCTTGTCGAGGTTTTCGTCGTTTTTGCTTCATGGAGTCTTTATAACCTTGCTTTGCTCTTTCTTGATGCTTTCTCCTCTGATTTACCTGAGTCTCACACACAGAGGTTAGTCACAAATCTCACGGATGTCATTAATCACCAAAACCCTAATTATGGATCAAGATTCAACACTAGTCTGGAAGATACTCATATCCCCTTTGTATTGTTCATTTATTTGTGGTGGTTGCAGCCAACTGAGTTAATGACCAAGTATTGACAAATTGACAGTTCACTTTAGTGGTTTAGTAGTTCACAAATCTGGTTATGATCATGCTGTCATTTAGTAGTTCAATCTAGTCATCATTGATGAGTTAATGACCAAGTGCTCAAATCTGGTTATGATCATGCTGTTGTTGAAGTTCGGTGGAAATCAGGAGATGTTGTTGGCCTGTTGACTGTCTATTGTTGAATTTGTTCTTGTAACACTATAAGTTTATAACAATGTTCTTTTCTTGTTGAGATGTTGACATGCTATTGTGCTAGTTCTTGTTGAGTTGTGCTAGTTCCTAATGAGTTTTTGTTGAGATCATGCTGTTGTGCTGTTGACCTGTCGCTGTTGTGCACTTGTGCTAGTTCTTGTTGAGTTTCTATCAAAGTAGTTGGTTGATTTGGAATACATATTATAGATTGGATGTCCATTTGCAGTGTGTTGTCCTGTCCATGTCATAAATGGAAGTATCTATTGATAGATGGAGTAGATTGGATGTCACTGTATGACTGTAAGCACATTGCTATTGTCACTTGTCAGTTAATTCTTGTATTAATCTAACTATATCAAATTTGGATGTAGGGGTAATAATAACAAATGGAACCTACAAGCGTTGAAGAAGGGACTCAAAGGGGGGGGGGCTGGAGAAGGGTCTTAAGGGAGAGCTGAACCGATCTCAGTTGACACCGAGAGTGTTGAACAAACAAATGTGGCCAGAAGTAGTGAAGCAACTAATGCCGGGAATACCACGAATGCTGAAGAAGTTTTTAAAGCAAAGGGTAAAAAGCTGACATCTAATGTTTGGAATTACTTTGATAGAATGGAGTCTAAGGAAGTTGTGAATGGAAAGAGTGTCACAATAGATGGCAGAAGCAAGAATGGCACATATCACTTGATGAATCATGCAAAAATTCATAGCTCTAACTTATCTAGAGGTCAGAAATTGATTGCATTTTCATCACATGGTGGTCAAACATCTTCTATGGAGACATATAAGTATGATGAAGCAATAAGTTTGAAAAACCTTGCCACTTCTATTGTGGGCATGAATATCCATTTACCTTTGTTGAGCACAAGTACACTGTTGATTTTATTAAGTCTTTGCGCCCAATATTCAATATGAAATCAGCAAAGTCCATTAAAAACAATATCATTGAGCTATATGATGAGGAGAAACAAGTAGTCTATGATATGTTTAGATCTCTCTCTTGTCGTATTTCTGCAACAATGGATCTTTGGACTTGTACAACATAAAACAAGAGTTATTTGTGTATCACTACCCACTTTGTTGATGAGAATTGGTCTCTTCAAAAGAGAATCATTAATTTCATGCATTTAGAGGGTAGACACATTGGTATGAGTTTATCTCAGGCTTTCATGAAGAACCTAATTGATTGGAATGTAGATCGGAAGATGTTCTCATTAACTTGTGATAATGATAGGGCCAATGATGTTTGCATCAAAGATGTAATCAAGCGTCTCAATCAACAAAAATTGCTTATTGGTAAATGATGGTGCTTTTTCACGTTAGATGTGCTGCACATATTATAAATTTAGTTGTTAGAGATGGGATGACAGTGATAAGAAATGTTATTGAAAAATTCGGTAAACTGTATTATTGGTGAAGGGTTCAACCTTGCAATGGAAGAGTTTCAAAAGAGATCAGAAGATTGCGATCTTGATATATCTAAAGGGTTGTCTAATGATGTTACTACAAGATGGAATTCTACCTATTTCATGCTTCGGGATGTTTTGTACTACAAAGATGCATTCTTGAGGTTGAACTATTCAGATCCAATAAAGTATAGTTGTTTTCCAACCAATGATGAGTGGAATGTTGCTATGGACTTGTTTGCTTGTTTAAAGTCATTCCATACCATTACAATATCCTACATCAAACTTGTTCTTTCAGGAGTTTTGTGAAGTTAAATTGATATTGCAAAAATGGAAGGACAGTGTTGATATCCTTCATGTGAATATGGCAATGGCAATGGAAGAAAAGTTCGACAAATATTGGCGTAAGTCAAACATGATTTTGGCTGTGGCATCTTTACTTCATCCAAGATATAAGATGCAAATGGTTGAATATTACTACCCACAGATTTATCAAACTGGTGGAGAGAAAGAGATCCAAGATATACATCAAGTTATCAATTCACTTTATAGTCAATATGTCAGACCAAATGAGCAAGTCATGCATGCTAGTATCTCTGGAGTTTCTCAGCAAGGCACAAATAGCTACAATGAAAGGAAAAGAAAATTTAATGAGTTTCTTCTTCAGAAATCTCAACAGCATCCTAAGAGAACTTATTTGGATTTGTATCTTGAGAATATCACTCTTCCATGGGATAGTGACACTCATTTTGACATTCTTTCATAGTAGAGGACAGAAGGTTCTAAATATCCTATTCTATCAAAGGTTGCTCATGATGTGTTAGCTATTCCTGTTATATCAGTGGTTTTTGAGTCAGCATGTAGTACAAGTGGACGTGTCATTGACCAATACAGGAGTAGACTTGCTCCAGAGACTGTTGAAAGGTTAATTTGCACTCAAGATTGGATTAGAGCCAAGTCAAAAGGTGATTAACCCATTATATATATGTTTTTATGTCTATAATTTTATAGTTTTATGCTATATGACTTGTGTACATTTGTTATTTTTTTGTATTTGTTGTAGGTCAATTGCAATCCATTCTACATGACATTGTTGGAGATAATTTTGAAGATGATGATGCGACTTTGTAAGAAAATGATCATGTTAGTGCTTTTTTAGATTATTGAATGATTATGCTCTTAGTAAAACATGCTATGAGAACTCATTGCTTAATTTTGTTCAACTCATAGGTGATCACATCATTCAAGTCGACTAATGAGTTGCAGAGTTGATGGTTGATGGCTTGATGGATTATGCTATGGCTATTGTATTTCTTATGACTTATGACTTATGACTTTATGAGTTATTTAGATACTTTGCTTTATTTGAAATGCTTGTTATGCATTATCAATTTATCATGTAACTTGTGTAACTTGAGTTATGATTTATGATGATGTGTATGAATGATGTATGAGTATGAAACTTTTTATTTGATGTAGCATGAACTCTTTTATTATATTATCCTTGTTATGACTACTTTATTTGGTGTAGTATAAATCTTTTATTATGTTATTCTTGTTTGTTTTTGTATCATAATCATATTAATTTTGTAAATATCCGTGTCCATATCCGCTCTAAATCCGTTTAATATCCGTGTCTGTATCAGTTCTGAACTCGTTTAATATCCGTGTTCGTATCCGCAAAATATCCGCTCCATATCTGTATCCGTTTTTTCATATCCATATCCACATCCACATACCTTCCGCATCTGCATCCGTATCCAGAAGAAAGATGCGAATGCGGATATGGGTTTAGTACTATCCGACCCGAATCCACTCCGTTTCCACCCCTAATTGCACTTAATCAAGTCATTTTTACAATTTCAGCAAATTGTGGATCATTTCCGCAATTATTTTTTTATTTTTGGTTATTTATAAATATTACTGAAGACACAATAATGCATGAAGCTGTTTCTTGTGTAATGAAACAGTTTTTTTACATCACTTTAAAAAAATGTGCCTATTAATTGTGTTTAGCATGGAAAATCAAAAAAAGCTTAGAAGCCTTTATTTTTTGTATGAGGAGATTTTTCTTGATGTCATAAAAAAAAGCTTTTCTTTTTCTTTGAAAGGCTAAGATTATCCCCAACTTTGGGTCTATTAATTGGGCTTCCTTGAAAGAAATAAGTAGAGCTCCCCAAATTAATAGGGAGGGCCCTACATATATGTGCTGCTCATGAACCTGAGCTGCCCCTCGGAAGTCGGAAGCCTCACTTGCCATCCGAATTTTTTTATATATAACTCAAAATAAAAAAATAATTTGAAAAATAACCCACAGTTTATCAAAATGGCAAAAATGTCTTTTTTAAACACAATAAGTCAATTATCGCGATCTGGAACGGCAAGAAGATAATCACAGATGCGAGAGAAATTTTTTCTCTACCCATCCTATGATCATCCTCTCGCGATTTTAGATTGCGATAATTGACTTATCACGCCCAAAAAAAGATATTTTTACAATTTCAGTAAATTATAAGTCATTTTTTAAATTATTTTTTTATTTTAGATTATTTATAAATATATCTCCTTGTCATCCTCGTAACACAACACTCTTAACAACTCACAACTAGTAAGCCAAGATGGTTTGGTTTATGGACATGAAAATACCACTAGTTGAGGAATTGGGACAGTTACCATCATTCATGCTTTATATTCAAGTACCATTCACTCTCAACTGTTTGGTTGATAGAAAGCCAGAATAACAAAAGAATGGCGTCATTATTAAATATCAGGGTGATAACAGATCGGATTCGGATGAATGGTGCTCCTCTGTATTATTTATTTTGGGTACTCGAAAACTGATTGGTATTATACCATGCTGCACCTTTGTATGCGGATAGGCGGACTTGAAGCAAAACTCTGACATGATCTCCTCTACACACATAAATATGATGAATCTAGACTAAATTGGATATGACAGCATCTTAAGAAACTTCCGGCTCACATGCGCGATTTCATGCTGAAACTTTGATACATTACATGTGACTCAAACAAATGCTGCAAACTGATTGATACAAGCCCACATAGCACACGGCAGCACCTAAAGAAACTTCATCTCAGTTTCTGAGCTCCAACCAGTGAAATGAAACACAGCAAAAGTTAAATTTTATTTGGTACTTGAAATGACCAAATTCACCATCTACAGTCTCAAAAAACAAACCTAATAAGCACACCAAATTGATGGCAAATCATATGGAGGTGAACTCAACAACGCACACATACACACTACTCATGGTAAAAAAAATATATATGGGCAACAAAATCTCAACCTGTATGATCTCCAATCATAACAGCGGTTAAGACACCCATCGTTGCGCTAGGCGAACAGAATGTATCATCAGTACAACAGATCAAAGGAAGGTACCAAGAAAAGAGAGCTGCTCCAACAATTTACAAATGCTTCCCTTCTTTCTCCTCTAGGGCCTTTGCCTTGCGGTAATCTTTATCAGTTCCAAACAACCTAGTATGTGTAAGATGAAGAGCAGCTCATATAAGGGAATTTACCATGAAGATATTCAAGAAAACAGTGGTACACAAAATTATCACCAGTCCATGTAGATGAAAGTAGATGAGTAGTTCCCAGACTTGGTGTAGAGCACACGGTGATGATAGTCATGGAACTCAGATCTGTTCACGACAAACATGCATGACTGTGTCTTATATCATGTAACAAATACACAGTACCCTACAATCCCAGAGCACGGTTGTAACTTACCCGCCATACAGTGGCAAGAAATTTGATGGGCTCCATGGGAAGTGATACCCACTGTGAGCCTCAACAGTCTCCAAGACCCTCAACACCATCCACACCCACAGAGTGAACAGATGGGGGCCAGTGAGTGCAGGACCAGCTATTGTGGCGAAGCCCAAAAACAAAATCTCAGCGGGGTGGGCATATTCAGAAGTTAGGCCAAAGGGCGTAGCATATCTGCTTAGAATTTACTATGTTAAAAATAATAACAAAATTATGTAAAATATTAAGTCAGAGGTAATGCCACTAACTCGTGGTGGACACTGTGGACATGCTTGTATAGCCATTTGGTATGCAATGCCCTGTGCCCCCAATAGAATATGAAATCCTCGAGCACAAAGTAGAAAAGAATTTGAGATACAACAACTGTCCTGCAGACATATAATCAGCGAGTTAAATTGGGTTTTAATCATCCACTTAAATATTTTTAGCTGCCTTGGTGTCAATTGTGTTTGCATGCTTATACAAAGAACAAAGAGGCAGGATACTTTGATTGAGGGAGAAAATAGTCAAGTCAAAAAATTGGAATACCAGTGTGGCAATGGAAGAGAGCTCCTCAGGCCCATGAATTTGAAGGCAGGATAGGAGAAAATCATGACAGGAAGATTCACACAGATGTGGTAGATAATGAGACGCAAGACGCATCTCTTCTGGTAATCAGGAGCATTGCTCTTCTTCTGCAAATACATATACAGACTTATCATTGCTGATTGAAAGATCAGAAGAATATTTATTAACAATAAGCCATAGAAAACACATGAACAATAGAAGCTTGGAAGGAACAATACATGCAAGTTGCATTTTGAAAGGAGAATAAGGCATAGTAGGCACAGGAACAAGTCTGTTCAAGGGCACCAGAAAGCTAAGAACTGGTATTCCTCGAAGCGCATCTTGATTTTAGGTAGTCCAAGAAGTAATGCAAGGTAAAGATTCCCAGACAGTCTATTCGTGCGACATGCGTGATATATCTAGTTGTAAATTAAGAGGAATGCTCAGGTACTATTGTACGGCATTATGGCACAAATCTCTATAGAGAGGAAGAACAGATCAGGTGGGAATATAAAGTAAAAGGACCTGGCTATATCAATGAAATTCGAATCACAAGGAGGAGAAAAAAGGGATCGATTGAGCAAAAAGGAAACCTGGATCTTGTACTTGGAGAAGAGGCCGAAGCGTTCGAAGAAGAGGGAGGGGAGGCCGGAGAGGAAGAAGACGCTCTCGTGAAGCAGGAAAGTGGCCACCGTAGCCAGCTGGAACTCGCTGAAGTTACTGATGAGATACTGCAACACATAGCAGATGATTAAATCAAAAAAAAATTGTTGAAGAGAGAGAGAGGGAATGTGGGGAGTACCTGCCAAGCAGATTCGAGCAGAGAAGCCGCCATCGCCATGGACGCCGCCGCCATTGCAGATGGGGAATGGAAAGAAAGGTCTGTGTGTGTAGAAGGGAAAGAAAGGTCTGTGCGTGTAGCGATCCATCTCGACAGAGGAGACGAACCCTCCTTGTTGGTGGTGGGGCCATCATTACAGGCTGGCCCAATGTGTTGCGGGTCCCACTGTCAGTCACTTTCCGTGGGAATCTCTCCCTGCTGCTGCCTTCTGCCTCACGTGCCGTCCAGATTTTACAACTCCACAAGCAAAATACCCAACTTAACGTCGGCGCGTCGTAAAAGCGAGCGAGACTCGTGCACACGGTCCTGGCGCGGTGGCGATCGGCGGCGAGGCGAGGAGGCGGCGGATCGGGGACGGATCCAAAGGCGAGGTGGTGCGACGGCGCTGGACATACGGCGGCGTGTTTGGGAGAAATGAGGAGGGAAGAGGAGAAGCTGAGGAGAAGAAGAAAGGAGGAGAAACTCACCGGCGGCCGAGAAGACGACTTGAGGTGAGTCAAAAGATGAAGAGCGACGAAATGGATTGGCTCACCGGAGAGGGAGAGATGGGAGAGGGAGAGATGGGGGAGGAAGAAAGGAGACGAAGAAGACGCTCTCGTGAAGGAAAAGGACCTGGCTATACCAATGAAATTCGAATCACAAGGAGGAGAAAAAAAGGGATCGATTGAGCAAAAAGGAAACCTGGATCTTGTACTTGCAGAAGAGGACGAAGCGTTCGAAGAAGAGGGAGGGGAGGCCGGAGAGGAGGAAGACGCTCTCGTGAAGCAGCAAAGTGGCTACCGTAGCCAGCTGGAAGTCGCTGAAGTTACTGCTGAGATACTTTAAAACACAGAAGATGATTAAATCAAAAAGAAAAATTGTTGAAGAGACCGGGATGGAATATGGGGAGTACCTGCCTAGCGGACTCGAGCAGAGACGCCACCATTGCCACAAAGGAAAAATGGGAAGGAAGAGAAAATTCGAGCAAAGACGTCGTCATCTCCGTGGTAAATTGGGAACATTGGTTTCGATTTTTCTTGACCAAAAAATAAAATTAAAACTAGATCAAATACAAACTCTCAGTTTGTACTTTAGATTTCAGACCCAAAAGACACAAAATTGAGTTCAGAACAAAGTTAAAAGGTTGCATTACAAAAACCTAAGAGGGAACCTTCGTCTGCCCATCAGATCGTCCAATAGTTTTGGCTTCTTGTTATTAGGCTAAGTCCAACGCCACCGCTAACGACCTCTGACAGGCAGGCCCCATCGTAAAAAATTAATAAAAAAACTACGCGAAGAGAGAGAAGACGTTAGGCGAATCGGTGAAAATTGAGCTCTGACAGGTGGGCCCGCCGACACCACCGAGCCGAAGCGTCCCGCGTTGGAGGCCACGTGACGCCCCGGGACGCATTTTGTGGGCCCCACTTGTCGCGTGCGGGCGATTCCTGTACCCTAGCAGCACACGCACTGACAATTGGGCCCCAATGCTCGCTCAGGCCCACATGTCGGTGGCGGTGCATGCAATAAGAAAGTGCGCCACGCGTTTTGGTAGGACCCACAAAACGTGTGGTGACGCGATTTGCCCTCGTGTTTGCCGTGCTTCGTGCACCCGCGCTACTGTTTCGTTTGTGCCGCTGATGGGTGGGCCCGGATGATTCGCGGTCCCACATGTCAGCCTGAGGGTATGTTTTTTGTGGCAAAAAATAGTCGTTGCCTCGTTTTCTCGGCTGATCCCACACGTCAGAGACACAAATAAATAGCCGTTAAAACTAGCCGTTTGAATTTTTTATTCATTTCTGAGCCAAAAAATTCATAAAAATACCAAAAAATCACAAAAAATTGCAGAAAAATTGTATGCTCGTATGGCTATAAATATGAGCAAATTTCAGCTCATGTGCACCAAACACAAGCACAAAGCACACATTTTTCTCCCTCTCTTTGCTCAAATTTTTTCCAGAAAATTTCCCGATGGCCAACACTCCCCCCGGCGGTTATGTCAATTGGTTTGGTGAGCCCAATTTCGATGAGGAGAACTCCCAAGCGCCAAATAGTCAAAATCCGCCCAGTTTTCAGCCTCCTCCCTCGCCATACCCGATGTGCTATCCACCATACGGCCCACCCCCTCCATACGGCCAACCATATCCGTATGCACATCCGTACGCACAACCCCCCTACGGCCCTTACGGCCAAAATCCTCATTTCGTCGGAGCTCCGACCATTCCCGCGGAAATATCGCCTCCGCAAGCACCGGCGAAGAATTCCCGCTCCACGATTGTATCAGATACTGGAAGTCCGCATAGCACAGCCCCGGACGTGGTCGACGACGACAACGATGCTAACAAAGGCGAACGAACCGCTGCACGGCGACGTACACAATTGAACTGGTCACAACAAGACGACATGCGACTTGTGAGTGTTCATCTAAATATTATATATTGGCATTGTAGATTTTTGCTCCTCGGTTTTTATCTTACTTAGTTTTCCAAAATTTGAATTTTTCGTCCTCCAGATCAGTGCATGGTTGAATAACTCCCTGGACCCGGTCGAGGGGAACAACCAAAAATTCAACATGTATTGGTCGAAGGTCACTGACGCATACAACGCGAGCAGTCTGCCTGATCGAAGACGGGACCTCAGGCACTGCTAAGACCATTAGCAGAAGAGCAATAAAAAAATTGTTCACTTCAATGGCATCTATTACAGGTTGAGAGATGCCTACGCCAGTGGCCGTTCAGACGACCAATTGATGTCTCGAGCGCGGGACATGTATAGGCAGGAGGTGGGTCATCCCTTCATCTTGGAGCACTGGTGGAGTGCCGTACGCGGTCAACCGAAGTGGTGCCGAAGCTACCTCGACTCTTCCAAACGAGCTCGCCTCAACGAAGAAGGTGCCCACACGTCATCATCAAACAACGACGATGAACCTGTCGAGCTTCCACGACTTGAAGGGCGGGATGCGGCAAAGAACAAGCGGAAGGGTAAGACAAAAATGAGTGAAACATCCTCGGCGTACGACGAGACCCTGCAGCGCATCGGCCAAGCCAATGCCGACCTCGATAGGGTGGCCGACAAAGCCGTTGCTGCAGCCGAAAATTTGCAAGAGATGGCCAAGAGCAAGGAAAAAGCCACATTTATGAAGTCGTTGACGAAACTGATTATGGGGGATACATCTAATTTCTCGGAAGCTCGTAAGGCGGCACATGAGGCCGCATTAGAGTATGTAAACGACATGATTAAGGAAATGAATAATAAGTAGTAGCTTGAACGATGTACTTTTCCTTTGTAAAATTGTACTCGCATTATTAATTTAAGTCATTTTGGATTTACCTGTTGGAACTGTGGCATGTGCTCGATACTTTTGGAATGTAGCCGTTGGAACCGACGCATGTGATGGGTGCTTTTGGAATTTAGCTATTGGAATTGGCACATCTGCTAGATGCTTTTGGAGTGTAGCCGTTAGAACCGCTGCATGTGATGGATGCCTTTGCATTTAGCCGTTGGAAGTGACGCACATGATTGATTTGCTTCTCCCCCTATATATCGGAACCCCTCGAGCCCTCATCTTCAAAACTCAGTAATCTCATCTTCACAACCGAGGCCTCTCTTCTTCGACCACCAAGAGATTTTGCCTAGTCCCAAAAAATGTCGTCTAGCTCAAGCACAAGTAGTGCCGACGACGAAGCCATCAACCAAGTAGAAGAGTTCGTGGCGGAGTTCGTGACGATCCAAACCCTCCACCGTCGCATTCTTGAAGACCTTCAAGCCAGCATGGACGATGGTACCTCGCACCGCCGTCGAGGAGGTAGCAGAAGATACATTGATAGAGATCGCGAAGGCGGTCATGATCGTCTTGTCGCGGACTACTTCGCCGACGTTCCGGTCTACCCCGGGTACTTGTTCCGCAAACGATTCCGAATGGGGAGACCTCTCTTTCTGCGAATCGTCGAAGCTCTTGGGGAGTGGTCTCCGTACTTCAGTGAGAGGAGAGATGCCATCCATCGAAAGGGGCTATCTCCCTTGCAGAAGTGCACGGCGGCATTGCGCATGTTGTGCTACGGCTCCCCCGCCGATGCCGTCGATGAGTATGTACGCATTGGAAAGTCGACGGCTATTGAGTGTCTGGAGCGTTTCGTTGAAGGAATCATTGATTGCTTCGCGGAGGAATATCTTCGTCAACCTACTGTCGATGACTTCCGGCGTCTGCTCCAGCAAGGAGAGGACCGATGTTTCCCAGGGATGCTGGGAAGTATCGATTGCATGCACTGGGAATGACGCAATTGCCCAGTTGCGTAGAGGGGCCAATTCACCCGTGGTGATCAAGGAGTCCCTACAATAATACTTGAAGCGGTCGCATCCAAAGGCCTGTGAATATGGCATGCTTTCTTTGGTGTCGCCGGATCCAACAACGACATCAACGTGCTGAACCAATCCCCCCTTTTCACAGATATGTTGCGCGGCCAAGCTCCTGCTGTTCAGTACTTTGTTAATGGAACAGAGTACAATATGTGGTACTACTTGGCCAACGGTATTTACCCCGAATGGGCTGTCTTTGTGAAGACCATACCCTTGCCACAAACGAACAAACAACGGTTGTTCGCATAGCATCAAGAGGGGGTAAGAAAGGATGTGGAGCGAGCCTTTGGGGTTTTGCAGAGTCGATTTGCTATTGTCCACGGGCCCGGTCGATTTTGGCGACGATCAACTCTTGCCAATATTATGAAAGCGTGTGTCATCCTCCACAACATGATAATCGAGGATGAGCGGCACTCTCATGACCCGACCGATGAGTCGTACGATAGCCAAGGGACATCTACCGTAACACCGCCTACTCTCCACAGGAGTACTCCGCCAATTTTCGAACATATGCTAGCTCAAAACGATGTGATCCGCGCTCATCCAGCGCATCTACAACTAAAACGGGATCTTGTCGACCATATTTGGCAGCGTTTCGGGGGTGACGGTACCGACGAGTAGTAGTTTGTGCGGCGTCTTGTTTAAAATGTATTCGAAATTTAATTAAGTATGTGTCTTGTTTATTTCCATCTGTGCCATTTCTTAAATAAAAAATTTTAAAAAAAATTTAAATTTTTTTAATGTTATTTATAATTTTTGTCTTTTATTTTGTTGTGTTCGAATTATCCGAATTTCATTTTAGCGATTTTATAATCTTTAATACATATTATATACGCGGGCCCCGCACGAAGCGCCTCTCGAAGCGCCTTTGCATTGGAGTAGGAGGCGCTAGAGATGGCGCCTCGCGAAGCGCCGGTGCATTGGAGAGGGGGGTGCTTCGGGTGGTGCTTCGCACACGTGGCACAGAATATGCTGGAGAATATTCTGTTGAAACGCCTCGCGAAACGCCTTTGCACTGGACTCAGCCTTATGGTGAATATCAAAATTGAAGTCCGACATCACACACACGTTGTTCCATTTGTGTTCAAGAGTCGACAATTTCCTGTTACTCACAAAATTCCTAGGAAATATATTACGCTAATCTCAATACACCAATGATACATCTGGCTGTCAATAAATTGAGTTTGGTTTGAGCCCAACAAGGTTCAGCTTGAGCTCAATGTGATCAGGTTTCAAACTCACTCGATCGAACTCGAAATAAAGTCCAACTCTCTGTCAATCACACACATCAATACAACTAGGGCTCATAATAGTTTTAGCAAAACTATACAAGTATACAATAAGTTTTAGCACAACAATACAACTATAAAATGATTCATATGAAATCTATGGAGAAAATTTTAGCATACTCTCCATGCTCTGAATAAAAGATAGGTTCTACACTGTCATAATGTTACAAAATAAGATACATAAACATAAGTTAAAATAAAAACCAAAAAAGAAAATATGATCATAATGTCTACTGGTCTACAAGAAGCAATGCAAAATATGATCTCGTGAGGGCGCATGATACATTACGAAATAGTTGTCATAGACTGAGGGCACATGACACATCATCTCAAGTTTGCCACAAACAAAGTTCCACAAACAATATCCACAAGTCCACAAGCTGAGGGCACATGACACATTACAAATTTGCCACAAAATATTTTATCCATGTTTTCTGCCTCATCATCTCCAGAAAACAAAATGTGATCATTAGAAAATAGCAATGCAACTAGATAAACTTCAAAATAAACATCATCTATTTTTTTTCATTTATTAATTGCTGCCCACCACCAAAAAGAGCTAAAAGATCATTTTCAATCAAAGGAATTTCAAGAATTTCATCCTTCTAAGCAAGAAAAATAAACAAAATCAAAAACAACTCTTCTATTATTTGATATCAAATAGTGGTAGCTCATAAAACATACCAAATTCTTTTGTCTTCAATAATTGCCTTTGATTCAACTAGATGTACACACTAGAGTCTGTACCACGGAAGGGAGTAGAGAGCTACGATAGTCATCACTTACTTTACCTCTAGCACTAAAGCCGACTTCGATGAAACACTGCTAATGGGAATTGTAAGTACTGTAAGATCGAGGATGCCGACTAGAGGGGGGTGATTAGGAGGCTTTTAAATTTTCTTCTCCACTAAGCAATTCCAACAAGATAATTGTTTGAGTCAGATTATACAATGAGGCTTTAAAGCAATTTAGTCAACTAATTGCATTCAACCATATGAACTATTCAATAAAACATGCAACAATGGTAAATTTAACAATTGTGTCAAGATGAATGTAAGGCAAATAAGATATACGCAATTGACACAATATTTTTTTTACCGAGGTCTCGGAGACTCGCCCGGTCTCCCCTACTCCTCGTTGAAGCGCTCGCTCGGAGCCTCGCTTCTATATCCACGAAGGATATCGCACTAGAGTTGCTCCTTCTCCACTCCGGATAGGCGAGCACCATACTTTTCACAATCTTTTGCCGGCCTCTCCGACAAACTTCAATTGGAGAGATCACGACTCTCCTCCGACACCGTCTAGGCGAAGGCGATCGCTAAGAGTAACAAGTCGGATGCGCTCACTTGATCAAATCTCGTGCCAGAAGCTCAAATATGCAAATGAGATGCTCAAACACTCTAGCACTTAGCAAGCAAATGGTGATTCAAGTGCACTAAGCATTATTAACTTCACACAATTTGCTCTCTCTCAAATCAACTCAAGATTTGGGCTCAATTCTAGCCTCTAAATGCAATAACTCAAATTCAATTGACTTAGCTAGGTTTTCAGCTGGTATATGAACTCTTTGAGCACAAACAAATGAAGCCAAACACGAAGTATTTATAGCCTCAAAGAAAAACTAGCCGTTTGCAACAAACTAAACCAGATTTGTACAGGCCGGACATTGTCCGACCAGTTCAACAAAAACAGCCGTTGCAACATGTCAGTGACCGTTGGGAGCTTTTTCTATAAAGGCCGGACAAAAGCTCCGGACGGTTGCATTTGTCTCTGTTTCATTTCTCGACTCAACTAATTTGTACAGGCCGGACAATGTCCGGCCATATCGGACAAAGTCCGGCCTTCCCGTACAAAAGGCCCGAACGGATGCAAATGTATCTGGTTTCATTATGCAAAAGGTTGAAAAAATTTGTACATGCCGGACAATATCCGGCCACTGTACATTGATAGTAAAATAAGCATAACTTTTGATCCAGAGATCTGATTGAAATGATTTTTGACTTGTTGGAAAGATAACTCAGAGAAATACAATTTTGTCAACAGGAGAAAGACCTAGAAATGCCTAGATATTTCTAGAAAACTCAAAAACTTTCCTATTACCAAAATGTCCAACACAAAAATCATCACAAATGCAATTTAGGGTATTTGCACATACGGATTTGTTGTTTTCTCGCGGATATCTCAGCTGACACTCAGCGACGACCACGACCACATAGGTCTGATATCCGATCGAAAACAGGTGGTCCAGAGAGTTTGGTCGAACGTACACAAGCGAGCCGAAGACTGGTACGACCAGCTCGAGCTCCTACGACCACGCCCAAATCCTAAACAAAAAGCCGCAAAACTAGCGACACGACCACATATCAAGCACGGATACGATCAGAATGTGCAAATACATCCACAACTAGCTCTAGATAATAAACCAATTTAAATAGCTGGCGATCAAGACTAAGTGCAATTTTCAAAACATTCTCTAATGCACCACAAACTACACTTAGACTCTCTAGCAATGCAAGAGGCGATAAAACACTAGTGCAAGATGATATGAATGCATTTAAGCTTTCGCACTAAATAGATTCAAGCTACTAGTTTCCGACCCCTCTTAATAGTACGGTCAAACTAGTAAAAAGAATCATATCAACCCGGTTTGCCTCCAAACACCGAGACCGGTAAAATCCTAAGAAAACAATTCTTAATCTTGGATTTTACCTTAGGTGAAGTTTGACCTCGTGAAGCTCAACCGCTCAACGCTTGTCATCGCAAAGCTCGACCTCGCTAAGCTTGACTTCGCGAAGCTCGACCGCTCGACACTTGTCCTCGCAAAGCTCGACCTTGCTAAGCTTGACCTCGCTCGAGATGTCTCATATCGAATTCATCCTCTTCACACCCTTGCTCGCTTTTATCCTGCAATCAATCTGAGACTACAGCACGTACACTCAATGCACAACATTAGTCTCATATATAGGTCGTCATTAATCACCATCAGAGAAACTACTCCACACAGGAGTTAGCTCAACAATTTCTCTTTCTAGTGAAATGACAACACCATATTCAACGACTAGCAAATGAATATGAGATAAAATACAATCATATAAATCATAGATGATTAAGACATACGCATACGATCTATACTGCTCAAGTCATGATAGCAATCAAATCAGATGACCAAAGTGATGAGTTCCCCCTCAACATATGTATCGATATCAAATCCACAACTGGAGTCATCAACCTCAGGATTTAACATATGACATCTTGATTAATCAATTAGCACAAGCATGATGCAACCACCGAGCTCCCCCTCTACATATGCATCAATATTAAACCCACAACTAAGTAGACATCCATTTCAGGGTTTATCAATAGTCAACTCAATTCACTTGTGCTAAATCAGGATTTATCTAAGTTGTCATTTAACCATCAAAATTGACATTCTTCGGATTAACCTTAATCATCATGGATTTATCTAAATCGTCATTAATCATCAAAATCTAGATACTTAGATCTACCTAGATCCAACAAGTACATCTTTGGCCATCTTAGCCACAACTTGGTACTTGGATGCATTCATGTTCCACCGCTTAAGTACATTAAATGCCCTTTCCTCACTAACCTTGATGGGGTCATCTAAGTACTGTAGTAATTCAGACTTTGAGGGTCCACAGCAACAGTGGTTTTAATAAACTCATGAAATTGACTTGAAATTGGAACAACACTACTAATACTACTAGATGCACCACAAGAAAAAGCTAGAGAAGATGATCCACTATTCTACAAGGTTTTTGTGCTTTGCTTGTGTTCTCTTTCATAAATACTATATAGCTCACTCAATGCTTTCTTAACAGACTCAAGCTTCCAAGGGAGGTTTGCGTCAGAGTAAATGGAAGGAAAAGAGAATTTAATCATACCCATCTTGTACCGAGGATCAAGCAACACTATGGCCCTAATACTTATCAAATTTAAGAAGCATCACGGCTGCCATATCCTGCAAAGACATTCTCATCTTATGACACTTGAAGTAATACCCTCTTGATATTGATAATTTTTGGAAAAAAATAGATTGAAGGTAGGGTAGGTTGAACCAGAAAAAATTCTAGTAGCAAAGTTTATAACATGCAACGCACCTTTAACCTTTTCATATAGACCCCACTTCTCATCAAGTGGCTTCCACCCATAATCAGCATCTCCCGCTGCATAAACTTCAATGGCAGCTCTAAAATAAAAAGCAATATCCAACATCTAATATGTTGAACCCCACCTTGTTGACACATCAAGAACCAACCATTTATTTGTTACAAGTTTGAGAGCTTGACATCGGATGTGAACCTACACAACTGAGTGTTTGATTTCTTGAGATATTTCACAGTCTTCCTGATCTTGTCGATCAAGGTTTAAATAGGTTTCATATCATATTGACTAACAAATTCAAAATATGAGTACAACAATGAACAGGAAGAAACCTCCCTTCAAAAAAAAGTGCACCCTTTGTGCTAAACTTTGTAAACAATGACCTAGCCGCTGACATTATCAAAGGTTATGCTAGCTATCTTATCTTCAATTTTCCATTTTGCCAAACATTTAGATACAACATTGCATATCACTATTCCATTATGTGGTGGTTCTAACTCAATGGAATTAATAATACAGCACTGCATTGTCCAATCAACTTTGATGTAGTGGGCAACTAAACTCATATAGCAAAGAGTTTGATTGGAGATCCAAAGATCATATGTGAGACTTATCTTTTGAACATGCATAAAACTCTTCTTCAATTGTTCATTTTATGATTCAAAGTGTCTAAGACAATTAGATCTAATGGTATTCCTAGACACCTTTGTGTAAGACGGATTTAATGTCTTCAACATTGCATTAAACCAAGTATACTCTACGATATTAAATGACAGCTCATGAAATGTAATCATTTTGGTAATATGCTCACGATTTTTTATGTGATCATAAGAACCAGTGCTAACAACAAATGGGAGGTTAGTATCACTTTCCTCAAGCTCAGGGAAGTTTAGGAGTTGTTACTTCTTATTCATCTTCAGTTGAAATTTGTGTACATCACAAGACTCCAAATGCCAGCACATTGTAGATGTAGTGCATGCCACTTTTGTTCTTTGCTAGCTTCTTTCTACATACCAATCACTTCACCTTTTATTCCATTACTCCCCTCTCTCATAGAGGCCATCTTAACATCTGTAAAGAACTTTCATACTTCATGTTTTTTTTCTCTTGTTGGTCTTCACTAATTCATCAAGTTCTGCTTTTTCTTCCACTTGTCCTTCAATAGATATATCACCTTTACTTGGTGAGTCAACAGATTGTTGAGTAGACTGAGTAGGAAATTCTTGTTCTTTAGACATCTACAACAAGTTAATAATTAACATAGTTACATAAGCAAGGAATTGCTACTCCGTTCTCAATTACATAAGCAAAAAAAACAAAAGGTGAGTAAGCATGCACAATGCAAAGCAAATATTAGCTATGTACATAGCATTACAACATCAGTTTGTATGATCTAGTGCTAATTGTACTCAATTGCATGAACCCGATCTAAAGTAAATATGTGCAAAAGCCAAAGCACAATTCAATTTTTACTAATTGCCAATTGCCTCAATACTAGATCCCTACTTGAGCTGAAATATAATGCATATGGATATGGCTACAGTAGCATACCACTTATAATGTGACTCTGTGAGTCTGTGACTTTGTCACTGTGCAAAGTGGCTAAGGGGGTGATGGCTCGCCGGTGGAAGTCTGATCTTGATGGAGGGGGTGGTGGCTTGTCGGTGGAGGTCATCTGCCGATGGTGCACGAACCTTTACTTGACGGATTTGCTAACTGGGCAAATTCACCAAATTTGTGGACTCGATGGCACACCAAGCCACGGACTCAACTTGATGGTGCATGGTGCACGGTGGCTATGGCGAGGAGCGACAACAGTGGCAACTAGGGTAATTGGGGTGGGTTGGGACTCGGGAACAACGGGAAGGGGATTTGCCTTTGGGGTCTCCTGGTGGCGATATGGATTTGGGTTCGATCTGGACCGCATTATATATTTGAGTTTATTTGGGTCAAGTTTGAGTCGAGTTTGACCGTGTTTGAGCTCAACTTGAATTAGGCCTCAAGCACGAGATTAGACTCGAACTAAGCCCAAAATCGAGCTGATATCGAGTAGCCCCGAAGAGATTTTTTGACAGCACATGCAGATCATTACTAGCAATTGGAGAAAAATGGTAGTAGTTCTCTGAAAACTCTTGAAAAAAAAACCTGAGTACGTAACCTTTTGGAGAACACTTGATTTAAGTCTGTAGCTGATGCTTCTCTCAACCTAGTTGGGCTTGGGCAGTTGGGCCCATTAATTTGGCAGGCCTCAAAACCTACCCATTAATACTCTTATCTCTCTATTTCCATTTTAGACTGAAAGTTCAGGTACATCTTTTCTAAGGCAATACGCTACATATGATATTGCGGTATGTTAAAAAAAACTCTGTTTGACGTATCATTTAAATGATCATTTATTAACTAGTTATATACCAATAATATCTTACTTCATAAATATCTTAGGTAATCAATAATTACCATGTCCTACAGGCTACAGCACCGCTACGCGTCACACGGTAATCCCAAGTAGCACTTAGCAAGAATGTTCAGACTTAGGACCTTAAAGCACGCACGTACCCACATGACCTACCCTCAAAAGTCCTTGCTTAATATACTCACCAATCATATTTTATGCGTACTTGCGTCGTAATTATTAATTAATACAAAGATTAGTCAATTCAAGGCCCTAATTGTGACATACATGCATACACGGCTGGCCTCTGAACTATTGAAGAATATCTATCCCACATGACATGTGCTCCCTTCTCGTTAAGTTTATGTTCTTCAGTCAATACAACAGTAGCTAGCGCAAACATATGATTAATTATCAACAGTTTAACTCATGATATAGATATGGCTTTGGACTAACTCCACATGAATGATGCAACAAAGTTATTGCTGACAAAAGAATATGTTTCCGAGCAAAGTTCCATTTCCTGGTAATAGGGCGTAACTATAACTAGCGGTGAAATTTCTTATCGGGTAAATTCTGACTAGCACAAAAGACGTAACGATCTGGGCAATGTCTCGGAGAGAGACTTCGTGAAATAGACATATTTGTGAAGACGTGAACTACCTGCACACCTGGACAGAAAGAATATGAAGCTTTACTGTTTTGATTGACTTTGGGCTTTTCCTAAGCGAATTGTGTTCGTTCCATGTTATTTATAAAGAATGTAAGAATATGTGGATAATCTAGAGTGGCAGAATCTCAAAAGTTTGGAAAATATGGAAAAAGTGTAAAAGAAAGAATGATTGGACCTGGCCGGGAATCGTCAAGAGAAACGGTTTTTTGGAAGCCTGACCCATAGAATTAGACGGTTTTAACGGTTTGTGATTGCTATAACATTCCTTAATTTAGGGTTTAAATTTGTCAAATGTAGGGATCTCAAGGTCAACTCCATGGATGCTTGGTCGGCAAGAATTAGTTGTCATTGCATGTGAATGGCACGTTAAGAGCCGTACTACGATAAATAATTACTCGGATTTAACAACTCCTTAATTAAATTATGGTCCGTGCATCTATATATTAATTAATAATATCTCATGCAATTAATTATTTAATTAAACTCGAACCTGTTCTAGCGTAGATCGAATGAATAATTGTGATGACTTGGTTAGTTGGTTGCTTCTCCCCAAAGCGTCCTACCTACGTAGTTATACGGATCTCCAACCCAATTAAGTACCAAGTTGATACTTCTCTAATAGTACAAGAAAATCACCCAATTAATGGACATTTAAAAGTACTTTTGCATACCCAACTAATGTCATTGAAGTGTTCATGTTTGAGTCTAATGGGTTTTTTGGTTTGTGACCTAACTAATATATCTTGTTGGTAGGCTTGTCTGAAAATTATTTGAAGGCGTGAGAAATTTTGCTTAGGAATTAAACATGTCTCAGATCAAGAATAGTTCATATAAGAAGGTAGTTTGTTTTATATCTTTTTCAATGTCTAGTTTACAGGCATGTCTGAGGCTTGTTTAAAGTTTTGAAAATTATCACTTACTCAGACATATATGTCATTAACTTGTTTGATTTATGATAGACTCGTCAGGTATTCTTAGATTTCTCATGTGTTCAATTTTAAATATATGTGACTTTCATACATATTTATTCAAGACTTTAACATAACTTATCCAGACAATATAAAAACACAAACCAAATAATCTCTATAGAGATTTTGAGCACTTGATAACTATAGTTAGAATGGGAGCAAGACGAGGCATGTGACGAATGCTCAACAAATAAGGTCTCGACACGCTTTAGACAGATTCAAGACAGGATAGTATTACACCAAGACACGAACCAAACATTGCCTTTAGTGCATGTCTTGCCACGCAGTCCTTCCATAGAGGGCCACAATGCCTCCTAATGAGGATAATTAAAGGTTACCAGCACTGTCATTCAGTTAAAAAAGATTAAAAGATGATTAATTAACCAAGAAAGCATAATGATGAGCCCATGATTACTGCTCCCCACTGTTTGTTGGGACGGAGGAAAGCAGCTCAATAATTGTCCCAGCTGTTCTAGCCTTGCTGGGGTTTACAACACTAAATTATATCATGTACCCACGCCCTGCTTACTCATGTCATGTGGGACCACTCTTCATCCTCTTAATGTTTGCGTATTCTCTCATGTATAGGTGTGCCCTTCTTATCTGTTCCCACACAATCGAAGCGCAGGTTAAAAAGGATGGCTAATGGTTTGTGTCCGAAAAAATCATGTTCGAATCACACCTTCGGTAAGAGATTTCTAATCATGATTTATCTATAATTCAAATAATAATTTTATAACTTATAATTGGGTCTCATGTATGAAATGAGAGAGATTCTCATATAAATTGATTCATCAAACCATAATTTTATTGTACGAATAACTCTCTTAAAAACAATATATTCACAATCTCACCCAACGTTCTTCTCTTTTTTTTTTTGTAAATTTTACTCTATGGTATTGAAAACTACATTCTCACTTGACATTTTTTTCCTTCATTTCTTTTTGAGGAAAATTTGTTCTATGCTATAAATTTTTTTTGTAATTTTGTGTTGCAAGATTGACATTTGAAACTGACACACTCAACGATATAAAAAAAAACTTATCAATTGGTGTGAAACAATTTCCTTTTTTAAAAAAAAAAAGAGTCAGTTTTCCCATCACATCCTTGTCGGATTGACAAGCCATGAGTGTATGGCATGCAAAAACAGAAGCAAGGAGACATGAACCTTAAAAGATCTCACTATCAGAGCAAACGGTGCCATGACAACACAAGCTAACAGCCCATTCAATGGAAATTCCCATTGTACAATAAGGCATCTCCAAGAAACTAACACCAAGTTGCATTATGAGCCTTCACTCCTTAGGAGTTAGGCCCTGCATCTCACATGGCCAGAATTTATTTCTCTTTGGTTTGTTAACCACTTTACTTCATTCCTTCATGACATAGAAAGTTGTCAGTAATTTGGATCACTCATCTTTCAAATCAAAAAATACAGTATGTCTTTTGAAGTATATAGACTGTTAGATTGAGATTTGTGCTGTTGGAATTGGGGCTGAAGCTGGAGAGAAGTACAAATGTCTTGTAGAAATTTTCAGATATCTATTAAATGACTCTTCTAAGATATGACATGTCTTTTAGAACACATGGATTGTTGGATTGAGAATTGGGTGGTGCTGGACAGAAATTTGAATATCTTGCGAGAAGTTCTGAGAACCTCAATTTATTTCTGTTGATTTGTTAACCACCGCACTTCCTTCCCTTCATGACATGCTACATTGTCAGGGATTTGGATCCATACTTTTCAAAGTACGTAGATAATTTGAATTGATTCAAACAACTAAAATTGAGGTTAAAAGAGATCCAAATATCTTACAAGTACCTCAAAATCTCACTTATTTTCATCTATTCAGTTGATTTGAGATCAAGCAGCTCTTCTAAACGTGTTTTACATATTTTTGACTTGAAATACATGGAATTCGACGCCTTAATGATCAAGACGGCAAGTTGCAAGTCTGCCAAACGTCATGGTTTGGGGCCAAAGGCACATGGTTTTCCTAAAGTTTGGACAGAAGGATCGATGAAACAAATAGACTGTCTTATGTCATGTGCCAATCTAGTTGTACAAAAGGGCCTTTTGCCTTTTTGTTTCAGCACTGCCATTTCAGAGAGTTCATGCTTCATAGTAGGTTTAATTTGGCGCATGAATTGTGGCAAAATGGGCTGTCCTGTAATATTCCACAAAGCTTTTCTTCAAACAGCATCAGCAATGCTGCAAAAATCACAGTAGATGATCCCATTTTTTTCACTCATGTACTTTACCAAAAAAATTTTGATAGGCATCAAGAACACTAGCATCGTTAGTGTTCCTACTAAATATGTCAAACCGATAAAATTAGTATTCTAACTCAAGTTGAACAAGACAGAAGAGAAGAAATGTTGAGAACGAGATTTGTTAGCCTAAAATGTTGGCATTGTGCTGTCTCCCATTATGCTAAACAATACCAGCAATTGGTGTTACTTGATGTGCAAAAACTTAAGAATTTGCTGGAACTTCTTGCAAAATTGGCAAGAGAAGATGGTTTTAGGCCAAGGTTTTGGGGGTCTGTGGTTGGCTTGTTGGAGCCACGGAGGCGCACACACCATGTGGTACTCATACCTTTACCCACGTGAAATTGCTCGCTTGCTCCCCTCTTATTCTTATCCAAGTCTCCTCCATCATTTGCTTTTGGCTCACTACTCACAACTGGTGCAACCAGCCATATAGTAGGGCGCGTATCAAGTAAAAACACCTCAAGTTAAGAGTAAATAAAGTTGTGATTTTAGTTTTCAAATCAATATGGAATCGATCTTCATAAGTGCATATGAGAATTTCTGCCTAGTACCTATATAGTGTACACATGCTAAATGCACTCCTCAGCAGCACCCATGGAAAAAACATACTAGGAACACTAGCAACGTCGGTTGTTATACATGGGAGTGGTCACAAATTTAATTCACCCCAATGTAAATTTGGGCCTTCACCGTATCTAGACTAGTCATACATAGAGTTTACCTAAACATGTAAAAGTCCTAGATGCTCAAGACTGAATGTATAAGAATGCCAAATATGCTTAGTTAGTTTATTATCAACCAAATAAGTCAATCTCAGAAGATCAAGCAAAAATTGTTAAAATTACAAACAAGTCTCAAGTCTATCTAAAAATCAGATATATTAACAAGAACGTAAATCAAATAATCTCATGTTATTGATGTGTCTCTGTTCATTCAATTTAACTTACAACATTAATATAAATACTTAAATTCTTGTAAATCATAATGGGAAATCTCAGGCTGTTTTTGCAGTCATGGTATGTGTAAAATATGAAGCCATGAAAGAACATGATCCAGAAATTAAATACTTTTTTCGAAATAATTCTTCTTGACAGTATGTGCACGTACATACATACATACGTATGTTGCTCAATTACTCTTTTTTATTTTTTAAAATTTCCCAAATAATTATGGTTCTAAGCATGCACACTTGCGCTTAATAATTCGATCATGCATGTGACCTTGATGCAAATAATGCTTCTATTTACTTACAATTAATTAATTAAATGAACAGCCATGCACACGTAGGAATATGACGGATTATTCAACAAATTTGCCGTCAATTAACCAAAGAATAAAAGGGCAAGTACCTTAATATTTTAATTCTAATTGTCCAGGTGTTAAAGCAATCTAATGATGTACTATTCACCTGCAGCTTGCACCTTAATATGTCAGTTAGTATACAGAAGAATTAGACAAAACTGCTTTAATTTGCGTGCATTACTTACACATACCTAACCTACTAATAACGAGACAAGATGAATCACTAATCACTGCCAAAGTCACAAAAAAGTCACAAGGAATCTCTTGACAAGAACAAAGACATGAAACAAATAATAGTTTACTTTTTTATTACTTGTATTATTAGTTCAGAAATTACTGCTTTTTTTTAGATGACACAACAATTATATAATGTGATATTATTGTTGGTGCAAGTATTAAACCATGATGACTTCTCGCTATAGATCGTGCAAGTATTAAGTTTTTCTTGTTAATTAAAAATACTACCTTACAATACTTTGAAAGAAAGCAACATATACTAGGTGGTTGAATCACCTGTCAGTAGGTGTGGCAAACTATATACCATAAATTTTTCCTTTGCATAGTCGTGCTCCTGTCTTGACTTTTCATGATAAGTTAAACATCGCAGAACTTTGTGGTGGAAAATATATACTTCTTTTTATTTCGAGAAGTTTTCCATGATATGTTCAACATCTTCAAAGTTTAAGCATGCTTAAATCGCTAAAAAACTGCATTGCACGCACTTTTTTGCCCACTTCGCCAAAGAAGAATAGTTTGGCGCGCACTTTTGAATCATAGATTTTTCTTTTCTCGTCTCCTAGACCACTATCGAACCTAGATTAATTTTAAATTCGTTCAAAATCCTAATTTTTTTACATCTTAATTTCTCATTTTTCTTTCATATTATTTGGCCCAAGGAGTAAGACTCACAAGTAATACCATCGATTAACATTAAGACATGTTTACATGTCATTTTATTTTTTTATATAGTTTCTACAAAATGATATAAGATTGACTTATGATGAATTTGATAGGTTTTGTTGTTTGCATATAAGTAATTAATGATTAAATAGATAATATCTATGAGAATATTTTAGAAAAATAAGATCATATTTCACTCAAAAACATATAATAACTTTTTTATGTATAGTTTTTCTTCTTACAACAAGTAAAAAAAATAGAGGAGTATTGAGTTGTTTGTAATAGTCAAGAAAATAGAGAGTTAATTGAAAAAATAAATTAACCCAGAAAGGTAGTGACAAGGGGTTCACTATAATAACTGGGGCTTAAAATAGGACTTTTGGGCACTTCCCCCAAAAACAAAACAAAAAAGAATCAACTACTCCATTACACACTTACACTTTGCACATCCTTCTAAAACCCTGGGTTTTCTTTTGCCATCTGCATACACCATCCTATAATCTACATAAAGCAAAAGGATCAATTTGTGCACAGAAGAGAAGCCAATTCTATTGTTTGTTGTTGCATGCATACATGTTACTTTGTAGAAAGTGTGCACGACTTTTGAGGGCATGCATGCAACATCGCCTCAATGCTCAGCTATTCCAAAGCAACTACAGTGAGGGCGGCCCCTAAGGCTGTCTCCAACAGGTTTGGCCCTTGTTTGGCTCTTAAACAGAATATTCCCTGTCACATGTGCGAACACCATCACAAAGCACCAAGCCTCCAACAGCTTGGCTCTTGCTTGGCTCTTAGCGTGGCCCCACACTCCTAACCACCAACCAAACACCAAACAAGAGCCAAGCATGGCTCTTGTTTGGCTCTATACAATTTAACAATTATATATTCAACGAATTTGTATTAATTCATTAAATTCAATATTACCAATATATTAATATATTACCTACGAAATTAAATTCGATATTTGCGACAAAAAAAAATAAATTCGACATTTTGAATTTAAAAATTGCACTTGAAAAAAAAATAGATACTAAAATTCGAATAGCGGTACATGACATAATTGCGAAGTACAAAAAAATTAAATTTGCAAACAAATGCGTACTACAAAATCCGGTAAGACACTACTCGTCGGTGTTTCCTCCGAAACGTTGCCAAATGTGCTCGATGAAGTCTCTTTTGAGTTGTGTGTGCGTGGGTTGAGCACGGATGGCAGTATTTCTTCGAAGTACATTTTCGAATAAAGGTTTACCCCCAGAGTGAATCACAGGCGCTACTACCGTGGATGTGTCCGGATGATCATTGTAGTCATAGTTGGCGGCATTGTCGTCGCGCTCGTTCTCTATGATCATATTGTGCAAGATGACGCAAGCCCGCATGATCTTCGCGAGAGTTGACTGTCGCCAAAATCGTGCCGCACCGTGCACGATGGCAAATCGAGACTGTAGAACTCCGAAAGCCCGCTCGACATCTTTTCTCGCTCCTTCTTGCTGTTGTGCAAACAACCGATCTTTCACCGTCTGTGGGAGGGGTATCGTCTTCACAAAGACAGCCCACTCCGGGTATATACCATCGGTGAGATAATACCCCATGTTGTACTGTCGGCCGTTGACAGAGTACTGAACATGAGGAGCCCGCCCTTTCAACACATCGGTGAATAAGGGCGATTGATTTAGCACATTAATGTCGTTGTTGGAGCCTGCAACACAAAAAAAGCATGCCATATCCAGAGATCATACGAAGCTACCGCTTCAAGTATAATCGTCGGGACTCCATAATCTCCACGAGTGAATTGACCTTTCCATGCTACGGGACAATTTCTCCATTCCCAGTGCATGCAATCAATGCTTCCTAGCATACCTGAAAAGCCACGGGACTCTCCTTGTTGCAGTAGGCGGTGGGTATCGTCGATGGTGGGGCTGCGAAGATATTGGTCGCCAAATATGTCGATGACACCCTGTACGAAGTGCTCCAAGCATTGAATCGCCGTGGACTCCCCAATCCGCACGTACTCATCGACGGCATCAGCGGGGCCACCGTACGTGAGCATACGCATTGCTGCGGTGCACTTCTGTAAAAGGGAGAGTCCACGGCGATTAGTGGCATCCCTTCTTTCGGTGAAGTAGGGGGACCACCCACCTAGAGCTTCAACGATGCGGAGAAAGAGGGGTCTCGCCATCCGAAAACTCCGGCGGAAGATATTGTCAGGGTAGACGGAATATTCGGCGAAGTAGTCGGCGAGGAGCCATTGATGCCCCTCTTCGCGATCTCTGTCAATATATCTCCTATTGCTGCTTCGGCGGCGTCCGCGGGATGATGAAGCATCAAGTCGGGCGTAAAGACCGGCGATGATACGATCTTCCTCCTCCTCCTCCTCTATGAATTCCACTAAGAAATCCTCAATTTGGTTCATGGCATCCTCCTCGGAGCTATGTGTGCTGGAACTAGAGCTAGAAGACATTTTGTGAGTGGCTAATGAAACTGGGTTTTTAAAGAGCTACGCCGTTTGAGAAGATAGTTGGATAGTGAAGAGAAGTTTTGTGGAGGGGGTGAATATATAGACGAAGAGTCCAACGGCTATATTCCAACGGCTATATTTCGAACGTCTATATTCCAACGTCTATATTCCAACGGCTATATTTGAACAGCTATATTTCGAACGTCTATTTTGCAACGGCTATATTCCAACGACTATATTTAAACGACAATTTTTGAACGTCTATTTTGCAACGGCTATATTCCAACGGCCAGATTCCATAGTTGGATATCAGAGTAAAATTAAGTAGAAAATCATATATAGATTAATAACAGAGGATACATGGTTGGCTACAAGAGATAATTCAAAATAAAATAACTAATCATCGCCAGCATTAAGTTTGTCCCTTAGAATCTTCAGCCCTGCATCGTACTCCGCTTTTTGCGAATCGTCGAAGATGGATTTGTCGAGACTCATCATTTTCGTGTACGCCTTATACAAGGCGGATCTTTCCTTCGCCTTCGCCAAGGCGCGCAAGTTATCTGACAAACGGAGTATGTCCTTCCTCTTCTCGGCTCGGTTGGGTTCATTTTGGATGAAGGCATCGAGATCTGCTCTCGCTGCCGACGTAGAATCCTGCGAGTCATCAACCTTTCCCTTACCTCTGCGCTTCGCCTTAGCAGAGTCTCGTCCTTCCGGCCGTGTCTGCGCTGGTGGCACGTCATCGTTGTTGGACGATGACGTGTATGTGCCCGACTCGGACAATCTGCTTCTTTTGTTGGGAGGATCAACATAAGCTGCAGACCACTTAGGTTGACCGCGAACCGCCGTCCACCAATGATCCAACACAAACGGATGACCCATCTCCGTCTTGTACATCTCGCGGGCCTGCGCCATGAGTTGGTCGTCTGAACGACCGCTGGCATAGACTTCCTTAAGTCGGAGCCAAACACCGTTGAATTGGACCACCTTTTTATTGGTTCGTTGCCAGTGGTCCTTACAGTGTTTGGTCTCCCTTCTCCTACTTGCCGGCACTGTGTTGTTGTATGCCGCTGCTACGTTGCCCCAGTACATGTCGCACTTCCTACTGTTTCCATCAATAGGATCGAGCGAATTGTTGAGCCAAGAGCTAATCTGCATGTAGTTAAAAAAATTTGGATATCGAAGTCGACCTAAATATATTTCTTTCATAGCACTCGTGTATGAAAATTCAAAATGTTACCAGTTTTATATCGTCATCATTGGACCACGGTAAGCGCTTCGGCTTTCGGCCAACATCCACAACATCTCTGGTGTTGGTGTCATCGACGACAGGTCGGGCCTCCAGATCGGCCGGAGCATAGTCTGGAGTACCGTTATCGGAAACAGACGCAGAGTGCGGTTGAGGTGGGGAAAACTGCGGACATGTCGGTGGCATGCCGACAAAATGAAAATTTTGGCTATATTGTGGGGGCGGTGGAATTGCGTGGCCGTGTGGTGGATATGGACGATAATTTTGGCTGTATTGTGGATATGGCTGGTAATTCGGTGGATACGCTTGGTAATTGGGTGGATACGACTGGTAAGTCGGTGGCTGCAAAAAACCGGGTTGCTGTTGGGTGTTTGGGGCTTCAGTGTTTTCGCCGGGAGATTGGGAAGAGCCAAGCCAATTAACGAAACTGCCAGGTGGATTAGAATCCATGTCGAATTTTTGGAAATTTTTGCACTAATTTTGGAGTGGTTTTGGGTGTGGATGGATGAAGAAATGTGAGTGAAAATGGTGAAATAGCATGTCTTTATATAGAGGAGAGCTGGTAAAAAATTCTGTGAATTTTTGTGATTTTTTTGGAGTTTTTTGGGATTTTTTATGAGTTTTTAGGGCAAAAATGAATAAAAAATGGATGCAACGGCTATTTTTAACGGGCAAAATTAAACGGTAATATTTTCAGTCGCTGACACGTGGGGCCTCGGGATTTATTCTCCTCCAACGGCTATATTCTCACTCCCCCTCGCTTACAGGTGGGCCCTCCAAAAATTGAGCCCACCAGTCAGCCTCTATAGCCTTAACTAATTCGTATAAATTTTATTCGGTTAATTTAACAGCAGTTATTAATTATACGTTCATTTATTCAACATATGTCACTGACAGGCGGGCCACTCTTCTTCGCGGCCCCACATGTCATTGGCTTCGGCTTTGGAGCGCGCGCGTCGCCGACGTCAGCCACGCGGTGCACTCCCGAGTGGCGGGCCCCACCAGGCATTAAATCTCGTGCGACGCGGTTTTAGTATCGTACTGCGTATGACGTGTGGGGAAGCGTCGTTTGGGGCCCACACGTCAGTGAAGTACCCTCCTGTACGCGTGGTGCGTGTGCGTCCTGACATCGGCACGGTGAACGTGGGTGTGGGGCCCACGCTTTATTCGTTTGCGACGATTTTAGCGTACACTCATTCGATGACATGTGGGTCCTCTCGTTCCCTGGCCCCACCTGTCAAATAATCTTTGACGCGGGTACGGTACGAGTTTTGTTTCGTCGGTAGGGCCCGCAAAACGCGTCCCTTCGCGTTCTCGTCTCCTCCAACGGCGACGCTTCCTCGCCGTGACCTCGCCGCGTCCTCGCTCGCGCTTGCCTCGTCCCGTAGAGCGCGGACGTCCCATCGCGTCGAGGAAACGTCGAGCAGCCCTCCGCCGCCGTCGATGCGAGCCGCAGCTGCCGTCGCCGTTGGAGTTCGCCTAACACACGAGGCCTATTTGAGGATGGTTGAATTATAATTTAGGTCATAAATAGATTATGATAGGATAATTCTTGATTAAAACATCACATCAGATAAATTTTTATAAATATTTTCTATTATTATTCTATTTAGTCTATTTACCAGACTTATACATGAGACTTATTGAAGTGTCTTTAAATAATGATCTAGATCATAAATATATCATGATCTGTCAATTCTTAATTAGAGTTTCAACTCTCACATGAGGGGAGCCCTAACAAAAGTTTTTTTTTCAGCTATTATGCGAATGACCTTGGATAGATTAATGTGCAAGATCCATTGACATTTATTGAATCACACAACTCCTAGCTAGCATCCCAATCTCATGTACGGGGAGTCCTCACAAAAAAAAATTTCCCATTATTCTGTTGGTGACCTTGCGTAGGTTAATGTGCGAGACCCATTGACATTCATTAGATCATAATCCAAATAATAAAGAACTCACGGCTGGCTGACTGTAAACTAAGATCTCAAGTTTTTTTTTATAAATAACTCAGATTAAAAAATAATTACAAAACTAATCCACAATTATAAGAATTTAAAAAAGTGAGCTGTCACATCAGCCTGTCGAGCACGCAGTGCTCGACAAACTGGCTATCGCGTGGTAGCAACCTGTCGAACCCCAAAGCATGACAACAAATACGCTCGACCACGACCAGGCCTTGTCGAGTAGCCAGTGCTCGACAAGGGACTATCACGACCATGGGCTTGTCGAGTGCTGGTGTTGAGCACTCAACAAGCCCCTTATCGACCATGACCAGGCGCTCGACAAGTCAGCCACTGCTATAAAAAAGTATTTTAATTTTTGCGGTGGAGCGGAGATTCGATCTCGGGCCTTAGAGGTGGGAGCGCATTAACCAGCTAAACTACGGCCTTGTGCTGTTATAAATGCCTCGGCCTTTTTGATATATATGTGTGTGTATATGTGTATGTATATGTATATGTATATGTATATGTATATGACATGTACATGTGTATGTGTATGTGTATTTATATGTCTATGTGTGTGTCTGTGTCTATGTCTATACCTATGTCTATTACAATTGCTAGGGCTTTTACAACAACAGAAAATCATAGCCTAGTTGGTTAGTGTACTCCCACGTCTAAGACTCAAATTCAAATCCCCACTCTTGCGGCAGGCTGAGAAAGCAACCACACCAAGAAAAGCTTAATTCCATTACATTACATGACTTTCTCCTGAAGAGTACAGTGTCACTCTCACTGCTGGTGCCTGGCCAATTTCAAACAAAGAAAAAGGTAGATTTTGGCAGATCAGATGTTTTGTATGTCCGGTCCCTAATCGGCAACGCTACTGGTATATGTACTATCATGTGTCATTCCTGTTGTTATTATTGTTTCTCCCCTAGTGTTATCACATAGCGTTTTAACCAAAGTGATCTAAACATCTATGTAGTTAATGTTATTGTTAATATTTTTCATGCTTCGCTTTCAGATATGTCTGAAATTTATCTTGAGTATTGACAATTTGACAAAACAATCATCTAACATAACTTGACTAGACACTATAAAAATATGGATCAGACAACTTTTAAATAAGTTTCATGTAAATTCCAAACCAGATATTAATTGATGAGAACACGAAACAAACAATCTCAAAGTATTGTGTGCAATGCATCATATCATTTTCTTTCACCTTTGCCCTTGATCATTCTCTGAAATTACTTAGGATTCAGAAATCTATTTTTCGCGATTCACTTGTGTTGTTTCAAGATATAGATATATGCATATACCAATTTGCACAAATACTGGTTCGAATTAGTAGTTTAGAGGCTGGTCTGCACTAAACCATTAGTAGCCATATGCGCTTTAGGATATGTATTGTTTTTTATATTGATAGAAGTATTGCTCGGATATGTTTCACCGAATGAGGAGAATATTGAGTTTTTTTGCTTGATACAATGTAAAATTTAACTAGGTGGAATCCCGCGTGTTGCTGCGGATATTGAGAGAATAGATTTGTAGATGATAAGATATTGTATTTACAAATTAGTTATGATTGTTGAGATTATTGAATTGCACGACTACGACCACTTCTGTACCGATGAACACGACCAGAACAACACTTGTGCTGGTACGATCAGTTTTGGACTAGCGGACTACGACCAGAACAGAGTTTGTACTGATACAACCAGTTCTTTTTTTTGTGATGATGGTCAAATCAAATGTCCACTAGAACTATGTCTGATCGAAACAACGGTTTTACTTTTTGTTATGATGACCGCATTTTGTTTTGTGGTCGTGACAGCAAAAAATTTTGGTCAACATAAATGTTGATCGTAACAGCAAAAAAGTAAATCATTTTTTTTTTGTCGTGACTACGATCAAACGTCTTGGTTTATTGTCGATTTAGCTACGCGCCATGGTCATGATAGCAATTTTTTGGTCAAATGCGGTAGCAAATTGGTGGTAGGAAAGCTGGGCTCGTCAGCATAAATATTGGTCACACTAGAAAAAAAACTTAATTGATTCATCAATTCATAAATGTGGTCGAGGAAGTAAAAAACAACAGTCGTGCCTATAAAATATCTGGTCCATTACTTTCGGTTGATTCATTTTGGCCGAAGAGTTAATTGTTTTTTGTGGCATTTGTTTTTTTGGACGAATCAGCTGTCATGGATTCTTGTCGAATACGGCAAACATATCGGTCGATTGGTTTCGATTGGTTAATTTTGGCCGAAAGAGTTAATTATTTTTTTGGTTTGAATTTTGTCTTTACACATTTGTTTTGTTTTTTTGGGCGAAACAGTGTGGCTGGTCAAATCAAAAGATTTGGTTTCGATCGAAAGTAAGGAAAACAAAATCTTGACCTGAATCAACAAAACATAAAATCGGTCAAATCAAATGTTTTTTTGGCTCGCATTTTTTTTGGTCGAGTCAGCTGGCTTGTCTCTATCTGAATGTAGTGACTGGTCGAAGCAAAGGTTTTGTTTTTTTTATCATGGTCGCATTTTGGTTTCAGTCGCACTTGTAAAACCTCTGATTGATTGATTTTGGGCGAAACATAAATTTTTTTGTCGCGTTTTGTTTTTTTAGTGGAATAAGTAGTCTTGGTTGTGGCCGAATGTGGTGCCTGATTGAAGCTGTGGTTTTGTTTTTTTTATTGAGGTCGCAGTTTGCTTTGTTGGTTGATTCAGTTGTCTTGGCGCGTGGTCAAATGTGGAAAACTGGTTGACAGGACGACACGGTATGTCTGGTCGTTTTTACCCTGGTCGAAACAGAAGACTTAATCTTGGTCGAACATGAGAAACAACTAGCCAGTGAGAAACAGTTGTACTTTTGGGCACACATTCGACAGCCCAGATGAAGCAAACACGCCATCCAACGGCCACAAAAGAAGAACCAACGTGGCTCAACGTGGACCCAGTTCTCAAACAATAGCCCACATGCTTGATAGTGGGTTCCACACGACCAACTCAGATGAAACAAATCCTGTGATTGGATGGCCATAGAAGCGGTGACGACGTGCGGGTAGCTACACACAGGCGGTGCAGATGAGCCAAAACCGCCGATCAAATGGCCAAAAGCGCTCAGTCAACGTGGCCTCATGCGGCGGCGAGTCTGCTCCGTGTCTACATATGATTACCCTTTTGTTTTATAAAACACCCATTTCTTGTATCCCTTGAAACCAAGATCAATATTTGCAAAGCTAAATTTTGCCTTTTTTTCATAATATTTTTTTCCTTTTTCTAATTGAATGTCTTGAATGCTCATGGGAAGAACTGAAATACTAGAAAACAACTACAACTTTTTCGTGTTTTGGCAACAAAAAAAAAAACTTGGAACATTATGGGAGGTAAAATTGGCGGGAACAAAGGTACAGAGCGGTAGAACTGGCGGGAAATTCAAAGAATCCTTTTACTAAGTAAAAAGATTCTTGTACCTACTGAACATTACTAGAGCATTCAATTCCCCAGCATCCAAATTGCACGGCTGAAAAAAGCTCTTCAAATTTAGTAGTAATAACCACAAAGTTTCAATTTTCTTTATAAATGCTATGTCATTCTAATTTTTTTAAGAAAAAATAGTCTTTAGGATGAGTTTAGTGTGGATAACACAACTAAGCAGATTTGGATCTTCTGTCTTATAAAACAAAAAATTAAAGATGTCTTTTCTAAACCACAATCAACCAATCATTAGATTAATATGAAAAAAATTGAGATAGTTAATCAACTCAAAAATAATTGTAAACTTTTTATTCACTTTGATTTGAACTGCTAATTTCTTATCTAATAATTTAAATGAAGAAAAAAGTATGTGTCTTTTCTTCTTTTAAGACAAAAAATAAGAATCTCACATTGTAGTTGTTCCTTCTTGAAACATTAATAGATTATTTGTCTTTCTTAGTAACTAAAATTTCTCAATTAACTAATCTATACATAAAACTAAATACTCCCGAACAAAGAAGACTTCAACTCATTGGTTTCTTTGCTTTCAGGAAGGATGCATGCAGTATGTTTCTACCATTGTTTCTTGACATAAACCGTAAAATCACTTGACTTGACAACATGACAATTTACCACAAGAAGTTGGGATCCAGTTCCAAAAAGATACAACCAGCAAGCACTAGGCGGTCATGCCTCCAGATCCACTTACACTGGTCCCAAACCCCCAGACAGGTAGCTCAATATGCATGTTCTCTAGTTTGTGTTTTTGTTTGGTACCAGTTAAGTTTCTGCAAAAGGGGGAGCTGTGCACAGTACAGACTTGCATTTCCTTCAGAGATCAGAAGTCGTTGCAGAAAAGTTACAATTCATCAGTTATTCTTATTATTATACCACATCTCCATCTGCATCCCCAGCCCAAATCCCCTTCTATACTCCTGCCTCCTGGATCTGGATATGGCTTTGGGACTTGTGAGCACATCATGGACCACCACCATCACCATGAGAGTGCTCAAAGTTTCAGACATCCCTTCCAGATTGGTGAAAGCAGTTTCACAACACATCAGCAACAGAGAGGTAATTAGTAATCATAATGAAGGCTTTCTCTTCAGATTTACTCACAGGAACATAAAGAGAAACTGAAGAAATCATACGTAGAAAAAGTCCTGTTTGGCTAGGGCAAGTGGTCTATCAGTAATTCAGTATCAAGTCTATATTACTTGATATTGTGCGGGGAACCTTGCACCATAGCACGATCCAAAGATATCATTGTGTATAGTGGTTAAGTATACATGTACACTCGGGGTGTGTATTAGGTAAGAAGTTTACTTAAATTAAAAGAATGTGAATTGGTGACACAGGCCATCCGATCGGCGCGAAAATGAACCATATCCATCAAATCTACATCATCGGACATCACCAACACTAATTTTCTTCGGGATGCTACTCACTAGTATTACTAATTTTTCATGATCAAAAAGATGATAATCCTTCCCACAATGAAAAGATAATTTGCGTCACAAACTCACATTCTCTTATTTTACATAGAGTTCTCAATTGTACACTCCAGCAATTAAGTGATGGATCTGTATTAACACACCTATTTTCTATGTGGAGCTTTTTCTTAAAAGCACACTAAAGTCCAATGGCCGTGCATGTTGCCCCCTAGCTGTGCATCATAATTGTTCTGTCTAATGCTTTCAGAATCTATCTATAGATCTGTTTTTGTAGAGAGCCCTTGTTTTCTTTTAACCAAGATCTCAAAGTGAAAAAAAAAGAGTAGAAGAGAGAAATCAGAGTGTTTGCACTGACACAGATGGTACTATATGCATACATGACTCCAGGCATATATAGATAGGCTCATCACCATGGCAATTGCAAGGAGAATTTACCAGGTCCACACTACAAGATGAATCTATCAGATCAGATGGACCTGGTAAATAGCTTCTCACAGTCACAATCACAGGCAATGAATTCTAAATGTCCAGAGACTATTTAGTTCGTGTTCTTATCGAAAAATGACTAGACTAAAATTTACATGAAAATTGTTTAGAAATTATTTGATTGATGTCCTCTCTGAACTTTGAAAACTGACTAGTCCACCACCAATCAAATAAATCAATCACACACATACATGAAAGCCAGGCATATCAATGAGGATATTGAACCAAACTAACTCAAAGATCTTATCATCACATAGCATCTAAAGTGATTGCAGTGATCCATAGTACCGTACGCGTACATGTGAAGGTAACCTTTTTCATGTATGTGTACTGTACGATACGGCGTAGTTTGGTGATGTAGACACACCGACCTACAGAAGGACACCGTCCCAAGAATCTATATGTGGCAAACCACCTTTAGAACAGAGCCCCAACACTTGCAAAAGAAGTATCAAACACAGCACACAATTCTATGCACCGAGCTCACACTCCAAACTGATGAGCTAGCTGTCGATGCACACACACCCCACCAAACCGACCTCACAAAAACATCACTAAGGATGGAAGTGGGGTTGCTGAGTTTAGCAGTTCTTCCGAAAAATTAAATTATCAGAAGACAATCTATTTGTATCTCAACACTTTCATTTATGTCTGAACTCGACTTAGACTAGGACCTGATCCATCTTTGATGCCCTATTAGTCTCATTAGCAAGCGTCTCACAAATACGCCAGCAGGTCTCAAACTTAGAATCTCTAGATTTTCTCACAGATGCATCAAACAGATCTCAAATTTAAGACCTTTAGATCTGATACATATTGAGTTTGCATCAACCAACTCACTTAAAAACTTAAGCTATTAAAAAAATATCGACGATGTATTACTCATACTCCAACGATGGCATGTCAAAAATTAAAGAGCCCTTGCCTTCCTTAAAACTCCTGTGTGTGTCTGTGTGTGTGTGTGGTGCTCTCTGACAGCCATCACATGCCCAAGCACACCCACAATGATCAACAAGCACATGGCCTTGTGATGCAGCAGCAGCAGGACCAGGGACACCCCTTGACCCACCCCCCACACCTCATGCGCCCTATCACTCCCCCCCCCCCCCCCCCCACCCCCCCACCCCACACACACACACATCTTATTTGAACCACATCAAATAGCTCCCATCCTCACAAGAATCTGTATGACACAAGCAATGATAACATTCCTCTAAAGTCTGAACCAATGCATCCCAAAGAAAAATAGAAAGAAAAGGAGAGTTCTAACTTCTATATATATGTATCTGTGTCTATAATTATACACATATATAGATATATGTTGCTTGTATCTTGTCCTCGTAGGTTCTCTAGTTTGGAAGGTTCTTCCGGTATGGTTAGGTGCCATTGTGACCTGTCACTCGCACCTAAATGTGAGGTGGTGATCTTAATGCAGTCAAGTTAAGCTGCTTATATTGGGTTTCTTGGTGATTTCTCCAAGCATTTTGATACTACTTTTGAGTGAGCATTGGCATAAAGTCTGAAAAATGCCGGCAAGGATGATCGGCGCCTTCTCCGACGACACACCGGACTTCGACCGGCAAATGGGGTGCATGGCCGGCATATTTCAGATCTTCGACCGCCACCGCCTCCTCACTGGGCGGCGCAGCGACCGGCAGGCCCGGAACAGGCTGCCTCCAGGTACCTTCTTGCTCATTCTGCTCTGTATTCTTCTATTCTGTTATGTTCATATTGAGTTACTAATTACTATATGTGAAGTTACAGGCTTTTAGCAAATCATATCTTATGTACTGTTTCATCTTTGAAGGGTTTGTTTCAGAGTTTTAGTCACACTTTCTGATTCATTAGGTACAACTCATTCTGCTATTGTTGACTAGACATTAGAAAGTAAGGTGTTGTTTCTTGTGTTTGTTGAAAACAAGTTGTCCAGGCCATCCTTCATTCAAAGTTGGTGAGACAGATGGTTCAAAGTTTGGTTGCAGGATGCTAGATTCCTTTTCTTGTAAAATGGAATTCTGAAAAAAAAGAACTTGTTATCATGGATTCTAATGGAGAACAAATCCTAGGCTATACTAAGTTATGCTTGACAGAGCAGGATCCTAATTTCATTTGAGCTTTGTTTTGCTGACAAAGAATAAAATAGATTTAAAATGATAAAGAACTGTCAAGGGAAAAATCAAAAGTTGTGACAGTGGAAGTTCAAACAGTCAAAATCAGATTGCTTATAATAATTGTGAAGATGAAAGCATTTCCTTTAGAAAGTACCATGCCAAAACATGACCATTTTTCTAGCATTACATGAACAAGGCACTGATATTATGATATCCAATTAGGTGGATCTTTTGGTATTCAGAATTTGCTTAACTATTTGAATTAACTGAATATGACTGGTGACATTTCATTATAAAAATTTGATTAATGTCATAATAAGGTAACTGTTGATTACCCGTATGATGCGATAAATTGTTTGTTGGTTCAAATTTGGCTGTAATTTTTAATGTCCTGTTCGTTTTTCCAGGCCATGCTCTTCCAAATAGAAAGAGCAATGTTCCAGTGCAAAACTCAAGTACTTCAAAGATCATTCTGGTAATTTTCTTACCTGTACTGAGATTTCTTTTTTGTCTAAAAAAGAAGTGTTTTATGCATACCACCTAAGTATGTATTTTTGCAACTTCAAGGAGACGGCTCTAACTTATGAATTACCTGTGCAGGAGAAGACTTTCAGCAAAAGTATGACTGAGAACAGTAGCCTCTCAATCGAATCGTCAAGAGCTTCTTGTTCTTCCTCTTCATGCTCGTCGTTCTCGTCACTAGATGGCAACAAATCAATCCAACAAGAACTTCCCTACATCAATGAAGAACTTTTTGTGGAGAGGCCACTGAAGAGCTCACCAAGTTTGAAGGGCTCTCACATGGAGGCTAAAGCCGGACATCCAAACGTCGGTTTCAGAGACATTGTGAAGGACTCCATCAACCGGGAGTCCACAGGCCTAACAGTAAAGACCTCAGTGAAGGAGGTGAGGAGAAATGGGCAGTACAAAGACTCACCAAGGCCGTTGCTGCTCTCCAAATCAATGGATGGAACCTATGTGATCGGTATCGACAGGAGCACCAAGGTTCCTGCCAATGTCCTTGAATCCAGCAGGCCTTTCAAGGAGCAATCACGCTTCTCATGTGATGATCGGCGACTGCTACGACCAGTCGAAGCTCAAGATAACAAGAGGCCATCTACAAAGCCCAAAGAGCTTCCTAGACTGTCCTTGGACAGTAGGAAAGAATCTCTAAGTCCAAGTTCACGTCTGAAAAACTTTGGTTACACGAGAACTGATGACACTCTCCTGGATAGTTTGAAGCCTCAAGACTCCCCGAGCCACAGGCGAGCCAACAGTGTCATTGCCAGGCTCATGGGGTTAGAAGAAGCACCAAATTCCACAGGAATACTAACTACTGATAGCTATGAGCCTGCAAGATCACCAAGGCTAGTCCAGGGTGGACAAAATGAGCGTCCATCACGCTCCCCCAGAAGCACATGCCGAGATCTCGGTGTGCCGCAGACAAGGGAGGAGTCTTCAGTACTGAAAACCAAGCCTTCTCCAAGAATTCTCACTGAAGCAGCTCCTTGGAGGCAGCAGGAGAGAGCTGTCACCAACAGCAAAGCATCTGAACGTCGAGATGCTGAAGCAAGGCCAAGAACCACATCCGTCTATGCCGAAATAGAGAGAAGACTCGGGGGGCTCGAGTTCTTCGAGTGCAACAAGAACTTCAGGGCTCTCAGAATACTGGGTGCATTGCATGAAAAGGATACTAAGTGCAAGAATGACAGCAATGCCAGATCAGTGTCTGTTCAGCAGACAGGAGCAGAAAGAACCACCACCAATGCCAGAAATTTCCAGTCGCCAATTGTAATCATGAAGCCAGCAAGAACAACAGAGAAACCTGATGTTTCACCTGCTTCAGTTGCTCCCCTTGCAGGGCTAAAAAGCCTCAGGAAGCTGCAGTCCAGGGAACCATCTTTTACTGGCAAGGATGAAAGTAGTGCACACGACAAGATTCGTTCACGCATTGCAAGAGTTCACTCCAGGACTGAGGAGCCTGTCAGCTGTGCAAGCTCACCAAGGCCTACCAGGTCATCAAGCCCCCGATTGGTGCAAAAGAAGGCAGATTCGGAGAGGAGGTCCCGTCCACCAGTCTCACCGAAGTCTCCAAGCAAGAAGTCCAATGAAGCAGTCTCCCCAAGAAGCAGACTAAGAGCAAAGCCTTCTCAAGTGAAGGGCCATCGGGACAATGAGGTCTTGCAGAGTTCTGGAAGCAAAATCAGATTGGCAAAGCAGGTTGATGTCAGCATAATGGATTGCCAAGGGCCTCTGGTTCTGAGCTCATCCTTCATTCGACAAAGCAATACAACTCCAACACCAAGTCACAAGGTACACATCAAGAAATGACCATATATGAAGAAACTTATAATTCTACATATCTTAGATTCAGAATTGCCCACTAGTTCAAGAATTGTTATATGTTTTCATTATATAGCACTAATTACCGAATAATCTCATTTTTTTCAGGACCATTCTTCAATTCTAGCTTCAGACAGGAAGTTTCATTCAATGGATAACGTCCCGAGCCCCGTCTCTGTTCTTGACACCTTCTATTATGATGGATCATCATCACCTTCTCTTAGAAGGATATCAGATTCATTCAAAGGTAAGAAGTTGATCTAGTTGATGGTTTTCCTGCATTAATTTTCATAAAAAATAACCAACTGTTGCCAGCAAGAACAACAACGTGATATGTTCTATTGTTGGGATTCATTAATTCAGAAGCCCAAAGTATTATTCAAAGGACAAGCATAGTAGCTGTAAGTGTGCTGATGACACTAGTGACAGATAATCTCCAATTGATGCTAAGGAGTGGCTCGTGGTCCTGCAATCAATAAAGAGAAAACCACAGCAAATTGACAGTTGCAGATAGATGTGCTGAATAATGCATGTCTGCACCTAACATCTCCAATGAGACCCCACATGTTGCACTTGCTTATGCAGGAACATGATATGTGTTTTTTGGTGTATTTGCATGCCTATGTAGATGAGCCCACCAGTGTCCGCCTATGTAGATGAGCCCACCAGTGTCCCCCTATACAAATACACCTAGTGTGTATGAAATAGTGATTTCTTATCTCATGTCTGATGCATATTCTCTTCAGTTGTATTATCTGTGATTTCATCTCTCATGTCAAGTACATTATTTTCTACAGTTGTATTGTCAAGCACATTATTTTCTACAGTTGTATTGTCAAGCATTGAATCCTGAAAACTTACCTTTGTCTGCTTGTTCAGATGGCGAGACGCATACTTCAGACGAGTGCTGGAACCCAATCAGCCTGCCTGACACGCCACCATCAAAGATGAGCAGCGAAGTCAATCAGATCAAACCAGAAAACTTGGAAGCCCTCATCCAGAAGCTTGAGCAGTTGCAATCAGTGAATGATGAAGCTCCAAACACCAACAACGTTATGTCATCGGCCACTGCCAACAAAGATCACCAGTACATCTACGAGATACTTTCAGCTTCTGGTCTTCTGCACAAACAACTCAGTTTCACAGCAATGCTTGGCCAACTCCAGCCATCCAGCCACCTGATCAACCCAGAGCTCTTCCTCATTCTTGAGCAAACAAAATCAGACATGGTTTCATCACCTCAATCTATCATTGGAACTAAGAAACATTCTAAGTCTAACACAGAAAAGATTCGCCGTAGACTTATCTTTGATCTGGCAAATGAAATCATAGCTCAAAAGATGAACATATCTGGCTCTGCAAGTCGATCAAGAAAATTAAGTGGGTGGCAACTATTCAAGGATTTGTGCACAGAGGTTGACAGGCTCCAATCCGAGGGCTCAATGATAAAATGCCCCGATGACGACGATGATGAAAACTTGCCGATGACAGAGGAAGCACTGCACGATATGCAAGAATGGAGGAGCTTTGATACTGAGCTGCAAGGGATGGTCTTGGACATTGAGAGATCCATTTTCAAGGAACTTATCGACGAGGTCATAAGTCGTGAGGCTGCAGAGAAGATGCAATTCGGACAATGGAAGCTGCGGAGGCAGCTGTCTTTCAGTAGCATGAACTGAATATATGTGCTTGTATTTTGATGTTTCTTGTAGGAGACTTAGCTACTAGTAAATGTAATGTTTTGTAGCTTGCTCAAAACTAAACTATAGAAGAAATATAATATGACTCTTGTCACTTTTTCCTCATGCAAGTACAATTCAGGCTTTTCAATGTTGTAATACAAACAACCAACCCAAAATGCACAGTAAATTTTTAGATGGTCCTGGGAGTCAAACTGCATTCCAGAACATCTCATCTTAGACCAAAAGAATATGCAGAAGCGAAGGTATCCTCACATTGAGACAAGATTGAGATTGCAGTAGAGTATATTACAGACACAAGCATGGAGACAATATGGATTAGTGATTATAAAAATCCAGAACTTTTAACATTCAGACAATACAAGATAACATACCCCTAAATCTTTCCTCCCCATAAACCTAGTTTTGTAAAAAAAATTCTGAAATTTCATGATCAACAACAGTCACCAAAAGTATAACAAGTTGCATATGACCAAAAACAAAGGAGAGGGTAAATTACCAGCTTGCATTAAGTATTGAAGTCAGAAACAACCACCACTCTTAAGGGAAAGCATTAAGAAGAATAAAGCTACAAATAACATCGTTTTTTGAATGTAAGAATACAGGCTCAAACTGGATTTTCAAGTAACCTCAGACTCAGGCAATTTGATAGTGGTGCAGCTTGTATAACAAAACTTTTCCACCAGCATTTCCGATAGACAAAAAACCGCTGCCTGGACTGAAGTCCAAGCAACGTGGATGGTGCAGACTAAACCGAGGCCCTGGCCAATTTGAGAACACAGTGAAGGATGGAACATGCACAAGCCTCATTCCATTCCTCTCCTTACTTGAGCTTATTGCCAAAACCTGGGCATCACAATTGAACTTCATTTCACCTATCTCAGTTGTAAGGTTTTCCAATGTCTTCAGTGGCTTCCTTTTCCCGCCGAGAAACTCATCCCTCTTATATACATTCACAATGCCGCTGGTGGAGCCTGTAGCAAAGAAAGAGCTGTCCTGTGAGGTGCAAAGTGAAATGCCTGCCATGGAACCCTCATCAATAGCCTTGTGGATACACTTCCTTGTTCTAAGATCCCAGTGGTAAACATGGCCATCACCACCACTGCTCAATAGCTGATTACCATCATCCGCAAAAGCCAAAGAACGTGCACTTCCATTCATCTTAAGGGTCCCAATTAGCTCCTTCGTTCTGGAAGAGATTAAAAGAATGTACCCCTCATTACCAATGAATGCAATGGTTCTTGAATCAGGTGATATCTCAAAACTTTCCAGGCTTTTCTCCTCTCGCCCTGTCAATGGTCCAATCTTCCTAACAGCAGCATTCACAAGATCAAATGAGTAAAAGAACTTCCTCCTGCCTGAAAGAATCACCTCAGAACCATCAGGTAGGAACGAGGCCTTGTGAACGGGACAGTCCTCAACAAATATGCTCTGGATCTTGGGGTTCCTCTTTCCATCAATCTGGAAAAATCTCAGACGCTTGTCCAATCCAGCAGCAAGCATCAACTGCCCATTCCTATGGAACTGTACTGAATTGATGGGACCATTAGATGGCTCCTGAACATTAGCATCCACAAGCCTTGAGAACTCCAACATGCCAGGTAAGAGCTTGGCAGTATCTTTGACAACAAGCTCATCATTGTTTTGAAGAATATCATTGACTCCACTCTCATCATCAGATTCATCATCTGACACCCAGGCATGAGGAGCTTTCTGGTCAATATTAGCCCATGCAGTGAAGGGGTTCAACTTGGCGTGCTGGCTACGCAACCGAGCCTCATACTCTTTGCCCGAAATGACACACTCATCAGCCTCCTTTTTCAACTTCCTCAATCTTGCAACCTTCAAAATATCCACCTCAGCCCTCTCCTCTTCATCATCCACCCACACAGGCTTCCTCCCTCTGTTGCTGGTCTCATCTTCCTCACCTTCATGGATCAAGTCCTCCTCATAAACAGGCAGCTCATTCTCACCATCAGCAGCAGACTTATCCATGAAAAACAAAGGCACATTGTGGCCCAGATCTGCTACTACCCCAACTTCAGATCCAAAATCCGGCGGTGCATACAGGGCACCAAACAGGGAGCTCTCTAGCTGCCTCATCTCCTTCTTCTCCTTGTTCTGCTTGGCCTCCAATGCCTTAGCCCTCTTCTTCTTCTTCTTCTCCTTCATGGGATTGTCTGATTGGGTTTCCTTTACAATCTCTGCATCTATGGCAGAAAGGGAGTCAATGCCTTCATCATCATCATCACTGTCGCTGCTTTTCTCCAGACGACGCTTCTGGAGTATGTTCTGAGATATTAAGCTCATCTTGTTCAGATAAATGGCCTGGCAAAATTATAAATGAATTAAGCAGATGTAATGATATAAACTTCTAATTGCAAGTTAGGGGAGTGAAAGATCATGTAGGTTTATGATCTAATACATGACATGGAAAACGAAAAGAAGTCAAACCAACATTCAAGTAACATTGAATTAGTAAGAAGCCAGAAACATCCATTGTTTAAAAACTAATCCAAAGTCAATTCTAGAAACATCATATGAATTGGAAGAACATGGTTCCAAGGTGTAGTGTTGAACTTGTTAAATGATGCCTTTTACTTGCATGTTCCCAAAACAGGACAGATGACAGAAAAGCTATGATTTGGAGGGATGAAGGCCTTGCTGATTATTCAGTGAGTCATATCTCACCGAAAGAGTGTGATTTTTCTTAAAATATCTATGGAGAAGACTTGCTAACAAAAACCAGAAGTAACATGTAGCAAAGGGTAAAAGGAAGTGAAGCACTATACTATACATTGCATAGTGCTCTTTAGCATAAGTAAAGCACTATACCATACATTCCATAGTGCTCTTTAGCATAAGTAAAGCACTATAAATTATGTATGCATAATGCATCATAATGTATGCCCAAAGCACAGTGAAGAGGTCAAGGAAATCAAGCATAAAGGCTGTCTCCAACGCCGCCGCTTCATCCATCTGCACGTGGGTCCCACCATTAAAAAATTATTATTTCAGCAGACAGAAGAGAGAGAAGACGCCTGCATATGCGTTGGGAAAATTGGTCTGCATGTGGGCCCGTCGTCTCGGGTTACGTGCGATCAAATTGTATATAATCTTTATTTCTCAATTTATGATTAATCTAGTTCAAATTAGATGTTGATTATATTGAAAAAGTTATAGATTTTTAAATTATCTTCATATAAAGACCAAACATCGCATATATTCGATTTTTAAATTAAAAGTTATTGATGTTTTACTAAAACCATTTAAATTTAATTTACTCGTGGACCCGTACGAAGCACCTCGCGAAACGCCGGTGCATTGGAGTAAGGGGTGTTTTGGGTGATGTTTTGCACACGTGGCACAGAATATACCGGAAAATATTCTGTGGAAGCGCCTCACGAAACACCAATGCACTGAAGATAGTCTAATGCATCTCTATCTTTCTCTCATTTCCTTCAATGCATCATAATGTATGCCCAAAACACAGGAAAGAGGTCAAGGAAATCAAGCAAAAAACATCTCTCTCTCTCATTTCCTTCAAGGTTACACAGATTTCTTTTCTCTCTCTCTCTCTCTCTCTCTCTCTCTCTCTCTCTCTCTAATAACTCTTTAACCTCCCACGGCGCCCATTTCTCATATTGCTCCCTGTGATATGCCATATGTACTAGACCTCTTACTTACACATAAATTTCACCTATCTCTTGCATTCCATGTGACCCATATAGAGATATATTTGCATGCAGTAGCATCCAGAGTGCACCACTAAAGTTCTCTCTCTGATCATACATAGGCACGCAACAAACCGCAAAAGTCCACACATACGCCGCTGCAACCATTACTAAAGATACATACTGAACTGCGCAACAATAGATGCACATGTGGCGGCTAAATATCAGACTTGGGAGGAGGAGGAGGTACCTCGAGGCGACGCTTCGGAGAGTCCAGGTGGGAGGAGACCAGATTATTGAGGTCGCCGGAGAAGACGAGCTTATCGCCGAATAAAACCAGATCGTTGCCGGAGAAGAGCAGGGAGGCGGCGGAAACGGACCTTAGCGGCAGCGAGAGGAGAAGGAGGTGGGAGAAGGTGACGGCCGCGGCGCTAGGGGAGGTGGCTTAGGCGGCGAGTGGAGGGGTCGTAGGAGGCAGCGCGCGGATGAGGCGGGTGCGAGCGGCGGCGGCGGCGGCCTCAGCGCGAGAGATGGTGGCAGTGGGATTAAGGAGGAGGGGAGAGCCCAGGCCAGAAAAGTTTGGGTACCTGAACCCCACTACAAAATTGGTATTTATTTTTCCATGGATTGAGGTAACCGGCCCATTTTTGTTCCCAACTCTAGCCCATCCAAATAGGGCCTACTTGCTACCAAATCCTGGCCTATAAAAATTTTACAAGGTTGGGCGAAAAACGGGTCATCCAACCTTGACAGATGTCTAAGGGCTACCGATCAGACGTGAGCAAAATCGGCCTCGACCGGCATGACACGACGGCCCGGTTCGGGCCCGGTTTGGCCCGATTATTTTTTAAGTACAAAATGCACCAGTTCGACTCGAGGTGGTGTGCTCCGACATTAAGCCCACCTCGGTTGGTCATCTGGCAAAGTTTGTGTAGAGTCCATCATGCCCAAATGAATCTGGGTTTTTTTTTGTCAGCCTGACTCATATTTTACACGGATCTACTGTCAATAAGATATGTCAGGTTTGACTCGAGGTCGGTTCAAATTAGGTCTCAACCCCCAAATGAAGCTCAAATTCTGCTTAATAAATCTTAGAACACTCAAGCGATGAACAAATAAGTTAAGTCAGATGACCAAACAAGCAGCAATCTACAAATCCAACCTCATTTAGTGCAATCTAAATTACAAGAGTTAAAATTTAAACTCTAATCTATACCAGAAAACTCGAAAGTATTATAAATTTTGTGCTGCAATTGGTCGGCAAGTTTCCATGTTTATGATCACCTTATATTCATAGTTGGTGTTTGAGTTTTTCTTTGTGTGTGTGTGCCTTTATTGGTATTTGGTCAATCAATATCAGATCAGAACAAGCTGTGGTGCATGCATAGTCTCCTTCACAAAAAATAAAAAAAAACACACAAATAACTTGTGGTGCATGAACCGTACACATTTATATGTCAGTCTCTTGAGCAGTGAAGCAAGAAGCAAAAAATATTTGATTCTCTTCCTAATCTTTAATTAAAAACAGCAACTTGTGCTTATGTTATATTAGCTCAGGTGCATGCATGCTGGAGACCAAATGCCAATTTGGCATCGTGGAGACCAGTTGAATAGTTTGGTTGTTGGATAAGATTAAAAAATAAATCCATTTCTAATCCTCTTGCGAGCTATGGATCTGGGAGGTGGATGATAAAGAATAACGTATCCTTTATTTTAAAAATAGAGAGTAACCTATCTTAGTTTTGAATATATATATGTTTTGTTCTTTGTTTGGATTTTCATATTAGAAATTAATGTTTAAGATTAAGATAGGTGAGAAATTAAAATTCTTCAATAGATGATTAATCATCTATTTTTTTTAAAATTCTAATTGTATAAGGGAGGTTTAGAAAAGGTATCCACTGTATTTTGATTTTAAGAAAGAGGATAGAGATGCAGGGTGATAGACCAAGAGAAAAGGTATTGTTTTTTTTTTTCACAAATTTTTTTTATTTAAGCGCCAGCAAAAAGAGAATTCCATACGTGAATATGCTTTGCGGGTAATTCCAGAACTAAGCCGGATGCCCCCCTTTTGATGGCGTCCGGAAGCTTACATGAGACGGGGTCAATTCATGGCGGCCCAATATTATTTGAAGTTCCTAGTGTCCTGAAATTGTCCCCTCGCCGCAATTTGCCCACATCGTCTCTATTTCGACCTTGCTCGACGTATCTGTTTCTAACGCTTGCGCCACAATTGCATTGACTTTCAGGTATTACCTTCTAAACACACGTAAAAAATAAAACTGTTGCATGATGTAGATTTATATCTGTACGAGTTATTAGAAAATTTTAACTCCTCTGTTGCTATTCATCAATCACCATCACCGGCGCTTATTATGGTGTTTGAGGTTATTTGGTTCCTGTTTTTATGAAAAAAAAAATTGATTTAACCTATTTAAAACTTGCCTAGGGTTGTTTAGTTTGTATTATCATCGTATCTAGAGAAGAAATGTCTATAAACTTTCACGAATATATCTAGAAGTTCTAAACACTCAAAATCTAGTGCATGAGAAAATCATATTTGTACCAATCAAATAAGTCAATTTTATGTATACTTAATCTAACAATATTCTCAATATTACAAGAAAAGTTTTAGACATACCAACAAAGATAGGCACATTGACAAGAATATCAACCAAATAACCTCTTATTCTACCACAAAAGAAACTTCTTTAAACTATCGACTACAATATGAACTTATCTAGCTTGTGAGTTATACGTTGTAATGGGATTCAACTTTTACTCGCATTCATTAGGTATTTAAACTTTATGCATAACAATTCTACTTTTTTCTTAACAGAATGTGATGAAAATTATCCTCTAATATTACTTTATTATGTCATTAGGGGTACACAAACCATAATGCTTGTTCTTGTGTATATCCGAAGTGAAATCCAACATGGTGCAACAGTCATTGAGTATAGCATCCCTCATAAAATCTCTTTTCTTAGTTGTGAGTTGACCACTTTTGAGGAAGTGAAGAATGAAATTTATTAAGGTCTTGGAGTTCAAAACATCAATATTCCTTAGCTATACATGTTCGATTTGATGTAGGAGCACTTATATCGTAATTTTTTCAATTGATCCCTCTATATAAAGAAAGAAGTTGGCAAATGATCTTTCAAATGACATCGACACAAACCACTTGGCGAATGGTGGAATTGTATGTTGAGATATTAGCTGGAGTCAATATTACAATTCAGGAACAAAGTGCATCAACCAATGTTGGATGAAGTCAAAATTACAATTCAAGCAATAAGCCAAGAGCAAATAGCCGACCACACAAGACTCCTCCACCAACTGAAAATACTGAGCTCATAACACTTTACTCTTCCATGCACCTCAACTAACACCTTTCTTGATTTGAGTACACATGCACAAGAAAAGTACCCATCAATAATGACATATTCCCCACAATTTGCCATGATGTCAGGCTTGGTATGCAAACATATTGAAGAGGATACCTACATTAGAGAAGAGACTGATAATGATTGTGAAAGAAATGAGGAGGATGAGGATAATGAGAATGATACAACAATGACCCTCAATCTAAACCTTGAGTTGTTCATTTAATCAAATCATTGCTATTGATGGATCGGTCCAACAAACACTATGTAAGTGTCTAACATGACATATCTGTATTAGGTGTGATAATTGTTAATGAGACTTCTTTTTGTTCAAAAAAGTACTTTGAGAGCCCATTGGCTGAGAGTCGTACTTTTGATTCCGAAGAGCATTGGCAATTTTTCTGGAGTGACTTTCATATAAATAGTAATGTAGAAGTAAAGGTCACCATCAACAACAAATCCAAAATTAGACTGCTGTGCATGGATAGTACTTGCGTGTGAAAGCTCTATTCTAAAGCAACAAAAATTAATTCAAGTTGGAAAACACAAATTTGCCATATCCCCATGCTTGTCGTGCTCCTGTTGATCGATTCAACCATAAATAGCTGTTAGTCATCGTGATTGCTATCATGATATGCAATGGCTTGAAAGATGATATTGATTTCAGTATCAAGAATATTTAGGGATTAGGTCGACAACAATATAAAAATGTAAAGTCTCACTACGACAAGTTATGGTGCAGTCGAATGTTAGCCATAGCCTTGCTCTTTGGTAGTTGGGAGATGTCATATGTACTTCTAAATCTTTTGTTGGAAGCCATAAAAGCAGCAAATTCAGGCACAAAATATCAACTTTTGTCACAACCTATGACCCAAGATGGGCCTCGAGCATTCAAATATGTGGATTGGATTTTGAACCATGCATTGAAGCTGTTTCTCACCTTTGACTAGCAATTAGGATGGATGTATCTTTTTTGGCTGGGAGGTACCAAGACAGGTTGTTGATGGTATGCGGTTATGATGTTGAAAACAAACTACTACCTCTTCCATTCGCAATAGTGAAGAAGTAAGATAGTGACAACTGGGGCTGGTTCATGAGATGAGTGCAAAAAGAGGTAATTGGTTTTGGAATATTTATTTGTGTTATTTTTAATTGACACAAAACCATAAAATGGGTATTCAAACAATCACACATTGGTTGGAATGAACAAAGTGGTGAATGTGTGCATAGACTTTGTTTGCAACATGTGGGTGAGGAATCTCTACAAGGAGTGTAAAGATCACAATGTAGTAGAAACGTTCAAGTGGGATATGAAGAAAAAGAAATCACACAAATTGGGAGAAGGTATGAAAGCAACACTTGTGTTGTGCGGGAGAAGATATAGCTGTTGATTACACCATTGTGCCCCAAATGCATGCAAGACTCAAGGTCTGGCTACACCCAAAGTGGATTCTCTTAATGACCCACTGGACGTCCTGGACTCAATCACGACCAACACCATTGTTGTAAAAGCACAATCTATCTAGCTATCTTTGATCTTTCTCCCTCAGCACCAAGGCACAACCATCTATACAACATAGCAAGAGTTGTAACCCCCCAATTATACTCCTTTGGTTCATTCAAATTCTCTAGAAACTAAAAATACATTGTGAGTACCCCATCTTCCGATGTGTCAAGGAAAATTAATGAGCCAAGAATATCAAAAATGAATGCCCATGTGTAATAGTCAACATGCTCCTGTGTCGAGTCCTTCGGCATCAACTAAAAATGATCTGCACAATTTACTCAAATTGATAGAGTAAGTAGAATGTGTTGTCGGGGACTCTCATTCCATGTCAACCTCTGCTTTCCTCCTTTTTTGCTTTATCACTTTTTCCCCAAAAGAATGCCTACCAACCTCTCAATTGTATCAATTCATGGCCCGTCCAATTTTCCAATAATGGGATCTCCTTGAATGGGCAATCTCTACAAACAACTCATATCTTGTAGGTTCACTATTATCTCTCTGACTAGTAGTAGATTGAAGATGCGAATTTCGGGTCGCCAACACTCTACTAATACCCCTATTAGAAATTTGTCCACAGTCATCCCAACCATCTGCGAAACTTGATAAAAAAACTAAGCTTCTTCGATGCTGACTCAAAAAATGGATGGTAAAGTATGCCAACATAGTGATGTCGCACATTCACACAACCATTTGCCTACATATAACAACAACAACAGATTAATCAGAATATTCATCATATGTAATGAGGTAAGAACTTAACTTTATGTCAAACAAATTCAAATTAAGCTCACACTTTCCCAAACTTTTGAGACCTTGTGTTGACAATGGAGCATCCGGAGCAATTCACTAAAACGTTGTGCAGCTTCAACAACTTGGGATCGACAAGCTGAGGCTTGATTTGCATCTAATCGGGCCACCTCATCCTCTCTTGTAGCATACTCATCTTGATCATCAGCAGGCGTCTTTTACAATTAGCAAGTCAACCAAGTTCAGAAAAGGTGTTCTTTTTTTTTATTTCATGAGGAATGGAACGAGGTGAATAATTAAAAACAAATAAGATAATTGTTTATTTATAATTTTTTCCTCATAATCTCTTTAGATTTATTGTTTTGCTAGCACCTACTATGAAAAAAATTACTTGGACAAAAAAAGGATCTTTGAATGGATTTGAGAGAAATTGTTTTGAGGCAACAGATAGCATCCTCCAAAAGGTATTAAGACCTCAGACTAGACAATGAATTGTTTAGCTGCCAAATAGTTCATGTACCAATTATTATTTTTCTTGTCTAATGCAACACATACCAAGTAATACCTTTTTTATATAAGATAATAGCATTTTTGGTTTCTTTACTTTCCTCCAAAACTCTGTTTGGTCCCTCTATGTTTTTTTTCAGAAACATGCACAAGAGTTGCACAGGTTCCGTTATGTTTAAAAAAGCCAAATCGGTCTAAATACTTTTATGAACCGGTTTAAGTAGGTTAAAAATCTGATTTACAGCACATGTGTATGGTTGATGTTGTAGACTAGTCTTTGCAATGTATTTAAATTAGTCATTACTAGATAAGTTTACCACAAATCATTTTATTGCTAGCCATGTGTCACGAAACAGATGATGCATGTAGAGATGCTTGAATTGACATATGGGGGAAAATCTTATATGTCCTAACTTCCTATTCTACTTTATATGTGTTAGATGGATTTTTGTAACAAAGAAAATAAGAAGAAAATAATGTAATAATAAATATGAGTCTCTCAAATTAGATAGACTACACTTGTCATGAAACAAAGTGTGGTAAAGATGTGTTAAAATTCCACCAGCTATTTGGATAAACAATATCCCTTGACATGCCCCATCTGTCTTGAGAGGAGGGTTAACCCACTCCTAACTAATAAAAGATTTTGTCTAAAAATGAGGAGGTTAGAGCTCTATATAAACGGACCCCCCTCAGTCATTTTAGAAGGGAGAAGAGAGGATAGACAGAAAAGAAAAGACTAGTAACACAGAAGCGAAGAGACAAAAGAGATAGGTTCTAAAACCGAAACTCTTTTCCTCGCTCAGTTCTACTATAATAGCCTTTTCTCCTAATGGTAACTATAGATAACTGATATCCTCACCTCGAAAGCATAATCAGCGCTATATTTATTCTTATTGCTCATCAAGCAAGGCAAAGATGGCAAACTCTGCTCGATCTTTAAAAGATCGGAAGAATCATTGCGTCTCGTCAGAACTCTCCATGACATACGCTCATCTACCCAGTCAATAAGGCCAAGCGCAACTAGCATGTTACCTTTTAATATCAAGTTGCTCATACTCCATTTTCAAAAGAGCACATCCTATTCAACAAAGCATCGCTTCTATTCATCATGTACATTGTGCAAGACTAATAAAATCTCATCACTTCCATACATGCATTCGTCCGCGGCTGATGAGACTGGACAATTAATTGACCAGTTATCGATGAGGTAAAGGTCAATTTCGCTATGCACTGCATCAGACTGTCTCCATCAATAACAAAATCTTGTTGCCGGGTACTGATGAGGTGAAAGTAACAAGTGCGTCTGAGACCGATGAGACTAGACAATCATATGGTTAGGTGCTGATGAGAAGCCATGTGATTTTATATTCATCTAGATGCCAACGAGGTCAGACGATTCCAAGACCAAAACTGACGAAGCGAAGGCCACACCATTACCACAGTCTGTTGCATTGCATTGCATCTCTTATCCGTCCTATGAAAAGCAAAAGTAGAGTTTGAAGACGATAACCTAAAAAAATACAGTTTCATCGGAGATGCTCTCCAAAATCAAAGACTTAATAAAGGTAATTAACCGAAACTTTACAAAGCCTTGGAACCAGAAAGATTTGCACGAGACCCTAATGTCAGATTCCATTATAATGCAAGAGAATAAAAAAACACAAACTTGTATTTTATTGTAATTCGATTAAGAATTAATAAAAACAAGTTTATTTGTGCATGTTTCTTGTTTCTTTCGCATTCTCTTTATGTTTTCTGTCGAAACAGAATGACACATCCACAAATCAAATAAGAAAAGAGAGATTCCATAAAATGGAAATTTCTTTGCCAAAACAATATGTCATCTCAGTCATCTAGACTTCGTAGGTCAGTGACAGCAAATTCAAAAGGCCTATTTTGGCTTAAACAAGAAGTCTTTGTTTTTTTTTTACCTAAACTGAAAATTGAGAGGCTTTGTTTTACCATTGAAGATTTGAGGTCCAAAATTAGACTTTGAGTCAAAATTAAAGGATCAAAAGAGGACTTGTTTCTTTTTTTTTTTTTTTCAATACAGAGGCTCTATCGACTAGTGCTGATTTTATCTCTTCAATGACAAGAACCTTCACGACTCATTTTATAGTGCAAGCATTGCATGTAGTATGTGCATGTCTACCAAAAGGGGTACAATAGCTTGCTAACACCGGGCAGCTCATATAAAAAATCTTAGATAAAAGTTTGCAAAGCACTAACCTTGAAATCATGAGGGGGAGTTGTGTGGTGGCCAGCGAACGCCTGCAATGGAGCACAGGAGCTGGCCGGGAATTGAGGGCGTTAGGACATTTGTGGCGCTGGGGTTTAGCCGAGAACTAGGACGTCGGGGGTTTTCCGCACAAGTGTGTGCCGGCACCGCTGGAATTTGGGGCCAATTGGAATAGCTAGCTTTCAGGGTTTGAACTCTTGGTTTGGTATTGTTTTTGTCAGGACCTTATGTGGACGTACTGACTATATCACCTCTTGATTCGTTGACAAGGACACTGTATAAGTATCATCCACAAAAAATATGAGTGTCACACCACGCCACGATCATAGTTGTAGAGGTATCATGCTACCTTAGCGTCTATAAAATTACCCAGATGTTACGAAACTATACCGTCCTGCTTATAAATCAAAAAAACCAATCATCCTTGATCCAAAATTTTTATTTTTTCTAAGCTTAAATAAAAAAAATCGGATTTCACTTTTGCAACTTGGCGAAGAGGTTATGACCTTTCTGTGCTTTTACGCGATATAATATGCAGGGTTTTCAACAATTGGGGTGGATAACGTATGATCTAATTGCTTTTTATTAAAGTATGATGCGTCATTAGATGTCCGGGAGCAATGCTACTTGCTCAAAGTTATGTCCCTCAAAAATCATGATTTCGTAGTTTTGTCCCATAATTGACATCAATGCAGAAGGTAAAGGTGTAAAGCTCATCGTTGGATTGTGGTCTTTTGTCTTAATAAAAAACAGAGAGTGTCTTAATATCTCGATCATTTAATAAGAATTTTAATGATCTAAATTGATATAATAGAGAAATTAATTTAAAATTAATCTAAATTATTGATTTCTGATCTAATAATCCAAATTAAGAGAAATATATGTGTCTTTTGTACTATAAGATGAAAGATATGAATCTCTATTGGATAGGGTGGTGTGCCCGCAACAGATTTTCTCTTTATGTATTTTTTATATTTTTTGTTATGATATATGAAGTAAAATATTTGATATTGATTATGAAGACATGCAAATTATAGAAAAAAAAATATATAGAATGAAACATAAAAAAGAACAGACAAGTCTCAATCATGATCGGCAGCTATAGTTGGTACACCACGACTAACTGAGGTACAATGGCGATGATTTGGTGTAACAGTTAAGGAGGCAATTGGTCGTGTAGCTACATGGAGCTAAAGATGCATGGTGAGTTAGGGCATAATATTTCTCTCGACACTAGCGTCAATAACATTCATGTGACCAAAAAATAATTAAAAAAACAAGCAATCCAAAACAGTACGAATACATGTCAAAAACCAAAAGAACCACTAGAAACTAATTAGATAATTTCATATTCTCATAATCTTGTATCATAAGATAAAACTATAAACTACAATACAGCACTATTGTCCAGTATACTTACGGAAATAAAAATTTCACTTACAAACTGCTTAGATTAAGAAAAATTGAAAACTATATTAGTACTGGTAATGATGCAACCACCACTACTAACAAGTATACTGATATTGAAATATGCAAGTTGCACCGGCAAGGGGCAGCGGCCTCCAACCACACGAAGGCACGGTGAAAGCACAAAAGATCAGGAGTTAATTATTGGAGTTTGAATCTGACAGCGTCAAGTCGCCGACCCGTGATTTTTTTCCCTGTGGTGAACATCGTACAAAATCGATATCCCCAAGATTCTGTTCCCCGCCTCCCGGATTTCCTGGATCTTCTGTGAATGAGTCGTCTGTAGCCTTGTGGCCTCTAGAGGCTGCTTATTGGCTATTGGCGAATGTGATCCATGGTTGCTCATTGCTCACCGTTCAAATGGCTTCATCGGTTTCTCTTTTTAACTTTTTTCTGTGTAATTATATTCAAATGATTTGATGTAAATGTAGATTAGTTTGAGACTTTTTAATAAAGTTAGATGACACCTATATCGTTTTATAATTTATATAATATGATCTGCACTATAAAAAAATAGAAAATTTCTTGTATTAAAGTGTTAATAATCTCATATTCACGTAGCAAAGCGAATCAATACAAGATTGATCTGGCCTCCTAATTTTCAATATACAAAATCTTATATGACATGTCAAACTAAATAGATGTGAGAACTTTACGAGTCCAAGTGTCCAACATTTAAGCTGTTGGATTTAGAAAATATAGCTCATAATAGACTCAACTATCAGCAAAAATAGAGACCAAATCGAGCTTATCATCTCAATTCAATTCTATGTTTTGAAGGGTCAAAATCGGAGAAATGTAAAATTATAACAGCTTAAAAATAAAAGTGGCATAGCAATTTTTTATTCAGTGATTAGAATTATTAGAGTATCCTATCAACAAAAATACCATAAGCCACAAACATATCATGTTGGATTTGCTAAAATTACATGAATATTAATATTGTTCAATTTGGTAAATTTAAGGCCAAGTTTCAAGTTGGGCCTTGTAATTTTGTTGGGCTCAGTCTTAGCCTTTGTTCTACTTTTAGTGTTAAATATCGCTCATAAATCAAGCCCGACCTTGCACACCTCACAAATTAATACAATATTTGCTAAAAAGTTTAGGAAATTTTGTTATGTCTCGCACTCTCACCAGAGAACTTTGCATTTATAAACTTTCCATTACAAAACAACATTATTCCATACATACAACTACAAAAATATGAATACCAATTTTTTTTTATATCTGTATAAAAAGAACTCTATATTTTTTAAGCAAAACCCTATGTGTTTTGCAATGATCTATCATCTATTGAAAATATTTAGTGGCATTAAAATAAGTTTATACATTTAACTCTATAGTTTATATTTCAAACATTCTCTATAGATAATACCTCAAATACATTCAATCAATATCAGTACATCACATGATAAATATTATATACACAAATCTCTTATAGCTCATTTTCAAAAATTAACCGGTCGTGTTTAGTATATAGATAGAACCTACCAAAAAGTCAAAAACTTTAAAACTATATGCCACCAACACACAGCGGAATAGAGGATCTCCACCTCCCAACCGGGGGACCACAAGGAAACACTATCCACCATCCACTTGGAGGTGGCCCCCATCACTTGGAAAGCCCGCATCCATGTAAGCCGTCCGTTCGTGCCAGCCCCCAGGCCGCCAGACACGTGGATCTCCTCGCCAGTACGTCGCCGTCGCCCACCCCCGGGTGACGTGTCCTCCCACCAGGCATCACGACAACACACCCGCTGCATCACCATAGAAACCCCCATGCCCTGTAGGCCCATGGGAGACCTCCCCCCTACATGTTGGTCTGGATGATATGTGAGCCCCACAGTCCATGGGTTTAGTCGGAGGGGTGGGTTTGGGGTGGGCGAGTTGGCCTCAGGTGCAGTGATGGTTGTGGGGCCCGCAAGCCGTGTCGAGGAGGCACACGTGGCACGTGATGCGGCGACCTATATAATCTCTGCTGTTTTAAAGTAAATGCCGGGGGATATTTCATTGTGTTGTAGGGGCCTTCTTTTAGGGTAATGCCTACTATGTCATAAGTTGTTGTTTGTTGGGTATTCGCTTACTACTTGTTGTTGGTTGTCCCTACAGAGTCGCAAAGGGTCAAGTGAGTTACTTGTGGCCGAGTTAATTTTGGGAATTTTTGGCTTGGCTTGCGGCCTATCTTGAAACTGAATTTAATATTCTATTTTTGATATGATTAATTACTCATATAATAGTAATATTTTATCAGAATGGTTAAGGACAAAACATTTTTTTAGTAATTTAGCTTTCACTTTTGATGCCAACCACTAGATCTTGATCTAATTGATTTTAGATTATCATTTTTTTTTGTCATCGCTTTTTCAATTGTCGCATTTTCTTGTTTTAGGTTGTTGTATGTTTTCATGTTAATACATTTCTTTATTTTAGGTTGTCTTATTTTTTTTGTTGTCGTATTTTTTATTTTAGGTTGTCGCATTTTATTATTTTAAGTTATCGTATTTTTTTATTTTAAGTTGTCAATTTTTTATATTTTATTTTTTCTCTTTTTTTATTTTAGATTGTCACATTTTCTTATTTTAAGTTGTCGCATTTTTTTAGGTTGTATTTTTTATTTTAATTTATTACATTTTCTTATTTTAGGTAGTCATAATATTTTTTCTTAGAAAATTTTTTTGAATATAAAAATTATAAGTACCATAGTCATTCACATATTTTATATATTTGAGAACCGCCACATTTCGCAACACCATATCTAATCCCAAACAATACTTTAGAATGGCTACAAAAATTTACCAAACTAATTTGTGATAGTAGCCAACTATGTGGCTTAACTAAAAAATAGATTACAGAGATATATTTGGTTTATAGCTAAACTACATAGTGGATATAGTTGACTTAACCGATCAAAATTTGATGAACGAATTATATGCAAAAAATTAAATTTGACAATAAATTATGAAGAAATTTGAAATAACTAACTTCTACTAGTTTGTCAAATCTTGATCTTCAACCAAAGAAAAGCCAAATAATGTTTGCTCAGTAAGAATTTGAGACTTATAAAAACTCCTTGGCGACCAAACAAGTCCAAATCTTAACCTCAAGTTTTAGCCCCCGGTTTTTTATTAAGGAAAAAATGTGTTTCTTCCGTATTTTTATTCTATTACGTATCTTCAGAAAAATTCACGCTAACTCTACCGTGCAAGGACTCATCCATCTGGCACTTCTCACGATTTTTTATTTCCTTTTCAAAAAGATAATTCAGTTTTAAAAAATTGTTTGACAAATAAACGTGATATTTCCTGCACTGTTGCTCATGACGAATAAAGTGTTCACTAACAAATAAAGCTGCTTTCTCTAAAAAAAAAAAAGAAAGTAAAGCTTGCTTATGCAATATTCAATTTTTAAATTTCAATCCTGTTATATTTTCGTTTATTGGAAGGGATTTGATTTCTCTTGCCAACATATATCCCAACTTATCTCTAAAAAAATATTAACTACTAACATGATACATTAATTAAACATATTTATGAAAATAGATAATATCAAAAAGTTAAGAGCATGGCTATGGCTATGGCACTTACATTTTCAACATACAAAAAAAATTCTAAAAAATAAGACAAATCAAAAAATATGACAACTAAAAATAAAAAAAATACAACAACATAAAAAATATGAAAATTTAAAATAAGAAAATGCGACAACTTAGAAAAAAAAACAACATATAAACAAGAAAATTGGACAAATATAAAAAAATACTACAAAATGTGATACAAAAAATATGACAACTTAAAAAATATGTGATAATTTAATATAATAAAATACGATAATTTAAAAAAATATGACACCCTAAAATATATTGAATTAAGTTGTAGTCATTGAATCAAGATCTATTGGTTAATATCATAAGTGAAAGTTAATAAAAAATGTTTTTTCTTAATCATTCTGTAAAGTTAAACTATAATTTTTTTTGGGGGTTAGGATACATATTCTAATTTTCCGATTACAACCGTAAAACCTAAAACCTCATGTGCTGGGTGCAAAGTGATGGTGGACCTGAGACTTCGAATGAAACGTGTCAAGTCGAACGCCCCCATGCGCCATCGACACGTTTATGTGCCCCCCGACATAGAATGGTCCACACCGAGCCGAGCCACTCCTCTCTCTCCGCCGGCTTGCATCGGCTCGGCTCACATGGACTCAACACGTGTCTTAGTTGTTCGACACGTGGCATCCGTCCATGCGCTCGTAGTCCCATCCAACTAGTCCCTCCTATTCCTATTTCCACTTAATCGCAAACAATTAAAGAAGATTTATTATTTTTTTATTTCGTGTGTTTGTTTAATGGAAGAACAAAGAGATTAGAGAGACACGAAGGCCTCTCTTCTTCCCTCCTGTCTCCCTCCCCCATCTTCCTCCTCCTCTCTCTCTCCAATCTCACACCATAGACAAAGAGAGATCTAATTGCTCTAATTCTTCTCAATTTCTGAAGTTCCAATCCAATTCCTATTGATTTCACTGTGCAATCCGGAAGCAACTACCTGTTCCTGCCTGCTTGTTATCTTCTGGTGTAATGCTCTTTTGTTTTGTTATTTTGCCTGTGGATTGTTCATTCTTGGAGGAATTCGCAACATGGTCGAAGCCCATCTGAGAAATTTGCGCCTTTTGGAGCTTGGCGAAGCAAAAGAGCAGGATTTCTTGCTTGTTTCTCGCTGAATCCTTGGTTCTTGAAGAGTTCCTGCTTGGAATCCAGGAAAGTTCAGACCTTTGAGAAGATTTACACCGGAGCACGGGGTGTTGTGTTGCTGCTCCCATGGCATCCAGGGACTTGTTGGGCCGCTTCGGTGGGGAGGAGGGCGCGCCGCCGGAGCGAGCGGGGAGCGTCGCCGGTGAGTCCAACGAGATCGAGCTGAGCCTGGGCCTGTCCCTAGGCGGTTGCTTCGGCGCCGACCCGTCCCGGGAGGCCAAGAAGCCGCGCCTGGTGCGCTCCTCCTCCATCGCCTCCATCTGCTCGCTCCCCGGCGACGACCTCGCCGCCGCCGTCCCGACACCGGCGCCGCTCATGCGCACCAGCTCACTCCCCACCGAGACAGAGGAGGAGCGGTGGCGCCGGCGAGAGATGCAGAGCCTGAAGCGCCTCGAGGCCAAGCGCAAGCGCCTCGAGCGGCGCAACTCCATGAACTCCGGCAGGTCCGGCGGCCGCGACGACCCCTCCGACATGCTCCTCCCCAGCGGGTTCCAGCTCCGGCGGTCCGTCGGCTCACGGGGGAGCACCTCGGCAAGCGTGCCGGAGCAAGGTATACCTTGTATAACATGCTAATTTCCACTATGGTTTCATAAGATATACTGCAGCACATTCAGAACTTAATTAGGAGCTTAGTTGTGGTTTTTGCAGTAAATTGAGAATTTTAAGGGTATAGTTGAATTTTTTTACTTGTTTCAAGTATTTGATTTGATGTCAGTTATAGCAATTTTTCAGATGTTGTGCTGTTGTTAAGACTGACATAAATTCATGGGAAATCATTCCCTTCAAGTTCTTTTGCGTTGACTTGTCTTAATTTCCAAGTGATGACTAATGTTTAGGGTGTGAAATTACTGTTAGCTGAACGACTATTGAAAGCTATTCTGCATCTGCAATGATAGGCAACGTAGGCATTTGGTAGAATAAGAATATGATTATTTGAACTAGTTATTGTCCGGTTTTCTGTTTGTGATTTGCGCGATACCTTGACCATTACATTTGCACCAAGTGTTCCCCAGTGTTGTGATGTAAATTTCCCAATCAATGTGTGGATCATCTCAATGTACGGGCTTTCTTTTTCGTTGTAGTGATCTTTTTCCTTGAAAGAATGAACAACTTCAGTAGTAGAATGTATCAAAATTGGTAAGAATAAACTTCAGCTTTCTTATCCAAGAATCTAAAGATCCGGCCATCTGCTTCTCTGACACTGATGCAGGTAGTGGAGCTGAGGTGAGGAGTCCATCAACCATGAACCCATCTTCTGATAGTGCCAACCAGAATAAAGCGCTTCCTCCGACAACGCCGACCGGGAAGCCACTGAACGGCACCATGACCGAGCAACCTCCACCATTGCGGACTCTCAGGTCCTTGACAATGAGAACAACGAGCACAGGTGATCTAAGGAAGAGCATGATGGAAGACATGCCGATGGTCTCTTCCAAGGTGGAAGGGCCTAACTGCCGGAAGATCGATGGCTTCCTGTACAAGTACAGGAAAGGGGAGGAGGTGAGGATAGTTTGTGTCTGCCATGGTAACTTCCTTACACCTGCGGAGTTTGTGAAACACGCCGGCGGTGATGATGTCACGAACCCGCTCAAGCATATCGTCGTCAACCCCTCGCCGTCGGTGTTCTTGTAATCCTGAAACTGTACCTAGGGAGGGAGTTTTCTAAGTTTTCTTGCTATTAATAGATACTACCTTAGTTATTCCCTGTTCCCATGAGTCCAAGGAGATGCAGGGCCTTAGCTTTATACTGTTAAGGGAGTGGGAGCATATTTGAGAGAAATTATCAGCTTAACAATGTTTCCAAATGATGATGTCTGAATTGAGGCACTTCACATTCGGTAACTGTAAATTAAGGGGGCGGGAGCATACTTGACCTACAGTAAACTGGTTTAGCCTAAGCTTTTAATTTACTTCGTCTAGTCTACGGAACTGACTGTGGAATTGTTTAATTACACAATTGCATATCTAATTCCTGTGTGTGTTCAAATATCAGAATTTGATGTTATATAAAAAACATCAAATTAGGAATTCGGGTTTAAATTAGAGTGAATGAGGAGCACATTTGAGAGAATATCAGCTTAACATTTTTTCCAAATGATGCTGGTCTATTTTAAGGCTCAGGACATTCAGTAATGGTATGGGAAAACAGCAAATTCATTTTGTTGTTACTGGAAGTAGTGGTAATGTTGGTAAGAAAAGAAAAAACAGAAACATTATTGATCCAGTAATAGAAACACAATTCCAGCAAGATAGCATCTGAAGGTACAATCTGAAATGATACATTTCACATCTAAACTTGAGGAAATTGTGAGCATCTTCTATTTTGAATAGAGTACACTGAGTCTTAAAAATATTGACTAAAATATTATTGTAATTAAATCAATTTGAGGTTAGAAGAGGATTTTTAATTCAATTAAGATGATTATGGATAAATATATATATATATATATATATATATATATATATATATATATATATCATCCTCCAATGTCAGTAGAGGATACAAATCATAATCTCATATCAGATTATTTGTGAAATATCTATGTAACTAACGATGTAACATGCATTTTCTGATGGTATGGATGTGTATGTGTAACTATCTATTGCCAACTTAATTTTTAAGAAAAAATTAATTCTATGTCAATGAATTTTGTTTTCTATATAATATATTATAGATTTTTTTTCTTTTTCTTATATACTACTGGATTTTTATTACCTAATGCTATATGTCGTTTTGATTGGTTAACTCGAAAAAAAGATCAAAATATTCTTGATAGCTGGGACTTAATCATGATTTAAAAAAAATAAAAAAGATTGGAATATAAAATTTTTAGTCTTTAAAAATTCTAATGCAAAATTTAAAAAAATTCAAAAATAGAAAATTTAGTATTTTAGTATTTTTATTTATTTAAAATCGTGATTGCCTTCAAATGATATAGATATTTTAATATTTTTTTTGAGTTGGACGGTCAAAATAATATTTCATATGAGATAATAAAAATCTAGTGATATAGAATAAATATTAAAAAATCAGTGATATATTATATTAAGCTTCAAAGATAAAATTATTTTTTTATGTTTAGATATATTTGATTGAAACAATATTTTAGTTAACAACGACCGAACGATAAAAGAAAAAATTAGATTCGACAAAACTTTATTCAAAAGTTAATTGCTCACTACAATTTCCTCCGTAAACTTTGTTTTCTGTCGAACTCGCCGGAACATTTGACGTGTACTTTTGAGATTAAATGCAGGTTGTTCTTCGAGAGTGTTGGTGTCGTGTTATCTGACGGGATGGCTAAACAGATGTAAAGCTGTTACGCTCGCTCTCCTGTCCGCGCCAGACTTTTCATTACCCAACTTTGCCTAAAGTTATGAACGCGTGTAAATATTGCAATGCCGGACGGCTGTGGTCCTCCTTTCTCTAAACAAGTTAACCTGGTTTTCTAAAATTTATATGACACTCACCCCTATATACTAGGTCTCCCAAACTAAAACCAGACTAGAGTATTATTATTGAATCTTTTTTTGAAATAACCCTATAAAAAAAATAATTGCAAAACTAACTCTTAACTTTTTAAATTTATAAAAATGACTTTCAGTCGCGAAATCTTCCTCGCGACAGTCTTCAGTCGCTATACGGTATAGCGACTGAAGACGTGGCACGGCACCCGCAGCTTTCAGTCGCTATACGGTATAGCGACTGAAACCTGGCTGGCACGGCACAGGTGCCAGCGGGGCATTTGTGCCGTGCCACGTCTTCAGTCGCTATACCGTATAGCGACTGAAGACTGTCGCGAGGAAGATTTCGCGACTGAAAGCCATTTTTGCAAATTTAAAAAGTTAAGAGTTAGTTTTGCAATTGTTTTTTTTTATAGGGTTATTTCAAAAAAAAATTCATTATTATTACACACTTATATTCATGTACAAATGATATAATTGTGAAAATCTTTTTGAGTGAGACACAATTAAAAATTATCAGATCTTATTTAAGTTGAACTAAGATGTGTCCTGGTCTGTATGTTTGACCTAATATGATCAAACACATCCTAGTCTAGAAAATGATTCGTTCTATTTTTATCATCCTAATAACAAAAGGGTTTTATTGTAGGCTCAACAATCAACGCTCGTAAAGAAAAAACAAAAAAAAGAGGTTTCAGTTTTTTTCCATTTTTAACCTGTACCATTAATTTGTGATGACTAGATACAGTACTATCCCTATACACTGTATGTTTGACTGACAGATAGGTCAGGCCAAATACACAGACCCATTCATTCCCTGATGTTTGACTGACAGGTTGACCCACCCGTCAGACGACAACACAACCCCACGAGAGGCCATGACCCTCCCCATGTGACGTCACCAATTTCATCACCTGCCACATCAGCACTATGCTGAATATCTCCCAATTTTTCATGGATATAGTTGTTAGTTACCATAAAAATCTGAAAGTAATTAACAGCATAATTAAGTTTGTTAATTGTAATCTCTTCTAAAAGGATATAGTTAGCATATTCCTCTCCAAATACTGCATCATACCTCACAAATCCACAATATATATACCCCTCCTGCATTACTCCATCCAATACTAAGAATCCTAATACACCACACAACAAGTTCCAATGGCCTCTCCTTGTACGTGCACATTCTAGTATTGTAAACTCTTTTAGGTTTTAGCATTGTCATGTTCTAATCTTTGTTCTAATTAACATGTAAATCTTGTAATTTACGTGCTGAAGGGGTAATTGCATGACTAGTTTTGTCAAGCATAAGCAGCTGCCTAGCACGTCACTTACCATCAGATCAATGGAAGAAGCCGCCCATGCAGACCTCCCGGCCATTCAACATTGCCCACCGCGGCTCCAACGGTGAGTTGCCCGAGGAGACCGCCGTCGCCTACATGGTAATCGTGTCATGTCATGTCGTGTATACGTAATTGGTCGGGTTCATGTAAAATTGAATATGGTATTGACTTATTTACAACTCTTGACTTGTTTTAGTCTATCTTAATGTGCAGAGGGCGATCGATGACGGTGCGGATTTCATCGAGTCGGACATCTCGGCAACGAAAGACGGATATCTAGTGTGCTTCCATGACATGGCCCTGGATGACGTACACCACGAACGTCGCCGACCACAAGGAGTTCGTCGACCGGAAGAGGACTCTTGAGGTGCAGTATGTGAACATCACCAGCTATTTTATCAGTAAGTAAACCATCAAAGATATATTTTTATCCTAATTTATAATCGTTCTAGGTTCATGCATAAGGAGTAATAGTAATTTTTGTTTTGGTTAATTTTTTATGCCGAGTTGAAGACGCTAAGAGCAAAGCAGAGATATTCCTTCCGTAACCAGTCTCACAATGGTATGCTAATCACTTATTTGGTGTGTTATAAGGAATTAATCTAAAATTACCAATGTTTTAATTCATGATATAAACTTATATATTCATGTAAATTTTTTGGAAAATTTTGTAGGTGTTTCACCGATCATTACTTTTGATGAGTTCATTGACATTGCATTGAATGCGGAGAGAGTTGTTGGGATTTATCCAGAGATGAAGAGCCCTGTCTTTATCAACAAATATGTAAGTTATGGTCACATGTTAATTTGTTAAATATCCTTAGTAATTTTTGAAATAAAGGAATGATTTTTTTGGTTATGACTTTTCAAATTTAAATGTAGATCTATCTGTTTCACACATTACATCTTTTAAACTTTACTTACGTAATAGAATATAACGGGTGTAGAACTGTAGATTAGTTTTGATTTAAATTTGTTTATAGATCAAGATTTGATCAATGATAGAGGTGAGGAGTTTGTAGGCAAAAATATGTCACAAGATCTGATCTTAGAAAATTTATAAATAACGCATATATCACATATTTAATGTCAAATAATCTGAATGTCCTCTTGATTGGATCACCGATAGTACTTGTACTCTTATATATAACAAAAAAATAAAAGGTGCAAGTATACATTCGGTTTAAAAAAACATAATAATTAAAAGACGTTCTAAATGTGTGTGGAAATATATAAAAATTATGGTAACGAGCTTGGATTAATTGTCCATTGATTTTTTTTTATACAGGTGAAGTGGGCTGATGGAAAGAGATACGAGGACAAGTTCGTGGAGACGCTAAATAAGTACGGATACGGCAGCAAGTACATGTCCAAGGAATGGCTGGCGAAGCCTATCTTCATCCACTCGTTTGCTCCCATGTCAATCGTCTACGCCTCCAAGCTCATCGACTCCCCCATGGTCTTCCTCATCGACGACGTCACTGTCAGGACCGAAGACACAAACCAGGTCATTTCATACTTCAAAAACCGTGCAGCACTAAAGTTTATCGGATAAGCTGTGTGTTCGGCAATAACTTGAGCTTATTTTTGGTCGACAAGGTTAAATGTATAGTTTTTGATGTGTTGATAGTTGTGCTATAAAATATGCAGACATATGATGAGATCACGTCGGGCGAGTATATGGACTACATCAAAAAGTATGCCGTCGGCATCGGGCCGTGGAAGGACACGGTGGTGCCGCCCACCAAAGACAAGCAGCTCGCCACGCCGACCGACCTCGTCGCCATGGCGCATGTCCGAGGCCTTCAGGTAAAAAAAAAATTGTCCATACTTGTGACATGATAATGGATCAAGAGTTTGTTCAATTGGTGACATGAGCGACATGGTTGATTGTGAGACATGTTTAGAGTATTGAAGATTTTTGTCTTAGTAAGATATCTTTGAAATCAGATTTGTTTTGTTGATATTTTTCATGTAATTCAAATAGATATTTGAATGACAAGAGATGCTTTGCAATAATAGCTTAATGCAATTAAGCCTGATAAAGTATAAGATCGGATCATATTTTGAGTTTGTAGTTTGGTGATCAAATTAGGTTAGATTGAGGTGGCCTATCTCTATTACTCATAAACTCAAGTTTTGGCTGAGCTTGCTCGGTCCATATGAAACTTGATTTTTTGGCTTCCGATTGGGCTCACGATTTGCACATGTCTATTTGGGAGTGCCTGCAAAAGCCAGAGTTAGCCTCATCTTTAGCCAATACACACTAAACTCTATTTAGAGCCTAGACTAAGCTCTCGGGGTCAAATAAGGTGTTTTTTTTAGTTTTTTTTTAAAAGGAATTCTAATGGAGAGGTTACAAAAGAATCTGAATGTGGTGCTGCTGGTGCTGTTGTTTCAGGTGCACCCTTATACGTACAGGAACGAGAACCAGTTCCTGCGCTTCAACTTCATGCAAGACCCGTACAAGGAGTACGACTACTGGCTTAATGTGGTCGGTGTCGATGGCCTCTTCACTGATTTTCCCGGGAGCCTGCGTCGGTTCCAGCAATGGACAAGCAAGAAGGGCAACTGATGGCATGAGATGTTATCTAGCAGCAGCTTAGTAACATTTTAATGGCTTTGTGTTAGGCAAGTATAAATTAGGGTTAAAGTAGACTTATTTAGGCATTTATCTCTCTTGTGAGTACGATGGTTGGAACTCTATGGAACTTATACAAAAATGAAATTGATAATGAAGAGAGATACAAAAGTGAGATGGATAATGAAGGAAGTCAATCAGACAAGTATCAAGAATCTGGATAAATTTCCTATATCCCTGATTTGTAGATGCCTTGAATTTCTTGATAATTGTTTGATGGGCTCCCCTCTAAGTTTCAATCATGGACAGAGTATTAGGCTGAACTGAATTAGTTGTTATGTGTCAAAAAATCAATATTTGCATTGTTTCAATTGGGAAAAATTTTGTGGGTTTTTTATTGACGATATTTGCTTCCATTGGAGAAGCTTCTGTTATGTTCTTCCATTGACTTAATCCTATACCTAAAAGTACAAAAACTTCAGTTTTTTAGGTAGAGTTTGGAATATAGGGATTTAGAGAAATTTGAAAAAAAAAACATATGCTGAGAGGTGATGAAAATTTTTCTCTAAAATTTTTATATTTCAAACTGATCCATAAAAGAGAGTAGAGAGACGAAGGCGCACAGCTTATTGTTGACGTATAGCATGCATCATTCAACACTATAAATTGTAGAGCAGATAGTATTTTGGATAAATGTGCCTCGATTAAGACCAAACACGGCAAAAACTTAAAATTAGCATAGCACCTTTAGTGCGACAAAAATCATTTCGTGAACACTGCAATAACTATGCTATCACATTAAAGCTTCAGCATACTCAAAAACCTTACGAAAACCTTCGCATAAGCTAATAGGCCAGTGTTTACCTTTTGTTCTCATAACAACCACCTAATTTCAAGCTTGATTTCGAATTTAACAAAGGAAATATGATACTCCAGAAAGTCACTAACAAAACAAAATAAGTATGCAGTAACTCAGTTCTCTTTCAAAACCTGTCAAAATCTGAAGAATGCACCATAGTGTATAAATTCCTGATGCATGACATTCCAAAAAGCAGTCATCTTAATTTGCTATTTGCAATTAACCAGTGTAGTGAGTTTTATTCAACAAAGGATTTGCATCAGGAGCAATGCTGGCCGGAACTGAAGCCATGAAGTGGTTGAACATTCCATGAATTCTAGCTTGCAATGTGCATGCATGACCTTGTCGTTGGAGCAAATTAACCAATGAAGTCTTCATATACAAATTCAAAAATCAAAACAGGAGTGAATCATGAGACAAAATTTTACCATTACAAACCTTGTTGTAAGCTTAGCATGCGGAAGGTCATAGCGATTTTTTGAGCCATTTTCTTGTAGTATTAGCTAGTGTTATGTTGGTATAGCATCGCATACGAGATTAATGCAAACTGGAGATTCCTTTCAAGGAACAATAAAGAAGCACAAGACAGGCAGGCACCCTAAAATCAGATCTTTGGAATTGAGATTGTTAATTTACATCTGCTGCTCTTCTTATCTGCAGATACATTAGTGAGCAATTCAGGGGAAAATGTATTATACAAAGTTGGCATCTACAAGATAAGATCTAGTCCATCAGAAGATTAGAAAATGCACCAAGGGCCATTGAGTTATGTCTATCTTTACCTTCTACAAGTTGAATATGTAAATCATACATCCTTTATCGGTGTTCACGAATTGGAGGTTGAAGTTGCTTTAGCCGTTGGACAACCTGCTTCATAGTTGGTCGTACAGAGAGCGAATCAACAGTGCACATCACAGCTAAATGCAACGTCTCTACCAAATCATCATGCGGGCCCACATCCCACAGACCATCAATAAAGAATTCACGAGCACGGCCTTGCCGGAGCAACATGCATGCCCAAGCAACTATGTTGAATCCATTACCATAAGGAGAAAACGATGGATCCAAGGCTTTCTTGTCTGAGATTAGCTCCATTAGTACAACACCATAGCTATATACATCGGCCTTATCTGAAACACGGCAAGTCATGGCATATTCTGGAGCAACATATCCAAAAGTTCCAGCTACACCAGTGGTTGCATGGGTTTCTGAATTCCCCAGAAGTCTTGCCAATCCAAAGTCTGAGAGATAAGCATTATAGTCAGTGTCTAACAAAATGTTACTCGGTTTAACATCTCGGTGAAGGATCCGAGGAACACAGGTGTCATGCAGATAAGCAAGTGCTCTTGCAATGTCTAAAGCAATCTTGTGCAGCATCTTCCAATCCACTGGTCTCTTGGATCTCTCCTGTATAAACCTCTCAAGATTCCCTCCAGGCAAGTAATTATATATAAGAAACATTTCAGACTCACCAAGATGGTAACCTATCAAGGTAACAAGATTGGGATGTCTTAATCTCCCGAGGGTTTTTATCTCAGCATGGAACTGTTGAACTCCTTGGAATCTCCCAACAGAGAGCCTCTTTATAGCTACCAACACTCCAGGTGAAATTTCAGCTTTGTAAGTGGCTCCAAAGCCCCCACTTCCAATGCAATTGCTTGCGTTGAAACTTCCTGTTGCTCGAACCACCGTGTCATAAGTGATGGGCACTCCAATATCTTGGAAAATTATAACCTCTCTTCTTCCAGAAGACCGAGCTGACATCCGTGGAGCACACTTCCTTGTGTATATAAAGAGCACAATCAGAGCAAGTAGGACTGAAACAATGGCTGTTGCTGAAGTTATAGAGGCTATTTCAATTGCATTGAATGGATTGTTTCCTCCTTGGTTCTGTGAATCTGGAGGTGTTGTATCATTGTACTCATTTGAATTCAAACCACGACTCTGCTGACCAGCTGATGGGACTGCCAGAGTATAAACGTGACAAGATTGCAGCAAAGGATTCCCAATAACGCTGTCACATCTAACTGTATTTCCATTTGCAGGCACCGGACCAGACAAATTGTTGAATGACACATTAAACATAGTAAGAGATGCCGAGTTAGCAAATCCGGAAGGAATCTTCCCAGTAAGTTTATTATTATCAAGGAGGAGGACAGTTAGATTTGTCAGGCCCACAAGAGCACCAGGGATATCCCCTGTGAGGACATTTGAGGATAGGTCCAAAACCTTCAAGGAGCGCAACTGATTGACATAAGCTGGAATGCTTCCATTCAGAAAGTTATGGCCCAAAGACAGCCGCTCCAAATGACGTAAGTTCTCAACAGAAGTAGGAATTTCACCGGCAAGTCGATTCCTACTCAAATCCAGGCTGACGAGATAATTCAATTGTCCAATGCTAGTTGGGATCAATCCGGAAAGCCGATTACCAGCAACACCAAGGACAACAAGAGAACTGCACATTGAGCCAATCTCTACAGGAATTCCTCCCGACATCAAGTTGTTGCTGACGTCAACAATAAAGCCCCTTGAGCTGTTGCACTTGTTGAAGAGACCAGGCTGCAACTGACCAGTAAGACTATTCCCATCAGCCAGGAAAGCATAGGTCCCTTGCATCCCCAGCTTCTCAGCAGCAAGTGGCAAGGATGTCACCGTACCAGTAAAATTGTTGTGAGCAAAACTATGGTAACTCGTCAAATCAATCTCCAACACCGACAGGGATGAAGAAAAGCCAGCGAGGGCCTCATATGTGAAGAAGGAAGAGTACTCTGCCACCAAGTCATCTAATGGGAGCTGAGATGAAGGGCAGTCCTTTGAGCTAAACACCGGGATCAAGCCAGCCAACCGGTTTACACTGACATCAAACACATCCATGCAAGGCACAGGTAGCGCTTGATCGACCCAACCAGTCAACTTGTTTGAGCTCAAATTCAAGAATTTAAGATTCCGGCATTCCACAAGCCCCTCGGGAATTCCACCAGAGAACAAATTCTCCCCCAAATTCACCATCTCCAAGCTCCCACAGGAGCTCCAATTCTCTGGTAGCTCCCCCTCCAGTGTCGCCCTTGGTGCCCACAATACCCTCAGCTTCGGCAGCGCAGCAACAGTGTCCGGAATCCCCCCTTGGAAGTAGTTGAAGTCATCCACATCTGTATAATCCGAAGAATTCGAACTCCACATCGACGCATAAGGATTGGACAGCACGAGCACCGACAACTCCATGCAACCTCCAAGCTCCATTGGCACAGGCCCACTCAAACTGTTCCTCGACACATCCAAGGTGCGCAAGTTCCTCAGCCGGCCAACCTCCGTCGGGATGACGTCATCCAAGAGGTTGGAGGAGAGCAGAAGCGCCTCGAGCTTGCTGCAGTTCCCCAAGCTTCGAGGGATGCCGCCGACGAGGAGGTTCCCGGAGAGGTCGAGGAATTGGAGGCTGCGGCACCCAGGGCCGCCGAGCTCGCTGGGGATGGCGCCGCCAAAGCGGTTGGACGCGAGCGACAGGTGCCGTAGAGCCGGGAGGGAGCCCAGCGCGGCGGGCACGGAGCCGTTAAGCTGGTTGAAGGAGAGGTCCAGGGTTTGCAGCGCGGCACAGGCGAGGGACGGGGGGATCTCACCTTGGAGGCGGTTGCCGGAGAGGTCGAGGGCTTGGAGGCGCCGCAGCGACCAGATCGCGGCAGGGAGCGGCCCCGAGAAGGCGTGGGAGCGGAGAGAGAGCACGCGGAGGCCGCGCAGCGCCGCCACGGCGGGGGAGAGCGCGCCGGAGAGACTGCGCAGGGGGGAGGACGAGATGTTCACAGCCACAACCTCGCGGCCGCTGCAGAAGACACCCGGCCAGAGGCAGTGGTCGCCAGAGTCAGCGGACCACGCGCGCAAGAGCCCGCCCGGGTCTGAGGTGACGGCCGCCTTGAAGCGGAGAAGAGCCTCCCGGTCGCCGCCGCCGCCGCCGCCGCCTAAGGCGGCAGCGTAGGAGGTAAGTAGGAGTAGGAGGAGTGAAAAGGTGGCCATGGGAGGCGGCGGCGGCGGCGGCCGCCGTCGCATTGGGGTGGTGCAGTGGAGGAGCCCTGGCTTTGGAGTGGTGGGAAAGGGGTGGTGACGAGGTGGAGGCGGCGGTGTCGCCGGCGGCGTGGGGTGGTGGGGTTTGGGGGGGTATTTTGCGGCTGGGACCTTGGGTTGGGTGGAGTTTTGCGGCTGGGGCCTTGGTTTGCTTGCCTGGGAAGCTTGGAGCATGTGAGTGGCTTGCTTGCACAGTGTTATTTGTCGGGGAAGCCCTGCGGTTTCTTACAAATTAGAGCAGCGTTATAAAGCGCTTTTGGCTTCTTTTGGGTGAAGTGATTAATGCTGTCCTCTTTTTAGAAAAAAAAAATTGAAAAAAAAAGCAACTTTGGTTCTTTTTTCTCTGTTTTTCTGAGTGAGTCTAGGCCAAACTTATCAAAACAGTATTGAGATCCGTTTTTTTTAGACACATGAAGTGCGCTATGGTAATATATAATACTATCAACTTCATCTTCAAGAATTAATTATAATAATATATACATGTACGACACAAAAACTAAACATATTAGTATATTAGTGTCGATATTTGAATTGTAATTAAAGATCCTACGTGTTTTACCAATTAGGTTATAATTGGTTGGTATTTAGTGTTAAATTCCATAGTTTGATGTCAATAATTATTATTTTTAAGCCAATTCAAGTAAGATATTGCATAATGTGCATCTTTTAGTAAATATTAGCAGTGAGTAGAATAGGAAAAGAATAGTTTCAATTGTTTTATACATCTAGAAAATTTGATGACTGGAAAAAGGTGATATTTAAGGTCAAGAATTCATTAATGTAATGTATCTACATTGCATACCAACGAAGGATACTCCCATGTTCTTGGGCTTAAACTATTTTCGCTTCATAATAATACAAAATTGAATATTTAAAAAAATATCATCTAATATTATATCTATACGTGGATCTGTATTTTATTAAATTAACACTTATATAATTTTATAGATAAATGAATATTTGTCCATGTAAGGAACTTCATTGTTCTATACCATGCATCATGTAAAATGGTTATTCCTGGTAAAATAATATCTTATCAGGAACAAATACTTACGAGTAAACATAATTTTATTTGTATAAATGGTTCCTAACAACAAAAATTTGTTATCTACCAAGTCCCCTTTTGACAATACAAGAAAGTACAGTACCCAAATGCAAACTCTAGCAAAACGTGGTGTCTTTCCTAACAATTTTGGAAAAGGAGGTGTGAAATTCAAAAAAGGCCACCCTTTTCCTCCATCCATCCATCCCCCGACGGCCTATACTTTTCACTGTCGCCTTCCACACCGACCTAAAGTCACCAAATCCTTATGCACCCACATCCATGCACACCCTCTCAAGTCCGCGGATATCCATCTAACGGCTGAAAACGCGTGTTAAAATGAGGGTATGGATGAGATAGGTAAACCAAGAGTGCATTCCTCTGGTGCTCTCCCTCCCACCCGTTGCTTTCCGTGTGCGTGGTTCGAAATTCCGAAAGAGACCGGCCTCTCGAACCACCCGCCAGTACGGAAAGCGTGATCCTGTGTGGGGCCTCGTGTGCGCGCGGGTACAAAGACATGCGACGGTGAGAAAAAAATAGCCAAAGCGGGGAGCTCTCCGCTCGTGCTCCCGGGAGTGAGTGAGTGAGTGGAGCGGCGGGGCCCACAGGGAGGGGAAAAGTGGGGCCCGGTGGCAGTCAAGGTGGCGACGGGATGGTCAAAGTAGCGGCTGCGATAGTGGCGTACGCGTGGAGGATAAGGTGTGTGTGTGAGAGCGAGACACTAGGCAGCCACTTTGGCTTCCCCCGTTTGGGACGCCGACGTGTGGGACCGGGTCCAAAAGAAGCACCACTTCGTCACCTTTTTTTGTAGGCCTTCTTGTTGCGTGCTAGGTTGTAAGTGTGAGGTGAAGAAAGTGTTGTTTTTTTGCATAGGAGTATAGAATTGTAGTTGTAATTGGTTTATTAGTATTAACGGGGTGTGGGGTTAGATTTTTATCTTGTTTATCTTGTGCTTTTTTGTTAGTATTTTTTTACATCTCTTGTGTACATGTATTGGAGAAGAATATTTGGGATTATATGCAACAAATAAGTTCTTTTTTCAAAATCTTAGTGTAATTCTTATGTTCTTGTATAGTTTTGGGTGTCTCTCCAACTAGTGCATCTCAAAATGATTTTTATAAGTTTGAAGATTCATTTTTGAACTCTGCAGAAAATCTGTTATTTAATTGATTTATAAGATATGTATATAGATCAATTCAAATTCCATATAATACCAAATTAGCTCATTTTCCAACATTATAGGCACTAGCTAATAGTCTTATTTATGAAACATAATCGTTCAAGAAGAAAAAAAGAAACCATTAAAATGTGTGTTTTAGAGGGGTATTATTGTTTTTCCAGTGGCCGCGCTTTTATTACCGTGGATGACAACCTTGTATTGGGTATAAATAAAAAAGTAAATATATAAAAAAAAGGGAAAAGGGACAGGGCATGCTGGAATAGCTCAGTTGGTTAGAGCGTATGGCTGTTAACCATAAGGTCGGAGGTTCAAGCCCTCCTTCTAGCGACTTTATATTTCATTTGATCTTTTAAAAATGATTTCTTGTTTTTGGTTGTACGATATAAAAGTGAGAATCATGGTACGTGACAATCTCAAGATATTTTTGTAGTTTGCGATAGTTAACAGTAGAACAAGACATTTTGTAAGTCCCACAGATGATAGGTCTGTTTGGTTTGTTATTTTTAATAATCTTAAAATATTTAGTTTGTAGTTAATGTTAATCAAATTTTAATAAAAACATACAAAATTAGTGTTTGAATAAATGTCAAATGAGATAGTCAAATTTGATAACAATTTGTTTAGTGTTTGGTTTATTATCAAATATTATAGGACAGAGATGATACAAATAGAAAAGATAGATTGAAATTAACTTGTCAAATTTTGACAACTAAAAATTTCGCTTTCAATTGATAAAAAAAATTAACATATATTAACAAAGCAAGAATGACTAACTAAATTTTAAATGTAATCCAACGTCAACTAAATACTGAAAATATGATCAAAATTTAATAAAATAAAAAATAGAAACAAACCAAACACACTTAATATCTTTTCCACGACCAATAAAAAAGGACAAACAAATGACTTCATAGCACAATCTAGAGGTTATTTGGTTGAGCATCCCAAATAGAACCACACATCCATTTCCTAATCCAAATTAATCACCTTGGAAGAGGAACAGCATCCAAACCAACCAAATTCTTAACAATTTTCAGCGAATTGTAATCAGATCCAAATTCTCCATCAGCAAGATGAGGCTTCTACCCCTCTAGCCAGTCCTGAATCAAACCATCTATTTACATACAAAGTCATCCTTCAGAATGGCTGTACAAAACACAATTAATTCATCATAATTTCATAATCCTCTAGCTGCAGCAGCATTGATGTAAATGGTGGCTTCTTCCACACTCAGCTGCTTCCCTTCTACAAGTCCCCTTCTCAAAGTGTTAGCATAGGTCGTTGATGGTGCAGATAACGGTATCTCACCAGATTTGCATCGTTTGACATCTGATGATGGACACCTGCAGAGACAAAAACAAGAAATCATGAATTCAAGAAAAGTTCTTATTTTATCCATGGGCCTGTAACCTAAGTTTCTCATAGAGGATAGCACAAAAGAATGACTTAAAACTGCAAATGAAAAGAAAAGCTATTGCTGCACAAATAATAAGCAATAAATAACAATATGAACAGAAGCAAGAAGTTATGCAGATCAAATAAAAAGGAAAAAAAGCTAGAAATATATCTCAAATCCATATATAGAGTTACCCTTCATTATTGTTCAATATGGCCAATTTTACAAGTAAACACAAATAATTTTATGTAGTAGTTTTCCAAATTATACAGAGTGGAATTAAAAGGACTAAACACCATATTGAGTATTTGAGCTTCATGCACCGACTAGTTCACTCAAAAATTTAAATTGTTGAGGAAAAAAAACAATCTATCTATATTCAATATTACCCTCACGTCTAGACTAAATTGACGTGGGCTTGACATGTACTCTAACCACTAGACATTTTAATTATTTTTCTCATAAATTATCACAATCAGATTTTGAACTCAAGATTTCTAACTCTGATACCGTATTGAGTTTAATATATTAATCAATTCACTCAAAAGTTAAAACTATCGAAGAAAGATGAGCAATCTACTTATATCTCAACACGAGTCATATCAACATACGCAAATTAGTGTGGTACATGAAGAAGCAAAGAACACACACAAAATAACTGATTGTGCATGCAAGGAAAAACTGGTGCGTTGACTTGTAAGAAGTCATATTTAACAAAGTCATGAACAGACAAACTCACGTCATAGTTAGAATTGGAAGGTCATCCTCCTCTCCAAGATAAAGTACATTTGAGTACCAGCCACCCTGCAGTAAATACATCCATCAGATATGAAAATTATCCACAATATTGTGGACACTGTCAGTAATAGAAATGATTGATTGAGAATAGCCTTGAAATTTAAGTCAACAGGACAAACGTGATAGATGAAGGTAGAAGTGACAGACGCTAAAGGAATTTTCCCTAAAAAAAGAACTGCCATGGGAAAGGTAAGTGCTGGTAACACCTTTATCGAAATGTTGCTCAAATAACAGCGGCATTTGTTAAGCAGCGATTCTCTTTGGCACAAGATTTTTTATTCTTATTTAAAGTAAGAAACAGGGGCATAATTTTTGAAGTGGCACAGCAAATCAAACCTTAATAGGCTCAAGATGAAGAGCTCTGTTCATAGAAACAAACTCTATTTCAGATAAGCCAATCAAAGGAGACTCTATTTTTCCGTCTTCACTGTTCTCCTTTACTAAAGCGTTCTCTTGCAACAACACATCATTGAACTGCTCAAGCCTGTTAGAAAAAAATAAAGGCAAACTATGATGAGATCCAGAGTGGGAGTGCCCTAACAGAAGAATCAAACCCCACAACTGAAGGATCAAAGACAAGTTGTAATTGTTGCAGCATAAGTACGTTATTTTGTGCATGCAGATGTAAGACTTTTCACTGTAGTTGATTTCAGGGTTTAGAAAAGCAACACCACCAGTGCCCCAGCAGGGGGTAGAAGATCTTCCAAAAAACAATCTATGAGGCACAATCTTCCACATGGCACCTCTTGGGGGGCTTGTGTCGTGGGATCCACGACATGGTGTACTCACACCTTCAGCCTGTGACAGATTAAACCAAAAAGATATTCATCGGAACCACAAAGTTTACCGGGAGAAAATAAGAAAGGATCATATAAGACAACAAAAGAACTAAATGCATTCCTAAAACAGAACAAACCTATTTCTCAAAGCATGGAGATCATGCAGCAAAGTACAGAAACTATAAAAGGATACTCTGCCCACAAGATGTCTCCAGTAAAGCAAAAGATAACATTTTCTAGCATGATATAAAACATTGTGCTTTCAACTTTACCTTCCCTCCTTGAATGTAGCAGAGAAACCTTGGTTTCCACATGTTTGAACCAAAGCTGGCATACCAAACATAAATTCTTGACAAAACTGATCTCCAAGAAATAGATAGATCAGATATTCGTTCAGATACCAGCACCGATGCATCATTTTGTGCTTCAGTTGACTTAGCCAATCCCCTTTCTGTTGTTCTGCAACTCGAGGCAGTCTTTGTTGCAAGATTGTCTTCACCAAGGTTTAACTTTGAGAGGCTTTCACTTACAACATCTTCCACAGCGTGAATAGCATTGACAGATGAAATACTACTGTCATCCACATCAGACTCAGAACCAGAGTAAGAGTACGGCTGTTCATCCCCAAAAGGAAAATAAAACAGAGAGAAGATTAGCCAAGGGCTCCCACTATTGGATCTATGTTTTCCTGTGTTTTGTCTCAACTATATTAATTTTCCATGAAGCAGGTCACATACATCAAACATAAGATCATTAGCAAAATAAGAACAAGGAAGAAACCATCCTGACCTGAAGGATATTTCAAGGTAAGTCATAATTTTTACTAGAGAAACTTAATTTAGCATGTAGGGTGTTAATAATAGTTCAGTTGCACAACACTGTGCACATGTTCTTGAGAGAGATCTCAGGGTGTAGCATTGTACAACATATATTCAACAGCATGTATCAGTTTTTGTAGACTGCTGACCAAGATACAAACACATAATCAGTTAAAAGTTTTGCTGGTGACAAACCATAACTGGTGATCTACACTAGAAAATCTAAAACCTTGGAACAAAAACTGACTTTCCATGTAAGAATCCTGTCAGCAAGTGGCTTATCTCTTATAAAGGGAGTGTTCCGAAGAGGCAGCAGTCCCCTGCCAACATAACTTGATCGAGAGCAAAGCAATGCACATCTCTTACATGAGATTATCATTCATGCAAATGGTCTTTGTATTTTCTGATATTTTTCTAAGAACTTACGAAGTGAGAAATTTTCAATTCTCCCCATCCACCCTTCATGCCTACCTTTTGAATTTGATCAGCTAGGAATTATAACAGTTAGGATGGACTTGGGCTAAGAAAAGAAAATCAGAAAGGAAAGTAAGGAACACCTCAATTGGCGGTGGTCTTTTCCTCAATGGCACATTTTCTGGCAGCTTACTACCTAAGACAGGCCAGCATGTCTTCAGTTCATCACGTACCTGGCCAGAATGAAAAAGAAAAAAAAGGAAACAGAATTACAGATATCCCAAATAAGACAGGTATCAGACAAAAATGGTACAGGCACACCATTACCGCTTGTATAACTCCCCATGTGGATTCAAATGGCTGCATCACTGGAGATTCAAGAGGGAGTTGATCTCCCAATAAAACTTTTGCACAAGCAAAAACTGAATTTGCTATGGACCTAAGGTTATAACCTCCTTCAAGGGCCATGACAATCCTTCCTTGAGCAAAACCTAATAGCTGCAGGTTTTATTAAGTAAACAAACAACGGAACTTAAAAGGGCACTTTTGTTTAGGTTTGACATGATGAGACAAAACGTCAATCAGCTCAATAGAAAATGCAAGAAATACACAGAAGATATTAAGTAAATGGAGGAGACTCAAATAAAAAAAACTGCCAACAGGAACTGCAGAGTATAACATGAAATAGAAATGATTGAAGTGGAAGGTATAAATGTCACTGGGAACAAACTTTGAAACCTTAATTTATTCCAGCTCATCTGAATCTTTTGGAATGTCAAGCATGACATATGATTTTCTTCGGGATAGGATGGTGTATAAGTGGTGGAAATCTAACAGAAGGTCATTTTTCTGCAACTACGTACCTTTGTCAGCAGAAGAGAATATCCATTTGGAGTGATGCAGCAACCACCGAGAGGATCACCAACAGCTACCAAAGGAAGTACAGAGCCACAGTATAAGAAAAATAAATGCAACCATAAACTTCCACCTTCAAGATACCTATTTCACCAAAAGATCTAACATCTTTGAAGCAAGATAGAAGCAATCTAAGCAGACCATGACCTCATATTGAACAGTTGATTTCTTAATGTTTCAGCAAACAACTAGGATAAATATGAGGGTTTACTCTCACTACAGAGTAGTGTATAATCCTTCCTATGGATGCAATACAATGTCAAATCTCAGAAATCACTACAGATATTCATCAGAAATAGAAAGCAGATATCATCCCTAACTTCCCAAAACAGTTCTGAGTTCTCTAAAGCAAAAAAAAAAAAAAAAAAAAAAAAACCATTTAGCTAAGGGCCATAAAAGAGAAATTTCTAATAAATCCCAACTATATACCTGCATCAAATCCAGCAGATACCAATATTATGTCAGGATCAAAAACTTCAGTGACAGGAAGCAGTACATGGTCCCATGCAGCAAGATAATCTGCATCACCACATTTTCCATGCTCCCAAGGTACATTTATGTTGTATCCTTTACCAGCTCCTTCTCCAATGAAACAGTGAGAAGCATCCCCTTCAGCAGGATAGAAACTTCCATTATCAAATCTACAAAACAAGAATTGTAGCAATGGGTAGTTGATTCTACGAGCCTAGTAACTTGGCTGCAAAAATAATATATTGAAAGTTTGAAACAAATAGCATTTTGTCACACAGCCAATTGATTTCCATAATATAAACATGCCTCATTTTTTGCCTCAGAATGCAACCAAACAAATCTCACCTTCAAAAAGAAAAATCAACAAAAATAAACATGACGAAAAACCAAAAACTCTAAAGCATTATAAGCAAGAAAATGACAATCACATTACTTTTTTGTAAGTTAAAAATGTAAAAAACCAGTGGAACTGCAGTGATATATCATATCCCAAGCCATCAGATGTCACAATAAACAGTTTAGATTTTACTATACTTCATGCATATGTTACATATTTGTCGTTTCAAAATCTTATGCACTGGTGAATCTCTGGTACCTAGACCCAATATTGGACTGTTCTAGCAATGGTCCATAACACATATGACCAGTGAAAATCTATGCAAGTACCACAGATCTAGCTTAAGCTTTTGCTTGAACTTAACCCAAGTGGTAATAGACTTGTAGGGTACTATAGGTCTTACATTGCAAAAACAATTAATTGAAATTATCTCCTCAGCAAAGCCAAGTGTGACAAATCTGATGACTAGTAATACTGTAAGGATGTGACGTGATACATTTTACGCCTAGGACCCACAGGCAAGGTGGCCCAATTGTTTTTTGCTGTTGAAATTCACACAACTGATATGGTCTAGTCCATCTGGCCCTATTACTTATATAGGTCAGAAACCAGGCCTAGACTGGACAGTCAAAAGCAAACCATAGCCCGACCTGAGCCTGCGAGCTGGGGAAATGCTTAAGTCTAGATGACAAGATTAAATCAATGTTAACGAGATTTAGTGTGGACATGCAATGAATAGCACTGAAATTGCCACAGAGCAGCAAATAGGTTTAAGCATTAAGCATTCACAATCCTTGCATTCAGTAGCAGAACCAGAATTTTTTATAGGTTCAATGCAGCAAATTCCTTTAAAATCTTTCTAGTACTATGAATTTCTATAAATTTCAAAAAGGCATTGGGCTTTTTGCAAAAGAAAATGTGGGGTCAAATGATCCTTAATCTTCCATATGCATCCGCCACTACTTGCATTGCCCAAGTTAGTGTTGGGCTAATGGCTCACTTTTGGCACATTACTTAGCAACTAGGCTTAAATATTTGGATTTTGTTATGCTGCCAAGTGACTCCAGGAGCAGAGTGCTACTTGGCAATAGATGTTCTTTGTGTGATAAAAAAAAATGGTTTGATTATATTCATATTCTAAAGAACAATAAATATATTATAGGATCAAGGTGGAGTGCTAGTATAAACAGAACAACAAAATAAAGGCAACATGACATATGTAAGTCCAAGAAGTACTGCCATTGCATTGTGAAGCCAAGGAAGCTAGTATAAATAAAACTAGAAAAACTAGCAAATCAATGTCCTGGAGTGATATCATACCTGTGAACAGAGAAGAACAACACACGAGGGTCACTATAAAACATCTTCTGTGTGCCATTTCCATGATGAACATCCCAATCAACAATCATTATCTTATTGATACCAAAGTCAGGCTGCAAAAAAAAGACAAGGAAAGTGAATGCAACTTCTCATCGAATCACACCAAAGTAGAAATTTTGTTATATTAACATAAAATTCCTAGTGAAATTTTGACTATATACCCTCTCATTTAAGAGATAATTAGCAGCAATTGCCACATTGTTGAACAGGCAGAATCCCATTGCCTCATTATGCTCTGCATGATGGCCTGGAGGTCTGACTAGAGCAATAGCAGAACTTAACTCACCGACAGCAACCTTCTCAGCTACCTATTTTCCGAGAATCAATTTTTTAGTATTTACCAAACAAATGGAACTTCAACTACAACTGAAAAACTGTTTATGTAATGCAGGTAGCATGAAGCATGAAATTACCTCGATGACAGAACCAGCTGCAAGAAAAGCGGACTCCGACGAGCACTCATTGAAGTAAATGGAGTTGAACTTCCTAGCAAGCTTGTTTCGACGGGAATCGTATTCTTTTGAGCTGATATCCCTCATCAGCCTTATATGGCTCTGGCTGTGCACAGAGGCTATATACTTGTCCTCGGCTTCCTTTGCCTTGAGAACTTTACACCTGGAAGATAATTTTGACAAACAAGGATCCCAAACCCTTCAATGCAATTTAAAATCATACATGAAAAAAGTAACAATTTTAAGCTAGGCAAAGAATTGTGTAAAATCAACAGCAGGTAAGCTTCAATGTTAATGCCTAAGCTAAATTTTACTAAATACTAACATTCATTCTCTAGTATGTACTCAATCAAGCGCACCATCATGCTAAACTGCACAAATTCCCTCAACATTTCCCTTACTCCCTCGGTCGCTCCGTCTCTAAAGAATGATGTTTTTGACTGTTTTGTCTCCAAGATAACTTTGACCATTACTTTTTGTAATTTTATATTAGTAAAAATTATAAAAATTACAATACTATAGAAGTAACTTTGAGGAAAATTTGACAAATCTATTAATATCATTTTAACATGGTCAATCTCGATACTTTTATACACTTCAAGCATATCAAAACATCATTATGTAGCGACGGAGAGAACATTTTTTTTAAGTGTACAGTTTTTATTGTGTTGAAACCTTATGACTAATGTATCACAAAAATTACCCCCTTCTATAGCAGCTGCAGTTTCAGTATTCTGCATTTTTTTTTTCTGGGACATCTCAGAGGGAAGATCAAAAATAACAAAAAAAAAAAACAACCACGAAACTTAATCGGAAACAAATAACTTGTCAGTGGTACTACCTGGCAGTGACGCCCTCCGCGTGGAGCTTACGCCAGATGGCGCGCAGCCTCTCGGGGTTCTCCGGGTGCTCCTCGCCATCCGGCGTCGCGTGCCCGCACATCCTCTCGTCGTACAGAAGCCCCACCCTCACCGCCGCTTCCGGAGGCGTCGCCGGAGCGGCCGCCGCCATCTCTCGCCGGCGATCGCGTCTCGTCGCGTGGACAGACTTCGGGAAGGGAGGGACTGAGGAGTAATAGGATGTGTTTGCTACTTTGGTCCCAACTCCCAAGGGCTTGCTTTGGTTATATTTAAGTTCGTTTGTGGGGGCGCGCTTTGGGACACTGGCCCCTGGGGCCCGGTGGTGGATGAAAATTATGTACGAAGCTAAAAAAGTTTTGAAAGATGAAAATTATGTAGGGAGCTAGGAAAGTTTTGAAAGACATTCCATGTCCCATGAATGATTCTCAACTCACCTGTATGTGGAGGCGCTGCTGGGTTTTAAAATTGTCTGGATTAGATAATATGGTATTACTATTTCATATGGCCAAATAAAATGATTAGGATCAGATAATGTACACAATAAATTGTGATTGCGAGTAGTATGGTAGATATAGTAATGGGATCATTTTTTTTTGTATAAGAAATACAATTTCTATTTTCCCGATCTCTCGTGTCTCTGGGAATCTGTATTAGTATTTGATTAGTGACATGTAATTAGTGACGAGACAAGATTAAAAATTATATAATTATTTTTAAGGCACTGTCTGATAAGATATATCTGATATTAGACTGTTTAGTTGTTTTCTTGGTTTTCTGAGTGTTCATGAGACTAGAAGTTGAAATTTGAACTATGAGGAATGTTAGGTACAATCAAACGTTTGATTTTGAGTATCAAAGAACACAAATATATTGAAACAAAATAAAGATAGCAATGGATAATGGTCTTGATATATATCAAACAGATAACAAACTAAGCCATTTCATACTAAGACATGAAATCAAACATTGTTGGGACCACTCGAGCTGATATAGAAAGTGACTCAAGTTACTTGCATTTTCTTTGTGAATTCTGAGCTAGATAATTTAGAGCTATAATTTAGATTATCACAAAGAATATTTACCATTTTCACTAGTTTTATTGGTATACCATAAAAATTTTTAGAAGAAATGATATCCTATCGAGATTTTATATTCACCAAACTTGATATATAAAATCTCTTAAAAATAGGTTAAAATTACCTATCCAAACAAACCCTTAGTTAAGCTTTTAATTGCACTTTTGGGTTTTATTTTCTCGTGTTTAAGTGAGAAGTCGGTCCTAATACAAGGAAAAATACTTGCTTCGTGCTATAAGTTCTGGCCTATTAGGAAACTAATCCGGGTTACTTTATTTCCTATTGTTTCGATCTCCTTTTCCCTCTAGTGCATTTTGAGTTTGAAAGCGATGCTACATCGGGCTACTGTAGAAAAGCGTTTTAATTGTCTCGGAACAATTATTGTCATTTTTTTAACAATAATTTATACCAACCGTTCTAACAAATAAACTTCTATTTTTTCAAGTATTCTACTTAATAGCCTTCTATCTAACATCTCTGTCACCATTTTATTTCTCACTCACTCATTAATTTACAGACTCGCATGTTATCTGATCTCACCTGTTAGTATTAATTCCGAGATAGATATGAGACACTCAATAAATGAAATATGTGGTTCACAAACCACATCTTTAAGTGTTATCATTTAGGGTCCGTTTGGTTACACGTTTTGGACCATCTCATGCATCATGAAAAATGATGGAATGAGTGGTGTGTCATAAGTTGGTTCAAAATGGGTGTTTGATTGGTATGGAATGGAATCATCGAGGATTTTGTTTGATAGGAGGGATGAGTTATCCAGGATGAGATGAAATGGTGTTTGGTTGTGTATCTAAGGTGTTATGATCACCTCCTCCTATTAGAATGGTAAAATGACCTCTTCCTTCCCTCTTTTCTCTGATTAAGCCATAGCAAACAGATTTTGTAGACTTCTTCCTCCCATGGCCAATGAAATCGAATTTGTTCTCCTGCACAATCCTTAAATCTTTCTTAGCAAGCTTCAGGAATCGAATTTGTTCTCATCTGCTCTAACTTGTTCCTCTCGCACCGTCTCCATTTCCGGCGGCACTAATAATCTCCTCTCCTCCCATCTCAAGGCACCACAACTCTAACTTCAATCCCCAAATCAACCACCATTGTTACATCTAAGCCGCAATCTTGTCACTGCCGCTTGCACCTACCCTGTGCCGTTGTCTTCTCGCCGCCATGCGCCTCTCTGTCTCTCACCTCTCCACCAGATCCACCACCACTGATGCTTTCGTTGCCGATCGCATAACCGCCAACCCCCTCGAGCCGCCGAGCAATCTCGCCGCACCGATGCTCACGCGTTCGAGCCGCCGATAAATTGATAGGAAGTCGTCTTACACGTATGTAGCTGACGAGTAGATCGATTGACATGGCAATACCCTACCATGCCGTCCATCCAGAACCTGAGGATTTCATATCCAAAAAGCTAGTCACCATATTGCAGATTTTTTTAATTCTTTTGATAGCCTTCATAATTTGTTTCTTCTTCCTATATATTACGACCTGAACCCTCTTTCTCTATCCATCTCACCAGCTACGACGGCCTTGACCTAGGCGTCCCAAGCTACTTGGTCTCGCCAGAGTTCAACCTCACCCTCCAGCCGGACTCACCCTACATAGCATCGCCTTCTCGAGGACATGGCCGCCGTCGCTGAACATCTTCACGTCAACGACGAGCTCCAGCACCCCCGAACGCCCCTCTGACACTGACCGCCGCCTAAATCTTCTTCCAATGTTGATCACCACCTCCCGCAACCGATCGCTGCCGCCCGCACCGGCCGTTGCCTCCCACAACAAATCGTTGCCTCTCGCATCGGTTGTCGCCTCTCCTGTGTCGATTGCCGCCTCCCATGCCGGCCATCACCTTCCGCACCGGCCCTCTCTCGCTCGGGAACGACGACATTGGTGACAAAGAGAAAGAGGAAGGTGAGCAGATCAAGTGCCACGTTTTTTTTGGCAGGAGGCACGAACCAAATTGGTGACAAACGAAACCATTCTTATTTTTTTGTGGTATGGACTCATCCAGCATATTAAAGAAATATTTTTTGTTTTGAGATGAGACATAATGCATGAGATGGTGTAAAAACATCAAACCCTCTCTCATGATGTATAAGATAATCTAAGACTTACAATCAATTGGACCCTTATCTCTTTGAGGAGACCTTGCCATTGGATTGGTTCGTGGGACGGCACCTACTTCGTGTGGACGGGACCTACGTGGCCTACGTGTCATACAGCCGCCGGCTGGCGCGCATGGAGTGGACTAGCATCACCTCAAGCCACAAAACAAAAGCGCACGCACCAACGGCAGCGAGCGCGCGAGCGGCTAAGGCAAATGCCACTACTCATTGCCTCGTCCTCGCCCTCGCCGGCGCCGGCGCCGGCGTCGGCTTGCTCAAGGGTTAGCTTTAGGGTTACGGCTTCAGCCGGCGCTCGCGCCCCCTCCTCCTCCTCTTCCGCCTGCGGCGGCGGCTTCCCTCCGTTCCTCCCGAAGGCTGTAGAGCGGATCCGCGACGGGCCAGCCATCCAACTCGCCAAGCGAATCGAGCAAGTGCCCGTCCAGGCAAGCAATTCTCACTTAATTTTGCCCAAATTTTGCTCCTTTTTGGAAGAGAAGTGTATACTTAGTAGTGATGTTTATTTGAACTGACCATCTCTTCAGACTGGCTTCTCAAAGAGCCCCATACTAAGCAGCTGCGTGAAGCCACTTAAGCAATGCGAGACTGATCCGGTTGTCCTTCTCCATGGCTTCGACTGGTGCGTTCATGGCGCATGTGCAAGCTTGGAATGTATTTTTTTGTGATAGAAATATTTGATTGTAATGTGTGTAATTGCGTTTGGTATGCTACATTGCTACTAGTCATGCGGTAATTTTCCTGTGTGATTAGTACCTAGCAGTCTGGGCTTTTTAAAAGTGTTAGATACAGTTCTTGTTTAGAGTGGAGATACACCTACCCGCTGCTTGAGGAGGCTGGATTGGAGGTGTGGGCTCTGGACATTCTTGGATGGGGCTTCTCTAATTTAGGTACAGCTCATTCTTTGCATTTGATTGCATTTAGTTCGGTTATGATGCTTTGTGGATTTGTATCCCATTTAATTGCTGCATTGGTTCTTAGAAACACAGCCACCATGCGATGCTGCTTCCAAGCGTGAGCATCTTTACCAGGTATGTGTGGTACATGCTAATAGCGTCAATGAGTTCACTTGGTAGTTGGTACTTGGTACACATGTGGGTGATTCTGATCGGCAACCAATGTTTCAATATGGCCACCTTATCTTAGCATGACAGATTACTTGTCATATGAATCTTCAATTCAAAACGAATCTGGTAAGTAACCTAAGGATGGCCGTCACCCAAGTCCAGGCATTACAATTTGGTAACCAGCGCTTCAATTTGGTAACCACCTTATCTTAGCATGACAGCTTACTTGTCATATGAATCTTTAATTCAGAACAAAATTGATAGGTAAGTTAAGGACTGACCTCACTGAAATCCAGGCATTGCATAGAAGGTCTTTTATATCAAAATCACTGGACCGGACTGGACTGGACTGTCTGGGGTATATGGCATCAATATGCTTTTCTTTGAGTAAACTTTTAGTCTGCTTTCAATTATTATTTTGTTCAGTTATTTGAGTGCTTACTTACCAGTTCTTATCATTCAAAAAGGTTCCTTTATTACTATTGTAAGTTACAGAATAATTTCTTTTGAAAGTAAGATATAATATAATTTTTTATGTCAGACTGATGTTGCTAGTCCATGGTCGCAATAACCTAATCCTTTAATCTTGACAATCTCTTTTTGTAGTTCTGGAGAGCATACATCAAAAGGCCTATGGTGTTAGTCGGGCCCAGCCTTGGTGCTGCTGTTGCCATTGATTTTTCAGTCAACTATCCAGAAGCGGTACACACATGTCACCTGACTTATGTCTTCACTATTTCTTAACATAAATGGATAATAGTGCAGAAAGACATTTGTTTTGCTTTGTGTAATGCATGGTTTCTTTCCTTTTGCTGTTACTGCAATTGTTATATCTTGCACTAGTCGAGAACATTGTACTGCAGAAGCTTATTTTATCTTGTTTGCCACAGGTGTCAAAATTGATCTTCATCAGTGCAAGTGTATATACTGAGTGCGCAGGAGATATGGCCAGATTGCCTAAATTTGTAGCGTATGCTGGGGTGAGTTGATCTACTAAGATGCTTTCTATTCCTTATTTTACAGTAGTTTTTTTGGTTTTGACGTTTCTTTTTTTATGTATTTTGCTGTAGCATGTTTACCTTATTTGTAATATTTTAGATCAAGGAGGAGTTATTTCTTACCTTATTAATAAGAATGAGTCGAATTCTATTCAGAATTCTAATTAATTCCAGTTTAAAATTAGATCTATATAAGAGCTAATGTCTTTGTAATTTTATATGTTTCCTCCTAAAATAATATCTTCTCTTTTATCCTTAACATCCCCACGATGCGCATGTTTTGGGGGCAGGTAGTGCCGAGAAAGATCTCTCAGTTTTGTTGACCTCTCCTTGATCATCACTCTTCTTGGTATCAGTTGTTCCCATCTATCATTTGCTGAAAATCAAACTTGTCATGCTTTGTCCGGGATTAGTTTATTGATGCTGTTTGATATCATGTCCTCTATTGTTGCTCTTCGATGTTAGTAGTATCAAGCTCCTATCCACCTTTTTGCCTTGGCCATAGCCGACGAATCTCCTTCTACTGTCCTATTCTAGATCCGATCTAATGTGGTTTCATCATTGCAATGTTTTTTAAGGAATTCTATTGGTGCATTCTTTGCGTCTGATTTGTCAGCCTATTGGTTTGACTATTTGTCATGTCAGTTTTGATTCCGCTGAAGCATTAAACTATCACAAATTGTCTTCATATGAAGGAGTTTGACCAAATATGTGGCTTGCATTCATTGTTTTTTTTTTTTTTTGGTTTGGAGCTTTTTTTTGGCTTTAAGGAGATCTGTTGAGTCATGAGTTTTTCCTTCAGTTATATCACTTTGAGCTATTCGAGTTTTGCACTATGGCAAGTGTATATGACAACTATTTTGTTCAACCAAGAAGTTAAACCCAATGTATTTAGATTTTGTTGTCTTTAGGATTTGTTTATGTTGAATTGACATATTTTGATTTTGTTTTTATTTTAGATAAGATTTCCAATCAAGGAGGAGATTGTTAGAGTTGTTTTTTATCTGATCAATAGGAGTTTGAATCAAAGAAGAGATTTTTAATATTATCTCTTACATTATTTGTAAAAGTTTGGGTTGTGCAGGAGTTATATCTTAGCTTATTAGTAAGAGTTTGAAAGAGTTTGAGTTAAATTTTAGTTAAATCCTAATTCATTTTAGTTTAGGATTAGGTCTATATAAGAACTGATATCTATGTAATTTTGTGTGATTTCTCCTAAAATAAAGACTTTTTTACTCCTAACAAGCCAACATTTGTGCTAACTGTATTTCTATTTACATAACGAAGGTACTGCTAATTCTAGGTAATCTTTAATAGTGACTTTCTGTATCTGCTTGGCATCTAACAGATCCACAGCACTATGCACATTTTGTATCTTCTGTACTTCACTGTAATTCCTTGTTGTCAGGCTTTTATATTGAAGAGTCTTCCACTACGACTGTGCGCAACACGCTTGGCCTTTAATGGAATTCCAGATGGATCATTCTTTGATTGGACGCAAGTAAGCATATGTTGATTCCCTGGCACCCATAAAACAAACAAGCATGTTCTGGTTGTTTATCATATATGCTTTCTCCATTCCTTGAAATTTATCTTTCATATCTTCACATAAAGTTGTTTTCTCCAGTTTTCTGTATTAAACTGATATTATTATGTGAATGTAACTACTTTTAACTTCTGAAAGAATAGAATCTTGCTAATGTTGAAATGTCACAAATATTTCCCAAACTTGTCATTTCTTGCTGTAATTTTTTAATCCTATTTTCAGCAGTGAATGGACATTGGCATGAGTAATTTATAGTTTCCTCAGATTGGTAGTTCCATTTTCCTGTTCCCCTGTTCTGTAATTGTTTGGGGGAAATCTGAAGACATGGAATTTGACTTTTTCTTATTTCAGATTGGCCGTCTGCATTGTCTACTTCCTTGGTGGGAAGATGCTACAGTTGATTTTATGAATAGTGGGGGTTACAATGTCCTAAATCAAATAAAGCAGGTTATTTTCTTTCCAGTTCTGCTTCATAACGATTTTTTAGCTCTGTTCATGGATGTTAATATTTGTGATAGTCTTGTCTATTACTGTTGTCTTCTTATGATCGAAACAGTTGGATAGCTTTCTGCAGGTAGTGCTGTCATTATAATGGGCTATAACCTCATGCGGCTTGTGCTGCAACAAATGCTCTTGATTTGAAAACTATTCCTCCTATACAACATCTAGATACTGACAACATTCCTTTCCTATATGTTCATAAAATTAACGTCTCCTCACACAATGACCATGCTTACTAAACGTCCCCAAAGCACTGCAACAAGTGCAATAGCTATACTAGTTATGTTGGCTCAGAGCAATCCTTGCTTCTCAGCATTGCTTCCGTTGTTGCCAATATTTTTTTCAGTCCCTTCAGCGATGATTGAAGTGGATCCTACAGTATGACCAAATTCATTGGATGACAAAATATATTACCATGAATTTTTTTATCATCTTTTTTTTTTTTTTGGAGAAAGGGAGATCTCAGTGTCATTGACGAAATGGAGATATTACAGGAATGCTCTTACAGAATCAGCCTACACCAGGCTTCATATCAGAGAATAGCATGATAGAAGATAATATCATTTGATTACACAATGCTGCAAAAGGACAACTAAACTAACAAGATTCTTCCCATCTTCATCAATGCTTCATAATACTATGTCATCCTCATTTTTCTTGTGGATTATCTTTTGCTCACCTGATGCCATTGCTGTTATTAACAAGATGATACGGTGGGTGCCACAACTTTTCTGAATCACAGGGGCACATGAGAAAATATGGTAAAGATAAATAGAATTGACACAATTCTCGATGCCCACCTCTAGTCTTTTGGGGGGTAAAATACTGATATTAAGTACTTCTGAAGACAAAGTCTTGGAAGGTGTTCTCATTCCTTTTTACCTTTTTGTTTTGTGCCAGTGGTTGTAAAGTAAACCCTTGTACTCATTCTTCGATTCCTTCTTAATGAAATGGCTAGTAGATCTCCTACTTCCACTTCGAAAAAAGTATTTCTGACGACAGTCCTACTGTGTATGCAGGTAGACCAAAGATGCCTGATTATATGGGGAGAGGATGATGGAATAATTAGCAACAAACACGCATATGTAAGTTTTATTTAGCATGTATACGTCCTTGTATTTGATCTTTTGTAATTTGCAAGGTATATGCAAACATTAGCTTTCTAATGCCATCAGTGCATAAGACATAACACACAACATATTTGAATCATGATTTTCAAGAAACCCAAAGGAGAACTAGTATCTTGTCCTCATATGTTGTAGGTTAGCATTTATATACTTCAAACTTAACATGTCGATGCTCTTGTTGTGCACTCTGCAGAGGTTGCATCACGAACTCCCAAATTCAATTCTAAGACAGATACGGCAATGCGGTCATATCCCTCATGTTGAGAAGCCCAGGGAAGTGGCAAAATATGTTCTTGATTTCCTTGAACGAGATAAAGCAGGAAAAACAGACCAGACTTCTTCTGTGCCATCAAAACTCGTGTATGTATGTTATTTACATTAAAATCTATTTTACTTGCTGAATGTATTACTCAGTTTATTCATTACTATGCCCGCATTGACATCTCGTCCATTGTCCACTATGTTACAGTAGCGCTAAGCAGATCTGTTAGGCTAGGGGGGTGAAAGGCATGTAGGTAACATGTTCCACCGTATTATCAGGTTGCTGCTCCAATTGCTTTACTCTGCGTAAATTGTAGATTACAGTACTGCGACGTTCACATCTACTCCATTGGGTGAAGTTTTTCTCATCTTCTGCATAGGGGAACAGCGATGTTGATGAACAGGTACACTCTGGTGGTGTCAAGGCCTTGCAAAAGTGACGTACAAGAATAGATCTAGAGGACAAAGCAGCAGATGTCTTCGTTGGTCAGCTATTTTTTCGACAAAAAGCTGGTCAGATTTTTACTATAGGATGCATTTATGTCTGCAGGAGTTACTAACATGCTGTGGCTTCGTGCTAGCTGATTCCATTGTGTGACTCAGTTCTCTTTGCTAGCATCAGACTATCAATAATATGATTGAATCGTTAATTTAGTATTCCTCAAAATCTTTTTATTTTAGGATGAAGTAATAGTTTTAAGACGAGGCATTAGGATGCTATTTGGCGTAGTATTTTATCTCTCTATTTTTATGGGAAAATTTCCAAAAAAAAAAATTCCACAAGTTAGTTACAGTGCCAATAACCCCCCTTAAAGTTATTTGTGACTACAAGCTTTTGTTTAGTTTAAATGGACATGATTAAAAAAATTCAAACATAATCGTTACCTACATTTGAAATCCATGTATAGTAACTATTATTTTTTTTTAATCTATTTTATTCCTCTCTTTCTCCTCCCTTCCTCCATCACTCTCTAACTCTCCCTCAACATGCCTCAAATGTTGTTGTAGATGACTGTCATCCCCAACACTATTGCAACCAGTCTTTTGTTGTTCCTAGTGGGAGGAGGGGATGAGAGATGAGAGAGGAGGAAGTCTGGAGTGAGGGGAAATAAAATAGATTAAGAAAATAGTAGTCATTGATGTGTGGGTTTCACATATCAATTATTGTTGTTTTTGAATCTTTTTAATAATTTCCATTAAATTTAACGAAGAGTGGTGTTTGGAACAAAAATGACTTATAAGGAACTATGGGGATTGATACTAACTTGTGTGGTTAGGCGGGCATGTGTATGTGTATTTGCGCGTGTGTGTGGTTCCCTTTAAGAAATGATCATTTTTTAGTAGTGTTTTACAAAATTTTGTAATGAATTCATCATGTGACTTGTGGGTCTTATTTGACCAAAGGGCTAAAATGTAAAAATATATGTGCATAGACGTGAGGCAAAAAATATATATATGCATAGTCTATTCTCCAATATATACCATACACGTATATAATTTGCCATAGGGAAAATAAAATTAAGTCTGGCCCAACTGCGGAGGACCTATTTGTAAACGCGTCCTAACTTTTTCGCTGCTCGTCAAAATAAGGTGTTCTATCATTTGAGAACCTTATGATGTGTCGAATATATTTACTATTAGGTTACAACATAAAAATCAAGAAGACCATGCAATTTCTCGGTCAAACTGATGCAGAGACTTATTCATCAATTGACTATAACTTTTGATTCTTTTAACAAAATTAGAGGTTTCATAATATTTTTGAATCCTTTAAAGATTGTTAATCTATAAAATGTATCATTATGGTATAAATGGTGCATTTGAAGGTTCGCAGCCTGCCTGAATATTTTCTAGAGGCTGAAACATAAAAATTGTTGTCACTTTTTATTTGGTATCCAAATAAGGAAAATGAATATTTTATCGTATTCTTCTCATCGATACGAACACAATGGTATATAATTTTTCTAACTAAACTTTCGTTTTTATAGTTGATAAAATTTTGGGACCCGAATAACGTCACGGATTAGACCCAACTCGGGTCCAATTGTACGAAATCTGAGTTATCTCAATTATGTTCGAATAAAATATTAAAAATATTTTAATTTAATGCATAATTTTGAAATAAAAGATAAAAGAGAACTATCTTTATTATTATCTCTTCACCTAATTAAAATAATCATATTTTGCGAATATTCTATTTTCAAAATTCAAATCTCTACAAAATCTCTTCATGGTAAGTATTTTGAATCATCTCACACCTATAAATAGAGAAGGGTCTCCATAGGTTGGACTTTCTCTTCTCGCCTTCTAGAAAAGTTTTGCCGATTAATGTCTCACAAGACCATTTCGTTTCATCTTTCTTCAAGAGTGAGTTCTTCAAACTATGGAGTCCATTGTTAATGGCGAGTTGCCCCTATTTGCATAAGCATACATCATGCATTGCATGAAGGGTCTATCCATAAGCAATGGCTCGGTATAGACGCCATCCAATTTTAAGGAAAGAGAGATGCTTGTTCATTGCTGTTCGTGCTAACCAGTTCATGAAGACGAAGAGAAGCATGGAGCAATGTTAAAGTTGAAGAGTTGTAATGTCTACTGCAAGGAGGTCCTAATCACCTGTGCAAAAAGAGCTCCAGTTTAATTGGATAATAGATTGGATGACGAAAGGTGCAAGTTGCGTCGGTCTAAATCCCTTCTTATCGTGCCACAAAATCAGATCTAAAGGAGGCGTAAGACGCGTCACTTTAGATCTATCCTAAGTTGCGGAGAATAGTGAGAATCCTACTGAATTTCAGTCTGACATATGAGTGATGTATCGATGATAATTTCTGACTTAGAAGTCCGATCTACCCAAAATTTTCATGGAGGACAGAAGACTCAAAATAAAGTATGTCCACCAAGTTTTAACTCGATCAGAGGTCATAAAGGACTTCAGAAGGTTATGGCAAATGAGTTGTGTTCTGTTGAATTCCAACCTGATGTATAGGTGATGTGTCAATGATAACTTCTGATCCAGAAGTCCGATCGACCCCAAAATTTCATAGAGGACTAAAGACTCAAGATAAAGTATTTCCACCATGTTTCGTCTCAATCAAAAGTCAGAAAGATCTTTAGAAGGTCATGACAAACGAGTCGTGTTCTGTTGAATTCCAGACTAACATGCTGATACTAAAAGATCAATAACTCTTAATCCAGTTGCCCGATTGACTCCAAATTTTTATGGAAGATAGAAGACTTCTGATGAAACTACTCCTCCAAGTTTCATTTAGTCTGAGGTCGTGAAGGTCTCCAGAAGATCATTGAAAACATGTTTTATCTTGCTGAATTATAGTCTGATGTACGAGCAATATATTGATGATAATTTTCAATCCAGAAGTCCGATTGATCTTAAATTTGGATGAGCAGTGGAAAATCTATCCAGAAGAAACTTTACAAAATTTCATGCCGATCAGAGGTCAGAAAAGCCTCCATATAGTCAGGAAAAGAGGAGCTTAGTACATTGTTCCAATGGACTGAATTATGAAAGATGCAAGACATATCACTCCAAATTCATTCTAATCATGCAAAGAGTCTATTCTAATATTATCAAAGCAACCATAAGCCATTAATAAATATCCCAATGTGCCTCCATACCATGCAATGTGTCTTTAGATGCTGATGAAGTCAAGATGCTATCATAATCTATTACCATCTATACAACATGTTATTAGGCACTGATGAAGCGAAGGTGACATCCTGTCTATGGTTGATGAAGTCAAACACTACTAATGTTGGGCATCGATGAGATAAAGACATTCATTTGTTCGTGACTGACGAGGCCAAACAATATTCAAGTCAGGCACCGACGAAGTGAAGGCTACACATATTTGTGATAACACCATAGACCGACGAGACTATAGATTTGTATAGTTGCATGTACGAGCATATGCATTGCATTCATTGAGGATAAATTTGAAGTTCGAAGATGACGACCATTGGTGCAGTTTAATCGAAGGTCTTTTGCGGATTTGATCTCCAGATGTAATTAACTGAAACTTTACGAAATCCTGGAAATCAAAAATTGCGCAATCTCTTGTATGTGAAGATGTAATTCCATAGGCGTAATGAGAATATGTAAAATCTCAAAGGGACTAGTAACTTGTAATAAAATACATTGTTTATGAATTAATAAAATAAAATATTTATTCTAAGATTATGTGTTCTTTGTATTCTTGTTATGTGTATATTTATGTATACTAGTATGTTCGCAACATAAAAATTTCACCTGAAAGAGAGTGATTTTTCTCGATGAAACAAGTAGATATGTAACAAATATTTTTCAAAGCTACCCCCACCCCACCCTCAAAACACACACAAAGACATTCTGTAGTGATTGCAAAAAGAAACGATATAAGTTTTTATATAACAATACTTTGGTCGAATTCATATAATAGTGACTAGCCTATTTGACTGAGTTTTGGCTGTGGCTTTGATTTCTATTCTATAGAAACTGGGGTCATGAAGTTTCAGCTCCTTGGAGCAAAGACGTTGGAGTTGGAGGTGTGTTTAGGGTGAAGGTTAAACTTCTTTCCTTACAATTATGATTGATTGACATATTTAATCCTCTAATATGGTATTATTTTTATAGTAAATGACATATTAAATTTGTTATGATTGTATGAGCAAACTTACACACAAGAGGTGCCGAAGAGATTTTTGTGTTGAAACCCGTTGTGGCTCCACTTAAATTTTAAAATAAGTCTAGACCTTAAGTTAAGGTGTTTGGCCAAGTAAATCTAACTCTGCCATTGGTTGCCGGCCTGACTAGACAGAGCAAGCAGGTCTAGCCGTCCATTCGAATGTAAGATTGTTAAGAACTGATTAAACGGAATACACTTGGCCGCCCATCAAATTAATCAACTACTCGAGATTACAGTGGTCGAGCCATGACGCGTCCAGATCCACCTGGGATGCAAGTGTTTGATACTAGTTTAATATGCAAGGCCAACTCTGACCAATTCTTATATATTCGGAAGTGGCACAGATCTGATGCGAAAGGAAACACCTGGAAAAGGGAATCCCGTGAGAATATTTAAGAAAAGGACTTTCTATAAGGGCCAATGGTTTCGTGATCTGCTTGTGACAATACAGTTCATAATTGAATTTCATACGTGAAAGAAACCACTTTAAATTTCTCATATCAATCCAAAAATAAGAAAATCAATCCTGTCGTAATGCTCGCATAGATTTTTTTTTATGGTAAAGAAAACTCTTCTGAAATAAAAGCATCCTTTAATTTCGCCGTTCCAACCTTGTCTTGTCACCATTGAGTGGATTCGTCCTCGGACCTTAGTACTCAACCCTTTTTAACCACATATTTTCATTTCTTTCTCTTGCTTTGGATTATTTTCTAACTAGATCATGGCTAGTCAAAACTTTTTTGTTTTTTTGTAAATGTCATTTCAAAACCATGTGTCGACGAACTACGGGCTCTGGTCAATTAAGTAAACCGCGCCTGGATCTCATTTCAATCTGCAAATAATTAAATTTATATAGTTTAAATTTTGTATTAAACATAAGTACAAGTACTCTTATGGTTTGTATTTCTTTAATTGTGGTACTTTGTTAGTCAAGATCAAGGACAAAATTGATAGAAAAGGTGTTAAAAATAAGTAAGACAAATTACATGTGCATTTTTGACAAAGTAAACGAAAAATTCTAAACAGACTCAAAATTCATGTACCAATAGTAGTGTAATTGAATTTTTTTTAGTAATAACTCAAAATAAAAAAATAATTTAAAAAATAACCCACAGTTTACCGAAATTACAAATTATTTTTTTATTTTGGATTATTTATAGAAATTATCCTAGTATAATTTGTACTAAAACTTTGTTCTTCCACTCTAAATTCATCAATAATAGTTCTTTATGATATGAAATTATAACTACTTAATTTTTTTTCAACCAATCATATTGAGATACGTCAACTAGTTTGTATAATTTTAAAATACTCGCATTCAGTGTACTTAGCATCACTCTTTACTATATTATTACTCAATTGTGCTTTCTTCTATAAATGTTTTATTCATTTGTGTAATAGCTTGGACTCATTAACCTCCGGTAAAAAAAAAAATTCTTATGAGAGTGCAAAACCCGTTCTATAGGTTAAATCATGTGGCTAACAATCAGGATCAAGTCTAATAATCTGATACGGAGAATAGCTCTATCTCGACTGTACAGCAGATCTTATAATTCTTATTTTGATATTATATCTTACAGAAACTGGTTAGCTTCATCTCGACTATACAACAGTCTTATGATTATTATTTTGATATTATATCTTATAGAAATTGGTTAGTTTCATCTCAAGTGTACATAAGGTATAAATGTAATTCTTATTTTGATATCATGTCTTATAAAAATTGGTTAGCTTCATCTCGACTATACAACAGGAGATAGAAATTGTTTAACTTCATCTCGAGTATACAACAATCTTATAATTTTTATTTGGATACTATATCTTATAGAAATTGCTTTCACCATGGTCCAGTCCACTGCAATGGCTGGTCAAACTGGCACTCTTGTCTGATTTGCATTGTTTGTTTGCATTCACTACTTCAAGGTTAAAAGCAGGAAGTTTCCTACGCTACATAACTAAAATTTAGAAATTTTTTTGAAATAATCCAATAAAAAAATTCAAAAATAGACCATTTTAGAAGAATTACAAAAATAGTTTTCAGTTGTTTACCCAGTGCAGACTTAAGTTCAAGTTTGCACTAGGCTAACAACCAAAATGTGGCATATAAAAATTGTTGACTAGATGTGCAAAACTACTGATTGCAAATACAAAACTGTTGATTGAGTGTTGACGTGATTTTTGGTTGAATACCGGGCAAAGATTTGAAATGTCATTGTGACATCGTGTGGACCCAATAATTTTCTAATTTTTTGTAGTTTTGTGATTTTTTTTAGAAAAATACTTTACCCATATTAAAAAGTTACAACACAAAAAATTATTTATATAAAATTTTATGTTATGTCTTGTGTAATTTTTGTAAAATTTTTGGATAATGTTTTAAAACTTATGTATAGAGGAAGCCTTGGAATTTCAGTGTTTTTTCAATAACCCAAAAAATAAAATATGTATATTTTAATAAAAAATTTACAACATAAAAATTATACATACTTTATTTTCTATTTTTTGATAATTTTTATACAATTTTTGTAATACTTTTCATTTTATCTATTAAACCAGAAAAATATACAATCAAAACATTCTAAAATATTTTACAAAAATTTTGACAAGATAGAAAATAAATTATAAATAATTGTTCATACTGAGCTAGGGATTTTTCTAAAAAACACAAAAATGCAAAACATTCAAAAAATCACTAAGCTCATATGACATCATAATGATATTTCAATCTTTACTCGGTTCGCAACTAAAAGTTGCGTCAGCGTTCAATCAGTAGCTTTGCACATATAATCAGCACTTTTGCATACCCAGTCAGCAATTTTTGTATGACACATTTTGCTCGCTAATCTGGTGCAGAATTGAAATTCAAGTGTGCACTGTGTAAACGATTGAAGGTTATTTTTGTAATTTTTTCATACAACGATCTGTTTTTGAAATTCTTTTTTTATTGAGTTATTTAACAAAAATTCTAAATTTTATGACTTGTAAGTAGTGGAGCACAAAGAACACAGTGGCATAGAAGTCATATACATTATACACTGTGACGCTTTATTGTTGAACACGTTGCCGTTCTGTTCCACACAATATAAATGATGCACTTAATACACCGGGCATAATATACAGTTATACACACATTCCATCACATGCCTGCACATGGGTCCCATGGACCTCTCAAATGGGCTGGGATATTGCATCCACCGTGCGCGTTATATAAATGAATGGAGAGCAAGAGAAGTCCAGAGCTACCAGCAGCAGTACTGCACTGCAGCCGGAAGCCTTCCGGCGCCGGGAAAAGATGAGCACGGTGTGCGTCACCGGAGCTGCGGGCTACATCGGCTCATATCTCGTCATGAAGCTCCTGGACAGAGGCTGCACCGTTCAGGCAACCTTAAGAAACATCGGTATGCTGTAGCTTTATGGCTAGGAATTGTTATGCATGATGCATGCATTTAGCTTTAGTTTTCGTCGTGTTCTGCCGGAAATATGTTTTATACGGAGAAGGAACAGACAAGTCACACTCGATCGTCAGAAGTATAAACCGCCATGTTTCAGTTAAACTTATCTGAACCTTTAGTTAGGATGAGTCATATGGATGACATTCTGTGTGCAGGTGATGAGGAGAAGGTTGAACTGCTGAGAGGGCTCCGAGGGGCGAAGGAGAGGCTGCGGCTCTTTGAAGCCGACATCTACGACGCGGCCACCTTCGAGCCGGCGATCAGCGGCTGCGAGTTCGTCTTTCTGCTCGCCACCCCGCTGCAGCACTACCCCGGGAACTCCATGGTAGTACATACTGTTAGAGAACGATACACATAAATAACAAGAAATAAATCAAACAATGAACACGAGACACAGATTTTAACTTGAAAAAACCTTGCGGGAAAAAACCACGGGCGTCGGCAAGCGAAAATTCATTATTTCGGGAGAGTTACAAACGCAGGGGTTATAATGAGATATCTCTCCCCATGCGGTTTATAAGAGGTATTTATAAAAGGTAGCGACTTAGAGTCCAACTCGAAAACAAATCCGTAAAGATCACTTGGCCTTTCTCTAAATTTGGATCATATACAACAAACACCACTTTGAGACAAAATCCATCTTATAATCTCTGAATTTAGATCATAAAGCAACACATACATATGCAAATTACAATTTGATCCGCTAATTTCTTTTTTCCTTTTTGAGCTTTGCTATGCATGCGAACGAATCTCTTTTATGAAATTTTTGTGTTTAGTAACCCTTTTACTTAGGTTCAAGTTCATGAAATCAGCCTTCGGTCAATCCAACACTATCCATAAAAATTTCGTAAAAATATCTGTACACAAAATTTTGAGATTTATGAACTCCAAATTCAAATAAAAATATCTGATTGAACTAAGATTCAATATAGGAGTCTTCAGTGTACCTTTGCCTTTGCCGTTTCAAATGCACTTGTTTCACAACATTAGTTTTTTTCTATTGTTCTTCCAAAATCTGTTTTTCACTACCAATTAGGCGCCTGCAATTCTCATTTTATATGTATCTAATCTCTGTTATTAACAAGCGCTGCCATGTATCATTGGTGTGTGGGTGAAAATCAGGAAATTTTTTTACAAATAATCTAATAAAAAAATAATTTTAAAAATAACCCAAAACTTTTTAAAACTACAAAAATGATGTTCAATGCCACGACTGTTTTCAGTCATGATCCATGACTCGCGATTGAAATCTACACTGTTTAAATTTAACTAAAATATCCCGAATATTTTTGAGATTGGGATTTGAACTCTGGATCTCTTAGGTGAGAATTGAGTCTTCTAACTAATTAGACTACATTAAATTGTGATTTCTATTATAAATAAAACATAGTATATAAGTATATGCATGTGTATATATGTATATATCCGGTGGTGACAAGTTCAGTTGCAGCTCCAACATCACGATCCTTGTGTTGCTCTTGCCGTTGTTGTTGTTTCGGCTCATGGCTTACACTACACAAACAAGATCAACACAAAACAATATTAACAAACACTAATAAATTACAATGTAGTGTATAAATAGCTATGTTATAATTTATTAGTGTTTGTTAATATTGTTTTGTATTAATCTTGTTTGTGTAATATAAACCATGAGCCGAAACAACAATAACGGCAGGAGCAACACAAGGAGCGTGAAGTTGGAACTGCAACTGAACCTGTCATCGTCGGATCTATATATACATGCATATACTTATATACTATGTTTTATTTATAATAGAAATCACAACAAGTTGTAATCTAGTTGGTTAGGAGACGCAACTCTCACCTGAGAGATCAGAGTTTGAATCCTGGTCTTAGAAATATTCGGGATATTTTAGTTCAATTTAAATGGTGCGGATTTCAGTCGCGAGTCTGAATCATGACTGAAAGCACGCATGACACGGTTCTGGACCAGCAGTACATATGAGTCGTAGTATGTCTTTAGTCGCGGATTGGACTCGCGATTGAACATTATTTTTACAATTTTAAAAAAATTTAGGTTATTTTTGAAATTATTTTTTTATTGAGTTATTTGTAAATTCGAAAATCAGAAGTTGCCTGCGATGTAACTGAGGAGTCAAGTAGGATGTAGGTTAGTATTTATAAAAAATTTAAGAAGAAACTTTCCGAATAATAATGCATTGTTGTTGCGTGAATTCACAGTACAAGGACACCACTGAGGCAATTGAGGACGCGACGCGCATCATTCTGCAGCAGTGCGAGCGTGCAAAGACGGTGAGGCGTGTAATTCACACGGCTTCGGTCACGGCGTCTTCGCCATTGAAAGAGGACTCCACTGGGTTTAAGGAGTTCATCAATGAATCATGCTGGAGTCCTCTCAACATCTCCTATGCTTACAGCAACCCTCACTTGGATGTAAGTATTAATTTTATTTAGGAGGCCACTACACTGCAGTATACTATACATTTAGTAAACAACAGCGCAGGTGCCGTCCGTCCAATTCATTTAAATCTAACGGTTCGCCCCCTGCCTCCCCACTAGATTACTTTTTATACAACCATTAAATCTTTTGAAACACAAGGTTTGTTTTAGTGTGATAGTGTGCATGCACGTCTATTACACGGGCACCAGGGTTCAACCTATTAAAACTATGTTTATTTCAATTATTTTTATTGAAACCTGAACTAAGTTTTACGAGTTTATTTTAAAATTTTTTTTAGATTTTGTATGTATTTGACAACACTCATATCTATCATATTTATCTATCATGAAATATGAGTATATATGACAAAATTTGAATGAATTTCATGCATTTTTGTCAAAAATTCACTCAAAGTTTTGTGTTTTTCCCAAGAATCAAACCAAATTTCATATATTTATGTATAAACCTGTGTAATTTCAATGATTTTTGTTAAAATGCGACTAAGTTTTGCAAGTTTATCTTGAAACTTTTCTAAGTTTTATATGTATTTGATAACACTCGTGCCAATCATGTTTATCTATTGTGAAATACAAATATATATGATGAAACCTGTGTGAATTTCATGCATTTTCATAAAAAAAATTTACTTAAATTTTATGTGTTCTTTGTAAGAATCGAAAAAAGAATTTGTATTGAATTCTGTATAGGTTTCAATAATTTTTGTTAAAACTCAACGAGATTCATAAGTTTATTTTAAAACTTTTCTAGATTTTTTATATATTTGACAGCACCCGTGCCAACTATGTTTGTCTATAATAAAATATGAATATATGTGTTGTAACCTACATGAGTTTCATACATCATCAAAAATTCATTCAAGTTTCTTGTGTTGGTTGCAAGATTCAAAGCAAGTTGCTTTGATTTGTGTTGAAACACAGTAAGTTTCAATGATATTTTGTTGAAATCCGATCAGGTTTCGTGGATCTATCTTAAAAAGTTTATAGCTTTCATATGTATTTGGCAATAGAAGCAGATTTTATGGACTTATGATGATATTCTTGTAGGTTTCAATTACATAATTTTTATTGAAAATCTGATCACATTTTGTAGGTGTATTTTGAAACTTTTCTAGATTTCATATGTACTTAGTAATACTTGTATCAGTTATATTTATCTATTGTGAAACACGAGTATATGTATCAAAATATACATGAGTTTTATGTATTTTTATCAAATTCTACTCAAATTTTTGTTGTGTTTTTTGCAAAAAAATTGAAGTAGATTTTATAGATTTGTGATAATACATATGTATATTTTGATATTTTTTTGTAGAAACCTAACATGTATTGTAGGTTTACTTTGAAACTTTTCTAGGTTCATATATACTTAACAATACTCGTGTCAGTTATGTTTATCTATTGTGAAACATGTATGAGTTGTATATATCTTCAGCAAAATCTGCTCATGCTTATTGTGTTTTTTGCAAATATTAAAGTATATTTTGTAGATTTGTGATAGCACCTATGTAGATTTTGATTTTTTTTGTTGAAATTCGATTAGGTTTCGTACATCTAACTTAAAACATGTACTTGACAATTAAAGTGTTCTGATGATACCCATACATGTTTTAAAGTTTTTGTTGAAACCCAACTAAATTTAGTTTGTTTATCTCGAAACTTTTTTAGATTTTATATGTATTTGACAACACTTATAACAATTATATCTATCTATCGTAAAACACGAATATATGTGATAAAACATAATTTTCGTTTGTTCTTTTTGCGAGAACCAAAGCAAATTTTGTAGTTTTGTGACGAAACCTATGTGCATTTCAGATAACACTTATGATTTTTAGTTGTTAGTTCATATATATATATATATATATATATTAGCTCACTCAAGTCACTTTAGGTATTATATGAAATTTTAAACATTAATTAAATGTATTGACTCACTAGTAATTTGGGATCCCATTTATTAGACTTTTCTCGAAAGAAGTCCTAATATTATTTTTTCTAAAAAAAATATTATAGAATTAGAAAAAAAATATTATAGAAGGATAGAAGTTAACATGACTCATGCAATATGAAAATATGTTGATTTTTTCTATTAAATTGTATTAAATAAAAAAATAAAAAAAATTAAGTGGTGCATACTGGTCTTGATCCTACAGTCCTTGCATTGTTAGTGGAGTGAATCTTTAGAATATTCTAACACTTATGAGTTGTGCCATCAAAATGAGGTTGAACAGTATACCGGTGCTTAGCATTTTTATATAATTTAAGCTAGATAATTAGAGTCAGAGCTTATGAGAATACCTAATCTATACGTCCGTACAAATTGGGTGAGATTTAATCTAAATTTGTTTGGATATGTGCAAAGTGCAAGCCGAGCCCCCGATGGGTTGTTGAAAAGTTGCGTGGATTCAAATTAGGTGGGATCTATCCAAACTCTTTTTTATGGACACTAAACCTAATCTAGTTTGATATAATTCTAATTATAAAATATAACTGACTCGAAATATAGGTAATGTGAATTTGATCTAATTTGATTTTTAGGTTTCAAATTCAAGATCTAATCTGAATGAATTTGCCGACCCAATTTGACTAGCCCTGTTAAAATGTGAGTCGGTAGTCCTTCGTAACCACCAAGCTATGTTACAACAATCAAATGAATTAACCATGAAATCACAATGTCCTTCACAGATTAAGTTATCAAATACAAGTTCATGTGCAGTAATCTGTGATTAAATGTTGCCCTGCTAATCTGCAGGCCTACGTATGTTCCAAATCCCTCTCGGAGAGGGAGCTACTCAAGTACAATGACGGCGAAACCAGATCGTTCGAGGTTGTCACCTTGGCGTGCGGCCTCGTCGGAGGGCACACCATGCAGCCTCATCTCTCCAGTACCCTCCACGTCATCGTGTCTCCTCTCACCGGCGTCGAGCTGTACCACAACTCCCTCAAGTTCTTGCAGGCCTTGCTGGGCTCCGTGCCGCTGCTGCACGTGGAGGACGCCTGCGAGGCGCACGTCTTCTGCATGGAGCAGCCGTCCATCGCCGGCCGGTTCCTCTGCGCCGCCGGGTACCCCAACATGCAGGACTTCCTAGATCGCTTTGCCAAGAAGTACCCTGAGCTGAAGCTACTGAACAAAGAGTTAGTAGTTTCTTTTGGTATCATGCATGTTTCTTTATTGGAAAAATTTGTTAGGGTCATAATAGCCAATATGAGATTATTCGCATTCTAAAACTTCAGTATTGCTGTACTACACCATGTAGTTTGCAAATGTTTTCAAAATAACACTACCATATGCAGAAATCCGTATTCTATTAAAAACTTATTCTCGCGATCTACATCTAAAAGAATGATGTACCTCTTAGGATACACGCAATCAATCTTTTTCAACTTTACCTATCCAGAATTTTTTGTACGGATAACCCAAAGTTAAAAAACAAATTTAAAAATAACGTGTAATAAAAAAAATTGCAAAAATGACCTAAGTCGCCATCTCAGATGGCGACTTATGGCATTTGGCCTTCAGTCGCCATCCTAGTATGACGACTGATGGGCTCTCCGTTTGCCTTTTTCGATAAGTCGCCTTGCGGGATGACGACTGAAGTCATTTTTGTAATTGTTTTTTATTACACGTTATTTTTAAATTTGTTTTTTAACTCTGGGTTATCCGTACAAAAAATTCACCTATCCATATATGTAAACATACCAAGATTGATTATATAAAAAATTGATATTATTAGATTTGTCGTTAAAATATTTTTATAATTTTATTAATATATAATTATAGAATTAGTGATCAAAATCACATTTTTTTAGACCATTAAAAGTTTAGAATATCATTCTTTTAGAGATGGAGATAATATTAGACAAGGAAATGGTCGATTCCACCAATGTGTGATGCTTCTATAACAAAAGGCGCTTGTCTGCATAGGTCAGTGTTATTTTGCAATTATATGCAAATTTTGTTGTTCCATACAGCAATATTGGAGTTGTGGAATGTCAATTCTCATATCAGCTGTCTTTCCGATGTCACTTACCCCAATTTTTTGTGTATTTATTTCTTGTGCCATTAGTTGTGTAGTAGCTAACCTGCAGCTATGGTGAATGATGTTGTTAGGGTGGCAGAAGAGGGGGTAAGAATACAGTGTGATACAAACAAGCTTGTGGATTTGGGATTCAGGTACAAGTATGGAGTAGAAGAAATACTGGATGACACTGTTGAATGTGCAAAGAGAATGGGAGTGCTCTGAAGTGTGATCTGATGTATGTTGGGATTTGTTCGGCTACGAATGTGCGTATAATATTTTGTTGCATCCTTATTTGCTTTTATATATATATATATATTCTTGTATCCTCGGAAAGTGAGGGACATTACTTGGTCAAGAAAATCTCGCAAGTCAAAACAAAAGAAAATTTAGGGTCTGATTGATTTATTATTTTTGATAATCTTGTCAAAATTTAATTATGATGATTAAATTTTGATAAAAATGAAGGTGCTTGATTTGTAGTCAATGTTAATTAAATTTTGATAAATATATAAAATGTTAGTGTTTGGATGTATGTCAAATAAGATGGTTAAAATTTGATAACAATTTTAGTTAGTGTTTGGTTTGTTATCAAAGATGATGGTCAATATGACACATTCGAAAACAATTCACTTAAAAGTATAATTCAAAACTTTTAGTCTAAAAGAAAACAAGACAAACCCAAAAAGAACAAAAATTCAGTGTTAGATTTAAAGAAATTCTTATAGTTGAAAAAAAAGACCCGCAGGATAGGATGGAGGCAGTACAAATGCCAAAAGTGAAACTGGAATTGACATGTCAAATTTTGACAACAAAAAATTTCGCTCTCAATTGACAAAAAAAATCAACACACATTATTAAGACAAGAAAAACTAATTAAACTTTAACTGCAATCCAAACTACAACCTAATATTGAAAACATGACCAAACTTTGATAAGATAAGATACAGAAGCAATCTAAACACACCCTTACACTCCTTTGGTTTGGTGATGTCTTGGTGTCAGTACTTTTTTTACACAAATTTGACACTATATATGACGAGTTTATATATTTTTATGTTCTGAACAATTATGAAAAAAAAAATTAGAAGATATGGAGGAATACATATTATAAAATCAATAAAATTTTATGAGCAAAAATGATAATATGTAGGAGAAACAAAAAGACAAGCGACCGGTATATATATATATATATATATATATATATATATATATATATATATATATATATATATATATATATTAGTTTGAGTTTTTTTATTTCTCTTACATATGATTATGTTTTCTCATGAAATTTTGTGAGACACCATAATGTGTCTTCCTCAATGTTATCTAATTTTTTTTAAAAAAATTTAGAACTTGGACATATAGTAACTTATTGTGTATAGTATTTACTAATTGTAATATAAATTAATTACTAATTTCCTAGTTTTGCTAAGAATTCAATTCATAATTTTTTTTTACAATTTAACATGCATATTCTCTATAATTAGATCAGCAACTATTACTTTAGATCCCACTCTCTTAAGAATTATCATGTTTCTCTCCTCAATATTCTGAGTAACAAACACCCAACTATAATGTACTAGAGTGAGTATCACTTGACAGTGACTAATATGAGGGATGAGTGCAACAATGGTGGTGGAAAAGAAATCAAACTAGTGGTATGAGTTGGAAAGACGGTGGTAGGACAAAAAAAAATAATTTTTCTTAAATTCAAACACTGAGTAGGTTTTTTTTAGAAAAAAAAACACAAAATCAAAGTTGTGCACGTTGGACACCTTCTATTATTTGCATTAGATATTTGTTCCAGTAAGTTATCAACTTATTCTATAGCAGAGCACAGGATGGTGTCATAGATCGGTGTGCTGTGCCGCCTCCGCCACACGTTGTGACCGGCTGCCACAGTTCAACCAGTCCGAGTGACACCGCACGGTTCATCTCTCAAGGACTCCACCTGACCTTGACCTGAATATTGGGCCTGCGGTAACAAATTTGCACGGCCGATGGATCAATACCTGGGCCGGAAGCTCCTCGGTCTGCCAGGCCGTCCGGCCCGTTAACCTTCCCCACTCCCACTTTAGTCCGCGAGATTTCGGCTGTGCGTGGACCGTGGCAAGGCCGCTGCTGCTGGGCTGCACGCTGCGGGTTCAAACTCCAAAATTACAATTGAAAAGATCGCGACAGTACTTTTACTGATCGGCCTGCACTCATATGTTTAAGAAACATTGATGTGGCATTTGGACCGGAGATTTTGCATCACTTGTAAATAGAATTCGTTATTTAACTCATATCTAAAATACACCCCACTAAAACCCCACCCAAATTTTATCGATCGGCCTCCCAAGAACAACGTTGTGTTGTCTGTTTCTGGATGAAAATATATTCTCCATTGTTTAGGACATGTCTGACCTTAAACTTAAGAGTTTCAAAAACTCATGTCCACTAGTTTAAACTTTTAGTGAAAAAATACTTTAACTTATTGAATAAACTCTAAAATCGGATTTTTAATCTTGAGGATCATATTACGTGATAATCCACTACTCTACCTTTATATAAGAGGAGGAACATGTTGATATGAAATAGAGCGGAGAATTCTTATATCAGTCCTAATGAAAAATTTTGATTATGATTCAAGATTTTAAACCCATAAATTGAAAATCGCGGCTAGAATGGCAAACACGTCGCTCAACCAACAAAAATTGTGAGTGCTTTTGATGATGCCACCCGGACAAGCCCTGAGCCGTCATGATTAGCAGCGGACAGACGCCCTGCTGCACTGCACGGTCGTTGATGACACATGTATGATTGCTCGCCTGCATGGCTTTCAGGCTTTTACTACGTGCCCAAAATATAGCCTTGCCCGGTACACGCATACTGATTGTGCTGCCCACCGTGGGACACCGTCCATGTGCATCTGCACGGAAACACCTTGAAAAGGAGTTTTAGATGCATACATTAATCAAGTCGGATGCGTGTCCAACCACGCCGACCTTATAGGTAACGTTCCTACGAAATGGCCATTCGTGAAGTTTTGACCAAGCTTGGTTTTACTGTCCGAAACCGGCTAGTTCTCGCGGGTCACAGGCTTCACTGGTCCACATCAGTATGACCAGTAGCGGCCAATATTTAAGGTTGTTGGATCTATTTTAAATAAAGTTAGCTCAAATATTTTGAGATAATTGTGTGAAAATAAAATAAATCTTAAATTATACCTTAAAATTTTTAACATATAATATCATAGTGTTTAAAATTACTTTTAACTCGATATGAACTATAAAGACTTTTGTGAGTGTATGGATGGATTATAGTTGGAGGTGGGCTAGTAAAGAGACTAAGTTGTTGGCCATATCTAGGCAACAAATTTAATTTTTTTCTGACTCATTATTTGAATACAATTAAAAGAGGAAGAAAAGATGGAAGACAGAGGTGATAAGAAGATAGTATGAAATTACTGGTGACTTATTGATATCTTATTTCCTATGGAAGAGATGATTTCTTTAGAAGGAACAGAGGAAAAATATGAGCAAACTTAGAATCAATGAGAAAAAAATATGATATTGAAACATTAGACTGACTATTCGCTTATATTTTTAACTCATTCACACACTAACATATATACATATAAGATATAATTATAAATACTAGTTTAACAGATCTAAAATACTAAAAGTTTCAAACTAATGAAATTGGGGACCCTATGTGAGACCCCATCTTGCACATAACGAGGGCTGGACTTAATTTTAAAGTATGTGTATAGTGGTGAGCAGATATGATTGAGGAAATAAAAAACACTTGAGGTATAAAAAGAAGATTTGATTTAAAGATAACGAGAAGTGTACGTAAGTAAGATAAATAAAAACTAATACTTACCTATTAGCAAAACTCAAAAGGAATAGCTAACCGGAACATACAGAAACCAATATCTTATCTGGGCCCCGAAATTCCCGGGAAACCGAACCCTAGTTTTGACAGAAGAGTTGATGCACCACATGACCTACCAGAACATCCAAGAATACATTTGGACCCACCACATCTTATGCTTCAAACCATGAGAAATATCTCTTGAAAGAGTTCTCATACCATCTCCGACCCACTAACACACAGGACGGTTCATTATCAACAGAGACCCCTAAATGAGAGCGACACCTGAACTGTTCGATCAAGGCAACAGACGGTTCAGATCAGCGCAAACACAGGCATAGGTATTCACCATGCAATTTGTATCCCCTATCTGGTACCCTGGGCAAGTTGGAATCCCAAGTTGTGGAGGCATAGTACAGTGTAAGTGTGTAACAATGTAAGCCACCAGCAAGAACAAAGAACCTAATGACACAACCTATGCTGGCATTGTTCCAACAACATTCCCATTTCAACTAATCTTGATCTAATTAAGCTACTGGTTTCCCTGGATGTACAAGAAAGGATCAAGCATATAAATTATTACAGGCAAAAAAGGAAGGAGAAGAGTCCTTGCAAGAAAGAGACGGCCATCCTACCAAATTACAGAACATGCAGTAGAGTCAAAGTGACACAAAAAAAAGTGCCCACCCATGCACCCCATTGATAATTGACACTATCGCAACAGACATGCCCTAGTGGGTTTTTGGATGGGATGACACCTTCGGATGGACTACATTAGGCCAACTCACATTTGGTTTGGTGCTAGATCACAATACTCCTAAAACAGCCTCTTACTGAAATGATTCCTTCTTGTCAGTAAATAGGAGTACATGCTGTTGTGTCTAGGATAGAAGTTCAGGCAAATGCCAAGATTGAGAGCAGGATGACAAGAAAGGCAGCCAGCTTAGCCCCTGGAAGCAAGTCCGCTGCCGCAGCGTCCATGCTGTTTGTGCCTGTAGGCCCGAGGCCACTCAACGTGCCAGTGCCTGTTCCAGTTCCAGTTCCAGTGCTAGTGCCGGTGCCGGTGCCGGTGCCGGTGCTTGTTCCTGTGCCAGTGCCGGGTGTGAAAGTACTCGGTGTGGCCCCTGGTGTGCCTCCAATGGTTGGGGTGGTTGGTGTTCCTGCAGAACTGTATAAAGGAAGGAAAACATTATTAGCATTATTACAATTTTAATTTACGAATAATGTCACAGCAGTGAGTGCTAAATCAAGGAAACTGTTATGCTCCTTCAAATTACGTACATCACTCAGAGACGAGTGTCAGTTCAAGGTGAATTCCTAAACAAACGAACAGACAATTTTCTAGTTTTTATAAGATGCAAAAGACACTAAAATGAAGCTTTTGTAATCCTGAACTGGATTGCCAAAGTCAAAGTTATGCTGCTGTGTGCTACTTGAAAAAATGTAGATAACTCATTCTTAGATGCCACAACATATGCAAGCATCTCAAAACTAATGCAGTATATGCTCATCGTTCCATCAGATATGCCTGCCTTTTGTTAACAAACAACCACCATCTTATGAAACTATTGCGCTATTGGGTACTAATGCAAAGTTGGAAAGGTTAAATATTTGGAAAAAGGATGTCGTCAACTTATTGTAGGGATGAAGAATGGTTGCTCTGACCTGTGAAAGGTGGTGTTTGCTTCATCTAGAGAATGTGTGTTTCTCATTTCAAAAACAACCAGAAAAACCACGGAAGCTAACTTGAAGGCAAAGACAGAATTGGTATCGTATTGTGTGACAGTGGCAGGCTTAGCTCACAGGTAATTTTCAAAGCAACGACGTAAGGGAGACTGTTTACATGCAGATAACAAACATGTATCACAAGTGAGCAGAATTCACTGGCTTATAAAGGTACCAGATCAACTTGGACAAACAGAACAATGCCTCTTTTAGGGCTAGTGTAGGACTATCATACTATTCAAGGCAGTTAATTACCAATTTCATTTCAGGTAGCAAAAATGAAACAAATGGAAGATCAATCTTGAAACGACTGGCTGCTATAGCTAGCCCTCAGTAAGTACTTCATGATACGTATTTAATACAGGTGAAGAGATCTATTTAATACAGGTGAAGAGATCCATAATATACCTTGCACTTGATGGGAAAGAGCAGCTAGAAATGCCTGAAAGGAAGCACGAACGTAAAAGAATATATGAGAAACCACTAGACCTCCAATAATTAAACAAAGTAAGAAAACCACACAGATTACATTCTTCCCCACTCTAGAATTCAGAAGGGTAAATAGCACTAGAGACCCCGTCTACCATCACATTTTGTACAATCAAACCCTTCTATTCCAAATTGAAACATTTAGGTGTTCAAATAGGAGCAATTAAGCCCTTATGTCCATTTCTGTATTAATTATGTTAAAATAAAAATCACTGTGGGTCCCACATGTTGGTCTTCATGGACTGGTTTAAGATGTCGATGAGACTAAATTAATGGAGACATGAACAAAGGAGCCTAATTACTGATATTCAAATAATAGAGACTTATCTGCTCCAACTTCAATTTCAAGTAGAGGAGTCTGGTTGTACAAAGTGTGATAGTAGAGAAATCTTTAGTGCTATTTTCCCAATTTAGAATTTTGTATGTTGTCAATTACTCTCTTAACATCCTAAGAATATAAGGGCTTTGCACTTCCCATTTTTTGCTAGATTTGTTAAAAACCATTACAGCCAGTAAAAGCTGAAAAGGTACAATCTTTGTTACAAAAAAATGACATGGATATTTCAGGCATCAAAAGAACATACACATCTTCATTCCACTGCCATAAACACATATTGCCACCACAAAAAACAATCTATCAATGAAGTACTTTCTCTGCAAAGGTCCTAATTAACATATAAAAGGCAAAAAGAACTCTATAGTAGTACCCCCACCCCCCCAAATTAGAAAACCTACAAGAATTTTGAAACTTTTGAGTTTTTGACATTTTGAAAAAAAAAATCCAAATAAACTTTCTGAAAACCAAAAAAAAATTGAAGCTTTTATCTTTTCTTTACATTGTTTTCTAATCCTACAATAGATGCATCAAAGTACACACTTACAACCAAATGCAAGGGGTTTGGTGGCAAGCAGTAATTAACTAATTCTTAAGTTAGAATCCATTCATCCAGAGGTAAAGTGGTGGATATATCATGTATGGGCCATTACTTGGGTCACTGGAGGTGAGGGTGGCGGTGCCAGTGAAGTCGCATGTGCCTCCGGTGGCCTTGGTCTTCTGGTAGTAGCTGTTGGCAGCCCAGGAGCAGTGCGCAAGCACCGTGTTGGGGTTGTAGCAGGCTCCATTCTGGAGGATGGAGACGCAGTCTGCCCCTGCTCCACAGGCATAGTCTATGGTCTTCTGCAGGGCGTTCTGGTTCTGATCTGACTTGCACACGCACCAATCTGCCAAAGAACACAGCAAAAAGATTAGAACAAAATTAAGCAAAAGGCATTTTCTTTTATGTCTATTTCTTGGTGTGCGTGACAAGAAATGTGAAAACGATGGATCAGGAATCTGACAAAAGCAAGAAGAGAAAGTGAAGTTTGCGCAAAAAGAAAGGAGAACGGCAACTTTTTCTTCAGCAATATGATAACAGAATTTTTTGGACAAGTTCAGATGCATGTAACATGTTGTTTACAAAGAGAAAAAAATGGAATTTTTTTTTTTTGGGAATTCCACTTGGGAAATGAGGAGAAATCACTGCTGAAAGTGGGAAGAAGAAATCTACTTGCCTTTTTTGGTGAGTTCTTCAACAAATTTGTTAACAATGGAACAAAATCAAGAACGTAGGTGGGGGAAATAGGAAGGGTGTAACCATCATCAGGTAGAAGAATGAAGAAAAGGTGTATCAAAGTTCCACATTTCTCCTAAAAACTGAAAAAAGAAAAAAGATCTTATTTTCTTTCTACAACTGAATCAAGATGCATGCCCCCAGCAATTCATAGATGAAACCAAGCAAAGCATCATATGAAAAAAGATGCCTATCAGCCTATACAACAAAAAAACACCCTTAAAGAAATGCAAAATATGGGGAAATTAAGCACTTCAAAGGGGAAAACAGAGTCTTTGCACTTTGCAGTTATCATCATCTAACTTATGAAACCTCCGTATAAAAAAAAATAAAGAAAGGTTTTTTTAAAGAAAAAAAAAAGACTGAAGCTGACCTGAAACAACAAAGGTGGAGGACAAGAGGAGCACCAGCACCACCACCAGGGTCTCCATGAGCCGGCACTGAAGCAGACCAAATCAAGAAACACAACACACACAAGAGATGAAGAGAGCTCAAACTAAAAAGGCTTGCAAGATGGGCAAGAAGAAGCAAGCAAGCACTCAGATTCTTGAGAGGCCGTGTGTTCAAAGGTGGTTTTGGTTTCTAAGCAGAAAGGCTGCTGTGACTTCAGAGGTAGAACAGTGTGGGTGTGTGTGTGCGCGAGTGATGTGTGTGCCCATGAATTGACCTGCCACGGCCACCACCTACAGATTTTAACCTTTTTTTTTTTTTCTCTTCTTTTCATCAACGGTTACACCCTCTTGGAGACTGAGCCACTGAGCCACCCACCACCTTTGCTTTGCTTTTGTTTCTTGCCTTCTGTTCTTTTTTTTTTCTTGCCACAGAAAACACATTTTTGCTGTGGTTATTTTGTTTTTCTTCTTGCTTTTTATACATGGAACTTCACAAAAGTTTTCGAATTTAGGTTATGGGCCAGCATCCTCTTAAGTACTAGTTTCTTTTCGGGAGTAATTTGCATGAGACTAATACGTGGTATCATCTTTTTTTTTTTTTTGCTCAGAGATTCAAGTTTCGTTTGAAATATAAAAATTTAGTAAAAATTTTAAGAAAATGGTAAAATATATTCTCATTAAATGTTTATTTTTCATATAAAATTTATGTAGAATTTTTGTGTTTCAAACACACCCTTACTCATGCTTTGAAACTTGACATGGGAGATATGTGTAATTTTTATTTCATGTTGTTGCCATATCTCCTTGCCTTTTTTTTTGTTAGTTATAATGGGTCTGTGGGTGAATTAAATAGAAATCACAAATACCCCGCATCATTTTACAAATCAAATACATGCTCTTTGCAAAAAAGTTGTAGCTATATATGAGGCCCTGCACAATTCATTTTTTCAAGCTCCTTCAACTCGTCTAACCTTATTTAATGGTTTATTTCTGATTCAGTGGGTGGCCCATAAATTTATTTGAGTAATTTAATGAACTACGTTAACAAATTATCAAAATTTACAAAGCATTAAAGTATTTTCATGTGCATTTAATATTTTGGAGATGCATTTTAATGCCTTCAATATTTGTGCTTTTTACTCATTAAATGTCTCGGATAGGCCCTAAATCCAACTAGTCAAGCAATCAGATCAATGAGATAATATGATTGAGAAGTTTAATGTAAGAGGAGAAAACAAGTGCGATAATTAATGTACTTGGTTGATGTACACATCACACTAAAATTGCCTAATTGGGTTGCTACAGACTGATTAGGTCGACAACAGCTAAATGACCATGACTATGAAAACAAAATATGGGTGCAAGTTGATATCTTAATGAGATATCAATATCATATTTACTGCACAAATTACCACAAAATGAAAATATCATCTCCACTTGAGACTATCAATGAGTCAAGTTTGAGAAAATTAGATTGTGTTAGTTCAACTTATTTTAAAAATTGAAAGAGTTCAACTATTCAAGTTGAGTAGTATTGGAGGTAGAGGTAAGAAATTGACTCATTCTTAGCTCTCGAACTAGTTTGGGCCAATATCAAACTAAATACAGACAAAAACAAATTTTAGATCAACTTGTAATTTATAACTATAAAAGTTAAAATATTAACTTGTAGTCATATTTAGGACTACATGAGACTACTATGGAAGTGGAGATGATAATTTTTCAAATAAAGTTAAGATCCTAATTTATTTCTATCTACTAAATTTGAACACACACACACACACACACACACACACACACACATATATATATATATATATATATATATATATATATATATATATATATATATATATGTTAGAACCGAGCAAGTTGGTATAAGTTTAAACTCTACTTGTTTTTCGTCCGAATTAAAAAAGGTGTAGAAACTCAACTCATATTTTAGTCCATCTGAGCAAAAACCAAACCAAACTCTAGTGTCCCACGAGCCTTCGGCTTTTTCATGCTGCCCTATCTTCACGAAAAGTGGATATGTTTGGTAGATAGCTAATTTTTACTAAATCAAATCTTGACAGTGCTAATACAGTTTGACTCTTGTTTGTTCCACGACCAATATTTGACAAACTAATTAGATTTAACCAATATTTGTCTACTTTTCTTGACCATGTATGGTTAAATATATAGTAAATGATTTGTTGACCACATTTTTACTATGAAATTTGGCTCTAGTCACAATAAGAGTCGGCTACAAACTAAATATATATTTAAATCAATTTTTTTGGCTATACCATATAATTAGTAGTGATCATGTATTAACTTGATTAATTTATATAGTCAACCAGCTCTTTAAAAAAATTACATTTTAGTAGAACATTAACTTGTGAAAGTGCACCCGGGGTCCTAGCCAGGGTACATTAATTTTTTTTTGGTAGGTTTATTGGTGGGCCCCACAGAACCAGGGCCAAGCAGACACAGACAAAAATAATCCATGGCTGTCTTGGTCCCCCTTGCATTACCAGATCCGAACCTCTTCTACATACTACAGTACGTGGGGGTAAAAAGTTGCAAACTCCACATATTTTCACTTTGTGCCATGGACCATGGCATTGTCAAAATTGTAAGGTGCAGTCACAATGACACGTAACTACATGACCATGCACTGTCACTGTGACGGTCATAGTGATAAAAATTAAATAAGAAACCTTTTATCAGAAATGACAGTATGAACATATTTAGAGTTCTTCGGTCTAAGATAATGGTTGGTCCGGATTAATCGTCTCACGAAATGCCACAGTGATCTAAACTGCTCAAACTAATTATACTTTTATTCTCCGTGGGAAACTTTCTATAAAAGGTTTGTCCAATCGTATGATTATAGCCTTGCCTTGGGTTGTTGATGTCAGCAACTTTCAAAATTAGATCTTCGTAAAAACTACTCTCTCTCTTTTTTTTTTTTTCTGCCAGCCATGTTTTAATCTTGTGCACAACATGCAAGGAAAACGGTGCAAGTTAGACGGTAGTGATTAATAGTTCAAGGTGGAATAATTGATGAAGGAATGAAAATATTTTATCTCAAAATTGTAGAACTTCACTTGGTAGGAGATGCTTTTTTGTTAAAAAAAACTATTTATAAAAAAACTGAGAGACTAATGTAATTGGAAGCTTGTACTGTTGCAGCCTTAGTTGGAAATGACGGAGTGTGATCTATCCGTGGCCTTTTGACCGAGATTAGATTCTTCCTGCGAGCTTTGATTGGTTGGTGGATGCGGTGTTTGTGGGCTATGGGAATATATGCTGTTAGGAGCCGCATTATTGTGGCTTATGCATGTTCCACGGTCGAGAGAACTCTTGCTACATTTTTATATATTTTCTTTCTTTCTTTCATGATGGAACATGGAAAAAAAGTACAGTATCTCCTTAGTTACATCTTTTGTTTAAAAAGAACTAGGTGGGGCCTGCACATTTTCACATGTATTGAGTAAATAGTTTATAGTTTCGATCGATGATTCGTTATGATTATTGAGATTATAAAATTAAAATAATTTTATTGGTATAAATGGATTGTCAATCAGATTTATATATAAGAAGATATCACCGTATTATATTTTGAGATATATAAGTCTGGTTGATAATATTGTTATGTTGATTTGATCGTTTTTGATTTGTAATTTTCTTGGTTTGTATGGATTGTCAGTCGGAGTTATAGATCAAAATATATCAATTGTGAAAAAATTCGAAAGTTAAATTGTACTCAATTAAATTATATTGAGACTGTCTGTGGTTTGGATAGTAATTGTCCAGTAACTTTCTGTGGTTTTTATGGCTACCGATCTTGACCATGTCTTATATTGATACGATCAGTTTTGAACTAAACAGTCATGACTAGGTCTTGTACTAATCCATCTTATGCTTTGAAGTTGAAGTGCATACTCATATAGTTTAGGAGATAATTAGGGTAAAGTGTGAGTTTCAGAGATAAAAATTGTGTACTAGTTCATCAGACACAAATGAATCTGTCTGGACACAACTTATCTGATATGACTGGACAAAGTCCGATGTTACCGGACAATGTTCGGTTAGTACAAAAATTTAATCGTGGTAGTAAAAATTTTGGTCACACCATTAAAAGAAGTGATCGAATCGATAAAACATAAACTTGGTCATCACAGTGAAAATATTGGTCGTACCAGTAAAAGAACTGATCAAATTAGTAAAATAGACACTTGGTCATGACAGTAAAAAATTTTAGTCTTACTAGTAAAAAAACTGATCGTTTCAGTAAAGTTAAAACTTGGACATATTAGTCCAAAACCTGGTCATAATCGCTCAATTCAAAACTGATCGTATCAGTAGAAAACATGTGAGTATGAGTTTCAGAGATAAAACTTGTGTATCAGTTCACTAGAGACAAATGAATTTGTCTGTGCACAATTTGTCTGACATGACTGGACAAAGTCCGATGTTACCGGACATTGTTCGACTAGTACACAAACTTGGTCACTAGTAAACATAGATGATATTTACTTGATTCGCCTTATTAATCTGTACATTTTCCCCATGCTTTTGCACATATAAGTCATTTACCTCGGCATATGCCTAGATTATTCCAGATTTGTCGCCAAATGGAGCGGATTATTTGTTTTGCAATTTTTATCGCAGGTCGGCGACGATTGGATGGATTTTTGGCTAACGGATGTGCTTCATAGACTCATTCCGACTCTCGATCGATTCCTGATGGAAGTGCGTGTTCCCGCGGTCGTGTAGGAACCAACCGCGCTGAAATCAGAGTCTCTGGGGCCTGGAATCCCAAAACCCTAGCCACCAGGTCCATTCTGCAATTTCTGAAAAATCCAGGGACCTAAGTGTAAAAATGCCAATTTCGGCTTTATCTCCTGCCGCCGACCACCAGAGGAAGCTGAGCCTGCTTCTTTGTACTTTACCTTCTCCTTCTCTCTTTGCCCCCAATTTCCTCACCTCCGTCCACCACGCCAGCGGTCACCAGGCCGTAGACCGTCGGCGGACTTCTTCTCTGCCTTCCCCACGGTTTTTCCACACCTCTGTCCATCTCTGGCCCAAAACTGACTTCCCCTTCCTCCTTTCTTCTTCCTGCCTTGTCTTCAATTGTCCTCTCCTCTTTCTCCAGATATGGTGCTCTCTCCTCATAGCCAGCCGCCATCTAACTCCAAAAGCCCCCAAATCCACCTTCTCTCCACGCCACTCCCGCAGCGTCAAATCCCGCCGGATCTACCCGATCCCGCCTCCACACCACCTAGCATCTGAGCCGCCGCCGTTCTCCACTTCTCGAATTTCCCCGCGCCATCTCCACCGGAGCCGCCGCCTCGCCTGCGCCCGATCTGGGCACCCCAAGCTGCGCCGCCACCGGATCTCTACAGCTCCCTCTCCCGACGCCGTTTGCCTCCTCTCCACGGATCCCGCGCCGATTCATTCCGGCGCTGCACCGCCGGGCAGATCTAGCCGGATTGGCCGCCGATCGACGCTACACAGCCGCAGCACCGCCTTACGCCAGATCCTGCCGGATCTGGCCGATCCCGAGTCGTGGCCTCCCTCCTCACCATCTTCCTCGGCGAGCACCGTCTTCCCCGCGCCACCACTTCCTACAGCATCGCTGGCGCACCACCACAAATCCATCGCCGGATCTGCCATCTCCGACCTTCGCCGTGCACCAACTCCACGGGCGCCTTCTTCCTCTGCTGTGGAGTCGACATCTTCTTCGCCGTGAAGCTCCACTTCGATGTCTTCCTCGACACGGCTGCAGCTCCCTCGACCACGGCCATCTCCTTCAACCAGCAACTCCAGCGGCTGCAATTACTGGTTCAATCCTTCTCACCTTCTTTGTTCTTGAATTCTGATGAACTGATGAAGAGGAACAATGCATGTATGAGATGATGAATGTGTGTAAAGAACCAAATTGAATTTTTATTGTTCCCCATCCAACTGCACTTCTATTTCTTCAGGTTGATTAGAACTTTCTGCATTGCTATGTATTATATTGGCTGAATGCTTGCTGGAGGTTGAACTGAATTAATAGTGATAGACTGAAATTGTTCTTGATTAGTTTCCATCTTATGCTTGATTTGCAATGTTCTGAATGTCTTAGTTCAGAGTCCTGTGCGATGACTTGTATTGATCGATAACCTGACTGCACTGATTTCTGAGTGATATTTGTTTAATTCTTTGCCTCCAACTAATTGTGATTGTCGAAATCTATCTTTGGTGAGTCAACCTTATTGATGTGCAAATCCCTATCTGTGTCACTCTAGTGAAGGTTAGTTGCAAATTGCTACTGTTTAGCTACTGCTATTGCCTTCCGTGTCTTTGGTATCTTAGTATTTTGAAGCTGACATCAATATTTGAGACTTTGGGTTTTTGTGCATGCTGATTGTGGGGTTGTTTCTCTAGATTCTTTTATGTATGGTCAAGAGGAGTTGCGGATGGCTGGTGTTTGTTTTGTTCTTGCTGTTCATTGATACTCGTTGTAGAGTGTAATCGTTAATAGTAGTCCGCTCTTCCACTCATGCGAGATTACTACTCGACTACTACTCTTCTACCTGTACTCACGAATCATAGGTTCATAACGAACACTAGTTGCTTGTCGAGGCGACCTACTCTTTCTCTCTTCGCATTTCTTCTCTTTCGTCTAATTTATTTTCACTTGTGACCGATTTAGTCTAGTTCCTCATGTTTTGCTTCTCTAGTCCCTGTGGAAAGAACGACTGAATACTCTCCTACTGCATCGTCCTCGTTCTATTGCGAGACGGTCTAGGCCAGTATCAATAGACTTGGTCACTAGGAAAAATTTGGTCACACAATAAAAATCTTGCTCACTAGTAAACATAGACTTGGTGGTCAAAGTGAAAATATTGGTTGCACTAGTAAAAGAGCTAATCGAATCAGTAAAGCAAATCTTGGTCGTACCGGTAAAAGATCATTTTCGTAAAGTCAAAACTGGTCGTATCAGTACAAGACCTGGTCATGGTCACTCAGTTCAAAATTGGTTGTATCAGTTAAAGACATGTGAGTGTGAGTTTCAGAGATTAAAATTGCGCATTAGTTCATCAAAGACAAATAAATCTGTCTGGGCACAACTTGTTTGATATGGTCCGGTTTTGACTGGTCATATCAATAGAAGGTTTGTTCATCGTCATCTAATCATTGGTCATTTGTTTTTTTGTGTCTCATGGAATTAGTGGTTTTGTTATTGTGTTGGTCTTTTTTGTCTCTGGTCGATAGGTTTTGAACAAATTAGTAGATTTGTTTCTATGTTATTAGTATTTGGTTTCGGTTGAAACAGTAAATTGCTTGTGTGTTGGCAGTAATTTTCTGGCCTGATCCTCGAGGTTCACTGGTCATTTTTTGTGTCTGGGCAAATCAGTGGTTTTTATGTTGGTTGCATTCTGTGTGTTTTGGTCGAATCGGTAGATTTGTATTTGTAGTGGTCGTGCTTGGATTTGGTTGAATCAGCAGATTTATGTCTGTGTTGTTAATACTTGTTTTTGGTCGAAACAGTAAATTGCTTTTGTGTTGGCCGTAATTTTTCTGATGTTGGTCGCATTTTTTGGTTTTAGTCGAATCAGTACATTTGCTTTTGTATTGGTCGTGCTTGGTTTTAGTCGAATCAGTAGATTTGTTTGTGTTGTCAGTAATTGTTTTTGGTCGAAACAATAAATTGCTTTTGTGTTGGCAATAATTTTTTTTGTGTGTTGGCAGTAATTTTTTGGCCTAATCCTCGAGGTTCAGTAGTCGAATTAGTTGTTTTGTTTTTTATGTTGGTTGCATTATGTGTTTTTGGTCGAATCAGTGGATTGTTTTATTGTTGTTAGTACTTGTTTTTGACGAAACGGTACATTGATTTTGTGCTGGGAGTAATTTTCTGGTGTAATCTTTAAGGTCCACTGGTCGTTTCTTTGTGACTGGTCAAATGAGTGGTTTTGTTTTTATGTTGGTCACTGTTTTTGTTTTTTATTGGTTGCATTATGTGTTTTTGGTCGAATCAATAGATTTGTCTTTGTATTGATCGTGTTTGGACTTGGTTGAATCAATAAATTTGTTTCTATATTGTTAGTATTTATTTTTGGTCGAAGCAGTAAATTGTTTTTGTGTTCGCATTAATTTTTCTTTTGTGTAAGCAGCAATTTTTTGGCGTGATCCTAAAGGTTCACTGGCGTTTTTTTGTGTGTGGCAAACAAGTGGTTCTTATGTTGGTTATATTTTTTCTTTGGTCAAATTAGTTGTTTTGTTTTTATGTTGTTCGCATTATGTGTTTTTGGTCGAATCATTTGCCTATGTGTTAGTCATGCTTGGTTTGTGGGTGGTCCACTGGTTGTTTTTTTTGTCTGGTGGAATCAGTGGTTTTTTTTTTTGTGTTTGGTCGAATCAGTTCTCTGTTCGAATCAGCGATCTCTGGTCGAATTAGCGATTGCTGGTCGCACCGACATAACCTGGTCGAATTAGCGCTCGTTTGTTATGTCGAGCCAACAGTAATATGTTGGTCGTTTCTTCTGGCTGGGCGTATCACTGCTTTTGTTTTTTATGTTGGTTGCATTATGTGTTTTTAGTCGAATCAATCGATTTGTCTTTGTATTGGTCGTGCTTAGACTTGGTCGAATCAATAAATTTGTTTCTGTGTTGTTAGTATTTGTTTTTTGGTTGAAGGAGTAAATTATTTTTGTGTTCGCATTAATTTTCCTTTTGTGTAAGCAGCAATTTTCTGGCGTGATCCTCAAGGTTCACTGGTCATTTTTTTGTGTGTGGCGAACAAGTCGTTCTTATGTTGGTTATATTTTTCTTTGGTCAAATTAGTTGTTTTGTTTTTATATTGTTCGCATTATGTGTTTTTGGTCGAATCATGTGCCTATGTGTTAGTTGTGCTTGGTTTTTATCGATGGTCCACTGGTTGGTTTTTTTGTCTGGTGGAATCAGTGGTTTTTTTTGTGTTTGGTCGAATTAGTTCTCTGTTCGAATCAGTGATCTCTGGTCGAATCAGCGATCGCTGGTCGCACCGACACAACCTGGTCGAATCAGCGCTCGTTTGTTATGTCGAGCCAACAGTAACCCTGACAGTAGAATCCAGCAAAGCAGCCCCAACCACCAGATGAAACGAATGCGCTGATCGAACGGCCACGAACAAAGGGACGACGTGGCTTACCATGGAGGCAACGTTCAAACAATAAGGCGGGTAGTAGGTTCCACGCGGTTGACCCAGATGAAGCAAAAACACCGATTCAATGGCCGAAACGCGGCGACGACGTGGAAAAACGTGGGATGAATTTTCAAATTGTGCTGATTGAGATTGTATATCTATCATATGATGTGATTCTACAATATGTATCTATCGGATATTTGAATGTGAAGACGGTTGATTTGATTGTTTAAATTGAAAGATGTAATATGTATATAAGTATTGGATAAAAAATGGGAGTTGTGCGGTGAAAATTTATCTTTATTATTTTCTCGTCAAAGATCTGATGGTTGAGAAGATCTTGAACTACTACTTGATGTGGAGAGTTGAGTTAGGTGTATTTTTTATATGTAAATATTAACTCCATATTACCATAAAAATATCACTAGCAGTAAAAATAATATATGAAATATATACCTACATATCATTGAGATAGCCAGTGGTATTTTCTTAAATCAAACTTTTATAATATTTTACTTAAAAGAACTTTTATAATATTATAGAAGTAAATCTTTTGTTATATATCTCCAATTCGAATTGCTTAGTGCTCAGACCTGCCATGGCGTACTTGGCTTTATTTATGCACTTCAGTTAATAGATGACACAAGGAATGAATGATCACACACAAATCTACATTCTATCATAATCATCTGGTTTATTAGTTGGCACTGATATACCATCAATATAAATAGCAGCAAAGAAGATCCCAAAATATTACTAAGAAGTATATATATGTCTTTGTAGCGTTTAATGCACTTGGGTGTATTTTACTAGGAGTATGTCGCGGTGGGGCGGCCGGAGGCAAAGAAAAGGGCGAGGTTCTATAAAAGATGCACCTAACACGTACAACTAAATAATTTTAGTTAGGTAGGCAGAGAAAAAAAAAATATTACGAGGAAACACCAAAATTCTTATTAGACGCATGGCTATCATTTGTACGAGACTTTCGATCATTTGTTGTTAAGGAAAGCAACATGTGTTGTTTGAACTCAATGAATTGTCCCATTGAAAATCAACATTAAAAATGAAGATGGAAGAAATTTATATATTTTTGTTGAGATAATTATGCACCCTAATTTCTCGTCATCTCCATTCAAATTCCAGTTTGAAGGTATGTTTGACGGAGAAAACCGACAAATCAACCACCTCCGGGGCCATGGCCATGAATGACACTTCATCAGCCTCACCGTCCTACCTACGTAAATTCTATTTACTAGTGTAATTTAGCTATTACAGTGTGTCTTTGTCTGGATGAGAGCACCAATTCCATAGTAATTCATTGTTGGAGAAATTTTTTTTTTATAAGATCAATCTGTGCATATGTTATATTTTTTTCTTATCTTATATATATCATTTGTTATTTTAGATATAGTTCTTCTAAAATTTATCTAACCCCACTTTAATATTTTTGGTGGTGGTGGTAGGGTGATGAGATGTGGAAGCGTTGCCGGTAGTGGGCGGTGGTAGTGGGCGGGGGTGATCGGTGGAGGAGAAAGAAAGGAAGAATCGGGGAGGAGGGCTGATAGGTGGCATCAACGGTGTACTCGTCAAATGCCTTCATTTCATCCTGACCGTCGACGCCAAGGACGGTTAGGAGCGGTGGCTTGTAAGGTGGGGAGAAGGAGGAAGATGGAGAGAAGAGGGGAGAAAATGTGAGATTTTGTCTAATTTTAAATATATAGCGTAGATGATATAGTTTTTTTTTTAAAATAACATATATCTGCAATCTTGCTAGCTCTTACTTTATTTGGTGTCACTAAACTTTTTTTAAATAATATATTTTAAAAAATAATTACAAAAAGAACATTTAGTGTTGAGAATTTTCAAAACTAGTTGCCTGTCTCCACTATGATTGACGACACCAGCTATTTTTGTAGTCAGTCGCCAGTACATTTGGCAACAGAGGGTAGTCATCAGTATGTGTGGTGATAGTCTCATATATTCTGTTTAAACTAATAAAAATAATTTTTTTGTAGGGATAACGTTTTGCAAATTAGTGGAAGAAAAAGAAAAATTAAAAGATAACCAAAATTTAAACAAATCCAGTACCCATATCTAATTTTTCTATTTTTTATGATGCAATTTTTCTCTTAACTTTTTACTTAATCAATCGCATAAGGATTTGTTCTTAAATCTTTATACTTAATTAGGGTTTCGACATGCAATCATTGGAACTGTAATCCTAACTCTAGCTGTTGATCGCCCTATGAAAATCCTAACAAAAAGATCACATTTCTTATATTTATCATATTTACATGATTTTTTCATCTATTTTACCCTATGTTTGTGCACATTTTAGTCATATATCTCGTCTATACATAGGGCATTCCAAATTTGTCGTCAAATCAACTAGATTACTTGTAAATTTTTTTATTGCAGGTCGACGCGATTTGAGTGGATTTTGACTAATGAAACGTACTGCATTGACTAAATTTGACATTTGGTTGATTCCGGACAGAAGTACATTTTTCTACAGACGCGTAGGAATTGATCATGTGAAATCAGAGTCTCCGAGGTCTCAGAATCCCAACACCTAACAGCCGAGAGCCTTCCTGTAAATTTCTAAAATCATAAACACCTCTTTGCAAAACAGCCAAGACACAGAAAAACCAAAAACTTAAGTGGGAGAATCTAATTGCAATTTCTTTAAAATTTGAGGGTCTTTTTGAAAAAATGGCCAAGCCACGGGCCGCTAGATTCAGTCGAGCCTGGCGTTTTGTTTTGTTTCCTTGTTCCTCTCTCTCAAATCCTCCTCACCTCCCTCTACCACGCCGGCGACGCGCAGTCCGTACGCCACTGGCGGCCAACTCCTCCACTGCCTCACCGCTCTCAAGCCACCTCTCCTCCCTCTTTTCTGACGCCTCCCACGTGCCCGAGCCACCAGATCTGCCGACGCCCCTTTCTCTCTCTCACTGCCTAGATCCAAGCTGCCACGGCCGCATCGCCACTCTTGCACGCTATTGTGGCCGCCATCCCCCACCGATGTGCCCGCATCGCCACGGCACCGCTCCGCCCTAGCCCTCAGATCCAAGCTGCCACCGTCACCTCTCTCATCTCCGGCTCCACCAAGCGCCACCACTCTCAAATCAGGCACCGCCCTCCTCCCTCTCCAACATCGGTGACGGTGACGTCCCTAGCGGCTCGCGTGACGACGCCTCCTTTGTCAACGACCACGGCCTCTCTCCTTTGATACTTCGTGGCCGATCAGCGAAGATTGTCTTCTCCAAGCCGCCGTTGCAGCATCACCCAAGTCGAAGTCCCCTTCTTCGACCTCATCGACAGCAACAACTTCCACCTCTTCTCCAGCAACTACTCTGGTAACTTCTTCACCTCAATGCCGACCACGGCCACGATCCTCTCCCTCCGCACCGACAATTCTTCAGTGATCAAATTCCTCCCTCCTCCTCATTCCCACCCCCCAATTTGTTTCCTGTGATGATTGTAAAGAAATGACTTAATTATGAGATGAACAACCGAAATTTTAAATGCTTTATTGTTCAATTGCATTTCAATATTTCAGTGTTGCTGTACTTAGCAATGGAGCTCCCCTGTGAATGAACCGTTTTTTTTTTCTTTTAAGTTTGTTTGATCTGTGTTGATGCCTTTTTTGTTTTCTTGCTGCGATGCAATTTGGAAGTGTTCAAGTAAACTAAGTAATCTTTTAGTTCAGTTCTGTGTTGACTCTCTATGAGATTTCTGTGTGGATGAAGAGGTTGAACTGTTGTTCTGTTGTTTTGAAGCACTGAGTGATTAATCTGTTCTTGTGATCTTGTTAACCTTGATGTTGTTCTGCTGCAATTGCAAATCTGCTCTATGATTAGGTTTTCATGCTGAGTTGCTTGTAGTCTAGCTGAGTTGAATTGGTTAGAGAGAGCTTAAATCTTGGATTCGAATATCAAAATTTATAATTTCAGTTGCTTTGGGAATTAGTTGTGTGCTGCCTATTTGTCTTGATAAGCTCCAATACCAGGCCTAGTTGTACTGAGACTTGGAGGCAAATTCCTGTTGCTGGTTGCTGTGCTCTGAGAAATTGTAAATTACGGTACCTGTTGCTTTGTTGTCAGAGTCATGGGTTATAATTTTGGAATTTGAGTCCAGCCATTGATCTGGTGGTTAATTAACCTATTCAGCAATTTGATTCTTGCTTTGCCCTCATTGCCTGCTGATTGAGAGATTCATTTCTTCATTTTGCTAGTGGCATTGAGGTTTTCGTTTGCTCAGTTTTTGTGTTGCATTTTGTCATTAAATCGAGCTCCTGGTACCATTGAGAGGAATAAAATCTGAAGAAGCGTTGTTTCGATTACCATGTTTGTCCACCACTTGTCTGGGGATACGATTGCAGAATGAATTATGCTAGTCCCGTTTCAGTGGGTTAGGCACGTTGAGACGAACCGACTTCTCCCCCAGAGTTTTTGATTTTCTAATTCGATCCTCATTAGGCACATTTCCCTCCGATTTAGTCCCTTCGAAAAGAATGACATACTCACTTACTATCGCCACCTTGTCCATTTGCGAGATCACGTCTTAGTTGGTATCAATTTTTGAGTCGCAGCTTAATTCATATGCATGTAGTTAAATTGAGATATATTATTAAAAACGAGGAGATTATATTTTTTAGTGAATAACACTCAAACAAATTAACGATAGAAAACATTTGGAAGGGCCAACGACAGTCAAGGTTCGAACCCAATTGTGGTTTTTTAATTATAGTACGATTAGTCTTACTATGGGAACTAATCTTTCATTCTCTGTTAGTTGGTCCGAGGCCAAACACCATTCGGCCTCATAGTAAGGATCGACCTCGTTAAGATCCAGCTTCTTCAGGAGACCGAACATCCTGCAGCGAGTATTTATTTCTTCCATGAACTTTTTATGCGACTTAGCTCTCTCGAACATCTCATTATCGATCCACTGAACGAAGTCGCACTTGCGCTCGTAATTCTAAGGAACAAAAGTGATAATCAATAAGTTAAATACTATTCAAGAAAATGGTAAACATAGTAGAGCACTCACATATCTATTCTTTGGAAACTTTAAATCTGTGCAGCCATAGTACATTGCCAGAGTGTTCGTTCATCGGTGGACCTATGTTGGAAGCATGGTTTGTTACAGTGACAGTGGTGGTGATTGATATGTTTCTTTGGGTTTTCCTTTGGACGATGAATCAGATGAAGCCATAAAGTGGAGATAAAGAGGAAATAGCTTAGAATTTCTAATGCAGAAGTAGATAGGGTAAGTGCACAACCGGGTAGATAAAACACTTCATATTTATAGACCAGAGTGACGGACATATCAAACGAATTCGATGTGAGTTTCATTCTGGAGCAAATATGTCAAATTGGGTAGGCTTTTCTAACCGAGAGCTAAAAAGTTGAAAAAATAGACGCGACAACTCGGGTAGGCTTTTTTGATGGAAAGCTGAAAAGTTGGAAAAGTAAACTTGACAACTTGGGTAGGCTTTTATATGATGAAAAGCTGAAAAGTTAGACTTGACTACTCGGGTAGGCTTTTATGACGGAAAGCTGAAAAATTGGAAAAGTAGATATGAGAAATAAAGGGAAAACCAGCGAAAATCTAACTAACGATCATACATATTAAATTCCAATATTTGATTCATGCAAAAGGCAAGGAAGGTAAAATGTGACCACTAGCTAGTTACTATAACTCAATCTAATGGCGGCGTCTCCTTGCGCCAGGAGGCTGCGGTGGACGCTGGCGACGACCAGATGGAGACCATTGAGTTAGCGGGGCAGTAGGTCATTTGCTGGGAGCACACAGTGGTGGGACTTGTCTTTGATGTTTGTTCTGGCCTTGAGGTGAAGGCGGTGGACTCTGCGTCGGTTGTGTAGGTGGAGGTGGTGGAGTCGTATATGTCGGATCTTGGCCGCTCGGTGCATTCTCACCAAAGATGGCTGCATACCATCCCTCAAAATCAGTGTAATCTCCTAGACCGTGACTAGGATCAGTACCGCTCTAATGCTGTGGTATCCATGACAGCCAAGTGCTAAAGCAGGTGGGGTCATGCGTCATGGATGGTCCTGGTCGATGAGCGAACTGAGTTGCCATCATTAAGTCTTGTTGAGACATCCCTTCATCGGCCGCCATACTCTCAGCAATTGAGTGATCATGTTGTTGTCGTGCCGCCAAAATATCCTCATCTGAGGAGCTAGATCCCCCATCTAGCGCCGCAGCTGTAGTACTAAATGCTCTGGGAATATCCTAAGGGTCAAGGACATCAACTCCTCTGCGGCATCCTATCTCCTTTATGTGGCGCTTCGACGTCTCACACATTATGTTGAGTACGGTAGTGAGCTCGTGCCTCGCCACTTGCAGTCTCTAAGTGGAGACAGTTGAGGATTGCTCGAGCCGAACGGTTGTTCTCTCGAAAATCGTCAGCCTACAACATTTGCAAAACAAAATTAGCTAAAAATCTATCTATGTGTGAAAAAAGGCACTTCAAGTCATTTTACTAACCGCGTGATGTAGCTTAGCAACAGCGTCAACATCATATGTGCGCTTTGTAGTAGGGGCCTGCATTGTGTGCTTTTCTATGGGAGCGGTATGAACAAGTTTCGTGCGTGTCCTTGGTATGTATCACTCCAAGTACTCAGCCCACGAAAGTGGATTGAATGGATGTGCCTCAAGTACGACGTCCTGCTCCACGTTGTTCGTCCATGCATCAATCCATGTCAGTTGGCGATTGGACCATCCGTTAGAAGCGTTGCCCTTCCTACTTTTCCAGTTGCACACAATTCATCAAAATTTGTACACAACATATTAGAAACAAATGAAGAAATTAATTTGAGATTAGATAACGTACTCGTGCACGTTTCGGGCAAGCGGTGGCACCGGTAGTAGAGGTACGTCCTGGTGGAGACTGAATTGACACATCACTCTCCACGGGGTGTACAGCTCCACTATAAAAGAAAAAACTAATCAACATCGAGTAAGCCAGAACCTGTGGTCCCTGTTGCAGAGTGTGGACAGCCTATAAGTAGCGACCTAATGTATGTAGTCCTGGGTCCACCACCATATGACATCAATGTCACCATAGATGATCAAATTGACGGTGAAGTCTGCATAACATCTTATAACTTGGTAGTGCGCCCACACATGCGACTGTAGAGTCCACCATAGGCCCATTGTCAACCTATCAATGTCGTCATGCCATTGGGCGGGAGGAGGATATGAGGTGAAGTCAACTCGAGGCCTACTGATGCTGAACAATTGATATGATTACAACTGTAGAAGCATAGGGCAGCCTATGAAGCACAAATTGTAGGATCGACACCGTGATGGGTCACAAAAACCACGATATGTAGTGCACAAAACAGCCGAACCCTGACTGATCGCTGCCACCTGCTCATGATCGGCCACCTCGGCAATCCTCTGTGCAAGCAGAAGAAACTATGGTCCACGGTGTCCCCGTGCGTCAACATGAACAACACCCATCCAAATAAGAAGAGTAAATATGCTTTTAGATGCCTCCTCATATTCCAATCCGATCCATCATTCGAACATACCTTGAACTGATAGAGCCAAGTTAGGGGCACTTCGACAGAATGGTTGAACTTAGCGTACAGTGCCCCGTCCAATCCATGCACCATGGCACCATAGAATTGCTGCAGGAGTGTTTGGCACCATACTACACGCTGCATGTCAGGGGGGATGTATACCTCACCAACAATCGGCAATCCTAAGAGCATGGATACATCCTGTAGCGTGATGGTCATCTGCTGAATGAGAGGTGGAAGGTGTGGGTCTTTGGCCTCCATTTGTCAACTAACGCAGTGGTAAATTAACAGTAAAAAACAAAACCATCGATTAGCAGCCTTGACCATCTTGGCTAGGGGAAGCAAACTGGCATGTCTGAGAATGGGAATGAACTGGCAGTGCATCTGCCAGTACCTCTTAGGGCCACGCAAGCGAAGAACATCAAGTACCTCTGCTCTGGCTAGCCTGCACGACCAATGCTGCTGATCGATATCATGATCAAGTAGCTCCCACCGCTCGTTGTTGACAGCCATAACTGCTTGCAATTCGCAAACCAATTTAACATTAACATTAAATAGGAATAATTCCAATACAACATCAAAATGAATATAATATACAACAATAATGATAATAATATGCGAAGTTAACAATACATAAGTAATACAGAGTTATTACATATTTTTGTAGCATAACATTGTAGCATAAAAATACATAATTCCAATACAACATCATACGAAGTTATTACAAAACAAAAATACATATGTAATACAGAGTTATGCATTACTACTAGAGCCACTGGAGCATTGTCTTCTTGTATGTCCCTGTTGGTGACATGTACTACATTTACATAGTTCGCCATGGTTATGTTAGTCCATGTCGTTTTGAATCTAGCGTGAGTTGCGTCGTCTAGGTTGTGTGCATTCCAACTGTTTGTTCGGAATCCAAGTGATCTCTCTGTCTATTATTTCTTTGTAGTCACTGAATATTCCAAAAGTGTTGAAGCTGTTGTCTCCACCTTGCCATGTTTGTACTAAATGCTACAAACTAAAGTAAGGGAAAACGTATTCACCTGCATCTTTAAAACACTAGACGCATGCTGCAATAACATGCGAGCAAGGTTTGTGAAGAAGTTGCAAGTGCAGTGAGCTACCCCATCTACCATAGTGCACTGATGCATCTTCTGCGATCTTATGTGAGTGCCCACATGTTTTTGTCGTATCCGCACCTCATACTTTTTTTGTTGAATGCTCATCATTGTCACAATATGGGACTAAGCTTTTTTGATTTTCTCGTCCATATATCTTTGAATGACCTCCAGATATTGTACATTTGGGTTCATGACTGACTGAATTTTTGGAGGCAATTTGTTGTTGAAATAACGAACCATACGGTAGAAAGTCATCTTCCCTATCGCAGCTATGGGGAGGGATCTTACCCCTTTTAACACATTATTGTATACCTTTGTAAAATTTGTTGTCATTATGTTGTATCTCGAACCTTCAATATCCTCAAGTAGAGCTCACTTTTCAATTGGAAGACCGCTGATCCAATCGGAGAATTTCTTTATTCTACGTCTTTGTCGCGTTGTGCCATCGGGGCTGACATGCAGATTGTCCTCCACTGCCACTTCTTGTCTCGTACCGCGTCGTGTGTGCGCCCGGTCCTATTGTGGTTTGGGTTGTGCCTCCCTATGTTTCGTTAGACGAAGTGTGAGATCATCTAACTTATTCTTCAGACTCTCGAACTTGTTCTCCTGGTTCCGCACACACAACTTCTTAAAAGTGTCATAATCTGGCATTAGTTGAACCGATTAAACAAATTGGCAGCCATATAACGCATACACCAGTGACTTTGTATATCTTTCCATGGGTACAACTCACTCTCAAGTGTCCTCATGTTCTCAATAGCACTGAACAACCCTTTGTTGCGGTCGTGAATGATGCAGACATTCGGCCAATCTTTCACAATCCACCTCTTCACATTCCTCAGACACCATAACCAACTGTCTTTGCTTTTATCTTCAACAATTGCATAGCTTATTGGAAGTAGCTAGTCATTAGTGTATGAAGCAACAACACTTAGTAAAGTATCGTAGTACCTCCCAGATAAAAAGGTGCCATCAATGCAGAGCATAGCCTACAATACTTGAAAGAATTTATGCACTACCGGAAAGACCAGAAAATATGATGAAAGATATGATGTGACGTAACACTATTGATCCCTTTGTCAACGATGTCTACAACTATATCGGAGTTAGCCTGCTGAATAAAATCAAGCAATCTTAGCACATAATTGTAAGACTACTGGAAGATTCCAAATCTTGATTCGAACACCTTATACTTAGCCCTCCAAGCCTTACTGTATTTTATCTTGTATCTATACATGTCATCAATTTGGGCAATTGTTTCCTAAGGAGTCATTTCAAAGTTCACTATCAAGTTAGAATATGTTACGCTACTAACAAAAATAGATGGCATATTTCTGTGCTCACCCAATGTTGTTATTAGCATGCATCAATGCTGATTTATCCGAGATATGATAAAATAATTTTTCTCTTTCGATTTGTATGCATGCACACCATGAACATTCTTCTGATAGACAACGAATCTCATATTAACACTTATTGGATTTCGCCACTATGTATTGCTATTTAATGACAAAGTCCATTTGGCGATTGCTTTTTTTTAAGTCTTCTTTGTTCCTAAAAATGCTTGAGACGGACGGTGCTCTTATTTAAATCCCCTGAAGAATTATGCTATTAACTGACAACAGCTCCACATAACCCGTTTTCGTCGTGTCATTTTTCTGGTTCACCCAATCTTTCATCCCCAGTATTGCTCTCCTATGATCTCTACTGTCTTCTGAATTGACATCTGCGCCTGTCACATGGCTATTACCTACTCCTTCCACCAATCGGTAAATGTCGTTACATGCAAATGTAAACTCATCGATTTCGACATTTGCCATAAACGAGGATGCAGCGTGGGGGGTGGGTACATAATACAACTCAACGTACATTAGCATTGTGTTTATAGGATTCTTTGAGTCCATTAACTTACAGGTGTAGGACGACCATGTTTGCTCACACACAAGTTTTTGAAGCAACCAGTACGGTCCTGAATTTTATTTACTCTGCCGTGTAATCGATCTTTTCAATCTAACATTGTGGAACCCAACCCTCCCTTTAAATAAACGAACTACCCATTCACGCATTTGTTCCAAAGACCATGATTTAGGATTTATTGCTTCACTATTCAAATGCTGACATCCACTCAAATTAGTTCTATATGGACCATCGTATATTGCACTTTCACCATAAATATAAACAATTTCAGATTGTGACATATCTTACAAATTTTAACATCAAACATATCATTTCAGTTGTAATGTAATTTAAATTTAATATATGTATGAAGCACATTTTCAAACTCATAAATATCCTACAAATACCATTTCAATTAATGTTCTATAAATCCAAGAGCTATGTACACTAAATTTAATTTAATTTCACATTAATTATAAAATATAAATATATTAGATTAATACATAAGTACTACTTACCAAAATATCTAAATACTCCTAGAGGGATTAACTTGCAACTCAAATATCCACATGTTCTGCAATTTTTCGGACTTGACACTGTAGTCAAATATTGTACAAAAATTTAAGTCTTACTAATTATTTTAGTATAATATACAAAAAAACATTTAATTACTAAAAAAACTCACTAACAAATTACAATAGATTGGTGGCCGTGTGAAGTCGACAGAACCTCCGCACACTATTTCTTTCCTCTCCTCTCCCCTCCCCTCCTTAAACCTAATTTTTTTTTCCAAATTAAAATAAATTTTACATCAATTTTTTGGACTTATATAGAGGTTGCTGTCTTAATCGCCATAATATCTGATGACTAGGTGCTGCGTGTGGCGACTGACTCTATCGTTACACGTACTGGCAATCTTCCTTTGTCTCCAAACATACTGGCGACTGACTGCGAAAATTGATGTTATTGCCATTCATTATGGCGATAAGCAGTTAGTTGTGCAAATTCCCAACACTAAATATTTTTTCTATAATTAGTTTTTTAAATGTATTTTTTTAAAAAAATTCGCCAAAATCTGTAGGTAAACTTGCCAGTTTGTGAGTTGTGACCAAGCTACGGGCCGCCCGCCAAAATCCCCTCTACCCCGGTACCCGACCTGTCAATTTCACGCAGTGGAGCCCGACATCTACACCAGGCACACATCTCTCCATCCTTCTGTGTATGCAACTGGGCCCCAACAACTTCCCAAAACCCTAACCAATAAACCCACCATTCGAACCCCGCCTCCTCCTCTTCCCCTTCCCGCCGCCGCCACCCGCCTCCACTCCCTCCTCCCCCTCTCCGCCGACACCAGCATGGACGCCGGCGACTCTGACCCCTCGCGCCAGGTGCGCGTGCGCTTTGTGACGAACCTTTCGCCGCAGCTACGCGCGCCGCCCACCGCCATCGCCGTCCCCGCCGACCTCTCCCGCATGGGCCTCTCCGAGATCGTCAACAGTCTCCTCCTCGCCGGTACGCGCCCCAAAACCTGTGCCCCACAACAAAATGACCTACAAATTGATGACCAAATGTTCCAATTCCAGCCAATTCGGAGCACGAGGCGCAGCCCTTCGACTTCCTCGTGGATGGGGAGCTCGTGCGCATGCCGCTCCAGGAGTTCCTCCTCGCCAAGGGCATCTCGGCGGTGCGAATATTTGTTGGATGGTCCGGTTTTTCGGAGATTTTGTGGATGTGGATGTGGATGTGATTGTTTTCGGGGTTTGCTGGAAAATTTTTGCAGGAGAGGGTGCTTGAGATTGAGTACGTGAGAGCCGTGGCGCCAAGGAAGCAGCAGGAGCCCTGCCCGCACGATGACTGGGTTGCTGCGGTCGATGGATCAAACCCGAGGTATGGCTTGTTGGTGTGCAAACTGAACCAAATTGTAGAAGTTTTTTTTTTTTATATAAGCATGTAAGCGTTAGTTGATTTGAGCTTGAGTTAGGAGGCTTGAGTATGATGTATTTGGATAGAAGGTGGTTAGTTGATACCCAAATGGACTCTCTGAGTCTGTGAGTAGGATTAATGGTGTGATAATTTGTGATATATGCTTTGAGGAAGTAGGATGTGTTGGAAAACTAGCGACACCATTTGTTAAGTCAGCTAAGTTAAGTGCTAGCATACTTGAAAATGGGCCAAGCGTGGCAGCAATGGATGTGGACAACAACCAAGTGCAGCCTTCAGCCGCATGATGCCCCATTTCAGCTGTAGTATTTTGTGATAACTGATGAAAGATCAAAGATGCCCCCATTTTCACTTTTCGGTACTTCTGTCTGGTATTAACGATGATATGCTCGACATTTTGTTTAAGTTCCTTTACATTTACTGGTATTGATTCTTGACGTCTGTGGTATTCACTGAACATTCAAAGGATAGGTACCCCTTTATGACAGTAAGTTGGTAATATACTTTGAACTTTTCTTGTTAGATGTGAACTAATCATATAATTGCTAGTTCAAGAGAACTCTTTAAATCTTGAGTTCTTGACCTCTATTTTGATTTTCCCTTTCATGTAGTTTCTTATTGAGTATCTCATTCCCGTATTACTAAACTCCTTATCTTTGACTGGCAGTTTCATATTAACAGGTTGTTACGATGGGCTTGCTAGGTATTCCCCTCTCATGTATCTATTGTTATTTGTTTATTTTTTACTTTACACTCTTTTGCAATAATTATTGTGGAAACCAGGAAAGTTGCTGTATGTCTTACCTGTACTTTTTCCCCTTGCTTAGAATATGGAAAGATGCAACTTTATGTACACAAGTTCTAGAGGGGCACAGTGGTGCAATTACTTCTGTCAGTTTCATTGACAAAGGTTCCCTAGCTCTAACTACTTTCTTTAATCATTGATCCATACTATGATGATAGAATAATGGAGGATTTTTCATGATCTTCTTGTTAATTTACTTTCCTGCATGGTCATGATGCCCAGCTACTTATGTTTTTATGTGATCTTTTTGACATATTCAAATATATTGTTCCAGGAGTTGAACCTGAAGGCAGGTTACATGTAGTGACTGGCTCAAAGGATAGGTCTCTGCACTTATTCAAGGTAAACATACTTTGTCTTTTTTTTCTTTCCAAGAGTTGTTTATACACATTATAATGTTTTGCTTACATTATGCTGTGCACTTCTGAAGTTTGATGCTGCAGTAAATGTGGGCCATCCAAAGCGGATAGGGGCTTACAAAATTCTTCCTGGACACACGTCATCTGTTAAAAGTATTGCTGTAGACCCTTCCAGAGATATGGTAAGGATCACTTGATCAAGTCTTCCTGGCAGCCCCATATTTGACCCTTTTTAATTCTCAGTTTCTTTTCCACTTTTTTGTATGAAGATATGTTCTGGTTCTTGGGATTGCACCATCAAGCTGTGGGCAGTTGAAGGATCTGAAGCAGAGGGTGATACCGTCTCAGTAAAGAAGAGAAGGGTGAATTCTGATTCATCTGAACCTGAAGAGTCGCAGTTAGAGGTATATGGTACTTTGTAATCCAAATTCTTGATCTCATATGCACACATAGATGCCCCAAACAGACATGAATTCAGTATGTAATTTATCTTACATCAGAGAGGGATACTCTTTTGAACATCGAACAGGGATGTTCAAAAGTATTTCTAATCTATCATTTTTCTTGTGTATTGATACTGTCAAGTGTACTCTTATAACAATTGATTGTGTTTGGCGGCAAAGTTTTTGTTGTTCCAGCTCAATATGAGCTAATCTTGCAAAGGAGCTCACGGTGATAAATAGCATAGAATGTTCTTCAGGTAAGTGAAAAATGAGTTTGGTTTGTGGCCAATCATCAACTGCTCTTGACTTTTCCATAGTGTTTGTTGTGGATCAATTAGCACTGGTGACAGGAAGGAAATGACTGCTATCCCCCTAGCTGTAACCACAGGGTTAGCAGTTTTCAAAATGTCGTGCTATGGTAAATGCTTATATATCTATCAAGCACTGAGCATGAACTAATTGTTTTTAATTGTGTGATAACAAATTGACATGGCTGTGCTGATGAATTGAGAAAGATGGGATTTTGTGTCATTATGAAGTTCCCTTGTATATATGTCATACTAAATCCTGCTAATCTTATGTTGTGTTGTACTTTCAGGGTTCGGCCACTTCAACACTTCTGGGGCATACACAGTGTGTTTCTACAGTTGCCTGGCCTGAGCGTCAAACAATATATTCAGCATCATGGGATCATTCTGTTCGGCAGTGGGATGTTCAAACAGGAAAAGAGACATGGAGTATGGTATGTACAATGTATCACATGCAAAAGGATATATGCCTGGTTTGCCTCCTTATGCCAGGATAGTGTAGACAAGGAAAGAACTTTAGTATTGAAGAAGTTTAAGCTAATTAATTGATGGATGTACATTTTATCACTAATTTTCACCAGCATTTGGCTCCTGCATGTTGCAATAAGAAATTGTCTTGTTCTTAAATTGAAAGAGTTGTCTGTACTCTCTTCTAAATAAGAAGTGTCTTTTTTTGAGCAATAATAAGAAATATCTTGTTAAGTAGGATCACATACCAGCTAGTTGCAAAGTCACATAACTAGTGCAACTCATCTTATTTTCTGTTCACTCATAACTGGATACATCTTATATCATTTTGATGCCTGAACATTTTCTGTAGGTTTGTGGGAAGGCCTTGAATTGCTTGGATTGTGGTGGTGAGAGCTCTTCACTTATTGCTGCAGGTGGATCTGGCCCTGTTTTGAGGGTATGGGACCCTCGCAAACCTGGTAAATACCAAGATGAATGTGTCTTCGACTGTCTTGCTTGGACCACTTTATAACTATTTCCTGTGTTCTTTCTCAAACAGGAACTCTAGCTCCTATTTTTCAGTTCTCATCTCATTCTAGCTGGATCACTGTGTGCAAGTGGCATCCAAGGTCCTGGTTTCATTTGTTATCAGCATCATTCGATGGTAAAGTCATGCTGTGGGATCTAAGAACAGCAGTAAGATTCTAATTATCTTGTTTCCTTCGTCCGTTGCACTCTTTTTCTTCCTCAAAATGGTGCATGAAAGCATATAGGTCATTAATGGCTCTGGCTCCTCTTGCAGTGGCCCCTGGCTTCTGTGGAATCACACCAAGACAAGGTATTCTTTCCTGTGTTGCAGTCTTCTATATTCTGGGGCTAAGGTGACATGCTCACTTAGCTTTGGTGAATACAGGTTTTATGTGCTGACTGGTGGAAAGGGGACAGTGTGATCAGTGGTGGAGTGGATTCCAAGCTCTGCATCTCATCAGGGATTGAAATATAGTGGGACAAGGAATGTACATGTAGAATATATATTTCTTGTGCCTGCGCTGCTGAGGTTTTAATTTTCCCCCCAATGTTCAATATCTGTTTACTTTGTTTTAAATAGTTTGATCTTCATTTTTCCCTTGTTGAATGTCTTAGTTTTTGTAGTAGCTAACTGTTGTTCAATTTTCCTGTTTCAGATTAGAATGGTTGAGACAACAGTCATAGTTTTATTAAAGCCAGAGCAAGTCTCTTACAGGGTGAATCATCTGCGGGACTTCGTCAGGTTAATGCATCGAATTGATTGGGTTATTATGGTATACATGTTTAAGCATGAGTTGGGCTTGTTTAAAATTAGGGTTCATGTATTTCTTATCAGCAAAGTTTTGTTTCCTGTTTTGCTTATCTAGTCCATGGAATTGACATTGTGAAATCAACATTTTATAAGTTCATTGGTTACAACCTTGTGCTTTAGTTGTTGGCACTTAATTTTGGTATACTTGAACATAGTGAGTGTGCAATTAAGTATCATCTGGCTGATAGACTGATAGTGGTAATGGTATTCCTTGGTAGGAAAATGTACAAGGGCATCCTCACGACAGCGAAGTAATACAATACCCTGCTTCTGAATGCATGGTGCATGCATGCATACTCGCTAAAGTGGACATAAACATTTATATGATCGTACTTTGGTTATTTGACGTGGCTTAGATTCTTGTTGGAGTAGTGTAGACTATACATGAACTCCAGTGATGAGAAATGAAAAGTGATGATGCATGTTTAACTCGATTCCGAACTGCCCACTTGATTTTGTCAATGCAAAGTACTTTCTAGGAGTTGGTGTTGTCTTGGACATGCCAGTATGCCACTTGCGCTTGAACCGGTGACCTAACAGCAGTATGTGCATGTACCTAAACTGCATTCATGCATGATGGCATGATGCAGTCACCAGCCTGATCACTCAGTTTCCCAACAAAATCGTTGACGAACGTAGGCAAACACACAGAAGCACGCGAACCAACAACATACAAGCAGATGACCAACCAAGGCCCAAACTGCCTGACTCTTGCAACATGCTGACATGCACAAATCCTTTTCTACATTCTATAAATACTGCATCGCTCTTCTCCATTCCCATCCCACATAAACACTTGCTCTTTGATACATATCTCCATCCAATATGGCTTCCAAAACCATCACCGCCTCCTCCCTTCTCTTGCTCATGGCATTGATATTCTCATGTAGTGGCATGAGCAATGCGGCACGAAACCTCGAGGAGACGGAGCCCAAGGAGGAGTACCCGCCGCACCTGACCGTGCCGGAGCTGCCGAAGCCCGAGCTGCCACCGTTGCCCAAGGTCGAGCTGCCACCAAAGCCGGAACTGCCACCGTTCCCTGAAGTCGATCTGCCACCAAAGCCGGAGCTGTCAAAGCCGGAACTGCCACCATTGCCGAAATTCGAGCTGCCACCGAAGCCCGAGCTGCCGAGCATTCCTGAGTTTCACTTTCCGGTGACAGAGCCGGCTAAGCCATGATGGATTGATGAGGATTATGTCCAAGTCCAGCCGCGCTAGGCCGCTAGCTACTTATGTATGTTTATGCATATTCTGTTGTGGTGTACTGGTGTGTATGTGTCGTATGAACTGTTGCCATAGCCCTGCATGCATGTATTAGGGTGTGATTTCTCAGGAGTGTCCCGAGTGCTACGGGCGCATGTACAGATCCATGCGTGTATCCATGAGTGGTTATGCTATGTTAACAAGAGGATTTGGGTACGATTGTTATTGTTTTATAAAAAAAAGATTGATGCATACATCTTGGAGAGTTTTTTTTTTTTGTTCCTGTGGACTATGGATACATGCATGTGGGAAGAGTCTTTAACGAGGGTTTTTTTGACTTAAAAGACAAACACAAGTGACGGTTTTCCCTAAAACAGCTTGATTTTGAAGGGAGTTCGAATCTGTCTTTGACTCCCTACCATTTGCTCGTTTCAATCATAAAAACTTGTTTTAATTAGAAGAAATTGCACACATCAATTCAAAATCTTCTCAACCACAAGAACACAAATTTCCTTATTAGTCTCGTTTTGGAGGGAGATTTGAAGTAATTAAGGAGTTGGACTGTTGAAGATGTAACGCCCTAGGATCAAGTATGCTTGTGCTTATCTCCACGTGACATAGATTATAGGCATATACTATCCCATCTATGTTTTTATTCTTACTTCGTGTAAAAAAATCAACTTAAAACTAGCATATTTGATTCACTAAGCATTATATATACTTTTCACACCTTTATCTTTGAGATGGGACTTCTGTACTTCTATTTTGGGTTTATGTAATTTTTGTCTTATGCGAACATATATTTGAGGAAATAATATTGTCTAAACAAGTACTAAATTCTAAATTGAACCTGCTATGAACTTTATTTTTTATAAATTTTGTACTATATTTGTGGAACACCGACTAACATATAGATCTCATCAACCAATGGAACTAGAGAGGTGGTATACACGGGATATATAATAATCTATTTTTATGCACTTCTGAGAAAATTGTTTGTACGCTAGTGTTTTTAGTTGAATAGGTATATTGGAAGCCAACAATGCATTGCGTGAATGTTTGGTTTACATTCAAAAGTAGTCAAGTTAAATTTTGATCATGACTAAATGTATAGTAAGATTAAAAAATTGGTCGTAATCCAAAAGTTAATCAAAATTTGTGATGATCAATATTTGGTTAGTCAATCGAAAACTCACTTGTCATAGAGAGAAATAGTGGAGGTTTGAATGCCAAATTTTGGTAAAAACAATGCAAAAGTACCCAAATGGCTATTTCAATTGACATGTCAAAATTAGGCTTCAAACCAAATATAACCAAATTATTATTGCATGATTAAATTTCGATTTATCTAATTGTGATATGAACCAAACATACTAGCAGATCTAAAAAAACACGTGCCGTCCCTGAGCAGCTGAACTATACATTGCATGGTGCAGTCACCGACATGGTCACTATTCCAACCAATACCACATAAAATAGATCAAAAAAGACCAACCCCAAACCGATATAACTCAAACCGCCGGACTCATGCAACAAGTTGACATGCGGCAATCTTCCTGCGTCCTATAAATATCACATTGCTCGCCCTTCCACTCCAGGCCATTCCCAAGAAAACTTGCTATGTTTTGATACATACATACATCGAACATCCAGTATGGCTTCCAAAATGATCACCGTCTCCTCCCTTCTCTTCCTCCTCGCGATGCTACTCTCATACAGTGTCCCGAGCAATGCGGCACGAAACCTCGACGAGACGGCGCCGCCCAAGGAGGAGTACCCGCCGCACCTGACTGTGCCCGAAATCCACCGTCGCCAAAAGCCGATCGAGGTGCCAACAGAGCCGGAACTGCCACCTTTGCCTAAAGTCGAGCTGCCGCCGAAGCCGGAGATGCCGAGCGTTCTTGAGTTTCACTTTCCCGTGCCAGAGCTTGTTAAGCCTTGTGAATGATGACTAAGGACCGATCGATATGCCCGCCCACCCCCGTATTGGCGCCTACTATATATATATATCTGTTCCGTTGTGGTGAGTGCGCACCAGTAGCCAATGAACTGTTGCCTGCATTTTAAAAAAATAATTACAAAACAAACCTAACAATTCGTTCTTTTTTCAAAACTAACACACCACATCAACTTATCACATATGACAGACACGTGTCACGGATGAGACAACATCCATGTCCCTAACACATGCAAATATTGTTGTACAAAATCTTTTCATTTTTTGAATCAATATCTAACGATATATAATTTTAATTGATGATTCGTTTAAACTAGTATAATTGTGAAATCAAAATAATTAAATTTACATTAATGAATCATCCATCAAAATTATAGATCATTAAATATTATTCTTCAGTCTTAAACTCTTTCGAGATCAATATCTTTTGATCTAAATTTCGATTGGTGATTTGTTTAAACTAATATAATAGTGAGATCAAAAAATATCAGTTTGACATAAACAGATTGTTATATATATATATACACACACACACACACTGTTGATCTATAATTTAAATTGATGAGCTATTTAAACTAGTTGAATTGTGAGATCAAAATGATCAAATTAGCACTAATGGATTATTGATCAGGATTATATATCACAAGATATCGGAGTTACTGATCAAAAGATATCGATCGCGAAAAAATTGAGAAGTATTAGTACTTATTGTGTGGCATTGTTGTGCAAAGATTGGTGTAGGCGGCCGGGAGTTGGTGATTGTCGCAGTTGAAGTCGTGCCAGATGATTGTCGCTGTTCCTAATCGCAACGGGTGCCCCAACTTGTTGTGGTTTGGAGGTATGATTAGCTGATGTTGTGGATCATTTTTGTAAAAAAAACACGAAATGTGGATTAGTTTTACAATAAGTTTTTAAATGGGTTATTAAAAAAAATTTGGTACTACACGCATGTATATCTTGTTTTTGAGTGATTTTTCAGGCACTTTGTCGAATACAACTTTGTTTTCTGAGTGATATATGTCTTGCAGAAGATCTGTTACAGTTGCAAGGTCCACTGCAACTACAACATATTTGGACTATGTGATCATAGATAAGATGATTTAGATTATAATATGATTTATTTCTTCTTTATTTTCTTCATTAGTCGTTCTAGACTATTAAATATTGATATGACAGTCTACACTTATCTATAATTTGATCTATACTGTAGCGAATCCGTTTCCTGTACGTCCGGACTGCACGGGCATGTGTACTGGAGTGGTAATTACGTTGTGCTATATAAAGGAGGAATTTTGATAAGTTTGTCATTATTTTTACAACAATACTTCAAAAGTGCGATTCATGCAATTTTTTTTCACTTGTTTGAATTTTGCATTGTGACATTTATTTTGAAGTCAATTTGCTGATTTCAACCTATGCTTTAAGACATGCAATTTACTGATTGTATTTTTATAAATTGCATGGATCAAATATGTATTTTCAACATATAAATTATTTGTTAAATTCTGGTCCACATCATATAAGTAGGATTAGGCCAAAACTCAAATATGAACGTGATACAGATTATCCACGTCTGTTGATAGTGAGGTAAGTATGATATTGATCCCCTAGATTTAACACCACAACCCCTGACGACCCCCACCCACCACCACCACACGCAACACCAAAATCCACCACGGGGATCTACATTTGAGCAGTACATCTTGTATACAACGCTCAGTGACATTTGAGGGTTTTTTAAACAAAAAATTGCCTGGCATGGTACTTCATTACTCTCTGATCTTGATTGTTGAATCCAAAGTGTATGGTTAAAAGTATGTAGGAGTATTTTGATTTATGTCATTGAAGAAAATAAAATTTTTTAAAAATAATATCATTTTTGTATTATCGATCTCAGCATGTTGAAATTCAATTTATTTACTACAAATATCACTCTGACATAATTAAAAGAGTTGGCTCGGCTAAAATGACGCTTACACTCTTTTTAGAGCCAATTTTTAAGCAAGACATTTTCTCAAGCATCTTGTGGACACGGCCGGGCTAATGGCCATATGGAAGCGAATGTGGTTAGACAGCCACGCGACAGCAGGTGTGGTGGCCACACGACGGCGAGCACGATGCGGATGCTGTGGAGGGCACGACACGCAGGCGTGGCTGCGGCAAACGCAAGTGAGAACGGCAGACGTGAGCACGAGCACGGCAGCAGGCGCAGGCAAGAACATGGCAGCGACACGACTGTGGCATAGCAGGTACGATGCGGACGCGGTGGAGGGCACGACACGCCGTCACGGCTGCGGCCAACATGGCGTGGCGGTTGCTCGTGTGGGCACGAGGACTGTGGTGTGCGAATAGACGTGAGCGACGACGGTCGCGTGATGTAGCATGGCTGCAGCGGATGCAATAGACACGAGCGACAGCGTGGTTGCACGAGGCGTCGTGGTGGAGACACGCTGCGACTGGGTGCAATAGCCGCAGGTGGCGGCACAGCGGCGACGCCACGACATGAGGCAGCCAGGCGCGGCAACAAGCAACGGTTGGGGCATGGTTCCTGCAGCGGCAACATGATTGCTTATTTGCTTGTGTTGGCTGTTGAACAGAATAAGGGAGCACAAAGAAGGAAGGAAAAATCAATCTTGCTATTTTTGCAAAAATTAATTCAAAAATGGCACATCCAGAACTGATTTTAATTTTCAATGACATTTAACCAATTAGTTGATTTTTGATGATATTTTTAAAAATATAATATTTCATAATGACAAAGAGTAAAATATTCCTAAAAAATATGTAATATCTACCGTATAGAATTCGAACTAAATTTAAAGAAAGAGAAGATAGATATTTACATCTGCATTTGTCTTGTTAAGACTACAAGGTGTTTCAATTTTTCTTCATGTGAGCCTTGGGATCATTGCTCCTGAAGAACTCGTCTGAGAAAATCTTATCAATATATTATCTTTTCTCATCAATATCAATATGTTCTCTTTCAATGAGTTGGTGTTATAAACATGTACCGGAGATGCCATCGGCGATAATTTAACCAACGACCTCATGGCAAAAAGTTTACACTGCATGTACTACAACTACACATGACATACATGGTGCGCTGACCAACCTGATCACTCAGTTTCCAACCAAAACAGTAGACAAATAAAGACTCAAAAAAATCATAAAAAGCAACAGAACCAACCACAAACAAGCAGATGACCAACCAACCAAGGTCCAGACCGCCGGACTCTCATAACATGCCAATCTTTTTGCATCCTATAAATGCCACATTGCTCATCCATCATTTCCCATCCCACAAAACACCTCTCTCTCTCTCTCTCATATATATTTATATAGTCTCATACATACATCCGTCGGCCATCCAATATGGGTTCCAAAACCACCGTGTCCTCCCTTCTCTTCCTCGTTGGTCTGCTAATTTCATGCAGTGGCATGAGCAATGCGGCACGAAACCTCGAGGAGACGGCAACCAAGGAGGAGTACCCGCCGAACCTGACTGTGCCGGAGCTGCCAAAGCCCGAATTACCACCGTTGCCCAAGGTCGACGAGCCGCCACCGTTCCTGGAAGTCCATCAGCCACCGAAGCCGGAGATGCCGGCCATTCCTGAGTTTCACTTTCCGGTGCCAGAGCCCGCTAAGCCATGATACAAGTCATCTAGATTAAGTACCTCTTATTTTATGTTGTGGTGTACAGCACACGTACGTGCGCGTGTTGTTGTTCTTGTTTTTTGTATCCCGTGATCTAAATTTTTTTTTTTATGAATAATCCATTAAAAAAAAAAGAATTTCAAAACTAAACCAAAAATTTTAAAAATATCAAAAATAGATTCAGTCACTGGATCCAATTCGTGACTAAACTTCAGTCGTGAACTAGTCCCGCGACTGATTAGCTAGCACGGCCCATATGCATGCTGGCTTAGAATCGTGCCACGTTGAGTTTCAATCTCGTACCCAACTTACAACTTGTTTGATATGGTCGGATAGAGTCCGATGTTACCGGAAAATGTCTGGCTAATACACAAACTGGTCGTGATAGTAAAAATCTTGGTTATACCAGTAAAGGAACTGATCGAATTAGTAATACAATTTGTCTGATATGGTCGATTGGACAAAATTCGATGTTACCGGACAATGTCCGGCTAGTACACAAACTAGTCGTATTAGTACTAGACCTGATCGTGATCGTATCTATACAAAACTGGTTGTATCAGTATTGAAACTTGTCATTACATCATTTGAGTTTCTAGCACTTGATTTATTCAAGTGAAGGTTTACAACTTATTATTCTTGGTGATCGTCACCATCTAGATGGTTGTTGGAGGAGAGTTGCGATCTCTCCGGTGTAGTTTATTAGAGATGCTGACAAAGACTTGTGAAAGGCATTAGTGCTCACTTATCCGGAGTGGAGAAGGAACAACTCAAGTGAAGACATCCTTTGTGGATATAAAAGAGGCTCATGTGTGAGTGTTTCAATGAGTAGTAGGGGAGATCGGGCGAGTCTCCGTGATCTCAGTAAAAAATTGTTGTATTGCTTAGTTTCTCTCTTACACTCTTTATATTTGTCTTGACTAATTTGTTTTTGCTTACTCTTAGTTGCATATTGTATTTCATCTTCTATCATGTTGAATACAACTTGATCTTAGATTGTTTTAGATTCTTTTGTGAAAACTCGGTTTTCCTTCATATCTTGCATAAATTGTTTTAGCTGAAAAGTTTTTTAAAGTCTCTTATTCACCCCTCTAGTCGGCATCCTCAATCCTACACACTCTCTATTACTTTCCTTCTCTTAGATTCTAGCTCATCTACTTACTATAACTTCTTTCTAGTCTTCAAGTTTAATAAGTACTTCACTTCACTTCTACATACTTGCTGCGAGTCATTTTCTTACAAGTCATTTGCTTCGCGTGTTCAAAACTACATATTTGTTAGAAGGACTGAGAACCGTACTATTTGTAAAACTAGATGATTTTTAAAATAGTATAGAACTGGGTACGTGACTCAAAGCAATTTTTTTGTTTTTAATTTGTATAGGCATATACGGGATAGGGTTTTCATTTTGTTCTCGGGGACTAAATGCTAGGGTTTTCTTTTGTTTCTGAGTATTAACTGATAGTGTTTTTTTTGGTTAAAAAATCGATAGCTAGGATTAGAATTCAAGGCTAGGGTTTGTTGTTCTTGGGTTATAAAATGGCTAGAGCTTTTTTTGTTTATAGCGATTGAATGCTAGGGTTTTTTCTTTCCGGAGATTGAATGCTGGGGTTTGTTGTTTCCTGGTTATAAAATGGCTAGGGCTTTAGTTTTTATGGACCGAAGGCTAGGTTTTTTTTCTCTGGGTTAAAAAATGGTAGGATTTCCGTTTCTGGGAAGCAAAGGCTAGGGTTTTTTGTTTCAAGAGACTAAATGGTAGGGTTTTCTGTTTCCGAGTTATAAAATGCATGGCTAGGGTTTCGGTTGCTAGTGATCGAAGGCTACGATTTTTTTTACGGTGACCGAACGGTAAGGTTTTTTTTGTTTCTGGGTTAAAAAATGACTAGGGTTTTAAGTTCTCCGATTTGTAACACATTTTATTGAAGGTTCTATACTTTTTTGAAAATCATCTAGTTTCATAAGTAGTACGGTTATAAGTCCTTCCAACAAATAGATAGTTTTGAACACGCGAAACAAATGGCTCGAAGTAAGTATGTAGAAGTGAAGTAAAGTGCTTATTAAAGTTGAATACTAGGAAGAAGTTACAGTAAGTAGATGAGCTGGAATCTAAGAGCAGGAAAGTAATAGAGATTGTGTAGAATCGAGGATGCCAACCAGAGAGGGTTGAATAGGAGGTTTTAAAAAAAATTTCGACTAAAACAATTTTTGCAAGATATGAAGGAAAACTGAGTTTTCACAAAAAGGTCTAAAATAATCTCTGGTTTCATCTTTGCTGGAGCTAAATACGAACAGATTTGAACTCATACAACCAGTTTTGTACATATATGACTACGACCAGTCTAGAACTGATACGATCAGTTTTGAACTGATACGACCATGACCAGTTTCAATACTAATACGACCAGTTTTGTACAGATATGACTATGACTAGGTCTAGCACTGATACGACCAATTTGTGTACTAGTCAGACATTGTCCAATAACATCAGATTTTGTCTGACTATATCAGACAAGTAAAGTCTATGTTGTAGGTTTCAGTTCTAAGCTAGGTACGTAACTGAAAGTCTATGTGGTGTGGTCCTATGCCAGCGATGTATATGGGCCGCGCTAGCTAATCAGTCGCGGGCTCAGTTCGTGACTGAAGTTCAGTCACGAATTGGGTTTAACGACAGAAGTCTATTTCTGATATTTTTAAAAATTACGAGTTAGTTTTGAGATTCTTTTTTTTAATGGGTTATTCATAAAAAAAGTCCCTAATCTATGTTTAGTTGCTGTAGCTTTTGTGATCATGTGTTGATTGATTTGATCGATTTGATGTCTACACATATGTGTGTATAGATGCATGCATGCAGTACACAAGAGATGTGTGTATATATGATGCACATGTACCATTTAGCAATTTAGTGGACACTTTACCAAAATTTCTTTGTTTTTCTCGTATTATTGAAATTAATTACATCTAATTCATACCAACTTATAATCTTAATACCAAATCATAATGTTTCCTCCAGAAAACTCATTTTAATACAATCAGTCACCGACAAACTTACACTTAAGTAATACATACACTTACAACTAAATTCATGTACTTATACCTTAAATGTATATAAATTTACCGCTAGTATGTTAGCAAAATAATAAAAAATAAATTACACTATATGCCCCTACATATATGTGCTTATAAATTTACAACTAGTATTTTAGCAACCTGAAAAATATATGTTCTTATATATGTAATTTTGAATATACCAGAACTTACAAATGAAAAATATGTATACTTCCACATATGTCAAACATTTACAACTAAAAGAATATATACACCTAGTAATTAGATAGTAATATATGGCAGTAGTATGACAGTAATTATACAGTAATATAGTAGTAATAGCACGGTAACATGACAATAATATGATAAAAATCAAACAGTAATATGACTACGATAACATATTAACATGTTAGTAATAGACACTCAATTGGATAGTAATTTGATAGTAAACCAGACAATAATTGGTTATTATTTGGGTAATAATTGGATAGTAATATCACACAATTTCACATTTTATGGATATCAATTAGACAATAATATTGAAGTGACAAATAGGTAGAATGATAGTAATGAGACATTATATTGATAGTAATTAGACAGTAAATTGGGTAGTAATTGGTGTTGTAGTAAGTGCACAATACTAAGATAGTAAATGTATAGTGATATAACAGTAATTGCACAACAAACTTGACAGTAATATAATACTAATCAGACCATTTTATGACAATAATAGCATATTGAATAATAGTAATATCAAATTAGTAACTCATTAACATGCTAATTTGATAGTACCATTGCAAGAAAAGAACCATAATTGCATATGACAATATATAGTCAATACTATGACAGTAATTAGATATTTTTTGTATAATAATTGGACAGTAACATCACAAAATTAGACATTATAAAGGAGTAATTGAACAATAATATGACAACAATTAGATATTATATAGACAGTAATTAAACGTCAATATGACAATAACTAAACAATAGAAGACAGTAGTAAGGCACTATATGAACAATATTTCGGATAGTAAATTGAACAATAATATGATAGTGACGTGGTTCTTGGCGATGGTGGGGGCTATGAGATTCTCAGCGGCACCCAATTTGATGCTGCAGCGGATATGGAAATTCGGATCTTGCTTCGGATTTCTTACTAGCTATGAAGATCTTGACAGAGGCAATGACAAGGAACTCAACGAAACCTAATCGATGGCAGCAGTGACTAAAGACTGTATTGATGGGAGGACATGTGGCGGTGACCGATGGACAATGGAAGACAAAGGTATGCGTGAAAGAATATTGCTGGTGGTTAGCATCGGATATTGTTCAGATACGTGTTAAATATTTTAAAAAATATATTGACTGACAATTTTAGATAGTTATTATTATTTTAATTCTCAATCTATCCAATGAACATGATTTGTTTAAGTAATTTAGATTGGACGGCTTTAAAAGTGGGAATAGAATAACTACTATAAGAGTGGGTGTAGAATAACATTTGTGTGTGTATTGGAAGCCACTTTTATACTCTTGAGATTATGTACTCCCATCTTTTAAATTGAATTATAGATATTTTTTTTCATTTACCCTAGATGCTTCTTTGGTGTGTGTGTGTGTGTCGTGTGTATGTCGTGGTATTACGAATTCCCCAGACAGGTTTTAAGACGTGCGTAACAAGTGTATAACGACGTGAGCTGACCGTACGACGGGTCACCTCCTGTCGGGCAATTACAGAGATTGACATGGAGGATTATTTATACATGTTTGGGTTTTCTGGGGGAACCCTAGTCCTGTCGGCACGCCCCGGACATATGTCCCAGAGGAGGTTCTCTCGCAGGGAGAGATCTCCAGGGAAGTGCCTATTGCTTGGTGTATGTGTAAAATGAATTTTGTTGTCCTTTACAAGAAAGATACAAGGGGTATATATAATTAAGCCCAAAAAACGCAAAAAAAACTAAAAAACTCTAGCTACAGCCGTTGGATCAAGGGGCACCATCGCCTTTCCGGCGGAGGCGGGGGGGAGGACTTGGATGCTCGACACATGTCTTCTTCAATTCCCGAGGCGTCTCGGGGAGAGAGGACCCGTAACCGTCTATGGGCATGACTCGAGCGCCTGGGCATGAGCACAGTCACGCGGACCCGGGCGCAGGGGTTTCCTGGGCCACCCAGGGTGAAGGCGCCCGTGCCTTTCCACGGGCGCGTGTTGAGCCTCCGGGCTCGAGCATAGTCGCCCAGGCCCGGACGCGGGCGCGTCTCGGACCACTCGGAGCGAAGCCGCCCGTGCCTTTTCACGGTCGCATGTTGAGCCCCCGGGCTCAGGCATGGTCACCCGGGTCAGGATGTGGGCCTGTCCCGGGCCACCCAGGGCGAAGATGTCTGTGCCTCTGCACGGGCCCATGTTGAGCCCCTAGGGTCGGGCACGGTCACTCGAGCCTGGACGCGTCCGCGTTCGGGCCACCTGGGGCGAAGACGTCTGTGCCTTTCCATGGGCGCATGTTGAGCCCCTGGGCTCGAGCACGGTTGCGTAGATCTGGACGCGGAGACGTTTGGGACCCCCCGGGGCGGTGCACCGTAACATTCCTTGGCGGCTAGATATTTTCCCATATATATATATATATATATATATATATATATAATTTATGAAAAATATATCTTATAAATTTGTAATCATATAAAATACTACATCACTAATACTACTTTGATTGTATAGTATATTATTTATGAAAAATATACTTTACAACTTAGAAAAAATATATACCATACTTCATTAAAATTGTTATACATACATATCTGTAATTAAAATTGTATTTAGACTACATATAAGAAATATGTATAGTGTATTTGAATGGAGGATATATTTTTGTAAGTATAGAATCATTTTTCTATATATATGTGTGTGATACTTTCTTTGGAAGCTGGGTGAATTTTAATTTTCATGGTGTGAGTGCAAACTTACATCGAATATGGCACTAATGTTTAGGAGTAGCGGCCTGAAAGTTTTCTATATGCACAATTTCTCGATGTTCGTTTGGGCATGTACACACCCTTGGGATGGAAGGTGGCAGTATCGGTTGGGGCTTGGGAACAAGACGACCAGGGCAAGTCGATCATCCTGGTTAGGTTTTTTTTTGCCCCGTTCTGGGCTTTTCTTTTGCCCCATTATGGACGAAATGAAGCCCAGTGGCCAGGACTGGCCCGGTTAAGGCCGCTCGGTTTTATTGTTGTTTGTTTTCTCAATTCTGTTTCTGTACCTTATTAATCTTTAAAATATTCTGTACCTTATTGATGATACACCATTTGCATAAAACTCTGTGTGAATCACATCATTATAATTCACTATAGGGGCCTAATTTGGCTGCTCTCAGTCTGAGAATCCTCGTCTAGAACACGAGATGTTAGCATATTAATCAAAACTAACCATTTTTAATGTGTGTTGAACTGTGTAATAATTTGATAGAGTGCTATAAAAATAGAGAAATATTCGCAGTAGTTAAATTGGATTGCTAGTTTTGTGGTGTAAAATTAACTGGCTATTCTTTTTAGGAATATTTTATATAAATAGTTTTTTTTAAAAAAATATTACAAATCTAACCTAATATTTCAAAAAATTGTAAAAATAATTCTTTTTGGAAGTGTAATTGAATCTAGACGTAATACGTGATAGTAGGAGTGTAATAAATCTCTCTGCTGACACGAAAAATCTCTTTGCCGCACAATTAGTTACAAACAATTAGTGTGCGACAGAGAAAAATTGGCAAAAAAAAATAGTGCGAAAGTAAACTTTCAAAAAGATTTTTTTATTAATTTAGATTCTTCCCAACATAGATATCCTTTGATTCGTAACTTTGTTGACAATCTGTTTGAACAGGTGGAATCGTGAAATCAAAATGATCAGATCAACACAAATAGATTATCTACCAGAACTAGATATAGCTCTTGTACAAAACTTTGAATCTAAATTAGTAAAAAAAAATGGGAAATGATGCTGCCGCACCGACCTGCTTTTTGGCCTATTTTTCTCTACTGCATATTGGTTGTGCGGTAGAGAGATTTGTTGCACTTCTATTTTCATGTGTCACGTTCAGATTCAACTGTATTTTCAAAAAGAGTTATTTTTATAATTTTTTGAAACGTTGAGATTTGTAATTTTTTTTAAAAAAATATTCTTCTTTTTAGTTAGTACTGGTATCAAGTACTGATAACTGACAAGTGTTATCATATTCATGATAACTAGACTATATTACTTTGGGGTTTCAGTGTTTCTGACAAGCGTCACTTATTAAGCATTAACAGGTGACCTACGCGAACGCCTAGGTGGTGCATTCACCAACCTGATCACTCATCACGTGATCACCCCCAACTAAACCAAAGAAAAACTGACTAAATAGATCACAAACATGACAAAATTTAAACAACTACCACACTGCAGATGAACTACCAGTTACCAAATGATCTCCAAGACTCCTACGTACACATGCATCAAATCATCTCTTTTCGCACTATAAATACCAGACTTGCCTCCTCCTCTCTTCCATCCAAAAAATTTACCTCTCTCATATACATACAAGTACACCAGTCACATCAACCATCCAATATGGCTTCCAAAATTATCACTAACCCGTACCTTGTCTTCCTTCTTGCGCTGCTTCTCTCATGCAGTGGCATGAGCAATGCGGCAAGAAACCTTGAGGAGACGACGCCAAAGGAGGAGCACCCGCCGCACCCTACCGTGCCGGAGCTGCCAAAGCCCGAGCTGCCACCGAAGACGGAGCTGCCGCCGTTGCCCAAGTCCGAGCTGCCACCAAAGCCGGAGCTGCCGCCGAAGACGGAGCTGCCACCAAAGCCTGAACTGCCACCATTGCCCAAGGCCGAGCTGCCTCCAAAGACTGAACTGCCACCGTTGCCCAAGGCCGAGCTGCCTCCAAAGACTGAACTGCCACCATTGCCCAAGTCCGAGCTGCCACCAAAGCCGGAGCTGCCGCCGAAGCCGGAGATGGCACCAAAGCCTGAACTGCCACCATTGCCCAAGGCCGAGCTGCCTCCAAAGACTGAACTGCCACCGTTGCCCAAGGCCGAGCTGCCTCCAAAGCCGGAATTGCCGCCGTTGCCGAAAGCCGAGCTGCCACCGAAGCATGAACTGCCACCATTGCCGAAAGCTGAGCTGCCGCCGAAGCCCGAGATGCCGAACGTTCCTGAGTTTCACTATCCGGAGCCAGAGCCGGCTAAGCCGTGAGCGATGAGGATTGATATGTCTGTCTATCCCAAACTATCTGAATTTAATACGTTCCGTATATATGTACCTATGTTCGTGATGTGTATTTGCTCGTCTGTAGTTAGGTACTAGCTCTTATCAGGTACCTGATGTTTCTGCTCTGTTCTTCGAGTGGTGTGTTGCTCTGTACGTATAATCTATTCCATATGTACGCATGCAGGGCATGTCATGTGTATGCATTCTTATATATGTGGATTAATAAAGAGTTGTCGTTTGTAAATTATTATGGGCATATGTTTGACATATTTATGTACTGTGCGTTTTTTTTAGTCTACCTTGAAACTGTATAAGCATAAATACTCTACGATTTTTTTCTTCAAGATGTTGGTGTGGTATTATTTTTTATCTTCAACTTCAAGAATGTACAAACGCGGCTCTTGCATGCAGTCGATGTTCCATTTCCATATATTCCATAGATAAAAAGCCTTTGCATGAACAACTAACAACAATCTTACATATATGAGAAACATAACTTTGAAGATGATATCAATCCCCCCGCCGCCCCCCCCCCCCCCCCCCCCCCCCAAACACACAACACACACACACACACACACACACTCTTATTCTTTCGTTGAACAGTGGGCCTCTCCTCTCATCATATAAATGGCCACTTCACTTCTCAAATTTTCGTCTCTCCTTCTCTCATTAGTGCAAATTAAATTAGATGATCTATTTTCGAAATGAAAAAACAATCTATCATCAATAAAATCTTTCTATTTTTTGTTACATGATTTTATGGAATTTTCATTAATATTTTTTTCAACATATATATGTAATTGGTGTGAAAGTAACACACAAACTAATTATCAAGGTGGTCTACTAATTTTTTTTGGAAGTAGATTGTTGTATTTCCAGTGGAAATATCATCATGTGCAAAACCTCGGTGTAAACTCATGTGAACTTCTGTATAAGATTCCAAAACTTCTCAAAAATATGCCGGATATAAAGGGATGTCTTACTTATCTTGTAGAATTTGATTATCAAAATCGATCGTATCTATGAGATATTAAAAAAGTTTGAACATGAACGGTGGTTTACAATTGTTGATATCTATTTCTGAGCTGCATGCATGATGTTTTTGATGCCATTAATTCGCAAAATTCTGTAACCTACTAACATGTGACAGCGTACAATGGACGTGTACACTCACCAAACATATTGGTTGTGCATTCACCAAACTGCTCAGTGATCACTCCATGTTCCCAACTAAACCATAGACTAAAAAGATCACAAACATACCACATAAAAACAACCACAAAATTGTAGATGACCAACCATGTAACCAAATGATCGATCAGAAGACTCCCACAGCAACATACATGCATCAACTTAATTTAATCGACGTATGTGCTATAAATACTAGACATCTAATCTATCCCATGCATTGCACAAAAATATCAACTTGCTCTCTCCTATAGAGAAACATGGCTTCCAAAACCACTGTCTCCTCCCTTCTCTTCATCCTCGCACTGCTAGTGTTCATGAGCAATGCTGCCCGAAACCTCGAGGGCACGGCGCCTGAGGAGTATCAGCCGCATCCGATCGCGCCGGAGCTGCCAAAGCCGGATCTGCCACCGTTGGCCAAAGCCGAGCTGCCACCGATGCCTGAACTGCCCCCGCTGCCTAAGGTCGAGCTGCCGCCAATGCCGGAGATGCCGACCATTCCCGAGTTTCACTTTCCAGTACCAGAGCCGGCAGAGCCATGAATGACGAGGGTTATATCCATCATCTAGTCCCAGTTATCTAAATTACGTGCTGTTGTTTGTATCCATGTTGAGTTGTGAGTATATAAATACGGTCCTTTTACTTGGACATGCATTTCATCGCGTGAAGAGTATGTTGTGCTGCGGTTTGTTACTTCGAATGAGGTTTTAGCTTTACTTCCACGCATGTAGATATATGCAGTAGACTTGTGTACGTATCCATGTACAAATTAAACAAAGATTTGTATTTTATATACGTATTAAAAGAAAAAGGAAATACGAAACACTTCCTGGGCAAAAATCCGTGGGTAGGTGAAGCCCATCTACTTATAAAATCCCACGTTAGTCCACTTACTATTCACTTCCATTTGCACTTCCAAAACCCTTCCCGCGGCATGGCCTCCTCCCGCGTTCGCGCCCAGCGTAAGCTTTCCTCCTTCCAGCCATCTGACGAGAACATCATCACGTCCTTCCCCCGCCCTTGGATCCCCGGAGAAGGTCGCGCCTGCGAGTTCATCCACGATGCCGACGTCTACGCAGACGACCCGGCCGTGCTCACCGCGGAGTTCCCACCTGCGCTGACGAGCAATGGCGAGAGGACCTGGTACTTCTTCACCCGCGTGAGGGCCAAGAACAGCCGAGGCGGCCGCAGACCGCGCGCAGTGGGAGACGGCGTGGGCCGCTGGCATTCCAAGGCCGCGGCGAGGGCCGTGCTCAACGGCCGTAGCCGCCGCGTGGGGCACAAGCAGAGTTTCTCGCACAAGGTGGACGGCGTCCGATCGGGGTGGTTGATGGTGGAGATCGGCCTCGACCAAGAAGAGGACGCCTCGCCAGTCCTGGTCGTGCGCAAGGTCTACGTGAGCCCTCGCGCGCACAGCGCCAAGACATCCGCCGCGGCGACAGCATCCGGGTGCAAGAGGAAGGCTGCAGGCCAGCACCCAGAGGCAAGAACTCGGATGCGGACACGCCCTTCTCAGTCGGATGCTGATGCAGCCAATTTTTTTTGAAGACGACACCCGAGGCGAATCGGTGATCCTTGAGACGGCGCGCTTGATAGCCGACGTGCCGGACGTACCACATGAAGCCGAGACGGACAGTTTTTTTACGAGTGGCATGCTGGATTTGCTCTTGCGAGACGACGACGACGAGACGGGCGCTATGCCGTACATGGACCAGGAGGAAGGCCGTTATTTGACAGAAATCCTCGAGCTGATTACAAATATCAAGCTGGAGAGTCTTGCCGGGTATACAGACGATGAGACAGATCCTTTCCTGCCGCATTCGTCATCGTCGCAGACATCCCCGCAGTCTGGCAAAAGGGCCTTCTCCAAGTACCTGACGGTTAAACACTTTGCCATCTAGCATGGTTACACTATGTGGTCATGTTCTGTCTTGTATACGAACGACCATGGATGTAATGATTTAAACATTTCTTGCTGACAAGAAACAGTCGCTGTTTATGAATATTGTTTCTTTTGTAATTTGTTATTTTCTGTGAATGGAGAAAAGTTCAATCGATGAACAATGTCACTATTTCAAAAGTTTTCTTGTTTCCTTTAGGCCTTTATAATTTGTTTAAAAAAAATTTCATGTTGATTCTATCATGTTGCTTCTTACATTTATTCAGTGTATTATATTAGGTTTGCAGTTTAATCCAATTTCGGAAAGTAATTCAATCATAGGTTATGGAACCCGCTAGGACATAAAGAAAACAGTTACTTGCTTGTTGTGTCAATCACAGGCATAAATGCTTCAACATCACGACGAACACATAATGGAGCAACAAAAGACGAAGCAGTTACTTGCCAGGCACAACATCGGCCGCAGCCAACGATGCAGCAAGGGCCATCGCCAGGTGCCGGCACGGCGCACGGGCAATCATGGAAGAAAGCGCCAACAAGAAAACAGCTATGGAACAAACACAAAAGCATCCGAACAACAAAATGAACGATAAGCAAAACCGAGGAAGCGAACACGAAAAAGAAGCCGTGAACGGCGATGGACGGCCCTACCCGAAGCCGGGCCGGCGCCGCTGCAATAAAATGCAGGGAAGGAGGCCCCAGGCACAACGCACGTGGCGGCAAAGACGGGATCAACGACCGCCGGTGACCCTAACCGGCGAACATGGCGGGAACAAAAACGAACACAGCGCGGGAGCGAGGAAGGGGAAGCGGCACAGGCCAATCTAAACAGCGGCTTAGGGCATCTCCAACTCGGTTGCCCGAACCGGCGCTCGCAACAAAAAATTAATTTTTTTGTTAATCAGAGGGAGAGGAAACCCGGTAAGACCTTCTCCAACAGCTACCTCAAACAACTGTGCATCTCTATTTTTTAGGTTACACACCCCCAAACACTGTTCCAACAGCTACGTCAAACTACTATTCATCGGATACATACGGGAGAGAGGATATCCAAATCTCCACATCCACTCTCCCGTCTGTATCCTCTCCCTACGCTGCCGGTCTTCCCGCGTCGCCGTTACACCCAACGCCGCCGGTCCTCCCGCACCGCCGCCACCCAGCGCCGCCAGTCCTCCTGCGCCGCCGGTCCCCCGCGAGGATGAAGAGAGCGGCGAGGCCGTGATTGCGGCGGCGGCGAGGCCTTGACTCTCGAGGGTGGCGAAGGCGGCGGCGACGATGCAGACGGCGACGGCGGCGGCGAGGCCTTGAGGGCGAGGATGGCGAGGCTGGCGGCGATGGGGAAGACGGCGACGGCGGCGAGGGCGAGGATGGCGAGGGCCGGTTGCCCCCGCAACGCCGGTTGCCCCCACGACGCCGGTTGCCCCGCGTCGCCGCCGCAATCACGGCCTCGCCGCCCTCTTCATCCTCGCGGGGGACAGGCGGCGCGGGAGGACTGGCGGCGCTGGGCGGCGGCGGCGCGGGAGAGAGGATGTGGGGATTTGGGAATTACTGTTGGTAGTGAGATTTGAGGATTACTGTTGGAGTGAGATAAAATATAGAGAGGGAATCTTTTTAGGTAGATATGTATGTGGGTATATAGAGATCTATTTTTAGGTATGCTTGTTGAAAAAGGTCTAAGGCTGCGACACCTAGGTTATTTTTCTCAATTTTTGTGCAATTAAATTATATATAATTTTTGTTTCTTGATTTATGTATTAATCCAATTTAAATTAGATTTTGATTATATTTAGAAATTTTAGAAAATTGTAAATCTTTAAATTATCTTCATATAGTGAACAAATATCACCTATATTCTATTTTAGAACTAAAAATTATTTATGTTTTACTAAAACCACATAAATTCTAATAAATATCTAATTTACTCATGGGCTTGTGCAATGAGTCTCTCCAGAGTCTTTGCATTGGAGCGGTGGGTGTTTTTGGTGGCGCTTTACACATATGGCAGAAAATATTCTCTCGAAGAATTTATTGAAGAGTCTTTTGCATTGAAGACAGCCTTGTAAGAGAAGAGGGCCGCGCGTCATCGAAACATTGGACGAGTGACCCAAATATAGAGCAACGTGGGTCGGCCAGATGAAGCCAAGATGGGAATATGAATGCAAGATTGCGGCGGTGACATGGCACAACATGGAGCTGGCTTTTTGAATAGTTGGATTAGGTCCTGTTTGATAGAGTTTTTTCTCCCTCTTCTATTATAAAGAAGTCAAAATCTATAACTTTAACTTTAAATATACTAAAAGTTGGAGTTTTAGAAATGTTTAGAAAAAAATTCCAACTTCTCTATTTTAATTTTTCAAATAATATTTATATCTTACAAATAGAATATAATAATAGTGTTAATCAATAACATAGATATGTAATTAGTTCAAATTTGATGAGTATATCTTAAAATTGAAACTTGGAGCACCTCTAATTTTGCTCGGAATTACAAAAATGGTTCTTGCTCCATATCAACTCCAAAAAACCACTAATTGCGGCCACCTAGTTTGGTCAAGTTTTTCTGTCTCCAATTCAAAAGTTAGGATCTGGAGTCCAATCAAACAGGATCTTAATTAGTAGAGAGGACAAATCATACAATTTATACTGTCTCTAAAAAATTATGAACCTTGTCGATGATACACCATTTACATACAAGTCTATGAATCAAGTCATTGTAATTCACAATACGGACCTAAGTTAGTCAGTACAGTGTGTTTCGTTGCCTGTATAACATTGAATTGGCTCATATGTGTGAGATAAGTTGAGTGAGACAAACTATAGTGATGCAATTATTGGTGTTTGGTTGGTGTATGAAATTGTGTGCAGGTTGGGATGAGATGTTGTTTGATTTGTTGTACAATTGATGTAAGTAGAAAAACATATAAGATGAAAAAAATACTATCAAACCTAGTTAATGTTTTATTTCACTTTAATAGCTCTTATTCTACCTTAATTATTCTTAATCAATATTAATCCATACTAAGAATCATTAATATATACTAATTACTCTCTAATCGCACAATGCTAAGAATCATTATTATCTCATATTCCACTTTAATAATCCTTATTTCAGCTTAATAGTATTTAATCAACCTTAATTATACTAAAAATTATTAATATATGTTAATTGTTTTTAGTTATGTAATTAGGTGGACTAAGCTGCGGAGTAACAGTAAGCGGGTGCGTATCCAGCGTGCCAGGCTTACACCCATTTTTTGCATCTGCTTGTCCAGACTCAAAATCGTGTATAAGCAAATAAACAAAGAGGTGATTGCATCTCGTGAATCAGACTAAATCTGATATAGGCAGCCCCAAACACATGGTATATGGTATCAGGTGATTAGACCGTGGTGTCTATGTGTAGAGCCATATAGGTGTGGCACTAGGAGTTACTAATATCTACATCAAATTTAGTCATTTTTATTAGAATAAAACTATAAAATAATTTAATGGAATTATGAAGGACAATAAGAGATAGGAAAATGTTTGATATAACAATGCCAAATTACTGTTATTGTGATGTAAAATTGCATGGGTAATCTTTTTAGATAATACTGGTCTATCTTTAACGACATGAAACAGTGATAACTGACAAGTGTCACTTGCCAGTACCATTTTCAGCAAAAAAAGTATTTGTGATAACAAGATCAAATTGCTTTTAGTGTTTCAGTGGTTCTGACAAGTGTCACTGATTTTCCTTAACAGGTGACCTAAACGAACCCATGAGGTGGTGCATTCACCAACCTGATCACCCATCATGTTACATCCCCAACTAAACCATAGAAAAAACTGACTAAAAAGATCACAAAAATGACCAAATTTAAACAACCACCGTACTGTAGATGAACCACCAGTTACCAAATGATCCCCAGGACTCCTGCACATGCATTGACCATCTCGTTTTTGAACTATAAATACCAGACTTGCCGCTTCCTCTCCATAAAAAAGAACTAGATCTCTCATACTCACACACATAGAGCAGACATACATATCCACCATCCAATATGGCTTCCAAAATGATCACTATCCCTTCCCTTGTCTTTCTCCTTGCTCTTCTACTCTCATGCAGTGGCATGAGCAATGCCGCAAGAAAACTCGAGGAGACGGCGCCCAAGGAGGAGCACCAGCCACACCCGACAGTGCCGGAGCTGCCACCAAAGCCGCAACTGCCGCCGTTGCCGAAAGCCGAGCTGCCTCCAAAGCCTGAACTGCCACCGTTGCCCAAGGCCGAGCTGCCTCCAAAGCCTGAATTGCCACCATTGCCCAAGACCGAGCTGCCACCGTTGCCCAAAGCCGAGCTGCCACCAAAGCCGGAGTTGCCGCCGTTGCCGAAAGCTGAGCTTCCACCGAAGCATGAACTGCCACCGTTGCCGAAAGCTGAGCTGCCGCCGAAGCCCGAGATGCCGACCGTTCCTGAGTTTCACTACCCGCCGCCCAAGCCCGAGATGCCGACCGTTCACTACCCGCCGCCCAAGCCCGAGATGCCGACCGTTCCTGAGTTTCACTACCCGGTGCCAGAACCGGCTAAGCCATGATTGATGAGGACTGATATGTCCATCTATCCAAAGTCCAAACTATTATCTATATAAAATATGTCCTGTGTGTATTTGCTCTTGTTTCTAGCTAGGTACTAGCTCTTATCAGGTACTTGATGTTTCTGCTTTGTTCTTCGAGTGGTGTGCTGCTCTGTATGATCTATATATGTACACATGCAGCATGTCGTGTCTGTGTGTATACATATATATATTAATAAAGATTTGTGATTTGTCAATTTTTTTGGACGTACGATTGTCATGTGTTTACGTACTGTACGTTTTTTACTCTACCTTGAAGCTATATAAACATAAAATCTCTAAGATTTTTTTCTTAAACTCAAGAATGTACAACCGCAGCTCTTGCATGCAGTCGATACTACTTTCATATATTCCATATATAAAAAGCCTTTTGCATGAACAACTTACAACAAAATTTGCTTGTCTTTTAATAATTTATATACGCAATATTCAATATATAAATAAAATACAAATTTGGAAATAGCGCCACCTACACCTTAAAGTACCCTGCCTAAATTTTTTTTTTCTTTCATTGTCAATTGGTGCCTCTCCTCTCATGATAGAAAGGTCAAATGACCTGTTTCCAAATTTTGCTCTTTCTTTCTGTCATTAGGTGGAGATTAGATTATCTATATATTTCCAATGGGGTAAATTGTTTTATCCGATCAAAAAATTTGCATGTGTTGTATTTATCATTAAATGTCTTATTAACATGTAATCCTATTTTTATTTTGTCAGTTTCACAAACTACAATTCCATAACTTTTGTAATGAGATAGAAAAATTTTCTCATTTCAAAATAGCAACAAAAATCATTAATTGGAAAAATCTTTCTGTTATTTGTCTTAATGGATTTCTCTTTAATTTAATTTTTAGACATCAATTCAATCGCATTTAGAAGAAACAAAGAAAATGAAATCTGACATGAGCAGTGATTTTCTAATGTTCATATATATTTCTATGAGCAGCATGTCATTTTTGACTTGCATGCTATTAATTTGCATTATCCTGTAAGCTACTAACAGGCGACAACGTACAGTGGACGTGTACTCTCACGTGTATGTATGATTCACCAATTAACCTAATCAGTACTGTTCCCAACTAAACCAAGACTTGCACAGACTGCAAAAGATCACAAACATACCAAACAAAAACAACGAAAAAAGGGCAGATGACCTACCATGTAACCAAATGATCGCTCAGAACTCATATGACTCCCACACCAACATGCATCATATTAATTTCATCGACGCGGTACTATAAATACCAGACTAATCAATCATCTCTCCCATGCTGCCATGCATCGCACAAAAACATCTCAGTACTTGCACAAAAACATCTTAGTACTTGCACAAAAACATGGGTTCCAAAACCACCGGCGCCTCCATTCTCTTCCTCAAAAACATGGGTTCCAAAACCACTTCATCGCTCTGCTAGTCTCATGCAGTGTCATGAGCAATGCGGGGCAAAACCTCGAGGACACGGCACATGAGGAGGAGTACCCGCCGCACCCGACCGTGCCGGAGCTGCCAAAGCCAGATCTGCCACCGTTGCCCAAAGTAGAGCTGCCGCCAAAGCCTGAGTTGCTTAAAGTTGAGCTGCCACCGGTGCCGAAGCCGGAACTGCCGCCGTTGCCGATATTCACTTTCCGGTGCCAGAAGCAAAGCCATGAATGACGAGGGTTATGTCCCAGTTACCTAAATTAAAAGGTGTTCTTTGTATCCATGTTGAGTCGTGACTTGTCAGTATATATATATACATGGTCCTTTTACAGTTTTACTTGGACCTGTCATTGCGTGAAGAGTACGTTGCTATGCTGTGATAATCTTTACAAGGCATACAAGCTACGAGAAAAAAAATCAACGAACCCCACGAAAACTGCTATAGTGACCGTAACAACGGTAACAATCGCTATGGTCTGTTATATGCGGCGGTTGCAGTAGTCCGCTATATATATAAATATTACTCATTCAATTAATTTAATATTTAAAATTTAAAAAGTGTTTCAAACATTATTATTGTTATGATTAGTCAATATAGATTTAATGTGAAACGGTTATGACTATTAGTAATGTTTAATATCTTAATTGACTAATGTCTATGATATATTTTTGTCATAATATTTATATTTTTCATAGATATAATACATATATATTAATAAAAATATTTTTTATTTAAATCGTGATATGTAGTGTAGTTTTCGTAATAGCCCAGACGATAATGGCCATAGTGTTTTGCAAGCGCTCGCTGTGATCGAAAACATTGATATCCACGCTTGTAGATATGCAGTGGACTTTGTGTACGTATTCATGTACAAATTAATAAAGATTTGTATTTTTTTATATGTACGTCATGTATGCTAGTACGTAGCTCGTATCGGAAACGGACAAATCCATAGGTCGGTGAAACCCACCCAGGATTCGGACCAGCCCCTTCCTCTATAAAAAGCCCACGTCACTCGACTTATTACTATTCACTTGCACTTCCAAAACCCTTCCCGCGTCATGGCCTCCTCCCGCGTTCGCGCCCTGCGTAAGGTTTCCTCCTTCCAACCATCCGACGAGGAGATCATCACGTCCTTCCTACGGCCTTGGATATCCGGAGATCGTCGCACCTGCGAGTTCATCCACGACGCCGACGTCTACGCGGACTACCCGGCTGTGCTCACGGCTGAGTTTCCCCCTGCGCTGACGAGCAATGGCGAGAGGGCCTGGTACTTCTTCACCCACGCGAGGGCCAAGAAGAGCGGAGGCGGCCGCAGAGCGCGCGCGGTGGGCGACGGCGAGGGGCGCTGGCACTCCGAGGCCGCGGCGAGGGCCGTGCTCAACGGCCACTGCCGCCGCGTGGGGCACAAGCAGAGTTTCTCTCACATGACAGAGGACGGCGGCCGATCGGGGTGGCTGATGGTGGAGTTTGGCCTCGACCAAGAAGAGGACGACGCCTCGCCTGTCCAGGTCGTGTGCAAGGTCTACGTGAGCCCTCGCGCGCCCCGCGCCAAGACATCCGCGGCGGCGACGGCATCCGGGCGCAAGAGGAAGGCCGCAGGACAGCACCCAGAGGCAAGAACCCGCGTGCGGCCACGCCCTTCTCCTTCGCTCGCCGAGACAGCCGGTTCTTTGGAGGAAGATGACACCCGAGGCGAATCGGAGATTCTTGAGACGGTGCCCCTGATGGTCGATGAGCAGGACGTGCCACACCAAGCCGAGTCGACGGGCGATTTTTTTTCGAGGGGCATGCTGGATCTGCTCTTGCGCGACGACGATGACGAGACGGGCGCTCTGCCCTACATGGATCAGGAGGCAGGCCGTTGTTTGGCAGAAATCCTCGAGATGATGCCAAATACCAAGCTGGAGAGCCTTGCCGGGTACACGGACGATGAGACAGATCCTTTCCTGCCGCATCCGCAGGCATCCCCTCCGTCGAGCAAGAAGGACTTCTCCATGTACCTGACGATTGAAGACCTTGCCATATTGCATGGTTGCACTCTGTAGTCATGTTCTGCCTTGTGATATTATGGATGTATACATGTCTTATGACAAGAAACAGTTGCTTGTTTATATGTATAGATGCCGTTTTCTTATCTATTGGCTGTAATCTGTTACTTTCCTTCATTGAAGAAAATTCTTATCAGGCATTCCAAAAATTTTCTCGTTTTATATTTTGTTTAAAATTTGTTTACATGTTGGTGTTATGACATTTTGCTTGTTGCATTTAATAAGTGTATTATATTACGTTTGCAGTTTAATCTTCAATGTTGGAAAGCAAATGGTGAAACCTGTTTCCTGTTTATGTTGTTTAGTATTAGTTTTATGCTCATCTACAAACATGATATGGCGTTGTCATGCGCTCTCTGTGGAGTGCCGTGCCATTTGCAAAGTTCCCTTCATACAAATACTGAGCAATTATGCCTGCATAAGTAGAATCATGCATAGTCAACCAGACTTAATCTTACCATCTGAGATCGCAAAAGATAATGAGAATGCTACTATGCAGGCTTTCCTTGTCCGGTTTGTCGCTCATTGTGTGTAAAAGGGATAAGATCCCCACTTTCCATTAAAAAAAACAAGAACAGTTAAGAGCTACAAAAGGTTTCAAATATGTACATCTAACTCTAGGAGGGGACACACCCAAGCCGCCCGTCCAGGTCTTGTGCAAGGTCTACGTGAGCCCTCGCGCGCCCCGCGCCAAGACATCCGCGGCGGCGACGGCATCCGGGCGCAAGAGGACGGCCGCAGGACAGCACCCAGAGGCAATAACCCGCGTGCGGCCACGCCCTTCTCCTTCACTCGCCGAGACAGCCGGTTCTTTGGAGGAAGACGACACCCGAGGCGAATCGGAGATTCTTGATACGATGCCCCTGATGACCGACAAGCCAGATGACAAGCCGGAAGCCGGAGTCAACGCGCCTTGCCGTTGTTTGGCGGAAATCCTCGAGATGATGACAAATACCAAGCTGGAGAGCCTTGCCGGGTACACAGATGATGAGACAGATCATTTCCTGCCGCATTCGCCATCGTGGCAGGCATCGCCTTCGTCTGGCAAGGACGACTTCTCCAAGTACCTAACGCCTGAAGACCTTTCCATATTGCATGGTTGCACTGTAGGTTTCAGTCCTGGATCAAACATAGAAGAAGATAAAGATCACACACGAGCACTCAATCTGGGACAAATTTTTTCATATATGTTTCTATTGCTACTAACTCCTTATATGCTAATACAATGCCTCAAATATATAAAGCCTAACAAAAAGAAACAAACTAATTCCACGATTACTGTGTGTCATGCACAATATATGCACGCCCTACAACTCGGTACGCCAACAAACTTGGCTCAAACAGTGACCAGGTCTTGATTATTTCCAACATTCTCCCCTTAATCCAGACTAGCCTTCTCCAAGTTCCTAACTCCAAGCAACTCGCACATTTCCCCAAATTTGACTCTAGCAAGCGTCATGGTCAGAATATCAGCACATTGTTCTTTGGTACTCACATGCTTGACGATGATCAGCTCCTTCTCTACACACTCACATATGAAGTGAAAACGAATGTCAATGTGTTTGCTTCTCCCATGAAACATCAGGTTCTTCATTAATGCAATAGTTGATTTGTTGTCAACATAAGCCGTGATTGGATCAGGGCTTCGACCTGTTATTTCACTCAACAAGCCATTTAGCCATATGCTTTGGCAAGTTGCCGCCGTTGCCGCCATGAACTCAACCTCACAGGAGGACAGTGCAACACTTTTCTGCTTCTGTGAGACCCATGCTATCACATCCCATAGAAGTAGAAGACCAAAACACTTATGCTCCTCTTATCATTAACATCACCGACAAGATTACTATCACTGTAGCTGGTTATCTTCTCCATTCCACATTTGGCATACTTCAACCCGAAGTTAATTGTCCCTTTTATATACCTCAGGATCTGCTTAACGGCTTGGAGATGTGAGCTCTTAGGTTTCTCCATGTATCTACTCACAATTCTGACAGCGTATGCAATATCTGGCCGGGTGTGGGTCAAGCACCTCAAACTCCCGATTATGCGCCTATACTCAGTTGGATTTACTGATTTACCTTCATCATCCTTGTTGAGTTTTAATTTGGGCTCCATGTGGTACTTGGTGGAGTTGCACTCACTCATACCTGCTAGTTGCAGTATCTTATTTGCATAGGCTGCTTGCTTCAACATGACACAACAGTCCTTTTGTTCCACCTCAATTCCAAGATAGTAGGAGAAGAGTCCTAGATCACTCATCTCGAATTCTTTCATCATTTGTTGTTTGAATCGTGCAAGTTCTTCTGCACTTACGCTAGTGATGATCAAATCGTCAACATATACACCAACAACAAGTGTCCTGACTCTATTACACCTTGTATAAACAGCTTGCTCCTGCTAACACTTGATGAAATCGAGCCCCTTCAGACTCTTGTCTAGCCATATATTCCAGGCTCACGGTGCTTGATAGAGCCCGTAGAGAATCTTGGACAATTTATACATCTTGTGGGCTTACTTCTCGACCACAAAACCTTCCAGCTGGCTTACATACACCTCCTCTTGGGGATCTCCGCTTAGGAATACCGATTTGACATCCAAGTGGTGTATTTCCCACCTTTGTTGCGCTGCGAAGGCAAACAGAAATCTCATTGTCTCCAGTCTCGTCACCAGAGCGAAGACTTCCTCGAAGTCTATTCCTTGTTGTTCTACATAGCCTTTTACGACGAGCCTCGCCTTGTGCTTGATAACATTTCCCTCTAAGTCTTTCTTCAGTTTATACACCCACTTCAACTCAGTAGGTTTGTGAATAGGTAGAAGCTCGGTTAACTCCCATGTGTTGTTTTTTTCAATTGCTTTGAGCTCGCGCCTCATGGCTTCCTACCATTGCCTCTCACTTGCAGCTTCTCAGTAGGTTGCTGGTTCTTCTGCAGAAAGCAAGAATAGCTCATCCTCACACACCACCTTTTCAGTTTCTGCATAAATTTCACTGAGAGCGATAGGTTCTTGGCCTGCCAGTGGTGGAAGTAGCATCGACACTCCCTTGCGATGCAAGCGAAGTTGGTGGACACGGTGTTGCTGCCGGCACTGCAATTCGACTTTTCGTAATTGCCGTAGATTGTAGCATTGTTGTTGCCGCACCTGGCGCTCCTTGTCGCGGTGGCATTTCTACGCCTGCCACACCATGCGGCATGCTAGCGGCACTTTGCCATGCACCTGCGGCTGCACCAGGTGATGATGCTGTGGCTAGAGAGAGTTGGCCAGTAACATGCTGCCCACCCTCTTGTTGACTTGTCTCCACGTCTACCTCTTCTGAATTTTCTTCAACGGTGAACTCCACCCGGGATTCCTTGTCAATAGTGGCGCCTCCACTCCAATCCTGCTTTCTCTCTTCCTCAAACACTACATCTCTACTTACACGTTGTGCTTTGTTGAGAATCATATAGACGATGTGCTTTGTTGCCTTCTTCTACACCAAGATAACCATGGCCTCGCTCTTATCATTAAGTTTCTTCGTGTGGACATTGGGCACCTTTACATGTGCAGTGCACCCGAACACCCTTAGATACTCCAGGTGTGGTTTCGTGCCTGTCCAAGCGTCATGTGGGGTGGCACCAGTTAGTGCCTTAGTCGATACACGGTTCAATAAATACACTGTGTGTCGACCGCCTCCCCCCACATCTTCCCTGGCATGTGCATCGTCTTGAGTATACTTCTTGCTATTGCCAACACGGTGCAGTTTCTTTGTTTGACAGTGCCGTTTTGCTGTACGGTATGGCGCTATGAGGTGTCACCAGATACCTTCCACCTCGCACAAAGCTACAAATTCCTGGGATAAGAACTCGCCGCCTCTATCTATCCTCAATGTCTTCAGCTTGTGTTCACATTCCTTCTCCACCATTGCCTTGAACTTCTTGAAAGCTCCGAAGGCATCACTCTTTGACTTGATCATATACACCCACATGAACCGGCTATAATCATCAACTAAGAGGAGAAAGTACTTGTTACCGACAAGAGTTCCTAGAGTTATGGGCCCACAGAGATCAGCATGTACGAGCTGCAATGGCCGATCAGCTCTATAGTTGGCCTACTTGGGGAAGGGTACCCTGGCTTGTTTAGCAAGCAGGAAATCCTCGCACAATTGTGTGGGGTGGTCGATCTGTGGCAAATCTTGCACCATGTTCTTTCTATCATCTTCAGTGCTTTAAAGTTGACGTGACCAAGTCTTGCGTGCCACAACCAGGTAGGTTTGTCGATGCTTGCTGCTAGGCACACTGGTTCACAAGTTTGTACCAACAACTTGTACAGCCTGTTGTGCAAACCCTTGTTCTTCATGAGTAGCCTTCTGTTCCTCTCGTAGACCAACAAGAATGCACCATACATAACAATCTTGCTCCCATCTTCTGAAAGCTGACCAAGACTCATGATATTATTGCATAAGCTGAGTATAAAATATACCTCTGTCAACAGCCGTTGTTCGCCATTCTTGCATTGGAATAGAGTCGATCCCTTCCCCTTGATTTGAACCGTCGATCCGTCGCCAAACTTCACCTGTTCGTGGATGTCACTACTACAGAAGTGCATTCCACTACCCTTATTTTCTAACGGTTATAAGCAATCTAGGAAAAATCCGATAGAATAGGACGACTGCGGCGGAAAACCATCATTTTACTATCGGTTACACACTAGTCCAACGTTAGTGAAATGCAAATACTTTTTACTATCGGTCATTACTGTACAAACCGATAGAATATATTAAATAGTACTATCGGTTTTTTATTTTTAACTGATAGTAAAATTGCGCACTTTATACTATCGGTTATTACTGTACAAACCGATATAATATATTAAATAGTACTATCGGTTTTCCATTTTTAACTGATAGTAAAATTGCGCACTTTATACTATTGGTTATTACTGTACCAACCGATATAATATATTACAACAGTACTATCGGTTTTTCGTTCGTAACAGATAGTAAAATTACTCACTTTATACTATCGATTCGTACTGTATTAACCGATATAATATATTGAATAGTACTATCAGTTTTTCTCGGGTAACTGATAGTGAAATTACTGACTTTTTATTATCGGTTATTACTGTACTAACCGATACAATATATGAAATAGTACTATCGGTTATATAAAACAAAGCGATAGTAAAATGACTTCATATACACAAATGGTTATGACAGTAGGGACCTTATTTTACTATCGGTTTGTGTTTTTGAACCGATAGTAAAATTGGACAACTTAATTAGGTCGACCCCTGCTCTGCGCTCTGCATGTTGGAATCATTTCAGCCCCGCACGACTTCAAGCTAGAGTGATCTGGAGAAGCTAGCTGAGAGGTTGATCATATTTTCATCCCCCTCGGTATTGTCATCTTCTCATCACCTCTCTCTCTCTCTCTCTCGATCACTCTTTCACACTCTCCCTCTCTCTCTCTACTTGCAATTCATTAAACTAGATACATGTATCTCCAAACTAGCTAGAAGGCTGGGTTGGCTAGCTAGCTATAGCTTGCTGAATTTAAGCAGCTAGCTAGCTGGCTCTTCCAATTAATGCATGCATCAAGTTAATTAGGGTTTCATATATACAAATCCATTTAATGTAATTAAGCAGCTCATGTACACACATATGGCCTAGCTAATTATGTTTCATGCATATATGCATACCCTGAGTCATTAATTATTTATTTGAATTTGTCAATTTTGTGAAATAATTGTAGATGGACCGAGAATATTGGATGTATGGAATAAAACGTACTACTGTTGAGTATTTGGAGGGTGTAAATGGATTTATTAAATTTGCTGAGCAAGAAAAGGCGAAGAAGGGAGAGAAAGATATGCATTGTCCTTGTATAGATTGTATGAACTTAAAAAGGTTCGGCAACTCTGATCAGATTAGGAGTCATTTGATTCGTCGTGGTTTTAACGCACGCTATACCTGTTGGATATGGCATGGTGAAGATCTTGAGGAAACGAGCACTACCGCTACCACTCAGCAGCACCCGGAAGTGGATTGCAGTAATGATGATCATGATCAAAACATTGATAATATTCATTCAGAAGTCCATGTAGATGACGACAATTTATATGAAATGTTACGTGATGTAGAAGAAGATTACAGCGAAAACGATTTAGCTAAATTTCAGAAATTAATTGTTGCTTCTGAGAAGCCTTTGTTCTCCGGATGTGAAACATTTACAAAGTTGTCTTCTGTGTTGAGATTATATAACTTGAAGGCAAGCAACGGTTGGAGCGATAAGAGTTTCACGACGCTATTGGATCTGTTAGTGGACATGCTTCCAGAGGGAAATGAGTTGCCAAGATCGGTTTACCAGGCCAAAAAACTATTGTGTCCGTTGGGAATGGAAATCGAAATAATACATGCATGCCCAAATGATTGTGTTCTGTACCGTAACAAGTACGAGGATTTGCATGTTTGTCTAAGATGCGGTGCATCGCGGTATAAGCATGGGGACAGAATTTATCACAATGGACGTGATGAGGTAAAGAAAGGGCTTCCGGCCAAAACTGTGTGGTATTTGCCTGTGATTCCCAGATTGAAACGGCTGTTTGCAAATCCGAAAGATGCGAAGTACTTGCGTTGGCATGTTGAAGGTCGGAAACAAGATGGAAAACTAAGACATCCAGCTGATTCCATTCAATGGAGAAACATTAACAGAACATTCGGTGAGTTTGGCGGCGAAGTGAGGAATATAAAGTTTGGGCTGAGTACGGATGGTATGAATCCACAAGGAAATATGAGCAGTCGACATAGCACGTGGCCGGTTCTTTTATGCATCTACAATCTTCCTCCTTGGTTATGTATGAAGCGCAAGTACATCATGATGTCGTTACTAATTTCAGGACCCAGACAACCCGGGAATGATATTGACGTGTTTTTATCACCGTTAGTCGAGGACTTACATAAATTGTGGAGCGAAAGGGTGCGGGTGTGGGATGCACATAAGCGAGAGAATTTCATGTTGCGGGCCATGATATTTTGCACCATAAATGATTTCCCGGCCTATGGAAATTTGTCGGGGTATAGTACGAAAGGAGGCAAGGCTTGTCCTATTTGCCTGGATGAAACTGAAAGCATGTGGTTATCGAACTGCAGAAAAACAGTGTACATGGGTCACCGCAGATTCCTTCCGATGCATCACGCATACCGTAAGAAGAGGAAGTCATTCAATGGGAAGCCTGAGAAAGGATCAGCCCCAGTGTTTGTGACTGGTAAGGAGCTTTACTTGCGCGTGAAGGACATCAAAGTTGAGTTCGGTAAATGTTCTAAACCTCCAGGAAAAAATGTTTGGAAGAAGAGATCGATTCTTTGGGATCTGCCATATTGGGAGCACTTACAAGTTCGACATTGCATTGATGTCATGCACGTAGAGAAAAATGTTTGTGACAGTTTGATTGGTTTGTTGTTGAACATTCCAGGAAAGACGAAAGATGGCATCAACGTTCGCCGTGACATGCTCGACATGGGCATAAGGACTGAGCTTGCACCGTTGGAGAAGGGAAAGCGGACATACCTCCCCCCGGCCTGCTATACTTTGTCAAAAAGAGAAAAAACAGAACACTGTCAGTGCCTACATGGTGTCAAAGTTCTATGCGGGTATTCTGCGAACTTGAAAAAACTTGTGTCCATGAAAGACTTGAAACTGGTTGGTATGAAGTCCCATGATTGTCATGTACTGATGTCACAAATGCTTCCCATTGCTATCAGAGGCATTCTCCCAGTCAAAGTCAGAGAGACAATTACAAAGCTATGTTATTTCTTCAACACAATATCTGGCAAGGTACGTAAGCGTGTACTCCTAGCAAGTTAATTAGCTCCATTCGTGGAACTTGTCAGATTTTTTGGATCTGAATATTTGCTGTAACTGTGTCCTTGCAGGTAATTGATATGGATGGACTGGACGATTTGCAACGCGATGTGACTACCACTCTTTGTCAGCTGGAGATGTATTTTCCTCCATCCTTTTTTGATGTTATGGTCCATCTAATTGTTCACCTTGTCAGAGAAATTAAGATTTGTGGACCCGTGTTCCTGCGCTACATGTATCCATTTGAGATATTTATGGGTATCTTGAAGGGATATGTAAGGAATCGACATCGGCCTGAGGGCAGTATCATTGAAGGTTATGCCGCCGAGGAGGTGATCGAATTTTGCACCAACTATATGGCCGGGGTTGACCCAATTGGCGTTCCTACGTCCCGGCATGAGGGCAGGCTTCAGGGCATTGGAACGATTGGATTTAAAGCAGTCGTCCCCTCTAGTGATCTGTATGCAAAAGCCCATTTTTGGGTCTTACAGCACATGACGGGAGTGGAGCCATACATACATGAGCACAAGGAAATGTTACGGAAACAGAATCCCTCGAAGCCAGAGATTTGGGTCACCAGAGAACATAATAGGAAGTTTGCTGGGTGGATCGAAAATAGAGTCCTGCAAGCTTCTGAGGGCGACGTAGATGAAGATGTTACATGGTTGGCCAGAGGGCCTAGATTTACTGTAGGGACTTGGCAGGGGTATGACATCAACGGCTATTCATTTTACACAAGAACTCAGGACGAGAAGAGTACTATGCAATGTAGTGGAGTGACACTACTTGCTATTTCGGAGGATGCCAGGGCAGTAAGGGCACTCGACTCATATTACGGTGTTATTGAGGAAATATGGGAGCTCGATTATGTATTACTTAAGATTCCTCTGTTTCGATGCCAATGGGTCGAAATCTCTCGAGGTGTTAAAGTCGACAATTATGGGTTTACTCTCGTCGATCTCAGTAGAGTCGCACACAAAGATGATCCATTTATACTTGCTGAGCAAGCCACACAGGTGTTCTACATCGTTGACCCGGCCAACCCAAAGTTGCACGTTGTCTTTCACAGCAAGAGACGTATTGTTGGGGTCGAAGACGTTGTGGATGAAGAAGAGTACGATCAGTTCGACGAATTACCTCCATTTTTAGATGGAATCCTTCAATCTGTCCCTACCGAAGATATTGACGAAACAAGTTACCTGTGAGACGACCACGAAGAAGGATTATGGGTGGACAACCATTCTTGACTAATTTGCAATATGTAAGTGACGTATATTACTTGGATTTTTAATCGAAGAATTCTTCAAATCATTTTTCAAAAATTCCTTGGGAAAACATACGTGATGCATTGAGAATCATTTCTGCAAATTTTCATTTCAATTGGAGTATATACTTGATTTGAGCAATAATTGATTCTTTTCACAAATATATATGAAAACTGCAAATTTTCATTACATGATTGGTCTTTACTGTTAATTTATTTCAAAATTATTGGAAATCATTTGCATGGGGTTTCAGGTGTCTTTACAAGTGCAAAATGATGTACTGAGACCCATCTGTAATTGTTCTCAGGAAATACCTTTAAATCAATTTAACAGTATTATACTATCGGTTTCAACCTCCAAACCGATATGAAATTAACATAAACTATCGGTTTCTTGTCATAAAACCGATAGTAAAATGCAATGCAAAATGATGTACTGAGATCCTCTGTAATTCTTCTAAGGGAAATCCTTTAGGGTCAATAACATTGTATTTTACTATCGGTTATAACTGTGAAACCGATATGAAATTAAAATATACTATCGGTTTATCGTTCATAACCGATAGTGATTTACACTGTGTTTTGAGCCCCTGTTCTTAGTTTACTATCGGTTTAGTGTTTACAACCGATAGTGATTTACACTGTGTTATGAGCCCTGTTTCTTAGTTTACTATCGGTTTGGTGTAATAAAACCGATAGTGAAAAGTTCCCATACTGAAAACCCTAATTTACATGTTTTTACTATCGGTTTTGTGGTGATGAACCGATAGTAAATATTCATTTATTAGGTTATAACCTTGCACGATTTTCCCTCCAGTGCAACTGATCACATTCCAATTTCCAAATACTCGCGCGGAAAACCCTAGATTCGCCGACGTTCGCTTCTTCGCTCCTCTGCGCCACTGGTTCTCCACCGCCTCCGGCATTGCATTGCGCCACCGCCTCCGGCCACTCCACGATCGACTGTAAGTGTTCTTGACCAAATCGCTCGCGTGTATTGCTTAATTTTGTATGCAATCATTCATATCCCGTTCAATGGATTACAAATATAAACCTAGAGTAAAATTCATGAACTACAAACTTGATAGCTATGAGAATGACAGAATTGATGAAAATCACTAGTAATTTGTCATACAGTGTAGTTCACTTTTGGTTTCTTATTCAGAACCGATAGTAAATACCTTAAACTGAATTTTCTGTTAATTATTTCCCATTTTCTAATTTTCATCTGTAATTTTGGTTCATTTACATTTTAACATACTTTATGTTCCTGCTGAGCAATTTTGGAAATTTTACTGAATTCAAACTTGATTACTATCGGTTTGACTTGGAAAACCGATAGGAAATAGTAGTGCCATCATAGTTTGCACTACTAATTTGAATTTTCTGTGAATTACTTCCCATTTTCTAATGTTCATCTCAAATTTAGGTTCATTTAAATTTTAACAGACTTTATTTTCCAGCAGAGAGATTAGCATAGTTTGCACTGCTAATTTTTTAAATTTTCCTGAATACAAACCTTAGTACTATCGGTTTTCCTTTCAGAACCGAAAGGAAATAGAGTATGTGTTAGTTTGCACTGCTCATCTGAATTTTCTGTGAATTACTTCCCATTTTCTAATGTTCATCCCAAATTTAGGTTCATTTAAATTTTAACAGACTTTATTTTCCTGCAGAGAGATTAGCATAGTTTGCACTGCTAATCTTTTAAATTTTCCTGAATACAAACCTTAGTACTATCGGTTTTCCTTTCAAAACCGATAGGAAATAGAGTATGTGTTAGTTTGCACTGCTCATCTGAATTTTCTGTGAATTACTTCCCATTTTCTAATGTTCATCTCAAATTTAGGTTCATTTAAATTTTAACAGACTTTATTTTCATGCAAAGAGATTAGCACAACAATTTTAGCTATGAACTTTGTCATGTACCTTTCTTCATATCAATTGATGGTTTGTTCATGGTATTTTAGGTAAAGCCATGTCGGCATCTTCCTCGGCTGATACTAGTGATTCGGCGAGGGCGAACGTAGATGGCGCTGCCTCGTCCCAGCGCAAGAGGAAGGCGCGAGGCGCGACGATGTTGGGTCGTTTGGCCAAACGCGCGGATCTTTCCTGTGAGTTCAACCAGTTCGGGAGACCGATCGGGAAGAACGCCGGGCACTATGCTGCCTATGTTGGCTTGTTGGCGAAGGAAAGGGTGAAGATCACCGTCCAGAGCTGGAAGGACGTCAAGGCCGACGAGAGGGATAGGCTGTGGGCGGAAGTGAAGGTAAAATTCATCAAAATCACTGAACTCTTGAGTAATCACATTCCCTTGGTTTATCCTAGAGATTAGGTAAGTCCTACTTATATGCACCATTTGAAACAGGCCAAGTGGAACATCCCGGACGATGGTCCCAAGATAGCTTGCTTGAAGGACATGAACAACACGTGGAAAACCTTCAAGAGCGTCCTCGTCAGTACCTTCCTCGCTAAAGGTGAATCTCCATGCGAGAAGTACTCCTTCATAACGGAGGAGGTATGGGAGCAATTCGCCCAACAGAAGGGGACTCCTGAGTTCAAGGTATGAGTGGTTCCTTTGCTTGGTTACACCATTGTATGCAGTAAGCAGTGGTGCATTAATTTTCTTGTTTCTGGTACGAAGGCCCTCAGCGAGAAGAACAGGGCAATCCAGAGGAGGAACGACCACCCACACCGGCTCGGTTCTCGCGGCTATGCGGGGAAGGAGGAGCAGTGGAAGAAGGGTGAAGACAACGCGTTGCATTTCGTCGACTCCCCTGACCTACCACTCTCCGAGATCCGCGATCAGCGATGCAAGCGCTGGTGGCTGGCCAGAGGGACCGTGTCGGCCACGGGGACTGTGGCGTTCCCAAACCCCAGGGACGTCGAGGTCGTGCAGCGACTCGTAAGTTGGCTAACTATGATCACTAGTGTGCGCACAACTTTGTATATATTTCTTCCTCACAATGGAGAGCTTTCAATGTAACAGATCTCTTGCTCGAAGGAGGCGACCGAGAGATTGTTCAGTCCCCATAGGGAGAACGACATCCTTACCCGGGCTCTAGGGAACAAGGAGCATCCAGGGCGGACGCGAACCGTGGGGGCTGTGGTGCCATGGAAGGAAGGCTTCTCGGACCCCGGGCAAAAGGCGAAGAAGCCTGGCAGCTGGAAGGAAAGGGAAGTGGAGCTATCTCAGAAGATACGGGCAGATGTGACTGCACAATTCGCGGACATGTTCGCTCAAATGAACGAGAAATATGAACGCCTAAGCCGAGTTGTGCAGTCCAAGGGTTTAGATCCAGCTGCCGAGGTCGACGCTGCCAGGCCGAGTAGTGTTGGCTCGAAGGTTCACGTGGATCCGGTGGACCTGATCGAGGTATTGCAACTCTTGAGCTATATATGTAGTTCGGCTGATGCCACTCCCGTTACGTTAGAATTGTTTCGCTAACCTGTTATAATTGTTGCAAATTGCAGAAGCCGGAGAGCTGTACCCTATTGATCAACATAGGCGACAAACCTGTTGCGGTTGCAAACGGGGTCGTATACCAGTCTTGGGAGGATGTCCGAATCCACTGCGTACCTCTGGAGCCTGGATTCGCAAAGGTACAGGTGGACATGGCCCTCCCGGGCTACAGCTCTTTTCCGTTGCCCTTCCCAACGGACGAAATGCGGACAATTGGCGAGACATTGGGCTCGTACATACAGTGGCCCAAGAAGGGTGTTAGACTACAGGAGGTAAACCCTAGCCATTCTAGCTTACAACTCAGTTAATATACTTAATTTTCAAAATCTAATTTAAGCGTTTGTACTTAAAGTAGACGATGGATACCAGCACACTTCCTGAGGACACCAGCCCCGCCACAACGCATGAGCGAACTCCTTCGGCCCCCATGCCTCCTCCGACGGCCTCAAACCCTTCGCCATCAAATGAGGCCGACGGCACCACACCCCAACCTTCGAAGGTATACACTCGCTCCCCGCCCAAAGGCAAGGGCAAGGCCAAAGGCAAGGCCAAACAAAGCCAGCCGGGTACGTTCAAGAACGGGTCCCCACTCGTGTCGGAGTACCTTCTGCGCAATATGGATCAAATAACCAGAAGTCTCCACGAGTGGTACCTGACCCGGTCTAGGTGCCACATCAACTTCTTGGTTCACTTCAGGCCAGCCCATTTTCACCGTGAGCCCGGGAGCATATCGGTGGCCCATGAGGATTTGTTCGACCTCCTCAACTGGCGGGAGCTTGATATGTCCATCATACGGACTGAAGTCCTGTGAGTGTGCTGTTGTCTGAAGTTATCACAGTTCGTTTCATAAATCTAATCACTTTTTGTATGCACTACTTACTAATGTCTACTTTGCATCCAGGTGCATGTATAGGCTGGCGTCGATGAGGGCATGTGACAAGGTGGGTTTCCTCGACCCAGAGAAAATAAGCCTCACGATGCTAGAGCACGACCAAGCACATGCGGAGGAATACATATCAAGAGCACTACTAGCGCAGCAGGACCGAGAGTTCATCCTTGCGCCGTACCACCAAAGGTTAGTGCATTTCCTACTAATTTAACTCATTCTTGTATGTTACGCCTAACATATGTATGAAACGGTTCGCTTATATATGCAATGTAGGGGCCACTGGGTCCTCGCCGTCATTTGCCCATGGATGAATGAGGTCTATTACCTCGATTCGATGAGTGACAAGGTGGCGCATGTTTTCACCCACACATGGCACATAGACGCGTAAGTAACATAGTTTTCTTAAATTTTTCTCTGATTAGCTAATTAATGATAAGATATTAATCGACAATGCTAAATTAAATACAGGGCTTTCAAAAATTATGCTAGTGCTGGAGGGAGGCATGACGCGTCGAAGGGCACAACAATTTCTTGGAAAGAATATGAGGTAATTAATACGGATGGAAGTACTCATGATGAGTCTTTTAATTTAAGCTTAATTAGTTCTTTCGAGTTAATGTGGGTTTATGTCTTTGCATATGCAATTTTTCCAGTGCCATCAGCAGCCACAATCGTGGGAATGTGGCTTCTATGTCATGAGATTCATGTATGACCTGATCAGGAGAAACTTTGCCCAATTCCCTAAGGTAACTATTTTTGCTGACTCAAAGTCGAACTTTAATTAGATGTGACGTACGATCCTAACTTCATACACGCATATATGCAGAGCACCATGTTGAAAGAGCAATATGAGTTGCCTCAATTGAAGGAGCTGCGAACAATTTGGGCTCAATATGTCATGGAAGAAGTGGCTATCAACGATCGATAGTAACTGACTTGTGTTGATTGTTGTATTTGTGAATATATATTGAATGTGTTGATTCATTGATTTGTGAATATATGTGAATATATGTGAATAGATTCATTGATGTATTTGTGAATAAACTCGATCAATATGTGCATAAATTCAGTCTGTCCAATGCATGTGTATATTACTGTATTAGTGTATTTGTGAACAAATTCAATATGTGAATATTGGTGAATATTTGTAAATATTGGTGTATTTGTGAATGATCCAATGTATCTTTGTATTGCTGTATGTATATTGCTGTATGTATCTCTGTATTGCTGTATGTATATTTGTAAATATTTAGTACTAACCGTGCCACTACATAACCGATAGGAAAAACTAATATTACTATCGGTTATATACTACAACCGATAGAATAAAGTTTCCAGTACTAACTGTGTCCACACAATACTATCGGTTCATATTTAGAAACCGATAGAATACAGTTTCCTGTACTAAACGAGTCTACAAAATACTATCGGTTATATAATATAACCGATAGAATAAATTTTCCAGTACTGACTGTGTCCACACAATACTATCGGTTTATATATAACAACCGATAGAATAAAGTTTCCAGTACTAAATGTGTCGACAAAATACTATCGGTTTATATAAGAGCCGATAGAAAAAAATGTTTAGATTACTATCGGTTTAGATCCTAGCCGATACAAAAGGCCTAAACAATACTATCGGTTTTTATACGAGCCGATAGAAAAAACTTATACAATACTATCGGTTTAAAACCGAGCCGATAGAAGAAATAGTCGATAGCGATTAGTGAACGTTGGGATTGTAGATGTTTTACTAACGGTTTTTGAATCGATAGAAGTGTGCTGCCCTCTACTATCGTGCCGACCACTATCGGTAAGAGAACCGATAGTAGAGTGGATTTTTAACCGATAGTGAAAAGCATTTCTGTAGTAGTGGCTGTAGCCTATTGATCAACATAGGCGACAAACCTGTTGCGGTTGCAAACGGGGTCGTATACCAGTCTTGGGAGGATGTCCGGATCCACTGCGTACCTCTGGAGCCTGGATTCGCAAAGGTACAGGTGGACATGGCCCTCCCGGGCTACAGCTCTTTTCCTTTGCCCGTCCCAACGAACGAAATGCGGACAATTGGCGAGGCATTGGGCTCGTACATACAGTGGCCCAAGAAGGGTGTTAGACTACAGGAGGTAAACCCTAGCCATTCTAGCTTACAACTCAGTTAATATACTCAATTTGCAAAATCTAATTTAAGCGTTTGTGCTTAAAGTGGACGATGGATACCAGCTCACTTCCTGAGGACACCACCCCCGCCACAACGCATGAGCGAACTCCTTCGGCCCCCATGCCTCCTCCGACGGCCTCAAACCCTTCGCCATCAAATGAGGCCGACGGCACCACACCCCAACCTTCGAAGGTATACACTCGCTCCCCGCCCAAAGGCAAGGCCGAACAAAGCCAGCCGGGTACGTTCAAGAACGGGTTCCCACTCGTGTGGGAGTACGTTCTGCGCAATATGGATCAAATAACCAGAAGTCTCCACGAGTGGTACCTGACCCGGTCTAGGTGCCACATCAACTTCTTGGTTCACTTCAGGCCAGCCCATTTTCACCGTGAGCCCGGGAGCATATCGGTGGCCCATGAGGATTTGTTCGACCTCCTCAACTGGCGGGAGCTTGATATGTCCATCATACAGACTGGAATCCTGTGAGTTTGCTGTTGTCTGAAGTTATCACAGTTCGTTTCATAAATCTAATCACTTTTTGTATGCACTATTTACTAATTTCTACTTTGCATCCAGGTGCATGTATAGGCTGACGTCGATGAGGGCATGTGACAAGGTGGGTTTCCTCGACCCAGAGAAAATAAGCCTCGCGATGCTAGAGCACGACCAAGCACATGCGGAGGAATACATATCAAGGGCACTACTAGCGCAGCAAGACCGATAGTTCATCCTTGCGCCGTACCACCAAAGGTTAGTGCATTTCCTACTAATTTAACTCATTCTTGTATGTTACGCCTAACATATGTATGAAACGGTTCGCTTATATATGCAATGTAGGGGCCACTGGGTCCTCGCCGTCATTTGCCCATGGATGAATGAGGTCTATTACCTCGATTCGATGAGCGACAAGGTGGCGCATGTTTTCATCCTCACATGGCACATAGACGCGTAAGTAACATAGTTGTCTTAAATTTTTCTTTGACTAGTTAATTAATGATAACATATTAATCGGCAATGCTAAATTAAATACAGGGCTTTCAAAAATTATGCTAGTGCTGGAGGGAGGCATGATGCGTCGAAAGGCACAACAATTTTTTGGAAAGAATATGAGGTAATTAATACGGATGGAAGTACTCATGATGAGTCTTTTAATTTAAGCTTAATTAGTCTTTCGAGTTAATGTGGGTTTATGTCTTTGCATATGCAATTTTTCCAGTGCCATCAGCAGCCACAATCGTGGGAATGTGGCTTCTATGTCATGAGATTCATGTATGACCTAATCAGGAGAAACTTTGCCCAATTCCCTAAGGTAACCATTTTTCCTGACTCAAAGTCGAACTTTAATTGGATGTGACGTACGATCCTAACTTCATACGTGCATATATGCAGAGCGCCATGTTGAAAGAGCAATATGAGTTGCCTCAATTGAAGGAGCTGCGAACAATTTGGGCTCAATATGTCATGGAAGAAGTGGCTACAACGATCGATAGTAACTAACTTGTGTTGATTGCTGTATTTGTGAATAAACTCAATATGTGAATAGATTCATTGATGTATTTGTGAATAAACTCGATCAATATGTGCATAAATTCAATCTGTCCAATTGTGAACAATATGTGAATATGTGAATATTGCTGAATTAGTGTATTTGTGAACAAATTGATCAATATGTGAATATTGCTGAATATTTGTAAATATTGGTGTATTTGTGAATGATCCAATGTATCTCTGTATAGCTGTATGTATATGTGCATGATTCCAGTACTAACCGTGCCAGTACATAACCGATAGGAAAAACTAATATTACTATCGGTTATATACTAAAACCGATAGAATAAATATTACATTACTATCAGTTCATATGCAACAACCGATAGAATAAAGTTTTCAGTACTAAACGTGTCTACAAATTACTATCGGTTATATACTACAACCGATAGAATAAATATTACATTACTATCGCTTCATATGCAGAAACCGATAGAATAAAGTTTCCCGTACTAACTGTGTTCAGACAATACTATCGGTTTAGATAATACCCGATAGAAAAAAACATTAACATTACTATCGGTTTAGATCCTAGCCGATAGAAAAAGCCTAAACAATACTATCGGTTTATATACGAGCCGATAGAAAAAATGTATATAATACTATCGGTTTAAATTTGAGCCGATAGAAGAAATAGTCGATAGCGATTAGTGAACGTTGGGAATGTAGATGTTTTACTAACGGTTTTTGAATCGATAGAAGTGTTCTGCTCCTCTACTATCATGCCGACCACTATCGGTAAGAGAACCGATAGTAGAGTGGATTTTTAACCGATAGTGAAAAGCATTTCTGTAGTAGTGATGACTCCTTCGCGCACACGGATAGAAGCAGTGTCGGTTCGTCGTCTTGAGCTCGTGTAAGGTTCGCCTCCTCGTCTCGACGCTTGTTGTGTCACTCTAATGCATAATGTCTGTATACATCGCAATTAAAGCACTTGATCTTACTTTGATCGCGGCCTGTCCCAAGCCTGCTACCACCATCGCCCTCCTAGTGAGACGAATTGCCGCTGCCGCGGCCTCCCTGGCCATGGCCACGACCTTGCCCGCGAGAACGTCCACAGCCTCGACCATCACCACCTCCACATCCCTCCGTGTTGGACAATCCTTCGCCCTCGATCTTTCCTTCCTTCGCCTTCCACTTGGCATGCATCAATAGGACGTGCTCTTCTTCGTTGTCACTGTAACCCTGAAGTCGCTCCTCGTGGGCCTTGAGGCGATCAATCACTTCCTCCACGGTCATGGACTTTGAGGTTGCCGAACTGTTCGACTGTGGATGCGATCTGCAGGAATCTCAACGGGACAGCCCGAAGAAACTTTTTGACGACATAGGCCTCCTCCACCTTGTTGCCCAATGCACGGATCTTGTTGACGATCGTTGTCAACTTCATGGCGAAGTCGTCAATCGACTCCCCCCCCCCCATGTGAAGTACCTCGAATTCACTCTTCAAGGTTTGCACCTTCGCCTCCTTGACGCGCTCGGCGCCCATGTGCATTGTTGTGAGTGCTTCCCACGCATCCTTGGACGTCTCCTTCTCGGCCAACAATAAGAACATATCCTCCGAGATCCCTTGATAGATGGCGGCGAGAGCCATCTGATCTTTGCATGTGTCGACCTCCTCCTCTGAGTCAATCGCCTCCTACACGCCTTGTGCCCTTCATGTAGACCATCTTGATCGACCACGCGGCATAATTGCTCCTCGTGAGCAACGGATACTGGAGAGACACACTGCCCTCCCTTGCCAGGGACTTCAACGTCGCCTTGTCGATGACCTCACTAGACGCGCTCTTGCTTAGCGACGGCATGTGCTTCGACATCACCAGACTCTGATACTAAGTGTAGGTTTCAGCCCTGGATCGAATACTTGAAGCTAAAGATAGAAGAAGATAAAAATCGCGCACGAGCACTCAATCTGGGACAAATTTTTTCATATATGTTTCTATTGCTACTAACTCCGTATATGCTAATACAATAACTCAAATATATAAAACCTAACAAAAGGAAACAAACTAATTTCATGATTACTATGTGTTATGCACGATATGCATGCATATCCTATGACTCGGTCTATCAACAAACTTGACTCAAACAATGATCAAGTCTTGATTATTTCTAACATGCACTCCGTAGTTTTGTTCTGCCTTCTGATATCATGGATGGATACATGTCTTACTGGGAAGAAACAGTTGCCTGTTTATGTATAGATGCTATTTCTTATCTTTTGGCTGTAACTTGTTATATTTGTTCAATGTATGATAGGTTTGCAGCTTAATCTTCAATGTTAGAAACCAAACAGTGAACAGTGAACATTTCCCCGTTCATCTTGTTTCCTAGGAGTATTAGTTTTCGGATGCTCATATGGAAATATGCTACGTCTTTGTCGTGTGCTATCTGACCCCCAAAACCGCAAAACGCCAAAACCCCTACACGGACACCGCACCACGTCCTCTCCCCCGCGGCCCTTCGCGCTGCCCTTCGCGGCCTCGCTCCCTCCCGAGAGGTCGCTAAGATTTCCGCCCTCCTCACCATCTTCCCCGTCACCGACCGGCCCTGCGTCCTCACAGCGATCACTGAAGTCATCTGCTCAACTTGCAAGCTACCCGACGTCGCCGAGAAGGTGGTCAAGTAGGCCAAGCACAGGTACGGCGTCGCACGCACCGGGAGATGCTGTGAGTTGCTAGTCATTGACTACCGTGCCGGGTTGATCGCTGACGCGTGCAGGGTGTGGAACGGGACAGGCTCGAGCCGGGCGCTGCGGCGTATGAGAAGATTGTGGTGACGCTGTTCAAGAACAACCGTGTCATGGATGACATGAAATGGTGATGAGAGGAGTGGAGGGGGAGGGGGGAGGTTTTGGGTGATTGGTGTATGGGCTTTTGGTGAGGAGGAGGGTGAGGGAAGGGTATAGGGTTTATTATGGGGTTAAGGATAGGGATATGGGATTGTACCATGGGTTGATCAAGGGGTTGGTGAGAACCAACAGGGCGGCGGAGGCAACAGAGATGTTGAGAGAGATGGTCAGGAGGGGATGCAACCCGAACACGCACACGTACATACATCATGTTGCTTCAGGGGCACCTGGGGAAGAGGGGGCAGAAGGGGAGGGATCAATTGGTGAATTTCGAGAGCATCTTTGTCGGCGGGTTGGTGAAGGGCGGGAGGACATTGGAGGCGACCAAGTTTGTCGAGAGGACCATGTGGGGTGGGGTGAATGTCCCGAGGTTCGAATGATGAGGGCGTGGTGATGTTTGAGGAGGCAGGGAGGAGGTTGAGGGAGGTGGGGCTGCTTGATCTCGGGGACATCTTGTTGACATACAGCGAGAGGGTGGCCACCAGGAATCGGAGGAGAAGAGCAATGGATTGTCTTTTAACAGTGGGGTGAAATATTGTTTATCGGTGATCATCCCTGGAGCTAGGAGATGCATGCCTGTATATATTGACGATCTTGGGGGACTTATTGTGATGTATGACTGTCATATTGTAGATGATGTAGTGTTGGGTGGGAGGAACTGTCAAGTATTTTGTGTTTGCGTTCATCTTGTTCTCCAGGAAGAAAATAATTAGGAATAACCTATTGGCATGATTTAGGAGTTTGTTCTACTTGACTACAAGTAATGCACAGAGGCGACAAACGTTTGCAAGTGTTAAGCTCGTATAACATGATTGTAGTAATGGTAGCATCAGGCTTGGATTTTTTTTTTCTTTTTTTCGAAGCTTCGTTTCCTCTCATTCATCACTTGTTTTCAGATACTAACTTCGTTGGTACCACAGCTAATATTCAGTGAGAACGGTCTTCTTGTTTATCGTGACCACACCAGTCCTCGCGTTGTCTTACATCTGCTAAGGTGTGCTCGTGGAGCAAGTTGCTGCCCAGTATCAAGTGTTCATTGATAGGATGGGGACTACACATGGCGCCGTTGATGCACGGCTGCCATTGAGTGTATACGGCCAGTGGAATCCCTGAATTTCATCTGGGCAGGACCCATCTGTCAGTCTTCCGCACATGTTCCTCCATTTCATAAGTTCTTCGAAGTGTTTTTCAGGTACACCTTCCACAATCAAACAAGGTGATCAATGAAATGCCTACTCCGACAGCCCGAGGATGCCTTGACTAACCGAATCCTTAAAAAAATTCACCTGAGGTATTCCTAAAAAACAGAAGTAATACACACACACACCAAACAAGGAGTAAAATAGAACCTGAGAATCTTGCGAAAAGCTACAGTCACGACAAGTAAACTGAGTCACAGGCACAGATTATCGAAGTAATGCTTTGAGCAGCCAAAAAACTAAGTACTCCAATTTTATTTTGAAATTCTAACATCAATCCTGCTTGATTTGCAAACAAAAATTAAAGGCTGGAAAATTGAAAAATGATTAGAAAGTCAAACAAAGAAGTAATTTACAAACTACAAATTCTGCGGTCTTCCAGTTGCCAGTAAATTGAACACATGCTGCCTGCTAAAAAGAGAAGAATACCTGCAACATCAAAAATCAATTAGCACAAAGCAAGCATGCCGAGCACAATCAGCTAGATGCATGGCCTAACTACAGCGCAAATACAGCACTCGAGACAAGAGATGCAAACAATTGTAGGCTGGTCCACTACTTACTGTTTTAGTACTCAGCACTGTATTCAAGGTTGTAAAGCAACTCCCTACGAGCTTCACCACCCATTCGATAGCTGAACTTTTGAGCCATGGATTGTACTTTTTCATCAGAATCAAAGTCTGATTCACGGGAGCAGCGTCTTCGAACCTTCTTAAGCATATCTTTTGAAGGTGTAAAGCCCACATCAACCTGAACCAAACATTGTTAGCAAAATATACATACGACCAAAAGCATTTGATTGGTGAGTTGAACCAACCATCTCATCAATTATAGCAAGAGCAGCTTTTGCATCTCGATTTACAAGATGAGCGTCAACAAGTAGGGAATATGTTGTTGCATTTGGCTTAACATCAAGGCTTACTAAATGTTGGAACACGTTACATGCCTCCTCTGTCTGCAGTGCAAATGGCACGTCAGATTGACATGATTGTTATTTCATAATAGCAAACAAAACAGCTGAAAAGAGTTGACAAATTATCAATGATATACAATTACTCATACCTTTCTCAGCTTTCCAAATGCATACAGCAAGGCATTGTAAGAATGTATGTTGGGTGTCATTCCAAACTTTTCCTTTATAGCCTCAAATGTCTCATATGCTCGCTCAAGATCCCAAATGTTCGCACAGCCCAATATAACACAGTTAAGAGCAGCTACAGATTTGTAGGGTGGATCTGCCTGACTCAGATTCTCTAATTGAACATACACCTACGGCAGACAAAAGTATTAGAGTTAAGGGTGGCATCATACTTGGCAAGAGAAAAGCACAACAGGACAACAAAATGCACATCCTGAGAACAGCAAGCTGAGTTGATGAAAAGCTTGCAGTATTGCAAAATCATCAGACAAACAGACGGAACTTGATAGACACATTGCAAATTTACAAGAACCACTCATAACATACTTCTTCAATAGCTAAGTGAACCGCAATAAATAAGAATGATCACTCACTAGCAAAGGATTTCACACCATGTGGACAAAGGCAGGAACTGAACTGAAAAATGCTAGTTCCATGAACCACATAAGAACTTATTGTCACTAGAGAATAAGTCAGTTATTGCTAGAGAAATTGAGTCCTCCATCATTTCAGTTCTCACCCAAAAGGGGAGATTAACTATACAATGTGTAATATGCAATTCACCACAAGAAATGCAGTAGTCATATAAACTCAGAAACAAGAAAATCAGGAACGGGGCAGTCGTTCTTTTACGACAAAAAAAAAAAGAACAAATCAACAAAGCTAGACAAGTCTCAAAAAGAATAATATAAAAGTTGCACAGAACAGCCAATGAATGCAAACACGTCTACAGTAGGACCATGAATGCAGACACCAGACAGTTATCATTATCAACATTGTTGATAAAAATCTAGGAAAGAGAGGTCTCAATATTAGATGCAAGTAGCATTTACTCTCTCGATGCACCACACATAGTAGGAGAAGTGAATATACCGAATCTAATGTGGTGAAGCCATCTTTGCTGCAAGCAACAACAAGTGGATGCAATGTAGTAAATGGTGAAAACAGCTCTAAATCAATGTCTTCAGAATTCCCATAAGCATTTTCAAATTCCCTCAGGGTCCCAAAAGCCCGTTGTAGTTGACCAATTGATGAATGAGCAAAAATCTTGGCAAGATAAGTCTCTGGAGTGGGTGCTATTTTCTGCCGCAAGGACTTCCGTAATATCGCCCAAGCAGCATTCAAGAGGTCAGTGCTATAAGTTCTACCAGCAGCACTAAGAGCTGAGATTACTAACCCTTCATCAACTGAAAGATGAACAGGAGGTCTAGCAAGCTCACCACGAACCATCCATCTTGCAAGAAATTCCAGAGCAAAAAGAGCAAGCTTGCTATTATTTGCTTCAAAAGCAGCTTCTGCTATGTCAATGCACCAGGCCCACTGTGGACACAAGACTTTGTTCTGATCTGTTGTCTGAATATAATAAACCAATTGCACCATCAAAAACAGGGCAGCTCAATATTTTCTGAAATTGTCATATTTTTATGGAAAGTTTATTTCAAAAAATAAGGATAGTACAGAATTCAAGTCTATAGACCAAAACCTATAGGTATTGAGACCAACTACGATATTCAAACCGTACATATCATATGTGGGCTAGATTATCCACTCTAACGGATAAAGAAAAGAATGAGACCATACCTTGCATTTCTCTATTACTGACGCCAATGTGTCCAACCTCCCAGATTTTACACAAGCTCTGACATAATCAGTAAAAACATTTGAAGATAGCATGTAACCCGATTTAAGCATCAAATCCAAATACTTCAAAGCTGAGTCAACCCGATTCAGTCTAATGAGCAGGCCTACAACCAAATTGTATGATTCATCATTTGGTAAAATTCCTGTTTGCAGCATCCTGAATTCAACAAATAGATTATTTGTAAGGTGAAATGCATTGCACTAATAAGGATCATAAAACTATAAGGACCTTAAAACAATATGTTATGTCCTTAAGTAGAAAATTAGCATAGAGTACAGGAATACAAAATATATAGACAAACAAAAATGAGCAGAATATTAGACATCAGTTGTGCACTTTAGCATTTTGTCAACACTAACCAACAATAGGGCACTCAATAGAATATTTGCATATTTTTGTAAAAACGGTACCTACTCATAGCATACAATATAGGAGTTCCTAAATGATAAAATACAGACTGCATAGACACTTCCTATAGGCTTGATGTTGCATCAAGCGAATGAAGAAACAACTGGTCGTAGGCCCACATTTTGTAAATGTTTTAGGATACAAGGTTGATCAACCCACTAAGAGTCATGGTGTTAATTGAAGTCCCACCAAAGCAATTTTCAAACAATAATATGGATCAACCATCTCAGCACAAAAGGAAAAATCAAATTTAACAGCAGATAAGTTTAAATGAATTTCTGTACTATAATTGTTGACAAAGTTTTACAGCTGATAAGTTCAAATTAACTGGAAGAATTTGGCAATTTCAAACAAGATGTTTTTACCCTTTTTTGCATATAAAATCTATTGCATTGCCATGTCAACAATAAAAGAGCACAGCAACGAAATTATTAAATCTTAACCAGTAACCAACAGTTGACAACCCCCCCCCCCCCCCCCCACCCCCACCACCACCCACACACACACAAAATCAACCCCCGACGCCAACAAAAAAAAAAAACACTATGAGGTAAGGACTTAAGGTCAACTGTCATAAACCTGACAACATTTTCAATGTATACAAGACACTAATTATTGGTATCAGGTAATTGAACCACAGAGCAACCAAATTCTGCATATTCAAACTAAATTTTCCATCCCTTAAAAAAAATCACCCCTTACAATCACATTCAATGAACTAATTAGGCCAGCCACTGAACTTAAAACTTACAGTACTGAATGAATTTCAGAGGAACATAACTAAGGATTGTAGCAACATACAAAAGCCCACAATCAAAGATCACGATGCCCGGGAGTCACTGCTTGATTAACTTGAAGTTTGAAGGAAGTTACCAACTTGCAATCATATTCATGCCAAAGATCTGGTATGATAACAATGCCTTATCTCATTGTTGAGAGCAGTCACCACTGTAATACATGATACCAACAAATGCAACTCAACATCCAATAAAAGCAATGAGCGATCTTGAGACTCGCAAGTAGATGGGTTTCATGGCAGCAGGTAGCCTCATTCCCAGAGAAATCCTTGAGCACCAAAAATTCTGCCCTTTGAAGTTATCTCCCAGAGTTAATTAAGCGCATCTATTGTATAATATCAGTATAACACTGTAAATAGTCTCAATATCATTCTAAAAAATGGATATCAGCCATCAGGTGTACTGGTTAGCTTCATGAATATCAGATCTCCACTCAGGCAATCTATTGGATGGTACATTTTTTGGTCAGAAATTCCAAAGTTTTGAATTATGCATAGCGATATTCAAATACTAAAGTAACTAAACTAATTCTGAAGCCTTATCAATCATCAGAGGCAAACACATTCCGCCACCATGACAGAGAAATCATCACTTGACTAGCGGGAGTGCTCCCCACCACCTTCAATTTCATAGGTGTATGAAAAATTCCAAACTATCCCTAATCAGAAATTTCTTCTGTACTACATATCATACTACAATCTGACAACTAGCCAAATTACAATGCATGAATCAACATCTCAGCTGTATTATCGTACAAAAAAAGCATCGGGCTCACCGTTCAATGAGCTTCTCAGCACCGTCGGCCTCCTGAGCAGCAACCATGCTCTTGAGCACGAGGTTATGTGACGCAGTGTTGGGCGTGATCTCGAACTCCCGCATCTGCTCAGCGAGGTCGATCATTTCATGCGGGAGCGCACCAGCCATGAGGTTGGCGCGGAGGTAGTGGTTGAACAGGTCCACGTCGGGGCGATTCGGCTTCCCGGCGGCGTCCAGCGACCGCACCCAGAACTCGAACAGCTGCTTCATGTCCTCCCACCGCTGCGCCGTCGTCCACTCCGCGAAAGTCTCCTTGAGGCCGGCCTCGTCCAGCGTGGCGGAGTAGGCGGCCATGCGGTGGGCGGCGAAGGGGTTGGTGGCGACGACGGCAGGGAGGTGGGAGCTGGGGTTGGATGCGGCGGGGTTGCGCCAGTTCTCGCCATAGAAGGGGCTCCCCGAGCTAGGATTTGGGGGAAGCGGAGTGGATGGCGAAGGGGAGGAAGGGGATGGGGAGAGCTCGGGCTGCTGGGCGAGCAGGCGGGAGGAGGATATAGCGGCGCGGAGGAGGAGGAGGGGAGCGGCGGTGGTGGGGGTTTTGGGGTGGCGGAGGAAGAGGGAGGTGGCGGCCGCCGCCGCAGCAGCCATGGTTGGGTGTATGGGGAGGTCCGGTTTAGGGTTTTAGGGGGAGTGGCCGAGTGTAAGAGTGGGGTGAGTGGGAGACGGCTGAGATGGGCGGGGCTGGAGAGCGCTCGTGGCAGCGTTGGATGGTGATTTCGTAATTTTTTCAGTGGTGAGAGTGTGAGACATGTGGAATATGTGGATCTTAGTGCTATAGGAAATTCATGTATTGTAAAGGAAAACACAGAATAATACATAAAAAAACATTAACGAGAAAGATTGAGAATTTGACATAAACTGATAGAAGAATGGAAGACTATTATTCAATTTCATTTTATTATGGTATGATGCTTTTTTTTCAACAATAATACTATTTATTGTGGAATATATGAGCTTTAAATGTAAAGTGCTACGAGTAAACTAAGTGCAAATCACATACTTTATATTAAATAAAGTTGAAAACGTACTTTAAGAAAATAAAAAAAGACATGCAAAACTATGAACCCGACACACCTCCAATCATATCATATTAACTCTAGAAGATTACATTATTGTAACTCTATCATATTAGTTTAATTCACTCAATCATATCATATTAACTATAGGAACTTCACGCCATTTTAATTCTACCATATTAGTTTAATTCACTTAGTCTTTTAAAGGTTACACATACACTATATCTACAAAAATCCGATGTTATGATATGCATGTAATAAATTTTTTTTAATTTTAATCACTAATATATTTATAAATATTTAAATTAATTCACATAAAAATGATATGATTAGATTTATCATAGAAAATATTTTTATATTATTATGTTTTTATAATTTTTCTAATATATTATAATAAAATTTATTGTCAAAGTTATTTACGAACATCGTGAAAAATCAAATATGACACATTTTTTTTTTGGGACGAAGATAGTAGCCTCCTATTAAACTTTTGTGTTTTGTCCTCGACTAAATTTTGATTGGGCTAACATTAAATGAAATAGCGAAAACTCGTGGCAAAACTCAAACCTGTCACTCAACCAACCCAGTAGACACGCGAACAAGTTAGGTTACCAAGTACCAACCGGTTAATTCCTCATATTGTTTATTTTTTTTGAAAAAAAAAAATACAAATCGTTCTTCAAATGTGTTAAGGGAACGTTTTCAGGTTTGCAAGCCTTACCCTCTTTTAAAGGGCAAATTCTTCTTCATCCCTGCTTATCTAACAAATTACGTCACATCAAATTCATTTATTTGTACAAGGGGAACAACTTGTATTAGAGATGACAACATTAGTACATTATGCATGAATACAATAAGAATGCAGTTGTCTTCGTAAACAAACGAAGTTTCTTCCTTGGACAGGGGAACCAAATATTTCCCAACAAGCGAACTTCACTTGTTCATGCTTTCGACAGTTTCGTTCCCTGATGAGCAGTTAGAAGCTCTGCTGTAAACACTTTACCAGAGAGTATCACGCAAGTGCTAATGTAGTACAAAATTTACTACGGTATAACAAGTTGATTTCATCTCCTGATCTCATCATTGTCGCTGGTTCTTCGATCAAGTTTTGAATGGATTTCTAGTCAGGTCGTTCCTGCGTTCGAGTTCGAGCTGCTTTCCCCTCTGAAAAATTTCTCCGCTGGCAAAAAAATAAAAAAAAAACCAGGCCATAAGATATACCTGGCTACACGGAGGTATATATGAATATAGGGAAAAAAGTTAAAATGCTAAATGCTGACAAGAAGATACGACTTGAGGTGAAATGTGTTCTAGCATAAGCTAATACTTCATAGGAGATACCACCCCTATTTGAGAGCAGCAAGTAGCCACTCATGGCATCACAGACAGAGCAACTACATGTAGAAGACTAGAACCACACACCAAGCCCCCAGAACAGAAAATGTTAGATACTAAAACTGAGGACAAGTAACTTACTAGGTAGAAAATGAGCAAAACATCCAGTATTAGCACTTGCAGCCGCTAAAGGAATCTTGAAGAATATTAATATCCAAGTTGTGACCTGTTGCAATTGGACACAGAACGATTTATGATTTGTTCAAAAATTGCAAATGCTTCACTACTGAGTTTTGAGTTTTACCTATGACAACAATCTTGTTCATGCGAGTCTCTTTCTCAGACCATTCTCGAGCTGGCACAATCTCATAGACTTCCCTCACAGCCTTCATAGAGATAAAACAGACTTCAGTAGTGACAATTTATTCAGCAAAACATGAGATTTACCAAATTCATAACACATTTGCCTCAAAGATTAGCTTACGTTGAGAGGCGCAAGGATACAAACCAATGCATTTAATTTAAATCCAAATACCAGTAAACTATTTAATTCCAAACGTTCATTTCCTCGACCAGCCTATTGGTGACTATCCTTTTCCCTTTTTGTATTATTGTTTTTTACTTGGTGTATCTTCTCTTTTGAGTAAATAACATAAAGATGCTCCAAGACTGATCTGTAATTAGCTGAATGGTCAAGTTGATTTTTCTTTTCAAAAGAAGCCTATAGAAAAGTGCAGAACCATAACCGAATGAGTGGAAATGGCATGGTCCCATTTATTTGGCTAATTGCTTTAGCTTGTCATGTGAGATTTTTGTATGATGTAACAACAACCTGTAATGTATGAACTCGGTCTGAGCCAAGGATATGTAAAATCCCTTTACAACGGTATATATCCATATTAGATTTCCTTTCCCAAAGAAGATTCTCAAGCCATGATTCGACCTGCAAAAATAAAGCATTAGACCATGCAAAGCTGACAGTTGGAAATCGAGTGTTCATATACAATGAAGTGTGCCAAGGAATCTCTTAGACAATATTGAATACACTCTTCTCAAAAATATAGGAATGAGTTTGATATATCATTTAAGTTTGGACCCTCTTAGTTTCATATGCCCCAATAAGTGATTAGCTTCAAAATAAAGAATCAAAGGATGCATTCATATCAACGTATGATGGATTAAAATGGGCATGATACCTCAAGTAGACACTGATCTCAGTGAAATATGTTTCCAATTGTTGCTACCAGCATCAACCAGGAAAAAAGTGTTTCAAAATTGATAAATCGGAATTATCTTTAGAGCTTATATGTTCCATGGAACTTCTTAAAAATAACTTATGTACTATAAAATGAGCCATTTGTAGATTGTGTGACAGTGCATGAAACCAGATCAACATATTTTGAAGTGCTGACAAAATTGCAGCATGTAAAAATAAATAATGTCTCTGCACAAAGTGCATCAGAGTAATTTGACATCATAAGTATTAAATTCTTCCTGTTATGTAGCTGCCAAGTGCATCCAGGCGGCCTAGGATGAAATTCTCTTTCCAATCTCCAATTCTAAGGAAATATCATGTGTTCCACAGGTCTGAATAAATGTTTTATTCAGTAATTCTTATAGCTGTCTAATATAAATGTTTTCTTGATCTCCACTTCCTAACATAAATTCTATCGATATGGGTCACGTAAGGAGAGAACGTACCTTAGCCAAGTCAACTGGCTCCTGTTCATAAATGCACAAGGTGGAAATACTGCTATCATGACGATGATTAGGGGGCACTGATTTACTGTACTCCAAAAGTTCTTCCAGTTGCGATGGATTCTAGGTAAAAAGCAAAAAAGCAGATAGAGTCACATTCCTGAATACTGGGAGTGGTGGTCAGCAATAACTATATAAAAGCACTGAGAAGCAGTATGCAAGTAAATCTTTGGTGGTTTCTTTCAATAGGGAGAATTGACAGTTCTATCAGATTTTCTGGGTGAGTTACTGCACAAGAAGTAACTGCTCTAAACATCAATGGATAAGTCTAGTATAAATCCTTAAAAAGGACAGGACAGACCTCATAGTGCTGATGAGTAGTTTAACACCCTAAAAGATGCATGACATATTTGAGAGGATAGGACAGATAGTTCAATTACATAAATATTTGCCAGGTAACATGAGCCATAAAAGAAGCTCAAGAAATATTAGTTCACCAAATTACTGGCTGATCGCGTCCTATAATAGCTTTACACTGAACTAGTTTATCTGTAGACTTTTACTGAGTAGTTTATTGTTTAATAGTTTGCACAACCTTTTCAGGGTAAATATTGGGATTATCAAAATTCAACCCTAAAACTATAAATCTAAAAAATCAGATTCCATATGTTGACATGATTAGTGTTGAAAATGTAGTTAATACACATTTGCAGGCCAACCAACTGTTAAGAATATCTCTATCTATTTAGTTCGATTTCTTATTTGATCAGACTTCTAGTATTATATTTGATTAAAATTTTTCTATACTGGTCTGTATATAGGCTTATTGATTTATAATAATGTATTTTAATATTTTCCCTAAATCTAACACCAACAACGTAGAATACCTCACTGTAAATACAACCAAAAAAAACAGCTGAAGGAAAATGCTCAACTGGTTTACTAACCTTGACACCATAGGCCTGCCGGTCTAATACTTTAGTTAAGTCAACCTGGCACCTGACAGAACGCACCACAGTAACAAGAGCGTTGATGTCATGAATCTCCCTTTCCAAATCCTCGAGATCATCTGTTACTAAGTCGACTTTGTTCAAGATCACTACATCCTGTTACAAAGGGAGTTAACTCTTGTTTTAGTTTTTCAGAAATTGACTTTCACCAAGCATGGAAAAATTACTGCAGCAATCAACACAAAGAATACCTTTTTATCTACAAGAACTAAATACCTCAAAAGAAACCATGAAGTGATATAAGGGACAGAAATACTGAACACAAGTTACCGCAAAAGCAATTTGATGAAATGCTTCGGGGAATGAGGAAGTGCGTCGGTGCTCATCAATTTGCAGCCTGAAGTTTTTGGTGTCAATAACCTGTGAAGGCAGAAGAAAAAATAACAAAGGTCTGAAAAACAGTGATAATGCAATATAATGTAATGAATGCCAGTGAAGATAGCATTTATGATCTAAATAGCAGCTATATGAATTATGAAGGATCAAAGAAACAGATTCTTTTCAAAAAATTGTAAAATGTTAGCAGAATGAGAAGGATAAGGAAGAAGCTGCACAATAAAGAATGTGGTTCACAACAGTAGCAACAAAAAAGTCAAATGAAACAGCTGGACTAACCGTAACAATAGAGTCCAGTCTAATTGACGACTCCAGTTGATCGTCCAGCCAAAGAACAGAGACAAGTGGCGCAGGATCAGCCAATCCTGTTGTCTCAAGTAATATGTGGTCCATTCTGCAGCACACATAATGATTCCAGTGGATTAATTAAATTTAATTTATATGGTCACAGTTGACAAGACATTGCTACCAAGTTGAACTTCTAGTAAAAGGCCTAAGTAAGAGATGCATAACACGTTGACATTTTTTAAATACTGGTATAAAGCATGCAGAACAGTACATCAAAGCATAAATTAAATTCAGTATTTCCAATAGAAACTAGAACATGCAAGGAACCAGCCATATTGAGCAACAAAGTTTGCCCCCCAGCTCAAGAATAAGCAGGATAAGGGGCATAGTTTTGAGCTGCACATTGAATGTTGACATTAAAGCCCAGCTCTTACTTGTTTTAGCTAAAGTTGCTTAAGTTACAAGAAAAAAAGTAATTGGTCATTAATTAGTCCAAACTCCAAACTCATATGAGATCTTTGGCTATTGTTCAAGATGCCCATACCTTCTGGGAAATCCATAGTCTATGCTTTTCAATGAAGTCACCCAGAATCAAAATTTAATGTTGTCAAGTCAAAATGTATCAATAAACAATTTGGACAAATCAACACATCAAAAGGTACAGCAAACAAGAGAAAAAGAAACAAGTGGCAATAGTAGTGCACACATGTAGAGGATAGTAACCCACATAAAGTTTCCATATACAGTTAGCAACATCAAGATTTTTACCTCTCCTTTCTTTGCACAAGCTGCTCAAGTGCTTGAACTAGGCTGTGTTTTACAGTGCAACAAACACAACCATTTGCCAATTCCACCCATTCCTCAACAAGCGCACCACCTTGCCCCTCATTGATCATGGCCCTTTCAACTCCAATTTCCTCTCCAAACTCATTTAGTATTACTGCAATTCTCTTTCCATGTTGTGCATTCAATATGTAGTTAACTAACTGAAAATTTTTAGAATAAAGAGTATCTGTTATTCTGTGGTATTCTAATTAGATAAAGTACCAACATGACTAAAAAAGCTGACATAAATCGCCATGAAGGCATGAACAATTACAGAATGTTACCAGGAGAAAAGAAAACATGAGATACACTGTAAAGTAGGACCAACCAAACCCTTGGAAATGATAACTGACAGTGCAGACACCAAAATCAAAAGGGACCAATGAAAAGATTATCGGTACGCCCCCAGCAACAAGCATGCTGGTTGCATGCTCTGTGCAAAATTAACTTTGCAAAAGATAGTTTATATATCAAAATGAGTACACATGCCATTTCATTGTAAAACATAAAAACAAGTGCATCTATTGCTAAAACCATTGTGCTTGAATAGCTTGTTAAAGAAACATTGAAGCAAACAAAAAGATTGGAGGCTTCATGCAAGTAATATTACTGAAATGGATTTTGTCAGTGCTTAGAAAACATCCTGGCCACTGTACTTAGGGTTTAAATTGCTCTTTTTACTGCAACAAAAAATGTACATTTTCACACACAAAACTATAGTTCTCATTGAACATTTTAGGTGTAATTCAACATAAATGAATTGGAGTGACATTAAAAATTTTTAATAAAAAGTATAAATTGGTTGTTAAAATGCACAACTTCATTCCTGCTAAAAAGTGTGACTGCACAAGATAAAATACTGAGCACGGTAGCTGAAATGCTTGGTAAGTACTATAGCATCTCTGATAAAAAGAAAAACCTTACTATTCATGAGCAAATAAATAAATAAAGCACATTAACTTATACTGTTGTAAAAAACTCTCATTCAGAAGATAATTCTTTGGTCACAGAAAATGATCACTACATGCTTATCTATAAGTCTTCATGTCCTTCTAATTGCTCATAAAACAAGTTGTTCCACAACTGAGAATGTTACGTTCATCTGCTCATCCATAGATACCGACGTACCGTGGAGATCAACAAATAAAGAGTGAATCACCAAAATACAATTCATGCTTCCGCTGGCAGAATAACTAAAATTCACCATCAGATTCTGCATGTCTCTTATGCACGGAAAGAGCACTTGATCCTATCAAAAAATTACTAATACATCATCAACCAGTAAGACTCTCATATCATTATTCACGGCTGAAGACTACTAAACAATTCATCATTTATCCAACTACTAGATTTGAGCAATCAAAAGGAGGCCAACAACTCTAACAGGCCTTCTGTTTTGCGAGAACAATATATGATCCGGATTCCGGCCAACACACCATCACGCTCCTAGTTCTCCAAATAGATAAGGAACGGAGAGAAGTAGCTTGGGAAGCGGCCAGGCAGGTTTTGGAGGAAGCTCACCGTGGATTTACCGGCACCGAGGTAGCCGGTGATGACGGTGACGCCGACTGGCGACGCGGCTGCGGCTGCGGCGGGGGGTGGCGATGGAGGAGCCGGCGTACGCGGTGGGAGCTCGACGGCGAGGGGAGGGTAGTCGTCGTCGTCCTCCATGGCCGCCGGAGCGAAGTCTAGAGTTCTTGCGGGTAAATAGTTTTTGGGCTTGGCAAATGCCTTCAAAGCTTCCCCGATTAACCATAAAACAGGTCAAAGTGCTACGAGTCCACGACTTATGTCATCGCTTCAAAATAGTTTTCCTTTTTCTTTCTTTTATTTTTCAGAAATCACTTCGAGATAGTTAATGGAAAATAATTTAATTAATCCCGATCATAATATTTTGTTTAGTCGGCGATCTCATCGATTAATATCAAAAATTATAGTCTGAGACAAATTTTGAAATGAGATTAAAATCTGATGTTGCCATTTGTAAATATATACCCCTTTGTACCTAAACTAAAAAAGACTTTGTGTCTAAAGAAATATAAGTACTGTCAATATTTATATAGTGTTTATACTCGTATAATACATGTATCTAGAAAAACAATATGTGAAGACAACAAAATTGATATTCGTTATTTTGAGATTCTTATTAAAAGTTGATCTAGTGTTCATATTCACATAGTACTTGCATCTGAAAAATAACATAGAAAGACAACAATGAATATTTGTCTTTTAGATAATTTTACTAAAAGTGATTTGATGAAACCAGAGAACCATCTTTGATGTCTATGTCTAGCCTATATAAGCAAATTTAATTGGTTGTGGCTTACTCTCATTAGTATTGTGGCAGTTGGTGGAGCCATGAACATGGTTAAGTGATGTTTGTATTTGCTCGACTAATACATGGTTAATGTTACTAATATTTAGTGACTTGCTCATTAAAGGTTTGAGTTATCTTAGCATGTAGAGATAAATGTGCGTAAATTAGTTGTGGAGCTTGATCATGTGTCCCAACTATACTCAAAGACAAATATATCTGCAAACTTCTATCATCATTGGTAGGCATAGATATATCTTTGTAAATTATAGTATTTTTAAGTTTGAACTACCAATCTTTCAAGAAACAATTTAACAAATATACGTATAAACAAAATGTTTAAATATATCAGTGTTAACAGCCTCTTGTTGAGGAAAAAAACATTTCTAATCATTTTGAAAAATAAAAAAACCTTCCAAACCATTTCACCAAATTTATTCTCAATTCTACAATTAACTCAACAAGGATCATCCAAATTATTTTGGATTATTTTCATGACCTTTTTTGATTTAGCAAATAAATATAAGTGTGTCTAAAATACTTAAAATTCTTATATAGAAAAACTAGATGTACTAAGGTATTCATAATTCTTATATATAAAAAATTTAAATATGATTAAAATATTTGCAATTCTTACGTATAAAAAGTACAATAAAAATATTTATACTGTAATCATTATGTCAAATATAAAATAAAAAAAACTTCTGAGAGCCGGTCCCGAACAAGTCGAAACCCCGAGTCGGGCCCACCTTCTGACAACCCAAAAACCCCACCCTCCCAGCACAGCACATCATGCCCATCCAACTACCATCCGACGGCCCAAACCTCGCCGCAAGTCATATAAATGCACACCCTTCACACAAACCCTAGCCCAACCTTCCGCAGCGCCCACCACCTCGCCTCCATCTCCCCATCCCCCAGCGGCGGCGGCACGAAGACTCCATCACCATGGCGACCTCTGCGAGGACGGTGAAGGACGTCTCCCCCCACGAGTTCGTGAAGGCCTACTCCGCCCACCTCAAGCGCTCCGGCAAGGTAATCCGTCCCCAGATCCGATCCAAGTATCTAACTCCACTTAGCTATTGTTCCATTCTAGAGTGATTCTAATGGCCGTGCCTGAAACAGATGGAGCTGCCGGAGTGGACGGACATCGTGAAGACGGCGCGGTTCAAGGAGCTCCCGCCGTACGACCCCGACTGGTACTACACCAGGGCCGGTAAGGGAAAGAAACTTGTAAAGCTTCATCACTGTCCCAGTGTGCAGTTCTAATCTTTCTTGTGTGTGTAGCTTCGATGGCGAGGAAGATATACCTGAGGCAGGGCATAGGGGTGGGAGGTTTCCAGAAGATCTACGGCGGGCGGAAGAGGAACGGTTCGCGGCCGCCGCACTTCTGCAAGAGCAGCGGCGCCATCGCCCGCAACATCCTGCAGCAGCTCCAGGGGATGGGCATCATCGACCACGACACCAAGGGGTATGACCAATGGGTTGCAGATTCGTGCTTTGTACATACATTTGAGCGATTCCTAGTTTCTTAATTATGTTTGTGTTTTGTTGGGTTGCAGCGGAAGGCTCATCACCTCGCAGGGTAGGCGTGATCTTGACCAGGTGGCTGGAAGGATTGCTGTTGTGCCATGAAACGATTCCTAGTAGAGTTTGGCTAAAGTATTACTGCAGTTTTGAATTATGACTTGTCCTGTCTTTGTTGAGTCAAGTATTTAAAGTTGGATGCTCTTGCTCATGTCAATTTGCTGTGTTTTATGAATGCTCTAGTTGCACTTACTGTGCTTTTAAAACGAAATCTGTGTTGATGAATTGCTGAGATGTGTGATGATGGCAATGGTGTGTGTGCACGTGTGTTTTGTTGATGGTGATTTTAATTGGCATTATTGATGATTATACTATGCGGTCTCTGATATTGGTTGGTATGGTAGAAATGTTGCTAGTTTGTTTGATGCAGCTTTTTTGGTAGTAGCAACATTATACGTTGTGACCTGGTTTCAAATAGACATCAAATTGCCTTTTATTTTGCAAAATTGACTGCAGTCCCATTTTCAGTGGCTGAAAATGATGGATTGGTTTGTTTGTGTCTCAAGTAGAGTCTAAACTATTCCCTTTCTGTAAGGTATGTGATGGTGATCAATCTTAATTGTGAACTTGTTAATTGGGTTTTCTTGATGAACTAGTATAGTATGATACCACCATAGGACTGGTGCCGTTAGGCTGTTGATTTGTGTGACCCGCAATCAGCAAGGATGGTAAATTTTGCTGTGGGGAAAGCAAATGGAACTCACCAAATGGGCTTTAGTATAGTTCAAACTGTTACCGTTGTTTTGGTACCAGGTTAATATATTTATTTGTGGAGTCTGGCTGATGATAGGAACTGTTGCCGAATAGAGGAAAGCAAATTGCCTCTGTATTATCCTGTAATAACAGCACAATAGAATTTTTGCTCTTTTGGTTGCTTGTAACAACTTTGCTTTGTGTGAGGTGAGATGCCGCTGTTTCAATTGATGCATTGCTTTTGAGTGGATTCAGTCATATGGATGCCAAGCTGCAGGTAATGAATGCAATTAGTGTCTTGTTTACTATTGAGATCCCTAAAAAGTATGTGCATCATGATTCATGATTCTAGGTGACAGTATTTGGAAGTGCTAAAGAGTTGAAAAGAACATCAGGCTTAGTTTTTTTTTTCCTGTCAAAAATTAAGATAAATGAAGCCACCAGCTCTGCATGGGAGAGCTCTTAGCCCAGTTCCACCAGTGGTATAGTAATATGAATTTATTACCTTTTTGCAGCATAAGAAGCGGTCTTAAACCACCACACTACCGCATGATTTTGTTTTTTTTAGCTATTTCATCAGAACATTTGCTGTTTAAAAGCCTTGCTAGGATCAAAACAGCGGCCATCTCGATTATGTTACCACCCGATGCAAGGCTTGGCTCGGACCGAGCTGTATGCTGAAATTACGCTACAAACTGGGACGATTTGGCATTTCATATGCCGACTTAAAAATGACAAAGCATAAACAATCCAACTCAAGCACCAGAAGCTAATTGAATCCATGATATTACATGATTACAGCAGCACTAATGCTAAGCATCTTGAAACAACTACGTGATGTTTTCGTGCTTACCTGACAGGACCAATGGCAGTCGCCCATGTGGATCAAGAGAAACTTAAATTGAAGACAATTGCCGATTTAGAGCAGGAAGAACTTCTATACTGTCGTTCATCTTTTCTTTGTAACAGATCTGGACGTGTTGCGGTGACATGGTCTCTTTGAGTCCAATGATCCAAAGATCGTGTCTTGCTCTCTGTCATCAAAAGATACAATACAATCAAATCTTAATCTTTTGTTCATCGAAACTTATACAATCTTCATCATCAAAAGATACAGCATAATCAAGTCTTAATCCATTGTTCATCAGAAATTAAAAGTAAGGCAAACTAGATTTATTTGCTTTTTGAAGAACCAATCTAAATTTAGATTCTTTGGATGCGAAATCTACTTGCTAACTTTGATGTATGTGAGTTATAATCAGATCCTACTTGTGAAAGTAATTATGCAAGTGGTTTTTTCTTTAATCTAGAAAGAAAGGATCTCAATAAACTAAGGGGTATTTTTTGTATTATGAATCATAAAATAGTTTGACAGAGTAATTATTATCTCTCTTTTATTGTGTATTTTCTTGCATAGAGTTGAATTTATAAAAAGACACTAATTCAAGCATACCATACACAAAGTTATCACATTGACTATAAAAAGTGATTTTATATGTATTTTCATACCTAAATTGATCTAAATTGGCAGTTATTTAACTAAACTATTGGTTTTTTAGGAATAGATAATGTAAATACTCATGATACTGCTTAAGAATCAAGTAGTGACATGTCTATTTCTACTGGAGAAGATGACTCCGAACAATGTAAAGAAAGCATGAGATTTGTAGAATAGCAATGTGAAAGGCAAATGGATGCTTCATTAGTTGAAGAGCTTAAATTTGGAATGATTTTTAGTAGCGAGAAGGATGTACAACTCTACTACACAAAATATGCTAAAAAAGATATGCTTTGGTGTTACAAGAAGCTCAAAACTTGGAGATGATGAACAATTAAGATACTTAGCACTTTCTTGTGCTTAGCAAGGTAAAAATGACTCCAAGTCAAGAAACATACTCAAGCCAAATCCTTCAACTAAGACATGCTGTAAAGCAAAAATCAATGCAACTCATCAACCTGATGGCACATTTCAACTCTCATCAATTATTTTGGAGCATAACCATAAGTTGAGTCCATAGAAAGCACGCTTCTTCAAATGCAATAGAAAGTTAGATTTGTATGTAAAGTATAGACTTGAGTTGAATGATCGAGTTGGAATACGAGTAAACAAGAACTTCAATCTTTTTGTTGTGGCATTTGGTGGACATGAGAACCTTTCTTTTGGTGAGAAAGATTACCACAATTTTTTAGAGAAAATAAGAAGGTTGAAACTAGGGACAGGTGATGTTGAAACAATTCGTGACCATTTTATTAGAATGCAATCCAAAAATTCAAGTTATTTTGGTGTCATGGATCTTGACGAGGAATCTCGTTTGGGAAATGTTTTTGGGTTAATGCAAAAAGTAGAGCAATATATGAATCTTTTTGTGATGTCGTCACTTTCGACACAACATATTTGACAAATAAATATGATATGTCTTTCGCTTGTTTTGTTGGTGTGAATCATCATGGCCAATCAGTTTTGCTAGGATGTGCTTTATTATCAAATGAGGACACCGAAACATTTGTTTGGTTATTTCAATCATGGCTTGCATGTATGTCAAACCGTCAACCAAATATCATTATAACTGATCAATGTAAAGCAATTCAAAATGTAGTTGAAATAATATTTCTAGAATCTCGACACACGTGGTGCTTGTGGCATATCATGAAAATGCTCCATGAGAAGTTGAGTAGATTATTTGCATATGGACAAATCAAGATGGCTCTTAGCAATATTGTTTATGATTCATTAACAATGATTGAGTTTGAGGATGGTTGGAAGCATATGGTTGATATGTATCTACTATTTGACAATGAATGGCTTCAAGCATTGTATAATAATCGAAATCGTTATGTTCCAGCTTATGTGAAAGACACCTTTTGGACAGGTATGTCTAGTACACAGCATAGCGAGATTATGCATCCTTTTTTGATGGGTATGTTAACTCCAAAACAACATTGAAGCAATTTGTGAGTCAATATGAGAATGCTTTGAGACATAAAGTTGAGAAGGAGAACATTGCTAATTTTCACACTTTTAATTCAAGTAGACCTTGCATCACATATTACAACATCGAGAAGCAATTCGAAAAAGCTTATTACAAATGCAAAATTTGAAGAATTTCAAGAACAATTACGATATAAGATGTACTGTTATACTACTTTCATAAAGAAATAAGGGGCAATAGCTTTGTATGGAATAACTGAGGATGTGAAAATTGGTAAAAAGAGAAAAGATGTTGTGTATAGTCTTTTTCAATGAGGAAGAGTTTGAAGTTAAATGTTCTTGCCGTAACTTTGAATTCAGAGGTATTTTGTGTAGGATGTGCTATGTTTTCTCACTTATAAAAAAGTAAAGGAGGTCCCTTCAAATACATCATGGGACGATGAAGAAAGAATGTGAAAAGAAAACATAACTTTATTTGTTGCACTTATGATGACATGGATGATACACGAGATGCAAAATGCTTTGATAAAATATGTAATTTGTTCTTCGAAGTCGCAAAAATTGGTATTGTGTCAAATGAGTCATAAAATGTTTTGATAGAAGTAATTCAGTCTCTGAAACTTCAACTTTCCTGCAGTTTAGATACTGAAAATAACAAGCAACCACAAGTTACATTGGAAGCCTCTCTTTGTGAAGATGGGATAGTAAATAAAGTCTTACGCAGTCTAGTCGTTGTGAGAAGTAAAGGACATCCTCCCATGAAGAGAAAAGTTTCTAAAATTGATCAAGTAATTCACAAGTTAAAAGAAAAGAATATAAAGAAACAAGGAAAAGAAAAGAAATCACTACAAACAAAGAATAATAAGGTATTTTCTCTATATTTGAATATGCTAAACCAACTAACTTCTTTTTGAGTCACTTATTATTTTATTTTTTAAGACTGTTGCATGAATATGATAATCAAAATGGAGAATCAGAATGATGCATCATTAGTTTCCAATCAAACTAATCTTAATAGTGGTGTTGTGCTATAAGATGATATGAGACAAATGGTATTTATTTAATTCCAAATTATGTAATCATTTTAAATTTTTCATACATTGTGCAATTTTATAGTTTGATATCTTTGTAAACAGGAATCATTTGACTTAAACATGAATGTTGATAATACAACTCCAACCTTGAGAACTACTATACCTTTTGGAGATTCTTTGAGTACCATTGCCCATTTTTAAAGGATTAGACTTTGAAGAAGGTGCCAATGATGCAATCTATAAGAGCTAGATGTTTTTTTTTTTTACTTCGGTTGGTAGCAGAACTTAGAAGCAACTTCAATTATTGATATTTTGATACTTATACTCTTAGAGTGTGATTACACAAGTACTATCTTGTTTTGCAATTTGTTGCTTCAGGTTGTTGATACCATCATCTTTATCAAAGAAAAGTTTTATGTTCTGTTATTGGTGCAGTGATATGCTGATAGTCATATTCTTGTTTTTGTATTCAGAAAATGTTCTCATTACTGCAAAAAGAACAATATATATTATTTTCAAAAAGCACATAATATTACATATATAATAGAATGGAGAGGAGAACAATTGTAGATGAATATAATAATTGAGCCAATTTCCATTCATAAAAGCAAGCACACACAATTTTTCAATAGAACCGCAGTGTTGATTTAAACTTTGCATACAAAACTGCCCAATGTGACCTCTATAATTCATTTATAATAAACAAGAGGAAAGTACAATTGTGATATAGAGGGTTATGCTATATGTAGCCCAAACACCATAACCAAGCATGATACACTAATAAAGTTAGAACCTGAAGAGTGTGACATAACACTTGTAACTAAGTCTAAGAACCAACAATACACAAGGGAAGACTCTAGTTGGCAGCAAACACATGACAGTAAGAAACTAAGCATGTGATAGATCATGCATAAACCTCGCTCCTGTCTTACACCACTTGCATGCTCCATTGTATTTTGTTTCATCCTGAATTTGCATCGGAGTTTATATAGAATTACTCCATGGCGAAGATGGCATATTAGGAAAGGTGAGAGCAAATTTAGTTCTTAGAAGCCATTGTGACGGAGGAGAGCCAGAAAAGGTAGTAATTAACATGGATGTATGAGGCAAAACAATCTGATTCATGGTCAATTTCAAAGTGGTGTAGAGATGGGGATTAGAGACTTTTTTTTTTTTTGGGCTGACATCAATATTTACACTTCCATGTATTGTTAGTTAAACAAGTCTTAAACAACAGATGTTGCAGAGGGCCAGCACAAACATCAGACCACGTGCGCCACAGCCATTGGTCACATCCAGGTAAGTACGTAAATATAACATATTTGTTTCGGGATACTTAGCATTATTGTTAGAGGGAGTTTTTAACTTGTAAGACCGAAATTTTGTACCATGTTTTGATTATTGATAAAGGGAGTATAATACTTATTTTTTTGTTAGACCAGCCTGTAGGTGTAATACTCATATTTAAAAACTCATCACACTTCTTACTTCAATAAATCCTACAATCTATTATGATTAGATTATATTACAACTACAATCTAATTTATACTCATCGTCCTAACCCATTCACTAATATACCACCGTCCCAAACTCATTAGTCAAGCATGAGCCCGTTCACTAATATACCGCAAGGGTGAAACATATTCTAATTAGAATTTGTGGGGTATAGCGATTTTCTGAAAAGAAAAATTAGTACTAATTATTTAACTCAATATTCTAAAAAAACAAAGCTCCAACAACGTATTCCTCCACGTTGGCCACGACAACTCGCTTGTTCCACCGAAGATCCGACATTATTTTTTTACTTCGTATTATACCCCTAAACCTTATAGAACAAATCCAATATCCCAACTGTTCTACAAAGCAATTAACTTAAAATGCTGAGGCTAATTACGTCCTTTCGTTGCATCGAGCAGCACGAAATAAAATTAATAGAAAAGGGCGCGTGGCCAAGTTGTCAACTACCGATTTGCCCCCAATTCCCCTCCCGTCTCGATTCAGATTCTGATCGATTCGCGCCTTCAATGACCAAATTGGAAACAAATTTGTGCTGACCACGCTTCGCGCTTCGGATCGGTACCCATTTTGCCTCCCCCCCTTCTATCAATCCATTTTTAGCGCTAGGGTTTGCAGATTGCAATCTGATTGGATATGACCATGATTTGGATTGGAATTGGTCGATTTGATAGATTGGGAGGTCCGATTTGGGCGTTTCGACTTGCTGCCCCTGTTCATTGTAGGTTTGGTTTGGTCCAATTCGCTGGGCCTTTCGGTTTAATATATGCAATTTTTTTTTTCTTTGGATATGCTAGAACCTAATTGGAGCTTAACAATTAGTAGGGGCTAATTATGGCATATTGTGCATAATTTTGAAACAGGATCATTCTATAAGTGGTACCAGCCATTTTTCTAGAACTATGGATTATTAGGCGCAATGCTGCATGGCTTTCATGATGCATATAGGATATTTAAGTTGACAGATAAGAGTATGTTAGTGTACTGTAGATATTAAAATTATGCCGAGATGCATTTTAAGGGACTAAATCTGCAGCAGTAGTTTCATGCATTTTTGAAATGCACAAGACATTCTGTGGGTGATGAGGTAAGAAACAAATATTGAAGTTATTCTGAAAAGGAAATTATGTTTTCTAGATTATTCTGTATAGTTGTTTATTTGAGGCTATTAGATTAGTAAGCATTTCATCAGTTAACTCTACACGGAACTTTAGGAAAGTCATAATATTCTTGTTAAATTTCGTTTTTACTTTTTACCCATACACTGTAGAACTGTCGTCAGTCTACTTGTTGGTTTTCTATTGTACATTATGAAGTTATTGATACAGCAAGTGTAATTTCAAAGCTGTCAAACTTTGTAGATATCCATGTAACTTCTGACTACATCTTTGGCAGCTCAAATATGGTTTTTGCACACAGTAAACAGCCTTTCGATGCTGACCAGTTTGACCCTCTTTCTTATGGTTTTGGTAAAGAATTTTCCACAAAAGAATTTTCCAGATTTGATCTGGAAAAACTTTCCAGGGATAACAACCAGCATTCTTCATTGACTGAATTGTTATCAAGAAATGCCATTTCAAATGTACATATTACAGGTAAGCATCCTGCTTTTGAAGAAAAAGAGTATCTGAGTGGTTAATAGCTGTCTTCTCACAGTTGTCTCTTTGAAGATTTTAAAAAGGATAATGAATTTGGTAACTCTGAGGACTCACCACCTGGAAGTACTGAATTTAAGAACAGTTCTGCTGGTTCTCATGAGAACTGTAGCTTCGGTTGGCTCCCAAGCAGCAGTTGTGAAGTTGCTACCATTGACCATGTCAAGCGGCCTCTTTCTGATGCTGGGCCTTGCCAAGTTGCATGCAAACGAACAAAGCAATTAGATCAAAGTATCCAGTTATATTCACTTCAAGAACATCCCTCCAACAGTGCCATTGAGACATCACCTTCTACAGGTTTCTTATTCTGCTTCCACCATTACTTATACCTAATATAACCTGAATTGATCTGAGAGACATTTGTCTATAATTCCAATTGTTGCTTTCTGCTTTAGCTGATGAATTTGTTGAAACCAGAGAGCCGGATTACAATCCTGTGCATACTGGTTCTGCATCCTGCAGTGCAGGTTCAGGTTTTCCTTGTTCCAACCATGAGCAATCCATTAGAGAGGAATGCCTATATTCACCTGCTTGGGCAACTTCTTTCCCTAGTTATTTGGATGATTATGGGTTGGTTGCCACATATGATGAGGTTGAGGACATTGATTCACCTATTCCTGAATACCTTCCTAGAAAAACTGTGCCAACTGGACCAGACCACCAGGCTGATATTCCAGAATGGAGGACCCGGGTTTCTGCGGATGTGCCTAGTGGTTCTGGTCCTTGTGCCGATCTTTCACTTAATTGTCATTCTACATCAGAATTTTCTGCCACTTTTGTGGACCATACTGATGAGAAGTGGATTAGCTGTTGTATCATGCCAATGCCTATGTCTTATTCAGATCCGGTCACTAGCATTGCTGACTATAAAACCAATTGTGACTAGCGACGAGGGTTCCATTAGGTGTATAAGACAGTATGTGATGGAAGCAAGAGCAAGTCTCAAAAGAAGCCTGGGACAAGACAACTTTAATGAGTTGGGCTTCTGTGAAATGGGGGAGGATGTTGCTCTGAAATGGACAGATGAGGAGGAGAAGCTGTTTCAAAGGGTTGTTTTCTCTAATCCTGTTTCTTCGGGCAAGAACTTTTGGAATCACCTGCCAAATGTTTTTCCAGATAAAACTATCAAAGGGCTGGTCAGCTACCATTTTAACGTTTTCGTGCTACACAAGAGGGCTGAGCAGAACAGATCTGACCTGTTGCCTGTGGACAGTGATGATGACAAATTGCTTGAAAGTGATGACAGTAAGCCTGGGGCAGCAGAGCAGGAGAAAGATTCTGCAGTGGAGTCTCCTATGGATGGACAGAATATCAACCATTTTGTGCCCTCAGATGTTCAGGACAAATCTGAAGATTTTCATAAATTTTCTCCCCCTGCCAAGGTCATAGATGATGCACTTGAGTCCAGATGTCCTCTGAACATTAAGCTCATGGAATCAAATCTGGAGAATTCTGTGGAGGATCGAGATATCCAGGATGAGTCATGCACATCATTTGAGGGCCAGCATAATGTAGCTGTGCTGATCAGGCTTGCATGATGTGCAATGTTGCCCCAGACAATCATGCGGACTTAGGTGGGACGTATGTAGCTGATGGTGTTAGCAGAATCACAGAAAATGGACTTTTTGATGGCCATTTTGACCTAAAAACTTGGAATACCAGTTTCTCCCCTGGGAAGCAGGTAAAGATCTTCTATTCGCTTACAATGTTGTTAAAGAAGTCATTGGAATGGAAGATTGGGAGAACACTACAATAGGCGGTCATGTCATTAGGTGAAGTTTTGAACACCAAGATGCTGCCTTCCCTATAGTTTAGACCACGAGTGGAACTTAACAATCAGATGAAGCTCATTTTCGGTGCCAATTCGCCGCCATCTCGAAGAGGTCATGCAAGATGATGGATATTGTTCAAGGATGGTTCATGTTCACTAATTTTACCTTCCAAAACCGTTTGTAAAGTAGTATTTTGATGTATGCGGTGAGCTCCAGGGAGGATCTTGACTGCCACTCCCATCGGCTGCACGATCGAGATTAGTGTACTATCTAAAACATCACTGTACGGAATCCTTTGCTCTAGAGAACCTTTCGCAAGGGGGGATATGTGGTTTGTTCTCGAGAACATGTAAGTTAATTAAATTACAATTAACATTATTTGGTGCTGATGTATCACCTTTTACTTTTTTTACTTGACAGAAGCTAGTGGGCAATGCTTTGCTTCTAATGGCATATTTTGCCCACTTTTTCCTGAGATCTGTGTCAATCCTATTTGCTGGGCAGCTTTCTTGCCCTTTTCTTTGAGTCCTTCCGCTGGTCAGTTGACACTGTTGTGTTTACATCTAAGCGACAAGAAGGGTTTTGAATTAAACTTTTGTACTGAGGAAGGTTCCGCTTTGCAGCAGATACATCTTTTTTCTTATTTTGTATATATTTATTTTCACTATTGGATCAAATCTCTTTCTTTATATTTAAACTTTTAAAGTTTATCTAGTCTCTTCTTCAATAACTCTAGCTTGATCGCGGGTGGTAGTGATGAGCGGTGGTAGTTAGTAGGGGAGATGTGTGACGGAAGAGGCGGGATTGAGGGATGAAGTTGTCGTTGACCGCTGGAAGTGGTGGGTGTAACTGGCGGGGAGGAGAAGAGGGACATAACGGTAGTGGCCAGTGGTTCAAGGGACGGGGATGGGTAGAGACCTAGAGGAGGAAGAAGTGTGGGAGAGAAGAAAAGTTGAAAATTAAATTTAATTTTTGAATATATAGTATAAATAATATGTATTTTTTTAAGAAGGAATAAACATATATTCTCCAAACAACCTCGAGAAATAATTTGGTATCAAAATCCCAATAATTAAGAACTTTGTAATGCTATCTACTTTGTGGTTGTTTTGTGTGATTTGTGCAGTTTATTTTCTCCTGATCGCACAATTAACAAGCCAGTGTGCGACGCAACCGAATTGCTCCCTTGTTTTCTGTTTGTTGAAAGGACCACTTCAGGAAGCTATGTGCTTTGGACGGATTTTTTTTGTACGAATAAATCAATAAAAAAATAATTACAGAAATAAATCGAAACTTTTAAAAATTACAAAAATGATTCTAAGTCGCGATCGCACGCTCGCGACAGACCTTCAGTCGCGACCCCAGATCGCGACTGAAACCCGCACCTTTCAGTCGCAAGTCTGGTTCGCGACTGAAGGGCGCAACACACTCGTATATAAGGCCTGTCCTTTTTAGAAACATCATTGTCATTCTCATTTTACTGAATTACCAAAACAAATTTCTATAGAGAGAAGGGAAGAGAGGAGGAGGGAAAAGGGGAAGAAGAAAAAGTTCGTCGATATACCCATTTCGATTTTTGGCAGTGAGGTACATATTCCTAGACATGTAGATAACATTTCGATGTATGTATTTATTTTATTTTAGGGTTACCGAAAATTAGAAATTTAATTTTTGTATCACCTAGGATTTAGGACAGATAAAAACTTACTTTTCCGCAACAAAGGCATTCGACAAAATCTGGAACTCTTGATTAGATTTGAGCTAGAGCGAAAATAGAGTAATTAGGGTATTTAGAATGTGGGTTTTGTCGAGTTTAAAAATCTGAGATCTAGAATGAGATTTTAAGATTCTCGAAGAAAGAGATTTTGCATTGAATAGTGTTTGGGAGATATCCCCTGAAGCAAATTAAGATTTGGAGTTGATTTGAGGTTTTTAGCCTTTCCAGGCTTTTGGAAAAATCTGAAAAGGATTAATCTGCAATACTTGAGGACTGATTTGTGAAAATGACCTTGGTGATGGAATTCTGGTGTCAACTTTTTGGATTAAGGTATTGGCATACCCTAGATCATAATCCAAAGATAATTTGATATCGACTAGGTCAAGATTTGATCAAATCGACTTTCTGAATTTCAGAGTAGTTAAGGTAATTAGGATATTAAATAATTCCATTCTCGAAAATAGACTGAGAATGATAATTCTGAGAGTTAGATATAGAATTTGATCTGACTTCTGAAGGCTTTTCTACTCAAGGTAATTAGTAGGCCATATCTGGATGGTCTCCTAGAAACTTACTTTTCCGCTTCACTCTAGGATTTAGGAGAAATAAAAACTTACTTTTCCACTTCATCCTAGGATTTAGGACAGATAAAAATTTAAATTTCTGCTTTTAACCTAATACGGAAATTTAAATTGATTAGGCTATGGAGCAACCGAGTCTGGTATCCGTTTATTACGAAGCTGGTATAATTCGTAATAGAGCCAATGGTGATGATTTAAGTGCGTGTACCCATGTTTATGGTCAAATGGCACAGGCACAATCAATGTCTTTCAGTGACTTGGAGATGTGGTTAGTCAAGTTCCTACAACTCAATCCTGCGACAGATAGTGTTAGAGTTGAAGGCCTGGTGCCAAAGGAAAATAAATATGTGCTGAAAAGACTTAGAGGGGACAAATTGTAGGGTTTGTTTGTACGATTTGTAACAAATCCAGCCTGTAGTGACGGAGTCTTCGTTCTTTACGTTGAAATATTGAACATATAAAGTTCAGAAGGCAGTCATTCTGTATGAAGAGCACAGAGCACCGGTGATGTCTGTAATGAAGGTGCCGATGGTAGTGTCAATGCCAGTGCCAATGCTGGTGTCAATGACAGTGTCCATGGCGGTGCCGATGTCGGTGCCAACCATGCAGATGCAGCTGATGAATTCCCGAAGTTGGAGGAGAATTTTAACGATGAGGACTACACTGATCCATCAGATACGTACGAATCTCTCGAAGAACCCACAGAAACGCAGGATCCTATGAATGAATGGAATGATCCATCATCCGTGGTTTCAGCTGTGGTTCCTGAAGATCTAAATTCGCGATAGTCTTACAACAAAACAACCGTCCAGCTCAAGCAGTTGTTTCGAAGTAAGAAAGATACGAAAAAAGCCATCACAACATGCGCTGTTTCGCTGAATAGGCCATTCCGGGTGGGTAAATCAACTCCGAGCCAGTGGACTGCGAGGTGCTTAGTCGCTGAATGCCCGTGGTTCGTCAATGTCACCCGACCAAAAGATGAGTCTTTCTTTCATGTGACCAGAGTGTGCGACCATAGATATTTGGCAGAGAGCATGTTGTTGCAGCACAGAACTATCACCTCCGATTTTTTTTTGCCAGTTTGATACTCCCAGTACTGAAAGAAAATACGGCAATGGCACCAAAAGTGATTGTTGCACATGTTGCGGAGAAGCACGGGTACAAGATCAACTACGCGAAGGTATGGAGGGCTAAACAAAGGGCATTGGAGGAGCTATTTGGGACATATGTTGAGACATACAACCTCGTACCGCAGCTCCTTCAGCTCATATGCGAAGCCAATCTGGGCATAGTCACCGAGATTATTGATACACCGGCAATCGGTTCGGATGGTTCTGTAATACCTGGATGCATGGTACTGCGGAGATTTTTCTGGGCATTCCAGCAGTGCGTTGCATCTTTCAGGTACATGAGACCCGTGCTTTGCATTGACGGGACGTTCTTGACCGGCAAATACCAGGGTACCCTACTGACTGCCGTGGCAACTGATGCCAACGACCAACTTCTCCCCATAACATACGCCGTGGTCGAGGGGGAGAACTACAGCAGCTGGCTTTGGTTCTTGGGCAAGCTGAAGAATGAGATGGTCAAAGATCGAGCGCGCGTGTGCTTGATCCACGATTGAAACAGAGGAATTTTGAGTGCGATAGAGTACATGCAATCTGGAACGGACCCATCTATGACCTGGGATGACATTTAGAGTCGTTGGTGCTTTCGGCATCTTGTCGCAAATTTTCACACCCGTTTCATGAGTAAGCGCATAATGCAGGTGTTCAAAATCCTTGCCAAGTAGAACCAAGAGTCGAAGTTCTCGGCTATATGGAAGTCGTTGGAAGAGAGTACGTTGAAGGAATTCCACGAGGCAGGTGAGCCCGAAGATGGCGATGCTACTGGCGAGGGGAGTAGTAGGAGGAGTTTAAGTTTCACTCAGTGGATTCAGCCCAAACCCAAGGAGAAGTCGTCGTTGCTACACGACACTACCGGGGCACAGTACGGACTCATGACGACAAATCTTACCGAGGTGTACAATTTCGTCCTGATGTTGTGAATTTCGTTAACCGTGTCTGTAATATCTGTGGCCGTCTGTGATGTTGTCAATTTTGTTAACTGCATCTGTAATATTTCTAATTATGTGATGTTCAAATGTGCGATAAATGCAGGTATGGCGGACGACCAGCAGCTCCCCGAATTGATTGATCAGCACCACCATCAGCGTCACCGTGCTCGGCCCCTTCTGCAAGGCACCGTTATGCCCGCTCTGTACATGAGGACACCTCGAGAGATGTGGCCCCTGGATGACCGGTTTGTGCCTCATTTGCTTGAGGCCGGACTGCTGCCGTTCACCCGCATGGTAGATCGGGCTCGCCGATTCCCATTCGATTGAGTCCTGATCTGTGCGGTTGTCAATTGATGGAGGCCCGAGACGCACACCTTCCACTTCAGTTTTGGCGAGCTCACCATCATGCTGGAGGATGTCAGCATGCTTCGCGGCCACCGATAGAACTACATGGCGTCTGGATTTTCTGTAGGGCCAGCGAGGGGCTTTTGCACAAACTGCGGAAGTTCCCCAAACCTACCTACGCGCGGTTCGTGACGCTGCGTTCCCTATGGCAGCTCCAGAGGAGGTCTTCAGGCACCACCTTGAGGCATACTTACTGTACCTATTTGGGTGGCTGTTGTTCCCCAGCACGCACGGAGACATCTGCGAGCGGCAGTTCGTTCAGCTCACTCGACTGATTGCGGACTCCGAGTTGAGACACGTGCCGCAGATTAGTTTCAGCTCTACTGTGCTCTATCACACCTACAGGGGTTTGTGTGACGCCACGAGAAGAGATCAGGTGAACTCTTTGTTCGCCGAGTGCGCCATACTCATGCAATTGTGGTCGTACGAGTATTTCCCTGTTGGCTGACCGCTGGTGCCGCGAGTTCAGTTCGCGATGGGACATCATGACAGAGACGGCCCTGCGATGGGATAGAGGTGGGCCAGGCTGAGCTTGAGATGGTCCACGGATCAGGCACATCTTTGCTACCCTTCGTACGCCACAAGTTTTGATCTCCTACTTGATGATAGCATGATTTGGCATCCGTGGACACAGCAGTACATCAATACCCTCGCCCCAACAGGCCTTTCTTCGCCGTGTACGGAGGATGCTGCTTATTAGCGCACCCAATTTCTGCTCGTTTTCTCTCATATGGTTGAGAGCTACTCTCCTAAGCGAGTCATGCCCCAGTTTGGGCTGCGCCAGCGTGTTCCCATCCCACCTCCCCGATAAATCCCACACCATATTCACGAATACGTTCATCTCATTCATATATTACTTTCGTGCTTAACTTTGTATTTTATTTATGTAACTAATTTATTTTATCCATAGGCAATCGAGGAAGGGAAATCGCAGGACGGCTTCGTCATTCGGCAGCACCCCTACGTGGAGAAGTGGATGGATTGGACTCACACACAGACGATCGCGGAGGATAGGCCTTACAGCCACGCCATTCATTTTTCGTACCTCACGTGATATTGACCTCGCACGTTCTACAGATTAGCGGGCGGTCCACCGCCGGCGCCTGATGAGCCTGTCCCTCCTACCACCATCGACGAGGGCTACAACCGAAACCTTGCACGTCGAATCCACTCCTGCGTAAGTTCTTTAACTCTCTGCAACCTTACTTTCACATGGATTGCCATTTCATAAATGCATTAATTCGTGCACGCAGCTTGACACTCTCGGCACCGTCTCTGCCAATGCACATGACATGATGATCAGGATCCGCGACAGTGGGCCCGTGCCCAGCGACGAAGTGTACGCGCAATCTACAGAGGTCGAGCGGTGCATCGACGAGATTCTTGTCACTTTCAGAGTACTGCTGCCACCGCACTTGACCGTGATACCTCCACCATAACCGTCGGCGCCTAGTCCTTCTACATTGCATGTGCCGCTGGCCGACCGCCCGTCCTCATCGCGCCCGCCACCCCCCCAGCCACGTCCCGTGCCATTCGGTAGCTTTACAGACGAACAGCTCGATATCGCCGCGCATGTGGTCCACCTAGACTATGCGCTGGCTTAGGACTTGATGGCGGACGAGGGGCAGGGTGCGACGCAGCATGACATCCTGGTGCAAGTGCACCCTCCTGTGTGGCACCAGCAATCTCTTACATAGCCATCGCAGCTTCATAATGCTCCACCACCCACACAGCCGACACAGCCGCCGTAGGCTATGCCATCTACGTAGGCACCACCGGCGAGGAAACGGCGTGTTAGAGATCGTCAGCCCCCTTCTCACTACACGCCGTCAGAGTACCAGGGTCGGCCGAAGAAGGGGAGAGGGTAGTATATTTTCAAAGGGTTTCCACCGGTTTTGGACTTTTTGTTGACTTTCTGTCTTTTCAACTTTTTTATGGTTCTTCATTTCATCTATTACATTTTTTAGATTTTATTAAATGCTTACGAGACGGGGTTGCAACTGAAATCGTAGCTCATCAATTTATACATGCATTGTCGACTACATTCTTAGGACACGCACAGTATATAAACACACCAAAATTCACCCAAACCCTAGCGGTCGGACCCAAACGCACAAAAACTCACCCAAACCCTAGCACTGGCCCTTCAGTCACGAACCGGGCTCGTGACTGAAGGGGGACGTGACTGGTGGCTACGCCAGCGGGGCGTTTGGGCGCTGTCACCTCGTTAGTTGCGATCCGGGTTTGCGACTGAAAGTCTGTCGCGAGTGTGCAGTCGCGACTGAGAGTCATTTTTTGTAATTTTTAAAAGTTTCGGTTTATTTCTGTAATTATTTTTTTATTAGTTTATTCGTACAAAAAATTTGCTTTGGACCTTTTGGTTATCCTATCTTCTCAACGAAGAATAAATAGCCTCCTGAGCTCATACTGAATACCGAACGGTTTCTCCTGTAGTTGGATGCAGAAACTTGTAATTATATCATAGAATCATCCTTAGGTACCCTTCTATTGTATAATATAAAGTCTATATTTTTTTCAATCTTACTATAAAATATAAGACATGTAAGTAAATTTATTATCAACTTTTTTATTTTCTCGTTATTTACTTTTTAATCTCTCTTTTATTTATAACTAATTCTCACACTATCATTATCTCTTTATTACAATGAGAATATTTTAGTTATTTTTCACAATATTCTTTTAAATTTAAAACTTTCTTAATTTGTATTGTGGTCAAAAATCGTTTTATATTTTACAATGAAGAAAATAATATATTGTATAATCCACCGAGAATGACATCGAATATATCTTATATTATCGGTTAATCTATCCAAGCAATTATTGTATCTATATGGTGATATATAGTTCTTTTCCCCTCTTTTAATAAAGGTTAGTATAAGATGCCTACAATTATTATAAGATTAGATGTTGGTGGTCAGGTTAGTCCAAAGAAGATATTTAAGTTGTTAACATAGTATTGCACTGTGGTTTTGGAATAAAGATATCCTTGGTCAACAAATCTCACTGATTGGTTTTTGCATCCTTTGCAAGACCCACTAGTGAACGGTGCTCAAATGCATCTCCTTATATTCCAAAGCACAGCCTCATGCTCAACTAATTAAAAAAATATATAAAATTTACTGTCATAATATATCGTTTAGTCTTGTAGTGTAATTTTATGTTATATTATGAGATGTGAGTTGTGAAAAATATTTATTATATTTAATAAGATATTATTGTTATCTTAATGGTTATCAAATGACTGTATGTAAAAATGATATGTCAAATTATATTTCCAGAACACACTATAATAACAAACATAACCTAAATACAGTGTACTGAAAGCAATCAGGAGCAGACAAATCATGTAATTTTATGTTATACTATGAGATGTGAGTTATAAAAAATATTTAGTATATTTAATAAGATATTATTATTATCTTAGTGGTTATCAAATGACATATGTCAAATTACATTTCCATAACACACTATAATACCAAACATAGCCTAAATACAGTGTACTGAAAGCAACCAGGAACAGGCAGATCATGTCATGAAAGCCACATTTGTCAGTGAGATAGAGAGATGATGTTCACATATTGCATAGCACACAAAAAAGCTTTGGCCTTTCTGTGAGGAGTAGGCTCCAAGATTGGCTGGTGTGTGATCTTGCTCACTAACTAATCAATCCATCAAATTATTACGTTATTGAACTCACAAATAGTTCAGAATCATCTAATAATGCGCCGAGTTATTAGGGCTTTCATACACTTCTGTTAGGCCAGAAAACCTAATAAAGTCATATTGGTTAGCTACAATTTATGGCAGTAAGTTTGTGGTTTGCCTACTCACTTGGTCACAGTTTTATTTAGAAGTCTCCTCTTAGAAGTTTCTCTTGGCTAATCTTAGCTACATTGTCCAAGTGGCACAATATGATGGTACTGATCCATCCAGCAGGTCTGGATCTGATAAAAGGAGTAATTTACTCTGTAACACTCGAAAATTTTTATGTTTAACTATATGATATTTGTGTTCAATGGTATGTGGGTCTTAGAATCATCTATCAATTTTATAATTAATATCTTATAATAAAATCATATTATTGCAGTATCTTTTAGCTAATTTTTAGACTGTGTTAGAATCAAATTCCAATACTATCAACTTAGCCTTTAAAAATATTCATAACAATTCACACACATACAACATGGGATATAAATCAATAACCTACAAGTATTAGAATTTGAACTCGAGTCTCTACCAAAAGACATAGGTACCTTGCTAGTTGGCTTACAAATCAGTTTGGTTGGAACAAAGAAAGGCTAGTTACATGGCAATGGAGCAATGACTTCTCTGCTAAAGTGGTGAGAGATGTTTCAAAAGCACACATTTGTGAGAACCACAATTAGAAGTTGCCCGCACACCTCTCATGGCTTTACAATTTTTTTTTGTCAGGAAGTTATTAACCAGATCTTTGTTTTAGCTGATATCTTTCTCGCAAGTTGGAGTGTGACCTTAGGCTTTGGCTATATGCAAAAGCTTGTGACAGCTCATTTCTTTCTATACTTTGGCTTGTGGTGTCTGCTATTCCAAGGATGTGATATGGTGCTAATCATCTCCTCCTTGATGCTAATTCTGAACTTAAAAAACATTAGCATTATTTTAGGAATCTCATTACAGGAAAAGATTTGGTTTTGAATGAAATTAAAGCTTCCCAAAAATAAAGAACTCATCACTTAAAAGTGTTCAGAAACTTTAAAGATCAAGGACAACTTGCTCAAAGATGACATTGGAAGCTAATGATTGCCTTGTTTACTAAATTATTGGCATTTGTGCAACTTAGAAGGAAGGACGCAACTGATCAATTCAGTTAAACTTTGCAGATCCATGCATGGTTCCTTGTTCTTGTAGAATGCAAAGTGATTTGTTCTGCTAAATAATTAGGGTCAATTCGGGCCACTGTCCAATTTTAGCACCAAAAAGAAAAAGGAATCCGTGCCTGACTCGTGGATTACCAACATCGAAAGTTTCACCGAATAGAGTACAAGACCAGTACAAGACCAGTACAAGATTGTGGTCCTATCTGATTGGCAATTTGGCATCACAAAAGGAGGAGTTTGGAGATGGTCATCTCACCTACATTTGGCCTTCTCAAAGTACTTGAATCTTAAGCTTGTCAATTGTGATCAGGTCCATATGACAGACAACAACAGACACATTTCTGATGAACTAATGCCATACAGTAGCAAGGCTGCTGAAGCAAGAAACATAGATTAGTAGTACACACGATGTGTGCATGTGTAGTATGCAATGAGGTGAGTTGATGTGTTGACTTGAACAAACGTGCCTAATAGTGCCAATAACTGTATATCTCCAGTTCTAACAAGAATCTGGCCGAGCAAAGCCTTGCATTTTCTTTTTTTACGTGTCCTTCTGAGTTTTCTTCTCGTGAGTTATAGAGTGGATACACGACGAGAGAACATATAAGCCGTGCTCGACACGACGTGCAGCATATGCTCGTAAGTTGTAATGGATGGAATTTTACTGGAGCTAAAGTTAAGTGCCCCTCACAAAAGCCTAGCCTGTGTGCTTCCCAAAGCTAACTAGTTCAACAAAGTAGGAAAGAAAGAGACATGAACAACACAATGTTTGTGTGAGCTGTCTGTGCTGCCTGCATAGAGAGAGAGAGAGAGAGAGAGAGAGCATGATTAATATTTAACTTTAGTGAGGAAAACATAAACTATCTAGCTGCAGGCTTGCTAAAGCAACAGAGAGAGAGAGAGAAGGACACAGAAATGGTGAGTGAGAAGACTTGTCCTGTGTTCTGGTGGACAAGTGAACAACCCCTGCATTGATACCACATGCCATCCCACACACGCATACTAATTTTTTCTTTTAGTACCCATCTCTGCAAAAAAAAAAAGATTTGTTGTTTCACTGTACTAATCAATCATTTCATCACTATGTTGCAGCTTCTGAGCTTCCATGATTCCATCAGCCTGTTCAGCTCTTGCTTTCTCGCTTGCTGCTCTCTTGTTTTAGTTGGCTCACATACTTCTACCCCTTGCTTGCTCAAGACATTATTTATGCAGAGAGAGAGAGAGAGAGAGAGAGAGAGAGAGGGAGGGGAGGGAGGGAGAGGGAGAGGGAGAGGAAGATCCAATGCTCTTGTTGCTTCTCTATTGCCCAATGTCACACCCACCAACCAATAGCATAACAGTACTGCTGTACTAAGCATGCAGCAGTTGAAGCAATTGGTTACTTTGAGGCAACCTAAGCTGTTCAGGCCTCAATTAGTGCAGTAAAAATAGGAGTTAAGATTGACATTGACTCAGCAATTGATGGAATTAGTTACTAACAACAAGCAAAGTTAAAAATAACACCGTCACCAAGCAAACACAAGAGTATTTTGAGTTAATCTGAAAGCCCTTTAACTGAACCAGCTGATCGGGTTCTGTAAATTCAGATCATGATAGGCTTATTACTCTCTGCTGCAAATAGAAAAAAGCTAAATAAAAATATCCTTTCAAAAAAGATGAAATTTTTATGGACCTGATTAAGAAAACTCTGCACTTTCTCCTCTTTTTCTTCAAAGATCCCCTTAAGGTGAAACTTGAAAGAATGAATTGAATCTGTACACCATCCCCATTAATCAACTCAATTTGCGGATCAAGTTTAGCATTGTCCAACAAAGCTTTAGTCTTCCTCTGATGGAGCTGGCAAGTTGAGATCAAGAAACCCGGCAACCACCACGGAGTGGTGCGGGTGCACATCACCATCGGCATTGGTGTAGAGCTCACCGTCGTTGGCGCATACGGCCATCAAGTGCGACCGCTTGTGCCCCCCGAGCGCCTGGCCGGAAGCGAACACCTTGAAGCAGACCGAACACTCGTACTTCTCCGCCGTCTTCTTGGCTTTGCCGGAGCTCCTGTCGGCGCCAATGCCGGTGGTCTCTGGGTCAGGGGAAGCCGAAGCAGAGGCGGCGCTGAACGAGGCGTTCGTCTCGAGGCTCGGCTCCGGCCGGTCGGCCTTGGGGGGGGAGCAGCTGGTGTTGATCCGCTTGTAGCTCGCACGGTGGCCGCCGAGCGCCTGGTACGAGTGGAACGCCCTCCCGCACCCGGGGCACTCGTACCGGCCCCGCTTGATCTCGCCACCGTCGCATTGCTTCGAGGAGATGGAATTGTGATTGGAACTAGTCCTTCGCTTCTTGCTCTTGCTGATGGCGGTGTTCTTGATCTTGGCGTCGCCGTACTGGAGCAGAGCTGAATTATCGTCGGAGTTGTATCCATTTCTTTGAAGCCATTCTTGCTTCTTGTTCTTCTCCTTGTCCAAAGCTTCCTCTTTGACGGCCGAGCTCCACAGGCCGGTGTCGCGCGAGAGCATCATGAGGCAGAGCGCGACGTCCTCCTGCTCCTTCTCGAAGCCGCTCAGCACCGGCGGAGGCGGCGGAGCCGGCGCCGCCACGCGCATCGACCGCCGCCTCCGCCTCGGCGCCACCGCCACCGCCACCGCTGCTGCAGCCTTCCCTGGCATCACCGTCTCCTCCTCCTCCTCCCCTGCCTCCTCTCCCTCTGCCCGGAACGCCTCTTCCATGTCCACGTCGTCGTGGCCTCCCGCTCCAGACTCATGGCACCGCATGTGGCCGAACAGCGAACGCCATGACGGTAACAGCTTGCCGCACTCCCGGCACGCGTTCTGGTGGCTATCCTCACCACCCTCCTCCTCCTCGTCGGCGAAGTCGGACAGCCGCCGCGTCTTCTTGGGGTTCTCTCTCAGCCCATACCCCACCACGCCATTGGAGCTCCGACCACCACCGCTCGACGGAAGCTGCAGCAGCAGCTGCTGCTCGTCGTCTTCGGGCTCAGCAGCCACCACCTCATTAAGCGAAAGGTGCGACCGCATGTGCCCGCCCAGCGACCGCCCGCACGGGAAGCTCTTGCGGCACACCTTGCAGCCGTGCCTTGCTGCACCAAGCTCGAGAACCTCCATCAAAAAGCTAAAATTTAGGATCTACAGATCAAGAAGCCGATCAACAAGTGACCAGGAGGGGATCTGAGAGTGGAAGCATTGGTTGGGTGGAGATATAGAGAGATCTGAGAGAGAGAAAGAGCAAGTTTGAGATGAGCAGAGAAAGAGTAGTAGAGGAGAGAAAAGGTAGGGGGGGAGTTGTGATCTGTGGGGAGGTTTTGTTGGGGCGATGGGTGCGGTTGGAGGGGAGGAGGAGAAATCCATGCATGGAAGCAAAGTTAAAAACCGATAGGAGAGAGAAAGATATACAATCACATGGGGCCATGGAGAGACACAGCGAGGCTTCCTTCAGTGAGAGAAAGAGCTTCCAGCGCGGAGGCCACCAACGTGGCAGCCGACATGTCGGATTTGGCTGATGTGTCGCATATACAAGGATGGTTGGTAAGTGCTCTCCAATGCAAGAGATTTTTCGAGAAAATATTTCATATCACGTGAGCGAAGAGTGTTTCGAAGAGTTTCTTGCACTCTAATGAGGAGATTCTTGGAGAAACTCTTCGTGAGGCCCACGCGTGAGGAGTCTATCCAATAGCTTGATTCTTCTGGAGGCTTTTCTATGGATCCGTCATCCAGAAATAATTTAAAAATACTTTTCAATTACTCAGAACAAAAAATAGAACTCAAGCTCGGGAAATAAAATCAAAACACAGAGGTTGACAAATGAGACGCAAATCCACGAGACCCACTGTCAATGACTAGGGTATGAGTGAACCGTGTGGATAATGAATGTGAGAAAATATAACGTTCTGATGTGGGCCCCACCAATCTCGCCTCAATACAGGTTCAAAAATCACATCATCAATTGACAAATGAGCCCGCGTAATATGTTCCCACAAGTCAGAAAGTGAGGACAAAGAATTGCATGAACACGGGACGCGACGCTAACTTGCAACGCGTGTGTGGTGGGTCCCACCATCTTCACCTCATTATTCTTTGTTCACCACAACCCTGTCTTTGACGTGTGGGTCCTACTATTATTGGTTCTAACTGTTAGTGGGTGGGTGTTGTGTGAAAGTTTACTCAAGGAAAATGAAACGTTCCGGCGCGTTTCAGTCGTGGGGCCCATTGTGTTTGCCTCATGAATTATCGACATTATTCCACTCATTTAATGACATGCGGGCCCATGATATTCTGTCCCCACCTGTCAGTCAATGGATCAGGTTCTGAAGTGTTACAGTAATCGAAAGTTTGTGGACCCCACAAAATACGTACGCGTGCTTCTTCGATTAGCTCCAACGGAGTTGCTTCACATGGCGTGTGCCGGGTGGAGCCCGCAAGTTAGCGGTCGGGCGACGATCGCTTGCTCGAACGTCTCTCGCTGTTTCGAAGCATCGAAGGAGAGCCTCGACCAGCCGCTTCATGCGACACGCGTCGTTCGACGAGCCGACATTGGAGACAGCCTAAGACTATCTCGAATGCAAGTGTCAAGTAGAGAGGCTCCTCGGAGGAAAGAGAACGTCCACATGTGCGAAGAGACTCTCGTAGAATTAAACATTCTAATGCTTTGATTCTTGAGAAGACATAGTGTCACATCATCAAATATAATACCTGACTTTTATTTAAATTTTTTCACTTAAAAACAATAAAAGAAACCAGTGAAAACAACCCACAAACAACATGTAGGCTGACAGGTGTGTCAAAAATAATGTTAGACCCACCTATCAACATCTTGGGTGCAGTTGCTGCAAGTAAACGTCTCACATGCACAACACAACTGCAACAACATGGTTTTTTTTAAAAAAAAATTAACACAGAAGTTGATAGGTAGGCAAAAAGAACATTGGACCCACCTGTCAACGTCTCGGATGCAAATACACTGCCTACGCATGGAAGACGAGGCGTCACAGGCGCACATGTGCTTACGGGTTTTGTGGGGCCACCATTCTCACCTCACCGAACGGCATGGATACCAATCATGCAACTGACAAACTAGTTTCGCTCAATTTAGTTCTACCTATCAATAAATGTGTTTAAGAGTTTGTGTGTTTCGATCGACGTGACTTGGTAAGACTCACAAAACATGTTCTCGCAAGCCCATCTGTGCTCCAACGGCAACACTCATTCAGCATGCGTCGAGTGAAGTTCACAAAAAGTGAGATGCGCACTTGCTGCCTGCCCACTGTCTCCGTGTTGTTTGCGAGTGCAAGCGAACTAACCTGGTGACTAAACTGGGTGTCACACACCTCCTCACGTACCAATGTTGGAAACAATCTAAACGGGGATATGACTGGATACACCATATTACTGAAAAAAATCACATGCATACTCTTTTTGAGAGCTATTGGATTGATAATAAACATTTCAGATCATATTCAGATGAGAAATCATCAATTTAGAAATTGGGACCTCATTTTCTTAATTTACAATGTCCTTTGGAGAGGGAGCTGTAGGCCGCCAATCGTGGCCACTGCCATGTTGGATTAGGCTGATGTGTCATGTCTAGGAGGACAGTCGGTAACATGATAATGGCATTTATGAGAGTTTTTTTTTTTTTTTTTTTTTTTTTTTTTTTTTTTTTTGGTAATGGTTGTATATAACAGTTGTTTTGCTAATAAATGGGTGAGACTTGATCATATCCGAGCATCTCTCGATGGTGTAAGTATTATATGTACTTCTTGTTCTCTAATTTAAGTAGAGTAAAAACAGATCAGATATTGATCAAATCATATCTATATTCATATTTTTAAGTCAGATTGGATTAAATAAATATTAGATTTGGATTAGATAAATATTCATACTTTTAATTTCGAATGGATTTTGGATTCTATTGGATACTATTGATATTTTTTTGGTTTTATTATTTTATTTGTACAAAATTTAAAATTAACTCATTTTAAATCAAGAAATAACATATTTGAATAAATTTGTATAATAATTCTATTATTCATGTAAGAATTTGATCACAAAGTTGCTATGTCGCAACTTTAGACAAGTATTTTTTTTATATAAATAGCAATCAAATTTGAATTCAAATATGTAGTACATCATTTTATCAGATTTTATTGGATTCGGATACGAATCCAGATAGAGAAAAAATGTTATTCAGATTAAAAATTCTTTATCATATTCGTATATTATTGGATTTAGTAATCAGATAACTTGGATTATTAATATATTATTTCACCCATAAACCTAAGTTAAGAGGCTAGTTGATACATTTTTGGGCTTTCAAATAAGGTCACCATGGTGATTTTTGAAGCGTATGAAGAAATATATTGGTTGCAAGCTGAGAATAGGAATTAGAAAAGGATATATAAATAGAAAATTCAAGGTAACAATTGATTTCATTGGCATGCAGGATTTTAATATGCTTGAAACTCCTCTTAAGAGACTTGGATTTTATAGTTTGCAACATTTCGAACATTCCTTTTCAATTAGATGGCTCGCGTGCACGTCCCATTTATACCGAATAACCACTGCTGCAAAATCCTTTGCACAACCCATTGGTTTTGAAGGTTGGAATGGGTTACATGAGAGGCATGTGAAACTTTAAAGCACTCAAAACTTCTCTTAAAATAATTATAGATTATAGTTTGTCTCAGTTTGAATATTGATTTTTGATAAAATAGTTCACATTTATGCGTTATTTGAACCATAAAACCAATAAAAAAATCCTTTGTACACTCTATTGGTTTTGAAAGTTAGAATAGGATAAATTAAAAGGGATAAGAGATGATTAGCAAATTTGTGGTTCCAGTTTGAAAGAGATACAAGAAATTGCTACTATAGTGCATATGCAAAGTCATGGTAATTTTTCTTTTTCTCCACATGGATTGGATATTAGCTATACTTTTACACCTGGTTTTGGTTTGTATTTTTGATCTCATTTTTTTATATAGACAAGAAGTCAATAGTCTTTAGTCTTTATGTAACAAATAATATGTACACACAGATATTCTTTCTTTTTCCCATAAACAAACATTGTCTTCACATTAGTTGTTCCCACAACATGTTGAAATTTGGATTTAAAAATCTTACATATTGATTTGATATCTAAATTGACATGGTTTATATGTTTGTTTTCTATGAATTAGTAGTTTGCATCAAATATTTCTCCCATCTTGGTTATCCATCTTCATGTTAGTGATCAATACATAAATAGATTTGGGTTAAGCATAGTGATATGATATGACTAGCAAGTGTGTAGTTAAATTGAGTAGCTGCGACATCCATCTTTGTGCAGGTGCCAATGTTCCCCCACAATTGGTGTGTCTTGTACTATCATTTTTTGTGAACTTTCTAGCCGGCACCTTTGCTTTGCTTAGCTCTTTGGGATCAGCTCAATCTTGCCCAGGGACTTTTCCTCCAGTACACACAGAATAATTAATTCTCCATCAATTTATAATATTTTACTCTAAAGAAGCCATCCTTATTTACAATTTTTTCTTTACAATGCTTGAATTCAATATAAATTTATTTATTTAAAATATAAAGAGAAATATATAAGTTGTTTAGCTTGTGCCCTAGTATTTTTGGCTCCCATCCATGTCTAAAAGGCTGAAACTTACTTAGAGTTTTGAGAATTTTGTTTGAGAAAATATGTATAAGATTGACTTATTTGATTGATGTTATGTTATCTAGACATATTTTGGATTTTCTTTAGTGCTCAATTTTGAGTGTCTGAGACTTTCTTAAGTGCTCATTTTTGAATGGATATGATTTGCAGGCATGTTGCATTTCTAGGCAAAACTCTAGGTGTGGATTATGTGGCACATTTTAGATATATTCAAATATGAACCAAATAATTTTTAGATAAGTATTTATGTATTTAGATAATAAGAGCATGTGTCCACACACACGAAAGTTGTGGATTTGATTTCTTATCTTTTTTATTTTGTTGTGTGTGTTTAGTTAAGATATTGATTGATGTGTGTACTTATATATAATATATTTGCTATCTAATAAATATTATAATATGGAAAACAGCTCTCCCAAAACAGGTATTTCAGAGGAGAACCAAACAGTATGCATTTTCATATCGACACAACACTACCAAACAGTAGGCTCGTTTCTGTTTCGTTTGGTGTCTTTGAACTGAAGCGAAGGCCAATCATCTCTCTCTGGCTGCATTCCTCAGCCGCCACCACCGAAGCGCCTCATCTCCCTACCTACCAGAGCTCGATCTCTCCAACACCACCGGACGCGAGCTCCTCCCACACATAACTACTACTCCTCGTCCCCATTTTGGCGATCTGGACTAGTATTTCTTGGTAAGAAACCGTGGTTGATTTCACTTTACCTTAATTCGTGAGCAATCTTTCTTCTAGGTTCCGTCCTGTTCTTGTGTGTGTCCATGCTTGGATTAGTTTCCAATTTGTTTGTGGTTACTCATGTAAGGTGAAATTGGCCGGCTTGTTGATTAGGATTGCTATGTGCCTTTTCTTGATTCTTGTCTTGGCTGGTAGGCTGGAAAACTACTGTGTCAAATCTTGGGACAGTTTGATGCTATTTTCTTTTCTTCTTTTTAATCAATGAGTCGGTCTCTTGTCTGTATATGTTTTTTTTTTATTTTGGTGGATTGTATAGCATTCTTTGCTAGGGTGATGGTTATGTTTTGTGCAATTAGGTTATTGTAAATGGGCATATTTGATATTGTGAGCTGAACTTTTGAAAAAGAAACTATCTACATTAGGAAAAGGATGTCAATTAATTGGTCTATAAATGTTTATGTCAACTGCAAAGTAATGTAAAACCTAGAATGTGACAATGGGCAGCATCTTTCAAACTGGCAGATGATTATTGATTGTTGTATTGTGCTTGTTGGTGTGACTTAATCTATTTTTAGCCAGACATATGAAGTACACGATATTCATATGCTATAGGAGGTAAACTTCCGAAGTCCGCCTGCTATTCTGCTTCTTCTGTATGCTGTTATAATGACATGATTGTGTATTGTATTTATATCTAATTGCCATTATATAATTTTGATATGGTATTGTGATAACACATTTGCTTATAATTTGTTGCGTCATAAGGCTATAGAAGTCATTCTAGTTAGCATTTGATATCAATAGTTCCAAACTTTTGCCTATTCTGCAGATGTCTAGTAGCTCCAATGGTCACCATCCTGCTAATGGTGCGAAGGTTCGAGAGGAAATAAGAGGGAAACATCAAGAGGTACATATCATCTGAGCATTTGCTCCTACTACCTATTGCATTCTGAATACTTATTTTGTTTCTGTTTCTGTCATTCCCATGACTAAATAGGGTAGATGAATGACTAAATCAAAATTGTTGGAATTGACCTCTTTAAGTTTGTCAATTCTGTTTTGATGCCACAGTTAATTCTTTAATGATGTCAATCTTAAGATTCCTCATCTGGGTCGAGAACTATGACATTGGTACCTAGATTATGCTTTCCCTTGTCCTTCATATATACCATTGATGTAATTATGGTAAAAAAATTGATTTGATAGAAATGCTGGGAACAGGATTTGGGTTCCCATCCCAGTTCCCACCAGGGCCATCTTGGTCTGGAGTGGGTAGATCAAAACTGGCTGCAAATAGATGTGGTAGATTGCTATGCTGCAAGAGTGTATATACTAGTGATTATACAAGGTTGGGGAAATACAAAAACTTAAGAAAAATACAAAGAAAAACAAAAAAGGTCGCAAGAGGGCTAGAATCGTTGGAAAACCGGCCAGTTCTTGGCATCCTGGCTGGGTCCGGGAAACACACCCAAAATGGAAACCTGAACCCTAGCTGGCATAGATATTATACCGTTAGAAGTTTGGAGTTCTTCTTTTCTGCATTTGCTCTTTTCCTGCCAAATTTACTCATTTTCTCACATCGCAGTTGCTGTGTTACTAAATAACCTAACCATTACATATACATGGCAACAAATATATTATCAATCTTATGCTTTAGGTCTGATATTCTGTTCAGATGAGAAAGTTAATGATCTAAGGATTTCTCATAGCAGCATAACATTATTCTTACAACATCTTGGAAGTAACAGATCTTCCTTGCCTTTGCTTTACTCTTTCCTTTGCCATGTCAAACAACAAGACAATTACTCTGCCTGTGGTTAATGAAGTCATGTTTAATACGAGGAAAACATCACTGCAGTAAGCATCTGTCTGAGCTCTTGATAGCTGCATGATCTAGGAAAGAGTTAGCTGGTTCCTGCGCTCTGTAACCTGGTTGTTTGTTAAGCAGATGTGGAGTCTTGGACCTTTCCACCTGCTATCACCGAAAAATTTAGTGTAGAAGTTTCATATGAGGTGATAAAACATGTAACTAGAAGAAAACTGAAATAGTTAACTCATAACCAACTATTACTGGGAGAATTTTTTTTCTGGATCCTGATGTAATGGAGTCACTTTAGATTAAACTACTACTTTAAAATCATGTGATGTCTTTGATATTTCTTTGTCTTATTTGTACAATGTAACATAAGAGTATTTTGATTCTGATTTATTTAGCAGTTTATTGATTTTGTTCAGAATTTAATTAATGCAGAAACTGCAGCTCGATGGAAATGCAGCGTCCGGGGCCTGTCAGAAAGACAGGCTGTACATTGAAAAATTGGAAAGAGAGCTGAGGAATTGCTATCAGGAAATTGGTATGTTTTTTCTCCCACTTGTTCCATTTCTTGTTGATCTTATCTACTACTGTAAATTTCAATTACTTAAGCAGTCTTCGCTGATTGCAAAAGTAGACTATCTGCAGGATCAGTTAAATATGCGGAATGTCGAAGCAAACTTCATGGGTGAGCATATTCACAGCCTTGAATTGAAGCTAACTGAACTTGAAAAGTTTCCTGAAAGAGTGAGAGCTATGGATGATGAGCTGATGCGGTCTGATTCTCAGTGCTGGCTTCTGATGGAAGAAATGCAATGCAAAGAAGAGGAGATGCAAAAGGCAGCATCACAAATAGAGAAACTTGAGAATGCAATTTTGGATTGCCAGTGTGAAATTGAAAGCTTGAAACTTGATTCAACTACTCTTGAGCGGAGACTATTTGATGCTGAGAGCTTTGGCCAACAAGAAGCTGAGGATAAAACCAGAATAGAGAAACAATTAAGAGAATCTGAGCTCCAGCTGCTAGAGGCACATAATACCATTGGACATCTTGAAGTTGAGAACAAAGAGCTAAAAGAATTGTTGCCTAGGAGTACTGCTAAACAATATCCATTTACAGCTGGGGAGCAGCTTGATAAAACATTGGAGATTGATGGCCATGCGGACCATGAAAGGGACAATGCAATTCTTGAGAAGATGGCAAAACAAAATGAAGAATCTGAGCTTCTAATTGAGCAACTCAAGGTCAGAGATGATTTGCTGAGAAAACTGTTGATCACCACATGTACTTCAGTATTTTGGCACTTCCACCTAAACTTTTAGTTTGGAGAAGTGACATCTCAACTTCTAAATTTTGGCCACTTGACATTTGACAACACGTTTGAAAATGAAATTTGTCAAAATATAAACTGCTATAGTGTGCAAACCACATTAAAAGGTGGATCAATTATAGGATCTATCTATTTGGTTGGTTTTGATTTTAGTATAGCCTTTTGTGTTTTTGGTGTAATTTAGCCTGTCGTATTGTGTTAGGAAGAGCTTCGAGAACAAAAACTGAAGGCAAAAGAGGATGCGGAAGATCTCACCCAAGAAATGGCTGAATTGAGATACCAGATAACTGGCATGCTTGAGGAGGAATACAAACGACGATCTTGCATTGAACAGGCAGCTATTCAACAAATTCAGGAGCTGGAAGCACAGGTAGTAATCTACAAAATTTTCAGATCATATAACTGTAGCAGGAAATTGTGATTGTAGCTCAACTGAAATTGTTGATCCAGGATTCACAAATTCAAATCTAACCACATATCAGGAATGAAATGGACGAGTTGCCTTGTTACTATGCATGAGACATTCCTTATGTCAGTATGTGCTGTACTTTACATTTTTTTTCGTGATATACTTAAACAGGTCTCCAAAGAGCAGAGTAAATTGGGTGGCGCATTCAGGCAACTGCAGGAATCGCATGAGCTAGCTCACAAACAAGCTATGGAGATTAAGAAGCTGAAGGATGCATTAGGGGTATGTGCATGTAGGTGATAACCTCCCATCCAAGATCAATAATTTTTTCGCATTGATATCCTACTCGAGATCAGCCTCATGGTATTAGTACTGATGCAATTTGTGCTTGTATTAACTCTAGAGGTTTTGCTCTGCAATGAACCATGGGACAACTTCAGCTTGTAGCTCTTGCTCTTGTGGGTTCTGTGCAATGTTGCTGGACTTGTCTGATTGCTCAATTGAAAGACCAGTTGGTGACGGATCTTCTGATGGTATCCATGCCGATGACAAGACACAGAACCAATCACTATTAGAATGGTGTCCTGATGAAGCTTCAGGTGACGACGTCGAATAGAAGATTGTGAAGTTACTAGATAGTGTGCAGTCATGTATGCAGTTGTTGTAGATAATTTTCTCTGTTTTATCATTGTTGCCTGTAAATGCAGTTGGATTAGTTGTACTTTTCAGATAAATTTCCTAGCTTCAATTTGGGAGCTCAGCTTCAATGGCAGTGGAAATGTATTTTAGGTAGTCCATGTTTTCCCCAAAATTTTATTTCAACTTGCAAGATGTCATTTCTGGTACTTCCATGGCATCATAGAACACTCTTGTGGGAGACCTCCGAAAATGTATGTCGACGTGGCACAACTCCTAGTGGCATGGCACCCTAGGCGGGGGTGTTGGGAGAATGTCCCTTCCCATGGAGATGAGAGGCCATCCGCCCCCAGGGCAACCCTGCTCTTGGGAATTATGTACCAGGAGAGTAGAACAATGTGGTGGGTCTCGACATAAACCACTCGGCAAGTTTGACACCTGTAAAGCTTTTCTAGTGGCTGTCCCCCAGGACATCTTCCTTGGGCAGCTTCCTTTCTCGGCTTCGGGTTACCCGGAAAGTCTTACGCTTTCTGGGAAATAGACGCTATGGGATAGGTTGTGAACTGATCAATCCCAACACTCATCTGGGAAAAACACAAACTTTGGTCTTCTTTGGAGTTTCAAAAATAGTGTAGTCGTTCTTTCTGGAGAGATATCTACTTGAGACTCTCACCAAGAAGTCTTTAATATGAAACCTCTTTGAGAGATATCTCACGGGGGATGACCCATCAAGAGATATCTCATTGAGGATTCTTACCGGGAAATGTCTCTCTGAGACTGCTCAAACTTCTTTTTTCCGAAAATGGTATTTTGATCTTCCGGTGGGACTCACAGTGACATGTGTCAAAGAGTGAGAATAAAAGTGTACTCAATTGACCATCTTGCTCCTCATCCAAGGGCTTTGAGAGGGACGCTATGGTCAATAGTCATTTCCTTAGGCCATAAATACTCCATGTATTCACTCATTTTTGTAATTAATTGATCTCATTTAACAATACATACAACTAGTACACTAGGTATGCTTGAAGGCTTCTCCACTCGAAAAAATCTTCCAATCAACTAATATTAAGGGCATACCAATAGGACAAAAGCCCTCATATAGGACCTCAACTCGTATAAATCTCTCATGTTCATTTTCCTCGTTTGCATAATTTGGAGTGATCCATCACACGATCATCGTGAGTCTTTGTTCTGATATATAAAACGTTGTTGTTGGACAACATAAACCACAACAACTTTGGTATTGAGATGGTTTTGCTAAATCAAAACATTAAATGTGTTCCTTCCAATGAACTAAAGATTCATGGTATCTTCAGGATTGGTATGATGGCATATATTCGCTTTGTTGTATAATAAAAGATATATAGTTTTTTAATCTTATTATAAAATATAAGATATAAATGTAAATTATTGCCTTTCTTCCTATTTTACATTTATTTACTCCTCCGCCCTCTATTATTTATTAGTAATCTCTCATAGAAACACTCTCTCTCATTTTTAAAACATTATGAATAAAAATAATTTAGTTATTTTTCATCAATGTTCTCTTAAATTTAGAACTTCTTTAATCCATGTGTATCGTAAAAATACGCTCTATATTTTGTAACACAAGTATTATTTATATAAGATATTTGTTATATTTAGAAAGATATTAATTGTTATATAAGTTGTTAGCAATGATGAATATTTTTTTAATGTACCATAATGCCAAACACATCTTGCAAAAATAATTAAAAAAAGAGTAAATTTTATTGGTGATTCCTCTTATGACATAGGAATTCCAATGTTGTCCTACTTCTTTTAGTTTTGAAGTGGAGGTCCTAGATTGTAGATAAAAATTGCAATTAATCCCAAACCATAATTTCACTTAATAGTCCTAATAGATTGCTAACTTGGCATTCCCATGGCCACGTGGTAGACTTGATGCACAAAAGGTATTTAGCAATTAGAATAGTGGGGAAGTGGTTGAGGAAAAATTGGTAGCTTCTCGCGTTCTCCCATCAATAGCTATAGAAAATGACACATACAGGAAGTTAAATATTGTTACCAAAGCAATTGCCGCCAAATCAAAAGCCAAGAAAAGTAATAACTATAGCATAGACATTAGGGCATTCTCAAGTCAAACAAATGCCACCACATTCATACAAGAGAAGTAAAAACATAAACTTTGTAAAGGAAACAATACTAAATATAGCAAAAGACAATTGACACACATACTTAAATCAAGTAAATTTAAGAATGTAACACACTATTTCAAATCAAAGCAGCATACACAGTTAGCACAACAATCTTTACCAATATAAATAGATATGTAGCTCAGTGTATCAGAAATTGGTATCAAGAAAAGACTTTTTTATTTAACCCACCAAAAATATAAAAAGCTCAGTTTAACCTAACAAAAAACTCAAACATGTATACTTTTATCATCACCTTAATTCTATAAAAAAAAATATTGCATTCAACCTAAGAAAAAATATCTATCAGAATGTCTAGTTGTTGATATTCCTAAAAATCTTAACTATCCTACTTAATCCGTTGACTTCTTGGTACGAGTTTGCTTGTTCTTTTTTGAGCATTGGCTAATCTAGCAGCTACCCTTCCCTTCTTTGTTGATCTTGTCGTAGGCACTCTTGGCAGTGGTGGGGCAAACTCATCCATATAGTTGCAACTGAGATTTTTTTACTGTTAACCCAGAATTAAAAAATAATTTCGAAATTAACCTACAGTTTCAAAAATTTACAAAAATGGCCTGCCACGTCAGCTTGTTGAGCTCTGGGAGCTCGACAAGCTGCTAGTCGCACGGGCAGCCTCTTGTCGTGCTCCAGGAACACGACTAGAGCTTGTCGTGCTCCCAGAGCTCGACAAGTCCTTGTCGTGTTCCTGGAGCACGACAAGCTCCCAGTTCAGCCATCTGCAGAATATTAAAATGTCCAGTGCTTATATAACAGATAAATGCCTTAGACCAACCGGCTCGCGCGCTCGCTTCTGAGTCCTCTGGCCCAGGTTCGAATCCCCGTTTCGGCAAATAAATGTTTTAACTTGTCGTGCTCGGGACCCGCGACAAGCTGTTGTCGTGGTTGGGGAGCGCGACAAGTGACTGTCCCGTGCGACTAGCAGCTTGTCGAGCTCCGACGTGGCAGTCCATTTTTGCAAATTCTCGTAACTGTGGGTTATTTTCGAAATTATTTTTTAACTCTGAGTTAACAGTAAAAAAAACTCAGTTGCAACTAGGAGTTGGGAGTCTTTGAGGCTCTGGTACAGTCTAAGAGGATTCCTGCATTTAAAAATATGCTTTTAGATCTCATATATAATTGATTGTTAGATGATTCTAAGTTACAGATTTACATCAACCATCCATTCCAAAATATATTGTGATGACTGTGGTTGTACTTGGGTTGCAAGGCTTGTAGAAGTTGAAATTGATTTGACACTAAACAAGATCATTTGCAACAAATTAATTTCATGAAACCAACTTACTTTAAGGAGACATGAATCATATACTTGAGTCACAACTATGTCACTATTTTGTGATGATTGCGTTGTAACACTTGTCTGGCTCAGATGAATAGGATGTCTTGGCTCAGCTGGTTGAGATTGAGTCTATGCATTGCCTTTTGCACTAAAGTCTTTGTTCCCTGAATTGAATACACTCTAGGCAAAAAACAAAAAAAGGCACGATTGAGATTATTTATTATAGACATCCATAATATAATAAATATTTATAAGTTAGAAATAAACACCTTACAAACAAGTAGTAGTGTTATGGTCGCAAGTCCTCCTATTGTGACCATGCATTCCACAACTACCGCAAACAACATTAGTGCCATGCCTTAAATTTTTTCCCCCTCAGCTCTCTCTTGTGCAGTCCTTTCTTAGACCTCTTAGCTTTCTTTGAGTAAACCGATGGCTAAATTGTTGTAAACCCAGTGTGAGGCCACATTCTTATATCCCTTATGGGCTTCATAAAGCACCCATATGTTTTACTTAGCTTGTCTATTGAATAGCAATTATGAATTGAATTCTTTGGTTTCCTATTTTCACTGTTGATAGATGGAATGGAGTGTACACATGGTATTCTAGTCAATTTCCATCTACTACAACTACAAGTTTGGGTCTCAATTTTCACTATAAATTGGCCTTCTTGTGTTATAACTTGGTATAAGTCTACACCATTTGTGGTGATCCAATATCTCTTTTCAAACTCCTATGTCTTCTTTAGTTTTCTAATTATTTTTTGATAGTACCTACTGTGAGAATTAAGAAAAAAATATTAATAAACCTTTCAACATTAACAAGATAAAAAATCATTTGGTTAGTACCTATGATTTGTTTGAGTTTAGACACATCCTCATTTTGCTAACCAGTTTCCTTATGACTTGCTACCTAATGAACTCAAGCATAGCCAGCATGGACTTGCTCTTAGAATCCAATAGAACTTATTAAAGCACTCTGGTATGTTATTTAACATCACATCACATTTGGGGAATTCTCTAAATAAAGCTCTACTCCATTGCTTTGGATCCACCTTTTTAAGCTAGTCTCATGCCTTTTCATTTGCTGCCTTCAACTTCATCATGCTCGCATGGAACTCTTCCTGGGAATGATGATCTAACACACTTCCATAGTAACCTCTTTAGGCCTTCTCCCTTATACATAGATTGGGAGTTTAATGCAAAGTCTGTGCTCAGTTCCACTAAATTGATCCTCAACTGCCGCAACAAGCCCTTGTTTCACACAAGAAATAACAATGAAATGAATGAATTCCTAATCTTCAAGTCTACATAATCGATAGGTTTGAACGAAATAGTATACCTTTTGCTTATCACTCATGATTGTCCAAGCAGACGGGTTCTGAATGTTGAGCTATTTCTTCAGTGCATCAAAAACCATTTTCATGTTTCTCGATTCTCAACTTCTACCATAGCCATGGAAATCGGGTATACACAATCATTTCCATCTATACCAACAGCTGACAATATTTGCCCCCCATAAGCTGTCTTAATATGACAACTATCCATGAAAAGAACTGGGCCGCACCCCTCATGGAAACCTCTTTGCAAGCACCAAAGCATATTAACATCTTATCAGATATATGCAATCTAGAGATCAAAAGAATTGTTGACCCTAGCATATGTAGCCTCGTCTCTGCATTATAGTCCTAGATCTTTGCAAACTGGTCCTTGTCCTCTCCATCCAATAGTCTCCTTGCATGCATTCTAGCTCTATAAAGTTTCATCTTACTCATTGTGATCCCCATCTCTCTATCAATTGTATCAGCAAATAAGTCTAAAGAAAAGCAAGCATCAACATGGAACCTATCAGCAAACCGCTGCCCAAGATACTTTGTTGTTACCCATTTCAGCTTGTTCACCTTGACGCATATATGACCATCCTGAAGTCCTCTAATCTCTTCTGCTTGCTTGCCTTCCATCCACCAAGCATATATGTTCCAAGCACACTTACACCTAGCTCTAATTCTGGATTTGTCATTCTTGTACAGTTGTATGTGCACACTATTTTTAATGATGTATTCTTGTAAAGCTATCTTGAATTCTTTAATAGAACTAAACAGCATTACAACTTCAAAATGGGATTTTTCATGTCAGCATTAGGATTAAAAAGACAGTCTCTAATTTTCTTAGAGTTGCAGTCATCATATGAAGACCCATCTAAGCGAACCAAGTCATCAGATGTAGCATAATCAGACATGACATCATCATATTCATCATCTCTAGCTACCGTTTCCTTTGAGGATTGCCCCAACTTTCCTGCTTTCACAATGAAGTCCTCTCTACCTTAATATTAACAAAATTTTCATTCAAGTTATCATCATACATAACTTTATAATCAGAGTCTTCAAAATGAGAGCCTTGTCTTCTTCAATTATTTTCTTTCATTATTTAATTGGGTATTTGGTACCCAATGAGTAGTAGTTACCCGTTAGAGTGGTGGATGTGGGAGAATTCCTCGCTTGGTTTGCGGTTATGTTCTATACATAAATGTTTTATTTAGTAGGTATTTAGTATATAAATAAGCACAGTTAGTGGCAGAACATACCCACACTCATTACATGTATCAAGTTCAATTTTTTTATCATGAATATAGTCATGAGTATAAAAATTAGAACATATCTATTTCTATTTAAATAACTACCTACAGATAAATAAGTAAATGGATAAAATTGTTGTCCCTACTCACATGCATGTGTACAAAACCAAGAGTATGACATGGTTTGGTAAAAAGTATCGGAGGCACACACTAGATGGAAAGTCACAAAGATTGTTATCTCTACAGAGTGCATACAAACATGGAATATAGGCCTATTGGTTTAGCAAAACAACAGCAAAAAGTACAATTTGGTCGTCTCTATATGCCAACAACCTAGAATTTCACAAATCCTAATCTATCTTAAGAGAACACGGTAAAGGGTAATGTGATCATCTTGAGTAGACAAAAGTTTACTTTAAGTCAGGGTTGCTATTTCATGCTCCCTTCTTCTGTCCAATGTTCCCATTAGTACCCTTGATTTATCTATCTTTCATAGTTTTCTTCAATGCAAATTGGATTTGATGCATCGCTCATGTGAGGCTTAGAGAGGAAATCGAGAAAGTGGTCATAAGGAGGAAACTTTTGAGACGGTAGGAAATGTAGTGTTTATTTGTTTTTTTTAAATAGTTTTTTAGAGTTTTTTTTCTCATAGATTGTTATCGTACATATTATAAATTTACTACGGCACAACCAATAAATACCAACTCATATTACAATCTCTCCTTCTTACTCGTCAACTCAACAGTCTATTAGATTTGTTAAGTGTAATTTATGATTTAAGATTTAATTGTGATTCTTATTTATAATTTGGGATCCTAATACAAAATAAAAAATAAAATATTATAATTCTTGGGTTATAAGAGGAGAAGAAGTTACTCATTAAAAAAAGCAGGAATAGCCGAATAGGCAGGGTCAAACTGAAGTGGGAGACCAAAAAACACCGCGTTTTTGGTTGGAGCTGTGGAGTAGTGGGGCTGTTATGATGCTAAAAATAAGAAACCCACTAATCAGACCATCATCTATACTAAAGCACAGGATTTAAATAGCAAGAACAAAAGCCATTTACAACTGCCTAAATAGGCAATTTTCTTGTCTGCCCTTCTTCTCTGCCGTCCAAGGCGAAGAAGGCAAGGAGGAGTCCACGAACCGCACCTTTATCACCATCCTATTCTCTGGTTCCACTGATTCCTCCATCATTCTCACCCGAACTTCTTCTCCCTGTTGTATCTTGCTTTATTTGTCATGTTAATTTCTTTGGGGCCCTCGTGGTGGTATTCTTGGTCTCCATTTCTTCAATTTTTCTCTTTCACGTTTCTTGATTCTTGCGGCTGTTCGCGTCCTGCGAAATTGAGATGCAAAGAGGTGAAATGAGCGTCTTGTTTTAGTTATAACTTGTGGTGCTCTTGTGTGGTCAAATGAGGTTTTTCTCAATAGGAGCTCTTGATTGTGGTTGCAATGGATTGATGGGTCAGTAGGGGAATTAGTGTGCTGATGGGACTAATCTTGATGTCTCAAAGAACAGTCACTCATGTAGTTTTTAGGGGTTGTATGGGATTGTACAAGGCAGTTGATCCAATTCAATGGCTAGTGTCCAGGGAATGGTTTTAATTCAGCTAAAAAAAATTAACTCATGCTTTGATGGTGATGCACAGCCAATATTTCTCATTCTTCGTTTATGTGGTAGATATATGATCCGTATCCATAGTTCTCAATTTACAAGACAAAAGTTTTTGTTCTAATTACTGTTGTTTTTAAGTCTACTTCATTACCGAGGCTCTTGTTTAAATAAGTATATAGTTTTATCTATAAATTCAATAGTTATGCTCTTGAGTTCTTGTCTTTTGCCGAGCGTTTTGTTTCTTGCTGTTTCATTGATGTTTCCTAGTTTCAGTTTCTAACTTTGTTTTTGTTGTGTAGTTGTGATTGGATTTCACCTATGTTTTCATTATGTAATTGCTGTTCTCATTGATATTTCCGGGAAATTAAGTCCTGATTTTGTAACTCCCTTGAGCCATCTTAACCTTGTCTAGTATTAACAGGAAAGATGCCTGCATCACGAGCTGCAAAGCCTGCTTCCTCTAAGCCAAACCCCTTCGATTCTGATTCGGATCCTGAATTTATCTCCAAACCTGCAAGAACATCATCTTCATATTCAGTTGATTCTGGTGCCCAGAACCGATACAAGAATGATTTCCGTGATTCAGGTTTCTTTGAAAACCACTCTGTGCAAGAATTAGAAAACTATGCCGCACACAAGGCTGAGGAGACTACTCAAAAAGTGAATGACTGCCTTCGGATTGCTGAAAACATCAAGGAAGATGCCACGAACACTCTAATCACCTTACATAAACAGGGGGAACAGATAAATAGAACCCATCAAGTAGCAGCAAACATTGATCAGGACCTTAGCAGGGTAAGCTATTGGTTCCATAACTCCATTAGCCTTCTCTATTGAACCAGCTTATACTTGTGCAGGCTCATTGGTAGGAACTGAAAAAATTTCCAAGTTCTACCGTGCAGCAAGAGCATTCAAGGACTGATATAATTTACGATCACTATCATTAATATGTTTTTAAGTACTGGATTCATTCAAATGGTTTTAGTGATCTAACGGCTAATGTCGAGAACTCCTAATTGGTTTATGTTTTGATTCTGGTGTTTGAGCTTCTGTTTTTCTTCTCAGAGTGAGACACTTCTAAGCAGTCTTGGAGGGTTTTTCTCAAAGCCCTGGAAGCCAAAGAAAACTAGGCAAATAAAAGGGCCAGCAATCATTACACAAGGTATGCGATCTATATATTGGGCTCAAATCATGTCAGACTTGGGGTAATTTTTTTACTGATGTTGCCAATCAATGAAATAGTTGATTCCTTCAAAAGAAGAGCAAACCACTTGGAACAAAGAGATAAATTAGGATTGTCTACAAGCCCTCGAGGAAAGTCAAATCCTCGGAAGTATTCTGATCCCACAAACCCCATGGAGAAAGTTCAGGTTTGTGTTGATGTGTGACATTGATGCAGAAATCCTTAAAATTGAGCATAATTAACAACTACTTTATTTGGCAGGTGGAGAAGGAGAAGCAAGATGGTACCCTTTCTGATCTTAGCGATGTACTGGGACAGCTGAAGGGCATGGCCCTTGATATGGGTTCAGAGATTGATAGGTATGTGCATTTTGGCTTAACTTAAAAAACCATGTTACTGTGAATGCAGTCAGCACATTAGGGTTTTTGGAAAAACCCATTTGTGTATATACAATGTTTATTTGGGCTTAAACTCATGGACCTACACACAAGTATATATACATATACAGTAACACCCCCCTCAAACTCAGGATGGTACTGAAATCTCAGACATGTTGAGTTTGGAGAGGAGAGAACTATGATACTCCTGAGTTTGTGCTTTGGTAAAAAAGTTAACAATCTGAAACTCTGAAGGCACATACTGAAAGACAATCATACCAAAATGACAATGAGACCTGGTAAAAGATGCATCAACACTAATATGCTTGCTCATCTCACGCTTCACCGGGTCCCTGGTCATCTGGATGGCGCTAGTATTGTCGCACAATAATGAGGTGGAGGTAGAACACTCAACACCAAAATCAGCTAAGAGACATCGAAGCCAAATGATCTCTCTGGTAGTAGTAGCCAACACCCGAAGCTCAACCTCAGCACTAGATGTGGAGATCGCAGTCTGTCTCTTAGACTTCCAGGTGAGTAAGGAAGTCCCAAGAAACACGCAGTAACCCGTGACAGAGCGTCGATCATCAGGGTTGCTCGCCCAAGTAGCATCGGAATAGACACAGAGTCGTAGATGACTCGATCTACTGTAGAACAATCCTCGTGATACTGTCCCACGAAGATAGCGCAGTACTCGAAGTAGATGACTATAGTGAATAGAAGTCGGCGCACTGACAAACTAACTGAGAATGTGAACTGCATGAGCTATGTCAAGACGAGTAACTGCCAAGTAAACAAGACTACCAACAATATGTCTATATCGAGACGGATCCTCAAGTGGAACACCATCAGTGGAATGGAGCTGAGCTCGGAGCTTCGTGGGTGTGCTGACCGTCCGTGTATCCGTGATAGCAGAGCGAGCAAGAAGATCTTGAGTGTAACGCTGCTGTGATATGTAATACCCCCCAGTAGAAAGAACCTCAAGTCCCAAAAAATAGCGCAAGGGACCCAAATCAGACATAAGGAACTGTTCACTAAGACATTGCTTCACAAAAGCAATATACTGCATATCATCACCGGTGATCAGCATATTATCCACATATAACAATATCAGAGTCCGACCATGAGGAGAAATATGAGTGAACAAGGCAGAGTCATGAGCACTAGCCGTAAAACCAGCAGTGACAATCACAGTGCAGAAGCGCTCAAACCAGGCACGAGGGGCCTGTTTGAGGCCATAGAGAGCACGCCGAAGACGACACACATGACCAGCTGGAACTGAAACACCTATGGGAGGCTGCATGTAGACCTCCTCCTATAAATCACCATGAAGAAAAACATTCTTGGCATCCATCTGAGAGATAGTCCAAGAGCGAACAGTAGCCACAGCCACAAGAGTACGAACAGTAGTCATATGAGCAACAGGGGCAAAAGTCTCATCATAGTCCCGACCATACTCCTACTGAAAACCACGAACAAGGCGAGTTTTATAGCGCTCAATAAAACCATCAGACAGTGTCTTTACCTTAAACACCCACTTGCAAGTAATGGGAACAACATGTGCAAGTAAAGATACAATCTCCAACGTGCCAGTGCGAGCTAAAGCCGCCAACTCCTCAGCTACGGCCAACTGCCACTCAACACTGGCAATGGCCTCCTGGTATGCATGCGGCTCAGTGGTGATAGTTGCAGAAAGAGCATAACGAGTAGGGGAAGTAATAGTAGAGCGGTCACGAAGGTCATACCGTGGCAAGGTAGTAAGCTCCAGCTCAGGTGGATCATCGGCAGGGACGCTATCGGTACTAGCTGGCAGAACAGGAGGTCGAGGGCGACGACTGTAGGAGTGAAAGATCGGAGGGCGAGGAAGTGGAGGTGATGGTGGTGGAGGACGCGCTAGGAGAGAAATAGAGCGAACAACAGGTGAGGGGGATTCACCCAATGAAGGTGGAACAAGAGAGGAAATAGAAGATATCGTGACAGGAAGCGAGAGAAGAGAGCGACTCAGGGGAACACACACGAGGGGTGGTAGGAGACTGAAAAAAGGGACGATCCTCAACAAAAGAAACGTCACGGGAAAAATGCAGGCGACGAGCATGAGGATCATAGCATCGATAGCCCTTATGCTCAAGACTGTTCCCAAGGAAAACACACTCAACAAATTGTGAGGACAGCTTTGTGCGTTCGCGAGGGGCAAGTAAGACATAACAAGTGCACCCAAACACACGGAGATGATCGTATGTGGGCGGAGTCGGGAGCAAGAGCTCCGTAGGGCACTTGCCATCTAGACGAGTGAACGGCTAAAGATTTATAAGATAAACAGCCATGGAAACCGTCTCAGCCCAGAAATGATGTGGGACATGAGAGGAGATAAGAGTACGAGCAGTCTCAAGAATATGACGATGTTTGCGCTCAGCAACACCGTACTGAGGATGAGCACCAGGGCAAGAGAGCTGAGGAAGAATACCCTGATCCGCAAGAAACTGGTGGAAAGCATGTGAAATATATTTTCCACCAGAGTCAGATCGGAAAGTCTGAATGCGAACAGAGAACTGGGTATGAATCATGCGAGCAAAAGTTTGGTATATCGATAAAAACTGAGAACGATGAGACATAAAGTAAATCCAAGTATATCTACTATAATCATCAACAAAATAACATAATACCTATGCCCACCTTTTGACACAAAAGGAGCAGGACCCTATACATCAGAGTAAACTAAAGCAAAAGAATGGTTGGTCCGAGAAGCACTAGAGCTATATGGGAGTTGTAGCTGTTTACCAAGCTTACAATCCTGACAGACAAAACGCGACCCAGTCACAACAGGACCTAAGACACCCCAACGCATGAGTGCAGAGAGACGCGACTCACAGAGATGACCCAGACGATGCCACTGACAGGAGTCAGTCGTCGAAACAACAAAAGATGATGTAGAGGCCGCAGAAGGACCATGCAGAGGTGGAAGGTGAAGGTAATCCAGCACATAGAGACGGCGAGAAGAGTCTCTACAGCGATAGCCAGTACTAAGTAGCCTGCCTGTCCGACGATCCTGCACGTAGCAAGAAAATTCATCAAACCCAATAAAACAACCGCGATCAGCAAGTTGTCCCACGAAAATGAGACTCATAGATAACTGCGGAACATGAATAACATCCGATATGGTGAACTGGGCAGAAGAAATGTAACGCTGAGAAATAGCAGGCAACGAGGTACCACATGCTGAGCGGATGTGCAGACTATCAGTGACCGGTTGACACGTGATCAATTGAGAATCATTGAGCGTGACATGAAAACTGGCACCGGAATCCAGATGATGATCAGGTGAATCCGTACCTGTCGACGACGCAGGTGGAGTGGCCAAACTAGCAGACGCAACAAAAGAAGGCGGAGGAGGAAGGCCGAAAGTCGAAGTAGCCGGGGCACACTGCTGCTGAAAATACGCCTGAAGCTGCGAGTTCTGAAGACGCAACTCCTGAAGTTGCGCCGACATCACCTGAAGCTGAGTAGCGGAGGAGGAAGCTGCATCGACAGCGGCAACAAGAGGAGCAACGCCGCCACGAGGAGGTCGAGACGATCGTCGATCGGTAGAATCACCGCGAGAGCGCCAGGCAGGTGGTGCCAGCTCAGGATGAAGTCGAAAACAGCGCTCAGAAATGTGACCACGCTTCTTGCAGTGAGTACACACAACAGAAGCGCGGAAAACTGCCGCCACTGGTACCTGGATGGTAGCATCAGCTGGTGCTGAGGTAACAGCGAGAACTGAGAGATGCTGCTGAGAGACGGAGCTCACAGACGACTGAGTGCGCTGACAGGTCTCTACAGCAAGAACGACTGCAAGAGCATCGTCCAGGGTCGGAGGAGTCACACGACCAAGCAACTGGGCACGAATGCTCTCGAACTCCGGGCGAAGTCGCATGACAAAAGCAAACATGCGGGACCGCGCCTGATGAGCACGAACAGCAGTACAGCTGGAGCAGCTGGCGCTCACAGAGGGGGCAAACGCATCCATCTGATGAGTGAGAGCACTGAAGGCACTGTGGAACGCCTGCACAGACAAATCCCCTTGCTGAAGATGCTGGAAACGCTGCTCGAGAGCATACAGCTGATCAGAGCTGTCATGTACGTAGATCTTCGCCAAATGCGTCCACATCGCCTGAGTTGAAGGGAGCATGGCGATCTCCATCCGGATGTCCATGACAACGCTGTTGCAGATGAGCTGCATAGCTCGATTATCATCAGCGACCCATGCCTTGACCTCTGAGGGGGTCGTGGGAGTCGACTCGGTGAGATGGGATAACAGACCAAGATCTCTTAGATTGACATGGACGATAGTAGACCACTGAGGATAATTGGAGCCATCTAACTTGACATCTAAGACGGGAAGAACGTACCGAGCCATAAAGAAGGCTCAAGTGTTCGTCTGAGATCGGCTAGATCAATTCGGAGTGAGGCACGAGTTCGGCCCGGATTGAGTCAAAAAGAACGGACTAGGGAGCAGCGCTCAAACTCTAGCCCTCAGGGTGAGTGCACCCCCGACAAGAAGGTGGCGGCGGTGAGGCCAGGTGACTCGGGGTTCGGCGACGCGGTGCAGACCGCTGCGACGGCAACGGTGCCACGATGATGCGGCGGTGGTGGGCCGAGACGCGACGATGATCGAAGGCGACAACAGGCTGATGCAGCAGCGAGGCGACGTAGCGGCACGGGGCTCTGCGGCAGCGACAAGGCCACACGGGACGGGCCGAGGCGGCGGTGCCGCGCGGCGCGGCGCGACGGCGAGGTGCGGCGACGTCGGCCAAGGGGGGCACGGGCCGAGGCGGCACGACGCGGCTCGACGACGGGCCGAGGCGGCGGCGAAGGCGCCGATGCAGACGCGGCGCGGCACGGCTCGACGCGGAGGTGCGGCGGCGTCGGCCAAGGGGGCACGGGTTGAGGCGGCGCGGCACGGCCCGACGACGGGCCGAGGCAGCGGCGAGATGCGGCGGCGGTGGTGGGACCAAGCGGCGGGGAGGCCAAGGAGGCACAGGCCTCGACGCGGCACTGGCCAAGACGGCAAGGCGGCGCGGCTCGACGGCGTGACTGCGCAGGGCGGGGCGCGACGGCTCAACGGCGCGACGCAGCGAGGAGGCGGCAACGAGGGGCCGGCGGTGGCTCTGATACCATGTGAATGCAGTCAGCACATTAGGGTTTTTGGAAAAACCCATTTGTGTATATACAATGTTATTTGGGCTTAAGCTCGTGGGCCTACACACAAGTATATATACATATACAGTAACAGTTACTATGTTGCAACTAAAATGAGCCCATTTGAAACCTTCTGTGAATTATCTTCACTTTTGTCCATGTTTTCGTATGCACAAGTAAAGAAACCTTTCGACATCATCAGTATGAACATTGTTATTAGAATTTAGAACTATTAACTAATTTCTTTTTTTCATTTGTTCCTTTTCCACATTGAATGAGAGCAACTAGCAATAGTTTAATCTTTTCAGTGTGAAATATTTCATAGTATTTTTTTTCCTTTTTAATGTCACTTATGTGGTAGGCAGCCTGCTGAATGTTGTTGTACATGCTGGCATTGCAGGCAAAACAATGCACTGGATGCCCTGCAGGATGATCTGGATGAACTGAACTCCCGGGTGAAGGGAGCCAACCAACACGCACGTCGTTTGGTTGGCAAATAGGGCCTTCAAGATGGGAACTTAACTGCATTCCTGGCATAAAATGTTGTAGAATCTTACTTGTGCAGCATTGCTAGCATTCACCTTGTCCAATAAATATGAGGTGCATTCGTGTTTGTTTCATTTGTGTTCTGTTGTAGCCAAAGTTATGGTTCATCGATGATCTTAGTGCCATTTAAAATCCTTTCTCGTGGATCTTGTTATTCCCTCTGAACAAATATGTATCCTGTATAGAGATGATAATGAAAACTACATCAATACAATTGAGTGCCAAAGATTCACTGTGTGTGTGTGTAAACCTTGCTTCTTGGTTAATTTCTTTCTGCATCAATCTCTTGTTGCTTCATTTCTTATATTCCTTCGGGACCAGAAATAGGCACATATAGAAGAGACTAGTTGTATACTTAATAAAGAGAGAGAGTTTTAGTTAGATGACTATTTTTTCTTTAAATGCTCTTGTCTTAGCACTTCGTAATAAATCATTCTTAAATTTTAGATCATCGCGGGATGTATCGGTGGCTCCGAGTAGCTCATCTATAGGATATGTGCGTGCCATCATGACCTAGGCGGCAGATCAATCCGATACGTCCATTTCTGCCTCGAAATTGAAATTATATGCAAGTGATGCTTTATTTCTCACTCCTTAATTAAGCATCAAAATTTGGCACTAATTATAACTTTGCATAGTGAATTCGGTGTATATGATAATACGTGGCATGAAGACGATATCTCTTCGTGTGGAGACGCAGAACAACACGGCGTTGAGGATCGCACAACTCCTCGAAAACCATCCTCTGATAAGTACATATATTTCATACAGAAAACTTATATCGAAATAGTCCACACACGAGGATCTCCTACTCCACACTCCAATCAATTAGATTGAAGTCACATGTTAGTGATTTTTTTAATTATTTCTATTTAAATTTAACATAATACTGATGACAATATTTATTTAGAATTAGAGGTAATTTGTGTGTGGGTTAAAATTAAAATTACAATAATATGACTTATAAGATGATTATTAAGATGATAAGACTATCACAATTATTGGGGTTTATATATATAACTAATCTAACAACAACTCTCTGTCTCAATTGCACGGGCACAATCTAATGGATAAAAAAAACAAAAGAAAGGTATGCCACTTTTTTTCTCCTTTTTGAGTTCGGTTAGAGTTGTTCAAATATCAGTTTGTTAGTAAAAATAAAACTGGATACATGCTAATATAAATTTTTAATATTGATGTCATATTTCTTTCAACTTTTTTTAATTCATGGCTATCTTGTTTTTTTAGGATTCCAAATTTTCTAACTACTTACAATGATTTTAAGAAAAAAAATTTATTTTATCTCATCTTTTCAATTTTTTAACATATACTTGTAATTTATTTTTAACTTATCTGGTTTTATATTTATTGAATTTCTAAATAGCTTCTATATTTATTCCTCTAGTAAAATTTCACTTTGAGTTTCTAAACTTGTATGATTGTATCATTTAGTTCTTTAAACTTAAATTTTAACTTATTAGATCATGTCCACGAAAACTGAATTTCTTAATAACATGTCAATTATTTGGACGGCGTGTAACAGGGTGATTCATCAAGGTGAGCTTCAGAGCACCTGTCCATGTATAAATTCATTCAAAACTTTATGGAGGGCATCATAGGAAGCATGGAAGGACTGGGGTTGTTTGTAGAGTTGAAGAAAGTTTGGTACAATAAAGATTTATAAATTGGATAAATTAATTTGTCCAACCTGTCTAGAAGTGATGTCATGTAAAGAGGCTCTTTCATAATTTTTATGACAAATATACTCGTATGTTATACCCAATCTAAATATTTATAAATATATTAATAATCAAAAATAAAAAAATTTGACTTTTTTAGTCAAAAAATGACATTCTTTTCGGATTGGAGGAGTAATCAATATATAACGGATGTATACAATAGTCCGTTGATACAATTATAAATTTCCATTGTTAATTGTTAGTTCCCATTTCTAAGGACATGGTGTTTGGACATGAAGGGAGGCAATATAATTTTGATGCTCTTTATTAATTGAGCTAAACACTCTTGTAATATGGATGGCCAAGACGGGGGAGACCAAGTGTGACTCAGTATCTCACCAATCTTTATTGACAAGTATGTAATTATAGAAGGATATGAATAAAATTGTCTATTTTATGCCAAAAAAATTGGTAGACCCTAAACTTGTCTTTGTTAATCAATTTGATCATTCAGTTAAATTCAAAATTAGATGTATAATTTTCACTTTAGACCCACATTTTTTATTGTTGAATTTTTATCATCACTGTTTATACTAATTTCTAAATATTTCATCAAAATAGTGTCATATAATCAGTCAATGTCAGTACACTATGTCATCAAGAAATCAATATCACAATATTATGTTGGACAAACTAATGTGATATGTCACATAAAAACTAAAGTGTTATATCATAATAATATACCATTTTTTTTAGTTAGGGATCCACAAAAATGATACACTTGCTCAAGTTTAAGGACTTAGATTCCAATTTACTCTAATTCATTCATGTTGGTTTACTATTTTTAATGTATTTGTTGTAAATAATTAAATATAGGAAAATGGGGATATTGTGCGGAATTTGGGTTTTGCTTCAATTTTAATTTATTTTATGTTTTCTTGTTTTAGATTAACACATTTGTATTTGTTTCATTCACCACAATTGAAGATAATTGAGATTGTTATTTTTATTTTACAGTGCTCCATTATACATAATTTAGAAGTTATGGTGTTATGTGATTTGAATTACTATTGTAATACATCCCATATGTGCACCAAATTGATGTCATTTTATATAGTGTTTTACTTCTCATAATATCTGCTTTAACTATTATTTTAACGTCTTTTTTTATAGAACATGCAAATAACGGACACTCAATTATCAGGATATCCAAAAAGGTGGATCCTTCACATCAAAGTAGTATTACATGCTGTCATAAGAACCGAAGAAAATCGTGCTGCATTTAAAAGAACTGTAACTGCTGGAATCTGATTTGATTTGGAGTTCATTTGCAGGGATCAATTCAACCATCTGTTTATGCTGTGTGAACATTTTGACTATTTTAATTGTGAGTATTTTACTTATGCTTTGTATATTTGATCCCTTGGCCATTCAACTTTTGTATACACTGTAAGGCCAAGCTCCAATTCTGAGTTCCACAAAAAAGACTCAACTGTAGAGGCCTATACCACATGTCTTATGGCTCTTCTCTACTTCATTCCTCTGTTTCTGTTCTTAACTTTATCTTTCTTTCTTTCTTTCTTTTTTGTGTGTGTTATTTACGTGCCTTCTTTATTTAAATCTCCACCGTATATCATAGAGCGCTTCACCTAACTTTTTCTTGACTTTCACTATGAAAAGTTTTTGTCAAAATGAGAAAAAAAACTTATATTAAACTCACTTTCAAAATATTAAATCACATGATAAATGATTGATGTTTGAACACAACTATTTAATATAGATCACACAACTATTTTACACAGATCATATAATTACATTTCAATCACTCATTCATACAATCTAACAAATAATAAATAAATTTTCTATTTTTTTTTATATAAAACTAGGTATTATACAATATGTTTCCTATCAAAATCAGCCAAACACATGCCGGACCCCAAATCGGGTCGCACTGATACCAAAATGTTGCTTCTGTTTAGCAACCGATCACTTGAGCACCTGGCAATGTGCTACCCTTTTGGTATACCAAAGGTCCAAAACCTCAGATTGCGTCCTTAATAAGTCCTCTTGCACAGTGCACACGTTCTCCCTTGCAGGGGCCACAGTGCCGAAAGCCACGGCCTTGGTCAGATCCCCCTGTGTAGCTCACTAAGGAGTAAGGACCAAAGATCACTCTCCTCATCAATGCATCATTAATTTTTACCTGTTCTTACTTCTGCTCAAGCCTTTGAGAGGCTCTTTGCTATGTGTCGCTTTCAAGCGTCTCTGAGACTTAATTGTTTGAAATATAGAAAATTTTTATATATATTTATGAGAAATATTTAATTTAAAGTGTTTAAAATTTTTAGACATGTCTGTGAAAACTCTAGAAATAATTCATCTAAACTCAATGAGAATATAACTTAAATAATTTAATAAACAACACAAAACTAACTCTACTATATTTTTTCACAATTTACGGTCATTTTTTATGATAACTATAATATGACTCAATCGTCTCTATGGTGCCACCACTAGTCAAACCAAGCATTTGTACCTGTGGTCTGTGTTGTTACAAGTGTGCATATCCTTACTGTTGCAATTGCATATCCGACTAGGTGCGACTAGTGGGGCTGTTTGTTTCTTTTTACTAATGTCTTTGATTAGTCTTGCGAGGCATACCGCATAAAAGTCTTAGATTTTTTTCATCCATAGTTTTACAATTTAAGTCAAATATTGAGATATGGTTACAATGTGAGATCACCAATTCACCGATCAAATATCATCTTAGTTTTCACGAGACACATTGAAAACTCATCAATTTTTGTGAGGCATCTAAATGGCATTCCAACTTTAGACCTTCAACTTAACTTATATAACATACCTTGATATATTCATATATATATATATATATATATATATATATATATATATATATATATATATATATATATATATATATATATATATAAAAGATATAATCTATAACACTTTTGACCCAATTCCATTTATAGTATTGTGTGGATTAGTCTTATATTGACAATTCAACTTTAAAAAATATTATATATAAATTTGAGAGAACCAACTGTATCAATTAGATTTACTCTTTTAAACAAAGTAATAACAAAAATTAAATGTCAATATATATATTTATGTGACTCTTGCTCTAATGACGTCGGATGCCTACGTACCTCAGCTGCCACATAACCTGTGACACCAAAAGGTCTCACAGGCACAGCCTTATTTAACAGAAACTCTATACATCTAGGTAGAAAAATGGGGAGCAACTCTACCATGCTTTACAGTGTACTACATGTTCTTCTAGTTCTAGCCATCGTCCTCTTGCTTACCACCAACACCAGCACAACTGCAGTACTACCACAGCAAGATAGCCGTCATGGAAGCATGCTTTCTTGGCTCACCCGAGCTGCCGGAAACGTCCCGCCGCGGCCGCGTCCACCGCTGGCGGGTGGCAGAAGTGATGCCCGGGTTGGCGGCGCAGAGTACGCCGTCCCGACCGGGCCGAACCCTCTGCACAACTGAGCAGCTGTTGCCTGTTGGGTTCCATATGTATCCATGCTAAGAATGGTCTCATGGCACAAACATGCAAGACCAGTTCATGAGCCATGCAGTGCATATATTCCTGTATGAGTTTAGTTAGTTGGATTTTTCTATTATTTTTTTCTCACTTTTGCTAGCTGCTCCATTTGTTATTGCGCTATTGCGGTGTGTAATTCTGAGACTCAGTTTAACATAATTTTTATATGATAATTTAATAACTATAGAGATAATAATAATATATTAGATAAAATAAATATTTTTAATAATTATCACATTCAGAATAAAATAGAAAATCACGCGCAAACGACACCTAATTCCTTCTTTAATTAATTCGCTTGATTATTATGTGTTTGTCTGTGCATGCACGATTGATTTCATGGAGGTTTGCGTGTCCTCCTCCAGTTTTTTTTTTTTCTATAATGTATTGAGTCTATTTAATCTACATCACATTAAAGAGTGAGAAAACAGAAACACAAAAACAATTTTGGACTACCACACTTAAAAAATAAGAGGTCTTTTTTTTAATTTTTAGTTTATATTTTAGTATGAATTATCAGATCTACATAACAAATATATTTACTACAATTAGTCTGCTGTGATCGCACTTATTATTAGATCTCTGGATAGGGACAACACAAAGATTTTTTAGGATCCAGTAACAATTACGATCATGACGAACTGATTGTAGTAAGGTTGTTAAATGAATACCTATCCACTTAACAACCTCTTCTAATTTCATGCTACATTCTATCCTTCCAAAACGTGTATAAATAGATTGACTTGCCATTTGCCTTCTACACTATATCCAAAGTCTCCTTGGATTAAAATATTAAACAGTACATAAGTATCTTAGAGGCCAGTATAATATGGCCAATTCAAGAGCGCATCTCTTATGCTCTCTTCTTTTCTTCTCCGGCCTGATGCACGCCACCGTCATCCTCGCCGACGACGTGACCGTCTCCGTCAAGGTGGCGGCGGCCATCTCGCGCACCGACGACAACTTCATCTGCGCGACGCTCGACTGGTGGCCCAAGGACAAGTGCGACTATGGCATGTGCCCCTGGCACAGCTCCTCCATCATTAACCTGGTATGCCTACCTGCTTAAGCCCATGCAAATTGTAGCCAAGAACAAAAAATATTAAATTCTCTTGCATTTATCCTGATCTAGTGATCTAATGCACCATTAATTGCATGTGCTTCTTGCAGGATCTCTACCATCCTGTCCTTTACAATGCAGTCAAAGGTTGGTCATGACCATATGCCTTACAAATCACAGAACATTGCAAATGCACGAACTTTGACAAAATATAGGCAAAGTTGCACGCGATCCCTCTGCTATCACCCATTTATACAGTTTCATCCACAACTTGATACTGGAGTAGATAAATCGGACTTCTATTATTTGAATGGGGCTGATTTCATAATATATTTAGTTACCAGTATGTGGAGATTCATTTGTTAGTGACTATTATTATAAGATAATTAGTTGATAAGTGGACTAAAGTATCGATTATACAGTATGAAATGATTAATTTACTTCAATTTAAAATAAATGGATTTTATTGTATCAAAGACTATAGTAGACAGGTCTAGCTGATATTTTGCCAAATATATGATACTGAAACCAAAGTTTAATCTGTGCCATTATTATTGTAGCCTTCAACTCCTTGAGAATTAGGCTTGGAGGGTCCTTGCAAGACCAGATCACATACCAGGTTGGGAAGCACTACGACCAGTGCCCGGAGCTCCGGCGGGACGACAGCGGCCTCTTCGGTTTCACCGAGGGCTGCCTCCCGATGAACCGATGGGACGAGCTCAACATTTTCTTCCGCAGAGCCAAGTAATATTTTGATCAGTTGCAAGTTGCAACCATGCATGCATCACACATCATATCATGATATAAGTTCATCACTGACATCACCTCTGTACATGCAGTGTTGTGCTTACATTTGGCCTGAATGCTCTGAGGGGCCGGCAAAAGGCCGACGGCACCCTCTACGTCGGCAAATGGGACGGCCGCAACGCGCTCGACTTCATGCGTTACACCGTCGAGAAGGGCTACCGTGTCGAATCTTGGGAGCTCGGTACGTACGTAATGGATCATGTTGATTTCATGCATGGGCTCGTCGTGGATTAATGGTCGTTTGATTGATTTATTCCTAGGTAACGAGCTTTCCGGCCAGGGTGTGTCCGCGAGGGTGGAGGCGAAGCAATACGGCGAGGACATGATCAAGCTGAGGCAGATCGTGAACAAGGTGTACAACAACTCCTGCCACGCGATGCCGAAGGTCCTCGCGCCGGCCGGCTTCTACGACGGCCCGTGGTTCGCCCAGATGCTGCAGACGTCGGGCCCCAACGTCGTGGACATTGTCACCCACCACATGTACAACCTTGGCGCCGGTGAGTCGCCACCGAATATTATTAAGATGGTCAACCAAACAACCTCTTGGCTACACATTTTTCGATGAGAACGCTGATCAATCAACCTCTACATTGCAACTTTTTTTGTAACAATAGATGGTACTTTGACTATAATAGATGTGCAGGTGTGGACAAGGACCTCATTAACAAGATGCAGGACCCCCACTTCCTGGACAAGATAGCTCAGACCTTCACAGATCTTGAGGTCACCATCAGGAACTCCGGCCCGTGGAGCTCGCCGTGGGTCGGCGAGTCCGGCGGCGCCTACAACAGCGGCGGGAAGGACGTGTCGGACAGATACGTCGACAGCTTTTGGTACGTCATACAACTCTTGTTCCTGAACCCTCCTCATTTAATAGAGTGGCGGCAGATTTCCACTGCCCCAGTTCAAAAAAAAAAAATGAATCATGCCATTCTTATAAGCCTTTTTTTTTTTTCTGTTCTTTTCGGTGGTAATTTAAGGTACTTGGATCAGCTTGGGATGTCGTCCGTGTTTGGCACCAAGGTGTACTGCAGGCAGGCCCTGATCGGAGGAAACTACTGCCTCCTCAACACCACCACATTTGCTCCTAACCCTGACTACTACAGGTATATATATGTACAAAACGAACTAATACTACCACATCTCTCATTTGGGATTGTGGCTCGGTGGATTGCGGCGTTATGAGATATGGTACCTAGTAGCTCACTTCTCGCCGTAATGCCAAACATAGCCTACTATACAAGAACTGACGGTTACACAACTCTGCAGCGCTCTCCTGTTTCACCGACTGATGGGCCCGAACGTCCTTCAGACCATGCACGACGGCTCGCCGTATCTCCGTTCCTACGCGCACTGCTCCAAGGAAAAGGTATGGTTCAGTGTTAATTTTTCGATCAGACGGTCTATTATGCTGTAGTCTCTCCACCAACTACATCATGCATGCTTATATATGTGACCATGTTTTTTTCCTTCTGGTGCATGGATGAGCAAGCAGCCAGGTGTGACGGTGCTGCTGATCAACCTGGACAAGTCGACGGCGTTCGACGTGTCGGTGGCCAGTGACCTGAACCTGTCCCCGCCGAGCGAGGCCCTGCTCAAGGGCTGCGCAGTTTGCGGGCGGAGGGAGGTGTACCACCTAAGCCCGCAGGACGGCAACATCCAGAGCCAGGTGATGCTGCTCAACGGCAAGCCGCTGGAGCTCGGGCCGTGCGGCCAGATACCGCAGCTGCGGCCCGCCGTCTCCGACAGCTGCGCGCCACTGCACATGGAGCCGCACTCCATCGCGTTCGTCAGGTTCCCGGGCTTCCAGGCCCCGGCCTGTGCCTAGATCGATCAGTTTGTGTGATTAGTAGTTTAGTGCGTACTTCGACTAGTGTGCCTAAATGTAGCCTCTTCGATCCTCTTTTGTGATCTCTTTGGATTTGTTGATTAGATAGATCATAGCTTATCGAGACAGTCAAATATTCAAATTACTACATACTTTCGTATACGCTCGTGTATGATCTTCTAAGTTGCAATCCAAGATGTCTATCAAATTTCTCAAAATCAATGTTGACAGAATTTCAAATTTTTCATGAGATTGGACGGTGAAGATGAGGTGGAAGGCATGATCAAACTCCATAATTGAGTGAAACAAAAATGGCAAATAGCAAGTAGGAACTACGATGAACAATTGAAAATCATTGTTGATGCCATCGTGATACTTAGCATAAATAGCCCTAATCAAACATATATTAGCAACCAATAAGATTCTGTATAGATATATGTTGCTCAAAATATTCTTTACTACAATGTTTTAGTTTCCAAATAACTAGCGAGAAAAATACATGTTAATTTTATATTAACTCATACTTTAAATAATAAAAATTAATATTTTATACTAAAATCTTACCATGTACGACAGTTTCTAGTTCCTGTGATTTTTTCTATCACCTGTGATTTGAAATTTGATACTATTTTTGTTTGATACTCATAAATAAGTTAATTTTTTTGTCATATCTAAATGTATGGTATAGCAAGAAAAATGGCCAATCAAAGTTGTTTGGATTGTTTGGACTTGTTATAGATAGAGGAGAGTGAATCGGACAATTGGATAGTCAAATGTGGTGTTTTGGTAAAAAAATTTCATGGTGCTAAAAAATGATGACACTAATTTGACTTAAAGTATGGTAAAAGCTAACTTAAAGTGGTAAAATTAGGTTGGCTAACCAATTTTTTGCAGCTTAACAAATGATGGGCAAATTATTTTATAAACATGAACATATTTTAATAAGCTGTATGTAGATATCATTCAAACTAAAATTGAATACAAAGAGACGCATCTAAACCCACTCACTTGAGTCTTACTGATTTGATCCAACCCAATCTTGAGATTAGGACTAGATCAAGTTGGATTTCCTATGTGGAGTCTAAAACTCCCAAAATTAAAAAACCCACTCAACTTGACCAGACTAATTTTTGAATGTGCTTTGATCAAACTTGGCCAACCCTTGCCTGAATTTGTCGATTCAATATGTATGTCGGACTTAATTTATCAAGTTTAAATCAATTTAATACAACTGAACTTTTTATAATTTGACTCAAGTCTTATATGAACATAAGAATGTTAACACAGTGTTGTGGAGTCAAAGAAATTTGTTTTTTTGGACAAGGGATTTGGATTTGGCAGAGTTTTGTCAGGTGTTAGTTAAGTATGGAGAAGAATGAAATGCTTATGTGGCTGTTGGTCAGATATCGGATGGATTAACCATCCAAATTCGCCAAAAATACAACAAATGCCATCCGTTAAATACCCGGTTTCCTCCCAACCCTAACAACCATAGTGCCACCCATCCCAAGCCCCCCCAACTACCTCTCTCACAGGAGCACTGCGGCGGCCGACGGCGGCCGATCCGTAGCACGGAGGGTGGCGGAGACGACGCGAGACGGCCACCGACTGGCAACCACCTGCTCTCCTCTGCTTTTTTTTCTTAAGAGACAAAATTACTGGCTTGTGTTCATTTCCCGTTTCCTTACCGGAGACGCACCTCCGCCGCCTTCGGGTCCCGTGCTCCAGCTCCTCCTGCGAGATAATCGTCTGCGGCGGCGGCGGAGGCTGAGGCTAAGGCTTGAGGGGTAGATGTTGGAGGCAGCGACAGCTGCTGCTGAGACGGCGCCGGCGCGGCGTCCTCGCGGGCTCGATCAAAAGCAGCTGCGGGCAACCCTTTGAGCTCGAGAAGCAACAAATGTGAGTCTCAAATGCTTATGTTTGATCGGAACTAATTGGTAGTGTATGTCGGTGAGGAGAAAAGTTTCATGTCAATTTCGAGCAGAGCCTTTAGGAAAGGAGATCCGATCCCTGAACCCAAACTGGACCCCCCCCTAGTTGGGTGGGTGTTCTATCTTAATCTCGATCAGGTTCTTCGAGAAGTTTCCTGATTGGGTTTGGTCTTGTTTAATTCCTCATTTACGAAGATTTATTGTTGTGAAGTTTAATGCTTTACCCATGAAGGTGCATTGCAAAAGGAGGGCTTTTATGAAGCTTTCGGTATCAGCTGTAGTTTCCAACTGAGGCATTCAGCTTGATTACCGGGCGATTATCTTGAAAAAGCTAAGATTTTTGCGCTTATTTTGCTATATAGTTTCTTCTTGAAATCATTTCAAAATTGAGATGTTAGGATTTATATGGGACTTTAGGTAATTACTTGATCAATTGGCTGCAATATTGATACCTGGGGAGGGATAACAGTTAGACGCTCTTTTGGCAGCTGATTTAATGCTGTTTCAAATTTTCCCCCTGAAAGCAGGAAGACATGAGGAATTGCTGAGGATTTGGTGTTGGTGATGGACAATGATCATGTAGATGGAGATGATCAGGAATCAGGGTGGCTTGAAGTGAAAAAGGTGAAGATTTCTTCTTTTGTATATTTCATTGTTGTAGGATGAGAATATAGACAATTTCATTGTTTTACATGTTTGTCCGTAGTTTTGTTAGTCAATGCCATCTTGCAAGCTCCTGGCCTTTTAGCCATGAGAAGCCCTCAAAATAGGTGGAAGCTCTTTTATGGTTATTGATTTTTTCAAGATTTTTCATGTGATTGTGGATTATCATGGTAATTTTGCAATTATTTTTAAAAGAGCATTTTTTGTTGCATATTTCCTTTTATCATACATCTTTTGCACTGATGTTTTCATATAATGATGTTATGTTTGGGCAACTCTAAACTGCTGTTGTTCTTAACTTTTTATAATTCTGTTGGACAGAAACATCGATCCAGCTCAAAATTCACATTGCAGAGGACTTCAGGAGATTCCTGTCATAAAACTCCAAATTTATTGGCAAGATCTCAGATTAATCATATTAGTGATAGTTCAAAGTGGTGTGTCAGGCTGCAATGCCCACCTCAGAGTATGAAGGTTAATGCTGCTGGTGGTTCTGTTGTTATTGATCAATCATGTACTACTGAAACAACAAAAGATCATGGTGAAGAATGTCTTGATGTGGGTGTTAGTGACCCGAAGAGTAACTTCGATGATTCAGCCTCAGGGAATGTAGCCAGCATCCCTCAAGAACTGCAGTTGACTGGAGAAACAAGTGAATCTCCCAAAACTGTGAAGATCGATCATATAGATCCTTTGCTGCCTCATGAATATTCAAGTGGTCGTGCAAAATCTACAGATCTTTCTGATTATGTCAAAAATTTTCCAAGGGCTGAGCCACTATGTGTTTTGTCCAATACTTCTGTCAAGTTTGGAGATTTTGATGAAGTCCCAAGTGGAGCACTACCTTCAGATGCATACAAAGATTCGGAGCGTTCTTCAGAGGATGCTCATGGCTTACCTTCTAAAAAAAATGAATCAGCAAATGTTGTTGAAAAAAATTCCTGTAGAAAGGACATTCATGACGGCGATGCTACAAATTTCAGAAACGAGTCAAAAGATGGTATTAAAATGAATGCTGAAATGGATTCTTGTAAAACAATTGATGAGATATGCCCTCCTATCATTCAAGGAGAGTGCACACCCAACGAAGATAGTAGGAAGCCTTTGGATACCTATGAACTTCCATATACTCCTTTGAGTGTCAATGCTTCAACTGGCTTAGCTGATTCCGTCTCCCTCTCCCCCAAAAATAATTGTCTTGAAACCCCAGTTACATCTTCAACTGTAGCTTCCATTGTATACCAAACGGGGCCGCATCGCCATACACCAGCTGCTGCAGATTTTGGAGGTGAAACTGCTGAGAGCAAAGAAAGATTCAGGCAAAGGCTTTGGTGTTTTCTTTTTGAAAATCTAAATAGGGCCGTGGATGAACTTTACCTTCTATGTGAGTTAGAATGTGACATGGAGCAAATTAATGAATCCATACTGGTTCTTGAAGAAGCTATATCTGATTTTCAAGAACTGAAATCCAGAGCGGAGCATTTCAATAACACTAAAAGATCTCCTGGTGTACCAAAGGAGGGGATGCCAATGACTGTGAAGGCTGACCATCGGAGGCCTCATGCCTTGTCATGGGAGGTTTGTGCTCTCACCAGGTTATCCAGATATATTGTTGTTGAGTTTCATATTACATATTTCTCATTAGGCAAGGGGAACACACACGGACATACATTTTCCCTTTTTTTGCTGTGTGCTTTTATTTAGGGATGGGGGCTTGGGTTGTCTGGTGGCTCTTCTTAACTTAGGTTCTCATGTTTAAAAGCTCAACACCCCCAATTGAAGCCCTCCTATCCTGGTTTATGAGCTTACGGTGTTTGCACATACAATCAGGCACACTCAAGCCCCTAAGTAGGGTCTTGTTAGAAACTGAGCTCCAAAATAAGGAAACATTTTTGTTTGATAATTAGTATGAACAAAACAATTTCATTCCCTCATTTATAGGTACAGTCAGGGAACCAAAAACCTAAACTAGTCTGGTTCCCTGTGCCCTTCCCTTTGAGGGGTAACCAGCTGGTTCCCAGGTTTTCCTGGAAACCCATGACTTGGCCGGAATAGCTCGGTTATAAATCATTTATTGGCACTATTGGGGATTTGGTATCCCACCCTTGGCCATTTTTACTGGTAACTGGCGGTTATTGGCCAGTTACTGCCAATTTTTTTTAATCCAGGTTACACTATAATACTACTATATCACAAGGAGTAGCGAGGTTCTAACAAGTAATTGCACTGTTTGATGAGTAGTAGACTTGAGCTCTTATGAAATTAATAGATGCTAAGATGAGATCTTATCCTTTTTTTCCTTTCACATCCCACTTTTTCTAAGCGCAACTCTAGTTTATTATGGTGCACATGAATCCAATCAGAGATATCAATATGTGCAGGTCAGACGGATGACAACTTCACCACACAAGCAAGAAATACTGTCTTCATCTCTAGAGGCTTTCAAGAGAATCCAATTGGAACTAGCATGCAAGCATGCCAGTGTAACAGCAGAAAACTTTGCATCCAGCTCTTCTGCAGAAGTGTCAGGTAGTTCATCAAAACTGACTACAGCATCAGCAACAGTTGGGACTATAAGTTTGAAAGTGGAGAGTCAGGTGAAACTTTCAGACATTAGTGAGAAAAAGATTGGTGGAGAGAGGCAAATCAGGGATGCATCCAAGTCTGGTAGAGCACTTCCACAAAGTATGCCTTCTTCTGGAAAGGGTAAGAGAGGGGTGCTGGAACCAATCTCTGAGATAGAGAAACACACAACTAAGAAGGATAGGGATTTACCAGAAAATAAATATGATAGGATCAAGTCAACAGATATTGTGAAAAAGAGTATGGTTCATTTTGAAAAGGAGAAGCAAAATACAGCACCTTGGAAGTCAATGGATGCTTGGAAGGAGAAAAGAAACTGGGAAGATATACTGAAATCTCCTGTGCGAAGTTCTCGTGTTTCTCACTCCCCTGGAGTTGGCAGAAAAGTTACAGAGCGTGCTCGCGTGCTACATGACAAGTTGATGTCTCCTGAGAAGAAAAAAAGAAGTGCTTTGGATATGAAAAGAGAAGCAGAAGAAAAGCATGCGCGAGCAATGCGGATCAGGAGTCAACTAGAAAGTGAGAGAGTTCAAAGGCTACAGCGCACCTCTGAGAAGCTAAGTCGTGTCAATGAATGGCAAGCTGTACGTAGCACAAGACTTAGAGAAGTAATGAATGCACGCCATCAACGTAGTGAATCTCGGCATGAAGCATATCTTGCACAGGTTGCGAAAAGAGCTGGTGATGAGAGTATTAAGGTTAGTGAAGTCCGCTTCATTACCTCACTAAATGAAGAAAACAAAAAATTCTTGCTGAGGCAGAAACTTCATGATTCTGAAATGCGGAGAGCTGAAAAGCTACAGGTGATCAAAACAAAGCAAAAGGAGGACACTGCAAGGGAAGAAGCTGTATTGGAACGAAGAAGGTTCCTTGAAGCTGAGAAGATGCAGCGCCTTGCTGAAATACAACGTAAGAAAGAAGAAGCTATGGTCAGAAGAGAAGAGGAGCGAAAAGCATCAAGTGCTGCACGAGAAGCAAGGGCTGCAGAGCAGCTACGAAGAAAAGAGATAAGAGCAAAAGTACAGCAAGAGGAAGCTGAACTTTTAGCTCAAAAATTGGCTGAAAAACTTCGTGAAAGTGAGCAACGTCGGAAGTATTACCTTGAGCAAATACGTGAGAGAGCTTCAATGGATTTTAGGGATCAGCCTTCCCCTTTTCAACGTCGCTTCCCAAGTAAAGATGTTCAAAACCGATCTGTTTCAGCTAATAGTGGTGAAGATTCGCAAGTATCAGGCAATGCTGGCACTGGAGAATCTACAGCCAAATCCTCTAATGCCACACAGATGAAGCGGAAAATTAAAAAAATTCGCCAGAGGTTGATGGCTCTCAAGCATGAATTTGTTGAACCACTAATAGGTTCTGAAAATACAGGAATTGCACATAGAGCTGCACTAGGAACTGCTAAAGCTAAGGTTAGTAGATGGCTTCAGGACCTGCAGAGACTTCGTCAAGCTAGAAAAGAAGGTGCTGCGAGCATTGGTTTGATTATTGGTGACATGACAAAGGTATTCTTGTTTGTTATGCATTGAATGGTAGTGATAAATATGTTTACTTTACTAATAGCACTTTCTGTTAATTTTGCCACAGTATTTAGAAGGGAAGGACCTTGAACTACATGCATCTAGGCAAGTTGGTTTGCTTGATTTCATTGCTTCTGCTTTACCTGCTTCTCACACTTCAAGACCTGGAGCTTGTCAAGTCACCTTGTACCTTTTACGCCTGTTGAGGGTGTTGCTTTCACTTCCAGCTAATCGGACTTATTTTCTAGTACAAAATCTTTTACCTCCTATTATTCCCATGCTATCTGCATCACTAGAAAATTACATTAAGGTGGCGGCATCAAACTCTGGGAGTTTAAATCTTCCATCAAGTAAAACATCAACTGAGAACTTGGAATCAGTTGGTGAAGTGTTAGATGGTTTTTTATGGACTGTCACTGCGATTGTGGGTCATGTATATCTTGATGATAGACAACTTCAAATGCAGGGGGGTTTGATTGAACTGGTTGTGGCTTATCAAATAATTCATCATCTGCGAGATCTTTTTTCCCTTTACGACAGGCCCCAGGTAGAAGGGTCACCACTTCCATCATCCATCCTCTTTGGTCTCAACCTTTTGGCTGTATTAACATCTAAACCTGGAAATTTCTCTACCATTGACTGGGAGTCATGTAAATGTAGAACTCCGAGGGGTAACTTGGTTCAAGAATATGAAAATCTCAATTCTCAAGACATAGGACCAGGGAACCAATTGATAACACGTGACCAATCTGGCGACATCAAAGTGCCGAGTACCAAGTTTGATCTTTCAAAATGTGATGAATGTGGGTCTACTGAACTGGTTGAAGAAAATAAGTCCTCTGAACAGCATGAGTTGAACATTCCAGGCGATGGAAGATTGGGCAATGAATCTGGACGAGACTTGTCTGACATCTCTGTTGGCCTGAATAACTTGGACTCTGTGTCTGCAAGGAAAGCAACTGGCTTGGGAAAAACATTAGATGAGCATCCTGAAATTCCTGGTCAGAAAGATGAAAATAGCACTATGGATTGCTGTCTTGATGGAAGAAAGGTGACTTACATATGTACAGTCTTGAAGGATAGCCCTGGAAAAGGTAATGAAATAAACCTAAAGCAACCAGTAGAGCTTGTACTTTCTGCCATGGCTGAGACAGGCCTTGTAAGCCTACCTTCGCTTTTGACAGCTGTGTTGCTCCAGGCACACAACAGATCATCATCAGAACAGGTTTGTGTTTCTGCTATAATAGCTGCAATATTGTCAGTTTTACATGATTGCAGTTGAAAATTTTGTACTTTACAAAAATTATGCAAGTATTTGCGTATATAGTATCAATTATATCCAAGTTTCAAAAAGCATGTGTTCCCAAAGCACATCGTACATATATATATACTGGCTTGTATTTTATTTGTTAGGATTCCAATGTCATGCAAGGAGAAAATTTGTAACCTTTGACATCAAGGAAGCTTTCTTTGTACGTAACAAGGAATTAGATGCTTATTGCATTGATTCCTATGAATATTTTCTTGCTTGAAATTGACAACTCCGTTTTCAGGCTTCAGCGATTCTTCCATCAAATTTTGAAGAAGTGGCCACTGGTGTATTGAAGGTTTTGAACAATATGGCATGTTTGGACATTACCCTTCTGCAGTGTATGCTGGTAAGTGGTGGTGTCCAAGGCTGGAGGCTTATTGGTTTCCCTTTTTTTCATGTATGTATTATGATGAATAGATGGTGAATTTCAGCATTTTTATTTATTTATTTATTTATTGGTAAGGGGGTAGTTTCAGCATTGCAACAAATGTAGTCCACAAAGGCACCTAACATTTGGTTAAACCAAACAACAAAATGCTTACCATCCATGTTGTTAGTGGTCAATTAGTCATCCACTCATCCATCAAGGTCTCAAGCAGAATTTGTTGTGTGATATGCTGCCAGCTATCTAATATCAGCATCCTGCAGATTGCTATAGTCTGTGTTTTTACCTTTGTAAGTTTGTATTCTTTTAATTGGTTTGGTATCTTTACAGGCTAGATCAGACCTGAAGATGGAATTCTTCCATTTGATCAGTTTTCTTCTGACTCACTGCACAAATAAATGGAGAGGACCAAATGATCAGGTAAAATATTCAGACTATTCCTTTTACCAACATGAGCTCAATGTTGTGTAATGCTTGGTTATAAGCTTGTGGTGAATTTGTTGGCTGTACCAACTTTTCAGGTTGGTATGCTACTTCTAGAATCTCTGCCACTTCTTGGCTACTTTGCTTTGTTCCATACTGGAAATCAAGCAGTTCTTCGGTGGGGGAAGAGTCCCACCATACTTCACAAGGTAAAATAACCACTAGTATAGTATAGACAAGCTTTCTGTTAATCTCCCAAACAGGTAAATCTGATAAGTTGAAATACAGGTTTGCGATCTGCCTTTTGTTTTCTTCAGTGATCCTGAACTTATGCCCATATTGGCTGCTACACTTGTTGCCGTTTGTTATGGATGTGATCAGAACAGGAGTGTAGTACAGCAAGAACTGAGCACGGAGATGCTTATCTCTTTGCTCAAGTCCTGCCGATTGTCAGTATTGACCCCGTCAGATTCCATTGCGTTGGATTGTTCCACCATTAACTATTCCAGTGATAGCAATCAGATCTTGTTGGATACCAGAAACCCACAAGTTGACATCACAGTAAGGTCAACCCGTAGAAGTGCACGGCCACTTTTAGCAAAAGGTTTTTCAGGGAGCATCAGAGTGAGCAGAAATAAGGGTCAGAGGGATGGCAGAGGAACACGAACCGGTGATGATGGGCCTCTGAAGCACAGTGCCCCAGCTTTAGAAGCTTCATCTGTTTTTATGTTTCATAGAAAAATCCCTACTACTTTCTTGGACAGAGCTGAAGAGTTCTTCGCTAGTGGGACAGACAGTACAATACTGATCAGAACATGCTGACCTGACCCTCAAACACAAACTACTGAATTTGAGATTTTGCGATAATGTTGCTGGAGATCGATTTACGAGTTACAACTTCTGAAGCTAGGGAAACAAAACATTGTCCAGACAGGAAATGATCAGGCTGGGATTTGACGATATAGTTTTGAAAATAACCATTTATCTGTTTTGGTTAAATCCTGCCAGTTAGGAGAGAATACAATGTCGTGTAAAAAATAAGTTTGCACAATGGTGTTATCTAATGATACGTGCCACGGGTTAGGCTGATCTTTCACCAAAGAATTGTACAGAAAACTTGTAGCAAGATAGCATCTCAAAAATCAGACGCCACCAAGGGAGGAACTACAATCGAACCAACTGTTCCCAATTTTCTTTTGTTGATTGGTTTTCTAGTTGATTTATTTCTTAATTTTTGCTGAGTGATATTTTTTTTTATCTTACATGCATTTTTGCCCATTGTTAGATCAATATATTTCTTTTTAGATCTAGTATCTGTAAAGTTCATCTAACTCTCTTAAGTATCATCAGAGGTGGTGGCGGCGAAGGTGTTGTCAGCAGTGGTGGTTGGTGGAGAGAAGAGAGATGATGGAGATAGTGGTCATTTTAGTAGTGTCATTACTGGCTGTAGACAGCGGTGGTCAATAGAGAGAAGGAGAAGACGAGAATGGGGTTTGTAGCATCACCATTGTTTTCAGTGTCAGTGTCAGTGACTAGGATGAGAGGTGACAGAGAGTAGGGTTTGGGCGGCAAGAGACACCAGTGTAGCTGTCAATGGCCGCTAGGGCGGGGATCACGAGGTAGGAGAGTAGAGGCAGGCGGTGGTGGAGAGGAGAGGAGAGAAGTAAAGATTGAAGATAAATCAATTTGAAATTAAGAGTATACATAGTGCAGATTTTTAAAGCAAAAAAATAAATATATGTTACTTAGGCACCTACTTATTTCTTTTTTTTTCTTCTTTGTGATGATAATAGACTCAGTCACACGGATCAAATTATATAACCTTCAAATAGAAATTCAAAAGGGAAGTTCCATGTAAAGATTATTTATTTGTACGTACATTTGTACTGTTGAAAGTTATGCTCGCCTTATGTTTTACGAACAATGAAAGGATGATCCCTTGATCAAAGCTTGCACATAATGAAATGAGTTCATTGCCACATGCCTTGTCCTTTTATGTTACAAGGGAGCATGGCAAGTGGCAAGACGCAAGAGCAAAAGGGTATCTCTCCGCATCTTCTAATAGTTTGTAAGCTTGAAAAAGACAAATCCCATCTCTTGACTACAAGTTCTGACAAAAACTGCTTCCGTCAAAACTACATTATCTTTACTCATTACTGGTGCGCTCAACAACACGGTCACTCAGTTTTCCAACCAAAACCATGCAAAGTAGGCCCAGAAAGATCACAAAAGCACACCAAAAAAAAAAAAAAAAAAAAAAAAAAAAGCCCACCGCTAATTTCATGCAGTGGCATGAGCAATGCCTCGCGGGCATGGCACCCAAGGAGGAGCATCCACCGCACTTGACAATGCCGGAGCTGCCAAAGCCCGAACTCCCACCGTTTCCTAAGGTTGAGCTGCCACCGAAGCTAGAGATGCCAAGCATTCCCGAGTTTCAGTTTCCAGACCCAGAAGCAAAGCCATGACTGACGACGACGTGTATATCCATCTAGTCCAAGTTATCTATATGCACTGGCGTTATTTGTATCTATATTACTGTTGAATATATATGTACACGAGGGAGTTTTGAGTGCATCTTATACTTTTGATGTTTTCGTACATTTTTTTCTCAAAATTTTATATAAATGATCTAAAAATTATACAAAAATTTGATATTGTAGATATAAAATCAATATATCATCTCATAAAATTTCAAATCTAAATTCATTTTACACAAATTCAACTGAAAAATAAATAAAAAATAAAAAGATAACCCGTACTACTCATTAAAATTTGTCATTTCTGTTTCTCTTAATATACATTGAATTTAAAGTTGAAATTTTATATGTTATTTAGCTAATTTAGTACACATTATCTAATTTTTATAAAATTTTTCACAATCATTTACATAATTTTTTTAGATGAAATATATCAAAACATCGAAAAGATGAAATTCACCACACAGTTAGTGTGTGTGACCTTTTACTTGAGCCGTTATTATGTACGCCCCTGCAGACCTTTGATTGTGCGAAGAGTACGTTGAACTGCAGTTTGTTCTTTCGAGTGAGGTTGTAGCGTTATTTTCACCGCGGAGTTCCCCCCGGCGCCGACGAGCAATGGCGAGAAGGCCTGGTACTTCTTCACCAGCGTGAGGGCCAAGAACAGCCGGGGCGGCCGCCGAGCCCGCGCGGTGGGCGAAGGCGAGGGGCGCTGGCACTCCGAGGCCGCGGCGAAGGCCGTGCTCAACGGCCGCGGCCGCCGCGTGGGGCACAAGCAGAGTTTCTCGCACATGACAGAGGACGGCGGCCGATCGGGGTGGCTGATGGTGGAGTTCGGCCTTGATCAAGAAGAGGACGCCTCGCCAGTCCTGGTCTTATGCAAGGTCTACGTGAGTCCTCGCGCACCCCGCGCCAAGACATCCATAGCTGCGGCGACGGCGTCCGGGCGCAAGAGGAAGGCCGCAGTCCAGCACCCCAGAGGCAAGAACGCGCGTCCGGCCACGCCCTTCTCCGTCGCACGCTGATACAGCCAGTTCTTTGGAGGAAGATGACACCCGAGAAGACTTGGAGCTTCTTGAGACGACAGCCAGTTCTTTGGAGATTCTTGAGGCACCCCTGATGGCCGACGCGCCACAGCAAGCCGGTCGACGGGTGATTTTTTTAAAAGGGGCATGCTTGATCTGCTCTTGCGCGACGACGATGACGAGACGGGCGCTTTGCCGTACATGGATCAGGAGGCAGGCCGTTGTTTGGCAGAAATCCTCGAGATGATGCCAAATACCAAGCTGGAGGGCCTTGCCGGGCACACAGGCGATGAGACAGATCCTTTCCTGCCGCATTCGCAGGCATCCCCTCCGTCGAGCAAGAAGGACTTCTCCATGTACCTGACGCTTGAAGACCTTGCACTCTGTAGTCATGTTCTGCCTTGTGATATCATGGATGTATACATGTCTTACTGACAAGAAACAGTTGCTGTTTCTTTGTTCTATTGGTTGTAATTTGTTACTTTCTGTGAATGGAGAAAAGTTCAATCGATGAATGATGTCTGTATTTCAAAAGGTTTGTTGTTGTGTCTTGTGATACCACCATGGATGTATACATTCATGTCTTGCTGACAAGAAACAGTTGCCTGTAATCTGTTACTTTCCTTGATTATAGAGAAGTCTGACGAAGGATTCCTAAAATTTCTTGTTTCATAGTTTGCTTAAAATTTTTTTGTTTCATATTCTTTTTGGTAGCTAGCGTACAAGATACTACCATTTGTAAAGACAATTTTTTTAAATGTATAATTGTGCGAACACTTGTTTCCATACTTCTATAATTTGCTCCAATCGTGAAGAAATATACATTTTTGTGAAAAGTTAATACATACTTTCCAAAGGGGGTCATCGGTATTTTTACAAAAGGATAAAACATGCACAAAAAAAGAGTTAGCTACAAGGAAAAAAAAGCCTGGCCTCCTGTAAAGAATAACCAGATGTAACTAGATGTGTGATGTACATGACGAACCATAACACCTATTATTGGAGTGCATCGGTAACCTCAGCTTCTCTGGAGTATGAACTGCCGGGAACAGTAAAGTAATAAGCAAAGTTTCATCCTCAAGTTCTTCCATAACTTTACTGCCTAAAGTGAATAAAACAACAATTGATAAGAGAACATAGTCATGCAAATTCATCACTATTTTACAATAGCAATGAGGCAAGCAGATCTGTGCATAATTGAAAAAGATAAGAATTTACATCAGGTCAATTTGAGATCTGTGCATAATTAAAGATAATTCAATCCAACAAAAGTGAGACTACTAGCTTCATCCTTCTGTCGATTCATGTCGACTTTGAGATGCTCTTTTGCCTTCATTCTTATTTCTTTTCGCTTACTGCACTGAACTCTGGAGACCTCATAATGGTCAGCCACACATAACAGTTCTCATAATATTCAAGTTTGCATTCCCCTGCCATAAACAAAATATATTAGAATATGCTGGTAAAAGCCTAAAGGGTCACATCCTTGTGTATAAATTTTACCTCCCTTGTTGTACACAGGCACTATATGATCTGCACGCCAAGCATTTCCCTCGGCTCATGGACAAACTTATCTAGCTTGCGATAGAATATTCAAAACCATCATCGACATCAAACCAACAAGTTAACTCAATCAACATTCCTGTCTTCATTAAAATTTGGCGGCTTCAAACTATAGTTGTTTGCCAGTTCCCTAAGTATGCAAAATAACAAGCTACTGAAACATTCTAAAAGAGTTGGAAAGCATCACATGTACAACAACTTACAGGCTCTTTCTATTTGCAACAGTCGAGCTTGCACTGGGAGCATATACCTCTCTATTTGAAAGAGTGCCTAGAAATTATTTAAGTCAGAAGTTTTGTCGCAATCATGGTTCATGTTCAAGTACAATCATGCACCACCAGACTGGAACGGATAATGTTAGTAAAGCAAAACCCTAGCTATCATGAGATGCAAATTACCTTACAAGTAAACATTCCTTGCATTCAGAGTCTGTAAATTATAGTTGAGAGTATAATTTTGGGGGGTTCATCAAGATTGTCAGAACAAAGCCTGCCTCCTCTTACATATATAGAAAATAGTAGCATAAATTTTCAAAATGCAGGATTTTTTTCTCAAGTGCTGACTATTTTCTTTCTTGACATCTCTAGAAGAAAGGTGATTCTATTTAAAGAAGAAATAGTGACTCGTTTATGATGTTGTTTCTTATGTATGTCTATAATATATTACTTTCCTTGATCGGAGAAAAGTCTGACAAAGCATTCTTAAAATTTCTTGTATCATAATTTTCTTAAAATCTTTTACATGTTGGTGCTACGAGGTTTTGTTTGTTATATTTGTTCAGTATATAATAGGTTTGCATTTTGCAGCTTAACCGTCTTGCAATCTGAACTTCTAAAAAGTGCCTTCTGGGTAACTTGAACCCAAAACCCGCCCCCTCCTCCGTCCATGCCTCCACGGCCACCTCTTCCCTTCCACCGCCTCCTCTCCACCACCACCGCCCCGACCACACCGACGGACTTGCCGAAACCCACGGACCAGGCCTTCCTCGTCCGCCTCTGCACAGTGCTATACCAGCACCAGCGCGCCCCGGACGCGGCCCTCGACAGCCGCCTCTCGGCGCTCCCACTCCCGCCTGCCTCGTCCCACCACGAGCTCTTCCTACAGGTCTCCGCGCGCTTCCCCCTCTCGTGGCGCCCCGTCCACCGCTTCCTTATCTACCTCTCCGCCCTCCACTCCTTCCGCCACTCGCCCGCCACCGCCGGCCGCCTCCTCGACGTCCTCGCCAAGGCCCGTCACATCTCCCTCCTCCACTCCACCCTCCTCTCCCTCCCCTCCCACCTCCTCTCCCCCTCCGTCCTCCGCGCCGCCCTCTGCGGCCTCGCCCCTGCCCGCGAGGTCGCCAAGATATCCTCCCTCCTCACCCTCTTCCCCGTCAACGACCGCCCCCGCATGCTCACAGCCATCACCCAAGTCATTTGCTCAACATGCAAACTACCTGACGTCGCCGAGACGGTGGTGAAGCAGGCCAAGCACAGGTACGGCGTCGCGCGCACCAGCAGATGCTGTGAGCTGCTAGTCATCGCGTATTGCCGTGTCGGGCTGTTCACCGACGCGTGCAGGGTGTGGAACGGGATGGAGAGTGACGGGCTCGAGCCGGGCGCTGCGGCATATGAGGAGATTGTGGTGACACTGTTCAAGAACAACCGTGTCGCGGATGCCATGAAGGTGTTCGACATAATGCGAAGGAGGGTGATCTTGGATTGTAGGGGTGCGTGGTACCGTTCGGTGGTGTCGTGGCTGTGTAAGGAAGGGAGGGTGAGGGGCGCATACATGGTGTTTGGCGAAATGGTGAAGAGGGGAGTGGAGGTGGATGGGGAGGTTTTGGGTGATTTGGTGTATGGGCTATTGGTAAGGAGGAGGGTGAGGGAAGGGTATAGGGTTTTTTCTGGGGCTAATGAGAGGGATATTGGATTGTACAATGGGTTGATTAAGGGGTTGGTGAGGATCAAGAGGGTGGCAGAGGCGACAGAGGTTTTTAGAGAGATGGTCAAGAGGTGGTGCGAGCCAAACATGCACACCTATATCATGTTGCTTCAGGGGCACCTGGGGAAGAGGGGGCGGAAAGGGCGGGACCAATTGGTGAATTTTGAGAGCATCTTTGTTGGCGGGTTGGTGAAGGCCGGGAGGACATTGGAGGCCACCAAGTTTGTCGAGAGGACCATGTGGGGTGGGGTGAGTGTTCCCAGGTTTGACTATAACAAGTTCTTGCACTTCTTCTCAAATGATGAGGGCGTGGTGATGTTTGAGGAGGTAGGGAGGAGGTTGAGGGGCGTGGGGCTGCTTGATCTCGGGGACATCCTGTCAACATACGGCGCGAGGATGGCCACAAGGGATCGGAGGAGGAGAGCAATGAATGGTCTCTTAACAGTGGGGTGAGATATTGTTTATTGATGATCATCCCTGAAGATGCAAACTGCTATGATTGTATGGATCCTTTACTGCGTCATGAATATTCAATTGGTTTTGCAAAATCTGCTGATCTTTCTGATTGTGTCGAAAAGTCTCCAAGGGCTGAGTCACTAATGTGTTTTGTCTAATACTTCTGTCAAGTTTGGAGGTTTCGTTGAAGTCCCAAGTGGGGCACTACCTTCAGATGCATAGAGATTCTAAGCGTTCCTCAAAGGATGCTCATGGCTTACTTTCTACAAAAAATGAATCAGCAAATGTTATTGAAAATAATTCTTGTAAAAAGGACATTCATGATGGTGATGCTACAAAATTCATTAACTAGTCAAAAGATGGAATTCAAATGAAGGCTGAAATGGATTCTTGTAAAACAATAGATGAGATACGTCCTATTATTCAAGGAGAGGGCACACCCAATGAAGATAAGAGGAAGCCATTGGATACCTGTGAGCTTTCATATACTCATTTGAGTGTCAGTGCTTCAACTGGCTTAGCGGACTCCGTCTCCCTCTCCTCCACAAATAATTGTCTTGAAATTCCAGTTACATCTTCAGCTGTAGCTTCCATGGAAAACCAAACGGCGCTGCATCACCATGCACCAGCTGCTGCAGATTTTGGTGGTGAATCTGCTGAGAGCAAAGAAAGATTCAGGCAAAGGCTTTTGTGTTTTCTTTTTGAAAATCTAATAGGGCTGTGGATGAACTTTACCTTCTCTGTGAGTTCGAATGTGACATGGAGCAAACTAATGGATCCATACTTGTTCTTGAAGAAGCTATATCTGATTTTCAAGAACTGAAATCCAGAGCAGAGCATTTGCGGGTAACCAGCTGGTTCCCTGGTTTTTTATGGAAAGCCATGACTTGGACGGAATTTGCTATAGCTTGGAATAACTCGGTCATAACTCATAATTGGAACTGTTGGGTTCTTGGTATCCCACCTCTGCCCATTTTGACTGGTAACTGGCGGTTATCGGCCAGTTACTGCCAAATTTTTTTTTAATCCGGGTTACACTATAACACTACTGTATGTCTGTATCACAAGGAGTAGCAAGGTTCTAACAAGTAATTGTACTGTATGATGAATTACTAGAGTCGAGCTCTTGTGAAATTAATAGATGCTAAGATAAGATCTTTTCCTTTCACATCCCACTTTTTCTGAGCACAAACTCTACTATAATATGTTGCTTATGAATCCAATGATATATCATATACGTGCAGGTCAGACAGTTGACAACTTCACCACACAAGAAAGAAATACTGTCTTCATCTCTAGAGGCTTTCAAGAGAATCCAATCGGAACTAGCTCGCAAGCATGCGAGTATAACAGCAGAAAACTTTGCATCCAGCTCTTCTGCAGAAGTGTCAGGTAGCTCATCAGAACCGACTACAGCATCAGCAATAGTTAGGAATATAAGTTTGAAGGTGAATCAGGTGAAACTTTCATACATTAGTGAGAAAAAGATTGGAGAGAGGCAAAGCAGGGATGCATCCATGTCAGGTGCACTTCCACAAAGTATGCCTTCTGCTTCTGGAAAGAGTAAGAGAGGGGTGCTGGGACCAATCTCTGAGATAGAGAAACACCCAGCTAAGAAGGATAGGGATCTACCAGAAAATAAATATGATAGGCTCAAGCCAACAGATATTGTGAAAAACAGCACGGTTCATTTTGTAAAGGAGGAAAAAAATACAGCACCTTGGAAGTCAATGGATGCTTGGAAGGAGCAAAGAAACTGGGAAGATATACTGAAATCTCCTATGCGAAGTTCTTGTGTTTCTCACTCCCCGGAGTTGGCAGAAAAGTTACAGAGCATACTCATATTCTACATGACAAGTGTCTCCTGAGAAGAAAAAAAGAAGTGCTTTGGATATGAAAAGAGAAGCAGAACTAAAGCATGCACGGGCAATGCGGATCAGGATTCAACTAGAAAGTGAGAGTCAGAGGCTACAGCACATATCTGAGAAGTTAAGTCATGTCAATGAATGCCAAGCTGTGCGTAGCACAAGACTGTGAGAAGTAATGAGTGCACATCATCAACGTGGAGAATCTCGGCATGAAGCATATCTTGCTCAGGTTGCAAAAAGAGCTGGTGATGAGAGTATTAAGGTTAATGAGGTCCGCTTCATTACCTCACTAATGAAGAAAACAAAAATTCTTGCTGAGGCAGGAACTTCACGATTCTGGAATGCAGAGAGCTGAAAAGCTACAGGTGATCAAAACAAAGCAAAAGGAGGACACTGCAAGGGAAGAAGCTGTATTGGAACGAAGAAGGTTCCTTGAAACTGAGACGATGCAGCTTCTTGCTGAAATACAGCATAAGAAATAAGAAGCTATGGTCAGAAGAGAAGAGGAGCGAAAAGCATCAAGTGCTGCATGAGAAGCAAGGGCACTTCATGAAAGTGATTAACATCAGAAGTATTAACTTGAGAAAATACGCGAGAGAGCTTCAATGGATTTTAGGGATCGGCCTTCACCTTTTCAGCATCGTTTAACAAGTAAAGATAGTTGGAATCAAGCTGTTTCAGCTAATATTGGTGAAGATTAACAAGTCGCAGGCAATACTGGCACTGGAGAATCTACAGTGAAATCCTCTCATGCCACACAGATGAAACAAAGAATTAAAAAAATTCGCCAGATGTTGATGGCTCTCAAGCATGAATTTGTTGAACCACTAATAGGTTCTGAAAATACAGGAATTGCACACAGAGCTGCACTAGCAGCTGCCAAAGCTAAGGTTAGTAGATGGCTTCAGGACCTGCAGAGACTTCGTCAAGCTAGAAAAGAAGGTGCTGCGAGCATCGGTTCGATTATTGGTGACATGACAAAGGTATTCTTGTTTGTTATGCATTGTACGATAGTAATAGATATGTTTACTAATAGCTCTTTCTGTTAATTTTGCCACAGTATTTGGAAGGGAAGGACTTTGAACTACATGCATCTAGGCAAGTTGGTTTGCTTTATTTCATTGCCTCTGCTTTACCTGCTTCTCACACTTCAAGGCCTGGAGCTTGTCAAGTCACCCTGTACCTTTTACGCCTGTTGAGGGTGTTGCTTTCACTTCCAGCTAATCGGACTTATTTTCTAGTACAAAATCTTTTACCTCCTATTATTCCCATGCTATCTGCATCACTAGAAAATTAGATTAAGGTGGCGGCATCAAACTCTGGGAGTTTAAATCTTCAATCAAGTGTTAGATGGTTTTTTATGGACTGTCACTGTGATTGTGGGTCATGTTTATCCTGATGATAGACAACTTCAAATGCAGGGGGGTTTGATTGAACTGGTTGTGGCTTATCAAATAATTCCTCTTATGCGAGATCTCTTTTTCCTTTACGACAGGCCCCAGGTGGAAGGGTCGCCACGCCCATCATCCATCCTCTTTGGTCTCAAACTTTTGGCTGTATTAACATCTAAACCTGGAAATTTCTCAAACATTGGCTAGGAGTCATGTAAATGTAGAACTCCAAGAGGTAACTTGGTTCACAAATATGAATCTCTCAATTCGCAAGACATAGAACCAGGGAACCAATTGATGACACGTGACCAATCTGGGGACCGCAAATTGTCGAGTACCAAGTTTGATCTTTCAAAATGTGATGAATGTGGATCTAGTGAACTGGTTGCAGAAAAATAAGTCCTCTGAACAGCATGAGTTGAGCATTCCAGAGGAAGGAAGATTGGTTGATGAATCTGGAGGAGACTCGTCTGACATCTCTGTTGGCCGAAATAACTTGGAATCTGTGTCAGCAAGGCAAGCAACTGGCTTGGGAAAAACATAAGATGAGCATCCTGAAATTCCTGGTCAGAAAGATGAAAATAGCTCTATGGATGGGCTGTCTTGATGGAAGAAAGGTGACTGACATATGTACATCCTTGAAGGATAGCCCTGGAAAAGGTAATGACAAACCTAAAGCAACTGGTAGAGCTTTGACATGGCTGAGACAGGTCTTGTAAGTCTACCTTCGTATCTGACAGTTGTGTTGCTCCAGGTAAACAACAGATCATCATTAGAACAGGTTTGTGTTTCTGCTATATAACCTGCAAAATTGTCAGTTTTACTTTATTGCAGTTGAATAGATGGTGATTTTCAACATTTTTAATTTTTCTTTTGGGAAAGGAGCGAAATTCAGCATTACACCGAATTTTTTCCACAAAGACACCGGATGTTTGGGTTAAACCAAACAACAAAAATGCTTAAACCATACATATTGTTAGTGGTCAATTAGTCATCCATCAAGGTCAGAATTTGTTGTGTGATAGGCTGGCAACTATCTAATATCGGCATCCTGCAGATCGTTATAGTCTGCGTTCTTACCTTTGTAAGTTTGTATTCATATAATTGGTTCGATATCTTTTCAGACTGGATCAGATCTGAAGATGGAATTCTTCCATCTGATCAGTTTTCTTCTGACTCACTGCAAAAATAAATGGAGAGGACCAAATGATCAGGAAAAATATACAGACCGTTCCTTTTACCAACATGAGCTCAATGTTGTGTGATATATGGTTATACGCTTGTGGTGAATTTGTTGACTGTGCTAACTTTTCAGGTTGCTATGATGCTTCTGGAATCTCTGCCATTTTTGGCTATTTTTGGTGTCTCTATTTTATCTTTCAGTTTATTTTGATTTTTCTATTTCAAAACAGTTTAAATTGATCTTTCTATTTTTAAAACTAGATCATTTTAGTCTCTAGGTGATATTATAAATTATTTTGATGATGTGGATTATTGCGTATTGTTGATATGTGAAAAAATATGACAAATGAACTAACTAAACATTTCAATGAGATCTTGAGCAACAACACATGCACCACGGTGCCTTCCACGATGCCTATGTTAGCGTCTGTGTTAACAATTTGTGTTACTAATATATTGAAGGAGAAAAAAAAAAAAGATGATTTTGAGTAAAACTTGTCCGAATAGGTAAAATCATCATATAATCTATACACATAAAACTATTTCACCAAAACAAGATAAAAAACCACTTATTAGGGACTAAAAATATCCAAATTTAAAAAGAAATAGATCAATTTAAATTATTTTAAAAAGGAGGAATAAAATTGAGTCAAAAATAAAATGGAGGGAGTAAAAATGTATTTTACTCTTTAATTAACAAACAATGAAGGGATGATTCCTTGGTCAAGCTTGCACATAATGAACTGAGTTCATTGCCACATGCTTTGTCCTTTTATGTTACAAGGAGCATAAGCGAGACGCAAGAATAAAAGGGTATCTCTTCGCATCTTTGAATAGATTGTAAGCTTGAAAAGCAACAAATCACATCTCTTTACTGCAAGTTGCGAGCCATGACAAAATTCCTTCCGTCAAAACTACATTATTATTGCTTCAACAAATGGCCTAATTGGGAAGGCAAATCCATTTTAACAGACTATAACATAATAGGTCTTTTTCAATATATTGAATTTGAAGGTGTCAAATAAGGAGGTTGGGACATAAATTTAGATCATTCAAGCACATATTTGAATGGAACCGTTCATTATCTATAGGTTTCCTCACAGTTAACTGACGTTTAATTTGACAGACCGGACAGAGTAGTAAAGATTTCATCAAACACTTCCCTAAAGGAAGTACCTCCTCTTCGAACAGAAGAAGCCTTTCCCTCAAGTCCTAATTTTTCTTTCTTTTATGTCGGTTCGCTCTTTACTCGCTCGCTCCTTCCTCTCTTCTGAGAATCACCTGTTCGTTGGCATTTTCATGTCTCTGGGTGGAGAAGAAGATTGTATCTTGGGTTCGAATCCCATTTCCTCCGGCACGGAAGGAGAACGGGCGGACGAAATTAGGTTTTCACAATTTTGGCTTGTACACTCAGAATGATACAATGAGTGCTTTAGGCCACCTGACAAGACCACGCACGCACCTTCACGTACCTGAGCTAGACATTACTATTTACTGCTGCGGTCCAGTTGTCCAGCCAAAACCGTACAAAATAGTCCCAGAGAGATCACAAAAAGCACCAAAACAAGTCCACCGCAAATTTGCAGATCACCACCTCTTGCATCCTACAAGTACCAATGTACCAAATGTCCATATTGCTCATCTTTTCTTTGCCATCCCACAAAACACTTCGCTCTCTCAATCTCATACATACGTCGGCCGTCCAATATGGCTTTCAAAACCACCTTGCCCTCCCTTCTCTTCCTCGCTGGGCTGCTAATTTCATGTAGTGGTATGAGCAATGCAAACGGGGCACGAAATCTCGAGGACATGCGCCCAAGGAGTACCCACCGCACTTGACACTGCCACCGTTGCCCAAGGTCGACGAGCTGCCATTGAAGCCAGAGATGCCAAGCTACTGCATGCAGTTTGTTCCTTCGAGTGAAGTTCTAGCTTTATTATATGGAATTATTTACTCTGCGCCACTGACAAATATAAAGATGTTTTACACATCACTCCCTAACATGTAGACTTAATTTTCAACTCATCTACTTATAAAAAACCCACACTACTACACTGACTACTATTCACTTCGAAAACCCTTCCCGCGTCATGGCCCCCCTACCGTGTTCGCGCCAAGCGTAAGCTTTCCTCCTTCCAGCCATCCGACGAGGAGATCATCACGTCCTTCCTCCGCCCTTGGATCTCCCGGAGATCATTGCGCCTGCGAGTTCATCCACGACGCCGACGTCTACACGGACGCCCCTGCCGTGCTCACGGCGGAGTTCCCCTCTACACTGGAGTAATGCTGAGAGGGCCTGGTACTTCTTCACCTGCGTGAGGGCCAAGAGCAGCCACGGCAGCCTCAGAGCGTGTGCTGTGGCCACGCGCCGGACGTGCCACAATAAGCCAAGACTGAGACGGGCAATTTTTGGAAGAGGGGCATGCTGGATCTGCTCTTGCGCGACGACGACGACAAGACGGGCGCTGTGCCGTACATGGATCAAGAGGCAGGCCGTTGTTTGACAAAACTCCTCGAGATGATGCCAAATGCCAAGCTGGAGAGCCTTGCCGGGTACACAGATGATGAGACAGATCTTTTCCTGCCGCGTTCGCCATACCCTCCGTCTAGCAAAGACTTCACCATGTACCTGGCGCCATCTTGCATGGTTGCACTCTGCAGTCATGCTCTGTCTTGTGACACTGTGGGTGTACACGTCTTACTAAGAAGAAACAGTCGCTGTTTGTTGATGCTGTTTCTTTTGTCTATTTGTTGTAATCTGTTACTTTCTGTGAATGGAGAGAAGTCTAATGAAGCATTCCTAAAATTCTTGTTTCATAATTAGCTTAAAATTTTCTTGTTGCTATACTTTTATTTATATAGAGTTTTTTCAAAGGTATATTTGGGCAAACAACAGTTTCCATACTTCTGTAGTCTGCTCCAATTGAGAACAAATGTACATATTTGTGAAAAGATTACACATACCTTACAACCAAAAGGCGGTCATTTGTATTTTTACAGAAGGATAACACACGCACAAAAAAAGGTCCTGCAGAAAGCCACCAAAAAAAAACACAAACATGGTGCCCTGCAAAGAATAACTAGATGTGTGATATACATGAAGAAGCATAACACCTATTCCCGGAGTACATCCGTAACCTCAGCTTCTCTGGAGTATGAACTTCCAGGGACAGTAATAAGCAAAGTTTCATCCTCAAGTTCTTCCACAACTTCACTTGCCTACAGTGAAGAAAATGACTATTAATAAGAGAACATAGACAAGCAAATTCATCACTAGTTTACAATAGCATTAAGGCAAGCAGATCTGTGCATAATTGAAAAAGTTAAGAATTTACATCAGGCCAATTTTGATTAAGCTATCGACTCAAATGGACTGACTTTATCACAACTAAAAGTGCTATCCAAATGGAAGAGCAATTGTAGCTGCTCATACCTGAGAACATCATCAACATTATTGGGCTAAATAGTGATTAGAGTGCATTACTGTTTTAGAAGTGGACAGGAAAGTCACAAGGGCAATGCAACTTTTAGCATCTCTATAACTGAAGATAATGATATGGCATTTAAGAATTAGCAAATGATTTCCTGGAGAATAAATTGCCTAAACTTCACTTTAATTTTCATTTTTTTATTTGAAAATAGGCTTAATAATACTTGAATCCAACAAAAGTGAGACTACTAACTTCATCGTTCCGCCGATTCATGGCGACTTTGAGATGCTCTTTTGCCTTTATTCTTATTTCTTTTCGCTCGCTGCGCTGAGCTCTGGTGACCTCATAATGGCAAGCCACACATAGAGTTCTCATATTTTCAAGTTTGCATTCCCCTGCCATAAATAAAATATATTAGAATATGCTGGTCAAAGTCTAGGGGGACACATACTTGTGCATACATTTTACCTCCTCCTTTGTAGACAGGTAGTATATGATCTGCGTGCCAAGCATTTCCCTCAGTTGGCTCATGAACAAGATTATCTAGCCTGTGATACAATACTCAAAAAAACAATTATCCACATCAAACCAACAAATTAACTCAAACACTACTATCTTCATTAAAATTTGGTGGCTTCAAACCATAGTTGTTTGCCAGTTCCCTAAATATGCAAAATAACAAGCTATCGAAACTTTTTAGAAGAGTCACAAAGCATCACATCAGAGTGCATCAACTCACAGGTTCTTTCTACTTGCAATATTTGGAGCAACATCCCTTATGTATTCTTCTCTCTTTCCCATGGACAAAGGTCTAATACATTTAACAAGCTTGCAACAGTCGAGCTTGCACTGGGAGCATATACCTCGCTCTATTTGAAAGAGTGCCTAGAAATTATTTAACAGTCAGAAGTTTTGTCACATATAGCTAGCAAAATTAGCTCTAGTTTTAGAATGATAAAATTTAAAATTTTGTTTAAAGTTGTATGCTAGCAGCAGATAATAAATTCTCACACCTGCCGAAGGGCCCTGCGACTGGTTCTTAGCTTGTATTCTTCAAAGCAATCCAGACAACAGAACAGATCCTCAAAATATTCAGGTGACTTTGCAAGCGTACCACTGAACACAAGTAAAGGGCACTGTTAAAAGAAGACACAATGACTATTGAAGATAAGTATATGAATGAGTCAGATTACTTGCAAAGCCCTTGACAAAGTTTACAGAGAGGCTCATCATTAACAGTCCAGCCTTGACTGTATTCTTTCTCCCTAGTTCTGCCATTATGTAAGACCACCTTTTTCCATTCGGCATTTTCTGGCAAAGGATTACCAACATCATTCATTGGTGTCACACGTCTCTTACTTCCGCCTTTCAACAATCCCTAAGAAGGGAAAAAAATAAACCACACCAGGAAGAAAAAGAAATACCATCAAAACAAGGATCACAAAATTAGTACTCATCCATGCCATGTGTTGACCAACAACGTTTTTTGCTAGCATTGGCATACACCATATATTGCAATCATAATGGTGCACCCGTAAGAATTTCATATTATAGTAAATGATAATAGAATATAAAAATGGTTTAATCTCTCCTGTTCAATGAAGTCGTCTGATCTATCATTAGGGTTTCCGGTTGTATGGAAGTAATCAGGGTTCATGTTCAAGTACAATCATACACCACCAGACTGGAATAGATAATGATAATAAAGCAAAACCCTAGCTACCATGAGATGCAGATTACCTTACTACTAAGGCCCCGTTTGGAAACAAAGTTTTTTTGGAATTTTTGTTCAATACTATGGTTTTGAAAAAAACTGTGGTATTGAAAACCAAGGTCCTGTTTGGTTACAAAATTTTTTATAGTTTTTGAAACTATGGTTTCTTCAAAACCATGGTTTTTTTAGAGTTTTGCAAACTTGGCTCCGATACAAAATTTTGGAAAAAACTTTGACTAAGAGCTCTCTCTCTCTGTTATTCTCCAAAATTCAACTTTTCAAATTCATCGCTGTTGAAGTTGAAGTTGCAGTTGCAGTTAGTGTTGAAGTTGAAGTTGAATTTGAAAAGTTGCAATTTCTTAGACATGAAACAAAATTTAAAATTGCAGCTTCAGTGTTGAACTGTGAATTTAAAAAGTTTGAAATAGCAAGGCATTGGATTCTGAACTTCTAATGCTTCATGTCTAAGGAATTTGAAAAATTTGATATCCAAACACCCATAGAAATTGTCCAACGACTAGTTTTTTTAAACTCATAACAACTAGTTCATTTAAACATTAAACTGAAAATTTTGAAAAAAAACTGTATATCCAAACACCTTAAAAAATAATTTTCTCAAAAACTGTGGTTTTGAAATACTACAAAATACTGTGGTTTTGGTTGCATTACAATTTCAAAACCATGGTTTTCAAATACTGTGGTTTTCAAATGCTGTGTTTCCAAACGGAGCCTAAATCTACATTGGTCGAAAAAATTCGTTGCATTCACAGTAAATTATAGTTGCGAAGTCTGTAAATTATAGTTGAGAGTATAATTTTGGTGGAGATCACATCAAGGTTGTGAGAACCAAGCCTGCCTCCTTGCATATATAGAGAATACTAGCATAAATTTTGCGACATCATCAAGCAAATACTGATAGGAGTGGAGAATTTGTTTACTCATGGACAACTTTGCTGATAGAAATGTGTAAAAATCATAAAAGAGGGATAGGTGAGATTGGAGGACTGTCCACCTTTTCTCTAGAGAATCATTCAATAAAGATGCGATATCGATTTGTGTAGAGAATTTCATAGAAACCAGCAGAGATTTTCTATTTTTTGTGCAATATAAACATACTATATGTTCAAATTTGGAAGTAAAAAGGGAAAATCGATCCTTTAAAGAAAAATTGGGTTAAGTCCAAAGGTACATACTTTCGGGCAGTGGTTGATGCTGTCTTTCAGATAGCACAACTCAAGGCTCAAGGGAAGTTGTAATGGCTTTCCCAGCAGTTTCTTCTGATCAATTGGTCTTAGTGCAAACCACTCTTTAACAAATGTCCTGAACATATTGCAAAATGCAGGATTTTCCTTCAAGTGCTGACTAGTTTCTTTCTTTACATCACCGGAAGAACACGAAGGTGATTCTACTTCTTCAGGCAGAAAATTTTGAAAAAGCGGCCTGGGCCTTGAATCCTGTCCTGGAACACAAATGTACAAGTGGATACGGCCTGTGTGCTGGCTGACCTGTGAAAAATGCCGATAAATTAGAGAAGGTGCGGCAGTGTGGGGGGGTGTAAAGTAAAAGCTAATAGCTAATAGCTAGGGAACAAAAAAAGTATCTTAACCTCAAAACGCATAAATTCCACTTGAATCTTGCAGTTCGAATTAGGCACTGCAAGGCCTAAAGTCCCAAAATTTTCAGAAAGCCTTCTACAAGCCTGTTATACTTGAGGTGATGTGCATAGCATGTAATGAATATAATGCCGAATAATACAAAAGATGGAGCAAGAATTTTTATTTACCTTTACTGATTTACAGCTTGAAGTTGAAGTGCAAAAGGCTGCAGCTTGTGAAATAGAAAAAGCATCACATAGAATGTTTTCATGTGCTATTGGATTATATTGTGTGGCTACATCAAGGCTTTCATCCTGAAAAAAAAAAAAAGTGTAGAAGCAGAAACAGTTAATAATCAATCAGAGAATGTTGAATATAATAATGAGTAATTAGAAAACAATCATCAAATTTGGAAAGGAATATCTATTTTGTACCTCAAATTCAAGAGGGATTGTCCTAACAGTGAAACCAGGGTCAAATTCCACCTCTTTGATGCCAGGACAACATTCAATCGGTATATCATTGCCTTCAATAAGTTCTTTTGATCCCTGATTAGAAGCTGTACAAGGCATAAACAACTCAGCCTTGTTTTAATTAAACTGCTAATAATGATTATAACCATGCATTCCATTATGTCCCTGTTACTAATTTTTCATACATTCTACCTGCATTATGATTCTCCAAAGGAAACACTTCATGTTGCATTTGCTCCATAGTGTTTCTGATTTTCTCAAGGTGGAAGACTTCGTCGACCTTACAAAGAAAAAAAAGGATGGTAGTTAAGTTGAATGAATTAAAGACTAGTTAACTTTGTTGCACCCGGTCACACATATCATTGCTGATGATTCTATCAGGGATCCAGTAATCCAGGCCTTAGCTGGGAGTGGAAAATGGAGCAGGGTCTTAACCCTGTCAATTAATTCAAAATCTTTGGAGAATTATATTTAGACTTTTTGACAGCTGTCTAGACTCTGGACCTTTTTACAGTACTTGTACAACAGATATGGATTACTCAAATTTTATCAATGTCATCTCAAGGTCAGTTCCCAACAGATATGGATGGCAAAATGAGTAGGGGCAGCCTAAAAAGTTCTAACCATTGCATGTTATGCAGTTCTTTAATATTTCAGACAGTTCAGTTTGCCTTGCTGAATTTATTCGCAATTAGACCTAAGGCAAACCCAAGCTGGGCCGGGCCGCCAAAAATCCAAGTCCCTTTCGGGCCGGGTGTGACTTGCCCAAGCCCGGGCCCTATGAGCAACCGGGCCAGGCCAGCCCGGTGCATTTGTACTATGAAGAGCAATCGGGTCAAGCTCAACCAGGCCCGGTTCAGAATCGAGCCTCAAATTCAAAGCCCGTTTGCACAGGTCCATTCACAATATTGGATGCAACCCATCACATAACCTCCAAAGTACCCACTCCAAAAGATGCACTGGCTACAACCCAACACAGCTCCTGACCTCCAAAATCAAATTCAAAGCCCGTTTGCACAGATCCGTTCACAATATTGGATGCAGCCTATCACATAACCTCCAAAGTACCCCACTCCAAAAGATGCACTGGCTGTAACCCAACACAGTCCCTGACCTCCCAAAAAAAAATATAGCATGGGCTACTTACAAATGGTTAATTTCAGAAATTTGTGATTAACAATTATTTCACTTTAAGCTACCTCTATTTCTCTTATAGCATCTTTCTTTCCATTCATCAAAGATGAGATACGAAACAGACTCTGGTTCAGGTGAAGCCAATGTGACTCATCTGACGTGTCCTGCAAGAACAGCATATTATTTGCTCACAGTTATTACAAAAAATAAGTTATAGAATGCAAAAAAAGAACAAACCTTTGCACAGAATATGTATATGTTGACTGCATTTGTTTGTCCACGTCTATGAGCTCTGTCCTCAGCCTATTGTCAAGGAGTAAAATGCAGCATAATATTACAAGCATTCATAGGCAATACTGCAGAAGCACATACAAACCAACAGAAACAAAAGGATGACATGTGTTAAGGGTGCACATAAACATCAGCATTCAGCACATGCAGCAGAAGTGCACACACGCATGCACACATGAATATTTGCAGTAATCTGGATTAACATAAGAAGGGACTTCTGAGATGCTATTAAATGCCTTAATAATTAGATTGATTTGTGGCCTGTTTGGCTTGTTACCAACAGTTGCCACACCTGAGTTGTGCCACATGCAACTATTGTGTCGTGATGGAACTCCCCCCAAATATTTTTTGGCGGTTGATTTTCAAAACCAGAGTTTTAAGCACAATTTGTGTCGTGAATACCATAATACCAGCCACTGGTGTTGTGTCTAAGCACAAATTTGCATTGTGAACAACTCAATACCAGCCACAGGTGTCGTGGCAGGCTGGCAGCCACAGTTTTGATAGTGACCAAACAATTGGCAAGGGGTTTGTGGCATGTCACAACCAACTTAGACAAGGTGTGGTGATGACTAATGACTAATGAATCAAACACCCGATTGACATTTCAGTTGTAATTCTTATAACAGTATAACTAAGAATGTAACAAAAAAATCCTTCCTGATTAGTTTTTGTACCGTCTATGGGTGGAAAATAAAAGGTATGAGCAAGATCAAAAGGGTAGAAAGGACCTGAAGCAACTCTGAAGCTGATTTTGGAAGCTCCACAAAAACAACATTCTGAGCAGATGAGAAATCTAAACCAACACCGCCAGCAGTTATTCCAATTATCGCAACCTTCACCTATTTTGTAGAAAGTAAAACAAGTCAACAATGGCTATAAATCCTTGATGACCAGAAATAGATAGGGAGTTAATGAACTTGCATAATGGTTGATAGTATGGTATGGACTAAAAAACTAGGTTCTGACTTTCCTGAAAATGCAACAAAAAAGAGGGACAAGGAAGACCTCTGCATTTAAACGGAAAGCGTCAACAGCTTCTTTCCTTTCCCTAGGAAGTGTGCTGCCATCAATGCGAACAAACTTGATCCCATTCTCAGAGACAAACACCTGTGTAGAAAATATTCCAGTTTGAATTTTGAAGTGTGGGAAAAATGATTTTTCTGCTTGGAAGTCATTAAATTAGATAAACAGTTGAACATGATCTATGCCACTAACATACAATATAGATAAGTGACCTATAACATGCACCCAGTTGACAGGCATTAAGAAAGGAAGTGAACCCATACCCATACCATAAACCAACTAGATTGGCATACCTGCCTTATCAACTAGTATAGAAGCCATTCGTGTGGCAGCCATTATACTAATAACAATAACAGCTTGGTAAGATATTATCAGCTAGCATACCAATAGACTAATGGAGCACACATATTTGCTATATTCATAAAAAATTATATAGAAAAACAGGTCTGACGAGTATCCCCATAGGTTTGTTGACACACATCTGTCATTTGAATCCTCTCTTCTCTAAAGTCACTTACAGAGTGCCAATTCCCTACCTTTTTGGAAAAATTAACTACACACCACTGTTAAAATACCAAATTAGTAAAATACCATTGGTTGTGAGACATTTAGTGCTATTTTACTAGACTCAAACTTTTGTAGTGTTATGGAGTTAAAATCTCCCATTATTTTCTCATGAGGTGGGAAACAAATCTTACAAGTTTTAATTGGTTGAATCATCAACAAACAGAGTTTACATAAAAAAAACGAGTAGAGTTTCAATATAATCTTTATTTGCATTCAATATGCTATCAGTATCACAAGTAATCAGAACGATGATGAGTATGATTGAAAAGCTTTCTATCCTGGAGAGAGAAGCAATAACTCTGCAGCATAATAACATTAATAGACTCCATATAGCATGATAACTAAAAATCATAGTTGTCAGAAACCTCATACCTGTATTCCATCTAGGACCTTCAAATGATGGGCAAAAACTATCATTTTCTGACAACTAGATCGGAAGTCCAAGTTATCATGAACATCCAATTCTTTCACAACAGATTGATTTGAAAACCACTCACTAAACCCAGATAACTTTGCAATACCAATTTCTTGTGTAGTGAGATGCTTTGGAGATTTCTTGCAACCATCATCTGAGAAAATTACAAATAAAAAACATCAAACAAGCAGGGGCTTGCATGGTGCAGCAAGGTTCGAGTTTGCTCAATGAACTATACAGTCCAACTCCGAAGTAAGGGAGAAGGTATGCTTTATCTCAATAATGGCCACTGAGTTCATGTAATAATTAGTGGTGGCAAATGGGCACGTGGTTTCCTAATGTAGTTTCTTGTTGGGTTGTGTCAGGCCGGCTCATCAACCATTTGGGGGCCTTGGCATGGCCCATTGGCCCATGAGTCGGCCAATGAGTTGAGTTAGCTCAGGCACGGCCCGCAAATAATTAAAAAATATTATTTTTAAAAATGAATTAAAAATTGAATTAAGAAAATAAAATCTTGTGACTTGCAACTTGAAGCCAACATGTCCAGCGTACATTAGGCAATCACTTCCAACTTGATAGTTAATAGTCTTGTTGTATATTAAATTTTGAAAATCCTTGTAGTGAGTGTTATGTTGTATATTAAATAAAATCTTGAAAATCCTTGCATGGCCTGCAGTGACAGTGCTCTTAAAACTAAAAGTTGACATGCACATAAGAATATTGACAAAATAAAATCCTTGCATGGCCTTTTGATGCCCCAGTTGTCCCGCGTGCAGGAGGACAGGAGCCAGCACAAGTCGCAGGCTGCGCGGCAGCTTGTCTTTTGAGGCATGACTTTTGAGGCCAAATTTTTTTTTAATTATTAAAATATTAGAAAAAATTTTCTAAAAAAGATGTTCTTTTCGAAAAATATCTAGTCGCCAACCGTTGGGCCTATGTGCCGTGGCAGGTCGTGTATGGGCTAGCCCTGGCATGGCCCACTCAGCCAGTCTCCCCCATGCTGGGTTGACCCACCCAATGGACCTATTTTGGCAGCCTAGCATGGCCTGACTTTTTGGGCTAGGCCAGGCCAACCTGTCATGTTGTTTTCTCGAGCTTCAGACCGACGCACTAACAACCCGACCCAACTACCACTTCTAGTAATAATGTTACATTCCATTTCATAAAACAAGACCCTCACACAATTCTATGATCAAACTTTATGAACTTTGATCAATAATTAATTTAAAACACACTGGTATGACCACATAAAAAATAGGAGAAATTTTGCATCATCAAAGACCCCACCCCCACAACCTTAACCTAACAACTTTTCCAATATTTTGCCCCCAAAAGTATTTTTGCATTCTAAAAAGCACACCTACTCTAGCTATTAGACTTAAAATGCAAGAATTAAAAATTGACAAAGCTACAATCACTGGCATGTGGGTTCTATATATCAGTGACTATTTTTTATTTTTTCTCCCGACGCTCCTCTCTCTTCAGCTTGTCTTGTCCAAGCCACCATCCTCCTCTGGCAAACCGCCAGCCAAATCTACCAACAAAGAGTCAACCCTCCAAATCCACACATCGGCTGGCTGCCAACTCTCCCCTCTCATAGCCAAGGTCCAATCCGCAACTACCACCACCACCCCTCCAAAACCCCTCCCTCACGTCACCATCAAACACTAGCACCACCACACCACCACCTTACCCCCACTCCCCCACCACCCCAAAGTACTGCCCCACCACAATGTGACAGCAGCCGCAACAGCCATCCCACCCATGGCCCCACCACCTCCTACTACTCACTACCACAACCTATGGAGACCACGAGGCCCTCCACTTCAAAGTGACCATTACCTCAAACCTAGGCAAGCTCTTGCGTGAGTGGTCAATCGCTTCCGACAACTACTACCTTTGCCTAAGCGTCACCAACGGCAACAAGTTCATGGCCATCAACATCTCGTCTTCTCCCAAGAGCCACCTCTCCAATGTGCTTTCCCCCGCCATCACTAAGATGCATGACCTCTGTAATCTAGTCACTATACCGCCTCCACGCCTTCAACTGCCTTCATCGTTGCCTTCCGCTACCTAAGAGGTGAGCCAAAAACAGGTGGGTGACCTTGGGGGGGGGGGGGGGGGGGGGGGGGGGGGGGGGGGGGGGGGGAAACCACAGAGGAAGGGAAAGGGATGAAGATGGGCCTCTCATGTCAATGGCTATAATTTTATCAATTTTTAATTTTTACTCTTTAACTATGATGGCTTGCTAATATTAGGTGTGTTTTTAAAACAGAAAATTACTTGTGCGGGGCAAACTATTGCAAAATTTCTTGTGGAGTCTTTGACAGTGTGTGACTTCGAGAGGGTTTTATAAAACTTCCCCTAAAAAATAACATCACTGGATTTGTCTTTGAAGTTACTTTCACAATATCATATTTTTATAGTTATTACTGGTATAAGTTTAAGCCTCTTTTGAGTTAGAAGCCCCAAATAAGTTTAATCCCCTCTTCATTGGAGGGTTTTATTGGGCTTATAAACTTAAACTATGCTAGGCCAAACAGGTCGTTAATAGGGTTGGGTCCAGGTTGAGCCAGTTGTTTGAATTGAAGGGTAAAAGTGGGGTTAGAATTGGGTCTTCGCCCATTCCTAGGTCTAATTACATGTATGGGTCAATGCCACAGATGCACTTGAATGAAAGTATTGAAAAAACTTCAAAACTTTTGCATTGGCAGCAGAATTTTGATGTATACTTGCAGTTATCACAGTTTAGGCCACAAATTCATCATGTCTAATTAGCAACAAAATTATCTATTCAAGAATCAAGATAGCACTATTTTATGCAAGGGGTTGTGCATTACTATTGCATGCAATGCAAGTAAAAGCATATGCCACCATCATAAATTCAAAGTTTTATATTAGTATTGGCATCTACTTGAATGTTGAAATGCTAGGCGTCATACATGTTACCTTCTTTGGCTTTTCCCTTTCCATAAACATTGCTTTTGTCAAGAGAGACACTTTCAAGAGTTTCATCACCATTGTATCCACTTGTGTTCATCCCTTTAATACATGAATATGTAGCTGTCCTGATATCTAATGCCTTCAACTTCAACCTAATAATCTGGCGACGCTTGGGAGGTAGTTCATTCAGCAGATGCTCCTTCAAGCGCCTTATCTACAGCACAGAAGCAGGCAAGCAGCTAACTTGGGCATTTAGAGAAGTTGCATCATTAAACAACCAAATAACATCCCAAAACATCGATGTGGTTAAATGGCTTAAACAACAATATTAATAATTACTGAGAAACACTGGCAGCTTAATATCTATATAATGGAATGGTAGCAAAGAATGACTCTTTTGTCCCATTGCAGTCATGAATAATTTCATTATGCACAGATCAAGTTATTTCATAAGGTACAAATAAATTATCGCAAGAAAGTATTTCTATGTCTGATAGACTAATATCATCAAGCAGAAGAGTTGTCCACAAAAAGGACATATATCATCTAGCAGAATATCGTACAACCAAGTCCATAATGGTGTGGTTGCCCACATAATATTGATTCTGACTCATATATGTGAAACAAACTGAATGAGACAGATTATGGAGATACAATTGGATGGTATTTGATTGGTGTAAAATATAATACAAGTTGGGATGAGATATTGTTTGATTGATTGTATGATTGTTGTAACTAGAAAAATATATAAGGTAGAAAAAATAATACCAAACTAGTAAATATTTTCTTAATCAACATTAATCCATGCTATGAATTATTAATATACACTAATCACTCTCTAATCACACAATACTAAGAAGAATTATTATGTTGTATTCCACTTTAATAACCCTTATTGTGGCTTAATAATCCTTAATCAATTGTAATTCACGCTAAAAACCATTAATACACGTTAATCATTTTTTAGTTATGCAATTAGGCAGATAAGGCTGCGAAAAAACGATACACAAGAGCATATCCACTAGACCAAACTCACAGTCACTTTTTACATCTGGTCGGCCAGGCTCAAAATCATGTGTAGGCAACCAAATAAGGAGTTGGTTGCATCTCGCAGGTCAGGCTCAGCATGTTGTAACCAAACACATGATAAATGGATATGGATCTCATAAACACAATGCAAAATCATGAATAAAACAATAACATGAGATGCATAAGTACAATTTTAGGAAACATAAAACACTAAATCATAGCTCAAATATCAAATATGTATGGAGAACTGCGAATCTGCAGCTAGATTCTTGAGGGGTTAAGGGCTTTCCATTTTTTGGTTTGGGGAGTGAGTGGAAGTAGGGACATCATGACCGTATATTTTGTTGAAGTAGTTTGAGTATTTTTCCTTAACAACTTAAAGTTTTTAAGTGAATTGATCAATGCATGAAACTCAACATGATATTAGAGTTTAGAAGTCCTGAATTTGAAACCAAACTATGACGATTTATGAGAAAATAACTAAAATGGTTTAGTTATGAGATCAAGAGAGTCCCAGGAGTGGATCAGATCCCAACCCAAATTAAGGCCACGTCGTAGGCTTGATAGAACCTAGACGTGAGGGGAGTGTTGAAATATAAATAAATTAACTGTCTTTTCTCAACAACTTAAACTTTTAGGTGAACTAATCAGCACATAAATTCAACATATTTAAAGGAAATTTGTAGGTTGTAGCTCCTATCAAGGGATCAAGACCCCAGATTGTACCCAACCAAATTGCAACATCTTAGGATTCACTTCAACCCTTCAAGAACCCAAAATTAACCTCCCGATGTAAGAATAAAGTTTGTATTTTTCTAATTATCATTCATAAGTTGGAAACACCAAATCCTTTGCTAGAATCACATGCAAACCGCCCCTTTTTTTTGGTCTTTTGTGTGTGTGTGTGTGTGTGTGTGAAGGGGGCGGGGAGGGTTGTTGGGGATGGAGGATGATGGTGAGTACCAACATTCCGGCTGAATTCTAGACATATGCAGGAATTCAAGCGAGCCTAACCACCAGCCCATTATCTCCCAAATGGACAACAACATCTTCTGGCCAAGTTTCTAGGCAGATTGAGGAGCATAGCATTGGTGGGATCTAGCCAGAAAAATATTAGTTAACCTTGAAAACAATGCTAAGCAAACACTTATGCATGCAAAGCTGAAATAGCTGCCAGAACAATAACAAACCATGAGAGTTTGACTGAGCAAAACATTCAACTCCATCAGCCGAGTACCCTTTGAAAAGTCCTGCATATAATACAACAACAACAGCCTTACATGAGATTCACACAAAAAGTATATTAATATACACATACTACTTGCACAAAGTATTTGCAAGCCATAATTATCCTAGGTTCCTAGCATTATTTTATGATTGACTGAAACTGATTTGTATAAGAACAATATAGATACCTGATATAAGTAATCGAACAATAATCTGCCATTACCAACCAGACAATCAAAACTAGCATACCTGATAAACTTTTCCCTGACAACCTCGAGCAACATGCATCAAGCAATATTTCTTCGCATATTCAAATTTATCTCTGCCAAGCAAATGAGGCCTGAAAAGCAGAAATGCAAAGAAATAATCTACCAAAACCATAGTGGTGCTATTTAAAAAATTGGAAACACTTAATAAGATCAACATAACAAGAGTACCAACCTCCTTTACTCACCATAACATATTTATCTGGTGATAGATGTCGAAAGGTCTATTATCACCTAGGAGAAAATATACTCTTAAGTTAAATCTAATAAGTCAACAAATGTCCAATAGCTTATGGCAATAAACAACACATCAAGATAAAATAATAAAATCTCACAGCTAAAAAATAAGGGATATTCTTTTATTAACAATTTGAAACAGAAATGAGCTATCGATGTAATTTCCCATTTCATAAAAATTGGAAATATTTGATGGCTTAGCTAAAAGTGATCCCACATCACAACCACTATTTGGAGGTTGATAAATCAACAACTAAGATGATACCACAACACAAAGAACTGTAAGAGGAATTCAATGGATGTCTTTACAACCTTGACAAAGAAGGTGTCCCAGAGAGCAAAATGATGCGATTGATCTTTGGAGCTAGTTCAAGTAGAACTTTAGTCTGTCAAAATATGAGATAAGTGGTAATTAGTGAAAGTGAGTGCAGTATTAATATTTTCAGACCAGTAAGACAAGAAATTATCAAATAAGAACCATATGTGCTAAGTTAAGTTTTAAATAAGATCAACATGAGCTAACCTAATTGGAAACTTAAAATAAATTTGTTTTCATGGTTTCAGCAATTCTGCATTCTTTCAAGAAACAAAGGAGAAATGATCACAACAAAAATGAGCAGTACATTAAATCAACTAGAAGCCATTTTTTTAATGAAAACAAAAGAAGCCTAACAATGTGATGATTGCAAGCTCAATGAAATATGATCTGCCAGAGAAACATTGAATTATAGCTCCCTCATGGACTAGGGTATTCAATAGTTTTGCTGTTATATGAAATTGTTGGCTGGTGGTAGCATACCTCATATTTTTCTGGCTTCTTTGTGCAGCGTACGTTGTGTGATTCGTCAACAATCATCAGCGCCCATCTCCTGTTCACCATACTTTTCCCAAGGCGACTTAACATCTTGTATGAAATAATCACTACCCTTGGGGAAGCATCTAAATAGTCAAGACTGTCTAGATGACCAAACACTGAAAATAAGAACATAATGACAAGGATAAGTTTGAGGAATTGATAGTTTGCTCCTTACACTACATGTACAATGGAATAGTATTTTCTATGTAAACTTAATACTGTGATAAGGAATTAGAGCAGATTATGCAAACCAGTGATCTTCAGTCACACAAGAATAAACAAAATATAAGTTACAAATAATTGATTTCAATATTATTTCCTCTCATGAAGATATGTTTAATTTACTCCAACAGAAGCGAAGTATTCTAGCAAGGCACAGCAAAGGAACTTTTTTGGTACTCTTTTATATGAATTGTCATTGTTTTGGACCAAAACTACAGGTAGCATACTCAATCAGTAATCAGTTATCCACATACCAACATACCATCCACAACATGTAAAATACAACTGTTACTCATACCCTCTGCTGGGAGGCGGGACAAGTAGGCCACGACCCAATCATGAGGTGTGTTTAGTCTGATAGGACCAACTACAGCATGTAGCCATTGGGATACAATCAACTAATTTATCAACGGAACATGTCTATAGAGAGAGGAGAATTGTAAACCAGGGAAAATGTAGTTCGGAAGTGAAATTGCTTGGAAGTTGTTGGGTTTATGAACTTATAGGAGGATTTTTAAAACAGCTATTCGAAGTCAGCTACTTGACATTGTGCAACTTTGTAACTTCACAGTGAACAAATGAAATCATCACATCCCATAATACTCATCCAAAATTAAAAGAAAACAAATTTGCTGTTTCAACCTAAGATTCAGCACCCACATAATTCATTGAACTGCATGTACCATATAAAACTAGCATGACCTTTCATGACACTAATGATGTTCAGATTAAATAAATACACATAGGTAGCCCTTCCATTTCAAAATCTGAGGTATTCTAGCCTTATGCACAGGATTTGAGGTGTGTGACATTAGAAACGACTTCATGTTAACGAATCTTAGGAGTTAGTGTTACATTTTAAACTAAAGAGATATCAAATTTTAGTTAATGCATTGTAATATTATTCTATAGCTGCTGCCAGATTCTATTTGAGCTAGCGCAACATTGCTACAACACTATGCAAAGACTAAGCCCTGAATATTCTAAAACAAGTGAACCAAAAAAAATATTGAAGTATATCAGGGCCACAAGAAAAAGAAAAACAATATGCTCTAGGGTTCAATTATGAATAATGCAGCCTGGAAGAAATGACCAGCTATACACAACTGAACTTTAGATCTGTAATACCCAAATAACTTATGCTTCTTAGCATTCAAGCATTCAACTGGAGCCAAGAGCAAGCAAACAAAAAGCAGGGGAATTACCAATGCAGAAAATGTGATCAGAAATAAGATTTACAATTATTCAGGATCAAATGGAATGTATACAATATAGTAACTGTGCAAGAAGAATCACTGATTTTGAAACAGAACAAAACAAGAATGTTATATTGACTCCTCTGAATTAGTACCAAGATGGATATCTTTTGGCATAAATGAAGGATCCCAACGTTCCAATTCCTCCGCCCAAGTATAACGCAATACAGCTGGACACACTATTAATAGAGGACCCTCATCCTTGAAGCAACATGCTATTGCAATTGCCTGCATTTAAGTCTATGAGAATGTACTACTTCCAAAGAGAAAAAAAAAATACTCAAAAGAATGCTACTGTGATTTATATTCATATGATCTGAACAAGGATAAACCTTGTTAACAGTTTTCTTGATCATAGAAATGAAATTAACTGCAATTGCAGTTCAAATATTTTTTGTAAAATTTGAATTGAATAATGTTTAGTGTTCAAATAATTTTGATGCACCCTGAAAAATCTGAGAATACTTCACAATCTAAGATTACTGAAATGGGAAAAAAAAACATTTAAACTTCTCATCAACAGTATATAACCCCCCCACCCCCCGCCCCCCGCCCCCCCCCCCAAAAAAAAAAAATTAAAATAAAATGCCTAAGCCAAATTGAGTTAGTGTCCTTACAAGGCTTTCAAAGCTTGAGAATTACCGATTTGGGTAGTCAATACGCCTGATGGTATGTTGCCATTAGGTTTCAAGGCATTACAGTTACAATATAAAGTCACCTGCTAGGTACTATCTCGTGCAACATTGCACTGCCCTGATAAAATGCTCCATGCAGATTACAGAAATTTCTAAGTAGCCTACAAACCAAACTTGAAATAACAATATTCTACACATGGAATTACTTGGCATGTGTACAAGATCCCCACAGTAGGATATGCAGTACCACCATAATTACTTGGCATATGTACAAAATATCCCACAGTAAAATATAAAGTACAACAATAATCGCATTACACGAGTTCTGATGCAATATGCTCACCTGGAGAGTCTTACCAAGACCCATCTCATCTGCAATAAGGCAGCGGCCACCCCTACAAAGCCCAAATCTAACACCTTCAAGTTGAAAGGGCAGGAGTGCATCTCGTAAATATGATGGCAACTTTGCGAGAAGCTCATCAACTTGTTTATCAGAATAATGACTATCCAATGAAGGAACCCAGTTTTTGCCAATGCACGAAGAGAACCTCTGAACAACCATCCGTGTGGTATAAGGTATATCTTCCACAACAATGCCAGGTAACTTTTTCAGGTATTTTAACACCACCTCGTAGTCCATGAGCTTAAAGACAGAAAAAAGATGACCACTTTGACTCTGTGTTGTAGAGAACGGTGCAACCTAACAATACCAGAATCAAAGGAGTTCAAATTTAGGACGAAATGCTCATTATTTGCGAAACAGGAACTAAAAGAGATTAGATTACATACTACAAAAAAGGTCCTTATTACGCTAGAAACCTTATTGCTGAACTATATATCGTCAATAGCATAATGCATATTATTTTTAGGAGTATAGTGCCTCTACGGTAAGAATATTGGTCAAGTACACGGAGGGGGCTAAGTTGTCCAAGAACAAGTCTCCACGTCCAATATTTATCTGATTTCAATGAAAATGGAAAAATTAAAACTTGGAGGAAATGTAAATCTTGCCAAATTCTTCGATCAATTCAAGAAGGAACTGATTGAAGATTAAATCTTTTACCTGGAAGCAATAGCTAGGAAGAAAAATGTAGCAAATTCTTATAATAACTCAAAGGGAACCAAATGGAAGCAGTAGCCCGGACCTTTACTGTGGAAAGAAAAAAGAACATACGGAAGAGAAGAATTCAAGAACCGCACCGAAGCGAGGCAGTCCTGGACGGCGCGGAGGCACTCAGCGTCCCCAGGGTAGGTCTCGCCGTCCACGGGGCCCACCTCCACGGAGAACTCGTCGGGGCTGCACACCTCCAGCACCACCCGGAACGCCGCCAGAGGCGGAGGCGGAGGCGGAGCAATTTTGGGGCATTTGGCGAGTTTCCAATCAGCGGCGGCGCACTGGGCGGCGCGCTTGCGCTTCTCGAGGGCGGCGAGGCGATTGGCCTCGGCTCGGCGGCGCTGCTCCTCCGTGATTTCCATGAGTTACTAGGGTAGAGTTGTGCGGCGTTCGGGAGTTTTTCGTTGGGGTTTGGGAAAGAAAACGAGGTGGGAGGAGGAAAAGGAGCTAGGGGCGTTTGGTTAACGGGTGAGAATACACTTGCTATTAGAGGTTGAGGTTTTCTAAAGTGTAATTAAGATTGAGAATTTTTTTTTTAGAATTAGTGTAATATTTGGTATGAATGAGATTGTGAGGTGAGATTAAATTTGAAATTTTTTTAGTGAATTAAAAATGCTCTTTATCATATCTCTTTCATCCAAATTCTAATTTTTAATACTCTAACGAGATAGTGCAGTGATGAGTAACGATAGCAAATGGTGCGATAATGTTGTGAAAAATGTCATAATAACCAGTAATTAGAGGACACTACTGCATCATAGAACATGTCAACAAATAGTTCAACATTGGAAAATACATTGGAGGATGGTGTAATGACGGAAGGCATATTGGTTGAAGACGGATGATAAGAAATAATCTTGTCACTTCACTTTTATGTTCAATCCCATCAATCTATTACCACCCTCCCTTGATCATAGATTATACCCAATCTCATTCTATCTCCATACTCAATCCATTCAATCAAACATGGATTTAATTTATTCCCTCCCCATCATGTCCAATCCCACCTCTCAAATATCTCAAACCAAATGACCTCTAATATTCTATTGGGCAAGACCTACATATCATACGGAGAAGCATTCTGTTCTTTTAGAGCCTAAAAGAGAATCAGACATACTTGATTCATGCCCTACCATGAAATTGTTTGGTCTGAATTTTACTTGAGATATGTTTATATCATCACGGTCATATTCGACGACATATCTAATCTAGTCTTATCAAGTATACTGAACATTCTCATACATTCAAAGTCGAGCACTTAACACTCTTAAACATGTGTAACACTAAAAACAGAATAGCTCTACTCCCGATCGCTAAAAAGATACACACCAGCCAAAATAACCTTTTGGCATGCCTTACCAGCTAACACCGAGTAGGCAAGTATATTATAATGGAACCAAAGAGCTACAACTATGTGCAACTAAAGGCGTGTTTAGTTCGCAACTTCGAAGTGTTCCACATTAGCTAGTGACCAAAAACCAGTTGGGAGCCAATCTAGTGCAATAGATTTGGGCACCCCAGATTTAGCCATGTTTTGTGAGAAAAGTAGAATTTGTTAAATTGATATGTACTGAAGTCTGATCGCGGACCGAACAAAAGCCAAATTTAATTACCAGGACCAAACTTTGACTAAATGCTGTGTTAACACTTCGGCGCTTCAATCCAATCATGACCCAAATTAGAAGGTAGGAGGGGAACAAGTAGATCAAGAAGACCAAGGACTAGTGTTCCATCCCATCGTGAATGCAGCTCATACAAACCAACTCTGCCGTTCAAATTAAATGAAAGACCTATAGACTGATTGTTTCAACATGCATTTTGGGCTCAGTCTGACTCGTGAATGCAATTCTCGAGTGTTTAGTTGACTGTATTGGTCTCTCCAGCCTGACTCATGAATGCAAATCTTCCCCCGCAGCTTGCCACGCGGGTACGCTCAATCCAAGCGTTTCCCTCGGCCTGACCTATGTATCCACCGGCTCCTTCTCATGTCCTCTTCCCTTCTCACATCCGAACCTCGTCGCCACCTCCGCCTCCGCCTCCACCTCCGCCTCCGCCTCCACCTCCGCCTCCGTCTCCGTCGCGGTCTTCGCCTCTGCCCAAACATTGTCGCCGTCTCCGCCTTCGCCTCTCCTCATGCAGGCACCAAAACCAGTCTCTAATTCAGCCAATCAAACAAACTCAGCACTCATCTAGAATTCAGAAATTGAGCCAACCAAACAACATCTCTATTACATCTCACAGCCTGCTTCATCTAGTCTATCTGACCAATATGGACTAGTCTCTCCTTATGCAAACAACCAAACACACTAGCAACCAAATACAGCAAAAATCAGTATAAACAATACAAGTAGAAACGGCAGATGAAGATGTAAATATGAGCAACAATTTTACAACCAAGTCTCATTAAGCTACTCGCCTAATCACATATGTGAACATGTGGGTACAAGGCAGGAAGTGTAAGGTCTCAATTACAATGATAAGAACATGTAATGAGGTATATCAATAAATAAAGGAGAGATCATGTAAAGAGCATTTTCATCTGATGCAAAGCACCATGAAAAACAACATTGCAGTCAGATGCAATGTGAGATAAATGTTCCTGCCACCATGACGTTTTGCCATGCCCACACCTTTCCATTGTTAATCACAAGCAAGATCCAGCATTGTACTGCATTTACAACCCTGAGATTCAATCTTGCAAACCTGTCAACAACAAATGTTGTATTCAGATATTAGAACATATGGTAGGAAATTTTCACTTTAGAGAACTGATTTCCAAATCCTTCTCGAGGGGTCATAAAAATATAAAAATTAATGCAGAACAGAACTTCTCTAGTTGCATTGGCCTTTTAAGATTCTGTTCATGATTAAAAAATAAAATCCTGGCCAGAATGTGCCACTGACAAGTTCTGGTTGCTCTTAAATGCTCTTAAATTATAGTTCACTCTAGAAATAGCTTTGTAGTTAGGTCCTTGCTTGTCGCTATTTTATCTCATTTTAAATGGTAGTTTTGTTGTCAAATGTCAAGCATTAATTTTATTAATTGAAACATGATAGTAGATAGTGCAATGAAATTAGTACATCACACAAAACATCAGCAATGGAATATTTCCAAAGGTTTGAAAAGACAATAATAATGAGAATGTCAGTATCTTGTCACAGTTTTTTGAAATCTAGAGCATGAAGCCTATTATGATCTGTATATTGTACGTTCGATATTGCGCTTAATCGTCAAAACAGTGCTACATAACCAGGAACCACAATAGGTTGTAGAAACAGCAACCAGAAGACACATTCATTCTAATACCAGTACATTGTACAGCACTGCAGCAGTAGTTGAAAACTCGAAATCAATAATAAAAGATGAAGTCTAGGGTCTCAAATAGTCCATTTGAAAAAACTTGACAAGAACCATATAAGAAAGCTAGGTGCCAACAACACATGAAAGATATTGGTATCATACATCAACATCATACGGTTCTATGCCAAAGAATTATTCATAGTCAATGCCACTACTACAAGACATGAAATAACCGAATATTTTTTCCTTCAAAAGATGGTTTACCCAGTAGATGATCATTGTCACATCACATCAGTATCATCATTTGTGATACCTTTGACACATATAGATATAGTAAATTCACTATGCAGATTTCCCTTATGATTGAATGCAACATATTCAATAGCATGCAGCATCAAACATAAAATAAAAACAAAACTTAAGCAGCACACTAGAACATGAAGTGAAGTTGGATAGACTTAAGGATTGACCTTATATTTTGATCCCAAGCTTGATCCTTACAAATCTACAATAGAAGGTTCAAGACTAGCCCACTCAAACCTCTAGGATTGTGGGATATAAAAGGTGGGATTGGTAATAGAATGTAGAGATGATCTAATCTAATGATTGTTTGCTGACTATGGGCATAAAAGAAGAAATGAAAATGGGTATAAATGGCCTTATATCCCACCAATTTAGTCTTAAGGGGAGGTTGACTTTAGAGGTGAGATTGGGAATAAAGAGAAAAAAATACCATCATGCCCCCTCCCTTCAAATTAAATTTCACATTCCAATTCTAGAGTATTTTGGTCCAATAAATATTCCACCTTTTAATCTCACCTTAGAAATCCATTCTACACCAAACAAGGTCATGGGTTTAAAAACAAATCCCAAACCCAATCCCACATCACATATCTCATCTTTCAACTCCCATGGTTCATTCCTGCTTGCAACCAAAGCCCCCCCCACCCCCCAGTATCAAGGACACTTAAGCACAGGTAGCTCTGCCTCTCTATAAAAAAGGTGGCTAGCCAATGGAATAGTTCTAACAAAACCAATCACTCAATATATTGATGACAAGGCCCTTTTTGCCTTGTGCCATCCAGATTAAAAGGGATGTAATCGACCAAGGAAAATTCAACAGATCTGCACTGCCTTAGGTGGCTTCTCTTCTGATTTCACAACCTGAAATGACGAAAGACCACAATTTTGCCTCCACCTGAAAATGATTCAAGAGCAACATTCTACCAGCAAATGTCTTTACGAATGGGGGGAACTCAAGGACCAGAAACTATAATTGGAATGGTGGAATTTGGGGGTGCAAATGATCACCTTAACATCCCCAAACTTTTATATTTCCATATCTAGCATGGACATAGGCAGCCCCTCAAAGTAACTTAGATGTTGGTTAAGAGCAAAAGATAGCCAGGCACAGCGACTGTCCTGTGGAGTTCTTGCAATTGGTTTAGAGCATCCATGCTTTTGATTTCATTTCAAAAGGCAGCATTCAACATGCTAAGATCAACAGCCCAGTTGAAAAATTTTGGTCTGATGTAAATTTGTGCTGAGAAAAAAAAATAGCAACAGTCTGCTGGAATACTCCGACTGTGGAAACTAGAAACTAACAATCATGTAAACACATGTCAGACATTTTAAGTCAGTAATGTCCCTCAAACTTTTCAGATATGAAATTTCCTAAAATAAATCTAACAGAAGTATCATTGGGTTACACTGCTCCAACAAGTATACACTAATTCTTTTGGAGTTTCATAGAATAAAAGTTATAATTGGGCAAGCCCCCACGCTGGATAGGAGTGCAGCACAGTAACACACATGCATGCAAGGCATAAATACACGGAGATCAAGTTCGAAACAGCCTTGATTTCACAGACTACATTGCACAACAATCATTTGATGTACATTCAGATATGCCCACAGCCTGCCTATGAAAATCAAGATTTCTGGACAGATTAAAGAACTAATCTACCAGAGTGAATAGATATGGAAAACGTCTTAAAAGAATTCAGTTTTGTACATTTTTTGATATTCTTCAGAAAGAAATGGGACTCTCTACTTTCACAAACAATAATTACATCCCCACAGAAACTAGAGCTCGACTATCCAACAAGTATACAGTTGGTTCTACTTTGCAAATCAATAGAAGTAAACACGAACCAAGAAAGCATAACATACAATCACCTGATTCAAGTTCCTGAAGATTACTCCTCTGTTGCCTCCTCAGAATCGGAGAGAGGTAGCAGTGTGCACACTCCAATGATGTGTCCATTAAGGCATACAAAATACTCCACATAGTCATCATAAGCACCCAGCCTAGAGGAGGCGCTCCTTGGAATCATATTTGCCTGCAGCATGCTCCACAGCTTAGCTTTACAATAAGGACAGACCTCTGTCGGATGGAACTTCACCTGCTTCTCAATCAGCATTTTCTTGACACTTGAAACAGCGAACGACTTAAAGATGCCCCGGAAAAAACCCAAGTCACCTTCTTCACCCTGATCAAGATGCTCACAAGGATCCGACACATACAAGATATCCATCCTGCACTGTGGGGGAAGGAAGCTCTTGCCCGCGGTCCTCGAAAAGCGGGTCCTAAACACAAAGTGGCCCGGGACATGGATATTATTGAACAGCCCCCCTTTTGTGCAACCAGAGCAATGGATGAGCAGCTTCCCGAGCGCCTTCCAGTTCCCATCGACAATATGGCTGCCACCCGAATGCAAATCCAGCATCATCTTCGGCGCCCTGGCATGGCAAAACTCCTTCCACAGCACCCTCTTAGCAATTTCATCAAACCACTTGCACACGCACGAGAGGACCGCAATCAGCCTGGGGTTCCAGTTCATGTGGCGAAAGACGAGGAACAGCGCATCCTCACTGAGGTGTCCCTTGATGCAAATGCAGCTCGCCGAGTGCATGCAGCGGTGCTGCTTCGCCACCAACACCATTTCCAGCAGCCAAATCACTCCCACTGGAATGACCAGCTCCTCATACCAACCTCAACCCTGCAAACCATACTAGTTTAGTTCCACGCACAGGAAGTGATCAGTAGATATTACTCAGATTAACAAATCACCTAAAAGCTAAATATTTGGGGGGTCTAAGGTACGCAACGATGATTCTAGTACACTGATCAGTGATACTGTCCAAAAAATGAGGGAAAATTACAGGAAAATAGACAGCTAAATCACCACTAAGAACAATCAAATGTGTCACTAAAATTTAACCAGTCAGTGAATAATCAACACTTTTTTGCCGCAAGCATCTCATAAACCAGCACTGCAATACAGACACGAGGCAAAAAAAAGGATCCCCAAAAAAATCTGAAATTAACAGCACAAAACACACTGTAGATCCCATCTCCCCATAAACGAAATCATCATACAACAGCAGGAAACAAAGGAAGCAAATCCAACTCCCCAATGCAGCAAAGCAATCCCAAGACCTAGCGAGCCCATGAAACGCAGGTTCAAAAAAACTCCAAAAATCACCAAAAATCCCCAAAAATAACCACCTTTCAGCACCAAATCGAGCCGCGAAACCGAATGCGCCACTCAAATGGCCTGAAAGCCGAGGCTCTAGCCGTTTAGTGCCCTCCTGCTCCAGGCGACGAGATCGAGCCGTCGAGACGGAAGCGACCGAAGAAAGGGAGAAATTACGGGAATACCCCTGGGCCAGTGGGCGTCCGTCCGGGTGACGAGGCTATTATTGCCGGCTCCCCCAGGGAAAGGGTATTTGGCTATTTTTGGAGGGTAAAATTGTAAAAGAAAAAAAAGTACTAGCGATATTTGACCGAATTTATTTAAGATTTCCACTTCTCAAAAAAAAAAAAAAGTAAATCCTAACAAATACTTGACTTATGTGAGGGTTGATAGTCAATTTTGGTTGACAATTTGCTTTTCCAGGATCTTGTCCTCCCTCATTCCTCCTCATTGTTCAAACTATTTACACTCTTAAACTTACAAACTCAAATCTTACTAAACAATTCATAAAATTATCCAATAAATTAGCTTTTAAAACTAAACGGGTGTTTGAGATGAAAGTTTGATGAAACATTTAATTTATTTATAGAATTGGTTCTATAAATATGAGTCTTTTTTAGTTAGACCTCCTCAAATAAATTAAAATAGGTAGAAAATAGTCTATCAAGTTTATAATTTAAAACTCCAATAAATCAGTTTATTTAAAATTTTAAATTCAGTCAAACACGAAATAACAAGTCCATGAATAAAAAAAAGTTAGCTTATTGAATAAGCTGGCCCACACTCTGCTACAGTACCACTAGCACTAGCTACAGTCTTTTTTTTTAATAAAGAAAGTAGTATTAGCTACAAGTGTCGAAAGGAACGAGCAAGCGTAAGTGAGAGGCGACAGATTTTTTTTTTTACTATTATTAAATGAGAGGTTGTGAATGTTTTTGATGTGTGGGTTGTACGGCGTTGCTCCTGGCCTAGAGCTCGGCTGGATATTTTCTTCACAGCACGGGTCTAGTATAATCGTACTGTATTGTGATTGCGATATGTAGCTGGTGTTATTCTAAGCCAATGAGAAGAAACAGGAGCAGATAGGATCCGGGCGTATCCTGCATAAATTAGGACTAAAATGTGATAAAATTTGTAAGCTGTCAGATTGGATTTTGGATGGCCTGTTGAGACGAAAAAAAAAGATAAAATGTAGGATGAGGAGGTATTGATGGTAAAGTTGGAATAACTGGAGTTATTTTACAAATGACCGATGAATGACTCGTCATAAAGATGAAATGATTAAGGAGTTATTTTGCAAAATAACCAGTAGGTGATCGACCCCAACCTGAGCCATTCAGGCCCTATTAAAGGATTCACTTTATGAGTTTGCATTATGGTGTAGAAAGGTGCACTTCCTCATCATAAATTATTGGTCTATTCCTACCAATTGTTTCAATTTTGGTATGTTAGGCTTATTTGATTTTTGTTATTACTATGATATGAAATTGGTATTGCAATTCTCTCATCTTTCATGCCCAAATTCATATTTCTAGACCTCACAGTTCGATGTTACGAGAATACAATACCAAACAGCACGTGACACTCTTTCATGCTCAAATTCATATTCACTCTTGTGCATGCAGCAGGCCTTGCCATTCAGTTTTGCTGCAACAAGAAATAAGATTCAACAGCATCAACATGGCATATCGAGACATGCAATAAGCACCAAGACTGTTCATGACAGCAAATGACAGGGGCCTTTATGACGTACCCTTACAAGTTGGCAAGCTGCAGACCAAGTGGGTACTCGTCGATTGGCTAAGGATTGTAGCAGCAATGGGGCAACTTGCAGCCACGAGTGCTTCTTTCGCGGCCAACAAATCCAAGTTTTGGTTTCTCAAATAGGTTAAAAATTAAGTCAAATAAGATATTTAAATTTCAAATTTATTATTATATTATAGTCTTTTTGAAACTAAAAGTTTTAAATAAGCTTATAAGTCTCTCTCTTCCCATTTAGAGCATATTTGATCTTATTTAACTTAAATTTATAAATCCAAAAATCAATAAAAGAGGTTTAAGTTTATTTAGAACTTCTAGTTTTATGGTGACTTTAGCTTAAAGGATAAGTAAAAAATTAGGTTCCTGTTTAGCCCAACTTCACCCTACATGAGAAGTTAAAGCATGTATAAGCTGGACTAGACAAGTCAAATGGAGTCTAAGTGGGCACTTGTATATTAAAAACATGTTTAGTTCATGATTATAAGTTCTCACATTCTAAGTTAAACATGCCACGCTTAGTTAAACTACAATTTGGTTTATTATCATAATTATGGCATATCAAATTTTATTATGCCACTTTCAATATCTTTGTTATACATTTTTTTTGGCAAAAGTGTGATCATCAAATTGAGTATCACACTATTAGACATATTTTTTCACACTTTATCTTAATATGATTACAAGTCAAACAACTCTAACTTACCACAGAGCATGATAGTGCCATAGGTGCGGCATGTGCCTCAGTAAATGTGTGCTAACTTGTGGTATTTAACCAAACAAACACTAAGTTTACTTTACTAAAATGATATATATTTTGTATAGGAGGTAGTTTTAGGAAAAAAAAATGCCTATATATTATAAAATGATAAGTTTTTGCACACCAAATTCTTTTACACATTGAGATAGCAATAAACATTATAACAAAGCACTTTTAAAACTTTGTTTTAGAAAACTATTATAACTAAAGTTCTATTTGTTTAATAAAACTAATGCTATTATTAGTTCTATTGTGATTTACTATTTGTTTAATAAAACTAATGCTGTTATTAGTTCTATTGTGATTTATTAGCAACTCGATATGTTAAAGTTAAGATTAGAAATTTTGTTGTTAGTTCTACTGTAGTTGAGGAAAAAGATGTTAGGCTATACTTTTAAAAATCCCATATTTTTTACAGTTCCTTGTAACAAAAAAAATAGATAAAAAAATCTCAAATAATGAAATTAGACGAAACAATTAACAAACCTACTTTTCAAATTCACACAACTCCCAAAGGCAGCCTTACAAAATTTTTCTAACCTCAGGCAGTACCCTCAGACCCGTACAGATCCGCACGCTCAGATAAGAGGATATTTTGGAATATACCCTACCAAGTTGCTTACTTGCGCTGCCACCCTTACCCAAGCAAACAGCTCAGCATGGTTTGCAGTTTGCCAACTCGTGTACGTGTTGCTCTCGTCATCGCTTTCATGAAACAGTAACAAATACGGGTGCTCACCTTGTCTCTCGGCACAACGGTGCATCGCGGTGTACAGCAACTAAATTAGATAGCAATTGACAACAGAACCATGCATCACTCTCACCTGTTCAGGCAACGAAACATTCACAAAGCAGTGTGAAACAGTGAATACTTAATACACACACACACAGACACTATTTTGAACTAAAATTCATATGTTCCAAACAAACGCTTAACAGTTAACACAGACAGCGATAACTACAAACTCATCAACAGCATAACACCGTTGCATGCTGGCCTTCCACTACGAGGGAGATCTCAACCCCATTGAAGCCCAACAATGCAATTCTTGCACACGCTGTGGTCGCACCAAGCCTTTTGTTCTAAACTTCTTCTCATGGGCCAATCATGTCTTTTCTCCATATTTCCACCGGATGTAAAGTAACTAATATAATAAAGGTCCAAAGTATACAACAAAAGGAGTACATAATACAGGTCCAGTGCTAACAAGAATACAACACACGAGCTTCTTTGAAGGCATGTCGATATGATAATCAAATTGCAGAAAAATGTGGTCAATGGACAACCCGTCATGTATGAAAAAATCAGACACTTCACAACACTCAACACTATATTGTTCTAGGGTGCGTTTAGGGTGGCTGCAGGTGGTTTCAAAGCAATTTAGAGTACATTAACCGTGAAGAAAAAACACCCTGGTTCTGATGAGGTTGCTGCCCAAGTTTTGACTATGTTGAACTGTGAAGCAACCCAGTATGACCAGTTAATGTCGAAGTACCACCAGCTCCTAGTTGGAAATGATACCAGAGAGCCCAGCCTGCCAATGGTGAGGAAAAGTGGCTGATCCTAGTTGCAATTACCAAGGTCATTGTGGATGCCAACCTTTCAGCAGTGGATAATATACCCAATTTGATTCAAAAATGAGCAGAGCCAACAACGCACCTGTTGCACTCCCTGATGCATGATGTACATACTACAAAATAAGCCATCCGTCAAACAAATCCCGCTGCTTAATAAGCCAGGTGGTGCATCTTTCTTCTGAAGTAATTATCGAGATGTTATTGAAGTTTGGCTATGAACTTTTATGCCTTTCTTCTAGCATATTCATGAACAATGCTAATTGTGCTCTCCCTATGACGCAAATAAAATTCTGCAAGCAATATTCTACTTTCTTCCGGCAAGAGATCACCATGATGACCCTGTGATCGAAACACAGCAGATCAGCTTCCACATAAGTTTTACAAATTAAGGACTTAGACAAGTAAACGATAGTCAACATTTCACAACCTTAGTTGTTTGCTATGATATCTTGTTAACCCGGCTAGACACTTAATTTTGTGTCACAGATATTGGTGCCGGGAAAAACTGAAAAAGAATGTAAAACCAGATCATGATTTCAGATGACCATGCAAAACATGGGCAATGTACTTTTAGACAGAAAGGAGCTATGTAAATTCTGAGTATGTATCATCATAATACATATCTCAAATAAAGCATTGCATCTTGGCAGAGAAATCAGCAGAATACACATCACAGATAGCTTAGTTGACATAAGATTTCAACAAACCAACTAAAACACTAGCAAGCACGGAGACTCCCAGCCTTCTTACCGGTCTCGGACACCATGTCAGACATACCAACACCGCAAGACAATAAGATGAAAGAATCTATGGTGATGGTATCATGTTTTCTCTTGGGACAAAAAATGACATGAGAACAAAAAAAAAGGTAAAAATTCATATACTCACATGGCGGGCAACCCTGTCGCAAACTGCATGGTGCATAAGAATTCCAGCTGCAACAGATACATTAAAAGAATCCACCATTCCCTTCATGGGAACACTGCAGTGCATGTCTGACAATCTCAAAGCCTCATTGCTGATACCCCTGCTAGTGAAGATTAATATTAGTAAAATGGAACATTAACCCATTACGGCCTGTTTGGAAGAGCAGTTTTTGGTTAATTCCGGGGGGATTTTTATATATTGGGTTTAGGATCCTAATTAAGCTCAGAAATTTGTTTGATTGGGCCAAGATTAGGATTCAAAACCGGGTCAAGAAGCCCAATCCGAGCGGATGTGAAGAGTCTGACTCTCAGGCTGGTTAGAAATCCTTCTCTTTTCGGGCCGTCCTCTCCCACGCCTTCCTTCTAACCCTCCTCTTTTTGGGCCGTCTTTTCGAGCCGCCCACCTCCGCCATCCTTCTCGCGCCGCCCTCCCCCCTCGCCCTCCTCTCGCCGCCGCTTTCCCCCTCGCTCTCCTCTTGTCTATATCCATCTTATCCTGCGGCGGAAGATCGAGATCCAACACGGCCTCAGCGCCCCCCCCCCCCCCCCCCGAAACCAACGTGCTCTGCCTCTTCGCCTGGTTCCTCGCCACATCGTCCTCGTCCTTGAGTATGCCGCCCGTGGTGAGCTCTACAAGCTAGTCCGCACTGTCGGTCGCTTCACTGAGCCCACTGTTGCCACTGTGAGACCCCATCTTTTATTCTCCCGTGCATAGATTTTAGTAGAAAATGGTAATTGAAACATTGCATGGGAGCCTATGGACTGAGCTAGTTTGATATGCTATAGTTCAAAGATGAAAAATTTCGCATTGATTTTTCTGTCGACATAGTGTTTAATTACTATCTGCCACCACCATACCACTGTGTTGCACTCTATCTTTCTCTTATGCTAAACTTTTCATGAAATTAGTCATTTATAGGGCATATAATGAATGAAATGCATGGATTAGGTTTTTGCAAAAGTAGGAAGCTTAGGCAGTGGGAACCAAATTGGTTTGACGCAATATGGAAAGAGGGGTAAGGTCTTAATTAAGGAGGCACAGCATGCAGAGAAGATGTAGTCATAGATTGAACTGCTTCTAGGAAGCAAGAAAATGCAATTTTCTTAACTAGACACTGAATCAAGTTATAATACTAGATTATTTGATTCAGTTTCAGGCATTGAATCTACTATGTTGTGTGTAGATACACACACTGAATGTACATCAGTGCATAATTAATGAAGTCTGAGAATTGGTTTTTGAGTATTGCAATAGTTATAAGTTTTGTGTAATACTTGGCAGACATACAACATCAAGTTCAATTTTACCATGATGATTCATAGATATCTGATGAAAATGTAGTCTTGTTCAAATTGTCAGTTTAGTTCTAGTCCTTGCAAAGAAAGTACCTTCTTATGATACTCTTGGAAGATATGGGCTTTGGAATTGAATCATGAATTCTAACTTTATAACAGGCAGATATATCACCTATATGACCGTTTCAACATGAGATTGACTATCTTGAAACTATCTATGTCAGCCATATTAGCATGACTTGTTACAATGTGAAAATTAAGGAGCTGAATTTTGCCTCCTGGAATTGATTAGCCTCTAATTTTGTATGATGCTTGTAGCTTCTTGTACTATTGATCACTTGATTAGATTAGTTGATTGCCAAATGTTTGTGCCTTTATTAGTGTGCTTATAGTTCGAAATTTCTTCCCAGATGTGATTTATATAGGACATTAATTTCAAGAAAGCTCATAGAGCTAAGCCATCATAGAAATAGCAACATCTATCGGCATAATAAAATCACTAAGAATCAGCAAAAATGAGCAAAAAAAAAAAAAAAAAAAAAAAGATAAGTGATGAGGACATCACTAGCACAAGTAGCATTAGAGCTCGAACCGCGGAATATAAAGGACCAATCACTCGAGTGAAGGCCAAACAACTATATCAACAAGTGACTTTGTTCCTTAAAGAATTAAAATATGATGAGAATATGCTGCTACATAATAACTCTTATTTAACATTGATCAGGAATAGAGAAGGAGAGTATAACAGAAAGAACATAGCCACATATGAGCCAAATAACTTCATCGAATCTGGTCGTACACCTACTGAGTGAAAATATGATTTCCTAAGCTTTCCAACGAGCCCAAGATCACTCGATTCCGTCAAGAATTGCAACCGCTACAACCAAAAGAACTGTGCTCGGCATGCAGTATAGCGACCAAATGACAGTATAGCGACCAAATGACAGTCCAACTTCAACTAAGCACCATTCTCAGCACGGATATCCAATTTGGTTGTGTGAGTACTTGTTGGAAAGATATTCGAAAGAGCTTTTCAACGCATCAAGAATCATTAAATTCCGACATTGTATGCAACCTGGAGACCGAAAAGAGTAACGACTGCACAGAAGGAAAAAAGTCGTCCGAATTCGAATCCAACTCGGAGAAGATTTATTCCGAACTTCTTTTATCTTTTATAGTTTGTTAGGATTTTTATTCCAATTTGAATTAGGTTCAGATTAGAATTCTAGTTTAATTCTTTTATCTTTTGTACATATCACCCTCTATAAGAGGTATGATCATAATTTTTAATATACAAGATATAAGACATTGATATTGAAATTTCAGATTGAACCCTTAGTTTTAGTTGAGAGTTGAATCTTTTCGTCCTTTGTTCTTGTGATTTCCTTTGGAATTGTTTGAACGATCTTCGTGATCACCCAATCTGTGCGCCAACTCCGTGCGTGGCCGTGTGGATAGGTAATTCAGAGTGTGGTTGGGGTGAATTCATTGATAGCAGGACCTTGCTCTGCAAGTGGTTGGCTTTCTCATTTCGTCAGGTCATCCTAATTATCCAGGTATCTTCAGATACTAGTTATTCAGGTTCTACGTCATGAAAATCGGGCCACTCTTCGTGAACGTGTCCTTCATCGGCGTGTTCATATCAAGAAATTTGCATGCATCACTAAGAATTAACAAGAATATTGCAGAGCAATGTGAAATACATCACTTGGACATTTGATATGATCCTTCAGAAATCGCATATGCGTTTTATCTATGGACACTGTTTAGTGTGTTAATTGATGCTACTGTTATAGTTTTATTCTAGACACTTGAATGCATGATGCTACTGTTATAGTTTTATAGTTCTAATAGATCTATATTCTCTAAATATTTTTGGGACCAATGCCTAAATCCTGTTCCGATACTTGATCTTGAACCTCTAGAATGGATTCCGAAGAAGATATTAGTGATCATGAGGAATCAGAAGATAACGAAATGATGTTGTTTATTCTACCCTCTATACCTAGCAGCAACTGAAGAAAAGAAGCCATACCATACATCAATCTTATCCGGTATACACTGGATTCGTGAAATTATTGAGGGGCATGAGAATCGTTGTCGCACATAACTTCAAATGAAACCAAAAATATTCCTAGATTTCTCAGACATGCTTAGGGAGAAAAATCTTTTGCAGAATACTAGAGGAATAAATGTAGAGGAGTAACTTGGTATTTTCATTTATATGCTTTCTAGGAAAACTAGCTTTCAATCTATACAAGAAAAATTCTAGCATAGTGGTGAGACTATTCATAGGCATGTTAGAGTAGTCCTCAATACTTTGTCAAGCTTCCATGCATTGAAACACATTGCAAGATATTATCCAATCCAAAATTTGCATACTTTGAGGTAATAGCTACAAACTAAAAAACTTTTATCTATTTTTCAATTAATGAATGTATTTTTATGTTTATATATCATTCACAGAATTGCATTGGAGTCATTGATGAAATTCATGTCCCAGTTACTGTAGTAGATAGCAAATCCGCGCCCATATACAAGAAAGGGACCTTTTCTCAAAACGTAATGCTGACTTGTGATTTTGATCTAAATGTTGTGTATGTTTCAAGCAGTTGGGAAGGATCTGCATCAGATGCCGTGGTCTTACAATCTGCCATCCAAGCTGGATTCAAAGTTTCAAAAGGAAAATATTATCTTATCGATATAGGGTACGCTAATACTACATTTCTTCTCCATATCGAGGGGTGCGATATCATATAAAAAAAAAGGACGTAGTAGTTCTCGCCCAAATGATTATAAGGAACTTTTTAATCTCCGTCAAGCTCAACTTCGAAATCACATTGAACGTGCTATTGGCATATTAAAATGCGATTTCCAATTCTAAAAATTGGGATATTTCATTCAATGGATACACAAGTTAATTTTCCAGTGGTGGCAACTGTCTTACATAATATGATTCGAGGTCAAAATGGCATTGAGCAATAGTTAAGTGGACTAGAAAATTTGATTTCGGAAAGCCACTTTGTAGAGGTACCTAATGGTGATGACATGTATGGTGGTGATGTCGAGTCGATGAATAGTCCATGAAATATTGGCAATTCTTTGCGAGATGAGATTGCTCTCAAAATGTGAGATTACTACAAGAGGTAGAATAGGTGACTTCAACAACGAAGAGTGAATGACTATAGGCGTCATCAATATTTAGTTAATATCTTGTTAGTTGATCTTTGTTGAATGTAATATGTATGACAATGTTTTTTTATGATACACTTGAGAATTAAGAGAGACTTGATTTGGTGTGAATTTTAGTTTGTGGTTGTTGATATTGATTTGCTATTTATAGGCATGTTAGAGGGACATAAATTTGAGGCACATAATTGGTTAGTCTGTTTAATATGTAACTCATATTTAGGTTTCATAACAACTCGAGCAAGATGGACGCTAAGACATGAAAGGGTGTTGGTTGATCAACTCCATGAACATAATGTACCAAGATATCGAACAAACAACAGATGGAACTTCGAAGGATGGAACAAGATAGTGAAAGAATTCAATGCAAGGTTTCTTGAAACAAATTTCAGCAAAAGTCAAATTTAGGACCATGAGTCACAAATGAAGAAAGATTACAAGGTGCTAAAAGATGTTTTGCGTAAAAAAAGTGGTGTGTCATTTGATAATAAGCTTGGAATGAAGATTACTACCAATGATGTTTGGGATGAAATATTGGAGGTAAGTTAAATAGTTATGGACCTTGTAGTTAGTATGGTGTAGCAACTACTAATAAAAGTCAGAATTGAATGTTCTTAACATGATTCTTTATTTTAAATTTGATAGAATGAAAAGGCTCAAAAATTTCTGCACAAAAGTTTTCCATTGTTTGAGTCCTTAGATCAGTTTTACCAAGGTCATATCGCTAAACCATATTACTAATAGTTAATTTTGATTTAATGAAGTTTATCATAAAAATTTATATGACTAGTTGAATTGTCATTGTAGCAGATCATATTGCCGAAGGTAAACACCATTTGAGTTCTATCAAACCATCAAACACAAGGAAGGGACCTAGTAGCAATGCTGATGCACATGTTGAAAAAATGTTTGCTACAATGATAGAGGAGGGGATACCTATACAAGATGGAGCAATAATTGAGGAAAGAGATGATAGAGATGATGATGAGAACTTAATTCATGATATCGGTGAATCAATGCCAAGAAGCAATAAAGAGAGGGAGCAAGTAGCAAGGAATGCATGCTCACATTCAAAAAGGCCTTGTTGAGAATATTACATCAAGCTCTTCCATCATACCACAAGGGTCTAAAAAACCAAGAATAATATTCTAGAGAGGATGGATAGTTATCTTGAATTTAGAAAAGAATAAGCTCTCATGAACGTCAACCACAATAAACCACAATAAAGAGAAAATTTTTCAATTTCAAAGTGTATTGATGCATTACATGAAATGATTGGTGTGGCTGATGAGGAAAAAAATCTTGGCTTGCGATGTTTTCAAAGATGCTGCGAATTGAGAGATCTTTCTCTCCTTCAAACCGAAGTTGAGATTGTTGTGGTTGAAAAAAGAGTTAAGAAAACTACCCTCAAGTTAAATTGATAAGACCATTTCTTTTTTGGTGAAATGGGTCCTTGACCTTTCGTGAAATGCCTAATCTAGTAGCCCTGGCAGTATTCACAAACACTTTTCTAGTATTTTAGTGAAATGGGTTCCTAGCTCTCTTCAGCCAGTCTGTCATCTCTCTCTTCAACTAATCAGCCAATCTTGAGTTGTTTTGAAATGGGTTCATTTGTCATATTCAGAATACATACATTGCCCTAGTTTGCAGACTTTTCAGAAATCTGAATTCCAAAAAGTTATTTAGTAGGCTAGATGTTGTCTTTAGCTATTTTTTCATGCATGATGAAATTCAAATCCTGTTGGTATTATAACTTTTGTCTTTTTCTTAGCTCAAAAAATATGGGGAAAACCCTTTTCTTTGATGGTATGATCTTGAAAAACTTTGTTAAATCTCCCTATCAGCTTCTTCTAGTGACTATAAGATCCAAGAAGCATATAAGTGGTAAAATGTGTTGCATGTTGGTTTGCAAAATAATGTTATCTTACCCCTTTCTTTCTTCAAAAATGGGGTTAGTGTTATCACCATCATGTATGACCATCAACTACTGATGTTGCTTCAGTTACTATCCAATACACACACACAGGAGAAACTAGAAAGTGTCATGGAGCCAAGCATATGAAGAGAATAATATACGGATTAGTTTAGTGGTAATGAAGTTGATGCCAATCAATGTATAGTTTGAAGCAATGTTGAAATGATGGGTTTAATCAGGTTAGGGGGCATATGTAGAGAGATGGACATGATCAATATTCTACCTAATTCAACTTTGTTAACACATACTATAGTATACTACACAAAGACAATGTTATGGGAGCTATATTTAGCTTGTGGAAGGAGTTTAGGGTAGCCACGTCTTGCAAGGTTATAGAAGATACTGTATGGACATAATTAAATCAACGTCATGATCTGGAGATAAACTATTTCTTGTTTTTGACTCATTTAACATTGGCATGCACGAGATTTGTCACTTATGCCTGATGTATCATGGGATGCTTAATTTGACTCATGTAGCTCGAGGATGTTTGATTTTGCATGTTTTGTATGCTTTATATAAACATAACATGCCTAGGTACTCAGTGAATTTTTTATAATTTTTTTTCTTGTTTTGAATATTCCTTGAATTTTTATAAATTTTGCTGAATATTTTTTTCAAATTTTCATTGATTTTTTTTTCTATTTTAATTATTTTTTTTGTAATTTTGTTTCGAATTTTTCTATTTTTCGGAATTTTTTTGAATTTTCCTTGAATTTTTTTTAATTTTCGGGATTTTGCTATTTTTTGGAATTTTTTTGGATGGTCGGGATTTTTATCTTGCGCCTTCACAAACACATGCTAGGATTATTTCACTAGTAGCATTATTTTTCAAGGGGATTTTCGGATTACTAAAAATCTGGTCAGATATGATTCCTACCAATATTTTTATCTCTAGTACCCAAACAGGCACTTAGAAGTTTCTCTGAACATATCATGCTGAAGCAATGCCTAACTAGTATGCGTGTTTGTGCATTTGAGTGAACTCTAAGGCATAATGTCATGTATTTTTTATTAGATGAAGTATTTAGCATGCGAAAGACTAACAGAATATGGAAGTACTAGGAGGTAACATGAAAGCAGTACAACTAGTCTGTTCTACCAAGGAATATATGCCATTCCTATTGCAAGAGGTGAGATTCAAATAACTCGCCTCAAAGCTAACTAGACCTAAGAATTACCATTACTTATTTCTTGTAGTAGAAATAGAAAAAATAATAATAAAGAATATATATAACAGCAAGTCAGCAAGCAAGTAGACAAAATTGACTGCCTCATTTTTGTTATTGACTCATTCTACCGACTGTAATGAAAAAGTTATAAGCACAGGAGGAAGAGCTCCTACATATGCTCATTGCCAACAACAATGGCTGTAGGATGGGACCAATCCATGTCATAGACAGAGACCTACAAAAAAACAGGCTTTAACTTTCAGAACATAATTATATCTTCAACCTAAATAAAAAAACATCTTTTAATGAGAAAAGTACAATCCCAATCAACCATCAAGAGAATGAAACAAATAAAGGCAAAAAAAATTAAGAGCATGGATAGTCTATATCTTATTTAGATGTAAAACTAAAGTATGACCTCAATGTCACTTGAAACATTTTCCCACCATTCTATTCCAACTTATATATGCTACCTTACCACAAATAGATGAGAATAACTGCAAACAACGTTCTGCAATCAAATGTCAGCAAAAGATGGCTATTGATGGTTGGAAATGCACCAAGGATCCCCAAGGTTATAATATCTCAACAAGGCAAAAGAGTTCCCACAATATATGGATTAGTCTATTTGCTTTGCATAGATATGGCAGAGCAGTGTATCCAACCCCCTTCTATCCATTAGTTCCCACCATTCTATTCCAACTTATATATGCTACCTTACCCCAAATAGATGAGAATAACTGCAAACAACGTCCTCCAATCAAATGTCAGCCAAAGATGGCTATTGATGGTTGAAAATGCACCAAGGATCCCCAAGGTTATAATATTTCGACAAGGCAAAAATGTTCCCACAATACATGGATTAGTCTATTTGCTTTGCATAGATATGGCAGAGCGGTGTGTCCAACCCCCTTCCATCCATTAGTTCCCCACTTGCAATAAATGCATCATTTATTATTTAGGTGAAAACCAAAACATGTACTAAGCTACTGAGAATGTTTTGCACCTCACCCCCTCTCTACCTGTAAAAGCAGCTTTTTCACTGATGAGAAACAAATATCAATGCATCTCACTTACACAGGGAAATAGGAATTCCACCTAGACCTAGTTTATGTATATTTTAAATATGGTAAATAATAATGTTGCAAGAAAACTGAATAAATAATGTGCAGTGGAAGAGAGTACAGAATCAGTCCCCAAACATGTAGTTGCAATGCGATAACCACGCTTTCTCAAAGCATGGAAACATTCTGCAGGGGAGTTCCATAGCTCAATATCAAGCCATTTCTCAGCACCCATGCTCACGTGCCTGTTATCTCTATACCTGTAAAAGTGAAAATCATTTGTTAATGAAATGCCTATTTCTTGAATGATGTTATGCTCTTGATGTGAACCTATGAAGTTTCATTCAGACATCAAACTCATGCAATCCATAAGAACTTCTGGAGACATGTCCTTTAAAATCTTATCGGAGTTAACACAGTGAACATAAAAATCCCAAGAAAACCACACACACACACACACACACACACAAAGCACTGCTTTCCAGCCAGTTTCTCCACTCCTCATCCTTTTCAACAGATAATTGAAGGCATGCCAATACAATGGCTAATTCAGTCAATTTTAGAACGCAAGAACATTCTATTTATATTGGTTTCTTATCACAATTCTAAATTGCAGAGAATTCTATACAAACAAAAATCATGAGACTATTGGCAGACAGTAAAACTGATCAATTCGTTCTAGTCAGTATATACAAAACTCATGCAGTTCGGCAGATAATTCAACCAAGAAAGCAAAAAAAAAAAAAAAAAAAAAAAGACCAACCCAATACAAAGTGTTCGGAAGATCACATAGGTGGTAAAGAATTTAAGAGCACATATATGAATACTATTAAGAAGGTTTTGCGGGGCAGCATTTCCATGTACCATCGTGAAATGGCACAATCATATATGATGTTCAGCAATGAAAGACTTGTCATGCCAAACAACTCTTGGGTAGACTCATCTGATGAAGCAATCAATGAAGCAGACATGAACCTCAATACATCACTCAGGATATCATGAAGATGGGCACAAACAAAGCATATCTATTCTCCCAAGAACAATTGCCCAAACCTGACAGTTTGATGCTGAGTTGAAATTGGTGGAAATGCCATCGTCTCTTGCTGTTTTTTTCCCCAGCAGCAAGGGGCGGGGTTTCTTTTAGTAGGTAGTGTGTTTTGAACTGTTTGGATTGCATGAAGGTGCACTTGGCCAGTCCTTTCTCTTAGCCCATCCAATCATCCAAATAAGCTCTAAGTCTAATGATGATAATTATTAGCCATTCACACAGTTCGTGCAAGCATTTCAACATCTAATTGGTAACTCACTAAAAGAGCATCTGCAATAATTGCACTCAATAAATAGATGATTAGATTAAAACTTAATCATATTATGAAATACCACCATAAGTTTTTCTAATTCCAATACTAACACAACTCACTTGGTGTTTAAGTGGGGTACGAAAACATCTCTTCTCTTCTCTCTTTGCTAGCTCAGAAAAAATAATGCAACCACCGCAGCTTATTGAAGCACTGGTGCTTCCCCCTCCTCTTTTATCTCTTCTAGTTGGCATTGATAGAGTTGCTCTAACTCTACCAATTAACTGACACAAACAAACAGCAAATAAAAAAAATCTCATTTCACCTCTGCACCTTTTGCTGCTATCGCAGGAGATGACGTGCACGGACTGCACGCCGAGCGCGTCGGCCGAGCGGAACGCCGCCGAGACATTGCCGAAGTCGGACAGCCCCTCCACCACCAGGCAAACAGCGTAGCTCCGGTTCGCGACGGCGCCGCGGATCCGTTCGCGCCGCGCGTCCATTAGGTGCGGCTCCAGCACCTCCAGCACCTCCCGGCTCGACAGCTCCACGCCCCCGGCCGCGCTGAACGCGTCCAGGTACGGGAACCACCTCCCCGGCGCCGCGTCACCGTCGGCTCGGCGCTGCATCTTCATGAAGCGCTCGATCCGGCTCCGTCCAGTTGCGGGGGGCTTCTCGAGGAGGAGCTGCTCGACGGTGTCGACGCCGTCCTCGGCGTCCGCGTCTGCGGCGGCGGCGGCGGTGGTGGAGAGGGGAGAGGCGTGGGGGCGAAACGCCAAGTCGAGGCGGAGAGAAAGAAGTGGTACGGGCTTGGGCCGCGGGAAGGCGGAGCCGAAGGCGAGGGAGGAGAAGCATAGGGCTCTCGAAGCCATTGCCGATTCAGTGTACTGCGTTCAGGGTTTGTGGGGTTTCTCAGAAGGGAAGCGATAGGAGTTGGTTGGCTGTGAGAATGACTGGAGCGCCCCACTGTCGGAAAGGGTATATGGGCCCTCCTACAGTAGTACGTAACACGTCAGCATCTCTTGGTTTCGGTATTTAGCGGGCGTTACTAAGCCCAGCCCATATCGTAAGGCCCAATTCAATCAATTTTTTATTTTTCATATAATTCTCACTCAATAATAAGCCCAATTTAGTCAAATGAGCCTATTAAGTTATCAAGTTATTGCACGTTCGTTCTTATTGATCAACCTGTCAAGGCTTTTTTTTTTGAATTCTGAGCTTGATAAATTGAAGTTGACACTCATTCAAAAATCTCTGAGCAATCCACAACAATATAAATTGAACTTGTGATCTCTTCCATAACCACTAGTGGTATCAATCACTTATACTTTTAGGCTGAGTTCAATACAAAAACGCTTCGCGAGACGTTTCAATAGAATATTCTTCAGCATATTCAGTGTCACGTGTGCAAAACACTACCCGAAATACTCCCTTACTCCAATGCAAAGGCACTTCGCGAGGTGTTTTGTGTGGGCCCGTGTATATAATATTCATTAAAAATTAAAAAATCGCTAAAATAAAATTCGGGTAATTCGCAACAAAATAAAAGATAGAAGCACGTGTTTCTACGGACGCATAGGAACTGACTGTACTGAAATCGGAGTCTCCGAGGGCCCGGAATATCAAAACCTAACAGTCTAAAATTCAACTATAAAAACTCTGAAATCCGAGCACTCATTTACAAAATATTCAAGACTCATAAATCTAAACCCTAGTTCAGAAAGAATCTTTTTGTGATTTCCAAAACTCTGAGAGTCTTTTTATAATTATGCCATTTCTCTCAAAATCTAGCCGCCGCCGGCCTCTGTTGCAATTTCTTCTTCTTCCTCTCCCCCAAAAACCCGAATCACCTCCGTCGCGTGTGTCGCCACTCCATCGCATCCGCACACCCATCTTTGCCGAATCAGCCGCACCACCGCATCGTCCGCTGGATCTGTGCACCTACGCCGCCGCCACGTACGGTCGAAAAGTGGGGCCCACAAAACGCGTGCTCGGGCGTCACGAACACTCCAATGCAGCTGCTTCAACCACCTGGGCGTCGGTGGGGCCCGCTTGTCGGAGCTTCAACGGCGTAGCCTCGCGAGGCGTCTTCTCTCTCCTTACACGAATTGTTTAATATTTTTTTAACGCAGGGCCCACCTGACAAACCGCGGTGGCGTCGGTGTTAGACTGAGTCTTACATGACAGGTGGGCTTAAGAGTTGGGAGGTCAGAATTATGAGGTATATTGAGTTTGGAAATTTGTCTTTTAAATTTATTACCTAGTTTGGTATAATATGGGATTGTAAGGTGTAAATGAGGAGTAGAATTTTTATTGAACCAAAGTATTTTAGATTTGTAAGGTGGGATTGAATTTGGATGGAGTATGATGATATTTTTCTCTACTGTGCTAGGTTTATTTGGGAAAATTTTAGTTTTAATTTAAAATTGTCAGAAATTTAAGTCTTCTCAAATAAAATATTATAGGAGGGGTTTCTCAGAGAATTTTAAACTCATTTTGAAACAAAAAACTTAAAACCTTCTCTCTTAACTTTTATAAATCACTTCTGATAGAAGCTAAACCCTCTCAAATAGGACCTCTCAATTCAAACTCTAAACCTACTCTTTCCTTGTTAATAAATTGGTGGGATTTGAGGCTATCATGATGATTCTTCTTTTATATCCATGTGCACAAACCAAACATTGGATTAAATAATTACGGATCTTATCTCTCATTTCCTACAACTCAAACACCCCTGATAACCATAGTAGTATTCTTTTCTAATAGACCTAAAAAGGTTTTTGTGAGAATCACAATAAAAAAATCATCTGATAATAATCTATGATCTATATCACACTCTAATAACTCTCCAGCGAGTATCACCTAGCAAAGAATTGCAAACCGGTTCCTTCTAAGCAACAAACGCTTACTGGCCTAGCTAGAAACCGTTGTTGCGCGGCTTGCGCCCATGCAACATGAAATCTGGCACGCAAAAACATACAGGAAGCATCACGTACGCATGCCCTCAACAAAGACACGTCTGGGGACCTCGTCAAACGTATCTTGTAAGCTAGATTACATTCTTATTTACTCTTGACCGCTACATTGTCACGTAATGCCCAATAATACGTGATTCTATCATGCATGAACTGGGAACTTTAACAGGTGTATGAACTAATTAAGAATCGACACCAATCAAACTCCAAGTCTTTGCTGTCCCTTGGCTTCTTTTAACACCAAAACATGCATCAACGCATGTGCCGGTGATTGCTACAAATTGGAAGGGAAAAGGAGACTGTAACCAATCACTTCCAAAAATCTAATGGAACCTTCTTTCCAAAAAAAAAAATCCAATCCAATAATGCATATGTATAATATAGTGGATAAGAACTTTTCCATAAAGTAGGAGGTTGCGCCTTCTATATTCTACACTATCTTATCAATATGAGGAAGACTAATATCATCTGTTCAATCATCGAAAGTTAATTACTAGTATATGAGGAGATTACAATCACTTCCTAAATTTAGGTGAAAATTTGTTTTGAGGAAAATATGAGAATACAAATTTGTAATATAAGACATCTAATTAACACTGAAAATAATTATTATCTATTTGGCCATAAAAAAATTAATATTGTAAACATCTCATATCTCATGAGAAGCTAACTAGCAAGACTAGTATCCCGTGGAAACCTATCTTTACTAATGTTATATAAAATTACTGAATATCATCTAAACACAACCTACTCGTATGGCTCAAACTATAAGTTTGCATTCTCGTTTGATTCTCACCTGATACATCCAGACATATAGGTGTATGTATGGTGAGAGATGTATCTATGTTTGCTCACCATTGTTCATTGCATTATTATCTGTGCAGGCTTGCCATGCGCTGTACTTGCAACCAAACATCATTCCCCCTCTATTTTCCCGGATCTAGACGATGATTACATGATTGTTGATGCAGATACGACATGAATAAATTTATACAAGATATAAGACTTTGTGCCAAGACATAAACTACAAAATTAGCAAGAAAAGTTTGCATGCACGTGCTATTAGTACAAGTTTTGATCAACTTTTTGTTTGGGTTTGAAGAGAGGAATATTACACGCTGTTCATCTGGACCTTTAGCCTAATTTCTGTATTAACTATTAAGGCTTCACCTCTATATACACACATGCAGAGTTAGAATCTAAAGATAGGTCATGAATTTAATTGTTGATCTCTCTATTTTGATGTATGTGTTTAGTTAAAGTACAATAATGCAGGAGTGAAATGTGTTATCAATATAAAAAAAAAGTATGTTAATTAATTTCTCGTTTCGTGGCAAGTCAAAGCACGGGGTTGAACCACGCAAATTGTTTGGGTAAATACCTTGTACTATGCGATTTCTGCTCGACATTTTCCAAGTAATTTCCTGGTTTTTGATGGTGATTGAGCATAGCACGTGCATGTAAACTTGGAAGGACGTACATTGAGAATTTCAGCGGCTGGTCAAATTAAAATTCGTAAAATTAGAGCCCGTGAAAATTTGGAAAACATGCTTCATGGATCGTACTACTACTACTGGAAGGATTGGAATTGATTTGTGGGAACGAAGACAATAGTGTACTTAGCTGCATAAATTCTTTCATACTCGTCTATTTTTTCTTTTATATATATATATATATATATATACAAGATATCTTGGGGATAAAATTTTACAGAGTTTTGTAAAATGTCTCCAAAGGAAAAAAAAATTACCAATGATTTCTAAATGTCCGATTTGGTTTTTAAAGACGAATTAAAAAAACACATCTACAAAAGTGCCTCTACATAAGTTTTTTTGGTAGTGTATTAGTGTCTACATCAAGTATTATGATCAACATGTCCGTGATATATGAATTTTCATAATCTGTAGGAGCAAGTATTATGATCCATACTCAATAGAGATAGAAAGATAGATGGGTAAACATAAAAGGGAAAAAACATTAAGTTGGTCCCCAACTTTGGGTGCACGTCGCTTTTAGGATTCAAAATTTTTGAAAGCCTCATTTTAGTCCCTCAAATTTTAATTTGGGTTTCGTTTTGATCATCTTTCTTAAAAATAGTAATTTTGTAATTTTTATCACTGATGCATGGATTGGACCCACTAACTAATGACACCGAGGACTTTTTTGGACAAGTGTTCAAAGTTAAGAGAGAAAAATCGAACATTCCAAAACTTTAAGTCGTTTTAGACCTAAACCCCAAAATTAGAAGTCAAAACTAGAACTTTTCCCAACATAAGAAGATCAAATATTGCGGGCAAAGAAAATTGTTGCGGCAGCAAGAGAATTAATATTTCTATTTGTAACTTGCATGGAAGTATAGAATTCAAATACTTCCAATAACGTAAGCTCATATTTTTTGGCACTAGTCACTACTGAATCACCAAAAGCATATATAACGTCATGAATTAATAACGAACCGCTCACTTTATGTAATCCTACTTTCCTATCGAACAAGTTTCACATTACAAAAGGAGCTCAATAAATAAATGTGTCAGTGCATCTGAAAAGTGAGTTCAGAAGGGAAAAAAACAAAACAATACCTTTGCACTGTAAATTAATCTTTTAAAAAACTTTTTGAGTTTGGAAGAATCAATATATAATCTTAGTCATCAATTATGAAAAAGTGGGTCTCAAATATGGATCGGTCTCCTCTATTTTAGAGAATAAACGATATAAAATGTTTCTCCTAAAATCTCAATTAGTCAATATAATTTATATGGTCTAGATTTATATAATATAGAAGAGAAATTTTAGTGATTAATTATTTTATGGGAAATTTGAAATTTGTTACCTATCTATATTTAGATTTTATTAGAAGCCAAAACAAAATTAAAGAAAGACACTTGGCTTGTTCTCTGAGATATAAAATATAAATCCCTTAGCCCTCGTTTTTGACTACTAATTAATATAGTTGATTGGGACATCCAAAGTGCAGAACACATGTTGTGTGTGTGTGTTTTACAGTGGAGCCCACGAACATCTAAGAATCTCACAAATAATCCTCTTCCGTTTATACTTTATACTACTTGTCCATCTTTGAAAATTGTGAGCTACATGCAGGGTTTGCAATCCCGTCGTTAACCGATCCATTGCCATGGATCCCAGAATTTCCTGATTAGAATGGGAGCTACAGTATTAGCCAGTATTATAATGTCTAGGGATATCTTACGAATAATCTTTTAAAATAACAAATTTAATTTCTAATTCAAAAAATTTGCAAAAAATTATCTATTTTCCGTATGTTAGGAGACTAGAGACATGATGCGGCGTGGCCATGCCCTTCCACGGCAAATGCCGCACATCTCTATCCTCTATTGTATAAGAAATAGATTATTTTATAAATTTTTTGGATTAGAGGTTAAATTTGTAGTTATTTTGTTTTTTAAAGGGGTTATTTATATAAAATATTCGATGTCCAAGTGCCATTTTGAAGAACATAAAAAATAATGACCGTTAATTGTATACATAAAACGAAGAAAAAAGTTGGGTCAAAAAATATCAGAAATTGGTTGGTTTATTATTAAGTGAAGGAGTTAAGGTTATCATTGAAAACCCAACTATATGGCTCAATAGACTGAATATTATCTAGCATACTCAACTCGACCTACTCAATCAGATTTAGTTTAGTCTAAACTACTGAGACAAGCTGTCAAAAAAACTGAGGTCTATTTAAGTCGAATAGGTTTTGTTTAAATTTGACTCTATGAGCAATCAGGATGAATCATCTCAGATCAAATTGAACCGATATATTTTACACTAAAACATGCAACTGGATCATAATCTGGTTGGACCAGATCAGTCCCAACACAGTTTAACTGTCAAACCTCAATTTTCAAGCCCTTGTCCATCATATAAGCAACAAGCTGAATCTATACTACACCGATTTTGTATAGGTTCAGTTTAATATAAGATTAACACCCAACCGAAATCTCTCTATACTTATTCTATTCAAATGTGATAAACCCAACGTTGACTTGGCATACTTATGAGACTGGATTGGACTCGAGCCCGGCATTACTCGTACGAAAACAGTACTATTCCTCTGAAAAGATTAATCTTGGAAGTTTTTGCCCGTGCTTCCTCACTCTTATCTGTACTGCACCAACAGAGACACCAGTGAGAAATATAATAGATAACCTTGGGACACATATTAAAAGAGGGACATTAATTCTCCGCCGTCCAATTTTGTCGGATCACGCCCACTGGCCACAGCGAAGCCTCTTTTAATCTTCTTCTCATTACATCTAGAAGATTTAGTAGTCAACACTAGAAAAAATTTGTCTGCGCACGTCTCACACACACACACACAGAGACGTACATATATACCGTTCTTCCCTTGCTTAAATTTCCAAAGCTACACCAAAACAAGGGAGCTTTTGTCAATAATGGCGGCTCCCTTCCTTCTCCAGACACACAATACAAAACCGAACAAGCAAGAAAAAGAAATAGAGAAACACTGTATAAAAGTTATGAAATTATGATCATATAACTAATAAGATAAAGTCAAATCTATATATCAGTAAGATATTTAATGTCAAATAATATCTAAATTATTTTAGTGACATAAAAAAATTTGACTCTAGAAAATATCATTTCATGAATAGTATCCGTTTTTTCTTTTTATCAACAATCGAAGATTTGACCGTCAATCTTATGAAAAAAATCAACAAAGAGTGTCGGAACGATGAGAGAGGACACAAAGAATTTTTCATACAGATTTAGATTCTCAAAAATGAGTAATAATCCTACGTACTGTGTGATTGTATTCAATCTCCTTGCTTTTGTCATCTATGTTGTTTGTGTCTATTTGCTGTCTTACATATACAAAAAATGCAATATTTATATACATGAAAACTGTTTAACTTGAGTTAGTTATTACCGACTATCTCCACTACTCACAGTTGTCCCGACAGTTCTTGAAGATCGTGTTTCAAACTGTTTGATACAAAATGATGTGACTTGACCAAATGAGCCTTCGACCAGTTTTGTGGCTTTCTGGTCGAGGTCAAAGGGTCTTACACTAATTGGTTATGACTAGTTGGTCATGGTCGCTCGCAGAGTATTTGTGAATATTTGTTCGATCATATCCTGCTCGATGAGACTTGATCAGAATAGATTATAATCTTTTTATGATTTGATTACTTCAAGATGATTAACCGTCGTCATTTTTTTTAGAAGTCCGTTATTCAGTAAGAAACCAGATACTTGGGATTTCTATATTTGACTTTTAAACATGTATAGTTATTAATAGGTGAGTACGATTGCTCCAAGACTTGCTGCTCTGTTTGCAAGTACAAGTATTTCTGAGATGTAGGATGAGACTGTAACCTTAATACCTTATTTATGCATTCAAGATCATTTAGTGTGAAGGATAGACATGCATAGGAATGGACGAATCGCACTATTAATCGGAAGGGTACGCGACATCCAATGACACACAAAAAAAAAATTGAAATGCATATAGTCAAACTATTTTAATTTTGGTTAACAATATTTTGATAAATATTTATATTGATCGTATAAAAAATGATATGAATAAATTTGTCTCGAAAATATTTTTATAATATTATAATTTTATTAAATTTTATAAATATATTACAGTGTATATTGATGATCAAAATTAAATTTTAGAAGTTATGCAAATATTTAAAACGTCACTTTTTTATGACTGAAAATAGTAACAGAGAGAGCATTATAAGTTGAGAGTAACTAGAGGACATTCCCAAATAATTTGATTGGATCCAACGACTCCCACAATCCTCATCTCTAATACAATAATTAGGGTTTTCCATTCTAACCACACTTGCCACCATCCTCAAGAGTTGGGCCCCTCCCCACCGCAATCTCACCTCTTTGTCCTCCACTTGCCCCCACTGGCAATTATCACTGTGATCAACACCACTATTGGCATCTTGCCAGTTTGTCGCTCAACCATTTTCATCTCCACTTTGTTGGTACGCTCCTCTCCTCTTCTCTTGCCCCTACCATGGGCCAATTGCCTCCACCTGTGACTGACGGCACCATAGCCACCTTGATACCCACTGTCAGTTATCCTATTTCTCGGGATCTAAAGTTGAAGAATGATGAATCATTGAGAGGATCTTGATGTGAAGCCATTGCCTCGTCATAGTTGCCACATCACCATCATCGTCATGCACTACCACCAGTGACTTTCTATCGCGTTAGAATCAGGAAACAATGGTATATTGTCCTCTAACATTCCTGACGAGGATTGATACCCGAGACCGTTCAAATAAATATACGACTAGTTCAGGATAGATTCGAACCAGATACGCGCCTGGCGGTGCGAGCTCAAGTCATTCTGAGGAGCACAAGCCCGAGGTCGCAGGCTTTACGCGATCAGACCGCAACTAGTGCGCGGTCAGGGGTTCGTATGCTATACGCGGACAAAAGATTGTAGATGTTGCGTAGTCAGCCAACATCGCGCGGTCAGAGCACTTTCAACCAGGGAACGTGGGATTAATCTGCCCTCATGAACAGGGATATCCCGACTACCCCGAAGATTCTTCCACGTGGGAGAACAACCATCAGGAGGTTAATACGTGCGGTTATCCACGAATAACACGTGTTAAAATTGCGTGGGAGTTAAGAGCGGTTGTCGAAACCGCATCCAAGAAATTGTTTGATGCCGTTACGACTTGACGCCCTTTCGGCCAGTATAAAGGGGCAGCCCGATGCATCAAACACGGAGGGGATCGAAGGATCGAGAGATCGAAACACCAAGACATCCAGTGATCGATTGATCGAACCTGACCAAACAAAAACAACCCGAAGACAGTAGTCTAAATTAGATAGCTTTCACAAAGCCCTTCAGGCTTTGTCCTGTACAAACACATAGGGAAAATCTTCGCCTGTGAAGATCTTTTCCACAACTCTGTAACCCTTTTACTATACATAGTGAAATCCCAACAGGACGTATAGCTATTACTCCCACCATCGAGGGCCCGAACCTGTATAAACCTCTCTATGCTCTAGTTCTCCATAATTCAACATACCTTCCTGGAGGGACACCCTGAAAGGTCTCACAACCTATAAATTTTGCATAAGTTCGGCTAAGGACCCCGAGTCCGAATCGTCGACAGTTGGCGCCCACCGTGGGCTCTTTCTCAAGGCGTCCTAATTTTCATCCGGAGATTCGCTGAACTATGGCTGGGGCATATGATTCCGAGAACGATTTCGATCTCGAGAATTATGCTCACATTCCGATGCCTTCTCCTAGCGATCCTGTTCCGATGGAGGAAATTGGAGGCGAAAATCTCCCAGAGGTCGAATCGACTCTCCAGGTCATGTCCATCGATCAGGGGGCGACTAGCGCAAGGTCAGAACCTACGGAGGTTCTTAATGCGTTAGAGGGTGAGTCCGGTCCATCATACGACCCCGCTGAGGGGAAGGATGATGTCGACCAGGAATCAGCCTGGGGAGGTTCGACCCTGATAACCTCCATCGTCTTTTTGATTTCGAGTCTTACTTGAAACAAACTGAGATATTTTCTCCCTCGGTGACCTCTCTCCCTAGACAGTTTGCTGCTTTATCGGAGGAAACTCCTGACCAGCGGGCTGCTAAGGAAGAACAGGAACGCAAATAGAAGGAGGATCAAGATCTCGAGCAACAGGACAACGAACTACGCAGAACTGCCCTAGAGGCTCTTCAAGATGGGCAGGCTCGTTACGATGCTGCTCCGAGTTCTTCCCGACGATCACGTGGTCGCAGACGCGACCAGACCCCTTCTTTGCCTCCGGAGCGTTTCCCGGTGGACGAAGAAACTGTAACACCTGGTGCCCCTAGGAGAAGTACACATGGTAGACTCCGATCTATCGCGGAGGTCATGCGTAATTTTCCTCCTACTGTCAAGGATGCGTAGAAACCGGCCTTCACCAGAATCCTGGCGGAGAGGTTGGATGAGGTCGCATCTGAAGCGACTCCCACGGCCTCTTCCCGGTCAGTAACACGTTCCCACAATCGAGAGCGTTTTCACTCTGGTTCTGGTCGATGAAGTTACCCGCCGCCTGTACCATCCCGCCAGGACAAGTCTAGGCGGTGTAGCCTCTAGGCCCCTAAAGAGTATTTTGGTAATTCATGACAATTACAAATGTTGAACTAACGATATCTGTTAAGTTGTGTCAAGATCAAACTCAAAAAACAGGTTAATGAAAGGCAAAGAAAGAGCCACATGATGAAAAAAGGACATTGAGCAAAGAGGCAAAGGTATGGAATAGGATCTTTTTCATTTTACTGGTCAAAGGTGATTAGAGAAGAATTTTGACCAGATTTTAAGATAGATGCCGTACTATTAAGAGGAGCATGTGGTGTATCACGATATAGTTCATCTATGTGCCACAAGTCATAAAATCAACTTGCATTGCATACTACAAGGTCATATACTTTGAAAATGCTTGTTTCAATTCAATTCAGCCAAAATCTGTCTCAGTCCGTCTGACCGATTATTGGCCAGTCTGACCGAATAGACGGTTGACCGAATGTTGTTTTGGACTGACCGACGTTATGTCAAAGTGTGTTTTATTTCTTAAAGAGGTCGGTCTGTCCATAGTATAACCCTAGGTCAGACTCCTGGAGCTTCTTAACCTATCTTTCTGAAACTTGTTGTGTCAAGACGGTCTGACCGTTTGTTGGACCGGTCTGACCGCTAAAACGTTCTGACTGAGTTTTTGCACTACGGTCTGACCGTGTGGCCGGTCTGTCCGTAATTTTTGGCCGGACCGTATAACGTGTCCAGAAACTATGTCGTCTCTGGACGGTTTCACGGTCTGACCGCCATTGGCTCCGGTCTGACCGTGAGTGTGCCTGACAAGGACAGGTGAGCATTAATTGCGCCTGTTTAATGCCGTTGCAATTGCGGCGGTCTGATCGGGTTTATACCTGCGGTCTGACAGCCAAGTGATCTTTTTCTCCCAACGGTTGGTAACGGCTATATTTATTGTGGGGGGTATAAATACTCCCATGCACGGTCCTGTTCATAACTTTTGGCTTATTTGTGAACATTGTCATCATCCTTGAAAGCAAAACAAGTTTCATACACTCTAGTGTTTTAATTCTTGAATTTGAGAGAGTGTGCATTCGAGATCTTCTAGTGCATTGCATTTAGATCACTAAATCAACTTTGGGGCACTAGAAGAGCGATAAGTGATCATCATCGGCTTGTTACTCTTGGAGTTTGCCGACTCCTAGACGGCTAGGAGGAAGGTTTTGGAGAGCTCTTCAAGAAAGATTGTGAAGAAGCCTCAAAACATCTTGTGAAAGGGTTGAGCACGCCTTTCCGGAGTGGTAAAGTGCATCATTAGTGAAATCGAGGTTTGGATAACTCATCACACTAATCCGGCTTGAGATCTAGGTCACTTTTTGAGAGAAGGTTGACTAGATAGAGGAGTGGTTAGAGATTTGAGTTTGCCTCAACGTGGATTAGGGGTGATCGGCAAATCACCGAGACCACGGGATATATTCTTGTGTTAATTTGATTATTGTTCATCTTGTTTTAGCTATTTGCTCTCATTTGTTGTAAATTGTTTGATTAGGTGTTAAATTGTCAAAATCGCCTATTCACCCCCCCTCTAGTCGATATCCTAGATCTCTTTCAATTGGTATGAGAGAAAGGACTCCATATTTAGAGGATTTAACCATCCTGGAGTAGGATAACAATGGCTAGTGAGGGTTGGATTAACATTGGCAAACCACCACTCTTTGATGGATCAAACTACACCTATTGGAAAATTAGGATGATGGTCTATCTTAAAGCCATGGGTGGAAAAATTTGAAAAGTGGTGGATGAGGGCTTCACAATTTTAGATGATGATGACATGACTAACCTAGATAGAGAAAATGTCTTAGCTAATGCTCAAGCCATGAATGTTCTTTATAGTGCTCTAAATCTAGGTGAATTTAATAGAATTTGTAAACTTGAAACGGCTCATGATATTTGGAGAAATCTTATGGATATTCATGAAGGAACCTCGATGGTCAAAGATGCTAAATTATTTATCCACAAGGGCCAATTTGAAAAGTTTGCTATGTTGCCCAATGAAGATGTCTCGGAGATGTTCAACCGATTAAATAACATAGTAAATGAGCTAAAAGGGCTTGGAATGGATGTCACAAATGTGGAATTTTGTCATAAATTTCTTAGAGCTTTACCTTCGAAATATGATACAATTGTGACCTTACTTGTGTGATCAAATTTGAAGAGTGTGACTCCTTTGGAGGTCTTGAGTGAGATTCTCACTCATGACATATTTAAGAAATCCCAAGAAGAGGTGAAAGATAAGGCTTCCGACACCAAGAAGTGTTACATCTAGGTCTTCATGCCTAACCCTAATTTTGATGATTAATGAAAACAGAGTGTTTAGGACTAACTGTGCTTTTTGAGATTGATTAATACAGGGCTCCGTTGGGAACATTGTTGAGATGAACAAAACGAACCCAATGCTAAAGGAGTAAAAGCACAAGTCGCAAAAATGAAGACAAGACGCAAGCCGAAAAAGCAAAGGACCTAAGGTAATCCGTTTTTATCTTTTCCGATCTCGAAGTTCGGAGATAGATCGGTTAAGGACTTTGTTTCTTAATTAGATTTTTAACCGTACTATAAAGATGGGTGGTGAAAGTCCTCTTTTTATCTCCAACATAAACCGAGAAACTTAGGTCATTGCATTGCATCTTTTTGGTTGGATTTGATTTGAACTTAATTTGAGTTATCTGGATTTTCAGTTCAGTTTTTGACAACAGAAGAGTTTTTCGATTTTCTAAAAAGATCTAGGTAGATCTGGTTTTTGCTTCTGTTTACAAAAATGTAGTCCTTGAAATTATCTTTCAAACGAGCTATTAAACACCTCTTTTGGATTTCTGATTTTAAAGTTATATATGTTTTTGTTCAGGCTGACTGTTCGTTTGCTGAACTGACTGTCAGTTTGAATGTCAGTTTGATTAAACTGACAATTGTCCAGAGAAGGTGTATTTTGTGCTCAAAATTTTTGTACTAAACTGACTGTCAGTTGGGGATTCGACCACAGTGTTTTTAACTGAGTTTCTATTTGATTTTGGTTGAGTTTGTGGTCGAACTGACTGTCAGTTTGTATAACTGACTGTCAGTTGTGGGTTTCAAGTTTCCTTAAACGACCACGAACGGCTAACAAATTTTCATCCGTAAATTTTGTCGGCCGTTGTGCACTAAACTGACTGTCAGTTAGGCAAACTGACTGTCAGTTTGAGTTGCTGATTTTCTGCCCTAGCTCCAACGGTTCATTTGATTCTTGAGGCTATAAATAGGGGCTTTGGGCATAAATTTTATACAACAAGCAGTAGCATTTTCTTATACATTCTTGAGTTTTAGTTTTCTACTTAAAATCTTGATCTTTTGATCAAGTTGAGTGTTTTCGATCTACCGAGAGTTTCAGTTCTTTTGTATTTGCATTCACTTAGCTTCTCGGTGCGTGTTTAGAGGTTTAGAGAAGACTTCGCTGCCTGTTACTCTTGGTGAGTGCCCTCACCTAGACGGTTCGGAGGCGTGACCGTTGACCTCTCCAGATTGGAGATTGTCGGAGAGACTCGGCAAGTTTGTAGAAGGCATTGGTGCTCGCCTTTCCGGAGTGGACAAGGAGCAACCGTTAGTAGATAATACTCTTCATGAGTATTGAGGCAAAGCTCAAGTGACTTGAGTGCTTCAACGAGGACTAGTGGAGACTGGGCGAGTCTCCGATACCTCGGTAAAAATTACTGTGTTCGTTCTCTTCTCCCCTTGATTATATTATTTGTTCTTGATTTGCATTTATTTGCTTTAAGCTTTAAGTTTTTAAAAGTCTCCTATTCACCCCCCTCTAGTCGGCATCCTTGATCCAACAAGAAGAAGAACATAGCACTCAAAGTGCAAGCCTCCAAAAGTGAAGACAATGAAGAAGAAAGCGATGAGAGAGACACTGATGAGGAAATGGCTCTCTTCGTGAGAAGGTTCAAACGGTTCATGAAGCAGAGATATCAAGGAAAGTCCTTCAAGAAAGGACAATCATCCAAGAGGAACCCATTTGAAGAAAGAAGATGCTTTGATTGCGGTGAAAAGGGCCATATCTCCGCACAATGCAAAAACAAGGAAGAAGAAAAATCGGTGAAAAAGAAGAAGTACGAAAAGGAGGGAGAAAGCAAGAAGAAGGTTTTCAAGAAATACTACAAAAAAAAGAAGGACGGACAAGTTTGCTTCATTGAATGGGATTCGGATGCTTCAAATTCCGATTCCGAAGATGAAGATGAAGCATCACCTAAAGGACTCGCCGAAGTAGCAATCAAGGAAGTTTCATCTCTATTCTCCACTCCTCATTGCCTCATGGCTAAAGGAGAATCTAAGGTATCATGTGACGAAGATGAATATACTTATGATGACCTAGTTGAGATGATCACCGGTTTTGATGACTATATGAGTAAAGAAAAGGAAAAATTCAAAGAATTGAAGAAGAGATACAAAACTCTTCAAAATTCCTATGAGGAGCTAAAAAATCTCATGAGAGTCTCAATGAAACTCATGAGATGCTTAAGGAAGCTCATGACTCACTAATTACTCATAAAGCCAACAAAACGAGTAATGATATAGGCATCACTTGCAATATTTTAAATGACTTGCCTATGATATCCACATCTAGCATATCTACATCTTGTGAAGATTTAATTGAATTACCTTCTAGACCTAAAGTTGATGAACATGTACTTAGTCTTGAGAACAATGAAATTAAGGACAAAATTGAAAAACTAATAAATGATCTAGCTAAATGCTATGTAGGAGAATCAAAATTAAGACATCTACTAGATAGTCAAAGATTCTCTTTAAGAAAAGAAGGACTAGGCTACATTCTTAAAAAGGGGAAACATGCATTTGCTCCATCTAAAACCATATTTGTAAAAGAAAAGGGATATTGCAACAAATGCAAAAGTTTAGGTCATATTGAGAAAAATCGCCATGCTAGCAAAAGTAACTCATCTCTTATATACAACTCTTGCTATGTTTTAAAGAAAATGAACAATGGCGATGTTAAAGCCAAATTTGTTAAAACCCCAATAATTGGTGCAAAAAGAAAGCCATTTGGGTCCCAAAATCCTTGATAACTAACCTCCAAGGACCCAAAAAGATTTGGGTATCTAAAAAGACCTAACTTTGTTTTGTAGGTAAATTATAAGGCCGGAGGACAACATTGGGTGCTCAATAGTGGATGCACTCAACATATGACCAGTAATCACAATATGTTCTCCTCTCTAAAGAACGAAGGTGCGGAATATGACAAGATCACATTTGGAGATAATAGCAAAGGAAAGGTAAAAGGTCTAAGTAAAATTGCCATCTCAAACGACCTCTCCATCTCTAATGTATTGCTTGTCGAATCTCTTAACTTCAATCTCTTATCCGTAGCTCAACTTTGTGATCTTGGTTTTATATGTGCGTTTAATCCAAAAGAAGTGATTATCACTAGTATTGATGATAATATGTTGATTTTCAAAGGTTTTAGATATGGCAACCTCTATTTAGTTGATTTCAATTCAAATGATGCAAATTTTGGTACATGCTTGTTCACTAAATCATCTAAAAGTTGGCTATGGCATAGAAGGCTTGGACATGTTAGGATGAAACAACTAAATAGATTAGTTAAACATGATTTAGTTGTTGGTTTAAAAGATATGAAGTTTGAAAAAGATAAATTATGTAGTGCTTGCTAAGCCGGAAAACAAGTTGCAAACTCACATCCAACTAAAAGCACAATGTCAACTTCTAGTCCACTTGGATTATTGCATATGGATTTATTCGGGCCAACTACTTTCGTGAGCATTGGTGGCAATAGTTATTGTCTTGTCATGGTAGATGATTTTTTGAGATATATATGGATATTCTTTTTACATGACAAGTCAATTATATTTAACACTTTCAAAAGTTTTGCTCAAAGGGCCGAAAATGAATTTAGTTTCAAGATCAAGAAAATGAGAAGTGACAACGGCTCTGAATTCAAGAATACTAAGGTTGAAAACTGGTGTGATGATAAGGGCATCAAACATGAGTTTTCGGCCAAGTATACACCGGAGCAAAATGGAGTAGTTGAATGAAAGAACCGGACATTGATAGACATGGCAAGATCCATGCTTTCGAAGTACAATGTTTCGGACACCTTTTGGGCCGAAGCAATCAACACCGCATGGCATGCATCAAATCGTCCTTATTGTCATCGGCTACTAAAGAAAACTCCTTACGAGCTTCTCATCGGAAGGAAACCAAACATTTCCTACTTCCGAGTGTTTGGATGTAAGTGCTATATCTTGCGAAAAGGTACACGCTTATCTAAATTTCAAAGTAAATGTGATGTAGGATTTTTATTAGGATACTCATCAAATAGCAAAGCATATCGTGTCTACAACCAAAACTCCGGTTTGGTTGAAGAGACACACGACGTTGAATTTGATGAGACTAACGGCTCTCAAGAGGACCAAGACAACTTGGATGATGTAGGTAATGAAGGGTTGAGGGTGCGATGAAGAACATGACCATTGAGGATATCAAGCCGAAAGAAGATAGTGATCAAGATGAAGATCCATCCACTCAAGCTATCCCCTCTTCGTCAACACCTCAACATGAAGATCAAATAGTTGAAGTGGTTAATGTGGAAGATTCATCTCAACACCAACCGGAAGTACCATCTACTTCTACTTCACAAAACCCGGTTGATCATCCAAGAATTCATCACTCAATTTCCAAGGATCACCCCGTTGATCAAATTGTTGGTGATTTGCGTAAGGGTGTTCAAATTCGTTCTCGTCTTGCTTCATTTTGTGAAAATTACTCTTTTGTTTCTTCTTTTGAGCCCACACTTGTAGATGAAGCTTTAAAAGATCCGGATTGGGTGAATGCTATGCATGAAGAATTAAACAACTTCACCCGCAACAATGTTTGAGAATTGGTCGAGGAACCAAATCCGGATGAACATAACGTCATTGGAACCAAATGGATTTTCAAGAATAAACAAGATGCAAACGGAGTGGTAGTAAGAAACAAAGCAAGATTGGTGGCTCAAGGATATACTCAAGTTGAAGGTTTGGATTTCGGTGAAACCTTTGCTCTCGTAGCTAGACTTGAAGCTATTAGAATCTTTCTAGCTTTTGCTTCATCTCATAATATTAGACTTTATCAAATGGATGTCAAAAGTGCATTTTTAAATGGAAAAATCAATGAATTAGTGTTTATTAAACAACCTCCCAGATTTAAAGATCCTACAAAATCGAATCATGTGTATAAACTCTCCAAGGTTCTTTATGGTCTTAAACAAGCACATCGTTCTTGGTATGAAAGACTTAGAGACTTATTAATTTCAAAAGACTTTAAAATTGAGAAAGTTGATACTACTTTATTTAGTAAGAATATTGGAAATGATTTCTTTGTATGTCAAATTTATGTTGATGACATCATATTTGGATCTACTAACCAAGATTTTTGCGAGGAATTTGGTAATATGATGTTCAGGGAATTTGAGATGTCCTTGATAGGTGAACTAAGATTCTTCCTCGGACTACAAGTTAAACAACTCAAGGAAGAAACTTTTGTCTATCAAAGCAAATATGTGAAGGACCTACTCAAGAAGTTCGGACTTGAAGAAGCAAAACCAATCAAGACACCAATGGCCACAAACGGTCACCTTGTCTCTGATTGATTATAGATCTATGATTGGTATTTTACTGGTATCTTACTCCTTCTAGCCCCGATATTATGTTTAGTGTTTGTATGTGTGCAAGATTTCAAGCCTCTCCTAAAGAAAGTCATTTAATGGCCGTTAAGCGCATTTTGAGGTATCTAAAATATTCATCTAGTATAGGGTTGTGGTATCCAAAAGGTGCTAAATTCGAATTAATTGGATATTCTGATTCCGATTATGCGGGATGTAAAATGTATAGAAAAAGCACCTCTGGCAGTTGTCAACTATTAGGAAGATCTTTAGTCTCTTGGTCCTCCAAGAAACAAAACTCAGTAGCTCTATCAACCGCCGAAGCGGAATATGTTTCCGCGGGTAGTTGTTGTGCACAATTGCTTTGGATGAGGCAAACCTTGTTGGATTATGGAATAAAATTTGAAAAAGTGCCTCTTTTGTGTGATAATGAGAGTGCAGTAAAAATAGCTACAAATCCTATTCAACACTCTCGGACCAAGCATATAGATATCCGACATCACTTCCTTAGAGATCATGTTAGTAAAGGTGATGTGGTAGTGGATAATGTGAGAACCGAAGATCAATTAGCGGATATATTCACTAAGCCCTTAGATGAAAGTCGTTTTTGTAAACTCTAAAATGAGCTTAACGTCATTGATATATCAAATGTGGCTTGAAATGTTGAACTCATATTGGTTGTACATGAATTGTTACTTGGTTGCATGAACTTCTCTTTTTAGAGTATTTTAGGCTCTTTATCGGTAATTGAGTAAAATGAACCAAAAATATGTTAAGTTGTAAGATAAATACTTTCCCTTTGGTGATATTGTCTATATCTTACTTATAATTATCTTATATATATATATATATATATATATATATATATATATATATATCTTACCCTATCTAAATCTTTTATGAGCATCAAATCAAACAAAATCCTCCAAGTTTTTCAGTCCTTCCAGCGGTCTGACCGAACCAATCTTCAGAGAGCATCTCAAAATCCCTTCTTCCAGCGGTCTGACCGGTCTCTTGCCCACGATCTGACCGAATTTTCACGACCAGAGACTTTTTATCCCGAATCTCTGTCCTTTTCACTCTCTTCCCCACTTGTCTTTTTCACGTGCGCCCCAAAAGTTTTTGGAATCTTCTTCTCCGGTCAAACCCTAGCGACGCACGGACAACCGTTGATCAAGATCTCCTCCAACCATGTCTTCTAGGTATTCTTCTTGGATTCATCTCCGTGGATTCAAATCTTTTTCCTCCATATTTCGGAATTCCAAGAAATCTTGATAAACTTAGTGTTGAATCTGTAAAAAACCTAAAATTGATTCATTCACTTGATACTCTAAATGATTATACTTGAGTATCAACTCCTTTTATGATCTAAAATCAATTAAATCTCAGGAATCGTGTCAAACCCTAACTCTACGGTTGCGCCGGTCTGACCGCCCCTGTTACGGTCTGACAGACAGCAGAGCCAGGGTTTGCTGATCTGTTGTCGTATCGATTCACTTCATTCGTTCCTGTTTCCTAGTATCTTACCTGCTGCTTATCTTTCAAATCTTCTAGTGGTCGAGGCATTCAAGGCAATGTCTCTGTCCGGACAAACAAGAAGAAATTGGTGAAACGGCCAAAAAGGACTCAACCCTCGAGCAGTAGCGACAGTCACGATGATGATTGGGTGCCATCGCCCGGAGACTCCGAAACAGAACAGTCTTCTCTCCGTGGTGGATCCTCGCACATGGGCATGGATATCGAGAGTGAGGATGATGAAATCAACATCCATGCTTATCAAGGACTGAAGAAAAATGGGACGTCAAGTGACTATACGAAGGCTAGGACCTCCTACGCCTACAATCATGCAAATGATGCCACGACTCCTCACTTCCACTCGATGACCCAGCAGGATGCTTTCTATGGGCATCTGATCCACAAGAACATTTTCGAGCACAAGTGGATCGAATGGGCGTATGTGGTGAATCAACCCATCATGGCTCCTTTGGTGCAAATCTTCAAGGATATAGGGCTGTATAACTTTGTAGAGCACAAATGCCCATGGAACGCCACTGCTATCCGACAGTTTTATGCGACCATCGAGATCATATGGGCAGAACAGAAGATCATGTGGATGACAGGCTCTAGGCGATATGAGGCTTCTTTTGAGGAGTTTGCTGCAGCAAACAAGATAAATTATGAGGAAATGAAGGAGGGGATCAATATGGAGGATGAGGATTACCTCCATGAGGATGACTGGCTCCAGTTTTATGAGTAGCCGGGAGGTGGACAGCGGATCGTACCTGGCACCGTTACAGGTCTCAAAGTCCTCCCTGCTGTGGTCAACAAAATCATACGAGCCACGATCCATCCAAAGAGTGGAAATTGAGAAGCGGTCCGAGATTACTATTGGAACTTCATCAACCACATCCTCAAGAGTGATCGGATCAACATTGTCACTTTCATCTTGAAGACAATTGAGGATGTCTCGGTAACCACTCTTCCAAACCTATACTTTGCTCCTTATATCATGTCGTTGCTGCTCCAGAAGACGAAGTTTCCACGTGGATCGTGCGATATCAGGCACCTCGGCTATAAGCCGTTTAGTGTCAATCCGCGCGTCTTGGCTCGAGGCCATGGAGCACAGCCTCATCAGCAGCAGCCAGCTCAGCCTATGCCTCCTCCTCCTCAGCCTCAGGCACAGCAGCCAGCACAGTCTAGCCAAGCCCCCGCCTGGTTTACACAGTTCCAGCAGCAGTTCCATCAGCCGATGATGGATCAGTTTGCTACACTACTCCAGGGGCTTGAGCTCGCACGCTCGGACTTGGCAGCATTGAATGATCAATTCCAGACCTTCTCGTCGTGCCAAGATCAGTTTGAGCAGCGCTTCGACGCCTTCTCCACTCACTTCTATACCAGATTCCCTCAGACTCCTCCTTTCCATCCTCCAGATGATGATGCTCCCGCCGATTCTTAGCTTTTATGGCAATTGATGCCAAAGGGGGAGAAGAACTTTAGATGAAAGAATTTTTGATGTAAAGCTTTAATGACTTTTGATAACTTCTCTGTGATGTTTTGATAACCTATGTGGATGACACTTATGTTGGATGTTATATGAGATGTGGTTTATGAGATGTGTTGTGTGTCATTTTCATATGACCTTTGTGATGTTAATATCATGTGTTGAATTGAATGTCTTATTTGTGACCTATGTGATGTTTTGAAAACTCTTGTGATACTTCATGATTATATAGAGAATAAATTGAGATATCCTCTTATATACATGCTTGAACTCCACCGAAAGGCCAAAATTCTCATATTCATATATTTAGGGGGAGTGTGTCTTTTTCTACTATGCTTATTGAAAAATCCTTTTAATGCTCAAAATTCAATCATCTACTCTTTATGTTGTCATCAATTACCAAAAAGGGGGAGATTGTAGCCTCCAGGCCCCTAAAGAGTGTTTTGGTAATTAATGACAATTACAAATATTGAACTAACGATACCTGTTAAGTTGTGTCAAGATCAAACTCAAAAGATAGGTTAATGAAAGGCAAAGAAAGAGCCACATGATGAAAAAAGGACATTGAGCAAAGAGGCAAAGGTACGGAATTGGGTCTTTTTCATTTTACCGGTCTAAGGTGATTAGAGAAGAATTTTGACCGGATTTTAGGATAGATGCCGTACTATTAAGAGGAGCATGTGGTGTATCACGATATAGTTCATCTATATGCCACAAGTCATAAAATCAACTTGCATTGCATATTACAAGGTCATATACTTTGAAAATACTTATTTCAATTCAATTCAACCAAAATCTGTCTCAGTCGGTCTGACCGATTATTGGCCGGTCTGACCGAATAGACGGTCTGACCGAATGTTGTTTCGGACTGACCGACGTTATGTCAAAGTGTGTTTTATTTCTTAAAGAGGTCGGTGTGTTTTATTTCTTAAAGAGGTCGGTCTGTCCTAGTATAACCCTAGGTCAAACTCCTGGAGCTGCTTAACCTATCTTTCTGAAACTTGTTGTGTCAAGACGGTCTGACCGTTTGTTGGACCGGTCTGACCGCTAAAACGGTCTGACCGAGTTTTTGGACTACGGTCTGACCGTGTGGCCGGTCTGTCCGTAATTTTCGGCCAGACCGTATAACGTGTCCAGAAACTATGTCGTCTCTGGACGGTTTCACGGTCTGATCGCCATTGGCTCCGGTCTGACCGTGAGTGTGCCTGACAAGGACATGTGAGCATTAATTGCGCCTGTTTAATGCCGTTGCAATTGCGGCGGTCTGATCGGGTTTATACCTGCGGTCTGACAGCCAAGTGATCTTTTTCTCCCAACGGTTAGTAACGGCTATATTTATTGTGGGGGGTATAAATACTCCCATGCACGGTCCTGTTCATAACTTTTGGCTTATTTGTGAACATTGTCATCATCCTTGAAAGCAAAACAAGTTTCATACACTCTAGTGTTTTAATTCTTGAATTTGAGAGAGTGTGCATTCGAGATCTTCTAGTGCATTGCATTTAGATCACTAAATCAACTTTGGGGCACTAGAAGAGCGATAAGTGATCATCAACTACGCAAGTTTTACGTGTAAGTATTCAGTCCCTTTTCCTTTTCAATTAGCATTTTTTAATAAAGCAAGAAGTCTTTTGGTTTCATACGATGAACATCTCTTTTCATACCCGTGTGTTATGAACTTTACTCGGGGGCTGGTCGCTGGCAGTTATATCACTACAACGTTCTAATCGGATTCGCTGGCCGATCTCATGACTACTTCTAGACAATTCACTCCTAAATAAGCCGTTTCTCAACGCATATGGGGCTTGCTGGTATGTCCTTGGTCACCTGAGTGGCTGTCGGTTTGCAACAAGGTTAGGCATTACACTGATCATAATTACTGGCCTGATCGCACACCCCTGGTCATTGCACTCGTATTTCTCCTGTGTTTATAATACTAAGCCTTCAGTATCTATAATCACAGGCGGGGGTTAGGGGGATATGCTTATAATATGAAACAACAAAAAGTGCTTTCTTTCAAAATCAAAAAAATACATGCATTGCATTCTGTAAGTTATGTCTGTACAACTATAGGGGTTACATAATCTCGAGCTCGGTCAGGAGTTTATCTACAAGAGGATTGACTTCCTCCATGATGGCATCGAGTTGCTCTTCACTCTCGATCTTTACTGTTCCCACCAGTGGATTCAGGTCCAAATCTGGGCCATAGTGGAGACGAAACCGGCAGAGAATGGCGGAGGCTGCTGATCGAACCCCTGTTCTGGTCACTTCTTGTTATCGCCGTGTATCTTCAGGAAGATACTCGAGTAGTGACTCCGCTTGGGCTACGACCAGTGTAGACCAGTCGCTCGAGCTGAGGTCGTCTTTTGTGGTCTCGACCACATCAGCCCTTAGGAGACGGGCCACCATCTTTAGCTTTTCGAAGATGGATTGGTTCAGGTCTCTATTTGCCCTCCGGATAGAGTCGATGGTAAACTGGAGGATTGTCTTGTCCTGACCAAGCAGCTTTATTTGTTTCGCTTGCGCTGCGACAAGAGGATTGTCACAAACAGTCTAAACGACAAGGTCTAGTTGTTCTGGTCGGGAATTGACTTACCGGAGAGCTGTGACCACAGTTTCTTTGAGCTCGGCCTCTTGATTCGAAATCACGGTGGCCGCTCTGAGCTTGTCATCGGCCAGGCTCTTCTTCAGAGAAGCAACCTCCCTGCGACAAAAAAGATAATTGTCATAACAAGTTTGTCTTCATGCAAACTAAAAAAAGCATTTCTCCTTACTCTTGCAAGCAGACTCTCTCCTTTTGTATGGCCTCGATGCTTTCCACCATAGCAATCAATTTGGCCGTTATACGGGATAGCTCCTGTAACACAGAGGGAAATCAGTTGTATTCTATGCAAGATTCAGGTATCATGAGGAATGTATAACATACCTCTGTATACTCCCGGAATGAACTATCCTTCGGGATGGCGGGAGGCCTAGTCGAGGGACTCGCTTCATCCTCGACGGAAGCAGTAGGTGGATACGCCTGCTGGACCCCAGTCGCAGGTTCCAATGCCTGCAACTGGGTCTCCGCGCCCGACTCGTCCCTAACGGCCCGAACGACTTCCTGGACAGAAGGGACAGAGCACTCTTCACCGCAGGCTTCAGCACTGGCAGAAACTTCAACCCTCCCAGGGGCGGCTGGGGGGCTCCGTGCTACGTCTTTACGCCTACGAGGAAAAAAGAAGTCGTCGATCACATTGATGGTCGCCACAATCTAATTCAGAACAAACCGAGCAGGATTCTTACCTTAACTGAAATCCCATTAGCTTCTGGGATTTCGAAGGTGGCTCCCCGAGAGAAAAAGGACAATTGTTGTCCATCTTGGTTTTTCTCTTCGTAAACAGGGCCTTTTCTCCCTATGTATGTTTTCCTGTAAGCATATGCATGAGGAATGATAAAGACTTAAGTGGTAGGAATTTGTACCGGGGTAACCTGTTCGATCAACAGGGATACGCTCGAAGGTCTGGATGGCTCCTGGACTGCTGGAGCTGGCGCCTCATCCGCGACCCTGAGGTTGGTCGCGGAGTCTTGCTCTGTCACCTCCGCTCCTGTCCTCAGGAGTGGAGGGTTCGCCTCCCTGGGACTCACAGGAGTCACGGGGGGAATTTCTTCTCCCTGTATAAGTGTAAATTCGGTAAACACGTATACAGATGAAATTGAGAATTCAAGATCGCGAGGAATTTTACTGTGGTTGTCCCCTCAACCAGGGAGGGAGAAGTCACAGAACCCGAAGCCTCCAGGGCTTCAGGAGCAGGGATCTTGCTCGCGACCATGGGATCCCCCGTGGCCGCAGGGTTCGCTGCAGCTCCCTCCGTCTCAGCGGGGCAAGGTGGTGTCTCGCCGGATTGAGAAGTTGCTATCTTTCTCTTCCGGCGGACTAGGGGAACGTCATTCTCCTCCTCTTCCTCGCTCCTCTCGCCCTGTATGATGAAGGAGTGATTCCAGTTTGTACCTGGAGGAACAGGAGGTATGTGATATCTTACCGCAGTTTTCCTTACGGTTAGGGGAGTCCTGCGCGAAGACCCTTCCCCGAGGATCTTCTTGGATTTCTTGGGGGCAGGATTTTTCGTCTTAGGCTTCGAAGAGACGTTCTTCACATTCTTCACCGTCGGCTTTCCCAGGAGACCGACGTTTTCGCTCGGGAACGTCGCCTCGGCAAATCTCCCCAAGAGCTATGTCATTCCGGTGTACTTGTCAGTACTAGATGTACATAAGACCTACGAATGGGAACTGAATGAAAGGTGACATACCTTTCGGCGTTCCTGCTTGAGGTCGTCGCCGGCGTGAATTAAGCTCTGTGAGCGAGGCGATCCCTTGGAGCTCTCCACTTCGGCACTGTAGGCCTTGAGGAGGTAATTTGTCCGTCTTTCAATTTCAGATGAAGGCATGACTGTATCCCCAACAGATCAGTTAGTAAATACGAAGCAAAGGTATAAGATTTCGCTCTCGAAGTCACATACCGTTGTTGTAGTCCAGGGTGCTGTCCGCCATGGACTTTATCTCCCAAGCCGGATGAGCCCTTTCACGCAGGGGGCTCACCCGATTCTTCACGAAGTCGCGTACAATGTCGCAAGCTGTTAGTCTCTGTTCGACTAAGTGAAGGATCACTTCGGCATGCTTCATGTATTCGGCATTCATAGTCGGGGGAGAATCCAACTCGCTTGGCTTCTCTGGCCGCGAGTTCTCGAATCATAGCCCACTCTCGGATGGAGGGGTGCAGTAGAACCATTTCTGGTACCATCCATGAACAGAGTCTCGCAGGGGTGGGAAGGGATACTCTTTCTTCTCCTTATCCGAAAGTATATACATCCGGCGGCGCTGGTACTCTTTGACCATGCCGAATAGTAGAAACGCTGGAAGAGATCCATGCTGGGATACACTCTGATGTAAGCTTCGCACAAATGCTGGAACACTGCCAGAATCAAGATCGCATTCGGGTGGAGGTTTATCAACTCCAACCCGTAATGCTCAAGGATTCCCTTCAGGAACTGACTCTCGGGGAATCGAAACCCGCATCGCAGATATTCCTCAAAAACCACCAATTCGCCCTCTTGGACGATCGGGGTTTCTTGGTTCTTCTCTGCGGGCCGCCAGTTGATCAGCAGCCGTGGAGGAAGGATCTCTTCCTTTTCTACTGCCATGAGGCTCTCCTCGGTATGGTGAACCGATCGGCTCCAGGATGCCATTTCTTGCGAAAGGTCATGAGGAAAGGTGGTGACTTTGAGGAAGATGGAGGCTGTGGAGAATGAGGGTTTTTGTGCGGCGGAAGTTCTAAGGCAGGGTTTCTGGTTGTGTGGCTTCCTCAGGAAGCTATCTGCTCCTTTTATAGACTCGAGGAGGCGCACTACTGTGAGTAACGTTCCATTTAATATTCTATTCATTTCCCATAATGGATACTCTCTCTGGCGGACCCGTTAAGCATTCCCTGTATCGAATCCGAAACGAAAGGACTTCTTTGTTTTAGATTTGAGGGAACAACAACGTGAAAAGTTCTACAAAGGTTTTCGGAGGACATTTTCCTTTATGTTTCTTGTAGACTTTCACGAATCAATCATGAAAATACCTTATGACCCAGTTGTTGGGCGTATGGGTACTTTTTGATCAAGTTACTACGTAATTAGAACCAGGTCTTTGACTGGGCTCCGATTCTAATCGAAGTAATAGTCTGATCGAGTTTCGGTTCTGACCGAGTAATCTTTCAAATCGAACCTCGGTTCTAACCGCGGTTTCAAGTCTGATCGAAGTATCAGCGCTGGTCGTGGTACAACGTTAAAATGTGATTCTGGTCGCAGAGCTGAATTTGCCTATGTATGAGTGGTCGTAAAGACATTGCTTATGGCCATGTTTTCGCACAGAAGTTGTAAAGAATGTTCATATGATATGAAGAAAAAGAAAGTTTTATTTCTGACATTCTTTACATACAAAAGGGATACCGGCGACCAGAGCGTCAATCTGATCCGAAAGTAGTTTGCAAAGTTCTCCTAGGGACATGTTGTCGTCCATAGGGTCTACATTGGCGACCCCCAGGGAACTAGCAACTAATCTAAGCCTATCTACGTCATCCCAGATGAGAGACACACTGTTATTCCTAATCATATCGGAGAGTTATCGCTGTTGCTGAGCGTGATCCCTCTCCCGACGGAATTGGCGCGCCTCTTTACGGGATCTTTCAAAACATTCTGCCAGGTGCAGAATCGCCGAAGACATCTCTTCGGTCTTCTTCTCCAGAGCCTTTTTTTCGCCTTGGAGAGTCTGTCCAAAGGGGGGAGGCAGGATCTCGGCAGGCTGATCGCTGGGGCCTCCAATTTCCTATATTTGCAAATGTTAGTCACACTAACTATAATAACAAGCAAAAGGAGATAGGGATTATTACCTGTCCCTGCGTGTAACAAGTTGATATAGGCATCCCAGAAAGTAGATCACCCGATAAAATTCGAGGATCATCATATGGTGGAAGTGCGACATTCCCACTATAAGATTGCTTCCCCAACACAAGTTGAGGATCATCTGGTCGTGAGAGTGTAGCTTGCCTACCAGAAAATTGATCACCCGAACAAAAACGGGGAGTATTGGGATGAAATGGAGAAAACTGAGAAGAACGTCCCTCCAAAGGTGGAGATGAAAGTTCAACCTGCCGAGGTGCATGGATAAGAAGAACTAGAGGAACTGAAGGAAGAAAGAGCGATGATGCGTCTTTCACCTTTGTTCTGCTGGAGGATCCTTCGTCAACCTTGGACTTCTTCCTTGAAGGAGATGGATCTTTGGGCATTTGTGGTTCTTGCTCGAAAACTTCATCTTCATCACTCTCAATCTCGATGATGTTGTGGTCTGCCATCAAGAAGTGTATAAGAAGAGATGTGAGGATGGTTTTGAAAGAAACTTAGCCGGAAAAAGGAATTGTGAAGCTTTGAAATCCGAAGGCTTCGGTATTTATAGCCGCCAGGGTGATGGTTTGGTTTTCGAACGCCTCGAGTTTTTAAAAGCGTTTACAATTTTACCTCGGGTTAAAAAACGTTTCAACAGCGCCATCATTACCCGTCACATATTGCCCAGAGCTTGTCTCGAAGAACTAACCGTCACACTTAGTGCGCCACTAAATGGAGGATTTGAAGCGTCGGGTTAAATGTCTGATGTAAGTCTTAAAATTCGAAGTTATCACGTCCCTTCGTTTTCTTCAAATTTGGGGGCTAGCTGACGAGGATTGATATCCGAGACCGCTCAAATAAATATACGACTGGTTCAGGATAAATTTGAACTAGATACGCGCCTGGCGGTGCGAACTCAAGTCATTCTGAGAAGCATAATCCCGAGGTCGCAGGCTTTACGCGATCAGACCGCAGCTAGTGCGCGGTCAGGGGTTTGTATGCTATACGCGGACAGAAGATTGTAGATGTTGCGTGGTCAGCCAATATCGCGCGGTCAGAGCACTTTCGACCAGGGAACGTGGGATTAATCTGCCCTCATAAACACGGATATCCCGACTACCCCAAAGATTCTTCCACGTGGGAGAACAACCGTCAGGAGATTAATGCGTGCGGTTATCCACGAATAACACGTGTTAAAACTGCGTGGGAGTTAAGAGCGGTTGTCGAAACCGCATCCAAGCAACTGTTTGATACCGTTACGACTTGACGCCCTTTCGGCCAGTATAAAGGGGCAGCCCGATGCATCAAACACGAAGGGGATCAAGGATCGAGAGATCGAAACACCAAGACATCCAGTGATCGATTGATCGAACCTGACCAAACAAAAACAACCCGAAGACAGTAGTCTAAATTAGATAGCTTTCACAAAGCCCTTCAGGCTTTGTCCTGTACAAACACATAGAAAAAATCTTCGCCTGTGAAGATCTTTTCCACAACTCTGTAACCCTTTTACTATACATAGTGAAATCCCAACAGGACGTATGGCTATTACTCCCACCATCGAGGGGCCGAACCTGTATAAACCTCTCTGTGCTCTAGTTCTCCATAATTCAACATACTTTCCTGGAGGGACACTCTGAAAGGTCTCACAACCTACAAATTTTGCATAAGTTTGGCTAAGGACTCCGAGTCCGAATCGTCGACAATTCCCTTTATAAATTCTACTAAAAACTTAAATTGTATTTGCAAATAAGAGCGGAGGCTATAAAGATTTATGCTTGCAAACGAAAATATATAATCCCTATTTTAGAACTTTTCTATGTTTAGATAGCTAATAAGGTGGGAGGTAGTATTGGGGTCGGAAGCATAGCATGGGAATGTTGTACTACATATAATTTGTTTGAGATGACTTAATTTTTTTTTATAACTGGTTTATCATAAAACCTAGAAAATAACAATTTTAAAGAAAAATTTCAACTTATCTAAAAGCAATTTCAACTAAACTCATCTTATCTAAATTTATAATAATTTTGATATAAAATTAAAACTCTTCCAAACAAAACATTAACGACGACCAGTGCATATCTCCTTGCAGCAAAAGGTGACGTTGAGATGTTTGGTAAACCAATATTTTTTTCCCAAGCAGTGTGTGTTAGAATTGTCTAATTACCTAGTCCTCTTTTCTATTTTCCTTTATGTGTTATAATATAATGACAAATCCAATCCTTAAATGGAAGCAAGAAGAAAATTCAAAGACCACAACCGAAGTAACAAAGTTGAAATTCAGACCAAACACAACAGCGACACTTCTTCCTTCCCTCTCCCTCTTCGTCTTCGTCTTCGTCTTCTTCTTCAATTGCATGTGCAATTAAGCTCTTACTTATCTTGCCACAAAACTAACCAAGAAACACACACACACACACACATGAGGAGACCTCCCAGCCATAGCTAAGCTTCACCTCTGATACTTCCATGATTCATCAAGGCACGCCATGTCTCCCCTTCTCCAATTCCTCTGCCTACTCCTCATCACAGGTAAAGATTCTTTAATTAGTTAGTTATTTAGTTAATCTGCTCTCGCTCTGTTAACACAAGTTGGTTTCTTGAAGGTGAGGTGGTGCTGCTGGTAGGCGCGCAGGGTGGCGGCGACAAGGAGGTGCTCGTGGAGCTCAAGCGGTTCCTGCAGGCGAACAACAAGATTTACCGCGGCGCGTACGACCGGTGGCGGGAGTCGGACGCGTCGCCCTGCAGGTGGCGCGGCGTGGGGTGCGACGGGGCAGGCCGCGTGAATTTGCTGAACCTGTCCGGCTCGAGAATCTCCAGCGTGGCCTTCGGGAACTTCTCGCGGCTTACGGCGCTCGCCAGCCTCGACCTCTCCGACAACACCATCTGCGGCGAGCTTCCCGCCGCCGACCTGAACCAATGCCGCGGCCTCGTGTACCTCAACGTCTCCTGCAACCTCATTGGTGGCCCTCTTGACCTCTCCGGCCTGACCAGGCTGCGGAGGCTGGACGTGTCGCAGAACCGGCTCCAGGGCGACGTCGGCTCCAACTTCCCGGCGATATGCGGTGACCTCGAAGAGCTCAACCTCTCCACCAACAACCTCAGCGGCAACGTCACCGGCCTGTTCGACGGCTGCGCCAAGCTCGAGAACGTCGACCTCAGCTCGAACCATTTCACTGGCGAGCTGTGGCAGGGGGTGGCAAGGTACAATCAGTTCAGCGCTGCCGAGAACAACCTCACCGGGAGCGTGCCGTCGAGCATGTTTCCCGGTGGGTGCAAGCTGAAGTCTTTGGACCTCTCCGGCAACCAGTTGCGTGGCAACTTCCCGGATTCGATTGGAAACTGTGGGAATTTAACGTATTTGTCGCTGTGGGGGAATGATTTTTATGGCATGATACCGTCCGGGATCGGCGAGATTGCCGGGCTCGAGACGTTGATTCTTGGGAAGAACAGATTCGACCGGCGGATACCGCCGGAGCTGACGAACTGCGGCAAGCTTCAGTTCTTGGACATCAGCAGCAACGCGTTCCGCGGGGAAGTGCAGGAGATCTTTGGCAAGTTTGTGAGTCTGAAGTATCTTGTGCTGCATGACAACTTCTATACCGGCGGCATCGTCACCTCCGGCGTGCTCCGGCTGCCGCGGCTCGCCAGGCTAGACCTCAGTTTTAATGAATTCTCCGGGGAGCTCCCCGTCGAGGTGGCCGACATGGAGAGCCTCAAGTACTTGGTGTTCGCTAGCAACAACTTCTCCGGTGTGATACCGGCGGTCTACGGTCGGCTCGCTGGGCTCCAGGCGCTGGACCTAGCGTACAACAACTTGTCCGGCACGATCCCAGCGAGCATCGGGAATCTCACGTCGCTCCTCTGGCTGATGCTCTCCGGGAATCGAATCTCCGGCGAGATCCCGCCGGAGATCGGCAACTGCACCAGCTTGCTCTGGCTGAACCTGTCCAGGAACCAACTGACCGGGAGAATCCCGCCAGAGATGACGAGCATGGGGAAGAATCCCGGCCCAACCTTCGCCAAGAACCGAAACGATTCCAGCGCGCTCGCCGGCTCCGGCGAGTGCCTCGCCATGAAGCGGTGGATTCCGGCGAATTACCCGCCGTTCAGCTTCGTGTACTCGGTCATGACTCGGCAGAACTGCCGTAGTGTATGGGACAAGCTCCTGAAAGGCTACGGAATCGTCCCGATTTGCACCAACTCGTCCTCGCCAGTCCGATCCACAACGATCTCCGGGTACGTTGAGCTGTCCGGAAACTTTCTCTCCGGGGAGATACCGTCAGAAATCGGTGCAATGCAGAACCTCAGCTTGCTCCACCTAGACAACAACCAGCTCTCAGGGCGGCTTCCTCTGGAGATCGGCCAGCTTCCACTCGTCGTGCTGAACGTCTCAAGGAACAACATTTCGGGCCCGATTCCGCCTGAGATAGGCCGCATTCTGTGCCTAGAGAAACTTGACTTATCCTACAACAACTTCTCCGGCGAGCTCCCGTCCAACCTGAGCAAGCTCACTGAGCTTAACAAGTTCAATGTCTCGTACAACCCGCTTCTCTCCGGCAAGGTCCCGACGAGCGGCCAGTTCGGCACCTTCGACGAGCAGTCGTTCCTCGGCGACCCACTCCTATTATTGCATTTTGGACTTCAAGCCGACGGTAAGCATCCTCCACCAGCTGGAGAAGCTCCCACAATTCGAAGAGCAGGGATGGCTCCAAGAACCATCGCGGTCTGGTTCTTGTTCGCGGTCATCGTGGCTTTCATCGCCGGCACCGCCGTCTTCTTCATGACCAACCTGCGCGCCCGGTTCCCGGTGGACCAGGACCCGGACCCCGAGGCATTCTCCTGCGACAATACCAAGTGCGGCAAGTACGCGGCGCAGATGTCATCGCCACCGTCGTGCTCATCGTCGTCGACCACTGGGTTCTCCTCGTCGACGGAAGGGGTCAAGGTGTATCGGCTGGACAAGACGGCATTCACCTACCGCGACATCGTGACGGCCACAGGCAACTTCTCTGACGACCGGGTGGTCGGCAGGGGCGGCTACGGCGTGGTTTACCGCGGCGTGCTCCCCGACGGGCGCGCCGTGGCGGTCAAGAAGCTAGCGAGGCTGCGCGACGGAGGCGACGGAGGCGCCGGCTGCGGCGAGCGGGAGTTCCGGGCCGAGATGGAGGTCCTCGCCGACCGTATCGGCTTCACCTGGCCGCACCCTAACCTTGTCACGCTCTACGGGTGGTGCTTGTCCGGCTCGGCCAAGATACTAGTCTATGAGTACTTGGAAGGCGGGAACCTGGAAGCTTACATCGACGACTGGACAAAGTTTGGTTGGGAGAGGCGGCTCGAGGCCGCCATTGGCGTCGCTCGAGCTCTAGTGTTCCTGCACCACGAGTGCCGGCCGGCCGTCGTGCACCGCGACGTCAAGGCGAGCAACGTGCTCCTCGACCGCGACGGCCGGGCCAAGGTGACGGACTTCGGGCTGGCGCGAGTGGTCTGCCCCGGGGACACGCACGTGAGCACGGTGGTCGCCGGCACGATAGGGTACGTCGCGCCCGAGTACGGGCAGACATGGCGCGCCACGACGAAGGGCGACGTGTACAGCTACGGCGTGCTCGTCATGGAGCTCGCGACGGGGCGCCGCGCCCTGGACGGCGGCGAGGAGGAGTGCCTGGTGGAGTGGGGCCGGAGGATGGCCAAGGACGGCTGGAAGGTGAGGCAAGAAGCCGACGAGGCCGCCACGGATAAGAAGACGACGGTGTTTTGGGAGCTACTAATGCTTGGGATGAGGTGCACGGTGGATGCGCCGCAAGAACGGCCGGACATGCCGGAGGTCTTGGCCGAGCTGCTTGACATAGCTGAGAAGAACAACTCGAGCTGTAGATACTGCAATAGTTCAGGACATAGTGATGGATAGTGACATAGGTGATGAACAAACTTCTCTTGGTTTGTTTTGCTTTCTTTTCTTACAAAAAATTTTGTTTTGTTTAGTTTGGTTTTGCCATTCTTGATGTGAATAACACATAGAAGCAATCATTCAAAAATTTTGGTTTGATAGGAGGATCAATGTATACTCTTCATGCCTACAACAAATTTTTTCATGTTTTACAATTCAAATTCAAAGCAATTCTTTTTTTCCTCCTCTTTTCCATTATGTTGTTGTAGTCATTAGCTACATAAATGTTACAAATGATGGTGATAAGGCCAGGAATAGTATGATTGTAGCCCATGGTACTGGCACTCTCCTTTGTTGGATCAGAACACCCACTTTTATCATGGCTGAATCGTGTGTTTGAAGGGATATGGTCAAAAGATTAGACTGCAAGGGGTCAAAAGTTGTATTTGTAACATGATGATGCCTATAAGAATATCTAGGCACTATAAAGAGAAGTCTTCCATCAGTGTGTAACTCATAAGACCTTCTTCAACAACGAAACTTAAAATCGGATCTCTATATTCTGATATACATATCACCCTTAAAAAATTTCATCCCTATATTTGAACATACTCCAACAGCAATCTCTAAATATCACTCTTCATCCCTCAAAAATAACTGTCAGATCCAATTTCGCGCGCACTGTTCATCACTCAGGTGCTGAGCTCGGCGGCGCGGGGGGAGCGACTGGGCTCGGCGACGCAAGGGTAGCGGCAACGGGGGAGGCGCGGCGCGGCGCGGGGAACCGGCGTCGAGGGGAGCAGCGGCGAGGGAACCGGCCTAGCGGAGGAACCGGCGTCGTGGGGATATTTACGTTTTCTCTGTAGCATGTGGATATTTGCGTTTTTCCTGTAGCATATGCATCGACGGGAGCGGGGATACGTCGTCTGTTGGAGCAACCAGACGAACCCAAATGGCGCACGGAGTGGGATTTTTTGGGTGAACAGTGTTTTGTGCAATCTCTTGGAGAAGGTCTAAGATATCTTGTCTGAGTGTAATTTGATTTTGCTCTATCTATATTTGGGTCATAATCCAACTGTCTTTAAATAGACATATGCCTTACTTGTGATTTAGATTAGAGTCTAATGGTGTTCAATTGAGTTTTATTTGTGAGAGGGTCTCACAAAACTTACTTCTATACAATTGCAAGTATTATTCTTTTTAACAATCAAGCTCAAAAAGACATACAAGGTAAACCAAACACTTCACTCAATTTTGATGCCCTCTCTTTTTTTTATCTTCTATTATTTTGGTCTAAAAACAAGATCGAACCAAACAGTAGTGAGAACTCGAATATATAAACTCATATTTTCTTATAAGCTGTTGTCAGTTTTTTCACCACGGCAATTGATGCTTATCTCCGTGCTGAAATGATGCATGTCTATCCAAGTCAAGACAGAGAAGTGGAGAGTTCCAACGAGGAAACAATGTATGAGTAATACCTTCATTTCCCACCTATGGGTTCCATGCCGTTTTTAAAAGACATGAAAATTGTGTTAAAAGAAATCTACAGATTTTTTTTTTGAGAAAACAATCTTTGAAAAGAAATCCACAGATTTGATGGAAACTTTAGGGTGAGTCTAATTGGAGAGGGTGTTTGAGAGAAGAGAAATTGTTAGGTAAGTTAAGAGTTAAGTAAGTACTGAGTATTCTTATGATTTATTCTTGACAGAAGTTTTTAAAAAAGGGAAAAAATTTTGTTTATTTATTGAAGGAGAGAAAAAAATAGGCAAAAAGGACGCTAGCCTCATCGGGCCCCTGTCGAGAGCTGAGGTGGCAAAAAAAAAAAATACATTTTTCCACTCAAGCGTCGGGCAGCGCCTTGTGTTGGGACTTCACCTTAACCACAACTCAAGAATCTGGTGGGAAATGCCTTTTGCCCAACTTTCTAGTCCACGAAAGCAACCTAGTAGTAAGAGGCCATCTCTTAGGGGCCCACTAAAAAACTATAAAAGGGCACGCTTTGAATGAACGCATGGACGTAGTTGCGTTCACACGTGTGCTTCACCAAGCGTGTCTGCTCAGCTGTCACAGAAACTTCTATATCAAAATAAACGAAAATTTTCATTTACTTTTTTATTAAAAATTGTGGAAAATGATCCTTCATAGCTTATTTTAAGCATGTACTACATAGGAGGAGGGAACAAGCCATGCTAACACCATCATACAAGATTTAAAGTTGTTAAACTAATGTCACACGTGATAGGGTTAACTTTGGGTCTCTAAAGACTAACACTGCATATTGTGAGCTTTAGCTTTCTAAGTTTTAAGGATATATTTGCCTCAGTTTATCTATGTTTCAACTTCTCAAATAAATTAAAACTAAATCAAATAAGAGACTTAAATTCTGAATTTATTTTTTAAGTCAAAACATTTTTAAACCAAAATTACTAAATAAATTAAAATCCCTGGGACTAATTTATTTGAATTATAAACTTAAATAAATTTATAAACTAAAAACAAGCTAGATCAGACAGACCCAAAATATAGTGATTTCAATACCCATCATTGCCTATTTCTCCCTTGGGACTACCACACTGTTTTGGCATTGTCTTTCGGACCCTAATTTAGAGCCATTCCCTCGTGGACTCATCTAACCCGTCGTCAACCAAACAAAAGTCGAAAAAAAAAAATGCATTGTGTCAAGGGAAGCAAAGAATAGCCTGCCCTCTTTCTCCTCTTTTTGCAGCTCTTTTCCTTCGGGAAATTCTTTTATTTCGCCCTAGAAACTTTACGTACAAATTTCACCAATAGTATTAATACTGGTGGGAAAGAAATAAAAAAGCAAACAAAAAAAATGCACTCGACAAATAGAGAATCACACGCATGGGAAGAAATAAAAAGGGCAAACAGAAGCATAAATGTACACGCACGAGAGATAGGACCATCGTTATTATAGGGACACGTACATTTCACAAACATATGCCACGTTTGGCAATTCACACTTATGGAACCTATAAGATCCACACTCTATGCACACATCATATTCCTTTCACATGCTTTTTACTGTATCTTCACACAATTAGAGACAGCATATGAAAGTCTGTTCTTCAGAAATTAGAAACTTAGTAAGGATGCAAAACACCACGCAAAGCTACTAGCCTACTACACAACGATGCATCTGAAGTCACCAGGATACAACTTTTGCCAAGTCTGGGAACAACCGGTTAAAAACCTGGGATATAAAACAAACTTGCGAACAACCAGTTAATCTGAGCGAATGGTCCTGGTTGAGACAACATCGAATGATATACCGTTTTCCTGGAGGCGATGCTGCAGATTGGTAGGGCCGAAGACAATGCCTGGCGTGTACACCCCGCCTTTCGGTAGGTTGCTTCGCTGGCTCAGCAAGATGAGGGCGCACTGAACCAGGATGATTGGGGTTGTGATGTATCCCACCTCTGGTCCTGAAACTCTTGTGATGACCTCCTTGTCTGGCTTACTTCCATGTTCTGATGCACGAGCTGTGTCACTGTAGCCACACCCGATGAACCACATCTTGAAAGAAGCACTGCTGACCTCTTCCTCAGTTGGTCCAGTCTTTCTAAACCATCCAAGGGAGAAGAATTCAGGGAATTTTAGCAGGAGAGACCTGCCAAAGGAGAAACCTCCAAGCAGACCGATGAACAGCCCAGTGATGAGGAACCGCAAGGTGCACAGCAAGGATTTGGAACTGATTTTCACACTGAAATGCGCAGGTTTAACTGAGGACCAGAAACTCTTTCTTTGCTCTGCATATTCTGAGGTCTCTTCCACCCCGGGAAGGCCCTCAGGATGCTCTGTCAGAGTTGAAAGGGTTCTCCGCACAACCACTGCATCAGCAGAAGGTAACTTCATAGCCCATAGTGCTAATGTCTTCTCATGCTCAATCAAGGATCCATTGGAAGGTGGAGGGCCCGGAATCTGCATAGAGGATGAAACCTTAGTATTGCCCATGATGTCCAGTTATAAAAGTAATACGATTTCAATCATGATTTTACCAACAGATGTTCACATGAAATGTGTTCACAAACACACAATTTGAACAAATGAGGTACCCAATAGCTTTTCCCCAGAACATTTGTTTCCATAGGAGTAGGCCTATATCAGGCCAAAATCACTGCAACTCAACCTAACTGAAACTTATCATACCCTCCCTTACCATTGGGTCATAATTATTATAATGCATTTACCACTTAAGCTATAGTCATTATAAGTAATAGCCTCATATGTATGAAAATATCAATACAAGAAGTGGCGTTTGATCCGGTTTATCCAGATTTTAACTTTTCAGATAAGATGAAGTCAGACCAAACAAGGAGTTTAAATTTCAGTCTAAATTGAAATTCCTTTTAAACTAGAAGTCCTAAATAAGCTTAAACCCTCCTCTACAAGCTTATTGGGAAAATAAGCTTAAGCTAAGATAGGCCAAATGGGCCCTAAGGGCATGTTTGGTCTGACTTATTTGGGATTCAACTTCTCGGATAAGTCAAAGTTGGACTAAACAGGAGACTTAAATATAGAATTAGAAGCCCCTTTAGAACTAGAAACCCAAATAAGCTTAATCCCTTTTTCATCAACTCATTAGGCTTATAAACTTAAGTTAAGTTGGGCCAAACGTGCCCTAAACATAGTCATGAAAATTCCACACTTCAAAAAAATTTGGTGCTACTTATTGTCCTAATCATGATAACATTGAAAACACCTAGCTATGTAGGTTAACGCACAACCCTTAACCATGCATTATTTTATTTTTTTTTTTGAGGAAAACAGTAGGAGAGCCACATACTGCAATTTTATAAAAAAATAAGAAGAGTATGTGCAGAGAAAAAGATGAAAGAAAAGGAATTAAATATGCAAGTCAAGCCATCTCAATATCAGGGTCTTTTTGTTGTCAGCTGCTTTTTCTGCTATCAACCTCAAGTCATTAGCGAAATTCCTCAGCCAATGATGTAGATCACTCCTCAACATCTGAAATACAGCCTTATTTCTGATATTCCAAATGTTCCAGAAGGCAAAGATTATAACTCTTAGCCATGCATTTTCAACAAGCTGTTCTCCTTCAGAAGGATGTCAGACCACAATAAACCAGTTATAACAATAAATTGAAGATGAAAGCATCAGACAGTTAAAAGCATAAAACATAAACTATGGACTATCATTTCATAAAAAATCCATTTAGTGTGAAAGGACAATGCACCTCACGAAGAAATAAGATAACCCATTTTTAATGGAGTAGCAAACTACCAATATGACAATCCATCCTTCACAAAGTAAGTTCTTAACATTCACACGAAAGGCATGTTGTCCATTTACATGTGAAAGCACCAAGGCTTCTCTGAAGGAGCTAAATGCTTATTTAGTAGTTGGCACACAGTTTGCAACACCTGGATTGAATTGAGCATGGGCCAACTACCAAAGAGTTATGCCAACAAACTGTTAACTCTTGAAACCGTGGTGATGGTAAAGACTTGTCTATTTCTTCCACCAAAAAGAGGAAAATAAGAAAATAAAAATTGAGCAAAGTCAGTGAAGAATTGTTGGTACACTGTATCACCACACATAAATCCTTTTATAGGTGTTGAAATGAAATGAAGTACCAACTATTCTGCATGAACCTCAAATTGATCGAGAAAATCCACCAAACCCTAGAGCTAATAATCTGGATTTTGAAATTTTCTAACAAAAAATAGAAGTTAGCTAGTTCACCCAACTTTCATCAATCAACTGGATTGGATAACAATCAGCACAGTAGGCACTATGGGTCTACTCTAGGATGAAGCAAAGCTGGTTTCTTCTTCAGGAAAACTAACATATGTTGACTGTTCGATCCAAGAGAAATTCACAGCAAAGCACTACCTCTTTAGGATAACTCCAACAAGAAATGTCATCATGGATAGAAATATGTGAATTTCTGTTTTAATCTATGATAAAATTTCTGTCCAGGAAAGCCATAAACCCTCACTATTACAAGTATGCGCATATAACATCAGCGTTAGTATCAATTTCAAGCACAGATCAAATATACTTCTAACTCGATGCAAATTTCTGTCTTAATCCAGTTTCACCAAGACCAGATGCTCTTATCGCTAACACAGAACTGAAGTGTGCATTTGATTGAGCTCACAAGTGACAACCAATTTAGAAGCTGCAAGAAATCAATAACTACCTTGGGCCTCGGTCGCCGAGGCCGAGACCTCCGCAGCGCCTGCAGCTGGCTGACATTGGCCACTCCCAGCACTGCAGATTCATACGTGCCCAAGTTCCCCACGATCCTCTTCTCCGACTCCAGGCTCACGTACGCGTCCACGTTCACCGGTGCCGACGGCGGCACCCACTGCCGGGTATGGCACAAGAACCCAAACTCCGCCGGCACCGAGTCAAACCCGCACGCCGAGATGATCAAGGAGCCGTTCTTGGCAGCGACGTCGTGGAGAACCGCCTCGACTCGCTCCATGAACTCAGGCTCGCCGGATATGTCGAGGCAGTCGACCCCGGCGGCAGCGCAGGCCGCCGCCACGGGCGCGCCGTGGAGGCGGAAGGGGCCGGCGCAGGAGAGCAGGACGCGCGCGCGCGCCGCGAGAGCGTCGAGGGAGCCGGGGTCGGAGGAGTCGGCTAGCAGGATGGGTAGGTCAGGCGGAGGGGAGGGGGCTGCCGCCCAGCGAAGCGCGGCGGCGATGCGATCGCGGTTGCGGCCGGCGAGGGCGAGCGAGCGGAGTTGGGAGGAGGGGAGAAACTTGAGGGCCTCGCGGATGACGTACTTGCCCGTGAAGCCCGATGCCCCGAAGATGACCACGTCGAACACCTCCGGTATCTGCGCCAGCGGCGGGGAAGCCATGGCTACGGGGCGGACAGACCGAGGACACCAGGACGGGGGTTTTTGATCCGGTGAACCGGTGGCTGTGGGGGCAGTTTGGCTTGCATGTAGAGTAAAAAAGATTGTCTGAAATTTTCTAATTTGACCGCGTTTCAGTTGGTGAGGCACATCTAGGCAAACCGACTTCTACCCCCTTGTTTTTCTGTTTTTTCATTTAATTATCTCTCAGTCTTAGTCCCTCGCGAGAGTGACATACTCATCTACTAATATGACTCCATTCACTTTTGAAATTACGTTTTAAGTGGTATGAAGAACCAAATGTAGGGGTGAATAACGGTATTCATTTCTAAATTTAAAGGTAACTTTGATGACGTCTCTAAAAAGATATTACACAAGTTTGACAGTAAAGGTTTTCTAAAAATCAAATTTCTTGTTTTGATTTTGTCTGCAATATGACCCCTAATCTACTTCGTGGCTTAAAATTATTAATCAGTTTCATGATCCTCACAGTCTCCTTTATAGAAGTGTTATGCAGTCGTATGTATGTTGACATATGATTTTCCTGCTGATATTGTTGATGAATATGTACGGATAGGGAAATCTACGACAATCTAGTACTTGAAGCACTTTGTTGAAGGAGTTATTGACAAACTCGGCGAGACATCTTTGTTAACCCACATTTTAAGCTATCCCGTATCTATTTTCATAAGGAGAGGCTTATGATTTTCCAGAGATATTGTGATGATTGCATGCATTGGAAATAAAAAAATTATTCAGTAGTATGAAATAGACAATTCATCAGTGGTGATTATGAATTCCCTACCATTATACTTGAAATTGTCACCTCCCAAGACCTTTAGATATGATATGCCTTCTTTGATGTCGTCGACTTCAACAATGACATTAACGTGTTGAACTAGTTGTTGTTGTTCTTAAATGTTTTGAAAGGTCAAGCTACTCAGGTTTAGTACTTCGTAAATGAGAGGCAGTACAACATACGTACTATCTAATTGATGGTATATACCCAGAATGATCTATCTTTATTAAGATGATACACTTGTCTTAGATGGAGAAATTCAAGTTGTTTGACAATATCAAGAAGGGGCAAGGAAAAACGTGAAGCAAGCTTTTAAAGTCTCACAATTTTAGTTTGCCATTCTACACAGCCCCGTCCACTTTTAGCAGCGCTCAATCTTTGTGAAAATCATTTGAGTATGTGTAATATTTTACAAAATGATAATTAAGGATGAATGAGATTATAATGGCCCCTCTATGATTTCAATGAAGATAAAGGGATATCTATCATAGCACTGTCTCCTATCCATAATGATGCTCTGATTGTTTCTGCCGATGTACTCATAAGAAATGTCGATGTTCATACTCAACCAGCACATGCACAACTCAAAAGGAGTTTGATTGAGCAAATTTGACATGTTTTGGAGGCAACCATATCAACCAGTAGTCGTTTTATTGTATTTTTAAATTTTTTGATTAGTATGTTTATTTTATGCTAGAATATTCAAATATAGTAGCCCTTTTATTATTATGGTATCTCCAATTTAGTATATTAAATGTCAGGTTTCAATGTCTGAATTTAATAAAAAAAATTATTCTCTTCAAGTTCAATTTTTTAAGTCTTTATTTTGTTTTGTTGTATTGGAATTATCTGAAATTAATTTCCTTAATAATTCTTTTAATTGTTACTAATATCATTTTGAAATAGAAATCATATATCAGTAATTTATGCACAGACCCACCAATAAAGTCACCGAAGAGCCAAGTTATTAAAATATTTGATTCTTGGTGTGGCTTCATACATGTAGGATCGATCTAAAAAAAGCTTCCAATCATCAAGTGTATCAGAGTGCTTAACTCTTCGCACATATAACATACTCTCTTCTTTTAAACACCTCCTTACATTAGATTCAGTCTTAAAAAAATGCATAATACTTCATGCCTAATTACTGTTCGATTCATTGGTTGGTGTTCAAAAAAAAAAACTTGAAGACACCCCTCCTCAAGGCTTGCGCGCATGCCATTCTTCTCCATTGGGAAGTATGCAATCAACACTTCAGAGAAATATTAATAAGGGCATCAATTAAATAGTGTCTTTGTAAGACGATTCAAATTTTGATAAGACTTTCTTCAATATAAGATATGTTTGAAAATGTGCTTAAGGACAGAGAGTGTCGATACGTCAGTGACCATCTAGCTAAAAGCCGATCTCTCTAATGCAATCACATATAAATAGATGTTTACTCACAAAATCTCAACAATAACAAGGAATAAAGAGAGAGAAACACCAATGTCTTAGCAGGAGTCCTTTTCTATCTTCTCCTCTCTTCTCTCCTAGTTGGTCAAGTTTATTTTTTTATTCCTAAACACATGTATGCTAGAGTATTAGAGAAGGTCTCTTTTCTCTCCTAATTGACTAGTTTTATTATTTTTTATTTGTAAAACCTGTCCACGTTGAAGCATTGGAGAAGACTTGACAAAGGCTGTTAGTTTGAAGATGGACGGCTAGGATCTACATGAAGTCACGAACTCGTACTGTGTTCTCATCACAAGGCAAATGCATACTTTTGCATGTACTTTTTTGTGATTTTGCCCGTCTGGCTAAACTTGAAGACCACTTCAGCGGCCAATTCCAGCTTCGTCCGCCACCGCGAGTTGCCGCCGTGGAGTCGTGTGCCATGCCAAGGGGGCCATCACTGGTCGGCCATTTGCTTTTCCATGGACAAAACAGAGGGGATAAAGCACTTCAGCCAGTGTGCGGTACATTGGCTTTAAACCATACTGTTCTAAGCACACACAACAACATTTTGAGGTTACAAAACATTCTTCTGCTTCAGCAAACAATTTGCTTGAGAACTCCGCCCCATTCCAATCAATCAATGCTGCAAACAGATCTGCATACGGAATGACTCATGTAAATTTCTACGAGGTATAACTGACTTTGATCCATCTATTGTAAAACCGAGTTAGTCTTCTTTGATGTGCTTTCTTACACATGCTATGTTTTTTGTACATAGATCAAATCTTATCATGATTTACATCAGAAATATCTTTAGATCAAACCGAATTTACATCTTTTATTTTCTAGCACAGACTATATTAAGAGTGAATTTGGTTAGATTAAGTTGATATAAGACCAGACTTATGGTTGTCAAAGATATTTTTCACGAATCATGAATTTTGTTTTTAGTATAATGGTGGTGCTCGTCTCCTCGGGGATAATATGGGCTAGTCCAACTGAGTGGAATGGGTAATGATGGTTCTTTGACTTTGGAGTTTAAATCCATGTGATCCTCTTACTATTAGGACAAGTCTAAAAAAGTTAGAGATGAGATGTGAACCATAGTGTTGATGACTATAAAGCAAACTATTACTATTATGATTGTAGTGAGCATCAAAAGTATTAACTAAAAGTTGTAGTGATGAATTGTCGAGCCGATTAGAACTTGTGATGATGACAGTTTTGAGTTTTCTAGTTTTCAATTGAGAAAAAATTTTCAACTGAGAAAAAATGAGGTTATACTTTAAAAAGAATTAAAAGATGAGGTGGAGAGATCATGAAAGAAAACAATTGCAAAGTAAAAATAAAACTTATATAATATCAACTTCATCTTTTCAAATGAGTCCAACCTAATCACCTATACTAGCCACAAATATAATTGTCTTCCTAGGTCGAACACATTTTATAATTGATACCTCCCAAAACTTTAGCCATGCATCAATACTAAATATGCACTCGCCCACCGCTCAACACTAACAAGGAAAATCTCTAGTTATTGCTCAAATGATCCACAAGAGAGATAAAAGTCGGCAAACACATCGGATGACGAATGCAAGAGTTAAGACAAGTCCGATAAGTCTAAAAAGCACGAGCAACAAAGTTGACGTCACTAAATGGGACGTAGACAGTGACCACAACCATTGTAGACACTTTGAGACTACAACAGAGCTACCAGGGTGCAAGTCGAGGAGTGTGATTGTGTGAAGGTTCAGTCAACACGTGGATAAGTGCAGGTCGGCCCTCATTGGGTAGTGTGGACCAAGCCATGGCAATCAACAAAACGAAATGGCTGGTAGTTCTAATTTGTTGTTCTTATTTTTGAGGGTCGAGCCGGAGCCAATGAGGCCGAAAAACCGACCACCCCACTTGCACGGCTGCACTCCTAAAATATGTACAACTTATTAATACAAATAGCATCGCTCTTGCTCATCCCATGATATGTAAAATGATTACTTTAGATAATTATTCGGTAATAACACTAATCCCATTGTATTGGATGGCATGTCTCTCAGTCGCAGGGAATCGTAATCCTGTCGGAATCATAAATTGACTTGTTTTCTTAGTAGGAAAAAAAACGGAAAAAGTAAAGAGAGAGAAAGAAAGATGCTCTAACTGGCGTGGTTCGAACGCGAGTAGATGCCCCGCCGCTCGCAGCCGTACACGTGTCCCGATCCCCCGGCCAAAACGACGGCTCAGATGCATCACACGGAGTACACGTGCATCCTCAACCGACACGCGGGCCTGTCGGCCCCAGTGTCATTGTCACAGATACTGCCTAACAAAGTAGAAACGGCAGGCGCACAGGGTACTCATTTTAATATAAATATGGGCAAACCCTAGAACTCGCTGCGAGCTTATCACTTGTCAGTCCACTCCTTGGGATCTATCCAAACTAGGTAAATTCTTTTGACCCTGATTTAGTTCCGTAGTTGTAGTATCTTGGTTTCTTAATTTGGTTGCTTCTCTATGCTAAGATTTAGAAAACCTTTTTTTTGTTTGGTAAATTGGGTCAATTTGTTGTTTGGGGTTTGATATGTTTAGGGGAAGCTAAGAGGAGCTGTTGGATCATGTCGGACTCGGAGGAGCACCACTTTGAATCGAAGGCGGATGCGGGCGCGTCCAAGACCTACCCGCAGCAGGCCGGCACCATCCGCAAGAATGGCTACATCGTCATCAAGAACCGCCCCTGCAAGGTATATCTAATCTGAATTCAATTCAATTCAGTCGCGCAATTTTGAGATGCCTGGTTCTGTGGATTGTGTTAGAATTACTGTGTGTATAGTTAGTTCTGTTGATATTACTGGGCCATATTGGTTACTTATAGCTATGAATGTGTTAACTGGAATCTGGAGTTTGCTTGTGGATCTGGATGGGGAACTCTGTGAATTAGCAAGGAGGAAGGTGGGAATGATGAGATACATATGTGATGTGTTTCATGCACGTGTGTGAGGTGCCTTGTTTGCAATTGTACAGTTATGTTCTAATGATCATTGTTGGTTAAGCGTTACGCCTGTTTGGAAACAAAGTTTTTTTTGGAGTTTTTGTTTAATACTATAGAAAACTAAAGTTCTGTCTAGTTACAAAGTTTTTTATAGTTTTTGAAACCACGGTCAAAACCATGTTTTTTTTTTTTTTTTTTGGAGTTTTACAAACTTGGCTTCGGTACAAAGTTTTGAAAAAAACTTTGACCAAGAGCTCTCTCTCGTACTCTCTCTCTCCATTCACAGTACTCTCTTTCTCTCTGATGAAGCACCGGTGATCGCGTAGAGGGGAGCGCACGGAGGCGCCACCGGTTGTCGTTCCCTCTCGTCGGTGGCCGTGCACAGGGGCACCACCGGTTGCCCCTTCCTCCTCTTGTCGGCGGCTGTGCACGGGGGTGCACGGAGGTCGAGGAGGCGGGCGGCAGCGGTTGTGCTCGACGTCGATGGCCTGGAAGATGCGGTAGAGCTCGAACTCCTTGTCATCCATGTACCAGCGGAAGTCCTCGTACCCGACGCGGCCGTCGCGGTCGCACGCGCGGAGCAGCTCTGCACACCCCCGCACCCCGACGTGTCGAGGAACCCGAACATGCCGCGGATCTGCGCCTCCTGCTCCGCCTCCGTCTCGCGCAGCGCCGCCAGCACGTGCTCCATGGTTGCCTTCCTTGCTGCTGATGCCGAGGGAATCGTCGCGGCTGTGGCCGCGGCAGCCGCCGCGGGGCGGGGCTCCGGCATCACCGACCGGAGGAAAAGGCCACGTAGTCGTCAGCGTGGAAGCGGCAGAGGTCGCGGTCACGTGTTGGGTGCGGCCGCAGCACCTGCATCTGGTCGAGGAGGCCGTAGCAGGATTTGGATGGTGGCTGTTTAGAATGTTTTGGATTTGGATTTCTTTGTTATTCTCCAAAATTCAACTTTTCAAATTCATCAGTGTTGAATTTGAAAAGTTGCAATTTCTTAGACGTGAAACAAAAGAATTTGAAAAGTTTGAAGTTGCAAGAAATTGGATTCTGAACTTCTAATGCTTCGTGTCTAAGGAATTTGAAAAGTTTGATATCCAAACACCGGTAGAAATTATCCAAAGGCTATTTTTTTTAACTCATAACAACTAGTTCATTTAAATATCAAACTGAAAACTTTGAAAAAAACTGTGTATCTAAACACCTTAAAAAACTGTAATTTTCTCAAAAACTGTAGTTTTGAAATATTATAGAATACTGTGGTTTTGATTGCATTACAATTCCAAAGTTATGGTTTTCAAATATTGTGGTTTTCAAATACTGCGTTTCTAAACGGGTCCTTAATGTTTGCTAGAACATGGATGTGCCCTTTCTTTTTTGAAAATGAAAAAAATGCACTGGATTGGAACTGTAGATTGCAGAGGAGGAAGATGTGACCAAGCTCAAACCAATGAATCAGATAGTCACAAATTTATTCACTTCACAAACTTGGTCAATTTTGATCTTGTTATAGTTTTTATGAAAATTCATAAACATTGCTGAGTAATTGATGGTATCCGGGAAGGGACATCTTGTTTGGATTGCAAGATAGTGGGATGGACTTGCTGACTGGGCAGTTTATTGCAAAAAGATATTTATCTTTCACTTTTCTTGAAATACTAAACAAATAAGTTGTCTTGTAAAAACATGTCTAATCTTTATGGTGAGGGTCAAAATTAGTCCATCATTATGTGGCCAAGCTGAGTAGAGGGGCAAAGCTTCCTTTGCTTCTAGCTAACTTTTTGCTCTGTATGCTCCAATATATTAAGGGGGTAGAAAAGGCTATATTTGCTTGATATCTCATTTTGGCTAGAAAAAACAAATTTTCCACTTAGGACCTGTTTGAATTCAACCCAATCCCTGTAGAAAATGTAATCCCAGTAATTTAAATCTAAGCATACTCTGTGGGCTTATTTGGATTGAGTGGGATCTGAATGTTAAACCTCCTATTTGTATATAAACCAAAGGATTGTGAAAAAACCCACATGTGAAGGTCTTCTTGTTATTCATTGGTATTAGTCCCAGTTGATTTGAGTCTTTGCAAAACAAATCAACCAAATTTCTCATGCAGACCCTTAGGCGAGCACTAATTTTGTTTCCTTTTGGTCAAAGGAGTTGCAATGGCGAAACAGATGACTTACAGGTTGAAATCCAAGTCAAACAAATAAGAACTTTTTGTAAAATATAAAAAAAAAGTATCTCAAAATGTCCACATTTTACAAATCTGGCTTCTTGTGCTGCTAATGTGATATCATGGTATCATGGTCAGGTAGGGTGATAGAAGTACTCTTGTTTTTTTTTTCTCTCCCTTATCTTTTCTTCTTGGTGTGCTTACTACTTACACCTGTGATTTTGAGCTTCTCATGGCTTTGTGTGGCATCATCAGTAATGCAGTTATCTGAGATGGTGAAGCTATATGGCATTTCTTTGTTTTACGTGTTTCTTTGTCATAAGTCATAACATAATAATTTGTCTTACTATATTGGATATCAGTAAATTTGATAAATTTGTGCTACAGGTGGTGGAGGTTTCAACCTCAAAGACTGGTAAGCATGGTCATGCTAAGTGCCACTTTGTTGGCATAGATATATTCAATGGTAAAAAGCTTGAAGATATTGTTCCTTCATCCCATAACTGTGATGTAAGTAATGATTTCTGACTGTCTGGCTAAGATCTTTGTTTCACTCTCTAATTAATTCATCCTTTCATTTTATCAGGTTCCACATGTGAATCGTACTGAGTATCAGCTAATTGACATATCAGAGGATGGATTTGTATGTTCTTATTATTCTGTCCAAATGCCTCCATTTGTGAGTGAATGTCGGAAATGACATTTATTATTATTATTTTGTTTCAGGTGAGTCTTCTTACTGAAAATGGTAACACTAAGGATGATCTTAGACTCCCAACTGATGAGAATCTGCTGACCCAGGTTTGTTTGACAATCTTCTTAACACCTTTGCTTCTTGTTGATGTGCTTACACATGTAATTTATATTATGTAGTCATGTTAAATGTGACCTTTTACTCATATAGCATACTATTTTTTGGTGCTGCCAGAGTGAGAGACACTGTCTTTAATCATCTGTCAGGTCTTTATGTTGTCCTCTTGGTAAATGGGAATTTGTGCTGTCTTATTGAGTCCCTTTTATTGTCTGCAAGTATATGAACTGGTGGTGATTTCCGTGATCCTGTTATCTATTTTATTTGGACATTATTTTCCTTCATATGAGCAATCTTTATGCTTGCAGTCTTGTATATATCGACCAATCTGTGTCACCTTTCTTTTTTCCCGAATGTCTTGATTTATTGAATGTCATGGGGTGCTGTGGTAGTGGGAACGGAACTGATGGTGCATTCGTCTCATATACTGCCATAAGAATTAAAGGAAGAGTAAATATTTACTATGACTACCTTTTTTGTGTTCTATTATATCCCTATGTCAGTTTTTTTGGAAGTGTAAAGCATGATATTTCATTCATACTTTTACAGTGGTCCAATCAATGTGGACACCATACAGTAAGTGAAGGTACATGAAATAAAGTTGACACAATAAAATCCACTGCATGTTTCACTTGCATATCTGCATTGAATTTTCAACATTTCATTGTGTCATGTTCCTTGTTGCAAGATTTTCAACATTCTGCATGTTTCACTTGCATATCTGCATTGAATTTTCAACTGCATATCTGCATTGAATTTTCAACATTTCATTGTGTCATGTTCCTTGTTGCAAGATTTTCAACATTTCATTTTCAATCCAAGCTATGTGGTGGTCCAATCTGTCATGTTCCTTGTTGCACGATTTTCAACATTTCTTTTTTGAAGTAAAATATGCTCTTTTCTCAAAAATGTTTGCCATGGTTTTCTTTTGAAATGTGATGCACTATCATATCTACTTTACTTCATTCTTCATGTGATCCTGCATTGGAATATACTTTTTCAGTACATTTGTATCCCAGTCATTACTTTCTGTGTTGAAATTTTCTGAAATATTTTATTCAACTCAATAAAATCTGCTTGGAAATTCAGATCAGAGATGGATTTGCTGAAGGGAAGGACCTTGTGGTGACTGTCATGACTGCCATGGGGGAGGAGCAAATCTGTGCACTGAAGGACATTGGCCCCAAGTAACTTACTCTTATAAGGCTAGTAAATTAAGGGAGCCATTATATTGAAACAAAAGAATACATGTATTAAGAGGAAATGCCGCCAAGACATTCACCTAGCTTGAGCTGGCTTTTGCCATAGTAAAGCAAGTGCAGTGATTGCTGGGTCTCGCATTTCTGATTACCTGTCATGACAATGGGATTATGTATTTCCTATGGTTTCACCCTTTCGACGCAGTCAATAATCTATTCCGAAGGGCAGTAGCTGTATACTCAGGTTTATTCCAAATTTCATGTCTATGGAGGTGGTTGTTTTGATTACAACTTTTCACTTGTGTCGGGGATTCACGGAGGGATTCACGGAGTTCTGTAATGCTCCTATATTTTGTTTGTTATATATGTTTGCGTCAATATTATTTCGGTTTGGTCGGTTGTCACATTGCCATGGAAAGCTGGTGGTTCTAAGCATGAGATTATTAAATAAGCACTTTCTGTTATTCTTATTTTTTTGATGCATTTTGTTGCCAAATCTGTAAGCTACAAGCGTTTCTTGGTTTCTCTGATGCTGGTACCTTTTGATGGCCATCAATATCATGGTTGTTATTATGGGTGTGACGTCATACTTTTGGGCATGTGTTAGGTCATGATACAGAAAATGGTGACAAGCAGGATAGGTTCGTGGAAGCGCCACGTCATGCTTGAAGGATTGCATTACGTCATAGATGTTTCAGTAAATTGAAATTGCTAGAAAAAAGATTACGTTGATAATGTTCTCTCAAAAATTGAATAACTACGGTTCATCTGGTTTTAAATGGGGAATTAGACATTCAAAACTATGTCTCCTCACACAAAGTAGAGGGCCAAATGTGAATGATACGGGATTACGGGGACACTAAATTGAACCTCCGCGCAAAATAGAAGGCTCAAAAGTATTATTCCGAAAACAATTGCTCGCTGTCGTACGGTCTGTTTGCTGTAATTTTGGTCTTTTAAGAAGCTCTTGAGACTTATGCCGAATAAGTTTAACAAATTAGCTTTTTAAATAAGCACAAAAAATTAGTTTGTAAGAAATTTGGCCAAATAAATTTATGAACAGTTGTTTGAGGAAAATTATTTATAAATAACTCAAAGTAAAAAAATAATTTGAAAAATGACTTACAGTTTACCGAAATTGCGAAACTAACCTTTTTACAAAGTAACTTATCGCGGCTGTGATGCGCGACAGAAATGTGAGTCTCACTTTTTCCGTTTTCGACCAACGACATAAATGTTTTTCCTTTTGAAACCGCGAGAAACCTCTTTTCCATCCTTCAACCGCGACAGAAAAGAGTGAGTGGCTTCGCCCACTCAACCACGGATTTGCTCTCTTCTCGTCGACCTCTACTCCCACTCGAAGGAGCTTGTTGTCTTCGGCCCACAAGACGTGGTCGACGAGAAGGGAGCTGGTCATTGTCATCATAGAGGTCGTCAAACATCAGGGAGGAGGCCGATGACGAGGTGGTCGAAGAGAAGAAGTCGTGGCGGCACTGGAGGGAATGATCGAAGTAGCATTGGAGTAGTCGAAATGTTGAAGATTCGGTAGCAGATCAATACTCGAGACGGCGGAGTGCGTAGATTTAGCGGCGTGGCAGCTTAGATCCGGCACAGGCGAAGTTGTGGCTTTGAAGAAGGCGGAGAGTGTGGCGGCCAAGCGCGGCAGCGTGTACGTCGATGAGGATGATGCAAATCCGGGTGCGCAGTGAAGTAAAAAGACAGAGAGAGAGAGAGCAGAGAGCGCACAAGATCCGGCAGGGAGGCAATGGATTAGCGCAGATCCGGCGGGGCGCAAGTTTGGAGCAGCGGCGGCGCGGGCGAGGAGCACCCGGCAGCGGCTCTGAGATTGAGAGATAGTGCACAAAGAGGTGACAGCGCGAGCTAGGCGAGTTTGCGTAGTGGTGAAGCAATGGCGCATCCGGATCTGGTGAAAACAGCGCCGGAGAGGAGCACCCGACGGCACGGGCGAGGAGCACCCGGCGGCAGCTCAGTCACAGTCGTGAGGCACAATAAGTTCTTGTCGCGTTTTCAGATCGGGATTGCATGAGCTAGTGGGTTAGTTTCACAATTTCGATAAACTGTTGATTATTTTTTAAATTATTTTTTTTTACTTTGGTTATTAATAAAAAAATCTCGTTGTTTGAGGGGTAGATAAAAGTGAAAAGTTATTCCATATTGATTTTGATTTCAATTATTAAAAAAAATCTTATTACATCAAAAACTATTCTTTTGACCCCACTTTCAAGTTCTCTCGGCAAAACCTAAAAAAAAGCCTAGGCCGAGCATATGGTAGTTCAATGGTAAGACTAACCTTTTCATACTTTAGAGTTTAGAAATTCATTAATCCCAAGTTAGGCACTATTTGAAATGTAAAAATTTCATATAAATTTTAAAGATAATACCATATCTAATAAAAATAGATGTTTCATTCTTTCTAAAATTCTTATGAAATTTCTACTTTTAAATGGGTCTTTAATATTATCAACCCTTATTAGGGGTGAAAAAAAAAGACCAAACCAGAATAACCGATTCAAACCCATCGATATAATCGAACGAACATGCTAATTCAATTTGTTTGGTTTTTGCCTTTGAAAAACTAAAGTACCTGAAATAATCGAATTTATATATAGATATTGAATATTTTACTTAAGATTCAGTATACTTTAAGAATATATCACACATTCATATTGGTAAAAATTATTAATTACAATTATTAAAATTTTATTAAGTTTTAACATTAAATAATATAGTGTATTAATAACATAATATGTGTATATTCAATGTATGCATTATCAAATGATATGTTTATTGATTAATACTATTAAAAATATTATTTCTTATAAAAAATCAAAACTGAATTAATCCACGAATTAATCATTTAATAATTTGATTCTAAAAATCCCTAAACCAAAATTAATAATTCAGTGACAAAATTAACAGAGTTTGTGTAGGGCGTGGGCTGTGCGGCCTCTCCGCGAGTGGCCTGTCCGTTCCTCGTCTCTGGGCTTGCCACGTGTCCCGTTCATTTTGCTTGCCTTCTTGTAGCGTGGTGGAGATGGGGTGATCTCCAGGTGGCCGTTCCCTCCCGGACTGCTTTGCATTCGGGTGGCGCGCCCAGCCAATGTGCACATCGGTTCCCTCCCTTTGTTGCTGCCTTCTTGCCTCTTTTTTCCCTTCTTGCTTTGGCTCCCTTTGCCGTCGCTGGTGCTGTGGGTTTGTTGTTGCTCCCCCGCCGCCGCCCACTGTACGGACCCTCCCCTTTTCATTGTTTCGCCGTCTTTGCTCTCTTTGCTTGCCGTCGCCGGCGCTCACCTGTTTCCTCGTTTGTTTTGTTGTCTGGACTTCCCCTCTTATGGTTCTAGATGGCCTTTTGATGCGCTCCTTGGTTTCCCCTGTGGATCTGCCTGCCTTGCTCCGTGATCTACCAGGTGTATTTGGTTGCTTCCTCTTTTATGTCTCATGATTGATTTGGTTAATTAGCTCTGTCTTTGCTTCTGCAGGAGTTAGTTTTGACCTGATCGTGAGCTTTTCCTGGTTACTGGGGCAATTATCAAATTGTAAGACAAGTATTTTTTGTGTTTCCATTCGATCATCCGCCATTAGACGCTGAAGCGTACGACGAGCAAGCAACAGATTCGACCTTCGAGTTTAAATATTTTGTTTGTCAATCTAGTATTTAATTATTGGGTCTGTCTTAATATGGTAACTTGATCAGTTATATGCATGCTCTAGTAGGAGTTGAATTGTATGGTTTAGATTTGCTATTTGTTATCGGAATTTAGTAAATCTCTTGTAGTTGTTTCGAGTGTTAAGTCATCATTATTAATCTGGTAATTAATAATTTAATTGGTGAGTGTGCAATGTTTATTCTATAATTATCATTTTGGAATTGGATGGAATGAGTTAATTAACTTTATGATTAATATAACCCGCATGGTTGTTGAAAAAAGTGGCTGACATAGTAAGTGTGGGTTACTACAACGACTTATGTATACCAATACGGATACATATGTTCGGATATACTCTTTATTAATTATAAGTCCAAAAACTCTGTTTTTTAGTGTCAATCATGCGTTAAAAGAAACGTAGAAACTCGCGTTTGGCGCTGATTCTCGTACTTAAGAGATGTTGCGGTATAGAACTCCTCTGCAGAGTTAAACTAAATATGAATATTCATCAACAAGTATGATAGTCTCATCAATAAAAACTTAGTCTTAAAATATAATTTCTGTTTCATTTAACTGTTTTATAAAATTATATGTATTAATCTTTGGTCAATTGTGATTGTTATTGGTTGACATGTTGATACATGGTTCATTGAATTTGGCTATTATTTACTAAGTCTCTAAGACTTATAGGCTAGATGTATTATAGTGTGTGCAGAGGGATTAGACTCTGCATTAGACTTCGGCTGCGATGTCTTTCAAGACTACGCTGGGGAAAGAGGGGATTTTTTGGAAGAGAATGAGTGAATTCCACTATGCAACTACCAAGCAATTTCTGTTCTATTTATTTAAATTCTATTTTCAATATTTTATTCTAAAGGATATTTTGTAAGACAATTGTTATTTTAATTCAAGGAATCATTTTTATTTTATCTGTTGTGGTTGTGTTCTATGATTCTATTCTGTATTGTGAGATGTTTATATCTCTTAGACCCCTAACCTAGAGTGTTCCAATAATTATGCAAAGTAAAGGTAACGCTGTTGTTATATTTTTGTCGCGATGCTGATTTTGCACACACCAATCACAGCATTCACACAGAGACAAAATATGAGGAGGAAACAATATTGTATTCTCTTTATTCATATCTTCTTTTACAAGTTATACATCCATATATAGACGTATAGTTAGGGTTGTCATATGGACAGTCCACAAAATATTCTATTCACAAAACTTTTCCTTTCACATTACTACGATGTGTGTATGTGTTGTTAAAAACTGTCAAAAAATCTATTGGGAAAAAAGAGAAAAGAGTATATAACACATTTGTATTATTGCGCTTTACATGCAACCTCATTAAAAATTTTCAATTAAGAAAACTCAGTGGGAAAAACTTAATTAAAGAAAAAAGAGGGCAATATTGGTTGATCTTCTGGATTTTAACTATATTGAGTAATATAATTAGTTAAGCGGCTTATTTTGCTCCCCTGAAGACAACAGTATTTCAAGAATACGCATTCTGATGTCGTATTCAAGTTTCTTAAAAGTAGACGTAGGTAGAGATTTAGTGAACAAATTTGCTAAATATCATAACATATAGTCTTCTAAACTATTAACTCACCACTCTTTTGAAGATCGTAAGGATAAAAAATTTTTGGAGCAATGTGTATTAATCATATTTCCTTTAACATAGCTATTACTTATTTGTGCAACACAAACGACGTTGTTCTCATATAGGATAGTAGAGGTACTCTCAGTTTAACACCACATGACTGCTGGATATGGTGTATCAACCGTCTAAGCTATACACATTCATGTGAGACTTCGTATAACGTGATTATCTTTAAGTGATTCGTTGAAGTTGTCACTAAATAAGTGATTATCTTTAAGTGATTCGTTAAGTCTGTTTGATAGGTTTTCAAGAGATGACTGTATCACCATCGAAATAAATATAACAAGTTTGTAATCTAACATCATGTGGATCGGGTTAGTAACAAGCATTCATATAGTCTACCAAAGTTGTTTCATGATTTTTCTGATAATATAAATTAAAATCTTTTGTACCTTAGAGGAACCTGATGATATGTTTGATGTCATTTCAATGTCTTCTGATTAGAGATGCACTATACCTTGCTAACAAACTCACATATAATGAAATATTAGATCTAGTATAATTTACTAGGTACAATAGTGCTCCTATGACACTTAAATAAGGAACTTCTTGTCTCAATATTTCATCACTATTTTCTTTTGGTTTGAAAAGATCCTTTTTTGTTTTTAGGGATCGAACAACTATTGGTATACTTAGAGGATAAGGCTTATCCATGTTAAATCCCTCTAGAACCTTTTTCAAGTAGGTTGAATGGTGAATAAATATTTATCCAATGAGGTGTTCGATCTCCATGCTGAGAAAATATTTGGTTTTAGTCAATCTTTCATTTTGAACTCTATCTTAAGATATGAGTTTGCTTGCTCAATTTCCTTTGTGGTTTCAATCATATTTATGTCATTGACATAAACCAAGATAGTACAAAAACTATTCGACGATTTCTTTATGAACACACAAGGACATATATCGTTATTTACATATCTCTTCTCGAGGAGGATTTGATTTAGTTGGTTATACCAAATTCTACCCGATTGTTTCTGTCCATATAATAACCTTTGCAATTTAATGCAATACATGTTGTGATTATCATACCATATTAGGGATCTTGAGTCCTTCAGAGACTTTCATATAAATATTAGAATCTAATGATCCATATAGATATGCGGTAACAACATTCATTAACTGTATATTTAAATTCATGCCTGCTATTAGAGATATCAAGTAGCAGAAATGTAATTCCAGTCATAATGAGAGAATAAGTTTCTTCAAAATCAATATCGGTTCTTTGCATGAACCCTTGAGTTACTAATCTCTATTCTATCTTACTACCTCATTTTTCTCATTTCTTTTTCTTATAAAAACTATCTTGTGTCCTACAGAGATAAGTTCTTGTAGCGTTCGAACTACTGGGCCAAAAACTTTTCTTGTATTTAGCGAGTTTAGTTCAGGCTCAATTGTTTCCTTCCATTTGATTCAATTCGAGTGTTTCTGACACTCTAATATAGATTTTGTTCTGGATCCAGATTCTGATCTGAGATAGTTTGATCAATTGTGGAGGCAAAATACTTGTCGATAACTATTGTATATCTATTATAAATACCTCTTGTGTCAATATAATTCGTAAATATCTCATTATTAATATCTACCATCTTTTCATGATTTCCCGAAATGATAAGAGTCTGAATGTTCCACAATCTTAGCATTATATTATGCACATGCTAAGTTGCTAGGGTTCTCATTTTTGTGAGACCCCCATTTGAAGATCACCTTGGTAACCGCCCAGGTAGGTTACACACAGCAGGATGACATATGAGCTCCAAACCAGACAAGTATAGTAATAACATTAAACAAGTATCAGACCAACATGGCCAATATTACATAGCCAAAGCACCAAAAATGGCGCTGAGTAGAGTTGCTAAGAAAATAACAAGTTTGTCAGAACCAGAGTCGGTATCCAAGTACCGAACACACAGCATAAAGCACAAGGCAACAACGAAAAGCTTGATTTCCATCCGCAGCAAGGTTGGAGTGGCTCCTCCCACATCTGACTTGACTTGGTGCGCAATCCTTCTAGAACGTGGGCTCGTCCGGGGCACTTCCATCTTCTGCCGGGAACTCATAACTGAAGGAATCGGGATCCTCGAATCCCTCTTCTACAGTTGGAAGTAAATGCAAGGGTGAGCACTTGGTGCTCAGCAACACTCATTCCGGGGATTATAGTAATTGTACTTATATGAGGGTGAAACATATGATTCAAGGGTTTTAGTTTCATATGGATAGAGATATATAGATTTCCAAGTTTGTCTGTTTAACGAAACCGTACTTTGTCATGAAAATAGTACTTTAAACATTAAACAGGTTTTCAATAAAAACATTAGATGTAGTGGTCTCCCATGAGTCACTACTTTGTTAACCGCATTATGAAAACATTCCAAAACATTACTTGTGCTATAACCCATGGATAACATCCACTACAAAAAGACTCCTGAACCTGGGAGTACAGAGTATCTGATACTTCTTTTACACTTTGCAAAGGTGTACCTCTTTTTAAATCCACTGGTTCACTCGGCTTTCAAGTCGGATCAGCTCCATGTGACTTATACACATGTGACAAGGCCGAGATCACACAACGCTTTTACAGTTCAGTATTAACAGTATCCCTGCCCGGTAAATAGACAATTAAGTCTCAAGTACCGTTGTGGGTCTTCCCCACTGCCTTACTTCCTAGCCTCTCTGGTCTATGTTCCCGCAGGACACATAGCCTTGGTCTATGTCCACGCGAGACATACGGCCATTTAAGATTACAGCCGCTCACGGCTTAATCAGGTCTAGGGCGCCTTCCTTCATTTACGCCTTTTTCTCTCATCATTTTTCTGACTCACATCACTCATGGCCGAACCTTGGCCTTCCAGTTTCCACGCGAGAAACCAGATCGTCAAACCATGCAGGGAACTGCTAATACCAAAAAGCTACTGAGTTGTGCCTGTCCCATACCAGGCAAGTGGTTGGTACGTTTACAATTCGTATAGAGACACAGCACAAGGTTCTTGTCCTTATGAACCAATAGTGAGGAACATTCACATACCCTGGTGCGCACCGCACCCTCTCCATACAATCCAATCCTCACTACTGATCCCTTTTATCAGTTTTCTTGTCAAAACGGTTTTCATTATAACTTCTCATGCATTTGACCATTTTAAGTTTAATGTGGATATTCAATATATGAGTCCTAGGGTGACAAAAGCATACATAAGAAGGTTCAATAACAAAAAGGGTTTCATGATTCATTAGGGAATATCTACTCATGTCATTCAAACATAACTTGTATTTCAACTAAACATGCATAGTAAGAAACAGTGAATATACTTCATATGAAAATATTGGGTGAGACATGATCAAAGGAATGAGGCTTGCCTTGCAATGTGGGGTCTAAAAACTCAGACGGATCTTCAAAGACTTCTTCCGCTCCTTCAGCTTCTGACTCTGCGGCAATCAGACAACACACAAACACATACCACATAAGCATACTGAAAATAGTTTCTATAGAAAGTATTAAGTAAATAAGTCATGTATGCAGGGGAAAAGGTTAGAGTAAGGTCACAAGGGCTCTGGTCGAAGAAACGGCTAAAAAGGATTGAACGTCGAAGGGTCGACATTCAGTTCATGGCTTTGACATAACTGGAAACTAGTCTTAGGATGGTTTTCTGGAGAAGTGATAGAAGAGAAAGTTGTAGAACACAACTCCAGAAATCTAAAGGACAAGGTGGCATTTCAATTGCTCAACCAGAAGGGGTCAAACAAGGCTAATGCCAGTGGCTGACATGCACTGACATGGTGCTGGACATGGCCAGAAACTAGGGCATGGCTTAACTTTTGATCCAGGGCTCCAAATGATGCACCACTTTGTCTGGGAGGTAGGCATTACTAACAGGAACAATATACTCAACAGGCACAAGGGCTGAAAGTGGACGGAGGGTGGCCAAATCCGGCGATGAACCACGGTGGCCTGGACATGAACTGAGCTACTGGACAGTAATCTTGGCATAGGCATAACTCACAATCTAGGCAGATCCAGGTGTCGAGCTAGTGGAAGAAATTTCTCAGGGAAGTGAGGCGAAGCTAAGGGACAAGGTGGTGTCGGCTGGATCGGCCGGGAACAAATTCCGGCGACCGGCGCTGGAGAAGACGACACTGGAGCTTGGGTATTTTTGATACAGGGCGAAAGAGCTCAATTCCAAGCTTGGGGATGATCTCTAGGGCACAACAAAGCTACTGGAGAGGTTAATTTCATTGGATATCGGCCGGAGAAGCTTGGCGCCGAAGTCCGGCGAACGGCCGAGGTTCAAATTTGGGATTTCTTCGATTTGAGCTTAATTGGGGATTCTGGTTCTACAGGCTTGCTCTACTAGGCTTACTGATCAACTTCTTCTACAGGATTGAGGGTTAATTTGGACTGAATCGAACGGCATTGGGGGAACAGGGTAAATCGGGAATCCGGCGATCACCGGCGATGGGGATCGATCTGGTGCAATTGGTTGCTATGACACAGAGAGGGGAACGAGGGGAACTCACTGGTGAACCTGGATTGAAGAGAGGGGCTGTGGAAAGGGCTAGCACCGTGAGCTCTCTCACTGGCTCGCCGGAGAAGAAAGCGAAAACGGCGAGAAGCTGGAAATTGGCTAAGTCCTGAGGTTGTGCTTCTTCACAGCACTGAGGGGGGTTTAAATAGGCACGGGGATGGAGCTTGCGAGGAAAACGCGACAGCGGTTGCTTGCGCCGGGGAGAAAATTGTCGGGCGCAGGCACAACGACGGCGACGGCGATGCGATCGCGCTCAGGCGGTGCTGCAGCTTTGCCAGTTGCCTTGGGACTTCGCCTGGAACGGCGCAGATGCGGAGGCAACAGCAAGGCTCCGGCAATGACACGTACACGCATGCAACTGCCACGGCAACGAGAGCGCGCGCGAAAACAAAGCTCGGGAGCGCGGCCGTTTAACCGCTGGGCAAGGCGATGCCACGGTGGCTAGCACGTGCGCGGGAGGTGGTTCAGCTGTTCACAATACAGGCGACAAGAGATGGTGGCCGGCAGCGAGCAAACGCGGCGAGAACGCGGCGCGGCAACGGTGGCTCGGGCACTGGTCGAAAGCAACGACCAGGGCTGGTTGAAAGGGCCTGAAAAGAATGTTTGGGCCGATTTGAAATTTCTAAAACTTGTTCCAGGGGCTGTTTTGTGAGGATAATTTGAATAGGACTTGGGCCTGTTTGCAAATTTGGAGATCTGAGGGTCCGATCTGAAATATGATTTCGCAGCTAAGTTGCAAAAGATTAATAGAACTTATCTGGCCAAAGTTTGGTAAGATCGGGCAAGATCTGAAGGGTTTCGACAAAATTGGGGAAAACAGTTTAGGGTAAAATAGGGTAATTAGGGTTTTAAAATAGCAAGGCTTGAAACTCAGCTTTAGGGTGAGATTTTGGAGATGGTCCCGAAGGGAAAAATGCTCTGAACAACATTTAGAAGGGAATGGCTGAAGCAGATTAGGTTTTGGGGTCCGGATGTGGATTTTGGCTATTTTAGGGTTTAGCAAAAACAGGGGTGTTACAATTTTCAGGATAAACATCTTCAGGAAGCCTCTCACATTTAGGGTGAGTCTCTTCAGTAGTGTTTGACTATCTTTATCAAATCTTTGTCTCTACGAAGGTCTCCGCAAGTTAAGATATTTTGCACCAATAGATCTCTCTTGCTTTTGTCCATCATAAGGGAGTGCCAATGTATTTATTATTTCTTGGGGTATTTCCACTCTTTCAAGTGCATTTATTACAGGTTTGTGAGATTTAGTCGCTCCTTTATAATCAGTGAAAGCATATAGCAGGCTATTTGCTAGATTTTACAAATTAGTTATCTTCTGAACTTCTAATTCAACTTGACTAGTGCATGAGTCTAAATATTGAAGATCTTTTTTATTCCATAAAATTTCATGGTATTTCAAGTTTGAGCTCTTATCTCCCCCTAATGTTGAGAATAGATCTTCGTCAAATGCACAATCAGCGTACTGAGCTATAAAAAGAACTTCTATCCTGGGCTAAAGATATTTAATAATTAATAGATGTCATATCCAACATATATCTCCAATTTCTGATGCAAGCCCATAGAAGTATGCTCAGGTGGTGATATTGGCACATATATAGCGCATCCAAAAACATGCAGATGAGAAATATTTGGTTCTTTCTCATGGACTAATTGTAAGTGAGAATAATTTTGATATACAATTGGCCGAACTTGTATTAATGCAGTGACATGTAAAATTGCATAGCCCCACCTGCTCGTTGGTAATTTTGAATTTTGCAATACAGGCCTAGGAAAAAGTTTTATTGTTTTTATTAATGATTCTACAAGTCTATTTTGAGTGTGAGTATAAAGAATTGAATGCTCCACATTTTTATGCTCCGAGTCATACAATAATAATTAAAGGCTTTTGGCATGAATTCACTACTATTGTCCATATGAACAGACTGGATCTGATGATCCGGAAACTGAGCTCTTAATTCTATAATTTTAGCAATCAACTCTACAAAGCATAATCGCGGGTGGACAATAAACATATATGAGTCCACCTAGTGGAGGCATTTATCAGGACCATGAAATATTTGAAAGGTTCTGATACCGGTTCAATTGGTCAACATATCATTCTGAATTCTTTGAAGAAAAACAAGTGATTCTTCCCTTATTTTTAGGTGAGAAAGTCTCGTAATTTATTTGTCTTTCACACAGGCATCACAAATAACTCTTCAAGAGTCGGGAAGTTTTTGGTTTGCAGATTATGACCAGCAGAATTATTCACAATTCGACGCATCATATTTTGCCCAAAATGATTCAAACGCTCATATCATAATTTAAAGGAATTTGGTCATTAAATTTTAAACTCATTGCAACATATTTTTCGTTTGGCCAAATATGAGTATAGTACAACTAAGAGGAAAAGGATAGAAATTTTTCAACCACTTGTTTTTGACATCCAATTGATGTTGTCATGAGAAGATATTCAATATCGTTCTCTTTATCGATTTTAATATGGAAACCACTTACACGGATGTGTCTAAACTCGAGAGGGTACATTTTTATTTAGGATATAATAAAACATTATTTCTAGTAATTTCTATACTAGAAATGAGGCTTTCCCAGAACTCACGGTTGACACTGCATCCTTTCCAATTGTCATTTCACTCCTTTTTCTCTTTACTAGAGTTTGGAAGTACTTTGCATCTGCGCTTTAGAATATTATGCGTGGTACAACTGTCTAATAAACATAACTCTCTCTCATTCACCATGGGTGGTATAGACAAATGTTCTAAATAATATAATATATGAACTAATGACTGAAATTAAACAATCAATAGGAACAAGAATATATTGTGCCACCATAAAACGAAATTATTAGTGTAATCTACCTATTTCACAAGAAAAACATAACAAGTCCATCCAAATAATCAATCTTAAAGGGCATGTCTAACATAATGATGTAAAGATAATCGGGGAAACAAAAGAACATCATCGTCTTTGAGGTATAGACTCTGATGGGCAGCCATGTTTGCTTCAGGCAAAATGGCGAAATTTTTGGTCTTGTACTGCCGCTGGAGTAAAAGGTTATTGGCATGAAAGGTTAATAGAGTTTTTTTTCTTCTATCAGTTCATTTTCTGTAATTTCTTGCTTACAGAGTTTCAGTTGGGACACTATGCAATGGAGTGTTGAATTATATGCTGTTACGGATTTAAAGTCCTGGAAATGTAAATTCAGCCAGTCGTCCTGAGTCTGGGGAATGATTAAGGTGTTCTACTAGTCGAAACAATCTTTCAAGTACTCTCACTGTGTTAGTGGATCCTTCCCAGTGAGGTATTTGTTTTTGAGGTCTTTATTCTTGTGATGTCTGAGAAAAATTAATGCTTTTATCTTTTGGGTGTTAGTCATTGATTCTACTGAACAATGGTCTCACTGCGATCAATTGAAGCCAGTGGATCTCCACATCTAAATGTCAAATAATTGTTCCCATCGAGGAGGACAAGCTCGACACATTCTCTTATAGTGATATTAGGCATGCTTCTACAATATTTTAATTCATGCAAAACTAATAAATTTACTACATGTAAACTATTGAGCTATGGAATAAGCATAAAACATCATAAACATATGTAATATAGGCAAGGAAAAATTTTTAGATAATTCTATAATTTTTCTGCATTTCTACAAAGTTTTTGCATTTTTATAAATTTTTCTGAGATTTTTATGATTTTTATTGAATAAAAAAACCAGAAACAAAATTCATAATTTCAATAAATGAAAAAAAATATAAATATTGAAATTGAAAAATAATTATGGATTATTCTAAGATTTTTTGCAATTTTCTGTGTCCATAAATCAATATAATAAAACACTGTAATAGACTAATAGCAGGAAAGCAAGTAACTGAAAAATTAAATTTTAGGGACCTAAATGCAATGCAATAAAACATACAGGGGTTTAGACAAAATTTTAGCACGTGGAAGCCCATATTTATAATTTTTGGAAAGTCAGGTGCTAATTTGAACATTTTGAGAAGTTCGAAGTTCATTTTTATCATTTCTGTAAAAGTCAGGGGCTATGTTGAAAAATGCCAACTGGGGCGGTTTATATCGCAAATTCCCGAAATACCTGGGGTTTTTTTTTTTTCTAAAATTGCTAGCCGCCTTATGTTATATATTTTTTTTTCAATGGGTTGTTGCCGGCCATATGGGCTTTTGGCTCAAAAGGCCGAAGGAGATGGCGGCGGCGCGTGCGCGCATCGGGCGCGCATGACGTAGGGTCCGCAGATCTGGCGACGCGGTACGGCAGCCGCCGCATCGGGCGGTGACGGTGAGGCGCGGTGCCGCTTCGGGCGGCGAGTTGCTGCGTTGGTGTCTGAGGGATTGTGGCGGCGTGCGGAGGCGCATGGTGACGGCCTTGTTCCGCTGCGGCGTTGCTTCGGGCCTCGGATTGAGACGACGACTGTTGCAGGTGACGTGCGACGGCGGCTTTCGGTCATAGGCGTTGCACGGATGGCCCACGTCAGCGGCAGCTGCGGCACTCAGCTTCGGTCCAGCAGCGATGTCGCGCAGTCGACGAGCGGTGGCGGCTGCGGGTTGCGTGCCACGCGTGTACGGCTTTGGGCCGGAAGAGAAACTTTTTTTTCTTAGGTCTAAAAATTAGAAATCTAAAAAAAATATTGCTTGATTAATTTGCTATGAAAGAAAGGGATCCGACGACATACCAATTTGAAGCGAATTTATATTGATAAATGTATTATTATATTGTTGTCATGATGGCGATTTTACACACATCAATCACACCAGTTATATAAAGAGAGCAGTAGTAATGTTAGTAGAATATTCTATCCATACCAAATGCTGCACTCATCAGTATATTTAGTTGCAGCAAAAAAAAACTAACTGAACAGTCTCATCAGTCACACCAAAGAATTTATACTCGCCCGCTGCTCCACGTAACTGTTTTTGTTTTCGAAGGAAGCGGATTATCCAAAGCCAGCTTGCCGTCTCTTTCATACAGCTACTTTTTCACTCCCACTAGCAGGTGGGCCCCACCACTATCCTCTCGAGCCCCTTGTGTTTTTAATTTTTCGACATCTCTCGACTCAAGCTCTCGCCTCTCCCACTATTTCGTCTCGTTTCCAAATCCCAACTATTCCTCTCCACCTCTCATGGCGGCCAGGGAGCTGGCCGCCGGAGAAGAAGGCAGCAGACATCCCCCGCCTCCGCGCCTCACGCTCTCCGTCCCCCCGCGCTCTGCCGCGGAGAGCCTCTTCGCCGCCGAAGCCTCCTCGTTGGACGCGAGCCCCGGGCCGCTGACGCTCGCCGCGAGCCTCTTCCACGGCTCCTTCACGCAGCTTCTCGTCGGCGCCATGGGCTCTCCCGCCGCCGCGCGCTCACCGTCGCCGGCAGGGCTCAGCCCCACCGCTCTCCTCGGATTCCACCAGGTATAGAAGCAAAAAAAAAAAAATCTCTCCTTGTTGTCTTTGCTGCTAGTGCTTGCTGTTGCTTAGGTTTTGAATTGGTGTAGACATGTTAGTTACTGCTAAGCTGCTTGTCCTATGTTTGTCTGGATTTGCTGTGTTTGGTGATATGAAGGAGGTCATGATGCGTGGACCGTGGAGTGGTGAGTTTGGTGGGGTGGTGAATGGTGTATTTGTATTTGGTGAGCCAGCATGGTCAAACGAGGTCTGTGTACACTGCTTATGGCATTTGGCGGCACTGACTACTATTCAATGCTGTACCGAAGTGTTTATTATTGGTAACTGAGTTGCTGTAGGGTGTTTTTTTTTTTTTATTAAAGAAAGGAGTTGCTGTAGGGTGTCTAGCTGGTGTTCCTTTCCGTATGGGCTTGTGGTGCGGACTGTGCAGACCATAGTTTGGTGGGTATGATAGTTATAGAAGATATTTGCTGTAGTAAGATATTATTGTCACAAATGATTGGGGTCCAAGATCACTAATTAATTTCATTTGTGTGTTTTGTGCTACCGAGGATTGTGGATGCTTTCTTGGGTGTTTTTGAGATGGTTGAGTTGGATAAAGTGTCTCCAATGCATGGTAGATTGAGTTATGAATTAAATCGAGTACGTTTTTGTGTATCTTGAAAGAGATCCTTGAACCATTTTATGTATGCTACTCGCTGTGATGCTTGATCTTGAGTTCTTTATCTCAAGTTTTCTTGAATGTCTAGGTTGCCACAATTCATTTTTACTGTGCCACCGATTTACATGGTTCAGTTTATAATTGAGGGTAAAGAGTTATGTTTACATGATCCATAAGGTTTGGATTAAAAATTTTAGAACTTAGAAGTATAAATTTTTCTGCAGGGGAACTTTGAAATGTCCCATCAACAGGTCCTAGCACAAGTAACAGCAGAAGCAGCCCACTCTCCGTACAGCATGCTCAATCAAACAGATTACTCAACCTTTTCCTCAATGACAACTTCAGCTTTGACATCACAACATGTCAATTCGTCTGCTAACATGACATCAATGCAGGAGACGCCAACTTTGCCATTACAGGTAGGTAATAATGATACTAATGGATCGAACAACATTTCACAAGGACTCCAATGTTCAGCCATCACAGTGGTTAAACCTGCTGATGATGGCTACAATTGGCGGAAGTATGGACAGAAGGCAGTGAAGGGTGCGAAGTATCCAAGGAGCTACTACAAATGCACCCATCTGAACTGTCCTGTTAAGAAAAAGGTGGAACGCTCTGTAGATGGACAAATTGCTCAAATAGTTTATAGAGGTCAGCACAATCATGAACCCCCAAAAAGATCTAAAGATGGTGGGGGTTTACTGAGTGAGTTGGATGATTTCAATGAGAACGAAGATGCTTCAACTAGATCAGAACCGGGCTCTCAAGATTATTATGGAAAACCTGAGACATCAAATGGTGGCATGGTTTGTCCTTCAATGTCTAGGAGGGGAAAGGGAGGTGAGCACTTGTCTGGTTCAAGCGATATTCAGGAAGAGGGTGATGATGAGGTAAGAATTGATGTTGGAGATGCTGGTGATGCCAATGCAGACAAAGGGTATTTGCTGTACCAAAAAAAATTCCTTAATTGGAAATAAGTTCTTACAGACTTCCTTATTTGCATCTTTCAACTCTCAAATGCTATTTTTTATCTTGTCAGACATGCACCAGCTCCAGCTCATAGGATCATTGTGCAAACAACTAGTGAGCTTGAGTTTTTGGATGATGGCTATAGGTGGCGCAAGTATGGACAGAAAGTGGTAAAAGGAAATCCTCACCCAAGGTAGTCCCATTATCATTTAGCACATAGCTCATCTATTTCTTTTTTTCCTCCTTGTTTTCCCTTGATCCTTACTAGTTACTGCTGCCTGGTAATTGTCAAGACCTTTAGTTGTTTATCATTTGCATATGGAATAACCCAATTAGTTAGAACAACTTTGCAAATAACTCCAATATCTTTCCTTCTCTCATGTTCTTTTTGTTAGGTGTTTCATCTTAAAGGACCTATCATTTGCACAACTTAAGATGCAAAAAGTGCCCACAGAATCAGAGGCCCAGTAGATGAATACGCATGAGCTATAGGTAGATGTAATATGCAATGTTGTACAGACTATAGACATGAGTGATGTAGGAGGTAAGTCTCTTTGCATCACTAAATTATTGTCATAGCAGAATGTTTGGAACTCAGCGACTAATTTGGCACCAGATCAGCCACTTTTTACAATGAGGTTCCCTGCTATTTACAGATGTTCAAGAAATTTCTTATTGAATCATGTAATCATGCTGTATGCAAGAACATTGTGAAGTAAATAAGGCAAGCAATGTCACAAGGCAACTTGCAATGTACAAAGCCTATTAAAAAGCCTATTAAGAAGTACCTTTTTTATGTTTTTGTTAAGAGAAATTTTACAGTCCTTCAAGAAATACTAGTACCTCTCCATTTTTATAGGGGTATCAATTTAATCCAATCCTTGATTTAGTAAGGGTAGATTTGGTATTTCATTTCAAACAAATCTATCTACCCAACTGACTGGCCCGTATGATCCCAACTTCTCTTATTCACTTAAAAAAAGAAAGCAAACTTTGGATTGAACTATTCAAACTTCTGCTCTATCCCCTATTTAGGTGATCATGAACTCCGGCTTCATCCTATCATGAACTCCTCTCATATTTTTTTTCTTTAGAAATGCATGTATCTTGTATGTATGCATTGAAAACAGAAACAATGTACATACGTTCCTAAATTATGGTCTGTTGAAGAATCAAAACTTTGTGTGTGTGTGCACACGCTTTTTCTTATCTAAGATTTCCTCTATCATCTTTCCATTTTGTTCTTTTCATTCGATCTTGTTATTCTTATCACCTCCAAATTCGAACTATTTTTCACGCCATCTCATAAGAGGAGAGGAAGGGGAGAGGTGGATTTGGAGCAAGCCAAGTAGGCGAGGAAAAGGATTTGGATAAAAAAGATTTAATAGACTTATACAATTACTATAATATCTAGTATTTCTTCTATCTATACAATATGAATGGAGGAGGTACTAACAAATTCAAGTCATTTGATTTTAGTGATTTGGGCGGTTCCAGAAAATTTGGTGGGACCATAAAAAAGCTCTAGTGGTTGTGCTGATCCGCTCGTGGTGTTCCTTTTCTGTTTTGATTTGCCAATTCCAGTTCCATATATTTTTGCTCATGTGATGCCTATTTAAACTTCAAAATAAATCTTGTTTTCTTCTATAAGATTTGCAAGATTGTGAGCAATTTGCACACTTACTCACCAATTGTCCATATGGTGATTAATGCCTCTTCTGTTGATTTTTTTACAAGCCTTCAACAGTTATGGACAGTTTACTTCAAATTGAAATTTTACTAACCTTGTTAGTTTCTGAGAATTAAAATTTTACAAATTCTGTACTTCATTTGCATCATGTAGGAGCTATTACAAATGCACTTACCAAGGATGTGATGTAAAGAAGCATGTTGAAAGATCTCCCCAAGACCCAAAGGCTGTGATAACTACATATGAAGGGAAGCATAACCATGATATACCTGCTGCTAGGAACAGAAGCCATGCTACAGGTAATGCCAACATGTCATCTTCTAGCAGCTTACCACACCAGTCGCAGAACACATTGCCCAATAGTCAACCTTCACTGCACAGAGCAGGATTGCACAATGACCACCTGTTAGCTTCTGCATTAGAGCTAAAAGAAGAAAATGGAGTAACTTAAATTTGGAGTATTTAGCCTCGTACATTATTTTTCTTTCTAGTCTAATTTGTGGGTGTGCTGCTTCACCTACTGCACTGGTGGTTAACACGTGAAGCGAATGCAGATCCATTAGTTTCGGCAGTTCCGCAACGGCTTTTGGTCAATAGTATATCCTTGTCTCCTCCAAGTATCCAAGAGCCTGCACACCTTGTTTTCCAGTATTGTTGCTCATATGTTGTACTTATGCTGTAAATGTTATCAGTTCTTCCCCCAGGAGATATTTATAGGTGACATGACGTTTTGTGTATCTTGTTTCCACAAGTGTATATGTCCCAGCTGTTTTTCTTATATGATGGCTGATCTGTAGAAATGTAGCAACATAATACATAGAAATTGTAATTACTAAGCATGCTGATGGTGGTAGTTACTTGTTAATTCCATTCTAGTGGATGATATCTTTAGACAAAATTATACTAGAGGCCTCTCTACTATTTGATTTTTTTTGTTCAATCAAACAATCCTTGTATTCTAATTTTGTTGATTTGAGTCCAGCACAGTTGTACCAGGTGCATTTGTCTAATCAAAACTCTTTCATTAGTATGACGAATGGAAAAGTGTCACTTAATGGACGTCCATATGGATTGTTAGGTCATTCATGAAAATGTTTATATGCACATCTGTTACACTTTTTGATGATTTTTTTGTATGTAATTTATGTATGTAGCAATCCATGTGATCTCCATTAAGTGTCATACCACTTTTTTCATCTGTCATGCTAACGGAAGGGTTTGATTATATAAATGCGACTAGTGCAAGGTTCAAATCAATAAAATTAGAGTACAAGAGTTTGGTTGAATAAAATCAAATAGTAGAGAGGATTCTATTGTAATTTTGCCTAATCTTTTAACATGATGACCTTTTAGATGTTCATGTCATAGTTGTTAAAACTTGCATCATTATTTCATTTAAAGAGCAGAAATGATGATGGTTTACATGCTGGCATAAATGTAAACTGTGATAGTTGTGAACAGACCATCACAATCCATGCTTAGCAATGTCATAATATAGCCTCCTGGTCCTCATCTACTGGCGAGAAATTTTGCTCTGGGTTATAGCTAGTATATATCAGAGTGGTGTTTCATTCGTACTGGCTGGGAGATGTCGTGTTCCTATGAGCATCCTGCCCTGTCAACATGTCTATATGGTTATGACTTATGAGTAGTCTTGTCATTGCATATTGCATTCGGAGGGTTTTTAGTTGGCAGCAAATTTTTGTCAAGCCAATTCTTTTTTTTTTTTTTTTGCCAAGCCAAATTTTGACAGCTCCAAAAGAGCTCAGTTTTTGTTTGTTTTGTGATCAATATTTCACAAGTCAATTAGATTTGATAAGATTTAGCTATTTTTCTATAGTATTTATAGCTAAATGCGTAGTGCAGACCTAAGGTCGGTTTGGAAAAAAAATTTGGGATTACTTTGGGTCAGGTGGGCCTTTCCTTTGCTCGGCCCTGGCCCTATGGGCAATGAGACTCGGCTAAATTCAAGTCAAGTCGAGCTAGCCTAGTGCATTTTGAACTAAAAAGGCATTTGCGCCAGAATCGACACAGGCTGGGCATGGTTTGGCCTTCGAGTCCTAAAATCAAAGTTTGGTTCGACCCTATGGCCGTTGGGCTCAGACAGAAATTGGGTTGGGCCAAGCCAACACTATGATAGAAGATTTATTCACCATATTTTTGCTACCAAATTTGACTTGAGCCACTATAGAGGGCGGTTACAAACCAAATATATTTCTAAAACTAATTTTTTTTGTTATATCATATAATTTGTCATGATTATATGTTGACTTCACTAATTTTGATAATTAATCTAAAATACCCTATCTTCAACTGCACATTGGATATTGTTCTCGTCGTTCCATTATTTCTAACGGTGACATTGTTGGAGCAACTGCGCTATTATGCCTAACCATTTTCAGAATAACCAACTTCTGAGAGTTTAACAAAAAAGAAAAAGAAAGAGAAGAAATAAAGAATGTCATGTGTGTGTAACCAAATCATCATTTGTTCCACATAAATATACCTTTTGTTAAAAGAGAAAAGAAGAAAGGAGCGCACTTTTCCCACTTCAAAGCCAGCATGCAAGGTGCTTACCCATTTGCGCCTAAGCGATGTGTGGGCCCCTCGTTAGAGGGAACCTACTACAAATGCCCAGGTGATTTGTGCACAGGAGTTAAAACTTCAGAACATCCAACCACATTTACATGCATACATTAGCAAAACGCACGGGGTCATTCAGACCTATATTACAGTAATTGACGTGTGCGGAACCACGTCAAAATATAAGTAGCAAAAGTCAATTAGGGGCTGAACCCAAAACAGGGTTCGAACCAAAAAGCAATCATCCAAAGTAGTACAACACAACAGTGAGGAACATCCTCCTCATCCAGCAAAGCGTGAAGCAGGGCGCAATCCACATCGCTCTCGTTGAGGTTTGGTGACCCTTCAGGCGCTTGGATCTCCGGGAACGTTGTCGGGGTCTTCTTGTGCTGAGTCGATTCCATAGTCTATGAAATCAACTGATTCATCCTCTGTACTTATTGGATCAGCAAGGGTGAGCATACAAAGCTCAGCAAGTTCCCGCATAGGGAGATGTTATATGTGGTAAATGTCAACAACAAGCTCTATGGTTCTCATACTTAGGGTAATTTTATTGAAAACAGAGGTATTTTAATACTTTAGAAAGTCTCCCAGAATCTGGGGTTTTGTTTATCAAAGTAGTTTATCAGACTGTACATGTGTATACTTTTCACAGAGTCAGGCTAAGCTCCCATGAGCCGCCATGGTTTGATCACATTTTAAAGAATTTATCAAAACTAATCATGCTGCATCGACGAGGGACCACCCCACTACGACCAGGCTCCAGAAAACCCGGGAGCACGGAGTATTCGAATACCTTTTTACACTCTGCAGAGGTGTACCACTGTACCCACCACGAAAACTCAACTTAAATGTCGGATCAGCTCCCTGCGACTTATACGCAGGTGACCAGGCTGAGCTTACACAACAGTTTACTGACCCATTGTTAATAATTTCCTGCCCGATACATAGACAATACCGGCCCCATTATCAAGGTAGGTACTCCCTACAACATGATACATGGCAAGCACGCGTAAGGTCCTCATTATCGTTGTGGGTCCTCCCCACTGCCTTTTCTTCTAGCCTTGGGTCCATGAAGTCCTCCTCTGGACGCATGGAAATCCCACTTCCGGGTTCGGTCGCGCACGACTCGAGAGCCAGGCTAGGGCGACTTCCTTCTTACACCTTATCCTCTCTACCCCTCACACCACTCGTGGCCCTCTGTGGCCCACCAATTTCCACTCGAGAAACCGGATCGACAACCATTGCAGGAAATGATTAACTTTAGGTGAGTCATGACATTGTGCCTGTCCCATACCAGGCGGGTGGTTAGCACGTTTTCAGGCCGCTTAGAAGCACAGCACGACGATCCCGTCCTTATGGACCCTTAGCGAGGCTTTCACAAACCCACCGCGCACACAGCGCCAACCATCCAAACCAATCCTCGCCACTAGTCCCTATTTCTTTTATATAAAATGATCTTTTAGAAATAGTTTGCTCATGCTTCTGCCTTCCTCTCTTCTTTTACACATTTATTAGTGTTGACATATACTTCTATGAGTGCATATCTCTTTTAAAGTAATACTTTTTCTCCTAAGGTGACAAGGTAAAGTAAATTGTCATGAAAACAAGGGGGGGTCCACAAAATGGGACTATCTACTCACATTATTTCTCAACATACGCTTTTATCAAAACTATCTTATGTATACTTGTGTAGATATCAAACTCTAAATAATTAAATGCATATAAAATAATAGGCGCAATATGTTCAAAGGAGGGAAACTTGCCTTGCCAAGCAGTAGTGTCGTAGTCTGCGGGTTCTTCTGCTTCCTCTTCCACGTAGTCGAAGTCTTGATCTTCAAATACAGGCATACACACAAGGTATTACAATCAACTTACAAAATACGACAACTTATGCTCACATAAAATAATAGGGCGCTATACTGGAACGGCTTTTGATTTCTGAACTGGGCTAGGGTTTGGGCTTTGGATTTCTAAGGGTTGAATTGTGCTAGTTTAGGATGGACAAGAAGAGTAGTAAATAAGACTCTTAGGGTCGACGGACATTAGACGTCAAAAAGGGCGACGTTCGGGTCACGTCCGAACTTAACCTAAAAGCCGAAAAGTGAGTTAAGGGGTCTAGGTGATTCTAAATGAGATGAAAATTGGACAGCATGTGTAATAGACTAAGGCAAGGTTATTTGACAAAGTGGGACAAGCAGAAAAGGCTTAGGTTTTCCAGAATTTACAAAAAGGTCCAGGACACAGCAGTTTCCATGCCATTGTACTGCTGAAATTAGGGTTTGTGTGTCCTGAGCAATTGGCTCATGCATTTGAGGGCAAACTATGTCAAACATGTAGGCTTAAGTGTCAGGAGGTGGCTGGTTGAAGGGTTTGGCCGGGGATGGCCGGAGTTGGCCGGAATTTGAATGCCAAGGTGGCTGGTTTAAACAGAAACTAGGGCAGAGTAATTGGGGCACCTAGAGTTGATCAATTTCAAAATAAATTATATATTCTTGCTCCTGGGAGTGAATAGATGCATGCTGGTACACTGGATCATCCTATGGTTGTGTTTGGAGGCTCGCCGGAGTTAGCTGCTGGAGTTCACGGCTGGGGTTTTGGGGATTTTTGATTGGCTGAAAGAAAACCAAAATTAACTAGCTGGGGTGCTTAAGCATACTCTAAGGAGTACTTCTTCTCACTAGTACGAGTTCTGAATCTATCTGGATCGAGTTGAATTTTGCAAAACAAAGAAGAATAGAAAACCGGTGATAGCCGGAGTTGGAGAAGAAATGAGCTCAATTCCTTGCTCGTGGACCATCTAGGGGCTAAGAGGAGTATGCTGGCAGCTTTAGTTTGAAGAAATCCTCACCGGAGAGTGCTGTCACCGTGAAGGCCGAAGGTGGAGCTCGGGGAAGAAGAACAGTAGCAGGAGCGGGGGTGTTTTGGCTGTGTTTGCTGTGTGCTGAGAAGGTGGTGGTGGTGGTGCTCTTTTATAGCCTCCAGGTGGCTTAGGGGAGGCTCTGGCCGAGGGAGGGCGCAACTGGGCGCAGTTTACCGGAGACGAGGACGGTGGCGATGGGACGGCGAACTGTGAGGGGGTCATGAGGTATGGCTACAGCTCGGCAGAGGACGGCGACGATGGCACAAGGCGGGTGGTTGCGGGCAACGAGGTCTCGGGGCACGGGACGGCGACTTTGCGCGCGGGCAGGTGATGCCGGGGTGGGTGGTGGACGCGACGGGACGATCCCGGCGACCTGGGGGTTCCCGAGGCGTCGTCGTGGCTTCGACAAGTGGCGTAGCTCACGGGGCACGCGAGGCGCACGTGGGGCGGTGCCGGCGGCGAAGGGACGCGGTGGCGCGGCCGGTGGCGCACGGGCGGCACGCAGCGCGCGCGCACGGCACGGCAACGGCACAGGCACAGTACTGTGCCATGTACTGTACACAGCTTTGCTCTAGGGGTATTTTGGGTATTTTTGAGATTTAGGGATCCAAATGTAAATCTGATTTTTCTGAGGGTTAGATAAAATTGGTATATACTTATTCCAATTGAGTATGCGCAAAAATGAGAAGCTTTGGCAGGGTTTTGGCCAAAACGAAAACAGAGCCGGGTAAAAATAGTACTTTTGTTTTCAGATTCTTCCAACAGCTGAAACTCTGGTTTTCGTCGCGAATTTGGAGATGTTTCTAAAGGACGATACGTATCAAATAGCGATATGAACCTATAGGAGAAGACGAATCTCCATTCGGACTTCAAACGGAGATTTCGGACTTTTTAGGGCTTTCTAGAAGCGGTCGTTTTCAGAAAAGAGAAGGACTTAGCCAATTTGGGACTTCTCGATACGAGGGGATCCTAGGGTACATTATGCACATATTGGTTATGGTCTTGGGTCCTTTCAGAGTTAGGTGATGCGAGATGCATGTATCTGGGCGATGCTCAGAGAATGCAAGTAAGGCGAAAATAGGGATGTTACAACCTACCCCTCTTAAGAATAATCTCGTCCTCGAGATTTAGGTGACTTGCTGAAGAGGTATGGATAGTTTTGACGCAGGCCTTCTTCTTTTTCCCAAGTTGCTTCCTTTTCTGAATGATGATTCCATTGCACCTTGCAAAGCTTAATAGTCCTTGATTTCAAGTTCCTTTCCCTTCTTTCGAGTATCTTCACAGGGTATTCTTGGTAGGATAGATCAGGTTGGACTTCTGCTCCTGTTAGTGGCACTTCGTCTTCGGGTGCTCTTAAGCATTTCCTCAGTTGTGAGACGTGAAATACGTCGTGGACTCCTTTCAACTCTGGTGGCAGTTCCAATCTGTAAGCCACCTTTCCTATCCTTTTGCTTATCCGGTATGGTCCAATGTATCTGGGACTTAACTTTCCCTTTATCTGAAATCTGTGTACTCCTTTAAAAGGCGTCACTTTCAGATACACATGGTCTCCTTCTTCAAATGTTAATTCTCTCCTTCTACGATCAGCGTAGTTCTTCTGTCTTGATTGAGCTATCTTCAGCCGTTCTCTCATGATCTTCACATGTGCAACGGCCTCTTCTACCAGTTGGGATCCGAGATGTTGCTTCTGGCCTATTTCAGTCCAATATATAGGCGTGCGGCACTTCCGTCCGTACAATGCCTCAAATGGTGCCATTTGCAAGCTGGCTTGATAGCTGTTATTGTATGAAAATTCAGCATATGGTAGAAATTGTTCCCATGTGTTACCATAGTCCAAGACACCCGCTCTTAGCATATCTTCGAGAATCTGATTTACTCTTTCAGTTTGTCCTCCTGTCTGAGGGTGATATGCTATACTAAACTTCAGGTTAGTTCCTAAGAGCGTCTGGAATTCTTTCCAGAAATCTGATACAAATTGTGGTCCACGGTCCGAAACAATTGCTTTTGGTATTCCGTGTAAGGCCACAATCTTTGTAAGGTACAGGTCTGCCAACCTCTTAGTGGAATACGTGGTACTTACTGGCACGAAATGTGCTACCTTTGTTAATCTATCCACTATAACCCATATAGCATCATGTCCTTTTGAGGTTTTTGGCAATCCCACTATGAAGTCCATTCCTATTTCATCCCATTTCCATTCTGGCACAGGTAGGGGTTGTAAAGGTCCTGCAGGTTTTTGGTGTTCAGCTTTCACTCTGCTACAGGTGTCACAGGATGCCACATATTTTGCTATTTCTCGCTTCATTCCACTCCACCAGAATTGGTTCTTCAGATCCTGGTACATTTTAGTACTTCCAGGATGGATTGAGTAAGGCGTGTTGTGTGCTTCACTCAATATCAAGTCCTTGATCTTCTGGTCGTTAGGGACGCAAATTCGGTCTCGATTCCACAGGATTCCTTGATCATCTTCTCTGAAGCTTGTATCCTTTCCAGATTTGATGTCCTCCTTTAGCTCTTGAAGACTTGGGTCGACCTCTTGAGCTTCCTTGATCTGCATCTTTAGATCACATTCTACCTTCATAGTGGCAATCATTTCTTGATCAACCAATTCTAACTTCAAGTTTTCAAACTCTTTAAGTAACTGATTGGGAATTCCAGTTACATTCATCTGGCTGACATAAGACTTCCTGCTCAAGGCGTCTGCTACTACATTCGCCTTTCCAGGATGGTAATGAATTTCTAGATCATAGTCCTTGATCAATTCCAACCATCTTCTTTGTCTCATGTTCAGGTCCGCTTGAGTAAAAATGTACTTCAAGCTCTTGTGATCAGTGTAAATTTCACATTTATTTCCCAACAAATAGTGCCGCCACATTTTCAATGCATGCACTACTGCGGCTAGTTCCAAATCATGCGTTGGGTAGTTCTCCTCGTGAGGTCGTAGTTGCCTTGAAGCATAAGCTACTACTTTTCCCTCTTGCATAAGGACACAACCTAGTCCTTGCTTAGATGCATCACAATATACGACAAAATTCTTCTTGTCATCAGGCAAGATAAGAATGGGTGCGGTTGTTAAGAGTCTCTTCAACTCTGCAAAACTTCCGCTGCAGGCTTCAGTCCAGTCAAAAGCGATGTCCTTCTTTAGCAGCCTTGTGAGGGGTTTTGTGATCTTCGAGAATCCTTCTATGAACCTTCGGTAATATCCTGCCAATCCTAGGAAACTTCTGATCTCTGTGACTGTGGTTGGTTGTTTCCATTCCAATATGGCCTGAATCTTACTTGGATCCATTGCTACACCTTTTCCAGAGATAATGTGGCCCAAGAAAGATACTTCTTTCAACCAAAATGCACACTTCTCAAATTTCGCATATAGCTGATGTGTAGCTAGTTTCTCCAATACTTGCCGAAGATGTTCTGCATGTTGCTCTTCTGTCCTTGAGAAGATGAGAATGTCATCCACAAAGACAATGACGAATTGGTCTAAAAATTCCATAAGGACCTTGTTCATTAAATTCATGAACACTGCTGGAGCGTTCGTTAGACCAAAGGGCATTACAGTAAACTCATATAGCCCATACCGAGATACGAAAGCAGTTTTAGGTATGTCTGCTTCTCGGATTTTCAACTGATGATACCCTGATCTTAGATCGATCTTTGAGAACACAGCTGCGCCTCTCAGCTGGTCAAACAAATCGTCTATTCTTGGAAGAGGGTATTTATTTTTGATGGTCATGTCATTCAACTTCCTGTAGTCTATGCATAAGCGAAGACCACCATCTTTCTTCTTTACGAAGAGTACTGGGGCTCCCCATGATGATGAACTGGTTCGGATAAATCCTTTCTGTTCCAGTTCTTCCACTTGTTTCTTCAATTCTTCTTGCTCTTGATTGGTCATCCTAAAGAGTTTTCGGGCATACGGGGCTGATCCCGGTTTAAGCTCGATAGAAAATTCGATGTCTCTATCAGGTGGCATGCCTGGAAGTTCTTCTGGAAAAACTTCTGGGTACTCGCATACCACGGCTACTTCATCCATTCCCGCTTCCCTTGCGCAGTTCAGTCTGCGGTTGCCAGGTGATGATCTTTCTGCGTAGAAGGTGATCTTTCTCCCCTCTTGGTTTGTCAGGGTGATTGACTTCCTTTCGCAATCCATCTGTCCTCTATGCTTTGACAGCCAATCCATGCCAAGGATGACATCTAGTCCTTGGAGATCTAATACTAGCAAATCTGCCAGGAATTCTAGGTTGCCAATGAAAAAGGCGATATTTCTACAGATAGAATCTGCGGGCATCTTAGTTCCTGGGGCTTGAATTAAGATGGGGCGATCAAGAATGCTAATAGGTAGTTCACATCTAGCTGCGAACGCCCTTGACACAAATGAAAGTGTTGCTCCAGGATCAAACAAGGTAATTGAAATTTCTTCATGAATAAGAAATTTACCTATCACCACGTCTGAGGCTCCTTCGACTTCTGCAACTGAAGTGTAGTTGAGTCGACCTCTGATGGGCATCGGTGTTCCTCTGCCTCTGAAGTTTGGTACTCTACCACCTCTGTTTGGTGTAGAACCTCGCTGAAAAGCTGGCGTTGAGGGGTGGGATCTTGCAGCTTGTGCTCGAGCCATACTGATGGGTAATTGCCTGAATGGGCAAGTGTCCTTGCGGTGGCCCTTCCGTCCACAGTGGAAACATTCCACGTTCCGCATCGGGCAATCTCTGAAGGAATGGTGCTCTTTGCAGGCAGGGCACAAGGGTGCTGGCTGAGATGATGTTGCAGCTGGCGGTGTAGGTCTTTGAGGACGCTGTGGAGGTCTAAAACTTGGGCGAAATGGTGGCATAGGCCTCCTGCTCGTTCCTCCTTGGAAGAAGTTTGGTTGAACTTTCCTCTTCCGCTCCTCTTCCACCTTCCCTCGTTTCTCCTCCATTTTGATCAATCGATCGATGAGGACATGAAAATTGGTGAAGACTTGTGAGGACAGATGGTATTGCCATGTGTATTGCAATCCTTCACAAAATCTCTCAATCTTCCTTTCCTCTGTATTTATGTCCTCTGGGGCATAACGAGATAATTGCACAAACTGATGCAAGTACTGCTTTATTGTGCTGTTGCCTTGCTTCAAGTTAATGAATTCTCGGCGCTTGGCTTGTATCACTCCCCTCGGGACGTGATATTGACGAAACTGGTCCTTGAATTCCTTCCACGTGATGGAATCCACATTTGGGTGCACAGTCTCGTAATTCTCCCACCATGCAGCTGCAGCTCCTGCTAGCTGATGGGATCCATACAAAAGCTTCTCCTCGTCACTGCACTTAGCAGTGTTTAGTTTCCTCTCAATGTCGCGTAGCCAATCTTCGGCTACTAAGGGGTCCTCGGAGCTTGAGAAGACTGGGGGACGTGTCTTCTGAAAGTCGGACAGTCGGGATGGGGTCAAAGATGCTCCTGATGCGCTTGTAGTGGGCGTCCTTTGTTGCATTAACTCTTCAAGGATCTGGTTGTGAGTGGCCGCTGCCTCCTGGCGATTCCACTCCATCCATATTAGGATGTCATTTAGGTTGTTGCTAGACGGAGCTGATGAAGGTCCTGGCATGTTGAAGACAGGGTCTGCGTTGGAGGGTTCTCCCCTCCCAGCGGATCTTCCTCTTCCTCTCTGGCCTCTTCCTCTTGGGCTCACCATATTGCTGCGGAGAAATGATAGGGAAAAGATGAGAATTTTGACTGGGGAAAGAGAAGTATGGTTAGCATAGGTTCAAGAGAGGCTCATAGAAGCGTTTATCTTTCTAGAAATCTCTTCTTATTAATGCATACATAGAATAAGGCTTACATTCAAAAGCTACTCTATCTACACTACATGGGTTAAGATTCCACAACAACTGCTAGGTTTAACGACCAAAGGTCGGGTACAAAGTACCAATGGTTACTACTTAGAGGGTTTATAGGTTTACTCCTCATCTGCGGAGTCATATGGAATGACCTCTTCTGGATCCTCCTCTAAGTCATCGTCGTCAGCGTCCATGGGTTCAGCCTCCGTGTCTCTATCACCATCCGCCGCTTCGTGGGCAATTTCCTTTCCTTTCCCATGGATTACCTCTTTCTTTGCAAGTCGAGGTTGTATAGGGATGTATTCATTTATGACAATCCCTCGAGCTGCAGGGGTAAATCCACTGAGATACCAACTTGGTTTGCCCACCTTCTTTCTTGCAGTGATTCTCAGCTTCAGGCGGTTCTTCTTGGTTGCAGATTCTGCGTCTTCTTGGCTGATCACGCTTGAGCCTTGTTCTTCTCTTGCGGCAGTCAGCTCTTGGATCTGTGCATCCTTCTCCCGGAGGTCGTGGTTGGCTTGGATCAACCTTCCTTCCAGAAAGTGTCGATCATCTCGAGCGATGTTGCACTCACGGAGTAGGCGATTATACCCCGCTTCTGATGCGTGCACAACATCCCGAGTCTTGGTGAGAGTTGCATCTTCTTCGTCACAGGCGGGTCGGACAATGCGGCGATCGGTTCTCACTGCTTGATAGGGTACAAAACGAAAAGGACAGTTCTCCAGCATATCATCATATAGCTGGCGAAAAGCTCCTACAGCGAGACGAGCAGCATCTAATATGGCGTCGTTCTCCTCTCCTCTTAGGGCTTCATGTCGTCTGGCTCCTCTGGCGTGGCCAGGTACTTCGTATACTACCACCGAAGCACGACATCCATAAGGGCGATCTTCCCTTATCTCTTGTTGGACACAGTAAACGGGCCTTTGGGTGTCACGGGCACCTAAAAATTGTAGCATCATCCATAGTAGTAGGGCCCACGATCCAAGCTCGTCACCATGAACGTACTTCTTTCCTGACGCCATCTGAGGGTACAGAAGTTCTTACAAGATTCTTTGAAAGTTTTTGAAGAAGTAAACGTATAATATCTTTTCTTAACAAATTATGTTTTCACAATTACTTAATTTTAAAATAGTCAACGTTTCTTCTGCTAGGAACGCCATTTTCTATCTAGGGTCATGACCTACAGTCGAGAGGATTGCTCTGATACCACTTTCCCCTGTGGGCCCCTCGTTAGAGGGAACCTACTACAAATGCCCAGGTGATTTGTGCACAGGAGTTAAAACTTCAGAACATCCAACCACATTTACATGCATACATTAGCAAAACGCACGGGGTCATTCAGACCTATATTACAGTAATTGACGTGTGCGGAACCACGTCAAAATATAAGTAGCAAAAGTCAATTAGGGGCTGAACCCAAAACAGGGTTCGAACCAAAAAGCAATCATCCAAAGTAGTACAACACAACAGTGAGGAACATCCTCCTCATCCAGCAAAGCGTGAAGCAGGGCGCAATCCACATCGCTCTCGTTGAGGTTTGGTGACCCTTCAGGCGCTTGGATCTCCGGGAACGTTGTCGGGGTCTTCTTGTGCTGAGTCGATTCCATAGTCTATGAAATCAACTGATTCATCCTCTGTACTTATTGGATCAGCAAGGGTGAGCATACAAAGCTCAGCAAGTTCCCGCATAGGGAGATGTTATATGTGGTAAATGTCAACAACAAGCTCTATGGTTCTCATACTTAGGGTAATTTTATTGAAAACAGAGGTATTTTAATACTTTAGAAAGTCTCCCAGAATCTGGGGTTTTGTTTATCAAAGTAGTTTATCAGACTGTACATGTGTATACTTTTCACAGAGTCAGGCTAAGCTCCCATGAGCCGCCATGGTTTGATCACATTTTAAAGAATTTATCAAAACTAATCATGCTGCATCGACGAGGGACCACCCCACTACGACCAGGCTCCAGAAAACCCGGGAGCACGGAGTATTCGAATACCTTTTTACACTCTGCAGAGGTGTACCACTGTACCCACCACGAAAACTCAACTTAAATGTCGGATCAGCTCCCTGCGACTTATACGCAGGTGACCAGGCTGAGCTTACACAACAGTTTACTGACCCATTGTTAATAATTTCCTGCCCGATACATAGACAATACCGGCCCCATTATCAAGGTAGGTACTCCCTACAACATGATACATGGCAAGCACGCGTAAGGTCCTCATTATCGTTGTGGGTCCTCCCCACTGCCTTTTCTTCTAGCCTTGGGTCCATGAAGTCCTCCTCTGGACGCATGGAAATCCCACTTCCGGGTTCGGTCGCGCACGACTCGAGAGCCAGGCTAGGGCGACTTCCTTCTTACACCTTATCCTCTCTACCCCTCACACCACTCGTGGCCCTCTGTGGCCCACCAATTTCCACTCGGGAAACCGGATCGACAACCATTGCAGGAAATGATTAACTTTAGGTGAGTCATGACATTGTGCCTGTCCCATACCAGGCGGGTGGTTAGCACGTTTTCAGGCCGCTTAGAAGCACAGCACGACGATCCCGTCCTTATGGACCCTTAGCGAGGCTTTCACAAACCCACCGCGCACACAGCGCCAACCATCCAAACCAATCCTCGCCACTAGTCCCTATTTCTTTTATATAAAATGATCTTTTAGAAATAGTTTGCTCATGCTTCTGCCTTCCTCTCTTCTTTTACACATTTATTAGTGTTGACATATACTTCTATGAGTGCATATCTCTTTTAAAGTAATACTTTTTCTCCTAAGGTGACAAGGTAAAGTAAATTGTCATGAAAACAAGGGGGGGTCCACAAAATGGGACTATCTACTCACATTATTTCTCAACATACGCTTTTATCAAAACTATCTTATGTATACTTGTGTAGATATCAAACTCTAAATAATTAAATGCATATAAAATAATAGGCGCAATATGTTCAAAGGAGGGAAACTTGCCTTGCCAAGCAGTAGTGTCGTAGTCTGCGGGTTCTTCTGCTTCCTCTTCCACGTAGTCGAAGTCTTGATCTTCAAATACAGGCATACACACAAGGTATTACAATCAACTTACAAAATACGACAACTTATGCTCACATAAAATAATAGGGCGCTATACTGGAACGGCTTTTGATTTCTGAACTGGGCTAGGGTTTGGGCTTTGGATTTCTAAGGGTTGAATTGTGCTAGTTTAGGATGGACAAGAAGAGTAGTAAATAAGACTCTTAGGGTCGACGGACATTAGACGTCAAAAAGGGCGACGTTCGGGTCACGTCCGAACTTAACCTAAAAGCCGAAAAGTGAGTTAAGGGGTCTAGGTGATTCTAAATGAGATGAAAATTGGACAGCATGTGTAATAGACTAAGGCAAGGTTATTTGACAAAGTGGGACAAGCAGAAAAGGCTTAGGTTTTCCAGAATTTACAAAAAGGTCCAGGACACAGCAGTTTCCATGCCATTGTACTGCTGAAATTAGGGTTTGTGTGTCCTGAGCAATTGGCTCATGCATTTGAGGGCAAACTATGTCAAACATGTAGGCTTAAGTGTCAGGAGGTGGCTGGTTGAAGGGTTTGGCCGGGGATGGCCGGAGTTGGCCGGAATTTGAATGCCAAGGTGGCTGGTTTAAACAGAAACTAGGGCAGAGTAATTGGGGCACCTAGAGTTGATCAATTTCAAAATAAATTATATATTCTTGCTCCTGGGAGTGAATAGATGCATGCTGGTACACTGGATCATCCTATGGTTGTGTTTGGAGGCTCGCCGGAGTTAGCTGCTGGAGTTCACGGCTGGGGTTTTGGGGATTTTTGATTGGCTGAAAGAAAACCAAAATTAACTAGCTGGGGTGCTTAAGCATACTCTAAGGAGTACTTCTTCTCACTAGTACGAGTTCTGAATCTATCTGGATCGAGTTGAATTTTGCAAAACAAAGAAGAATAGAAAACCGGTGATAGCCGGAGTTGGAGAAGAAATGAGCTCAATTCCTTGCTCGTGGACCATCTAGGGGCTAAGAGGAGTATGCTGGCAGCTTTAGTTTGAAGAAATCCTCACCGGAGAGTGCTGTCACCGTGAAGGCCGAAGGTGGAGCTCGGGGAAGAAGAACAGTAGCAGGAGCGGGGGTGTTTTGGCTGTGTTTGCTGTGTGCTGAGAAGGTGGTGGTGGTGGTGCTCTTTTATAGCCTCCAGGTGGCTTAGGGGAGGCTCTGGCCGAGGGAGGGCGCAACTGGGCGCAGTTTACCGGAGACGAGGACGGTGGCGATGGGACGGCGAACTGTGAGGGGGTCATGAGGTATGGCTACAGCTCGGCAGAGGACGGCGACGATGGCACAAGGCGGGTGGTTGCGGGCAACGAGGTCTCGGGGCACGGGACGGCGACTTTGCGCGCGGGCAGGTGATGCCGGGGTGGGTGGTGGACGCGACGGGACGATCCCGGCGACCTGGGGGTTCCCGAGGCGTCGTCGTGGCTTCGACAAGTGGCGTAGCTCACGGGGCACGCGAGGCGCACGTGGGGCGGTGCCGGCGGCGAAGGGACGCGGTGGCGCGGCCGGTGGCGCACGGGCGGCACGCAGCGCGCGCGCACGGCACGGCAACGGCACAGGCACAGTACTGTGCCATGTACTGTACACAGCTTTGCTCTAGGGGTATTTTGGGTATTTTTGAGATTTAGGGATCCAAATGTAAATCTGATTTTTCTGAGGGTTAGATAAAATTGGTATATACTTATTCCAATTGAGTATGCGCAAAAATGAGAAGCTTTGGCAGGGTTTTGGCCAAAACGAAAACAGAGCCGGGTAAAAATAGTACTTTTGTTTTCAGATTCTTCCAACAGCTGAAACTCTGGTTTTCGTCGCGAATTTGGAGATGTTTCTAAAGGACGATACGTATCAAATAGCGATATGAACCTATAGGAGAAGACGAATCTCCATTCGGACTTCAAACGGAGATTTCGGACTTTTTAGGGCTTTCTAGAAGCGGTCGTTTTCAGAAAAGAGAAGGACTTAGCCAATTTGGGACTTCTCGATACGAGGGGATCCTAGGGTACATTATGCACATATTGGTTATGGTCTTGGGTCCTTTCAGAGTTAGGTGATGCGAGATGCATGTATCTGGGCGATGCTCAGAGAATGCAAGTAAGGCGAAAATAGGGATGTTACACGATGCTTCACATACTAACGGATTCTTATAAGATCTTTACAAAACCAAAAAGTAGTACAGATTAGAGGTAAGAGGATGGCAGATAACTGACAGATATGGATAAAAGAAGAACTAATAAATGTGGACCAGTTTTTGTAAAAAATATTGTTTGAAATTTTCTAGTGCATATAGCCTTTTGGTTTGCACTTTATCTCAGCTTTCAGTTAATTATCATGTCAGAATGTTTTTTATAAGGACTGCATCATCTCTCTCTCTCACTCTCTTTCTGGCTTTTATTTCTGGTACAATTGTAATAATTTTGTTGTGCAGCATTTGTTTGTACATTTGGCGACAGGTACCATCAAGTTTGATGGCCGAAAATTTAAGGAGAGGCTTTCTATGGACGAAGTATGTGTGAAAAAATTTTAGAATGCTCTGATCAAGTGTACTAGATGATTCAAATTTATTCAGTCTATTCATATAAATAATAAGATATATATTTTTATCTACTCAAATTATCCAATCAAAAATCAATAGCTGAATGAGTTTTTCTATGAAATCTCAAGATGGAAACCTCTTATTGAAATTTTATCGAGTTTCGTTGATTTTGAACAATGTAGACAAAGAGAAATATGTATAAAGAACATACTAAAGCAGAACAGAGGAAAATTACAAGTATTTGCGTCGAGAGATGTGTGGCCACTTGAAAAAAAAAGCACTTGCTTAGCACAAGAGAAAATAAAAGAAGAAAAAGAGAGCGCCTGGATATTCTGTACCTTGTGCTGTCTGTCTTGTTGCTTATGAAAAAGGCCAGTTTTAAAACGCAGCATGCATCCTTTTTGTACGAGATCGCAAGGTTCGCTTTGACACATGCAATGCAGCACATTCTTTCTTTCTCCTTGCACTTTGGAGTGGCTTTGGCGTCACTCGACTCGAGAGCTGCTCTATCAAGTTTCAGTTTTAACGACATATGACTTACTATTTATCTTATAGAATAAGTATAAATTTTTTTAAATTAGAAACTCCTAAATACATTGAAAATAAGAGAAGAAGTTTATTAGACTTATAAACTAAATCCACAATACACCAAATTATTATGTAAGTTTAAATTCGACCAAATACCTTTTGGGTCATTTATGAATTGAGTTCATTAGTTTAATGCTAGTATCATTAGTAGAACTGTTAAAGTTTGATATAGCAACACTAGAATCATCAGGTTTGCTTTAATATGGGTTTAGTTTTGATATAAATGGAATTTTGGTGATAAATTGACTGAGACGATTAACATGTTGAATAAACGGGTTCAACCACTCTAAACATAACCTATTTACAGCTCTAATCACCTCTCCAAAATGATGATGTCATTTGCATATAAGAGCAAGAAGAAACATGTCGGCACAGAAACATGGGCTATAAAACTGAGAGGAAATTTTTTTAAAAAAATAGTGACCGAAGAACAACAACTAGGCTCGTAGGGCCGCCTTTCGGACCATAAATGGACATTTGGAGACGATCGGCAAACATGGGAAAGATTAATTAGTTTGTTCAAAACCTAGTATTTTTTCTCATATAAACTTGTTTAGCTAGAAATCCATTCAACAATGTGTTGTTAACATTTTTTTAAAAAGGAAGTGTTGTTAACATCTACCTGTACGAATCTTTCATGGCCAAAGATAAGACTATAGGCAACAAAAATTATCCGAAGAATAGAGGTACCAGATTTCCAATAAAACAAAAATATCTTTCCAGAAAAAAGAAAGTGTAAATTGCACTCTACATTTTTAAATTTGTATGAGTGTGCTACTTAGATCTTTGGACTTAAAAACTCATCAAATAGGTCCCTAAACTTATGTTCGTTAATCAAAATAAATCCAAATGTTAGTTTTATAACAGAATTTGCTTATATGAGAGGGTGTGATCCGAGAGGATCTCAGGTCGAGTTCGCAACGGATTCGCGACCACGAAAGATTTGCGACTTTAGAAAGGTTTGCGACCTTGGGAAGGATTCAAACTCTGGTCGAAATTATAATTCGATCCGAATATGTATAACAAAGTTTATCTGTTTAGAGTTAGTTAGTTATATGAGTCTAATACGTTTAGGTTATTGAGTCTAATACGTACTCATACGATTGGACTATATATACCTTGTAATAGGTCTAGTTTAGATCATCGAATATTATTACAACCTTGGATCATATATCCAGCTCATAGTTCCTTCGATGTAGGCAAGTGTGTCTAACGTTTGATGTGTAAAGTTTTCTTTGAAATAAAGAGTTGTGCAATTATTTTGAGCTGTGTTTTCGATCATCCTTTGGGTTTCGGTAATTCCGAGTAAGATCCCGTAATTCCGCATATTAGAATCTGGACGAGTCTAATGTAAAAACCAAGACTATGTCTCAAACGGATCAGGGTGGCACTGTAATAATGTCATATTTGACTAGGTGGATTGCTGATATAGTAATTGCATGTAAATAGATCATGAAATGTTATCAAGATATTTTTAAAAATCCCCAAATTTGTTATATTTGGTTCGATCATTTTGTCTTTTTTATCAAATCCATAACAACAACATGAACACAAAGAAGATATTCGTTTTACGATATGCTCATGAAGGAGAATGACAATCAGGTGAGATGATTGATTGCTCTAAATAGCAACCACAACAATCTCAAATGGTGCTGAAACTTCATGAAGGGGATACCTCACTCATATATGTATGTTTAGTATTAATGTGAATCTTATTGTAGATTTTGTCAGGATAATTTATTTGTTTATGATTCATATATGATCATTGATTAAGAAAATTTCAATATTTTGGTCATCACTGTGAGGACCATGAAGTTGGTCAGTGAGTTTGAGGCCACGTTATTGGCAAAGGGGTCACGATGTTGACAAAAAACAAAACCTAAATTTATGTGGTGGATTTTTAGGGGGATTGTTGTCAGATTGTGTAGTATATATTAGCAGCCCCATCTCAGCCTTAGCGAGTGCCGTTGCTCGTCTCTGTAATTTTTGCTTGTCATCATTTAGCATTTTCGAAATTAAGGTCATTTTTGGTCAATAGCGAGTCTCGATTTAGAGTTAGAAGAGGGGAAAAGGGTTTAGGACAAACCTCCTTCTTAATCATGTGCAAACCACTGTCAAAGGCCCTTAGGCCCAAACTGTTTTTCAGTTTTGCAATATAGCCCATAAAAGGCTCAAATTTTCAGCCATGCCTAGTACTTTTGCGCAGAAACCCCTAAGGTTCCTTGATTTTGCACAGAGGTCCAAAACACACCCAACACACCTCAACCACTGCCACCTGTTCGCCTAAACAGTGGCCAGCTTAGCCCATTTGAGGACGGTTCATGCACAATCACACATATATCATCCAATTATACACCACAATCATAATTAGGCCTCATACAACAAGGATCAAGGTCTGAAGCAATAGAATTCTGTAAAAAAAAAAAAGACAGAGGAAACAACAAAGCCAAAAGCCAATTTCTAGCAAATTTTCACTTTTCTATTTTGTTCGATTCTCAGGAACTACACTAAGGGCAACAGAGGAGTAGGAGGAGGGAATCAAGCAGAAACAACAAGGTGAAATCAAATTCTAACGCTTAATTAAGCATGTTTTAGTTATTCCGTTGAGAATTTGTGTAGAGGGTAGTAAACCACAGAGAAATCAAGCCCAAACATCCTCTAGGATTCATTGGATCATTGATTCCACATGAGGACATCACAAAACATAAGAATTGCATTCACAACAAGCACAAAACTCACAAGAATAGACAAGAGTACTACACAGGGCACTGGCCTGGCGCCACAGTCACATCCAGAGGATTAAAAAACTTACTTGAGGCGTAGATGTCGAAGACTCGAGCAACCGGTGAGTCGGCCGGAGTGGCATCTACGTGCTGGGCACTACTAGCGCGGCCACGCCACGAGGGCACGGCAAGTGCAGCCGTGGGCTGCGGAGAGGCACGGCGCAGCTTGGGCTACAGCCAACTGTGACATAAGCGTCGTCGAGGGAAAGTGCGCCGCCAGAGAGGGTGAACGGCGGTGAGGTTTGGAGGAACTAGGGTTTGGCCAATCACTTAGATCTAGGGTTTTTCCTAAAGGCTTAGGTTGAAGGATGACAGTGGCGTGGTTTTGAAGGTGGAATCGTCACCGATGAGGCATCGGCGACCAGGACTTTGGTTGCAGAGCAAGGCGACGAAACTAGGGTTAGGCGTGAGTGTGTGTGCGAGTCATTGGGCTGAGGGATGTGGGCGAACTTGGGGGAAACGAAGCAAGCCACTGCTGGCGAGGAGGCCGCCACCGACCGGCATTGGGCGCAACTAGGGTTAGTGGCAGCGACGGGTGCGAGCGCGTGTGTGCATTGAGTAAGGGAGAGAATGAGCCAGAGGGAGAGGGGGGCTTAAGTGTGGGGGGTGGGTGGTGGGCTAGGCTAGCCAAGCCCGAGAGAAGGGAAGTTGGGTCGGTTCAGGTCAAACCAAAGTTGTTTTTTTATTTATTTATTGTTTATTAGTTTACTTGTTTACTAAACTATATAATTCAATTTTAATTTTATTATTGAATATTTGTTTTGACTAATTTACTTTACTTATCCCTTGTTTTCCAATTTAGTTTGTTTAATTTCTTTAAAACTTTATCAATTAAATTCTATGTTACCAATCACTATTTTACCCTTTCTGTAAACACAATTTAAATCATTTTTCTAATATTGTTAACCCTTCTTTTTTAAATATGGAAATTCTAAAACTATAATTTAATATTTTTATAATCTATTTATTTGAACTTGGCCTGTTGGCCAATTAATTTTATTCTCAAACCAATATCCTTAATTTAATTCTAAGATTTCAGTAACTAAGAAATAAATATGAATATTATCTTCTAAAAATTACTTGACCCATGGTTTTAAGCAATTTTGTTATGCAGTTCAAATAATTTTAACTATACTTTTCAACTTATTTGAAAGAGGTGACTTTTTGGTTCCTTGCTTACTTAAAAGAATTTTGGAGGCTAGTTTGGGACTGAGTATCCGAATCACAAGAAAGGTGAAGATGTCTAGTGCTTATCGTTTGTATCCTTGCATTGTAGACATCAATGTTCTTCTAAAAACTTATATGTATAGTTATTTTTACTCTCAGGAGTAGATCTAAGCGAGGAGTTTCAGAGCGACTTGTAGAATCCGAATCCTGAATTCGTTGATCCAAGAAAGTTTTTGTTAATTGGTCATATTGAGAATGCTTGGTTGAAATTATTTTACTATCATTTAGTTGACAATCTAGATGGTTTTATCACCTTGCATCAAAAGGATACTTTTTGGACATTGATTACCGCCCTAATAAAGGTGCCATGAGTAAATTTTGGAAATAACTTCTTAGAGTCAAGCAATGGCTCATATTCCTTGAGAAAGAAAATAATATGCTGGATTTCTCACAAAAGTTGAATATTATAACCAATTGCAACTTTTATCCAACGCCGTATCACCTATATCAACCATAGACTTGGTATGAGACAGGCCTAATGGACTATCTTATCTAGAAACTAGAGCACCTCTACATGGGAATGTATGTATATAGTTATGAATGAATGGATGCAAATAACAATCCGAGAGCAGGCCCTAAACTATAGGCTTGACTGGTGGTGTTGTAGATGAGTCCGACTACAATGGCATGCCAACACCTTGCCAGTGGAGGTACCTAGTACGAGGATTTGAAAAAGACTGTGTTCTCTCGATCGTGTCACACATTTTGAGAAATGCAGGGTGATGTTGATGAACACCGACATACAAATCAAGAGTTTTTGTGGTAAAGTGATACCCCTCTGCAGAATAAAATGTGAATATTCACTTCATACTTCCTGGTTGAAAGTTGCATCGTAGCAGGAAAAGATGGCTACAGGTGGCCTCATCCCTGTGATATAAAGTGTTTAGTAGAGTTTCACTTAACAACTTGAGTTTTCTCAATCACGGAAAAATTTTAATAGAAAGCTTCATCCTTACGTAGTAAATCTATTACTCCCTCTAATTAAGGTTTTGCATGCTACACTGTAGCTCAATTTGAATATTTATTGTTTACTGAGTACCATAGTACTCATTCTTGCTATGTCTAAATATCCTTGAGTAGACCTTCAATACTCTGTTGGCGAAGCGGCATCAACTGAAGCAAAAGATGACAATCCAGAGGACCTTAAGGTGGATATCTACAATTACAACCTATCCTACTTCGATGCTGGTGATGAAGACTCATAGCTGTAGTTGGCTTAAAACTGTTGTCATGTGATGTTTTTGTTGTAGCAAACTTAAATAAATGTAATTATGTATATTTTATGTTAAACCCTGTATAATTATCAGCATGTTTCTGTTTCATTACTCTAGTATGAACATTTGTCAAATAATCGTTACGTTCATTCGGAAAATGTTCATAAACTAGACATATTTCCAGGTGCGTGGTATGTCGGGTCGCCGCAACCACATAAGAAGATTTTATCACAAAACCATCATTTTGAACTTGTTTTGATTAATAGATACGAGTTTATGGATCTATTTGATGAGTTCTCACATTTAGGGACCTATCGTACAATTTAATTGAAAGGAAATATATGTATAAGATTCAGTGTAAGCAAACTATTTGAAAGATTCAGACAACTAAATTTGAGACAGAAGAGAAACCCCAAGTAAGCACCTCAAAATTTTGCACACTTTCAACTACGTAGTTAATATACGATTAAATAACTCTCCTAAATGTTTTTATTTAGTTTCATATATTGACTTGTTCATCTAAAAATTTAAATTTTTTAAAAAAAGACAATCAAACTATTCAAACATTAACACTCCTCACATGCAAACTCCACCAACACCAGGTGCATATGTGGTTTCAACTTGGACAATCTATGGTCACACCACTAAATTTTTTGATTATTTTTCTCATAAATTGTTATAACTAGGTATTGAATTTAGGGCATCTAATTTTGAAATCATATTAGGTTTCATGTATTGATCAATTCACTCAAAAATTTAAATTTTTAATAAAAGACAATCGATCAATTCATATATATAAATTATGTATTTTTTTTTATTTAAAAGACTGGAGATTTGAACTCTTGATTATTCGGGGGACCAAAATAAGTGAAGTTGATGAGCCATGCTGGAGGGAGACCAAACAAAAACTAGCTGGAATTAAGAAAAGCAGAACCGCCAGTTGCTTCCCAGCTTGACTCCACTCAGAAAAGTTTTCTTGCAGGGCCCCATCACCACCAACCCTCGGCATCCACATCCTGCACAAATCTTTCAACGTGAGAAAAAAAAATTACATCACCTAGTTATATAATATAGACTGCAATTGGTACTATTTTTGATCAAAATCATAAAGTTTTGAACACATTCCAAGGTGATTAATTTAAGCAGATACCAAATGACAAGTTAAAAGAGGAACAGAAAATTTGAGCACAAAAAAATTCTAGCTACAAACTTGGTATGAACAACCATTGCTAACATGTCACTTGAATTCTCCTAGTTTGTGCGGCTAGTCTGGTCAGTGAATAAACAGTTCTGTAACAAAATGTTCCTAAGACCTCTTGAATTCCCCTCGCTGGTGTCGCACGCTTGTTAGTAGTGATCAGTAACAATTTCGTAAAAAAAATGTTACTGGCTCATATTTGGGTAGGAGGAAAAACTTCTTAGAGAAAAAGATCTTATCGACATTTAGTATTAATTAAACTAGAATTATAAACTTAATTTATAAAATTTTCTTATAAATATATCAAAAATTGTTTTTTTAAACATGTCATAAGAACCGGTGCCACTCGTTTGCCAATAGTCGTCAATAATAGTTCCAAAAATGAAGCTTCCTACGAATAGCAGTTCTTGAAGAAATATGAACAATCCTCCATAAATAGGTCCCTTAAATTATACTTGTCATTGGAGTTCATCAGTCAGATGTAGTTAGTAACTGTTCCTGAAAAAAATAGTTTCGTGGGAATAGCAATTCTCAAAGAGAATAATGAACAATCATTCGGTAAACAGGCCCTTTAAATTCCACTCGTTGGTGGAACTCGTCTGTCAATAGTAGTTAGTACTGGTTCAGTAGAAAAGAATGGTTCTAGAAACAGCAGTTCTTATAGAGGAAACATAGGAAGGGCCTGATCACATTCTTAGCTGCTATGCATTCACTCTCAGTACGGTACGTTCTCAATTAATGACCTGGTTGTTGGATTAACAGAAAATCACGGTACCAATGAATTAATTAATCGTACCAAAAGGTTACTCTTTGAGACAGAGGTTGTACCTAATTGTAAATTCTCTTGAATCATGTATCATAATTGAGGCAATTCTTGTAGCTCTGTCTCGGGGAGGGACAAAAATTTAACAAGGCTACGTTGAGTTTGGAAGTAAGGTCCTATGAGTTCCTGGATTTTAATTGGACGGATTAGATTAATCAAAATATATATTTAGTAAAATATGTGGGCGAATTGATAGATTTGAATATTTTCTATAAAGTGGTAAGGTAGAGGTGAAAATAAATTGAATTCAAATTAGATATTAGTTAAAACCATATCCACATCTATATTTTTAAGTTGGGTTCATATTCGAATTCGGATGAAATAAATATTAAATAAAATTCAATTCAAATTATTTTAAATTCGGGTCAGATTCTATCATATACTATCGATATTCTTTTGATTTCATTATTTTATTTGTACAAAACTTAGAATCAAACTCATTTTAAATCAAGAAATAATATATATTTGAATGAATTTATATAATATTTCTATTATTCATGTAAGAATTTGATTGCAAAGTTGCTATTCCGCAAATTTAAACAAAATATTTTTACAAAAATAGCATTCAAATTGGAATTCAATCATGTAAATATATCACTTTGTCGGATTTTATCATATTCGAATACGGATACAAATATTTTTTTATTAGATTCGAATATGAATCCAAATAGATAAAAATTGTTATTTGGATGCAAAATTCCTAATCATATCTACTTGTTATCGAATTCGGTAATCTAATAATTCGGATAATCTGTATCCTTTTTTACCCCTAGTGGTAAGTGAGCAGCCACCTCACCATTTAACACTTAAACAGTAAGCGGGCACTTCTGCAAGCTTCTAAATGGTTTGCTTATATATATTTGGTTGAATTTGCATAAGGTTTTATACATATATAAAATATTGTTAATGATTAAAAAATGTAGTTGATAGTGATCTAGAATAATTAAAACTAATTAAAAGAAGAGAAAAGATCCAAATTCATATGTAATTATATATATTTAAGTCACTTATGCGACCACTTAAGGGGGCCACTTAACTATTTATTTGATCCGCTTAAGCGCGTAACCCACTTATTTCAATCGCTTATACAAAACATGTGCACCAATTTACCACTTATGCAACCGTTTGGACTGTTTTTTAGAACAATAGATTTGAGTCATTTATTATACGTGATTAGATGCCTTTGATAGGCTTTCAACCTACACGGGCAAGTCTCGTATTGAAATTTTGTCCCTAAGATAGTGTTAAGCCCTTGATTTCATGTTCACTCAATTTTTTGTAGGAAGTAAAAGTTGGGGGGAGACTGTTGACACAAATCTACATGCGAAACATCTTCTCAAGTATCACACACTCTAATGCATTAATGCTTGAGTGGTGTTTCGTGTGGGGGCCGCGTATAAAATATTTATATGATAATTTGTTGTATTATATGATTATTAATGATTAAAAATTTATCAAAATTAAATTCGGATAATTCTAATACAACAAAAACAAAATTAAAAATTGATTTTTTGTAATTTTTTACAATTTTTCTCTCCAAAAAATAGTAATTTTTTTTATACATAGAGACAGTAGAAAACAGTAATTTTTTCCAGACCCAAGATAATTTTTTTAAATCAATGAAATGTGGGTTCCATGGAATAAATACCTCCAACTGCTACATTTACACTATATAGCAATACACACTGACATGTGGGTCCAGTTCAAATTTGGGTCCACTGTCAGCCACACAACTCTTACTACAGCGGTGGAAATAAAAATTTAGATGTAAAATTCATGTTATACAAAAAAAACCAAAATCACAACTGATATGCGGCCTCTAGATCTGTTTGGACCCACCAGTCATTGAAGGTAGCTAATTTATTGTGCAGTGCGTGCAGCATGTGAGGCGAGCGCATCCACACGCGTTTACTCATTTTGTGGGGTCCGCATCTGATGCGTTACTTCGCGAGCTGCACTCTTTTACACCTCACTCACTCGTTGACTTGCGGACTAGCGCATTATCAGATCCCATCTGTCAATTTTAATTCCAGAGTGAGTTCAACACGGCACAGTGAACGTATCGTAGGCCCACAAACCACATCCTCAAGTGTCATCATTATCTTTAACGCAAATGCTATGCGCACTCAGGCGCCGGTGGGACCCACCTATCAGATCTTTAGGCAACCACTGCTTGTCAAGGCGTTGTCATACGATTGGGTGTCGCACGCGTGCCCTACATGTCATCTAGGAGTCGTTTGCGACGTCTGGAGTGGATTCAACCTAAAGCCAATCTACATGATTTGTCTTATGTTATTTTATGGACTAATACATTAGGTTGAATTAGACTTTAGACATATTAGATTCCATGCAAATAAACTTTAACTCGAACCCAATTTGATCCAAAGAATTCAATAAATATGGAGACTCAGTCCGAGTCCAGCCTGACTCGCAGGCCCAAGACAAGTCGGGCAGAGCCAAGCTGAGCAAAACCGCAAAAGTGGGTCGAGCCAAACCGGTGGGTCAGATGGGCCATTTTTTGCTCGGGTCTTGACGCGTAGTCGCGTGGACCCCAGAGAAACGGTATTATGAAAAGGAGGAAATCCATCAGAAAAACATGTTATGTTGACGTCGCAAAAAAACAGGTCCAAGTGTCTCGCGCCTATCGCGTGCATGGAGTCAAGCCCCGTGGAAAAAACGCACTGAACCCGTGACATCCATTCAAACCTTTAGCCATTCCTTTCCACTGCTTTTGCATCGTTCTTTCCTCAAAGTCTCTCAAATCAATATAATATTGAACACCCCCTTTCCCAAAAGCTTCTTTTCTTTTGTTTTCCCCTTAGAAAAACATTCTCCAAGAATCCAAGATTTGATGTCACGACTTCATTTAGTTTTACTTTTTAGAAAAAAAAAACATTCCTAGAGATATAAAATAAAGATATATGTTTGATCGAATTTAAATTTCTCAAATAAGTTAGATTATTAGGGTCTTAACTTATAAATTTAATAAATCATTTTCCATCAGTTGCAACTTATTTAAAGTTTATAGTTTAAATGTTGCTTATGCTTATGAAATAAATTAGATATTTGACAACAAATTCAACTTATAAATTTATAAATTTAAGTTATGTTTAACCAAACTTTGATTGAAAGTTTTCTATCATTAGAAGAGTAGAAAGATTGACCTGGAAGGTCAAATCAATTCTGGCCATCTTCCTACCTATTCCTTGCGTACCAAATTTGCTACTTGGGGAAGCCAACATAATTTGATCAAATCTCGATCATGATGTTCTTGTTGTATTTGTGGTGACTTATATGTGTAAACAAAAATTGAACATAACATAGTTTAGATTTTACTAAGAATATAAGTTTATAATGAATACATGATATTGTTTTTGTTATGTAATAGACTTGTGGCCCAATTATTACTCCATATGTTATTTTTTACTCAACATTTTAGATTTTTTATGATCTCTAAAATATAACATTTGACAATTAATTTTTATAATTATATACTAGTAAAAAATTATAAAACATGAAAATAAATTTGATGAAAAATATTTAATATTAATTTTATATGGTGAATCTTGATATTTTTTATAATAATAATCAAAATTAAAATTTGACTTACATATACGTCAAACAACAAATGAAAAAAAATAGGACGAGTAATTCATACCAAAATCGAATCCACGTTGTGTCGGACCATCACATGCAAGTCAAATTTCCCATAAAAAATTGAGAGAATATTAGATCAGAAATAACCCATAAAAAAGATCCTGCAATGTTGCATGTAAGGTCTATGTCGACTAAACTTGTCTGATATGGAATGGGCGAAGAGAGACAATGCAAATGCCGGCCAATGTAACCTACATTGACTCTCCTTCAATTATAAAAACCTGAAAACAGAGAAAAAGTCACAAAAATATGTGCCAACCATCTAAAGACCAAATTTATAATCATTGCAGTGTACTCTTGTTACTGTCTGTTTTGTTGGAACATTTAATGATAAGAAAATTGGACAATTTGTGTCATGAACGTTGCAAAAGTTTTATATTTAGTTACAAGACATTATTTTCCCAATGACATTTTAATCTCACAATTGATATCTTATAATTAAACCCAAAATTTTAGATCTACACCTAGGGAAATTAAACTGTGTTAGAGGGAAGAAAAAAAAATAGCAAACGAAACCGAAAAAAGGTTAATATTATGGCATTTTATAGCATATATTGCATGCAAAACTCTTTCAAAAAATCATAATCGGAACACAATGAGTTATGAAAAAATAGTTAACATTTCAAGGAAAAATTGACTCTATACAATTATGAATATGTGGTATTTACTAAAAATCACTAACTTTGAGGTGGCAATGTTGACTCGGATATATATTTTACTGAGATAATACTGTTATTTGGTAAGATGCCATACTTTTGCTATGGTCGAGAGCAAAATCTCTCATTTTTCAAATGTTCTGCATGCTCTTCTCAACGGCAAATTTTTTTTTCTGATCTTTTACATACAAACAAAATTTTTTTTAATACATTTAGTAGCAATGATAGATGCCACTAATAGAACAGAGGAAGTTAGGAAGATAACCCAACCTATCTTGATGAAAGACAAGTGGGTTTTAGCCTTCCATGAGGTGTGATTCGTGTGAAGTAGTCTTCAACCTAATCTTTATTAGATTCTAGTTTTTTTTAATAGGAGGATTATACTAGTAGTTGACAAGGCCTGACTCCAAGTTGCTTATTTTTCAAATCTTCTTGTACTAAACCAAATTGAGATATAAATGGGACAGTTCCTAAGGCAATGACCACATACAATTTCGACGGGGCAGTTGGGACAATAGTAGCTTAGCTCAAATGCTACGTATATTATATAGTCATAGTAAGATGTTACTGGCACAATTAATATTGATGCTGAAAGTACATATTAATGGACTAGCAAACAGTGTCCCCTGACTACTGCCCTATTTGTGTGTAACATGTCAAGATCTAACACCCTATTTCTTATCAACTTATTTGTATTTTCATTTTCACTTTATATAAAAGAGTTAACCAGAAATTAGTGTTTTATATTCAAGTTGTCTTATAACATCTCTTCCACAGATCCAGCATCTATGGTGAGACTAAAATTGGGTTAAGGATCTCACTCCTCCTTTTAACAACTTGACATTCTCGTCTGCATACAACACACTCCGAGGGACAAATGCTTAGAATCTCCACTCTTAGCACCAATCAATTTTGTCCAATGTTAGCAAAACACCAGCCCTCAACCCAAATCGTACTCCGCACACCTGACTTGCATGCACTCGTGTAGTTGTGAGGATCAACTCTAATACCATTTGTAACCTAGAGTACAATATTTTTCTACGCATCCTCATATGAGACATATTATACACACTAACTCACTTAAACTTTTGTTCTCGCTTTACACAAAAAGATTTACCTAAAGTTAGTACTTTAGATTCAAGTGGTCTTACATACGCCTCTTCCAATTGGGACTATACTTGGGTTGAGCATCTCACATCGTACTTAATTATAAAATTTCTTCAAAGAATCTCACATGAGATCTCAACTATCATATATATAATCACGATCTACATTATAATCTAATTGCTCTCATCGGGATTTCAATTGAGGAGAGTTCCCAGATAAGAAGCTCCCCTTTTACCTCATCCTGTATTGGTTAGTCACGAGGAGAGAATGCATCACTGGCCAACTACTCCGTTGTTAAAAATCATCAAGCTTTTGCATGTGTGGAGGTTCTCCCTCATCTGGAAGAATATAGTAGTTCTCAGTTTGGGATGAAGTTTTTGCTTTTGCATGTGCATAGAGGCTCTTCCTCATTTGGGGATGAAGTTTTTGCTCATCTGAAAGAACATAAGAGTTCTCAGTTTTTCTTGTAAGATTAAACCTTTTCTAATCTATGTAGACAATATCAAATAATCTCTTGAACATTGGATCCCTAAGAATGCTCATTGACTCAAGCTGGAAATGCACCACTTCATTCTAGCTTTCTTGTTTTTCTCTCTTAGATACAGCTTTATGCTGTTTGAGTGTCTCATTATAAGACCTTCCTTTTTTAACTTCTCCAATTTGCCCCTACTAACTTTTAAATGGGCAAATAAATCATTTAGTGTGGTCTGTCTTGACATAGGAATATCACATAATTGGTTTAGATCAATTTCAACTCTCTTACAACCACTGTTTTTGGCCTTCTGATTGGAAACATCAACTACTACATGGCGTTTCAAGCAATCTTTTCTTTGCTTCTAAATGCGTTGAACTGTTCTCAGACTGACTTAATACGATGCAGCTACTTCTTTTGAGACGCCTTGCTTCAATTTCCCATTATTACTTCTTGATAGCAAAGTTTCATATATTTCTCTTCGCTTGTCATTGGAGAAGTCCTTAGCACTTATGTTTGGTGTTGCATTCTCCTCAGCAATCAAAGTTGCTAGCATTGTATTTAAAACACAAAATGATCAAGCCAAAGAAAAACTAAATCCACATACAACAGAAGCAATCATTTGTGAAGCTATACATGGATCAAGCAATAACTATGAGGGCTTACACCTACTTCAAAGTATTGCTAACTCCAATGATAGAGCACTTAAAACTGTAATTCAAAGAAATCTACTATAAAATATAATGAAGTACTCTGAAAATTGCAATTCATTAGATAGTATATACTATTTGATGAAGATCTATTAGACTATATGAAACTTCATTCCAAAAACTACAGTTCTTTAAATGAGTTCTTTGTAGGAGTACATTGAAATGTAGCTTTCGGGGCACTTCATCATATGGCATATGCTTTTGTTCTTTTACACATAATTTTCTTGTATTGTCATCAAACACATGCTGGTGGATTGCTTAAATCTTAACTAGCATACGCCTCTTGTTGAACTCCAAATTTTGTTTTGACATTAGATGAAATAGAACTTAGGTTTCAAACCTCATGAATATTGGGTAGCTTTATTTTTAAAATCAAGAGAGATAGCAAGGGATGGAAAAATGGAACCACAGTGAAAACAAAACAAGTGAGAACTTACCATTTGAAAATGATGATTCAAGGGTGTCTAAAATTTCTTCACGAGGTTTTGCATTCAAATCAATATCTCGAAACACTCTTCAACAAGAACATTGATGATTATCAATATTCAAATCAACATCTTGCAGTGCAACTCGTCCATCACTTTGATGAGAATCAAGATTTAGATCAATCTTACCATTTGAAATCATGTTTACTACTCACTTGCTTAACTTATTTCCTACTCAAGAACTCATACTCATATAAGAACTTGCTCAAAGTCTTTTTGATACTTTTCCTTAATCACTCTATCTAGTGTAAATTCATAGCAATTTCGCCGCCAATTTGGTCTTTAAATTTTGGTAGGAATGGCAAAGGTTGCTTTGTGTTGGAAGTAATCCACATATCTGGAGAGTTAATGAGGTAAGTAAGAGTTAATGAGAGCAATTAGAAAGAACAATTGCTAGTCTTTATTGAGAGTAGTGTTGTTCAATTTTGTTTAGAAAGTTGGTACCTTGATATATGAGTTTTCTTCAAAACACCAAGTTTTAATGGAAGGAAAAAGTACAAAATTTTATAGAAAACTTCTTATAAAAAAGTCATATAAGAAGTCTTTGATAGCTATTTGGTTGGGAGCAATAAATGAATCAGATTTGTCAAAGACACTCACATAACTCACAAGAATTATTCTTGGATTTATCTGAGCTGTCTAATCAAGATCAGATGACTTCCAACCCATCCTTTGAACTCTACACATGAAGCTACCTATTGTTTTTTTTTATCTAGTTTAGAGTGTTTAGCTTCTTAAAACTGATTTCTTATGTGAGTTGTATGAGAGCTACTTCAACATCTCGATACATGAGAAAGTATTTAAGTTGCACTCTATTTGAAAATGACTTATAACTCTTTTGATGACTTTAAATTGAAGCTGCAAACTCTCACATCTAAGATGAAATATCTTATGAATTCCAAATGACATATCAAGATCATCCAGCAATATCACAAGATATTTATGGAGGAACTAGATCCTTGCCAAAGGTAACGCAAATGGGTTACAGTGAAGACATGGATTGAAAATGGACAGTCCATATCACAGTTGAATGAGAAAATCTCTCACAAAAAATTGAAACACAGATTTTCATGATCCCATCTTGAAATACAATATCAAATTTTGGTTACTTGATCAAATGACTCTTAAGGGACCAAAATGTACTTTTAATATATTTTGTATAGGTTTACAGATTATCATTTGTGGATGTAGAAATCAATAGAGACAAAGCGAGAAAAGTAGATAGAAGAGTGACTCCAGAGTGACTCCTTCATATTAGATATATATTTTTTAGTTACATAATTTTTTATTATGTAAAATATATAAAATTTTTGTTTGATCTTTAACTATGGAAATTTTCCGGATCCATATCTCCGGAAACCAAGTCAAAGTACACACTGTAGAGTACAGCACATGGAGACAAAATACGTAGCACATATTTTCCAGGTGAAATTATTTGCCCACAAAATCTTTGTATGCAGAGTTTGACTCGTGGGCTGCCGTTTCATCAAAATCTCACATCCCTTTCACACACACACGCCTAAAACGCAAGAGTAGACTCGGCCAAGAAAGTGGGGCCCACGTCGTCAGCTTTTTTTTTTGTTCCCGCGTCCAAAAAAAAAAAAGGAAAATCTAAAAGTATGAAGGGGAAAAATGAAAGGAAAAAAGTGGTGAAACGCCAATGAGGAGTGAGGACTCGCACGTCACAAGTCAACTTTTTTGGTTCGCATACTGTGTTACGCTGTTGTTGCATCTATATGAAACGGGAAATGCACCTCGTGTCCACCCTAAGAAACGACGGGCACACGCTGTTAGTATTACTCAAAGCTGTTGAATTGGATGTATTTGTATATGTATTAAGATAATTAGAATATGTATCTTTTAAAAAGAGGATCTCATTGATTTTTTTTGTGTTTAGTTGATTGTGTTTGTTTTAAGATATAGATTTTGTGTGTTGGTAGTTGTTGCAATCTAGATGGGTATGTTAGATGAGTAAATTTTCTCTATTTCAATCCCAAATGTCTATATATAATCAAATTATCTTTGAAACTATGTAATTCATGCTGTTTTAGTTTTTTTTATGACACATTAGTGTATGTGTTTCTACCTAAGGTAGCCCATGTCTAGAAAAATTTTCCCTTACAACCTTATAAAATGCATTTGGTATGCCAAAGATTTTTTTTTCTCCATTTTTAGGATTTGCTTGTAAATCTTACAAAATCTTGCAATATTTTACAGTACAAAAGGTGAGCTCCTTTATATCAAAATTCAAAAGGTGTTAACAGGATTAGCCTGCCTTAATTTCTTTTACCAGTGTTCCTGCTTTTGACTCTTGATGTTTTTAAATGTTGGTGTTCTATGGTGTAATTTTAATCGTCCCCTAGCCGTATCCACTCACAAGAGAAATACTGTGAGAGTAATTTATTTGCGGATCCCCTCACATATCAGATCTAACTAAAAATTCAGATTAAAAAAAACACAATTAGAAAATTATTTCCTTTATTGTATAATATAAGATATTTTTTTTTTCTATTTTGTTGTAAAATATAAATGTGCATGTGAATATACTATTATTTATAATTAATTTTTTATATTAATATTTGTTTCCTCATTTTTGAATGCATTTATGAACGGAGCAAGTATAGGAGGGAGTTCTTACTTCTTACATAAGCTTTTCGATAGTACGGCTTTTCTGTAAAGCAATACCGAGATAAGTGAAGGTTAAAATTGCAAAGACTGATAAAATTAAATGTTCGTGTCCCCTGTGGCCCTACCCCCGCTAATCTCGCTATAAGAACGGGCGGACGAACAGACCCAAAAGAGAAAAGCGTGCCAAAAATCTCATCACCGCCATGGACCATTTAAAGGCGAATTCCCACCTGCAAATTCCCCACTCATCACTCTTATGATCAAATCTCCCACCTGAATCTTCTCAATCCTGCCATATCGCTCTGTTCTTGCGATTTACCGGCCAAGTTTGGTGGTTTCTTGATCTGTCCGAGCTGCGCCAAGTCACAGTTCTTGTGCTGTGCTGTTAGCCTGTTGCAGAGTTAAAGTTCCAGTTTTTTGCTGTCCTTGCTCCAATTTGGTTTGGGCGCCTATTCTAGCGATTTCTTGATCTGTCTCGTGCTGAACTGCCCACGATTTGGTTAAGAATTTGGCGAAAAGGTCTCACCTTTTTTGTTGTTGCAACGGTTCTCTCGTGCCTCCAAAGCCTCTTGCGATCAGAGTTCCACACTTCCACCGCATGAGTCCTCGAAATATCTGTGTCTTGATCTGTCTATAGGTTCGATACTGGTGTCGAAGTCTCACCTTTTTTTGATGGCTCACGTCTAAATCGTCCATTTATTAGTTTCCAGGTCAATCCCGACACGTTCTTGACTCGGGCCGTACTTCGCCCGTGACATTTCTGATTTCTGGCGAAAAGGTCAAATTTTTTTCGACTTCTTTGATCCGGTTCAGCGCAATGCACACGACAAGGGAGTAAAATTTGAGCGGGGAGAAACGCGCAAAGATCACATCTTTTCGCGGCACTCTTGATCTCATGGTGGCGGGCCCATTGTCCTAGTGATGGGCTGCGTCGCGTCCAAGAACGCCGTCTCGGTGACGCCGGCCATCGACTCGTCCGGCGTGCTGCGGGACCGGAGCCAACCGCGCGAGCCCGAGCCGCCGTCGGCGCCGGTTGTGTCCGTCTCCTCCCTGCGATGCTCGTCGGCGGCGGCAAGGAGGTCGGAGGAGAAGGACGATGCCGACCATGGCGCGCCGGAGGAGCCGGGGAAGGCGGCGTCCCGGAGCTTCCGGCTGCGTAGCCTCCGGAGGAGCCTGGAGGGCGAGCAGGTCGCCGCCGGGTGGCCCCCGTGGCTCAGCGCTGTCGCCGGCGAGGCCATCCAGGGCTGGATCCCGCTCAAAGCCGACTCCTTTCAAAAGCTGGAGAAGGTACTGTGGAGCTTTCGGTGAAGGTTTCTGGCATGATTCAATAGCTCGTGGATCATTTTCCAAGCGAGTAATTTAAGCATGATGCGTGTATGTTAATATTTAGCGGCAGGCTGGTTGTTGGAACTATTCTTTGTTCAAATTAGTTGGTGTCTTAACTATATGTGTTAGTTTGTTCGGTGATCTTATCGTTATTTTTTGTCCATGTTTGTTGGTTGATGGATTGGGACATGAAAATAAAGTAGGGATATAGAAAGAATATCATGTTATGGTCGATAAGGGTATTTCATTGATTGGCTTGCAGGTAAAAAATTGACTCTTTTTTACTGCTGTTTATTGTGATGATCATCATGGAAGTTAGTATTAAGTGGCAAAGAAAGCAGTATCATTAATGTGTTAGTTTTATGCCCACAATGAGAGTAAAAACTGTGAAATGATGTTTTGTTCTGATTGATTATTGTTGCAGCCCATAACTTTAGAATTTCCGTAATGTGTTAGTGTGCTCAACACTGTTTCCTTTAAACTTTTCTCTATTCATAGACATGCAAACTCTTAGATATGTGTTTTCTGTGTGCCTCTGATTGTGTCTCTGTTGCATTGCATATGTAGGTTGGACAAGGCACATATAGCAGTGTATTTAGGGCACGTGATCTTGATACTGGGAAGATTGTTGCCTTGAAGAAGGTGCGATTCGACAATTTTGAGCCAGAGAGCGTTAGGTTCATGGCAAGGGAAATACAGATATTAAGAAGGCTTGATCATCCAAATGTCATGAAATTGGAAGGCTTGATTACTTCTCGGTTATCATGCAGCCTCTATCTAGTGTTTGAATACATGGAGCATGATCTTGCTGGACTGTCTTCCTCCCCTGAGATCAAGTTCAGTGAGTCACAGGTTTGCTCGTGTCCGATAAAATGAAGTTTGTTCCTTCGGTACAAATTTGGGTTTAGATTATGTCAGCCTAACATTCTGCTCTCTTTTTCACCAATTGCAGGTCAAGTGCTACATGAACCAGTTATTATCAGGACTTGAGCACTGCCATTCACGTCATGTTGTTCACCGTGACATCAAGGGTGCCAATCTCCTTGTAAATAATGAAGGGGTTCTAAAAATAGCTGATTTTGGCCTTGCTAATTACTTCGATCCCAACAAAAATCATCCTCTGACCAGTCGTGTTGTGACATTGTGGTATCGACCACCTGAACTGCTACTAGGTTCAACTCACTATGACGCATCTGTTGATTTGTGGAGTGTTGGATGTGTATTTGCGGAGATGTTCCGTGGGAAACCCATCTTGCAGGGCAGAACTGAGGTAATTGATTGAGTTGCTCTAATTAGTAAAGTTCTTTCATCTCCCTTTGGCTTATACCATAAGGAGGTTGCCAATGTCAATCCAAAGTTCTTAGAAGTTTGAAGAAATTTAATATGTAATAAGAAAAATGTAAGATTCAGGGCTCCATGTTCACTCCGGGGGCTGAGAAATTCTAACAAAATTAAGAAAAAAAATAATTCTTATTTATTCATAGTTAACCCAAATTATAATGGCTTGGATTCTCTTGTCCTATGTTGGATCTTAAAGACTGAAAGTGACTCTCCTTTATAAAAGGTGCATGAGGATATATCCTGGACTATATCAGCTAATTTCTGATCTTTTGGGAAAAGAAATTGGAGCATATACCAGCCAAGAAATTAATGGAAACCTAACAGAAGGAAGAGTTTTTGAAACTATAATCAACTTTGCGGCGAATCCCATGACTCGTGGGGAGTTCTGTGTAATTTCCCCTTATGTAACTGGCTAGACAGGGCATGAGAAGAATTGATGTTAATACAGCTAGCATTTATAAATCCTAGAAAACAAGCACTTCATTGAATAATTCATGATTGGTATGCCAACGGTTCATTTCAGTGTTTGCACTAGTTATATGCTTTACTTATAACCTAGTTATACCACAGTCTATGTTCCATCCTCTTTTCCTATTTTAGCTTACTGGCTGAAGTAAATTTTTAATAGCTTGCCATGTGTTAATATGGTGTAACATCTCTTCATTTCTCAGGTCGAACAATTACATAAGATATTTAAGCTATGTGGCTCCCCTGCTGACGAGTACTGGAAGAAGTCAAAGTTACCTCATGCAACAATATTCAAACCTCACTATCCTTATCCTAGTACCCTTCAAGAGGTTTTTGAACAGGTACCAGCAAACGCACTGAGTTTACTACGAACTCTTCTATCGGTGGAACCCTACAAGCGCGGTACTGCATCTGGTGCTCTTACATCTGAGGTAAGATTGCATTAGGTACCATCTTTTTGCCTGTTAGATGCTAGATTCTGAACATTTTTTAGGGGAAAATTCATAGACCCCTTCTCCCCCAAAAATAATTTCAGAATATTTGCATATCCACAAGTATTTTTTGTTTTCAAAATAACTCTTCTATTATTTTACTATGAAATATAACATTTTTTAATTAAAATATTATAACAATACAGTCACTGACATGTGAGCCTTGTGTGTCAGTGATTGTATTTCCCCGTTCTTTTCCCTATCTACCCCTCCCTCTCTCACTTTCTCTACCCCCCCCCCCCCCCCCCCCCCCCCAATGCCTCTCCCCTGATGGCAGTGGTGGGTGCGGCAACAAGGCCTTGCAGTAACAATTTGATCGCAGCACTGTCAATCAATCCCAGCACGGCGATGAGATCCATATCGTGGTTGTTGACCGGAATGTGTCACTGACGTCCATGGGGGATTCGACTGTTCGTCTTCCCGGATTTGGTTGTCAACAAGGACGATGATAGCACTATCATTGCTAGGGAGCCCCGATAGTGCGGTGTCAAGGGTGATGTAGACGACATATCCGATGTGGACATGGACTGGTATACCATAGTGTAACTACAACCACACTACCCATCGTCACCCCACGCTCTGCGACCATATCCTGTGTAATGGGAAGAACGCTGATTGTGACAAATGTGATATTTCAAAGCAATTTTTCCCTGAAGCAATCTTTCCATGAAGATGAATCAATCTTTCAGATTGAAGGAAAACATGGGATCAGAGAGTAGTACTCGGCGCTACTCACTTCCTGGTATGTTGCATGTCATTGTCGTAAGCCTCTGTCGTCGACGCTGTTGGAGTTAGGACAGAAACAAGGGGGGGGGGGGGGGTTGGCGACGTCGAATTGCAACCTCTTGCACCCAGATCCGCATCTCCTCTGGTGTGAACCACCACAGCAGTCCCTCGAGGCGAGCCTTCTCGTTGTCTCCAAACTAGTAAAGTTCGTTGTCGTCCTCCTCTTCATCATTGTTGGCGTAGGCACTACAAGATTTGAGCAGACGACATCCTTGAAGTTGCCGCCACTGCTCGTCATGAAATTGCTACCATGTTCGTGCCGCCCATGATGAAATCACCATTGCGTCTGCCGCCGAGAGAGCACAGGGGAAGGGGCAGATAAATAGGGAAAAGAATGGGGAAAATACAGTTATTGACATGTGGGGCCTCACATGTCAGTAACTGTATTTTTATAATATTTTAATAAAAAATGTTATACTTAATAGTAAAATAATTGGATGGGTGTTTTTAAACTGAAAAAATACTTGCGAATATGCAAATATTTTCAAATTACTTCTAGGGTATTTGAGAATTGATGTGACTTCTAGGGGTTATGAATTTCCCCCTTTTTAAAATAAATTTACCACTTGTATATATTAATTTTATCAGTCTTTTATAAAAAATGCCTAATCTATTTATTTTACCATTCTTTGTACTTGCACAGTATTTCAAGACAAAACCTTTCGCCTGTGAACCATCTAGTTTACCTAAATATCCACCCAACAAGGAGATGGATGCAAAGATACGAGAAGATTCACACAGGTGAGTCCTGTTAAACTTGGGATCATTATTTCAATGAAAGAGAAGCTACAATCTCTTAATTCAATTATTATTTGTTATTGCTTCTAAAAAGAATGTTTAACAAGTTAGGAAATACTATATTGCGAGGGACAGCCTCCCACACTACAGCATTAACTATCAAGTTGTTTATCAGTATGAAAATGACAACAGGAAAAGGAACAAAAGTGTTTTTTTAAAAAAAAATCCTGCGACACATAACAGAAGCTCCATTCTCTGTATTAACAATATTATTATGTATTTTCAGAAGAAAAGTCAGTAGTAGAGGGCATGGGCAGGAAGTATCAAGGAGGTCATCGAGACTCAGCAGAGCAGCAAGAGAACCCACTGGGGTCAACAAACAAACTGAGAACCCAGAGGTATCCATCTTTTCTATGATTCGATATCTGTGCTAAATATTAACCATGTACCAATTGAATGAACTGTGCCAAAGAAGACATTTAACGTAATAATATTATGCATTACTCTTTTGCTTTTGTTTTTCGCTACTTCAGGAGTCAAAAACTAAAGCAAATGGAACCAAGGATGGTTTAATACAGGATCATGCAAGGGTGAATGGTGATGCTAGGGTAGTTGCAGACTTTCAACCAGTGTCAGCAGTGCAACATAAAGACAGAGCCCGGCACGCTAAGACTGATTCTCAGGAGGACATCCCTTTCTCTGGGCCTTTGATTGTTTCTTCCTCTAGTGGCTTCTCATGGGCCAAAAGACCACAAGAGGATCGTTCTTTTGTTAGATCACGCAACAGGTCTAGTTCAAGAGGCCAAATAACAAGTGAGCTATATCAAGAAAATAAGCCTCAAACCAAAGACACTGTTGGATTAAAGGATCAAGCTAATGGAGATACCAATGTAACCCGCATCAACTCTAAAGTCCGAGAGCCTCGTGATGCAGCGAAGCGTGCCGTTCTGAAGAAGTGGTCACAATTAGAGCGTCCAGATTCATTTGATTCTTGTGACACCTACCACTCTCAGAATTTTTCAAATGCAATATATCTTGGAGGCACTCTCTCATCTGAAAATGGCATCCAGGTATGGCATTCTTTTAACTGCTAGTTTCTGCTTGTCAGATTAACAAAATTGTAAATAACATTATATTTGAAATTTTAGGGTGACCATAACCAAGGAGAGAGAGTAGAATATTCAGGTCCTTTATTGTCTCAGTCCCACAAGGTTGATGAACTGCTAGAGAAGCATGAGCGCCACATCCGCCAAGTAGTTCGAAAATCATGGTTCAGGAGAGGTAATTTTTCCATCTATGCATGGTTCAGTTTCTTGCTTATCAATACCTCAAGAATTATGCTTGATGATCATTTGATGTATTGTAACAGGAAAAAAGTAAGACAAGCGATAATAAGTAGTTCGATGTGGAGAGGCAGCACACAAGGTATGACAAGAAGGACTGAGACTTACCAATAGCTGCTTGTGATGATAACATTATTGAGTGATCGAAGATCTACTGCAAATTTTTTATGACTCCAGTTCACAGCTAACGAACGAAATGTGCTTCTATTACATAATAAGTTGGCGCATGTTGTAGATTTCGAAAAGTCGCCATCCAAGTCATACCCTTTTTGCTTCCTATCCATGTTGATCCTAGGAATAACAACTGACTAGTGCGGTTAGTTCGAGTCATTGAGGAGTTAACTGATGTGTCATTGTGAGAGTTGAACTAATAATCACCTCAAAGTATTGTGTCATTCTTGTAAAGCTTCTGTAAAAAAGAAAAACGAAGACTTGCTATCCATTTATTCATATATCTTGCACTGGTTCCATCGAATCGGTTCGGTTAATTTAAAGCATGAGGAAAGCAAATTATGTGAATATTTCTGATCCGCTGTACTCGTAGCTTCATTTGATCTTGTCCGTTAGTGCGATATATATGTTGCTGAACTCATCCTCATTTATTGGAAATTGAAGTGCAATATATGTGTGCATATCAAGTTATCAACTCCAAACTCTTGTTTTGGTGTAAACCCTTGCAAACTTTTCTTGAAGAAATTCTTAAGTCATCTGGAAAATAAGAACAAGAAACAAAATAACATACTTGAATGATCTACTACGCTACAAAGTTTCAAGACCTGAGTCAATAAAAAAAAATTAAAATCAGTATTTATTGCAATTTGCCTCTTTCATTTGTAGACGGAATTAACTCCTGAGATTTGTAATATACTATATCATCACTGTATTCTCTTCCTCGGTACAATTTTTTTGAGGAATTTTTAAGAGGTGTTTAGAATGATTTATACAAAATTTAAATCAAAACTTGTTATTTGTTACTTGGGCTTCCGATAAAAATTTGTCACTTAGGCCGGGACGCGGGTGGCTTCGAGCTGCAGAGCAAGGTCTCGTGCGGGAGTTTGGCCTAGGCGGGCCACCGTAGGCTCCGCAGCGCGGCCCGGACAATTAGAAGAACCACGCAGGCCACTGAACCGTCCACGCGACCACGCAGCCTAAAACATGGCAACAGCAGCGCAGGCGGGTTGGTGGGCAAGTGAGAGGTCAAACGAGTAGCAACGCCTTGTGGTGGAGAGGCCACCTGGGCCGCTCAGTTAACCACTCATGCATTTGGTTGTTTGTATCATTTTTAGTCTAACTCGTGAGATGTAATTATCTCTTTATTTGATTGTTTGCATATGATTTTGGGTTTGGATGAGCAGATGAAAAAAGTGGTTGAGTCTGGCCCATTGAATACACTCCCACACACCGTTTCTCTGTAGTCTGACCCGCCAATTGTGTAACTAAAAAATGATTAATGTATATTAATGATTTTTAGTATGAATTAAGATCGATTAAATACTATTAAACCAAAATAATGATTATTAAAGTGGGATATGAGATAATAATGATTCTTAACTTGTTTGATTAGAGAGTGATCAATATATATTAATAATTCTTAGTATGGATTAATGTTGATTAAGAATAATTAAGATAAAATAAGAATTATTAAAGTAAAATAAAATATTAATTAGTGTTGGTAGTATTTTTTCATCTTATATTTTTTTTACTTACATCACACACAATTAACCAAACATCTCATCTCAACCTGCATAATCTCATACACTAACCAAACATCATTCAATTGAATCTTCATAACTTGTCCCACTCAACTTAAGCCCCATATATACGAGTCAGATTCAATATTATGCAGCCAACCAAACACACCATGAGTAACTAGCTTGGGAGGCTAGGCGTAAGGGTGAAAGTGGGCAAGCAGCCTACTAAACCATACTGCAACTAGAGGTGTAAATATGATGCTGATATTTGAGGATATCTATTTATCAAATTCGATAAAATAGCTATTTGATAAGAAAATCAGCATCTAGTAAATAATGCGAATTCAAATTTGAATTTGGATTTTTCAATTTTTTTATCCAAATTCGGATGCAGATTCGGTAATGATATATATTTGAAACGGATGCGGATATCTAGATAATCGTATAATCCAAATAAGAGTATATATATTTAAAGTTATACTTTATTGTGCACTTATAATGACAAATTATTTGTTATTGTAATTATGATATTGACAACTGTAGCATAGTGTTTAATTGTTTATGTTGTGTATTGTTGAGATAAAAAATAATTGAAAATAGTATTTTTGTTATTCAAGAAATATTAATTGTAAAATAATTATTTATTCATATAGCATCCTAATTTGTACAGATTTAAAGAAAATCGAATTTGAATTCGTATCTATCTAGCATTCTTACCGTAATCGAATCCGGGAAAATCATACTCCGTATTTGTATCTGACTTAAAAATATAATACAGAATATAATTTGAGTAATATCTGATCTGAATCCAACCACTTCACACTCCAAACTGCAACCTAGGCGGTGGAGGACAGTGGCGGCAACCAGCAATTGCTTCTGACGGCCAAGCGGCCAGCATCAGGTGAGAAGACCGAGCACGGGGAGGCGTCGGCTCGGTTAGCTGATAGCCTCGAACTGTGTGTATTGGGCCTCGAATCTATGACTTACGCCCATATTGGATTGCAGGACTGCACACACGTCTAGTCACAAGTTGCACCGTAGAATGGACACGAGTACTTGAATGTTGCACGTAGATGATAGACGTGTGACGAAGAAAGTAATTTTCGGAGATCGATGTGTCTATGAAGAGAAAATCTATTTTTAAAAATGCTCAATGGGCATGCAGAAGATATCAAATCTGAAGAGTGCATGTTACTTGCTTAAAGAACTTGCATCAGATTTGCAGATAGAGACAGACGGAGTAGCTATTAATTATATCAATCAAATAGTGATCAAACCCGTGCACTTACACAGTTTAATTTGTAATTTTTTGGGTTTTTGTATTATTAAATAATAGTATAATAATATCTATGATAAAAAATCATGACCCGAGATTAATTATCATCAATTACAATTTGTTAGTAAATTTAATAGATAATAACATCCTGTTTAAGGCAGTTTTAATTTCCTTCCTTTCTACAAACTATTATACAAAACTAAATACACAGATATTGTTTTTTATTTGAATTCAAACTCTACAATAAAGAGAAAATATGAATTCACTGTATTTAGGATGTGTTATCCCAACTTAAAATTTTCTAATAAACTGATTTATTAAAGTTTTAAGCCCTCTACCAACTTCAGAGCTTGAACTTATAGAATAAGCTCTAAAGTAAAATTGAGTGTCTGTTTCAATTTGTAAGTCCATAAACTTAAGATGACACTCGACAGTTGTACTTCTGCCAGAACGTTATATTCGATAAAGAGCTTTTTTATAACCTAAGCAGGTGTAATTCAAGACTACGGTATGGATGAATTAGATCTTTTTATTTTTTTTATCTAAATATTGTAAGAGATTTGTAAACAAAAAAGCATGTTTGAATAAAAATTTTATTTTAATAATGTATTTAAACACCATGATCACTGCTCATAAATTATTATAATGTTAACATACATTAACATAAAATCTATATTGGCCATAGGCCAACAACATACTTTCCATAAAAAATATATTGCACGTAGCTGATAGAAAACATGTGTTTTTATGCTTTACATGGAGATTTTTTTTAATTTTAAATATTTCTAGAAGGTAAGATCTTAAGCATAAAAAAAGAAGAAGAAAAATAAAATTCAAAATTACACCTAGTAGAATTACACCTGGCTTGTGGCCATGCAATCTACGACTCTTCTCTATATGCAAATAAGTTATTATGGATTAAATAAATTGAAGCGAATAAGTTTATAACATTGGTAGTATCCAATAGAATCCAAAATCCAATCTAAATTCAAAATAATGCAATCCGAATCTACATCTAATATTTATCATATTTGTATTCAAATCTGAATATATTCACATTTGAGTCCAACATAAAAAATATAAATGCAGATATGGTTAGACCAATATCCGATCCAAATAAAATCTTTTAATGCATGACTATATAGATAGATAGATATCCGTCTGTAATTAATATTAGTAGTATCTGATAGAATATGAAATCTAATCCGAATTAGAAATAATTCCTTCTAAATTCGTATATGATATTTATCTAATCTGCATACGAATCTGAGCATATCTGAATTCGGATCCAACATAAAAATATGGATGTAGATATGGTGGAACTAATATCTGATCTGAATCTAATCCATTAGTACATAACTGTATAGATCTATAGAAATTTGTTTGCAATCTAATAAATGTTAGTATTATTTGATAGAATTCGAAATTCAATCCGAATTAGAAATAATCCTATCCAAATTCATATCCGATATTTATCCAATCTGAATTCGAATTCGAACAAATCTGAATTTGTATCCAACATAAAAATATGATGCAAATATGGTTGGATCAATATCCAATCCAAATTCAATCCATTAGTGCATAACTATACATATCTATAGAAATTTATTTATAACCTAATTAATATTAGTAGTATCCAATAACATCTAAAATTCAATCTAAATTCATATAAGATATTTATCCGATATAAATTCGAATCCAAGTACATCCGAATTCAAATCTAACATAAAAATATGGATGTGGATATGATTGGACTAATATTCGATTTGAATCCAAGCTATTAGTGCATAACTATATGGATCTATAAAAAAATATGTTTGTAACCTAATTAATATTAGTAGTATCCGGTAAAATCTAAAATTCAATCTGAATTAGAAATAATCCAATCTAAATCCATATTTGATATTTATTCTGAATTCGAATATGAGCATACGTGAATTCAAATCTAGCATAAATACAGATGCGAGTTGTAACATCCCTGTTTTCCCCAAATCTTGACCCAATCTAAGTCTGTTGTCTCAGAATTATAATCCAGGGTATGCCAATACCTTAACCCCAGAAGTTGATAGCAAAACTCCATCGTTTAATCCTTTTTCTCAAATCAGCCCAAAAGTATCGCAAATTAATCCTTTTTAGATTTTCCAGAAACCTGAAAAGGTAAAAGCCGCAGATTAACTTCAAATCTTGACCTAATTCAGGGAATAAATCCCATTCACTATTTTGAGCAAATTTCCCTTCTGAGAGAATTTCAAAATATCATCTGAAACCTCAGTTTTCAACTTCGTCAAATTCCAAACCCTAATTACCCTATTTTACCTTGTTTTCGTTTCGGCTCAAAACCTAATAAAAACCCTAATTTCTACTATTTGTCACTGCTAAACTATTTTGTTAAGTTTAGTAAGCCACCCTGGTGAACTTCTTTTCAGCTCAATCTACTCAATTCTCCAGATTTACAATTTAGTCCAAAAGTCAAGTTTTTGTATTTGCAATTCGGCCCAAATCTCTTTTTCTAGTTCTTTTCGACCAGATCCCCGGCTACTGTTTCGACCAGAGCTCCAGCGCCCGTTTCGACCAGCTGTGTTCGCCGTGTTTCCTCACCGCCGGCAAAGATTTGACGTCGCCTGCGCTCGTGGTCGCTCGTAGTCGCTCGTGCTTGCATGTTCACTCGTGTCCGCGCCTGAATCATTGTCGTGGCAGTGCTTCGACTAGCAGCAACAGCACTAGCGCTGCGCCCGCGCGCGCTCTAGCAACTTTGTCAGCTCTGTCGCACCACGTAGCCCCGGCGTGTCAACTCTGTCGCCTCCGCCTCTGCAGCAGCCAGAACCCAAGTTCTTAAGCCTCCTCAGTGGCTGGCAAAGCCTGGCTAGCCGCCTGCACGTCGTCGCATCGCCGTTCGCCACTGTTTCTTCTACGCCCGACCAGTCTTGTCCCCGGCGCCAATTCTACTACTGGACTTCCCTCGCTGCCTCCGCCCTTCGCCTATTTAAGCCCTCTCTCGTCCAGTGTAACCTTCACGCCTTCAAAATTTAGCTAAGTCCCAATTTAGCTGGTTTCTTCTTCGTCCCTGGCGAGCCACCGTTGAGGCAACCGTCGCCAGATCTCTCTGCTTCACCAAACTCCAATCTAACCACACTAGTAAGCTTCTCTTAGCCATCTATGTGTGTCATAGCAACCAATTGGCCGCCGGTGATCGGCGTAAAATGCCAAACTCCCTGTTCCCGAAATTCAAACTCTTCTAGCTAGTTTCAACACCCCTTCCTGTGGAACAAATCGATCCTCTAGAGATTCCTAACAAGCCCATTTAACCAGTTTTCAAATTGATGCTGTGTCGAGAGTTATTCCTTTTCTTCGCTCGCTGCTGTAACGGTCCACGCCGCCGGCACGCCTCGTCAAACCTCCAACCAAATTGACTCCTTCTTCACCTTCCCTTTGTCCTTTAGATGGTGTAGCCCAATCCAATCGACCTACATTTCCATGTATCAACGGCGCCTCTTTTACCGTCGTTCCCGAGTCTGGCATCAACGCCGACAAGCCCCAAATCGCCACCAGAACTTAATTCCTCGCTCCAGCACAATCAGTGTCATCCCAGGATCAAAACCCCTTAGCCAATTTCTAGAATATTTAGCCTCAGTTCTCCGTTGTCGTAGCACGTCTTTGTCTCCAGCGGCCAACAATTTGTATCTCGTCGTTCGCCGCCGTCAAGCCACCTCAGTTCAATTAACCTTGCCAGTAGCTTCACCTAGATCCTGCCTGCGTGTTTGGCAAACTTAGAAAAGTAGCACATGCATAATTTGTCCAGACGCGCGTGCCCTAGTTTGCTGCAGTGTGCTCGCACTTGTTTTTCCCTGCGCCAGGGACCTAACTGCAAATTCTTTGTTTTCCTGGACTTTTCTGTCAAAATTAATTTGTCCATTAGATGCCTTACTGTGCTTGGTATTGATCGAAGGATGCCGACTAGAGGGGGGTGAATAGGCGGTTTTTAAATTTTTCTTCTAAACTAGGGTTTAACAACCTAAGATTGCAATAACAAATTTCTAAAGATATGAATGACAATTCAATACAGGTTTTGCACTTTCTAAAAGATTAATAGCAACAATTCAATCACTACAAAACTTAAGCAAGTAGTAGAGGTAACCGAAGAGATCGAGTTTTTCCCGAGGTCTCGGAAATTTGCCGATTTCCACTAATCCTCGTTGAAGCGCTCTTCGCTTGAGCTTATGCTTCGATTTCACTAGGGGTAGCCCTTCTCCTCTCCGGATAGGCGAGCTCCGAGCCTTTACAACCAATCGCCGGGCCTCTCCGACACACCGTCGATGGAGAGATCGCCGGACCTCCCGGGTCGTCTAGGTGACGACAATCACCAAGAATAACAAGCCTAGCACCTTGCTTGATCAACCTCAAGGCTTAATGAACACAATGCAAATGCAATAGGGCTTGGAAACAATTTCACTCAACTAGCACTTAAGATTTCTCAATTTTTGACTTCAATTGCTAGAGAATGGGAGTGAGAGAGTTTGCACACTGTTGCTCAAAGGTTTAGAGATGTATTTCGTGTGTACTTGACATCTACAACAGTGATCTATTTATACTCTCAGCAAAAACGGTCGTTTTCAAGAAAATTGGGCGAAAGTTGTACTGGCCGGACATTGTCTGGTCAGTACAAAAAACTTGACCGTTATTCACGTGAAATTCGAGTGTCAGTAGCCGTTTGAACCAAAATGTGAAGGCCGAACAAATGGATTTGTCCGGACAAAATGTCCGGACAGATGCATTTGTCTCTGTTGACACCCCTGTTTAAACAGGCTTGTACACGCCGGACAAATAGATCTGTTCGGACAAAATGTCCGGACAAATGTATTTGTCTCTGTTGACACTCAAAATAAAACACTCCAGAAATTTGCATGGGCCGGACATATGGGATTTGTCCGGACAAAATGTCCGGACAAGTACATATGTCTCTGTTAACACAGCACTTTCAATAGCCCGGAATTTGTATTGGCCGGACATTGTCCGGTCACTTCGGACAATGTCCGGTCACTTCAGACACAACCTCCGGACAAGTACATTTGTCTTAATTTAACGTGCCGTTAACATTTGTATTGACCGGACATTGTCCGGTCACTTCGGACACTGTCCGGCCTTCATCGGACAGATGCACCGGACAAATGTATATGTCTCTGTTGCACTCGCTTGCAATGTTCAGAAGTTGTTTGTATTGGCCGGACATTGTCCGGTCACTTCAGACACTGTCCGGCCAGTACAAAACGAAAACAGAACTCTGAATTTTTTACTCAATTTTGATTTAGGGCAAATGCAAATGCAAATATGCTTCTAAAAACTTCAAGGTTGATCAAGAGACTTGTGCTAAGACCCCTCTTAATAGTACGACCATCTAACCTAGAAATTTTCAAAACAAGAAGGCGCTAGGTTTAGGTATTTGTACTCTTGTCGAGATTTTCGTCGTTTTTTCTTCATGGAGTCTTGATAGCCTTGGTTTACTCTTCCTTGATGCTTTCTCCGTTGATTTACCTGAGTCTCACATACAGAGGTTAGTCGCAAATCTCACGGATGTCATTAATCACCAAAACCCTAATTTGGGCTCAAGATTCAACACTTGGCACCTAATACTCCATTTTGAACTCATCTTGATCTTTTAGAAGCTCCAGATTAACTCTATGCCATTCTCAGGCAATGTCAGACCGTGATCCGAATGTCAGCCTTTAGACATTCAATGCATGCCTTTGAACCAAATCCTCTAAATCAAGCTCAAGTATCTTCGACCAGATCATTTACTTTGCATACATGCTTATACTTTACTTATTATTTTCCCACAGCAAGTATTTTCTGTATGCTTATGTATTGCGATGTGTTGTGTTGTTTCGTTGTTGCGAGAGCAGAGCCAGAAGCGGAAGGATTGGAAGGAATCTTTGAAAACCCGGCAGAGCAGTTAGACCCCTCGTTGTAAGGCAAGTCTCCACCCCTTGATCATGTCTCTCCCAATAATTTGAAAATGAATTAGATTAACTGTTTTCCAAGTATATGCATGCTTTATATTCAAATAAGAATTATATTGGAAGAATGTGGATAGATATGACCTAAATCTTTGTGAAACCCCTCATGCTTGTATTCTCATGCACCCTTGTCACCCTAGGAGATTATGATTAGGTTATACTTATACTTAAATACATGCATTGAGTGTTAAATGGTCAATCATATGATAAACATGTTTGAAAACCTTTTTTATGAAAGAAAATGTGAAATAGGAATTGATAGTGAGGATGGTTTAATTGGTTGGCTGCTGTGTGCGCATCGGGTATGTGAATGTCTTCTCACTATTGACTCATAAGGACAAAAATCTTGTGTTGTGCTTCTATGCGACATGAAAACGTACCAACCACTTGCCTAGTATGGGACATGCACAACTTAGTAGCTTTCTTGGTATTAGCAGTTCCCTGCATGGTATGTTGGTCCGGTTTCTCGCATGAAAACTGGTGGGCCGCAGATGGCCGTGAGTGGTGTGAGATCAGAAAAATAATGAGAGGATAAGGAGTAAAGAAGGAAGTCGCCCTAAGCCTGGATTGAGTTGTGCGCGGCTGCAATCATAGGTCATATGTCTTGCGAGGACATAGGCCAAGGCTAGGAAGAAAGGCAGTGGGGAGGACCCACAACGGTACTTTAGACATAACTGTCTATTTACCGGGTAGGGATACTGTTAATGCTAGACTGCAAAATTGTTTTGTGATCTCGGCTTTATCACATGCGTAAAAGTCGCATGGAGTTGATCCGACTTGAAAGCCGAGTGAAGAAGTGGAATTAAAAAGAGGTACACATTTGCAAAGTGTTAAAAAGTATCGAATACTCTGTACACCCAGGTTATGGAGTGTGTTCGTAGTGGCTTTTTATTCATGTGGTTCAGCACAAGTAATATTTGGAATGTTTTCATAATGTGGGTTAATAAAAGTGGTGACTCATGAAAGACTGCCACACATAACAATTTCTAAAGTATAACTTAAGATTTCAAAGTATCGCTCTTGAAACTAAAAGCTTTTCTTTATAACTTTAGAGTGAAAATCTATTCTATTTTTATCTATAAAACAAAGACCTCATTCCTTGAGAACCCCTCATCTATATACCTGCATTCTCATAACGAGACTTGTTGAGCATCATGTAAAAGCATGCTCACCCTTGCCTTTGCATATAAATTCAGAAGAGGGATTCGTTGATCCTGATTCCTTTGGTTTTGAGTGCCAAGAAGAGGAATGAACCTTTCGAGATGATTCGAGCTTCTAGGAGGGTCATGCGCCCAGTGGTGTCCGATGTGGTGAAAGCCCATGTTGAGCCGTTGCAGAAGGAAGTGAAGATCTTTGTTGTTGCCTTCTGTGTTGTCCTGTGTATTCGGTACTTTGATACCGACTCTTCTTTTGAGAAACTCACTATTTTTGTAGCAACACTAATTAGCGTCATTCTTAGCGTTATGTTATTGTAATATTGATCCCCGTGACCTTGTACCTGTTTAGTTACCTTTACTGTAGTTTAATGTATTTGTGTTATTGTGAGCTTGTGATGTACCTTTCTGAGTGCAACCCACCTAGGCAGTTGCCACCGGATTCCTCAAATTAGGGTCCCACACAGGTAGGGTTGGATCAATATCCAATCCATTATTGCATAATTGTATAGATCCATAGAAATCTATGTGTAACCGAAAATCAAAATAAAATAATAATATCTAACCCAAAGTAATTTTAAAAACTAAAGAAATAAGAAATGATATAGACAATCTATAAAAGATGCAAGGTGATTCCTTTTAAATTTAATTTAGGGTTATCTCTAATAATTAAGTCACCTCTTGGTGCAAGTATATAGGTTAATTATCATGTATATATGGTATTATCCGATTAAATTTATTTGGTAGACTATTACTTGCAAAACAACAAATAAATTAATCAGAGAAAACACCTACAAAACCATGAATAAATTAATTAAATAAAGATGGAGAGAGAGGGGAGAGGGGGAGCCGCTCAGGTAAGTTTTTTTCTAGGAATTTAAACATGAATGTATATATTTATAACTTGTAAATGTGATGATGTATTGTATTCCAATTCTTTGTAACTTTTACATGGAATGATGTATAGTATTCCAATGCTCTATTTACTATAAATAATAAAAGAAATCTAAATCATTATAATTGAGGTCCGTCGGTTAGATGGATTAGATCTTTTTTGTCTCTTTCTATCAAAGAACAATTGAATTTAAGCTGTTAAAACTCAAAAGCACCGCTTAGATGACAGATCTTTTTTCTTTTTCTCAATTAACATGAGAATTTCTTGATTTTTGGGTGAACAAGGGAGCTCCTAAGCTTATAATTAGTAATAGACTAGTCGTTAACCCATGCACCTGCACGGGCTGGTTTTCAAAATTAATAATATTAATTGGATTAAAACACAAAATTTTGATCCATTTGAATCTGAACTAAATTAAGAATAAAAACTGGAATGATATGAATTCTAATATTACAAAACCTAATCAATATATAAATTTGAAAGTTATACCTTGTACATACTGGACAGTTATCTCTCAATTAATTCATAACCTATATCCTAGTCATCTTCTTTTTTTTACTTCTATATAGATCGCTTGTATGGAAAGATTAAAGGTGAATGCCTGAGATAAAAAATTACATGAAAAAATAATTCAAGAACACAGGTGTCTTCGCTATTTTTCTCAAGTCAAACAATTGATTTTTAATCCAATAATCTACGTACATGAGTGTTTTTGTAATAAAACCACAACAAATCAAAAGTCACATATTATCAACTGATCTTATATGTACTTCTTGTCTGTTGAATGGTTCGTAAACATTTATATATTCTTCTTGCTTAAAAAACAAAAGATAATAATTAGAGAGTAAATACAAAATAAATAACTGAAATACTAATACATTAGCTATGCAAGTTTTCAGACCCAATGAACTATAACTATAGGCAGACAAATTTGAAAAAAAATAACTCGCTAAAAGAGAATAAAGTACAAATACTTATTTTTAGGTAAGTAAATAAACATTAATGATATAATTCTATTCTTATAAAAAAGGGGGTCGTAAATTAGATTACATACATACATTGCATAAACTCTGAGAAACCCAATTTCTATCGCATATAACCCAAAACTAATTGCACGAAACTTTTACACAAAACCCTAAAAAAATTCCCAAATTCCCACCTTCGTACAGCCTTAACTCTCATCCTCTAAAGGCCTTTTTGCACAAAAGTCCTAAAGAATCAACAAGAACCAGAAAATAGACCCCTGGAAAATTAGAAAATTATGAATAAGTCCTTGGAGGGTTTAGGACACCTCAACTCCACATGTCTCAGATTTTGCTATAAACACTACCTAAACCGACTTCATAGTATGCAAATGCAACCAACACACACACACACACACACACACAGATACACATGCATGCATTGAGCTCCTTCTCCAACCCTACACATAAAAAAATACAAACACATACACGCAACATCATCTGCTCTTTTACTCCCACAGCAACAACAATAGCATCACCAGGTGAGGAAGTCATCCAGTTTCTTATCGACTAGCACAATCACACACATATACAAACATTCATGCACACATACACCACCTGTATCAGTAGCAATAATAGTAATAGCAGAGTAGTAATAGTGGTCGTAGTGGAGTAGTACCTGGATGTAGGAAAACGGATTGCTACTCTAGCGATAATTTCAAAAATTTAACCCAAAAACCCAAGAACCATGCAAGCATAAAATCATAGATCAGAAGTTTACCACTAGACGCGCGAATTCAACAACGCAGCAGCAGAAGAAGAGTCGATGTCACAACCGGATCGTGACCAGCAATGCAGCAGTAGCAGCCGCACATCTACGAAAGTCCACACGTCCAGGGAAGGAGCGCCGCGTGTTCGTATGCTAGCACCAGCACATGCAGCTAAGGTTTTACGATATCTATCTCGTGGATAGTGCTGGTGGCCAGAATAGATGAGACATCTTTTGCATGCCTACCTCGCCTCCTTTTATCATGCCTTGCAGATAAGTCATACTCAAATGTGAACCCTAATCCCAATAGCAAACTTATTACCAATAGGGGACCCATTTCGGATCTCATCCGAATTAATGTCCCAACCCGTTAAGTGTGTGACCCTGTAGATTCGTGTATACTTGGCCGTGACCAGAAACAACTTCCTGAATCACAAGTCATAAGCGGTCCCTAGCAAGACATTATGACTACCCGCATATACACAAAGATTATATCCTACGAACCTATACAACTTATCATGAATTATCTCCTTACCTCACAATACCAAATCAAACTCAAGGTGATAAACATGTCATCCTTAAATAGCTCGGTTCTTTCTTGATCTTGTAATGGACTAATTTTTATCTATAGTTGACTCTTAACTATATTCGGCACGGCCATGCATTTTTTTAGTCCTACTACATCAAGGGCCCAGAGATATCTCTCTCAAGATATGAGGGGAAATTCTATATCGACTATTCACTTTCAACCACATGGTTCATATCATATTTGTATGTCACTTTTATGACTACTCGATTAAGACAACGGTTGATGACACCAAGGTATGCAACTAAGCATGTATGAAACCGTGATGATTTAAGGTCTAAAGATAAACCAAAATAACTATTAGAAACAAACTAATGACACATAAAATCTCAACAGTGTCTCAAGTAGGTAAATCGGACCAACATGTTCTCCAAGGTGTGTCCACGACACTGATTTGATATCTCATACCCACGATCCGTGAAATTTGACTATCAACCAATGATCGTGCTTACTTACCTTGCATTATTATTTCATGTAATGCCGAAAGTCATGGACGTTTAGAATAAGTATCACTGATAATGTCGTAAGTAAATTGAGACAATTCATATATCATTATAAAAAGTTTCACAAACAAGTCATATACTTATTGATCGATAAAAGTGATACTTTATTCAACAAATACAATAAGAATTCATAAACAAGTCATGATACAACTATCTCCATGATTGTCTCTAGAGCATATCTAAATCACTGGAAATCGATCGTCAACGTCGAGGGTTGGCGGCATTGGACACAAGCGAAGGCGTGTAGCCAAAGCAAGGCGCGTAGTTGTGGCCGCATTGGGCATGCACCAGGATGTAGCCAACACGGCACATGCGCAGGACAGCATAGATGACAAGTGCCTGGCACATGCGCATGTAGCTGGGGTGCAGCACGTACAGCGGGGGTAGGAGCACACAGGCACCAAGAAGCAGAGTGTGTGCACTATGAGCAATGGCAACAATTGTAGCTATCACGTGGCTAGCGCACATGCAGTGGGGGTGTAGAGCAATGGCACGGTGTTGGTGACCAAAGCGACACGCGGTGGTGCGACACTAGGGTGCTAGGACAGCGATCACAGTGACAATCACGTGTGGCAGCACTAAGGCGCAGGGGGCAATAGGCAGCGATGGCTTGAGAGTGGCGATGATGGCTCAAGGACTGCAACAACTTGTAGATCTAGGTTTTTAAAATGTATGTGTATGTGTCGCAGTTGGATCAGAAGAGAGAAGGGTGAAATAGAGGACGATTGGAGGCAAAGTGACGGTTGATGAATCCTCAACGGCGGCGGGAAGTAGACTTGCAAGAGGAAGAGGCGATCACTACTATAGAATACAACATCACAGTCGGTTCAAAACAGTCATCACATATGGTTCTGAACCATCAGTGATATTCGAGTTAGTGATAGTCCTGTTGCATCTAGGCCCTTTTTGGGTTTATTTTGATTATTAATGACATTAAGTGTCTTGGACTAATCTATTTTCTTTGAGTATAATCAATAAGATTAGGTGAAAAGAAGAAACGTCAAATGGGAGTCGCAAGCACAAGGCCGCAATGTCATCATAGGTCGCAAGTCCAAGGTCGCGAGCCATGGTCGCAAGCGCAAGGTCACTAAGAATGAAGCGGCAAAAGACTTAAGGTAAAATGCGTATTTATTTTACCGATCTCGGTGTTTGGAGGCTGATCGGTTTATAGAAAATTTGTTTTAGTTTCAACCGTACTATAAAGAGGGGTTGCAAGTCCTCTCTACATTTCTAGCATAAACCGAGAAACTATTAGGTCATTGCATTCATTCGTTTCGGTTGGATTTGTTTTGAAATGATTTGGTTTTTCAGATGAGTTTTCGACAGCAGAAATATTTTTACTTTTTCTGGAAAGATCTAAGCTGATCTGAGTTTTGCTTCTGTTGACAAAAATATAGCCCTTTACATTATCTTTCAAATGAGCAATCAAACACCTCAATCAGACCTCTAGATTAAAAGTTATGACTATTTTTATCCACACTGACTATCAGCATGTGATGCTGACTGTCAGCATGAATTGTCAGTTTTCGTTGCTGACATTTGTCCAGAGAGCATTTTTTTGAGCTGAAATTTTTTGACTTACGCTGACTGTCAGCATGTGTTGCTGACTATCAGCATAAGTTTCGACCTCATTTGTTTTGTTTCTGAGTTTGTTTTAACTGGTCGTTTTTGTGGTCGATGCTGACTGTTAGCATGTGATGCTGACTGTCAGCATGAGCAATTTTTTTCTATATGAGACCACAAATGGCTAGCTAAGTTTTATCCGTGATTTTTGTCGAGCTGTTGTTGTGGATGCTGACTGTCAGCATGTGTTGCTGACTGTTAGTATGTGCTGATTTGTTTCCTTTTGCGACCACAACAGCTAGCTGAGTTTTCTCCGATATTTGCTTGTTTCTGCTCGTGGTCTATGCTGACTGTCGGCGTAAACTGTCAATTCTCAGCTTGAGCACAATGGCTCTTTTGCTCATTTGGGCTATAAATAAAGACTTTGAGCAAATGTTTCACACAACAAGCAGTCTCGTTCTCATACATACACTTAAGCATTTGTTTTTTGAGATAAAATCTTGATTTTTTGATCAAGTTGTGAGTTTTGTGATCCACCAAGTGCTTCGTTCGCATCATTTGCATACTTAGAGTTTATCGGTGCATGTTGGAGGTCTAGGAGAGACCTTGTAACTTATTACTCTTGGTGAACACCCTCACCTAGACGATTTGGTAGTGTGGCCGTTGACCTCTCCTGTTCGGAGATTGTCGGAGAGACTTGACGTGATTGTAAAAGGCATCGGTGCTCGCCTTTCTAAAGCGGACAAGGAGCAACCACTAGTGAGAAATATCCTTCGTGGATATTGAAGCAAGACTGATCATTCATTTGAGTGCTTCAACGAGGAGTAGGGGAGACCGGGCGAGTCTCCAAGACCTCGGAAAAAATCTTTGTGTTTGTCTTCTCTTCCTCTTTATTTTTAACTGTGCAATATCTTATTCAATTGTTTTTGGTTCTTTTCTTTGCAAAATTTGTTTAATTTGAACAGTTTTAAAGCCACATATTCAGCTAGCTGTTCATCACACACCTACAAACTAGTCACTTTACAACATCCAATAAACAAGGAGCAAGGGGAGAGAGTGTTTAAGAGAGGGAATTGTCACTGAGGCTTGAAGGAGAGATGATGTCGTGGTGCTGAAGAACACAGCCACAGAAGAACTTGAGGAAGCTGCTGGAGGAGGTTGCCGTAGCTCGACCACGACCGAAGAGGTGCTGAAACCGTCGCCTGTCTCGTGGCTAAGGAAGAAGAAGTGGTTGTCAGATGGTCGTCCTTGAAGGAGCTGCTTGTAGTCGTCGTCGGTCAATAGGACGTGGCCGACGCGATGATGGTGGGCAATGGAGTGGTGGTGGCGTAGTCGAGCTCGGATCGCCGTGGATCTAGGGTTACAATGGCGGTGTGGTGCAGAACGGTAGTGGATGATGAAGCATCCATAGGCTATGTGGCGCGACGGCGCTGGATCTACGGCGTCGTGTTGAAGGTGGCTTTTTGGTGAGGCGCGGTGTAGGCGCAACTGAGGAGACGACAAGGTGGCGGCGGTGGATGGTGAAGAATCCAAAGGCAAATGAAGTGAAGTGTCGCAAAGTGTGCCGCTTTGAGTTAGGGCAAGTGAAGTGAAAAGTCGCGAAGTGTGGGAATGAGCGGGACAAAACCCACCTCAAATTTTATAGAGAGATTATCACAGACGGTTCTGACTACAGAACCGTCTCAAATGAGTGTGCTTGCTATCGTAATACTATACTAGCACAGACGGTTCTGAAGTCAGAACCGACTGTGATAGTCCAGCACTATCACAAACGATTTGAGCTCAGAACCGTCTGTGATTATCAGAAACACTTTTGAGCTGAAAAGTGTCTCTGATAATCATTATCAGAGGCACTTCTGAGCTCAAAATCGTCTGTGAAGCTCAGAAGTGTCTCTGATAGTGATTATTAGAGACACTTTTCAGCTGAAAATCGTCTCTAATAGTCCAGCACTATTACAGATGGTTTTAAGCTCAGAACTGTCTGTGATAATTAGAATATCACAGACGGTTCCGAGATCAGAACCGACTGTGATAGTCCAACACTATCACAGACGGTTTTGAGTTCAGAACCGTCTGTGATAATTAGAATATCACAGATGATTCCGAGGTCAAAACCGTCTATCGGACTATCACAGTCGGTTCTAACCTTAAAACCGTCTGTGATAATTTAACATTTTCTCCTGATAGGCGTTCACAGACGGTTTTCCATTGAAAAGTTCATAACCGTCTGTGATGTGCTGTCCTGGATGTCTGTTTCTGTGGTAGTGGGAATGAGAGGAGCAGCCAACGGCACGCAGCCAGTAGCTCGTTGACATCGGTGGGCGCCGGCCAAGTGACTCAAGAGAGAGAGAGAGAGTAAGGAAGAAGAAGGGAATGAGAAGAGGGAGTCGGAGAGGAGAATAAGAAGTGGAGGAGAAGATGAAGAGGTAGAGGGAAAAAAAAGAAGAGGGAGAGTTAGGGCCAATCGAGGGTAAGAGGAAAAGAAAAGAAGAGAAAAAAGAAAAAGTAGAAAAAGAAAAGAAAGAAAAGAAAGAAAATTGAGGAAATTTCTAAAGTCCTGAAATTTAGGGTTTCAGATTTTTCAATGGGAATTAGTTCTGAATTAAGCGATCGAACCAGCGTAAATCAATTTGAAAATTTGGACGGTTGACTCAACAATAGTCGCAATCATAACTAGAGCACTACATATTTTACTTGTTGCCTACATAATTTAATTCTTTTTCTTAATTTTTGTAAAATGGTTGATTGTAAATTTGCAATTATTTATTCAGGACCGAAGGAGGATGCGGGGCGATCGAACGATAATTCACTTGATTACCTCATGTACGCAGGCAAATCGATTCCTGCTGATCATATTGTGAACACCATGCTTGATATTTTATATCCTATGTGCAAATTATGAAACAATCGACATTATGATAGAAAAACTTATGTTTTAAAAATTAAATTAAGTCAATTATTGGAGTTTGAGTGTATACAATAGTAAATGAAGAGTTTGATTAGTGGAATTTTGGTTGATGGAACAACTGTGAATTTCATTTATTTGGTGGGTAGCGGAGCGCTGGGATGAGTTATTTGGGTATGACAGAGCTCCCTTACATAGGGTTAAAATCATAAGGCATCATCAACTAGCTATTAGTTTCTTGTATTTCTCTTACGTAGTACCACAAACCTAAAATAGAACGGGCGGAGTCGATTAACCTATCCGGAAACTTACCTCCACAACGAGCGCATTGCATATGGTAAGGTGGGAGGGTTTTCTTTAAGTGAATGAATAAAACACTGCATGAGCAGTCTGCGACTGTCTGTGAATGGCACTACAGGAGTGGTTTGCAATTATAAAGAGGTGAAGTAGCAAAATCAGTTACAACAGCATGACAAACCCCCATGCCAGGTAGAGGTTAAGTGTACGAGTCAGGCAAAAGGAATTATTTTCTTAGTATAGCCTTGCATTTAAAGAAATGCAAAACTCGTGCGACAATATAGTCAAGAATTTCTATAGGTAAAGTTGTATATCTCTGCATAGTTAAAAGATGTGAATATTCACTCTGGCTCCTAGGACGACAGTGGCGACGATGGTGGTTTATCCATGTTAGTAACAGTAGTAGATTTTAAATAGAACAAAAGTTTCCGTTGAACAGAATAAATAAAATATGACTTGCATGATCTTGTTAATGATCCATTAGACATGACATCAAAATTTTTATCCCCTCGATTTGCTGAATACAATCGTAATCACCCTTGCTAGTAGTTTCTTGTTTTAGAAGCTGAATATCCGGGTTATCCGAAGCAAACAGAGGCAGAGTTCTCCTATGACAAGCCCGCGGACGTCTACCCAATAACGACGAACAAGGACTTCTACTATGGTTACACAGACTTAAGCTTTAACGTCCCCAAGAAATGAATAATCTGACGTCAATTTCAAGTTCATTTAAAAAATAGGCTACTTAATACTCTATATAATTAATTATCTACTTGAATGTATGTGTGATAAATTATGTAAAATTTCTGTGATGTAATATTATGTGCATAAGTGTGTGCATGTTATAACTCGCCATGTCTCTGTTATACTACTATGAGGTGGAAGCATGACTTTTTTTGAGAAGCGTGCCATTAGCTGCATCGTCCCTATTTTTAAAACGTGACATTTTCATTAATATTTAGTCTTAGAGTTTGTATCGGTTAAAATTTCAGAATTTTAATAATTTTAATTCTGAATTTTTAATGTTTTGTTTTGGAGTTATATTAGTTAAAGATTTCTTTTATAAATTTGCATCATTATAACTCAAAACCGCTAAATAGATCTATCTTTTTTCGATTAATGTGAGAATTTTTTGATTTTTCGATTAATGTAAGAACTCCTCTAGAGTCAGAAATTACTAATATATATAGATTATCTTAGAGTTAAATATACATACCATTAACATACAAGAATTTGATGTTAATATCTGTGGGATCTTCATGTTGATCTTGGATGAGTACATGCATGTTCTGGGGCGGGTCCAGTGCATGGCATGACCACGAAGCTAGAGCTGAGCTATAGTTGGCTAATATTCTACTTGTCGCGTAGCTGCGCATAAAAGCGGAGGACACTGCCATGTGCTTGGCTTGAGATGTTTGGTCCTGCAGATCAGCGCGGCCTTCTCCCTAAAGTCCTCTACCAACCTACCAATCCAATTCCAATCCTCCCCTCATAAAATAAAAGGTTGGACGCTGACAGAAACCATCTATAATTGCACCCATCCAAGCATCAGAAAAAAAGCGGCACACCATCCGGGCGTTTGAGGGTGACGCATGGCCCAGAAGTGTGTGCGACCTACCAGTTTCTGCAGGCAGGCATTTGCATGCATGCCCCGTCATGCGGACTCAGGTTCTTTTTGGTCCGGCCGGAGCTCTAGCCTTTTTAGACAGAAGTTAAGGGTCCTTTACTTTCTGCTTTAAAGAATAAGTTGGAGCTCAAAAGTCAAAGTCATGAAGACGATTGGAGAGCTCTTTTAGATTGTCCTCTAAAGAAGTTTGTAACTTCATTGTTTTGCCCAAAATGACACAAAATATCACGATCCACGGTGGTAGTGGTGGCCTGTTGGGGTCAATGGATGGAGGCTGCAGTTTCCTCAGATGGTATCTTCGGTTATCAAAACCATTATTAGATGGAGACGGATCCAAGACAGCTAGCTATTATTTTCCTAGATAGCAGCTCGGTGAGATCTAAGACAGTGGCGTTAGATCCAACATGGTGATGGCTTGTAGGGTCTCTGGACAATGGTGGTTCGTCTGATGGTTTCTTGGACAACAGATAATTAGTCATCGGTGTAATTTTGGTTAAAATTATTGAGTTGATGGTCTCGCTCTAGAGCCAGTGGAGCAGTTCTTTGGGTGCTCTGAACTTCTAATAGAGGTGGATTTAGTTTTTGAGCGGCTCCGATAAATCTGAGAGATAGAATTATTGGTTTAGTTGAACAACTCTTGATTCTATCCTGAAAATTGAGAAATAGGATAAGAAAGACCTTATTTGGTCACAAGTATTTGTTTGAATGATTTAAAAAGTTATATGAGGTTGTCCCTATATATCTAGCCTTTTATATCATCTGTCATCTTGTATGTTATTTACCTTTTGAAGATGGTAAATTGTGGGTGTCCACATCATTGGAACATTTTAGAAAAATCTACCTCGATCTTGACAGGTGTTGCTATTTTGTCCGTTTAGCCAATAACCCCTCCACTACTTCGTTGATCTTACTACACATGTAATCCCTGTGTTGTTGCCATGAGGCCCCGGTGCCTCCTCGCCGTCACATGCACACTATTGCGCCGGCCGCCGCGCATCGTGACGCGTACCGTCTCATCCATCACCGATTCATCGCTCATTTCTCTAACTCAATGGTGACGATTGCCACTGACCATCTTGTCTACGTCCGGTGCCACCTGCTACATGATTCAGCACATCGTTATGCACGCACTGATACAACGTGTCTCGCATGCAGCAGAGCTCGCCGAGTCCCCTCGTGCATGGTTCCGTTCTTCCAACCTCTACTGGCACGTAGCCGAAGGACCTTAAGGTAAGGAGCCAGTTTGCAACTTTGAGATTAGTATAGATCACATTAATATCGTGTATTCGTGTGTCTAGTTGTCAGGCTAGTTCAATCAGGTCGTGCTAATAGATACAAGAACTCAGTCTCCTACCATCTATAGTTGAGCACCGGATCCTCGTGCGAGGACCGGGAGCATGCTGGCAGTATTGATAAATCATCAACAAGTTAAAACAAAGTTTAGCACTAATTTTGATGGCGCGAGAACAAAATAGGTGGATGCGTGCGGGTTGTTGTTTCTTCTTTTGACATATGCACGATTTTGGACGGGCACGCACCGTTTCAGCACATACCCATCCAAACCGCTATTCGCTGATGGAAATAAGTAGCATACACGACCGTTGTCGAATGGATTTTGGATTGCATCATTTGTTGTGTAATTCAAATCACATGTATGTTTTTACGTACGTAATATCCGGATTGCCCTGATAAAAATAAACATCCAATGTGATTGTGAATCTAAAATTTCTCGTCGATCTTTTAGCATTCCATTTGCTGATAGTTCGATTTGCGATTCATCGAGGAATATTATTGCTACTGCAAAAAAGGATCGTAGGAGTATATGATGAACTCAAAAGACACCTTTCCCTTAAAAAGCTTCAGGTCCATCAAAGGGCGTCCTAATTATACCTTTGTTGCAAACAATTAATAAGAGGTACTAATGTTTGATAATAGAAAAATTATTGCACGTACATTGGTGCTAATTATTTAGCTTTCCCGCTTCCCATTATTAAGACCGTAGAAACACAGCAAGTTATGCTAGCTAATGATGGGACAGTAGTATTTAAAGCATATAGAAAATTGAGTTAGATCAGGTAAGGAAGTATACTTGTGAAATTCTGTTAAAGTTCATACTTGGCGGTTGTTATATTACAATTACTGAATTAATTGCACAATGAAGTGCGGCTTTTATAGGATGATGTATGCATACTATGCAGTAAGCCAGGTTGCTTAATTTTGGTTAGAGCTAAATATATGGCACAGCTAAGAAATTTGATCACAAATTAAATATGTCAAAACTTGTCACAGAGGAGGGAGAGTGATTGACTAATCAAGTATTAACACTTGTTTTGGCACATATGGATGGTTAACCAAAATTATATTTATTCTAATAAGTTTTTTCCCCACAAATAAGAACAAAAGCCAATTTCTATTGACAAAGCCAAATTTTGACTTAAAAACATGAGACTACAATCCTCTTTAAAAATCAAGAGACTATAATCTAAACATGTCCTGATGATGATCATTGGAATAAGTTTGTAATCGATTGAAATAAAATATAACTTTTTTCTAACTTATGGTAACTTGGTAGGATGTTGGTTTTGGTTAACCAAATCCAACTCTATAAAGAAAAAAATTCACGAAATACTTAACCAAATCTAACTATCTAAGAAAAAAAAATCACGAAATATTTGCCATTTCATGACGATTTTTCGCTTTTATACTTTTTCTTATCAACTATATGCAACTCTAATATATTTGCATAACTAAATGAGATATTTAAAAAGACAAGAATAGTGGAAGACTAAAAATGAGATATGGATTAGTAATATATCTTTCATTCCTAATCTTCCACTAGAGAGACTGTGTATTTTTTTATGGAAGAAAATTAGAGACTTTTATGAGACACATCATATTTCCTTTTCTTTTTCATCTTTTATGGTTCATTTTTACTATTCTTTACCTTAACACTGAATCCATTATGCAACTTAATTTTTTTTATTTAAAGCGACAACACCTTGTTTCCTCGGAGACAATAGCTTGTACAAACCATAAAAAAAAGACTCGACGCATTCGAGCAAAAACTCACTATCGAACTATTCAAACAGTTCAGCCAGAGAACATAAGAATTACTAAAGACCATAAGTTCAAGAAAAAAAGTCAAAAGAAACATCAGAAACGTTTTTGGTGTTTCCTTTTTGCTTTGGAGCTGTTCTGTGTTTGGTGAATTTTTTTTGCCTAATAACTCATAAAAAAGAAACAAATTCAAAAATTAACCTGGACCTTTAAAATTTTTCAAAAATGACTCTCAGTCGCGAAGTATACCGCGCGACTGATCTTCAGTCGCCAACCCAGCAGCTGGCAACCGAATACGTGGTACGGCCCATATACACCCGTCGGCCTAGAACTGTACCACGAAAAGAGGTATAAAACTATGCCAGCGCAACAAATTACATAAGTCAGTTCTAGTATATCTGGTTAAGACGTGGCACTCTCACCCGAGAGACCCGGGTTTGAGTATAAAATAGTATTGTCATTGTATAAAATAATACTTCATTTAATCATTCGTGAGCTGGGCTGAATTGTCATTGTATAAAATAATACTTCACTTAATCATTCGTGAGAATCATTCGTGAGCTGGGTCGGATTGTCATTGTATAAAATAATATTTCACTTAATCATTCGTGAGCTGGGCCGGTGGTTTGTGCCACGTCTTTAGTCACTAGCCCAGCTAACGACTGAAGTTTAGTCGCCGGATTTTTTTGCGACTGAAGATTAGTTTTGAAATTTTTAAAAGTTTTAGATTAGATTTGGAATTTCTTTTTTTTATTGGGTTATAAAAAAAAATTTGTTCGTGCTTGGTCTTCTTTCAGTCACACATTTTCTTCCAAAATAACAGAGCGAGTAGGGAAGAAAACGTCAGATATTTCCGGCCAGTGAAAACAATTGGCCACAAACCACAAAATGACAGCAACGTGTCACCATCCCACAGATGCGCAATATGTTTGGGCTTTGGAGCACCGTCCAGAGCTCCCAACCCAACGCAGCCCGCCACCGCGTAAAAATTTGTGCGGTGAAATCGCGACGTGGTCACCTCATCACTGGCCGCTTCGCCGTTTTCGCGCTCCCGTCAAGGGACGGGACCCGCTTTTTTACCTTGTCCGGCTTGCAGTTCCTTTCCCGTTTCCTCCACGTGTTCTCCCGGGCTCCCGGGCCTCCGCTCCCTTTTTGTCCCCACACTAGTCCCGCAGGGGATTCTCTGTGCGGATGTGCAAGCGCGGCCGCCCGTTTTGGGCCGTGAGTGATCCAGGCCGTGAGTTTGGGTAAAGTAGTTATTGCATATTGGTCCTTGCTTTAAGCAGAAGTTATGTTACTGTTGGTGTTTATTTATAGGTATAATAGCATGTATCATGTGAGGACCAATAGCCTTACATGAAATAATAGAATTGAATTCATGATATGATTTGTTTTCATCAATATAGAGAATTATTATTTGTTTAATTATGAAATATTGGTGATATTGACAATACTAATATCTAATTATAGAAATTTGATGGTATGATATATTTCTAATAAGATGACTTAGATCACTGAGTTTATATTATTCAATTTTAAAGACAATTTTAATTTGATATGTCTTTGGATACAATCTCCTTGGACATCGGAAAGAAACAGCAAGTAGATGTTATTCCTCGTTTTTCATAAAATTTAAGTACTTTATTTATTAGTTTTAGTGGTTCAAGACAATTTGAAATTTTCCGTGTGAAATTATTTTTGAGGTGTGGAGAATCGCATTTGAAAAAAGAGTAATGTGTACGTCACTTTTCAATAGCGAGTTGGATAGTGATCTGGACGTGGTTCTATCCTAGGATATTGTACATAAATACTTTTTTTAAAATTTTTCTATAGGAAATTAGATAGCCAAGAGAATAAAACTCAACTGATATGCCGGAAAAAAAAATCACGTGGTGATAAAACATATTGCACACAATGCATGTGGTAGAAGGAGAAAGACGAAATTATACATTTTTATTGGAGTTCATTTGCAAGTTAGTCGGTAATTGTTGATTTGGAGACTATTTAGAAGGACAGGTTTTTGTCAATTTCTAAGAAAATTTTATAAATCAGATTTAATATAATGATTTAATTAATATAAAATTTCATTAAAATCCCCTCTTCTACATAATTTTTCTTCCACCTAACAAGGCCATAAGAGTTTATACAAAAGAAAAATATTAGAACTTCTAATTTTTACACACATACTTGCCAAGTTTGTTGTAAGATTTTAATTCAACAATAGAAAAGTTCTTTTGGAAGCGACTTTACCTTATTTCACTAAAATACAGTAGTTTCTTTCAAATAGTACAGGTTTATGTACTTAAATGAAAATGAATCTAACCACGTTTGATTGCCCAAAAATTTTCTTTATTGATTTTTTCCTTGTATTTTTCTATTTTTTATAACTAACTGATACTACTAGTTCCCAAAAGATATTAATAGTCCAGAAAAAAGTAATTCCTTCCTTTTAAAAAAGGACACCATGTATACAACAGGAAATTGTGTCCATGCATCATTAAAAACAAAAGTAGTGAAATGGATTTTGGCTAGAGCTCACTAATTCTCTGCTAGGTCTAAAAAAAATCTCTTACCAAAATATATCTTCTTTTTATTTTGACTTGTTTCATGATATAATACTAATATAAAAAAAATCAAGAAAATATTCGATGATTGTTTTCTCTTCCTACCCACTGTTAATGCTTTGGAATTTTGGTACGATCTCTTTTAGTAGGGGTAGCGTGATTCATTTCATCTTCTTTTTCATTGATTTGTTTTTTTAAAATGTACAAAGAAATAAATCGTAGAGTTCAAAATGAAGGGAGTAGTTAATTTGTAAAACCTCATAAATTTGTATGAACATACACTGAACTTGACATTTTTCCCGCAGCATAAAACGACCACAAATTATCAATACCACTGGTCTAGAGACCCCAAAAAAAGTAACCAAGGCTTACTACTAGCACACCAACCTCCTTTTCTCATTTCCCGCGAACCGGGGGAGTAATAGTAAAGATACCGTCGCCCGTACCGACACAGGTTCCAATGTCTAACTTCTTCTCGTCCCGCACGCCAACCTCCTCCCTACTGTTCCCGTATCTCACTGACACTTGGGCCCCAAATATTTCAGGTCCCACATGCAAGTTTCTTGAACCCACGCCCACTAGCGTCGCTGAAATGCCCAGCCTTCACCGCTGTCACCACTCCCCCAAAACATTCACCGCGGCAGCCAGAACAAAATGGAGGCAAACAAATATAAATAAGTTTAAAAAAATTAAAAAAACGCAAGTGGAAGCAGTAAAAACTCAGGAAGCAAGAGCAAAAGTAGAGGAAAAAAAGAAAAAAAAAACGTTTAAACAAAGCGAGAAGAAGAGGTAGGAGAAGAGAAGTCCCAATCCCACGGTGCCTCCACTACCTCCACCCTGCGCTGAGCTGCCGAAGCGAGCTGCGAAACCCTAGCGGCTTCGATCCCGAGATCTCTCGCGAGGACGGCTTCCCTGAGCTCGCCGGCGGCGGCGGGCGTCCCCATGCCTTTGGCGCCCCGATCGGAGCCGATCGGTGGCCGCTTGAGGTGTCATCGCAGTTCACCGGCCGCGGGCGCCGGAGAGGAGGAGGCGCCGGAGGAGAAGGATGGCGCTGTTCCGCAAGTTCTTCCTGAAGAAGACGCCGGATCGGCTGCTCGAGATCTCCGAGCGCGTCTATGGTATAATGCCCTCGTCTCTGGTTGGAGTTGGACCCTGTGGGTGTGAGATTTGCGGTGGAATTTTGTGTACTGAAGAGGATTTTTTGCCTTAGGCGTGGTTTGGTGTTCGAATTTTGGCGAAACTTTGTTTCTGGGAGGTGATTTCAGCTGGAATTCAGCACATTTGGAAGTATAAGCAGCTGAGATTTCGTATATTTTGCGTTAGATTTTGGGTCATGGATTTGGTGCCTTTCCGGGGTTTGTTCTGTGAGAAGCTTTAGATTTAGCTACATTTGGCTTAGATCGGCGTTGTTCATCTCCTGCCATGGATTTGGTGTAGATGCGGGTTCTATAAGAAGCTTTAGACCTGGTTGCATTTGGCTTAAATCGGCAATATTTGCGTCCTGTCTGCGTTATGTTTTGGTGCTCAATTTTTGCTCGCTAATATTTAGTTAATTTTGATGGCGTGCTTACCTATTGAAACCACGTGTCAAACACTTGAATTTATCTGGATATGTGAATTTTTAGGACATTTTGCAGTGTCAAAATTAGGGAGCTGCTAGCCTGCTAGTGCTATATACATGAGTTTCTCCATTTCTTCTAAACTAGCCGAACGATGCCAATTTGTAACTGGGATTTGGCTAATTTATGTGGACTTGTGTTTGCAGTGTTCGACTGCTGCTTCTCAACTGAGGTCATGGGCGAGGATGAGTACAGGGATTACTTGAGCGGCATTGTCGCACAGCTGCAGGACTACTTTCCGGATGCATCATTCATGGTATCCAATTTCTGGTCTGGGGACAAGAGGAGCCGGATTTCAGACATATTGTCAGAGTATGACATGACAGTCATGGACTACCCACAACAATACGAAGGTTGTCCTCTGCTTCAGCTGGAGATGATCCATCATTTCTTGAAATCATGTGAAAATTGGCTGTCAGTGGAGGGGCAGCATAACATGTTGTTGATGCACTGTGAGAGAGGGGGGTGGCCAGTGCTTGCATTCATGTTGGCTGGACTGCTCCTTTATCGGAGAACATACACTGGTGAGCAGAAGACACTGGAAATGGTCTATAAGCAGGCCCGCAGGGACTTTATACAGCAATTCTTTCCATTGAATCCTCAGCCTTCACATATGAGATATCTGCACTACATAACACGACAGGGAAGTGGCTCAGACTGGCCTCCTATTAGCCGGCCCCTCATCTTGGATTCAGTAGTTCTCCATGTTGTTCCCAGATTTGATGCTGAAGGGAGTTGTAGGCCGTTGTTGCGTGTACATGGGCAAGACACAAGTCCTGGTAATAGGAGCGCAAAAATCCTTTTTGAGATGCCAAAGACCAAGAAACAACTTCAACGTTATGGGCAGGTAATGCTTATCCTCAATTTTGTGGAAATGTTTGCCACCATTTGAGGTCAGCTCTGACAGATGGTTTACTTGCAGGCAGAAGCCCCGGTAAAAATTTGTGCTTTCTGTCGTGTTCAGGGAGATGTGGTTCTTGAGTGCATTCATATATATGACAATCTAGAGCATGAGGAAATAATGTTTCGGGTCATGTTCAACACAGCATTCGTTCAATCCAACATTCTTATATTAAATCGTGATGATATTGATGTTATGTGGAGTGTGAACAATCAGTTCCCAAGGGACTTCAGAGCTGAGGTACTTGTTTCACTCTGCTCCCTTGTCTCTCTTCTACTTCCCTTTTACCCCTGACCTGTTTCATGTGCACAGTGAAATTTAAAATAGAGCTTCATTTCTGAACCAGGTACGCTTTTCAGACCCTGATTCTTTCAAGCCTATTGCTGCTGCAGAGGAGGTAGGTGATGATGGAGATGAGACTGATGTTGCTTCGGTAGATACAAGAGATGAGTTTTATGAAGCAGAGGAGGATTGGCAGGATGCTAGAACAGATCCAGAAATTCAGTCAATTGAAGGTAAAATTTCATCAGATGATGCCAATCGAGAATTAGATGGTGGGGTGGCAAGCAAAGAAAGGGTTGGCATAGAGAAGCGTCGGACTGATGAGGATGTGAAGATTGTTATCTCCCAAAATTTGGGTGGCGTGGATTCCAAAGGGGCCAGTGTCAAATCAGGACTGGCTTTTGCCAATGATGCAAAAAAGCTGGATTTTGAAAACAAAGTTCGTGAGAAATCTAAATCAAGACCTTCAAGTGACCAAGAGAACAGTGCAATACATGACATACAAGTTATTGCTGCTTCAGTAGATTCAGAGGGACACAAGTTTGGATCCATTTGTCAGGAGGACACAAAAGGTGTAATTGCACAGACTTTAGTTACCATAGCAGATCCAAGTTGCGGTGATGACATTCAGTGTCAGGCAGACGGATCCACAAAAATATCAAAGTACCCTGACTTGGACTACACTGCTTTCAGTACTCCTAGAACTTTATCTAGTATGGATGAGGAAGATGCCTGCTTGAGAGCTGTGTCAAATGAAGGACTGCAGAATGGTGGTGTGAAGATTATTACTGAAAATACAATCACCATGGACAATGAGCCGCTGATCTACGAAGAGAAAAATATAGTTGATAATGGCAACTTTATGCAAGAAGTAAAAAATGTTGTCAATGAAGAGAAGGCTAGTTCTGAAATGGATACAATGGTTAGTGAGAATATGATTTCACAAGATGACAGTCGCAAGTTAGAAACTGCTAAACCTGCTGATATATCTAAAAACAAGCTGGAGCAAGGTAAATTGAAATCTGGCTTTGAAGATACAATGTCTAAGAAGAAAACTAGTCTGCACGATAGAATTCTGTTACCAGCCACTGAAATCTCAACAGAAATGAAAATCAAGCGAGAAGGATCTGGTGGCAGGCGGGATTTTGACATGGCTCTTGATCAAAATAAAATAGAAGCCAAGGCTAACAATCCTAAGATTGGAAGCAACGTTCGAAGACAAACTCCTGAGAAAGCTCTGTCCCCAGTGCCAAAGAAGATACCTATGGTTAATGCACCTGGGGCAATCTTATTGGAAGCAAATCTTAGGCAAAATGAACCATTGGAAGATCAATCAAAGCCAACCAAACCAAGGACAATACGTAGATGGATCTCACCCAAGAAGGAATCTGATGCTACCTCTGTATATAGGCCGTCCCATCCTCCATCCAGATATGACAGTTCTCCTGCTGCGCTAGCCATTCATTCCATCTCTACAGATGACAAGGTCAATATTGTCAAAGATGCATTGCTAGTACAACCAAGAGAAGTGTATGGCACTCACTTCACTCAAGAAGTAGCATATCCACTGTCTTCTCCATTGCCTCTACAACAACCCTCATTGCCATGTACACACGCTGCGGTGAGAAGCCAAGCTATAGCTCCTGTTCCATCTCCACCGCCTCCGCCACCACCTCCATCCTATGCTTCTTCAAGTTCCATGTCTATGCACAGAGGGTCAACTCCCCCACCTCCACCCCCACCTCCAAGATTAAGTAGTAGCAGTGGCATCAGTTCGCCCCCATCTCCAAAGTTAAATACCAATATAATTGCTCCACCGTCACCGCCACCTCCACCACCAAAACCAATGTCAAATACTAGTGGAGTGGCTCCATCACCGCCTCCACCACCTCCCTTTCGAGCAAATACCATGCAACAAGCTTCTCCTCCACCAGCTCCTCCATTAATTTCAACAAGTGGAACTAGAGTTCACCTACCACCCCCACCCCCACCACCCCCACCCTCGATGGCATGTTCATGTGAATCTCCACCACCACCATCACGTTCTAGTGTGCCTTTGCCACCACTGCCACCTCCAATGGTACATTCTAATACTCCACTAGTGCCACCACCACCTCCAATGACACGTCATAGTGCTCCTCCTCCGCCGTCACCACCTCCAATGACAAGTCCTAGTGCTCCTCCTCCCCCACCGCCCCCTCCAGGTGCACGTCCAGGCGCTCCACCTCCCCCGCCCCCTCCTCCAAGTGCACGTCTAGGCTCTCCACCTCTCCCGCCTCCTCTAGGTGCACATTTAGGTGCTCCACCTCCGCCACCTCCTCCAGGTCCACGTTTAGGCGCTCTACCTCCCCCACCTCCACCTGGAGTTGGTGGGAGAGCACCACCACCACCACCTACACCTGCAGGACGGCCTGGTGGCCCTCCTCCACCCCCTCCTCTAGGTGGACGTGGACCAGGCGCACCAACTCCTCCTAGAGCACCAGGCGCACCACCACCACCCGGAGGCAATCCTACCTTAGGTAGAGGGCGTGGGGCAATACGCCCTCCAGGATCAAGTTATGGAGCCGCAACCGCACGCAAATCAACATTGAAGCCGTTGCATTGGGTCAAAGTGACAAGGGCTTTGCAAGGTAGTTTGTGGGAAGAATTGCAGAGAAACGATGATTTCCAGAGGTAAATCTTTCTGTACTTTTTAAAAAGTAAATTTTTCTGTCCTTTTGACTAAAACTATCATAATTCCTCCATTTTGGACATGGTTATTGCTATGACTTATTTTCAATGATATAATTATTGTAATCTTGAAAGATCCAAGATTTGCAATCAGAATTATTATTGTTGAGGTCAGGATTCATTGCATCAACTTATGGATAAAGTGATTGTTAAAACTTGTGTACAATCTTATTTCCATGATGATCAACAAATATCAATGTGCTTTTTTTTATTGTTTTATTGATGATGTGGAATTGTTTTCTGCAGTGTTTCAGAGTTTGATTTATCAGAATTAGAGAGCCTTTTTCCAGCAGCCATTCCAAAGTCAGATGGCAGCTCCAAATCTGATGGGCGTAGAAAATCTCTTGGATCAAAACCAGAAAAAGTTCACCTAGTAAGTACTTGCTAATAGAACTATTCCTTTTCAATTGGGATCAGTGACTGAGGTCACCACTTTTGAAGGGTATTGAAAGCATGGAAAATACTTTCCATCCTTTCCTGAATGACCTTGGCCATTACACAAAATTATGTGAACAGTCGAGTAGCACAACTTCTTGCTTTTGCGGTTTTGCCCCAATATATCTAAAAGCTTCTGCAATGATTTAAAATATTTACTTGGGTTCAAGATTTTCCTTTAGTTAAGAATAGGTGACATAATGAAGACGCAATGCAATTTTTGGTTGCTCTGCAATTAGAACTTTTAAAATAAGTAGATATTCTTGTGCAAAGTTTCAAGGTAGTATTGAATGTATCTCCTAGAACAGAGGCTTCTCTGCAAAATATACTTGACCTCATTTGCACTTTTCTTGCCATAATATTGGGTGATCACTTATTTCTGGGCATGAGTTACAGAAGTTTTCCTTTGTCTTTTTTAGTTCTCTTTGTTAATGACCATGTTCCGTTTGTGCTGATGCTTTTATGAATAGATTGAGTTGAGGAGAGCAAACAACACGGAGATTATGCTGACCAAAGTGAAGATGCCTCTCCCAGATTTGGTGGTAAGAATTTGGACAAAATAAACAGAGATTATAGGGATAAGTCCCATTTTAGTCCTCCAACTTTGGACTCTGGTCTAGTTAAGGACTTTTGACTTTTTGAAGGGCCAAAGAAACCCCTCAACTTTGGACCTGGTACAAAATGAGCCCTTTTTTTCACTAACATGTGGGTCTGGGTCCCACATTTCAATTGACACCAAACTCTAATAGGTTTTTAAATGAAAAGTTTTTTTTTGGAGTTGAAGTGAGTGTTGAGGGTCTTCTTTTGGCCCTTCAAAAAGTTGGGATCCAAAAGTTGGAGGACCAAAATAAGACTTTTTCTAATATTATAATATGTATGCCATGAGATGATCTTTGATATGGTCTGAAAGGCTGAAATTTTGTCCAGAGTGCTGCTTTGGCATTGGATCAGTCTACTTTGGATGTTGATCAAGTGGAGAACCTTATAAAGTTCTGCCCTACTAAGGAAGAAATGGAACTTCTCAAGGTGCACATTAGTAGAATGTTGCTTTGGCCCCATTGTGATTTCATTGTAAAACAATCTTACCTCTATTTTTGTCAGAACTACACTGGAGACAAGGAAAATCTGGGAAAATGTGAGCAGGTAATGCTTATCTATATATTCTTATTTTAGTACTCATATGCAGAATGTTGCCCAGAGTGTTTTTACATCTTGCTTTCTCCAGACTACATAAATTAAGGCATCATCATCTCATTTGAATTTCAGTTAACCGTTAGGTCATTGACATATGAAGCAAATTTTATTTGTCTTAATTTATTTGAGATGTGGTTAATTTACATCAAAACGCAGCAACAGGAAGCCAAGTTCACAAATCTACGTAGCGATTGCTTTGTTTAGTCATCATTTTCTCACACCATTAAAATAGCAAAGTACATGATTGTGTGGAGCTGTTAGATGTGAATATTAGAGCCGTTTTAGCATAAAATGTGCCCTGCAAAGTTATACACAACATTTACACCTGCTTGCTAGATGTAGATGTGCATATTTGCATATATTTAAACCATACTTTTCCTTTTGCAGTTCTTCCTAGAGTTGATGAAAGTGCCACGAATGGAATCAAAACTGCGAGTATTTTCCTTCAAGATCCAGTTTGGTTCGCAGGTTGCAGATCTTAGAAAAAGTTTGAGCACTATAGACTCATCCTGTAATGAGGTATGTTGAGAATCAGGCTTAGCATTTTGCATTTGATCTTGCTTCTTGTCTACTAAGCCAAATGTTACTTTTCAGATCCGAACTTCTCTCAAGTTGAAAGAAATAATGAAGAAAATCCTCCTCCTTGGGAATACGTTAAACCAGGGGACCGCTAGAGGTAACAAATGTCCTTCCTCAGTTATTCTTTTAGTTTCACATTACTGTTTTTTTACATTTTGTGTCATTATCTAATATATTTATCCAAAAAGGGCAGTTTAGCCTTCAAATGAATTAGGCACCCAATTTTATGTGGGACCTATAAAATGAATAGCAAAGATTCGTTACATTGTAGGACTTACATAATTGCTGATTACTGAAGTGCATGAAAAAAAATGATCTTCCTCCCTGATTCTATGGACAGAAACGAGTACTATAGTACTGTTTTTACCTGAAGTTACAATGGCATGGCAAATTTGGGGCATGCCTATTTGTATTAATTGAAATGACTAGAGTGCTTTTCTCCTGAAGTGAGAAATGCATGGGTAATTGGTGCCATGCCCAACTCCACTGTGATGGGTTTGTGACTAACAGCTGTCTCAGTAAAACACACACACACCACCTGCCATCTCTGTTGAGTGTGTTCATACAGCTCCATGTAACTGATGCACCAGACATTAGGTGGCCCAATGCTGTGTGGGTCCTCCTCTTTACTGCGCTATAATGAAGGCTAGTCTAATCCAGATTTTGCCTACTGTCTGTCTTATTGTTAGTCGACAGTGAATAATACTTGCCGATTGCCATACTGAATTGTACATGATGGCCTGTCTTTTCTGTGATTGCTGGTACTAGCACTTGTATGGCAGCCTACATGATCCGTCTCTACACAAGGATCATCAGAGATTCTATAAGCACATCGTGTTTCACTAGTGGACACGTTCCAATACCAATTAATGGGGTTTGATCACCTTCCTCATTCTTGAGTTAATGTAATGTCTTTATGTAAGCATGAAAAGGGTGCAGATTAGATTGAAAGGTGTGAGCATATTACAGACTAGAGAGTTGAACTATCAAGTTGTATTCCGCACGATATAAAATGCAGTTTGCATTTATTTCTGCTTGGTCTAGGATATCAGGGTCCTGCTAGGCAGGGAAAAGGAACTTTTGTTTGATTGAATTTTTCCTGTTAGATACCTCCATTTCTAGAAATCTGTGGACTGACCCTTGAGAAAGAAGTGACAGAGCATTATGTCGCGAATATATTTATTCTACAACGCAAGAACTAAATAATTAGTTTCAGCACTTCTTTTGGTTGGAACTGTTGGGTATTCTGTGAATTCTATGTTAGCCAAATAAAACTTCAAGTTTGGTTCGGGCCTTTTGGTAGTTGTTTATGAAAAATTTTCCATTTGTTTAAGGCTCAAATAGTTTGGTAGTTTGTGTTCTTTTCTTTAGCCATATCTTGAGAGCAGGGAATCCTTTTAATTTTTTGTAGTTGAGTAGTAATAGAGTTCTAGGGAAAGTTCACATCTCTAGATTTTCTTATAGGTGCTGCTGTTGGCTTCCGGTTGGACAGTCTTCTAAAACTTACAGATACCCGCGCAACAAATAATAAGATGACACTAATGCACTACCTTTGCAAGGTATGCCTTTCCTTTTTCTATATTTGAAGCTCATATATTCATGTAGTAACCTTTCACCTGTATATTTAATTTCCTTTTTTACCAACAATTAATTAAATTCCAGTTACTTGTCTTTGTTTTTTTTATTCTTTACGTTTAATTGTAAACTCAGTTCAACTTTCTTGATTGAATCATTTGTTCAGTAAAGACAATGAAGTATAAAACTTAATTTTGTAGAACTTTAATGCTTGCATGTCATGTGTTGTTGTAGACGATTTTGATGATGCAATCTTTCCAGAAAACATGGTATGCATCTAGGCCAGTTCTGAGTAGTTTCGGTGGTTATGACTTGTACAGAGTGGAGAAGCGGAAAGAAGATTTGCTGTTTGTGGGTTAGCAAAACTCTGGATTCTGGATATAGAGGCAATGCTGATTGCTAAATAGGAAACAGAAAGAACTACCTGATGGCCTACGGGGACTACTAGTTGCTAATTTCAAGAGTAGCCCTTCTATTAATTGGGACTAAGAAACCTGTATTTGTGTTGTGCTCATGCTCAGTTACAAACTACTGTTGAGTCGCATTCCATGCTCACTGTCATCTTATAACAGGCCCTTTATAATTAGATATAGTGTAATAATGATATCTATTAAATTACCATGGATCAGAGATGATAAATTCCTGATGGATAGTAATTGGTAAATTGGACGATCTAGTACAAATTATGACAAGAACCGGGAGCAAATAAACTGCTTGGTCATACGCACCATTCTCTCATAAAGAAGTATAAATTTGTGCAAATTGCATGACTATGTTCATACAAATAAGTTGGTTTAGGTTTGATCCAATATCTGAACAATGTTGTGTGCAGCAAGTTGTCGATGTGAATGCGCATAATTGGATCTCCGTTGTGCACAGCTTATCTTGGGCCACTCCACTCCAACTTGATATACTAAACCAGAGAGTATGATAGATTGCCATGTCCTCTAGGTTTGCATTGAGGGTTCTGATATCTGTATCACTTAACTAATCTATGTATTACCACATAATTAACTGTGGGCAGCTGTGTACAATACATATGTCGTTGATATCTTCCAAAGGATGGATTGCCATGTGCTGCAGCTACAATTTGATTACACCTACTTCTTAGTCTTGGCCTGTGCTTTTGGCTCATTTAGTATAGTCTTGAGTTAGATGATTTGCATGCTGGTAATTGAAAGCTATCACATATTTGTCTCATACGTATGCTAACTACAGAATTTGTAATATCAGGTACTTGCTGCAAAGTCACCACAGCTTTTAAACTTCTATGTGGATCTTGTTAGTTTGGAAGCTGCATCAAAGGTTTGGTATTTCTGCTGATATTCTATCAAGTATATTGCATATAATATTGTATAATGGGAGATTGATGTACCACCTATTTCTTCCAATTGTTCTCTTCCAACAGATACAACTAAAGCTGTTGGCCGAAGAAATGCAAGCAATTAGTAAAGGGCTGGAAAAGGTCCAGCTTGAGTATAAGGCTTCAGAAAGTGATGGTCCGGTATCAGAAATTTTTCGTGAGGTCAAGGCACTACACTATTTCCTTTTATTATTTGTATCTTCAGATAGAATTTGGCTTGTGAGTTTAATGCGGAATGCAAGCAGGCATTAATTAAGACTGGGCTGAAAAGGCCTTCTTTTGCAGAAATTCTGTGAGAATGAAAATCCAGGCCTATTGATAATTCATGGTTGTCTGGTATAAAATATGACAGAACTGTTTTTTTTTTTCTCGGTTAGTTTGATGCATGACCTGACAGCCTTGCGTTAATTCTAAGAGGGCAAGGTCAGAACACAGCAAAGATAATAAGAGTTTGTCTCCTCCATTGCTGATTGGCTTTGAAAATATATTATGCTTGATGTATTTTAAATAAATTACTTCAGTGATGTACGTGCACTTCATATATATTTAAAATTTTCAAGGCTACTACATTGCAAGATTTCTAGTTAGGCAAATAACAAACACTTTAGAGCTGCATTGGATTATGTTTGCAGGATGGGGATAGAAGAGGGGAGGTGGTCTATTTACTGGGTCTTAGCCCAAATATCTAAGGAAGTGTTTTTACCATAACTGTTCCCCAAGTTTTTAGCAGCTGCAAGTTGACTGTTGCTGGTGGCTCATGCCTCCTGCCTTTTGTCATCAATTAATATTAAAGTGCCACCTATATGGAAATCTTATATTATTTTTGTTCCTGTAAAATAGAAAGAGATATAGAGGATGCATCTTGGTTGTGGATTTGTCAGCCGCAGAACTTATCATAATCTATTTACAGCCTTTCCTTTTCTGTAGATGTGGAAGATGTGGTGTTATGTGATAGGGCAGTTTATGAATCAACAATTTGTTAATATAATTCATGTTACGAGGACCTTCGAGATAACTTGATATACAAAACTCTGTTATTGCAATAATATGTCCAGCCAGTGTGCTTACATTTCCTGTGTAATCAGTACAGTAATTCTTTGTAACTTGTTCTATGCTGTAGTGGTACCTGAAAAAAAGTGCTTCCTGTTTCACTTAAAAACAGTGGAATATAGAGACTTGTGGATATCTAATTAATTGTATCTGCTGGTTTTGTCCTAACTTGTTATACACGGTGTGTAGAAACTAAAAGAGTTCACTGACAATGCGGGAGCTGATGTGCAGTCATTGTCTTCATTGTTTTCTGAAGTGGTATGCTTCTCTTCTGTTCTATAATGGCATATACGTTATTTTCTGTTTGTGTATTCTGTCTTTGAATTTTCATTGCATGCTCTTACCAGGGGAAAAAAGCTGATGCACTTATTAAATATTTTGGAGAGGATCCTGTTCGATGCCCATTTGAGCAAGGTAAATAAATCATTCAGACTGACTAGTTTTTGAGAGTTGGGAAAAAATAGATGATTTAGGTAGGTGTTTTGCTGATCTCTTGGTTCATAAAATATTCTTCTACCAACAGGCAACGTGACTCATGACCAAGGTTGTACATTCATTATATTGTTTCTAGTCCAGATAGCAATGGAATGTTTACTCTCATGACCTCATCAGCACATAGTGCTTGGACATGCTCAGTATAGCTCAGGCTGCCAACCGTGTAGAATGGAGTTGTTTGAAGCATAACACTTGCATTTCTAGTCATATAACATGGCTGTGTCAATTTGCTTGTTATGATCACTCATCTTTTACTATATGGTGACGCTGTCTTGCAGTTATCTCAACCCTCTTAACGTTTGTAACAATGTTTCGAAAAGCACACGAGGAGAACCTCAAGCAAGCTGAGCTTGATAAGAAAAAGGCTGAAAAAGAGGCAGAAGCAGAAAAGTCCAAAGGCGCACATATCTCTAGTAAAAATGTATTGATACTTGCTTTTCTATGTTATGTGGCTTTGGCCAACCTTTTAGGCTCAAGGTATTCAAAATTTCTCTTATCTTCTAATAGGACTCTAAACCAACAAATCTGAGCCGACAACTGCAACAAACACTAGAGAAAACAAAGGCTACAAGTAGGCGGGGCAAAGATGTTGGATGATCTCAGATAGACCAACTGTGATATTGTCTTTCAATATGCTTGCGAGGGGAATACAGCGCCTGCTAGCTGCATGGCGACAGTCATTTTACCCTTATTTTGAGGGCAAGAAAAGTTGTGCTAAGGAAATAGCACGAGTACATGAGAGCAATTGTACAGGATCCTCTCTATGGTAACATACTATAAATCTCGTATTCTAAAATAATGGTAAGGTTATGTTTCATCCAATTGACTTGTTTCTTGTCAGCAGTTCTCACTGATGGTGGCCGGACATTTTTTTTTTCCGCTTCGGCCAGTAGAAGTCCAACGCCAACTTCTGACTGCTGTAAAGAGCTAACAGGGAAGCTAACTTCATTCTTTTTTTTTTATTGTTTTATGTTCTCAATTCTTTTTAATACCTGTGGCCAAGTACAGCCAGAGCTATGTAGGTTAGAGATTGTACAAATAGGAAAAGGGAAGGGAAGGAAAATGTTGTCGGGGCAAAGAATGTGTGCCTAGGGTAAATATATGAGATGTAAACATGCCTTCAGTTGAATCACGATTTTTGTAGTGAAATCATTTCCACAACTCTGATTATTTTGTGAACCTGTTTCTGCTGCTTTTGTTCCCATAGCTTACTGGTATTTGAGGGATGGAATGATCAGGGACAGATTGTTGCAGTGAGAGCAGTAAATCATAGAGGGAAAAGCAGATCGTTTTCCATTCTTTTTACAGGAGCTATACAAATTGGAAGGCTTTGTTCAAAAAGTTTGATGAGGGTAGCTGCTGTCTGGTCTTGATCTTTCAAATTAAGTCACCGTGGCGCAAGTTATTTAGCTAGGGCAAACATGTCCACTGTGACAAATGTTATTCAGTGTTTGGAGTGTGATACTAAATGCACCACGACCAGGGATGAAAATGGTTGGGAATTGGGGATTTTTTTTTTCTTGTTTCATTGGCTTCTGTGTCTGCAAATATCCGATTGCACTAGCCGGATTCTGATCTGTGACAGGTATTCAATAGTCGGTACTACTGTGGTTTAGAATTAGAATTATAATAAATGCTGCTACTTTCGCTTATGGGCCATCTAGTCTGACTACCCAAAGCAGCCCATCACTTTCGGCCTATTAGCAGCCTATTTTGCGATGCCACAAAGAAGTTTCACCAACAATTTGCCCACTCCGTGGCGACCCTGGGATTCGGTCTCGTCGCGTTGATCCACCCGGCGGCGACCGTACACGGCGTCCTCTTCCGATGGTCTCGTGCGCGTCCAAACTACTAGGCGCCACACCTCGTGTTCAATAGCTCCATCTTATGGTTGGTTTTGATGATGGCTACCTACGCTGAGTTAGATAAATAGGGCGAAAAGAGTTGAGTAGGGAGGTTTTTTACCGAGAAAACTGCCTTACCACCCGAAATTCCCATTAGAATGCACGCATGAACGCTTAGTGCTTGTTTGGAAGCCCAGGATTTTTCCCACTCCGGGGGGAATTTCATATTCAAGCTTTTACAAGTTAGTGCCATTGCTATTCTGTTTAGTTGATGCATGATGCACCGCACCAACAACTTGCCCACTCCGTTCTCATCTTGCTGCGCTGTACCCAAAATTTTCTTCTCTAGAGGTACAATTTTTCCCCCTATCGGTCTCCTGAAATCTTTATTTGTATCACGCTGGATTGGCAGAAGCTAATGAATTGCTCATGATGCCAGAATGGGTCTACGCTACACCGACAAGTTATGAAACGACAACGGTTTTAGGTGAAAGAAGCAGTTGATTTCTCTGTCTTGTAGTGCTCCAAGGCCATCTCGGGCCCGTGCATCATGCATTTATGCCAAAGCAAAAGAAGTCCAAATCACATGCTCAACTCCTTTGAAATTTTGAAGCTTCTCGTCATCCACAGTAAACCAATAAGAACTTGATAACCACAAAAAGTCAGAAGCCAACTTTTTTTAACTCTTGCGCACAGCATAATCTCACACAGGATATCTATCTTTCCTAAATGCCAACTCCTTAAGACATATAGAGATACCAGAGGGCAGTAAAGAACACACATAACAGGTTGGTACATGTGTCTCCTGTCTCCCTGCTACCCATTTGATTAATGCATTGTTTTGCCTTGCCCAGTCCCAGGGACAAAAGTTTAAATGGGAATCTCCTTATCTCCAGGGATGGACGGAAAAAATCCAGAGCTATCTAATCTAGAACAGGAAACGAGTCAGATCAGTCACACTCGTTTAAAAGAGTTCTCTTTTAAAGATACAATCAACATAAACTGATTGTTTCTAATCAGACGGTTGAGACTATGTTCTCATGCACAATATAATAGAAAACTCGTATTGAAGAAGATACTAATGTCCTAGTGTGAGTATAGTATAAAGAAGTGTAGTATTTTGCTTCAATTTGAGTACATTTGTGGAGAGAATGTGATGATTGAGAAGAGTTGGTTGATAGTATTAAAAGCCACAGGGCCCTAGATTCCCAATTGATAGACGAGGGCCCATTGGTAATAATATGATATGATTAGTAGCTCACTCTTCACAATTACAGCCTCTCTACTTTGTCTACTACATCTGATCTGGTAGCTAAAAACTCAATGTATCTCTTGAAGAATTTTTCGCATCATCAACGACGACGACCCATCTGCATCGTGATCTGTTTATGTATCTGTATTGAACACATCCAATATTCGTATATGTGAGTTGTTTGTCTAAATATTAAAAAAATTTAAATTGGCTAAAGATTTTGGCGGTATCCATTTACTGCTTAACCATTTTTTTTACATTACAAAAGATCAACTCATCGCAAAGCCTTTCCCATCTTTTAGTTCTTGAAGAACATGGTTTAGTAGGCACGAACCGAGCTCACCAAAATATCAATTGTATGTTTGATAAATTGTCTAAAAGAAGTATGCCATGCCATGTTACTAGTGCCACAACCCATAGGGGAGTCTAGCATGCCATATGTTTCGTGGCACTTTGAATCAGGTCACACTCATTTTTTTTGTGTGTATTTTTGAGATTACAAGTGGAAACATTTTTCTTGTTACATTTTTATTTTTTTTAGTAAAAACAGAGATATTTATTTAAGAGGAACCATCGGGATTATAATCGGATTGAAGTATTGGTACAACAAAATTTGGGATGACATTTAACTATATTTTTATTTGGTTAAACATGGATAATATTTTTTGTTGGCAATTTGTGATTGCAAATCAAACATATCCCAAATTCCTCCCAGCTGAAATGGGCAATTATAGCTTAGGTGATTCCTTGCTTAAGGATTCAACTATTCATGGGGACGAAATCATGAGATCATTCCTGTCTAAAGGTCAAGCAATATGATTAAATGATATGTGTGTGTGAAATGAGGCAATCCATATGCATGGTGACCAATGTTTTCCAAAGTACAACACTATTTAATCTCCTGGTTTAGTTATTAGCATGAATTTTCACACTTTATTATTAGATTAGTCCTTTTCCGAAACTACAATTGATGGCAGCAGATCTATTCTTGACTAGTTTGCATGGTTTTAATTAGTAAAAATAAGAGTAGTTAGAGTGGGTGAGCAATGAGAAAGTGACACAATTGTTGTATACAACAGCGATACAATGATTTGGGGTGTGAGCAAGATCCAATGATGCTGTGTTGGTGTGTAATTGAGTTTAATTTCTTATACTAATCATTCATTGGTTTATTATTGCATAATTCTTGACTTGATTCTTCCTTACAATCAGTTGGCACTTCTCTAATATTATCAAGTTGATTTTTCAGACAAATCCTATCTTTCTTGTATCTTTACAGTATAAATCTGAGCAGAAGCCATCTTTTCATCAGTAATTATTCATAAAAAGATGTTTTCAGAACTGGATTAAAATAGCATGAGTTATCACATTGCTCATTTTAATGTATTTGTAAATCTGAATGATGTTGTATCCTATTCAGACAATATAAACCCCACCACCGACATTCTCTCTCTATTGTTGTCGTTAGTGTTGATCTTCATTCTTGTCGTCTAGTTATCAACCTTGATCTCTCGATATCATCTTCCTCCTCATTTTTTTTTGTCACTTCTACCACTTAATATAATTAGTGACACCATCATCTCCAGGCACAGCCGCTGCCCTATCCCATTGAAGCAGGACGTCATTTTAAGCATTTCCCTTTGAATTTTTATAAATTTCAGGCAAGTGGTACTGCGTGGGTTCAAGAAGTATAACAACAAAAAAACAAACCCAGGCTGGTCAGTAGTCAGTATTTTTTTTAGAAACAACTCAGTAATCAGTACTCACTTAAGTTTATTTTCTAAAAGAAAGTAATAACCAACTCAAGCTTATTTTAGTGGAGACATCAGATCTCCAGTCTAAGGGCTTGGATATTATAAAACTTCGATTGAATCGTCAAGGATATGATCAAATCCAGCTTAAATTTTTTTAAACGAAGTCGCTAACTGCTGACAGGGTGTGGTGTACGGATCACACTATCTTGATTTTTGAGTTGCTGAAAATTGAAGCCCCCGCATCTAACCAAAGTAAGCACGTTTACACTCTTGCCAGCATCGCTGAATTAAGATGATTTTCCCTATATTCCTTGGGTGTTCTGAATAGGAAAAATATAAGAGGCGCAAATTAATAAAAACATCCATAAATTGCATTCCCCTTTTTTTTTTCATGTCAACAAATAATTCAAAATATCTTGATTTCTACATTATAGGTCTATAGCAATATCCAACATACACCCCTCATTTTATTCCCCTGCCCACCGCCCATCGGCGGCCCACCATCGGCGGCCCACCATCGGTGACCCTCTCACTGATGATCTAAAATTAAGAGATGGTTGAATCTTTTGTGGGTTTAGTGCACTAACCCTCACCCCTTTGCCCCATCATTCCGTTGAAGCTGAAAAGGCATCTTTTGGGTTTTTTTTTTTTCCATAAAACACAATGAAAACATTTGTGCCAAAACAAAAATCTTAATAAACAAGAATATTTAAGTTCTATCCACTAGACCACAAAGGTGTCAAGGTTGATGCTCATATCAATTGACTTGGTCGATTGATGTAGGTGGGGCAATGATGTCGTGCAACAGTGTCAGTGGTCATGATAGAAAAATAGTAGTTAGATGGTAGGTGACACCAATGTGGAGTACCAGCGGTTACCAGGGTGGGACTTATGGGGATGATAGGTGGGTTAATAGCGGGCGGTTGTGGTTGTGGTAGTGGGGAGTGGGGAGGGGGGAGGGGCGTAGGTTTGAGAAGAGAAGAGTGGAAATAAGATATTAGATTTTAAATTAATTGTGAAGATGATTTGAATTTTTTTGTTCAAAAAACTACTATCTGCATTCTAGTCACTACTAAAAAAAAAATCTAAGAGGTGCAAAATATATTAAAAAAAAGCTCCCTCCCATGAAACATCCATGCACAAAAATAATAAAAAAATCACAAATTAAGGAGGTGTTTAGAATGAAGGAAAAATTTTTGGATCAGAGGATTTCCACGTGAATTTTGGAGATAGCTCAACATCTAGTAAGAGTGTATGTTTAATTTTCTCTAAAATTCTTTTAAAATTCTTTCCATCCAAAAAGGCTTAGAGAATTTGAATCCTAAGAAATGTTTCCTTTGTGAAATGTTTGGAATAAAAGAATGACCACATAAATTTCCTATTTTTGAGGAATTGTGGAGAAAACAAAAAAAAGAGATCCAACCTCATATAAATTTTCCTTTCAAAATCCATGTATATTTCTTGTGATGTGTTGAATAATTTCTATATTTAACTTTTCCAGTGAATTTTATTGGATATAACACTCATCTCAAGTCATGTGTTTTTTTTATTTCTATATATTTCTTTTCTACGTTCTAAAAGGACTTTGAACTGTCCAAGACTTCAAATTCTATACAAAGAGACCACGAGGTCCCCAACAACAGTTTTTTCCCCCTTTTTTATGAGGGCACAGCAACAACAGGTTAAAGAAGGGCTGCATTATTGAGGCCCACAGACAGCCACCGAGCCCCTGCCACAGTCCTCCCCTTGGAGCGAGGAAGTTCACGTGACGGTCCAAAGAAACCCCTTCAAACCAACCTCTCTGCTTGTGCTTTCCCCCGTAAATCTGAGCACCACTGCATTTAATGCCCCCCTCTCTCCTCTTCTCCTTGCTTTTCCAAGCCAAACCAAGCCCCCTTGTGAGTGAGTTCTTGATTCTTGGAAGGCTGGATCCACCTTTCCTGCATTGCATCTTTTGATGCAGGAAGAAGTGTTGGGTTGTGCTTTCTTTTCTTGTTCTTGAGGTGTTGATTTCTCTGCTGGGGAGGGGGGGTGGGAGTGCCAATGAGGAGGCACGGGTGGCAGCTCCCTTACCACCCTCTTCAGGTTTGTTCTTGGTAGTGAGAAATTTGTGCTTTTTTTGTTCGGGGGAGGGGGGTGGGGGTTTGTTTATGAGTTGTGAAGATTTGATGCTTTGCAGGTGGTGGCTGTGTCTGTGTTCTTGGCACTGGCCTTCGCATTCTATGTGTTCTTTGCGCCCTTTGTTGGGAGGAAGGTGTTCCAGCATGTGGCCATTGGGCTCTACACTCCTCTGGTAAATTTCTTTCCTTTTTGTTAATTTCTGTCTTTTCTTGTGCCCACTTGCATCTGGTTTTTTATGACCTCCCTTGTTCTTGTGTTGAATGGCTTGTGGTTTGGCACCTTTGGATCCCCATCTTGATAGCTAAATAATGGGCCCATTAGTGGTTGTTGGAACTTTGGATAATGCCAAATTAAGTAGGTGTTCTCTTAAAATGGGTCTGTTCAACACTTTTACATATGCAGCAGTGTTTTTTTTTTTTTTTGTACTTTAATTTATTGGAGAATGGTGCAAGCTTTGTTAAGACTAATCTGGCCAAATTTGATGCTTTCATGTAACATGCCCAACTGAGAAAGTCATTTTCTGGGTTGTTCAGCAGTTTGCCGCATATCTGGTAGCATTTTGTTTGTGTTAAGATGTTAAGGCTACTAGAAACTCATCTTTTGTATGAGTAGTTTTTTGAATAATGTAGTATCGCGAGAACGAGAGCTGTACTTATTATTGCTTCTTGCAATCAAGCCAGTTTAGTACCCATTGTCTTTGAGTTGTGCTGAATGTTTGGTAAGATCTTGTAATTTTGTTCAATAGAAACTGACATGAGTTGTATTTACATTAATCTTGGCCACTTCTGGCTAATCCAATCCATTTGATAACATTGTACACTAAAAGGTGGGCTTATCCTGGGTTACTGAGCACTTCTCCATATCTGAGGGCCACATGATTGTCATACCTAACTTCTTTGGATGCTTTCTTTGCTTTCAAGAAATTGTTGCATTTATGCTGCAATGATTAGGTAATGTTGTGGGATAGTGCCCTTTTCTTTGGCAGATTTTGTAGCATTGGTTACATCCGATATTACAGACTGGCATGCATTACAATATTTTATGTCCTGTATTTCAATGTTAACATGTGGAGGAATGCCAGTCAGGGATCTCTGAACCGAACTTGATGCGCTGTAACTACATAACAGTTGAATTCACAATACTATATAATATACTGAGTCTGATAATGGAAGGCACTACAGTATGATTTAACTCATGGTGGTCATTGGAAGACTTCAGTTAGCCCAACTGCAATTTTCTGTTTGGCCTTTCCATATCTAAATTCTGGCCTATGGTAACCAACTTAATTTGACCAAACAGTAAACTTACTATATTTGATCATGCCGTGATTTTAATAGCATATGTGTTGTCCACGGACGTTGAGTAAAACATTTGCAACATGACCATTTGACTTGTCCAGTGTTGCCATCAATTTTTGTTGTTGAACTAAATTTGCCGGCTGATGCTAGTTGCTGATCTCATGGCAGACAGAAGCTACTATTGTAGTGACTGGAACCATCTTTTATATTTTATCTAAGCTCATCAACAGTGAAGTTGTTACAGACAATGAAGCGGTATTGTAACTGTAACTAGAAGAAACTTAAATCAATTAAAAAAAAAAAAAGCACAACTGTCCTCCTTTTATAACACCATTATCGTTAAGAACTCCTAATTTGGCTGGTTTTTTCAGGTTTCATGTGTCTTCTTTCTGTACATTTGGTGTGCTGCAGCAGACCCAGCAGATCCAGGGGTTTTCAAATCAAAGAAGTACCTAAGAATGTATGATAGTGGCAAACACAGGCATCAAAAGGAATGCAGACGATGTGTTTCAGATATTGGGTTACCACTTGAGGGAACTGGAGAAAAGAAAGAACATGAGGTTGCAGATGCTAGCGAGAAGTCATGGACTCGATATGATAACAACTCAACTTGCTGCAGTGCCACTTTGTCTGCTTTTCTCCTGATATTCTATCCATTCTCATTTGTTTTTACCTGCTGCCAATCACACGCACAGTCTTCTGAACAGCAAGTCAGTGAGGACGGAATGTTTTTCTGCAGCCTCTGTGAAGTGGAGGTATGTTTCCAGCATCCATTAAGTACCTTTGCCAGCCTCTAATTTATAAGTATGTAATACTCTGCTGATTTTTTTGGTAGGTGTTAAAGTATAGTAAGCATTGCAGAGTTTGTGATAAATGTGTTGATGGTTTTGATCATCACTGCAGGGTAACATTCTCCTGAACAGTCCTCTTATTCATCTGTTATTGCTTACAACAGTACATAATTGTTATCTTTTTTATCATAATCTCAACAGTGGCTCAACAATTGTATTGGAAGCAGAAACTATAGGAGGTTTTTTATTCTAATGGCTTCTGCCCTTTTCTTGGTAAGCTCATGGTATCTTACCATACTCAGATAAGTTCTAAGATACAGGCTGCAGAATACCATGATCATGACACCATCATGTTAAGCATATTCTATGCCCAGCCTCAACTTAACAAATGAACTTGGCCATCATTATTGGAGAAAACATTTTATTCCTGGTCCTTTTCATCCTAGTTGATTATTGACAGGTCTGCATGATTTGTGCACCTTCGGCCAGCTTATCCTACAATCAGCAACTGGAGTATTGGTGCTTGTTCTCTGCGTTGTTGAGCGAAAGGAATTCTCCATGCAGATTGTCTTGAAGTTAGGAAGCAGTTTCTCTCTGGTGCCTTTCGTTATTGTGGTGGTAGGTTCAATCATTTTACTTTTGACCCTGGCTAGTTTCTACTTTATTGAACCTGCTTTCCCAAGCTTATTCCTAATAATGCATATTTGTGATCTGTTTAATTTATCTTCTTTTTATTCTGTAAAGGATCAAACTAGTTGTGCTCAAAAATGTTGATCTTTGCTTCTGCAGGCATTTTGTACTATCCTAGCAATGGTTGCCACACTGCCAATTGCGCAACTTCTCTTTTTCCACATTCTTCTAATCAAGAAGGCAAGCTCTGACACTTCCATTTTTGTAATGCCATTGTTTAATACTGGCTACTACTTTAGTTTGCTGATGTTATTAGCGAACAGCTTATGTTTCGGATTTTTAGACTACCTTATTTGAATACTTGTGAGTTGTGACATGGCACGTTTGAATACTGAGCAAATAACTTCATGTCACTACTAGGACAAGTATTGCAATGGTTGTATACCATAAATTGAAAAAAGCATTTCAGTTGATGTTCTTATGATGTCATCTATGAGCTATTAATCTCAATGATGTTTTAAGAAAAAATAGTGCAAAAAGCACTGTAAAAAGGAATGGAACACGGTCACTGGTTTCACTGAGTAAATATATGTGGATATCACGAAAATTTTATGAATGTCAGTGTTGCCTATGAAAGTGACATGAAATTGCATAGTCTAAGCGTCATTTTGTCAACCTCATACAGGGAATCAGTACTTATGACTACATCATTGCCCTGAGAGAGCAAGAACAAGAAGAGGTTGGTGGACAACAGAGTTCGCAGATGTCTCATGTAAGCTCCTATACCGGACTTAGCAGTGCTAGTTCATTTGGAGCATTGCGTCATGGTTCATGGTGCACTCCTCCCAGACTGTTTATTGAAGATCAGGTGAGAATCCTACATCCTCAAGCTTCATGAAACAAATAGTTAACATAATGTTAAATTTATATATTATCAAATGTGTTGTGCATGCAGCAGACCTTAGACTGCTAGCCTTGGTAGTTATGTATGGGGATTTGAAGTTTGAAGCAAGCTGATTCTTTAAATTGTCGTGCTGATTTTTGCTATATATTGGACTTAATGGACGCTTGACTTACCAAGGGACTAATGCTTTGCACTTGTGACCCAATTGTATATACTGAGTTTTCATCATGAATTGTATACAATACAAGATTAAAAAGGAGATGTATGATGCTTTCTTGTTGCCATTTGCCTATTAGCTCATCACTAATCTCAAGCTACTGGTCTTTTCCTTCCAGTTTGATGTAATTCCATCAGAGGTTGGCTCATCACATAATTCTGTTCTCAAGAAAAAGGAAGATGAGGTAAGGAGGAAGAAGGGCTCAGGGACGGTGAAAATCAGTCCATGGGCACTGGCTCGTCTTAATGCAGAAGAAGTTTCAAGGGTTGCTGCAGAGGCACGGAAGAAGTCCAAAGTTTTATTGCCCATCGCAAAAGAGGAGTACTCACTTGGCCATGAAACAGACAGTAGCTATGGAGGCTCGAGCCATGGGATTGATCTAGGTCATGATAACACGAGGAGAACAAACAGAAGAGGAAGGCCCCATGGCGATCTGTCTCTAAAACCTCTAGCAAAGGTATCAACAGGCGCTATTGACCGTAATGGCGGTGACCTGACCCCTGAAGCATTGTCCAAATTAGCACCTTTGCAGCTCGAAGCACGAAGTGCTTTTCATCCAAGCAGAACTGCATCGTCTGCCAACGTTCCCGGTTCTTCTCCAGATAGCAGTTTGGACTCGCCTGATCTGCACTTGTACCGTGTCTCAGCTGTCTCCTCATCTGCAGCCGAAGACATTCATGGGCTGAGTGTTCTCACTGTTCCAGGAAGTACCCCACAGCAAGGGCTTCAACTCTCAAGATCAACCAGCGATGGGTATGAAGCATCTGGGGGCGAAGATAGTGACCGCATCCCATCACGGATTGTACACCGGTCATCGAACTGGGCAAGTGTCATCCTCAACTCTGATCAGAGCGCATCGACATCGGGCATCCTCATACCGAAAAACAGAATGGCATGATTTCAGATCCAATCCACATTCAGCTCTCTTCAGATGAATGAAACTGTAAATGATCAGTGGGTTTGATATCTATCTGGTTGGTACTCGCTGTCAAATTCTGCATAGAGCATTTTTGGTAGTTTCGGTTTTCTGAATTGCTAGCTAGGGAGGGAAGGTTGTTTCATTCCCGGAGGGCTCAATTGCTTGTAATTTTGCTGTCAGATGGCATTGAGCCAATCTACCGGATTGGTTTCTTCTTTGTCTTGGCTAATGTTCGTGGCATTTACTTGACCAAATTAGGTGTGAGATTGATTTATCTGGTTAATGATGAGTTAGTCTTATCTAATTTTCTTGAATGCTCAATTGTAGGTATCTAGGACTTTTAGACATACTTAGGTGAGGTACGTCTTGAACTGTTCGGTTATCTTTCCCACGTAATCTTATTATGGAAAAGAAACTGAGTGAGGTTCTTCCTAGTATTCTTTCTAGGTACGGTGAGGATATGAACCCCCACAAGTTTCAAGCTAGGTTTTTTTTTTTTTAGCAACCTCGTGGTGCAGGACAATGCACCGTACTACCACATAAATACTTCGTTTCTATACTGCAGATCTTTCCTAGTCTGCGCCTAGATAAGATTGGTCCGACATCAGATCTAACGCGTAGTTAAGTATTAACCAGCCTAGGTAACTCTGTTTAGGCATTAAGTACATACCCAAGTCAAACATGTTGTGCACATTTAATGAGATTAAACTGCCTTATGACTTATGAGCTTGTTTCCAGGTAGTTCCATTCCATTCAACCTTGTAAGGTACTTACGTACTCAAGTCGAATTTGTGTTTGTTCTACGCTTATTCTCTTTTGCAGAAAACAGTTTGCATCTCATGTGTTATTTTTCCATAAATCGCCCTGGTAAATTTTTTTTAAGAAATTGTTTTTTTACAAGCTGTAGTATCAGGTAATGCATTGAGATCAACTTTACAATCTTCCTTATTCCTAGTCATAATTGGAAGTGTGTAATACTGACTATTGACCAATAATAATAGAAAAGAGTTGTTATATTTTTTATCCTATAATTTGGTCAAATTCAATGATAAATAAAAATAAAATGCAAAGTTATCGTCGGTGCCTATGAAACAAACATCAACCTAAAAACTGAATCTTAAATCAAGTTCTTTACTTAACACTTGGCAAATTTAAATATTCGAATGGTTCAATGAATGCTTTGAGTTCTATCTCGGAGCAAATGCATAGCCAACAAAAAAAATGTACAAGTCAATGTACTAGATTGATGAACATCTGTTATATATAAGAATAGGTATTAGTCGACTTCTTTCCTGGAAAAAGCCCATGTGACTAAAGTAACATTAACATAATAAAAAATGTCTCGAATGCAAAATTCTAAACTTCAGATTTGAGAAATACTGAGGAGTCAACTTAGCTAACTTTGTTCTAGCATTACATAGAAAAAGATTACTTGTCAATGTAGAACTCCAGTCTCGCTACAAGGAAAAAAATTAACTGCCGTGTTAAGATGGTAACAAGTAAGATCATAAAAATTTATCCATGTAATTACTTCTTGTTAAAGGTTGGGAAATGAATGTATCAGTGATCTTGAAAAGTAAAGAAAATACAAAAAAAGTATCCGTGGAACCTAAATTTTGCACAAAATTTGTCAAGGTCAATGGTATTGTCATATGCCATGACCTATATATAGAGATCATTCAGAACACAAGCTTAAATTCACTTCAGGAAAGGTAATTTGTAACAGTTCAAGAATCAAGTACTCTGATCTCAACTATTTCCACAGCAACAAAATGTTTCATTCAGTACGACCTGAAACAGTCGTTAGGGCGACACAAACTTCAAATTCAGTGAAAGAAAAGTAAATTTTTGGATCAAACAACACTTCACGAATCAAGTACTTTCAAGTATTTCCATAGTTACACAAAATGTTTCATCCACTATGACCCAAAGCAGTCGTTAGCACGACACGTACTTAAAAAACAAAAGTAAATTTGGATCAAACAACACTTCAAGAATCAAGTACTTTCAAGTATATCCACAGTAGCACAAAATGTTTCATTCAGTATGGCGCAAAAATGTTGTTAGGACGACAAAATGCCAGAACAATTGAATCGATATAGTAGTTACATCATTTCAAACGAATACTACACAGATTGGCAGCTCTCCAATGGCCGCCGTTGCCGGAATCAACCAAGGAGACAACCTATCACAAATCGCCCACGCATTCTACATTGCACAAAAATTGAAGGATCTAAAGAGACTGCAAAGTGGTTCTTTCACCATATACATCAACCGATCAGTCATGAACAAAAGAGTGTATAGTCATGGTGCCACAGCCGGCCCACTGCCGGCCAATCTTTACCACCTCCGGCCATGCCCACCATACTTATTTTCTTTCCCTGTGAGAATATGAACAAAAACTTCTGCGACAAACTGACAAATCTTCTTCATCACCTGACAGAATCCGACTTGCCACCCACCATCATCTCAAGCTCCTCAACTGAGGCACCCTCTTCCTCGTCCAATAGCTCAACGCTCAGCGACCGGCACGTGAAGTAAAACACAGTGCTCATCATCAAATCGATCAGCATCACAAATGAGTACATAAGAACAAGCAATGGTCCCTCCCAGAGTCGCGACGACCCGTCACCGTAGCTCAATGTCTTCACCCTGTGCTCGAATAGCCCCTCGACGAATGCCAATCCGATGGTAGAGACAAGAAAGATGAGCAGCCCCACCTGCGTCTGGCCACGCACCAGATGCACGGACCGGCGCATTGCATTGACTCCGGCCACGTCCTCAAGAACGGCAATGACGCCGGCAAGATTGCAGACGATGATGGTGTGCGCGTATGCCAGGGAGAAGGCGAGAACCGTGACGAGACCAGCGCAGATGACGACGTCAGGCTGGTAGAACATGGACTTGAGGGTGGAACAGGAGGTGACGAGGAGAGCGAGGAAGGCGGCGAGGCAGGCAATGACGGCGGCGCAAGCGAGGGCGTAGGTGGCTGCGAGGCGGGGCCAGGCGCGGCGCGCGAGGTGGGCGAGGTCGGCGGCGGCGAGGAGCTTGCCGGTGTAGACAGCGGCAACGGCGTAGGCCACCGCGGCGCGCGCGGCGAGGAGGAGGGTGAGGAGCGCCGGGAAGGACACGAGCGCTGCGACGAGGGTGGCGGCGAGGTGGTGCGCGAGCTGCTTGACGAAATGCGTGAGCGGGAGGCCGGAGGCGGCCACGGCCAGGAGGAGGCGGCGCGCGAGCGGCAGGACGACAGCACCGTCGAGCGCCGCGGCGGAGAGGAGGAGGCATGCCGAGGCCGGGCAGAGCAGCAGGAAGAGTATGGCGGTGAAGCCGTGCGGGTCCGCGCGCAGGACGCGCACCGTCTCGCGCAGGATCTCCAGCGCGTTCATCGGCGGCAGCCGCACGGCGCCGGCATTGCCGGCACCATGGTGGCGGCGCACGACCACGCGAGGGGAGCGTGTCTGCACCATTGTCTCCTACTCCCACTTCTTGAAGTTCTTGGGTTCGACAACACGTGTGACTCTACGAGGCCACTTAGATCCGCATGCGAAATGGGGGTGGGAAATGTGATGCGTACAAGAGGTGTATGCGTGCGTGCGTGTCAAATGCGCAGCTTTGCGATGTGGATTAGGGCTAGAGATTGGGTGGGGTGGGGAAGGAGGAGGAGAAGGTTCTTTGGGGAAGAAGAAGAAGAAGAGGAGATCGAGGAGGCTTGGCTTTTGTGGAGCAGCGGGAGAAGCCGAGCAAGGGGAAGGTACGACTACCGACAGTTTCCTTGTGGGAATGACATGCAGGGCCCACAGAAGGGAGGTTGTTTGCGTCTTCATGGATGACATGGGACCCGGGAAGCAGGAAGCCTTGAGAACAATGAAACCTTTCGTTTCTGTGTTTTTTTAAGTGTCAAATAAAGGAGGCTTATGAGATTATAATTTGAAACCCGATAAATTAGTTTATTACAATATGTTAAATTCAGCCAAACAAATCTCTCATTAAACTGCTCTGAATGTAATTAAACGCTCAGAAAGTCTCTACATAAACGAATTGTAACGTTTATTGCATGCAGGCCTCCCTTAATGCTACCCAATCGTGCAGCTCACCAGTCTAATATTGCTCTTAGATGTTTGTGACGTTCATTTGCTTGACGAAAAAAGAAGTAACGAAATCATGTGTTAGAGAATTTGGGGTTCAAATTCGGGCAATGTCGCGCATATACGTTCCTGTTGTTTCAACTGACTTGCTATTTTGAAGAAACCATTCAAGAGTGTAAATACGAGATTTAAGAGCATCGAAAACGTTGACCGTTCAAATTCACATACAACGTCTACAGTGTAAATTTCAGTTCAGTTTCAACTAATCTACGCTATTTTTTAATGAACTGTTCGATGTGTTTGTCCTTCATTTGTTTTCAGCAAAGTAAATACTTGGATCATGTAACATGGGACTTTAGATAGGAGTATTTCGTACATTATGTCACACCCCAAGTACGTTCACTTAAAATCTGAATGCTGGTATGGATGGATGGACATATCTTGGGTGTTGCATATGGTATCAAAAGCCAATTCTTGACCTGATTATATTGCACACCGTGCTACAACAGGTGCCAGATGGGTGGGCAAGTCACCCGCGAAAACTATTCCGAGTATCTGCACCCTATGTCCTTATATGTGCAGATGGACCGGCAATTTAACTTGAGAAAACACTGTATTCAAGTTTTGAGGAATTAACCAAGTTTACTCTTTTAAGCAAAAGAAGAAAATCTAAGTGTTGGTATGAATGGATTTACAGAAGATGTTACATAAACTATTAATATGATACTACCATACTAATCCATGCACTACTACCCTTTTGGGTCGAATTGGGCCGGTGTGTTACACATTTAAGAGTTCATATTCACATCACAAATACACTACTGTGAAAGCATTAAAATTTGAAAATTGTGAGAAACTAATATGTGTAAGTAATAAGTATGATGAAAAATGTACCTGGCATGAGAAGAACGGTCTAATATATTAGGCGCCAAACATTATTACTATATTTTCCCTTGACAATAGGATGGATTTGCAACAGTACAAAGGTACAAGTGAAAACACACCTAAACACACATAAAGGAACAAACAAAAGCCACAGGAGATCTGCACATGAAAAACAAAAGGTCACAAAAGCCGTGAGACAAACACTCACTTGATCATTTGATTCTTCTAATCATCACAGCTTGATGGTGAAGCAAAGCCTATATTGCTTTAAGAGAAATTGCCCAAATACTTTGCTTGATTTGGTCACTTCCTTGAAAGAGTGAAACGAAACAATCTTTTCCAAGCTCAATACAAAACCAAAGCCCTGAGTTGCATCAAATGCAATTCCATCAATGAACTACTAACATATTCGAGCTGGGAAACTGATATAAGGGATACCACTAAGCCAAGAACAATAAACATAACCAAAAACGCAAACCCAAGAGACCAAGACTAGCTGCTCTGCATTATGGGTAAAACATTCTTGCTGTGTTGTCAGGTAATACTAATGCACGAATAAAGCAGTGAAGCAGAAGATAATTGCATTTGTATCTATGTTTTTATTGTTAGTATTAACAAGAAGAGCCTTTTCCTTCTTGCCTCACCTTCAGAAACACGAAATCCTAATAATCTGAGATGGCTGCAAATGTGTACCCTGGTGCTCCCCTCCATGAGTAGTAAGCAATCCGAGTCTCATAATAGCCTGCAAAACAAGATCAGCACTTACATGCGAGAACCAAGTGGCCATTCACATAAAATGGAACATAGTACTAAAGATGTCTTTTAACAACTAGTTGAACACAGATTTTTCAACTCGTACGCCATGACAAATTGAGATGCCAAACAGTAAGACAATTCATTTTCATCTATTGCTTCCTGCCTAACATCATTGGTAAAAAATTTCAAATGAAATGTTCCATTATCAGAAATGATATTTGACTAATTTGCTGCTTTTAAAAAAATGCCATCCAATGTTTTCCTACACATAAGACATAGAACACAGCCAACAAGCACATTAGATTCTCCCTGAAGACCACCACCGCTTCTTTTGAAAGCATAAAGGGTGAAAATTAAAGAAGATGCCATTCTTCACGTTGAATCAATTGCATAGTGATGTAAATACAATTATACAAAATAACTACAACAGTTTATGTTGCCATACCAGGAAGAAATGCAACGATACCCAGGAACAAGAGGCCATATGCCAGAGAACCATCACCCACCATGTGATTTGTGAATATAAAATACGAAAGGAAGAGAAGCGAAATTCCAAGGATAAGGAGAAAAAGCGCAAGGGCAATCGACTTCCATGGAATCGTTCTATGGGATTTGGAATGTATGTGAACCGACGATCAACATCATTCCCTACCGTTGCGTAGTCATCATCCCTATCCTCTGCAGGAAGAGGTGAGTACTGCACATTGCGTCTTGCCGGCATATTGTAGAATCTGCATGAGAAATGCTTTGTGCAAAATATAAGCCCAACCAATTTGCAATATGTTACATGGAAACAATGGGCCAGCCAATGGCTGAAGATAACTCACAAGTCACACCTAGCTGCTTCACCAATATAGGTCAGATTAAGCATTTAGAAACTTGATTAATACCAATTATATCATATGAGTAATAAGTAACACGCAAAACTGAGGCAATTCATCAAACAGGTTCTTGCTGGGTTCATCAAGATGGCGACCAAAAGGCAGCATGCCGCCGATTCGCCCAGGCAATTCGGGTGGGTTGCAGGACAGGATTGGACGCCACGACAAGTAGAGCAATTCGGTCGAGCAAGAAGAAAATGCGGATGGGTGGGTGGGAGGGTGTACCTGGAGAACGGTGGAGGAGGGAGGCGTCGCAGAGCGGTCGGTCGCCGGCGAAGCGACGGCGATCGGACCTGGTTGCCGTTTGGATCGGTTTTATCCGGCCAGTTTCATTGGGCCAGTCGGCTTTAAACAACTAGTTGGGCCGGTCGGGTCGGACTAGGCTAGGCAAGCCTGTGTTAACTTTCTAATAAAGCTGGGCTTGAGATGGGCCAAGCTCAACTTCCCATTTATCGCACTGTTTGGTTGTTTGGTTTGTGTACTCATGGAACAATATCAAATCTTGTAATCTACTGAAAAATTTGTATGAAGTTGTTTGATTAGAATCCTCAACGTGTTTAGATGAATCATGCTTGTAGCTTAATTTAAACATTTCTATAAATCTCAAACATTTAAAATTAAACATATAAACTAAGAAAGTCAAATATGGCTGACTAGTCATCAGTAACCAAATAATTTAATTTCATATATATTTGTCTAAAAAAATTTTCAAGATTCTAAAGAAATCTCAATCATACCTAAACCTTAAAATCAGACACATTAATAATCCACAAGCCACAAACTAAAACACCTCTGATATATTAACACCGGACTGACCCTAAATACCAGGAGCCTGGTTAAACCTAGTCGAGGATCAAGCTAGTATAAGCTAGATTTGTTAAGGTCTATTTATTTGATAAATTAAAATGCATATGTTAGTATTACCAAAAGTTTTTCAAAAAAATTGTGAAAAGTATTACAAATATGAGTTTTGCTAAGTAACAGATACATATTTTCTCTTTTGCATACATCTCTCTTCACCTTTATATTAATTCTCTTCTTAGATTTAGTTCTCTAGAGTTCACATAATCTCCTCCTTAACTTCTTTGGCAACAAGCAGAGGCTAGACGGTTAGACGGTGGTGGCGTCGCTTACGAGAGTGCAAGTAGTAGGAGATAATGGTTGCAGGGGAGACGGTTGACAGAAAAATAGTGGTCGAGCAGTAGTGCCGTCGGTCGCAGGTGGCGATGATCAGTGAGAGAGGAGGGGAGGAAGAGGAGATTGGGAGAAGAAAGGAGGAGGCAATGGGAGAGTTGCGAAGAGGAGGAAGAAGATAAGAAAAGATAAAAAATAAAGATTGAATTTAAATTTAAATATACAGTCTAGATGATGCAAATATTTTAAGAAAAAAAAGTTCCTATTCTCTAAAGCCCTATAAATATAAGTTGATATGTCCTCTGACTTGACCAAAACTCATTCTCAGAATCTATCTAGAATTTTTCTCTTTTTTTTAGTTGTGCCATACTCTTATTCTATATTGTTTTAAAGAGTACTTTACACTGTAAGTCTAATGTCTTTGTATTCTCATCTAGATCCTTAAAATTTAATTTCTTCAATCAAGTCCCACATATTTCTAAATAATTTCAGTTATGTCTCAATTGTTAATAAATTAGTTTATGTCTACATAACACACAAGATGCCATTATAAACTGATATAGATGTCCACATAGCAGCATACACTATAAAAATCAAGAAAAAGTTGCTAAAAATTTATAGCTTTGGCACTGACCTTACCTCTCAGCCCACTCATGTATGGGAGCTTGTGCTTTAAATGGTATAGTGTTGAAGTTATGCTATTCTTAAATTTTAAGACGTTGTAGGATAATTTACTTATCTTCGTATAGCATAAGAGAAAAAAACCTACAAACCCCTATTTATGTCTATTAACAATAGGTTCCACCAACAAATCGAATTTAGGAGAGGCATCTACCAGTGAGTATAACTCGGATTTAATATGAGCCCAACTTTGATTCAAATTTTTTTTTTCTAATAACATAGCATGACACCAAAGTATGCACCATCCATATTTGACTCAAATTTTTTAGATCTATTTACATATTTTTAGCAACTTTCTTTAATTTTTTATTTTTTAATACCATATGGATATTCATGTTTGCATATAATAACACCTTGTATGCTACATAGACATAAACTAGTAATTTATCAATGATTTAGACCGTGAAACTATTCAGAAAGATGTGGAACTTGTTTAGAGAAATTGAAAATTTGATGATCTAGACGAGAATGTCGACAAAAATATAAGACTTGCAGTGCAAATTACTCTCATTTTAAAGTATAGATCTTGGTAAAGTTATAGCAAAAATTTAAAATCAAAAGAAGTAATTTAGAATTGATAAGATTTCCTAATTCGTGTGCTAGATTTGTGAACCATAGATAAGCCAGAGTGTGGATCTAGGATCCTCCCTCCGCATATCGTGCGTTGGCACCAAAACCGCTCTATAAGATCATCACGGTTTTCGTCCAACTTTACATGTTTTTCTTTTTTTAATAAAATAAATATTCTTATAATCTGCATCAAATATATTCATTCACATCTTATAATAAGAAGATCACAAATAAAAACATAAAAATGAAAGAAAAGTCGTGCTCCAAACTATTTTTTGAAATCACAAGTTGAGACTTACATATTTCGCGTATTTGTTCACTCTAATACTTATCAACTTCTACGACCTAAACTAAATACTCTAATTGAAACGTAAATAAATGAGCAGAGAATATACAACTCGCACTCAAAATCACCTGGTTTCTGTAGAAAAGCTAGAAAAAGCCATAATGAGTGTGGCGTGGCCATTAGGGCGCCGTAAGAAGTGCGCAGAAGGTCTAATGATGGACGGGAGTGGGTTGCACTTTGCCACTGATCGCATCCTAAGGCACTGACACAATTACACTTCATTGGATGTGGTTGGTTCAATAATTTTTGTTTTATATTTTTATTACTCACAAAAAATATATATTATTTAACATTTGATTAGTTTCATAATCATTATACCCATATTAAAAATACAATCTTATAGATTTTTTAATACATCCAACTTAAAAATATTCATAATCCATTTCATTTCACCTCTAAGAAATTCTAAATCTATTAGTATTGCAAATATAGCTCCGAACAAAACACCACCTTATATGATGTTTGATTCAAAAATTTTATTCTATATTTTGATTATGTGTAATCGAAATACGTTAGCTGTAGTTTGATTAAACCATTCTATAATTATAATACTTATATTCAAAATATATTTTACTATAATTTTTAAATACATCTCACTTGAGTACATGGTAAAACTATCTTATTACTCACTTGAATCAAATATATTTTATATTTACTAATTTCATCTTTAATACAATATATTCTAAAAACTCATTATTATTACCATTGTAGTTTTGAACTGACCATCACCTTACTTTACAGAGTGATTGGTAGGTGACATGCATGACTGCTTGCTTATTGGCCCAAGCATACGTCAAATTACACTAAATTGAAGTGTGAAAATGACACATCAAAGACACATTGCACCATACTCACATCATCCCTCTGCTTTCTCCACGAAATGTAAGTTGCAACAACAACTCTATATGTCTGAACGAACCATCAAACTCGTGCTGCCTGCGCGTGTATCGTATCAATGGGGCAATCCGCCCAACACCACGCGGGAGACAACGGCAAGCGCGCCTAGGTTGCCGAAGGTCTCTTCATACAAATCAGCAAGCACTCCGGAAATATTTAGATTGGGATTACAGATTATCATATTTTAAATTAGACATATTATACTTACTTAAGTTATTATTTTATTCACTACTATATTTAGACATAACAAATTTTGTTAGACAACTTTGAAATCATTGTAACATATTTTTGAGCCACAATACACCATATATTTCACCGTTCCATAAATAGTTCGGTTCTTAAAAAAATATTTTGATCTTTCCATGAAACTGGATACAATGGACCATATTAACTAAAAAAGATATTCTTATGATTTACATCATGAAAATATCAATTTGACTTAGTTATCATAAATATTTTTTTATTTCTTATTGTCTTCGATCAACAGTTTTACTCTACATATCAATGATTAGATTTGATAGAGATATTTCTATCTTCAAAAGTTTAATTTTGGATGTTAACATAGTCATCTAGCAAAATGACAAGTAAACTATTTTTCAGTTCAGCCTACATTTCTCATGGCGAGTACGTTTGGTTTTACAGATTTTAAAATCTACCAATTGTTTTTTTAGTTTTTGAGTAGATTATTTAAAATATATTCTCAAGGACCGAACTAAACCTCCTCTTCATCGTAGTGACACACCAGCAAGCACTATATAAACGCAACCACGGGTGCTCACTACGTGCACATCATGACTTCCTCTTATAGCCCTTCACATTCCATGGCTCTCGGTCTCCTCTTTGCATGGGGCCTTTGCACGTCCTTCCTGGCGGCATCCGGCGGCCGCGTCGACATCGGCGACATGCTGATGATGGACAGGTTCCGCAGCTGGCAGGCTGAGCATAACCGGACGTACGCGACCAACGGGGAGAGGCGGCGGCGGTTCGAGATATACCGCCGCAACGTCGAGTACATCGAGGCGACGAACCGGCGTGGCGGGCTCACGTACGTGCTCGGCGAGAACCAGTTCGCCGACTTCACCAAGGAGGAGTTCCTGGCCAAGTACACCACACAGGGGCTGCTGTCCTACGTGCGCCGCGAGCTCATCACCACGCGCGCCTGGCCGGCGCGCCTCGTCGGACGGCGAGGACCTCGCGGAGCCCCCCAGTAGCGTGGACTGGAGGACCAAGGTTGTAGTGACACCAGTCAAGCCGCAACAACACTGTGGTAAGCTGACTAACTAATTCTCGTAGTCCGTTTACCGTCGCTACTAAAATTTGTTTGATTTGCTTAATTAGGTTATTGACTCGTTGGGACTTCTAGTCCAGCTAGTAACACGGTAAAAAAAACGTACCGGTATAATAAGAGAGCATTATATAGCTCTGAAAATGTAAGCAAGTCTATAACTACACCATCTGGCCCCTTACATGTGTCTTACAAATGAAAATACATTTTTTTACTTTTAATGAACACGGATGCATTTTGCCCTTTTTTGAAAGCTCACTAATAATAATGGAAATGGATCTGCTGTTCTGTTCGGTCTCCTCTGAAATGTTGAACTTATGTGATTGGTGCTAGCGAGAAATTTATGATAAATTTTGAAGATTTTAGTTTCCCCTTTATTGATCCTAAATATTGATTCCCGATTGAATGATCTTTGAAGCCATGCTGTAAATGTTGTTCAAGTGGCATGACAGAGGATATGTTTCCAAAAGATTTATATCCGACTCGATCATTTTTCGTAACTTGTATGGAAAAGTTGTTTTGTTTTGGGCATGTCTAAAGAACTTGATCATTTATTGTACATACATACTCCGATAAGTTCCTGTTCAGTTCCATTTTTGTAGGTTCTTGCTAGGCGTTTTCCACAGTGGCAGCAAGCGAAGGCCTGCACAAAATAAAGACAGGCCAACTCATCTCCCTCTCCGAGCAGTAGCTCTTGGACAGCGACTACTCCAACAACGGCTGCGCCCCACCTCAGATTGGATATTGAGTGGGTCGCCAAGAACGACGGCCTCACGACCGAGTCCAACCACCGATACACGGCCAACAATAGCTAATGCAGCCGCTACAAGGCACAAACCTACACCGTCAAGATTGCCAGGTACGAAGAGGTGGCTCCCAACAGCAAGGCCAACCTCGAGCTCGCCACAGGACATCAGCCACTGTCGGTCATGATCGATGTCAGGACCCTGTGGGACTAACCTGAACCATGGGTCGACCTGGTGGGGTACAGCACTTGTGCCAAGGGCCACAAGTACTGGATAGTAAAGAACTCGTGGGTTGAAGGGTGGGGCAAGAAGGGATTCGTGTGAATGGCAGGGGCATTGCCATACAGGAGGGGATGTGTGGAATAGCCATAGGCGCCAGCTATCCGGTGATGTGAGCTGAGACTCCGAGCCCAGAAGCTCGCACTGCCCTGCACAGTTGTACGGATACTAGCTACCACTCCCTGCATATGCAAGTCTACCAATTGCAGATATGAAATAAATTGTAGCACCCTGAGAACGATGTAATCAGTATCCATCGCTTGGGTTCACCAGGTGATAATAATGTGGTAATGAAGTGTTAAAATCAGTAAGTGTTACAACACTACGTTCTACATGTTCGATGTCATCAAAGTGCCATGCTGAGGGAGCCAAATGCACAAACCACACAACCTTTTATCAAACATTCTCCAACCATTGCAGGATGAGCAATGTACTACAAGCCATGCCGATTCGGTACTCGATTCTTACTCTGCCGGTACTTCAAGAAGTTCGCGAATGCCTTCACATACCTGGACATGGGATTTTGCCAATAGGTAACTAAGCAATAGGGCAGAGAAACATTTGAACTTAAGCAAACAAGATCATAATTCATAAGTATCACCTGTCATCTATACATAAACAAAACACCTAATTCATTATGAATGAAGTGTGAAGGAGCTTAAGTTTATTGGTGTTTGTTCTCAAGTATGCCAATCTCAACTTCATTCAACTAATTCAATAAAATATGATAGTAGCATAACTACGTATCTTCTGGACTAATTGGTCAGTGGAATCAGCAAAACATATGATTCTGCAGAAGTGGTATAATTGTTGATAGGTTTCAGCAGCGCAGACAACTGTTGAGTGCCAGGTCATCACTCTAAGGTGCCACCAGCAGGAACTAACCTCATATAAGGAGCAGGTGCTTACTGCTTAGAACTCTACATCAGAACTTTTCTTTAAAGTTCACAATTACTCCTTATGATGCTTCCAAGTAGTAAATAATAAGGAAACAGAGGGAATACATATCAAGGTCTCCCCTAAAAGGGAAAGCAGGTGCTGAAGCACACTACTCAAGTATGTGAACATAGCCTTATCATCCATAAATACAGAATAGAGCACAAGAACTTCAAATAATAAACTTCGTTGCAGAGAATTAGGGGAAAAGCAGAAAAGAAAACATAATATATTATCACACTATACATACCAACTTGATCTGTGCTTTTATGCTTGCAATGAGATGCGTGTACTCATCTATTTGTCTGCAAACATGCAAAGTTACAACATCAACATGTGAACATATGTACTTGCAGGGACACCCAAATTAAGAACAAAAAAAAAACATTCGAGCCTAATAGGATAACTAATAACATGCCCCCTCCTGTTCTAACAAAATTAGCATCTCGTTGTTGATTCCTAGCATTTGCTCCTCCTTAATTTCAGGTCTATCTCTGTCACTGCCACATACTCAAACATGAGAATTGAATTACCTGCCCAACCTTGCTTCTCTTACGGATATGAACTCCAAAGCTTCTGACCAAGTAAATTCCACATGAAAACCCAGACCAATATCTACAAATATGTGTCGTGTATCAGGCCTGCAGCATATAACAACACAATATTCCAACATAATTAGATCTGAATAGCTCATTAAATCAAACTAGAAGAATCATAATGTAACACCGATGTGTGAAACAAGTATTTGTCGATGCTTTACAATCATGTTATGCACTAATCAACTATGCCAAGAACCTGCCAATAATTTAATAGGCTAACAGCTCAAGTTACAACTTCCTATGGAAATAAAGAAGATGCATTAGCACATATCAGTTAATGCAGTGATCACAAGAAATAGTGGAGCACTGCAGTTCAACGGCAAGCTCTTGACCACAGCTATTGCTACTTGTAGTTATTGCATCTCACAATCCAAGATAAAGGAGTCTTAAGAGGAGAAGGAATAAACAGAGGTGGTGTGATTGCTCCATGTCCTCATAAAAGGCATCTCTTCGAACCCAAATGCCGTGGAAGTGTCTAATTTTATCAGTTATTTTGACTTTCAGTTTCTTAAGGAAGATATATCCTACTTTATTTCATAACATGTTCATCATTGATTAAGCTCATATGACATCTGATAAAAGCTCATCATTGACAAGCTGTTAGAATTGCAGACCAACGGAAAGTTCCAAAACAAATGGCCTCATAATATCCCCAAAGTCACTGTTCAATACATAATCCTACTGGTAACAATATTTGATGCTTCAAGAGGAGCAGGTTGCAATCTTGCATGTCATACCGTCTTGGTGTCTCCAACAAGCAAACACCATCTTCACAATTGTTGGAATGGCGGAATAGATATCAAACTAATCCTACTACAAGGCTTCATAAAGAGCAAAGGTACTTTCCATGAAAAGCTCACACAATTAAACAGAGTAATCTAATTTTGTGTGGGTGCCTAAACAACACCAACCCCATGGATGATAATCTCACATATAAGTACAATGTCTATCTGGACTGAGAAGGTAAATGCGAAGATCGCAACTTTTGACATTTGAGTGACTAAAAGATAGGGAATTAGGAATTACACTTCTGCCTGCATATACACCTCGGAGCCTAGATTGACCATGGATCGTACGCTGGTGATGCCATTCTTTTCCAAATTTTCAATGTTCCTCTTCAAATCCAAGCTGCCCCATCCCAAAAAAGTTCAACAATTAGAACAAAAAGTCTATTGAGCTATGACGCAAAAATCAACAAGAAAAAAAATGTCAAAATTGGGGGAAAAGGAAAGACAACACATTTGACAATTAAACTAGACAGATTTTCACCAATAAAACAAGAATTGAAAGCGGGAAACAAAAAGCTGAGCATAGCTGTAATACGAGAGAAAAGTAATAAGCAAAAAAAGGAATTATATTACAAGATCTTCTGCTGGTGGAAGACCTTATCACGTTGAGCGATAGCCTTCACCAGATCGGGCTTCAGTCGTCGGTCAACGAAATCTTCAAATTTCTTCACCTTCTCTTGCCGCAGGTGGGCCTCTTCCCCAGCCATGTCTAGATCAATAGAATAGCAGTTTAAGAACTCACAAGTTGTTTGGTTAAATTACTATCTCTCCGATGGTGACTCTCTTGTACCTCACCCTGCAATGCAAATGAATGATTGATTACAGGTGAGAGACATAATCAAGGGGCGGACCTATGAGTTCAAGTTAATGGGTTCACCACTGTCTGATGATACTAAATTGCGCCACATAAAAATAAAAAATTATGGGAAATGCTACCCATTTTTCCCTATTTTGACAGTACAGGGAGTCGTTGGTGGTGGTGTGTGTCAGTGACAATGACGACTTCACACGGAAATCTCTCAAAGGTTCACCAGTCCTCGACCTTAGATCCCGAGAGGAGTTTAACACACAGTTCATAGTTCATATGCTCTATTTCATAATCCACACTAATACACCACAGCTTAGATGATTAAGTCAAAGTAGTAAGAAAGTGATGCTTTCTTAACAACGAAATGCTTGTGAAGTTTTTCATCGAGCCATAAATTGTAGAAAACTAAAAATGCATCTTGACTTATTTTTACAAGTTTAGATGAAAGCTTATGGTAGTATTTCATTTTAATTTTTGGAAGAAACTATGTCAGCCAATTTGGCCATTTTGCTCCTATTGAGTGATACATTTGTCTTTAAACAAGACAACCGAAGTCTCCAATTCGACAACATTTTAATACTGAAACTGCACTGATTTAGTGCTTTATGTTTTTGAAGATTTTTATGATTTGAATACCAAAATTTTGTATTCACTTATTGTTTGTATATTTTTTTGATTGTTGTCACATCTTCAATTTGTTTTAGATTTCAACTATATCTCTTGGGGTGCTATTAGCCCACGATGGCCCGTTTTGGCCCATAAAAACGGCACCTCTCAGAGCCGTTCAACGACTCCACTATCTCCACCTATTGTTTAGGGTTTCCACCTCCTCACACGCAATCCATTTGCCCCCACTTCCCCTTGCTCTTGATGTCCACCTCCCCTTGCCCACGCCAAGCACCGCTAGCCAGTCGAGGACACGATGCTGCCGCTGCCACCCCACCTCCTCCATCTACTCCCCTCCTCTTCCCTCGCCCTTGCCACCTCCCACCGCCTCCACCCACAACCACCGCAACCTCGCCACTCTGCCACCGTCGGCCACCCTACCTCTCGGAATTTAAGGTCAGGGACCGATGAACCCTTGAGAGATCATGGTGTGAAGCTATCATCTTGCCACCACTATCACCACACCCACCACCACCACCAACGACTCCCTGTACTGTCAAAATTGGGGTAAACGGCTAGCATTTCTCATTTTTTTATTGTTATGTGGCACAATTTAGTATTATCAAATAGTGGTAAACCTAATAACTTGAAATTATAGATCCGCCCCCTGATTATGTCTCTCACCTGTAATCACCTGTTCATTTGCATTGCAGGGTGAGATACAAGAGAGTCACCATTGGAGAGATAGTGATTTAATCAAACAACTCGTAAGTTCTTAAACTGCTATATTGATCTAGACATGGCTGGGAAGAGGCCCACCTGCGACAAGAGAAGGTAAAGAAATTTGACGATTTCATCGACCGACGACTGAAGCTTGATCTGGTGAAGGCTATCGCTCAGTGTGATAAGGTCTTCCAGCAGTAGAAGATCTTGTAATATAATTCCTTTTTTTTTTTGCTAATTGTCTTCCAACAGCAGAAGATCTTGTAATATAATTCCTTCTTTTTGCTTGTTCCTTTCCCCTCGTATTACAGTTATGCTCAGCTTTTTGTTTCTTGCTTTTGATTCTTGTTTTATTGGTGAAAATCTGTCTAGTTTAATTGTCAAATGTGTTGTCTTTCCTTTTCCCCCAATTTTGATATTTTTTTCTTGTTGATTTTTGCGTCCTAGCTCAATAGACCTCTTGTTCTAATTGTTGAACTTTTTTGGGATGGGGCAGCTTGGATTTGGAGAAGAATGGCATCACCAACCTACGATCCATGGTCAATCTAGGCTCCAAAGGTGTATATGCAGGCAGAAGTGTAATTCCCTATATTTTAGTCACTCAAATACCAAAGGTTGCTATCTCATCATCCTCTACTTCCTTTATCCTTATCAATTTCATAAGTCGTTCTCTTCTAGAACCCATTTTCGCTAGTCAATGCAAATACAAAACTAATTAGCCGAAATACCAGCTAGATCAAAGTACCGTTACCAAAGAATAATCTTGTAGACCAGCTAGATGCACCTTGAAGTATTGCAAACTCAATTCAATATGTAAACCAATAAATCAATAAATTAATTTCATCACTTCCATTAACAACCTTGCCTAAATGACAGTAAGTGGACTAGACAATCAAAATTAATTTCATCCTACTTTTCAGATGACTATAGGATTCGCCAGCTAATTTTCAAATGACTATATTTTAGATGACTATAGGATTAGAGAAAAGAGATGGTGGATATTTTTAAAAGCATTTTGCATCAATTTCTCCCAGATGACTATAGGATTAGCCAACAACAAAGAGCATTGAAGCCAGTCAAATAACTTCTGACAAACATCAGAGAACTTAACATAGGGCAAAATTCAAAGCAAGAGAAAATACCTAGATGCAGATCAGAGAGTCCCTAGATTGGTACCCAGATCAAAAAGAGAAGAACAATTGCATCTCTCTCAAAGAACTAATCTTCTAACTTCACCCATTTCCTGCCATTATCTAAGAACCACAATGAACTAATCTCTCAAAGAAAGAGAAGAACAATTGACAAATTTCCTACCATTATCCAAGAACCACCAAGCTAAAATACCACAAGTTACCCTAACACAACACAGTTGTTGGTATCTACTGCCAATTACTGCTACTTTGTGGTAAAGATGCTAAAATCTCTGATAAACAGAGCTGTTACTTAATCAACACCATTTGGATTCACCATACATAGCTACATAGCTAGCTAGTTCTATTGCTCTAGTGCTGCATAGCTACATAACCATAACAGATTGTACCATAACAGAAGAATAACAGCATATCTGCAGATCAGAAAGAGCGGCTGCCTGGTGTTAAAGCACCCAGTACTGCCATTAGGCTGGCTGGTGTTAAAGCACCCAGGTATCTAAACATGCAGATAGAACATGACATTAGGAAAAATTGAACGAACAGCAAAGTAATCTGAAGAAAGCACAGAGCTAGGCAAGCAAGAAAAATGACAATATTCCTTTTGGGAACAGCAAAGTAATCTGAACATCATAGAAACATCATAGAAGGCATCCTGAAACACTAGCACTGAAGCACATACATACTTCTACCCATGGATCCAAACAGAACAAATTATGCAGATAGATATAACAGGAACTACAAGCATTTCACTGAAGCACATACATACTTCCCCATTTCACTCAGAAAAACTTTGAATGCTATCAATCTTATGAACTGGACTAGGAACAAGCATGAATCTAGGAACAGATCAAAAGAAAAAATCTTCAACCTATGGATCTGAACAGAAGAAATTAAAATGCAGATAGATCTATTGAAACAAGAAGATAGATCTGTGAAGATCTGAACAGAAGAAATTAACACAAGCAAATAGATCTGTTGAAAAGAAGAGATGGGGAGAAGAATTGGAGATTGCTATGTACCTGGATCAAAGATTTCCAAGCGCTTGTGTTCTTGTTCTGAACTGCACCGATTTGAGAGAGACTATAATACCCCCTGTCACTGGATCTGTGAAGATCTGTGGGAAAAAGGAGAGGCACCGGCACCGGTGCGACGCTATTCTCAGGTGGTCCTGCTCCCCGGCGTCGGCTAGATCTGGACGTTCAGTGCACAAAAATCAAAAAACGCCTCCGAAACCCTCGATCTGCCAAACCTTAGATGGGGAGGGGGTGATCTCACCGGAGAGGGGGTGACGGCGTCGTGCGGGGAGAGGTAGGGGGCAGCGAGAGAGAGCGCGAGATTTTTTTTTTTTTCCCGGCAAATCCGGCGGGTTTGGGCCGGAATATTCCCGTTCGCAGCCCAACCCAAACGCATTTTATAGCTGGGCCGAATTTAATTTCGGGTGGGATTTAATTGCCCCCGGATTGGGTCAGATCCGGTCCAATCCGGAGCTATCCGAGGCCTCAGTGTTTGAAACCGGTGGTTAGTTATTCTATGGCCTTGCATTCGAAGCTATCAGGCAGTATGCATCTGTGAGATTCGTATGTTTCTTCCTGCTGTTACAGAGTGATTGCCTTACAAAAGGATTTTTTATTATTATGCACAAGGCATCCTGCTGTGCATGAATAAAATTTACTTTGGGACGGCTCTACGAAGGATGAAGCAGTCGTGATGCAATCGGTGTATAGACCATACGCCTTATTTTTTCCTGGGATATACAAAGGAAAAATTTACTCATAAATAAACTTAGGGCCATATTACATTTGCTTTGGGACGGCTCTACGAAGGATGAAGCAGTCGTAACTCTAATGCTACTTCGATTGATCTCCTAAAAATAATTGAGAATGGTGGGGAAAAAACCGATGAGGGTATGTTGGGTTGGTAGTAAATTTTTATCAAACCAATCAATAGAATTTGGTAATTTTTTTGTAACTGATATTTGACAAGTTAATGAGAAACAGTTGTTTTTTTTACACAATTTATAATTAAATCTGTGACCAACAATTTGTCTATCGTAGTTTAATCATTAAATTTGATTTTGGCCATGTGGGTGGGCTATGAACAACACATATCTTTGTATCTAACTTTTGATTATATCATATAATTGGTGATTATCATATTGGATTAGCAAATTTTGGTAATTAATCAATCATATCCAAAGTTTTAAACACCGACTGCACTCCAAATTTTTCGAAAAGCATTACTCCCTTAATTAAAAATATAGAAGTTTTAAACTGAGATAACACGTGAAGTGATGGTAGTACTAGTAAGAGTATACGTAGAATCCATATCATCAGAAAATATACAAGATAATTAGGTCAATGAACTTATTTGTAAAATATAAATAAAATATAATACGTCTTTTCTAAAATATGCACGTTGGTAAGGTGGTGGGTTTAAAGAAGTGAGACTAGGGCCATGTATTTAATCCACTAACACTATTTATAGGAGCATTGTGTGCAATAAAAAAGGAGGAAATAAATTCTCTAATGCATGATGAGATAGAATCACTGTAAATAATAGTCACTAGATGAGTTAAATCAATGATCACAACTCTTTGAATCAAACATCAAAAAAATAAAGTTTTTGAAACTCGTACGTTATATATTAGTATTGATAGATTGCCGATCCACTTTCTAGTAATCCCTCTGTTTTGTAATATAGAATTATCTCTAATATATTTTGGTGTTTGAGAGAAAAGTGTATCACATATACGAAGAGTCAACTAAAAATGCCATAAGAGTTTGGCGAATACAGCTCTCTTAATCATTTCTTCATATGTACCTGCAGTGGCATTCAAATAATGCCCCTTGATTTCACCTGTTTCGGCTTGTGCTTTATAAATTGCTTCGGCACAAAATAAGAAATGGTCCCTCCAGCGCATAAATGGTTGTGAGTTCTCGTTTTCATCATCTTTGATAAAATCAAGTCCACCGTGTAGATAAAATAATAACAAAAATATATTTTAAATTTTTAGAAGAGAGATTGAGAGAATGCATGTAATGCAAGAAGTGGGGGCTGCTTCTTGCTTAGTCCTTCGCTAAGAGCTGGCGCACGACAATTAAGGTGGGCTAAAAAATTGGTTTTTTAATCAGCGTGCAAGCAAAGGTGTATGTATGTTGGAGATAACATAAAGCTATTTACTGTGGTGTGATGCACACCACGATTATTCGAGAGAAAAAAAAATTATAGCGGATTATATTGTCTCCATTAAATAAAAGGAAGTGGATTTAGCAGTAATAAATATGTGCGGTACATATATTTCTATCGTCTATCATGTTTCGAGATTTGTACATTACAATTCTAAAAAATGTTGAGTAGAATGAGTCAAATCACTTTAGTAATTAGAAACATAAAACAATACACTAACTATCCGGGGAATAGTGCAGGATTCAAATTCGCCTCTCCAGTGAGTACATTTCGGATTAGATAAAATATGCTTGTTCTATGTTTAAATATATGTCATTTCATTATATAGTATAGAATATAAGATATAAGAAAAAAATCGTAGTAATCTCATTTAATATATTGTATTAGCTCCTCCCAATTATCCAAATCACATATTTGTCTTTTCAATAATATTAAATAAATATTATATAATAAAAATGATATATAAATATGTCTCAAAATAATAAAATAACATATATCCGAAAACAAAACTAGAAAAGGCTAAAATAACATGTTTTGAAAATAAGAGGGAGCATATAAGTCAATATAGAAAGCATATAAAATAATACAAAAAGTATTAATTTGAATTTGAATATTTACGAGAGAACCAAATTCAAAATGTCGTGGTACATCAGTTTCATCAAAATGCACAATATAGAATACAAAATAAACATTAAGTTCCAACAAATTCAAACACACAATTCACACAAATTCAAACACTTAGGCTAAGTCCAACCCCGGCGCCAACGACCTCTGACAAGCGGGCCCCACGGCCGAAAAATAATAAAAAACGCGCGCGAGGAGAGAGAGAACGCCAGCCGTGGCGTCGCAAAAACAGGCTCTGACAGGTGGGGCCCACCGACGCCTCGCACACGTGGCACCCGCGTTGGAGCACACGCAACGCCCGGGGACGCGGTTTGTGGGCCCCACCACTGTCCCGTGCGTCCGCATGTTACTCGCGTGAACGATGCACTGACATGTGGGCCCAAATGCGCGTCACGGCCCACATGTCAGTGAGGTGGGTGCACGGTGCGTTTGTCACCACGCGTTTTGGTGGGGCCCACAAAACGCGTGGTGGCAGTAAAGGAGGGAAGTTTGGTGCACACGCGGGGTTTTGCGATTTAGTCGCTGAGTTGCGGGCCCGGTTGCTGCGGGACCCACCTGTCAGTGAGGGGGCTGTTTATTAGGCGCAGAAAACTAGCCGTTGCGCAATAAATCTCCCCGGTCCCACCTGTCAGCGAGACAAAAAATAGCCGTTTTATTATAGCCGTTAAAAACTAGCCGTTTTAAATAATTTATTCGTTTTTAAGCCTAGAAATTCATAAAAAATACCAAAAATTCACCAAAAAATTCTGAAAAATTGTGTGCTCCCCTGGCTATAAATAGGAGCAAGTTTCAGCTCATTTGCACTCAACACAAGTTCAAACCACACACTTTTCCAGCAAAGTTCAACCCGTTTTTTCCCAGAAAATTTTCCGATGGCCAACACTCCCCCCTGCGGTTATGTGAACTGGTTTGGCGAGCCTAATTTCGATGAGGAGAGCCCCCAAGCGCCAAGCGGCCAAAATCCGGCTTATTCTCCACGGGAGTGCTCCGCCAATATTCGCACATATGCTAGCTCAAAATGATGCAATCCGGGCTCGCCCAACGCATCAGCAACAGAAACGGGATCTGGTTGAGCACATTTGGCAGCATTTCAGGGGCGACGATACCGAAATGTAGTAGTTTGTGCGGAGTCTTGTTTAAAATGTATTTGAATTTTAATTAGTATGTGTCTTGTTTATTTCTATGTGTGTCATTTATTAAATCAAAAAATTTAAAAAAATTTTGAATTTTTTTAATGTTATTTACAATTTTTATGTTTTATTTGGCTGTGTTCGAATTATCCGAAATTCATTTTAGTAATTATAATCTTTAATACATATTATATATGCGGGTCCCGCACGAAGCGCCTTTCGAAGCGCCTTTGCATTGGAGAGAGAGACACTTGGAGAAGACGCCTCGCGAAGCGCCTTGCATTGGAGTAGGGAGATGTTTGGGGTGGTGCTTCGCACACGTGGCACAGAATATACTGAAGAATATTCTGTTGAAGCGCCTCGCGAAACGCCTCTGCACTGGACTTAGCCTTAATTCAAAACACAAACATCCATTTAATTCATAAGACTTTCTCCAACGGCAGTGTGATGGTTGGTGCGCATCGATGGAGCAAGCACGTGGTCGACAGCTGCATCGTATGATGGGACGTGCGTGTGCTTCGGGCGGAACCGAGTGGTCGACGAGTGCGCGTCGACAAGCACATCGCCATTGAAGACGAAGCAGACGATTCATCACGCGGTTTGTGGACCCCACAAAGAAATAAACCAGCTAAATGTACCCACGAAAAATTAAATTTGATATGTGGGTCCAGACAATAAAAATGCCCACCTGTCAGACTCTAGGTTGTTAGTGAACATGTAAACGATTTATTCTCGCGTGGCCCCACCACAATAAGTAGTGTGCCCGTGTCAGTCGCACACGCAACGCGCGAAATTATACCCGTGCAACTGACAGCTAGGTCTCATAGATCCTATCCCCACATATCAGACACTGTGTCAGCACAAGACGCACCGCTCAACACACGAAGAAAGTGGGGCCACCCAACTCATAAAACGCATGAAGTGCGCTGCTTCGTTGCAGTCACCTACGCACACGCGTTTGACACACAGTGGCTAACCAGCGGGTCCTTTATTTGTCGACCCCACCTGTGACTGAAATAAACTAAAACCGATCATTGGTTTAAATAAAAACTGAAGTACAGAAGTGCGCTCACTGTTGTTATGTACTCAAAGCCAATGAAAGATGTTGTCGACATTATATTGGCCCATCTGTAAGTGACAGGGAAGAAAATTTGTCTTTTGGATTGGTTTTTTATGAAAATAATGTTTGAAAAAGTTATAAGCTATGGGTCTCATCTATCAGTGATAGAAAAAAATAACTGTTAGATTATAGCTATTACAAATAGCTATTGTAGTTATTTTTTATTGATATTTTCCCTAAAAATTCATAAAAATAACAAAAACATTTTGAAAAAATTCCAAAAAAAATCCAAAATTCTTTTCGTACTCCCTCTACAAATATCAGCTTGTTTTATCATTTTCATACAACAATCTTTATCCATCTAGTTCCAAAGCGATTCCAAAATTTTTGCTAAATTTTTTAAAAATCTCATATGGATTCTAATCCATCTAGCGGTTTCGTAAATTAGTTGGATTCTTCCCAATCTCCTAGTGAAAACACCAAAATCTTACCAACCAACAATAATTCAATTTTCTACAGTCACTATATCCCCAATGTACCATTCATATACACCAAATTATCATCCATACCCATCAAATTATCCTCCGTATCTACCACACGGTCATGCATTTCTTTTTGTAGGTATGCCGTCGAATTATCAGCAGTTCTTTTCACCACAACCACACTCTATGTTGGCATTCGACAAGGACACTCCAAATTTTACTCCAACCGATTTGGCAGCGTGAGTCGTCATCGACGATAACAACACCATTACTGTCACTGATACTGGATGAAAAATGAAGGGTTATCATGGTTGACAGACGACGACATAAAGGTGGTTAGCGCCTGATTTTATAATTCGCTCAATTCTATTGATGGAAACAATAAGAAGTGCAATATGTACTGGGCAAAAGTAGCAAATGAGTACAACAAGACATCCCGAGAAACAGGAAAAGGGAGACCAAATACTGTAAAGATCATTAGCAACAGAGCAACAAAAAACTAGTCCAATTCAATGGTGTTTGACTCTGATTTAAAGAAATATATGCTACCAGTTGTTACGAAGAACAACTTATGGCGTAGGCCCGCAAAATGTACAAGACAACGATGAGTCACTCTTCATCTTGAATCACTGGTGGACGACAGTTCGTGGTCAACATAAGTGATCCATAGTCTATATTGATGCTGCCAATAAAAGAAACAGATTGTCTCAGTCAGACACCTACACGTCATCATCCAATAACGATGATATGCCACCATTGGAGACACAGCCGAAAGGATGAGACATTGTTAAGGTAAAGCGCAAAGGTAAAAACAAAATTGATGGAGCGCAAGATACTACAACAACAATGAGAGCAGATCTTGATGTCTTCATCAACAGTCGATCTGACCTGGCCGAAAAGAATGACGCAATTCGTGTCTCAAACTCCTTGCACAACCTGGAGAAGTCGAACGAAAAAGCTGTCTTATACAAGGCGTACTAGAAAATGATAGTCTTCGACAAATCCACTTTCAATGATGCTCAGAAAGAAGAGATGCGACAGGCATGAAGATGATAAGAGAGAAATTTAATGTCATAGATGACAAAAATTAGTTATTTTGTATTCAATTTATTTTGGTTGCCAATCATGTATCTTTTTTTATTAATCTATTAATTTCATTATTTATTTTTTGTCAGAAATGTCGAATTTAATTTTTAATTAATATTAACATATTACTAATACTTAAATTAATAAATTAATACAAATTTATTAAATATATAATTATCAAATCACATAAAGCCAAACAAAACTCAAGTCATTAAAATATTAGATTCTTACTTGGTTTTAAAGAGTGTGGGATCTGAATTAAGAGCCCGAGAATCAACAGATTCTACCCCATATTTTTGGCAAAATCTTTCGTCTTCTTTTTTAAGTTGTTGGAATCTTAACTCTTGCAATAGCCTAAGTCTCTTGAAGATAGTTTAACACAACAACTAATTCGCACAAATTCTGAACAGTGAGAAGTGTCTTCTTGCACATTGTCATGGAGGAGCCGAACCCAGCACACAGAGGCCAACTGCGGTCCACACACACACAATTGCAGTATACTGCCATACTGGTAGTCCACACACGCACAACCCAAACTCGCTGGCCAGCGGCCACCGCGCGCGGAGCACGCAGGTCGGCACGGAGACCGCGGGGCAAGCGCGCCTCGTCCTAGAGCCTCGAGTGGTGCGCGTCGTCCTCGAGCCGCGCGCCTCGTACTCGGGCAGAACGCCACAGCGCCTCGGGCAAAGAGCCGCGAGGCCTCGACCCTCGCCGTCGCGCGTCGCTGCGCGTGTTCGCCGGCCGCCTGTCGCGGTGCACGTGCACGTGTCGCCGAGGTCGCCGTCCTATCGCCGTGCACGTGCTCGCTGGCCACCTCGGAGCACAGCACGTGGCCGAGCGCCACATCGCCGCGACCGCCGCAGCGTCTCGGTGCACAGCGCGCTGCTGCACCGTCGCGTGCCACGTCTCCTAGAGTCGCACCTCGCCGCGCACGCCTTCGGTCCGCGGACGACACGCGGCGCTCGCCGCTACTCCACCACGCACGATCGCAAGCGTACGACCGCAGCTGCGCTGCGTCGAGCCTTGCCGTCGCGTCTCCGCCAAGACTGGCATGGCGTCGCACCTCGCCACCGCTTTCTGTTGCGTGCCACGCCTCCTCGCCGTCGGGGCCGCGAGTGCCTCACTGTCGCCTTTCCGGCGCTAGCCATCACGGCAGCACCTCCGCAGTCGCGTGAGGCAGTACCTCTACACAAATTTCAGCCGCTCGCCGTCCTTCGCCACCGCTCTGCTTGGTGCGCCCTCTCCTCACCACTGTGTCTCGCTGCCTGGGGTGGGTAATGGGTGTGTGTGTGTGTTTGTGTGTGAGCGAGAGAGAGCGGGAGGGGAATTAGAAGAGGTGGAACCATTTCAAAAACTTTGAACTCTCGGTTTGTGAGCCGGACCCTCAAAAAAACCGTTTTTTATTTACATAGAAAGCACAGATCTCAAGGTGTTGGAATGGCTGTGATTTGTGCAGTGCTATTTATCCTAAATAAAATTTGAAAAGTGGATGGAAGGAGTATCGATGCAGAAGTAAAAAAGAATATTAATAATGGTGAAATTATAAAGATATACTATCTTTTTCTCAAATATGTGTTATTTTTTAAAAATCTTTTTCCACAAATATGCATCACTTTATTAATTTTAAGTAAATTTTTCAATACTACCAATACTGAATATGTGTGTCTTATATGTATGTGATTGAAATTAATTTTCATATATTATTAAAAATATGATTACCTTATTAACACAATTTGAAAAAAATAACACATATTTAAGAATGAAGATAATATTAAAAAATATATTAAGATTATGTGTAGACTTATACGGAAAATGTCTAAAAATAGAAAAAAGTCTTATATTATAAAATGGGGTGACTTCTTACTCCATTTTGAAAGGGTATGAAGTGGGATGGTTGGAGAGAAATAAAATAATTATTAATATAGGGCAAATTTAGAAAAGGCATGCTTATTTTGGCTTGAAAATCTAAAAATTTGTGCAAGACAAGATCATATAATCTTTTCTTCTTGTTTTACCATAGAAGGTTCCTACTGAAATTAAGAGCCTTGTTAATCAGGTTTTTCACCTCCATCCTTGGAAACTAAGTGACACTATTATCTCTCTAACAATCTTTTAGTGTAGTTAATAAGTAGTACAGTCTATATTTTTTTATCTTAATTTCTTTCTATTTAATATTTATGCGCAAAAATATTGAGATTTATATTGTAAAATGGAGAGACTATCTTATATCAGAGGAAGTAATATTTAAGAAAAAGATAGTGACAACTCCAATAGATATATATAAATCATTTAATATAAACTAAAACAAGATTCAACATAAAAGAATCTACTCACTTATTTTTTTTTTCTTTCACTATGATAAATTTGGGTGGTACCCATCACTTTTATTTTGACCTAGACTTGCATTGTGGCAGATCCGTTCCTAATACTGGGAGATCCGGACTATAGGATGACCTCATCAAGACACCAGAAACATAACAACGCCACGCGTACAAAAACTACTGGCCGGGCCCCCTCATCACACTCAATCCGAAGCAATCTAGGCAAGACACCCAAGAAAGAAACCTTCGGGACCAAGCAAGAAAGCGAGCAGTTTACCCCGGAACATTCCAGTAAACGCGGCGTCTTGCGCTAAACACCACACAAAATTACAACCCAACTCTTCCAAGCTTCGAAGTCCGCGCCGACCAACCCGACCGCTCCCCCGATAAAATCCCTCTCCAAACAGCGGTTCCATTTGCTTCAAATCTCCAAGCCGAAGACTCTCTCGTTGCTCCCTCGAATTCTTGGCAAATCTCAAGACCCTTGGTTCTTGGAAAGGTGCGTGCGTTCGGAATGGTAGAGTTGTGAACTGTTTCTTGGTTCTTGCTTCTCATGTTCTTGCGATTAAATGTTTTTCTGATTGATTAATTCTTTCATGATTTGGCACTACGGCTTGTTCTGACATGATGTTTCTTTTCTTTGCGCGTGCAGAGCGTGACTGCTGACTAACTTGTAGGTGCAATGGTTTTTTTCGAGATGAATGACCGCAAAAGTACGCAAGGCCGCAACTACCTTGCTCCGTTTCTCTTTTTGGCAATTTATGGTTTGGTCGAAGAATGAATTGTGTTTGCTTGTAGCGTGCTCTTGTGCTGTTGATAACAACCTTAGGAGAAGTGATAGTTTTACATGAAAGAGTTCTTGGCATCCTTGGTAGTAACTCTGCTCTGAGAGGCCAGTGCATTCCATTGAAGTATCAGTGAGCATTTCGGTGTCAAGAATCACCAACAAATTCACCATGATATTTTGCATGACACTTTGATTTAGTGCTCTTCATTAATTTGAATAATTTGTCATAAGTATGATGTGCTATGTTTTGCTTCTGTTAATCGACACGCTGTGCCCATAAAATTCTCTCTACATACTATTAGATGTCTAAAGCCTTTAAAATTGCCTAAAATTTGCCATCAGTTCAAAATTATATATGGCATGACAACTTTAACATATGTTCAGGCTTCAGAATTAGGATTTCAGTGGTACTCACCTATGTTTCATCGTCCATCGATAAGCAAATGTCAATCAGACACGTTCGTGCAGATGCAGCGTTATTTTATTCAGGACTATGTAGCACTAGACTGACTATTAACATACCCTGCTATGTTCCATAAGTTTGTTTTCCTTTATTAAACTTTGAGATGCTTTGGTTCCTTGTCTTGTACTCATTTTGAAATCTCATATGCCTTCCATTTTTTGGTTCTTTCAACTCTTGCTCAACCACGTCTCTCCTTTCGCAACAGAGATTGGGCTGGGCTTGACCGGATTTGGAGTTTTTTTCTCATTTCTTGGGATCATTCTTCTCTTTGACAAGGGATTCTTAGCAATGGGAAATGTAACACTCGCCCTCCTGACTCCTGAGTCCTGATTGATTCATGCTTCATTCTATTTCCCTCCTGATTAATAAGTACTATCTGTTATGTTGTCAGATCCTCTTTGTTTCCGGTGTCGCACTGACCATTGGGCTGCAGTCAACCGTGCAGTTCTTCACTAAACCGAAGAACCACAAGGTGCTCCACCAGTGCAAACTCTGTGTCACAAAACCCTACTGTTCTACTGTTCTTCTGTTCCATCTTAGCTAACAAGATTTACTTGATTGAGCAATGAGCAGGGATCGGTGTCTTTCGGGATCGGTTTCCTCATGGTCCTTATTGGATGGCCTGTCCTTGGGATGATCGCGGAGTCATACGGCTTCGTCGTGCTCTTCAGGTTTTTAAACTGTGTATTGTTCATCTCTTTATAAGATCACCAAACTGCATGTATTTGGCAATGTGTTAGATTTCTGCTAACTTTGGTCTGTTTGGCAGTGGTTTCTGGCCAACTGCTGCTGTCTTCCTGCAAAAGAGCCCCACCTTCGGTTGGATATTCCAACATCCTTCTGTAACCTCGGTATGGCTAGATATTTATCTCGTTTCATAAAATTCAGTAACTAACTTTCTATGGAGATGGCATGTAAGAAGCCTTCATGAACTATTTGGTTGGGACAATGGATGACTTTGATTAGTTTTGAGCATAATTTGACCTATTTGGTGTAGACTGAGGTTAGAATTCAGCTCAGACCTTCGTGCATGCACTTCTAGACCCCTAAAATAAATTTGACCTGAATCTAACTCGGCTCGATTTTTAAACATGACTCAATTAAACTCAATCTAAAAAACCCAATCTGCCCGAAATGCATATTGGGTTGGGCTGAGTTAACTCGAAAGCCCCGGACTTTTTGCGGTTCTAATCGAAGTCCAAAAAATGCTTAGGCCTAGGCCTAGATGAATCCATACACTCAAACAACTTACAAGAAAGATGCTAGGGTTCATCTAAGCCGACTCAGATGACTTCTAGAGTTTTCTATGAAACTTAGAAAGCTTTCTATTGAATTTTCGTTTCTTTGACATAACTCGTACACTGTTTTACCAAGATTTGTTCCTGTTTTCTATCTGCAGTTGCTCACTTGGTTTAGAGGCAGACGAGTCCCGGTGTAATTGCCTTGCTGCTGCGGGATCACCCCCAAAGTAATGCTAGGTCGCCTGTAAAAAGCAGATTTGATGAAATGTTATTTTCATTTTTTTTGGGGTTTCATTTGTAATTCGTTGATGCTGCGATGTGAAGCTTGATGCACTGCAGGCTGCAGTAAAATCTTTATTTTTGTATACCCTTTCTTGCGTATTTAGGAAGGGCCAATATAATAGTGATAGCTCATTGCTGAATGATGGTTCGTTGCGAATTGATGAATATGGCTTGTACATAAACCTCTTCTATGCGTGCGGCAGCGGGTATTCGGGTTTGATCTTTAGTTTATAGGTTGATAAATTAAAGTTGTGGTTGAACACATATTCTCTTTCAAAGTTTCTTCTGTAGTCTTTTGTTGCACTAAAAGTTTTTAAATGAACTGAGGTAGGTGGAAAGAATTTTCTTGGACTTAAAGGTGTTTTATTTGAAAATTTTAAATTCGGTCAAACATTATTTCTTCTGTGCACTGATGAGTAACATTAGTTTTAATATTTTGTCATGATAATTAGTTTGAGATTTTTTTGTTATTTGTTGAGTGATTTTTGTGTCTTCTTTTTTGTTTTTAATGTGTGGATCAAAATATTTGATACAAAACTAAACTAATATGTTATAGTTAAAATAATATAAAAAGATATATTGAAAGAGAATAGATAAGAATGGCAGTTGCATGAGTAGTCTTAACGTCTCTTTGCTCGTGCTCTATGTCGCTGTCGTCAGTCACCGGCCCCTTGCCGATTGCATCCATTAGCGGGGAGTTGAACGCCAGGGCGGCGGCGTCAGTTGCGTACATCCAAGATGTGCAGCAGACAGCTTCTGGTGGAAGAGGAGACGAGGATTTTGGACAGAACCGAACCATGGCGCTCGGTCATCGTACTGCAATTCCGAGTTCCCGACGAACAAGTACAACATCGACTGCGCGGGCGCTCCATGCCGTTGTCCGTCCCTGCCTGCCCACCCAAGACTGGTCTACTGCATCAGCCGTGACCAATGTAGGAACTTGAAACCTTTTTGTAGGAACAATTTGGGAATTCCTTACTGATGGAATTGGCAGCACAGACAATGGAGCCAGCGATGGACGAACCCACAGGCACACTCAACTAATTTTATCAAGTAAGCAGGTCATAAGCTTCGTAATTGAATTTTAACTTCATGACATATCAACATTCGGTTAGCTATAAGCCTATATCCGACAAAAGGACCAGGTTGACGATTTCCAAAAAAACAGAGACTAGGTTGAACAAATGCGTGCAAGGACAAGCTGAACAAATTCTTATAGGTAAAGAACTTTCAACCGAATACGTCAGACAGCTAGGAGATTCAAACATCGGAACATATTACTGATTGGCAATTATAATAGAGCTCATGAAAATCACAAAATGAATAACCAAATTCAAACACCAGCGGATCCATCACCATGACCATGGAATAGGTGATGCATTCAGAACTGAAACCAAATCGTCATTGTCAAAATTAATTTCCACATACTCATCATTGATTGTCCAACTTTTGTTTCGATCAAGGATTCCCAATTTCCATTAAGAAAACTGATAGCAGTCTTAGTTACAAAAAACTGCCCCACCGAAACAGGTTTATACCCACACAGGTTAAATTTAGCTATGACAGAGATCCAAACTAAGCTAAACAGTATTGTATATACACATTGGTGGAAGAAAAAGGGATATATGTTAATTCCATGAAGCCAGAATTTAGCTAAGAAATTTCGTGATTCTAATTGCTGATAATATAAGTATCAAATCTGTGCAAGAGCATGCAATTAATCTAGCATTGGGTTACACTATTGCCACTGGAGTATTTACGAGTGCAACATTATAATACTACTTGACCAATTTGCTGCAACCTTGCAACAGAACACCCTCCACAGTGAAACAACGATCAAGCCATCAAGGGTTGTTGATAGCTTTAAGTGCTTCACCACCGCTTCTCATGTCATTAATAAAAGCAATTTGATGCAGCAGTTGGGCTATCCTCTGCAAAAAGGCAAAACAATAATGTCATATAGCAAAAGTGAAACACTCAACAGTCCTTTAAATATTTATCAGCATCTCATGTGATAGGAATTTCCAAATAAAACATAAACAGTGACAAATAGTAGAGTACCAAGAGAAAAAACATAGCTTGATAACACAATTATCATAATAATGTTGTCGAGATCTGAGTTCTGTAGGAAAATGCAAAACAACAGCAAAAGAAAATAATTGGCAAGAATCACATACAATAGAAGATAATAGAAACTTTGTGCTTCTGTCATTGATTTAGAGCCTGAAAGAGATTAAAACAATCTGATTAAATTTTGATTGGATGCTACTAGACAACAGAACTCCCCCTATCGCGTAGAATCACCTAAAAGAGGGGGATAAAACATATTCTACAATTTCCCATTTCAATTTAGTTTCCGAAGAAGCTGTATTGGTATCAGTGTGGGCTTATTTCAAAAGTCCTATGGATCAGTGGCACCAAAATAGCTTTGTTCCTTTCAAGAATCGACAAAAACCAAACATACAAGTTTGCAAATATTTCAGCTGGATAACATGCAATCTAGAATGAAAGAACTGAGCTAATGACAACTGTGTGCTTAACTAAGGGCCTTTTTAATCCAAGAAAAACTAAGGACTATTTTGTTTTCCTCAATTTGCTTTTAGAATTCAAGATTACAGAAGACCTAGGGGGTGGGGCGAGTTAAACAAAGAACATTAAGATTTGAACAAAACCAGCAACTAGAAGTGATTGCACATGATTCTTAGATGGCCTATTGTGGACCAAGAACTCGTTGTGAACCTCTCATCAGATTTGCTAGTATTCTAATGTTCTCTATATAATTAAGAATATTCTTCCAAATTGATGCAAAGTGGCAAGGAGGTAAGGTACCTTGGCAGTCATGCTGTGATGGTCAAAAAATTAACATGGCCAATGTTTCTGGGTAAGTACATGCAAATACTACATGATGAGTACTTATGGTACATTCAAAACTAGCCAAAATCAACTAGGATTTAATTTCTGAGTGACTTGACAAAGTGACAAACTTCTTCTTGCTTAGTTTAAAAAGAAGCATCACGATCTTTTTATCCTTGGTTAATAGGTTTGGCAGTAGGATCAGCCTGCAGAAACAACCACCAATGCATCAGTGAGAACAAAGAGCAAGCTGGATTGACCGAGGAAATCTATTGAGCTCGGACATAATCCCTGTGAGTAACCACACTACCAGTGGTGCCAATTGCAACCAAGCAAATTGGACCTTTTCGCATCATTACTTCCTTCAAACCAAATATCTTGCGTGATCCCCATTAAAGTAATCACTAAAACACGTACGCACATAATTATCGAATATATCACAAAAATTTCTCAGGCGACACCAGTTACCAACGAAAGACCAATGCTACAGAGCTCAAACCTTATCCTTTTCCTGCGAGAGCAGGACGAGCAGGTCCCTCTCCTTCTTGTCTCGTCGCCGCGCGTACAGCAGTGCGCCAAACACAATGGCCGCGGCGGCGGCCGACCACAAGGCGGGCCTCACCGCGGCGCACCCGCACCCGCCGTGCACCATCACGCGCTCCTGCACGGCCCCGACCCCGGCCGCCCATGCGCTTCTCGTCGCCGCGCGCCAGCTCCCCCACCCCCATCCCCACCACTCTTTCTCCTCCTCTTCGGCATCCTCCTCCGCCTCCTTCCCGGCGTCATCCGCCTCGACGCGCAGGCCCTCGTGAAGGCGGGGCGGGAAGATGGCGCAGTCGTCGAGGCCGCCGTCGCCAGGGGCGGCGGCAGCGGGGACGAGCTCCCAGGCGTCGGAGGCAGGGGGGGGCGGAGGTGGAGGGGGAGGGGAGGACGCCATGGAGGCGAGAGAGGAGGAGGAGAGGGTGAGGGTTAGGATTTTGGGCTTGAGGAGAAGGTGGGGGTTGGGGGAGGGGAGGAGGAGCGGGTGGAGAGGGGAGTAAGGAGAGCTCGGCGTGGAGGCTGACGAGGCGGAGATGGGTGTGGGTGGTGGCCTCTCCTCCATGGCCGCCGCCGCCGCTGCTGCCGCCGCAACTTACTGGATTCAAATTTTTTAACCTTCAGTTTAGTTTCATTTGCTATTTCAATTTTCGAATTATCTTTCCTGTGGTTGCTGAGATTGATAGAGAATTTTTGGAGTCATGCAAGGATTATTTTGTGGGGTGGAAGCCTTGTGGAAACGTGAGATGATAAGTTTGAGTAGTTGTTGCTATTTCTTTATAGAAATTGTTCCAAGAATTTGTAGCTATTTATTACTTTTTTATCTATCTTCAATAGATTATTTCTTGTTAAAGGAGTTTGATTGAGATATAGGATAAATATCCAGTATATTTCATCTCTTCGATATTTTTATGTATTTTATTTCAAAAAAATCATATTATTAATCATGAAAAATTCTATAAAAAATTGAGAAGATGGATATTGAGTCGGCCAAGATATATATTAGAAAAAATAATAATAATAAATTTTAGTGAATAATGATTTTTCTTTTTTTTTATATTTATATTTATTTTTCAATTGAATTTGTCTTTTTTATTTCTTTTTGTGTAGATTGAATTTAGATTAGAAATATTGTGAGATAGTAGATTGATTTGATATCTACAAGTTTAAATTTTTTTAAATTTTTTATTATCATTTACATAAAATTTTAAATAAAGATATATAAGAGGAAAAAAAAGAGACACTCAACACAGATCATATTGCGTACTCTTGGTAAAATCTTGCAAGTAGTGGAAATTACAAGACAACAGTCCATGATCTTGCCAGGATCGAACACTTCTGTCCCTGTGCACCTCATGGCCCTCATGCTTGCTTTGGAGCAACATGCGGACTTGTGTTCCAGCCTACTACCACTGTGTTGGCCATAAAAACTGGTCTAAGTCAGATTTTCGGTGTCGCCAATTATGTGGCACAAATAAAAAAAATCTAGCTATCAATCAAATCAATTTCAATTACTCTTGTTTATGAAAAGAAAATAAAACCTACATGCTATAGAAAAAAAAAAGAAAATTGTGACTAATCAAATTTGTGTTAGCCAAATTATTCACCATACTTTTATTTCCAAAGTTTGTAAAAAAAAAAGATAAAAAAAAAGGAGAGGCAAACATTGCTAAATATGTCTGAATAGCCAAAGCTTAACTATAAATCAATCAATTACCAAATTATACTTTGCCCTGTCAACTCTAGGTTTGGCAAAACTTGACAATGGATCAGAACATGATCCATACATTTGATTCAATTGGACACTCGTGGACTACATACTATAGAACTCAGCACAACTATGGTACTCTTAGGCTATCTCCAACCCCGGCGCATGGATGCGCTGACAAACGGGGCCCACGGAAAAAAAATATTGAACAATTCATGCGAGGAAAGAGACAACACCACACGAGGCACCTGGGCGAAGCTCTTGTGGGGCCCACCGACACCTGATTGGTTCAAGCGGCAACGTTGGAGCGCACGAGGACGCCTCGTCACGCGTTTTGTGGGGCCCATGTCGCGACGAACAGTGCGCTCGTACCCACCCGTTAAAACAGCCTTACAGATGGGCTCAAAATCCACCGCGGGCCACTTGACACTGAGAGGGTAGCTGGTGTGGAGGTGCGGGAAGAGGTGCGTTGGGACCCACGAAATGCATGAAATGGTGTAAGTGTGTTTCGTACGCGTGCCGCGTGCACCCGAAGCGTGTGCTCTAGTGTCTGACAGGTGGCCCCGAGTGTGGAGAGGGCCCGCATGTAAGTGGCATATTCGAGTTGGATTAACAAAAAATAGTTGTTGGATTTTTTGTCTCCAGTCCCACCTGTCAGTGACTAAAAAAATAACCGTTTAAATCTAGTCTTCAAAATTAGCCGTTGGAGTTATTTTACTTATTTCTGAAGTTAAAAATTCGTAAAAAATCATAAAAATAAAAAAAAATAGAAAATTGCTGAAAATTGTGTGATCCCCAACCTATAAATATGACCATGTTTCAACTCATTTGCACTCAATCAAAAGCAAAAACCACACACTTTGCACTTTCCTGTTCATCAAGTATTTTCCGATGGCCAACAATCCCCCAGCGGTTATGTTAATTGGTTTGGCGAACCAAATTTAGATAAGGAGAACTCCCACGCGCCAAACAGTCAAAATTCACCCAGTTTTCAGCCTCCTCCCCCACCATACCCGATGTGCTATCCACCGTTCGCTCCACACCCTCCATACGACCAACCACATCCATATGCACATCCGTAGGTGCAACCCCCCTACGGCCCTTACGGTCAAAATCCTCATTTCGTCAGAGTTCCAACAAGGTCTGCAGAAATGTTGCCTCCCCAACCACTGAGCAAAAATTCCAGCTCCACATCCATATCGAATACCGGCAGTCCGCATAGCACGACCCCGGTCGTGATCGAGGATGATGACAACACTGGCAAAGGCAAAAGAACCGCTGGACCACGGCTTAAATGAATGCTCTGGTCCTAACAGGACGACATGCGACTTGTAAGTGTTCATCTAAATAGTAAATTCTATTATCGCAGACTTTGTTATTAAATTTGGATTTTTCATGCTCTAGATCAATGTATGGTTGAATAACTCCCTTGACCCGGTCGATGGGAACAATCAAAAATTCGACGAGTACTAGTCGAAGGTCGCTGCGTCGTACAACACGGGCAGTCTGCCCGATCATAAACGAGACCTCAGGCACTACAAAGACCATTGACAAAAGAGCAATAATAAAATTGTTCAGTTCAATGGTATCTACTGCAGGTTGCGCGATGCCTACGCCGGTGGTCATTCGGACGACCAGTTGATGTTGCAAGCACACGACATGTACAAGCAGGAGGTGGGTCAGGCCTTCATCCTGGAGCACTAGTGGAGTGCTGTACATGGTCAATCGAAGTGGTGCTGAAACTACTTGGATTCTTCCAAAAGAGCTCACATCAACGAAGAAGGTGCCCATACGTCGTCATCAAACAACGACGATGACCCCGTTGAGCTTTCACGACCAAAAGAGCAGGACGTGGCAAAGCAGAAGCGGAAGAGTAAGAGCAAACTGGGCGGAACATTATCGGCGTGCAAGGAGACCCTAGAGCGCATCGGCAAAGCCAATGGCGACCTCGATAGAGTGGCCAATAAAGCCATCGGTGCAGTCGAAAATTTGTAAGAGATGGCCAAAAGCAAAGAAAAGGCTACATTTGTAAAATCGTTGACAAAACTAATTATAGGGGACACATCACATTTCTCCGATGCTCGTAAGGCAGCGCATGCGGTCGTATTAGAGTACGTTAACAATATGATTAAGGACATGAAGAATAAATAGTAGCTCGCACGATGTACCTTTCATTTGTAAAATTGTACTTGTACTATTAATTTAATTTGTTTTGGATTTACCTGTTCGAATTGTGGCGTGTGATCGATACTTTTGGATTTTAGCCGTTGGAACTGAGACATCTGCGAGATGCTTTTGGATTTTAACTAGTTGGAATCGGTGCATGTGATCGATACTTTTGGATTTAGCCGTTGGAACTAAGACATTTGCGAGATGTTTTTGGATTTTAACCATTAGAACTGGCACATATGATGGATGCCTTTGCATTTAGCCGTTGGAAGTGGCGCATGTGATCGATGCACTTCTCTCTCTATATATTCGAAGCCCTTATACCCTCATCTTCACAACTCAGTAATCATCAAAACCTAGATCAATATTAATCATCATGAGAATCAAGTCATCTTCCAAAATATCAACTTATCTCAATTTTCTTTAACTCAATTATCTCTCCAAAATATCAATATCAATGATATCAAATAATATCTATTTCTCCCCCTTTGTCAACTAACTCAATTATCTTTCTCAGATTCTCCTAAACTCTCTCAAAATCTCTCCCTCTAAAGTTTATCTCTAAAACATTCTCCCCCTAAAGCTTTTCTCCTAAAGCTTTTCTCTAAAACACTATTTCTTTCCACCTTTGTCATCAAGCATAAAAAGGAAGATTTGAGAACTCAAATTTTGACACACAAAATTTTGGGGGGCATTGACTCATTTTCAAGTTTGCTAAGACAAGATGTAAGAGATTTCCAAGAAAAACTGATTTTTATTTGAAATGGTTTTCATTCAAAACAAGATCACAAAAAGATATGATGCAAGTGATTTTGAAAATACATTCAAGGAATATAGAAAGAATCAAGACAATCAACACACAATGAGTATATCGATGATATTTATATTGATGACATTTAATCCATTCTCAATCATCCAAAATCTTGATGCATTTAATAGTTTGATGTGAAAATATCCGCTAGATGCATGTTTGTCATGATTGATCTCAATATTCTCTTTATGCCACAAAGTCTCTTATATAATGATGTCATATATCAATATACTCTAACCGAGAGTTTTAAATCAAATTGTTCACCATCTTTACGACACTTTCAATATTTCATAAGTGGCATCAATTCAAAGGCAATTCTATAATCCAATATTTTGTTTCATCCATAAGAATTTAAGCATAACAACCACCGGATGTACTTTTGATTTGATCTTGCAATTCATAAGATCCGAATCCAAATAATCAAGTAATTCAAGATTTATACTTTTCGGATATCAAAGATCTATCTAAGATTGTATTTCAATTACCTAAGAATGCATTTAATGGCAATCATATGACATTCCTTAGGAAATAATCAAATTCTAGCATATTTGCAATCACTAAATATGATGACGAGTCTAAATGCGGTAAAAGAAAGCAAAACTATCAATCAAAGATCAACAGAGTTTAGAATTGAGCGCTTTTTCGTGTTCGTCCATGTCGAAATGTCCATATATAGCCTTGAGAGTTGTAATAAATTCATCATTATGCATCTCGAGGCTCTTGAGCGATTTCTTCACATGCTTGAATTCACTCTTGAACATTATGTTCTTAAGTTGCTTGTTTTATCGTGCACAGAAGTAAATTTGCTCTTGAATCATCTCGTTTTCCCTAAACATCATCTCACAAAAATTCTTGATAAAGGGATTCATTAGTATAATCAAAAGTCATGTCATCAATATGTATTTCACACACAAGAATATAATGTCTCGATTGAATGTTTGATGATGATTGTGTTAAACTTCTCATTTTGAAAATCATTTGATATAAGAAAGGATTTTGAGCTTTTAAACCAACTCCATTGGAAACAATAGATTCAATCCTCAAAAATTCACTTCTTTTGGCATTTAACACAAAAAGACATACAAATGAGGAATACGCCAAAAGGAGATTTGTCGAAAAATTTTTAGGTCACAAGGTTGAGATAAAAGCATATGACCTAGTGAGAAGTTCAAATTTTCAAAAAGAAACTCAAATCTCAAATTCATTTGAATATGCTCCAAAATCATGAAAATGATCCTTGTTTTGATATGCAAAACACAATCAAAAACATTTCAAACATTAGCAAATGAATCATGGGGAAATGCAAAATATTGAGAGAAATGGAAGCAAAAATCTGATCAAAATAGGGAAAGAGAAGAACAGTAGCAAAAAGATTCAGAAACTATCCAGTTTCACACAGGCCGGACAATGTCTGTCAGGGCCGGACAATGTCTGATTTGCACGGACAGAGTCAGGACGGTTCAGAAATGCGCCTGAAACTTATGAAATTTTGTGATTTTTGCAATTTTGCTTCAAAAATTGATCCAAGTTCCATAATAGATTTGAATATCAAGACAGGAACTTAGATGGATACCTATTGAATGAATTTGATTTGAATAAGGATCTTGAATTTTATACTCAAAAGGGATTTTGGGGTAAAACGGGTAAAACAAAAGTGATTTTCCTGAAAACTTCAATTTTCGATGAAACTTGGATTTTTATGAAATGTTTGGACATGGATGAGTTTGAAATACTATTCCAAACCAAGACATGGGAGAAGATTCGGTCCAAATAGCAAAATTCTCAAAAATACACTTTTGGGTATTTTCGGGTCGATAGCCGTTTTCGAGCGACCTAGGATATGTGCTAATTTGAAAACCATAGGCCTTTTGAGAATAACTTCAATATGAACTATCTTCGGGTGAGTGAGTTCTAAATGTTTCATGTAGAAAGTTTTGATCAAATCTCAACCCATCTTGTTTTATGGAAATAAATCGTTTTGGGCCAAAACAAGATCTTGAAGACTTCAATTTTGTCGAAATTTTGCATTTTAACTCGAAACTCTTTTGTTTCACTTTCAAAACCTTTGAAACCATATTTGAAATGTATTTATGAAGATTTTGTGGTAATTTTGAACATTTTGAAAGTTTTGGGCTCTTTTTACCTTTTTGCTCGAAAATGACTCATTTTACCAAAACACTTGAAAAATGTGATACATGTGCACAATTAGGGTATACAAAGATTCAATGACTTTGATGTTGCTCCCCCTAAATGTGTCATCCAAGTTTAATCATGAATTTTGTGCAAGAGATGGAAATGATTTATTTGTGAAAAGCAAGAGAGTTCAACAAAAAGCAATACAAAGAGCGAAGATTATGAAATCACTTCTTTATGGCCTAACCAAAGAATGTTTGAAATGAAATCAATTTTAGGCCATGTCATGAAAGAGAATAGACTATTTGGCATAAATTTCATTTACTTTCATTTTTGAAGCTTTTACCAAATAGTATATGGATTAAACGAATGAGTTCTAAAGATACAAAAATGATCCAAATGAACTCAAATCGAGAACCCATCCAAATGATCATCAAAGCCCATGAAAAGTTTCATAGAGATAAAACACATCAACGCAAACACTTTCCATGAAGATCCAAGAATCAAATATTTTGGTCAAATGGAAGAATTGAAGAAATGACATCCAATTTGACTAAAAATTTCTTAAACATGTTAGCTCCATTATAATCATCGAAACATATGCAAACAAGTTCCAAAATTTCTAAAATAAGTTTTTTGAGATAGATAATGCAATGACGAACAAGATTGCCTTTTATAGTGAAGCCAAAATATGATCCAACAATAAGAAATGAAAAAGACAAATGTTGGTCAGATTTAAAGTTTCAGATTTCAGGTTTGAGAAAATCATTTTACGCTTTTAAAAGCACCTGAAAATCTATGCAAATGACTACCAATAATTTTGAAATAAATTATCAAGAAAGACCAATTATAGAGAATAAAATGTCATATAGACACTTTCTTCAAATAGCTAACCAATATAGAGATATGAAAATGACAAATCAGCCCAAAACCATGAGAAAACTGAATTTTGCAAGTTACATATTTGATTTGTGAAAAGAGTCAATTTTGCTCAAATCAAATCCAATTAAAATGAAAATTTTCAGAAATTATTCTCAATGTATCAAATTCATTTTTCAAAAGAATTTTCCAAAAAGGATTTTTCAATTAAAAGTTATGGTCAAATGAACTTTGTGTCAAGCAAGAAAGTTGAAAATTGACAAATTTTTGTAAATTGAGTTCAAATTTGATTTTCATGAGATTTTTGACATGAAAGGGTTTACATGAGTTATTCAAAACATTTTGAGCTGAGGCTCACAAATAAAGACCATAAAAATAGCCAAACTCATGTTTTGCATATTTAGGGTATTTCGGGTCAAAGCAAATTTTTCTATGAGATTCAAATACCCTTAACTTTCAAACGAGAACTCTTTTAAGAAAGTTTTCAATTTCAAACTTCTTCGGGATAACAATATCTAAGTGTTTTGTAAAGCAAATTTTTGCAAATTCCAAATAGATTTTGATTTACGTTTGAAAACGAGTTGGTTGGAAAAGAAGATACCCGAAGATCATTTTGAGGCTAGTTTTTCATAAGAACTTTTTGACATTGTTTTTCATTTAAAGCCTCTAAAAACCTTTAAAATACATTTTGATAGGAATTGATGATTTTTGGCCTTTTGAATGAAAATTTGACATTTTAACCAAATGAACTCATTTTAAAATTTATAATTGTAATTTTGAAATATTTCACATAAAGAGTTGTGATGAGTAACGAAAGCATTTTAAATTACAACCCATAGAGATGCAACAACATTAGATTTAAATTTTCACTCTTTTGCAAAATTTGCCATATAGATTTAAAACAACAAAGAATAAAGGAAGAAGATAAAGCAATTTTCATTCTTTTGCAAAATTTGCCATATGGATTTAAACACATCAAAAAAATTTAAGCTCTTTTTGGTACCCAAACCATATGAGGCCCTCTAGCCTTGTCGCATAAGTCTTTTGGTAACCAAAAGTGCTTTATCTTTAGGTTTTTAAAAATGGCAATTAATTGGTTTTGCAATTAAACCCTTTCTAAAGCAAAAAAATCAAATAAGAGTCAAAAGAGACATTTCTAAAAGAGTTAGATGCATACTCATACAAATGTTTCCCTTTTAAGTGATTTGATAAACATGAAGTACGAGAGGGCTTTCTGAATAAATTTGTATGAGTGTGATGAATTATATGATGTCTCCTACTAGATGGGTGAGTGTGATTTAATTTTTTCTTTTTAAATGAATATTTATGTTCTAAAGGGGGTTTAACAAGCATAGCACTACCCACATTATATCTAGTAAGATTTTTGCTCAATCCATTTACTTTAGTCTTTAGTTCATCATTTTCAATTTTACGTTCTTGAGATGATTCCGTGTTAATACATGACTTATGATAAGAACATGATGGCATCTCATCACTAGTAGATAAACTAGAAGGCATACACCAAAATCGCTAGATGAATTAGGCATATCAAATGAGGAACTCCTAGTACTAATACCATGGCATAACGATGAGTCACTAGAAGAATCATGGTATGAGATACTCGTATCATCCGTACAAGCATGTGAATCAATAATTAAATCATTAGATAAGTTTTCACATGAAGTACTAGTGTCCACAAGACTAGCATTTGAATCTAACCATGAATCAACAATTGAATTATTGCTAGCATGTGGAGTAGAAGTGTGTGACTCTAAAAATGGATCAATAGAGGAGTCACAAGCAACTCTAACATCTAATAAACATGTTGAGCTAATAGTATTCTTGGCAAGTAAAGAATCATGAGAATTTTTTAATTCTTGATATTGCACTTTTAAGGATGAATAGTTATTATTTAAAGTGTTAAATTTTTTAGTCATATTTCCAAGCAAATATTTTAGCTCTACAATTATATCGATAAGCTCATTGTTAAAGAGGTTAGAGTTTGATACCGTCGAGTCGCATGCCGTAGGGCATAGAGAATTGTCTTGAGATGAAGATTTTGATTTCGACACTTTCTTTTTAGCTTTTCTTGAGCTCTTCTTGCAAGGTTTAGCCTTGGTCTTGCTTGGGCAAACCTCATCGTTTACATCCTTGAGCTCGCTCGAAAGCTCCCAATCCTCCGCATTGAAATCATCGTCCTCGATATGCTCAGAGGTGGAACACATGTCCTTTTCTTTGGACATTCCCTCATTTGACATAAGCATGTCAATGAGCTCACTCAGTGAAGTGTCGGAAAGGTCACCGTTCGCAAGAGTAGATATGAAGTCTCCGTAGAGACCTTCTGGCAATACCTGAAGTAATTTTCTGCAAATGTCTAGATCAGAAATATTTGCACCAAGGACTTTGAGCTCATTTGTGATGTTGATCAAGTGATCATATATGGTGGAGAGTGTGTCATGCTCCAACATCACAACTGCCTCATAGTCCCATAGTAATATACGCATCTTAGCATGCTCATAGCTAGATGTGCCCACAAATAAACACTTAAGAGTGGTCCAAACATCATAAGCGATCGAACACTCACTCACTAGTTTGCGCACATCATGACTAAGTGATTCAATAAGCACATCTTTAGCTTTTGTGTTTAAGAGATGAATTTTCTTATCCGAAGATGACGAATTAGTTATACCCTTTTGCACTAACCACCACAATTTTAAGTTTAACGCCTCAAGATGAGTACTCATCATAATTTTCCAACGTGAATAATTTGAGCCATCAAAGTGAGGAGCTAACAACTCAAAATTCTCTATCGAATTTATCCTTTCTCTCTAGGTGGTAAAGTCGATAAAAGAGAGACCTTGCTTTGATACCAATTGAAGGATCAAGGATGCCGACTAGAGGGGGTGAATAGGAGGCTTTTAACATTTCTTTCTCAACTAAGTAACTTTAAAAGATGTTTAGGATAACCTAGAGTTGCAAAGGGTTTAACAACAATCTAATCAACTAGTTACATTCAACCATATGGAATAAGCAATTCAACATGCAACAACAATTTAACACTAGTTGCAAAAACTCAATATGAATTATACAAGACACCAAGCAACTAATAAGTTAAACAATTGTGTCAAGGTAAATATGAAATGAATAAGAGATATGCAATTGACACACTATTTTTACCGAGGTCTCGGAGACTCGTCGATCTCCCTTACTCCTCGTTGAAGAGCTCACTCATGAGCCTCGCTTCTATATTCACGAAGGATATCTCACTAGGGTTGCTCCTTCTCCACACTGGGTAGGCGAGCACCACACCTTTTACAAGTTCTTGCTGGCCTCTCCGACAAACTTCAATGGAGAGATCGCGACTCTCCTCAGACACCGTCTAGGCAAAAGCGATCACCAAGAGTAGCAAGTCGAATGCGCTTTCGCTTGAACGAATCTCGTGCTAGAAGCTCAAAGATGCAAATGAATGCTCAACACTCTAGCACTAGCATGCAAATGGAGATGAAGTGCACAAAACACTCACAACCTCTCCCAAATGCTCTCTTTCTCTCAAATCCACTAAGGATTTTGGCTCAAATTCTAGCCTCTAGATGCAATAACTCATATGCAATGTGTTGGCTAACTTATCAACTGAAATATCAACACTTTGAGTAGCCACATATGAAGCCAAACACAAGATATATATAGCCCTCAAAGAAAACTAGCCGTTTGCCACGAACAGGAGAAATTTTGTACAGGTCGAACATTATTCGGCCATGCCGGACACTGTCCGGCCAGTACAACAAATTTCGACCATTGCAAAACATCAGTTACCGTTGGGGATTTTTTTTTGTAAAGCCCGGACATTGTCCGGCCATGTCAGACAAAAACGCCGGACATATATATTTGTCTCTGTTTCACTGGGCTCAAACAAATCGTACAAGCCGGACAATGTCCGGTCATATCGGACTAAATCTGGGCTTCCCAGACAAAAAGCCCCAGATGGATGCAAACGTCTCTGGTTTCATTTTGCAAAAGACTAAAAAAATTTGTACAGGTCGGACAAAGTCCGGCCACTGCACATTGACAGTAAAACAAGCATAACTTTTGATCTAGAGATCTGATTAAGATGATTTTTGGCTTGTTGGAAAAATAACTCAAAGATTTACAATTTTGTCAACAGAAGCAAAACATAGAAAGGTCTAGAAACTTCTAGAAAACTCAAAAACATTCCTACTACCAAAATGTTCAACCCAAAAATCATCTCTAATGCAATTTAGGGTATTTGCACATATGGATTTGTTGTTTTCTCGCGGATATCTCAGCTGACACTCAGCGACGACCACGACCAATATGATTTATGAACTAAAACCACAGGTCGAATATCCGATAAAAACAGGTGGTCGAGTGGGTTTGGTCGAGCGTAAGCAAGCGAGCCAAAGACTACCAGCTCGAACTCCTACGACCACGACCAAACCCTAAACAGAAAACTGCCAAATCGGCTATACGACCACGACCACGTATCAAACAAGGATACGATTAGAATGTGCAAATACAACCACGACTAGCTCTAGAAAATAAACCAATTTAAATAGCTGGCGATCAAGACTAAGTGCAGTTTTCAAAATATTTTCTCTAATGCACCACAAACTACACTTAGACTCTCTAGCAATGCAAGAGGCGATAAAACACTAGTGGAAGAAGATATGAATGCTTTGAGCTTCCGCACTAGATAGATTCAAGTTTACTAGTTTCCGACCCCTCTTAATAGTATGGTCAAACTAGCAAAACGAATCCTATCAACCCGGTTTGTCTCCAAACACCATGACCGGTAAAATCCTAAGAAAACAATCCTTATTCGTGGATTTTACCTTTGGTGAAGTTCGACCTCGTGAAGCTCAACCGCTCGACACTTGTCCTCGCTAAGCTTGACCTCGCTCGAGATATCTCATATCGGCATCATCCTCTTCATGCCCTTGTGTGCTTTCATCCTACAACCATTCTGAGACTAGAACACATACACTCAATGCACAAACGTTAGTATCATATACAGTTTGTCATTAATTACCACCAGAGAAATCACTCCACTCAGGAGTTAACTCAATGATTTCTCTCTTCGGTGAAATGACAAAACCAATTTTGATAAGCAACAAATGAGTAAGAGATGAATTACACAATCATATAGATCTATGTATGATAAGACATACGCACACGATCCATACTACTTATGTTATGATAAAGATAAGCATGATGCAACCACCGAGCTCCCTCTCAACACATGCATCGATCTCGATACCACAAATGAAGGAGTTATCAAACTTCCGGATTTATCACATGACATTCCAATTTACACTTAGCACAAAATTGATGCAACCACAGAGCTCCCCCTCAACACATGCATCAATTGTTAAATCATAACCGAGAGTCATCGATTTCTAGGGTTTAACATTAACAATTCAATGTACTTGTGCTAAACTAGAATTTATACAAGTTGTCATTTAATCCTCAAAACTGTCATTATCTAGATCAATATTAATCATCATGGATTTATCCAAATCGTCATTAATCATCAAAACCTAGATATTTTAGATCGACCTAAATCCAACAGACGATACTGAGTAGTTGTTTGTGAGGTCGTTAACGGCCGAATGTATTCGAATTTTAATTAATACTTGTCATGTTTTTTCCATGTCCCATTTATTATTCAAGGACAATTTTAAAAAAAATTAATTCTTTTCGATATTATTTAGATTTATTATCATTTAATTTGTTGTGTTCGAATTATCCGAATTTTATTTTAGTAATTTGTTAATCTTTAATAGATATTATATACACGGGGCCCACACGAAGCGCCTCGCAAAACCCCGATGCATTGGAGTAGAGGGGTGTTTCGGTGGTACTTTGCACACGTGGAACAAAATATACTGGAGAATATTCGTTGAAGCGCGTCGCGAAGTGCCGATGCACTGGAGATAGCCTTAGACAGATTGGGATCCTTGTCTTAATTAAGGAAAAGCATAGGGTATCTTTCGTGTAGTCTTATCTAGTTAATTAGAATTTAAATGATATGAATTGATATAGAAGATAGATAAGGTGATTAATCAAGAAATTTTTAACTTATTTATTCATCTTAATCTGAATTATTAATCTTTGAAAGGTCAAAATAAAGAGAGAGACGTATAATTTTTTTAAGGCAGTGGATACTTGACTGGAGACAAGGAGTTGTGGTGCCCATGCGGGCCAATTCACCCACCACTTTTGGGCCCATTTTATGCCCAACCCCCACGGCCCATCTCCCCCTGCGCGCGGCCTATCTCCTTTCGGTGGTTCAGGCACTCTGGACGAAACACAAGCCCAACCACACGACTCATCTCCTCCCTCTCGAACTCCTTGAGCCCACCCTCCGCCGCACGCACGCACGCACACCGTCCGGCACCATAGGCGGAGCCTCCGCTCTTCGTCGAGGCGTAGGCCGCAGTCGCAATCCAGACCCAGGCCGATCAGAACCAGAGGTTTGATGCAGTACAGTTTCTTACGTTTTAACCGAACACATGGCTGGGGAAGGGGCTTAACTGTGGCAAGAGAAGGTGAAGAAATTTGAAGATTTCGTCGACCTATGACTGAAGTCTGATCTTGTGAAGGCTATCGCTCAGCGTGATAAGGTCTTCCAGCAGCAGAAGATCTTGTAATATAATTCCTTTTTTTGCTTATTCCTTTTCCCTCGCATTACAGCTATGCTGAGCTTTTTGTTTCCTGCTTCCAATTCTTGTTTTATTGGCGAAAATCATTCTAGTTTAATTGTCAAATGTGTTGTCTTTTCTTTTCCCCCAATTTTGACATTTTTATCTCATTGATATTTGTGACCACTCAATAGACCTCTTGTTCTAATTGTTGAATTTTTTTGGAATGGGGCAGTTTGGATGTGAAGAGGAACATTGAAAATTTGGAGAAGAATGGCATCACCAACCTACGATCCATGGTCAATCTAGGCTCCGAAGTGTATATGCAGGCAGAAGTGCAATTCCCTATTTTTCAGTCACTCTAAGACCTTCTCCAACAATAATATCTAAAAATGAATCTCTATACCCTCATATACATATCTACCTTAAAAGATTCCATTCCTATATTTTATTTCACTCCAACAGTAAATCCCTAAATTTCAATCCCAATTCTTAAAAATCAAGAATTCTCGTTTCTCTTTCACGCTGGGGAGCGGCGGCGCCTCCGAGCAGTCAACCGGCGGCGCGGGGAGCGGCGGCGCGGGAGGAGCGGCGGCGGCGCGGCAGGAGCGGCGGCGCGGCAGCAGCAGCGGGGCGGGAGCGGCGGCGCCGAGGGAGGAGCGGCGGCAGCAGCGGCGGCGCGGGAGGAGCGGCGGCACGGGAGCGGAGGCGCGGGAGCGGCGGCGTCGAGGGAGGAGCGGCGGCAGCAGCGGCGCCGCGGGAGGAGCAGCGGCAGCGGCGGCGGCGCGGGAGCAGCGGCGGCGCGGGAGCGGCGGCACGGGAGCGGGAGCAGCGGCGCCGGCGCGGGGGAGAGGATACCAACCGGAGAGAGAATGCCGATATTTGGGGAGTCGCTGTAGCATCTGTATCGACCGGCCCCGGGATGCGTCCGCTGTTGGAGCCGCCGCGGAAACCTAAACGGGATGTGTATATGCATTCTCACGGGTGAACAGTAGTTTAGGTTACCTCTTGGAGAAGGTCTAATGTCAAAAGTTGCCATCTTCACATTTACCTTCTCAGTTCAGGATAGACATTGTACTTATATGTGAGATTATTATCATGGGGTTGGTGTTGTTTAGGCACCACACAAAATTAGATTACTCCGTTTAATTGTGTGAGCTTTTCATGCAAAGTACCTTTGCTCTTTATGAAGCCTTGTAGTAGGATTAGTTTGATATCTATTCCGCCATTCCAACAGTTGTGAAGATGGTGTTTGCTTGTTGGAGACACCAAGACGGTATGACATGCAAGCTTGCAACCTGCTCCTCTTGAAGCATCAAATATTCTTACCATTAGGATTACGTATTGAACAGTTACTTAATGGATATTATGAGGTCATGTGTTTCGGAACTTTGCGTTGGTTTGCAATTCTAACAGCTTGTCAATGATGAGCTTTTATCAGATGTCATATGGGCTTAATCAATGATGAACGTGTTCTGAAATAAAGTAGGATAGATCTTCCTTAAGAAATTGGAAGTCAAAATAACTGATAAAATTAGACACCTCCACCGCATTTGGGTTTGAAGAGATGCCTTTTATGAGGAACATGGAGCAATCACACCACCTTTGTTTATTCCTTCTTCTCTTAAGACTCCTTTATCTTGGGTTGTGAGATGCAATAACTACAAGTAGCAATAGCTGCGGTCAAGAGCTTGCCATAGAACTGCATTGCTCCACTATTTCTTGTGATCGCTGCATTGACTGATATAGAACTGCATTGTCCTCATGCAGCTTCTTTATTTCCATAGAAAGTTGTAACTTGAGCTGTTAGCCTGTTAAATTACTGTCAGCTTCTTGGCATAGTTGATTAGTTCATAACATGATTGTAACGCATCGACAAATACTTGTTTCACACATCGGTGTTACATTATGTTTCTTTTAGTTTGATTTCATGAGCTATTCAGATCTAATTATGTTGGAATATTGTGTTGTTATATGCTGCAGGCCTGATACACGGCACATATTTGTAGATATTGGTCTAGTGTTTTCATGTGGAATTTACTTGGTCAGAAGCTTTGGAGTTCATATCAGTAAGAGAAGCAAGGTTGGGGCAGCTAATTCAATTCTCATGTTTGAGTATGTGACAGTGACAGAGATAGACCTGAAATTAAGGAGGGGCAAATGCTAGGAATCAACAACGAGATGCTAATTTTGTTAGAACAGGAGGGGGCATGTTAATAGTTATTCTGTTAGGCTTGAATGTTTTCCTGTTGTTCTTTATTTGGGTCTCCCTGTAAGTACATATGTTCACATGTTGATGTTGTAAGTTTGCATGTTTGCAGACAAATAGATGAGTACACGCATCTCACTGCAAGCATAAAAGCACAGATCAAGTTGGTTTGTATAGTCTGACGTAATATATTCTGTTTTATCTTCTGATTTTCCCCTAATACTCTCCAACAAAGTTTATTATTTCAAGTTCTAGTGCTCTATTCTGTATTTATGGATGACAAGAGTATGTTCACATACTATAGTAGTACGCTTCAGCACCTGCTTCCCCTTTTAGGGTGGGGACCTTGATATGTATTTCCTCTGTTTCCTTATTAATTACTATTTGGAAGCATCATAAGGAGTAATTGCGAACTTAACAGATGAGTTCTGCTGTGGATTTCTAAGCAGTAAGCACCTGCTCCTTACGCTCTGTCCACTCCAGACACCCCAAACGACACATGAATGACACATAGGACCCATGCGTAGCATTCACTCGTACGGTGACGCATGAGTAAGTAGTTGCTGCCTGGAGCTCTGACAGGTAAATCCTATCAGCACCCGAGTGCGCGTAATGTTTGCGTTGGAGGAAATAATGACGCTTGAGAACGCAATTTATGGGCCCTATGCTTTGTTCACTGTGCATCTCGAATCTGCCTCAGGAAACTGACAGGTGGGACCAGATAATGTGCAGGCTCGCAAGTCAATCAATGGGTGAGGTGTAAAATAGTACAGCGCGTGAAGCAACACGTCAGAGACGAGCCCACTTATCAGTGATATTGGGCAGTTTATTGTACGATGCGCGCGGCACGCGAGGCGAACGCACACACACGCGTTAAAGATTTTGGGTCCACCTATCAGTCTGCAAGTTGTGTGTTTTTTTGTTGCTGTTAAATTTCAATTGGAATTATTTATTATCATCTCAATTTTGATGGATAGGGTGGCTAACAATGAACTCAAATTTGAATTAGACCCACATATCAGTGTACGTTATTGTGTAGTGTAAATATAATCGTTGGAGCTATTTATTCCACATGACCCACATGTTAGTGACTAAAAAAATTAACGTTGGGTCTAAGAAAAAATTATTGTTTAAATAAAAAATTACTGTTACTGTAAAAATAAAAAAATATTGTTTCTTGTGGCAAAAAAATTGTAAAAAATTGCAAAAAAATTAGAATTTAATTTTTTACTTTGTTTTTGTTGCATTTGAATTATCCGAATTTAATATTTATAATTTTTTAATCATTAAAAATCATATAATACAATATATTACCATACAAATATTTTATACACGGATCCCAAACAAAACGACACATAAACACCAATGCATTGGACTGTTTGGTACGTGAGAAGACGCTTTGCGCGTAAGCCGTGTCAAGAGTCTCTTCCAGTTGTATTGGAGTGATGAGTGTTTCATGTGACACTTCACACTATAACGCAGAATATGCACAAAAAGAGAAACCTGCACAGGAGTCTCTCCATTAAAATAAGCCTTATATGAGGTTAGGTCCTGCTGGTGGCACCTTAGGGTGACCTGGCACTCAACAGTTGTCTACACTGCTGAAACCTATCAATCATTATACCACTTCCGCAGAATCATTTGTTTTGCTGATCCCACCGACCAATTAGTCCAGAAGATACATGGTTATGCTACTATTCATATTTTAATGAATTAGTTGAATGAAGTTGAGATTGGCATACCTAAGAACAAACACCAATAAACTTAAGCTCCTCCACACTTCATCCATTATGAATTAGGTGTTTTCTTTATGTGTAGATGACAGGTGATACATATGAATTATGATCTTGTTTGCTTAAGTCTGACACAAAACCAGGTAGACAAGAAAAGAATCAACCCCTTTTATCATATCTCCTGACTAAGAGTGCATTGCAAATGAAGTTTGAACCCTACAAATGTTTTTGGAAGCTTTTTTAGTTACAGATATTTGACTAAATGCCATGTTATAACATCTAAGCAAGTTATTTTGGTAGGTGGGAAAATAGCTTATTTCTCATGAAAACTTCAAGTAATCTTATGTCATAGCTTGCATTGAGGTCATGCACTCACACAATGTATGCAAATCACTAACTTTAACATGAAAAGTGTGAAAATAAGTCACAATATGCATTCAGATTGTAAGTCATTTCAACAAAATAGATGGCATAGTTCGCTGATCTCTCACCCAATCTGTGAAAAGTTCAGCAACATATCAAAGACCGTCAGGAGTATATATCATGAATTCATGATAGCCAATATAAATATTATAAACATTGCTTTTCCCAGTTTCACTTCAAATTAGTTTGTCCGAAATTATAAGCCAAAATATCATAGTTTTTGTTATTTTTAATTAGCACACAATTGGGAACTTTGAGGTGAGAATCACATAATGACTTTGCTGGATGTACATTTCTGCTTCATGAACACAGTCAAGTAGGTCTACCATAGTTATTGCTTTCATATAAATCTTCTTCCTTGTATCAATTGGAAGCTTAAAGGTTGAAACAACTGTACCTAGCTGACTGTAGTTTTCATCTAGTGACAGAGGACCAACCAGAATTGACTTTTCCAATTTGGTAACCTTCACTCAAACACCAGCTACTAATTACATGTAATTGTGTTAGATCCTGCGAGACACTATGTTTTGGTCATCCATTAGTTGATTTCTACCTTACAAGCACCTAAGTGCAACTCACGACAAACCTACAACTCATTTACACGATCACTTCAAAAGTCAATAGAAATGTAGCTCTGATTTTTACTGAAGATAGAGATTTACTTTACTTAAACAGACCTGCATGGTGTTATCACTAAAGAAATGATCTTGTTCAGCGTCCTAATAAACAACAAAGTACAAGCATTGCATTCTTATGTTCAAGTGGGCAAAAGCACACACCGGCGAAATCAGAACCATGAAAATTCATATGAAAGGAAACAAATCGCCTCATGCAATCACGCATGCATATATCATATATATGCAATGGCAAAAGATGCACCCTTAACATTATCATCTAACAGGACATAACAACATACCAGGTTCATGCAAGAAACGTCAGGTCATCAACTCCTCATCTCCTGCACATCTCCAGCAGTTATAGATACTACTAATCAACAGCAGAAATCATAAATAACTTGCAGCGAAATGCCAACATGACCGGAATTGTTGGTGGATCTAAGAGCGGGCGTAGCATTTTACTCCTCGTCAGCCTCTGTGGCCGCCTGAGGAGTCGCCGACGAGGCTTCCGATTCCGCCACCTTCGCCTCCGCGGACGCGGTGGGGGCGGCAGCGCGGGACTTGGCGAGGTCGAGGAGGCGGCGGCTGACCTCCTTGGAATAAGCCTGGAGGACCTCTATGCCGTCCTCGACGGAGGACGGGGCGGCGGCGCCGGCGGAGGCGGAGGCGGCCGTGAAGGCCTCGGCCTCGACGGCGGCGGCGGCGCGCTCGGCGTCGGCCCCCGGGAGCGCGCCGTAGCGCTGGGACAGAACGCTTGGCGAGGCCAGCGTCTGCACGAGGCGGCGAATCACGGCGTCGCGCGTGCGCTGCGACGGCGGCCAGATGCTCAACGACGGGAGGAGCGCCTCCGGGGCCTTGGTGGCCGGCGTCGGCACGGCGGCGTCGGCGGCGCCCTCGGGAGGAGTGGGCTGGTGCTCCTCGGTGGTGGGGTTGGAGGCGTCCTCCGCCATGGTGTGGAGGGGAGATCTGTGGTGTGGAGTAGGAGAAAGAGAGAGATGGTAGTGGGCTGTGTGCTTGTGTGGCCTCGGGGTTAGGATTTGGTTTGGTTCGTTCGGTTTTAAATATTTTTTACTGAACCTGCTTATTTTTAGGGTGGTTCGGCCCGTTTCAGCACGGCGAGCCTGGCCCGATATCTTGGGCTCAGATGGACCGTTCTCCGTACGTCGACTTATCCTGCGTTTGATCTTTCGAGCCCGTTAAAGTTAAGGAAAGTCTTTAGGCATTCTTTGGTTTATAACCTGGACCTGCATTTTTTTAGCTCAAACTTGCATTTTTTTTAATACAACCTGTACGTGAATGGAAAAATAGAGTTTTTTTATTAATAATCCACATAAAATAATCATTTATAAAACTAACCCGTAATTCAAAAATTTTACATAAATAATCTGCCACGTCAGTCTGTCGAGTTCTAGGTACTCGACAAACTACTTCTCGTGTGGAACAAACTTATCGAGTATTCAGAACTCGACAAATCTCTTGTCGAGTGCTAACGACACGACCAATCGACCAGCCGTCCTACTTTTTAGATGATTCAAAAACATATGCAGTAGTCATAGACTAGCAAATGGCTTTTAACTCAGTTGGTTAAATCAACACTCTCTCACCTCCTTAGCCTAGGTTCGAATCTTGTTAGCAGTAATTTAAACTTTTTTCAATCAGGCGCCACGAGCTCTCAAAAAAATATTTTAATTATAATCAATACAGGATTCAAACTCAAGGTAGGAAAGTGTGAAAGTGATGTATTAACCAGCTAAACTATGAGCCATTTACTAGCCATATATATCGAGAAGGAGACTTGTCAAGTGTTGAGCACTCGATAAGAGTTTTGTCGAACTTTAGGCACTCGACAAACTCTTTCCACAAGACAAGTAACTTATCGAGTGTCTAGAGTTCGACAGGCTGACGTAACAAGTCATTTGTGTAAAATTTTTAAACTGTAGGTTAGTTTTGTAAATGATTATTTTATGTGTGTTATTAATAAAAAAAACTCAGAAAAATAAATGCAATTATCTCATGTAATCATAACATATATGTGTGATAGCTCAAACCTGAACATATGCGTACATTGGACAAGAAATTAAGACATGTAACCAGGGAAAATTTCAGCACTTCAAACTGAACTTTCAATTCATAATACACCAAACTGAACGTGCAACTCATACTACAACGCAGGGTGAACATAAAAGTCAACAACTTGTCTTAAGAGGCCAACAGGTTGTACACAAGTCAAAACGGAAGGTTACTATGAGATTAGCGACATGTCTTGGCATGCATTAACATAGTGATTAACTAATATTTAGCAATTGTTTAAGCACAAAAGTGCAGCAAATGTAGAATGCACACACTAAGTGTGGAGCAAAAAGAAGACCCCATGCACCATGTCAGGCTAGGCCTGGCACCCTTGCAGCTCCGCTTGGCCCAACCTGCCTGATATTTTAGTAGTTCGGCCTGGCCCGGGCGGGTTCCGGCCGAAGCCCGATGCCATGGCTAGGATTTGCTTATATAGACAGATTGGCCTGGGCCGACCCCGATCCGATTCAGCCCGGCCACGTTTTTTCAGAGCAAGTGTACCGGCCACTCTGGTCCGCTGTCCATACGAGCGTGTTTAGGTTGAGCGCATCTGACCAAAATAAATGGAAGTTTTTCGACAATTTGGCCCGGCCGACATTTTACACAGGCCTACTTCTATCATTGTACTTTTTTTTCTTCAGAAACTCAAGCATGATAATGGTAGTCTAAGATATGGGATCTTGATTGTTGGTTAAAGATCAGGATTCTATTTTCGCCAATTATATATTGTATGAGTTTTAGTGGATTTCCTGAGAATCGATCTTGTGTCTCATTGTTGTTGTTTAGGATAATTGTCCTAACCAACTATTTCAATCTCTCAAAAAGGTTTGAGCAATTAGACTTGTTTGAATTGTTATATGTGGACGGCCAATGATTGGCAACCAATATAGGCTCCACTTTTCATATATCGAGGGTAAAGGGAATTAGCTAGTCGAACATGTGACACTCAAAAACAGTGTCACCAATATGAAATAAAAAATGTAGGCAAAGATGACCAGAGCTGAACAAACTACATTTACCTACCAAATTTTGGAACCTAACTAACTAATGACTAAATCGCGTTGGTGATAACCAAAATGCTAATTGAGAGTCGAGGTGAACCAAACATATGTATGTTCCAACTTCCATAAAAAGTGAGCCCACGGAGACAAAGGTCCCGTGTCCAAGAGAGACATGGTCATGGTCACGCACGAGACGCCCACGCACGCTCTGCGCTGGTTTTTTCTCATGTTGTTTCGGTAAAAGAAGTGAAGGCATCAAAGCGAAAAGGAAGCCTTGTGCCTAGACTTTGGAGCTCAAGGCCTTTCTCATCTGGAAAGCTGTGTCCCCTGTTTCCCGGGCCACCATTCACCTGCTCCCATTACTCCTTAATTCACCATTTCCCCACTAACCTCCAATTTTCACTAACTAACCTCCACACCTAAAAGTTTGGTTGGACCCAACTGTGCCAACTTTTTTATTTTAATACCTTAAGTTGTGAAGATTAACATATTGTCAATTCTGAGATCTAGGCAATCTTGAATTCTTGATGTTTTCTGACTTGGTTGATGTGTTGTTTTCTTCTAGAATGTTCCTCCTTCACTTTTTTTTAACACAATTTTAAGAAATAACATAAAATTACAATTCTACCTCTAATATTTATAATTAATATAGTAGATGTATTATTTGTATCCAACTAATTAATGATCTAACAAAATAATAGATTTGAAGGTACTTTAGTAACATAGGATCATATTTTACTACAAAAATTTGGAATGATAGTATTCTTTTAGATACAACTTTTTCTTCTAAAACAAGAAATAAAAAAGAACAAAGATAGCAATAGATAAACATTCTAGTCTTTTGGTGCAAAGTTCCATTGCAAATGAGTGTGTGTACTAGTAGCTTCTACCTGGGGACAAAAAGGGCTTTAAACTTTGACTGTTGCATGGCTAGCCATTTGTGTCACAGGAATAAACTTTAGTACCAGTTCATTAATACCCAAAATGTAAGCACCAGTTTGCAAATGTGTTACAAAAAAGTTTTAGCCATAAACTCTCTCTGACTCGCTGATCTGTTGCATCAGAACACAAGTGCACCCTTCCTTCTCCCATCGCGTTCACAGCATCATTCCAGTACTCTACTCATAACTCATGCATGATATGACAGCGAGCCAAAGGTTTTTTCTGCTCCTCCTCCTCCTTCTGCTCTTGACGTCGCTCGCCACGACGGTCACAGGAGAAGACATCGCCGTCGATGCAAACGTTGAAGCGAAGCCGCCCGATGGAATGCTCGACGTGCGGTGGAGGAAGTGGTCGCGGTTTCCGGCGACGGAAGGCCTTGTCCGAGGCAGTGAACGAAGGGTCCCCAACTCGTCGGACCCTCTGCACAATCGCTGATGTCTTGTACTTATCACGGTGTTTCTTGAGTTACTTTCTTCTTTAAACTCGATGCTTTTGGCTGCAACCATGCGGCATTGTGTTTAGGGAAATGCGTATACATAAATTTAGATTGTTTTTGATTGAATTTTGAACTCTTGTGATCATGCCTTTGATCTTTGTATCACCATATATTTCGTCATTTTTGACGTTGTGTTAAAAGCATTTTTATTTTCTTTTATTGACTGAAATTTGATTGCCTTTTGCTTATTTACTTGTATCTGTCTTCTTTTAGCATGTAAAGAAATCTTCTTGTAATGATACCACACTAAGCATGTCTTTTAGCATGGTTCCAGGCTTCTCATGAGATTATGCGGCTGTAGACTGCTAATCTATCAAGAATTTCAAGACAAAGTAGTTGAATGAAATTATTTCGGGCTAGTGCAATCAGAGTAATTAGCCAGAAAAACAATTTAACGTATTTTGTAAAACCTTTTCAAAATAAGATTACTCCAAAACCAAGGCAAATCTAAGATAACTCAAGATACTGGACATGTCTGCATTGGCCAGGTCACCTGATAGACAACCTCTCTACGGCTTTACTCCACCTATTCTCTCATATTTGCTGGCCTGTTTGAGCCTGCTCGCACATATGACCCACCAATCGAGACATCAATACATACAAAGCGCAACCCAAACTTGTTGGCAGTACTTTTGAACATGTCACACCCAAATTTGTAGAGCTAGCTGGAACTTATCAGTTCGACCATGTTTGTAATGTTAGATTAAAATGATAAGTTATAATAAGTCTAATATAATAGTATTTTTTTATAACACAAAGATCAGTATTAACTCTACTCAATTTGAAGACATCCGAGTTTATTTACCGTGTGCCCAAGTGAGTCGATGGACCCACTTCCTTTTGTAAAAACATCGAAAAAAAATCACACTAACTCTTAATTGTTTATATCTTATTGGCACAAAATCTCATGTTTTAAAAATAATGGCACACATGTTATTTATTTATTATTATTATTATTATATATTTTCACTCATTTCCGTTAACAGACTGTTAGAATTGATGGAACATTGATAAGTGAGACATAATACATATGCCTAATAGGATATGACAACTGGGTCCCACCATACCAACATGGCAGATGCTCACGCACACAGACGTAGCCTAATACGCTGCCTCAACCCTTGATACGCCGCCGGTTTGCTTGCCAATGGCGGCGGCTTTGCCGTTCCTTCTCTTCCTCACCCAAACACCCTCAGTTTTTCGTGGTTTTTAACTGTCATTCCACGGAAATGAATGAACTGAAAAAAAAATTAAAAATATCCCGTGTTATGTACCAATTTTTTTAAAACCTTAGCTTTTATGATAATATGATGTAAATACGTGGTGCTTTCTGTAATTTCCTCAAGCATCAAACACCACTCGACCCGCCACCCCCGATGGCCTCGACCGCCGCCGTCGCCGGCGCCGTCTGGGCGCAGATCAAGTCCGCTGGCGTCGTCTCCGACGAACACCTCTCCATGTAAAAACAAATCACCCCTCTCTTTCTTTCTCTCGTCCTTGATCGGTTTCTTGCGCGCAGCCTGCACTTCCTCTTCGGCAAGAACCTGGAGCGCGCCGCCAAGATCGTCGACGAGGGCGGCGTCCGCCGCGTCGCCGCGGCGCCCAGCGGCCGCTCTCTCTTCCTGGTCGGCTCTCATCTTTTGATCCCTAAATTTCCGCATCCTAATCACACTAGTACTGGTAGCCAGTTACGTAACCTCGAATTGTTTGGGGCGCTGCAGGTGGTGGGGGAGTCGAAGAGGAAGGAGGAATACATCTGCTTCCCGGAGCACCTCTGCACCTGCTACTCCTTCTTCTACGACATCGTCAACCGCGGCGAGCAGCTCTGTGTAAGGATCATTGCTTCTTACAATTTCACTGCATCTTCTTAAATTGTTCAATGGGGGCACTGTAGGCTTCTTGGAAGAAAACTAAGAAAGAAAGAAGCGGTAAGAAAAGAAAAGAAGGATTGGACTGTTGGAGTTGCATATATCCATCACTGGCTCCTGAATCATACAAACTGAAGTCCTGTTTGAATTTGTATTTTTGCTTTGTTCTTCTTCTTTGCAGTGTAAGCACCAGATAGCAGCACGGCTCGCAGAGGCGGTTGGGGTGCATCAGGAGATGGAGGTGACGGATGAGCAGCTCGCTGTCATGCTTGCTAAACTTTGACAGTTCAAATACTTCAGTAATGCCCATAATGTTTTTGTAGAACTGCTTTTGTACTCACACAATTCTGCAAATGACGCAATTTAGTAGAGTCAACTGAGTCAAGTATGCTACCAGCTTTGTGGGAGATCCTTGAATTCTAGGTGATTGCGTGTAGGTTCTGAGAATCCTTTGCATTGTCGGTAAATCCAATGGGATGTCCGTTTCATGGACTGATCACTGGTGTATCTAGGAAACGGGTCTTGGTGCAGTGATGGGAGAGTGCTTAGCATTAGCACCTCTGCTCTTGTATAAGAATAAGATAGTTCTCTTATACGGAGGACGACAGGAGATGTATGGCAGCCTTGGCTCCGTCCGTGAACTGATCATTTAATTGAGATGAACTGTTTGTTCCTTTGCTATTAAGTTAGCACCGTATGCCCCTCTTATTTCTCTTTTTATTTTGAGAAAGACATTGTTCTTTCAATATATAGAAATTCTTGAGTGATAGGGTAAATAAGACATGGCTTTGCACAATGACATATGAAGGCAAAATCAGATATCTCTCAAGTTGAGGGTGCTGAACATATGCTTCATGAATAGGTATATTCAATTATAAAGCTCTTTTAATTAAACAAGAGAGCATCAGAATAACGACATTGGTGATAGATATGCTGATAGATCTGACTATCCTATTTCCTAAACCACAACTTTCACGGTATTTTTGGTTCGATTATGATCTTCATGCTTTTTATTCATAAGAACCTGACTAATTTAGTCACTGTGTGAGAAGTGTGAAAGAGATGCCCATAGTTTAGTACAGTTCCAGTTTTGGTGAAAATTTCATTTCAAAGAACTGTAAATATAATTCTGATGAAAATTAGATAAATTTTTAGTTTATGTTTTTTGTTTCGAGAAGCCGTTATCCGGCAAGTCGCCGGATAAGAGGGGGTAGATGAGATTAGATTATAACACTGCAATCTGCTAACCGTGTATATCTGATCATAACTAACTGTTTTCAATACAGCTAAAAAATCAGTGTAAAAATATCATAGTATGCCTGTACCATCCTAATGAGATTGGCTTTCGAGAGGAGGATACAACATGTTCCCAGGAAAGCAGTTTCAAATGACAGTGCTGATCTTAAAAAAAAAAGACAGTGTTGGCTGCAGCTAACTGCTTTGCTGACAAGTGTCTGCATGTTCAATATAAGATTGGAAGTGTCTCAATGGAAGTTTTGCAATTTTCACCATTGCTTTGCGATGCTCTTATCTGCTATTCTTGTTCACCTAGGAAGTGACCTGCTAAATGTCCATATTGGTATCTCAATGATTCCGTGTCTCTCTGCTTTGTTCTTATGCTTTCGTCAGAGGATTCTAATGCTTCATGTGCCTCTCACCAGTAGAAGTATGGAGTCCTGTTCTTCTCATGCACACTTTCATCAAACGATCAATGAACTATCATTCTTTTTCTGATACTTCCACTTTGCTTAGCATGGCCATGGATTCCTTTATGTGCTGCAAATTATGTCAGTTTTCCCTTTGTTTGGGTGGTGCCTGCACACCGATGAACTGATTAGAAATTTATCTCATCACTAAAATCCATGTCTTCGCAAGTAATGGTCGCAACTGTGAGTATGTGACATGTACCCAACACTAGTAGGGTAGCAAGCCATTATCTGCCAGTCCAACTGGTGCTGCATGATGGGCTCCAAAACACTCATGCTGGCCAAAATTTTCAGCGCACATCTATCTGCACAGGTAAGGAGTTAATTGTCTGTCACCATGCTCCTACAGGCTGTCACTAAATAACTAACCTTCTAATTGTGATCATATATTGTTAACAAATGACAAATGGACGCACATGTTCTTTAGGCTTCTACTGCTCATGATGAATTAACCTCAAGCAGTAGAGTATGTATGTTTCCATTTAAATTTAATTTCAGTTTCTATCCTTGTCTTCTTAGCAAAAGAGAATCGTGAACATTAAAATGTGTTTGGATGTCTGCATGTATTTGAGTTTGAGTCATATGAATGAGACATGTTGAGTAAGACAAGTTATAGAGAAGCGATGATGGTGGTGTATGGTCGGTTACATTAAATAATGCATGTTAAATGATATGTTGTTTGTTTAGTTGTATGGATGATGTAAATAGAAAATAAATAAGATGAAAAAATATTATCAAAACAAATAATACGTCATATTCCACAAAACAATCATTTTTATCCCTTAATAGTCCTTAAATAACCTTAGTCCATACTAAAAAAAAATCATTATTACATGTAATCACTCTCTATTATGCAATTAGATAGGACGTACTCATGAAATACATTCAAAGCCTACGTTTCCACCAACTTGACTTAGAAAGGAATCTTGTATCTTGCGAGTCTGACTTTTTTTTTGCATACAAACAACCAAATAATTGAGAGTTGCATCTCGTGACCTAGACTGAACACTAGGTATAGGCAACCAAACAGCATCTTTAGCGACTACTACACCACAAGTAGCTATCCTATATTTATTGTTAATCACATATATCATGCTTGCATGCACTTGTAAACATCTATTGTTGTTCTTGCTTCCGTTCATCTTAAATATGGAATAGAGGAGCAAGAGTCTTTCTGTGTAGATTTATCTTGTGAAATAAAGTTTACTGATGCCATAAAGCCGATGCAAGTGAGTCGGAGTCGTTATTTACAGTCATGCGAATTACTTCAAACTAGAAAAGCATATTTTAGTTTCAGATTCGCAGCACTAGTAGCTCTATATGGCATCTTAATTATTACTTGTGGCAAGATAAATAGATCTTGCATTTCTTTAGCATTTAAATTTTGACTTGTTATCACTTGGTGCATTATAAATGTAGCTGCCAATTGTTAGGTCAAGAAAGAATAATTCTAGTTAATTTCACTTCTGAATGCACTATAGTTTCTGTAAAAGTTGTTCACCAGATAATAATGATGAACATATCAGATACTCCAGAAAATGATTATATATAATAAACTATCTATTGGTACAAATTTACAGACGCAGGCTCAAGTCAAGTGTTTGCTCTTGTTGCTTGTTGGGGTCGTGAGAACTCGATTTGAAGCTCCCAGGCCACTCTAGCACTCCAGCTTCTTCAACTGCAAAAGGCATCCAGCCATTCATTTGGCCTTCATCAAATCTTGCTACGACGATTGCATCTCTCTCCCTTTGCCCCTTGAGAATTGTGGAGTGGGTGTTAACCCTCAGAGGTTGGAGAAAGGAAGCAGTTGGAGGAAGGCCCATCATCAGTTGCTGAAAGTTCTGCGACTTCCTCGCCGCACACCTCTCCCTCTTGTGTGCGTTCTGGTGCCCTCCGAGAGCCTGTGAACTGAAGAACTTCCTCATGCAGTAGTTGCAGGAGAACGTCCTGTGGGGGGTGGCAGCTGGTTTGGCCTGTGGAGCCATAGCGTCTTCACTTCTCACCGCATCGACGCCCAACTTTAGCCATGATTGTGAGTTAGTATCATCGACATGACCAACCTCGGAGAGTTGGTTTACTGACTCTTGTCTCCTTGTTTCTTCCATTTCAGGTGTTCTCTCCGTTGCTTTCTTTGTGGAAGGTAGCATTAGAGGATTGCTGAAGGTTTGTGCTATTGTGGTAGTGTCCTGCTATGCTATAAAAAGAAGCAGGGGGGCTGCAAGTGGCAATAATTCAGGGGGAAAAGGCAAGTTATCAGGAGACCGAAGTGACCAATGATATGTTAGTTTGCATACCTATCTATTTTCCTATAGTAGTGGACAATATTTTGGTTCTTGTTATTCCACAGACATGCTTGTGATGTTTACTGCCTTCGTTCGACAAACTTCTATTTCCCCTCCAGTTCACACCCGATCAGATTCGCCTGCTTTAGATTCTGGTGTTGTAATTTTCTATTGGGCACAGTTCAATAACCTCATAGGGCCCACTGATTGGTGATTTCACTATTTTGTATCCTCTTATCTGGAAAGTTGCTATCCGTATTTAGAATGTCCTTGTCATGAGAAGGTTACGAACATTGTTAAAGAAGTGTTCTAACTAGCTAAGAAGTAATACAAAAAGAAACTTTGACTTCCAGAATAATTTTTACGTGATGTTTTCTTCTTCTTTTGCTTTTAGACTTTCTTCAATATGAATACCAAAATTTAGGCGGATTAACCCTTTCTGATATAAGTTCTTTTCAGACTGACTGGTGGCGGAACATGCTTACTGAAACGTGCACAGGTACTACGTTGTAGTCATCTACAAACTCATCACAAGCAGTGCTCTTTTTTGTCTCTTCAAACACAGGTAGACACATCATGTTGTTTAATACTAAAGCTTAGCCTAAGCTACATCAGAGGCTTTCAAATATATTCAGCTGAGTGCAGCTGCCACTTCTTATTTAGTCATTGCTGTTCTTACTAGCCCAATTCTGAACTAAAAAACAAAAGCTATCTGCTAGAAGGTGGATGCTGCACTCACATCGCAATGTTTTAAGTTTTTTTTTTATGCAGTAACATGTAGTCTCTCAAGTTGTTGGTATCTGTGGCTTGCTTTAGAGAAAGACAACGGGAACTATATTTAGACAACTGGAACTATATTCCACTTGAGAAGCCTACAAGAAATAGATTGCTGCTTTCATTTCGACAAGTGACAGAAAATTTTGATACTGATGTGTCTAGTGGATTGGTGAGTCAGACTTGGGAAGCCTGATCCAGAGGAGGCAGCAATATGCTTTCTTTGTTCTATCAACGTTCTTCCCACAGATAGGCAGGTAAAAACTGCCAAGTCGCTTTGTTATAAGTTGCTTTCATGGCTGTTCACTCTTCCTCATCTTGTTTTACAGTACTGCAGTGACCTTGATGTCTAATGCTTGCCACTTGTCGAGATTTGATTTGCTTTTCTCATATACCTTGGTGATGTGTATTTTCCACCAGGAACCAATTCTCCTGTAGGAAAATAGTTCTATCTGAACATGGCATAGTTCAAGAAAAAGTCTTTCAGGATCTTATTACCAATGAAGCCTTTTGATTCACTTTCTGATCCAAAGTGGAACAACTTGCAGATATTATCAGCTATCCGACTGACAAGGTTGCCGACTATATGCCAAGTTGTGAATTGTGATTTCTACTTCAGACATTCTGAGCCACTATTGAGTAGGGTTAGCTGAAATTCATGCGCTGGCCTTGCCTGACTGGCTTAAGATGAAATTCTTGACAAGTGACCGAGAATGGCTGCTAGTGATTGTTGAGAACAATTAGAATTCTAATGCTAATTAGTTTCCAATTGTTGAATGACAACATGAATTAACTAAACACAGCAAGTTTAATTAAGGATGTCCGTTATGCTATCGAGATTTTGTGGGTCTAAGCGCCTATGTAGAGGTGTTTGCATAGAAGAGAGAGCTCTTAGTTAAATATTTGCGGATGTGCCAACACACTCTTTTCTTAAGCACCTTTTCAAACATCACTTGTATTGGATAAGACATAATGCATTACACTACATGCTAGATAGTTAGAAGTGAGCACTTACATATACAAGTTGAAGATTAGAGCACAATTGCGGTGTTTGACAAATAAAAAAAAATAGTTAGGAGTAAAAGCTACTACAAATCATGGGGGCAATAGCACATAATGGGCTACTTTTTATATTTGGGCTGGTATTCTCACAGGGTGACGTTCTTGAATCTTAGTGGGCTGGGGGTGGCCACATGGATCTCAATTCTTAAAATGTCATAAAATAGCCAAGGCATCTCACTCTTAACCCGAACGCTTTAAGCGGAGAGGGAGAAAGTATGATCATCAATCCATTTTATCTCAACTCCTTCCCTACAAAACAACACTTCACTCCAAACCGCCTTCGGCTGACAGATGGCCCACTCATTGAAACATCTCCATCTCCTCAAAATTATTATCAGAAAAACATGAAAACAATCTGGCTCACTAGCAAGTAGACCCCATCTAGTCAAGCCCCACATGTAAGGGAGTAGGACTGGGACAATTGTGGTTGCACAAGACGAGGCGGTGGAGGATGTGATAAGGTGTGTAGAGGTGATATCAAAGAGCTCCAACACAACACCGAGACTTGGCCGAGCCTCGCTCCTATCTAGCTCTAACGTGGTCCCAAACGCTTTTTTCACACCGCTGTTATTTGCTTTGATCTGATGTTTCTTACACCCCCCACCCCCCCCCCCCCCCCCCCCCACCCCCCCAAATGCTGCACCATCCACCAGGGCTTTGGGTTGGCCTTGCCTTCAGAAAGCCAACAAATTACACAGTACACAACATGAACATGGAGCCATGGATCTAGGTTCCTTTCTCACTCCACTGGAATATCTTCTGACACACATATTTCCGTACGAATTTAAGTACCCATGGTTTGCCGTACTGACTTTCCCTGACTTTATTCACCTTCTTTGTTCATCAATTCAAACTCTGACTTCACCGAGAACGGTGCTCGATCAAAGCTCATAATGAGTTGTTCTTTTGTTTGTTAGTGGATACTCCTACTACTCTTGAACGTACTAGTGAATGGCAGAAAGCATTCTTGCATGTGGTATGTCTGGTACTATTGTCGAGCCTTACTTTTATGCATGCAAGCACCAAAAAAAAAATTAATTCCCTGTCCCTTCTCTTTTTTATATATTTTTTTTTACTTTTGATTTCTGTGTGCAAAGGTTAAATACAATTGTTTACCCGTACAAATTTATGTTGTTCCTATCTTGCATATAACTTTTTTTACCATTAAATCAAACACTTTTTAGATATAATTTTTTAAAATTCACCTAAATCTTTTTTAACTTCTTTAATGACAGATAGAGGCGGGATGGTGAGATAGTGGTAGTGCTGCCAATTACGAGTGGCAGTGGTGGGTGATGACAGTCAACGGGAATATAGGTGATGAAAGAGATAGATTCATGGTGATGGTACAACAAGGCAGCGATCGAGAGGGGGGAGAGAGAAGAAAAAGTGAGAGGTATAATGAAAGGTAGAGATTACATCTAACTGTATATGTGTGATGTAGATGATGCAAGTTTTTTAAGAAAAACAAATATCTGCAATCTTAGATAACCCCCCACTTATTCTATCTTAGTCAATCTTCTGCCTATCAAATCAAAATATAGGAAAGACACACTAAGAAGAACTATTCAATCGTAAATCAATTATTTAGATAAAAATATGCAAAATTATATGGCATTTTAAATTTCTTATAAGATAACACTATTTGAGTTCACTTTGTCTCAATTTCAATCATCTAAATCTTAAGTCCAAAACACACTTGTTTTTTTGACCTGAAAAAAAAGAAAGCAGAGGATGTAAGTCGCTCGGAGTAGACAGTTGAGTCCAACCAATCAAATGCAAAATGAACCCACCAGAGAGAGATTTTGGCTGCGTGGGTGTATATGCCCATCAGGTAGGCCAGCAAACGAGGAGGGCAACAACACTTTTCACCTATATGGCCATACAAAGAGGAATTTTTTTTTTTCCAAATAACCCTTAAAAAAATTTGAAAACTAACCCCCAATTTTTAAATTTTGTAAAAACGGCTCTCTGTCGCGAATCCTCGCACACGACTAATCTTCAATTGCTAGCCCGGCTAGTGACTGAAGACGTGGTACGGCACAATACCCCGCTGGCACCCGTGCCATGCCACGCCAGGTTTCAGTCGCTAGCCCACCTCATTTTTTCGAATTTTTCCAGAAATTACTGAAATCTGTTTAGAGAGAGAGAGAGAAGAAAGAGGAGCAGAAAATTTTTTTTCGGAGATTCTTCAAATCTGTTCGCTGAGGTATATTTTTTTTAACTCGTATATTTAAATTAATTAGATCGTTAACTCGTAGTATTTAGATATGATTTAGAATATATTTTTATACGGATGGTAAATGCGTGAATGTGATGAAAAAAAATTTAGGGTTAGGGTTAGTGTATATTCGCAGATTAGGGTTAGGGTTAGTGTATGTTCGCAGATTAGGGTTAGTGTATGTTCACAGATTAGGGTTAGTGTATGTTTGCAGATTAAAAAATTTAGGGTTAGTGTATGTTCGCAGATTAAAATATTTGAAGAACCACTTAAAAATGTGATGTTTTTCAAATTTGAATTTTATTAGTATGCACATAGATTAAAATATTTGTTAATATGTAGATGTAAACATTTGTGATTATGTATATTAAAATGATTGTTATTATTAGGGTTAGGGTTCACCGCTGTCGCTTCTTTTAGTTGGGGTTAGGGTTAGGGTTAGGGTTAGGGTTAGTCATCACCGCTGTCGCTTCTTTTAGCTAGGGTTAGAGTTAGTCATCACCGTTGTCGCCCTCACCGTCTTGGCCTTTCCCGCACGGGTTTAGAGGGAGAGGGGTTATTTTTTTTTAGGGTTGTAGGGAAAAATCGTGTTCCCCAATAGCGACTGAAACGGTATTTAAACACCGTGCGTCGCTTTCACACAGTACGGCCATTTCATTTTTCCGAAAATTCAGAAATTAGCAGAGAGAAAGAAGAGAAGAGAAGGAAGAGGAGGAGAGGAGAAGAGAAGAGAAGAGAAGAGAAGGGTTGGTTTTTTTGTTAGGTTTAGGGGTAGGGTTGTCAATCAGTTAGGATTAAGGTTAGGGTTAGGAATCGCGGCCTCATTGTCGTAGTCATCACCGCTGTCGCCCTCACCGTGTTGGCCTTTCCCGCATGGGTTTAGAGGGAGAAGGAAAAATTTCTGTTGTTTGAAAAATCATGTTTTTTCTAGTACAATGAGCAATGTTGGTTCTCTAATTATACACTCTGATACAGCTATGGAGCAACCCAGTACGGTTTACGTTTATTACGGAGCTGGTGTAATCCGTAATGGACCAAACGGTGATGATCTTGGTGGTTGTATGTATGTTTACGGTCAAATGAGACAACCACAATCAATGTTTTTCAATGATTTGAAGATGTGGTTAGTCGACCTGTTACAACTCAATGTTGCGACGGATAATCTCAGGGTCGAAAGCATGGTTCCGGATGGAAACAAATGGGTGCTGAAGAGACTGAAAGGTGACAAATTATGGGGTTCGTTTGGACGATTTGTGACAAATCCAGGCTATGCTGTCGGAACCATCATACTGTACGTTGAAATGTTAGTACATAGTTCGGAGGACAGCCATTCAGTTCAAAGAGAAAGCACTAATATCTGTACCGGAGGTCACGATGGCGGTGGCGATGCCGATACTGGTGCAGGTGGTAGTACCAATGCCAGTGAAACTGACAGTGTACCTTTGCAAACTGTAGGAGATACAACTCAATTTGGTGGCCATCAAGTAAATGCAGCTGAAGAATTACCAGAATTGGAGGAGAATTTTAATGAGGAGGAGTATACTGATCCGTCAGAAATGTATGAATCTCCTGCTGAACCCACGGAACAGCAGAATCCTATAAGTGAGTGGACTGATCCATCATCCTTGAATAACGCTGTGGTTCGTGATGAGCTGGGTTCGCGATGGTCTTATAATGAATCAACCGTCCAGCTTGGACAGTTGTTTCGGAATAAAAAGGATGCAAAGAAAGTCATAATTGCCTGGGCTGTCTCACTAAATAGGCCATTCCGGGTGGTCAAATCAAATCCGAGCCTGTGGACTGTGAGGTGCTTAGTCCAGAATTGTCCATGGTACGTACGTGTCTGGCGGCCACAAGATGGCCCGTTCTTTCGGGTGACCAGAGTTGATGACCACGGATGTCTGGCTGAGGGCATGGTGCAGCATCATAGAAATATCACTTCCAGTTTTGTTGCCAGTCTGATACTGTCAATAGTGAAGGAAAATACGGCAATAACACCGAAAGTGATAATTGCACATGTCGCGGAGAAGTACGGTTATAATATCAAGTACGCGAAGGCATGGAGGGCTAAACAGAAGACGCTGGAGGAACTTTTTGGTATATATGTTAAGGCATACAACTTAGTACCGAGCCTGTTGCGGCGCATATGCGAAGCAAATCCAGGCACAGTCACCGCAATTGTTGATACGCCGGCAATCGGCTCCGAGGGTGCTGTGATTCCTGGGTGCATGGAACTACGGAGATTTTTCTGGGCATTCCAACAGTGCGTTGTATCGTTCAGGTACATGAGACCCGTGCTTTGCATTGACGGAACATTTTTGACTGGAAAATACCAGGGAACTCTGCTGACTGCTGTGGCTGTTAATGCCAATGACCAGCTTCTCCCCATAGCATATGCCGTGGTCGAGGGGGAGAACTATAGCAGTTGGCTGTGGTTCTTGGGCACTTTGAAGAATGAGGTTGTGAAAGACCGGGAGCGCGTGTGCTTGATTTATGATCAAAATGGAGGAATGCTGAGTGCGATGGAGTACATGCGATCGGGAGAGGATCCATCGCTGAGTTGGGATGATTTGCAGAGTCGTTGGTGCTCACGGCATCTTGGCGCGAATTTTCACAGTCGTTTCAAGAGCAAGCGCCTGATGGTCGTGTTCAAACGGCTTGCCAAACAGAACCAACAGTCAAAGTTCTCACAAATCTGGAAGTCACTGGAGGAAAGTATGTTGGCGGAATTGCGAGAAGCAGGGGTTGCAGAAGATCGCGGCGATACCGGCACGGGAAGCCGCCGGGGTCGTCTCAGTTTCAGTCAGTGGATTCAGCCCAAACCAATGGAGAAGTGGGCGTTGCTTCACGACACAGGTGGGGCTCGGTACGGAATCATGACAACAAATCTGGCCGAGGTGTACAACTTCGTCCTCAAAGGTGTGCGATGCTTACCACTCACTGCAATAGTTGAAATGACATTCTATCGCACAGTAGCGTACTACGACAGCAGGGGTTTGGCGGCATCAAGCCTTTTGCATGACCCCTTAGCACACTAGCCCAAAAAGATCAATGATTACCTCGAATTTCGGACAAGAAAATCGTTGACACATGATGTCATAGTACTGAGTCGCTTGCACGGGAAGTACGAGGTTCGGCTAAGGCACAGACATGTCCGTGGCACACTGTGGGCTGGTCGGGTCCACGAATGTCGAATTTCAAATGCAGATGCCCAATGGACATGCAACAAGCCTCAACTGCTGCACATTCCTTGCTCACATGTCATCGCTGCCTGCTCTGTTCCTGGGATCGATCCGGCGTGGTACATCTCAACCTATTATACTCTACAGTACCTGTGGAAGACCTGGGAATATGGGATGGTGTCTTGAATGGGTTTACGGCGGGGGAAAGCTATCGACAACTATCCCCGGAAGATACCATCACGTGGATCCCAGACAAGAGGCTCCTCGTAGGCCATGTCAGCCGACGTCAATCCAGGAGGATAAATAACGATATGGATGCAACGGAGCGTGAAGATGACGTACGTAGATGCAGCGCTTGCAGGCACCATGGTCACAGAAGAGATCGATGCCCACGGGTGACAGGCGCATCGTCTTCGTCGCAAAACTAAATGTTGTATTATTTCAACTACTGAATGTTTTGTCGTGAGTTGTACTGAATTTCCCTATATCAGTTGTATTTAATTTCCCTAATGCCTTCTCGTGAATTTTTGTAAGCACTACTGAATGTTTTTTTTATTTACTGAATGTTTGTTTATGTACTCAGTGTTTCAACTTCTCAACCAATATGTAACAACTGCAGGTATGGCGGACGACCATCAGCTTCCCGAGCTGATTGCACAGCACCATCAGGAGCGTCAACGTGCTCGACGCCTTCTACAGGGCATCGTTCTCCCAGCTCTACGTATGAGGACACCGCGTGAGATGTGGCCTCTAGATGAGCGGTTCGCGCCTTATTTGCTCGAGGCCGGACTGTTGCCTTTCGCTCGCATGGTGGACGGGCGAGGCGATTCTCTTTCGACCGAGCCCTCATTACTGCGCTTGTGGATCGGTGGAGGCCCGAGACGCACACGTTCCACTTCAATTTTGGCGAGCTCACTATCACGCTGCAGGACGTCAGCATGCTGCTTGGCCTGCCTATCCGCGGGGAGATATATGTCCCAGCGGCCACCGAGAGACCTGCATGGCGCCTAGATTTCCTACAGCTCTTCGAGGGAGTAGGGCCAGCGGGGGGGGTTTGCGCAGGACGCGGGAGTTCCCCAGAGTTACCTTCGCGCAGTGCGCGATGGTGCGCTCCCCTTGGCCGCTCCAGAGGAGGTCTTCAGGCGCCACCTTGAGGTGTACTTGCTGTACCTGTTTGGGTGGTTTATCTTCCCTGGCACCCACGGAGACATCTGCGAGCGGCAGTACGTTCAGCTCGCTAGGAGTATTGCCGACTCGGCCCTGGGCCACGTGCCGAGGTTCAGTTTCGGATCCTCCGTGCTCTGCCACACCTACAGGGGGTTGTGCGACGCCACGAGCAGAGACCCGGTTAGCTCTCTTTTCACTGGGTGCGCCATCCTCTTGCAGATGTGGTCGTACGAGCATTTCCCCATTGGTCGACTGCTGGTTCCGCGGGATCAATTCGCGTTAGTCGGGGATGGGAGAGACGGCCCCGTGATGGGCTGGAGGTGGGCTAGGCTGAGTTTGAGGTGGGCCACAGATCAGGCGCACTTCTGTTATCCTTCGTACGCCACGGACTTCGATCTGCTTCTCGACGACAGCGTCATCTGGGATCTGTGGACCACCGCAAACCTCCAATCCGTCGCTCCAGTCGGCCTTTCTTCTCTTTGTACGCAGGATGCTGTGTACTGGCGCACCCAGGTTCTGCTCGTCTTCTCGCACATGATTGAGGGTTACTCGCCTGAGCAAGTTATGCGCCAGTTTGGCCTACGCCAACTTGTCCCCGTGCCGCCTCCTCGACAGATCCTGCACCATATCCACGAGTACGTCAAATATGCATTACATTCACATGTTATTTTATACATAATTTTCATTACGAACTAATTGCTTTGTCCGCAGGCAATCCAGGAAGGGTCGAGTGAGGGACGGTTTCGTTCGTCGACAGCAGCCTTATGTGCAGGAGTGGATGGATTGGGCCCACACACGCACGGTCGAGGAGCACAGACCATACAACCACGACATCCATTTTTCTTATCTGTCCTGGTACCGACCTCGCACGATCTACCGATTGACGGGCGGTCCACCCGTTGCGCCTGATGAGCCCATCCCTCCCGCCACCATCGATGACCGCTACGACCGACGCCTAACTGGGCGAATTCACTCTTCTGTGAGTTCTTTAGCTCTTTGAAACCTTACTTTCACATGGATTGTCGTTCTATAATTGCATTAATTCGTGTGCACAGCTAGACATCCTCGGCGGCATCTCTACTGGTGCAAAGGACATGATGGTCAGGTCCCGCCTCGGACCCACCATGCCCAGCGACGATGTGTACGCATATTGTTCAGAGGTCGAGCGGCAGGTCGATCAGATTTTGGTCGGTTTCAGAGTGCTGCTACCACCTCACTTGACCATGATTCCCCCACCATCACCGTCGGCGCCAGGTCCTTCGTCGCAGGTGCCACCAGCGGACCGTCCGTCGTCGTCGCGCCCTCCACCACTGCACACGGGTTTTGTGCCTGCCGATAGCTCTTTGGATGAAGAGCTCGATACTCCTCCATGGCACCAGCCTCTCGACCAGGCACAGCAGCATCCTACAAAGCCGACACATCTGCTTCCTACCTTCCTTCCCGATGCTCCGCCGCCTACGCAGCCGACACAGCCTTCCCAGTCTACGCCAGCTGCGCAGACACCACCAGTGGGGAGGCGGCGCGTCAGGGATCGTCAGCCTCCCTCTCGGTACACAGCATTAGAGTATCAGCCCACCCCACAGAGGGGCAGGAGGGGGCACTAGTCCGATGTAGGCTTTTCTCAGACTGTTCAGTTTTTGTACATTTTTGTTAGGTTTCCAACTTTTTGGGGTTTTATGTTTTCTACTGTTCTACTTTTGTATGACTTTGCGTTTCTGCTTTTCAGCCTTTACCTATTCATCTGATGCTCGTTTTCGTATGATTAGTCTTTTCGACTTTTGCACCTACCATCTTTTGCGCCGAGACGTCTAGTTTCGTACAAATGCGTCGAACCAACGAGACAAAACTAGGTATCAAAAGCACGGTATAAATGCAAAATTAGTATGTACTTGTACGGTCCCGATGCCAAAACTTTGTCGTCTTACTCCTTTTCGCAAATCAGCTTAGAATTATAGCGGCTTATACCTTTTTAAGATTTTCCGCGGAACCTAAAAAGGCTAAAACCCACATCTCATCTCCAAACTTCGATCTAATTCAAGGAGTATCTCCCATTCACTATTCTGACCAAGTTTCCCTTCTGTAAGATTTTCACAATCTCATCCGACGCCTTAGTTTCAAGTCTCGCCATTTTTCGAAATTCTAATTACCCTAATTACCCTAAAGTACCCTGTTTTCGAATTATCTCAAAATTATCAAATCTTTCCAAATTTCATTGAAACTTCTGCTGAATACGCTCCTGAAATAAAGTTGCACCTGTGTGTGAGATTAGATCTCAAATCAGCCCTCCCAATCTCAAAATTTACAAACAAGTCCTAATTCTCAAACAAAATTATCACAAAGTCCTTCAACCGCGACCATGGGGCAAAAGAAACTGAATTGGAAATGTCCCAGGTTTCAGTCGCTATCTGGGATAGTGACTGAAACCCGCAGCGTTTCATTCGCTAGCCCGGATAATGTTGCATCTAGGCCTTCATGCCTAACCCTAATGTTGATGATTAATGAAAACAAAGTGTTCCGGACTAATTGTGCTTTTGAGATTGATTGATACAGGGATCAGTTGGGAAGAAATACAAGATGATCAAGATGAACCCGACTTTAAGTGAAGCACAAGATGCAGAAGAGCAAAATACAAGACGCAAATCATGAAGATGCGAAAGACCTAAGGTATTACGAGTTTTTATTTTTACCGATCTCGGCGTTTGGAGATGATCGGTTAGGGAAATTATTTTCTAGTTTTAACCGTACTATAAAGAGGGGTGGCGAAAGTCCTCTCTTTATCTCCAACACAAACCGAGAAACCTAGGTCATTGCATTGCATCCTTTTGAGTTGGATTTGTTTTGAACTTAATTTGAAAAATCTGGTTTTTCAGTTCAGTTTTTGACAGTAGAAGAGTTTTTTGTTTTTTAGAAAGATCTAGGCAGATCTGGCTTTTGCTTCTGTTGACAAAATTGTAGCCCTTGAAATTATCTTTCAAACGAGCTATTAAACTCCTCTTTTGAAGTTCTGGATTTAAAGTTATCTCTATTTTTATTCAGGTTAACTGTTAGTTTGCTAAATTGACTGTCAGTTTGAATGTCAGTTAGTTTAAACTGACAATTATCCAGAGAGGGTGTATTTTGGGCTCAAAATTTTTGTACTAAACTGACTGTCAGTTTGTCCATACTGACTGTCAGTTGGGGTTTCGACCACAGTGCTTTTAACTGAGTTTCTATTATTTTTTGTCGAGTTTGTGGTCGAACTGACTGTCAGTTGTGGGTTTCAGCTTTCCATAAACGACCACGAACGGCTAGCAAAGTTTTATCCGTAAATTTTGTTGGCCGTTGTGCACTGAACTGACTGTCAGTTAGGCAAACTGATTGTCAGTTTGGGTTGCTGATTTTCAGCCCTAGCTCCAACGGTTCATTTGTTTCTTGAGGCTATAAAAAGGGGCTTTGGGCATAAGTTTTCAACAACAAGCAGCAGCATTTCTTATACACTCTTGAGCTTTAGTTTTTCACTTAAAATCTTGGTCTTTTGATCAAGTCGAGTGCTTTCTGATCCACCGAGCATTTCAGTTCTTTGCATTTTGCATTCTCTTAGCTTCTCGGTGCGTGTTTGGAGGTCTAGGGAAGACCTCGCTGCCTGTTACTCTTGGTGAGCGCCCTCACATAGACGGTTCGGAGGCGTGGCCGTTGACCTCTCCAGAACGGAGATTGTTGGAGAGGCTCGGCAAGTTTGTACAAGGCATCGGTGCTCGCCTTTCCGGAGTGGATAAGGAGCAACCACTAGTGATAATATCCTTTGTGGATATTGAGGCAAAACTCAAGTAATTTGAGTGCTTCAACGAGGATTAGTGGAAACTGGGCAAGTCTCCGATACCTCGGTAAAAATCGTGGTGTTTGTTCTCTATCTTCTCTCTTTAAATATATTAAATTGCATTTGGTTCTTCTTGGTATAAAAACTTGTTTTTTATTTAAAGTTTTTAAAGCCTCCTATTCACCCCCCCTCTAGTCGGCATCCTTGATCCAACAGATAGTGACTGAAACCTGGCGTAGCACAGCACGGGTGCCAGCGGGGCATTGTGCCGTGCCACGTCTTCAGTCGCTAGCCGGGCTAGTGACTGAAGATCAGTCGCGTGCGGGGATTCGCGACAGAGAGCCGTTTTTGCAAAATTTAAAAGTTAGGGGTTAGTTTTCGAATTTTTTTAAGGGTTATTTGGAAAAAAAATTCTACAAAGAGCACTTGCAAAAATAATTGTTCTTTGCAATAGTTTTAAATATCGGTTATACCAACCAATATATAGCCCAGTTTATAGTTTTAGAAGATCAACCGATACAGATACATTCATACATAAAATGTATCATTCGATATCTTGATATAGAATTTGATATTTATAAATATAATTTTGGCAATCTCATAGTAAATTAGTTGTATTGAAATTTGCAATAACCAAACTAAAATGTCTAACACAAATATCGGATACTAAACATATGTCTATGTTTCTTCCAAAATATTTGATAGTTTGCACTATTTTGGATTATTATGGTCATGAAACATTTAAATAAAACACCAATGCACAAAAAATACTTTAATTTAGCTATAAATGTAAATATAATTTAGATTTTTGAAAACTTGATGTAGCATTGGATCATCCGATATCTGAGATCCAATATATATAGAACCAATGGATACAAATCCAATATCCACCTTTTAGAATCTTATTTCAACTTTCAACTTTCAACTTTCAACTATGCATGTGTCTTACTACTATAAACTAATAGACATTTGTTTTCATTAATTTTTTTACTATTTTATTTTTATGCTATAATACATTATAACTACTGCAAAATTTTATTTGACCTACTGCAAAATTGTTCAAAATTATACTAAAATTGGCTAATCATATAACATCATTCCTAGAACCAAGTATTCGTCTTTTTTTTTTCTTTGCATAATGTTGACGAAGGTGACAATTGACGTTAATCCACAAACAGCCTTACAAGTTACAAATAGATTATCCGACACGGCAAGACTCTAAAAATGTGTAAATTTGTGCAAACCTTCCGGTGGAAGAGTACGTAACCGTAAGAACTATTTGCATTTCACGTACACAGCGATCAGATGCTTATACCTAACATTCCCTGCACACACCCACACACTTGGACGCAAAAAGTAAAAACACGTTACCATACACCTGTATACCAACCTCACGTCAAATTGAAATACTCCAGTGTGCGATTTCATATGTCATATACTGACCTGTATAGTAATTCTTCTCTACGCTATCTGCCAAACCCTACTCAAGTAAGTGGGCTTCGCTCGCATGGTGGTGGGTGATGGAAACAGATTTGATGTAGTGTTAGTATAATTATATATATGTGAAAGTCACTGTATCAAAAATTTATCTCCGAATTAATCATTGTAGAAAAATTGAGGATATTTTTTTTTTATGATTTGTGATCTTTCGAAAGAGCAAATAGAAGACTTGTTTGTTTTTGTTAGATTAGAACGAGTTGAAAAAATATAAATAAGACGGAAGGAGTGGGACTGTGAGGGCCAAACCCCCCAGATCCCATAATTTTTTGTTAGTAAGGGTCTCTCCCTTAATTAGTCCTCAAGTTTGTAGATTGGCCCCCTCAAAGCCAACTAAACAACACATGGAGACAAGGAGCCTGGGTAATTTGGCAATTCCTAGTGCAAGATACAAGTACTGCAATGCCCTTCATGAGTAATTAATTTTAGTTTGACACAATAATATCATATATCCTCCTAATTACATAGTAAATGATATCTAATAAATACACTCATCTATCTATTATATAATTCTTGTGACGTTAGAAAAACACATTAATTCCAGACCCACATAAAAAATACTAGAAATTCCCAATTAAATTAAAAAAGAAAATACAATAAACTTTTGGTAAAAGTTCTGTCTTGGTTTTATTTCCCACATTGATTTAAAAAAGAAAAGATCTATTATATTCATTATATTTATAACGATATAGATTCATGATCTGAATAATTATATCTAAAACTACTTCTATCTCTATTATTATACACAACTATATGAAAAATTGTATCAAAAACTAGTTCTATCTCTGTTATAATACTAAATTACGACATATCTCTATAAAAACATAGATAAAATTAGGATATATCTACGAAACAAAGATAAAATTTTGAATCATATAATGATTAATCGTGTAATTGTGTAAGATTTTGCCTAATTCTAATAACATGATATCATTATTTCACGAGAAAAATATGATATCATGGATGCCATTCATTAGCATGACAATTAACACATAGTAATTACAGACAATATCAAAGTTCACCATTAGAGAAAAAACATTTTAGCTACTGTTTTTTGTTTTTATGTTATATCAGAAATATCTAGTGTTAATCGCAAAATATTGATTGAGTGCTAACATATTAAGTACGCTGCGCATAAATCTGACACAAAAGTATTACAAACAATTATGTAGGTGGTAAGATAATTTAGCACCATACAAAGGTTTATCTTCAAACTCCTCGAAATCTTAAGTTATTGTAAATTTTTATTATTATTTTTTTTGCCTAGTAAAAACATAATACTCATGTAACTTATACTTTGCTAAAGGTAAATTGCACTTCAAATTCCAAAACTTGTGCAATTGCGTTATTTAGATCTTTCAACTTAAAATTTAACTTGACAGATACTTAAAATCGCTCGATTGTTTCATCTAGATCCATCATAAACTAAACTAACTATAAATGATGTAGCTTTGTGGCATAATACTTTTGAGTTGATATGGTGTGCCACATTAATTTCTTTATCATAATATTTGTGTCTCATGATATGCCACTTGACTTATGTCAGTTTCTTGAGTGCAAGACATGCTGAAATGGAAACCAATATTATGAAATTATTTTGATTAAATACTTAAAAAAATTAGTATAAAAGATATTATAACTAGTTCAAGAATAAAAAATATGTGACATATAAATGAAAATTTTGTATTTAATTCTATCATTTAGCGGATCAAATGATAAAATTACCTAATGTAGATTAATTTAGAGACCAAATTAACTGAGTAAAATAAGTTTAGACACATACTAAGTTAAATTTCAAATTTAAAGATCTAAATGACACAATCATAAGATTTTAGAGATCTCAAGTGCAATTTATACTTTTACTAACTATGCTATATTGGTGTGTCATATTTTGTTGTAATCCTTGTGGACTTGGTCGATTGCCACTTCTGGGTCCGTCCGTTGATAAGTTAGGTCACGCATATGTACATATGCATTGCTCGTGCTCCTAATGTTTACAGGATTAGCCTGTACAACCAAGAATTCCAGCCTTTGATGGTCTCCGATTAGCCAATTTCGAGCTTCATCTTTAATGATATGGACATTAGTGACTGAGATGATGCTGTGATATCATCAAAAATTTGTCTGTTTCTATCCTAAACAGTTGGTGTCGTTGAAAATTCAAGCCTTAGATTCGTGATCTAAACTGCGATGACTTGATTGGACGCAATCTCTCGCTACAACACTTCAATACGATCAATCACTTCCGGTGGATTAATCACTTCCAGTAATGTGACTCACGCGATTTCCAACTTTGACACAAGTTCAGATGCTGCACTACAACGATTTTGAACGGACTTTAATTTCCAAGTCGTTCCTTTTAAAAAGTTGATGCTAACTTTGTAAATTTATATTTCTAATTAACGACACGTGTCTCTCTAGAACCAACCTGAAAAACAAGGAGAAAATAAACTTGACATCTTCGAATTTTGAGTTGATTCCATTGAGTTCTTTCGTATCTAGTGAAATCACACTAGTACAGAAATGCAGTCTACTAACCCCTATCTTCTATCGGTTATTAGCGAAACAGCACAAAACCGATAGAAAATGTGCCTCGTGGGCAAAAAAGCCCGACGGATGTATTTTCCCTATCGGTTTCTAAGAAACTTACCGATAGAATAAATAGTATGATTTACTCTAGCGGTGATGAACATATTTGCCGTTAGAAGAGATGCATAAGTACTGACGGAAGAATGTTGTGCGCCGATAGGACTGGTCAACTTCTACAACTAGACTTATTCTATCGGTACTGTATGAATATACCGATAGAGTATATTAAAAGTTCCTATCGGCAATATGTAGTTCGCTGATAGAATAGTTGACCTTCTACAAATATTTTTATTCTATCGGTAATGGATTCTTTTACCGTTAGAATATATAGAAAATTGCTTAGAACTGTTCGTCTTCTAATAGTTTTATTCTATCGGTAATGCATGTTTATACCGGTAGAATATTGCACAAAATATCTTAGAACTGTTGGCCTTCTACAACTAGTAATATTCTATCGGCAATGTACGTACAGACCGATAGAGTATGTACAAAAATTCCTATCGGTAATATTTGTTTTGCCGATAGAACCATTCGGCTTCTACAGATGTTTTTATTACTAACGGTATTCTGTTTTCTTACCGATAGAAAATATATAATTGTATAAATACACGGGTATGTCTCTTTCATTCTCACAGTTCATCTGGGCTCGTAGTCCTAACCCGTAAGCTCCATGGACGGCCGGCGCACCTCTACAGGGGACCGCTGCACCTCCGCACCTCCATCGACGCCCTCTAGACGTCGGCATCCCAAGGAAGGTACGTAAAATTTCTGCAATATTGTTAGATTATTCTAATCCGATTATGGCAATAATTCTGCTTTTTTTGTATCCTTCATTTTGATGTGTCTTCTTTTCAATATGATTATGATCTGTTCAGGTCCTTGGATGATGCTCGTGGGGGGCAACGTATTTCACGGTTCTTCATCGCAGTACGCTGCCTATGTTGGCTTGTTGGCGAAAGAAAAGGTGAAGATCACCGTCGAGAGCTGGAAGGACGTGAAGGGCGAGATCTTGGTTGGCTCGGTCGAGAAGATGCTTAAGCCCGGCGTGTTTCTCAAATCAGGACCTATAGAAAGCATCTTACATGTTTTTGCATGCACCAGCTTGTGGCCAGATGCTTACCTGCTTGGAGAAGAAGAATTGTTGTTATTTGCACAGCCATTCTACACCATCACTACACAGAACAACATCTTGGAAGGTAGGTTCTTTTTGTTAATGGAGTTGAGTTGAGTTGAGTTGAGTTGATCGAGTTTGAGTCCGAGGAAATCACCATTACGTACAAATGTATGTCGACGGCAGTTCTAGCTCCTCGGGCGTCTTCGAACTGAACTCCTATGGTTAAGTCCAATGTGGTTCAGACATTTGCTGTTTTGGATGAATGGATTTGTGATGTATCAGGTCTAACTTGTAGTCGGTAGTTGCATTGTGGCAACCTGCAAAGGTTCCCTTTTATGTAAAATGCATGTATGGGCCACTGGGTCCTCGTCGTGATCTGTTGTTAATTTCAGACGTGGCTTTTGTAATATACATCGAATGTGTGAATTGTTGTATTTGTATATTGTTGTATATTTGTGTATCATGTATTGCTAATTGGGACATGAACTTGAATGTGCAGGGAGCATTTGTGTATTTAATTGTATTGGTAGGTAGGTGTGTATTTGTACTGCTGTTTCAGACATGCACTTCAATTTGTGAACTGGCATGTGTATGTTTGTACCTGAATTTGTATTGGTGAACTGGCATGTGTATGTTTGTACCTGAATTTGTGAACTGGCATGTGTAATTTCTTTGGCAAGATGAAGTCCCAACTACCTACGAAAAGTATTTTTGTGTCTCCTAGTTAATCCACAAATTAGCATTTCTTGAAATATATTGCTTTATCTTCTAGTTAAGATCCGTTTGATGTAAGATCTGTTTGATGTTACATTGATATGATTCCTTGAATGTGAGAAATGGCATGTGCATGTTTGTCCTAGTTTGGTGACAGTACCTCCTCTAACGGTAAGTACACATATTTACCGATAGGAAAACATATATATTTGTTCACAGCATTAATACATCTCAATTTTACTCCACAGCATGAGTTCTAACATGTACAGTACCTTTATCCTGTAAATATTTAATTCTTCCCTTCAAATAGCACTTGCAAAAATCTCATCGCAGCCTCTTCAAAAATCCCTTTTTTCTGACGGTATTTTGTTATTTATACCGATAGAGAAGGACATCTTCTCTCAGGCACTTCAAAACGTTTTCTATCGGTATTGTTCTATTTTACCGTTAGAATAAATTCATTTGTCTCACGGTATTTGTTGTCTGACGGTTTTTTCCTGTTTTTACCGATAGAAGAATACTCTACCGCTTCGAATTCTCAACCGTGTCGCCATGCGTCGCCTTGGAAACTCTATAAGTACCTCGCCATGCGTCGCGGTATTTTGTTGTTTTTCTAATTCTCGAACGGTTGGACTCCTCATCTTCTCTTTCACAATGGCAACCTCCATGGGATCGTCATCCACGGCCTCCCCGGTAAGAACTCTAAATCTCCTCGGTTTACCCCTGTATTGTTAATCCATGTTCAGTTCATTCTTGACCTGTTGATTTGCACAGGGAATGGTAGCCGTGGAAGACACTGCCAAAGTGAAGGCTGACCTGAGGGCCCTCCAGGAGGAGCACAAGCTCCTTACAGACAAGCACACTCAGCTACGGCTTGACCTTGACGATCTCTTCCAGCGCATTAAGCGCATGAAGACGGATGGTGACAATGCTAGGGCGAGGACGAGGCGTCTTCGCGAGGAGAAGAAAGCAGCGGATATGACCATCGCTGGCTGCGGTTTGACTATGAAGGATACCATAGCGAAGCTGACGGAGGTCGCAGGCCTTCTTGACGCGGTAGTAGTTGATCCTAGGGACAACTTGTCGCTAGAGGAGTCCTGCGTCCTGGCTGCAAGTCTAACTGACTCTATTCTACATGCAGCCAGGGCTAAGACCACCCCTTGACCTAGCATTTTGGGTTTTATTTTTTATGTAAGTGATAAAACAACAATGAATGAACAATTTCTTTTTATGTCAATTTTCCAATTTTCCGGCTATCTTCCCTCTTTCTTTAACATTCTGCAGCTTTCAACCACGGTCTGTTTGATGTTAAATTGTGTACCTTTTCATAACTCTGACGGTATTTTGTTGTTTTTACCGATAGAAAAAGGGCACACAAATCTCAAGCACTTAATCAAAAAAATTTTCTGGGGAAAATTGGGCTCACGGGATTTTTTTGTTTATACCGATAGAAAAGGGCACCTTTTCATTACTCTCACGGTATTTTGTTGTTTTTACCGATAGAAAAATGGCACCCAATCTCAAGCACTTTAAAAAAATTTTCTGTGGAAAATTGGTCTCACGGGATTTTATTGTTTATACCGATAGAAAAATGCAATCACTAATTCGAATATTTTTCCGGGAAATTTACTTTTTCTATCGGTATTATTTTGTTGTTTCGATAGAAAATTACATAAGTCTATCGGTATCATTTTGTTATACCGATAGAAAAGTTCCTCCGCTACTTTATTTCTCGTACACGGCCCTTTAGTTTCCCTCCACTCGAACAGTTCCACCTTAGAGCACTGCGTCTCTTTGAGAGCGAAGAAAACCCCAACCTCCGCCGTGAGCACTCACTTCCTCTCTCCCACACGACGATCGCCGGCTGGACACTGGTTCGTCACTGCCACCGGTTCTTATTTTCGTCCTTCGCCCGCCGCTGCTGCGTTCTACACCGCCTCTGCATCACCAGAACTGATCGCCGCCGTAAATACCCTAATTCGTCGTTCTATTTCCAGCATCTTCTTTATTTGATCCTAGTGTTTTGCACGTACTAATTCTTGGAGTTTTGCAATTACACTAGGGTTCCCTATTGTGTTGGCTTATGTACATTCCGCAGGCAATGTTGATTTTAATTAGGGTTTACATAATATGTTCCAGTGCTGTAATGAACCTGTTTTGAGATTTTAACTTCTCTATACTGCTGTATGTGTGATCAATTGTATCCAACTGCCATGTAATGCAGATTATATGTTGGAGGTGTTCTTACACATATTCTATCGGCAGCTCATGTGTTTACCGATAGAAAATTTTCTGCACAAGTAGTAAAACTTAATTTGGATCTGGAAGGACATGAGCCATGCAATGTACTAGTTTGGTTGGGAATTTTTACTCACTTCGTATGAATATATGGCAATGTGGATGGGTCTTCGATGTATATGTTTCAAATGCCTATATACATGACTTTTCCCAACCTAATAGCTGTGAAGTCCTGATGACTCACATACAGGCTAGGCTAAAGATTATGCACAGTAGCACTTAGATGCTTGTGTGCATATTTACGTGTGAAATAATAATGCTGGCCCATGAATATTAATTAGTGTAGCAAATCATCGAGAATGTTATGTGATGACAGTGAATGGTGGCTTGTCAACAAAATTCCATATGTAGAGAACATTGTTATGTTCTATCGGTATCTCACGTGTTTGCCGATAGAAAAATTGTCTTGTGTGGAGGTAATTGTTATGGTCTATCGGCAGCTCATGTGTTTACCGATAGAAAATATTTCTGAAGAGTTCAGTAAGTAATTTATGCATGTCTTTCTTTTTGTATTATTTTCCCTTTTGCCGCCCTAGTTAGTCTCCAGTCCTGGGCTGAGTTATGGAAGTCCAAGGCGAATTAATTGCCATATATATGGTTTGTTGAAGGTTTTGTAGGGCAAGACATGTCGTCGTCTTCATCGGATGGTACTAGTGGTTCGACTAGGGCCAACCCCATCGTAACTACTGAAGATGGGGCTGTTACATCCAAGCGCAAGAGGGTGGGGCGAGGCGCGACGACGTTGGGGCGTTTGGCCAAACGCACTGATCTTTCTTGTGAGTTCAACCAATTTGGGAGGCCGATTGGAAAGAATGCTGGGAGGTACGCGGCCTACGTTGGGCTGTTGGCGAAAGAAAGGGTGAAGATCACCGTCCAGAGCTGGAAGGACGTGACGGCGGACGAGAGGGATAGGTTGTGGGCGGAAGTGAAGGTTAAATGAACTGAAATCGCTGAACTCTTTCGTAATCACGTTCTCTTGGCTTATACTAAAGTTTAACTAACTCGTGATTAATTGTATGCATTTTTCGGAAACAGGCTAAGTGGAACATCCCCGACGATACACCTAGGACTGCCTGCTTGAAGGACATGAACGGAACATGGAAAACCTTTAAGAGCTGGCTCGTCAGTAACTTCCTAGCTGCGGGGAAATCTCCTTGCGAGAAGTACCCCTTCATATCGGAGGAGGTATGGGAGGAATTCACCAAGCAGAAGGGGACTGAGGAGTTCAAGGCCCTTAGCGAGAAGAATAGGGCGATCCAGAAGAGGAACGACCACCCGCATCGGCTCGGATCCCGGGGCTATGCGGGGAAGGAGGAACAGTGGAAGAAGGAAGACGAACAAAATCCTGTCATGGACACCCCTGAGTTGCCGCTCTCCGAGATCAGGGATGAGAGGTGCAAGCGATGGTGGAGGGGGAGGGGGTCCGTGTCGTCCACGGGGTCTGTGCAGTTCGCAACCCCTGGGGACGCCGATGTTGTGAGGCGAATGGTAAGTTGGCTAACCTCGTAAACTGTGTGCGCACAAGTGTATATAAGGCAATTTGTCTCACAAGGTACCTTCAAATGTAACAGATCTCTTTTGAGAAGGACGCAGCGGAGGGATTGTTTACCCCGCAGAGGGAGAACGACATCCTCACCCGAGCTCTAGGAAATAAGGAGCATCCCGGGCGGACACGGGCCGTGGGAGCCATTGTGTCGTGGAAGGCCGGTTTCGTAGATCCGGCTCCACCGAGGAAGAAGGCCCGCACCTGGAAGGAAAAGGAAGCTGACCTCTCCGATAAGATACGGGCTGAGGTACGGGAGGAGATACGGGCGGAGATGCGGGCTGAGATACGGGCTGAGGTACAGTCTGAGGTGCAGACCGAGGTCGCACAAATGAGGGAAGAGTTTGCACGGTTGAGAGAAACATTGCTGGCCAAGAGTTTAGATGCGGATCCCCAGGACGACGGTACCCCGCGGGGTCGGATAAGCAGTTGCGCTTCGAAGGTACTCGCGGATCCAGTGGATCTACTTGAGGTACTGCAAGCCTTCATCTGTGCACTTAAGTTGATGCCACTCCCATTCTGTTAGAGTTGTTTCGCTAACCTATTTTAATTGTTACAAATTTGCAGGGGCCGGAGGGCTGCATCCTACAGAATCACGTAGGCGCCGGGCAGGAAGTGGTTGGACACGGCTTCGTATATCCGTCTGGGCCGGATGTCCGGGTCCACTGTGTACCTCTGCGGTTGGGTTTCGCAAAGGTACAGGTGGACATGGCCATGCCGGGCTACAACGATTCTCCGTTGCCAGTCCCAACAGAGGAACTGCAGACACTTGCCGAGGCAGTGGGCTCCTACGTACAGTGGCCCAAGAAGTGTCTTGTAATACAACCGGTAAATCCTACACATTTTAGATTACATCCTACTCAGTACACTCAACTTGCATAATCTAACATACGTGCTCATTAATTGAAGTGGCCTGCCGCGGGGCTACCAGGGGACTGCGCCCCCAGCTCGGGGCATGAGGGCCGATCTCGTGCGAACCTGGACACATCAAAGACGGCCTCGACCCCACCCAGCGCATCCACGCCTCCACCTCGGAAGAAAGCCGCCATCACCTCGCCCTTGCCTTCGAAGGTACGCGCTCAGTCCCCGGCAAAAGGCAAGGGCGGCAAAGGCAAGGGCAAAGGGCGACAGGGACTGCCGCGGACGTTCACGAACGCGCTCCCACTCCTGTCGGAGGCATCTTTGCGGAAATTGGATCGATCAACCAGAGACCTCCACGACTGGTACCTACATCGAGCTCGGCGCAGCCTGAACTTCTTAGTTCCCTACAGGCCTGGGCAGTTCCACCGTGAGCCCGGGACTATATCCGTGGCACACGAGGATCTGTTCGACCTCTACAACTGGCGGGAGCTCGATATGTCCATCATACGGACTGGAGTCCTGTGAGTTTGCTGATGCTATGTATTGCTGTTTTCTAACTCTGTTTGCTAACTCTGCATTAATGTTGCAGTTCATTTGAATACTGAGTAACTTTCTGTGAAATTAATATTAATCTCGTCCTTCGCATGCAGGTGCATGTACAGGCTAGCATCGGAGGCTGCGTGTGACAAGGTGGGTTTCCTCGACCCAGAGAAAATAAGCCTCACGATGCTAGAGCAGGACGCCGCGCACGCTGAGCAGTACATATCCAGCGCGCTGATGGCGCAGCAGGACAGGGACTTCATTCTGGTGCCGTACCACCAAAGGTTAGTGCATTTCGTACTAATTTAACTCAATCTTGTATGTTACACCTGAGATGTACTTTGAGCTAGCGGTCCTCTTTTACGTACAATGCAGGGGCCACTGGATCCTCATCGTGATCTGTCCGCCGAGGAACGAGGTGTACTACCTCGATTCGATGCGTGACAGATTATCGATGGAATATGTGCTCAAGGGGAATATGGGGGCGTAAGTAACTTATATGTTTGATTTAAATTTTGACCTCACTAGCTAATGATAATACATTAACCGGCAATACTAACTGAAATGCAGGGCTTTTGATAAATATGTGTCCGCTGGAGGGAGGCATGCCGCACCGCAGGGCTCCCTACTAGCTTGGAAAGAATATGAGGTACTCACGAGACTTTTTGTTTATGCTTAATTAGTTTATGGAAACAATATATAGCTAACATGTATTCGCATATGCAATTATCTCAGTGCCATCAGCAGCCGCAATCGTGGGAATGCGGGTTTTATGTGCTGCGCTACATGTACGACCTAGTGCAGACAAACTTTTCTCGATTCCCCCAGGTAAGCATCGATAGCTAACTCAAATTTCAAAAATGGGTGTCACGTTCTAAATTAGGATCGAAGTTAGTTACTCAGTATGCACACATGCTTGCAGATCGCCATGTCGAAAGACCAATATGAAAATGCAAAGATTATATATCTTCGACAAATCTGGGCACAATATGTCATGGAGGAAGTAGCACCCAACCATCCAGCATGACAATTTTCTCCTTTTGGTGTACTCTGCATAGGCTGTTCATATACATGTGAATAAATATATATATGTGAATAAATGTCCACATTGGATTGCAATCTGTATTTGTCCATACATATGTGAATAAATGTGAATAACTGCCTAATGTGTGAATTTGTTCTGTGAATTTACCTTGCATCTGTACTGTATTGTGTATCCAATCTATACTGTATTGCATCTGTACTGTATATGTGAATGTACTGTATTGTGATGCAAATAAAGTACTGTATATGTGATTGCTCTATCGGTAAATTCATCAACAACCGAGAGACTACTGTCCTTTTTTCTATCGGTACAATCAAAATTAACCGTTAGAAGAGTTTGACCTTTCCTGCCGGTGAACTCATACATATCCGATAGAGTACTAAGTTTTTTTCTGTCGGTAATCTTGTAGTTAACCGTTAGAATAGTGGTACTTTTCAATCGCTATTGACGAGTTTTCTATCGGTAAACTTGTAATATGCCGATAGAATAGTGTGAGTTTTCCTGTCGGTAAACTTATAATTAGCCGTTAGAATAGTGGTACATTTCAATCCGCTAGCGACGAGTTTTCTATCGGTATACTCCTAATATGCCGATAGAGTACTAAGCTTTTTTCTGTCGGTAATCTTGTAGTTAACCGTTAGAATAGTGGTACTTTTCAATCCGCTAGCGACGAGTTTTCTATCGGTACACTCCTAATATGCCGATAGAGTACTAAGCTTTTTTCTGTCGGTAATCTTGTAGTTAACCGTTAGAATAGTGGTACTTTTCGAACTGCTGGACGTAAGAATACGACGGGTTTTCTATCGGTAGATTCATAATATGCCGATAGAATAGTGAACTTCTTCTGTCGGTTATTTACCGATAGAAAATGTCCAGTCTTGTTCTATCGTGTCTATCTCTATCGGTACAAAAACCGATAGTAGAAGGGTTTTTTTTACCGATAGAAGACTGCATTTCTGTACTAGTGTCAGTCTTGTCTTATCTCCAAAAATCTGAAGGAAAGAAGAAACCGGAAAGAATCTTCCTTTATTTGTCATTAGGTTTAAAAGTTAAGACGCAAAAGATTGATTTGAGAAGGACATAACAGTGAGAAAAAAAGAGAGAAAAATTATGATGCAAACTGGATTTGCAAGTGATAGCTTTCGGCGAGAACTTCGTCTTATTTCTAAGATGCTAGACCACAAAACAAATATATTCCTTGGAAAATAACTTATGGAAATATAGTTTTATGCATTGCAAGCCCATATTCCTTGTTCCATGTCATTAACTTGTTCCAAATATTTTCCTCATGCACATTAATTAAAGGTACTCCAAATAAGTGGATCAAACCGTGGTTTCGTGGCTAATGCGTCGATCAGTCGACTAAGACATGATATTAAAATAACTCAGGAAGTATATTCTCCATCGATCCATCATCATACACACTATTATAGAAAACTTGCAAATTGAATAATAAAGTAGAGAGCGGGTCACGCAGGCACTTCAACATAAAATAATCTGAAAATATGTAAAATGATTCGATATACTCAATTCTTGGATTTAATCATTCCAATAATATGTGTTGGATTTGCATATATTTCCATTTATCCATAGCCAATGTGATGCATGTAAGGCTGGAGTTTGATGTGAATCATTCAAATCCAAATAAACGTTTGCATTTCAAGATCACACTGAAACAAATAAGGCGAGGAATTCGGAGAGCGGAATACATGCATAATTTCATATCCGAATAGCTATAATTTGAGTAGGAATAAGTCAAAATTTGGTCTGAGTCCATTTAAGGGAATACATGCATAATTTCATATCTGGATAGCTATATATTGATTAGGGGTAAATCCAAGTTTGGTTTGAGTGCATTTTTGTCTTATACTTTGAAACGGTCTAAAAATCACCCTTCTACTATCAAAACTTTACACTTTTCATCTATCTCCTCGTTTTTGTCTATGGTATTTCATATTTGCAACTTTTTTGAGTTTCTAAACTACACATATAAGTAGGAAAAGAAAAATCATTCGCTCAAATATATCCCTAACCATCGCAATCACTAAATATTTAATATACATTACTTTGTTCTGATTTTTCCTTTCCCACCTCTATCACTTAATCTTACCATATATATAGTTTAGAAAACAAAAAAATTCTCCAACATCAAATACCACCCAAGATCCTGGGTGGTGGATGAAAATGCATAATTTTAATAGTACAAGAATAATATTTGGACAATTTTAAAAGTACAAGATTGAAAATAGACTCAAACTGAAGCAGATGGACTAAATTTAGAATTATTTATATATCTTAGATCTGCATCCTTCTAATTTATATTTGAGTTCATACTCATATTTTGCTGAAAAAAATAGATTTACATACAACTTTGCTAATATCCATAGCCTTTTGATCCTTATGTGCGCGACCTTGGTGGATTTACAGAAGATGAAGTGCGCCAATACATATGGCTACTTTACCTTTCAAAAATGTTTAAGAGCTGGATTCTTTGTTGATTGTGAAGACCATTCGATTCGGTGTTCAAGTTATGACAATTAGTTACCGATCTACTAGTTATAAAACTTGTTTATACTAAAATTTGAAAATTCGATTGATTTTAGGCTATGTTTTTAGTTGTCGTTTTGATAGTTTCACACATGGGCTTCATAGTTTTTTTTTTTAATACAATGTAGAACACTACAAAACCCGATAGAGATAGCCGAGCTGGGTTGGCGAGTCACCAAAAACCAGACAGGCATCACCCGTCTATTTTTCTTTTTCTTGAATTCCCTGTCCGAAAGTAACAGCAAGTCAAAACTTCCAGAGGCAGTAAAAAAACGACTAATGACTAATGACTAATGACTGTCATGGTCAAGCACGCGAGAATCACAAAAAGGTGGTGTGTTTTTTATTTTTATTTTTATTTTTTTACTCGTCGTGGACCAAAGTTTTACATGTGTTGTTCTCTGCTGGTTCACGAGATAGGAATCCAACTTTGCACTCGTCTTTCTGTCCCAGCGTTAGGAGCAAAAGGAAGCTTCCTTGTACTTGCCGGCACAAACTGAAAAAAACCGCCACGGTTAAAAACTAAAGCCGGTTTGTCTGTCCGTAGTGTAGTAACTAGTGTTCCTTTTTTTTAACCATGCAGTCAAAACATGTGCGAATTTTAACGCCGGCCGGGCCGTTCGTCTGCACATAGGCGCGTGCCATATCACGCGCGTCCACCCACCGCCTCCGCCTGACAACTACCCCTTCCAATCTGTCTTATTCGTGGACAAAGTCTTCTGACCAATCATACACCGGCCGTCGTGGGCGGTGCGCGCGGCGGTGCACGTCCTCCGCACAGCGAGCAACAAACCAAACCACCTGCGTGCACGAGCCGCGCCGGCCGTGAGCCCCCAAATGACACAAAAAATTTTGCATGTTGCAATATAAATACGGCCCTGGCCGGTGATTCGAAGTTTCCTTTAACGCGAACCGGATAGCATATCTGCCCATCCATCCATCCGTCCTCACGTGGCCAGCCCACAACCTGGGCTTAATCAATCCCGTGCTTAATGAACCAACCTCACCAACTAATTAATGGTCCAATGGATCTTGCAATGCCAGGTTACCATAGCTATGTGTTGAAAGATAAGATGCAGCCATCACAATCCGTGCTGTGTGCTTAAGGGGAAGTGTGTCATCTGCTTTCCCAGATTAATCGAACAGATGCACTGCTGCTGTTCGCTGTGCTGTCTTGTGGGGAAGAAAGAAGAGAAGAAAAAATTGTTGTGCTAAAAGTGGCTCGACAAAGGCTTGGCCAAAAAGTCGTGGATGGATGGCAGGGTGTCCAGTGTTTTTTCGGCCTTCCCGCGATACGAAAATGGCAGCTCATGTTCGAGCAGAAGCGAGCAAGCAACAGAGATTTTCTTGCCTCTGAAATGATCGATCCTACTGTGCAAGTCTGCGACTTGCAGACAAGTACTACTCGGCTTTGGCAGTTTGGCTGGCGGGCGTTTCTGCCGTGCTCGCCTCTGCTTTTCCGTTCAGATAAGAACGAATAACTGATCAAAGTTTGGTATCCACCAAATTGTTTGATCAATAATTTACAATCTACGATTATTCGTCACTTATACCTCACATATAGCTTGTACGAAGATATAGACTAGAGTATACAGCTTCAACTTGTTTAGAATGCCTTATTTTTTCCTAACAACTTTCAAATGCACATGAGTCTGTAGAAAGTAGTGGAAACACAATTTGATTGTTGTATCGTAAATTTGATGTTAACAGTTTTTTTGTCATTTAAACAGCGGCGATACATAAACTTTGATATTTGGGTTGAGTTATATGTATTAAGTTCTCGGCCGCTATCGACTAGGCTATTATGGGGTCAAAATAGATATTTTATTTGTTGTAAAATATAAATCGTATTTTGATCATGCATATAGATTAAAAAAATATTGAATTCAAGATAATATTGAGATAGAATGACTAAATGACTCTTATTTATGAATGTATTGAAAATGAAAAAATACTAATGTGAGAGGTTGGTCATAAATAACAAATAAAATGAAGAAGTAAATAAGAGTAGAATAAAAAAATAATAAATCTGCATACAATAAGAATAAAAAATTATATACCTTATATTTACAACTAAGATAATACTTCTTAAATTTTTTACACCTACATATAAAAAATATTTGGATCGGTTGACCCCACTAAATCATAGATTGCATCTACCACTGTATTAAAAGATCTTTTTCATTAATAGTCAGATTACTTACGATCCAAATATGTGTGCTAGCCCGTGCAATTCTATAAGTTAGCGAGTAAGTCTTAAAAAACGTTTAACTATCACATTTGTCTTTGAAGTCGTAAAACTTCACGTTTGATGAGTCAGTGTCCTCCAAAAATTCCAAACAGCTACCGCGTTGTGATGGATGAGTGGAAGAGGATGGAAAGAATCGCCTCAAGAAGAACGTGTAGAAAATTTTGCACCCTGTATGCACCCGTGAAGAGCTACCCCATCGTAGCAGGTGTTCACCTGGGCCGGGGCCCCACGCTTGGAGTCATCCACATGTCAGTGGATGAACTGTCCGGATCCAACGTGGCCGCCGCGGTGGCCCCACCCTGCCGGGCCGTTGTCCACCTCCCGACGCGACACGGGGCCCCCTCACTGCCGCATCATGGACCGACAGCCTCCGACGTCACCCCGTGTCTTCGTCTTCGCCTCCCCACCCAAAACTCCCTATAAATACCTCCCAGCCATTCCAACCCAGGCATACACCACCAACACTAAGCGTTTCTTGTACGCTCCTCTCACATCCTCTTAGCATTTGCAGTTAGTGTTGATCTGTTAGATTAATTGATCCAATGGCTGTGATGACTGATGTGCCCACTGGTACGGCTCTCCGGGCTCCGGCGGCCGCGGTGAAGGAGAGGGACGCCGAGAAGTTGCGGTTCATCGAGGAGATGACCACCGACGTGGACGCCGTGCAGGAGCGCGTCCTGGCGGAGATCCTCGGCCGGAACGCCGAGACCGAGTACCTCGCCCGGTGCAGCCTCGGCGGCGCCACCGACCGCGCCGCCTTCCGGGTGAAGGTGCCGGTGGTGACGTACGAAGACCTGCAGCCGGACATCCAGCGCATCGCCAACGGCGACCGCTCGCCCATCCTGTCGGCCCACCCCATCTCTGAGTTCCTCACGAGCTCCGGCACGTCGGCCGGCGAACGCAAGCTCATGCCCACCATCCGGGAGGAGCTCGACCGCCGCCAGCTTCTGTACAGCCTCCTCATGCCCGTCATGAACTTGTGAGCTTGTTAACGACACCATTTTTCACGTTGAAAAAATTTGACAAGACATAATTAGTACTACATTTACTAATGATCGCTGTGTGTGAATTATATAGGTATGTGCCGGGACTGGACAAGGGAAAGGCGCTCTATTTCTTGTTCGTGAAGTCGGAGACGAAGACACCGGGGGGCCTGACGGCGAGGCCAGTGCTGACGAGCTACTACAAGAGCGAGCACTTCAAGAACCGGCCATACGACCCGTACCATGTGTACACGAGTCCCACGGCGGCCATCCTCTGTGCGGACTCATTCCAAAGCATGTACGCGCAGATGGCGTGCGGCCTGTGCCAGCGCCTCGACGTGCTCCGTGTTGGCGCCGTGTTCGCCTCCGGCCTGCTCCGCGCCATCCGCTTCCTCCAGCTCCACTGGGAGCTCCTGGCCGCCGACATCGAGGCTGGCTCCCTCACCCCGCGAGTCACAGACCCGTCGGTGCGGGAGGCCGTCGCCGGCATCCTCCGGCCGGACCCCGACCTCGCCCAGTTCATACGCGATGAGTGCTCCAAGGGCGATTGGGCCGGCATCATCACGCGCATTTGGCCGAATACCAAGTATCTCGACGTCATAGTCACCGGCGCAATGGCACAGTACATCCCAACCCTCGAGTACTACAGCGGCGGCCTGCCGATGGCTTGCACCATGTACGCCTCCTCCGAGTGCTACTTCGGCCTCAACCTCCGGCCGATGTGCCACCCGTCCGAGGTGTCCTACACCATCATGCCCAACATGGGCTACTTCGAGTTCCTCCCCGTGGACGCCGACACAGGCGTCGCGTCGGGCGACGCGGGCCAGCTCGTGAACCTGGCCCGCGTCGAGGCCGGGCGCGAGTACGAGCTGGTGATCACCACCTACGCGGGGCTGTACCGATACCGCGTCGGCGATGTGCTGCGCGTGACCGGGTTCCACAACGCCGCGCCGCAGTTTCGGTTCGTGCGCCGCAAGAACGTCCTGCTGTCCATCGAGTCCGACAAGACCGACGAGTCCGAGCTGCAGCGCGCTGTGGAGCGCTCGTCCGAGCTTCTCCGGCAGCACGGCGCCGCCGTGGCGGAGTACACCAGCCACGCGTCGACCAAGAGCATCCCCGGGCACTACGTCATCTACTGGGAGCTACTGACGAAGGGGCCCGGCTGCGGCGCCATGGTGGACAAGGAGGTGCTGGACAAGTGCTGTCTGGAGATGGAGGAGGCCATGAACTCGGTGTATAGGCAGAGCCGGGTCGCGGACGGCTCAATTGGGCCGCTGGAAATCCGGGTCGTGCGGACCGGCACCTTCGAGGAGCTCATGGACTACGCCATCTCCCGCGGCGCGTCGATCAACCAGTACAAGGTCCCACGGTGCGTGACCTTCCCGCCAATCATCGAGTTGCTCGACTCGCGTGTCGTGTCGAGCCACTTCAGCGCAGGGCTCCCGCATTGGACGCCGGCGAACCGGTCCGACTAGTCCGGAATGGAAGGTGCTTAGACCAGATCAGGCTTGGGCCATGGACCATATTCCACTTATTTATTATTTTTGGATTTTTGGTCGTTGTCAGTTAGTGGTACCCGGGTTCTTTTGATGTGAGACAACTTGAGGAACATTGTTGGTGATAAGAGTTGTCGTTACTACTAGTCTATGTCAAGAATGTGATTAATTAAAATATTAATGATGATTGTAGACTAGACCAGCTGGCTTTTCTCCTTTATGGTTCTCGAGATCTTTCTATTTTGGGAGTGATCTAATCAAATGATCTACTTCTACATTGAAATTTGGAATAAAGGGGTAAAATCGGCACATTATTAGCTCACCGTACAAAAAAACAAAATGATGAAGTGTTTTAAGTTCCTTACCATCCCTCAACTACTACAATGCCGAGTGCAATTAATATAGTCTTGGAAAGGGTTGACGCTTGATAAAATTAATCGGGTTTAAAAGTGTGATGGTGGGGATCGATTAAGTATGCCGAGCGAAATCATACCCGACCGCAGCACGATCGCACACACTGTTTGGTCGTCAAGTCATTGATACAAACGCACCGCCATACTTTCCTCACTGTGCTAGGCTTGCCTTACTTTCTAATCCCGCGTTTTGTGTTTTTGCTAGCTTTCACTGACGTCCAAAGCTAAATATTTTCAACTTGGATTGAAATCCACTGACTTTCAACTTTCAAATCAAAAGATATAGGAAAAAAAAAACTTGGAAGGTTGGTGGATGATCTCTTCTATCTCATAAAATATTTAGATTTCTCTTCTATCTCAATTTTAATTGTTTAAATTTTAATCAAATAACTCATATACTTTAAAAATATATTAATTTAGTTTGGCTCGAAAGACAAGGCTCAACGACCTTTCCCGCCATGTTTTTCTTTTTGGTCCACATAGAAGGCTGGTGGATGGTCATAACTCGGAGCTCATAAGGCACTACTAGTTGGTCACCGTATTGCTGGTAATTTGGCACTGGTTGTTTTGGGCAATTAAGACCAGTTGATGTTGTAAGATGGCTGTGATTTCTACTACACAAACAAGTTTCTTCGCACACCTAAGACTGAAAAGATTAATGCGTACATTGCGTGTGACTTGTTTCCACTCGTAAAACATGGTTCTGACTCATCGCACCAGTCCATATCACCATCACTGTTTGCCAAATATTTGACTTGTGCGCTTACCATGCACACACGAGATACGCGAAGATTTGGTCGATCGTACTTTTTTGTAGTAAAGGGACATCGCATCTGCAAAACCATTCAAGTCAAAAGGAGATTCTAACCAAAGCTAAACGCAAACCACATGTTCACGTCAATGCAGATCATGCATGCAGGCCCAATTCAGGTCAGAGTCAACACATTTCAGAGGTGTATCGGAATTGTGGCCCGGCCGAGACACAGGTGCAGGTTTCCTTGCTGCAGTCCCGGGCACTGCTCTTTTTATGCAGTGCATGGGACTCGAAGTGCCTTAACCCGTGTATAATATGCACTGATTTGCTACTTGTTTTAGTTGGCGTACGTCCACGGCCAAGCATGCCGTTGGGGCTGTGACTTCATGTACAGGAGAGTTCAGAATTTCAGATGCAGGAGCATATTCTATGACCATGAGAACCATATATGCATGGAAGCTGCTGCTTTTGACTAATGGTCTGTGTCTGGCCTTGGCAATAGTTGACTAGTGATTGTTTAGTACCACGAAACATGCAGCGCTGTAGTCACAGGAACAAGGACCTCTTTCGCACGTGGACTTCAATATGGATTAGAATGTCGTGCTCAGATGAGCTGAGCGATGGATCTAACGTGGCGGGTGCGAAGTTGACATGCTCATCTGCTCATTTTAAGATTTCCATACTTTAGTAGGCGCATGTAACTATCTAAGGGGGTTTACCTCGCATTTCGTTATGGTTTTCCAATCATAAAATATGGTATTCTTTCCACAAGCCAAATTTTGGTTAGGACCTTACCGATACACATGTCAGTGTCTATACTACCACACCCGGTTCAAAATACATAAATGATTTTATGTACAATGTTAGAGATAAAAAAAGAATGTTTATTTTATAATGAAGCATATGAAACTACAAAAACCTCTATTGCTTTTAGCGTTAAAAACAAATTATAAATTAGAATTAATCAAAATTTTAACTAACTCCTATAAAAAAAAAGATAAGGGACAACAATTTTCTTCTTCGACTCAAATTCTTTACATAAAATAATATATCAAAACCATAATTATTATATCATTTGTCATGCTTGCCCTCAATTTGTGACCCTTTCATTAAAATGGTTAGCGGCATACTAAACAGCAACATTTAATAAGTGTATTTAAAAAAATCATATAGAAAGTATCATACAACAGATATTTTTTCCAAAACAAGATTATTTTAGACTAGAGATAACATGTAAAGAAAAGTTTAGAGATCCGTGTTGGTCAACATTGAAGTCAATATTAATTGCCACCAAAGACTCAGAAACTGCTTCAAAGCTTGGGTTACATAATCGATAAACTGAATGATCATAGCCTAATTTTCCATCTTAATTACAACTGTCCGTGGGACCATTGATTCTATTGAACCATACCAGTACCAGAAGTGTGCAAAGTTTTGAAAACCTCGTTTTGCCCGCGCCTCTTTGGCTGTCCCCTCCCTCGATGCCACCTCAACGTGTTTCCCTCGTACGCATCTCAAATGGTCGCTAACTTTTATGCATATCTCTCTTCTCAAAAACTTGTATTCTCCCCTTGCTGGGCAGGAAAACCGATCCGATTTGAACGGATTATAGATATATTTGATTTATAGTCATATTTTTATTTAAATAAGATATCGTACTATGTATATGAGTGTAGTGTATTACATTTGTAATATCATTATTTTTTTTATAACTAATCAAATAGTGGTTATAATAGGTGTGATTCGTCACATTTTTCTTGGACCAAGTATGACAATAAACTAAACATATCTTATATTCTGGACTGATCCTATTTTTGATTTACACATCTACTCTTGATCCTCACCACCCAAAATAGATTTTATATGAAATTTGTAAAAAAATATCTATACTGTTGCTATGCATTCCATCAATTTGGTGCTCTTATTAATGTCAAACAATTAAAGCAAACGAGCTAAGCTTGGACCAATCTAGTCTCACCATGCTTGAGATCAATTGAGTTGAATCTAAATCCACCTTAAAGAGAACTTCAGCAGTCTTGAACTTGTCTATATGAAAGTTTGAATGGAATCAAAAGGGCTGAGCCCAATCAGTCTATCTGTATGCATGCAAGACTATTTGAATCGAGCTCAATTAACTCCAACATTGACTCGAATCCAGTTTTAAGACTTCAGTTAATGATACTTAAACCGAAGAGTTTGCGTGAGTTTTCATGATAACGGGGTTTTGTATAAGATATTGTCTGGTTCGGTAAAAAGTCAGATTGCATGTCGCTATAGCTCAGTCCAGTTGAGCTCAATAAGTATATTGAGTCAGTGAGATTCGAATAAGATAGATTTTAATAGGTTAAGTTCAAAAATACAGGTTAGATTGAATTCGGGCCAAACTTTTTTAATTTGAAAGTCTCATACTGGCTGTAGGGTGGCCCAAACCCAGCTCTAACAATGTTCTGGGCCGGGCCAGATGTTGTTCAGTTCTAGGTTTCAATCCAAGAGGATTGAGAAGGTTTTGAATCCTTCGTTTTATCGTATCATCCCCTTCTCCCACCGGCTCCTCCATCTTGCCACCGCCGCAGCCTCCCTCCCTCTCCTCGCGCCGCCGCCTCCCTCCCCTATTCGCTCGGCCGCTCGCCAGCGTCCCATACTCTCGCCGCCTCCACCCTCCACTACTCGTGCCGCCGCAGCCGCCTCGCTCCTTCCCCTCCTCGTCGCCGCCGCCACCCCCCCTCCCCTTCCTGCTTGCCGGCCGTTGCCACCACTCTCATCTCAGGGCCAGGCCGCTCAGCACCGCCACCCTCCCCCTCCGGGCCAGGCCACCACCCTCCCCATCCAGCGCTCCTCCGACCCCTCTTTTGCCGGATCTGCCTCCAAGTACAGCGGTTGTCGCGCCTCCCTCCTCGCCACAAGGTAATAGGTTGTTGTATTGCTTATGATACTTCGCATTTGGCACTGTGTTGGTGGTGGGAGATTAGAGAACAAAAATTGATTTTTTATATACTTATATGATTGGTTGGTAGTAAGTCGTCTTGTCATTTCTCGTTCTTTCGGTGATAATGGATCATTGTATTGGGTGGTAGTGGGTAAGGTTTATTTTTCGGTGGAGTTAGTATACATGTCACAAGAAAGGTATAGCTCAACTTGTTTTCCTACATTTGTTGTTATGTCAAACCTCAGATGCTTTCTAGACTAGTTTGAAGTTTCAATGCTTTGTAATTTGGAAAATACAAGAGAGTGCACTGAATTTCACGAAAGAGAATTGTTGGTTGATAATCTGCTAGTCCAAACTGAGAAATACAACCTGGAGATCGTTCATAAGTGAAAATGTAGACTTATAAGTTTCAGATGTGACATATGTAAATACATTTCATAAGTGAATAGGTGGTGGTGGGTGGGGGGGGGGGGGTGTGGTGTTGTGCGCTGTGCGTGCATGCTGTACCTGCTGCATCTTCTGCCGCTCTAGCAGCTGGAGCCACACCTGCAGTTACCACCGCAGCAAGACATTTTCCTCTTTAGACTGATGCTACTGAACAACTGAAGTTTGCATGTTTTAGGTTTGATGAGCATTGTGAATAGGGCTGGAAACGAGCCGAGCTCGAGCGAGCCCAGGCAGGCTCGGCTCGGGCTCGATAGTGTATTGGGCTCGGCTCGGGCTCGGGCTCGAAACATTAACGAGCTCGGAACCAAGCTCGGGCTCGAGTCGACAAAGCTCGATAAAGCTCGATAGAGCTCGATTAGATTCACTTAATACACAAATAAATGTTTTCTCAATTGGGCTCGCTCGAGCTCGATTAGGCTCGGCTCGAAAATATGCATTACAATTTAACTAGAAAATATAGAATCTTCTTCATGACAATAATAAATTAATAGCATAACAATTCATAATTTCAATTAAGAAAACCAAAATGCAGAGTTTCAATATAGCATAATAAACTAACAATATATAATCTTCTGAGACAATTCAAACTTTCAACTAAGAGAAACAAAATGCATTATAAGATCTTTAAAATACATCAAATTTGTGCAACTTCAATTGAATCTTGGTCTCCAGACTCCAGCTTGAGAATCAAAGTGCAGCATGTAAAGAAGTGAAGCATGTGAAATCATCGTTCTTCAGATCCAATGCAGCCTGCAAAATGATGCATTGTTCTTAATGATTGTTTTGTCATGTAATGATGTAATCAAGTAAATAACAACTTAAATAGCATACAAATGTTCATGTAAAGAAGCAAATCACTAGTTACTGCCCACAGCCGAAGTATCTGAAGGATTGCTTTCGATTAGTGCGATCTCTTCAACATCATCTTCCATTGGTGACTCCTGACATGAAATAGAAAACAATTAGAAATGATAAAAAATTATTTACCATTTGATGAAAACAGTTTTGAAATGAAGAAGTTAAAACTTGCCAATTTCTTCAACTTATGATGGTTACCTCTAATCCAACTAGAGGTACACACTAAAGCTTGCACCATTGTTGGGTTTAGCGAGCCACGATAGTCATCAAGAACTCTTCCTCCGGCACTAAAGGCTGACTCTGAAGAGACGGTGCTAATAGGTATGGTCAGTATATCTCTTGCCATTTTAGACACTATAGGATACTTCGATGCATTCATCTTCCACCATGTGAGTACATCGAAAGGTTTTGCATCACACACTTCATTCATGTCTTCTAAGTACATCTTCAAATCAGTTTTTGAAGGTTGTGCAGCAGAACTAGCTTTGATGAACTCATGAAACTGACAAGAAAATGAGACCACAGTACTAGCACTACTCGAACTCGATGCAAGCCCACAAGTACTGGCACTAGCTTCTTGATGTGAAATGCTTTGCTTATACTCGCTTTCATATATGGCATAGAACTCATCCAATGTAGCATTTACAGATGCAAGTTTTTGTTCAAGATCGCCATTAGAAAACATGACTGGAAAAGAGAAATCAATCATTCTCATCTTGTACCTTGGGTCAAGAATTGTGGCAATAGGAAGAAGATTTGTGCACTCTGGTCCCCAATATTTCTCAAATTTAAGAAGCATAGCATGTGCCACTTCCTCCAAGCATGCATTTGATGAATTGGACAAATCAAACAACACTTTCTTGATGTTAACAATTTCAGAAAAAACCATATTAGCTGTAGGATAAGTTGACCCAGAAAATATATTGGTAGCCAAATGTAGAGCAAACAATACATTCTTGACTTGTGCATATAACTCCCATTCCTCATCAAGTGGTTGCCACTTGTAGTTGGCATCTTCAACTGCATATATTTCAATAGCAGGTCTGAAATAGAAGGCACTATCAAGCATCTTATAAGTGGAGCCCCATCTAGTGCACACATCTAGACATAATTTTCTCTTTAGATCAAGTTTAAGTGATTTGGCAATGGCTGTGAGCTTATACAAGCGAGTATTGGATTTCTTGAAGTACTTCACAGTCTCCCTAATCTTGCTAATCAAGCTCTCCAATGGTTTCAAACCATCATTTACAAGCAAATTCAGAATGTGTGCACAACATCTCACATGAAAAATTTTTCCATTAAAGGACAATACACCCCTAGCACTTAACTTAGCAAGCAACAATTTTGCAGCAACATCATTGCTAGAGGCATTATCAAAAGTAATGGTAGCTATCTTGTCTTCAATTTTCCAATCAGCTAAACATTCAGAAATAGCTTGAGAGATAACTATTCCACTGTGGGGAGGCTCTAACTCAACAAAATTAATGATGCGGCACTGTAATGTCTAATCAGCATCAACATAGTGTGCAACTAAACTCATATAGCAAAGAGTCTGATTAGATGTCCAAAGATCACATGTGAGACTTATTTTGTTAACATGCCTAAAACTTTTCTTCAATTTTGCCTTCTCAGATTCAAAAAGTTTAAGACAATCAGCTCTAGTAGTCTTTCTAGAAACCTTTTGGTAAGAATGATTCAATGTTTTTAACAAAGCATTGAACCAAGTATATTCCACGATTCTAAAGGGCAACTCATGAACAACAACCATGGTAGCAATTAACTCACGTATCTTAGCATGATCATATCCAGTAGAAGAACCAACAGGGGGAAGAATGAAATCACCTTCCGCAGCCAAAAGAAAACTCATGAGTTTCTGCTTTTTTATTTGCATTTGCTGAATATTGTGAACATTGCAAGCTCCTAAATGTCGTTTCATTGTTGATGTAGTGCCACTTTTGTTCTTTGCTAACTTTGTTCCACATGCCTTGCACTTGATCTTTTCTTCCATCACTCCCCTCTCCTTTTTGGATGCCACCAAAACTGATTCGAAGTGTTGCCATACATCAGAGGTTTTCTTTCGTGAGATTGTTGTATTTTCAGAGCCGTCTTCTACCTTCACAGCATCAGTAGCGGTAGCTCCCTTTGCTCCCTCCTGCCCATCACTATCAGCCGTATCAACCCTCAAATTTGATGGATCACCAGATTGTTGGGAATGTAGTTCTTCTGATATCGACAACCACATATTACAGTATTAAAATTTGTGGGTCAAGTGATCAACTATGGATTAATATGAAAGCATGAAACCATGAGAATTTGCAACTCACCTCAAGCGATGGCTGCTGCTCCATTGCGCTGCCTACTGTTGACTCTTGAGAGGACTTTACTTCCAAATCCAGCGTCTAAACAAAATATTAAAGATATGTTCAAAGTTATTATAAGTTGTGAAATGGGTATCAATATTCAATAGGAGACAAGTTTTGCAGTGACAACATCTTCACTGTGAAACACATCACAGTGAAGTCTACAAACATGCAATTCAAAGGGAAAATCATCGGCAAAATGAAAAGACAAGATTGCTGAGAAACTCATTCCATGCAGGCACATGCTATGTCCTAATGGCCAGAAGGTCATTTGCTAAAATATCTTATGATTTGTTGTGTTATAGCATCGAATCCCCGCAGCAGACTGTGGATAGGTTTACTGATATCTCATCGATGTTATCCCATAACTAGATTGTTATGCTGCCCCCTCTGGGTTAAAAATATGTAGACTTGTTGATTTCTGACCTTATGCAGTGAAATGCAATTGTGTGAAGCAATTTTATATTGGATGTCTGAAAATTTGAAACTCGGCAAACATCCACTGATCCACACCCTAACTCACTAGACGGGCGACTCTACATTCTTAGCAAGGTTCAAGTTCAATGGCGAATCTACCAATGGCAACAGAAAGCAATGCTCTGCTCATACCTTCACAGCATAATACCAAATAAGAAAGCAAATAAGCAATGCTCTGTTCATACCAATTCTGATTTCTGAAGGAGGCTGCGAATCCTGCGAATCTGCGATGCCGCCGCTCCTCCGGCCGCTGGTGGCGGTGGCGGCCGCGTTGGAAGGCTGAAGGTCGGGGCAGTGGAGTTTAGCGGCGACCTGCCTCCATGGCGAGAAGAATCATTAGAAGATTGTTGTCCATGCCAAATTGCCCTACCGAATAGAATAGAAGGGCTTCAAAAAGTAGGTGCTCAAAGTTTAGTAGGAGCAACCGGTGGACAGCGCTGTTAGAAAAAAATAAATTAAAGCAGAACATTCCTCCCAAATTGATGGTATAAAGCACGTCTAAATGCATATATCCCTTGAAATCTTTAGCTTGTCTTAATCATTTTACGAATCACTTATGTATTTGTCTTTAGCACATGTTGGCCTTACCAAGAATAACAAGAGCAGAGAAAACCTATCTATATTGTGAACTTACAATACATTCAATGTAGGATCGGCTGCGCCGCAGCCGCTCCCCGCGCCGCCGCCGCTCCCCGCACCGCAGCCGCTCCCCGCGCCGCCGCCGCAGCTCCCCTCCCGCACGCCGCCGCAACTGCTACCCACGCCGCCGCCGCTCCCCTAAGCCTCCACTGCCGCTCCCTGGCTCCCCGCGCCACCCCTCCCCCACGCCGCCGCCGCACCTTCCCTCCCCCACGCGGCCACGCCGCTGCAGCAGCTCCCGGCGCCGGCTAGGGTTGGGACTTGGGAGAGAGAGGGAATTTAGGATTCGGGATTTGGGACTTTGGGAGAATGGGAGGACTATGGGAGTCACGGGGTTACAGTAGGTCACGACTCACGGGCAGACGGGCTCCAGTGACCACTATTCGCAAACAAAAGAGGAATTTGGGAAATTGCACTGTGGTCTGTGGGTTGTGGCCTGTGGCCTGTGGGCTGGGCTGTCACGGGCTTTAAATATAATTTGAGCTTTAACGAGCCGAGCTCGAGCGAGCTGGGGAAGGCTCGAGCTCGGCTCAAATACTCACTCGAGCTTCATTTCAGGCTCGAGCTCGGCTCGTTAAGAGCTCGAGCCGAGCTCGAGTCGAGCCGAGCTCGAGTCGAGCCGAGCTCGAGTCGAGCCGATCTTCGATCCGATCCCGAATAGCTCGCGAGCTTCGATCTTTTTGTCCAGCCCTAATTGTGAAGGCAATGAGTGGTTCTCATGCCTCAGATTTGCATGTCTCATGCTCATGCTTCACTGATGCTTTTTAGCTAGATTTGGTCACTGCCATTTTGTGGTTGGTTCGTTGGTTGGTCTTGGCATTTTCCTTCCATTGATGGGTGATTGTGAAGACAAATGTGTTATCTCATCTTCCAGAAACAATTCAGCCAAGAGCTCCTGAATTTTCTTTTTTGTTCTATGTTTCCTTCATTGAATTTCCTTTTGGATTTAGTATATTGTATTTTTTAATAGTGTTATAATTACAATTGTGACTTGTTTTCATATGAAGCTATCTTCAGAGTTAAATATGTATCTGCATATTTGCTGATAGATTAGTTGTCTATATAGTTGTTCAATGCACCTAGATTGTTGTGGGATTTAAATTCCTGAGTTCGCATCCAGATAACCACGAGGATCCTAATCCCAGGAAAGTTTTCCTAGATTGTATAAGGTCAGTATATTCTAAGCAGATTTTATTCCAACTAAGAAAGTTTTCCTAGATACCCAAACATGCTCTTAAAAAAAGGGAACCATTTGAATTGGTTATAGCCTATCATCGGATGAACACCCAACTGGAATGTGTTATACCCGCGTCCACACTAACTCCAAGACTTGTTGCCTCTATCTCTCATATCATGTTGTCAGCTATCTAACATCTGAGTGAGCCTTCTGCTGCCCATGAGCATGTAGGAGTGTGTTTTCTCCATAACCAGAAATTCAAAGATATCTGGGTTCCAACCAATGGGGATTACCCATCCTTTGGAACTGAGATTCCTATCCTTTGGGGGTTTTTGGAGAAAAACTTTCCAACGGTTCTAGTTCATACTTCATAGTAAGGAAATTTTTAGGGAAGTGTGTTTCTTCGGTGTGCCTGTCTGTTTTGTTGTACTTGACCTTTTGGTTATTACTTATATGTTGTGTTACTGACCTCTATTTGTTTTTGCTTTCTGTTTTTAATGTGTTCCTAGTTTGGATCTCATTCTGTATCTCTTCAGGTTGTCATATTTTTTGGCTGCAAAATGGCAACGGAAGCTACTGGACATCTTTCTGGTGGTGTTGAATCAGCAATGCCGTCGCTAGAACAACTTGCGGAAGTATTCGGTAAGATGAAATCCCACACAGAGGCTTCTTTGCAATTGCAGAGGAACATGCAGTGGGAGGATATTAAAGCACATTTTATGAACCTTGAGAGGTCATACAAAAGCAAGTTTGATGAACTTGAAGAGAAGCAGAAGGATTTGGAAGAAAAGAAATGCGAAGCCCATAGGCTGATCGCAGATAAAGAGGCTGCTGTTTCTGCAAAAGAGCGTGCTTCTCTGAATCAGCTTCAGGAGCTAAGAGATGCTGCTGTCTCTGCCCTAGCTGAGGCCTGCCAAAAATATAAGGTGGAGCTTTCTGAGATACTTGATGCCCATGGAAGCATGGACAAAAAGGTAAGAACCTCAATCAACGACACCAATGCATCTCGTGCTTCAAAGGAGAATACCCCTGCTATTGGATCAGGCAAGGCATCTGAAGCTTTGCCTGTTGAGATTAAGCCCCGTCCTATACTGAAGCAACTATGTGAACGGATGGATGTGAACGGCCTTCTGAAATTTCTTTCAGAAAATTGGAAAAAACTATCTAGCCTTCGTGATGAACTTTCGGTTGCATTAAAATGTGCAACCGACCCAGCCCGCTTGGTGCTTAATTCCTTGGAGGGTTTCTTCCCACCGGACCAAACTGATCCACAGGGGAGTATACAAAATGCCCTTCAGGGACTGCGCAGAAGCTGTATTGTTTTGATGGAAGCTCTAGCACTTGCACTAGAGAAGGAGGAGCCGGGTGGCAACCACCCTTGGAGCTCTGAAATTAAGGAGCAAGCTAAGGCAATTGCCGAAGAGTGGAAGAATAAGTTAGCTGAGGTTGACCTAGATGCTTCTAATGGATACTCATTGGAAGCACAGGCATTCCTGCAGCTTCTTACAACTTTTAATGTTGATTCAGTGCTTGACGAAGATGAACTATGCAAGATCGTAGTTGCTGTCTCTCGTCGCAAGCAGACTGCTGTGCTTTGTCATTCTCTCGGTTTTAATGAGAGAATACCAGGTTGGTATCCACACAGAATGCCACAAGGTGTTCTCATCACTTAATTTGCCTGGCTGGCACCATTTATGATGTGCTGCTAAACCGCACAGCCTTCTAGGAATAAAAACCTTTGTTTTGCAAAGAATGTGAGTGATCTGATGATATTTGGTATTTTATGTTCCTTTTGTTGACATTTTGTTTCTGCAGGTATTATTGAGGTGTTGGTTAACAGACACAGACAAATTGATGCAATTCAATTTATAAAATCTTTTGGGCTTTCTGAGAGCTTTCCTCCTGCACCTCTGCTGAAGGCATATTTAGAAGAGTTAAAAGATTCATATGAAAACAATGGGGATGCCAATGCGGCTTCTGCTAAGGTCTGTTCTATTCTATCCATCTTTCGAGCAGTTGATGGTTGCCTAATGGCTAATGCTTATGGATTATTTGTCGATAATCAATTGTTCATTTGTTTTGTTGGCAGTTTACTGATCATTGTGGAAACACACTTCTCTTTTTCCTCCTTAAGGATCTTTCAATTTGATGTATGACGGAAATGCCTAACCAATATGATATTACTTTTAATAGTGCATTTAAAATGAAGTCATACAGTCAGAAAAGTTCATTGGATTGAAAGCTCATCTTTAATTTGCACAACCATGTCAAAATTTGTTATATTTGACCTTCAAAGTTTTTGAGGTGGAGTTTTGTACTGAGGGGAAAATGTCTTTTGACTTTCTATGAAAGTTGCTCCTTGCTGCTGTTGTTTGTGAACGATACAGGGAATGAATTGCTGGGTTGTACCTTTCAACTGCCTTGTGGCAAACTGCACTACCAACAGTGGTAGATTACTGGTGAATGCAAAATAAAATTACTGTCCATAGCTGAGTAGCTTCTTCTTTTCTGGTTTTATCTGTGTGTTTATAAAATACTTTTTGAGCTGATTGTCTCATGATCCCTTAACTAAGTTCAATCATCAATGTTTAGGATGACCCAAAGGCTAAGGAGCTACTTGCATTAAGGGCTGTAATAAAGTGCATTGAAGAGTACAAACTTCAGAAGGACTATCCAATTGGACCTCTCCAAAAGCGTGTCGCTGAGTTGAAATCTAAAGGCGAGAAAAGGCCATCAGCTGAATCTGGACGGTTTCATGCAAAAAAGCCTAGAGCCTCTGGTATTTCAGGTTCTCGAAGACCTACCAGTTCTGTTAGCAACTGGCAGCGTGCTCCACCTGTGCCTTATACTGATAGATATGGAGTCGTGGACCGATACCAATACACTGCACCTGCCGCAACATATGATGCAGCTGCCTATGCTTCTTATGGTGATCCCTACGGTGCCCTGAAACCGTACCAGTACACCGGTGAGGCAGTAGCCTCTGCATCATACAATTCAACTCAATATAATGCAGTTTATGGTGGTCCTGGTGCCCAGCCAACCCCAAGCAGCTACGGAACTTACGCAAGTGCAGGAGGCCAGCCTGCTTCCAGCAGCTACACAAGTTATGCAGGATCTGGTTATCAATCTAACCAACAATCCTAGATGTAACCTGGATATTTCTTAAACAGCTATGCTAATCACGCGGGTTCTGCTTACCAGTGTCTTCCTATCAAGAGTAGATGTAACCTTTTGTTTTTGTCATCCCAGTGGTTCTATAGGTGCAACTGTTGTTCAAAGTTTCAAGGCTGTCCGTGATGTAATGTCTTTCTGCTTACATCCACATTGCTTGGTGCTATGCTTGTGTACAACTTGTTTGAATGCTTTGTACGTTCTAGTGTCTTGTAATTAACTATCAGCTGTTAGCAGTATGTTTGCAGTTTGCTGCTTGTTGCAGCGCTGCGAATTGCAGGTGCTTTCTTTTCTTTGTTATGTTACGGAATGGCTATAATTTTTTTTATCTTCTTTGCTTGCATCTTAGTTTGTTGTCTTATTTCTTGTTCTAGGTTGTCTTTTTTATGTTGGATAGTTGTATTTTTTTAGTTAAGTTTGTTGTATTTTTTTCAATTTATATTGTCGTATTTTCTCATTATAAGTTCTTATTTTTTTTATTTTAAGGTCTATTTTATTTTATAATTTGGAAAATATTGTATTCTTTTATGTTGTTGTATTTTGTATATGTAGTTAGGTTATTTCATTTTTAAAAAAATTATTTGTATATAAAAATTGTGGGCCTTAACGATGCCTTCTATTTTAACGTTATTGTGCAAAAGATATCTTCAGTGCAATACTTGCAAAACGCTTATAAAAAAATTTAGAGGTTGGGCGAAGACAAGGCTTTCATGGTTCGATGCCAAATTTATTTCATAACAGGGCAGATCGGATCTGACGGTCGAAGAAGTCGGGGCGGCACGGCTCAGCGTGGGAGCTCAAAAGAAAAAGTGCCTGGGTTCAATCATATAAGTTTTAAAGATTCTGCCGTGACAAATTGAAGCAAATAACCCATCTTTTTATTCGTCTAAAATGAGTTTCAGATTAAAATTTGACGCATGGTTTGTTGATACTTTACCACAAAATCTCTGAAAAAAAAAATCACAAAAGCTTAAACATATGCTCCGGAAGGCCTTTTCAGTGTTTTGTACCAATCAAATATTCCTTGAACTATATGCCTCAATTGTTAGATGCTTATAGATAAGCTTCAGATCCACTGTATTCTTTCGTATCTCCGTTGTATAGTTCCCATTATCCCATCCAAGTTCCAATCATGGACAAGCGTGCTTTTTCTTTATATAAGCATGCTTTTCTTACGCCTTATGAGAACATGGTAGATCAACAATTAAAAAGAAAGACTACAAATTTGAGTCATGATATGTTCTCTACAGGGAGATCCCATCGTGCTATTAAGTTGGATCTCTCACTCCTAAAATTGAAAAAAATTTCCGAATGCTAACGTCGTGCTGCTGACGAGGTGAGCACAACTTACACGCGGGACCCACTCGCATGTCTCCCTTTGTTCCCTTCGTCAACGGGGCTCTGTTCGGTCCTCCCCCTCCAATCTAAAAACAAAAGGAAAAAATTCTCAAACTCCATACACCAGAACACGAAGACCACAGGTCGGTGACCCCACCCGTCAGTTAGTACGACAAAGCATTCTATCGATACTGACATGCGGGGCCGAAGGTGAAAACATCTTTCTATTGGTTAATGGGTTACCCGTATAACCCACATCTGACCTACGGGAACGCAACGGCCCCGCGACTCCGCGAGAATGGCATAAATTACCACACTGCCCCTCCTCTTCCAACAAGTCGTCGCCCTCCTCGACCACCCCTCCACCTCCACCTCCCCCTCCCATGGCGAGCCTTCGCTTCGCTCGACTGGGCTTCCTGCCGGCCGTCCTCGTCTTCCTCCTCGTCGTCGTTGCCACAGCTGCCGCGGCGACGCCTGGATCCCCCCATCGGCTCCCTGCGCTGACGCCGCTGGTGCTCCCACTCACGCTCTCCTACCCCAACGCCAGTCGGTTCGACTCGCCCGCCTCGAGCAGGCGCGCGCTCCTGAAGGAGGGCGGCGGCGCCAACCCCAGCGCCCACATGCGCCTCCACGATGATCTCCTCACGAACGGGTCGGTACAATTCGATTTTTTGGTTATTTTTCCCAAATTTTTGAATCCTCTATTGGATCTGAGACGGAGAGGTTGGCGTTTGTGTTTTTTTTTTTGTTTGATTGGTTAGGTATTACACGACGAGGCTGTACATCGGGACACCGCCACAGGAGTTCGCGCTGATCGTGGACTCTGGAAGCACCGTTACCTATGTGCCCTGCGCCTCCTGCGAGCAGTGCGGTAATCACCAGGTTAGCCCAATTCCTGTGCTTATGTGTTCTAGTTGTGGGATTTCCAATTTGAAAATGGTATGCGATTTTGTTGGGTGGAGTGGTAATTAATCACGTTGGTTGCACGCGTGGATATGTTATGCTCACTTGTTCGCCTGTAAGTCTGTGACGCTGTACCTAAACTATATAAATTTATTAGCTAATAAATTCTGCGGTTATGTGGACATGACCAATTACTTGCGCTACTTGACGTACATCCAAATGTAGGAATTAATTCTCAGAAAATAATCATTTCATTTGCATATAGATTTGCGAATTTCTATTATGAGATGTGGACAGAGTGCAAGGCCAACCTGTTCACCCTGGCAGTAAGTCACACATTGTTGGTATTGAATAATTTCTGGTATGTACTGGATTTACCGTAGACCTGTAGGATTTGTAGTACACGATCAACAGCCAAGTCCAAATGTACTATCGCTTTGCCATTTTGCAGCTCAATACACACCATTGTTTGTTATGTGAAAATATCAGCTTGAAGTTAGCATAGAAAACAATAACCCCGTTTAGAGCTAAAAATGCCTTCTATCCTCGTCATGTTTGACTAGGACATGCGTGCCCCTGTTTCATGCCATCCTCTGCATGTCTTGCCAGGGCTCACTATAATCTTGTGTGACCTAGGTCGTTTGGAAATTTTTCATGGTATTGTCATCTCAGTCAGTCAGCATCGTCTGGCATAAGTAAAATGTAAGTACACACCAAAGAGAACAGAGACATGGCCTTATGACATCTGTAGGTAGATATATCAGCATCAGCCAACATCTTGTGGCATGAGTAAAATGTAAAGAAACACTTAAGACGACAGAGGCTTGGCTTATGTAGTATAAATTGAAACTAAACTGAATGGCCCAAGCACATGGTCAGGAAATCTACCAATGTGCTCATTGGGTTTAGATTATACAAAAAACAAATTATTATTTTTGTTACTAGCTGACTTTCTCCAGACGCAATTCTATCAATTTAAATTTTAAATAACTCCTCATGGTGTGTTTTGCTGTCATTAATATCGTATGGGTTTCTTTTCCTATACTATCTTGTGTGTTGTTCAATGAACCCCGTAGCATCATTTGAAAGTGTATAAAGTACTAACATCCCTTAGCATAATAGTTTCTTGTGAGATGAATTTTTTATTTGAATGTATGTCGCAAAACAGGAGTAACGTTTCAGCCTGGAGATTTCTGTCATGATGCTTTTTTTTTTAATTACAGAGACTAATGCTGCTATGCACATCATATCAGGAAGAAAAAAATTGATTGTATTAGTCTAGGAGGTGGATATTCATTTCCTCTTATAACATCCCTTTTTTGTTTACCTAGTAATTAATCTTCTATTTGCATCTAAATACACACTGAAGTATGGCTTGATGTCTAGGACCCAAGGTTTCAACCTGATCTTTCCACTACATATTCACCAGTGAAATGCAATGTTGATTGTACCTGTGATAATGAAAAGCATCAGTGCACTTATGAGAGGCAGTATGCTGAAATGAGCTCAAGCAGTGGAGTGCTTGGTGAGGATGTAGTGTCGTTTGGGGGAGAAAGTGAACTTAAACCACAGCGTGCTGTTTTTGGCTGTGAAAATTCTGAAACTGGTGATTTGTTCAGCCAGCATGCTGATGGGATAATGGGCCTGGGCCGTGGTCAGCTTAGCATAATGGATCAGCTTGTTGATAAGGGTGTTATAAGTGATTCATTCTCTCTGTGCTATGGTGGAATGGATATTGGTGGGGGAGCAATGGTACTTGGTGGAATGCCTACTCCTCCTGACATGGTTTTCTCCCGTTCAGACCCTGTCCGCAGGTATTATACAGAGTTTTGCACACTGACAAGGGACTTCTTCTGAAGTACTTTTGATACATCTCTTATGAATTTGTTTTGGAATGCTGCAGCCCATATTACAACATCGAGTTGAAGGAAATACATGTTGCTGGAAAGGCATTGCGGCTAGATCCAAGGATCTTCGACAGCAAACATGGAACTGTATTGGATAGTGGAACCACATATGCTTACCTGCCAGAACAAGCTTTTGTTGCATTTCAAGATGCTGTAAGTTATCCAATGATTTTTTGTTTTTTGAAATTGCTTTTTCCATTTAGTAGGATCTTTGTCTTTCAGAGATATGGTGCCATTATTTGGAATTTCTGCTTCATTTCCTTCATGACATCTAAATATTTTATTATGTTTGCACTTTATCGCCTGGCCCCAGTTGCTAAGATGGGATCTCTCTAGCTGTAGATATTAAAAAAGTAATTGAGGACTAAACATACTTGCCATCCTTTTGAGTCTTGCATAAAGGAACTGCTGAGTGTTGGTGCCTTTCTTTTTGGGTTATTTTCACTTTTGCAGAAGCAATACGCTTTTGCATTTTATCTGTGTCTAGTAGCTATTCTGTTTGTCCCTCTGTGTCTTCTGTTCTTTTGTTTGTGGCGTTGCTGATAACTTTTAACTTGTATGAAACACTGGAGCATCTTTGTACTTTTTCTTCCCATTTTATTTTTATATGTTGTGGAAGTTAATTCTTTTCAGTTTAGTTCTCACTAACTTTTCCTGGACATGAATGCCTGCTGTTCTGATGCTGTAAAAGGCTGCTGTAGTGATTATTTTTCTTAATTGATAGGTGACAAACAAGGTTCATTCTCTCAAGCAAATCCGTGGCCCTGATCCAAATTACAAGGATATCTGCTTTGCAGGTGCTGGAAGGTGACTCTCGCCTCATGATAACAAATTTTTGCTTTATTCTCCAGTTTCTTCTCCCTAACTTTCATCTGGAGTCTTAATATTTATCACTTTCCTGCCAGGAACATCTCTCGACTATCAGAGGTATTTCCAGATGTTGACATGGTGTTTGGAAATGGACAGAAGCTGTCACTTTCACCGGAAAATTATTTATTCCAGGTATTGGAACTGCAAACTTAGACCTGCTTGAATAGATACAACATTGTTTGCTTTATTGTCTGTGTTGTTTTCTCATGTTGTCTTTTTCCTCTAATCTTGAAATAAAGCACTCCAAAGTTGAAGGGGCTTATTGCTTGGGAGTGTTCCAAAATGGGAAAGATCCAACAACACTGTTAGGGGGTAAGACGTTCAACTCCTAGGAGGAATGTCAAGAACCTTTGCATTCCTGCCCCTCTATATTTCTTATTAGTGCCATTTACACTTAGTGGCTTACAGTTTGCTATTCTGTTGGCAATATCAAACGCATAATCCTAAGTAGGCCATGCGTGTTTTTTCGTTGCTAGGATGTTTCTGTTCCTTCCACCTCCCATATTGTATCGGATGGTATGTACTGAACATTTTTTGTAAATTGGCCTGTAAAAAAGCACAAGCTTAATGGATTTACACAGTAGCCTTACTATTGAAAAAGATTCAACACTATCCACATATATAATGCCTTTTTATTTTCAACTTGCTTGACCAAAAAAAAAAAAAAAATACTTACCAGTATATGCTGAATGATAAAAAGGCATGCATCTGTATGCAGACCACCCTATGCACTTGCAATTTTCTTATATGTTGATTAGAAATTAAAAGGACTGACTTGGAAGAAATGTTCATATAGTATATAGCCTTATTTGTCATTTACTTTTTCCATTAATTTGAAGCTGAGCTGCCTTCCGTTGCCTGTATTACTTGTTTTGTCAGAGCCATAGCTCTTGACCTCGTTTATTGAATTGAATAAGTCTCAATTGTTTGCAATTTCATACAACTCTATATATCTGTAAATCTAGAGGGGCCTTACTCATCCCAGTATCTTTGGAATACAGCAGGATGGAACCTCTTAGAACATATTTAACCACTGGAAGTAAAACTAAGCTTTTTCTTTGGGGAAATAATTGAACTGTACTGATCTATCCTCGCATCGTGCACCTTCCTTAATAACTTTTAAGGGTATTTCTGACTCATAAAAGCCCTATTAGTTTTTTACCTATATCTTATTGATGTTGTGTCAGACAATATTTGACATACATTGAAATATGCTTGTTCTGTTAAGAGGATGTGGGGAAGTTAGTATGTGAAAGTAAACTATCTAGATATCTTATTGGGCTCATAAACTTTTCTTCAGTCACAGATGCTCATTAAAAACTTATACAAGTATGGAACTGAGAACTCTAATTTTGTTTGTAATGATAATGGGAAGGAGAACTGTGACCTTTTTGGTTGCTGTTGGGCATCAACATTTTGTTCGTGCCAATACATTAGAGTTTTGTGTGCCTTTTTATTCTTTTGTTTATGAATTATTTGTTTATCAACATTGTCTGAAGTGATGAAGGGTTTTTGTTTCACTCAAAAAAAGAACTATCTTTTAGAATTTTCCTTTCATCCTTCTGCACAATAAATTGGTTAGCATTTACTGACGGTTTCTGATGAATATGAATGTGCTAAAATGGGATCCTTTTGGCACCAAAAGAGAAGAAAAGGTGAGAGGAATTAAAATAATGTGGCAGAAATAATAGAATAAAATATCTTCTCAGTTCTATGCCATTTTGTGCTATGTGTTTGGGCACCTTGCCTTTGTGAATAGCTAATGTGGTGATCTTACGGGCAGGAATTGTCGTTCGCAATACTCTTGTAACCTATGATCGTCACAATGAAAGGATTGGGTTTTGGAAAACCAACTGTTCGGAGTTGTGGGAGAGACTGCACATTAGTGGTGCTCCTTCCCCAGCACCTTCAAGTAATCCAGGTGCACAAGATCTGTCACCAGCACCCACTCCTAGTGGGTTACCAGGTTCGCACCTATTTATTTTGCATCTGTTTAGTTGCAATGCGTTATTTGGTGAATGATAAAGTACAAATATTAGTTACTTTGATATGTTAACTTTTAGGCAGTAGTGGTTTCTTTTTTGGTTGCTTCCTTGGGTAAGCTCTTCCATGAATCTGAGCCTGAAATTTGATAGTGCATAACTTTTATGACAAAGGAAGCATTAGTTCAATCTCCTCTTCTGGATGGTTTTTCTAGCTATCCTTTATTCATTTCATTTACTTAATTAATTCATCTACCTAAGAAATTCTTAGCTCTGTCTGACTTTCTTAGCATGTTATTCCTCTTAGTGAGAGTTCATTGACAGCTTTTTGTCTATTAAATACCATATGTTGTGCCAGGTTTTGCTAAAGTCTCTCTGATAGTAGTTAGTTAAAGCAAGCAACAAACGATTTCTTTATGGGAGAATTGAACAAGTGCCCATCCAAAACTCCCTTATTTTCTTAGCAGTTCCTTTTTAGTTAAATAAATTAAATATTGATGTTTTGGAGAGGAGTAATTGATTGTCAGTGCCCATTGTCTCTAGTTAGGCATTCATCTCTATCTTAATTTTACACACTGAGTAGCATCATTTGTCATATCTCTCTGTTTTTTTGCCTGCAGAATTTGATGTTGGTCTCATAACTGTTGATATGTCAATAAATGCTACTTATGTGAACCTGAAACCCCACCTCCATGAACTGGCCGAGCTGATAGCTAAAGAGCTGGAGATTGACTCCCGTCAGGTAAGGATGAACTGTTGTAGAATTATACACAATTTGGTGAAAAGAATCCATGAACTTGCTGTCATTTAATGTGTCAATAATCTTCAAAACTTGCTTTATGTTATGGTGTTTCAGCTCAAGGCTCTCTTTGAATGTTACAGGTTCGAGTTATGAATGTCACAAGCCAAGGAAATTCTACGCTGATCAGATGGGGTATTTTTCCAGCCGGATCTGCTAATTCTATGTCTAATGCAACAGCAATGGTAGCTTTCACTCTTGCACCTGAATGTTTCACTTCCTGTGTTTCACAGTAATTAATTTATCATATGGGCATGTAACAGGGTATCATTTATCGGTTAACTCAGCATCATGTTCAGTTGCCTGACAATCTTGGCAGTTATCAATTACTTGAGTGGAATGTTCAACCTTTATCTAGAAGGTGAGGAATTGTTTATGGAGAATTGAAGGCTTGTATCATTTATTTCTTGGCTTATATAATTTCATATGATGTTTTCACTAGAATAACTCTCTCAAGAACAAACACATTTTTATAACAAAGGTAAAACCCTAGTTTCGTTGTGATCTAAAATTAGCATTATAACAAAGGTTAAACCCTAGTTTCATTGTGATCTAGAATTAGCAGGATGCAACCTCTTTGAACATTGATTTGCAAAAGACATAAAAGGCTGAAAGAGTCACAAGAAAAGACCAAAAGCTTTGTTTTCTTTTTGTCACGTTATAATTTGTGTTTCAAGGACATAATGTAAAGTTGCTAAAAATGCTTCATGATAATATCTATCACACCCTATTTGGATCTTAGGAATTGAGTATAAAATTTAGGAATCGGAATTAAATTTCAGAATTCTGATGTTTAGCTGTACATTAGAAATTGAATTAGCAAATTCCACATCTAGTTCCATGGAGTTCATTTATAACTATTAATGGGCTAGACCAATTCTTACCCTTATTCCCAAGAATTTGATAGAATTCTTTGTTTTATCTCTCATAAAATTATTTAAAATTTAAATTGCAAATGTGAATTTGGATTTGATTTCTAAATACAAATTAAAAAAAATCTTGTATTCAAATTTAAAAATTTAAAAACTCAATTTCAAATTCAAAATTCAAAATCCATAATGCATAATCCATGATTCAAAATTCAAAATTCAATTTCACATTCGATTTAAAATTTAAATTTCAAAAGTCATATTTGAAATTTGAGGTTGAAATTTCCAAAATGTACTCATCAAATTAAGTCAATTCTATTCAATTCTAATTAGTGGTCATCTAAACAACATTTGGAATTTGATCAATTCTATTCCATTCTAATTCCATTAAAAATGGAATTAGAATTGAATTCTATATTTCAATTCTAATTTATTGGGATCTAAACGGGGCCTCACAGCTTTTGAGTTTTGATACTGATGAATATCCCCATTACATTCTCTCTTTTCGGAAAATAGCTCTGCTCTCTTGCATACTTTATCTATGCGGTTGCATGGAAACTTGGAAAACCCGTCAATGCTGCTGAGGAAGAAATGACCTGTCTAAAAGAACATCTTTACCACCTATTTGAAGAAGGAATAGCCACAAGTTGCATATGAGTGGTGTGAACCAAGGATTCAATAGTTGAAAATTTCCAGTTGGCACTTACATATCAAATTAGATCTTTCCTTTGTTCCTGAATTGTGTTTTTCCACCACATGGCTAATGCATCCATCTGAGATTTGCCTGATTGTCGCTTTATGGCTAGAGAATTTACATTTTCTTTCCATTTACTTTTTGGTGCAGGTCATGGTTTCAAGAACACGTGGTGGTGGCTATAGTGCTTGGAATATTACTGGTTATGTTGCTTACTTTCTTGGCCTTTTTAGTATTGTATGTCTGGAGAAAGAAAATTAGGGGGCCAGGTGCATATAGACCAGTGGATTCGGTGGTTCCTGAGCAAGAACTGCAGCCAATATAATATGGAGCTGTTCCATGAATCAACATATAGATGATTCTTTGGTAGAGATACCCTGGTAGGGATTACCATATTGCAGTGATGCACATTTGCTGTAGGAGCAGTCCTTTTTCTTTGTATGTAATACAAGCTACAATCTTACAGAAGAAGAACAAGATCACATAACTGCCCAAATTCATAACTTAGAGCCTTTGTTCATAAAACTATCCAGAGATTCAGATCAAGAGCTTCCTATTGTAGCTCACAGTACAAGAAGGTTTTGTTCATGTAATGTAGATTAAATAGAATAGAGCAGACACAAAACGTAGTGATGGGCTGGAATGTAGTAACATCTGTTTGAAAAGTGCTGGGGATATTCTGCTTTTTCAGTTCATTGACATGTGACATGTATTTCTTCAATCATAAGGGTTCGCAAAGATGGCACGATATTCTGGTTAAGGGATCTGTGATGTTCGTTGACACCTTAGTAAGGCACTTCACTTGAGTTGCTTATTTTAAACTCGTGTGGTTGGAGCTATGGATTTTGCTCTCGCTGTTAGAATTCAGAATCACCGCTCATGTGCCCGATGATTCCTTTTGACTAAACATTATTGGCTTATTGCACTGCTCAAGTTTGAAGAGGATATGACATCAAGAAACAACATTCCTTTTGTTCTTTACCTGGACTGATAAATCATTGTTATTTGGTGTTACATCGGTTTGTTCCATTTGTCTGATCCCTTATACTTCGAAATAACAAGGGCTGGAAAATGAGAGCTTGGTGCAAGCTTAATAATGCTAGCTTTATCTAAATATCTATCTTTAAAGGTGGAACACGTTTTGTTTTGAGTGTATCCATATACTGATATTCCGTCTAATGCGGCAAGCGGAAGCAGTTTTGCCCCTCTGTCTGATACTCCGATGGGACCAATTTCTGTTGTGCCTTTTCTGTTTGTCTAGACCATGGTCTACTTTGCAATTGCCAGATTTGTTGATCGGATAGTCATTGTTTGTTCTATGGCAGTTGATTCTAATCTATCTCAGATGAATGTACTTGCTCTAAGCTTTTGGGTTTACTTCAGGAATGGAGTTTTTTTTAAGTAATCCATTTACAAAAAAAGAAGTGCAAAAATAATCTACAATCAGAAATTTTTGCAAAACTTGCAAAACTAATCCGCATTTTACAGGACTGAAAAATCAAAAAAATCAACGCAATAAACTAATACAAATCTTTGCAATTCGATTTAGAAAAAAAAAAATTTAGCTATTGCATCTCTAATACTAAATATTAGAAATAATAGAAATAATTACGAATTGACATTATTAAATTTCTAAAATCTTAACTACTACAAACAATAAGGCTAAATATTAATAAAAATTTAAAATTTAGAATTAAAATTATTAAATTTTGGAAATCTTAACTAATATAAAATCTAAGATTAAATATTAAGAAAAATAAAAAAAATGGATTAAAACTACTAATTTATAAAATCTTAACTAATACAAAGTGTGAGACTAAATATTAAGGAAATTAAAAATTGAAAATTGAAATATTAAATAAAACAAACTGTAAAACTAAGTATTGAGGAAATTAAAATTATTAAAAATTCCTAAAATTTTAAAAATGTAAATACTTTTAAAAATTATTACATGGAATCTATCTATCTATTTATATTTATAAATTATTATACAAACTCTGTAGCTATAGGAGCTCCCACATTAACTTGAAAATACAAGAAATTTTCATGTTAATAGAGAAAAAGAAAAAAATCTGATCATTTATTTGGTAGACCCCAATTATAACGGCTTAGTTCTAGAAATAAATCTTTAACTAATATAACTCTTAAGACAAATATCAAAAATTCAAAATAAAATTATTATATTTCTGAAACCTTAAGTAATGCAAATTCTAAAACTAAATATTTAAGAAAATTAAAAATTCGGAATGAAAATTATTAAATATCTAAAACCTTAAATACAAACTGTAAGACTTAGATTAGAACCGAAAGTCATGTTTGTTAGTTAAAAAATTATAGGGAACTATAGCCATAAAAATAATAAATAAGATGATGAACATATAAACTAAACAAACTCTAAAAATAATAGATAATAACTAACTCGTGTAAGTGCACAACTTCACGATTAGTTATATAATAATTCTGGTGATTTTGTAATTACAGAATTAATTTTAGTCCACATAAAAAATACTCAAAATTTTACATTAGTCCTACAAAAAGTAAAATTACTAAAAATTCCAATATTAATAAAAAAAAGAAATATATGTTTCATTCATTATATTTATACATTTATAACAATACAGATTTATCATCTTAGATATCACATCTGAAATTAACTATATTTTTATAGTATAGATTTATTAAAAAAATCGTGTTCAAAATCAATTTTATTTCTATTATAATATTAAAAGAGAGCATCTCTATGAAATGCATAAAATTTTAACTCATATAGAGACAGAGACTAGCTATATAATTACGTGGGATTTTGATTAATTACTATGTAAAGTGAGGTCATAGTTTTAATTCTTAAATCCTAATCTCTCTTGTTTTGCATATGTGTACTTGTTTGAGGTGGTGTATTGGTGTGTGCTGGGATGTAAGGATGGGTTGAGCATGTATTGCCACCCGTAGCACAAACAGTTTCAGTGGAAAAAGAGATTCTGAACTTCCGTCCCGGCAGCCAACTTGTAGCTTGGCGGCTATCCTTGACCGGCATGTTAAGAGACTTGGCTTCCATTAAACTCATAACCATCCTGCCAAGGTTACATCAGTAAATTAGCATTTCCACTTTCAAATTCCAAATACTAACTGCCAATATTTCTTTCGTCCTTTTTTCTACTTTAGAGTTCCCTCCGAATTGTGCCTTGTTAATGTATATATCAGTGAATTTTTTATTCTTATTCATATGCTTAATAGTAGCAGCATGGAAGCTAGTATAATTTAAATTTGCCTTTTATTCATATGACAGTAACACAATCTAGAGTTGATTGTTTGGTTTGATTCAACTGGAAGTCCATTTCTTCCAATTTTTCAAATTTCCAAAAGACCTAGTCCCAATTTCTTTGACAGCTGAATTCAGATTTCAAATAGACAAACCACATTCAAAAATTGGAAGGAGATACTTGGCACTTCCCATATGGCAGATCTACTACTCATTCTTTATTCTACCAAGGTACCACACCACATCGACACACAAACCCACCCCTACAAAGCCCAAATGTCAAAATCACACCCCACACACACACACCGTACGTCGGCTCACGGAGGTAGACACGAGTCGTACTCACGGGCATACAACAAACTTGAAAGTTGCGACACGAACCTACATGCATGTGACAGGACACACGCGCGCATGTGCAGTGCATCGATCTCCCACACATCCATGACACATCTAATACTAGTAATTAGATCGAAGTCTCACGGGCACTTGGGCCTGCCGCTCTTGGGGGAGGTCATGTCCCGGTAGCATGGGCACGCGTCCTTGCTCGCGCGCGGCCCGTCCGGCACGCAGCCGTCGCACTTGCCGCAGCACATCATGCACAGCCCCATGCACCGCCCCGCCACCTTAAGCGAGCACCGCTTCTGGCACTTGGTGTTGCAGTCATCTGCCATTACATAACCATTAACCAGCCACGTTATACGTACCCAAAGAGACCACTAAATATGCAACATTGACATGGGCATGCATTTCCTGGACACTACTGAAACAGATATGTTACCTGCAGCCACCACGGTGACTTGGAGGTAGGAAGAACTGAGGAGGAGGATGAGCACGAGAGCCAGAGCCAAAGAGAGGGACTTCATCTTCTCTTCTTGTTCTTGGACCAAGTGAAGCAGCGTTTGATTTATAGCGGAGTGATGAATGGGAGCTCTGCCCCTGTGGGAAGGTTCCAGGCTTCCAGCTGGGAGTGTTAAATGTGGGCACATCATGCACAGCTGCCTAGTGGCCTTTTCAGGAGTGAACCGTGTTAATGTAGTAGTGGGAATCTGGCAGTGGCAGAGGCAGAGGCGCAGCCATAATGTGCGCACGGTGCCGTGTGGAGGACAGGCAAGAGAGGCCATGTCGGTATGTCCCGAGAACGTGCTCAAACGTACGCGGCTACACTTTTCCATCAGGTTCCTATGCAAAAGCAGCCCACCACACCCGGAAGAGATTGCGGAGCTCATGCTTTGAATTAGGTTTTCCTGTTCATGTTCTTGTTCAGAACGGGATACAAGGTAAAAAAGGGGTACAAGGTAAAGTAGACCGATATACGTAAAACTTTAGTTTGGTTAAAGTGAATGCACAAGTTTTTTCCCCTAGAACAGAACATTGTGTTAATATTTAGTTAGTGCTCCAAATTCATCTAATTTATTCCTTAATTTTTCTAATTATAGTGACCTAACAATGAGCAAAGATAGCACGACTAGACTGTGGTGGACCACTAGACCTGTGCGACAATTGTGGAAGGTAGTGGTTGACAGGAAAGGGGAGGTGGTGGAGAAGAGAGGGAGGTGGTGCGGTAAAGCAGCGACTGTCGACTGCAAGTGGTGATGATTAGCAGGGGAGGAAAGAGAAGAAAGAGGGGGAGAAGGGATGTGTCTAGTCTAATACTGCCCTCAACGTTAATGGTCATGATGGGAGGCGACGGTGGATTGTGTCTAGTCTGTTGGTTGTACCGACGTAATCGTTTGCAGAAACGCTTGATAGCGGGGGTTGTGGGATGACGGTGGTGGCCCCGGTTTTTTGGGATGGGGAGGTGGAGGAGGAGAGAAGGATGAAACTTAATCTAGAATTTTGAATGGATGATTTACATAGTACAAAATTTTTTTTAGCAAAAATCAAATACATGTACCTCCCCATGGTTGACGATGTTGCTCCCCACCTCACAAGCCATGTGCCGATCGCAGATGTTGGCACAACTGGTCCTCCACTAGTCCAGCCTCCCACTCCTTAGTCTTCTATCCTCAAGTCACTTAAACCACTACTCTTTAACTTGTTTGCTCTTTTCTATGCATCCTTTGGTCGTCCATTCTTTAATATGTGGACACATATTCATGATGTGCACATAGGTCGTTTTGATATACACCAAATACTATACTAAACACGATATAAAGAAATGAGAAAAAAAGAATATGAAGAAGAAATAGACAAACCACACTCTCCACCTACCTCAAGGCCCTCAACTATCCTTTTTAACCTCCTCCTCCTTGTTCCTCGTGCCCTTGCCACCATGGATAAGATTTATATCATCTGTCTTTAAGTCTAAAAGTATGGTTGCAACTTTCTTCTCATTTTAGTTGGATTGGATTTTCAAACAATTTAAATTAATGTGAGAAAAAAATTGAAATAGTACTTTTACAAGTTTTCTTTATCTTCTTATCCACCTCAATTCGAAATGTTGATTTTTGATCAACAAGTCAAAATAGAAAAAAAAAACACATATCTTTTGAACTGTGACAAAGATATAAACCCACAATTGACATGCTCGCTAGCATATATCCTGCTTGGGGTAAGCAAAAATTGACTGAATTGAACAACTAACCTGACGTGAACCAAAATCTAATTTGGTTTGCTTTGGTTCTTGATTTTGAAACTGAAGTGGTCGAAATAACCGAATTAATACATTGATATTGACTTATTTACCTAAATTTAGTATATTTTAAAAATACAAAATACATTCATATCAATAAAAATCACTAATTATGATAATCAAAATTTTGTGGTGCTTCAACTTTAAATAATATAGCGTACTAACACCATAATATTATATAGATTCTTGTATATTAATATCATGAAAAGTATTCTATCTTTTAGAAAATATCAAAACCAAATTAACTAAAAGAACTAACAGTTTGATAATTCAATTCTAGAAATTGAAAATTCAGTTATAAAATTTTATAAAACTGACCAAAACAAGCGAATACTCACACCTGGATCATGCTGGAGCAACCAAGAATGGTAAAATTTCCTCTACACTAGCCAGACGGAAAACGTAGGAATAATTGGGCCAGACAGAGGCCCTTCAAAGCCCTAAATGGGTCCAGCCCAATAGTCACAGAAGGCCCCTCATTGATGCCCGCCACCCCTGCCATTACTACATATGGGCATTGGGCCGCTCAGAGAATGCAAGGGTCCGAATCGGCCCAGGAAAGCGCATGTAATTAACCCTAGAAACAAACATTTCTGGGCCTTTATTCCTAATTTTACATTTCTACCTTTTTCTTCTTACATAATCCGATAACCGCTCCTGCATAGTTAACAACCTGACTTTGGCTATATCCTCTCGGATTTGGATCCTCTTTCTTTAATATGGAAAAATAGAAACACATTTTTTCTGTCTTCTAAAGTTTTAAACCATATAACAAGAATTCAAATATTCTATATTATATTAATGTGAAAGAGGAATTTAGCTAATTAATTATTGCATCCATCTTAATTTGGATCATTTGTCTTTTATCCAATAGCAGAAACAGGGGGAAAAACGCTTCACACTTGTTTTTCCTCGTTAAATACAGACGGTACAAATTCTATCCCACTATCTACTGTACACTCGCGCGCTAGCTGCGTGGGACAGCGACAGCACCAGCACCGGCGATCCGTGGCCGTACATGGGCACACAGATGGGTTGGCCGCGACAAAAACGGTCGGGCACACGACACGACCACGCGAGAGTGCGCAGGCACTCGGTTGTGCGCGTGAGCAGGAGTTCTCCACCTTCACAACGGCTCAAGGTCACGAATTTAATGTGTGTGTGAGCAGCGTCTTGGTTTTGCATGTTGCATGAGAGATCGCGTGGCCGCGGCAGCAGTTTAAGGCCATTCGGGCACGTAGTACATTGGCGGCCAGGCGAGGCGAGCACGGGGTACCGGCTGCCTTGCACCATCTCTTTATTACTGCTCCAACGCCCAACGTTATGAGTCCACCTTTACCGTTGGACGGTTGGAGTCTACCTTCCACTCAGGTTTGTACTGCTTCCAATTTCGGAGAAGTGGCACATACTACTATGGAAAATTGGTACACCCAATATGTTATGTAATATAGGCATATTATTTTTTTTTCAATTTTGTCACACAATATAAGACATTTATGTGAATTTATTACTTCGTTTTCAATCTTGGAGAAGTCAGTCTCAAACTTGACCCTCTGAATCCCCGGAACACCTCTCTCCGGATTGAGTGACTCCGGAAGCCACTCCGACCTGGTCGCGAGGTCCCGGAGTCGTCCAAAAGTTTGGGCCCACACATCGTCGACACATAGGATAATTTTGTCTTTACCAATTTGAGTTGGTAAGAAATATTCTTGTCATTTGGCAAGATATGAAAGGTTATAAATAGCCCCCGTACCCTCATTTGTAACACACACTTTTTCATGCACATACCTTCACGCTCATATGAAAAGGATCTCCATCTTCGTTTAATTTGATCGCCTGCACGAGATCAAAACCATCGCTTGTAAGCGTTGCACCCTATGATCGCTAGTGCTCTAGTTTAGGACTTAGACCACCACTTAGGTTAGGTACTGGAATTGTCCAGAAGGACGACACCTGTAATCTCCATTGTACTTATTTTTAACCATAGTGAAAAACATCAACTGGTACGTTTTGGATCTAGTCTGCCATAAGATTTGATCCTTACTGATTCATTGTCGAGGGTGTATCAACAAGAGTAGGGATCCCCCAGGGTCCTAAATTTGTATAAATCCTTTTGTCTTCATTCTCTTAGAACCTGAGCAATTCGCCCCACGATCGCTTCGGTCCATTGCATTTATCGATCCATTTCACCTCTTTTGTCGGGGGAGAATTCTTAGTGGGGAAAAATCTCCCAATAAGACCTTCTCCAACAATAAACCCTAAAATCGGATATCTATACCTCTATATACATACCTCTCTAAAAATCTTCAATCTCTATATTCTACCTTACTCCAACAGTTATATCCAAATCTCAACCATCAAACCCTAAAACATAAAACCGTCCTCCGTTACTTCGTGCCGGCAGCGGGAGCATGGCCTCGCAACCAATCGGAGGCGGCAACAGGCGGCCGCAGAGACGGGAGGCGGCGAGGGGAGAGCAGCGCGTGGCGGCAGCGACGGATTGCAGCGGCGCGGGGGACCGGCGGCTCAGGTGAGGGGGCGCAAGGGAGCGGCGGCGCTGGGTGGCGGCGGTGTGGGTTGGCCTCGGCGCGGGTTGGCGGCAGCGCGGATTTGGGGGCAAACGGCGGCGCAGGGGAGCAGCCGCGCTGGGGACTGGCATCGCAGGAGAGAGGAGGCGACGGTTGGTGGCGAGGTGGGGGACCGGTGGCGCGCAATTGGGTGTCGGCGGTGAGGAGCTGCCGGCAAACAGCGGCCCGGGATAGCGGCGGCAGCGAGGGCTGGAGTCGCGGCGGCGGAGGATTCTTCGCCGGTGGCCTCGCTCTGCGGCTGCTAACCCTCCGCCGCAACAACCGCCCGGCCGGTCCACGCCGCCGACGGGGACGACGCACCGGAGCCACGCCTTCTACATGAGACGTCGCCTCTCCAATGGTCAAACGCGCGCACGAACTGGCGACGGTTGTGCGCAGCGTCGAGTGGTGAGAATATAGCAACCGGAGAGAGGATGTCGAGATTTCGGTATCCTCTCTCCGATCTGCATCCTCTCCCCGCTGGATCGGTCTGCTGTTGGAGCGTCCGCCGTAACTGATATCGAGGATGTAGCCTAAACGAGCCGCGTGCACAGTGTTTTGAGGAGTCTGTTGGAGAAGGTCTAAGTATATTAATTATAAGTATTAGGGGTATAGTTATAGTCTTACATCTTAAAAATTATAGAGAGAATTAAAATAATAGGTAGGAGAGAACGGATGGAACAATATACTAACATAGCTAGAATTTGGAGTTTTTTTTATAATTAACCCACTTAAAAAAATATTTTCAAAACTAACTTACAGTTGCAAAATATCACAAAAATAGCCTGCCACGTAAGCCTGTCGAATAGTGAAAACTCGACAAGCTAGTTGTCGCGTGGCGCCTGCTTGTCGAGTGCCCACTGCTCGACAAGGGGCCTTCGACCACGACCTCGACCACGACCAGGAGCTTGTCGAGTTCCCAACACTCGACAAGCCAGCGCTGCTGCAAAAAATGTTTTTAATCGCAGGAGTGGGATTCGAACTCGAGCTTAGACGTGGGAACTTGGGAACACGCAAACCAGTTGGGCTATGGCCTTTTACTGTCATAAATACCTTAGCTATTCTAATATACATATATTGATACACATATAGATACATATATAAATACACATATAAATGTATATATGTGTATATATGAGTATATATGTAGGTATATGTATATATATATATATGTATGTATATATACACACACATATATATGGTTAAGAGTTTACGAGTCAGGGTTTATGGTTTAGGGTTAGGGTTAGGGTTTAAGGTGAGGCGGAAGTATATTTAGTGAGAGATATATTACACACACACACACATATATATATATGGGGTTTACGAGTTAGGGTTTATGGTTTAGGGTTAGGGTTAGGGTTTAAGGTGAGACGGAAGTATATTTAGTGAGAGATATATTATTGAAAATGGAGCGACCGTTCATCGGCAGACATGTGCACCGTACACATCTTGTTGCAGTGTCACCGCGGTGAAAGCTCACGGCCAAGCAGCCTGCATCATTCGTTTTGACCATTCAAACCATGAGATTGCCAAGAACCTAATTAACTGCATATACATATCTCAAAACGTAACCTAATTAATCCAGAAAATAATGCATTTACTAAATTATGAATGTAACACGCTGAAAAATAAAAGTGTTAGGTCACGTTCGCTATGGGGTTTGGACGACCCCTCTTATGCCCATGCTTAACTTTTTGAAAAGGCGACGGTGAGTACGGATCAGGTGGCACATGTGAGTGCCACCCAGCCGCGTTAGAAGGACCATGCCACTCAGTACCTGCATGACCCTGAGATGGCTGTGTGGGTGGAGGGGGATCTGTGAGCTCACTCAGTGCTAACTCATTTGGTTGGTAGAACTGATGCGCACGAAGGTCATGCATCGCTAGACTATATATACACACACCTAATACAAATTCTAAGACTATATATATATATATATATATATATATATATATATATATATATATATATATATATATATATATATAGGGAGACACTATTCTACACCCACTCCTAGAATAGCTATTCTAAGCCCACCTTTTGTATCGTTGGACCATACATCGAGATTAGAATTTTATTGACAGTAGTAACTACCATAAACGGCTCCATTATCCCTAAAAAATAGGAACCCACATGATTTGTTATAACCGCACACTATCTCTAAAAAACAGGAACTGACTAAAACATATCAACCGAAATCATATTAGTCAGTAAATTTACTGGTCGCCTAATATAAATTTATTGGTCATATACTACAGATTTACTAGATGGACCAGTAAATATATAGTATATGTGACCAGTAAATTTACTGGTCACATACTATAGATTTTTGTCAGTAAATTTACTGATCGCGTAATATAAATTTATTGATTATATACCACAAATTTATTAGATGAACCAGTAAATGTACAGTATATAACCAATAAATTTACTGATCACATATTATAGATTATACTATAAATTTTTGTCAGTAAATTTACTAGTTGTGTAGTATAAATTTATTGGTCATATACTATAGACATATACTATATATTTTTGTCAGTAAATTTACTGGTTATATAATATAAATTTATTGGATATGAATAAGACGTGGGAGCGCAGTGAAGAAGATGAAGAGGCTGTTGGTGCGGATATCGATCAGTAACAATAAAATATTTCAAATATTTACTGTCATTATGGAATAAAACATCGTTAAATTCTTTTAAACAGAGAATAACCGCTATCTCTATCCAACGGTTTTTCTTTATTTTAGTAAGTTAGATCTGACTGTTTCTAGACTGAGTATAGAATAACTATTCTAGAGGTGGGTGTAGAATAGTGTATATATATTTATATATATAAAGAATACCAATCTTAGATGATTTTGTCGGCATCCAATTGTTCTCGAATTGGGGTGTGTGTGTGTATATATATATATATAGTCTTAGGATTTGTATTAGTTGTGTACATATATGTGTATATATATATGCGGAAGTCCTGAGTTCTTGCAACTGTGAGTTACACACACACACATATATATACACAAGACTAAATATTAGTATATATATATTATGTGTGTGTGGGGCAGTCCTGAGTTTTTGCAACTATGGGTTATACACATATACATATATATATCCAGAGGTACTAAGACAACTAAAATCTCCTAACCCAACTAGTTGGAATCTTCAGCTCTCACGTGTTAGGCTGGCGTTATGTGGCAGTTCAGTTTTGTAAAATTTTATAACTATGGATTATTTTTGTAATTATTTTTTTAATCTAGATTATTTATAAAAAAAATTCTTAGAATTTATCCTCTTTTTCTAGAAAAAACAGTAAGCTTCCTCTCCTATAAATCTCAACCGATGCTTTCACAGTCTACGCAAGAATCGAAAATCTTCCACACGCGGTATATAGATAGCAAACCTTTGACATTTCAATGTGGGAGTGCTAAAGCTTCGGCTATCAGTTGTTCGGGGAAAGAAAAGATATCCACGGATCTTTCTGGAACACATATGCCATGTGTAACATGACAAACAGACCGGACCTATATTAATTTAGTCAGAATGGCAAATTAGTTAACCTTATTACTTTTACGGGCTTGTTCCTGGCTCATTAGAATTAACTAAGTGCAAGTTGCATCCCGTGATCTAAGGAAGGACAGAACATCTCGTGACGCTCACGTGCCCCGCGCGGCGCATACGTTACGTCGACTCGGTCAAAAAGCGCCGGACAAACGGCGACAGCGTAACGGCGAGTCAGACACAGCCATCGCTACCGCTTCGACGTTTCACGTCCCACGTGGCTGCGGATCTTTGGCATCTTTGCCTGCGTCTGTTACCGTTACTTGTTGTCTACGGGCCTGAATCGGCTACACTAAAGTATATATTGCATGCGCATGCTAGCTGTGTGAGATTGATGTTTTGATCATCCCTAGTGAACATATAAGAGATAAATTGTTTGATCACGTAGGGTTTGATTAGATGTCTATATGAACTTGAATTCAACTCATATGAGTGAGACATGTAGATATGTACTGAGATGATATTTGATTACTTGTATTAAATAATATAGATTGAGATAAAATATTGTTTGATTGGTTGGATGTAAATAAAAAATATAGAGCATGTGGGCTAATTGCCCCACTACAGTGCAACCGTAGCCGACCTGGTGTGCTGCCTACTCGTTTTGCCGAGGATGCCCCTAACCCGTGGCAGAATTCGGCGCCGTATTGGAGCAAAAGTGTCGTTGGGATAATTGGGGGTTTCAGATTTGGGACCAGAAAGCGATGGTTGCACGTTGTAGACAACTAACAAGCGAGGGAGCCCAGACACATGTTTCCATGTAATCGCAAGATAGGACTTCGGTACAATTTGGGACTAAAAGTTACAACACATTGATACTATGATTTGCAAATGTTTTTAGGAAATAATATGCTTTCAAACGTATTCAATGATCTATCCTTTTGAGAACATTATTATTTTCGTTTGGTGAAATGTGCTCTGTGAAGAAAATTTGTATGTGTAGAAGATTTTACCTTTGTAATTTCTAGACATTTACGCAAATACATGGTACCTGATCTTGGGTACTTACAAGCGCATGACATGCGTGTGTGGCATGCGATCGCATGAGAACGTTACAGATAGTGCATAAGCTTTTTTTAAGAAAAAAACTACAGAGAAAAGTCTAAAAAATAAAAAATAAATTCCTTAAAGCTCACCAAAGAAAATAGTCTATTGGTGTGAAACTTAATCAAAATGATTTTACAAGAGTATTTATAACACCTCAAATTTTGTACGAGTAAATTTGAAATATAGCGAAAATCAAGTAGAAAAAATTAATTAGCATCAAAAGTCTCCTCAGGTCAAGTCAAATGGCACCGGCTGGTGAGACGCTTCGGCCTACTAAGAAAAAGAAAATATTTTTTTATTCCATGTGAGAGGGAGAAGTTGCCTCATAGAGTAGTAGATACCTAGATTTTTTTTCTTTTTTTTTGTTTTATACCTCTACGATTTATGTGTTGAATTATTCTCAAAGTATTTTTCTCCCTCTTCCAACAAATAAATAAATAAATAAATATTTTTGTTATATGTTCTTTCCTCTAAAAATCTCCAAAGAGTCTTTTAAAATACCTTGCATTGAAGTAGCTGATGACAATGACGCTTTGCTCACGTGTCACAAAATATTCATCCGAAGCGTCTTTTGAAACATCTTTTACATTGGATTTAATCTAAGAGAGATTTGTAATTCTCCTCCTAAAAATGAAACACTTATGCTAAAAGTAATGGTGCCTTCAATCACAACAAATTCAAAATCTACACCATAAAAGGCCCGTTGAATTGAAAAGATTTATAAGAAAAATGTTGAAGGAACCAAATATCTCTATTCTCACTACAAAATATAGTTTTCTCTAGAATTCGGGTTAGAAGCCACTAATCCAATGGGAACCTAAATCTTAACATCGCCTATCCCTTTTAGCAATAAAAAGGCAAGTGTATCTTGCGATCGGAATGGGGAAACTTTTGTTTTATGTTTTTTGAACACAGTGTTCCTTCTATTCTACTCCGATGAGATGATCTACACCACACTAGGAGCATGTAAAATACAGAGCGAGAAAAGCACAAAGGTTTCTCTCTCCTCCCGACATCCCACCTCGCTCTTTTCCTTTCCACCTGCGCTCTCGCGTCAAACGGTTTCCGTCTCCTCTTTATCTTTTGTTCTTTTCTGCATTCTTTTCCAATTCCGCCCATCTCCGTCTCCCTCTGCCACCACCCCCCCCCCCCCCCCCCCCCCCCCCCCTCCTCACTTCCCCTTCTGCTCCACTCCTCACTTCCATGCCCTCCACTTAGAAGCATCTCTTCTTTTTCCTTGTTATTATCGCTAATTAACCATTTCTTTGAGGCGTCATTGTGCAATGGAGAAGGAGAGGAAGCAGGGGTTCTTCTCGGCGTTGAAGGAGGAGGTGGTGCGGGGCCTGTCGCCGGCGAGGTCGCGGGGGAAGACGCCGGCGAGGAGCGCCTCGCCGGCCAGGATGCTGCTGTCGCGCCGACGCAAGGCGCCGCCGCCGCCGGAGAAGCTGCTGCAGCAGTACCTCCCGGAGCCCCTGATTGCTCGCTCGGGAAGCCTACGCCCCGGCGGCGAGGCGCTCGCGCCGCTCATAGAGGGGCCCGATCCCGACCGTCTCGCCTCCGGCGACCTCGCCGGCGACGAGTCCGGACGGCGGGAGGGCTTTGGCCACTGGGTCCGCGGCCACCTGACGCGCACGCCGTCTATGGCCAATGGGGCTCCCGGAGGCTCGTTTCGGCGCTCCGATCTCCGCCTCCTTCTCGGCGTCATGGGCGCGCCGCTCGCGCCCATCTCTTCCAAGGCCGCCGAACCGTTCCCTCTCCTCTCCATTAAAGGCACCCCCATTGTACGTACACTTCTCGATCAACCCTCTGCTGTTACGTCACTTCTAAGAGACGCGGTTTTATAACAGCGTCTCGTACTGCTGTGAAAATTGTAGGAGTCGTCGTCGGCGCAGTACATCCTGCAGCAGTACATGGCGGCCTCGGGCGGTGCGAAGATGCTGCGGTCGGTGCGAAACGCCTACGCGATGGGCAAGGTGCGGATGGTGGCGTCCGAGTTCGAGACGGCGACTCGCGTCGTCAAGAACCGCGGCGCCGGAGGCCGCGGCGGCGCAGCCGCCGTGGAGCAGGGCGGCTTCGTGCTCTGGCAGATGGCTCCCGACATGTGGTACGTCGAGCTCGCCGTGGGCGGCAGCAAGGTCCGCGCCGGCTCCAACGGTCGCCTCGTCTGGCGCCACACCCCCTGGCTCGGCGCCCATGCCGCCAAGGGCCCCGTCCGCCCCCTCCGCCGCGTCCTTCAGGTCCCAAGTCGACCACTTGCAATTTCCTATGTCCACCACCTCCTCTGCTCCATCTAACTTCTTGGCCATTGGCAATGCAGGGTCTTGATCCGCTCACCACGGCTAGGCTGTTCGCCGACGCGCGCTGCGTCGGCGAGAAGAAGGTGAACGGCGAGGACTGCTTCATACTGAAGTTGTCCGCAGACCAACAAACGCTGAAGCTGCGCAGCGAGGGGCCGGCGGAGATCATCCGGCACGTGCTGTTCGGGTACTTCAGCCAGCGCACCGGCCTGGTCGTGCATATTGAGGACTCGCACCTGACCCGCATCCAGCCACACTCCGGCGGGGACGCCGTGTACTGGGAGACCACCATCAGCTCCTCACTGGAGGACTACCGCCCCGTGGAGGGCATCATGATCGCGCACGCTGGCCGCTCGGCCGTGACGCTGTTCCGGTTCGGCGAGGCGGCGATGAGCCACACCAAGACGCGGATGGAGGAGGCCTGGACCATCGAGGAGGTGGCGTTCAACGTGCAGGGCTTGTCGGTGGACTGCTTCATCCCGCCCGCCGACATCCGGTGCGGCTCCCTGAGCGAGACCTGCGAGCTGCCGCCACACGGGGAGCGCGCGAAGGCTAGCGCCGTGCACCCAGCACGCGTCGCCGCAGTGGAGCGTGCCCACGCCCACAATGCCTGTGTCGGCGACGGCGGCGGAGAGAAAATCATGTGGAGGGTGGAGGTGTGAGGGGATGAATTGGTTGGAGAGTAGAGAGAATTAAACCAGCCCAACTTGTTCATACTAGAGTTTAATTTTCTTCTGCCCAATGATCTCAGATACTAACTTTGTTTCAGTGCTGTTTTGTCTGTAAATAGGAGCATAAATGTTCTCAGGCCAGTCATGTTTTCTGGCCTGGATGAATCTTTATCCTCTGAATGCAGAATTTGTAGCGTAGCAACTTTTGTTGTGAGATCCTAGTCTTAGGCCTTCGGAGATTGTACTAATTGAAGGTTTTTGACATTTCATGTTACTACTACCATTTCTTGGAACTTGGTACCAACTAGTGCTCAATGTGTGTGGTGTGCTTCTTGCAAAGAGGGGGAAAGCTGTGGAAGCTCTTGTACTGTTTTGCTTTTTCATGCCTGATTGTTCTAGAAATCCGCGGGTTTAACAAGGCACGTTCCCCTTCAAGATGCAAGTACCGGTGGGTGGAGAACTGGACAAACTTGCTTAGAAGTTAACCAAGTATCTTGGCACTTGTGGTGTAGTGTTGTACAGTACAGACTACGGACTACAGCTAGCATTGGATGCTCATATCAAGATCACCTCAGTTACCAACCAATTCCCCTTGCCTGCTAGTTCATCATGACCTCATGGTCTGGTCAAATAGGGCTGGAAGGACCCACTTGCAGGCCATGCTGTGATGCTATTGGATAGTGGTGGCATCCGCTGTGGAGGCCTTTATTTTACCTTTATTGACCAAGGACCCAGGCTGCCTGCAGTGTCTGGGGGCATGGGTGTCTGCAAAATAAAAAAATAAATAATAATTTACTCCATATTACCCATCATTGCAGCTACTAACTCAGGTAGGCTTCCATTCTTATTTACTACATCTTCTTTTGGGGCTGTGTGAAGAGGGGAAAAAAAAATGGTTTAGGTGATGAAGAAGACACTGTGAAGTGAAGACGCTGGGAAGCAGCCACTGAAATGATGCTACTCCTACAGCAAAGTCAGTTACTGCCTACTGCGTTGCTGCTCGTTTGTGCAGGCAAATTATTGTGGCCTCGGGAGGCGATCTTGCCGTCCAATTGGTCACTATGATTATGTTGTCGTGTCTCACGAACTTTTGCTGAAACCATGAGATTTTTCTCCTCCTCCACGAGAATAATAGCAATAATAATCATCACAGTAAAAGTAAAAGGAATAGACACAACTGTTTTGGCCTAAGTTGTCCTTGTATCAAGTGTTCACTTGGCATACTATGGTTCACCTACGTTTCTTGCTGCACAACTTGTACAATGTCGGCTTTGTTATAACTTCCAAGTACTGCTGGAGCGGCACATGAAATAAGTCACACTCCATTCTTTACACACACTGGCAACTAGGAGTTGCGAGAGAGAAGCCAGGTTAAATCTAGGAATTAGATTGGGCAGGATCAGTCTATACAAGAACTAAAGTTGTAGGGGTCACAATTAAAATTTCCTTTAGAACGTTTCTAACCTTTTTAATTTTACTTAAAGGAGTAAATACGAAAATCATATGGGTTTGATTGACCCATATGCCATTTGAATAAATCAACTATCGATAGAAAGGCTGTATATTAACAAAATTTTATTACATCCTCCGTTATAAAAAGTGGTCATATAATATATTATACATCTTCAACTTGTCGTCATATTAGTTCTATACATGGAATTACTAACATATATTATAAAAGTGCGAGGGACAAAGTTATTGAGAAATGAATATTCAAACAAAGAAGAATAATTTATCATAAATGATTTTGTGTCTGATTCTCTAATTTATGTTAAACATTTTAACCCTTATTTATTTTTTCTAATGGATAGAAATTTTTTTTTGGTGGGGGTGGGGGTGGGGGTGCTTGAACCCTTGTGGTAGAAATATACACTTTCGGTACATCAAAATTCACCATATAAAATACATAAAGTTTTTATTTTGGTTTCTCAATTATTTATTCTTTATTAGTTGATCTCTTCCTAATAATTATTTGGTTCCGCACCCGGCGAGTCTAGATGCTACTGCACAGTATTAATAAAAAAAAAACATTGTCTCTTTCCTTGCTCCGAATCATTGTAGTCTCCAAATCCAGTGCCAATCTAGCTCTAACTTTGTCTCTTGTATTCAATTCCACTCGAGTTGTTCTCCTTTTAATTCCCTCGTGTGTTGGTTGCACTCAATGGCAAATTGCAAAACATTTCCCACTTTGTCTCGTGGAGATAAATATATAGCTCCCCAGAAATAAAGATGCACGCATTATGCTCCAACAGCGCATGCTAATCCTGTTTAATGCGATCATATGGTCTTGTTGCCCCCATCTCCATATTGATTACTACCATAGCATGGTCTCACTCCCATCATTTTGTGACTCGTATAGTGCGTAGAGGGTTCTGAAATTTCGCAAAAATTGGACAATTATTGTTGGTTACTGATCATATTAATCATGACCGCTCTACCCGGCTTCCATTAGTTTTCAGTGTTTTAGGGTCAGAATGTAGATATTATTAAGGTTTTTTTTTCCTTTTCAAATCAGAGGAATTTTTTTTTTGTCCCGTTTCATTTTCCAAATGCTGGTATGTGTCTTGCTCGTGCATGCAAACACACACATATTACCGCCGGTTACAAGTTATATGCATCAGGCGCATGGTTGGCTTCGGTCGATTTTCGATATTTTAGTCTTGGAATGTACTTGATATTAGTAAATACGTAAGGTTTTGGTAAATGCGAATGCTTGATCACATAGAAGAGTAAAGACAAGATGAAATAGAGTTGGCGGGAAAACCATCAGAAATTGGCCGGTGACTGATCAACTTTCGACAAACTGTAAGTACTTTTTTATTTTCCAGTTTCAATTTTGCAAAGCTTGGTACTTGGTATGTACTCTTCACGCATGTAAATGCAGAAACTACTTGTTAATTCCCCAATTCAAGGTCCTATTTTAGATCATGACCTCCAGTTTTGAATTAATTTTACCATTTGGCAGGTTTTTTGTTGTATGTATTTCAGACAACTCGCCTACCTCTATTCAGTGTTAATCAGACAGGCAACCTCTGCCTGGAAAACCTGCAGCATCTACAGCATAAATATATCTAAAATATTTGGCCATCTTGCAATGGTGCATGATTGGTTGTCTGCATGAAATCAAGTTTAGTTGACTCATGCAAAATATTTTGAGTAAACGAGTGTTTGGTTGGTTAGACTGTATGATAGATCTAAGTTGAGTGATGCAAAATGGTCGGTTTGAACCAAACTCACAGAGAAACTTGAATTGAGTTTCATACTAAACAATGCGCGCTTATTTACATCATTAAGAAAGTGATTGGCACATATTAAGAGTTTTTAAGATGAATTAAGATAGATTAAAGATTATTAAGATATATTGGTGGTTCTTAGGTGTAATAAAGAAGAATTAAAATTCTTAAAATGTTTTAAACTTCATATATTGTTCTTTTATTGCTCACTGAATCAACAAAGCAATATCTCATGTCAACCTGCATTAGCTTTGAGTTCTATTCATTTATCATATCTTAATTATACAAGTTTATTCCAATCAATCAGATTAGATTTACGCAATCAACCAATCAACCCCAAATGTCTCATAGAACTTTGATGCAACTGGACCCAGAAGCATTAAATATAACACGATGCTATACATTGTTTAGATTTTAGATCTACCAGGGCATCGGACATAATCTTGACAAAAAACAAGATCACAGTTTTTCCCTGAGAAAAAAATTTGCATAAATTTTGCTCCTCTCATGCCGAGGCACTTTGATGGATGGAATCTAAAATATTTTGTCAGCTTTCTAAGGGCCACAGATGCTGCTATGGTCCAAATGAATTGGCCCTACTATTTCTGGACACATTAGCTGTTTCTTGGTTCCTGCAGGTAGTTCATTTAACCACAACAATATCAAAACAAGCAGTAATGCTGCATCTACAACTTTAACTTTGTATTGGATCTTTGCTTCACAAGTTGGCCAATGTCTGTTCTGTTGGAAGTTGTGGTTAAGCAGCCATTTCTGAAACAAAATAGAAAAGTTGTGGAAGCTTCAATTGATCTTTTTGTTCCTTTGGTTGTTGCAACTTTGATTTGATTAGAACAAACCAGGATTTCTTGATGGTCATATCGTGATCTAAAGCTGCTTTAGTACTATGGAGACATGTCTTTTTGCATGGCCCTAGGCTTTTAATCAAACTTCTTCAGGTAGGATGTCTGAGTAAGTGGTAATACTAGAATTTCATGGCATATTCAAATATGTTTCACTTTTTTTAAGAACTATTCATCCTTGTTTCAAGCAAGCAAGATTGAAAAATGCATGGTATCCTTTAAGTTCTACCATAGGGCAGCAAACGTGTATGTTTTTACGTTTTATAAATATGTGGAATGACAAAAAAAAATTGGCCATAATTAAGCATAACTAAACATGTTTCAAATATTTTTGTTATACTCGCTCTAAATAGCTAGTTAATCTATGAATCACTTGTTCTAGGGATAAAGAGAAAGGTTGTGTTACCACATCTTTAAGAACAATAATTAGCAGTGATCCTTGTAGGCTTGTACGGTTGTATCTTTATCAGTGCAAAACTAACAAAGATAACAAAGAGAGGCTCGAAACATTCGGTTGTATCTTTACTATACAAAACTAACAAAGAGGAGCTCGAAACATGGGCTCAAATGTTTCAGCTCCACCAAACTCTGGGTAAAAAACTACTTCATCCTTATTTATCTTCTGCTCGACAAATAAGTGGAGTTAGTATGTTTTGTTGGATGACTCTAACTCTAGTCTAGAAGCTCGACAACCATTGTGCCCCATGCGGGACACACGACACATATACATTAACTTATATTTTTTATCTTTACTTCACACAAAAAAATCAACTTAGAGTTAGTAATTTGATCTCAAGTGATCTTATACACCTCTACCATCATCGTGTACCAATAAAATGGGATTAATTTTGCATATATACATGAGATAGGAATGTTACGGTAAGAGTCCGACCAACTATGATTTAGTGTACTATATTTCTCTAAAGAATAAAAATAGGTCAAAGTAAGGCACCATTAAGCATCGTCTAAGAGCCAATTTACAATCAAATATAAAAGATTAGATGTCCTATCTCAAATTATTTATCTCAAATTATTTGTCTCAAATTATGAAAACTAGAAAGTATACTTGGTTATAAAATGTAAGATATTCTACCTCAAATTATAAATCCTTGATGGCCTAGTTAAAATTAATCTACAAAAGAATTAGCAGTCCTCTGCCAAATCATTAAAGACTGACTGTTTAAGTAAATCAAGGAAATGAAGATCCAAATGACGTCAAAAGTGAGCAAAGCATAGTGGTCACATCGAGTATAAAGTGTATAACAATAAAAAAAGAGCCTAATAATAGAACAGATAGCAGCAAAAGCCCCGCAGCCGTTCAAAGAGGGAACACAAATGATCATCTGGACTTAATTGGGCCAAGCAGGCCCACTATACCGGCCCAGCCCATTTGCAAAAAGAAGATGAAATAGAGTCAGGCTAGCCCAAACTATTGTCCTGTTGGGTTGCCCCGACAACAGAACAACCGTTTATTTTTCCTCCATTTTCAGTCCCTATTATTTTAGGTGCTTTTCCTTCCTTACGGCAGTCATGGATCTACTAAACTACCAGTCTACTAGATTTAAGTATCCTCAGGTCAGATTGACAAAAAAAAAAAATCCGATTATATCAAACTAGCAAAAACTCAGTCTATCTAGACCAGCCTAACAGAACAAACATGTGGAGCTCTAGCTAGAGCTTAAGCTAACACCATTGAAATAGGCCGAAACCAACCGGGCCCGAGTGGACGGCATCTCAATGTTCAGGCTGGGTTGGGCATAGTCTCGGTCCACAGACTGGTCCAAGTCTGGTTAGCGTGCGAAGTAACCAATAGTAGAACGCCACTTGTGCATGCGAGTGTGACCTGAGAAGTGAGAAGTGAGAAGTTAGTCTGAGGTGAGGTGGGGGAAAAGATAGCTATGTAATTGGCGAGGCACCAGTCAATGTGGTGTGTACCGTGCACATGAGACTATGAGAGCCCACCCTGATCTGCTGCTACTGCACCATGAGCGCAAGATGTGCTCCAACGGTACCCGACACAGTGACACAGAGGCCAAGGCCGTGACGCGTCGTGCTGACGCACACATACATCCGCACCCACTAATGCCCCTCCAACGGCTTCCCACAGTACGCGACCCTTAGCGATGTATGCCAGCCCCGGCGACCCACGTGAAGGCGTCCCCATTTTGGCTCTCACCCACCCCACATGCCCCCCCTGCCCCACTGCCAGTTGCGCAGCCATCGGCCTCCTTCGCCGCTTCCTCCCCCCCTTATTTATTCCTCCAGTCCCCGTCTTGCCATTTCCACCAAATAGCCTTGGCCTCGCACGCACAGACACACACACGCCGTCGCACCACAATGGCGCGTGCTGGTGTTCTCTGCCTCGCGCTGCTCTGCCTGCTCGTGACGCAGTCCGTTGCGCAGACGTCCCCGGCGGCGTCGCCGTCGACCTCCCCGCCGTCGTCGACGAAGAAGACGCCTGCTCCAGCGGCGACGCCGTCCGCCACGCCCGCGCCCCCGGCCGACGCGTCCTCCCCGGCCACCTCACCGTCGACCACCCCCGCAACCCCGGCCCCCGCGGCCGCCCCCACCACCCCAGCCACCCCCGCGCCGGCCAAGGCCCCTGCCGCGGCGCCCCCCAAGGCCAAGACCCCCGTCCCCGCGCCCAAGGCGAAGGCGACCGCCCCGGCCTCCCCGCCACCGAAGGCCGCGCCCGCGCCAGCCTCCCCTCCACCGGCGACACCCCCCACCGCCGAGACACCGGTGGCCTCGCCCCCCGCGCCTGTCCCCGAAACTCCGGCCGCGGCGCCCGCCAAGCCCACTCAGGCCCCCGCGCCCGCTCCTTCCAAGAAGAAGAAGAAGAAGCCGGCCGCGCCCGCCAAGAAAAAGAAGAAGGGCTCCAAGGCTCCAGCCCCCGCGCCCGCCGCCCCCGCCCCCACCACCAAGACCTCGGAGGCACCAGTTGCCGAGTCCCCCGGACCCATCAGCGACTCCACCGCCGCCGACACCGCGGTACGTTACTCACTCCCCTGCATTTCATCTAAGTTTCGGAACTACTGTCTGATCAAACCATGGCCATCAGCCATGGGTGCAAGAGTGTAGTGGTTGGAACAGAACAACCGCTCGTTGGACGCACGTTAACATGCAGCAAAAAAAAAATTAAATAAATAAAAAACAAAATAAAACTGCTTGCTCAACGTGAAGGTCTCCACGTTAACCATACAAAATTCTGCCATTAATTGTTACGGGTTGTCTAAGGGTAATTAATAACAAATAAGGATGCCAATACTGTTAAATCTAACAGAATGCTTATTAATCAGTCCATCGTTTTCTCATGCTATTTGCCACCAGCCAACATAGATTACATATTTGCACCGACATGTAGACGTGCTACCTGCTGTTACATGAACATAATTAAGTCAAAATTTGATGTTGAGAGACAAGCTGGCAAGTGACGCAAATGTGCTCTAGCCTCATTTTATAATTTTTCCAAGTTATCCCGAGGAAGTAACTTTGTATGCTATTCTATCTTATTAGCTAATGAATGACTTAGTCTACAAACTTCATCTTAAGTTACTTGTGCAACTAAGTAATGCAATGCCTGAATGCCTTGTGATTATTGGTGCGTGCAGAGTGCCGCAGGAAGGACCATGGAGACGATGGCAGGGAGCATCATGTCGGCATGCGCCGTGGCGCTGGGCCTCGCCGCTCTCCTCGCCTAAAAGACGCCGCGTGAGCTGATCAAATGTGCCAAGATAATATAATTGCAGCTACTGTACCCTTTGGGAGTCCACTGGCCCGTGCCACTTTTTAATTTTTTGTCTTGTATTAATCTTGTTTAATTTTACGGGGGCCTTTGTCCCCAGCGGCAAGGCTGGTTTCTTGTGTAGTTCTTCCATCACATTCACTTGGGATTCTTTCTTTCTTCTCCTGTATTGAGATTTATTTATATATCATTGTTATTATTCCAACCTTTATTTTATCTGTAAGATCTGTCTGTTTGTGCATTTGTCTTTGTCGAGGGTGGCTGGCATGCACATCCTGGACTGATCTGTTTGGTTGGGTCTGCTTGGCATTGCTTCTCTGGACAGAATTTTGTTTTATTATTCACGTTCATTGGTGAAGAACTTTGGTTGGTATCGTACGAGATGTGCATTCCAATGTCACTGGAGTGTGCAGTGCATATTGTTGTAGGACTCAAGTTGAGTTCGAGTTCGAGTTCAACCCTGGTGGCCTGTTTATAACCGCAGTTTGTAAACATATGACTGGCTTGGAATGCATGGAGTAGAAACTATTTTTATAATATGAACATGCCAATAAGCAATCAAAATTATTGGATGATTAGATCCGGACAGTTCTGATTAGCCATTAAAAGCCATCAACATTTTTTCAAAAGAAATCTTAAAACATTCCGCTTTTAATTTTCTCCGATCGATTCGGTGTTTAACTTGGTTGGAATTCCATTGTGCCTCCAGTAGTTCAACCTTGGAAGTGAACGATTTAAGAAAATGCAACGTTCTTTGCCGAATAGTGCTATATGTTCTATATTTTTCTAGCAAATTTTGTAAAGAATCAAAGTGAAAAGTGCAGATCAAATGAAGGTTGTAAAGATGATATATTTTGAGGTGAAAAGTTATAGACGGTGTAAATACATTTTAATCACGACTTTGTAAGAAATTTTTACTAGACGTAGTGCTTCCATTGTTTGGCAATGACATGATACCGTGTTGATCGTTGCACCTAATAAAAAAATAGGTGAACCGACGAATAGCATGCTCCAGCACAACTATAATGGCTGGGGCGTCGCATAGACCATTAAACACTTGTAAAGCTGTTGCCAAAGTTGGCAACAACTGTAGATTCCACGTCTTCGCGTGTACCCACCCGACATCATACGAATGAATATAGCTAACCATTTCCAATTAATTTTCCATGGCTTAGCTTGTTCACAATGGCTTTTCACCTACTACGCCCAACGAACTGAAAGCAACGGTTCCATGGCTGTGTACGGGTTGTCTTCCATTTCCGTTGTCCAGAATACTCTAAAGTATGTGTAGTTTTTTTTTCAGATTATGTTTAGGTAAACTTTTATTTGACTGTGATTCGACCTTATATACATATATAATTGGAGTTAAAAATTTATTAATTGTATTTATTCTTGGTATGTTCTCTTAAAAAATATGATTGCCTTAACAATTACATATATGAGAAATAGAGGTAGTATTTAGTAAAAACTATTCTAGATGTAGAAGAACATGAACTACTTTCAGTTCGAAAATGGATTGTTTCTTAGAAAATTTTTTGAAAGATGTGAATATTAGTGGTTGATCAGAACAATCTAAATCTAAATCTAATCTAATGATCAAGATAATTAGAGTAATCTGATTTTGTGGGCGACAGGGTACCGGTTTTGCGATTGGTGTCAATAAATGGCAAGCATAGATCGTAGCACGGTTCAGTGTCCAGCCCAGAAGCATGCATTGAGTGTGCCAGACTGGTAGTTTTTCTTTAATTTTCCTGTGTAATTATGGTGATGGTGCAGAGCCCGTTATAAAGATTCCATCCTCCTCCACGGGAGGAATACATAAATGGTAGATGAACCTGTCCCATGTTGCTGCCACGTTAATAAATGTGCTATACATAAGAATTTTTTCCCTTAATAAATTGCTGGACGAAAAAAATTCGCCGCGCAAGGAAGATACGTGTGAGCATCTTGTTGCCTGAAATAGCTCGTGTAGCTTCGAACCAAATTCCGATACACTAAAAAACAAGATTATTTTGTCGGAGTAAGATGCAGATCTACATCCATGAAACAACAGTGCCTTGCAGCTCAACAAGTTGATCTCAGCTGAGAGCAATTTACAGTAGAGTAGAAGGAAGCAAATACGTTATCTACCGTTTGGTTGCATCATCTAAATAGGATGATTTGTTATTCCATTCTCCACTTGAACAAAAACATATTTTATATTCATATCCTATTCCACCACTAAGTACAAGATATTCTAAAACTTATTTTCATTTTCTTGCCGGCGGGGTGAAATGACAATCTAGGTTAGTCGTGTTATAGTGATGGTTAAAATTGGTAGTTCTAGGATTTAATTCATTCACCCTTGGACAGACATTAAGATTAATGTCGTAAGGTGACTGCTCTAACCAACTTCTCCTAGAGTCTATAAGACAATGTAATTCAAATTCAGAACTTGAGAGCAGACCTCATCATTTGGAGTGGATGCCAGCATCATCATGAGATTTGTGAGCATCACAGCACGCTTGATAGCATCCCCCCTTTCCATAGATGCCTCTTGACAACCTATCAAGTGTCCGGGAAGCAGCATCATCACAATCATTCTTGTATGGCAGCAGGGCCAATATACAATTTAGGAGCAGCCCTGTTAATTTCATATACCACATTACACTATATTAGGTGGATGATCCAGTTGTTTGAAGCCATTAGATGCACTTTGACATTTTTTATGAGTTGAACACCCTACTGTTACTTAAAAAAGTTCAATACTCAAATTAAGTTATGATTGAAGTGCAATGAATAGAAACACATCCATATTGCTTACCACAGTATTTATAAAACAATGACTAGCTAGATACTTGTGCAAGCTAAAACTTTAATAAGAACACAACTAAGCAACATTCTCAAGAAATTACTATATGATTACCAGCTAATGCAAGGTAGAATGTAAGAATCATTTTTTTAAAAAAATATAGAAAGAATATTAAATCTGTGCTAGTTTTAGCCACAGTAGGCTCATTGACATCTTCTGGCAGGAAAGGATAACATCCATGAGAATAATTTCCTCTACAAGTATTATTCAGTAAAATTTTCTGGATCTTTTTGTTCAACGCTCAACTGGGGACTGTAACCATAACTGCCATTAAGAGAGATTTACAAGAAAAATCAAGTGTTCGGCGCATCTGACACTTGTTGCATGCGATGGGAAGCAGATACATCAGGTGAGGTTTGTATGGAGTCGTCATCAAAATTTCACATCAGTTGAGGTTAATATGGAACTACTGTATAACATATCTATCTGAACCAGCATCGAAATAAAAGAAGCATAAAAACCCCTCAAGGAGCTAATTCCGCCACTCAAGCAGATCTGTCTGTGAGACTACATACAACCTCACATATTGAGAATGTCAAAAATACTTGCTTTTGTTATGAACAGCTAAAAAAGAACATAGTTCATTGGTCAACTCAAGCATTGAGAAGTGGGACAAACCTCCACATCCATAACATAGCTTTTACAAAACATCCAACTTTAGACACAACCTCATTTAATTCAAAACTAGCTTAAGCCCATATATCACCTATATGCGAACATGCAGATGCAATTTAAAATTATCAGTAAGAGACAGAGAAAAACGAAATAACCCAACAATTAAGGCAATGTCATTGCTAGACAAACAGAACAAAATATCCTAACCTTGAACGATGCCATTCATAATGTAATGTGCCATTTACAAAGTCAAGACAACAAATATCTATATGTGTGGAACATATCACTGAAAGCAAAACTTTGAGCCAAGTAGAGCCAGAATGCTAAGAGCACCATAACTAAAATGTAGTGGCACATCTGGTTGGGGATTAGATGAATTTCTCAGCAAATGAATCATGGAAACTCAACATTTTTCAGTAACTTGTCACGATTCTTCACAAAACTTCCAATCTGTACATTTCAACTCTGATGTACAGGCTGCAAAGGGCAACCAGGAAAACGATTTCATTTGCTTATCATGTAAATAAACTAAAAACATGCTTTCCTATTCAAACACTATCTTATGAAATGTGCTTTGACAAAATGTCTACTAGTCTATGTAGTTCTTGTTTAGATATCCCAGGATGAAGCTCAGGAAGGTTATTAAGGAATAAGTTGGCCTCTACTGTTCTTCCATGTTTACAGTAGCCTTGCAATATCGAATTATAAGTTCTCTCGTTGGGCTTGCAACCATTCTTAACCATATAGCGTACTAAATCAATAGCTTCTGCAAACATTGAGTTGGCCACATAACTCTTGACAAAAATATTATATGTTACAATATCTGGTTTCAGCCCTGAAGCTTTCATCTCAGAAAAAAATCTTGAGGCTTCTTTCATGTGTCTTTTTCTTCCATATGCATAGATCATAGTGTTATAAGAATAACGATCAGGACGTGCGCCACTTGACTTGATCTCAGTGAGGATTCTTTCACACCTTTCACAATCACCTAAACGAGAATACATATGCATCAAGCTGTTGTAGGTGGCCAAGCTGAGTGTAATAGCACTTTCTTTCATGAGCACAAGAACCTCGTCCACTTTTTTAACCATCTTATTCTTCCCATATATGGCAATCATGGCATTTAGGACATTAATGTCCAGGGAGCACCGTCTTCTCCTCAGTTCCAGGAAAGCCTTTTCTGTCTCTGCTAAATTATTAACTTTGCTGTTTACCAAGACCAATGTTTTAACTAGCCAGTTATGTGGCTCAATCATCTCTGCATATATATCTTTCGACAAAGCTTGCATTTTGTCCAACTTCTTTGCATTAGCATATGCATGAAGCAATGAAGAATAACTGAGCTCATCGGGCTTACAATCTCGGTCCTTCATCTCAGCAAACAACTTCTCAGCATGTTCCCAAAGACCACCACGAGCCAATGCAGACAGGACGGCATTATAAGTTGAAATGTCAGGATATATACCAGCTTCCATCATCCTCTTGTATATCTCCATTGCTTGGTCGAATGAACCACATCGACTATACGAACTGATAAGTGAGACATAGGTGTCCCTCTCAGGCACATAGCCAGCCTTCTTCATCTCCTTGAACACCCCTGACACCTCTGAGTCCATACCATTCTGACCAAATACAGCCAAAAGTGTGTTCCAAGTAACAACATCTGGCACAAACCCTGCAGACCTGAGCTCCTCAAAAATAGCCATCATCTCCGGAAACTTCCCCCTCACTCCGTGCATCTTGATCAGCGCATTGTATGTGCACAAGTTCGGCTTACAGCCATCGGTCACCATTTCATTGTACATCCCCATAGCCACCTCAACCTTGCCAGCCCGCTCTAGTCCAGAGACCATTGTTGTGTACGTGAACACATCTGGCTTGATGCCCTTCATCTCCATCTCCCTTTTGAGCTCCACTGCCTCATCCAACAACCCATCTTTCACGTACGATGAAATGAGCGAGTTGTATGTCACGACACTGGGGGCGCACCCCTCGCACTCCATCTCGTGGAGCACCCTGATCGCCTCCTTATACCTCCGTGCCTTACCATACACATCGAGCAGCGAATTGAAGGTCACCCTGTCGGGCACAAACCCGGCAGCCTTCATATCATCTAACAACTGTGCCGCCTCCTCGTGAAGCGCCCTGCGACGGCAACAACTGATAAGCGTATTATAGGTATACCTGTCCGGTGCAATCACATCCTTCTTCATGGTTTCCACGAGGGCCAGCACCTCCCTCCACGGCACGGCCATCTTGGAGTACACATGGAGCACGACGTTGTAGGTGACGAGGGCGGGCCGCACGCCGTCGTCCACCATGCGGTGGAATGTGGTGACTGCGTCGCGGAATCTGCGGGCGCGGGAGAAGGCAGAGATGAGGGCCGTGTAGGCGCGGGAGTCCGGCGACGGCGCGGCGGAGAGGAGCTCAGAGGCGTCGGTGAGGCGGCCGGCGCGCGCGAAGGCTCGGACGGCGGCGGGGAGGAGGCGGGGGTGGCAGAGCGCGGCGTCCCCGTGGAGATCGCTGGCGGCGCGGAGGACGGCGAAGGCAGCATCGGCCTGGCCGTGGAAGGCGAGGGAGGTGAGGATGGCGGCGAGGTCGGAGGGGAGGGTGGAGGCGGGGAGTGCGGAGAGAAGGGCGTGTGGGGAGGCGTCGGGGGAGGAGAGGAGGGAGAGGAGGGCGCGGTGGCCCGGGAGTGAGAGGGACGGTGGGAGAGACCATGGGAGGCCGCGGTTGGGGTCAGCGGAGCGTCCGAGGCGGGGCTTGCGGGAGGTGGCAGGGGGATTGGCTGAGGTGGGGAGGGAGGTAGGAGAGAAGAGCGGTGGGGGGGAGGAAGAGAAGGTGGGGGTGGGTGGTTGGTGGTAGATGGGCTTGGAGGTGGGAGGCGGTGGGATGGGGGGGCGGAGCGGGAGGGGGAAGGCGAGCTTTTCGGCCATGGCGGGAGTGAGGTTTAGGGGTTATGGGAGGGCCGGTGGGTGGCTCCGGATGGAAGAGGAGTGGATATGGCTGAGCTTTGGATGAGTGAGAAAAATCAGAAACAAGATATTGCCAGCCAAAATCGTTTACCTATGACCATTCCAAAAATCAGTTACATCAGACCATTTTTAGAGGCGTATTTATTGCTTCTAAAGTATGTATTCACGTATCTCGATAGATCTATCCCTCGTGTATTCGAGATTTGACAAGAATGCTCAAACAAAACAATTGCTTAATTATAGTATTAGGAAAGTGCTCTAAATGCTTTTTCAAAAAAAAAATGAGTTGTACAATTTTTAAAGAAAATTAAAGTTTTGATTTATAATCACCAACTACACCCCTACTAAGTTGATTGTTTCAAAATTTGTGTAATTTAGTTGCTGAAAAATGTAGAAACTGTTTCTAGTATTGATTTGGGAGTTTGTAATTGGGCTGCGGTTACAGCCCAAAAGTTTGACGGTTGGACCGCAGCCCAATCTGAACATTAAAATCCTTTTCTTTTTCCGCAACATTTTAGGGGCCTGGTTGGTTCCATGAGGTATGGTACTCCCCACCAGCCAAGTTTCTTAGGAAAAATATGAGACTGGTATATGTTTTTTTTTGTATACTTTTTACGTCACATGTAGAGAAGCAAAATATGACATTAAAGCAAGGTCATAGAATCGGCACATTTGAGATCTATACTCTTCAAATTTCATGGATCATATTCATCCGATCCAGCAAAATATAACAAACCGAAGTGGAATGATCTAGCTCTGGGCCAAGCTGGAGGGCAGCCTAAAATGTGCTGATCTCTCAGGATTGTAACTCATATGGGCCTCAACTAAAATTGGTTCAGCTTCTGGGCCGACGGGGCCCATTTTTCATAGGATCTGATCTAATCGATCCGGCCCGTAAGTGAACAGTGTATAAGCCCAGAAACAAAACCCCCTCGGCTCAACGCTACTCCAGCTTCTGGTTTTCCAAGTACAGCAACAGTTTTTCTTTTTTTCTTTTTATTATGCGGGAGAGCTGCACATTCCACTAGAAGATAGAGAAAATTTACAACCTACAGGGTAGAACCAATACAGCTACGCTTATCACTGTGACCTCTATCGCTCGTTACAATTATTGCTCTCTATTGAAGTCAGGCTAAGACTCCTGGTGTGGTTGTTTCCACACACTCTGTTCTTCCTCGATGAGCTGCACCACTCTTATCTATATCTATGCTCATCCCCTGCTGCTCGAAATTCCGTCTATTCCTCCCACTCCATATATTCCAGATGGAGAGAACGAAGACACCAAGTACAGCACCAATGGAGCATTAAAAGAACCCAAGGACGACGTGGACAAATAAACTAAGGTCATGGGATAAATATCATATAGGACATTTTCGTTACCGTTGTTGAGATGGATAGAAAGATGTCCTGACTGGCGGTGGAGATGTAACGGATAATATTTACTCGATTTGATTGTATATCCGTGAAATTCTTAATATATATTGTAATTTTAAGATCTAGATGATATCTGTATCCATATTTGGAGTCTTTTTTATTTCTTTTGACTATAGATCAAGGTACAGGAAGATAGATATCCATTTTGTCCTAAAGATCATATATCTATCTTTATTTATGGTATATTTACATATTTCTTTTTTTACTATGAGCATTCGTACATGTCAATAGTAACTATAAAATAAAAGAAAGAAATTTGTAAATTAATGTAGACTCTTCGTATTTAAAATTCTCTGAATTATAATATATATTTTTATTATTAATAATATTCATATTATTGCCGGAACCGCATTTACATCCGTTTAGTATCCATTTCAGATCTGAATCCGTAAACTATCTAGATCAGTATCTATATTCAACAAAAAAAAAATTTAGAATATGAGATAGCCACTTTTTCTCTGTATTCGGTTTGTATTCATCCATACTTCTAACTATCCAATCATGAGAATCAAAGAAGTTCAAATCAATCAAACATAGTCAAAAGAAATTTTCTTCTATACCACAATTGGCTGAATTATCTATGTAAATCAGACGGTCAGACCAACTTTACCACCAAAATCACGACAGAGAGCTTTCATACGGAATCATCGTCGATGGTGATGCATGGGGCTAGGAATGATAGGACGAAGGCAGGAGCACGTTGACCTCGTACCGTTGCAATCTTGCCACCCAACAACAGCCTTTCCCTGTATAAGCGGCAACTACTATTCGTCATTAACAAAGGGCTGTTGAGTGACACCATCAATCTGCTTGGTCTCGCTCTTGTAATAAAAGAGCCGAAAGCGTTGAAGTGTTGAAGCCTTCGTGTTCCCCATGACCCACGTTAGGTGCTGATCAGGCGAGCACAAAGTCTCATCCAGCCTCTGCCGTCCACTGTCACGTCGTCCTACTCAGCTTCAACTTCCACCACTTCCCCTCCTTTGAGGTCTCTTTGTGACCTAAGTGATGTGAACCTTATTCGTTAGCAACGGTCATACGCACAAGAGTTTGGATCACAAGTAAATGCCCATTTTCTTTTAATCTTTGCATGGACCAATCTTTTAATGTTTGATAAAATCTGTTCATTCTTGGTTCTGACTTCTCTAAATTCACTTGTCTTCATCTCCTAGATATATGGGCAATTAGTCGTAGTGAAGAAGAATGAAGAGGAAGACAGGAGTGCAATAGGGAAGGTAGCTGTGATGGAAAGAGAGTAGCTTGTCTGTAGCTAGTGTAGTGGGAGGTGCAAGGGGCCAGAGTGGTGGTTGGTTGAGAGGGGTGGGAAGGTGAAAGAAAGAAAAAGGGGACGGAGGTTTGATTAGATTTAGTCAAATATCCACCAAGATGCAAAGATAGATACATATATACATCATAGTCACTTCTTAATAATTATGCTAACCCACCTCTTTATCTCCTCTATTATTTTTATCTCCCTCTCCCCTTACTCTTATCTATCCTAATCCATTATTTTTATCTCTCTCCCAATACTCTTATCTATCCTAACTATATTATTTGCTCCTAATAAGAGCACCAATGTACTATCTCATACGACATTATTTTTTTTATAATCATTAAATTGTTCTCACATACAATCTAGATCTTACAACCATGTCCTACTCTTTATACAGATTTTTTTATTATAAATCCACTACTTAAACTCTACTCCGAATGATTAATTATTGCTAATTAATCCTCTTTATTTTTCAGAAGTCCACAAAATTCTATTATTCAATTGAAATTTTAACTTTGTAGTTTCATCTAAAGACAATAGCTTATCATATTTAGCCCACAACAATGGTTTGGTGCAAATTATACATGCAACAATGGTGAGGCTTATGCTACTTAGTCCTTAAAGCCTCTCTCTTTGGCTCTACGGACACCACGCCCCTCGCATGCAGGCACTGCGTTGCACGCTGGAGAGACCTGTGAGTGGTAGTGGTGAATCGGTGACAGTCCAATTCTCGTGCAGGTTTTGGACAAAAGTTATGCCAAGACAAGGTACGACTTATATATAGCGATATCTAAACTCGATTGGAGGAAACAAAGGTCGGACGCAGTGTTAATTGTGTCCAGTTGGTGCGATCAAAGCACATAGGACAATTTTGGGCAAATTAGTTTAACATGATCAGGATTCAAATTGGAACCCAAATGTTAATATACAAACCAGCGGTGTCGTTTCAGGTACATTTGGCAATCTTTCGGGTACCTTTTATTTCACAACTTCACAAAGGTTAACTAATCCTAGAGATATCTTATATTCAACAAAAATCGGAGCCGCCAATATTTAATTCGACTAGGAATGCATCTTCTAAGACCCCAACTCTACTAAACTCTCAAAACCTTTTCCTGGGTGATGTTAGAGGCTTTAGATATTATTAGGCTATATGATTTAGGTAGAAATCTAGCTAGGATTCAGTTCCCTTGGCATGGAGATACATACTTTTCGGTTTTCATAGCTTTTTTATATGCATGAGATGGATGCCTATAAGACTGTTTAAGAATATTTTCGTAGTAGAAGAGACCTGTTGAGATTTTATATTAATTAACTAGAATTTCAAAATGAGTCTATAAAAACCTCTTTTAAAATAGATCAAACTTGTCTTCCTAAACATGCTCTAATTTTGCAATTACTGTTGACTACCAAGTCTAAGTATTGATGCCAATATACAAAATCACTTCTATACATACAAAACAAATTTGGATTAAATATTATAGTGTTATAATTATATTGACGGGGATATTTTCTTCAAGATATCTATTAGTCTGTTATATCCTATTTGAGAAAATATATTATAGTTACGTAAATCAAACGTTCAATGTTCTAATTTGTGGAGTTCAACAAATCTGTGTACATGTTTGCTCTAAGAACCATCTGTATCCAATAAGTCCCACTAACAGTTAAATCTTAAATTTAAAATGCAGGTTTTTTTTTCCTATTTAGACCCTCCACTTGTGAAGGTTTTCATATTCTTTCCTAAAATATAGAAATGAACTAGGCTTAACCTGTGTTTCGGGTTGGGTCATGCCTAATATCTTACTATCTTACGTCCGGGAATAAAATCAAAATTAGATTAGTCTAACTTGACGAAATTTCGTCATGACAATTTATATAGAGTTGGCTTGGCATGATGATAGCTCAACCAAGCGAGTTTAACTACCTAAGACTATACTTGAAACTTGAAAGGTCGAAACTAACCTGACCAAGCTGGAAGTAATTTGTTTGTTTGTTTCTTTCCTTTTTGGCTTGGTGGCTCTAAACTAAATTAACCCAATTGAATTTGGATTCGCTACATTGGTGTGCAAATTATAGACGCACATGTAAGTTATTATGTTAATAATCAATATTTCTAATAAGTCATATAGAAAATAGGAGAAAAATTCTTTATTAATTTAGACTATCGATCTTAAAATAGTATGTTGTAGATAGAGATAATCTCCGATAGTTTAATTTAGACCATTGATGAAATGGTCGAGATGACGGGCATTCCCAACGACAGAGGAGTCTGGTCATACAAACACATGTAGCATTTAAATACTGACACGGCGAAAACGGACACCTCAACGGCAGCACCCAAAGAGACCTCGCTTCTTCTCTCTGTCCTTCCTCAATGTTAAAACTCAACAAGCCAAAACGAAACGAAACCTAGGCCAATTTTTTCCTCTCTTCTCTTCTCGTCATACTAACAAAAGAAACCGGCCATGGCAAACGCCGATCTCGAGTGCCGAACCGACGGCGCCGACGACTTCGAGTTCTGCACCCTATCGTCCGGCGGCCTCGTCCTGGCCGGCGCGGACGCTGCGGTAGACATGTGCGTGGCCGACGAGGTGTTCTCCAATGGCAAGCTCCTCCCGCTCCGCCCATCCTCGGACACTGCAGCCGACGCCTCCGGCCTTTCCTTTAGCCGGTCGGAGTCGACGGCGTCCACCGCCGGCCTGAGCTCGCGGTCCGACAGTCGCAGCGGGAGCTCCAGCAGCAGCAGCAGCAGCGGCAGCGTCAGTCGGAGCCACTCGTCAAAGAGCTCTTCGCCCGCCGAGCAAGGCGCTGCGCCGGGGCGGCGGTCGCTGCCGAGCAACCTGTTCTACGCGCACCCGAGCCCGTCGCCGCAGCTGCGCTCGCGGCCGCGCCGCAACGCCGGGTCGGCGGCGCCTCCCGCGACGTGGGGTATCATACGCCTTGGCGTTTTCGGCGCCCCCGACGTGTATCCGCCGCGCACCGGCGAGGCCAAGAATTCCGTCGTTGCCAGAAGCGGAGGCAGCAGAAGTGCAAGATTTGAGCAAGCGAGCAGTCCCATGGACAAGAAGCATGCGGTGGGGATGCTGGGTGGTGGCTTCGCGTGCACGTGCTCACCTGACGCCGTCGAGCCCATGCGCTCGCCGGAGCCGGCGAGGAGGAGGAGGAGGAAGGGAGAAGAGGAGGGAGGCGTGAAGAAAGGTAGTGCTCGGGGTAGTAGGATTCTAGAGTGGCTCGAAGAGCTCTCCATCACCAGGGAGAAGAATTAACGCTATGTAAAGATCATGTATTTCTTTCAACTGTGTATGATCAAGTAAATATTGGGAGCATCTCGCTAAACATTTTTCTTGTTTACCAAATGAGCAATGCTATTAGCTTAGAGATTATGATATGAGCATGAAATTATCATACAAAATTAATCAACACTCGGTGATAAATGGACTCTCTAAATTTCTCCCAATCCATAAGGCCAATTTGTCGACAATTATTTGTAAAAATTTTGTTCATACATCTACCATCACCGCACTGCAAGTTTGCAACACTCATTTCATTATTAAAAAGTTTCGGGTGTGTGGGATATCATGACTTAGACTATCTTCAACGAGGACGGGACTTCGAGGCAGTGTTGGAGCACTAATGCGAGAGTTATTGTGTTGTATATACTAATTGTCACTCATATTTCGTCCAAAGGTAGAATGGCCCAATTGTCAAAGTTAGGGGATTTAGGGCAAATTTTTAATTGATTTGTTATTTTTGTTTTAAAAAATATGTAATGCGTATTAGTATTTTGTGGATGATGTGGTACAATATTTTTTCTCAAAGAATCTATTAATTGGAGTGGTTTATTCTTTTAAGACTTTAATTAGGCTTTAGATGAGGTGTCATACCCTCTTTTCTCTTATAGACAAGTAGAATTGGAATCTAAGAGATGGTTTAGGTGTGTTTGATTTAAGGAATGAATAATACTAGAATTGAACCATTCATTGTAAATGAAATGTGGTCATTTCACAAAATTGATTAGATGACTCTATTTCATATATTATACTCATTTTCACTTAAAGTGAAATGTGTTGATATTAGAATGATGTCATTACATTCCATTAAACAAACACAAATTCTATAAGATTAGATGACTTCATTCCACTAATCAAACATAAATATTCGATGGATCGGATGATCCGTTGCACAAACCAAATATCCGTTGGTATATATGAGTAAACGCTCGGCGGTGCCATTATAATGGACATGAAGTTTGGAGAAAGCTATGATGCAGAGTTGCTGGTGAAACGGCCAAAATAGCTAGCTTTCCAATTGGATAGGCGTGAGTACTCATGAGCGGTCTGCACCAATGACTACTCGTCACAAAAATGTTTGTATCTTCTTGTTGATATGGTTGGTATAAATGGACGCCTCAAAATATACCTAGTCGATATCGAGTAATTCTCCAGCATGGAGCTTCTCATATCTCCGAATGGATATCCTGATAGCGATGCGGCGAGACGAGTCGCCGTGGGGCTTGCTGGTTCTGGCAATAGGGTTATTTCTCTACTGCACAAAAATTGGGTGCGATACCTCCAGTTCCATGGTATTTCTGACGGCGACGTCCATCCCTTTCTTTCTCGCCGGAACAAATATCGTGATGCGTGTTAGAGATTGTTCGTGGCAGATGTGTGTGTAACGCGTGATTCGTTGCGGTGGGTCTCACGCTACTGTCTGTGCGCATGTCAGAGACCTCTGCAACTGTATTCCATGTGCACCCCATGTTTGGTGCTGGCGATTCGAATTACTTGTTCGGTTTGGCCAAATAATCCAATTCAAAAATGATATATTAAACAGAATTTTAGAAATGTATCACAATACTAAATGTAGTCAACGTGAGTTGAAATTAATTTGGTTGATGATGCCGCCCCAACTTGGGATATTTGAACTCTAACATTGTTTTGAGTTTTATACTCCAATCAACTCTAATAATGATTTTCTGGTTTTGTCATTGTCTAAAAGTTTAAACTATTGAGAAAAAATAATAATCTATCCATATTTCAACATATTTGACAAAAATTTTTTTGGTGCTAAAAGCAACAAAGTCAATGCTGCATCTTGCTTGCTCGATTCATCTTTAGTGAAAGGAAGATGCGCAACGATTGTGACCTCGTGCTTTTGGTTTCCGGTTAAAAGCGTGGGTAGGGCGATCAAGTGAAACGAACAGAAATCACGAGGGCATGAGGCCAGAATACACAGGCGAAAGGAGCACAAAGTAACTGCAAAAGCGATACTAGTAGCTTATAAAAGACTGAATTTTGGTTAAAGCACAAAAAAGAAGGGCGTGCATCTCGCTAGGAACTGAGTCTGTGGTGCGCCCGCGCGGCACAAACGTGTACAGTGAAGCATAAACGAAGAGCCCAATGATGGCATCTCACACACCCAGCGTCCAACGACATGAGAAAGGGCACCATTGTCCCGAGAGCCCAGCCGCTGTTTCCAATTTCCAAGGTGGCTAAAGATGTTTACATGACCGGACCTAATCCAATTCAAGCTAATCTAATGCCTTCGCACTAATAACACAGGCATGCTACACCATTTCGAGATATTCCCTATATTTCAGCTCTCAAGACATGGACGACCCTTTCCGAGCATATAAACCATACCATCAAAATTTGGCCGCTAAAATCAAGATTGCATGAAATTCTCAAGGTCTCATGAGATATTTCAACTGTTTGAAAATCTCGTACACCTTCGTCTAATTAGTTAATTTATAATCCAAATGTTTTTTCATATCTTTTATTTGAAAGATAAGGAATTCTCAAACTAACAGAAGAAAACTGAGATGTATATACGAATTTTGTAAACACCATTAAACAAGTGGGCTTGAGATATCAAATGGATTTAAGAAACTCCAAATCAGTAAATGTCACAAAAATATCTATTATATAATAAATCTTAGTGACATTGAAAACACCACATTCATTCTGGTCCCATATAAAAATATTCAAAATTCTCATATTAATCTTAGAAAAAAATTCCTAAAAATTCCCAAATTAACCGAAAAAATAAAAAATATTTCATTCATTACATTAATAACGGTATAAATTTGTCACTAGAAAAATTATATTCAAAACTAACTCTATCTCTATAAATATAAATTCATGTGAAAAATCATACTGAAAACAAACTTTATCTCCATTATATTATTAAAAAACATCTTTCTATAAAACATAGATAAAATTTTAAAAAAACTAACTCTATCACTACTATAAATATATAAAATGAACTCTATTTCTATTATATTATTAAAAAAGACATTTTTTAATAAAATATAGATAAAATTTTAAATTATATAAAAACCATCTCATTTGTCGGAATTGTAGCGTTCCAAGCCATGCGCGCCTAAAAACGTTTCTTTCCTGTGGCTCGTGCGGGCAGAGACGTTTGCAAGCTCCAGCAAGCAAATTGTACTGATCCCTTTTGTTTGGAGTGAAGCGCCAGAGCAAAGCTGCCGACCAAAGAGCATAAACGTGGCACAGTCTGAAACAACATTCCCTGCCACAGAATCTTGTTCTGATAAGGAGCTTCTGTAGTTTTTGTAATCTCTCTACTACATGGAATTGGATCCACTAATGTCTTCAGTGCAACTGTAGCTGTGTGATTTTAGCGAATATGGGTTGACTGATTTGTCACATTAAAACTTAATCTACCCCCTATTTTTAGATTGTCGAATTTTGATCAGACAATATGCACAATATGATTGTAATCGTAGTGGATCATACAACTTGTTTAGTCTGTTCTGCCACATGGAAGAATTGCCATAGAAGTACTAAATTTTTACATTGATTTGTAACTGCAGCATTGCATTTGCACAAAATCTGGATTATTTGATCAGAAATTAAAATATGATATAAAATTAAACAAAAAGGCGCCCCATATTTTTATACTGTAGTAGATCCAGGTTTCAAATTTTAATTGGGTGGCCTATCATAGCAAGAAAATTTGAAGTAAACACATTTGGAAACTAAAAGAGGCAGAAAAAAGTACTACAAAATAAATTGGGCCAGGCCGACTTATGGAAGAAGGACCAACATATTCCTCTGCCCAGTGGGTATTATTTCACCGTGCATGGGCCGCCTCTACGCGCGGATTCGGCTGGGCCGCGAGACCCGGTATACTAGTATTTCCAATAGAAATACACAAGAAATTGCCATGTTTCAATAGTATTTCGTTCTGTTGTTCATTTGTGTTATTTCCTATTGGAGCCTTCAAACGGACGACTTTTGTAATCAGTTGCTTTCTGAACCTGGATAGCCTGCATCAGTCTGCAGTTAGTCGCAATAATGCTTTGCTGAGAGAACTGTTTGGCTGGTATTAATGTGGTTTACCTCACTAGCTGCGTCATTGCCCCAAGCGCAAAGATTGTATTGATGTGATACACAACACAAAAATGTGATCAACACAAGAAAGGTCCTTAGGCCGAGGTTGCATCTTGACCAATGCAAGATGTCTTAAAATTTAAAAATATGCTAACTCCGATTTCGATTACGTATACAATGTCACACGCCCTAAAAAAAAGTCTTCCGAGGTGCACGATGCATGTGCCGATGTGGTGGTAAACAAAGAACTGCATCAAAAACAAACTTATCTCGTAGAAGTTTGACTACTTGGTTGAGCACGGTCCAGTCCATGAAAATACTAGATGCACAGGCTGTGGGCAGTAATTATCTTAGATGACATATCGTTCGGGTATGTTCATGCATGGAGGTCACTCACACCTTCATGGCGCCAAAAGTGTCCCGAATGATAGGATAATACAATTAGATGACATATGGTTTGGAATCATAATTGTAATATTAACGGGTTCTAAAATCTATTATAGTTGGATGTGGAATGGATGCATACAAAATATGTTCTAACATCTATTATATTAATGAGGTTGAATGGTTTTACAATATATTTTATTTGGATGTATTTGGATGATGCATTGAGATGTATTTAAATTATGAGTATTCTATAAATACGGAGTGGTCTAATCAAATAACTGATAATATAGTTGCGTTATGCATAATTAAAATATAGAGCATTCTTGAGAATTCATGAACCAAATACTCGATTAATATTTTTCTAATTCTTTTTTAGAAGGTATAGAAATGAAGGTTTTTTTAAAATATTTATAGCAGTGAAGTTGGCGACTTGACATTAGACAAACGGAAGAAGAGGTCGATTGGTGTCACTTTGTGTTTTGTTTGGCTTTTGACTGATTGAAGCCAAATACTATGAGGCAGATTTAGGTTTTTTTTGGCAATTTTTGGTCGGTGTTTGGTTCCCAGCCCAATTATGCTAAGATCATGGAACTTGACCATTTCTAATTCATTTTCTAACAAATTTTCTTGTCCAATTTGGATCACACAAAATGAAAGCCAATTTTTTGTGTGCCAAATTTCGATAAAATAATGAAACAAATTTTGGTATAAACCAAACATACTCCTCAAAATACAGCCTTATGGGCAGTAAGTAAGATTTGTTGCATGCTAGAGGATAAAAATTCATATACTTCATATGTTCTTTTTTACTTGTCATTTGATATATCTGTAAGTCAAAATTTTCAAATTTTGACCATTAATGTAAAAAATATCAAAATTTTCTATAGAAAATATCATTAGTAAATCTGTCATAAAATTTATTTTTATACGATAATTATTTTATAATTTTTATCAATATACAATTCTAGAAATTAATAATCCAAGTTGTATCTTTGAAACCGTGAAAAATCTAAGTTCACAGTAAAGAAGAACGAAAATGGTACTTCATTAAAAAAAAAGCAGTTACTAAACGTTACCATCGTCTACATTAATGTTCTACGAAAAAGTAATTTGCAAGCCGATTATGGCTAAGCAATAGGGGCGTTATGAAATGAGAAATGCATATATATAGACACTCGAGAATTGCAAACAACCTTTTGGAGATATGATTACCATAATTTAGAAGAAAGCTGTATCAGTATATAAAGTGCTTTCATGTGTAACCATAGGCACAGTTGGAAGGGTTTAAATTTGACTTTGAAAATATAAAAAATTTAAGCTCTGCCAAATATAATGTTACTAAGCGTCTGTGTCTTCTTATATTAAGTCTTTTGTTTTTTAAGAAATCATTTTCTTCGGGCTATGGTTTAAAATGTTTATGCACAAATACATCTCAAAGAATAAGTTTCTGCCCAAATATGTGTTTGTTCTTAGCCGATGTCAAGGAGGTATCGTCCTACTAGAAACTATAACCTCTTGTGTGAAATGGCCAAGTTAAAAACTACATGCATGTAGTGTGTGGTGTCCAAATGCGCAGTAATGTAGATGATTTTTGTGTAATGTTTTCTAAATTTAAATGGATGGAACTCTAAGTTCTGGTTACTAATAGGGCAAGGTTCCACTGTCCTTTTTGAATATTTCTGCTCAAAAATTCTTATTAAATTCTTATGTTCCAAATCGGATCTTAAATTTGAAGTAAGCCTATTTCTCCAAAGAATTGCGAATTAGCTTAGGCGCACCTCAACATATTACTACACAATAATATTCCACTTTCCCTTCAAAAAATATTTTTGGTCGAAGGGCTTGTCTTGTCCGGGAGTGTTTCTCTTGAAGCCTATCGCCTCCCCAGGAGTAGTCTTGAAACCTGTTGCCTCCGTAGGGTATTTCATACGGAGCTAGATATCATATTTATGTAGTTTGTGCAAAAGGATCGAACAACTCCATGGTCATTCCTCTCGGGACAGGCAGGTGAGCTCAAGAGGATTGGTGTCAGGCTTCCAAGGTACACTTTGGGGCTCGGTGTTGAGGACTCTTCGGATCTATATATGGTGACACATGTTGATATATAATCAAGACAATTGTGGGATCCGTGTGACAAACTGGCAGGAGGATGATTTTACCCTCAATCCAAGGGACAACCTAAAGGTCACTTAGGACTTTTCCTCTAACTTAGGCTTGCAAATACCAATGCACTCACCTCTTTTGTAAGTAGTAACTTGCTAATAGAATGGCCACTTTCAATTAGTGTGTCTTTTAGAGCCTTCACCCTAGAAGAGTTACATCAGATTCTAAGACTGGGGTTGCATTGACAGGAGTAGTATGCAATCTGAATAAATCTATTGTGTCCACTTCTACATCCTAGCTGAATCAAACGGCTGGCTTCTTTCTACCTAGTGTGTGCTCGCCTTGTGACTTGTTTTTCATGCTGAGTCCGAGCCTCACTTCAAGGACTTCATTTCATCACTCACTCTCGAGTCTTGGCAAGGGATTCTACAACAGAACACAAGCATCACTCAAAATATTTACATGCAAAACTTATTAAGAATATTGCAGCCAAAACTTATGGGAGCGCTAGGGATACTTAGCAAACGCTCTGAGCATTGCGCAAAATGTTTGTAGTTTTAGTTTTAGCACAACAAAGCTTTAGATTATTCAACGCTTATCTTTCAAATACTGTGATGGTGGTGTATCGCATTTCCTTTCTCCTTTTTTCTAGAGTATGATTGCATTATGTCTTCTTTCCCTTCTTCTAGGATATGCGTGATTGCATATAAGTTCATGCATGGCGCGCGCGCGCGAGATAGATAGATAGAGAGAGAGAGAGAGAGAGAGAGAGAGAGAGAGAGAGAGAGAGAGAGAGAGAGAGCATAAATCTCTCTACACTATGATCAGATGATCAATCATGTTAAGCAATGAATTAGCTAACAAAAACCAATTTAACAGCAGCATCTTTTGATATCACGCACATACACAAACCCTAATACACACCCATACGCGCGCGGAAGCACACCAACACACACTCACCTTCCAAACCGCACGCCATCCACTTCACAACACCGGTCGTCACGACGGTGCCCATGCGGAGGCGAAGACGACGTTGTGGCCCTTCCAGGTGAGCACGAGGTCGTCCTCCTCCCGCTTCATGCCCCACCCTGCCGCGTGCTCGTCCAGCATCCCCTTCACCTCTCCGGCCGCCTCCTCCCCGAACCCCGCCGGCCGAAACCCGGCGCTCCGCATCCTCTGCCCCCACCTGCTCCTCCCCTCCTGCCGCTCCGTCCGCTGCACCCCCTCCTGCGCCACCACGTTCTCCACCTTCCACCCCACCTCCGCCTCGAACCACCTCCGCTGCTCACTCCCCTGCCGCGGCAAGAACGTGTCCACGGCGTCGTACGGGATCCACAGGAAGTTGAAAGCCGCACGCAGCCTCCCCACCACGTCACTTGCCGTGAAGTCGGCGTCCTCGTCCACCAGCAAGACCAAGCACGGGTCCAGGCTCCGGAGGGACTTGAGGAGCAAGGTCCGGAGTGAGACAAGCTGCGCGAGGCTGACCGCGCCGGCAGTCTCGTCTGGGACGGCATGCAGCAGCATGTGGCAGTTGACGACGAGGGCCTCGCTGTCGGAGACTAGCTGCTGGACGCGGAGGTGGTCGACTAGAGACGTGAACCCGTCGGACGGCGTGGTGGGCACCGACCGGAAATCCATGGACACGTTTCTGGACCGTGCAAAGTTGACGAGCTTCGCGCCGAGCTCCTCGTAGGAAATGTCAAGCCCCGGCTGCTGTGTGTTCGTCATGACGTTGGCGATAGTGAGTCGGAGGGCTGGGGGACCCTCGGCGCGGTTCGCCAGCATGTCGATGAGCGTGGGGATCTGCATGCAGTGCGTCGTGCCGAGCTCGACGATGTGCACGACGGGGAATCCCTCTACGGCATCGAGGATGGCGGCGTTGGCCGCCGTGTAGCCGAACCGATGCCACGGCGTGAGGTCGATGAAACTGGCGAGCTCGACCGCCGTAAAGCGGTGCGTGTGGAGCGCGGCCGACTCTACAGCGGCCGCGACGGCCGCGGTCACCGCCTTGCAGGAGCCCGTCCTGGACGCGCGCGCCACTAGAGCGCAGAGGAACGCCGCCGTGAGCCTCTGGTTGGAGTCGCCGTCGGCGGGCGCGATGTTGTTGAGCACCCACAGGATCTGCTGCGTCAGCGTGGCATCGTTGGCCTCGATGGCGTTGGCGCAGTGCACGAGCAGCTGCTCCATGCAGCCGGTGCTGTTGAGGTTGCCGAGAGACGTCTTGGTCGACGATGCCGGGAAGCTGCCCGGCCACGGCCGTTTCCTCGGGGCGCCGATGTCAAGGAACAGCCCTAACCCTATTCCATGGCCATTATTAGGATGGAGAGGAGGTGGAGGTGGTGCAGTATGAGTGAACTGCATCATGTGGGGAGAAGAGACAGGTGGCAAGACACAAGGAAAAAAAGAGGTCTAAGAATTAGAAAAGAGCAACGAGTCAGTGCAGGTACAAGTTGTGCAGTTTGAGGTATGGAATTGGTGCTTGTAAAAAGCATATATAGAGGAGTGTGCACTTGTTTGGAGCTACGTGTGGTTCCTATTCCATTAGAACATGGAAACGTGAATCAAAGAAAGGGGGGAGAGACCAAGAAGGGTTGGAGAAGGTAATCAAGTACAAGGAATATTTCAGTGAAGGAGCAGAGGGAACTGTAGATGATTTGTAGTTAGCTGAAAGAATTTAGAACTTGAAGAAGTTAAGGCTAAGATATAAGAAATCTAAGAGTACTATTACATGTAAGTAACAAGAAAGAAATTAACAAGATGGCTGGCTAGCTAGGATTTCATGTGAGATAATGAGCAAGGGCTTATACTTGTCTACATATGAAGAACTTAGCAAAGATGAACTAGCTCGAAGAACAATTGGGAAAGTGAGGGAGGAGAGAAGGGGAAGGAGAAGGGAAGAGGAAGGGGATCGGAAGAAGATTACAAGTCACAGCGTCACTAGCTGTAGAAGGAATTTTGTAGTGGTTTGTCTGATTATTTTGGATGAGGCCAGCTAAATATTTGTCTATTGTAGCTAGATATCTCAAGCCAACAATTTGTCACATTATGGATATTTTTATAATAATTTTAGTTAATCACTCGCTTGGGATATAATCTCTCGTCGGCAAAAACCTGTTGCTATAGGATACATATAGTCAAACTTATTTAATTTTGATCACCGATCTATACATTTATAAAAATTATATCGATCATATGAAAATAACATAGTTAGACTTGTCATCAAAAAATACTATCACAATATTATAATTTTTATAATTTTAATTAACACATTATAATGGAAACTAATAATAAACTTGTTTATTAGATACTATGAAAAATCTAACTCAACAAGTTTTTTTTGTGGACACTGAGAGAGTATTTGGTAGCATGTCAGCACAACCTTCTTTGTACTTCTCATACTCACTCACTCACTGTAAATATCAGGTGGCATGCCAGCACAGCTTTTGTACTTCTCAAAATTGTTCAGTAACTTGTCTGTACTCCCAATTTTGGCACCTCGATTTTTATACTTCGTAAAATTGCCGATTAAGTCAAATTTTATACCATTTTAGTTAAGCCTATTCTAAAAATAGTTAAGTACCCTTCAACTGATATGTGATAACAACGAAACAAAATGATCAGTTGAAATATATGAATTGCTGCTACCAGCAATTGCATAGAAAAGAAAGGTTAAGCCACCTCGCAGTTACGATTTATCTGACTAAAGAAGAACGTTGACTAAAAAAACTCGGTTCAGTCACTTGTATGAACAAACTGAGGGTGCAAAACATAGCTTAACGAGTTCTAAAAATATAGACTCAACCCCTTAAAGGGTGCTCCTATGTGTGCAAATGAAATTTCTCATATGAAGTTTAGTGGATTCATTTGTCTGTGATCCTATCTGACCAGACTCTAGCCCCAAGTTTCTAAGTTAGAATTGAAATAATTCATCCAAATGAGATGACTCTGTTTGGCGGTTTCTCTGAAGTTATTGGGTCATCCTTATCCTAAAAAATTAAAACTAAATTCGAAGTACTTCATCAGTTCTAACTTTTAAGTTTACAATATGTCTATAAAATTGAAAATAATTGCATAATTATACTGTTATTTGCAATTAATATCATATTATATTCTATTAATAAGATATAAATTTCATTTATAATTTAAAAATATAGAAACTAGAGTTTTTTTGTCAAACACTTTCAAATAAATGGAGTTATATGATTCTAACTTCTCTATAATAAAAATAATATTTGGAGTTTGAGTCCAGCCAAACATGTCTCAAATATTTAGAAATTTTACCATAAGTTAGTGGGCCATTTTTTGTTCGTGGATGTCAAGAAATATCAGCATGTCTCAGTGAACCCGTATGGTTGTGCGTCTGCGTGGGGTGGCCGGAGGGGTGTCACGGGCCATATCATGGTGAAATGATTCGGTCAGTTTTGCTTGGGGTCCCACAAGGTACAAGAGCTGGTATGGTTGAAGGGTCCGTTTCTATTTAATATTCTCATTGTTGCAAGTGGAAAACGACCCTTGGCTTGGATTAACACCCATACATATATACATACATATATATATCAATATATGCTATGTAATAGTGTCAAAAACAAATCGATGGCAACTATTGTATATAGCTATGTACTTAGCTGTCTATGAATAGTTTCACTTCGGAAGATTCCATTTGCCCACTACAAGAAACATATAATAGTGAACATGTATTCAATCCGCATCCTCAACTACGTCAAAAAAAATTTGTTTTGAAAACAAAACTACGTCAAAAATCTGGTGATAAACCCATATATGTGGGAGGATCTGCATATAATTGGCCAATAATAGTAGCGATAGATACAAACAAGTAAACGACGCGTGCGGTGTGCCAAATATGTTGGTTATTGGAAACTCTCGGCTAATGAATTAGAAAGAATAGAAGTTTTTCTATGAATTTGGTTCAAGTTATATTTTTTAATCTTGCACACAAGTTTTGTACTATAGATTCAAACTCTCATGCTCTTCAAGAAGGCAGCGGTGTGCAGGTGTAGTAGGCATTCAACAGAACTGGCTGACCCTTTAATACTAAGCCCACATCACCACCTCAAAATATTCATTGCTTACTAATTAGTTTCATCTCGTCGTAATTTTTTTATTCTGCTTGGTCCGTAAGGAGATGAGAGATAGGGTTGGCTGCGAGGAGTAGAGACGAAAACGACAATGAGAGGCATTGTAGTGATGGCAAGTGGCCCTAGTGGCAACTATGGAAGGTACAATAGCCCTTGAGGTTGGGGCAGTGACATGTGTGTGTGTTGGTGGGATCATGGGTTGGAGAAGTGGGTGCAGGGACAAGAGAAAGATGTAGATGAATCTAAAATAGTTATACTTCATACTACTATCGGCTAATGAAATTCTTTTAATTTAATTTGTTGGTTAAACAAATATAATTTTATATTAGTATCCAATTTATAGTTTGTACTAGATGAATCAAGCCTCGTACATCAAAACATATGAATACTGCAGAAAAAGTTATAGGGGGAACATGCTCATGTGAGAATCTATCTCAGCCATTGAAGACTTGGAGCAGCGTGATTTTGTACCAACAAAATCTTTCGAGGGTTAAACACATTTATTTATCAGGTTTATATAGTCTATAAATGTCATTGGAATTAAGGCCAATTGATGCGGTAAATGCGTCACATGATGGGAACATATGAAACAAAGTAACGAGATTTCAAGTTTGCCTACCCACTCAAAGTTTAGGGTGCCGTTTCATGCGTAATAGCTCTGCTATGCATGGGAGCGAAATCGTTTATATGCAGTTTATAATGTTGATGTATGGCTCTTATGCTCGGAATAAAATTCAGGAAACCTCCCGTCACACAGTTTTAGAAACCATATGTGTGAGATTTCTTTGTTTTCTGTACACAATTTTTCTGTTTTTATTAAACTGTACTAGCAAGATAAAGGTCGATGCATGAAACGTCAAGGCGTTTTTATTAGATCTCAAGGCTAATTTCTAATAGCTTGAACTAGGTGCGCCGTTCTTCCATGCTGCACTAACAATATAGAGAAAAATCATGTCAGGTTCCCACCAGTATTTTTAATTTTGGCAAATTTTCATTTGCACTATTAAATTGTTACAAATTACCGCCTCCACTCCAATTGTTTCTGCTACCTATGTCTGAAATGATCTTTTTGGCGCCATACACTCATACAAGCACTCAAAACCATCTCAATGGTGAAAATAAGTCATTTCACAAGTGGACTAGAGGAAGGACGGTAATTTGTAATGATCTAACAGTATGGCTGTATAGGAGGGAGTGTGTCAAAAATTTGAAGTAAATATTGTGCAACCGTTGTAGGCAGATCCATTAATGATCTCCAAGGAGCTCGATGTGCAGCCGAAAGACATGATCCCATGCACGGAGTTCGCCTGACCGATCGATTGATTAGCTGCCACGGACGATCACGTGAACTGCCACGTACGCCGTTTGCTGGTTCCCTTCGCGTCTTAACTCTCGTTCGCGCGGTGAATGATGCTGATACATACATCTATGGTACACTGCGACCACAGTGACATATGGTTAGTTGCGATGCACGGGTCCCTTGCCGGTTGCAGCATCACCTTACCTCACAGCTGCCGCCTCTTGTTAGTTAGCTACCCCACGCACGAAACTCTCTTCTACACTTTCAGAACTGCGGGACATGCACTAGTCCATTAGAAAAGTTGTGCATCTTTACACGAGGGCAAGTAATCTTTATGCGAGAGTACCCCTCTCTCACTCTTTCATTACAGCGTGGTATCTATCGATCCAGTGATAGAGAAGTACTCAATGATACCACCACTTGTTTAGCTTTTAGTTTGATAGTTAGCCCACACACGGAAAAAATTTATACGTAGACAATCTTCACATGAGTACTCTCATCTACGTCATCAAACCGGCGTGATTTACAGAGTTAGTTCTTAGTTCTTGTATGAGTACCGTCCCTTCGCCAACGTACACATGCATATGATTTTAATTTTTGCATGCATGACTAACTACTCCTCGTGGTTTCTCGTGACTACTGCATGAGCATGTGCATGGGCGAGAATGTATATTGTTGCTATACGGGGACCACGCGTCAGCTTCTTGATATCTGTGGATTATTCTGCTGCTGTATTGTAACCGCCAAAGTTGTGAACATTATCTCATTGTGCGATCAATCGGGCGCAAATGTGTGCTCATGCATTTTTACGTTTTTTAATTAAGCTCCCGTCCAATTAATTTGTAGTGGTAATCAGACTGAGGACCACGTTCTTATCTTAGTTGTTACCATTTGAATTCACCAATTAGTTCGTGCATTGTATATATGGTAAGATAAGTTTTTATAAGCTCCATATGCTGGTGATCAAAGAACAATATGTGGGACGGAATATTGATGCTCCCTCGGTCTAAAAAAACTTGTCAGTTTAACTGTAATCACTGTTATAATTATGAATATTTAAATTGATCATATGAAAATGATATGTGTAGATTATCATAAAAAATATTTTCATAATGTTATCTTTTTATAATTCTTTATTAGAGTAACAAATTGTAATGCAAATTGATTTCAAAGTTGTTTTTTTTTATAGTTTTTTGTTGATGGAGGAAGTAATCGATAGGAGTTTGGCAGACATGCAAGACCAAACTAATATTTCATGTTTGGGGAAATTTTATGTTGTATTAGCAGATATATAGCCAGCTTATCCATATTGCATGTTCATGCATTGCCAAAAACGCCATATTTATTAGTTGCAATTGTTGACGACCTGAGTTGTCGTGCACTCGTCTGTGATGAATTTATAATATTGTTGTCATTTTCAGAAAAACCGGGCAGTGATCAGGTGTCATGGATGGATTATGGCACATCAAGACAGATCAAAATTTCCCTCAATTAAATTATGTTACAAAGAGCTACTGTAGTGGTACAAAACCGGGCAATCAGGCACTTACATTAGGATGTTTTTTTATAAGGTACTTATATATGGAATACCATGCACTATGCTACTACATATGAGCTTAATCAGTAGCTAGGGGCGGCTATATTTTTATTTGTAGTGTGATTCAATTTTTACTCTACCACGGACAAGGAAATATGTAGCCTTGGATGCTTGATCATGAAATTATTGTCTTACGTCTTCCTAAAAAACTAGAGCCTTATAAGTCTTTGTTTAGGCAATATTGATTGTATTCTCATTGGGCGAGGTGATTTGCTTCCATAGGATTCCAATCAAAAAAAGTGCAAATTAAAGCATGTATAATTGGATAAAAGTATCCCAAATGTATGCATATTTTTTTCCATAAGGAAAGTCTGAACCGTTGTATATAAATCTGTATTTACATACATATCAAATATAAATCTACTTATATAGTTATATCTACCTCCATTCAAGTACTTTAATCCGTTCCTAATCAATAGTAGTCCAACCAATATGACATGCATCAGGCTTGTCTGTCGTGCTAGCCAAACATCATGATTTCATTCATATAAATCATATGTTGTGTGAATTATTTGTGGATTTTGTAGGATTTAATTTGATCCATTAATTGGCTTCACAGATGACGACGGTTGCGTTCAAACTACCTAGAACTCTAGAAGACCCTTGAATGGTTATTTTTAAAAAGTTGGACACGTTTACCTTTGCGCTAGACTAATTCATTATTATACTCTTTCCATTTGAATATTAGACAACGACGCTTAGAAGCCACCAGACATAATTTCAGCAAAATGTCATTAGATCAACCTAAAGAACTAGTAATGTCATGATCACATGAAAAGGTGATGTTGTTGTTAGATGCAAAATTTCGTAAGGAAGCACCTGTATTCTCACCCAAGAAGCACATGTAGATTTAAATCAATAAAAATAGTGGAGAGACTTATTTGCATGGAACCATTAGTAACTCAGATGTTTTAGAATCTGTACAGTTTGCTGGCATCAATCATATGTACATTATGTTAAGTGTGTTTTAAGTGCAAGCAAACGAAATATAGAAGCTAATTTTCAAAAAAAAGAAAAAGAAAAAGAGAAGAGAAGAGAAGCTATGTATACAACTAATCGAAATTAATAAAGCAATCCAAGTTAAAGGTAGATGAGATATCAGGTTCATGAATTAAACAAGCCCAAATTAATCACATGACAACAATAGCTTGTGATCGAGAGCATCCTTTACGTCCCGGTCAAATGTAGCAAAAAAGTTAAGAGTCTGCCGGTTCATCCTTGGATTTAAGCAATGTACACGTCCCAGAAAGCTGATCATTCAACATCACAATATTGCATGCATGGAAAGCTGACACACTATTGAATAGAAGAATCTCATGGAAAGCACATAGGGAGAACAAGATGGGGTTAAGCCTTTGCTATTATATTAATCCCCATGATGAGGCACTAAACAGGATCACTTCTTTAATTAAATGCACAATGGCAAGAGGACAAGTAGCTAGGCTAAGCCATTTCAGCTTTTTCTTAAGGGGCAGTTCCCCTTGTCATTCTGTTACAGAAAAAATGAAGCCACTGTTGTGACAAGGGAATTTAATATGTACTTGGCAACAAGAATTAATGTATTGTTTTAGTGCAACTAGAGGATAAAAGAGCAAGGAGACAAGTAGCTAGGCTAAGGCATTTGAACTTTTCTAGGGAAATTCTCTATGACTACTGAATCCCCAAGGAGCTTTCCAAGAAGACACCAAAAGAAACAATGTGTGTGTGTGCGCCATGAAAGCAATGAGAGCTAGTGTGCATGTGCTCAAGGGTCTGTGGATATGCTCCAGACATGGAGGAGGCCAAAAGGGTGAGGACAAAAATGCTTGGGGTTTTGAGCTTGATATATGTGTGCAAAAAGGAGATGCAGAGGCATCATTTAGTTGTCAAATGTTGTGTTGTGATTCCGTCCGAGAGGGCACTCACTCACTCACTCATCAGTCACTGATCTGTTAATCCTGTCTGGTAGTTTGGAGTGCTACTGGCTCCCAATCATTGTTTAGGGTATAAATCACTCAAATCCATGTGTGTCCTGTGCATATAGACACGAGCGTCTGTGGTGCTCGGAGATAGAGACGACAGACTCTGAAAACGTTATTTTATAATCTTACTTTTTAATCATATTCTAATTATGTTTTGTATCGGCAAAGAGAAAAATAAATTACTATCTCTGGTTCAGACTATTTATCGCTCTAACAAAAAAAATTGATTTATAAATACTTATTGTTTTATAATTTCTAACTGATGTTAGTGCATTTCCATAATCACCTCTGTTGGTATTGTTGTATTAGTCTGGGTTTGTGTTGATTTATCTAAAACAATAAATATTTTAGACTAGAGGTAGCATGTGCTAAAGAAATACTACATCAGGCATTTCTCTATTAGTTATATTATTGGTGATAAGCGGCAGTTAGGACAAGATTGGTGGCTTGTTTTTAGGCTCGTACAATACGCTACCTTCTCTTCCACTTGAAGTTCAAAATAAACTTAAAACCGTTTGTGATTCTCACTAAATCTCCTAAATCTATAGATGCACCAATAGATTATTTTGTAGCACATATCTTATATTTGTCTTTAGTTCATAGTAATTATCTCACTAAATGAAATTTTATGCTTGCTTATACTGATAAATGGGATTATATTCATATCACTATATAATGTATGAGTTTTGAATTTTCAAAAATTATTTTCTTTTATGGTTGTTTGATCTGATGGGTCGATTTGAGATATCAGATGAGCATTATTTGATGTTGGTCCTACCTCAACCCACAACTTTTATTAAAAGTTGAATATTTTTTTATGAATGAATAACGTGATATATTAGGGGATATTTTGAAAAGATTATTATGGTCTTCTACCGTGAATAAACATAAAAAACTAATATAGTTGACAGAAATATTGTCACTAACTATGACAGACAATTGGGTACAACCAAGTTTCATGCGTTGGTAAAGCCAAACATATTTTTTATTAGGTCTCTACACCCAAGTTATTTAAATATTTTGAATTTTTGAAAGATAATTTCATTCTAAGTTTTATTTTAACCTTTTAATTTATTATGTATTTTATTATTTTCAACTTTATCTTTCAAATATCACTGTATTCACATAAGTTGTTGCGGTATAGATTACACATACTCACTTACCAGTGTACTTAAAACTGTGTTAAACTTATAAAAAAAACTCAATCACCTCTAATTAATATCCTGACAGTGCTTCTTCTCGCAAAATTCGCGCTGGTGATGATGACAAGAAGCTATCCTATTTGTTAAAAAGGATTTTGGCTAGGGAAGCAATCCTTGTCTACTTTTCTTTAGATCTGAACATTTTTTGTACTAGGCTTGGCCAAGGGAAAGACCAATTTTTTAGTTATGCCTATATCTAGGGAAGCCCGACTTGGCCGTATACACTTGATAAGACCAATTACTAGCTTGAGCTTGGGCCAATTATGTTCGATTTGTGTTTTACGCCAAGCCAAAATTTAATTGAGCCAACCATGCTCGAGACAACACGATATCAACGAGATATTTCTAGTTTTTCGCCCTTCCTCTTCTGTCACTTATTAAATCATAGTATATGCGATTTGTTGGGCTAATTTCGGTTTCTCTAAAATGACAACTATTAATTCTCATGGTTAATTAAGTGACTCAAAAAATTGGCTTCCATGATAAGTCTAGGAATAGGGATGACAACGGAGTGGATAATACCCGTCTCACACGGGTACTTGAACCTGCAGGGGCGGATATGAGGAAAATTCAAAACCCACGGGGACGGATATGGAGAAATATAATACCCGTGGGTATTTTAAGAGCGGGTAAACGAAATCAATAATCAAACCCGAAAACTCACCTCAACCCGAAAACCCGCAGTATAAAAACCGAAGTTACAAACCGCAAAACCCTAAATCTACTCCATTTCTCCTCCGCCTCCGGTCGGCCGGTCCACTCCTCCCTCGGTCCCTACTTCCTCCCCTGCTCTACGCCCTGCACCGCCCTCGCCGCTTGCAACGCCCTGGTCGCCCTCGCTACCCTTGCAGCTCGCACTGCCCTCAACACCTTCGATCATCGCCGACAGTCAGCCCCTCTCGTCGACCCCTTCGATCGCCGCAGTGTTGCCGACCCCCTCGTCGCCCTTCGACCATCCCCGTGTATCGGAGCCCCTGGTGGGGGCGGGGGTGAGGCGCGGGTATCCCCCGCACGGCGGGGGCGGAGACGCAAACGATACCCTCGCCTCGAATCCGTCCCTTTGCCATCCTTATCTAGGAAGTTGTTTATAAAAAAAAATTCAACTCATAAATTATGAGATTGTGGCAGGCTGATAAACTGTAGAACATACTCATGACTTCTTTTTAGTAGATGGTTTGAGTTTTCGAGATAAGTCCTTACAAAAGGTTGCCATTTAGAGCCAACTTTGACTTTTCCTAGATCTCATTTATGACTCTGTTTGAAAACAAAGTTTTTTTAGAGTTTTTGCTCGATACTATGGTTTTGAAAGAAACTGTAGTATTAAAAACCAAGATCCTATTTGGTTATAAAGTTTTTTATGGTTTTTGAAACCATGATTTTTTCAAAACTATAGTTTTTTGGAGTTTTACAAATTTGGTTCTGGTACAAAGTTTTGGAAAAAACTTTGACCAAGAGATTTCTCTCTCGTACTCTCTCCCTCTCTCTGTTATTCTCCAAAATTCAACTTTTCAAATTATCAGTGTTGAAGTTGAAGTTGCAGTTGAAGTTTAGTGTTGAAGTTGAAGTTGAAGTTGAATTTGAAAAGTTGTAATTTCTTAGACATGAAACAAAATTTGAAATTGCAGTTTCAGTGTTGAACTGTGAATTTGAAAAGTTTGAAGTAGTAAGGAATTGGATTCTGAACTTCTAATACTTCGTGTCTAATGAATTTGAAAAGTTTGATATCCAAACACCCATATAAATTGTCCAACGGCTAGTTTTTTTAAACTCATAACAATTAGTACATTTAAACATCAAAGTGAAAACTTTGAAAAAAAACTGTGTATCCAAATACCTTAAAAAACTGTAATTTTCTCAAAAATTGTGATTTTGAAATACTACAGAATACTGTAGTTTTAGTTGCATTACAATTTCAAAGTCATAATTTTCAAATACTGTGATTTTTAAATGCTGTGTTTCCAAACGGGGCCTTAAATTTAAACTTGTCAGAAGATTTAGCTCTCCTATACTGAGTGTTGTTCAATGGACTTCCTAGGTAAGTTGATATCATATAAGGCCCTTTTCATCGGTTTTTTCTGAGAGACTCCCTAAGAAACACTGCGCCGTGCTGTTCTTGGACGGGCTTTTCTTGTGATCTCAAAGGACGTGTCAGATCCATCTGACCCAACCCATTTCATTGGTCAGCCCAAAAACAAAAGCAGCTCAGCCCCTTGTGTCATGGGCCAACGCTTACAGCGTTACCTTTCTCTCCCGCTAGTGGTGGGCCCCACGCACGAACTGCGGCGAGGCGCGGCGAAGCTTCCTCCGGATTAATTCACTACGCTACGCGTGAATTCCTCCAACACACTCACCGACATACTGGGATAGTGGTCACATGAACCCATATGTCAGTGACGAATACTCCTAGGGTTGTTGGTGGCGCTCGTGGAGTCAGTGGGACCCAGTGCGCGTGGGACGGTGGGGCCCACGTAGCTGGAACCGAGAAACGCAAGAAGGGCAAAGTTACGCGGTCGTACACCCCGGCGATAAAGAGAGGAATGACATGTGGGCCCGTGTACGGCTGATAATGCTGACGCGCGGCATAGCCACCGCCGATTCCTCCCGCCCCCCAGAGATCGAGGGACGCTGACATTCGCCGCGCGGGGAGGCTCGTGGGTCCCACCAGGATACCCGCGGGAAGCGGCGCTATTGGTGAAGGGACACCTCCTTTTTTACCTCCGCTTCCGCTTCTCATGCGGTCCCGTGGGGCCCACCTTCTGCAGGGCCACGACGCGATAGGATTGGCCAGAGAAAGTGAGGGTGAGATGTGATGTGATGGGTGTGCGAAGGGAAAGAGAGGGGCTCTCTGGGTGGGTGTTTGTGAGTTCGAGAAGAGAGGGGGTGCGGTGCAGGTGCGACAGCGGCAGCAGCACAAGTTGCATCAAATTATTAGTCCAAACCCGCAGGCCGCACTGAGCCTATGCAAAAAAGTTGGAACTTGGAAGCTCCTCCAACAGTCACGTACTCACGTCACTTAAGAAAATACCCGTATGGGCGTCTGGTTGCAACATTTTTACTCCGTCTTCTCATTAATCGTAAAAAAAAAAAATTATTTCTTGTTTAGTTATATTATTCCGAAATCATAATATATATATATATATATATTAAAAATATAATTTAATAGAAATTTAATTAGATATATTCCTAATTTATTCCGCCTTTACTTACAATAAATTATAAAACTCATTACGATTACGATTATAGCTCCGAATCAAACACTCCTTAAATTATCAAGTAATTGATAATACAATCTGATTTTTTGGTAGAGATTTAGTTAAATCTTAACACATTTAAATTATAGAGTGAAGTATGATATAATAGATATACTATATATGAGTTATTATAATTCTTTGAAAGAGAGAGTTGTTAGAATTTCATCTCATATTGTCTTGCTTTCGACCTAGAAAGGTTTTGAGAAAATACATGTGAAAATGGTACAATTCGAAAAAAAGACAAATATCAATTTACGGCCATGTTTGATTAGTGTTCATATACAACTAATCTAAATTTGATTACGAAAAATGTGACTCAAGTCATTATTTGATTGCTGACAAAAAAAAATAATCAACCAACACAATTTGGCTAGTTTTAGCTACAAATGGATGAGTGAAAAAATGTAAGAGAGAGGACAAAATTGTAAAATGTTAATTAAAATAGTATATGTAAGTAGAGTTATACGAGTCTTGTATTATGAAACAAAGGAAATACTTATATTTTTAGCAAATGCCAGCTGAGAACAAACCAGATAACTCTCATAAATTGAATTTTTCTTTAATCATGTCATAAATTTGATCTTGACCAAAAAGTAGGTTAATTATTTGTTAACACCAACTAAATATATCATACATGGCAACAAAATATTGGATTATTTATTGATGTATCAAAAGATGTGGATAATCACATTTGGTGTTTACTCCGAATAAGCAATCATTTCAAAGTAGACATGTTGGGGCATGGCAAAATGTGCGAGCGAGAAACCTATGATGGAATCCAAAGGGTGCGCCGAATAATTTCCAGTCCGTTGGCACTACAGCTGGGTCCCACTACAGGAGACCGTGAGATTCCTCCGCCTGTCCTGGTCCTATCGGGAATCTGGGCCGTCAATTTGCACCCCTCTCTACGGTCCGAAGCAGTCTCCCTCCACACGCCTCTATGTATCGGCCCATGCCGAGACACTCCAGCCGTGTGTGTCTCTCTCTCTCTCCGCCCGGCATCCAGACGTGAATTCTGCATGTTTTCTCCATGGCAACACAATTTGGACATCGTCTCACGAAATATTGACATGACATCCTTCACTTAAATATGTAAGACAAAAAAGCTCGTATATCATATATTAAGTCATTCAAATTTTATAATCATCCAATAAAACATTTGTAATACAACTAAATTTTCACCAACAAAAATTAAAAAATTCTCATTATTAGCATAAATCTTATGCAATTGTATGACTAATTTTTATATGATTTAAATTTTTATCTATATATAGAGATGTCTTTTTTTAGTAATATAATATAGATAGTGTTAGTTTTTTATATAAATTTTCAGATAATGAATATATACTGTTATAAATATAATAAATAAAATAGATCTTTTCTTTTTTTAATTAATGTGAGAATTTCTTATATTTTTTTTTTAGAATTAATGTGGGAATTTTGAGAATTTGTAGATGAAATTAGAATTAACGTGGTGTTTTTAATATCACAAAAATTTATTATACAAATAATAGATACATCACCAACTTCTGAAAGGCATAATAAAAAAGTTTATTCAACCTTCTATAAAGATCTATTGAACATCTCACATATCACATATTCATGTATAAGTTCAAGGAATATGACGCGAACAGAAAAACAACTAAAGTCGCCTCCTAATTACTCATTTTGCAAGTTCGAATGGTATATCTATCACTCGTCTAAACCTTTTTAGTTACAATGTAGTGTGAACTGCTACGAGCAAAAGACTGTGACCCCCGCTTACTCCTCTCTAATTATATGGCTATCTTTCAAGATTGGAAATTTAGAATTTAAAACCAGCAAAATAGATAAATCTACTAGTAAATTTTAGCTCTTGTTTTGGGCATTATTTGTGGAATGTAGTGGAGCTAGTGGTATTTAAGAATATAGCAAACAAAAAAAATTTGAAGAGATAAAACATATCAAGATGAAAACAATTGTTTAAGGTAAGCCAACGAATCACATATGGGAGTTGAAAAAATTGAAAGTATGTAGACAAAGATTCAAAGAGACAAAAGAAATTTGTCTTTTTATCATTATTGATGGTATTGTAGTATGGGAAAGAAGTAGCCGAAAACGAGGAAAACAAAGCAGCCTAAAATACGGGATGCAATTTAATTATTATTATTTTGCTGTCTACTACATAACAATATAAGAAATACAATATTTGGCTTGGGCAGCTTTGCTTGGTGGGCCTCAGATTGTCACTCTTGCTGTCTTGTGTTCAAATATTTTATGTGAATGTATTCTGTGTTCTTGTGGGATCAATGCACACTATTTTGATGATATATGATTAAAATAATATGTAAAAACTTGTGATATCTAATTAAAGAGGTCTATATAACCATGCCGACATTGTGAATTTAAGCCCTCCATAATTCTTTCTATTATGTTGGATCGGATGCTCTCTGCCTGAAGCAACACGGGGGAACCATGTGTTTGTGACTTTGTCAGTTTGCACACACGTACTCGTGGTACGAGAGAATTAGAGGAGAGTACGATGAGCAATGCAGACTCCTACAGGAGCAACCACAGTCCACATGCATATACTCTACTAGTAAATGGCCTTGACTTGAATGACCTGCATAGTTGGATCACAATACAGGAGCTAGCGTGCACATGGCACTGTTAGCCCTCTCTTCCTAGGAGCTAAAATGCATGTGGATCATACGTCCGATTTTGGGGATTCACTTGTACAATTTGGCCACTCACATTAACTGGTCAGCATTTGTGAAATGAAATCATAAATAAAAATTACAACGACGACCCTCCATTATACATTATCATTTTTTTCTCTAGTCACGTATTTCTACTTGAAATTGAAACAGTAAATCATGTTATTATAGGTTTTTTTTTATGGAAAAAATTCCGCTAAAAGTTTTCTATTATTAAAGTATAAGATCATCAAAGCCATCTGAACAAAAACAAATGGCTCACATCAATGATACATCCATGGCATCGTACTTGAGTGAGCTTCATCCATCTAAGTGGTCCCATAGTATGTGATCAGATGGCTCTTGTTTCATTACTATACCCCTAACCCCCCTACAGGGAAACTTACCACTACTTTGTCCCCTTAAAAGAATGATAGAATGTGTACCATCAAATTTTTCAGTTTTTAGTTTTGACCACTAATATATATTCTATCTATTTTCAAACACATCGTTTTTGCATTCTAATTTTGTTTCAAGATATATGTCATTTTATAATTTTTATACATATATCGTTTTTGTATTCTAATTTTGTTTCAAGATATATGTCATTCTATAATTTTAAAAGATATTTATACATCACTTTCTCTATATATCTTTCATTTAATATTTTAAAAAGACAAATATGTTGTTTGAAGAGTTAAAAGAGTCACTAATAAAATTACTATAGTTTTCTCCTAATGTTTTATTTTCTGTGTTAATTACTAAAATGACATGTATTTGAAAATAGAGAGAGTGCCAAAATATCAAGATTGGCCACATAAAAATAATATTAATAAAGTTTCATCAAAACTATTGTTAATTTTATTAATATATAATTATATAAAATAATTGTCAAATTTGTATGTCAAAAACCATGAAAGAGGAGTATAATTAAAATTTTTGTCCGGGTATTTATTGACGTATACTTGCATGAAAAAATTAATCATGTATATACACGTAATGTTACTTCCAGGACAAACAAGGGGGGCACAAAATTAGACGGCGTTTGGCATTCGTGTCGGCCAATGGGTTAATCTCCCAAGGAAAGGGTGCAAACGTGATACACCGTGGGCGCGCAGCAATATAAGCCGCGGGTCCGGTCGCGTCAAGTCATCGTCCCCTCCGCAAACGCGGCGCCGTGGTACTATACCTCTTTCAATACGCCCTCTTGGATTTTAATATCTTGACCAATTAGGTCAGTCTTCTCGTAGACTTGTCCTAAACTTGTTGTATGCACACCACTAATCACACCAACACACTTTTGATAAGCTTGGGATAAGATCGGAGGGGAATGGAAGCTTTTTAGTTTTATTTAAGGACATAATTATAAAGGTGAAAAAAAAAAACAACAAAAAGAAAAGAGTTAATGGAGGCGGCTGTGCCTGGCGCTCCCGTGGCCGGCAATTTCGACAACAAAAAACGACAAGAAGAAACCTCGCCGGCGAGAGACTGGCAAGCTAACTCTCCGCCAGGATCCAGTACATGCACGGCCTGGACGCACACAAGAAGTAATCGTTTAAAGGCTTAATACTGTAGGCCTACAAATTAGCCAGCCTCAGAAAAAAAGATTCAACAGCTCCGGCTCCCTCTCGCCGCCGCACGTCGTCACGGACTCCTCGGAGTTCATCGACGGCGTGCCCGGCCGCCTCGCCCGCCTCTCCCCCGTCGCCACCGGCGACTGGGGGCTCAAGCACAGCCCAAGATCGCACGATGGCTCCTGCGCCGCCGTCTCCACCGCGGGGGCGGCGAGCGGTGTGGCCTTCCTCACCCGTTTCGCCGTCGAGAACGTCGAGCACCCGACGGCCGGCCTCGCGGAGGCAGCTGCCGTGTAGAGTTCGCCGGCGCCGGCGCCGGCGCCGACGTCCCCCACCGGGTAGCAGCCATCGAGCTCCGGCAGCGGGCTGATGCCGCCTCCCCGGAGCACGGTCTCCACCGCCGCCTGGCACAGGTGCCAGTTCCCCGCCCACAGCAGTCCCACCGCGCCGCTCACCGGGTTAATAGTCCTCCCCGCCGCCTCGTATAACAGCGACTGGAACACCGCTGCGTCCGACACAGCACAAAGACATGTAAACATCAACAAGTTCGATCACAAGAAGTAAACAAAAAGCCGAATGAAGTTTAGTACCTGGGCGTTGAGGTTCGGGGACGGCGGTGAGGAAGGACAAGAGGCCGGCGCGGCCAAAAAACTTAGCGACGAACACGGTGGCGTGGCCCTGCGCCTCGGCGCCGTCGATCCACAGCAGGCACGGCCGCAGCATGCACGCCTCGCTGCAGCCCTTCCGTAGCACGCGGCACCCGTTGCAGCTCATCGCCGCCAGCGGCCAACCCCTCTGGCTCTCACACATACACCTCACGGTCGCTTGCTAGAGACGGCACGGCGAGGGAGTGGTCTATATAAGGAGATGAAGCTAATGAGTGACCAAGGGGTTGGAAGGTAACTAGAGCGGTGGGTTAAGGGTGGTGAGGTTACCGCGGGGGAGGGGTTAATAGAGAGAGGGGTAAAGACGTTCCAGAGTCCTGGGGTGCGGCGCGGGGGGGGGGGGGGGGGGGGGGGGGGCCGGGGGGCGGCTCCGTGTCTCCGCGGCCGGTCGGGCGTCTGTGCTCCGTTGGATGGTGCGCTTCGCATTCGCCTCGTCCTGGGGTGCCTTTTTGCTATTATTTTTTGGTTTGATTTGGCTTTTCTTTTTAATCTCGGCCTTTCTTTTCCATCTTTTGTGAGACGTGCGTGGATCCGCACATTGGGCAGGAATGGCTATGCCCACGTTCGTTTGAGCCGTCCTGCTTTGCAGTCTTTTGGTTTGTGGTTATGAGTAGGCGACTGCTGAGAATTTATTTTTGCTATGGTTCCATATGTATCTTACTAAATTAGTTTGCTGAGATGATAGATTCTTTGACATAATATAAGTTAGTTTATTTGGTCGATTATATAAGTTATCTACATAAATGAAACTTGAAACGTGTTCATTGAAAATTCGAGTACTGCATAGATACCTATCCAAAGATTATAATATCAGAGATATCCCTCTAAAATAGTTAAATCCATTAATCATAATACCCTTGCCCCCTAAAATAGTGACCAGAGATGATGATGCTCTAATACAAAAATTAAGAAATAGATGATTTTGCCGCTTCCCTAAACTGACCGATCCTCCGCACAAGCTGCCTTCATTTCTTTGCCCAGTCCGGTGATAGTCTCTCTAGAACTCGAGCAAATGGGGGCCTTGCTGTTGCAAGTGACGTCAAGACTTGGGCATGCATGTGATGTAGCCTAAACGAGCATCGCCGACGAGGGGCTGGAATGTGAACCTTTGTGCTCATAGTAAGCATGTTTTGCAATTTGGTGGCAGAATTGCATGATCATTTTCTTGAAACAATGTACTGTAGTTCCCCTCTATTGTCTAGTTAGGTTTGCTTGATTTAATTGTACATGTCAGATGAGGGCAATTTAGGAATAAATAAAAATATTTGAGTAACTGCATTGTTTATAAATTATTTATAACTTAATTTTGGTGGGATGGGCATGATTAGTGGATTTCACAATTTGGTGTGGGCATTTATAATATTATCACCTTTAGATTGGCATCCATTAAATATTCTAACTTTGGATGAGCATTCCTTCAATTTCCCCAAACTTGTAAGCTCTAATATGAGTGTGAAATCTATAACCTATGCTCCACTAGCTTAAGCTTATATTGATAGTGAGGCTTTCGTTCTATTTGGCTTAGTTTGGCTTCTCTTATAAGCTAATTTTTTTTTTTGGGGCTTATGACTTATGGACCCTAAAATTTGGCTCATGTGAAAAATTTAAGAAGTTGTTTGTTATTTGGCTATAAATTTGGTTTGAGGATTGCTAAAAAACGGTATAATGTTCGTTGATCAACCAATAATATACATTTGCACCGTTGATTATTCCCGCATTAATGAGTGAGACTGTTTTAGACAACCGACGATAAGGAGGTGCTTATTATAATTTAACTCAATTAATTAGTAGTTTAGTGAGTTGGAGTTTTTCCAAACAAGCCAAAGGTTCGACTCCTCCATGTATTATTTATTTTTTTATTTTTATTTAATACATTCTAAATAACCAAATCACGATGTCTTCCTATTTATATGAGTCATGTTAATTTCTATCTTTCTACAATGCATTTTAAAAAAAAAGTATTAGTCTTTTTCGTCCCTAAAAGTCTTATAAATGAAATCCAAAATTACCTGTGAACTAGTAAATTTAATTAATGTTTCAAAAGATTTCACATAACACTTTTAGTGAGTTGAATTTGAGTAATTTGAATGAGCTATACTATATACGTAGACATATAAACAAATTAACAACTAAAAATCATTCAAATGTAATTCATCTGAGACCTACATAAGTTTTATTACAATTCCACAAAACCAACTTCGATTCCTGCAAAGAACATGAATGGATTTTGGTGAAGAAGCATAAAATTTGTGTAGATTTATCACACATACTCATGTTTCAAGTGGACAAACATACTGGCACAAGGATTGTCAAGTACATGTGAAACATAGAAAAGTTTCAAAATTGATCCATAAAGTTTGGTTTGTTGAATCTTGAGCCCTAATTAGGGTTTTGGTGATTAATGACATCCGTAAGATTTGCGACTAACCTTTGTGTGTGAGACTCAGGTAAATTAGAGGTGAAAGCATCAAGAAAGAGCAAAGCAAGGTTATCAAGACTCCATGAAGCAAAAACGACGAAAACCTCGACAAGAGTACAAATATCTAAACCTAGCGCTTTCTTGTTTTGATAATTTCTAGGTTAGATGGTCATACTATTAAGAGGGGTATTAGCACAAGTCTCTTGATCAACCTTGAAGTTTTAGAAGCACATTTACATTTGCATTTACCCTCAAATCGAAATTGAGTAAAAATTCAGCATTTCTGTTTTCGTTCTGTACTGGCCGGACAGTGTCTGAAGTGACTGGACAATGTCCGGCCAATACAAATAACTTCTGAAGAGTGCAAAACTTTAAACAAAGACATATACATTTGTCCGGTGCATCTGTTCGATGTAGGCCGGACATTGTTCGAAGTGACCGGACAATGTCCGATCAATACAATTTTTCACAGCACGTTAGGTTGAGACAAATGTATTTGTCCGGAGGCTTTTGTCTGAAGTGCACCGGACATTGTCCGAAGTGACCGGAGAATGTGCGGCCAATACATCTTCTGAGCAATTGAAAATGCGTGTGTTAACAGAGACATATGTATTTGTCCGAACATTTTGTCCGGACAAATCCCATATGTCCGGCCTATACAATTGTTGGAGTGTTTTAATTCAAGTGTTAACAGAGACAAATACATTTGTCCAGACATTTTCTCCGGTGTGTACATGTAATGTTGAACAGGGGTGTTAACAGAGACAAATGCATCTGTCCGAACGTTTTGTCCGACCTTAGCAAACTTGTTCAAACGGCTATTGACACTCAAATTACACGTGAGTAACGGTCAAGTTTTTTGTACTGACCGGACAATGTCCGACTAGTACAACTTTCGCCCAATTTTCTTGAAAACGACCTTTTTGCTGAGAGTATAAATATCCCACTGTTTGTAGATGTTATATACACACGAAATACATCTCTAAACTCTTGTGCAACAGTGTGCAAACTCTCTCACACTCATTCTCTAGCAATTGAAGTCAAAACTTGAGCAAACCTTGAGTGCTAGTTGAGTGAAGTTGATTTCAAGCCTTTTGCATTTGTATAGTTGTTCTTCAAGCTTTGAGGTTGATCAAGCAAGGTGCTAGACTTGTTACTCTTGGTGATTGCTGTCACCTAGACGACCAGGGAGGTCCGGCGATCTCTCCATCGACGGTGTGTGTCGGAGAGGCCCAGCGATTGATTGTTGATCCGTTTGAGACCTAGTCTTGGTTTTCGCACTAGACTCGCCCAGATTCTAATATGCAGAATAACGGGATCTTACTCGGAAATACCGAAACCCAAAGTAATTGCACAACTCTTTATTTCAAAGAGGGCTTTACACATCGAACGTTAGACACATTTGTCTACGTCGAAGGAACTATAAGTGTCTAAAACTCAAATAAGTTCTATGACTCTTCGATTGAGTTCGATGATCTAAACTAGACCTATTACAAGGTATTTATAGTCCAATCGTATGAGTACGTATCAGACTTAGAGACCTAAACGTATTAGACTCATATAACTAATCCTAAACAGATAAGCTTAGTTATACACATTCGGATCGGATTACAATTCCAAACAGGGAACGAATTCCTTTTCCTGGTCGCGGACCAATCCAGGTCGCGAATCCTTATGCGATCAGGACTTGGTCGCGAAGCCACATGCGTTCAGGACTTGGTCGCGAAGCCGTATGCGATCAGGACTTGGAGATCCTCCCGGATCATGACTCCCTTGTTGAGAAGGAGCCAACCCCTGTTGCGACCTCTCGATTGAACTGGAGATGTGGAAATTGGGCTTTTCCATCTTCTTTGGTGTACCACTTTGCCGCACGTGCTCGTTGATCTTTCCGACCGATTCGAAAAGTCTCCTTGGTGCCATTGCGGGTGGTAGTTACCTTCTTCTCCAGAATCACATCTTCACGTAGAGGTTCGTCTCGTTGATAGACCAAGTCTTCAACAGATGGTACTATAGTATCTGGCTCATCATCCAGCATTGAAGGCTCAAACAGTTTGAGGTGCTCAACATTAACAACCGAGTAAATATCCATGTATGGAGGTAACTCGAGCTGACAAGCATTATTACCCACTTTCCGCAAAATCCGAAAAGGATCGTAACGAATGGGTTTGAGCTTCTTACCTTCACCTTTAAGTCTCTCCTTACTCAGATGTAACCATACCATATCACCTTCTTGAAATTGCGCATCAACTCGGTGCCGATCATGTCGCGCCTTGTACTTGAGTTGAGCTTTAAGCAAGTTCTGTTCAACCTCACGATGGAGTCGTTGAATACCTTCCACGAACTTTTGTGCTCGATCCTGATCGGATGCTTCCTTGCTGTTCTGTGCTGAGGTAGGGATCACAAACTCCATGTCGAATGGACTCTGTGGTAGAAATCCTAAACAAACCTCAAACGGTGACTTTCCAGTCGAACCATGCACTGCTCGATTAAAAGCAAACTGCAGGTACGATATGCTTCCATCCCAGGTCTTCGGGTGCTTCGAGTTATATCCTCTCAAAAGATGAACAACTGTGCGATTAACCACCTCGGTTTGACCATCAGTTTGCGGATGAAAAGCAGTACTCCTCTTCAGTTTGGTGTCCATCATCGTCCAGAGCGATCACCAAAAGTGACTAAGGAACCGGGTATCGCGATCAGACACAATAGAAGTCGGCAGTCCGAAGTGTGTCCAAACGTGTTGAAAGAATATCCGAGCTGCCTCTTCTCCCGTGATAGTCTTCCGACAAGGTATAAGAATAATCATTTTGGAGAACCGATCAACGACCACGAATAGATAGTCGTTGCCACGTCGGGTCTTAGGCAATCCTCCCAAGAAATCCATAGATATGCTTTCCCATGGTCGCGATGGAACTGGCAAAGGAGTGTACAAACCTATTTTTCGGTTTGCCGGTTTCGAGATGCTGCAGAGACCACAGCCTCGAACAAAGCTAGCCACATCTTACTGCATACGCGGCCAAAACACATGTCGGTGAGGATTTTGCAACGTCTTTGTAACCCCAAAGTGACCAGCTACCTTCGATGTATGCGCTTCTCGCAACCATTGAATTTGAGGTGCTCCACGAGGTATACAAAGTAAATTGCCCTTGTATAAGAGTCCTTCTCGACGAACGAACTCCGTAGGTTTCCCTGTTTCGAGCTCAGTCAGTACTGTTTGAAAATCAGGGTCTTCACTGTACATAGTGGCATAGTCATCATGACATGAGGGCTCGATCTGCATGAACGCTGATAAACAGAGGGTCGTAACTGGTGGTCGCGACAACATGTCCGCCAATTTGTTGTGTACGCCCTTTTTGTACTTAATCACCAGATTGAACTGCTGCAGATACGACATCCACTTCATGTGTCGAGCTTGCTGTAGCTTGGACTGAGTCTGTAAATATTGCAATGGTTGATGGTCGGTGTGGACAACCGTCTCTTTCCCCAAGAGATAACACCGCCAATGTTTCACGGCCTGATGCAGTGCGCATAACTCCTTATCATAAGTCGGGTAGTTCTTCTGAGCTCCCTGGAATAACTCAGAGTGATATGCCACTGGTCGACCTTCTTGCATGAGCACTGCGCCCATTGCATAACCTGAGGCATCGGTTTCTAGCTCGAACGGTTTCTGGAGATTCGGCAAAGCTAACACAGGCGCCTCGCTGATCTTCCTTTTCAGCAAGAGAAACGTGTCCTCATGTTTCCCTGTCCACTCGAACTTCTGATCGATCCTGGTTAATGCATGCAACGGAGAAGCCATAATCGAGAAGTGTCGGATGAACTTCCGAAGGTATTGGCATGCTCCCACAAAACTACGCACATCCGTAACTGTTCGTGGTCGCGGCCACTCGCGAATCACTTTTACCTTATCTGGGTCGATTTGCAACGTACCGTTGCCGACTAGGAATCCAAGGTAAAGTAGAGTTTGCTGGCCGAACTCGCACTTCTTACGGTTGAGGCGAAGTCGATGTTGCCGAAGCTGATCGAACACCTTTTCGACATGAATGAGGTGCTCATCCCGCGATTGACTATAAACTAGTATGTCGTCGAGGTAAACGATGACAAAGTCGTCGATGAACGGTCTCAAAACGTCATTCATAAGACGCATGAAAGTTGCAGGGGCGTCGCAGAGACCAAACGGCATGACCAGCCATTCGAACAGACCTTGTCGTGTTTTGAACGCGGTCTTCCACGTATCCTCCTCTCGGATGCTGACTTGATGATATCCTGACTTAAGATCCAATTTGGAGAAGACAATAGCATGCTTCAATTGGTCTAACAGGTCGTCAATACGGGGAAGGGGGTACCGGTTCTTGATGGTGATCTTGTTCAGTGCTCGATAGTCGATGCACATACGCCAAGTCCCATCTTTCTTTGGTACTAACACCACAGGAGATCCACAAGGTGAACTACTTGGTTGAATGACACCATCGTTCAGCAACTCACCAAGTTGTCTTTTGATCTCTTCATTCTCCAATACTGAGTTGCGATACATACTCAGATTGGGCAGTGTCGCATCGGACACAAGCTGAATTTCGTGCTTGACTGGACGTTTTGGTGGACAACCCTGGGTAGTCTCAAACAGATCACTGTATTTCTCCAGTAGTCCCGACAAACGACCAGAATCTTCTTGGCACGCCAACGACAATGCTGGTCGAGTACCCTCACTTTGTCCAATGGGTCGAATCATGACAAGCACATACTTGTGACACGCATTAACAATCCGTTTGGCTTGATTTGCGGTAATCAAGTTCGAAGTGTTGACGTGGACGTCTCTACTGATTACGAACTTAACCCCGTCTTTGGTGAGGTCGTACTCTTGCGCTCGCCGATGGAAATGAGCGTCTCGATCATACAGATACGGACTCCCAAAGATCACCTGACAGATATCGATAGGGACAACATCGCATTGCACCTCATCGATATACCGTGCAGAGATCGCAAACTTCAACACACACTGACTCGTAATCTGTTGGTTCACGTCGGATGTAAACCAACCCAGCGGATATGGTCGCGGGTGTGTGGTTGTCTTCAAACCAAGTCGCCGAACCAGTCCAGCGGAGACCAAATTCTTTTGACTTCCTGGATCGAATATCGCTGCGACCACTTCGTGCTTCACCTGTATGTTGATGGTGAACAAGTCCTCCGTCGGGTGATGGTCGTTCGGTGGATCCGAACCCTTCTCCTTCGGCATTGTCATCAGATACAAGGTCGTATCCGCCTCATTAACCGAATTTACTCGGACAACTTCTTCGTCGGGTGAAGTCGCAGTAGCCGTGGTTGTTCTTTTCTCTGGTCCGTTTTTCTTTGGTCGAAGCTCAGGATGAAGCTTGTAACATTTGTCCTTGGTATGCCCCGCGACTTGACAATTTTCGCAAAAGGCACCCGTGCCCGATTTTGAAGCGTTCTTCTTCGAACTCGGCTTTTTCTTTGTCGAGGTCGCATTTTCCTTCGTGCTTTTGTCGCTGCGGGATTTATTCTTCTTCTCGATCGCCATAGCAGTTGTGCTCGCGGTCGCAATGTCTTGGACACCGAACAGACTTAGCTCAGTACTGATCGATTTCTGAAGTCCAGATGTGTACTTCTGAAATACCTGAGGGTCGGATAGTGAGATGCCAATGACCATTGCTTGTCGCCGAAACTTTGTCGTATAGTCTTGGACGGTTTGGTCGCGCCGTTGGTACAATCTGTGCCAACGCTCCCATCTCTCCTCAAGGTAACCCATCGGATAGAATTCTTGTCGCAGAAGTCGTTTGAATTGACCCCACGCAAGGTCGTCAGCTTCACCACTGGTGACAAGGGCCTTCCACCATGTCTTGGCGTGGTCCTTCATCTTCAAAGGTGCAAATTTGACCTTTTGAGCGCTACTAAACCCTTTCAGGTCAAAGTAGGTCTCAAGTTGGTCGATCCAAGAATCCAGCTTCTCGGCATCAATCACCCCATCATATATGGGTATATCAATCTTAGCGTCGACTTTAAAAGATCCGACAGCTAAGGAGGTGTTGGCGAGGTCGTTGGTCTTGTGGTCGCCTTCGTCTTCATCTTCGTCTACCCTGCGCAAGTCTTCATCAGTCTTTTCACCTATAACCTTCCCTACTTCAGGAGGTACAATCATGGCCTGCTGCTTAATCCAAGCAAGCACGGTTTCCATGTCGGTGGAGAGCTTAGCCACTTTTTCGGCTAGGTTAGCTTGAACGGGGGTATCGTCAGACATTGTCGGAGACGCGGCTGTAGGAACCGTCAATTGATCACCTGGAATTTCGCCGGAAGTTTTGTAACCCTGGCGAGTCTTCACCATCCACAGGATAGGAAAGTTGCTCTGATACCAACTTGATCCGTTTGAGACCTAGTCTTGGTTTTCGCACTAGGCTCGCCCAGATTCTAATATGCGGAATAACGGGATCTTACTCGGAAATACCGAAACCCAAAGTAATTGCACAACTCTTTATTTCAAAGAGGGCTTTACACATCGAACGTTAGACACATTTGTCTACGTCGAAGAAACTATAAGTGTCTAAAACTCAAATAAGTTCTATGACTCTTCGATTGAGTTCAATGATCTAAACTAGACCTATTACAAGGTATTTATAGTCCAATCGTATGAGTACGTATCAGACTTAGAGACCTAAACGTATTAGACTCATATAACTAATCCTAAACAGATAAGCTTAGTTATACACATTCGGATCGGATTACAATTCCGAACAGGGAACGAATTCCTTTTCCTGGTCGCGGACCAATCCAGGTCGCGAATCCTTATGCGATCAGGACTTGGTCGCGAAGCCACATGCGTTCAGGACTTGGTCGCGAAGCCGTATGCGAACAGGACTTGGAGATCCTCCCGGATCAATTGTAAAGGCTCGGAGCTCGCCTATCCGGAGAGGAGAAGGGCTACCCATAGTGAAATCGAAGCATAAGCTCTAGTGAAGAGCGCTTCAACGAGGATTAGTGAAAATCGGCAAATTTCCGAGACCTCGGGAAAAATTCGATCCCTTCGGTTATTTCTACTACTTGCTTCATTTTCTTAGTGATTGAATTGTTGCTCTTAATCCTTTAGAAATTGCAAAACTTGTATTGAATTGTCATTCATATCTTTAGAGACTTGTTATTGCAATTTAGGTTGTTAATCACTAGTTTAGAAGTAAAAATTTAAAAACCGCCTATTCACCCCCCCTCTAGTCGGCATCCTTCGATCAACATGGTTAAATTTCAACAAAAATAATTGAAACCTACGGAGGTTTTAACACAAATTCATGAAACCTGCTTTAATTTTGATAAGAAAAAATGCAAAACTTGAGTGAATTTTGGTGAAGATACATGAACCCACTTAGATGTCATCAAATATACTTGTGTTTGACGATAGACAAACACAATTGGTATGAGTGTTACAAAGTACATATGAAAGCTAAGAAAATTTCGAAGTAGATCCACGAAACCTGATCGGATTTCAATAAAAATCATTGAAACTTACACATGTTTCTTTAGGTTTTATCACATATATTTGTGTTTTATGGTTGACAAAAATAATTGATATGAGTGTTGAGAAACTTACTAGGTTTCAATAAAAATCATCGAAATCTACACAAATTTCAATAGATTTCATCACATATATTTGTATTTCGCAATGGACAAAAATAACTGATATGAGTGTTGCAGGGTCCATATAAAACATAGGAAGGTTTAAAGATAAACTCATGAAACTTGATCAGATTTCCATAAAAATTATTTAAACCTACACAAGTTTAATCACATATACTTAGGGTTGGAAACAAGCCGAGCTCGAGCGAGCCCAGGTAGGCTCGGCTCGAGCTCGATAGTGTATTGGGCTTGGCTCAGGCTCGGCTTAAAATATTAACAAGCTTAGAACCAGGCTCGGGCTTAGTTCGATAAAGCTCGATAGAGCTTGATTAGGCTCTATACACAAATAAATGCTTTCTTGTGAGTTTTGATTGGGCTCGCTCGAGCTCGATTAGGCTCGGCTCGAAAGTCGACCGCCCTCATGTCCGGAGGAAGCCGCCGGCGTTCCTCACCAATCCTGAAGGAGGCTGCGCCGCCGCTCCCCCACGTCGCCGCTCGTCCGCGCCGCCGAAAACTCCCCCACGCCATCAATCCCTTGCGTTGCCGCTCCCCCATGTCGCCTGGTCGCCGCTTGCCCACGCCGCCGAGAACGCCGCTCCCCTGCGCCGCCGAGAACCCACTCCGCCGCTCCGCCGTGATAGATCTGGTGCCTGGTAGGTGGTGTGGCCGCTCAACCGCTCAACTGCTCAAGTCAAGTGGTTCGTGGAGGATTTAAGTAAGGGGCTGAGGGCTAGGGTTGGGGATTGGATTTGGGGAAAAATGGCTTGTCAAACTGCCGAACAGCCGAAGTGATCACTCAGGTCACTTGGACTCGTGGGTCATGGCCTCGTGGACTCGTGGTTGCAGCTAAGGCCCATTAAAAGTGTAAGGTATTGGTAATTATTATTCGAGCTTTAACGAGTCGAGCTCGAGAAGGCTCGGGCTCGGCTCAAACACTAACTCGAGCTCGGCTCTTTAAGAGTTCGAGTCGAGATCGAACCGAGCTGAGCTTCGACCCAATCCCGAATAACTCGCGAGCTTCGAATCTTTTTGTCTAGCCCAACATATACTTATGTTTGTCAACTACATATGAAACTAGGGGTGTAAACGGATCGAATACGGATTGGATATTAGTCAAACCATATAAGTATCCATATTTTAAAAATGGATTCGGATCAAATTCGTATATTGGTCAGATTCGGATACGGATCAGATAATTGTCGGATACGGATTCGGATCGAATTTCAACTCCAATCGGATCATATTTGGATGTTATACGGATTTAGTGTCTATTTGGCCTACAAGTTTTTTTTACTCAACACTTGGAATGTTATATTCGAAAATTTCATCACCATATATTCATAAATAAGTATACATTACAATATGATAAATGAAAATAATAACAAAACAATTTAATAGATATATACAATTTGTACTATGATAGAAACACAATCAATATAATAACACAATAGATTGATCATTAATAGCACATAAATCAAATAACAAACATAATCATAATTTCAAGTAGCAGAAAAACTATTCAATATAATCACATAACACAAGATATGACTAATTGACTATAATAGTTCAAACTTTAAAATGATAATTCAAAGTACATAAGTCTATAATTTTCATCAAGCTAACATAACATTATACGAGTCAAATGAAACATTCACAAAATGAAGATCAGCCAATAACACCATCTTGTGCCATTTCACCTATTTCTTTGAGTTGGCCATCTATTTCTTTGAATTGACCGTCTAATTCCTTCACAATTGAAGCAACATCATTTTTTTCTAAAATAACAAAACAATGAGTTAAAACACATAAAAATAATAGTATTTTTATATTTGCTTATTAATTTACCTTTGCTAGATTTTGATATCCAATCCTCGGTACAAATTAATGCCTCAACAATCTCAGAATCCAAACGGCTGCAATATTTGTCAATCACTCGCCCCCCAGCACTGAAAGCTGACTCAGATGCAACCATTGATACTGGAATAACTAAAACATCACGTGCCATTTGAGAAAGAATAGGATATTTTGTCACTTGAATCTTCCACCGAGCAAGAATATCAAAGTCCTCATTCTCAGGCCACTTTAGCAATGCATCACCGCAATACCTCTCCAATTCAGATTTTTCCTCGCTTCCTGCAATACTATCTTTCAAAAAAGCACTAGCTTTCTCCTTTTTGACTCCTCCTCAGCATCTATGTCATGATGGTGAGAAACAAAAATACTGAAGAACTAACAGAAGGTTGCACAACACTGATGGAGGGATCAACATATTGAGATGCATATGAATCAAATATTTCTTTAACAAGATTTTTAAAATCAGCAATCTCCTTAACTCCAAAGTTCTCACAAATCTCTTGGTAATAGAACTCAACAACCTTCATGTTATATCGGGAATCTAGAAAGCATGCAACTACTAGAGCCATATTGATTTTTTTCGCAATATTTATCAAACTTTCCTTTTATTACACTTGCCATGGAAGCAATAAACTCATCATTTTCTTTCTTCCATTTAATAAGCATAACGTTTATTTCACAGAATTCAACAAAAAATAAGTTTGTTGTTGGATATGAGGACCAAGATAAAGCTTAGTAATGTTAAAAAAACTCTTTAAATTTTTTTTAGTATCATTGTTTTCTCCCATTCTTATTTAAAAGTAGCACAACCTACATACTCTTATAGATATAAAATAGCAAGTATCTGAAAAGCTTTCTTAAAGTAGATGGCGTCGCTTAGCATCAAATAGGTGGAATCCATTTAGTTGCTACATCCAGAGCAAGACCTTTTGTTATATCCAACTTTAAATCAGAAGCTTGTTTTTCGAACTCTTCCAACTGTAAAGAAGAGCTCTTAACCCTCCCAATAGTAGAGTGAATGTTATCTATTACTTTCCTGACTATTTTTAATCCATCTCTTGCTACAGAATTAATAATATGAGCAACACATCTCACATAAAAGAATTTTTTATTACAAATCAATGAATCTTGAGCATCAAGGTTTGATATAATAGTGTTAACACAAACTTCATTTCATGAAGCATTACCTAGAGTCAAAACAAACAACTTATCAACAATATTCCAATTTAGCATATTCTTTCACAAATGTGCTACTCAAATTTGCCCTTGAGTGACTTCCTCTCAAATGCATGAAGTTTATGATCCGTTTTTGAAGTTTCCAGTCATCATCAATGAAATAACAAATGACACACAAATATCCTTTATTTTGATTTGAAGTCCAAAGATCCATTATTCAACTTACTCAACACTTAAGGGATGAAAGAAGAGCATGCATTATTTTTTCTTTTCTTCTATAAAAATGCCAGATATCCTCTTCTTCGTATATTGCGGCACTTTATAGGGAATATAGGGCACAATGATGTTAGGAAGTCATTAGTGTATTCATGATCTGAGAAATTAAATGGTACTCATGTATGACAATTGCAAGATGATATTTGTGGACACTAAGTTCTCCATTATACTTCCATGATTACAAAGTGCTTTCTTCTCCTTCTTTTGCAAATCTAAGAAGACTCTGTCTAGCAGATTTATCATGCTGTGTTTTGTAATAGTTTCTCAAATGTGACGTACCAAGTTTGCTATCGTGAGAAAACATAGCTTTGCAATAATTAGACTTTGCTATTGCTTTAACCACAATCTTGTCATCCACTTTTTCTTCAACATCTATCTCTTTGTAGTGGTTCCAAACATCCGAAGTTTTCTTCTTTGATGCCTTGGTTTTTTTCTTGTTATGTGATGTACTTCTAGCAGTTGTAGCATTTGTCCCAGCATCACTCATTACTATAACATTCTTGCTAATTTGACTTGGAACATTAGCACTTACTGCCGGTGTATTCCCAATATTACTTCTATTTGCAGATGATATAGAAGTTTGCATGAATAAGAGATCAAGAGTTGAAGATGACAAGCTTGCATAATATAAAGATATATCAAGTTTATTTGAAGTACCTCCTTCCATTTGGCACTAGTAATTCCACCTTTTTTTAGACCACTTCCAGGACCAGAAGTTAAACAGATCTATGTAGACAAAAGATAATTATATTAATGTAACATAATAATTACATAGTAATATTACATTCTCTATCATCTTAATTTTTACCTCTTTTTTTGTTTGAAGCTATGGATGATAAGAGAAAATGTGCTACAATCTAAGAAGTCACAATATTTTGACAAATAAGACAAATCATATATAATTAGTTCACAACAAAGTAAATAATCTTTAATTCTCAGCAAAGTAAATATATCTCCTGGTCTTGGTGCAACTCGTGAATGCTCATATTAGTTGAACAAGGAAGAGTTTAGCATATTGGCGTTCACAACTATTTTGTAACACTATAACACTATACACTAGATATAGTATAGAAGTCTGTATGAACAAGGAAGAGTTCGACATATCAAGAGTTCAGCATAACACTATATACTAGATATGGTGTCCACAACTATTTTGTAACACTATAACAATCTTGGTCAAGAGTTCATCATTCACTTGATAACACTTGATATAGTCTCACACAACCATATTGGTAAAACTAGAGATTAGTTGATCACATGATCTGGCTCTTAGTTTGAAGTTATTTGACTACTAATTTGGTTGTGTGAGACAGTGAGAGTAGGAAAAAGAGCAATTTGTTACATAACACAACATTCACATTCACAGCATTCACCTTTTTTAAAGTAAAGCATAACACTTGATAGAGTAAAGCATTCACAACATTCACATTCTTTAAAGTACATATTAGCTTCACAATCTAAAAAATAAATAAATTTATTTAAATTTATCTTTGGAAGATTGGAACACAGCTCAACCAAACAACTCAGTTCATCACTAGAGGCAAATTGGGACTTCAATCATTGAAGCAACAAACAACAAATTAACACAGATTGGTTCAAACAACTTTTAGAATTTGCTTTGGATCGAGAAATTGAGTTCTAATTCATACATTTATAAGCATTCATCATCTCATACATATAGTACAGTTCATCAATATTTTGATTTCTGAGACAGGGTTGAGAGAGAGAGATTGATCACCAAATTAGCTTGCTGTTGGAGTTTGTCGAGGAACTGGTAACTGAACCATGGACATTGTTGGAGCTATGTTGAAGCTAAAGAGAAGCCATGGCCAAGGTGGAGGTTGCCAGAGTTGAGGACTGGAGCTTGGCCGCTGATCTACTGTTGGAGGTAGGTCGAGGAGGAAGCCCAATGACTGCCGAAGTCGGTGGAGCGGTCCCCTCATGGTCGACGACACCGCTGTGGCCCTGGATCACCAGAGAAGATGTAGAATCTGCACCAGGGTAGCACACGGCGGTGCGATGGAGGAGACAATGCAGCAAATGGGAGAGAGGTGGCACTGGCTCTAAGCAGCGGTGAAGTGGCGGCGATGGATGGCGGCGCAAATGGCAGCAGTGAAGTGGCACCAGGCCACCAGCTAAGGCGGTGCGGGGCCTGCGGTGAAGGTGGCACGGCGTGAGATCGCGGCTTGGGCAAAGAAGAGGATCTGAGGCAGCGACGAGATCCAGTGTCAAGGATAGCAAGAAAAAAAGGGATCTGAGGCGGCGACGCACAGAGAGCGGCGAGATGGCACAAAGACGCCACAGAGTGTTAGGACGTGGCGGTGATGGGCTACAGTGAGGAGAGGTGGCTAATGGAGGCGGGCTCGGGTGGTGCAATGGCCGAATTTGAGGAAGAAAGAGATGAGAGAGTGGTAAGATTTAGGGTTGAAGATCTAGGCCAGGGTCATTGCAATGGGGGCACGGTGGAGTTGGAGGCTCGAAGCAGATGCAGATTTAAGACAGACGCAGGTGTAATTGGGTATGGGTTTCAAGAATTCAGATTTGTAACTTTGTATATATATTATATAGTTATACATCAATTCGGATATGGATAATATCCGAATCTGAATACGATTTTTGCAAATATTAGCATACCACATCCAGATCTGAATCCGGAATATTGCACCTTTACAATTCGGATCCAAATCTGATTTACAATTCGGATGCGGATTTCGGATTCGGATATACTAAAATCGTATATGAATGTCGGATATTTTAGATAATCCGCATCCATTTTACACCCCTAATTTCAACACATATCCATAAAAAAATTAGGAAAAAATAAAAAATCCATAATAGAATAGGAAAAAATAATTAATAAAAGGTATGATATATCCCGAGATTGAGCGCTAAACTAAAACACATTATATGTTAGAAAGATCTGAGAGTTCTATAAGAGTTCGATTAGACAATAATAATGTTGTGCTATTCAGAACAGTATACCATTGTGAAGATGCACTCATTTGGTTTATAAGTCCAAAAGGTCAAAAGATGGATGCAGATATCAAGAAATAAGCAAATAGTTGGGATGGAATAGCTTAAGAAGCTCCTTGATAAGCCTCCTTGAAACCTATCTCTCCAGTTTTGGGTCGGCTTATCCAAAAAGTTAAATTCAGTATAAATCAAATCAAACGTGCTCTTAAACTCATTAAATAAACTCAATAGTATACTAGCTATAAACCCTATAATGGTCTACCTGACCAAGTTACAAACTGAAAACATAAAAGCCAAGATCAAATAGATGGTTTTTCTTTGGGCTTATTCCAGTGAATAAAATAGTCTATGGGCAACAAAATCATAGATTTGGGTGTTCCTTCTAGTGAGTAAATAAACAAGTTATTTTCTTTTTAAAAAAAATAAATTTGACCTCAATCTTAATTAGCCTATATACAGTTTTGACACAAATTCCTGAATCTACTACTAGGTTATTCATCGAGTTAAAATCCTCACTCCACTAAAAGTCTATTATAAACTGAAATTGATACGTGTTTTAGAAATTATAAGTAGGAATTGAAATAATCTAACTTTTGGAGACGTCCAGTTACTGGCAATTCGGCCAAACAACCGTCTAAGGTAGCCAAAATAGACTCAATCTCTTGAGAAATTTATAAATTCGTCTAATCCGTCGTCATATGGGTGTCAACTTGCAAATCTATTGCATTATCTACCAGCTTTGGTTGCTGAGGCCTTCTGACTTCTTCAACTTGCTCCATTTTTTCCCCGTCAAATTATATATACAAACATTATTCTACACCACTCCTAAAATAACTAATTTATACCCAGTCTAGGAGTCATCCGATCTAACTTATTAGAACAAATTACAACCGTTGGATAGAGATAACGGTTATCCTCTGTTTAAAAGAATTTCACGTCGTTTTACTCCATAACGACAGTTTCTTTTTGAAATATTTTATTGTTATTGATGGATATCTATGCTAACCATCTTTTCATCTTCTCCATTACGCTCCCACGTCTTGTCCCGCGCTGCTGCTCACGATCCCTTCCAATCCATCGCGCATCGCACCCGGATTCTCGTTGACGTTGCATCTTCTCGCCAACGCTCTGGCACTGCTGATCCACATGCCTGCACGATCACGTCTTGATCACAGTTAATTATATTCGCCGACATTATATTCTCAGGTTGCCGCTCCGTCGTATTTGCTCAATTGGTTGCCCGAACCTGATTGCTATTTTGAAATAGGTAAGAATATTTGACATAAACTTTACAATTTTGATATGGCTTTTTAATTTTCAAGCCTTCTTCACTTCTCCTTCTTTACGCCCCGATATCTTCTCATGATTTCAGGTATAGATATACTCAACCATGAACAGTTTACTGGTCGATGTTACTGTATTAGAGTTGTAATTTACCGCCATATATATGGTAATTTACTGGCTGTGGTATGTAGAGTCCATCAATAGATACATGTAAATTGACAAATTAGGGGTAATCTATAATATCAGTATAGTGGTAATGATCTGTTTTTTAATATGTTGGTATAGTGAACATTTATTTATTATGTGCATCATAATGACAGTATTATGGATTATAATTTGGCCATGATGACGAGCACATACAGTCTAAATATAAATATACTTCGGACAGTATGCATTCAAAATATTTTCTGGTCTATAGATTTACAGATCGATCAATAAATTGTTACTTTTACAACAGTAAATTTCTATTGTTAGAACTGTAAATTGCTAATTGAGTACATTAACTTATGTATTGTTGGTACAGTGAACATTATTTAGTATGCTAATAAATTTACTGTATGAACAATCACAATTTATTGTCTGATCAAATATAATTTACGGACCTACCAGCAAATTGATCGTGATCGCATATTTTGAAGATATATCGACCAATAAATTTACTGTATTCAAATATTGTCTGGTCTATATAGATTTACTGAGCAGTCAGTAAATTATTATTGTTATGACAGTAAATTTCTATTGTTAAAACCATAAATTGATTGGTGGGAATATTAATTTATGTATGTTTGGTACAGTTAACATTATTTAGTATATATAATAAAATGACAGTGCCACGAATTACAATTTAACCACGACTACGACCACATACGGTTTAAGTATAAACAATATTCCGACAGTATGTATTCAAAATATTGTCTGGTCTATATATTTACTGATCGGTTAGTAAATTGTTATTAATATGACAGTAAATTTCTATTGTTAGAATAGTAAATTTGCAACGAGAACATCAACTTATGTATTGTTGGTACAGTGAATATTGTTTAGTTTGTCTAATAAAATGACAATGCTACGAATTACAATTTGACCACGACAATGACCATGTCTGGTCTAAATATAAACAAACTTTTACTAATTGTTATAGTACTAGAAGCAATAGTAAATTGTCGTTGTTGATAATACTAAAAACTATACTAGAACATTTAGTAAAAAGTGTTATCCTTCTAGTAAATTGACATTTAAATGATAAATTCATATTAGTTTGGAAGTAATTAACAAAATATGATGTCATTACAAATGTTTTCAAGAAGTACGGTTCCCAGTGCACGATCTTGAATTGTGACTATATCATCCACATTTATCTATATTCTTTGCTTTTTATTTGATGCTACAAGTTCTATTGGGGTCTTGTATCTTTGTTGTCTTTCCTTCATTTGTTTGAAGATAACGACGACTTTTTATAAGTAATATCATTGTTGCATTCATCATATACAGCATCATCTTCTTCGTCTTGGACTTCTTGTAGCTATGACCCCAAGTTTTGCAATGTTTTCACAGGAATATCATTGTCGAGCAATGCTTTTCCTGTTTTGTGCAATAATATTCACGAGTGGTATTGATGGAATTTTTTTGCCCTTTCGAATATCAAAATTAGCGTAATACGAGTATCTATTATAATAATCATATGCTTCTTCTTCAGTTTGAAAAGTCATTCCCACGACTGGTTTAATATCTTCAGGAATATCTGGCAGCTATAGTAATACAATAAAATGACTTTAATATGAGCAATGCGGATCGTGAACAGTAAATCCACAGCACACGACCAGTAAATTTTTCATTAATGTGTATAAACAAACAAATGTGCATAATTCGACCAATAAATCTATAGCATATGATCTAAAATTGTTAGTACAAAGACAACAAATTTATCAATACAACTAAAATCGAGGCTTCTTATCAATCAAGCATCGGTTCGACTAATAAATTTAACATTTAGAGTCGGTTCGACCAGTAAATTTATCATCAAGCTCGATTTGACTAGTATAATATGATTAGTGCTAATTAAAGACAGTAAATTTACATCATACGACTAGTAAATTTTTCATTAATGTGTATATAAAGAGAGACTGTGTACAATTCGATTAGCAAATGTATTGCATACGACCAGTAAATTTACTATATAATAATCATATGGTAAATTTATTGTTTTTATTCTATGAATTTACTGGTTGTGTACTAACATTAATGCACATAAACAATATTTATGAAAAATTACAACATATGACCAGTAAATTTTTCATTAATGTGTATAAATAGAGAGATCGTGGACAATTCGACCAGTAAATCTATTGAATACGACCTAAAATAATTTAACACTAAATATATTGTGGACAATACGACCAATAAATATATTGTGAACAATACGACCAGTAAATATATTTTGGACAATACAACCAGTCTATTTTTCATTCATGTATATAAACAGATTTACTAGTCGTATGACATATCGACCAGTAAATTTTTAGCTTATGATCAGTAAATTTACTGATGATCGTGGACAACACGACCAACAATTTGATTGTTCAAAGAAAATGAATTTTTTTATTCATGTGTATAAAAAGATTTACTATCGGGGACATATCAATCAGTAAATCTTTAGCTAACGATCAGTAAAAATGTTTACACAAAGAGAGTAAATTAACTGATGATCGTGGACAATACGACCAGTAAATTCATATCGATCAGTGTAGGTGCACATCATACGGCTAGTAATAAGGTAGTAAAATTACTTTAATATGAGTAGTGCTGATCAAAGACAGTTCAACCAGTAAACAAATAGCTCGTGAACAATTCGACCAGTAAATCTATTGAATACGACCAGTAAAACGTTAGTACAAATATCGTAAATTGATCAATAGTACTAGTAAACCGAGGTATCATATAAATCAAGCGTAAATTATTGTATATTTCGACTTCAGATTGACCAATGAATTTGTAAAATAAAGACAACAAATTTATCATTAATATGTATAAAAAGAGAGATCGTGGACAATACGACCAGTAAATTGATTGTTTAAAGATAATGAATTTTTCAATACGACTAATAAATCTTTGTTTCGAGGATAGTAAATCTAAAGTGCTGTAGTAAATCTCTTTATATTGTGGACAATACGACCAGTAAATTTTTCATTCATGTGTATAAACAGATTTACTAGTCATATGACATCGACTAGTAAATTTTTAGCCTACAATCAGTAAATTTACTGATTATCGTGGACAACACGACTAGTAAATTCATATCGACCAGTGCAGGTGCACATCATACGACTAGTAAATTCATTGTATAATTCTCGAATGGTAAATTTATTGTCTTTATAGAATGAATTTACTGGTTATATGCCAACATTAATACATATAAACAATGTTTATGAAAAATTTACTGGACGATTTGTATGACAGTAACAGTTCTAATACTAGTGTACATGTTACTTTTTCGCAGTAATTTGCTACCGTTATAGTTGGGAAGAGAATATACATATATGTGTATGGGCATGAGATGAGAAATCATCTTGTGTTGATCCTTCTATTGAACGTGGAGGTGTTAAATCATTTGATTGTGTATTATAATGATCAAACAAAACTCTGCATATTCCTTGTTATTCTCTTTGAGGTGATGATGTTTCCATTGTGCTGTAGTAAATCAATATGTGACGATTTAAAAAAGAATACGATTAGTAAATTACAATTAAAAATACAGTAAACTTAAATAGTCGGGACAGTGAATTACCTGATTATACTAGTACATCTCAAAATTTTCTGATGATCGCTTCGAATTTACTGATGATCAAAACTGGCGAAGAGGATGACGATCGCCTCTCTAATGTTTTGATGGATTTTGGTATCTGATGATGTGTGGGATGAGAGTGGTTTTGCAATTTTTTTACTGTTCAATATATGATTTCGGTTCTTATTTTTGAGGCAGTTGTTACTTTTTAGAGATAGTGTGTAGTTGTAACAAACCGCCCATCGGGTTTTTAGGAATAGTCCCGTGGAAGTTACTATCGTCAAATCTAATTGCTACTGTTTGTAAATTTGTAATCTCGGTGGACGATCCAACGATACTAAAAGTGGATATAGAATAGTTATCTTAGGGGTAGGTGTAAAATAGTGTCTATATATATATATATATATATATATATATATATATATATATATATATATATATGTATGTATGCAAGAAAGAAAAATTCAATAAGAGATTTTTTATAGAGTGGGTAGGAGAGAAGCTTTTCAGAGTCTTCTGTTTAAATACAATGAATAGTCTATATCTATCCAACTAATTTATACAATTCACAAGATGTATATTTTAGTTTGCTCAAAACTGTTCGATCAAGATTCAACGATTCACACAATCTTCATATAAAACATCAAGATAAGAAATTTGATGTTGAATTTTTGTCCACTGCACGAAACCCTTCGTGAGATTTTTAATTCTTTGTAAGGATCTCGTCTTTTTAGTTTTGTGGCCTTCGGAGAATATTTTTAGCCTACAAGTTGCAAGGCATCTTGGCATTCTTTTAGCCAGCATTTTATCTGTGCTGCAATGTTCCAAAGTCTGATGTTTCCTCTTGTCTTAGCAGGTCGCCATCTATTAGCTGCACGACGCTATTGTAATCTTCTCATTTAGTCCGTAGCCTTGGCATGCTTAGTACTAGTAGCTTTTGAAATCAAATCTTGGCCTATGGATTTTTGGGGGGCCTCTGAATGACAGCCCTGATCCAATATCATTTGGTGGATAAACTTTAGATTTGTCTAAATTTGATTGGCAGAGCTATCACATTTGAAGCAGCGTAAGCATGGACTGTGTGACTATATATATATATATATATAATGCATCAATATATTCTAAAGTAATGTATATTTACGAAAACCTCTGGCCATCATTTTATTGGTTTACTGGTTTCAACCAAAATAACCTCACCACCGAGCTACTGTTGCAAGCATCTAATCCTATCACTCTCCAGAACAACCCAAGGGCTAGCATGTTCTCTTTATAAATATATAAACGTGTCTATTTGTATTTTTTTTTATAACATATAGATCATCGTGGCACGAAAACAAAGACACATATGATTTATGAAGAACAACAGGCAAGTCACACCCTCAAAAGAGTGCAACAATTTGTTGATGAATATCGCGCTTGCAGGGATAACTCAACATCAACATGTTGTGACACGTCTAAGTTGTAGAAAAGAAATGCGCGCCTGCTTTCCGAAGCGCAGAAGCATCTGCCAGACCAAGGCGGTCCACATTTTTTTGATCAAAACGTCGATGCGATTGGAGATTTCTTTCTAGGTTGTTCTCGATTACCAAGTCGCACTCATCATGTCCCTAGCTACCATGCTCCCACTTCACATAAACAGCAAATCTCCGAACAGCAGGGATGAGATCCAATTGGTACGACCGTTTTTTGTGAACCGTACAAATTCAGAGCAGCTTGACAGGTAATAGGATTCTTCTAATCCTGGATCAACTTCAGGCATTCCAACAGTGAAGACTTCATGTTGCATCTTTAAACAGACATCAGCTTATTTACCCAATCAAAGTATCTAAGTACTACCTCCGATTAAAAATACTTATTCTAGATAGGATAATACAGACCACGACAATAACGTCTATACCGATACTTTTAACATGTTTGCACTCCACTTATGGCACTCCCTTTGAGATGATTAGAGAAGTGCATTTTTAGCCACAACATTTAAAATTGGTATTAGAGTTAAAGTCATCAAGGAAGTGCAAAACTAGGAGTATTTGCAAACCATAACTCGGCTAGACCGACAAATATTTTGGACTAAGAATAATAGTACATCAGAGGACGTAATGTTGTTGGACCAGGCATAACAAAACATGATAGAAGATAGATTTCCCATAGCAATTCTGGTGTTGATACATCCCACTAGAATAATACCAGCAAAACTCATGCCGTGTCAACAATTCATCATGAAACCTCAATTGTTCTAGTTTCAAAAATCAAACTATCTTGATGAAGCTTCTATGGCATGCACTTCTGTGCACTCCTCAAGGCAAAAAGCATTTGTAACTCCAGCGATTAGACTAACAAAATAACAAGACCTCCATGATGATGGTGCCTCTCTTGGCCTCAGTAGTATATTGAAAGCGTACGGTGATGTGACAATGCCATGTTTTGAACGCCACACGACCAGAGCCAAAGATCAATATCTATGCTCAGAAGCTGCCAAGAAAAATACAAGAGCCACGTCAGTTCAGATTTGTCTAAGAAATTGAGGTTAAATAACACTACATGCACGGCGTTTTTCTACATTCCACTCACAACACAATCCTACAAGACAAAAGGCATGAAAACCTCTGGTGGAAGGGGAACTCATTCAAATGTGCCTACCTTCTTGCCAAACTTCTTGTTGATGAGCTCTCTCATTTTTTCCACAGCATGAACAGAACAAGCACGTATCTCCACTTCCTCTTCGCTTCCCGGCACTATTTCATATTTCAAATCAATTGAACAAGATAAGTTGGAACCATATTTTAGTATGCCAAGCTCTCTCAGTACAGCAGGAACAATATAATCAGCAAATATGGTGATAGAGTTGATGTCATAGAACTGGCCATATATTTCTCCCTTAAAAGCACCCCATAAATCAGCAACAAATATCTGAGCTCTCTTGTACAAGAAAACCTGATGCCCCTTGTAAAGTGAATGATCCCGAAACCCTGTCCATATTGAAATGTGGAACTATTCATGTGAGGAAAACATACTACTTTTAGATGTATATTGACCATACCAAATAGCAAGACAAAATTATGCAGCATGAATTCATTTAACATAGACAAGAATGGTTCTGCATAAATTCCAATTCACCTCCTGCACACATTAGGTTAAACAATGTACAATGATTTTTGTCTCATTAGTTTTTGTTGGTGGATCACCAAAGACCAAAACTCAGCTGGTCTTCACTTAAGTGCTACTTCATGGTACCATTTATCTACCAAGCAGAAGATAACTGTAAAAGCAAGAGTTACCAGGAAAATGGCGGGTGATAAGTTCAATTAGAGACGCAGCAGAGTTTCCAGCAGACTTCACTAGATTGGCGGCCTCACCTCCAAAGCTTCTCTCAAGTTCCAGACCAACCTTAATGCAAGCACAAAAGCAATAAAATGGTTGAGAACAAAATAAGTAGTCCTTGGCAAGACAGTTGTCTAGCAATAGTGTGATAGCAAGATTAACATCAACGATAGTTATGTCAATGACAGAGCTACAGTTTATACACAAGCTTATGGTAAAAATTTCAAACAAGTAGATGAGACTGCAATGATCATGAAGGGATTGGGATGGAGATGTGGAAATTAATAACACATTCAAATAACATGAGTAGAATATCAAAAAGAAATATTTTGAAGTGCACCGTAACAAATACAGATTATAAAATATGCAATATAGAGCAGTACCTCATGGAGCAAGCGTACTCTTTCCTCTTCAATTGGCAGAGGGCGTGGCCAATTCAGCAGTTGGCGGAGTTGGGGCCCTACAATTTTGCAAAAGTTCAATATTATTCCAATTTAGCAGGAGAAGGTATCTACTACTGGGAATTTTTTTTTACTAATTTGCAACTCGGCAAGAAAAGGAAATACCTTCCTTCACTCACACAAGTGCATAGCATGTGAAAAAAAGATGGCTAGGAGCTTGTTGAGGGAGACTTCCAGAAGGATGGGCACCTAGGTCAAAGTCCTCCAGGACTAGCCTCTCATAGGAGGAAATACAACTCCCGGTGAAGAGAGGTGTCCCCGTGCTACCAGGGGAACCCTCCACCCCCGGAGGGACTACTATCTCTGAGATATATGTCTCAAGAGCAAAGAAAAAAAATGTCTAACACACTGCCGAGGAAGACCAGTGCCTTTACCCCATTGTTGTTTCCAGGTTTGTGGAGATGCTTCACCAGGAGACCGTTGACTAGGTTTTCCCACAGGGTGGCTCCGGAAGTGCCCGTCAACTGGGTAACTCGGTAGACATGGTTCGTCGGGAGGTGCCGAACACCCCTAAGCTCTGATAAAAGAATCTCCTAGGAGAGCTGAGGACCCTAGAACACTAAGGATCCCCATAAACATCCCTCACTAAGGATCCCGACAACCCCCACCGGGAATAGTGGGGACCAGTTTCTTAAAAAGTGTTATCCTCACTTCCAGTGGGCTCTATTGTCACACGTGTCAAAGATCTAGGTGCTCAGTGTATTCAAATAATCATTTTACCCCTCATCCAAGGACTCTATGTAGGTTGACTTTGTCAATTGTCACTTTACTAGATTAAGCTATAAATACCCCGTTGAGGAAGCCTCCCAATTGGCTCTTTGTCAGGACACACCAACAGGATTTAAATCTTCGTCAAGTCCCTAACCTGTATAAATCTCTTGTGTTCGATTGTCTCTCCTTACAAAACCGAGAGACACCCATCGCATAGTCACTTTGCGTTTTTGATCGCTCGTGACACATAAGGTCTTGCTGCTGGGAACTTTGTCCCACAACGAAGCTAAAATTGCTAAAGATATGGGCAAGCACCATCAGGGGTTCATTTGCATATTGTCTCTACTTACACACTGAAACAACACTCCAAATCACTGATAACTGACCATGGAAGTATGACTATGAACAGACCAAATAAGGAAATGCAGAATCCAATGCAAGATGCCAATAAAGAAAAGAAGCTAACAGGGGTGAAATGACCTGTGTAATTCTGAAGACGATCAGCATCAAGGGCTGTCTTATCTTTCTCTAATGCTAACTTAAGTCCAGAAGCCAAATGGTCATAGCTCAAGTCCTTGTCTGTTCGATTGAAGAATGTTATGATCAAACCCAGTATAGTTCAAAAGAAACCTTATAAAATGAAAGAGCAATCCCAAAAATTTTATTGCGGCTCAATCAAAGAGTAATCAGTGCACAGTAATATCAAGTAAAATTAGAATCTGATACACCAAAATCTGAAGAAGACTACATGAACAATATAATACATTAGATTAGCTAAGAAAATCACAGTAGTGAGACGATAATCTGGACCATAACTAAACAAATAATGAAATAATGAAATAACAGTAATAATTGACAAATTGTCTGAAGAAAATGCAAGGATTTTAGTAAAAAATCAAAACAAACAAAACCAGAAGCCCAAGAATTTTTCAAAAGCAGTATGGTTCATATGAGCACAAAGACCAATAACTGTTATTCAGGCTAAAGATTTACAAAAGAAAAATATATTATGTAAAACATAAAAGCCAAGAATGCATTGCCTGACATGGCCCTAGTCACTGTCAACCAGTAAGGGGACGCCGGACGTGTCATACAATCCCCCCTAGCCAATTCTTAGCAAACAAAGGTCAACATCGCAACAATCTTTTTCACCTTAGCATGGACCTCGACAAAAGAAAAATATGAAAAGCTATAAAAAGTATTAAAGGTAAAAGATTACAGAAGAAAAAAGTTGCTTTCCTGTTCTTTCGATTCACACATTGGAGATGTTTCAAGGCAATACAAAGTTAATTTTGCACACACACTAAAAATATTAGAAGTCTGCTTGATTGTCAGTTCTAAGTACAGGGCAGCTCAATCCATTGATGTGTCTTCCTTAAGAAACCAAAGTAGCAAACTTGTAAACTCGTAATTAGTGCAGGAGCAAAAGAATTGGAAGTAACGAGGCACAATGGCTGAAGGCCTGAACTCATAATATGCTTCAGCAAAAAATGCCAATTCTTGAAAATATCCAGATGTCCACAAACCACACTTCTAGAAGTTTCAACATAGCTAGACAATTACTTGGTGGCCGTTACATTGGGAGAGCAACAATTCTAGATTGAGTAATGCTATTCACAGGAAGTTTTATCAAGTCAGAACTTTATTTTTGTAATCTTCATAAAACAACTTCTATAAACATATTTCGTTCCAGATTATAATACCAGACCCGAAATCTGCATTTCCTACTTCACAAATCTTTCACTAAACCATCACTTCAAGCCATGACCTCTACAAGGTTACATTGATTTCTGACATATCAGAACACTTTGATGAAATTGTGTGTAATCATACATATACCTGGCCAGAAGCAGAAGTTAAGCGCGTCCAAGACTAACAGGTACTGAACAGTGAGCGGCCCATTGTCGAAGTAATGAATCCCTTCGAAATCCCACTCAACTTTTGGGACATCTCCCCCCATTTCATCCACCACTTTTTCAATCTCTGGAAACACAGGTAAATCAGTTGAATAAATACTACAATCTTGCAAAATAAAGGAAACATGACAACTATATACTGGGACAAACATCAATGGGTGACAAGAAAAGCATATCAATTACTTACCCAATCTTTCCTTTCAAAAGTGAACCACTTTATTTCTCAAATTGAAAAATAAAAACATAAAAAATAGAGAATGAGAAGTTGAAAAGGGTTCTTCTATTTCGAGAAAAAGAAAACAAGCCAGAGACAATCAGATATTACTCGTACATGCATTACATAATACAAACACAACAGATTAAAAACAGAAAAGAAAGAAAAGAACAGGCCAAACGAATATGACACTGCTAATAGTAAAGCCCTAACAAATCCTGGAACTCCAAGAAGCAGCAACCAAGAACAGTGGGGGGAAAAAGAATACCTAAATGGTCGACCTTGACATGGGAGGAGCGGCTGGCCACCCACGCCGTCGTCGACCTAACGGCCTCCATGGGGGAGGAGGATAGGATTTGGAGCGGTTGGAATGGGAAAATGGTGGGGTGGGAGCGAGGGCGAGTGGTTTGAATGGTGTGTGTGTGGTTTTAGAGGGGCTCGGTGGGCGCCTTCGGAGGGCATCGGTTTCCCGCTTGGCGGAGCACGAGGAAGTGCGCAGGCAGCGACCGGCTGGGAGCAGGTCTTTGACCCAACGGCTGCCACTGTGAAATCTCTCTACTAACCCCGTTTTATTTCTACTTTATAGAGGACTGCTGACTTAGCATGTCTTTTTGCAAATTTACTCTCATTTTCAAATAAATGTCAATTTAGTATTCTTATTTTGTTTTTGCATAGATATTATTCTACAAATTCAATATATATTTGTCCATCCTCCACCTCTTTAGATCTTTGAACGGTGGTGATGGTGGTGATAATAGTGACCGATGAGTGAAACATGATAGCAGGGGAGATGGAATGTCGGTGGAAAAGAGTATATTTTATTGGCATACACTTTTGCTAAACCAAAATTCAACAATACTTCACAACCAATATTTGATAAGCCAAATAAATTTAGCCAAAATTTGACAATTTTCCTACACCATATATAGTCAGATAAGTGACACATAATTTGTTCTTGACATTTTGATACCTGATGTTACTAATAACCACCATGTGACTTGGCTACAAACCAAATGCATTCTCATAGCCAATTCTTTTGGACATGCTACAATTGGATACGACCATATATTAATTTAACTAATTTTGTTAGTTAACAAGGAAATGGGGTGGTGATGACATTACTTGTGAGGAAAATACAATTAACGAGTGATGACAAAAGTGGTCCTCCCAGCAACAATAGGAGAGTGCGGCAATCTATCAGCAAGTGGTGGCAAAGACCACTAAAGATTGGGGCACAAGGGGGCAACACTCGGTGGTGAGAGGTGAAAAGGGAAGACGGGTTAGAACGATAAAGGTCAGTGGTGATCTAAATTTGATGTAATCATTAAAAAAATGCGTGTATTTTTTTAAAAAGTAACATATATCTAGACACCTATTCATAAATAATTTAGAAACAAACAGAAATTGTTTAGTGTGAAGGATCAAACATAGTCGAGGGTCAAAATAAGAAAAAAAATAACAATAGATTTGTAGTCTTGCAAACATTATTTATATTTTGTAATAAAATTGAAAGAATTATTTCTTTCTGTTAGACATCACCAACTGACCGTGAGGGAGGGAGGGTTTTTCTCATTAAAAGTACACCACCACTATTATGCTACATAAGGTACAAAAATACAAAGATTTTTCCTCAGTTTAGTACCTATTCTCCCTCCTCACCAACAAGTCATGCTCTCTTCTTCACTGATTTCTCTGTACAAGATCCTTCTAGTGTTGAATCTCTGGATACTTTCCACGTTTGTCACATTAATGAAAAAGAGAATTTATTTTCCAAATAACCCCCAAAAAAAAAAAAAAATTACAAAACTGACCCCTAACTTTTAAATTTTACAAAAATAGCCCTCTGTCGCGAACCGGGCCGCGCGACTGATCTTCAGTCACTAGCCCAGCTAGCGACTGATGACGTGGCACGGCCCAACGCTCCACTGGCCCAGTTCGCGTGCCACGTATGCTTTTAGTCGCTAGCCCGGCTAGCGACTGAAAAGATATAAAACTATGCCATACCAATAAGTTACAAAAATTGGTTGTAGTCTAGTTGGTTAAGACGCTTTCTCTCTGGAGAGACCACGATTCGAATCCTACCTCCGCAAATATTTTTTCAATTTTTAGTCGCTAGCTGGGCTAGCGACTGAAGATCAGTCGCGCGGCCCGTTCGCGATAAAGGGTTATTTTTGTAAAATTTAAAAGTTAGGGATTAGTTTTGTAATTTATTTTTTTTATGGGTTATTTGGAAAAAAAATTCTGAATAAGACTTGTGTTTACCAGTGGGAAAAAAAAGTGACTTTTGATACATGAATTTTACTCTAAATCTGATTATATTATGTACTATTTAGTTAGACTATTACATATTTAAAATATATTCTAATATATTTTTTAAATGCATCATATTTCAACATATTCTAAAAACATTTTATACTATTTCATTTCTTATTTGAATCAAATATATTTTATATTTATTTATTTCACATCTGATTTAGCATATTTTAAAATCTATTATTATTACGATTACAAAATATCACCTAATAGCATTCGTATCGTCGGTGCCACACTTGTGCTCGACATCTGAAGACCACGCGTATAATGCTGCGTTGGCCTGTCTTTTATAGCTGAAACATGCTTCTAATAGTCATAATAGTATAATAGAACTATCCTGCTAATGACATTCCACCACGTAACATTTGAAGCAGGGCACGGAGACGTTTGAATTAGACAACTCTGTTTTGCTCTTGCTATTTGATTTTTTTTTTTTTTTTTGAAGTTCTAAATTTTGCTAGATTCCTATTTGATTTTTAAAATATGAAATCTACTAGAGGCATCTCCAAAAGCACATTGGGGAATTAAGAATTACGGTAAAACTATCTCTGTTTCACAGTATAAACTCAAAAAATATGTGTATGAAAATTAAGATATAAAAAATAAGAGGAAAAGAAATGATAATAGAATATAGTGTTCTATTAAATAAAATATGAAAATGAGTAGAGGAGTATTAATGAAAGAGTGAGAAAGAATATTAGCGAGGATAAAAATGTATTAAAAAATGCATTGGGATTGTAAATAGTGTTATATTATGAAACATCTAAAAATTGAAAGTAGACTTATATTGTGAAAGAAATAATATTTTTTTAGTACTTCTATTGTTGACATTGGTTCATTTTGTTCCATTAGATATATTTTAGATGAAAAATGACACGTCAACAGAACTAAGTTAATACTATATGAAGCAAAGTCAATATCACACGAAAAGATAAATACATGTTAGAAGAAATTTTGTAATAAGATTTATCTTGTGCTTATGACATATATGCCACATTTGATCAAATGGCTAAAATTCAAAATCATCATGCATAAGTCTAAGAAAACAAATAAATATAGTCATGTACTATTTAACAATATGAATACAATGATATATGGTTTGTCCCATAAAATTCACTCAGCGACATAACAATTCTTTGCCCTATTTGGTGTACCGGTTTGGTAGGAATTTGGTGCATCGACTTACCATGTCACACGGTCAATCCAGTTGTAGGTTGTGGTTAATCATAACTCTAATAAACCCTCATGAATCAGCTCAAGTTATGAAAAATTTACGTATAGTCAAGTGATAGTTCGTCGGTACTACTACAAAGATCTATTCGTAAATGGGACAACTTTTTCGTTGATCATCAGAATAAAGTCGTTTTAGAAACCTTATAACATGATGGGTATACTTAATACAAGGTTGTAACATGAAGAACACAAAAATTAGAAAGATTACTCTAGTCAAACTGATGTAGGGACCTAATTGTAAATTAGTCATAATTTTTTGGTTCTTCAACGGAATGAGTGGTTCCATGATCCTCCAAAATCCTCTAAAGATAATGAATCTAAATAATGTGCTATTGTCACTATAATAGCAAGTTTAAAGATTTACAGTTTGCCCAAACATCTCTCAGGGCTTAAATATAAATATGACCATAACTTTTTACTCTTTGGTCCAAATTAGGAAAATAAAAATTTTATTATGTTCTTCTCGTCGAGACAAACACAACTATATATAATTTTATTTGGACAAAGTTGATATTTTTCCTAGACTTGAAGAACGTGTTGGGTCAACCTGTACTCGATTAAATGACACATTTTCGTGTACAACCAAGTGGAGCATGAAAATATAGAATAAACGGGCATAAAATATTTAGGAAATTCATTCAAGAATAAAAAATAATAAAAGGAAGAAATAAAAACTAGCTCATCTATTTGAAACGATAACATCTCTATACCTCGTAATATTTTCTTTATAAAATTTAAATCCCTATATTATCCCCTTAATATTAGGTGATTTGAATCCTCCCCTGTCTCTATAAATAGAGGAGCTCTCCAACTTGAAAGGGTTGATTCTTCTTCTCTTCCTTTATCACATACTAAGAGTTTTAGCGAGAAACAACTCATATAACTCTTCTTCGTCTCTTCTACATCTTCCCTTCTATTCCACTTGCGACATCCATGGAGATAGTCATTAATGGTGAGTTCCTCCCATTAGCATAACATGTATTGTGCATTGTGTGAAGGCTTATGAATGAGCATCATATTGGTATAAGCGTTATCTAATTTGGATGGAGAGGCGTTCGTTAATTGGCATATGTGCTAACAAATACACCAATCTGAAGGAAAGTGCAAAGGAATTTACGAAGCTATCCATCGCGTTCATTATAAGGCCCCATCTACTCGAGCGAGGGGAGCCTAGATCATTGTGTTGAGAGATTGGATAATGTAAAGCATAAGACGCGTCACTCCAAATCTATTCTCATTGTGTTAAAAGATCGGATCTAAAAGAGACAAAAGGCGCATGTTTCAGATTTATTCTAAACTTATCAAGATAATTCAACCAGAAGCTGTCTTCGATGCTGAGCCATCCACGCCCCATCCCGCGAGCGTCATTTAGAATCATCGATGGACATTCCGATATGCCTCCATATCATGCCATATACATCTCCAAATGTCGACTAGGCTAAGGTATTATCACAACCTACTACTTCATTATCGCATTATATTGTTGGGCACTGATGAAGTGAATGCAACCATCTTGTCTATGACTAATGAAGTCAGACACCATTGATGTTGGGTACCAATGAGGTGAAGACATCTATCTTGTTCGTGACCAATGGGACTGAAAACACTCGGACTGAGCACTAACAAGACAAAGGCTACATTATGTGATAGCACCATAGACCAATGAGACCATGAAATTACATGTTTGCATCTCTACATTCGTCATACATATTGAGGACAAATCTGAGGGTCGAAGATGACGGTCATTGACTGCTTAATCGGAGGTCTTCTGCAGATCCAAAATTTGCAAATGTTATTAACCAAGAGATTTACGAAGCCCTGAGAACTAGGAATTGTGCAGTTCCTGATATCAGACGTATTTCCATATATGCATGAGAATATATAAAATCTCAAAAATATGACTTGTAGTTTGTAAGTCATTGTGAATTAATAAATTATATATTTTCTTAATTTTTTATAGTTCTCTTATATTTATGTGTATAGTTATGTTTATTGGTACGCTTGCATATTTAGAAGTTTATCTGAGAAGAGTAAATTTTTTTATAAAACAATACAAAAAAGATAAGAGGGAGAGATCTCTCAAATGAAGGGAGTGGAGAGAGATTAACTCCATACTATATGCTACTAAGTCAACCTCATGCCACATCATGTCATCACCACGAGTTGTTTTATACCAACAAATACAACGGAGGGACCAATTGAGTCAAATTTGAAATAAAGAGATTGATTTGGGCATGTTTTATATTAGCTGGATTAAAATGAATCAGAAAAAAAATAGAGATATTTTACCCCAAATATTGACACATAACACGTTAATGTCACTTGTTAGCATGATGTGCAAAAGTACGTATGTCATAATTGCATAGTTTTGTAGTAACCTAGCCTAACTCCACGATATTGTGTTAGTTTACATAATTTGTAGAGTACAATTATGAACCTAACGCACTCACAAATACAAGTTTATAGGTAAGTTACCATTAGCAAGTTCAACTCAAATTTGTGTGATTCGCAAGATAAGTTGGTTAGATTAAGGTTAATCAAATCTAAATGGTTTGCACCATTTTTTAGGCGGCAAACTAAATAATATCTCAAATTTAAGACACGTAACATGACTAATGTGTCAAAAGCTTCCAAAAGACGAGGTAACAAAATTTTTATAGACGTGATAATTTGTAGGACATGTCTTGTAGTGAGATAAATTGTTAAAATTATAAAAACCTTTTTGAGATAAGATATCTCTAAGACATGTCTTGTAGTGGACAAATTGTTGAAGTGACCAACAAAACAATCTTCATATATCTTTCCCACTTCACTCCCGGACCTTCTCTCGTGTGGACTGTGCATGGGGTTTTATGTGGGATGTAAGTGAAGTTTTTTATGTGATGAAAGTTTATTCAGAAATCAAAAGACAAATACAACATCACACACTTTTTGAGTACGAAAGTTTCTTACGAAGACCCTTTTACGAATTTATCACTAACTTAAATCTTATCTATGTCATTAACATTCCGTTTGTAAAAAGAATTTGAAAGAATTTTTTTTTACATATAGCATCCCTCATACAACATATACATTGAGCAAGATGTTTGGCAAGTGATACATTCAAATGCATTCCATCCCATTGCAAGTGCAAATCTTCAAAAATTGCATGGATGTAGATATTACAAAGTGCACTGAACCTCATAATTCAGTCTTGAATCCTGATGGTGGTTTTGGAGATATTTCAAAGAATTTGTCTTGTTAGTGCCCAATGGTCATCAGTCATCCCACTTTTACGAGCTGAACCTTCCTGATAAGCTCCATGTAAATGTCGAAATTAGGTGGTCAAAGCGTTGTCTATGTCTGATGTCTTTGTCCATATAAACACGCATGGAAATATTTTAGTTACCACATGTTGATGCTCTGGCATTAAGCAACTTCTGTATGTGCACATTTTGCTCTCAGCAGCGCATGTCCAAATCATTAATTGAATTTTAATTTTTAACCACGTTTATTTCCATCTTTTGAGTGATAATTTGAAAGTTCTTCTCGAGAGTTTCTTATTCACTGTATCATAGACATGTATTCTAAGACTTTGTTTTGTGTTATGATATATTATACTACCTTACAACGCGATTTGTGGTGTTCTGAAACACAATATCTTTCTCAAGTGCACTAACATGCCAAACATACCAAACAAACACCATTATCCAAGTATATAATAATTACAATAGATATTTGTAATATGTTGTAAGATGTTATTATGTCATGATTTACCAAATCACTGTGTAAAAATGGTTTTTATGGAAAGCATTACAAAGAAACAGCCAAGGGATCTTAACAGAAAAAGGATTCTAAACAAATCCCATCTCAACCATCAGAATTTTAATCCAACGGCCAGTATCGCAAATCATGAACAAAATAACAGACAAAAAACAGAATGAAACCAAGAAAATTAGCTTTCCCCTGAATAGTATAGCACCTAACCTTCCTTATCAACAGCCTCCGTCACACGGCCCAACTGAACAAATCAAACAACCACCAACCTACCTAGACAAAAACTCCCAACAAAGACATCAAAAACCAAGACCGACACAAGCCGCGGCGACCGCCGCCTCAGATCAAACCACCACCAGCATCCGGGTCCTCTTTGCCGCCGGCGACGCGCTCTCCGCCTCCTCCCCCATCGCCACCGCCGCCGCCGCCGGCAGGTTCAAGTCGAAATCCCTCAACACTGCCGTTGCCGCCGGCTCCTCGCCCTTCGCCGCCGCGGCGCCGCCCTCGTAGTGCAGGCGCTTGTGCCCGCCGAGCGCCTGCCCGGACTGGAACGTGCGGAAGCAGAGCGAGCACCGGTGTACCTTCCCGTCCCCGCCGCCGCCACCCGACGACGCCGAGGACGCCTCGTCGGGGGTCGCCGCCGCCCGCGACGGCGGCTTCCGGTGGCTCGTCTTGTGCCCACCCAGCGCCTGGTACGATCCGAACGCCTTGCCGCACACGGAGCACTCGTACACCTGGCTCGCCTGCTTCGCCGGCGCAGCAGCGGAGGCGCCGCCTACGCCATCTCCCTCGCCCTCGCCCCGGATGCCGCGCGCGAGCATCATCAAGCAGAGGGCCAGGTACTCCTCCTCAGACCCAGAAGCGGCACCAGCACCGCCGCCGCTCCCACCACGGCGCTTCGAGCGCCGGGCGCCGCGGGCCCACGAATCCATCGGAGGCGGCGACGGCGGCGGGATCGGCGGCTTCTTGGATACATCAAGCGCGTCGAGTGCCATGAGATCGATCTTGATCAAGGAGTTGACCAGACGAAACAAGAAAGAGAGTGGTCGGTGTATGTGTATGTGTGAGGCTGTGGCCATCGGGTGTATGCGCGCGCGTGTGTGTATATATATCGCGCTTAGGCAGTGAGTGGTATAGGCGGCGGGGTGGGAGGGGGGTAAGCGGTAAGTGGTGGTGGGGGGGATGACACACACGTAGGAAGACGTACGTACGCACGCGAGTGGAGTGGGAGAGTGACTTGGTGGTCAAGTCACTCGTATCCGATGGTTCTGATCCGATCGACGGTTGCTGGATTTTTTGGGCTTCAAGTGCCATGTATTTTGATTTTTGAGCAGTGTTGAGGAGTGTATATATGTTGTGAAGCACACAAGGATCAGATTCTGTTCATTTCTGCATGTTTATGACACGTACATTGCAACTTTTCTTTGGGAGATATATCAGATATGTGTGCATTTGGATAAAAAGTATGTGCCAGTGGCTTCTCCACGGCCGGCCTTTCGGTGCAACAAGAAAACAAAACTGAAATTTGATGGATTTATTCGTTGTGTTTGTGTGTATCTGATATAGCTTTATTTACCGTAGAAGGAGCAAACTCATCTTGTTGTGACACCCGAAGCTCCAATTTGCACATATAAATGCCTCGTCGATGGCCCGAAAAGGTCAACTGAGCTGGTATAATACATGCCTCCAATGTCAAACCTACATCAACATTTTTGCTCAACCCATATCTCTACGCTCAAGCCTTGCGTGAATTCTAAAACCAAAACATGTACTACATGGCTGATACGATTTGTTCTTAGAAGTTATATACGAAACAAACATCACTTCAACTTGTGATATGGACCACCTGTCATATTGGATTGTCACACTTAGTACTTTTGTTCTGATAATATTTTTACAAAAATCAAAGTATATCCTAAAAATGGAGTTTAAGCCTTTAAGGGGGAAAAAATAAAGATAAATATTTCACAGATGACTAGCCTCAGTGACATGCACAAAAAGAAAAGAAAGGAGATAGGGTTTACGAGATTTGCAATTTCCGTTTAAAGTCATAAAACACTTAAATCTTCTTAGAGATAGTGTGGTTAAAATGGTTTCTCAAATAAATTAAAACCTTTATATAAAAAATTAAATCCAATCCCCTTGTTTCTTGAAGAATGGAGTTCCGATACAAAATTAAACCTTCCTAAAAAAATGTGGCAGAGATTAATCCATATCAAATAGAAGTGACAACTTTTAGAAAGATTGAAGCAGGTGATGAAGCAAAGTGCTATTGGACAAATCGGATGTAGATGGACCTCTTAGGTTCCAGGTCCATCTAGATCAGTAACCAATGGATGTGTTAACTTCTCGTGCAGGGGCATAGCTGTAAGCTCACATTTGCCGATTGCCATATGATTGCACATTCTTGGTCCATATCTAATTGCGCCGATTTGTACATGTGTACGTGGAACTGTGTCTCTATCGTTTTGCTACAAAGAAGATGGCAACATTTTATATAGCTAAGTCAACACATGGCAACACTGGTATCTGCCACGTGGCAACTGAAGTGCTATTATGAACGGCCCTGATTTAACAGGTGATCAACTACCAGGACAGTGACAAAAGTCACCAAAACTTTGGAGCTCTACACAGTGTGTGTGTGTGTCAGTCAGTATGTGTGTTGCTGTTGACAAATTAAGTAGGCACGTTATTGGATGTGAAAGCTCCAGGTGCTGCATGGAGAGGCGACAGCTCACCTGCCACGAGAGAGTTCGCCGCCGACCTAGCTCCACGTACGGTGGTGACGAGCCGCCCACAGTGGACTTCGAAAATAATTTAGTTCATCATCCGTATCTCGGCGATGATTGTTCTTAAAATATACATAATACACAATAAATTTTAAAATTTAAATTTTGTATGGATAAACTTAATCATCTGGCTACTCACAGAAATTGACAGTCGTATAATGTACTGAAAAGTATCCTACAATATTACAATGGCGGTATATAACAATATATCATCTAGGTTGCTAACGAAAGTACACTCTCAGTCTATCCGTTAAGATTTTTCTTTTTGGCTTAATTTCAGTTTCACTAGCATTTGTGTGGACTAATACTTAACCAAGAGAGTAAACTATACGAGACCCATGTGTATAGTTCAAGGTTTTGCAAATGTAGTCTTAAAACGTGTTTGATTCATGACTATATATAAGTGGTAAAAAAACAGACCTGTTATGATATTGATTAGGTCATTATTTAATTTATGATTAGAATTATATCGTGCTATAGGATTTCAAAAAATACATTCTATTTATCAAAGACACAAATGTGGTTAAATTGTTACCTTACCATAGACAAAAACCTGCTATGTCATGCGTTGTCAACATGGATCTGTTGCAATTCTTTCAGGGACTGCACATAAAGGGTATGCCACAACTCACCAACCGCTTTAACTGAACAGATTTCTGATGAAGAATTTAACTATGATCACATTAAAACGAGGTGGAATAGATTAAAAATATATTTAACTTAGATATATTAAAATTTGTATTAAGAATATGATTACAGTGATTACGAGTAATTTAATCAACATATTTTTTTTCATAAGTACTAAGGATATAGAGTAAAAATCTTTGAACCGTCCCATTGATTTTTCATACACAACCTAAGATTATATATATCGCGTCACAAAATGATCATTTTACAGATTGCCACTTTTTCTTGCCATAAAAAAATACACAAAATGTTTGGCGTCAGAAGCCATGGCACGTATAGCCTTTTGGCATTAGAGAAGAGACGTGGAACAACGTGTGAAGAACATTAATATGCTCCACAAATGCACGGTTGATACGTGCCACATGGCCGTGCTGTGGCGTGCTCGTTATACAATGCAACAGTAATGACACGACCCAATTATTAGCTCACTTAGTTGTGTTCCAGTACTGCTCGATCGTTTCACATATTAATACCAAGCAGATCAATTGATGCAGATATACCATCTGAAGCTGTGCACTCTCTCGAGACGTGCATGGGATATAGAATTATACAGTAGCATTTTTAATAGGTAACAGCATTAGTTGTGACTTAGCTTCCCACATGCACTGTTTAGTGTGTTTGGGTGGGAAGCAGATCTACACTGTGCCTCCCTAATCATCTCCATCAAGAATAATCCCCACGAGTCATTGTCTGCATATGTTAGTGGAATAATAACAACAATGCCATAGGTGGTTTGTCATGCATGAATGATGAGCTGGTTCCGTTTTTATTGAAGAAAAAAATAGTTACATACATGGCCACAATAACCGTGAGCGAGAGGTTAGGGATAATATTTTAGTCTCCGATTAGTATTTAGGAAGATTAAGGCAGAACCTCGGCAAGTCGTGTGCTGTGTGTCACACTCGTTTAGGCTATATTGAAGACAAGATAAAATTGTTGTAAGAAAAATGTGACAACTCAATCCACCTGTCAACCTGCCTAAAAAAATTGGTACAAAAAAAATGTGAAAAATGCGGCATCCAATTTGAATGCCACACTCCTATTATACAATTTGTGTTAACCAAACCAATAAATAATACTTCTCACAACCCTTTAATTGCTTGTTAATGGTCATCCATGCCCTTCTCAATTATTTTCAGAAATCTTTTGGTGCCAGTTTGATACTAACTAACGTGGTTTGCACGCTTATATCTAATTGATGATTTGCATGAGATAATTTCCCACTAGAACCAAACCTGAAAGAAGTTGTTTCACCTATCTATTCGATCTTGCATAAGTGGAGCACTAAATTTTTTGAGAAGAAACGCACCATCATAGTGGTTGTTGGCCTGTAGTCTCGTATCTAGACTATAGTGCACTAAAATATCATCCTAAAAGGCTAAAATCCTCTTCCTAATTCATATTAACAGTTTAACATCGAAACCTTGACACTATGTTCACGAAATGGAAAACGGTAAGCTCTGAATCGTAACAGTTTAACACTGAAGCCTTTACACTATGTTTACGAAATAGAAAGCGGCAAGCTCTGAATCGTTTAGTATGTGCAATCCACGGAACCGCCTCCCGACGATGTGGCCCTTTGACCTTAGTTTTAGGGTCTTGTTTGGATAACTAAATTTCCTAAATTTTCTAGTGGGAAAAGATTTATAGTGAAAAAATTTCCATTACTTGTTTGAGAGTGAAAAAGAAGAAAAAAATACATCCATTCCAAAAAAAAGAAAAATTGAAAAAATGCTGAAATCTTAGAAATTAAAAAAAATAAAATGCAAGAAAATTTTAAAAAATACATCAAAAATTTTAATCCAGAAAATTAGTGAGCTTAAAAAAAATAGAAAAATCCAGAAAAAAAGAAAAAGTCCAAAAAAAATCCTTGTCGCTTACACATCTTCATAAAAATCCAGAAAAATCTAAAAAAATCATAAAAATTAAAAAAATCAGCTATATACCACTTGCACAAATTTCAATCATCCAAACAAATAAACAAAAAAATAGACCTTTCTAATCCATAGTCTTTAATAAATTACAATATCCATCAAGGCAACCGGTTTCCTAGATCATTGTTCACATCAATCTTCTCTCCCCGATTCTTATCATTGAAACCAACATCTTTCATCATAACCTCTATCGTCTGAATTTGTGAATTTTCAGTCGACTTACATTGTATAACAAACAAACACCAAACCTTGTGTCTAAAATTAGGATTCTAATAAACCGAGTTTTTTTTTATAAATAATCCATATAAAAAAATCAATTACAAAAATAACCTACAGTTCCAAAATTTTACACAAATAATCTGTCACGTCAGTCTATCAAGTTCTGAGAACTCGACAAGCGACCTGTCACGTGGGAGGGACTTGTCGAGTGTCTAGTGCTCGACAAGATCCTTGTCGAGCACTCGACAAGTCTCGCCTCGACCTCAACCAGGAGGCTCTATCGACCAGAGACCGCGACTAGTTTCAAATGACTCATTGTGACTTAATATTACATTATCCAGTGGCTTTTGGGTAGCCAAAGGCTCCTAGCCCAACTGGTTACTACACCCCTCTCCGCCGCGACCTGGGTTCGAGGCGAGACTTGTTGAGTGCCCAACACTCGACAAGGGGCTTGTCGAGCCTCAAGCACTCGACAAGTCCCTCCTACGCGACAGGTCGCTTGTCGAGGTCTCAAGGCTTAACAGGCTGATGTGGCAGGTCATTTGTGCAAAATTTTGGAACTGTGGGTTATTTTTGTAATTAATTATTTTATGTGGTTTATTTAAAAAAATCTCCTAATAACCCATTTAAAAAATTTAAAACTAACTCGAAACATTTTAAAATATCAGAAATGACCTTCAATCGCGAGCTCCCGTTCGCGACTGAATTTCAATCGCAGGCACAGTTCGTAACTGATTAGGTGGCACGGTCCAAGAACTCGCGAGCCGACGAGCTGCCAGTCTCCACCGCACCACGCCGCGCCGCACCGCCGCTGCTCCTTGTACACAAGCACCGTCGCACGCCGCACTACACCGTCGATTTCGTCGCCGCTCTCCTCAGGCACAGCCTCCTTCACCAAATCTGCGTGCGTTGACAGATCCCGTCGCCACACGCTGCCTCACTCAACCTCGCCACCACCAAATCCTAGCATCGCCATCTCCGAAACCACCGACATGATCCACTCGACACTCTGATGACTACTCGACATTCCGACGATTACTCCTGCGTTAATCACGATCACTCCTGCGTTAATCACGATCACTCCAACATCTTCAATGACCACTCCGAGACGACCACTTTGCGACAACCACACTGCGACGACACTCCATGATGACCACACCATCTCGCGATGACCACACCAGCCCGCGATGACCACGTGAACTACTCCGGGGCTATGCCACCTAATTAGTCGCGAATTGGACCCGTGACTGAATACCATTTCTGATATTTTATAAAGTTTAGGATTAGTTTTGAAATTCTTTTTTTAATGAGTTATTCGTAAAAAAAAATTCCTAAAATTAATAGACAAGTTTGAGAACTGAACCATTACAAATGAGTATAAAAACTTGTTTGATCAAAATGAGCTAAAATCAAATCAAAGACATGAGCTATATATTGGAAATCAGCACCAAGACTTAATATGAAATTAGCCTAAATCGAAGAACTACTGAGTGGCAAATCAGCCGAGATATTATCTGTTCAAAATCGACTGAAACTAGTCTTGTTGCTTTCAGTTATGTAACGCCCCGAACTAGGGGTCGGCGAGATTTTAATATCTCCTGAACACATTTGAGTGATACTCGTACGTATTTTGATACAGAGTGGAAACAAAGATGTATTGGCACAGCGGATAAAGAAACTCTTTATTCAAAACTTAAAATCATCTTACAAAAATTTTTGAAATAAAATTTAAAGAAATAAAATTCTCAAACTAAACATTGATACTCTTTAAACTAAACATCCTCCGAAAATAGATCCCCTCCTTTGTAGTCTTCAAAATTGTCATTACTTAGTCTCACCACTTGGTATGGTTCTGAAGCGTCTGCATACACCACCGTGCAACTATAGCTGTGAGTCTTTGAGACTCAGTAAGACAAGGTATATTTACTTACTTATAATTATACCCACAGAACAATTTATGAACAATCAACGCAACAAAGGATCAGGTTTCCATACTGAATTAGATGCACATGAATTTTATAAAACAGTAAAGTAATATAAAAACCAACTTTTAACATTTGAATTCTATTGGTGAGACTATTGTACTTGTTGGCGAATATTCACACTTAGTTTACTCTGCAGAGATGTTCCATACCACAGCATCTCTTAGGCACAACAGTCGACGCCAGACGCGCCCTTCTACGTTTCTTTTAACACATGACTGGCACTAAGGAAACAAAGTCTTTAGCCATAAAGGGGAATATACAGCCCACCCGGACATGTGCACACGCATTAACTACGCACAAGCTGTTGTAGTGAGCCACAGCCCCACTACTTCAACTTCCACCACCACTACCAAAGAATCATGCGGGTTATATTTTTATAGGGTTACTGAACTCAATCCGCCCCATCCCAAAACTATGGCGATTACGAAACAAGCATTGGACACTCACCAAATTGTTATTAACTTAAACAGTTTTATAACCTTCTACGACAACTACGACCACAGATCAACTTGTAACAACAGATCTCAACCACATATCTCTATAACAGATCTTGACCACAGATCCAAACCACTACTCATGTAAATACCATTAAATCAACCTATACCAACTTTCAATTATTTTTCATAAAAAAATATGCACTTTCAATGTATAAAATAATAATAGATTATAATCAAAATAAATAATGCATAATAGGTAAAATATGCATCAAGAGTGGTGTACACAACTTGCCTTGATTGGTTATTGAATCCATAAATTGTTCCTCAAAAACTGCTCCGGCGTCCGGCGACGAATCTGACGATTTGAGACGAAAAACAAATAAATAACTACTAAATAATTAAATAAAAAAATTACGTAAGACTTCAATCTAAAGTTTCAAGGCTTACTAAGAATCTACGGTTCAGACCTATGTCTCAATCTACATATCTAAAGCATATAAACTAATAAGAAACCACTTCAGAGACTAAATTGTAAATAAAATAATCCTCATTTTCTTCAAGAGAGCAAAACACAACACACACCTTCAGAAAGGAGAAGATGTGGTAGATGATGGCTTCTCTTCCTCTCACCAGGTTCGTCTCGAATTTCTTGTGTTCTTAATGGTTAAAATTCCTCTTATTTATAATCTCATGGGATTAATCTTTTCGAATCATATTCCAATTCTTAATTTCCATATAAACACGATCACTTTCCTTTCTTCTAAAATCTCTTTATTTCTTCCAAATTTGGATCCTATTCCAAATTTGTTTCTTCCTATTTTTTGGAGGCATCACAAGTTATGCCAAATCTAACCCAAAATTCAATGAACTAACTTGTTCTTTAAAAAGAATGGTACTGATAATAATAAAGTTCAACAGTTCAAAAGCATTTATGCTAAGTGAAAAAAATTAACACTGCTTGACAAGAGGGTTGAATCAACAATAATAAGACAAGATTCTACAAGGAGGTTCTAGATCCAATCCTGAATCCAGGAAGACAAAGTATAATTATGCTCCACTCCTACAGATAATAAAGTAATCATGTTTAAAAAGGCATTGGGCACAGATGGGCTTTCATTCATTCATTGATTTATTCTCATCAAAGCAAATGCTTCTTAAGGTCAAGCAGGAGCAGCTGCCATATTGCAACACAAGTTATATCACCTCAAGACCATTAGTTGCATTTTGCACAAAAAGATGAGCTTTCTGAGTATAGAAAGAAAGTTTTTTATGTAAGAAGTTTGTGCTTGAGCTGCTGCAAGCACTAAGCAGTTCCAATCCTTCTCAATTAATCTCATACTTATTACTAACACCACATTCTCTATAAGGATTTCGAGAACCACTTCCATGTTGAATCTTTCAGTTAATAAATGCTCAAAAATATCATATAGCACCTACGGTTACAAATTGGTTTCATCTCCAAAACATCATGCAGTTCTTTCTCCAGTAAAATTGTTCCTATACATGTTTGAAAAATTGAAACCATTTTAAGAAGTTTCTCTTCTACAAAAATGCATTGGTTAGACTCATCGAAGGAATTTGAATTTCTAAACAACCTGTTTATGAAACCATCATCTCCAGTAAAACCAAAATGATGAACACAACAAAGATTCGACAGCCACCTAGACATTTATCTACTGTAACACTTGCGGTTCTTTCCAACTTTTGAACTAAGCCATCAAGAAATGTACTTCTAGTCAGCAGAAATACAAAGTTTGACACATTTCATTGCAAAACCTAAAGTTTTTTTATTGGAATATGTAAAAGTGAATTTCTTCGACTCATCAACAAAATGCCAGATTCTATGAATTTCCAAAGATATACTGAAGTACTGCATACACTCATCAAAAGTATGAAATTTTATGCTAACTCCAGTTCATGCAACCTAACAATCTGTTCAATTACAATCTATTCATCCAAGACCAAAAAGATTAACATCCATGCTATGACGTCTCGAATTTATAAAACACAGTTCTCCCCAAAATGCAGTTCTCATTTCCACAAGAAGAAATTAGCAATCCTACCTATCACTTGCTCTACAAATACTGGAAAATTGAATAAAAAATTGGCTTTCTCTATTTCTGTGAAACATCAAAACTCTGAAGAAATGGTCCCCTTCCTTACCAGCTTATTGGCGTCGCACGTTGCTGCGATGGCGTCAGCGGCGTCGTGGCCCATTTCTCGACAGTGACCTGCGTGGAGGACGAAACCCTAGTGAAGAACCTAGAAATCGTAGTGTTGAGTACAAGGAGGAAGAGGTGCCGAATCGGATTACTCGGAGAAATTTCCGTCGAGAGCGCTGTGGCCGAGGAGGCGGTGGAGTGAGAGGAGGTGGCATCGGCGTTGTGAGCTCGCGAGGCTGTTGTGAGAGGTGGCCGAAAAAAAAAAAGGGGAGGTTAAGATCTTGCCAACGGTAAATGCGAAAATTTGAAATATGTCATTGAAAAAAGATCAATTGATATCATGTTATTGAAATCTTGAAAACTTTTAAAAAATATTATTTTGACAAGATCAAAATAGTTGATTTGGATTAAAATGATTCTTTTACTCTCAAGCTTAAATAACAACAATGGTTTGCGTAGTGGCAGCGGTACAGCCGCTAATCTATATAAGTAATGTTTTCTTTATGTTCGATGAAATATCTCAACAAAATTAGTGTCAAACATGTATAAAGAAGGAATGAGCAAGGGTATTCTTACCGTTTTTAAAAAAATTAAGTTAAGAATGGTATTTTTTGAAACATTTTGAGATTTCAGTGACATAAGGCCAATTAGTTTTTTATGATATATCTCGAATTTCTATTTTCGTCAATGACATAAAGCCAAAATTCCCAAACAAAAAAAAAACACCTCCGCACACAATTATTATTTTCCAGGCAGAATGTGCTGGAATGGATTGAAAAAATTGCATTCCAGGCCTCACCCAAATGCCTGGGCTAAAATTCACACCGAACTTTTTCTCCGCCGGTTGATCAGCCTAATATAAGATTTGCCAGACAAGGTATCGGTTTTACTTCCACTTCAATGCTAATGGCCTAAATATGGCCCATTTTGTTTCTCAAGACCCAAATAATGTCAGTCTGCTTGTCAATTCGTTATCTAGATCGGCCTGTCTATTACTGGACAAACTATGATAGATTCAATTTGGATCTTGTACGTCAATAAAAATAAGAGATTAGCCAGTGGAATCCGAATTTAGATATGAAAACAAAAATATGATATCAAGAGTGGTTTCCTTTTACTTTGTAGCAAAAAAGTAAACTAAAGTTGGTAATAATATTTTTTGTATTGACTCCTAGATCGTTGGATATCACATATCAAAATTAGAATGATACAATATGTCACTTCTCTCTTTTATACCGTGTAAAACGATGGGGTTTAATCAAATGCGAGATAGAAGAATAGGAGCATAGGATTGGGTAGAAGGGGAGATGGCGCCCCCATCGAAAGCACCACTCAAATGCAAATCCCCACCACCCTTCAACACACATCCCGAATCTAGGTTGTAATGAGGCAATCTTGAGCAAGCATAGCAAAAGAATTAACTCAAGTTTATCTTTCATTTTATAAGAAGTTGAAATTTAACTTGAGCTTAACTCGAATAATCTTAACATAGAAATAAAGCTAGAGATCTAATCATACTTGAGCCCTGCTACAAGCTTATGTGAGTCGATCTCAAGATCAGCTTGTTTTGTACTTTCTTTGGTAGTTTGTCAGTCTTGAACTTTTCAGTCTTACATGTCAGATGGTGTTGCCGCTGAAGGAGTGTGGAAGGGGTGTGTGGAGCTAAAGTAGTTCTAATAAGTGGGGATATAACTAAAGGACTGATGTGTTGGTTATTTGATGAGGTGTGAATACCTTCAACTCAATTCATTGAGTTAGGTATGATATATGAGGTCCAGGTGGATAGGTAGCAAAATTTTCCATTCTTTATAGAGTTCTCTCAATCGAACACACAGTTGCAGCTAATTAACTTTGTTTAGAAATATTATAGACATCTCTTCACCACCATGTGCATCCTAGGGGCGAAAAAAAGAAAAAATAAATCATATTCGAAATTCAGAGCGATTATGCACATTAATTTTCTAGGTTTGCGTCCCACGAGGGTATTATTAATCGAAACAAGGACATAGTATCTCCAACTTAAAAAAAACTCATAAAAACAACAAAGATATAATCATGACTACTCAAATTTGTACTCCTGTATCTGAACAGTTAGAGAGTGCACTAAATAAAAAGATGTCATAGATTCAAATTTTAATCTTTTCTAATTTTTGTATGTGTTTAATTGAGATATTTGTATTGATATGCGTAAGAGGTGAGTTAGGATTAGAGATTAGTATAGTTGGATGAGAATGAGTGTTGTCTTTATAATAAATATTATCATTTATCAAAATAAATTTATTAAAGAAAAAAACTATTTTGCAGCAGGCAAACGACGAGGAGTTGTGGCCTAAGAAATTCTAAATTTCTAATTTCCGTGGAATTTTTTTAGCACTCTCCATGAAAGTTGGCGAGGCGTTTACTACGTGCATATGCAAAATATCTTCAAGATTCAGCAAATGTTAATTAAGTTTATTTATTGTAAAAGTTCCGGCGTGATAATACATTCATACTTGCCTGTCGGATCTATCCTTTGCCAGTTGGAATATTTGTACCTGTAACATACGTGCAACGGTGCAAGTGAGATTTTGTTAGGTGCAATATTAATCTGCATGTACGTGCCTATTACTTTAACATGGTGTACTATATAACTCCAAAAAGAAAAAACGAGACACACAAAGAACAACTAAAGTTCCAGAGGAAAATGCAATAATTAAATAAAGCACTAAAAATTGCAGGTCGGTGGTATAGTTCTAAACAACAATACTATATTTAGAAAAATGAATTACAGTATGAGAAAATATTCATTATATGTATCAAAAATTAAGTTGTACTCTTCAGCATTTGAATGATAGGCGAAATTAGCTATGAACTTTGCCGTACATCCGAACTCATATATCAAAATTATACACATTGTGTAGCATATTTTTGTGGAATTGGCAACAAAAAAAAAAAAAAAAGAAAAGGAGTTAAGTAACTATGCTTCTGCAACATAGAGGGTTGTTATTTATGATTTTAAAGAGTATATATAATTTTAGTACGTAAATTTAGAAAAAAGAGAGCTCGCTCTGCTTATACACTTAAAAAATTTTAAAGAGAAAAAAGAGAGCTAACTCCGCTTATAATGTACTGTTTGATTTAGAATTATAATCGTAATAGTATTGGATTTCATAATTCATTCAAAATAGAGAAAGGATGGATTTAAAACTACATTCAATTTGGATGTACTGAAATTTTTATTTGGATATATTGACAATATAGATATTATGATTTCAGAATATTTAATAAAATAATAGATAATATCTTCTCTCTCCAAGTAATGGGACACATGGAGAAAATTTTTTGAACCTAACTCCGTCTTAGTGATGGGATTATTTGTGCGAGGATCAAAATGGACTGATGTTTGTTGATCAGGTGAAGACATGCACATCGAACTTTTCCAACTATGTTCTTAGATAATGTCGCTATATGCCTATCGATGATCATTACACGTGCACATCCACTCTTAGCGGGATATCCACAAAATATAAATAATGTTAAGTTGGAGGTTGCATAAAACAAAATTAAACATCTCTTCTAAAAAAAGAGATAAATAAAAACAAAGCAACATAATTACTAATTCGAACTTTGATCTTCCACGTTGTTGCAACTCGCAACGAATTAACTAAAATTTGTGATTAATTTACTGATGTAAAGATTTAATCATGAATTCATTTATAAAATTTTGTTAGCAGCAAAATTTTTAAAAGTGTACTCATGATCGGGTTTGTCCGTATTCAGAAGATACAGTTTCGGGCTCAAGTTTTTAATTGTGATCATATTAGTTTGTGAGAGGTTAGTGGGACAGTGGCCCAATTAATGAAGTCTCATGGAATTATCTCCAAAATCTATTAAATCTTAAATCTCAGCGAAGATTAGCCTAATCCGAAAATAAGTTTATCAAGGACTTAAAAGACAATAAGTCATGTAACACTATCAAAATTGCGCAAAAATAATATTTATTATTTCATTGATATATGGATCTAGACCCCACATGTCATAATCACAACTGATGATATTTTACTAATTTAATAATTTTACATAGCTAATTATTCCATTTTGGGGTTGAGTTTGAATTATTATGACAAAATAAATCTTAGCCACTGCCATATAACCGCCTTATTTTCGGTATAATTAGTTTGGAAGTTAACCACTCCTATCAAACAGAAGCTAAAAATAATGAAAATTAGTCTATATGTAAATTTATAACCACTTAATTGTGAATTGAGTTGCCAACTAGGAATAAACAAGCGGATATGCTCTGTCGAGTATCATGTGTGCTAATTAGAAGATAAACATATAAATTAACAGGAATTCGGTTTCAAGATCCAGCAAGGACGACATGCTAATCCAATTGAACAATGACACTCTGTCTTAAAGTGTACTTAAATAAATAAATAAATAGTAGACTATTGTATGTTGTAGACTTGCATCATTCCAGTTAAACCCGACTTAAGAATTTTTTTAGCTTTATTAATGTTATGCTCTTCTTGTTCTATAATTAATGTACCACGGTACGTTAAATGCACATAATTGCATAGAAGATTATTACTCGTATAATCATGGTATTACTTGGTTAATTTGAAGGCAAGCCGTAATAAGGATAAAAGGACAAAAGTAACACCATATATGATGAATATTTAGAGATATATTGCATCTCTATGAAAACATAGTATTTGAAAATCGCAATATTTTAAAACTATGATTTTGAAATTGTCATGCAATCAAAATCACAGTATTTTATAGTATTACAAAACTACAATTTTGAGAAAACTACAATTTTTATAAGTGTTTGGATACACAGTTTTTTTCAAAGTTTTCAGTTTGGTGTTTAAATAAATTAGTTGTTATGAAAATTTAAAAAAAGTAACCATTGAAAAATTTCTATGGGTGTTTAGGTATAATAATTTTTAGTATAATATTTTATTTAAATAATTATATGTTAAACAAATTATATTCAACAATTTTATACAATATGATATATTTAAAAAATCATGGTTTTTTCAATAGTATTTGAAGACTATAGTGTTTTTTTTAAGTTTTAAGTTTATTATTTAAATAAACTAATCATTATGAGAGTAATTAATACTAGGTTATTGGTTTTAAGTCTAATAATTAATGCAATCTCTCACTTGTGGGTGTGGGTGCGTACCTGTGGTCAAAGTTTTGGACCAAATAAAAATTTGTAAAACTGAGAAAACATCATGGTTTTGAAGGAATTATGGTTTCAAAAATCATAAAATATTTTACACTCAAACACCTCTTTGATTTTTAATACCACAGTTTCTTTTAAACCATAGTATTGGATAAAACTCTAAAAAACTTTGTAACTAAACAGGGTTTTAATTGTTTTACTGTATGTGGTAAGTTTATAGTTGGGAAGATTTAGGTTTTATTAGTTTGGAGCACAAAAAATTCACAGAATTTTTGTTTAAAAAAATCTAAGAAGAACTAATGAAAAGTTTTTTTTTTCGAAATTCATATGTTCCAAATAGGACTAGAGTGGTATATATGCAAATTTTTCAAAGGAAAAGCATCACCCTTTTCAGTGATTACGTGTCATCATAAGATTAGGAGGTTAATTGACTTAGTGTTCTTAATTAATAGAATTAATAATCAGATCCATTCAGTTGCACACTTGTACTTGATTTCTTAATTTATCTGATCTTGTTAGTTACATCAGACAAGAAGTTAATTGGATGTTAGGTAGTTAAGGATCAGTTTGGTAATTTAATTATGTCGAAGCACGAGAGCCAATAATCTCATTAAAGGACTTGTTCCCAATTTTGATAGAACCTTTTATTTTATGCTACGTGCACCTTCATGATATGTTAATATACTCACATGATGTTGATGCTTAAGCAGTAATCTTTGAGACAAAACAACCAAGTTTATCCTTCCAATAATTGATATGGTACAGAAGCACGTTTGCTTAAAATTAAAATTCGACAATTTAGTGAAATATTAGAGTAATTTATAGTCCAATACAATGAACTAAAAATGCTGGCAAATACTGACTGATTCCAAGTATATATAGGTTTATTCCAACAAAAGATATGCTGCCTAGATTGGTGACAAGTGACAACCAAGATCAATCTTTTTATTCTTGCATTTACACAAGCTGTTAATCCACTGGTGCAAATGTTATATAATAGAATGTTCAATGAATTTGAGCAAAAAATATAAACTTTTCTAAATAGACTAATTCAAGTTTTGGAATTAACAAGGACAAGGTGTATGAAACTGACATAGGTTCAATGAACCAGCAGAAAAGGCCAGGAGAAACATACGAGGAAGGAGAATCTAGTTAAATTCAGAAGATACTGTCTTAAAAAATCAGAGATTTTTTCGCCACTTTAATCACATCTAGGAAACTTCCTTTTCTCTTTATAAACCAAGAGTCAACTAATATTAGTGAAGAAAATGTTGCAACAACCACTGTTTATCCCACAATTTAATCAGAAAGATGTCAACTGCCTTAGCTGCAGATGAGTCAGCACTTACCAGTAAGTAATGTGTTTGCAGCAGGACAAAAAGAATATATATGTATTTCAATCTCCTATTTTTGACCCCCTAGCAGACACAAATACATCATGCGGTGCACCACACAGGCTGCTTCTTGTTGGCAGAGTAATAACCCAGGTGATCAATTACCAAAACAGTGGTTTTACTAGACATGAAAATAATTAACCATCATTTATCTGCAGTGTACATGCAGTAAATATCTAGGACCTAAGTGCCATTTGGTTCGTGCATACATGGGAATGGGCATGGAAATGTAAAAAGAAATAAAATAGTGGCAATAAAAGACAGATCAAGTTTTTTTAGTGAGAATCATGACTAAAGTGTATTGGATATTAAAAAAGTACATATTTTTTCTGTTGCAAATGAGATGCACAGCACACTTCAAGTAATCCAATTTTGAAAAATGGTACAGGTTATGGTCTCTATTGATACAGCGATGAATGAAATGCCAATAGTTAGGAGAAAATAATAGATGAAAGATACAGGCTATCTGAGTATCTGACCCTTGACTTCTTGGAACTACTATTAGTTTTTAAAGAGTAGCATAGATATTTTTTGAAGTTCCAGCAACAAATTTTCAGAATAATAAAGTCAGAATTTCTCAACTCCTTCAAGCAGAATTCGATTTCAGTAGCTTCATAACAAGAACAGTACTAAACAACTAGCACAGTACAATTAAAATTTATTAAAGTACAAAGTATAGCAACTTTCATTAACAATGTATCATGCCAATCAGATGAGAGGAAAATTTGACTAAGTTGATTCCTGATGATTACCAACAAAGTATAGAGTACAACATACAATTAGAGAACAAGGTATATGCACCATTCCTACTTTTTTAGAACTACAAATACTATACATGGCATAATCCTATAAGCTTAAACCATCTCAAGTACACAGAGTCAATTTCTCAAAAAAGAAAGTACAAAAATTCGATTATTGCAGAGGTTTGGTTAAATGATATATAATTAACGAGCAGTACAGAAAATAGATTACATAAATTGATGCCTAATTTTGGTACAGGTGATTTCAATCATTGATTGCTTACAAGAAACAACCAATGGCTAAAAATGATTGTGTATTTGTACATTAGCTACTGTCCTCTTTTCCAGTAACATTGTCCATGATCGGTGCAGCTTTTATTTAGCTTTCAATCAGATGGATGTCATAAAGTTTTGAATAGATGCTTGCATGAGACCAAAAAAAAAAAAAAATGACCAAGAGTATGAGTTAATATTCATATATGCTTAGTTTTGATCAATGCAGATTTTACTTAGTATGACAGTTCAATGTACTAGTTGAAACAAGATGCTTTATGCAATAACAAGATGGACACAATATTGTTGCAAAGAAGCGGTTCTGCACATTGGAACCTGTTTTATCCACCCCATCTGGAGGATTTGACAGATCTTCAAGTTGTAGGGAAAGGGAACAGTGTAGTTTTTTGGCCTTGTGCAGCCCCCATGTGTCGCATTATCACATAGCACAGGATCACTCATGCATGAACTGGTCTCTATTGATCCCTTTCTTATCTCATAATAACAAGCACGAGAATTTCCCATAATTTTGTCTCCACTATCTCATTCAAATCTATCATCACTCCCCACGTTCTACCAATTGAGTTATTGCACAAATGACCCAAACCAATCTTGCTTCTGATTATTTTTTCCCAGCCCATAAGATGATCTTCTTCAGATAAACAAATACGTCTCACCATCCTCGTCGATCACCGCACATTATTCCGCGTGTGGTTTTCTTTATTCTGTCGCGATCGAAAACCCTCCCACACCAACTTAATTCCATCCCCACGGGTTGACTCCAGAGATAACATTGATTTCTTTGCCAAGAATCACAGTTCGGTGATGATTATGATGCATCATGCTTAGTCAACTGAAAAACAGGGAACAACTGCACTCTGCACCCTACAAATACCCTCTGCAGAATCACAGCAGAAAGCATTCAGGGCATTTGCAGCAAGAACATTCCTTTCGTTAGCCACCTCTTTCCATCCCTTCAAACATCCACATTACTGAAATGGAGGGATCCTACAGTGCAGCTGTGCCATCAGTGGAATCTGACATGATGGTGCAGTTTTTTGGAGCCCATCAAGATCATTGCTTCGCCTATGAGCATGATCATGAGTCGGTCGAGGCGATGGCAGCGACAATGTTCTTGCCTGGCCTTGAAACCGATTCGAATTCATCGTCAGCTTGGGGCCATACTGCTATTGCTGATATCGGCATTAGCAGTTTCCTTACTCCAGCTCAGAGCTATGAGAGCTTTGAGTTTCCTGGTGCGCACTCATTTCCGGCGACCGACTTCAAGCCGCATTGCATCATCCCCTCCCTTTGTGATGATCTGAGCCCTCTCTATGACAACCATTCATCAATCATCAAAGAAGAGCAAACCAATGGTGGAAGACCAGTGACTAACAAAAGGAAATCTGGTGCAGCTGTGCCGGTATATATTCGTCCAAATGTTAATGTAGCAATGATTCATTTCAGTTGCTTTCTTAATTTGGCTCATGCTTATGGTGTTAAATTTGATGCAGGCATCAATGAAGTCCAAGAAGACTTGCAAGAGGGATTATAATGGCAATGATGAAGATAGCAATGGTAATGTTGACACGCAAAGCTCCAGCAGCTGCACCTCAGAAGAGGGGAGTTTGGAAGGCAATGCGAAGTCGAGCTTAAAGAAGATGGCAACCAGAGCCAGCCGTGGCGCGGCGACCGATCCTCAGAGTCTCTATGCAAGGGTAAGTTGCACTGAAGAAATTGTAGAACACGAAAAATGCTACTCAGTGATTCAGGGCTTGTTTCTAATGGGTGTAAATGTTAATTCTACAGAAGAGGAGAGAGAGGATCAATGAGAGATTGAGAATCTTGCAGCACTTGGTTCCCAATGGAACAAAAGTAAGAAGTTAATCTTTCTCTATTGATTATTTTGCAAATGACAAATGGAAATACAGATCTAACCTGAATAAATATGATATGAAAGGTTGACATTAGTACAATGCTGGAGGAAGCAGTGCAGTATGTCAAATTCTTGCAGATTCAAATTAAGGTGAGTCTCTATGTTATCCTTGCGATCTGATGACTAAAAAGATGTACAGAAACAAATGATTTGTTACATAAAGTAAACCATAAGAAAAGAAGAATTTTACTAACTTGTTTCAAACAATAATGTGCAGCTATTGAGCTCAGATGACCTGTGGATGTATGCACCAATCGCTTATAATGGAGTTAACATCAGCAATGTCGATCTGAACATCTCTTCGCTGCAAAAGTAGATAACATCAGATCGAAGATATGGCACTGACATTAAATTGAATCACGATTAATTGATTCTGGCATATACAGTTCCGATAGGATACCTATACTGTAACTTTATTTGATTTTTTTTCTCTGCAACTTGGCTTTTCATACAAAGCCATAGAACTATAGAATTGATCATCATAATCATGTAAATCATCGAAGATCAAAGTGATATGATTGACTTCACATTATGATGATTAATTTTGATGTTACAAGGTTGGCATTGGTATTGGATTCAAGTCTGACTTTTAGTGAGGTTCTAGTTTAACCAATGCATCTCACAAAGTTTAATCCAATTAGGAATAGAAATTGCTATTAGCCCTAGAGTCCAACATTGATGTTACATACAACTTTTTTTTTCGAGAACACGCAGGAGAGCTGCACGTCATAGTATTAAGTAGAAGAAGAAAGTAATGATAGTACAAACAAGTCCTACGCCAGTCAAGACTCAGTTAGGTGACAGCACCACTAGGAGAAAGAAGCAGCAGAAACAAAACCACGAAAGAACAAGAGGACTACAGGACTGCTTTCGAGGGATAAAGACTCTTTCATCATCACAAGTAGCATCAGAGTTAACTCGCCCTAGTTATCATTCTCGGATCAGTCGATCGACCGACTCATTTGCATGCAAGCGCGATAACGTTGAGTTTTGACGCATATTTGCAAATTCTCGGAACGATGCTGCCGTTCGGCTACCTCGCACGCACCATCAACGGTGCAATTCCCCCGCCGTTGGCCCGGTGACAGAGTGACAGAGTGACAGACAGACCTTGCACGGCCGGCCTCACGTGTTTTAGTAGCCGCCGCCCTGGTCGACCGACGGGTGGGCTGGGTGGCATTAGTGTGCGTTGCGCCCCTTCGGCCACATTGGTCTGCAGGTTTGGTATGGAGGGCGGACGGAACGAACTTGGCCGGCTCATTTAACCGACTGGGCCGAATTTTAGTCATATTTTGGGCCGCTATCTTCACGCTACAGTTTTAGCCGAACAGGAAGCAGTTCCCGGCCGCAGCCACGGTAGGTTGGGCCGCTCTCCACATTCTGTCTCGGTTGCAGTTTTGACTGGGAAGACGTGATAGAGCTCTTTGTTACGTTTGTTCTGTGCACTCCACACCCACGTTAAAGTTTGCAAGATGGGCCGGTTTAGCCCAATTTATTTTACTTTAACTACTTAGATAAATAAAAATCAGGTCAAATATATAGTTTACGATTTACAAAAAAATTTCAGTTTACTTGAGTATAAACTGAACCTCTCGCACACCTCAGCCTATGTAGCATATCTATTTGCATCTTCTTTTGAATTTTTGAAATCACCAAACAACTTCTCAGGTATTGTTTGAGATTGTTACAGTTGTGATGTGTTATATTGTGAAATATGATAATAATGGAAGATACTTACAATATTTAGTAAGAAATTATTGTTATTTTTATGGTTATCAAATGACCATATCTAAAAGGACGCATCAAACATAGCTTATGAACACTTCACAATACTAAATGGAGTATTAATTTAGTGTGTATATCTCTTAAGATGAAATTGTGTACGAAATTTCCTATACATAAGAAAGTCTTTGAAATCGTCGGATCTTGTTTGGATGACTCGTTACGTATCTCACTTTACACATCTGAAACCGTCTATACAAGATTTAATGGATTCAGACTTTGATAAGTGTAGGAAAATTTTTATACAATTTTCATCCCATCTTAACTGCGTAACTATAACACACCCGGGTACAGCACCTACTCCGTTCCCACCACATCCAACACCCTATCGGTCGGTTTGTTTATTTTGGTTTCGAGGGCTGGTTGGAAGTTGGAACGCCCCTGCTTAGCTGACTGCGCCAAATTAGCCCCCGTGCCCCGAGTTCTGGACGTTTGGTACGGAGTTTATACGTGATTTGATGGGCCGGTGCGTCCGCCGCCACAATTTTGGTCCGAACGGAAGCAGTTCCCAGGTTGCATCCATGGTAGGCTGGGCTGCTCTCCACACACCGTCTAGGTTGCGACTTTGCTACTTGGGCTATGCATACTTCTGTGTTGTGTTTGGGAATCTAGGGGTGGGGTTCTTTTTATTCTATCATAAGTGTAGGAGTGCAATTATAAAATTATCATATAAACACAAGTGAGCAACATAATAAAATAAGACATGAGGGGCTAAATGAGTTCTTTAATATATTTTTAGTGGTAAATTTAACATACGACTTAAATGAGATAAATACAAACGGATATACAAAGATAGAACATAGAACCTATTGTCTCAGTCTGCTTCTCTAGTAATCCAGTTCCGTCATTGTGTGCTCATCATTACATAATAAATTCTTTTTATTTAAGTGAATATTGTAGACGATTAAATTTTGAGTACTGGACACCGTAAAATTCATAAAATGATGGTGTTATTGTCAATATAAATTGCCATGGCATGGCAAGAATATCAGTTTCAAAAACAACAGAACAAACTGAGATGCTACTTGAAGTCTGCTCTTTGAAGTTGATTAGGTGAAGATGATCCAACTAGACCACGCTTTCACACTAAATGACAACTACTACATTGAATCATTGTTCCATTGTACAATCTAACATATGTGGCTAGAGCAGGTAATCTGCTCATTTTACGGCATGCCACTTATTCCTGCTCCTTCTCTTCATCAGTTACACTGGTTATGCTCTCTAGGGCCAATGCAGCATACTGCACATGCCTAAGGAGGACTCCATATATCTTCTTCCTCACCCTCTCGCATGCATCACTCTCTTCTTCCTCAGAAAATATGCTATCTTTGTTGCTTCTGTCGACTGAGAAGGCCCTCTCGTTCCGCACGACGCGGGTGAGCCAGTCGTCTACTCTCTTCAGCTGCTGCAGAAGGCCTGCGACCTGCGAATCGCAAAATGTATAGTCGGTCTCGCTGTCAATCTCATCCAGGAACTTGTCGATGTACTTGAGGAACCAACGGTTGCATTCTGACCGCAGCGCATTTGCCAGTTCCATGGCTGCATTCAGGTTGCCTCCATCAGAAGAAGCATCTGAAGTTAATTTCCTCAAGTACCTGTTACTGCAGTTGCATTTTGGCTTGGAACAACAAGGGAACAGTGGGGTTGCAGGCTTTGACTCGCCAAAAGACGCCTTTGTAGATTCAGTTCTGGCTTTTGGCTGGCTGGAGAAAGGCGAGAGGTCTGCTTCCAAGGCAGCTTTGATCCATGAAATGGCAGATTGTTTCCTATCCAACGCAACCTTGGTAGCAGCTTTGGCAGCAGCTTTGGCCGCACCTGAGGTTGCTGAATTGGAGCTGCTTGTTCTTATTTGCCTAAATCTGGTCTGTGATTGAGCGATGAAGATGGCATGATCCAGTTCTTGACAGAACTGCAAGAACCTGTCGATTAACTCCTTTGGGTCGTCGTCCTTGTCGGTTTGTAGTTCAGAGTATGTACTGAAAAAATCAGGGAGAAATGAACAGTTAAAGCCAGCAGTACAACATTTTGCTGAAAGAGTAAAATTTGATGTCTGCACATTTGTTTTTACTACTGTAACATTAGTCTTCCTACATTAGTTCTTATTACTCACATGAAGTGTGCATAAGCTTTCGGCATTAGTGCATTACTCACCTCAGGCATTTTATCAATTTCTCGGTAGTGCTCGCCTCTAGCAATCCATCAAGCACAGCTTGCAGCGCCATGTCTCTCTGCTTCACTGCTTCCTGCAAAGCGAAATCATAAACCGTCTCATCATTTCACCAAACTAGTGTTTTGACGTCAAAGGTCAAAACAAAAGGGCAGCGCAAAGTGCAGTACCTTCCCATGCCTCATCAAAATTGAGGAAAGTGAGCTCCACATCACATTGCTCTCGCACCATTTGATGCAACTTGAAGCGTTTTGCGGAGTCACTGTGCATGAGCTTTCTCTAGAAATCTTATTTGAGGAGCAACTATTCTTCTTGGAGAGCACCTTGAATGCCTTCTCAGCTTTCCTTCTTACAACCTCTAGTGGATCATTTGCAGCATCATTCTGATGAACATAGGAGTTTTGGCCTGATCTAATAGGAGAAACCTACACAGAGCAGAAAACTTAGCATTTCATAGTTACTCAAATGTTTCTTAGCATCAAGAAATGGCTTTACACTGGCACTACGTCTCCGAGAGGAGACAGGTCTCTTATCCTTCACGCTCCCGGTGAAATCCCAATTCCTCCTCGCCGACGACAAAGACGAGAACGAGGACGACACTTCCGACTCGTCGTCGCTGCTGTTATCATCAACTGACGTGACGCTGATCTTGCTCAGCTTCATAGACAACTCGGTGTTTCTCCTTTTTGCCGTCGCCTTGGCCGTGGCCGTCGCCGTGGCCACCCCTGCATCCGATAGGCCTTGTATGGACTGTGACCTGTGGTATTTCGCCGCAGGGCTCCCCTGTCTCGCCTTCCTCTCGGGAAGGGGAGGCGTCGGCCGGCTCGGCCGCTCGGAAACGACCTCCTTGACCTCGGCGACCAAGCAGGTGGCGTCGTCGGCGGAATCTTGCTGGATGCAGGCATACCGGCCGGGGAGGACGCGGAACTTGCGAAGGACAGGCGCGGGGACTGATGCCACGAGGTGTTCAACCTCGACGAGCTGGCCGATGTGGAGGCCGTTGGTGAGGATGAGGTCGTCGTGGTCGGCGTGGAGGGAGACGTAACAGGAGTGGACGGAGTCTGACAGGCGGAGGTAGAACCCGTGGTGGCCGGAGAAGAGGTCGGCGCCGGAGAGGGCCGGGGTGATGTTAGTGACCTGGAGGAGCACAGGCGAGTGGGCGCGGGGAGTGTCGGCGCCGAGAGCCGGCTCGTCGTCGTCAGAGGCGTCGGGCGGCGGGTGGAGCAGGCGTTGGAGGCTGCCGGGACGGAGGGCCGGCTTGTGCGGCGACGAGGGGAGTGAGGCCGATCTCGAGGACAGCGGCATTGCGGAGGACGTGGGGTGGCGAGAGAGGAAGACGAGAGGTGATTTGGTAAAAGAGATGTTTTATGCCTTGGAGAGAGAATAGGAGGGGAGAGGAGGGAACAGAGCATATTTTGTGGCGGGAAATGTGGGGGCGGATTCGAGTGGTTGTTACAGGAATTGTATAACTCGTTTTGGGGAAAATTATTTATAAATAACCCAAAATAAAAGAATAAGTTGAAAAATAATTCACAATTTACTGGAATTGTAAAACTAAGTTAGTGCGGTGCGATTAGCAAATTATCGGGGGTGTGAAACGCGTTAGAAATATGTCTGTTATTTTTCTAATCTTGAAACATCTTTTTCATCTTGGAGCTGCGATAGCCACATTTTCCATCTTGGAGCCGCGATAGCTACGTAACTCTAAAAATTGCATAAGGAAACTCTTAGTTTAGTTGAAAAATCCTATTATTTCATATTTGAAAATTCTTTGACACGACATTTTATATACAAATTTTCATCATTTCTACAAAATTATTTCATAATTGTGTTCTATGTATTTCAAGGATTAAATATACAAAATTTGATTCAATTTGGAGTTCATTTGGCTCATATTTGACCACATTTAAAAATTGGACAGAGAAAATTATCTGCTGGTCAAAATTAGGGCAACAACAGTCTGGTTGAAGGAGAAGGATCGGTCGAATGAGAAGCCCTCGTCGAAAGAAAAATGCAGGTCGTGGTCAAATGCGATTCGAACTCAACCAATTACTCACTCGTGGTCGAATTTTACTCGGATTCGAACACAAACATGACCCATGGTCAAAGGGGCCACCTGTTGTCGAAAGCTTGGACTCGACCAGTTTATCGCCGCTCCAAGATGAAAAATGTGGCTATCGCGACTCTAAGATGAAAAATGTGTTCCAAGATTGAAAAGATAGTAGATGCATTTCTATCGTGTTTCATATCTGCGATAATTTACTAATCACACCCCACCAGATTAGTTTTACAATTTCAGTAAATTGTGAGTTATTTTTCAAATTATTCTTTTTTATTTTGGATTATTTATAAATAATTTTCTTGTTAGCGGCGGTACGGGCATCAGGGCATGCCAGATGCCACGTTGGCGTACAACCCAAACAGAGCATGTCAGTGGAACTCTCCACGTTGCTGCGGGAAAAAAAATGAATCTTAATTGCAAAAACAAAAATGCATTTACGAGACAATAAAATATCAATGAAAACAGTATGTAATAAGGTAGTTTTTTTGTTGCTGCGGGAAAAATAAATCTTTATTGTATAATAAAAATGCATATGAGGGATAATAAGATATCAAAGAGAGTAGTGTGGAATAAGATAATTTTTTGGGGCCAATGACAAGATGTAGTTGTCATTTAAACTACCTACAGTATGTATACATCATGAGTACATTCAAATTTATACCAAGATGGATGACAAGAGAAATGACTATTCAAGCTGCCTCTTGCATATAAAATTGAAGCCTGTATGATGCATGTAAAATAAAACAGAAAACTATGCGAGATTAACAAATAAAATCTATGCATCATGAGTGGACCATTGCGCATTACATCATCATCAACAAGTAGAGCAATCATTCCACCAACAAATAGATCAATGTCTAACTAGTAATACGACAGGCAAAGAAGGGCAACAACAGGAATGGATACAAGCAAGACAAAGAACATATAACAACTACAAAATCACTATAGTTGGTAGATAATGAAACAATATTACATATACTACGAGTATACATGGAACATCACAAAGAAAAGAATGTAGCATACAATGGGACCTGGACATACCATAGAGGGCAAAATGGATCAATGAGCACACCATAACGCGCCCGCACAAACCATGCATGAAGGCATGAAAGATTGCAATGCAAGCGGTGGTCATCCAAAACCGAGGTGCATGAACAACATAAATGGGAAAAATAACCAATTATGCAACAACAGTGCCTCTATTCAAATTTTTTTAGTTCCAATGTTCACAATTACATCATAAAAATTTATGGTTCAAACTTCAGCAATATTGAGTGTTGTTCGCAATACTGCTTCGTTGCCTGCTTCTCTGTTGTTCTCCAATGGTTGTTAATCCATAAATAACTCCCAGCAGACAAGGAACTTGACTAATTTCTTGGTGGCTACCTTGTGTCCTGTATATCTATCAGAAAGCAATAGGGCTCAACATGCATAGGTGCTTTAGATGCATGTTGAGATGCAAGAACTAAAAGCATTAACTTGTTTGATGAACATTATGTGCCTACGTCAACCACCTAAAAAACATGATAGATTAGAAAAATGTGAGACCATTTGGCTACAATATTGTTGTATTCATTCAAGGCAATCCTTTTAGATGTCTCTTCTAACTGTAGGGGTAAAGATAATGACAAGGCTCGTAAAATTCAAAAGTTTTGCAAAAGTTAATTGTTATATATATAGAGAGGGTGTCATTGGATATTGGGTTTGATTAATTGTTACTATTTTGTTATATTTTAGTTTATTTGGATGCCATTAGATATTTGGTGAGAGTTTGGTTGAGCCTTTTGTCTCAAATTGATGAGTTAAAAACAAATTGATATGAATAATTCGTTTTAGATCATAAACAAGTCAAGTTTGTTAATGTATGTGCATATGTGTGTGTATAGACCCATGAAGACTAAAGCCCACTACTAGCTCTTGTATATTACTAAGAGGGGAATTCTCCTAATTCAATTTGATCAAACCTATTTACAATACATCTTCTCTCTTCCTCACATGGTATCAGAGCTCCGGTTCTAATCCTAGCTCCGCCATCGCCTCTCTGTCGCCGGCGATCGCCGGCCCCTCGTTGCTGGCCACCATCCTCGGCCCTTCATCGCCGCGCTGCCCCTTCGTCGTCGCCTCCGCTGAGCGTCACCGCCCCGCCACTGAGTGCCTCCACCGCGTCGTCGTCGCGCCGCCTCACCTCGGGTCATTGCACTGTCGTTCCTTAGGTCGCCGCACCACCACTCCTCCCCGCGCCGCCGTACTTCGGGCCGCCGCCTCGCCTCCGGTCGCCTCCACCGCCTCCTCCGCCCCTAGCCTCACCGGATTTGGCTAGGGTTTGCACCATCGTCAGAATTGGCTAGGGTTTGAGCCATCCCAGCGGCTCAAGCAGAGTCGTCCTATCGGCTCAAAACGAGCTGAGCCAAGTCATCGGCTCAAGCCGAGCCATCCGCGCCAAGCCACCAAACAGTTCTCGGTCGAGCTGAACCAGTTTTTCGAGCTGATTGTGTTTCTGGGGTCTGTTCTTGCTGGTTGTGCTCCCTTAGTTAAGACCCTTGAGCCTTCTCTATGGCCCGTGACGCTCTTCCCGTGTTGGACGTCAAACTTGATGGCTCCAACTATTCTCAGTGGTCCACCACCGTCCACGTCAATCTGAGGGGTCTTGGTTTGCTGTCCCATCTCACAGAGGCGGCTCCTACGACTCCCTCGGATGTGGTCAAGGCGTGGGTCGCTGATGATGACTGCGCTATGCAGCTCATGTTTCGCGCTGATTGCGTTTCTGGGGTCTGTTCTTGCTGGTTGTGCTCCCTTAATTGAGCCCCTTGAGCCTTCTCTATGGCCTGTGACGCTCTTCCCGTGTTGGATGTCAAACTTGATGGCTCCAACTATTCTCAGTGGTCCACTACCGTCCACGTCAATCTGAGGGGTCTTGGTTTGCTGTCCCATCTCACAGAGGCGGCTCCTACGACTCCCTCGGATGTGGTCAAGGCGTGGGTTACTGATGATGACCGCGCTATGCATCTCATCTGCTACAGTGTGGTCATAGACATCAGGATGGAGATTGCCATGTTTCCTTTTGCTCAGGCAATGTGGAAGCATTTGGCGAAGATCTACGTGCAGGATAGCTCTGATCAGCTATATGCTCTTGAGCAGCAGTTTCAGAGTCTCCAACAGGGGGATTTGTCCGTGCAGGCATTCCACAGCACTTTCAGTGCTCTCACTCGTCAGATGGATTCACTTGTCCCCTCTCTGAGCACCAGCTATTCGAGCTGCACTATTGTTCGTAGTCACCAGGCGAGGTCCCACGTGTTTTCCTTCGTCATGCTGTTTCGCACAGAGTTCGAGAGCATTCATGCTTAGCTGCTTGGTCGTGCGACTCCACCGACCCTGGATGATGCTCTTACTGCTATTCTTGTTGTGGAGACTCATTTGCGCACTCAGTCGCTTGTGGCTCCAATCTCTCAGCAACAGCTCTCCATCCTCACCGCCACTTTGGAGCCTGCTGGTGCTCCCTCTCAAGTGATAGCCGCTGCAGCTGTCCGTGCTTCTGTGGTGTGTACTCACTACAAGAAGCGTGGTCATACTTCTGAACACTATTTTCGGCTTCACCTTGAGCTAGCACCACCTACCTAGCGCCCTCGAGGCGACTCTGCTACTGATTGGTGTCTGCCTCGACCTTGTGGAGGTGCTGCTCCGTTTGCCGCCTCTGTGGAGGATGCAGCCTCCTCCGCCACTCAGCTTCAGGTGCTGACAGTGCAACTTCAGGAGTTGCACCTTCAGAACTCCCAGCTTCAGGCATACCTTCCACAGCAGCACGTTCAGCTACTCCGACCTTCACCACTACTCCTCCGCCGCCTTTTGGTGGGTCCGCTGGTTTGGCAACTTTGCCTCCTTCACCGATAGATACAGATTCACACTTTACCACCTGGATTCAGGTGCCAGCTTTCATGTCACACTAGATGGTTCCCAGTTGACCTCGTGTCAACCGGTCACCGATGGCCTGCACATCCGATCAGCCTGTGGTATACCTTTGCCTGCTACTTCTCAGGGTTGCCTTTCTTCTGCTCAGTTTACCATACCAGATGTTGTTAATGTTCCGCAGCTATCTATGAGTCATATTACAATGGGGCAACTTGCTGATCGAGGTTGTTTCATTGGGTTTGATGAGCTTTTTTGCTATATACATGATCGTCGAACAGGCAGGCTACTTGGTACTGGCCATCACTGTAGAGACTGTTCTCGTCGTCTCTATGTGTTGCATTATCTTCATCTTCCACCTCTACATGGTCCTTCTGCTATTGTTACATCATCATCTTTTGCTGCTTCTGTGACTGACTCCTTTCAGTGGCATCATCGCCTAGGTCATCTCTGTGACTCATGTCTCTCTACACTCATGCATCAAGGCGTCTTAGGTCGTGTCGAGATCGGGTCACGTTTTGTCTGTCTGGGTTGCAAGCTTGGTAAATGGCTACAACTCCCATATAGTTCTAGTGTTTCTTGTACTAGCCACCCTTTTGTTTTAGTGCACTCTGATGTATGGGGTCCTGCTCCTTTTATGTCCAAGGGTGAGTATAAGTACTATGGCATTTTGTTGATGATTATAGTAGATATACATGGATCTACTTTATGTCTCATCGTTCACAATTTTTATCGATATACCAAGCTTTCACTTGCATTATTCACCCTCAGTTCTCTGTTAGCGTTCAGATTTTCTGTTTCGACTCTGGTGGAGAGTACAGCTCACATGCTTTCCGACAGTATCTTGCAGATTAGGGGACTCTTCCACAGCTCTCTTGTCCTGGTGCTTATCCTTAGAATGGTGTTGCCGAGCGCAAACACCGTCATATTCTTGAGACTGCTCATCCTCTTCTCATCTCCTCTCATGTTCCCCATCATTTCTGGGCTGAGGTGGTTTCCACGACTGTTTATCTTATTAATCTTCAGCTGTCCACTCATTTTCATGGCAAGTGCCATGTGGAGCTCTTATTTTCTGCTCCACCCACATTCGATCATCTCCGTTTGTTTGGGTGCACTTACTACGTCCTACTTGTCCCTCGGGAACACACAAAGCTGACTCCGCAGTCTGTTGAGTGTGTTTTTCTTGGGTATAGTTTTGAGCATAAGGGTTATCGATGTTATGATCCTAATGCTCGTCGCCTTCGTTTTTCCCGTGATGTTTCCTTTGATGAGGACTGTCCCTTTTTCCACTCTCCTACCACCCCTCATGTGTGTCCACCTGAGTCGCTCTCATTTCTCTCGCTTACCATCACGACACTTTCTGTTCCATCTCCTATTCCACCTCCACCAAGAGAATCATCTTCACCAGTCGTTCCCTCCATTCCTCCACTAGAGCGTTCTTCTACCCCTACCACTACTCCACCACCTACACTTCCACCTCCTCCTGTTCTGCCGGCTAGTATTGATAGCGTTCGTGCTGATGATCCGTCTGAGCTGGAGCTTGCTATGCTGCCACGGTATGACCTTTGTGATCGCTCTATTATTGCTCCACTCGCTCGTTATGCTTTCTCTGTAGCTGTCACTACTGAGCCCCAGACATACCAGGAGGCTGTGGTTAGTGTTGAGTGGCAGTTGGCCATGGCAGAGGAGTTGGCTGCTTTGGATCGTACAGGCACGTGGGAGCTTATTCCTTTACTTGCCCATGCAGTTTCGATTACCTGCAAGTGGGTGTTCAAGATAAAGACACGGTCTAATGGTTTTGTCGAGCGCTAAAAGCTCGCTTTGTTGCTCGGGTTTTCAGCAGGAGTATGGTCAGGACTATGATGAGACTTTTGCCCCTGTTGCTCACATTACTATTGTTCGCACTCTTGTGGCTGTGGCTGCTGTTCGTTCTTAGAACATCTCTCAGATGGATGTCAAGAATGCGTTTCTTTATGGTGATTTACAGGAAGAGGTCTACATGCAACCACCACTAGGTGTTTCAGTTCTAGCCGGTCATGTGTATCATCTTCAGTGTGCTCTCTATGGCCTCAAACAGACCCCTCGTGACTGGTTTGAGTGCTTCTACACTGTGATTGTTGTAGCTGGTTTTACTGCTAGTACTCATGATCCTGTCTTGTTCACACATATTTCTCCTCATGGCCAGACTCTGAAATTGTTGTATGTGGATGATATGCTAATCACTAGTGATGATATGTAGTATGTTGCTTTTGTGAAACAATACTTGAGTGAGCAGTTCCTCACGTCAGATTTGGGCCCTTTGTACTATTTTTTGGGACTTCAGGTTTTTCCTGCTGAAGGGGGTACTACATAACACAGAAACGTTACACTCAGAATCTACTTGCTCGCTCTGCTATCACAGGTACACGGACAGCTAGCACACCCATGGAGCTTTGAGCTCAGCTCTGTTCCATTGATGGTGTTCCACTTGAGGATCTATTTCGATATAGGCACATTGTTGGTAGACTTGTCTACTTGGCAGTCACTCGACCTGGCATAACTCATGCAGTTCACATTCTCAGTCAGTTTGTCAGTGCACCGACTTCTGTTCACTATAGTCACCTACTTCGTGTGTTGCGCTATCTCCGTGGGACAGTGTCACAGGGACTGTTCTAAGTAGATCGAGCCCTCTACGATTCTGTGCCTACTTTAATGTTACTTGGGCGAGCAACCCTGATGATTGATGCTCTATCACGGGTTATTGTGTGTTTCTTGGGATTTCCTTACTCACTTGAAAGTCTAAGAGACAGACTGCAGTCTCTACATCCAATGCTGAGGCTGAGCTTAGGGCCTTGGCTGCTACTACCAGAGAGATCATTTGGTTTTGATAGCTATTGGCTGACTTTGGTGTTGAGTGTCCTACCTTCACCTTATTGTTGTGTGACAACACTAGCACCATTCAGATGGTAAGAAACCCTGTGAAGGGCGAGATGAGCTAGCATGTTGGTGTTGATGCCTCCTTCACTCGGTCTCATTGTCATCTTAGCACGATTACTCTTCAGTACGTGCCTTCAGAGCTTCAAGTTGCTGATTTATTCACCAAGACACAAACTCAGGAGCATCATAATTTTGTTCTCTCCAAACTCAATATGCCTGAGTCTTCAGTTTGAGGGGGGTGTTAATATATATGTGCATATGTGTGTGTATAGGCCCAGGTAGACCCAAGCCCACTACTAGCTCTTGTATATGACTAAGAGGGGAATTCCTCTAATTCAATTTGATCAGATCTATTTGTAATACATCTTCTCTCTTCCTCACAAATTTAAAAGTGTTAGATTACAAATTTCAGTTCATATGTACTACAATTTTTTAAAAGTCTGTTATATAGCAAGATGTCGGATGATTGGGATTAAAGATTCATTAAGAAATAAAGGTAGCAAGTACAGTTCCACATCCTAGCAGTGATGTGGGAAATTAAGAAGGGAATACAATATATACAACCACTAGATTAAGCTGTGGGAAATCAAGAAGGGAATAAAATATATACAAACACTAGGTTAAGCAAGCAACTGATCCTTCCTCTTATCAGTCCATCCATCCTCGCAATTACAACCTTCTGAGACTTCCAAACCAGGTTTGCAGTTGTACTTCTTCTTGGGTTAGACAACTTCTCCAGGATTGAAGTGCGTCTAGGGTTAGCTTCAATTATCCATTGACCAACGGTGTGCTATACCTGTATTAGAGATAACTCTCCTTGTATAGTTAGCTAAAGATAGAATGGATTCTCTTGTTAAAGCTAACCACCGGACTGTATCAATCCCTGATTGTACTCCAACCTCCCATTGTTGGTTGGCCCTGTATTACAGCTGAACCTACATAAGCAGACGCCCCTGCCATCCATTGCTGTGTGTGGTGCTTTCTCCCATCTCTCTGTCTCTCGCTCGTTCTTTTTCATGGTATCAGAGCACTAGATCCAATCTACTATTCTGCTGCACACCCAACCCGGTGCCATGTCCACCTCACCCGAGTTGACCAACGCCACCAATGGCGCCCTGCCCACTAGTGTCACCCCTACTACGCTACCCTCTGCGCACACCTCCAACGTCTGGCTCCCTGTCATCCTCAACTTCCAGGACTCGAACTACACCATGTGGAGCACCTTCTTCATCACGCTCTGCAGCAAGTTCGCTCTCCTTCCTCACATCAAGAACACCACCCCTACAGCGAACGACATGAACTGGGAGCAGGACGACTTTACCGTGTTGACATGGATGTACGGCTCCATCTCCGCTGACATCCTTGCCGTCGTCATGGAACCTAATCAGTCTGCCTATACCCTTTGGACGAGCGTGGAATCCCTGTTCCGCAACAACAGGGAAACCCACACCATCTACCTCAACAACGAGTTTCACTCCATGATCCAAGGCCCCATGTCCATCACGGACTACTACCACAAGATCAAGACCGTCGCTGACTCTCTCCGCGACGTCGGCTACACCGTCAGCGACCCTGCTCTCGTCCTCAACATTCTGCGCGGCCTCAACCCCTGCTTCTCTAGCTCGGCCACACGCATCTCCATGACATCCCCGTTGCCCACGTTCACCAATGTGTGCTCCATGCTCCTTCTGCAGGAGATGCGCATGGCGAACGAGTCCCACATCACCTCGACCACTGCGCTCTTCGCCAACTTCAAGCTTGGTGCCCCGGCAGCTTGCAGCCCTAGTTAGTGCTCGACGCCACCACAATCCTCGCCCTTTGGCGACAACGGCTCCGGCAAGAAGGGGAAGCACAAGCGTGGCAAGGGGTTTGGCAGTGGTGCTCCGCTTCGCCAGCCCTCCTCGGCCACACCGACGTCAGCCGACCCATGGGTATGCTTCAACCCATGGCCGGGCATGTCGCCTCCCAATGGGAGACCACAGCCAGGCGTCAGCATCCTCGGTGCTCACCCCTTGCTGGTGCTCAGGCGTTCGCCATGTCCGCCCCGTCGACCATGTCCACGACATCATCTCCTGCGCCAACCTGGGATCAGGCCACTCTTATCGCGGCCATGAACAACCTCTCCACCCAGGGCCACGATGACTGGATCATGGACTCTAGCGCTTCCTCGCACGTGACGCCCGCGATGGTACTCTCCACTCCCTTTCCCACCTTCCTTGTCCTTCTTCCGTTACTGTTGGCAACGGCACAACCACTTGTGCTTCTGTCCACGGTAACACCACTCTCCAAGCACCTTCCTCTACCTTTAAATTACACAACGTCCTTGTTGTTCCTTCCCTCATTAAAAACCTCATTTCAGTTCGTCAGTTTACACGCGATAATACGCGTTCTATCGAATTTGACCCTTTTGGTTTCTCAATCAAGGATCTCAAGACAAGGAGCGTGATTCTTCGCTACAATACTAGCGGGGATCTCTACTCCTTCCTGCTGGCCTCGCCACCACATGCAGCACGCACCCATGTCGTCCTCACCGCCACCACTCGTCGTTGGCACCAGCGCCTCGGACACCTTGGCCGAGACGCCCTCGATGTCCTCCAAAAGTCGTCTATTATTTCGTGTAATAAATCTTCTCGCACTACTTGTCATGCATGTCAAATTGGCAAGCACGTGCGTCTGCCTTTTCTATTTCTAGTTCCTCCACTTTGGAGCCGTTTGAGTTAATTCATTGTGATGTTTGGACCTCCCCTGTTTTGAGCATCTCAGGATACAAATATTATCTAGTGATCATTGATGATTTCTCTCATTTTTACTGGACTTTTCCTTTAAAGCAAAAATCTGATGTTCGCTCTACTCTGGTTCAGTTTCCAGCGTATGCTCACACTCAATTTCACTCTCCTATCCGCGTCATTCAGGCCGACAATGGCACTGAGTTCGTCAACTCGGCGTTCTCATCTTTCTGTGCTACCCACGGCATCCTCCTCCGCCTCTCTTGTCCATATACGTCGCAGCAGAACGATAAGGTGGAACGCGCACTTCGGACTCGCAACAACACCGTGCGCAAGCTCCTGTTCCATGCCTCCATGCCTGCTCCGTACTGGGTTGAGGCCCTCGCCGTGGCCACACACCTTTTAAACCGTCGGCCATCCTCCTCCATCCAAAACCCCACACCCTATCACAAATTCCACAAACAGCCTCTTGATCTCAGCCACCTTCGCGTCTTCGAATGCCTATGCTATCCAAACACGTCTTCCTTAGCTCCACATAAACTTGCTCCTCGCTCTGTCGCATGTGTCTTTCTCGGTTATCCTTCCTCGCACAAAGGATACTGCTGCCTCGACCTCGCTACCGGCCGCATTCACATATCTCGGCATGTCAATTTCGACGAGTTTGTATTTCCTTTTGCTGCACACACAACAGCCTCCCGATGCTGGCCTCAACACTGGACTTCCTCGTCGACATCGACACGACTGTGGCCTCCCTTCCCCAACCGCCACCACAACCCACTGCTGCACAAGTGCCTCCTAATGCACCACCCGTGCACGCATCGTCGATGCCCACGCCTGCCCAGCCGCATCTGGAGGCCATCCAAGCGCCCACTGCACCTGTCCAGGCGTCTCCCGCGCATGCCCCCAGGTGACGTCAGCACCTCCCCCTGTGTCTCCCCCTCCTGTCCCGGCCCCCGCCGGGCCTCCCACTGTGCCGCCCACTGTCCAAGCGGGATCGGTGCCGTGACCTGCTCGTGGGCCTCATCCCTGTTGATCGAAGGATGCCGACTAGAGGGGGGGGTGAATAGGCGATTTTTCTAATTTTAATTTTGATTGAGTAGTTTACAACCAAAATTGCAATATCAATACACAAATGATATAGATGATGGCATAAATTAAGTTTTGCAATACTAAAGAGACAAGAACAATAATTCAATTTCTAAAAGTATGAAGCAAGTAATAGAAGTAACCAAAAGAGATCGAATTTTTCTCGAGGTCTCGGAAATTTGCTGATTTCCACTAATCTTCGTTGAAGCACTCTTCACTAGAGCTTTTGCTTTGATTCCACTAGAGGTAGCTCTTCTCCTCTCCCGATAGGCGAGCTCCGAGCCTTTACACCCAATCGCCGAGCCTCTTTGACACACACCGTCGATGGAGAGATCGCCGGACCTCCCGGGTCGTCTAGGTGACGGCAATCACCAAGAGTAATAAGCCTAGCACTTTGCTTGATCAACCTCAAGACTTGAAGAACAAGTATGCAAATGCAAATGGCTCAATTTCAAACTCTTTCAACTAGCTCTCAACAATTTGCTAAAGGATTTGCTTCAAATGCAAGAAGGTGTGTATGAGAGGCTTTGCAAGCTGTTGCACTAAGTTTGGAGATGAAAATCGTGTGTGTATAGCTCCCTAAACAGAAGAGGTATTTATAGCTTCAGAAAAACGGTCGTTTTCAAGAAACCAGGGCGAAGGTTGTACAGGCCGGACATTGTCTGGCCATTTCGGATAATGTCCGGACAGTACACCCAAATAGTGACCGTTAGTCACGAGTTTGCAAGTGTCAGTTACCGTTTAAGATTTTTGTGAAGGCCGGACGAAAAGGATTTGTCAGGACAAATAGATATGTCTCTGTTTCCATTTGAAGATGTACGGCAAATGTATAGGCTGGACATTGTCCGGCCATCACAGACAATGTCCGGCCTTTACCAGACAGATGCATATGTCTCTGGTTTCACTTTGCAAAGATTGAGAATTTTTGTATTGGTTGGACATTGTCCGGCCATCACGGACAATGTCCGGCCTATATCGAATAGATGCCCCGGACAAGTCTATTTGTCTTTGGTTTCGTTTTGTAATTGCAGAGGAAGTTTTTATTGGCCGGACATTGTCCGGCCATCACAGAAAATGTTCGGCCAGTTCAAAACGAAAACAGGAAATCAGATTTTTACTCAATCTCAAATATGTAGCTAGATGCATATGCAAATATGTTTCTAAGGACTTCAAGATTGATCAAGTGACTTGTGCTAAAACCCCTTTTAATAGTACGACCATCTAAACTAGAAATTTCAAAAGTAATAGCACTAGGTTTTCGATACTTGTACTTTTGTCGAAATTTGTCGTCATCCTTGCTTCGTGAGGTCTCGATAATCTTGATTTGCTCTTTTGTGATGCTTCCACTTCTTTTTAACTTGAGTCTCAAACACGTATGTTAGTTGCATGTATTTCGAATGTCATTAATCACCGAAACCCTAATTAAGGCTCAAGATTCAACAATCCCATGGTGACACGCGCCGCCGCCGGCATTGTCAAGCCCGTCCACCGGATGAACCTATCGGCCGTACACTCCAGCGCCTCGCCAATCCCCTCTAATTATCAAAGTGCCCTCGCCGATTCCAATTGGCGCGAAGCAATGTCCGCTGAGTATAAGGCACTCATGGACAACACCACGTGGACCCTTGTCCCACGGCCTCTTGGTGCCAATGTGGTTTCCGGCAAATGGATTTTCAAGCACAAGTTCCATTCCGATGGCACCCTCGCTTGCCACGAAGCTCGGTGGGTTGTTCGCTGGTTCTCCAAGCAGCTCGGCGTGTATTTCAACCAGACCTTCAGTCCTGTTGTGAAGCCATCCACAATCCGGGTCGTCCTGAGCTTGGCTACATCCTGTTCATGGCCGATACATCAGTTAGATGTCAAGAACGCCTTTCTCCACGGCACTCTTGATGAAACTGTTTACTGCCAACAACCCCCAAGCTTTGTCGATACATCTCGCCCTAAGCATGTTTGTTGTCTTCACAAGTCCCTGTATGGCCTCAAGCTGGCTCCTCGCGCATTGTACCAATGATTTGCCTCGCACATCCGTACTATGGGATTCATCGCCTCGGCATGTGACACGTCTCTATTTATTCACAAGGACGATGAGCAACTTGCCTTCCTCCTCCTCTACGTCGACGACATCATCCTCACGGCCTTGACTCCGGAGCTTCTCCATCGGATCACCAACTGCCTCCACTCTGAGTTCACCATGACGGACCTCGGCGCGCTCAACTACTTTCTTAGCATCTCCGTTACTCAGCGTTCAGCAGCGGTCTTCCTATCCAAACAACAGTACGCCTCCGAGCTTCTCAAGCGCGCGGGCATGGCCGATTGTCACTCTATAGCGACGCCCGTTGACGGTCATGCCAAACTGTCCGCCACCGACGGTGCTCCAGTCACCGATCCGACCAAGTATAGGAGCCTCGTCGGCGCTCTTCAGTACTTGACGTTGACACGCCCGGATTTGGCGTATGCTGTTCAGCAAGTATGCCTCTTCATGCACGATCCTCGGGAGCCTCATCTTGCCTTGATCAAGCGCATCTTGCGCTATGTTAAAGGCACTATGGATCTCGGTCTCTCCATTGGCTCGACCTCGGCTTCGACGTTGATGGTCTACTCCGACACAGATTGGGCAGGATGCCCCGATTCACATCGTTCCACGTCAGGCTACTGCGTCTACCTCAGTGACAACTTGGTTTCGTGGTCCTCGAAGTGCCAGACCACTATGTCCCGGTCTAGTGTTGAGGCCGAATACCGAGCCGTTGCCCACGCCGTCGCCGAGTGCTGCTGGCTCCGTCAACTGCTCAAGGAGCTTCATCACCCACTTGACAATGCTATGGTTGTTTACTGCGACAACATTAGCTCGGTCTACATGTCATCCAATCCGGTTCAACATCGACGAATGAAGCACATCGAGATCGACATTCATTTCGTCCGTCAAAAGGTACCTCCCGGTGACGTTCATGTTCTACATGTGCCGTCAACTCATCAGTTTGTCGACATCATGACCAAGGGCCTTCCTACGCAGTTATTCAGTGACTTTCGTTCCAGCCTTTGCGTTCGACCTCATCCAACTACCACGCAACGACTGCGGGCTGGTATTAGAGATAACTCTCCTTGTATAGTTAGCTAAAGATAGAATGGATTCTCTTGTTGTTAAAGCTAACCACCGGATTGTATCAATCCCGGATTATACTCCAACCTCCCATTGTTGGTTGGCCCTGTATTACAGCCGAACCTATATAAGCAGACGCCCCGGCCACCCATTGCTATGTGTGGTGCTTTCTCCCATATCTCTCTCGCTTGTTCTGTTTCAACCTGAATATGAGCCCATTAATTGCAATAGTTTTCCATACGTGTGTAGTTGGGTGCGAACTTGGCCGCATTAGCTCTTGTGATCCGTGATAAGGGTTTTGGTTACACTACAGATAGAGAAACATAAATGAACATATAAAGATGAAACATATAAATCACGTTTTCTATTTGCTAAACCCCAATCCAAATCAAGTTCCACCAATATGCGCTCCAATGCACCATTGCACAACAAAATCATTTTTTCTGGTAAATTTTTTTATACCACTATAAAAATTTAAATATTTTGTGTTTTTCATTATATATCTCAATGACATGTGGATCTGATTCTATCTTATCAGTCTAATAAACAATAATTTTAAAATTTTTATAGTAGTATGAAAATTTTTTTTTTTTTAAAAGAGCAATGATCTAATTCTCACGAACCAGATCCTCTATGATAAAGGAGTTACTACACAATTAATATATGTATTTCTATTTATTTGGATCAAATAACAACGATGTTGATTGATTATTTTATAATAAATTAAAATTTTTTTTGCATTCTAATTTTTTATCCGTGCAATCTGGACTGAGTGCTGTAAGATTAGACAGCCAAAAAAGCTACATTAGAGGATCCCATTCCCTAATTCTCAACTATTGGCTCATTGCAAATGATTGAATTTTGACTATTGGACACCATTGAAATGATGACGTTATTGCCACTAATCAAATTGCCATGGTACGACAAGAATATCGGTTTCACACATCCAATGTAAAACAAGTACTTGCGGCCTGGAGATGATTCAATTATACCACGCTTTCACAAATGATAGATTTCACGTCCGGCAGTGAGGCGATCTCGCTGGGTTCCAACCCGATGCTGGATAACGAGTTGTTCACGATAAGTAGTCTATCAGCCACTAAAATAAGTTGCTCACAAAATTAAGCAGTTATGAAGCTAAACTCATCAGTTTGGAGTCGCTATATCAGCTTTTTCATTACAAAATTATAATAATGAACCAATTTTATGTTAGACTTTAAAGTTGAAGACACAGCCTTTACAAGGTTGGAGGGTTAAAACGGAACTTTCCTTTTTCTAAAAAACAAAATATGAAAGATGCATGCAGGCTGCAGCTACCAGAAGCCAGGTGCACCCTTCATGCAGACATACTTCCTGATAACCTTTCTGTTGTGGCAATCTGCAGAGCCAGAGCAGTCTTGTTTTGGAAGTAACCCTACTTTAATCAACACAACAGCCATGGAATGAAAATTACTACTGAAACAGTTAACCAATATGATACTTTCAAGCAAATGCCATTTATGAATACTACTAAGAACTACAGAAAGAAAAACAAGGAATATCTCATTATACCAAACCTGGAAAACTTGTCTTTGTACAACTATGATTTTATCCACTTTTTAGCTTCTTTAAACATCTATTACACGGTAACGCTTCCTGCTGATGATGATTACACAATGCCCAACTCTGCAAGAATCGTTGCCCTCAAATTCTGAAAAAATTATCCCATCAAAAATAGGTTCCTGAATCACTCTATGACGACGAACTGTCCTCATCTGAGGAGCTAAGCTCCCTTCTTGAATCATACCTATGGGGTGGCAAGGAGGTGCCGGTGGATACACGAAATGATTTGCCGGACCCCATCATCACCCTCTCCGGTGTTCTGCCAACGTCCCGGCACACACGGTCCAGTATAAGAAGGAAGTCCCTTACCACCATAAATATCCTCAAAGGGTGTGCCTCCCCTTTGGTGGCGTCACCATGGAAGTACTCCATGGTCTCCTTTACGCGCTGCAATGCACTCTTCTCTGCCATTTTCACTCTCTCAATCTCCGGTTGCACCTTTCTGAGAAACACGCTCATTGTCTCGAAGAACTTCTCGGTGGAACCTTGATCAGTGCATGTGTCCTTAAGTTGCAAGACCAGCTTGACCTTCTCAAGGTCAGTCTCGAGCCTCAAGAGGTTACCACTTAATGTATCCATCTCCAATGTGGCTGCCCTTTTCACATTTGCAAGCTCACTGCTGAGCCCTGCAAGTACCTTGAGGCCATCCTTCTTGAATTGTTCTTTGCTAGCACTGCCAAGGTTTCCTGTCGTTTGATCAGAGCTAGAGCCCTCTGACCGCATGATCTCCTGAACAACGAAGTGGAGCAATGTTGTTTTACCATCTGTCGACTTGATGTCGGCAAGCTTTAGAAGAGTGTCGAGTTTGAAAGCTTTTGCCTCGCCTCGGTTAGTTCCGTCATTCATCCGGTTGCCAGTCTTGAGAACTGCATCTAGCAGCTTTAAGAACAATTTGCTGCTTCTTAGATCTATACAAGCTGCCTGAAAATGATCTGAAGGAATATTATCTCTTGGTAAATTGACATGAATGGGTGCAATGTCATTTCTCAAGTTACTTGAACTTTTGGAGGAACTAGCATGAAATCCTTTGGGAATATAAAAAACACACTACAATGTAATGCTTCACTTAAATAAAAATAGTTCAATATGCATAAAAATAGTAGACATATTACTATTGACAGTGGAAATTACAAGAAATTTCAAATAAGCAGATCAGTTATTTGAGTTCTTTACCTCCAGAGTTTCAAAAGATTTCCTCAAATAATTCACTTCAGTGTCAAAGTTTGCTCTGTACAGCATTGCATCCACTCTATTGAACGCAAAAGGAATATCAAGTACAGCTTTAAGAAAGAGTTCTGCTGGATCAATTTTTTCCAAATCACCACTATAATCTCTTAGTCTCAATTCTTCCTCTCTGGTTGGAGCCATCTTGGCTAGTGTTTCAAAGAACTCATAATCTTCAGTGTTTCCTATTGAAGCACAGAAAGGAAATGCCATAACTAAAACAATACAAAAGGTGAATGATTCATACTCCAAATTAGAGTATCCATCTAAGGATCTACAAGAAACATTATACAAAGTAACTGGGATTGAATTTTGTTGGAATCATATTCAATGTAAATGGTAGTCTTGAAAACATAACTCAAACCAAATGTGCACTTGAGATCTGTTGATTGTGGGCAATAAACAAGGGACTGAGATTGAATTTTGCTGGACCCAATAGAAATAACCAATCAATGTTTCCATGTGACCTTATAGGAAAATAGTTGCATCACAGGCCCACTGATATGTCAGTCTCACAGACAACATTAGCCTTTTTCTACAAAAGAAAGTTCCAAACAAATAAGCTTGAACACTCATAACAGTCTTGTTTAAATAATAGCCAGTTTGCCACCAAGGATCACAATGCTAACTATTCTACCAACACGTATGTCTTAACAACAAAATTGAGATGCAAGTCACCATTTTGAAACCATTCATGGGACTTATATCTCAAGATGCAGGGTCAAAGGACTATTGTAATCCTGCTAATGTGTGTTATACTGCATGATATATGATTACTCTAAGAAAAAAAAGAATAATTGAGTGGACATATAATCGGACAACTCTTTTGTACTAACCCTTTAAAGAAGTAAACTTAGAGTAAAGGTATAATCCATCAAACTATGCACACAATATTAAATGTATTCATTGCTGGGCTGCATCCATGGAAAGACGTGGACAGCATATCTGGAAATATATCAATACAATGCTAACTCATTCTCAAATATAGAAAATTTAATTATTAATAATATTTTCATGCCAATAACACTAATAAAGAGCTTTCAATTGTAGTTGGTTTCTCCTCCTTGCCCTTCTTGTGGGTCTCCCCTAGCTCATCAGTCCTCATGTAACATGATGGCTTTTTCAGAGCTGAATGCAAGATGAACAGGTATCGAGATAAATGTATTAACCACCATAAGAGCAGCTGGTATGAATTATAGAACTAGTTGTGGTGGGTCTATTTCATGAATGTCTTTCTGTCATGGGGTGTGCGATACCAAACTAAAGTTTTTTATTTGCTGAGCTTGAGTAGTTTACTATTTTCTTTTATGAAACAAGTACATCTAACTTATAAATTGTTACCAAATTTGTTTCGTTTTGGATGGTGTCTAATCATTTTAGCGATTCTTTGTCCAATTTCAAAGAATTTGTATACACTTCACCAACTCATACTCAATTTGTCCAACACAGATGTTTTTGGACCGTGCTGACATCATTGAACCTAACTTTGATTTCTCTTCCCCAGCATCTTTTGTTTAACACTTAAATGTACACAAGTACACAGATTGCATGTTATAGTCAAGAAAGTGACTTCTATCACCACCTATATGGACTCTGTAATGCAAAAGATCTTAGCTAACAAGTGTAAAAGACAGACCTGTTACTGTTGTTAACCAGAATAGTTATCTACAGGACTATTACAGAAGAGAACTTGATGATCGAATGATGACGAAGGCCAGAAAATTCTTGAAATGACAAATGGAAGTTTGGAAAATGAAGATTTAGGTGTACAACATTATTGCGAGACAAAGCAGCGGCACCAAAAGGTAAAGCACTTGCTTCTTTTGAAAGATGCATCTAGCCTCTCCAGTCCTTGTCCCTTTCTGCCTTCTGACATCACGGTGGCCTAACATGACATGATTGATGATGCCACATCACTGATGGTTAATGAAAATTATCCAATCCAACAGACTAAAACTTGACCACAGAACCGAAGAAGGTTTGTACAGTTCATTCGGAAGTCTCGCAATAAGAGCTTAATCGTGCGCATCTCACCTCTGATGACCCAACTATCAATCAACAGAAACTGATCTGGAACAAACGCAGCTTTTCTAGTGATCGCGGGACTAATAATATAAGAATCATATTGTTGGAACGCATTATATCGAGTTGATTTGATTGTGAAAGTAACTTCCCACCAAAAAAAAAATCCTTGAATGTGACAAATTAAGTCAAAAGGCAGGACAAGTATAGGAACCTTCTCTATCAACTCACATCAAAATAAAAAGAAGAGATGTTATCTAGGGAAGTAGCAGAGATTCCCTGGTATGCTAGGAATGTATATTTACCAGTAAAACAAGACGTTACGACATTTAGGCATACCTGGAAATTGTGTTGCACTTCAAGAACAATTCGTGCATATATTTGGAAAATACCTATATTTTTTGCTACCCGACGTTGATAATTACATACTCCTGCTAAGCAACGTAAGCACCAGGAGCACAAAATTCATGTGTGAACTATATGACTGAAAGGTGCAGCTGGTGAGGTATGCAAAATGTGTGATGCAGACCTTACAATCCATGAACACAAGAATGGCTTTGTTTTAGAGGTGCATGGAGTATCTGTTTCTTTTGATCAACCAAAAATTTGCCCAAAATTTTCTTACCAAACTGTGGTATGGAACTTCTCAGGATTTTTCAGTTGTCAAGTTGCTGAATCTACTAGGTATAACAGTATCGAAATTGTACTGGCGCAACAGATGGTCATCAGAATTGCACAAGAACAGAGCAGATAATTCCAATATTTAGTAGGGGACCGAGAGAACGACGAGCTTACCATGTAAGAGCACTCCAATCACTTCATCTGTGGTCACGTTTAGCGCCTTGAGCAGAATGGCAACGTTCTGCAGACGCTTTGGGTCGAGCAGTCGGTCCTCCTGCCTCCCGGAGACTCCCCTCTTTGCCACCTGATCGGAATTCCCCGCGTTGCCGCTGTTCAAAAACAAGCTCTCCATTGCCGCCTCATCAACACTGCACCAACATCACAAAATTCACAGCTCGGTAACACAACTAGATAAGAGGTAATGTGTACCATCTTTGAAGTTTAAACAAACAGGACTGGAGGAAGAGTGGGTTACCTGAACGAGTCGGAGTTCTTGACCTGGTCCCAGACCGTGTTGCGGCCGGAGATTGCACGGAGCTTGTCCCAGTGTAACGGCTTCAAGCTCGGCGGCTTCGGTGGCCGCGGAATTCCTGCGTTCCCATCTGAATTCTGGCTTCCCCTGTCTTGGACAGAGGGATCAGGGGAATTGGTTAAGGCCAAATTGGCCAGGAGAGCCGGAGGAGGGGAGTCCGCGGGGAGCGGCCGCAGCAGCCTCCGCCTCGGCAACGGCGGGGGCGGCGGTGGTCGAGACGGCCTCTGAGAATTGGCTGGCGGTGGCGGCGTTGGCGCCGCCATGGCCGCCTCCACGGTTGTGCTGCGCTGGCTCGTGCTCCGGCTAAATGTGGATTTCGCTGTCTTTGGCGCGGTGTAGTACGTGCCATCCTCCCCGTCGGAGGAAGCCGCGGTGGTGGTCATCGGCGGAGTGGCTGCCGGCGGTGGTGGTGGCGGTGGGGCCGGTTGTTTAAGCGGTGGAAGCGGCCGGAGGTCCGGGCTCGGGCGGTGCAGCTCCACCACTGTCGTCAGCGGGTCGAGGTATATCGCGTCCGAAGCCGTCGAGCTCGGCGGCGGCGACCTGTGCCGCCGGGAGCTATCGCTCCCGGCGTCGCTCGGAGCTCTCGCTACCGCGGCCACCTCGAGCTTTCGAGTGGGCTCGCTGGCGCTGCCGCGACCCCCGCCCCCGGAGCGGCGGCTCCACAGGAGATAGCACGAGTAGGAGGCCACAGCGAGGGCCACGAGGCCGGCGGAGAGCGCGATAGCAACGGAATTGGTGGCGCTCGTCGCGGTGCGGCCGCTGTTGGTGGTCGCCGCCGCCGCGGCAGCCGGCGGCGGAGGGATGATCGAGCTGTCCGGCGGCGGCGGGGACCACTGTATGGGGAAGAACGGCTGGTGGAGCGACCGCCGGAGAGCTTGTTCGCGGGCGGCCGCCGCAGCCGCCGATAACAGCAGCTCAGCTAATAGAGCGAGCAGTACGCTCAGATGAACTCTTCTCATGGTACTACTGCTCCGTTGGAATTTGGATTGTTTTTAAATTCTATTAGAAAATTTGAAATTTGTATCGCTTTTTAACTCATTTTTTGTGTGTGATGGGCTTCTTATGAAAAAGAAGGGGAAGGAGAGTAGCTGTGACAAGAGTGACAATTGGGGGAGTGATCTAGAGAAGAAGAAAAAGCAGTGAACCTGACATGTGGGTCTGGATATTATTTGTGCCCCCATGCGTCAGTGAGTGACCAGTGGATGTTTAAACTCGCAACACAGAAAGGTTGCCAGGTGCGGGGTGAGCCAGCCGCCATTCCGGTGTGTTCAATCGGGACGATCAGACGGGCTATAAATGCTATAAAACCAAGCCAATGATCTGTGGGACCAGGATCAAGCCGGCCAGACATGTCAGTACCTTGGGCGCCCATCGGTCTTGGTCTTACCAGGACGGTGAGTAAATGAAGTGGCAGTCCAGAAGGAACCATTCGTGGAGGACTACTGGACTAGTGGTAAGATTGTAATTGAAAGAATCTTACAGCCGCTGTTTTTTTTTCTTTGCTTTTTCACCGCCGCGCGCGATTCCAACTCGTTGCCTCGTTGGTGCGACACCTCGATGTGAGTCAGGACAACCCGCAGGACCTGGGGCCCACCTGACAGTGAGTTTATTGGCTTGGATCGGGCACTGAAGGACGCAAGATATGGTCATCTCGCTTGCCGTACTTTTCTCTGTGCGCACGGTCTTGTCTCGTGCAATGATAACTTGCAGGCGCTTTGGGAAGTGAAGTGTCATTGACGTGGCATACCGCTGCAAAATTTGCAATTACATGGGCCGCTAACTGGGGGCCACACTCTGATTTGGTTTATTTGAAGTGTCGTTTGGTTTGACCCTAACTCCTAGTTTTCCATTAAAAGATAAAATCATCTAGCGGTTCTAACAAAATATATGAGCTCAAACTTTTATCATCAAAGAAACCTAAAGAAATTGGAGATAGGGCAAGTTTTGGAGCTCAATTTGAAGTATTCCAATTTTTTCAACTTTTGAGATTGATAAAATATGCATAAAAGTTGCAACAAATTACAATATATTCCTTTTGGTCATTGTTCTATACATAGAATTAAAAATGTCGATTTCAACTTTTTAGTTAAAAATATAGAATTTTCTACAAAATATATTTAAGTTTTATAGAATTACATCGCTTCAACTTCTTAACGGGAGAAGTGAGAGCCGCCATTTAGCTCAACAAAAATAAGCATATATACATGTAGAGTAACATAAAAAATAGATTCTCCACCTTTGTAAATAAAAGATTTTGTCTCTCAAACATTTGATCAATAATTTGACATTATATTTTGATTTGGTACAACACCTGTAATATAACATATAATATTGCTACAATGCTATATTACAGTGTCCTATAGTGTTTAAGGAAGATTTTGAGGTTATTTTTTTGACCAGATGGTTGTAGAAGAATGTCTTTTCTAATAAAAAATAAAGTCGTAATCGATACTCTGCGGAATATTTCATTTGTTAATTAGTCAAAATCAGCATGACGAAATTTTGCCTGAAGAAATTGTCGAGTTTCTGAATTAAACATCCAGAGGAAGACTTTGGAACATCAAAATGGAGAACTTATGCTACTCATAGCCTAAGGATAGCCGACCAATTTTCTCGGCGTGTAACAAATGCGTAACCATCAAAATAATGGCCTCAGTAGTGTTCACGGTATCTAAGAATAATATTTATAAATAACTCAAAATAAAAAAATAATTATGAAAATGACTCATAATTTATTGAAATTGTAAAAATGACTTAATTAGGTGCAATAAGTTAATTATCGCGGCTGTGATATGTAATAGAAACCCTAAACCTTTGAAAAATATGTTTCATCTTTTTCATTTTAAAAACGTGACCGAAAACAAAAAATCAATTTTTGGTGAGTACTAGTGGTCGAGTATCTGTGGTCAAAAATTGTTGTGGTGAGATGTAACTTTACCGATTTTAGTTGTCATCGACCAACCACCTCTTCGATCACTTCAGTCGTGATGAACACCCCCACTTTGACCTACAACCACCTCCACGACGACTTTCGACCACTAGTACTTACGAAAAATTGATTTTTTGTTTTTTATCGTGTTTTCAAAATAGAAAAGATGGAAACATATTTTTTGAATGTTTACGGTTTCTGTCGCGTATCACAGTCGTAATAATTGACTTATCGCACTTAATCAGGTCATTTTTATAATTTTTGTAAACTGTGAATTATTTTACAATTATTTTTAGTTATTTATAAAAAAAAATTCCCGTATCTAACCGAGGAGGTTGCGTGGAGACATATTCACCAAATGGTATTCTCCCACAAATATAGAAAAAAAAACCAGGAAATAAAACAATGCGGAAGAACCAAAATTTAAAAAATTTAACTGCATATACAGCATAGTATTATTTATTTAAGAACCGACGCAGTATAGTATAGTATATACATCCTTAATTTGATTCGACTAGTAGAATCCTATTAAATACGGCTGGTGGTTTATATTATTCAGGTGAAACATCAATGAAAGGAACCATAAAACATAATTTAGTGGTCTCCATTCGTGATGCACCGAAAGTACAGTGATATATATAGCCGAGATGGTCACAGTGGCCGGTATGTATAAATAAGCAAGGGGCCGGCAAACAAAAACGATGGTCCATGACGAATGCAAAGGCCAAAGCTCTTGGATCGAGTTGTCGGCGATGCAATTCGTGTACGGACAAACTCGTGCTTAATCGCAGCCGTTTACTTCGAGTATACTGCTCATGGCCGTCCATTCATGTACCAAATGGGAATGAAAGGGTGAGCTGATGCCAAAACAAATGCCAGATTAGTGGTCGGGCCTACATAAATTAATTGATTAATTAATTCGGAAATATTGTGCATGCATCCGGAAAATCGTGCGAGAATTGGACAAAACAAAAGGAAAAAAAAATCACAATCTACCTGTGTTCTACCAACCGCATATGCACTAGGTTAAAGCATTTATGCGCCGTGACAACGCGAGGAGGCGAGGAGCATAATTAGGAGTAAATTATATGAGTGGTTTTTTAACAAGATAATGCCCCTTTTGTTATTTATTTTGCTTGACTTTATTTTGAAAAGAGCTAAATTAATTCCTTGGTTCAAATATATCTTAAAACAACTAAAAAAAGATATTACACATAAATAAGTGACTGATAACATATGACATATAAGATATTTTTGCCCCACATATAGTCCTTTAAAACTGTATCACTACCTACCTCATCCATTTTCTTGCAATTGAGTAGCAATTATCATGAAATTTTTGATGAGCTTATTTACTAATCCAAATATAACAACATAATGACTACTCAACCACCTCATCAATACACATGTTCCATATCTGATTTTTAATTCAGATTTTCAATCAGTCGGATATATTTGAACTGATTCACAAAGTAAAATACCGACTTGACTCTTTTGAAATTAAAGAGACTAAAGTGAGTCTTGAGCACAGTATAAAGACAAAAAGTGTCATTATCTTACCTTCTTTAACTTATCTAGTTGTTTCATTTTGATCCTTCAACTTAATTTTATTTAAATAAGTCTCAAACTTGCTTAATTGTGTCATTTGAGTCTAACCTTCTATTAAATAATGAAAAAAAAAAAATCATATTGAGACCCCTAAACTAGTAGAATTGTGCAAACTAGATTCCAAACCTTGATTAAATTTGTCATTAATCTCTGCCAAGTTTAGATTCCCATACTCGATTAAATCAAATTTAATAACATAAATGAGATACTCGAACGGGTTTGAAGATCTTCAATACAATTCACTTTGATCAAGAAGAAATAGATATCAACAACACAACACAATTAATCACAAGCAAAGTAACAAAGTAATACCCTTGGATGGATAGACCCTACCTCTTTTTGAACCCAAATAGCCGTGCATTTTCAGTCTCTCATGATTTTCATGTACTATGAATTGAGCCATGACAGTGTAACATAAATTCCGTTCTAAAGTAGGTTCGACACACACCAAACCGAAGCCACTCCATAGCCCACCATTATGCTTGCATAAAGGGCATACCTTGCACATACTGAAAAGACCTGAAGCAGACAATAAAAGGCCATGTCAAAAGCTGAATGAATAAATCTATAAAGTTTCATAGCTATATATCAGCAATTGTTCCCATTACTCAACAATGCAGCGTCTAGTAAAATAACTATTGTACTACAGTCTACAGAATAGGCTTTTGGCCAAGTTATTGGAATACATGAAATTCCATCTTCTTCCCTCTTCATTGCTCTTTTATTTTTATTTTTTTGAGTAAATCTAGTATCCAGCAAGGTGTCGGATAAGATGGGTGAATTATATTAAATTAATCTAAATGATACAAAGAAAAAGAGAAGAGAACCAAATCAAAGACCAATAAGGAAAAAAAAAACACCGAAAACTGAAGAAAGTTCCCTTGGGGCCCTAGAAGAGAAATGGCACCCGCTAAGAAAACCTAGCAGAGAGCTAAAGCATTGGCTGAATCCACTCTACCAGTTTCTGAACATGCTCCTGTTTCATTCCACTGGTCCAGTCCTGGAGTGTTTGTTTTGTCAATGCTTTCCAAGCATTCAAAGATGGCGATTGATGTCTGAACACCGCATCATTCCTGGTTTTCCAAATGCTCCAGATGCACGCCACTGCTATCGTTTTCCAGATGAAGTTATTTTGTACTCTCATTGCTGGTTGGAAGAGATTGGGATCACAGCTAATGAATTGGGGTCTATTTGTATTGAGTTCCAAACAGCAACAGCAAATTCGCAAGTCAGTATTAGGTGAGCTATCGTTTCATCCTGTTGCGGGGTGGGCAACTCCATACCTTTCTTTCTTAGGTTATCTCTAGTGTTGAGTTTGTCCTCAAGAGAGTCTAGATGACAATTTTATCTTTAAGTGTCGCACTGCTATTCCATATTAAATCTCGATTGAGAATCCTGAGTGAGGTTGCTGCATAGTTCTTTGTAGACATAGCCGACCTTATACCCTTCAAAGTTTCCCCTCCTAAGAGAGACCTTGTCCGTGCCATCCTTCAATTGCAGGTTTTGCATGTAGTTGTAGAGGTTAATCAGCTGAGTCTCAGCTATCTCCGAAAGAGGCCAGCCAAAACATCTTCCAGATCCTCTAAGTGCACGATCTCATAAAGAGAGACCTCTCTTGTGTTGGAGTAGGAGTAGACCTGTTGTAGATGATTCTTCAGTGGTTCCTCATTTAACTAGGTATTGTTCCAAAAAGAGATGTGCCTTCCATCAGCTGGCGAGAATTTTATAAGCCTTGGAAGGCATTCCAGATACTGCCTATGCCAGCCCACCACTTCGGGTTGTGTCTGTCATTTTGCCCTGATAGCTTGTTTGCAAATGTTGTGTTCCATATCAGCCTGACCCATGGTTTTTGTGGATCATTGTAAAGGTTGAGAGACAACTTAAGTACTAGAGCATTGTTGAGAGCTTCTAAGTTCTTTATGCCAAGCCCTCCCTTAGTTTTGGGACGACACAGCTCATTCCATTTCACCAAACAACACCCTCCATTTGCTTCCTCGTTACCTTTCCAGAAGAAAGCCTCGTCGTCTTCTTATCTATGGATCTAATTATCTTCTTTGGCAGCTCGAAAGAACTCATAATGAAGGTTGGAAGAGCCGACAGCACCACATTGTGAGGGTCAGGCGTCCTCCTATGGATAGTTGCTTACCCATCCAGCCTAAGAGTCTGTTGCTCACTTTGTGGTCTAACGGTTTGAAGTCATTTGCCTTTACTTTCATGTTTGACACTGGCACGCCTAGATATATTATTGGGAAACTTTCCAGGCGATACCCCATCTTTCCTGCTAGATTGAGCGCTTCATCCTGGCCGATGTTTAAGGGAACCAAACACGATTTGGTGTAGTTTACTTCAAGACCTGTGTTGGAGGCGTACACCCTTAAAATGCTCTTGAGGAATAAATATCCTTTTGGCTTGCCTTTAACAATACAAGCGTATCATCTGCAAACTGGATGAGTGGTACTTTGTTATAAGCTCTCAGAGGCAATGAAAGATTACCCTTGTCAGTTCCAAAGCGATGCAGATCAGCAAGAAAATCCACCACTTGTGCAAAGAGGGCCGGGGAGAGGGGGTCCCCTTGCCTCAATCCCCTTTTACACTGAAAAGTTTTCCCCGGTTGACCATTGAGTAGAACCGCTGCTTTGCTCGAATGAAGTATAATAGATATCCAACTACACCATTACTTGGGAGTTCTTTGGTTAGTACTACATCTTGACAAATTGTTCGGTTCTTGATATTATTTTGGGCTGTCTAACAAATTTGATCTAATGAGTTATATTAGTTACTAAGACAGGTACGAGATAAGTGCTAACAACAAAAAGACACATGCAAGTAATTTTACAAAAGAAAAAAAATCAATTCCTACCCATCATCTTCCCCCTTCTCACTCAAGGTAGTTACCGTTTCTCCCATTCTTCCCCAATCCCCATCTATCCTTCTCTTCTCCATTAGGTAGTGCTGGAGGGGACTTCGTGTTGTCGTTGTCTGTAGAGATTAGAGATGCATGTAGGTGCAAATCGTAACTACTGGGATATTACACTATTGTTTTTTTAATAACATAGATGATCGAGCAAATCTCTCTCATCCGAAGAATCTTGAGATCAAGTACCAAGAATGCTTAGTATTTAGATGATTTGAGTAACAATGGAATGATCTAGCACATTTTGCTGTGATATCTTGCCAATGTTGGAATGGCGCAACAATACCAAAAGCTTAAAGAAAAAAAACCCCTATTTCTTTTGTACATTGCCAAGTTTTGGCATGATCTTACACAAATCTTGTTCAAATCTGTATCTTTTATCATGCATATGCAATCCCTGAGAATTTTTTTTACTTTGTTTTCCTTTTGACATAGTCGTCTAACAAACTGAAAAGTGAAGCAGGGTTAGTCACTCAGTTTGAAATGCTATTTTGTTTCAGACAAGGCTACTCTTGATAGATGGATGGTTAGATTTGATGGATGATGATGATAACTCTTGCACCTTCATTGAACCAGAGCTCTTATATCTTGTAGCGCACCCCATTTCACCATGTCGAATGCCATTTCCAGGTCAAGCTTAATGAGCACTGCTGGTTCTCTACTTATGCCTATATGCAGTGTAGGAGCTAATTGACAAAGGCAACACAGTCTTGTATAGCTTTGGTTAGGATAAACCCATACTGATTTTCCTGTACTAGCTTCCCCATGCACGGAGCTAGACGGTTCACCAAGACTTCAATGATCAGTCTGATCGAAGTATTGATCAAGGAGATAGGTCTGTAGTCCATCGCTGTAACCGCCACTTTTCTTTTTGGTACCACTGTTAGGAATGAGTTATTTAGTGGCGCTAGGTCGATTGATCATGTGGAGAATTGCCTATAGTCTACACAAATCCCATGCAAATTTATACCATTCAGCATTGAAGCCATCGGCATCCAGGCTCTTGTTTTTTGTAGGTATTTTACGACATGCTCAATCTCCTCCTTGAGAAACAGTCTGTCCATCCTCCCAACTTATGATAGGTTCTGTGATTACCCCAACCCACCCACCTCCCACCCCCCACCCCCCAACCCACCCAATTCTACTATAAATTTGTTGGTGAATGCTACTATTTTATCCTGTTAAGGATAGCGGTAGCCCCGGTTATAGATCGGATCTCACCTCATGAGATACGGTCTAACACGCACAAATATAATCTAGTATAAAAATCACAATAATAATGGTGAAGCAACGACAATCAGAGAGAGAAAAGACAGACAAAGAAGACCACAAATTCTTAAGTACAATTTCAAAAAAATACAAGAGATCGATGCTCTCAACCAACTCTCGTATCTTTTAGACCTCTTGACTCTCACCCTCTACAAGAGTCTTTTACTTAAGAAAACCCCTAAGTTCTTACTCTCTCTATGTGCCTCTTGTTTCTATTATGGATGATTGGATGATCTCTAAGCCCACCCCTCATGAGTTTATATAGATTCTCAATTCTAAGCCTAGAACAATAAGAAAACATAATACAATCTAACTAAAACTCATAGTAGTTGTCCAACTCTAATACGATTATAATTCTAATTCTAATACGAATAGGATAAGAGACATTCCTAACAATCTCCACCTTGACTTATCCACTGAAGTTGTTGTACCCCTCCAAGAATTTGCTCCAGATTCTTCCTTCCCTCTCACCTCTGTAGGAGTGCCTCCACCGCAGAGAACATGCATATCTGTGAGATGTGCGTGTCCAAACTTGACCACTCAAATCCACCACATGAGAGCTCTTCCATTATGCAACTTGATTAGTTACACTACCCACGCCTATGACCCTCCATACCATAGGTTTGTACCAGCTTTGAACTACACCTGCTCGCCAGTACCGTACGGTTGGTCCTACCATGACTTCTCGCAACCAACAGGCACGCAACTTCGCCTCTACAACCGTTGGAGTTTGCAACTATATTATTTGCGGTGTCGCACTTAACTACACCTGAGATCTGAATACCCGCTGACGACAACTCGACTTGCTCCACCTGATCGGGATTTCTATCATATCTCCTTTTGGTTACCCTCCATGCCATAGGTTTGTACCAGCTTTGAACTCCACTTGCTCGCCAGTACCGCACGGTTGGTCCCACTATGGCTTCTCGCAACCAGCAGCACGCAGCTTCGCCTCTGCAACTATTGGAGTTTGCAACCATGTTATTTGCAGTGTCGCACTTAACTGCACCCGAGATCTGAATACCCACCGACAACGACCCAACTTGCTCTACCTGATCGGGACTTCTATCAGATCTCCTTTTGGTTGTACCACCATCGGATTTATTTTTACCAATCGATATGCTCCTTTATTCCAAATACTCTTCATGATCACTTGTTTGCTATGACTGATATGCATAACAGCATCTTATGACGATAACTCGCAACCATGGAGTTGAAGTGCCCTCAAGGATATTAGATTTCTCTTTAATCTGGGGACATACTGAACCCCCATCAATGTGTGACGTGCTACATCATATATCTCCAAAGTAATTGTTCCCATCTCAGCAACTGCATAGAGCTTGCCATCAGCTATGTGAACAGTACTACGCATTGGGTGTAGCGATCCTTCGTCGAACATTTCCCTCGTTGAACATATGTGGAAGCAACAATCAGAATCTAATACCCATCCATCTGAGATATCCGGTTCAGTAACAATAAGAACATCTGAATCATCTTTCTCCACCGCTATTGAGCAAGTTGTACCTTCTAATTCCTTTAATTTTGAGCAGTCTTTCATTATGTGACCCTCCTTATCACACATGAAACAACGTTTGTCCTTGATTTTGCCATCCTTGATCTTGCCATTCTTATTCCAGCGACCCCTATTTTTATTTGCATCACCTATGGTAACCAATGCTTGATTGTCTAAGGATGAAGAGTTTGCTGGCTTCTTCAAGGACTCCGCCTCTAACAAATATGCAACCGTCTCATTGAAGTTGAGAATAATCTTAGCAACAAGAATATTCATCACTAATTGTTCCCATGATGGTGGAAGAGATGACACCAACAATATGACCTTATCGCTTTCCTCGATCGGCTCATCCACACTAATCAACTGCGTGACAAGTTTGTTGAAGACATTGAGATGGTCAACAAACCGTGTGCTCTCCTCCATGCGTAACTTGAACAGTTGCCACTTCAGCACCCATTTGTTCATCAGTGACTTTGTCATGTACAATTCTTCTAAAGTTCTCTACAATTTCTTCGGTGAATCTTCATGAATCACTAATTACTTTACCTCATCAGAGAGACATAGTCGAATTGTAATGACAGCCTTGCGCTCCATCGTCCTCCATTCTTCATTGGACATCTCTTCTGGCATTTCTTCTTCAAGGGCATCGATCAATCCTTGTTGGATCAAGATATCTTTCACACATTGCCACACACTGAAATTACCCTTGCTGTTAAATTTATGTATTAGATGACTCCACCCACGAGACATCGTTTTTGATTTGTGCCTCCACAATGCTTACCGATAGTCTCAATTGATCCAATCTAGGGAGCTTCACTAACTCCTTAGCTCTGATATCAATTGTTAGGGATAGTGGTAGCGCAGCCTACAGATCAGATCTCACCTCGTGAGATACGACTTAACACGCACAAATATAAGAACGAGAATAGGATGATCTAGTATAAAAGAACCACAATAATAACGGTGAAGCAATGACAATTGGAGAGAGAAAAGACTGACGAAGAAAACTACAAATTCTTAAGTACAACTTCAAAAGAGTATAAGAGATCGACGCTCTCAACCAACCCTTATATCTTTTGGACCCCTCGACTCTCGCCCTCTGCAAGAGTCTTCTATTTAAGAAGACCCTTAATCTCTTACTTCTCTATGTCCCTCTTGTTTATATGATAAATGATTGAATGATCTCTAAGCCCACCCCTCATGGGTTTATATAGATCCCCAACTCTAAGTCTAGAATAATAAGAAAACATAATACATTCTAACTAGGACTCCTAGTAGTTGTCCAACTCTAATACGATTATAATTCCAATTCAAATATGAGTAGGACAAGAAACATTTCCAACAATCTCCACCTTGACTCTTATCCACTGAAGTTGTTATACCCCTCCAAGAATTTGCTGCTATCTCTTCCTCGCCCTCCCACCTCTATAGAAGTGCCTCCACCACAGAGGATTTATGTATATATGTGAGATATGCGTGCCCGAGTTTGACCACTCAGACTCACCACATGAGAGCTCTTCTATTGTGTAACTCGATTAGTTACACCGCCTACGCCTATTACCCTTCATGTCATAGGTTTGTACCAGCTCTAAACTCAACCTGCTCGCCAGTACCGCACGGTTGGTCCCACCGTGACTTCTTGCAACCAGCAATACGCAGCTTCGCCTTTGCAACTGTTGGAGTTTGCAACTATATTGTTTGCAGTGTCGCACTTAACTGCACTCAAGATCTGAAAACTCGTCGACGACGACTCGACTTGCTCCACCTGATCGTGATTTCTATCAAATCTCCTTTTGATAGCACCATCATTGGATTTATTTTTTACCAATCGATATACTCCTTTGTTCCATATATTCTTCGTGATCATTTGTTTGCTGTGAGTGATATGCATAACCTCATTTGTGACGATAACCCGCAACCATGGAGTTGAATTGCCCTCAAGAATATTAGATTTTTCTTTAATCCGGGGACATAATGAGGGAAGTGGGTGTGGGCATGCACATGTAAATCTTGTCAATTGTGTATAGAGATGGTTTCCACCGGGGTTGGGGAGGGGTAGCGTTTGATTTCAGTCGGGCTATCCTGGAGTTGGACGGAGTTTTTGCCCATATCTCGTTCATTCACTAGATTTCCCACGAATTTGATCAAAACTTTGCTTGTGGGAAAAGTTTTTCTTAATTTTGATATTCATGATGTCTAAACTTTATGGTTGAGAACAAACACTAGTGGAGTCTCTTGTCCCAACTATCTAATCAGAATTCAAATGACAGATTGATATGAAAGAAAAACTAAAAAATACTAATATGTGTGAGAATTTCAAAGTTTTTTACCCACATTTATCTAAAATATTTTATTTTATCTAAAGACCCAAACGGACAGAAAGACATATACTGCATCTAATCATAAAAAACATCATTTTTTTAACTTTTCACACAATATATATTTACCTCTATATGTTCATAAAAGTTATTGAAATTATAATATTGTAAAGTTATTTTAAAAGACAGGGGAGAACATGAGAGGGAGAGCGAGGAGATATAGGAAAGGAGAGAGAGAGAGAGAGAGAGAGAGAGAAATTGATCTTTGCAGTTAAATAAAATTTCTCTAAAATTTAAATCTCCTCCCACCAACATTGTACAAAAAAACAATTTCACTATGGACACAATGAAACTAAATGCGCATGCAAACTAATAAAAAATCAAAATCATGGGTTAATCTAGACTCATATTCATTAAACACCCCAATACATAGTGGCGAGTGCAGTAAATACTATCCACAATATACATACCATAATTATTTTATAAATAACACACAAAAAATTTACAAACATAACTCATATTTACTGTTTTATACATTTTTGACTTAGTTTCAAAGTCGTGATAGACTTGTCGAGTGGACCACCATACAACTACAATAAAGTATTCTGAATTTATTTTATATATTAAATTTTTGATTTTTCATGTATCAATATTTTCTTGATTTATAAGTCAGATTGACAATTCGTTTAAATCAGTAGAATCATGAAACCAAAATAATCAGATCGACACAAAAAGATCATCAATCAGAATTATATATCATAAGATATCATACTTTATTATATCTTGAGATACTGAGATATATAAGTCTGATTAATGATCGATTTATATTCATTTTAACCTCACCATTTCACTGATTCAAATAGATCATCAACCAGAATTATTGATAAAAATATATCAGTTCTAAAAGATAATTTTTATCTTTTAGTACAACTTAATCAAAAAGTTTGAGCTCAAGTTTTACTAAATAATAACATAAATTTATTAAAAAATATACATTTTGCCAATATTGCAAAACATCTCTCCAAACTAGATGACTTGCATTTGTTTACACACATCATGGTCCACTAAAAAAATAATAAAAAAAATATCAGATGTGGTTTTCTGTACCTCGAGGGGAGAGCCTCATCATCAGCAATCAGTGCAAAAGATAGAAGGTGTTAGCCAACAGAAACAGATATAACGAAGGAGAATTATGTTTCTAAATATTTATACTAAGTATCCTCCGACAAGAGAAAACAGGTGAGACCAAAATGCAAGCAAAACAAGAATGCCCAGAGTTGGCGGAAATACTCCAACATTCCAACAAGCAAAACTAAAGAAATACAAGAGCACACACAAAGTGAATATAGATATATATTAGGAGTCCGTAATCTCAACGTTCTAATACACTATACATTTTTTGTTAAATATTATTTTGACTATTGAGATATATGTATATAAGTATTAATGTGTTGTGGTACTGCAAATACCACAACAGGTTTTGTGGAAGGTTCCTAATTAAGTAAAGACGAGGCGAGCTAACCGAGAGACCGGTCTTTCAAGTCTCAATGGAGACTCTAGTCCTGTCGATGTGCTCCCAACAGGAGTTGGTTAGGAGAGTTCTCTCGTGGAGAAAGTGCTTCTAAACACGCATATTCGTTTTTGTGTATTGATATAAATGAATTGTCCTTAGTTACATGAGAGGGATACAAGGGCTTATATAAACCCAAAAGATGCAAAAAAAACTAAACTGCCCCGGTTGCAGCCGTTGGATCAGAGGGCACTAACGTCCTTCTTCCGGGCGAGGGGGCTGGATGCTTGACAAGTGTCCTCGCCGGTTCCCGAGGCACTCCTTGCGTGACCCTCACGTGACCCCGTCCGGGACGTGGTGCCGGGGGTTTTGCCTCCGGGCAAAAGGCGACCCCCAGGACGACGGCTCCAGGACCTTTGTCCCCGAACAAAAGGCGGCGCCCAGGATCACCGCGGCTCTTGTCCCCGGGCCAAAGGCGGTGCTCGGGACGGGGGTCCCCGGGGCAAAGACCGCGCCCAGGACGGGGTCACCGGGGCTCTTGTCCCCGGGCCAATGGCGGCGCCCGGGACAGGGTTCACCGGGGCCCTTGTCCCCGGGCAAAAGGCGGTGCCCGGGACGAAGGCTCTGGGACCGTTGTCCCCGGGCCAAAAGCGGCGCCCGGGACGACGGCTCCGGGACCGTTATCCCCGGCCCGGGCAAAAGGCAGCACCCGGGACGGGGGCTACCGGGGCCCCCGGGGCCCCCGGGACAGGGGTCACTGGGCCCTTGTCTCCGGGCACAAGGCGACGCCCGGGACGAGGATCACCGGGGCCTTGCCTCCGGGCCAAAGGCGACGCCCGGGACGGAGGTCACCGGGGCAAAGCTGGCACCCGGGACGGGGGTCACCGGGGGCTTTGTCTCCGGGCCAAAGGCGGCGCCTGGGACGAAGGTTCCGGGACCGTTGTCCCCGGGGCAAAAGGCGGCGCCCGGGACGGGGGTCACCGGGGCCCTTGTCCCCAAGCCCAAGACAGCTCCCGGGACGAAGGCTCCAGAACCCTTGTCCCCGGGCAAAAGGCGGCCCCCGGGACATGGGTCACCAGGACCCTTGTCCCCGGGCAAAAGGTGGCGCCCAGGACGGGGGTTGTCGGGGCCCTTGTTCCCGGACCACAGGCGGCGCCCGGGACGGGGGTCGTCGGGGCCTTGCCCCTTACCAGGATTCGATTGCACAGAGATTTCCCCCAACAAATGAAATATAGTATATGTTTTTTTAAGTTGTAAGATATATTTTTTATAATATATATATATATATATATATATATATATAGAGAGAGAGAGAGAGAGAGAGAGAGAGCACCCTCAAATTATCAGAGCAAATTGGCGATCCATCTTCAACAGTTTAACTCTACCTTTATCTTGCTTGGCCCAAAAGACTTTCTGCAAGAGTTGATAGTGTTATGTCATGATCGCATCCATTGTTTATATAATCGATACAGATATAATATAGTTAGTAGTAGGCTAAGGGGAAAAACTAAATCAAATATGGAAAACTTGAATAAAAAAGTATGGATAATGCATGGAATTTTAGAAAAAGAAAAATTAGTTGGGTACATTGCAAAAAATAAAATATTATTATAAGACACTAATATAATCTTGACAAGTGGTTTTAGGACCCAAATATTAGTGATGCCAATGTCCCATACCCAAGTTGGTTTCATTTTTTTTCTCAATCCTGGTCCTACATCCGATACTGCTCACCTATGTAAATAATTATCCCAAAAAACATAACCACATTAAACTGTGTAACCTATCAATAGATCACCTTTTCACTTGATGACATCTTCGCTGTTTTTTCAGGTTTAATGACGAAGAGACCACGAAGAACCATTAGCCTGTATACAAAACAGTGCCAACAATGGATATCATTATCAGCAAGACAACAAATTAGCTCAGAGGAATATATTTTAGTGATTTTGATTATACTAACCTGTGCATGCTTCAGAAACCCTGTCCAAGAATCCGCTTCAAGAAGTTCAACTAATCACCGAAAGAAAAATTTGCAAAAAAAATTGCAAAAATGCAGCAAATCAGCAGCCAATAAAAGAAAAGGCAAGCACCTGAATTAATTGAGACCATGATGAGACTTTTAAAATGCCATGCGTTCTTCAAGACACGCACCATGCTGACACGCACCATGCTGGAGAAAAGATCATTATGGATGATAATAGAAATAGAATAACATTAAAGGTTCACCAATGAAAACAACCCATACCTCAAATAAATCCATGATTCATTGAAACAACTCCTTTTGTTCATTAAGGTTTTTCTTGTCTGCATCTTTTTCCCCTGCCTCTATAGAGAGATTGTGGACAAGACCTCATATTCTTTTGCCCTCCAATCCTCGCGCATTCAAGAAAGGTGGCTTCGTAGAACCAGTCTCTTTGGTGTCAATATCAATCAACCAGTTGCAGCTCGTAGCACAGAACTAATGCTTCACCAGCAGCCATCCGGACAGCACGATCCTTTGCTTCTAAAAGAATAGCTAGATAGGCAATTGGCCTAGCATATACAAGAGAAAATATATAATTCCAAGAATAGCCTAGCATATGAGAATGAGAGAGAGAGAGAGAGAGAGAGAGAGGCGTTTCCACTTACTTCTTCCAAGTATTGGTTTTTATTCTCCATGAACGAATAGTGGTCAGAAGAAATGTCCATGCAGATACAGCAGCTGCTAACACAGGAGGCTTGACCTACACAAACCCCCAAAATATTTAAAACACCCTTGAAGATTTGATCCCTTTCCCTGTATTAGATTGCAAAATGTAATGACAGGTCAATTGCGCCTATACATACATCAGAACCTGATTTTGGATGAATCAGGTCCCATATGGCTTGCAAAGATAATTCAATTCCAGCCACATCAGTTTCGCCAACAAATGAGACAACAGCTACGCAATTGAGTGCCTACAACAAGTCAGTATAGATTCACTTTAGTAAAGTGCAAATGAACTTGTTGGAACTAGGAAGACAAGAGCAAAAGAAAACTCTGCTGCATACGGATATCATCTTAGGTTTGTCAACATGTGAGTGCGTCAGCATTTCATGTGAGCTCCTCCCAGCACCAAGTGTAACGGCCAATAAGCCTTCAAGTTCAGGAAAAGCCCAAAAAAAAAAAACATGTAAGAGCAGCAGAAGTTATGATGAACTGCAAACAAATACAGGTAGGAGAGGAGGCAAACTAATAGCACGAGAAGCCACAAAAAGCCTCCTTGATAGATCCCCTTTTTATTGAATTCTTGAATTGGCTCAGCAGTCTCATATAACTTGAAAAACAAACAAACACAAGAGATTTGACAGCACATCAGACAACCTTGACTCAGATAAAACATAGCTTAAAGTGAGCTACCTAATAACATAGAATATAATGAACTGAGACTTAGTGGTCAAATAGTGAGTGGAAATAATAATTATGACATCCGACAATGAGCTAAACATGGGTTAGAAACATGTTGCAATAGTTCAAATTAAATATTGGTGTAGCTATAAAAAAATATTGCAGCATGAATATTAAATATTTTACTCACAAGATTAATCAAACCATAGATGATTTGCATGTATAAACTTAAAAGTACCTTAATAAACCTAATCATAAGGCTTAATGTCAAATTTTCAACTTAAAACGTATGAAATTCTAGTTAATGTATTACATGTTTTCCTAGAACCACTACAAATTTCATATGAACTATCCAACTGTCCCAGGACATCCTATGTTTAGAACAACCCAATTTTTAGATGGAACAATATTTGTGCTAGTAAAGGACTAGGATATAGAAAAACTTTGAGATTATGCGCATAGACACCGGCAAAGTAATGCATTCAGATGCAACCATTAACATTGTTTTTTGAAACACATACTTGTTGTCCATAAAATCAAGAAGCACAGATTTTTCAAAAGCATCAACAAGTGCAGCCCATGCTGCTTCTCTGGTAGACCTAGTTGCGCTGCACAAACACAAATGATAATTAATATGATGCTAATTATTAGGATGCAACAATGTTGACAAATGGCAATACTGTTATCTCAGCATTCACATAGTCAACGGAGTAGAAATTGTTAGCAAGATTTACACATTTCTGCAAATAGAAACTTGATGATAGCACATGTGAAAGCATGTCTGTACATCCTTCTTTTTTATGAAACAGAAAAGGTTCTCAACTATTCAAATAATATGAGTAACCCGAAACAAACATCATACATCTATGGAATGCAAGAGATATGATAATGTTCCAAAGAGCAAGGTAGCAGCATAGATGTGGAAACAAAGTAAGAATAATGTGCCTATATATGTACCTCCTCCCTTTCAACACCCTTATTCCAAGAAATATGAATGGAATAGTAAATAAATGTTCGATTACTCTAATATAATCGAGCAGAGAACACATCGAGTTCATTCTGTGTATATCTATCAAGTATCAATCAATATTATTCATATTTGTCAAGAGAAACACAGGAGTGGACACTGACAATCTCCGTATAAAGTTTGGGAACCAAATATGTAAAGCATAGGGCTATTCAGCCCTTGTCGTTAAAAACAGGGAAATAATTTCTCCAATCATTGAGCTACGCTAACTAATTTAGAAAAACCTCCAAGTCAAGGTCTTCACTCTTAAGAATCTCCCCACAAACTGATGACAGCATGTACTAAGAGAGTGCAACATCAAAACTATATAGTCATGTATAATCAAAAGTTAGATTAGAGTAACATGTGTACCATGCCACATAGGAAATCAGAAACTTGGACATATATCACTAGTGTAAACAACCAGCTAACAAGCTACAGAATTCATTAAGTGCAAGACATCCGGCAGTGCCGCGGACTGCCGGACTTCGACCTCAGGGTGCCGCATCCATTGCTTCCCTTATCTAAAGATCCAACCCACGCCCCAAATCCCCTATCAAAATCATCCAACAAAAAAAAAGACAACGACCAAGAAATCCATGCTGCGAGAAATCGGTCGTCCAAGAAAGCGAATACGCCGGGAGGTCAAATCAGGAGAGGGTGCGATGAAAGCCACAATTTATATTGAGACTTCCTCCGACTCGGGAGTCTTCCCTTAAGCTTCACGGATAATGTGGCGCGCGGTGAGGCGGCGGCACGGTGTGAGGCGGCGGCGCGTTGAGATTGCGGCGCAGGCGCCGGAAGGGGAGAAGAAGGAAGAAAAGAGAGGGAAAAGAAGGGAAACAAGGGGAAGGAGGAGGAGAAAAGGAAAGAAAGGAGAGGGAAAAGAATACGGCGGCGCGGGCGTCCGGCGGGGCGGAGGCTCGGCGTGAGGAGGCGGCGGACGGGCGCGGAGCGGCGGCGTGCGGGCCGGCGGCACGGTGTGAGGAAAAGGAAAAGAGAAAGAAGGAAAAAAAAGGAAAAAGGAGAAGAGAAAAGAGGAGGAGAGAAGGACAGGGAAGAGGGAGAGGAAAGAAGGGGTGCTGGGGGCGGCTGCCTGCCGGCCAGCCGGCGCGCCGGCGGCGGCGCCGCCTCCCAGATCTGAGCAGGCGAGAGAGAGAGAGATGATTTAGGGGAGGATTTGGTCCTCTCCCCCTGGCGGCTAGGGCGAGAAAGGTGTTCGGGCCGCATGGGCCAAATAGGTTAACAAAGTAAACAGTTTAATTTATTATTATTATTTTTGATAGGATGGAAGGAAGATACCATTCTAGATAGAATGGCGGTACGAGGACCGGATGGGATGATCGTGCCGGTTGTCGTGAGGACCCAGGAATGATTCAAATTGTAGAACAATGATCATGATATTAGACGGGGACCTCATACTAATAATCGTGACGAGTCGCACATCCGCCAAGAGTCTCGAAGCTTTGTGTCGTAGGAGTCTTGAAGCTTTGTACCGACCCAACAGGAGCAAAACATTGGACAAGTGTCACGCTCGTGATGCATCTGGCCAGGGCTCACATCTGAGGTTCCCGGGAGGGAAACATCCAAGAAGTCAATTCCTTGAGATGATCAACCGCGGGTACGTCGACATACAATCATGTTCCACTAATCTTTATTATTATATTTTTTTACTCACATATATCCTCTTTTTTTTTAATAGGAAGAATATGTAGCGCCAATTTTGTCAAGTTACTCCCATCCAACATGTACTTTTCAATGGTTTTCCCGATGAAATGCCAGTGGAGATCGATGATGCTTCACTATTCTGGCAAGATGATTGGGACTTATTCAAAGATAAGCCACTTGTGGGTGATAATGAAGCACTTTCCCAGGATGATCTTCGTGTGGACCACTTAGGTCTTGAACAAAGCAGGCTGATCACTGGCCTAACTGCTCTCTCACAAAGTGCGTCGTGCCGGATTCTTGACCCACCTCGGGTCTTGACAGAATCCAGGGAGCACAAAGCATCAAGTCAAGAACGGTGCATGAAGGCACCCCAGAAGCCCTACTCTACTACATTTCTCACATTGGTGCTGATTTGGTGGGGCGAGCTTAAGCTCCCATCTCTCCCAGTTGGTGCACTTGCTGCGGAATTTGTTCGTTGTCCATCAAAGATGTGGGCGAATTATCGCCTTCCTAATCTTTGTGCAGAAGTGCCAATCTGTGACAAGCTATTGCTCTGGGCTCGCATAATATTGAGGACCAAACCAAACCGTGAGCAATTGGCAGAAGCTGATGTTTGCCATGGCATATTGGCATCGCTTTATCGGTGCAAGGTCAACCCTTCCCTGCTTATGTCGTTCCTCACATTTTGGAATGTAGAAGGGAACATTCTGGTGACCGGCCAAGGGGAGATGGGATATCCTCTTCATGCCATGTATGATGCGATGGGGCTCCCGATCACTGGCCAGGCATATGAGGAGTTCATAACGCCCTCAGGTGCAGTTCGCGGTACTGTGGAGACCCTTCATGCCATTTATACCTCCTTGTGTCCTAAATTTCCACAACGAACAACGGGGCTAGTGTCGATTTCTCAATGGGTGGATCACTTCTTCAATGACGTGGCGATCCCTCCTCGTACTATACTTGCCAACTTGTTTGCTGATCCAGAAGACCCTTTATGGAAGAAACTCAACTTCAAGGTTGGCATGCAAGATGGTCGTCGGGTAGCAATTGTTGGTGTGCACCCGATATCATATCGTGTTTGCTACCGCGCGGAGGAATACCGCACAACTTTTATGGCTTCTTGGTTATGCACTTATTAGCTCCCAGTGGATGGTGGTGATAAATACATTCGCCTCGAAGTCTTTACTATGGCTGCAGCTCTTGCAAATGGTGAACGTCGTGCCATCGGTGCGGCGAGCCTTACATTCCTATATCAAAGTTTGCGTGAGGTATACGAGGCCATGTCGATTGGCAGAGGTCTACCAGCAAGTGTTCTTTACACTTTCTTGGTCACTTCATTATGGGCTTGTATGCTTCCTTCTAGAAGGACATAACTGGGTTGAGGTTTTCCTTTTAACTGATCGAGCATCCTCCCACCATCATGGATATTAGGTTGGCCGCAACGCGCGACAACGAGGAGGCGCGCGCTGGTCGAAGCCACGCGCGACCACGCGTGATCGGCGCGCAGAACAGGGACGAGGAGCGCGGGCACGCGTTCGCGGGGCGGTCGTGGTCGCAGTGGGCCCCACCGAGCGCGCGGCGATCGAACGCGTGCGTTGCGAGCACACGCGGTCGGGCGGCGCATTGATGGCATGCGGTTTGTGGGGCCCGCCACAGTCCCGCGTTTCGGAATTTGTGATTTTCGTGTGATACCGCGTGTACGTACACTCACCGAATGACGTGCGGGGTCTCAAATTTGTCGGGCCCATCTGTAAGTGGCCGTTGTGCAATGCGACGGTCAGATTTTTTTTTACGCGTTATTTAATAATCCAACGGTCGTTTTGATCCCGGGCCCACCTGTCAGTGACTGTATTTTCGGCCGTTGGATTTTAGCCGTTGGAAATTCTCCCGTTACGCATTATTTAATTGTTTTTGTATTAAAAAATTACCAAAAAATCCCAGAAATTCCCAGAAAATTCAGAAAAATTGTAAAAAATTCTCAAAAATTCACAGATTGCTGTCTATAAATAGAGGCTTCATATGCATGCTTCTCCACACCCATTTCACACATCTTACTTCATTTTACACATACTTCTCACACACTTTGTGCACTGAAATTAGTTTTAATCTTCGATATGGATAGTAATCCTCCTGAGGGTTTCGTAAACTGGCTTAGCTCTCCTAGTTCAGCTGGGGAAAATCCAGAAATTGCAGGTAATTCAAATCCTCCACCATATCCACCCGCTAATCTCCATTTATCACACCCATCTTATCTGGCCGGGTATCCTGTCTACCCCCCCGGCCCACAATATGCACATGCTCCTCCATATCCTCATCCCGCCGTATATGCACCGCCACACTCATTTCCACAAGGTCATCCATATACACCGTACGGGCCGAACTATTATTTTGTCGGTGGCCCGGCTTCGTATGGTCCTCCCTTGCCACCGGCAGGCCTAGGGCAAAATGTCAGATCCCCATCCCCCCCAGACGTGGGTACGCCACAATCTACGCCGGAGCTCGGAGCGGAGGACGACGACGACCATGGTCCCCCAGGTCCGGCGGGGCGCAGGCGGTTGCTTTGGCAACCGACCGACGATGTTCGACTTGTGAGTACTCCGTTTTGACATTAAGATATTGTGGAAGGAATTATTTTGACATTTTGCTCAATTTTATTTGAAAGTTACATGACACCTTTTATAATTTGGTTGCGCAGATAAGTGCGTGGTTGAACAACTCGCTGGACCCAATCGACGGGAACAGCAAAAAGTTCGATACGTACTGGGCGAGTGTAGCTGCGGCGTACAATGCGAGCAGCCCACGAAATCGTAGAAGGGAGGTGAAGCATTGTAAAGACCACTGGCTCCGGACTAACAGAAAAGTTGTCCAGTTTAATGGTTGTTCGTGCAGGTTAAAGGAAGTGTACGCTAGTGGTCATTCAGACGACCAACTAATGGCACAAGCCCGTGAGCTGTACAGGAGCGAGATGGGCCAAGCATTCACTCTGGACCACTGGTGGACGAATGTTCGGGACCAACCTAAATGGAACCGAACATATGTCGACACTGGCAAAAGAGCACGGCTGAGCGAGGATGGTGCGCACACATCGTCCTCGTCCAATCCAGATGAGCTGCTCGTGGAGGAGACACGCCCAGAAGGTCGCGACACCGCCAAGGAGAAGCGCAAGGGGAAAGGCAAACATAAATCTCCCTTGGGCAACACGTCCGCGCAAGAAGACCTACAAGCCTTCATCAAGGCTAATACTGAGCGCGTCGAGGCAACAGACCGTGCGGCCTCCACTCTGAGCAAACACGACCAGCTCAACCAGAAACTGGTCCTTGCAAGGTCTTTCACAAAACTGGTCACCACAGACAAATCCAACTTCACCGACGAGGAAATGAAGGATCATGCAGAAGCATTGAAGTTTATAAAAAATTTGATCCGGGAGGCCAACCTAGACAAGGATGAGTAGTGTAGCGTAGCATTTTATTTTCGATGTGTTGTTGTACACATATGTATCCTTCTTTTCTGCAATTGAAATATGTTTGGAAAATATCGGTTGGACTCATGTTTGAAAAATAGCCATTTGACTCATGTGTTTGAAAACTAGTCGTTTGACTACTGTGTTTGAAAACTAGCCGTTGGACTCATCTGTTTTGAAAGTAGCCGTTCGACTCATGTGTTCGAAAAATAGCCATTGCACTCATCTTTTTGGAAAATAGCCGTTGGAGTTTGAAAAATAGCCGTTGGGATATTCGACCTGGCCTATATAAACCGAATCGACGGTGCACATATTTCTCATCCCCACCAATACTCCTCACTGCCAAATCCCTCTGATTAAAATCCCTCTCCCTCAAATATGTCGTCCAGCTCTCGTTCAAGCTCATACAGTGAAGATGAAGAGTCCGTAAATAGCTTACGGAGTGTCCTTGCGGGGTTCGTCAACCCAGATCCCGCCATGGTGGAATTAGAAGAGCGTGTACTTGCCGGTATACAAGCAAGGCTGCAGGCTTCTACCTCGCGCCGTCATCGCCGCGGTGGCAGACGATACATCAACAGGGACCGTGAAACCGGCCATATCCGTCTCATGGTGGACTACTTCTGCGAAGATCCGGTGTACCCCGACCACCTGTTTCGTCGGAGGTTCCGGATGAGCAGACCCCTTTTTCTATGTATTGTCGAATCTCTTGGTGAGTGGTCCACCTTTTTCACTGAGAGAGTAGATGCCATTAACCGCCGAGGGTTGTCTCCATTACAGAAATGCACAGCGGCCATCCGTTTGTTGACCTACGGCTCTCCTGCCGATGCTGTCGACGAGTACGTACGGATTGGTGAGTCCACAGCAATCCAATGCTTGAAGAAATTCGTCGACGGAGTGATCGACAACTTCGGCGAGGAATATCTTCGACGCCCGACCGTTGAAGACATGCAGCGCCTATTGCAACAAGGAGAGGCGCGCGGGTTTCCGGGAATGCTTGGAAGCATAGACTGCATGCACTGGGAATGGATAAATTGTCCAGTAGCATGGAAAGGGCAATTTACTCGCGGCGATTACGGAGTCCCGACCATTATACTCGAAGCGGTCGCCTCTCAGGACCTTTGGATATGGCATGCCTTCTTCGGTGTTGCCGGCTCCAACAATGATATAAATGTGTTGAACCAATCCCCCTTGTTCACCGATGTTTTGCAGGGACGAGCTCCTCAAGTGCAGTACTTCATCAATGGGCACGAGTACAACATGGGATACTATCTAGCAGATGGTATATACCCAGAGTGGGCTGCCTTCGTGAAGACGGTACCCCTGCCACAGACAGACAAACACAGACTGTTTGCGCAGCATCAAGAAGGAGCGAGGAAGGATGTGGAGCGAGCATTTGGAGTTCTACAATCCCGCTTTGCCATCCTGCATGGTCCCGCCCGCTTTTGGCAACGCTCAACTCTCGCTAAAATCATCAGGGCATGTGTCATACTATACAATATGATTGTTGAGGATGACCGGGATTTTGACGGACCACTCTACGACTTTGAAGACAGCCAAGGGACTTCGAACGTAACACCGCCTAATATCCAACATGGCGGTACAGTTGCTTTCGCTGATGTGATACAGAGAAACACCGACATTCGGGCTCAACCGATGCATGCAGCACTCAAAATAGATTTGATTGAACACATTTGGGAGCGTTTTGGAGGTGTCCACGGAAATTAGTCGTTATATAGCGCTTTTCTAGTGTTTTTAATTTGCACATCAATGTTAAATTTCAAGTTTCAAAACCGATGCATGTATGCAATGTCGTACGTTTAATGTTATGTCCAACTGTCGAATTTAATAAAATTATTTATTTTCATTGTACCGAATTTAATAAAAATATTTATTTTCGTTATGCCGAATTTTTGATCCGCAAATTATATTTTTAAATGTTGAAAATATTGTTGTATAATTTTTAATTTATTTATATAGATTATGTAATTATTTATATGATGGTAAAACCGAAATTATATTTTAATACGTGGGGTCCACCCAAGAGCCTCTCCAAGAGCCTTTGCATTGGAGAGGGAGACTCTTGGAGGAGTGGTCTCGCGAAGAGTCTCTCGAAGAGCCTAGGCATTGGAGACGAAGAAATGGTTGGTTGAGACTCTTCGCTGACGTGGCGAAGAATATTCTCCTGGAGAGCCTGTCAGGAAGGAGCTAAGGTTGGAGACAGCCTTACAAGCCTTCCACCTGTTCGACCTAATTTTATTGTGGCGCACCGGCTTTTCCTAGATTTTGATGAAACTCAGAAGGGTTTGTTATCCTTGGACTTCATAAGGAAATCCTCAACATGCTTCCCTTCTAAAGGGAAGTGATGAGGACATCACTAGCTCGGATATGAACAAAACTTCATCCACTCATTCCACTACTTCCACTACTTCCTCGCCGCCACGAGAAGATCAAGGAGAACGGCGAGTCGGCATGAATCTATGTGCCGAGCCATTCACTACGCCTACACCGGAGGATCTGCGAGCTACATCAAAGGTGGAGCAACCTACGACACATCAAGCCCAACCCAAGATCAAACCCAACTCTTCTGCGAGTCCAGCTCGGCCATCCAGCAGCAGTCCAAATTAAAACGAATGCCCAGGCCACGTACGGAGTCTGTTTGGGGCAAATAAGTACTTCACAGAGAAGCCCACGACGACACCTTTCCAATGTGATTGGTCTCACTGCCAAATTCCATCTGGATCGCTCGCAATCAATTAAACAATTTATGAACAGATTCTGCCGGGTGCTGGGTCACCTCTACTTTGGGCCCAAGACCCGTATATCCCTAGGGTTATGTGAGGGTGGGTTCTCTGGCCGGTGCCCTACCTCTAGCCGCCATACTCCTACTACATATGACAGCCACCCCCTATCCTTTTTGGTTAGGTTATTTGCTATGTTGTTGCTCGGTTGTGTGAGAGACAAGTGTTCATCGGAGTAGTGTCTCTGGACCTGGTTTGATGAAAGATAACCTCAATTTGTCATTCTACAATTTCAGATTGTTTTTATCTTGTTCTTGCTTGTTCTTCTGTTGCTTGCAGGAATCGATCCTCATGATCAGGTCAGCCGCGTCTTGTCACGGTTGATAACGACTCGTGAGTGTAGTTTAGCGATTGCCAGGGTGTCCAGTCTTATTTGGTTGATAGTCGGATCGGCAAGGTCACTCTCTACCAAATCGAAGTTATCCCTCTCACCAGAAGATCGGGTATACGTGTCTTCGTCAGAAAGCCCATTCTTTTGGATGGTACACATCATATTTCTAGTCGCTATCGACAAATATCCATAGCGGTAATGGATATGCTCACTAGCAGCTCTGTTGGCGCTGGTACCTATCGTAGGTGTCAGTTCTTTAACAACCAAGTTTATTGCCCACACTGATTCACCAGGATGTTCTGTTGTGATCAAGTCGTCCCGGACTTCTTCATGATGGATGTGGATGAGGAAACGTCTCTTCTAGACTTCCCCAACTATTTGCAACACACCGCACAAGAGATGGTGCAACTCCTTCGAACGTGACACCTTGCTTATTGGGAGTCGCCATGAATTTCTAGCTCAAGCTATCACCAATCCATTGAGGCGTTCTCGTCATTATATCATGTTGTGCAACCAGGCCTTCAACATTTTAGAACATGCTAACTCAATCAGTGCCAGACTCCGCTTGCCATGTATTGCCAAAAGACCCTGCCATCGTTATCAATGAGTACTTTTCATTTTTTTTCTTTCTATTTTCACATATACTACCTTAATTCTTATTTCTTTTTTTTCAGATAATGTGTGTTGCCCACAACTTCCGCCATGGTTGCTACGAGCATGCTATCGGAGCAGAAGAAGAGAATTAATGGCACCGAGGCAGCGCAAAGGAGCAAGGAATTAAACCCTTTACTTCATCACCAGTTGTCAATGGCAACATGCCTGAAGAGAGTACTTCATCGCAACCAAAGAATCAAGAGAGGATGTCCCTAGAGCCGATTGTTGTGGTTGATTCACCCACTCAAGGGGAGGCATTAGATAATCCTTCTGATGCCCTAGAGGACGTCTTAAATTCTGTTGGTGAAATTGACTTGCCTAATGAGGATGTCCTTCTCACTGACAAAGAACTTAGAGAATTAGAAACATTCATGGGTTGGTCTGAACCGGAATTTGGAACTGTGTGCATGAGTGCTCATGCTACTATAGTTGATACTGCTAGCACACTCGGAGGGAAACAGAAGGCAACCGACGATGTAGCTGAGCCGGGATTCATAGCCAAGCAAGGATGTTTTGTTCAACCAGGTAATATTGTTGTATCTCCTTCCTATTTCACACATGAATGGCTCTTGTTTCTCTTTCACACTTTTTGTTCTTTTTTTAGATGATGCAATAGATCCCGAGGATATGATCGCGACCATCAATCAATTGACCACACACTTTGAAGAGCAGGTTGGTCAATTTGAAGAAAAGGTTGATGGCAGTTTCCATGCTACGGTGCCTGAGCTCACGCATGACACATTTGCCGACCGTACTCCTCTTCCTTTACCTCTGCCAAGCAGCCTTAAGTCCACCCGACTTCACCAGAATGTTCAGATGGACCTCGCCAAGTTGCAGGCTGAACTCAGGAAACCAGTGATTGACAAGGCTAACTTACTAGCCTTGATTAATGACAACTTGGAGGTGTGGGGAAAGTGGTTCAAGCATGACTTTCCACCTGTGATACTTCAGTTTGTAGAGGCTTTTCTATTCTTGAAAGAAGCCTTAAGGGAGGGTGCCAATCTGTCTCCTGCAGTTTTTGCGTTAGAATCAAAGGCCACACATGTTGCTTATTTATTGGATTGGTCTTGTCAAATTAGTAAAGAGGTTGTCGTATCCTTTCCTTCTGTCAACAAGATTGTGAAAACCTTCACACTTAAGTTGCACAGGACCAACAAGAAGTCGTGCAATGTCAGCGGGAAATCCAGGAACAAGAGATCAAGTTTCAACAATTGCATGAGAAGCACTCCTTCACGTTACAACGTTTGATAAAACCGTTGCTTATGCCAAGAGTGGAGACTTCGTAAAGGATAATATGCTGAAGCTTACTACTCATCATGCCAAAGAACATGAGCATGGCACAGCGCGCTTAAAGGAAATTAAGCAATCTATAGCGGATTTTCAGGGCAACTCGGCTTTTTCACGCCTGACGTGTTCTGTGCTGAATTTCATTACTTCTTTTCCATTAGAGGAACAGAAGTGATCCTGGAAGAAAGGGAGTTTTAGTTTTCTTCCTTTTTTTTTTTAGTCATTTTATTAGTCTTGGGGCATTCAGACATGCTCGCTTATAAACTTTGAAGTCTTGTAATGCGAATATAATAAAGTTCTTTTTTCTTTGAAAAGTTTTGAAGTCATTGTCATTCATATGCCACCTCTCTTTTTTTTTAACTTCATGCATAAGAGACTTCTTTTTTTTCCTTTTAATACATATAAGTACATACATATATCTCATATAATATGAACAAAAGCATGTAGACTATTAAGTCTGCTACACTTTTAAGAAAGAAAGAAAGACCAAATCATTGGTCACTTTATTAACTCACAAATTTTTTTACACCCTTGTAGCAGTATACAAAATGATACAAATCCATGTTGTGGCCTTAAACAAGCTACAGAGTACTCAGACTAGGCGGATATCCATACCACAATCTTTGTTGTTGCGACTACTTCCAATGATGACACTATGCAACAAAAGAGTAAACACCAAATTAAAAAATGCAAGATAAAGATTATAAATTTTCTTATTTAAATCGTACATAGAAAATAACATTAAACATAAAAATCGAATAAAAAAACTAACTCTCCAACTAACAATTTTTTTATGGTAATTTTTATTAACGGTAACTTTTGAGTCACTGACATATAAATTCCTCGGAATAAACACTTCCAATGACTAGTTTTAAACCTCACAAGCACTACACACTGACATGTGAGAACTTCACACGTTTTGTGGGGCCGCCACTACCTCATCACTTTTTGTGCACACGTTAACTGTGCACACCGTCACTAACTAGCGGCCCCCCAAATTTTCTGGCCCCAACTATTAGTGTGTTTTTCGTGTTGGGTACACAAGGCACGGTTCACGATAGGTGGGGCCCACAAAACTTGTCGTCAAGCGCCATTATTTCATCCAACACAGCTACTACATGCACTTGAGTGCCGATAGGACCCACTTGTCAATGCTCCAAGCAGCAACTGCCTCGCCAAGAGTCGTCGTATAACTCGCTCGCCTGCGCAAGTCCAATGTGGCAGCAGAGTGTCGTTTCAAGCGTTGGGAGTGGACTTAGCCCAACTGCTCATCTTTGTCAATAGGAAGGTTGATATTAGATCTGCAAAAACATTTGCCTTGTGCGACACGTGGCGCTAATTTTTTTATCTCAATATCGTGATCGGCAATTACCTACAAAATTTATTATTTAACTTATTAAATAACTCATAATTTCATAAATAATTAGGAATCTATTATATAATAAATTCTGGTGATATTAGAAACACCATATTAATTCTGGTCACAAATAAAAATACTCAAAATTTTCACATCAATCCTAGAAAAAGAAAATTACTAGAAATTCTCACATTAATTTGAAAAAATAAAATTCTATTTCATTCATTATATTAATAACGGTATAGAACCATTATCTGAAAAATAATATCCAATACTGACTCTGTCTCTACTATAAATACAAATTTATATGAAAAATTGTATCTAAAACGTACTCTATCTCTATTATATTAGTGTTTGATGAATTTTTGTAATAAAAATTCATTAGAAAAGTCCCATATGGCCAAATAGGTTAAAATAAAATAAATATATTTGGGCTGTAAAAAAATGATGATAAAAACCAAGACAAAAATTCCACTGGTAAAAAAAAAAGTCAAAACTGGATTGGTCAAACCTGGTCAACGCTGGTCAAACCTGGTCAATATTGGCCAACGCTAGTCAAACATGGTCAACCTTGGTCAACGCTGGTCAAACCTGGTCAACGCTGGTCAAACCTGGTCAACAACATGGCCAAACCGACTGCAGCTCGAGTTCGAGTTGGATTTATCTATAATTTAAATAACAAAAGTATATCCCTTTCCAAATTAAAAAAAGAGATAATCTCTCTCTTTATCTCTTGTTCAAATTCAAAAAGGAAATAATCTTTCCCTTCATCCTTTTATTTATTTAAATAACAAAGTATATCTCCTCGAATTCAAATCCCCTAAAAATCTTTGGTTGTTGGATGGTTGTAACCAACCTGGAGGCTCTATAAATAGAGAGGGGGTGCTAACCTTTTTCGACAGACACGTAGAGGCGCAAGACGGGCACGTGAGAAGCAAGACAGATAGGTAGAGCTGCAGCGTAGATGGCCATGGGTGAGTTTTATTTATCTGCATAAACATGCATCATGCATATTTTGATCAGAGATCAAGTCCACCGGATGCGACCGATCAAATATCTGAAAGTGATTACTTTCGGTCTGATCACACGACATCAGGTCCCGTTGATCCGATCTAAAAACTTGCATACTCATGTTTTGATCAGAGATCAAGCCCCACCTGATGCGACCGATCAAAGATCTGAAAGTACTTACTTTCGATCTGATCACACGACATCAGGTCCCGTTGATCCGATCTAAAAACTTGCATACTCATGTTTTGATCAGAGATCAAGCCCCACCTGATGCGGCCGATCAAAGATCTGAAAGTGCTTACTTTTGCTCTGATCAGATCTGATCACACGACATCAGGTCCCGTTGATCCGATCTAAAAATTTGCATACTCATGTTTTGATCAGAGATCAAGCTCCACCTGATGCGACCGATCAAAGATCTGAAAGTGCTTACTTTCGCTCTGATCACACGACATCAGGTCCCGTTGATCCGATACAAAAACCTGCATACTCATGTTTTGATCAGAGATCAAGCCCCACCTGATGCGGCCGATCAAAGATCTGAAAGTGCTTACTTTCGATCTGATCACACGACATCAGGTCCCGTTGATCCGGTACAAAAACCTGCATACTCATGTTTTGATCAGAGATCAAGCCCCACCTGATGCGGACGATCAAAGATCTGAAAGTGTTTACTTTCGATCTGATCACACGACATCAGGTCCCGTTGATCCGGTCCAAAAGGCTGCATACTCATGTTTTGATCAGAGATCAAGCCCCACCTGATGCGGCCGATCAAAGATCTGAAAGTGCTTACTTTCGATCTGATCACACGACATCAGGTCCCGTTGATCCTGTCCAAAAGGCTGCATACTCATGTTTTGATCAGAGATCAAGCCCCACCTGATGCGGCCGATCAAAGATCTGAAAGTGCTTACTTTCGATCTGATCACACGACATTAGGTCCAGTTGATCCGGTCCAAAAACCTGCATACTCATGTTTTGATCAGAGATCAAGCCCCACCTGATGCGGCCGATCAAAGATCTGAAAGTGCTTACTTTTGATCTGATCACATGACATCAGGTCCCGTTGATCCGGTCCAAAAACCTGCATACTCATGTTTTGATCAGAGATCAAGGCTCACCTGATGCGACCTCATGGGAGAAGATTGATGATAACTTCTTATCCAGAAGTCCGATCGACCCCAAATTTTTATGGTGAATATAAGACTCTATTAGAAACTTCTCCCCCAAATTTCATCTCCATCAGAGATCTCTAAGGTTGAATTTGACCAGAAGAGAGGCTCTGTCCAGAAGTCGTTTCAGCTTGCCCTCATGGGAGTAGATTGATGATAACTTCTTATCCAGAAGTCCGATCGACCCCAAATTTTTATGTTGAATAGAAGACTCTATGGCAAACTTCTCCACAAAATTTCATATCCATCAGAGATATCTAAGGTCGAATTTGATCAGAAGAGATGCTCTTTCCAAAAGTCGTTTCAGCTTGCCCTCATGGGAGTAGATCGATGATAACTTCTTATCCAGAAGTCTGATCGACTCTAAATTTTTATGGTGAATAGAAGACTCTATGAGAAACTTCTCCACCAAATTTCATGTCCATCAGAGATCTCTAAAGTTGAATTTGACCAGAAGAGAGGCTCTGTTCAGAAGTTGTTTCAGCTTGCCCTAATGGGAGAAGATCGATGATAACTTCTCATCCAGAAGTCCGATCGATCCCAAATTTTTTATGGAGAATAGTAGGTTCATACTGAGACTATGGCTCCAAGTTTCACTTTGATCAGATGTTCAAAATATCACCAAAACCATTGCAAGTAGCTCTGTTTTGCTGAATTTTAGCTTGACATACAAACAATGAAGATGGTTTCTAATCCGACGGTCTGATCGATCTCAAATTTTGATGAGCAATCGATGATTTGTCCAGAAATTATTCCTTCAAGTTTTAAACCTATTATAAATCAGAAAAACTCTCATCCAAATAGTCGAATGAGGACTAATGACTAATTGTGTAATCAAGTTGAAATCTTACTAAGTTCTTGATGGATATTCCAATGGGCTGTCTATCATGCAATGTACTTTTCCTGAAGCTAAGGAAGTCAAAGATGTTATCACAAGTCATCCATACATAATTTACATGTTGCTGGGTACTAATGAAGCAAAGGCAACATGTTTTTTGTCCGTGACTGATGAAGCCGGACACCATTCATGCCGGGTACTGATGAGGCGAATGCATCCATTTGTTCGCGACCGACGAGGCCGAACAACTCCCTGGCCGGGCACCGACGAGGCGAATGACACATTTTGTGATAACACCATAGACTGACGAGGCTATGGATTTGCATACTTGCATGCATGGGCATACGCATTGCATTTATTCATTCAAGGGCAAAGTAATTTTGAAGCTTGAAGACGACGACCATCAACACAGCTTAATCAGAGGTTTTCTGTGGATTTGTTCTGCAGATGTAATTAACCAGGAGCTTTTCAAAAGACCTGAGGAGCCATGAACCACGCAATCCCGTGATGCCAAGATGCACTTTCCTTTGGCGCAATAAGAGATTGTAAATCCCAAAGGGACTTGTAACTTGTAATTCTTTTCAGAATTAATAAAGTACAGTGTTTCCTAAGATTGTGCATTCTCTACTCCTTTATTTGTATACTTATGTATACTGGCACGCTCGCACCACGAAAAGGGGGTCAATTTCCTGGAAGAGAGATCTTCTCGGCAAAACAATTAGTAAAAAAGAACATCTCTCTATAAAATATAGATAAAATTTTAAATAAAGAAAAATTATTAAAAATTCCCATATTAATTAAAAAATTCTATTTCATTTATTATATTAATAACGGTATAGAATCATTATCTGAAAAAAACAATATCCAAAACTAACTCTATCTCTACTATAAATAAAAATTCATGTGAAAAATTTATCTAAAACAGACTCTGTCTCTGTTATATTATTAAAAGAGAACATCTCTATAAAATATAAATAAAATTTCAAATCATATGAAGACTAGCAATGTAATTATGTGGGTTTTCGGCTAGTTAAGTTAAAATTAAATAGTGATATTACCAAAAAAATTTTGCATTACTATACCTACACACTCCTCTCATCTACGACTTAACCAAATTTCCATATCCACCATTGAAATGACTAGGTAGCCTCACCGTATTATATTACTAGAGTAACCATATTCAAAACTGATCCGATTGGATAACTTGTCCCAATTGGATATGGAATATGTTGCCAAGACAGACACACACAAGCACTCACAAGTGGTCGTAGCTAAGAGTTATCAGAAAACAACTCTTATTATGAAGAAATGTTCCTTTGTACAACTCGTACACACACTACTAGAAAAAACTATCCAAAATCAGATATCTAGCTAATTACAATACAGGTATTTAAAGACTATCTACTAAGCCATGACTGATCCAACTGCGAAGTTCTTGGCCGTGAGCTTGGACGTTCTCAACTGCAACCTTATGACTCGGTCTAAGTTGCACATTCCCCGAGAAGTGTGCTCGTCCACTAGCAGTCCTTATGATTCGAGCTTCCAACAACCTTGTCTCGACCATTGACCATCGACCAAGTCTAGTTGATTGAATACGACCATCGACCAATCTTTATTAGTCCGAGATCGTCTGGATCATGACTCCCCCTGTTTAGGAAGTCAACTCCCGTTGGTGCTTTGAACTAAAGATGCGAGAACTGCACTTGGCTGTACTTGCGTGTGTACCACTTGGCCGCACTAGCGTGTTGATCATTTCGGCCATCCCGAAAAGTCTCATGTGTGCCGCGACGAGTTGTTGTCACCTTGTTCTCTAAGACCACATCTTCAGTAAGAGACGCCTCCCGTTGGTACACCAAATCTTCGATGGATGGCACTGTTGTGTTAGGCTCATCGTCAAGCATGGATGGCTCATAGAGTTTGAGGTGCTCGACATTGACCACCGAGTAAATGTCCATATATGGCGGTAGTTCGAGCTGACAAGTATTCTCACCAATTTTCCGTAGAATCTTAAATGGACCATAACGGATTGGTTTAGGCTTTTTACCTTCACCCTTTAGCCGTTCCTTTCTTAAATGGAGCCAGACCAGATCACCTTCGTGAAAGTTGGCTTCAACTCGATGTCGGTCATGTCACGCCTTGTACTTGAGTTGGGCATTTTGAAGGTTTTGCTCGACTTCACCATGAAGTCGTCGGATGCCTTCCAAGAACCATTGTGCTCGATCTTGATCACCCTCCTCCTTGGTGGATTGTGGTGAGGTGGAGATTGAGAAATCCAGGTCGAATGGGCTTTGGGGAAAAAATCCAAACATACCTCGAAAGGGGACTTCTCGGTAGAATCATGAACAGCTCGTTTGAATGCGAACTGTAGGTATGGTATGCTTTCGTCCCACGTCTTGTGATGCCATGAGTTGTAGCCCCTGAGCAAATGGACAACTGTACGGTTTACCACTTCGGTTTGATCGTCAGTTTGTGGATGGAAAGCTGTACTCCTCTTCAGTTTGGTGTCCATGATTGTCCAGATTGACCACCAAAAATGGCTGAGGAACCGTGTATCACGGTCGGACACAATAGAACTAGATAGCCTGAAATGCGTCCAAACGTGTTGGAAGAACAATCGTGCTGCCTCTTCACTCGTAACATTCTTCTTGCACAGTATGAGTATCACTATCTTGGAGAAGTGGTCGACGACCACAAAGAGGTAGTCGTTGCCCCGTCGAGTCTTTGGCAATCCACCCAAGAAATCCATGGAAATACTTTCCCATGGTCATGCAAGAACCGGTAAGGGGGTATACAAACCCAACTTCCGATTCACAGGTTTGGACATGCTATAGAGGCAGCAACCCCTAACAACATGGGCCACGTCCTGCAGCATGTGCGCCAGAAGACATGTCGATGAAGATTCTGTAGTGTCTTCACTCCGAAATGTCCAACGACCTTTGAGGCGTGTGCCTCCCGTAGCCACTGTACTCGGTGTGCTCCAGATGGGACACAAAGAAGTGTCCCCTTGTAAAGGAACCCTCCTTGTAAAGTAAACTCGGACGACCTGCCAGTTTCGAGCTCAGCTAGCACTGGTCAAAAATCAGGATCCTGCCCATATCAAGTGGTTTAGTCCTCATGGCATGAAGGTTCGACCTGCATAAACACCGACAAGCAAATGGCAACAACTGGAGGCCGCGATAACATGTCAGCTAGCTTATTGTGGACACCTTCTTGTACTAGATCAGTAAGTTGAATTGCTGCAAATAAGACATCCATTTCATATGACGGGCTTATTGGAGTTTAGACTGGCTCTGCATACACTGGAGCGATTGATGGTCGGTGTGAACCACAGTCTCCTTGTTCAAGAGATAACAGCGCCAGTGCTTTACTGTTTGATGAAGCGCGCACAACTCCTTGTCGTACGTATGATAGTTCTTCTGGGTACCTTGGAACAACTCCGAGTGATAAGCCACTGGTTGTCCATCTTGCATGAGAACAACATCCATGGCATATCCCGACGCATCCGTCTCCAATCCAAAGGGCCTCTGCAAACTGGGTAACACGAGGACAGGTGCCTCACTGATTTTGTTTTTCAAGAAGAGGAACGTGTCCTCATGTTTTGTAGTCTACTCGAAGTTCCTGTTGGCTTTCATTAATGAATGTAAAGGAGAAACCAAAACAGAGAAATGAAGAATGAACTTACGGAGGTACGGGCATGCACCCATGAAGCTACTCACCTCAGTCACTGATTGTGGTCATGGCCACTCACGGATGGCCTTCACCTTGTTGGGGTTGAGCTGTAGTGTACCATCACCTATCACGAAGCCAAGGTACAGTAGAGTTTGCTTCCCAAACTCGCACTTCTTACTGTTGAGGCGGAGTTGATGTTGTCTCAGCTAGTTGAACACCTTTTGCACATGCATTAGGTGCTCCTCCCACGATTGACTGTAGATGAGTAGGTCATCGAGGTAGACAATCACAAAGTCGTCGATAAACGGCTATAGAATGTCATTTATTAGACGCATGAATGTGGCTGGGGCATTGCAAATCCTGAATGGCATGACAAGCCATTCGAATAGGCCTTACCAAGTCTTAAAGGCGGTTTTCCAAGTGTCATCCTCACATATACGCACTTGGTGATACCCAGACTTCAAGTCCAACTTGGTGAAGAATGAAGCATTCTTCAACTAGTCCAACAGGTCATCGATGCGAGGAAGAGGGTACCAGTTCTTGATGGTGATTTTGTTCAGTGCCTGGTAGTTGATGCATATGCACCATGCACCATTTTTCTTAGACATGAGCACCACTGGGGACCCGCAAGGAGAATTACTCAGTTGGATAATACCTTTATCCAGTAATTCACCGATCTGCCTTTTGATCTCCTCATTCTCCAACATTGAGTTGCGGTACATGCTCAGGTTGGGAAGTGGCTCATCGGACACGAGTTGGATGTCATGTTCGACCGGTCGTCTTGGTGGTCGACCTTGAACCTCTTCGAACAGTTCGTTGTATTCCTCGAGTAGACTCGCAAATTCACCATTACTTTCCTTGCAAGACAGTGTTAGTGCGGAACAACCACCATTAACTTAGCTCACTGGGCGAATCATGATCAACACATATTTTTGGCATGAGTTGACAATCCGCTTTGCCTGATTTTCTGTCATCAATTTTGTGGTGTCGATGTGGTCGTCCTTGGTGATGACGAACCATGACCCATCTTTGGTGAGCTCATACTCCTGAGCTCGTCGGTGGAAATGGGCATCACTTGACAGATATCAATGGGAACTACATCGCATTGAACCTCATAAATATAGAGAGAAGAGATTGCAAACCGTAGAGTATACTGTCTCTTGATTTGCTGGCTCACGTCAGATGTAAACCATCTCAAAGCATATGGTCGAGGATGTGTGGTCATCTTTAGCCCTAGGCGTTGCACCAGCCCGGTGGAGACCAAATTTTTCTGGTCTCGGGATCGAAAATAGATAGTACAACCTCATACTTGACCTGTATGTTAATGGTAAATAAATCCTCAGTCAGGTTATGATCTAGAGATGGGTCCGAGCCTGCCTCCTTCGACATTGCCATCAAAGATAGGTCATGTCCACCTTTTTAATAGAATTTAACTAGACGGTCTCCTCCAGCGTTGGAGCCGAGGTCGTCGTGGTTGCTCGTTTGCCTGGTACACTCTTCTTGGTTCTCTCTGGTCGAAGCTTGGGATGAAGTTTATAACACTTCTTCGTGTGACCTACAACCTGACAATGCTCGCAAGTAACACCCGAACTGGTTTTGGGTGTACCTTTTCGGAAGCTTGTCTTCTCCTTCGACGTGTTCGAAATCTCCTTCATGGTCTTGTCGCCGCGTGACTTGTTCTTTATTTCGATCACCATAGTTGTTGTACTCGCAGTAGAGATGTCATAGACGCCAAACAGACTCAACTCTGTGCTAATCGTCCTGTATAGCTCGGACGTGTATTTCTTGAATGTCTGGGGGTCGGAGAGCGATATACCTAAGACAACTGCATGCCTCCGAAACTCTGTGGTGTAGTCTTGAACAGACTGGTCGCCCCGTTGACACAATCGGTGCCAACAGTCCCACATCTCTTCGAGGTAGTCCATCGGGTAGAACTTTTGCTGGAGGAACCGCTTGAATTGGCCCCAAGTGAAGTCGTCCACTTTGCTGTTGGCAACTCTTGCCTTCCACCACATTTTGGTGTGGTCTTTCATCTTCAGGGGTTCGAACTTTACCTTCTTTGCACTATTAAAAACTCGAAGATCAAAGTAGGTCCCAAACAGGTCGATCCACAAATCCAGCGTGTCAGCATTGATCGCCCCATTGTACATGGGTATGTCGATTTTAGCTTCGGACCATCTTTCTGAGTTAGTCGAGACTGTGCTAAATGACCTAGAATCAAGCAACCGTGTGGCCATAGAGGAGGATATGTATCTGAAGGCCCAGAACCCAGGCCTCATTGCTTCATACTGTTGAATCTTGAGCCCTAATTAGGGTTTTGGTGATTAATGACATCCGTGAGATTTGCGACTAACCTTTGTATATGAGCCTCAGGAAAATCAAGGAGAAAGCATCGAGGAAAGGTAAAGCAAGGCTATCAAGACTTCATGAAGCGAAAACGACGAAAATCTCGACAAAAGTACAAATACCTAAACCTAGCGTCTTCTGGTTTTGAAATTTTCTAGGTTAGATGGTCGTACTATTAAGAGGGGTCTTAGCACAAGACTTTTGATCAACCTTGAAGTTTTTAGAAGCATATTTGCATTTGCATTTGCATTGAATCATAATTGAGTAAAAATTTCAGAGGCTAGTTTTCGTTTTGTACTGGCCGGACAGTGTCTGAAGTGACCGGACAATGTCCGGCCAATACAAACTTTTTCAGAACATTGCAAATCAAGTGCAACAGAGACAAATACATCTGTCCGGTGCATCTGTCCGATGAAGGCCGGACATTGTCCGAAGTGACCGGACAATGTCCGGTCAATACAAATGTTACTGAGATGTTTAATTAAGACAAATCTATTTGTCCGGAGGATATGTCTGAAGTGACCGGACAATGTCCGGTCAATACAAACTGTGAGCTATTAAAAAGGCTGGGTTAACAGAGACGTATCTATTTGTCTGGACATTTTGTCCGGACAAATCCCATATGTCCGTTCAATACAAAATTCTGGAGGTTTTTGTTTTGAGTGTCAACAGAGACAAATACATTTGTCCGGACATTTTGTCCGGACAAATCCATTTGTCCGGCGTGTACAAGTTGTTTCGAACAAGGGTGTCAACAGAGACAAATGCATTTGTCCGGACATTTTGTCCGGACAAATACATTTGTCCGGCCTTCACATTTCACTTCAAACGGCTACTGACACTCGTAATTCACGTGAATAACGGTCAAAATTTTTGTACTGACCGGACATTGTCCGAAGTGACCGGACAATGTCCGGCCAGTACAATTTTCGCCCAATCTTCTTGATTTCGACCGTTTTTGTTGAGAGTATAAATAGACCACTGTTGTAGATGTCAAGTACACACGAAATACACTTCATAAACCCTGAGCAACAGTGTGCAAGCTCTCACACATCCATTCTCTAGCAATTAGAGTCAAAACTTGAGAATTCTTGAGTGCTAGTTGAGTGAATTTGGTTCCAAGCCTTGTTGCATTTGCATAGTGTTCATCAAGCTTTGAGGTTGATCAAGCAAGGTGCTAAGGCTTATTACTCTTGGTGATTGCCGTCACCTAGACGACCCGGGAGGTCCGGCGATCTCTCCATCGACGGTGTGTCGGAGAGGCCCGGCGAGTGGTTGTAAAGGCTTGGAGCTCGCCTATCCGGAGTGGAGAAGGGCTACCTCTAGTGGAATCGAAGCTTAAGCTCAAGTGAAGAGCGCTTCAACGAGGATTAGTGGAAATCGGCAAATTTCCGAGACCTCGGGAAAAATTTGATTTCTTCGGTTATCTCTACTACTTGCTTAATTTCCATTGTGATTGAATTGTTGCTAGTAGTATCATAGAAATTGCTAAATCTGAGTTGAATTAGTTTTCCATACCCGTAGAATATTTGCTATTGCAAACTTAGGTTGTTAAACCCTAATTTAGAAGAAAATTTTAAAACCGCCTATTCACCCCCCCTCTAGTCGGCATCCTTCGATCAACACGTGGTATCAGAGCACTAGGTCTCTCTTTTTAGGCTTAACCGTCTAGGGAGAGGATGTCGTCGATCAAAGAAAACTATAATGGAAAGGTTCCCTTCTTCAAGGGTGACAATTATTGTTATTGAAAAATTAGGATGGCGGTCTATCTGGAATCCATTAGTCTTGATGTTTGGAGGGTCACTAGAGATGGTTTTAGGACTCCAATTGACTTAGAAAATCTCACACCTCTAGAATCGAAAAACCTTCAAGCAAATGCTCAAGCAAAAAATGCCATATTCAATGGTCTTGACTTAAGTGAATTCAATCGCATTAGCAATCTTGATACATCCTATGAAATGTGGAAAACCTTAGAGGTAATTCATGAAGGAACATCAAAAGTCAAAGAAGCTAAGCTAATTAAATTAACTAGAGAATACAACTCCTTTTTCATGCTTGAATCTGAAAATGTTAGTGACATGTATACTAGACTAAATCTAGTAATCAATGATCTCAAAGGTTTAGGTACAAAATTTGAAGATATTGACATTGTGCGTAAAATGCTTATGATTTTACCATCGAGTTTTGATACAATTGTGACAGTGCTCATCAATGGCGATCTCTCTTCCACAACTCCTACCGAACTCTTGGGTACTCTTATCACCCATGAAATGCAAAAAGAAGAAAAGAAAAGGATTGTGGAAGCATCCGAATCAAAGAAGAAAAACTTGGCATTTAAGGCAAAAGTCGAGGAAACCAAGGAGGATAGTTCGGATGAAAGCTCTGATGGTGATCTAGCTCTTCTTGTGAGAAAGACCCGCAAACTCTTAAACAAGATCAACAAAAGAGGATTTGAGTTTGACAAGAGGCGAGGACCTCACAAGAAGACCGGATTCAAGAACATTATATGTTATGAATACAATGAGAAGGGACACTTTGCCTCAAGATATCCAAATAAAAGGGGTGATAATCAAAGATTTCATGAGAGGAAAGATGACGGTGAAGGGACAAAAGGCAAAAAGAAGCTCTTCAAGAAGTTCTACAACAATAAAAGCAAGGGCCAAGCCTATGTTGGTGAATGGTATTCCGGATCGGAGGAATCCGAATCGGAAGATGAAGCACCATCATCATCTAAGAAAATGGCGGGAATTGCTATCGGAGAAGCCACTTCGGTTGAAGACAAGTCATCATTATGTCTTATGGCAAGTGATGATGCTAAGGTATCGGATCTTGAACCTTCCTATGAGGACCTTGTTGATATGGTTATGGAACTAAATGAGGCATTAGGTAGAGTAACTAAGGAGAACAAACTGCTTAAGAAAGAATATTCAACACTTAGTGAATTATATGCAGAACTAAATGACTCGCATGAGGCACTTCTAATAAATGAAATTATTGATTCTAAACAAACAAATGAAATAGGCATTACGTGTGATATTCTAGACGAATCAACTCATGATGCTTCTTTTTCAAAATCATTCAATTGTAATGCTTTAGAAATTAATCATGAAAATGTTTGTAATGAAATTGTTGATAACAACTCAAACTTGATTTTAGAAAATTTAGAACTCAAAGCACAAGTAGAAAAACTAAATCTAGGACTAGCAAAATGCTTTAAAGGAAAAGAAATTTTGGACAAACTTCTTAGTGAACAACGATGTTCATTTAGAAAGGAAGGCTTAGGATATGAACCGAACAAGAAAAAGAAATTGAGTACTAAAATGACTTTTGTAAAGGCCACTAATATGTTTTGTCACAAATGTCATAATGTAGATCATTTGCCGGAAAATTGTCCCTCAACTTCTAGAGCTAAAGAAAATAAGTATCACTCCCATTACATGCTAAAGAAAACAAAGCACGGAAGAGTAGTTGCAAAATTCATTGGTTTACCTCATCAAAATAAACATGAGAAGAAAATTTGGGTACCAAAGACTCTTGTTGCTAACTTTCAAGGACCCAAACAAGTTTGGGTACCTAAAAGCATCTAACCCTTCTTTTAGGTAAACTACAAAACCGGTGGGAGGCATTGGGTGCTTGATAGTGGATGCACCCAACACATGACCGGTGATGGAAGTCGGTTCTCTTCATTTGAAAATGGTTGCAATGACGTTGATAAAATCACGTTTGGTGATAATAGCAAAGGAAAGGTAATTGGATTAGGTAAAGTCGCAATCACAAACAACCTTTCCATCTCAAATGTATTACTTGTTGAATCTTTGAACTTCAATTTGCTTTCGGTTGCAAAAATTTGTGATTTGGGTCTTAGCTGCATTTTTGAACCAAATTGTGTTATCATTGAAAGTCTAGAAGACAAGTCTTTAATTTTCAAAGGTTTTCGATATGGAGATTTGTATTTGGTTGATTTCGGTTCAAAAGACTCTTGCATTTCAACATGTTTGGTTGCTAAAAATTCTTTGGGATGGCTTTGGCATCGTCGTTTGGCTCATGTTGGGATGCATCAATTAAACAAACTTTTAAAAAGAGATTTAATCCTAGGTATGAAAAATGTAAAGTTCGAAAAGAATAAACTTTGTAGTGCATGTCAAGCGGGAAAACAAGTAGCTAGCACTCATCCCGCTAAAAATATTTTATCAACATCTAGACCACTTGAGCTTTTGCATATGGACTTGTTTGGTCCATCAGAAACTCAAAGTATTGGTGGTAGTAACTATTGCTTTGTCATTGTTGATGATTTCTCTCGATTTACTTGGATTTTCTTTTTAAACCATAAATCCGATGCTCCAAGTGTGTTTAAAAGATTTGTAAAACGAGTTGAAAATGAATTTGAATTCTCCATCAAGAAACTTCGAAGTGATCACGGTGGAGAGTTTCAAAATTCTGATTTTGTTGAACTTTGTGATCAATCTGGAATCAAACACGAATTTTCCGTACCATATACTCCTCAACAAAACGGTGTTGTGGAAAGGAAAAATCGAACATTAATTGAAATGGCTCGAACTTTATTGGATGAATATAAAACCCCCACTAGGTTTTGGGCCAAGGCCGTAAATACGGCTTGTTATGCCATAAATCGGCTTTATACTCATCCTTTATTAAACAAAACTCCTTATGAGCTAATTATTGGAAGAAAACCAAACATCTCATATTTTCGAGTTTTTGGTTGCAAATGTTACATCCTTAAAAAACGCATGCATCTTGGAAAATTTCAAAGACGTGTTGACGAGGGGTTTCTTGTTGGATACTCGTCAATTAGTAAGGCTTATCGTGTTTTTAACATCATAACCGAATGCATTGACGAAACATGCAATGTTGAGTTCGATGAATCTAATGGCTCTCAAGAAGAGTATGAAGATATTGAGAATGTAGGAAATGAAGAATTAAGAGAAGCTATGAAGAACATGACGATTGGAGATATCAAGCCCAAAGATGAAGATTCAAAGTCCCCCGATCAAGAAAATGAAGTAGCTTCTATGATTCCGGAAGCTCCCACTCAAGTTGATCTTGATTCGGAAATAAAGGAAAATGAAGATCAAACATTGCAAAATCCAAGACTTCATCAAACCATCACTAAAGATCATCCCGTCAATCAAATAATAGGTGATGTCGGTAAAGGTGTCCAAACTCGCTCTAAAATTGCATCTTTTTGCGAACATGCATCCTTCATTTCTAGTATTGAGCCTAAATACATTGATGAAGCTTTAGCGGACCCGGATTGGGTAAATGCTATGCATGATGAGTTAAACAACTTTACTAGAAATAACGTTTGGGAACTTGTAGAACAACCTCTTGATCATAATATAATTGGTACAAAATGGGTCTTTAGAAATAAACAAGATGAAAATGGCATAGTTGTGAGAAATAAAGCTAGATTGGTAGCACAAGGTTATTCTCAAATTGAGGGGTTAGATTTTGATGAAACTTTTGCTCCCGTAGCTAGACTAGAGGCCATTCGCATCTTACTTGCATTTGCATCATGTTTTGAAATCAAACTATTTCAAATGGATGTTAAAAGTGCTTTCTTAAATGGTGAAATTTCGGAACTTGTATTTGTAAAGCAACCACCGGGTTTTGAAGATCCAAAATATCCAAATCACGTCTATAAACTCTCAAAAGCTCTTTATGGTCTAAAGCAAGCCCCTAGGGCTTGGTATGAAAGGTTGCGAAATTTCCTAATTTCACAAGGTTTTAAAGTTGGAAAAATTGATACAACTCTCTTTACCAAAATCATAGACGATGACTTCTTTGTTTGCCAAATCTATGTCGATGATATAATTTTTGGTTCCACTAACAAGTCTCTTTGCCAAGCTTTTGGTGAAACCATGTCCAAAGAATTTGAGATGTCTATGATAGGAGAGTTGAGCTTTTTCCTTGGACTTCAAATTAAGCAAATCAAAGAAGGCATATTTGTGAGTCAAAGCAAATACGTGAAGGATTTGCTCAAAAGATTCGGTATGGATGATTCAAAACCAATCAAGACTCCCATGGCTACAAATGGGCATTTGGACCTGGATGAAGGAGGTAAACCGGTAGAACTCAAATTATATCGTTCTATGATCGGTAGCTTATTATATCTTACTGCCTCTAGACCGGATATTATGTTTAGTGTATGCATGTGTGCTAGGTTTCAAGCTGCTCCTAGAGAGTGTCACCTAACTGCAGTAAAAAGAATTTTCAGATATCTAAAACATACACCAAACATAGGACTTTGGTATCCTAAGAATGCTAGTTTTGATCTCCTAGGATATTCGGATTCTGATTATGCCGGTTGTAAAATTGATAGAAAAAGTACTTCCGGTGGTTGTCAACTTCTAGGAAGATCATTAGTCTCTTGGACTTCAAAGAAACAAAATTCAGTTGCACTCTCAACCGCCGAGGCGGAATATGTTTCGGCCGGTAGTTGTTGTGCACAACTTCTTTGGATGAAGCAAACCTTGTTAGATTATGGCATAAAAGTCAATTGTGTTCCACTTTTGTGTGATAATGAGAGTGCCGTTAAAATTGCCAACAATCCTGTTCAACACTCTCGAACAAAGCACATTGACATTAGACATCACTTTCTAAGGGATCATGTATCAAAAAGGGACATAGTGATTAGTCATGTTTCAACCGAAAATCAATTAGCAGACCTTTTCACTAAACCCTTGGATGAGTCAAGATTTAGTAAGTTAAGAAATGAATTGAATGTTATTGATATTTCAAATGTCATTTAATCTCTTGCTTATCTTGAATTGATTGTTAGTTTGATTGTATCTAGCCTATACTCTCTTAGCTATATATTTATATATCAATGTAGGCATCTATGCCCATCACTTCCTATGTTGAAGAAAAAGTCCAAAATTCACCACTTTGTCGTTTTTCAACAAAATTTGGAGAACACATTAAGGGGGAGCAATTTCAAGATCATTGAATGCTTGTATACCCCAAAATTGTGTACAAAAAGGAAAAATATGCATGTTGTTTATAAAAAGGGTAAATTTTAAAATCAAAAGGGCTAAACATGCTAAAATGTTCAAATTATGTTAAAATAAAACAAACTCTTCAAAAATATCTCTCAAGAGTGTTTTCAAAGATTTTGAAAGTGAAAATAAAGGGTTTCAAGCTAAAATGATGAATTTAGACAAAATTGAACATCTAAGGATCTTGTTTTGGCCTAAAATGACTTATTTCTACAAATCAAAATCGGTTGAGTTTTGACAAAAAGTTTCTACATGAAACACTTAGAGATCAGTCATTCGAAGATATTTCATGTTAAACTTTTTCTCAAAATACCTATGGTTTGAAAGTTATCACATTTTGCAAATCGCCCGAAAACGAGTCTTGACACGAAAATACCCAAAATGTGCATTTTGTGAATTTCGCTATTTGAGTCAAGATCTCTTCTATGTTTTGGCTTGAAATAGTATTTAAAATTCATACAAGGCCAAACATCTCAGAAAAATTCAAGTTTCATGAAAATTTGACAAATTGGTGAAAAACCGTTCTGTTTTACCCTTTTACCCTAAAATGCGATTAGAAGGCTCATTCTAAAGTCGATTTCTCTCAAATTTCTCCTCAAAGCTAGCTGGATATATTCCAAACATGATACTTGAGCTTATCCAAAATTCAAATCCTTATTTGAGTCAAATCTGACAAATTTGCAAAAAATTCAGAAGTTTCAGAGAAAAATCTGAACTGACCGGACAGTGTCCGGGCAGATCGGACTTTGTCCGGTCACATCGGACAGTGTCCGGTAAGATCGGACATTGTCCGGCCTGTGCACGATGTTTCGGTTATTAAATCCACCCGAAGTCTGTTTCTTCCCCAAATCGATTTCAGGCTTTTGCTTCCTCCTCAGTTCATCCTCTCTCTCCACTATTCATCCCCTCTCCTCCGGACAAGAGGATTCGTCCGGCCATCTCCCGTCCGGCCTCAGATTTGACCTCCTGTGCATCTTCTCCTTCGTTGGATTAGGTCAGTTTCTCCATTGCTTCTCCTCTGGTTCATGCATTGCATCTCATGTCATTCTAGGGTTTGAAATAGTTCAAATGTTTTGCATGTCAAATCTATTTGTGGATTCATGAAATTATCATCTAGGGGTGATCACATTTAAGTTGATTTGTGCAAAATAGAGGTTTCTCATGGACATGCATGGTTTAAGTAAATCACTTACATTCTAAGGGTAGGTTTTGGAACAAAATTAACCATGCTTTGTATGAAGATGTGATGATTAAACTGAACCAAAGAGCAGAATAGGGTGATTTAGAGTACAAGCTAGCATCTATTAGTACATGCATAAATAATATTGAGTCATATAAGGACTAGGTCATGCACCCTTTCACATATGAAGACCAACTCATGCATCTCATGACACCTTCATTGAGTCATATCATGATCAAATTCTCGATCTTTTCTTCTCTTAGTCATTATGTCTGGAAGAATGAAGCAGACTAGCCGTCGTCATGGGCCTGGATCTTCTCAACAGGCTCAACCCATCGACTGGGATTCCTTAGCCATTGATGAGGATGATGCAGCTCAAGCACCTCCCATAGGATCTCCCGTTGATGGTTCCGACTCGGATGATAGCAGCAGCAGCAGTGGTGATGAGCAACCTAGGGGCCATCAAACATTCACCGCTAGAACCATTCGGCGACTTCGTCGAAAGAACCCGTATGAGCATCCAAGGACATGTACTGAAAGAAATTTCTGGAATGCTTTCCAGATGTCTCAATATCACACCAGATTCTCATCCGCCAAAGTCTTTGGGCATCAGGCCATTGATTGGAACTTGATCGAGAGCAAAGTTAGCTATCCCTTAAGAGGCAAGTTCATGGCAGTCCGGTTGCTCTCCTTCACCGAGATGAAGGAAGACTGGAAGTGGAACGTGGATGTCATCCGTTCGTTCTTCGCGTCTCTTCATGTTGCCTCGGATCGTTCCCACATCATTTTCATGAATAACAACTCAAAAAGGACTCTCACAAAGGCACAATTTGAAGAAGCTCTAGAGATCGAGCATGTTGTCAACAGCCTTTTCTCCTTCGATGAAGTTCGAGTTGAAGACGTGGTTCATCTCTTCGACAATCCAGATCCAAATATCAGTAAAGTCTCTCAACTGATTCCTCCGGTGGCAATTCTAGAAAAGCTGAACCGCATGACTGTCTTGCCAAAAACCGGAGATCGTGGGGCTGTCACATCTACCATGCTGCGACTTCTGAGAGCCCAAGTTGATGAGACACCATTCGACATTGTGGAGTTCATGTTCCACGAGATGCAGGAAGTTCAGATGGATATGAAGAGGCTGTTGCCCTTCGCTCCCTTCATTGCTCACACTCTGACCTATTTTGGACTGCATCGCGCTTCTCGTCCCACTACTATGGAGTTTTATCGAATGAAGAGCCTTGGGATGCTCATTCGCTACGAGAACCAAGTTGGACCACCAGATCACGGAGATGAGCCTATGTCTCCGGTCGCAGGAGCTCCCTCTCCACTTCAGTCCTACTCCATCTCTCAGAGTCCTGATGTCTCCGCTCCGTACATGATGATCATGGAGCGGCTGGATCAGATGTCCATGCGATTCGAGACTCGCTTCGATGAGGTCGACACCAGATTGAGCTCCATCGACCATCGCCTCAACGTCATTGAGCCTCGCATCGATTCTATGAGTCAGGATATCTCTGAGCTGCGGGGACAATTCGATGCAGGCCAGTATCAGCGTCGTCGTCGAGGCGATTCTTCTTCCGATCATCCTCCGCAGTCTTAAATTATCTTACTCCTGTATCTATGATCACTTGTATCTATGTCTTCTCTCCTTTTATGGATGTTTTGATGACAAAGGGGGAGAAGTTATGTTATGGATAAAGTTATGTTATGGATATGTTATGGATATGTGATATGTGCTGTTACGTTGTTATATCATTTGTCATATGATATCGTTTGTCGTATGTGGATGTATATATCATAATGTGATTGTATGAATATGGCTATATCATGCTATATCATGCAATGTTTCTTGTTGTATGAATGTATGATCATGAAATGAAATTGTTGTTCATATATCATGTTGTGAATCCATTCATGACCATGGGCATAAGATTCAGGGGGAGCATTATTTGCTCACATTCACATCTTTTCGATATCCAAGTGTTTTATGCATAACGGTTGTCATCAATCACCAAAAAGGGGGAGATTGTTGAATCTTGAGCCCTAATTAGGGTTTTGGTGATTAATGACATCCGTGAGATTTGCGACTAACCTTTGTATATGAGCCTCAGGAAAATCAAGGAGAAAGCATCGAGGAAAGGTAAAGCAAGGCTATCAAGACTTCATGAAGCGAAAACGACGAAAATCTCGACAAAAGTACAAATACCTAAACCTAGCGTCTTCTGGTTTTGAAATTTTCTAGGTTAGATGGTCGTACTATTAAGAGGGGTCTTAGCACAAGACTTTTGATCAACCTTGAAGTTTTTAGAAGCATATTTGCATTTGCATTTGCATTGAATCATAATTGAGTAAAAATTTCAGAGGCTAGTTTTCGTTTTGTACTGGCCGGACAGTGTCTGAAGTGACCGGACAATGTCTGGCCAATACAAACTTTTTCAGAACATTGCAAATCAAGTGCAACAGAGACAAATACATCTGTCCGGTGCATCTGTCCGATGAAGGCCGGACATTGTCCGATGAAGGCCGGACATTGTCCGAAGTGACCGGACAATGTCCGGTCAATACAAATGTTACTGAGATGTTTAATTAAGACAAATCTATTTGTCCGGAGGATATGTCTGAAGTGACCGGACATTGTCTGAAGTGACCGGACAATGTCCGGTCAATACAAACTGTGAGCTATTAAAAAGGCTGGGTTAACAGAGACGTATCTATTTGTCCGGACATTTTGTCCGGACAAATCCCATATGTCCGTTCAATACAAAATTCTGGAGGTTTTTGTTTTGAGTGTCAACAGAGACAAATACATTTGTCCGGACATTTTGTCCGGACAAATCCATTTGTCCGGCGTGTACAAGTTGTTTCGAACAAGGGTGTCAACAGAGACAAATGCATTTGTCCGGACATTTTGTCCGGACAAATACATTTGTCCGGCCTTCACATTTCACTTCAAACGGCTACTGACACTCGTAATTCACGTGAATAACGGTCAAAATTTTTGTACTGACCGGACATTGTCCGAAGTGACCGGACAATGTCCGGCCAGTACAATTTTCGCCCAATCTTCTTGATTTCGACCGTTTTTGTTGAGAGTATAAATAGACCACTGTTGTAGATGTCAAGTACACACGAAATACACTTCATAAACCCTGAGCAACAGTGTGCAAGCTCTCACACATCCATTCTCTAGCATTTAGAGTCAAAACTTGAGAATTCTTGAGTGCTAGTTGAGTGAATTTGGTTCCAAGCCTTGTTGCATTTGCATAGTGTTCATCAAGCTTTGAGGTTGATCAAGCAAGGTGCTAAGGCTTATTACTCTTGGTGATTGCCGTCACCTAGACGACCCGGGAGGTCCGGCGATCTCTCCATCGACGGTGTGTCGGAGAGGCCCGGCGAGTGGTTGTAAAGGCTTGGAGCTCGCCTATCCGGAGTGGAGAAGGGCTACCTCTAGTAGAATCGAAGCTTAAGCTCAAGTGAAGAGCGCTTCAACGAGGATTAGTGGAAATCGGCAAATTTCCGAGACCTCGGGAAAAATTTGATTTCTTCGGTTATCTCTACTACTTGCTTAATTTCCATTGTGATTGAATTGTTGCTAGTAGTATCATAGAAATTGCTAAATCTGAGTTGAATTAGTTTTCCATACCCGTAGAATATTTGCTATTGCAAACTTAGGTTGTTAAACCCTAATTTAGAAGAAAATTTTAAAACCGCCTATTCACCCCCCCTCTAGTCGGCATCCTTCGATCAACACATACTACTTACTACATTAGCTGCATGACCATTGAACGCTTCAGTTTGATGCTGACCGAACAAACTGAGATGAAAGGTCTCCTAGAGATTTTAGCATCTGCATAAGAATATGCTAACCTTCCAGGTCGTCCTGGTGAGGAAGAATTGATTCAGACGCTTGTTCGCCATCAGAGATTTTCTATCGACAAGTCTAAATATGGTGATCCACATGTCAAGACCAATGCACAGCTGCAAGCCCACTTTGCAAGGCATACTGTGAAGGGGGACCTGGCAGCAGACCAAAGGGAAGTGCTTCTCTCTGCGCATAGATTGCTCCAGGCAATGCTTGATGTTATTTCAAGCAATGGATGGCTTAGTCTTGCTCTTAATGCAATGGAGTTGAGTCAAATGGTGACACAAGGCTTGTGGGATCGTGAGTCTTCGCTGCTACAACTTCCACACTTCAAAAAGGAGTTAGTCATCAGGTGCCAGGAATACAAAGGGAAAGCAATCGAGAGCATCGTTGGCCTGCCAGAGATGGGTACTGATGAGATGAAGGAGCTATTGCGGTTGCCAAGCTCTCCGCTTCAGGACATTATTGAATTCTTCAAACGGTGCCCCAACATTGACTTGGCTTATGATGTATGCGACGGCAATGATATAAAGGTCAAGGACACTGTCACTGTGCAGGTAACACTGGAACGTGACATTACGAATCTGCAGTCCGAGGTTGGGCCAGTTCATGCTCCCAGGTACCCAAAGTCCAAGGAAGAAGGATGGTGGCTGTGATAGTTCCACAAACCAGTTGCTGGCGTTTAGGAGGGTTGCACTCTAATAGAGGGCCAGAGTCAATCTTGCTTTTAGAGCTCCTGCGGAAGCAGGGAGAAAACATCACATGATCTACCTGATGTCAGATTCCTATTTGGGCTAAGGAATCTGGAGGAGACTGATCCAGAGACCGTGAAGTGAATTTGCCCACGCCGATGATGAGTTGACGAAAGTGGTACTGTTCACTCACTGCTACAGCTCGAAAAATGCATGTTAAAACTAATCTTCATAGTTTCCTCTGTAAAAATACTAAATACTAAACATAGTGAACATGCTGCTTATTCAGCATAACTAATGCATTTTCGTATTGCTGCTTCAGCTCAATCATGAGTTTTGTTACCCCGTTGCTGTGTCTAATACTATGTTTTGTGATTTTATAAGATTGCTGCTATAGTGATTAAACTTTTATCTGGTGAATCATATGAGAAGTTTTTATCTGATGAATAGCAAAGGCGGCGTTCACCTGTTCCTCTCGTATCTTGTTTCATTTATGAAGCATTGAAGTTAGCTGTGGGCTGGGCTGACACGTTTGAGCTCGGTCCATACGACAGTGACCACGGTCACAAGAGGAGGATATGGGCGCTGAGAGGAACAGATGTGTCACACTCGAAAGCGAGAGCTGTCTATGTTTCCAATGCAGTATGGCCTGTCTTGCAATGTCCTGCCTTGCTAGAGTTGGTGGCCATATGAAAGTGTTTTGGCTAGATTTGATGTTCCTTGGGTAAGTATCGGCATATCATTACATCTCTGTGATTTTTGCGATTAGCCGACATGTAGATCTATTCCTGTTTCTTCGATACATATATCTTGATCAGATTGTTCAAAGCAACTCTGAGAAAATCTTGAAGAAAAAGTCAAGTAGACAGGAGGCATACAAATTTGGAAAATAGATGAATAGTAGTTGCTCTAGCTTACAGTTTAGAAGGCAGTTTAGAAGGCTCATGTCTCTCCCTCGGTCCTCCCTTTAAAATCAGACATCAGTACTACATGTCGGGGTAGGGTGGTTGAGAAATTCAAAAACTCTTATGAGCTAATTATCTATCCCAATTTCTTTTCTATTTTAACCTAAATTATCCGAATTCTAATATAATAGTTTAAAATAAAAGTAGACTGTCTGAACTCTAATTTGAGAGTTGAGATAAAAAAAATATAACTATATTTTAAATTTCCGCTGTCAATTCTAACATTATATTTTGTTTCAAAACTGATAAAAATGGATGGAGATGCCACCACACAAGTTTAAGCAATCACCAGCACATTTCCCATGCAAGTCTTGCTCAATGGAAGAGAGATGAAACCGCAAAGGCACTCTCTGTGGCTGCAGTCAAAGCACAAGGTGCATGCAGAGCGAGAGGCCTTTCACTTTAGTTGCCAAGGAACATTCCAGGGTTGTTTCCTGCCACTAGTTCACATTCCCAACAACATATCTCCTTTCTCTTAAGTCAAAATATAAACAAAAAACTCAAAAGAGTCATGCGATTTCAAAATCAATTGTGTAAATCAAAAAATAAAAAAAATACTGAAAAGAGTTCTACTTTCGCAAAATCAACTGTTTAGATAAAAATTATGAGATTTTGAGGTATTTAGAGTTTTTTTGTCAGATATTCAAACTTCTTTTCCACTTAAAACTCAAACATTTAAATTTTAATCCATAATTCATGTACTCCGAAATGTACGCGGGCGAGTGATCCAATTCCATCCTGAGTATCTTATTATTAATGACATAAGCATCACCTACTGCCCAACAACTGAGAGGGAAACAGAGATGTTGCTTCCTTAACAACTAAAGTACGTCACTGAGTTGCGGCATCTACTCATCCTCTCATCCTCTCCTTCTTTTAAGTTAAAGATCATATTTATGGCTTGATTGTTCATTCCATCGCATTCACCACGATTTCATTTATTTAAGAAAAAGGCTCAAATCCTTGTCGAACAGTGTGATCCCGCGTGTTTGCAATTAATCAAATTAACATTTGCAATAATGCAAATATGTTATTTCCCAGGTCAACTTCCAAAGTCTTGGGTGTGTATTTGTTCAGGAATACTGTAGTTCACATGTCAATACACGTGCGGCTGAGTCTTATTTTTTAATCCAAAAGAGGTTTCAGCATCTAAAACGACTCATTTTTGTTCACACAAAAGAGAATACTGCTTTATGTCTCCACTTTTTCTGTATTAATTAAAGTTTTATTATTAATCACAACTAATCAGAAGAGTTTGGTAGTGCGTGACTCAAGACATCTGATTCGCAGAATTGAAGTAATATTTCGTACAAATGGAGTTGTACTTAATAATTTGGTGCACGCAAGCTGACGACCTCATGGAAGAAGGATATGTTAAAATGTGTTTTTGATCACTTGGATCAAAAGCTTAGGCTTGAAGTGATGGCGAGCACTCTTGCTCGTGCTTCGGCTAGATCAGGATGAGGACGTGAATGATCAAATGAGTTCGTCTCGAACTCAAAGCTTATCACATATGTTAGTTATATAATTTTTTACTAGAAAATATACAAAAAGTCTTCATTTTCCCCCTGAATTATTCATTAGGTGGCCTACCTCATGATAATCTTTTTTTTTATTCCCCTTGCTATGCAATTTTTTAAATAGTGATTATTACAGTGTTGCGATGACATCCGAAAAAAATTATCACGGATTGTGAAAGTTATCACAAAAACTATCCTACATTGTGATTTCATATTTCATATTCATAATTCTTTGTATGTTTAGTATTATTTTGTGGTTTTTATCTTAATTCAAATGATTAAATGTCAGTATATTTGTTAGGCAATTAAATCACGTTACTAGTACCGGAAAAAAAGATATATTTGCATTAGAGAGAATAGTACAATCACATTTATATCTAAGAAATTTTGTGTATGTTATACATGTAAAAACATTATAGTCTCTAGGACGCAATATTTCTTTATACTTGAGACAAATAACTTAATTCAATCCGAATCCACCCCATTTCTTAACGGTTAAGACATCAACTATCATTTCTAAATTTGTGTAACACAAACCAACGTAGAGTTTGTTTTGCCATCATTAAGACATTATGGATGAGAGAAACCAAATTCATATTACTAGATAAAACTATAGATAATATTTATAACTTACGTGATAAATTTAATGAAATGTAGGTTTTAGCAAATATGAATATTGATGAAAAATACAAAAAAAAGTGGTCATATTTCAAAAATTCAAAAGTAACTAACTCATGTAATATAGAGGGAAGCTGTATGGCTGTGGTAACTACACAAATAGACTTCATGGTCCATATAATGGTTGTGTATTCACGGAATTTTATTTAATTTTGTAGCATTTATGTAAAAAAACTATCTCAGAGCTATAGTAGATTTTGTTGAGAAAAGACAAATAATTTACTCAGACTTGAGACCTTTGGACTCTGATATCATATTAAGTTTCATACGTACATTGATCAGCTCACCAAAAAATTAATCTTGTAGTAAGGGGATTTTGGTCAAGTTTTAATTTCAACTTATATAAACTAAAACTTCGGTCAAACACCCAATTTATTTTAAAAATATAAACAATTTATGAACTACAAGCTACAAATAAGTTGAAGTCGATGAATAGATTTATAAGATGAAGTCCAAATAAATTAATTTATTAAAAAAGTTAAATTTCAACCAAACACCTCCTAAATGACATGCCTGTATCTTGAGAGATTTTTGTTGTTCCAACGGTTGCAATGCGAAAGACCTATTTGATGCGACCAAATGGCTCCAAACGCCGAAGGTCTCGGGCTATCTCCAACACTACAACCTCGTACAGGCACGTATTGATTCGATGGTGAAAATATTTTTTTTTATTCTCTATAGGCGTGCATGGCCGAATTTATTTTAGAAATAACCTATTAAAAAAAATAAATTTCAAAACTAACCCGGAACTTTAAAAAATTACAAAAGTAATGTTCAGTCGCGAGCTGCAACGCGCGACTGAGTTTCAGTCGCTAGCCCAACTAGTGCTAGCGACTGAGGACGTGGTAAAGTGCAGCGCACCGCTGGCCCTCCTCGCCCGCCACGTCAAGTTTCAGTCACTAGCCCGGCTAGCGACTGAAACCCGCACCCTTCAATCGCTAGCCGGGCTTGCGATTAAAATCAGTACATATTGCCATGCCAGCAGCCCTCCAGTCGCTTTCACAGTTACTTTTTCACAGTTTTTTCAAAAAAAACACATAAGAGAAGAGAAGAGAAGCAGTTTTCGACAATTTGTTTACTTGAGGTATATTTTTTTAACTCGTAGATATTACGTACATTTAAATATTTGTTTAATATTGTTTTAGGGTTTAGAAATGTAATTATTCCAGAGTTTCTGAGTTTTAGGGTTTCAGCGGTTTAGGGTTTCCGGGTTTTAGGGTTTCTGAGTTTTAGAGTTTAGAAATTAAATTGTTCGCTTCACCCTACGTATAAAAATTTAAGTTCTGCTCCACCGCTTCACCGTAGGAGAGGTATTCTAGGGTTTCCGGGTTTTAGGGTTTAGAAATTGAATTGCTCGCTTCATCCTACGTATAAAAATTTAAATTTCTGCTTCAATGCTTCACCGTAGGACAGGTATTCTAGGGTTCTGGGTTTTAGGGTTTCAGCGGTTTAAGGTTCCGGGTTTTAGGGTTTCTGGTTTTTAGGGTTTAGAAATTGAATTGCTCGCTTCACCCTACGTATAAAAATTTAAATTTCTACTTCATCGCTTCACTGTAAGACAGGTATTCTAGAGTTTCTGGGTTTCAGGGTTTCAGCGGTTTAGGGTTTGCGGGTTTTGAAATTGAATTGCTCGCTTCACCCTACGTACGTATAAAAATTTAAATTTCTGCTTCACCCTAGGCATAGAAACGTAAATTTAAATTTAATTTCGCTTGACCCTAACACAATCTGTTTAGGCTATGGAGCAATCTAGTATGGTTTGCGTTTATTACAGAGCTGGTATAATCCGTAATGGATCAAATGGTGATGATCTGGGTGCGTGTATGCATATTTATGGTCAAATGGCACAACCGCAATCAATGTCTTTCAATGATTTAGAGATGTGGTTAGTCGATTTGTTACAACTCAATCCTGCGACAGATACTCTTAGGGTTGAAGGCATGGTGCCGGAGGAAAATAAATGGGTGTTTAAGAGACTGAAAGGTGAAAAATCCTGGAGTTCGTTTAGATGATTTGTGACAAATCCAGTGTATGACGGTGGAGTGATCATACTTTATGTTGAAATCTTAAGCGCACATAGTTCGATAGGAAGTCATGCCGCGGGAATCGGAGATGACATCGCTAGTCTCAGTACTGAAGGTGGTACTGGTAGTGTCGCTGGTAGTACCACTGGTAGTGCCGCTGGTAGTACCACTGCCAGTGTACCTAAGCGAACAGCAAGAGTGGCACCTACAAGTCAGTTTGGTGACCATCAAGTAGATGCAGCTGATGAACTGCCTGAATTGGAGAAGAATTTAAATGAGGAGGAGTACATTGATGCGTCAGATATGTATGAATCTCTTGAGGAACCTACGGAACAACATAATCCTATAAATGAATAGACTGATCCATCATCTTTGATTTCTGCTGTGGTTCTTGATGAGTTGAATTCCCGATGGTCCTATAATGAAACAACCGTCCAGCTTGGGCAGTTATTTCGCATTAAGAAAGATGCGAAAAAAGCCATCAGTGCGTGGGCTGTTTCACTGAATAGGCCATTCCGGGTGGATAGATCAACTCCGAGCTTGTGGACTGTGAGGTGCCTGGTTGAGAATTGCCCGTGGTATGTACATGTCACACGCTCACAGGACAAGCCTTTCTTTCATGTGACTAAGTCGCAGACCACAGATGTCTGGCAGAGGGCATGGTGCAGCATCATAAAAATATCACCTCCAGCTTTGTTGCCAGCCTGATACTATCAGTAGTAAAGGAAAATACGGCAATGACATCAAAAGTAATTATTGCATATGTTGCGGAGAAGTACAGGTACAAGATCAAGTACGAGAAAGCATGGAGAGCTAAACAGAGGGCGTTGGAGGAGTTGTTTGGGACATATGTTGAGACATATAACTTCGTACCAAGGTTATTGCGGTGCATATGCGAAGCAAATCCAGGCACAGTCACCGAACTTGTTGATACGCCGGCAATCAGCTCAGAGGGTGCTGTCATTCCTAGGTGTATGGTACTACGGCGATTTTTCTGGGCATTCCAGCAATGCGTTGCATCGCTTAGGTACATGAGACCTGTGCTCTGCATTGGAACATTTTTGATCGAAAAATACCAGGGTACTCTACTGACTGCTGTCGCAGCTGATGCCAACGACCAGCTTCTCCCCATAGCATATGCAGTGGTCGAGGGAGAACTACAGCAGTTGGCTGTGGTTCTTGGGCAAACTGAAGAATGAGGTCGTCAAAGATCGGGAGCGCGTGTGTCTAATTCATGACCGGAACACAGGAATGCTGAGCGCGATCGAGTACATGCAATCGGGAGTGGATCCGGCACTGAGTTGGGATAACTAATAGAGTCATTGGTGTTCTCGGCATCTTGGTGCGAATTTTCACACTCGTTTCAAGAGTAGGCGCCTGATGCAGGTGTTCAAGCGGCTAGCAAAGCAGAACCAACAGTCCAAGTTCTCAGATATATGGAAGTCGTTGGACGAGAGTACGTTCAAGGAAATGCAAGAGCCAAGTGAACCAGAAGGTGGTGGTGTAAGCGGTGAGGGAAGCCATAGAAAGCGTCTCAGTTTCAGTCAGTGGATTCGACCCAAACCAAAGGAGAAGTGGTCGTTGCTACACGACATAGGCGGGGCACAGTATGGAATCATGACGACCAATCTAGTCGAGGTGTACAATTTCGTACTGAAGGGTGTGCGATGTTTACCACTCACTGCCATAGTTGAGATGACATTCTATCACACAATAGCGTACTACGACAGCAGGAGCTTGGCGGAATCAACACTTGTGCACGACCCTTTAGTATACTGGCCGAAAAAGATTAATGATTATCTCAAATTTTGCACGAGAAAGTCATTGACACATGATGTCTCAGTGCTGACTCGTTTGAACGGAAACTATGAGGTTCGGCTAAGGCACAAACATGTCCACGGCACATTGAGAGCAGGTTGGGTCCACGAATGCCGAATTAGAAATGCAGATGTCGAATGTACATGCAACAAGCCTCAGCTGCTGCACATTCCTTGCTCGCATGTTATCGTCGCGTGCTCCGTTCCTGGGATTGATCCGGCACAGTATATCTCAACTTATTATAGTCTGCAGTACCTGTGGAAAACTTGGGAGGGTGTCTTCCACGGGTTTGGGGTGTGGGGAAACTATCGGGAGCTATCGCCGGAAGATCCCATTACGTGGATCCCAGACAAGAGGCTCCTTGTGAACCATGCCGGCCGACGTCGAGCTAGGAGGATACACAATGATATGGATGCCGCAGAGCGTGAGGACGACTACGTAGATGCACCGCTTGCAGACAACCTGGGCACACACGAAACCGATGCCCGCAGGTGGCAAGCACATCAACTACTCTGCGAAACTGAAGTAATTCACTTTATTCTGTATGGGTTGTTGTGAATTTTCTTAAATAAAACTGTAATGTTGCAATGCATTGTTGTTAATTAAATATAATGTTTCACTTTATCGACCAATATATGATAACTATAGATATGGTAGACGATCAGTAGCTTCCCGAGCTAATTGCACATCACCATCAGGAGCGTCACCGTGCTCGATGCCTTCTACAGGGTATCATTCTGCCAGCTCTGCGCATGAGGACACCACGGGAGATGTGGCCCCTGGATGAGTGGTTCGCCCCCTATTTGCTCGAGGTCGGACTGCTGTCGTTCACCCGCATGGTAGATAGGGCTCGACGATTCCCCTTCGATCGAGCCCTGATTAGTGCGCTCATGGACCGATGGAGGCCCGAGACGCACGCCTTCCACTTCAGTTTCGGCGAGCTCACCGTCACACTGCAGGACGTTAGCATACTGCTCGGTCTGCCTATTCGCGGGGACATATATGTCCCCGCGGCCACTAACAGAGCTGCATGGCGCCTGGATTTCTTGCAGTGCGTCGAGGGCGTAGGGCCAGCGGGAGGTTTTGAGCAGACTGCGGGAGTTCCCCAGAGCTATTTGCGCAACGTCCGGGATGCTCCGCTCCCCGTAGTCACTCCAGAGGCAATTTTCAGGCGCCACCTTCAGGCGTACTTGCTGTACCTTTTTGGGTGGTTGCTCTTCCCTGACACGCACGGAGACATCTGCGAGTGGCAATACGTTCAACTCACCAAGAGTATTGTCGACTCCGACCTGGGGAACGTGCCGCGGTTTAGTTTCGGATCCGCCGTGCTCTGCCACACCTACAGGGGGTTGTGCGACGTCACGAGCAAAGACCAGGTGAGCTCTCTTTTCGCTGGGTGCGCCGTACTCTTGTAGATGTGGTTGTACGAGCATTTCCTCGTCGGCCGACCGCTGGTGCTGTGAGATCAGTTCACGTTTACCGATGATGTGTGGGAAGGCCCCGTGATGGGATGGAGGTGGGCGAGGCTGAGTTTGAGGTGGTCCACAGATCAGGCGCACCTTTGATATCCTTCGTATGCCACGAGCCTCGACCTACTCCTCGACGATAGCGTCATCTGGGATCCATGGACCACGTCAAACTTGCAATCCGTCGCACCAGTTGGCCTTTCTTCTCTTTGTACGCAGGATATTGTTTACTGGCGTACTCAGGTTCTTCTGGTTTTCTCGCACATGGTTGAGGGGTACTCGCCTGAGCGAGTTATGCGCCAGTTCGGCCTACGCCAGCATGACCTGGTGCCACCTCCTCGACAGATCCCGCACCATATTCACGAGTACATCAAATATGCATTACATTCACATGTGACTTTATAAATGATTTCTATCACTAACTAATTTCTTTTGTCCGCAGGCAATCAAGGAGGGTCGAGTGAGGGACGATTTCATTGTTCGGCAGCGGCCCTATGTGGAGGAGTGGATCAATTGGGCCCACACACGCACGGTGGAGGAGAACAGGCCATATAGCCATGACATCCATTTTTCGTACCTGGCCTAGTACCGACCTCGCACGATCTACCAATGGGCGGGTGGTCCACCAGCCGCGCCTGATGAGCCCGTCCCTCCTACCACCATCGGCGAGCGCTTCGACTAACGCCTTCCAGGGCGAATCCACTCTTCTGTGTGTTTCTAAGCTCTCTGCAACCTTACTTTCACATGGATTGTCGATCTATAATTGCATTAAATCGTGTGCACAGCTAGACACCCTTGGCGCCGTCTCTGCTGGTGCACGGGACATGATGATCAGGTCTCGCACCGCACCCACCATGCCCAGCGACGATGTCTACGCATATTGTGCAGAGGTCGAGCGGCAGGTCGATCAGATTCTGGTCAACTTTAGAGTGTTGCTGCCACCTCACATGACTGTGATTCCCCCACCATCACCTTCGGTGCCTGCTCCTTCGTCGCATGTGCCGCCTCAGGACCACCCCTCGTCGTCGCGCCCTCCACCTCCACAACCGCGTTTCATGCCTGCCGATAGTTCTTCATATGAAGAGCTTGCTATTCCTGCGTGGCACCAGTCTCTCGGCTAGACACAGCAACATCCTACGCAGCCTGGCTTCCTTGCCGATGCTCCACTACCTACGCAGCCGACACAGCCATCCTAGGCTCCGCCATCTGCGCAGACACCACCGGCGAGGAGACGACACATTAGGGATCGTCAGCCCCCCTCTCGCTACACACCATCGCAGTATCAGGGCCAGCCACAGAGGGGGAGAAGGCATTAGTTTGACGTAGAGTTTTATCATACTTTCCAGTTTTTTGTGTGCATATTTCATACTTTTGAACTTCTCTACTTATTGTTTAGGATATTTCAATTAATTAGCATCAAGGTATGAAATCTATTATTTTAGTTTTAGAATGGTATCTCAGATATTTCTAGTTTTACAACGATAATTGTCACATACATGTGTTTTGCAATGGATGTATATTTTGTTTAATTAGCATCGACGAGGTACGAAATCTGTTATTTTAGGTTTACAAGGTTATCTCAAATATTTCTAATTTTACAATAATAATTGTCAAATACATGTGTTCTACGATGGATGCAGGTGAATACATATGTCAAATAAAAGGATAAATGTCAAATACATATATCTTCCATGGCTGTCCTCAAGAAAAAAATATTAATATTTGTAACTAGCATAATTTTCAGAAACATATTCTAGCCTAACTGGTTTCAATCCTCCAACTTTGCCCCTTTTGGTCCGGATTCGAATCCCACTCCCACCCCTTAATTTGCACTGGTTTCAGTCGCTAGCCCGACTAGCGACTGAAACCTGACGTGATGGGCGAGTTGGGCTAGCGGTGCGCTGCGCTCTGCCACGTCTTCAGTCGTGCGTTGCAGCTCGCGACTGAACGTTACTTTTGTAATTTTTTAAAGATTCGGGTTAGTTTTGAAATTTATTTTTTTAATAGATTATTTCTAAAAAAAATTCTGCATCGCCGCCCACTACCACAGAAACAGACATCCTGGACGGCACATCACAGACGGGTATGAACTGTTCAATGGAAAACCGTCTGCAAAGGCCTGTCGGGAGAATATGTTCAGATATCACAGACGGTTCTGATGTCAAAAACAACTGTGACAGTAAACCAGACGGTTCTGAACACAAAACCATCTGTGATAGTCTACTTATCACAGACGGCTCTAACTTAAAACCGACTGTGATAGATACAATCGGTTCCCAGCTGAGAACCGTCTGTGATAAGTAGACTATCATAGACGGTTCGGAACTCAGAACCGACTGTGATTTATACAGTCGGTTGTGAACTACGAAGCGTCTGTGATAGTCTACTTATCACAGACGGTTCTGATGTCTGAACCGACTGGAAAAGTACTGGCGCTTCGAATTCTCAACTGTGATCATTTCTGTCTCCGATCTTCGCGCGTGGCGCCTAGGAGAACACGAAGCATCACTTTGGAAGTTCTATAAATTGACAGTGGAAAAATTGTCATTTACTTTACAAGTTTTTATAGTTCTCAGACTGTTTGACTCCTTAGCTTCTCCGCGCCAATGGCATCCTCGATGGCATCGTCAGCCTCACCCTCCCAGGTAAGAACTCTCAATCTTTTGGACTTACCCCTGTATTGTTAATCCCTGTTTAATACATTCTTGACCTGTTGATTTGCACAGGGAAGGGGAGCCGTGGAAGACACTGGCAAAGTCAAGGCCGAGCTGAGGGCCCTCCAAGAGGAGCACAAGCTCCACACGGAGAAGCACACTCGGCTACGACTTGACCTTGACGATCTCTTCCAGCGCATTCAGTGCATGAAGACGGATGGTGACAATGCAAGGGTGAGGACGAGGCGTCTTCGCGAGGAGAAGAAAGCCGCGGATATGACCATCGTTGGCTGCGGTTTGACAATGAAGGATACCATCGCGAAGCTGAGGGAGGTCGCAAGCCTTCTCGACGCTGTAGTAGTTGATCTTGAGAAGGACAACTTGTCGTTGGAGGAGTCCTGCGTCCTGGCTGCAAGTCAAACTGACTTTATTCTAGATGCAGCCAGGGCTAAGACCACTCCTTGACCTAGCATTCTGTATTTTTACTTTTTTTTGTAAGTGATGAAAAAATTATTGAAAACTTTGTTCTTATGTCAACTTTCCAATTTTCTAGCACATTCTTGGACTGCATGCAATCTTCCCTCTTTCTTTATCTTTCTTTAGCTTTTGTCGAACATTCGACCATACAAAGGTATGTACACTGTGTGCGATCAAGGAACGACTATCGCGATCTTTGGCTTGTGAGGGCAGTCCATCGGAGCTCTTCAAATAATATAGAAACAATATAGAAGTCGCAGGTCCCATGCAAATAATATAAAAAGAATATAGAAGTTATATATCAACGTGCTTTGAATATCACAAACGGCTCTGAGGTAAAAAAACGTCTGTGATAGTCCCAACAGTGCCCACCCTTCGAATTATCTACATGCAATTGTTGATAACCGCACATAATAACTGAGCAGATGAAGAGACTTAATTATTTACTTCAAATTTAATTTGCATCGAATTATCTAATCTGACTCTTCAACTTCCTTTTCCGTGTTGCAGTTTATCTCCCGAGAAGTTATCATGAATTTATTGAGCTTGAAAACCAGTAGTGCGCTTTTTAAAACTCGAGGCACCCGCGCATATGAACCGTCACCTTCTGTTTCTATAAATAGCGAGGCTCCTAAATCCCTGTCTTTATTCCCTCCTCAACTCCCACCTTAATGGCGAGCCGAGATTCCAATGAGGTTATTGAAATTGAGAGTGATGAGGAAGAGATAAGGAATGAACTCGATCAGGATCTTCAGAAAGTAAGTCCTCTCTGAAACTCTAATGCAGATCTTTCTTTTATGACTTGATTACCTCGAAACAAATGCATTTCGAAATCCACAGGTGCCTGAGGAAATGCTCCCTCCAAAGAAGAGACTTAGAAATGATGAAAGATCCTCCAGTGGAGCTACAGCGAAGACTCTAGAGGGTGCTGAGGCCTGTGTTGCCACATTGCCCCTTGCAACCCCTCCAGTTGCATCGACTCCACCTTTGGAGATCCATAATAATCCTTCCAATATCCCCTCTTCAACACCTTTGTATCATCAGCTTTTCTTGGATGATCAGCTTTCTGGGGTAAGGCTCACACTTCCACGTCCAAATCCACTCTGAAACTTGGCAATCATCTTCACCCTCCCAGCATACGTCCCTAGGAGAAGCTGGAGAAGCATATGTGCAGGAGGAGAAAGCTGCCTTGTGCAGAACTCTCCAAAAAAAAAAGAGGCGCTGGAGAAGCATTCTGAGGGGATGTCTTTTGCCATTCTGCACTTGGCAGAGTGCTTTGAGTTGCAGCTTCATCTCCACCTTTGTTATATCAACTTTAATTAATTTCTTGGATGATCCTACTGATGCCAAATCCACTCCTTTGCTGAGAGATGATGTTGATAGTCTTAGAGCCATTGGTAGTTCTCCTGGGACAGCCAGTGTAGATCCTACTGATGCCAATATGTCCCTAGGAGAACTTTGTAAGTTACTTTCGGAACAGGTCGACGCTAATTAATTGGTCGCTTAATTGTATCTCTTATGTATGCAAAGATTGTAAGAAATAAGAAATTTCTATTCCTTACATATCTGGCTTTTCGATTGATTATGTAACTGATAATCACCAAATGATGTTCTGTATGAAAATGTTAACAAGAAAATACTGCTGCGAATTACAGACGGTTTTAATTTCAGGACTGACTATAATAGTCTCAAAATTATTTGAAGATCCACAGACATATATACAACAAATATGAAAAACAAGATAAAATCAAATAGTCTGAACGTTCATTTTTTTAAATACTAACATTGAAATAAGATAGAACCAAATATGAAAAAATAAGTTGAACAACTGATGACCAGTAGTCGAATGCAAACAAACAATCCGGGATATTATAGACGGTTCGGACCTTAAAACCGTCTGTGATAATCTTGCAGATTGTTGATTTTATAATTAACACAGATGGTTCTGAGGTAAAAACCGACTGTGATAATCACGTACGGTTCTGATGTAAAATCTGACAGTAATAATCACAGACGGTTCTGAAGTAAAAACCGACTGTGATAGTAAGGCGGACGGTTTTGACCTAGGAACCGTCTGTGATATTGTAATTATCACGGACGGTTTGGAGTTCATAACCGTCTGTGATATTTCTGTCATAGTATCACAAAATGCGCCGATATTACCGATGGTTAATAGAGTGAAACCCGTCAGTGATATTCTGTTCTTCAAAAATGCACCGATATTACTGACGGTATTATATAGAACCGTCTGTATTGAACCTGGTATAAAAGGTCTTTTGGCGGATGTTTTGAGCTAGTTGTTCTCTCTTGCTCGACCTACACTGTCCAGTTCAAAGAGATTTGGGGCAAGAAAGAGCGAAATCTCGAAAGGCCGGGGGAGCATTTGGGGCCAAAAATTTGAGGATCGAACCAAAGTTGGTACTTGCTCCCAAGGCATACACATTACTTGATTTCATCATCAATATCGATCTCCATTGATTTACTAATTAGCATGTGTATGAATTTGATTAATTGCAGATGGTCTGAGACTGGATGTATAATGACAACCGAGTGGGTGAGGAATACATGAAAGGTGTTTTTGATTTCGAAAAGGTTGCTAAGCAAGACATGGCGAAGAAGGGTTTACCATATATGTACTGTCTTTGTGTAGACTGCCAGAATATTAAGATGTTCACCAACTCATCTCAAATTGTCGCCCACTTGATCCGACGTGGTTTCAAAAAGGGGTACACGTGTTGGGTCCACCATAGAGAAGAGCCAACTGCAGAAACAAGTGCCACTCAGGTTGACGAACAGGACATGTCGGATCCGAACAACGACTTCGACGAGGATATGCCAGAGAATGACCATTTAGATGACATGTTGCGTGATGTGGAAGGAAATTACAGTGAAAGGGAGTTTGGCAAATTCAAGCGCTTGATTGAGGACTCAGAAAAGCCGTTGTTCCCTGATTGCAAGTCGAAGTACACAAAGTTGGCCTCTGTGCTTGAACTGTTAAAATTGAAGGCAAGCAACAGCTGGACCGACAAGAGTTTCACAGCACTGTTAGATCTTTTGGCGAACATACTCCCGGAAGGAAACGAGTTGCCAAAAAACACCTACCAAGCGAAAAAGCTGTTGTGTCCTTTGGGAATGGAAGTAGAAAGGATACACGCATGCCCTAATGATTGCATCCTTTACCGTAACGACTACAAGGATATGCATGTTTGTCCGGTGTGCGGCACATCCCGCTATAAGCGTACTAAGGACCGAACAGACGACGGCGACTACGCTGAGATAAAGCAAGGACCTCCTGCTAAGGTGTTGTGGTATTTTCCAGTCATTCCCCGCTTGCAGCGTTTGTTTGCAAACCGTAAAGAGGCAAAATTACTGCGTTGGCACTCGGAAGACTGGAAGAAGGATGGAAAGCTGAGACACCCCGCTGATTCTTCGCAGTGGAGAAACATCGACAGGGAATTTGTTAACTTCGAAGCAGAATTGAGGAATATAAGGTTCGGGTTGAGTACCGATGGAATTAATCATTTTGGTAACATGAGCAGTCGGCATAGCACTTGGCCGATTCTTTTGTGTATCTACAACCTTCCTCCTTGGTTGTGTATGAAGCGCAAGTACATCATGATGTCTCTACTTATCTCAAGACCAAAACAACCCGGAAACGATATTGATGTGTACCTAGCACCATTGATAGAGGATCTTCTAACAATGTGGAACGAAGGGGTGCAGGTATGGGACGCATACAAACGAGAGAACTTCATCCTACGTGCTATGATATTCTGCACCATCAACGATTTCCTTGCCCTTGGAAATTTGTCGGGCCGTACTACGAAAGGAGCCAAAGCCTGCCCCCACTGCGAAGATGAGACTGAGAGCGTGTGGCTGAAGAATTGCAGGAAAACAGTGTACATGCGTCACCGTAGGTTTCTTCCGAAGAATGACGCGTATCATAAGAGGAAGAGGGAATTTGACGGCCACAAGGAAGATGGTTCAGCCCCGAAGCCTACGCGCGGGAAAGATGTTTACTTACGGGTGAAGGACATAAACGTTGTGTTTGGAAAGGGTGGTGAATTGGAACCCCGCACGAAGAACACTTGGAAGAAGAGATCGATATTTTGGGACTTACTGTATTGGGAGCATTTAGAGGTTTGTCATTGCATTGATGTCATGCATGTAGAGAAGAATGTTTGTGATAGTTTAATCGGCCTATTGCTGAACATTCCAGGGAAGACAAACGATGGCATCAATGTGCGGCGTGACATGATCGAAATGAGAATCAGGCCCGAGCTAGCACCGAGAGAGGACGATAAAGGCCGTATATACCTCCCCCCTGCATGCTACACTTTGTGCAAGGCTAAGAGGACAGAACTCTGTAAGTGTCTCTGTGGTGTTAAAGTTCCATCGGGTTACTCCGCAAATATGAAAAAGCTTGTGTCCATGGGCGATTTGAAATTGCTGGGTATGAAGTCTCATGATTGTCACGTGTTGATGACACAAATGCTTCCTGTTGCCATCCGGAGTATTCTGCCGCATAAGGTCAGAGAGACGATCACGAGGCTATGTTTTTTCTTCAATGCAATTTCTTGCAAGGTCATTGATCCCGATGGACTGGATTCTCTGCAGAGCGAGGTGGTTCGAACTCTCTGTCAGCTTGAGATGTATTTTCCTCCATCGTTTTTTGATATCATGGTCCATCTCACCGTCCACCTTGTCAGAGAAATCAAGATATGTGGACCCGTGTTCCTACATTATATGTATCCATTCGAGAGCTACATGAGTGTACTTAAGGCCTACGTGAGGAATCGGTCCCGGCCCGAGGGTAGCATTGTCGAAGGTTATGCAGCGGAAGATGTTGTTGAGTTCTGCGTCGATTACATGGCTGAGGTAGAAGCAATAGGAGTTCCTGTGTCTCGTCACGAGAGGAGGCTTGATGGTGTTGGCACTATTGGACGGAGAGCCATCACTCCTGATTTCGATATGTACTCGAAAACTCATTTTTGGGTCTTGCAACACATGACGGAGGTGTCTCCGTACATCGACGAGCACAAGGAGATGCTACGACAAGACAATCCTCGCCGATCTGAGGTTTGGATCACGGGACAACATAACAGTCGATTCAACGCGTGGATAAAGGTGCGAATCACCGGAGAGTCCGCAAGTGAGAATCTTAAATGGTTGGCAAAAGGGCTCACGTTTACTGTACAAACATGGCAGGGATACGACATCAATGGGTACACATTTTACACGAAAGCTCAAGATCGAAAGAGCACTGTGCAAAATAGTGGAGTGAGCGTAGAAGCTTTCCATGAGGGGTTCACCAAGACAGGCCCAACAAGGGTAGTACGTGGATTGAACTCGTACTACGGGTTCATTGAAGAAATTTGGGAGCTCGATTACGTACTGTTCAAGATTCCTCTGTTTCGATGCCGATGGGTCCAAATCCCACAGGGTGTGAAGGTTGACAGTTACGGTTTCACTTCTGTGGATCTCGATCGCGTTGCTTATAAAGATGAGCCATTCATACTTGCAAATCAAGCCATTCAGGTCATTTATGTCACTGACCCGGCCAATAAGAAGTGGCACGTCGTCCTTCATGGCAAGAGAAGGATTGTTGGAGTTGAAAATGTCGTAGACGAGGAGGAATACAATCAATTTGATGAGATTCCTCCATTTGGAGATGGCGTACAGGTCGATACTGAAGACACCGACGAAACCAGTTACGTGCGTATGGATCACCAGGAAGGGTTATACTTTAAAGGTAATCAACTGTACGTCCTTATCTCTCTGTTTCCATCGGTATAGCTTATATCTCCTGTAATTCTCGTCTTTGCAGGGCCGCAGCAAGTGGAAAGTTGAGGATAACATGGCTGTGTACATGGAAATTGTCGGTGAAAGTTCCCATTTGTATGTAACATTAACTTGAGCATGCTCAACGTATATTGTATGTTAAATTTATTTGAGCATTCTCCACATTGTAACCAATTATCGGATCTACGTACACTGTAACCAATTTACAGAGCATTTGGACTACATTTGAAATATCTGAGTGTTCATTTTAAACAAGTTTTCGAGCATTCAGAGTTGAAAGCTACAGATCAGTTTCAAGTTGTAAAACTAACGTTCAATAGAGAGATTATCACGGACGGTTTTTATCTATCACAGATGGGGATGATAATGAACCGACTGTGATATTCCCAACAGCGTCTCCGACTCTTCAAGTGTACACGTGCACGGTCGGTTCTCAAGTCGCAACCGTCTGTGATAATCTCAGTCACAGTCGGTTCTCAACTCACAACCGTCTGTGATAATCTCTCACTATGTAGATTACCACAGACGGTTTTTATTTGAGAACCGACTGTGATAATATTATCACAGACGGTTATATATATAGAACCGACTGTGATATTTTCAACAGTGTCCGACTCTTCGAGTTCTTGACGTGCACCGTCGGTTCTCAATTCCAAACCGTCTGTGATAATTAGAATTACAATCGGCTCTCAACTCAAAACCGTCTGTGATAATCTCTCTGGTGACTATCACTATGTCGATTATTATAGACGGTTCTGATGCGAGAACCGACTGTGATAATATTATCACAGACGGTTGTGAGCGTTGGACCGACTGTGATAATATCGTCGCGGTTAATAGTTCAAGGCGGGGTTTGTCCCGCTCATTCCAGTCTTCGCAACTGTTTGCCCTAGCTCTCTCCGCCGTCGCACCGTCCGTCGCGATCACCTCCATCGCCTCCCACCTTCTCCTCCTCTCCGTCCGTCGCGATCACCTGCATCGCCTTTCCACCGTCAGGCGCGATCACCTCCATCGCCCTCCCGCCTCTAACGCGATCACCTCCATCGCCTCCCCACCGTTTCTGTCATTCTTGGTTAATTATAAGTATATGGGTTTTGTTATAGAATTATTAGTTGTAGATTTACTTAAACTGTTCTCTCTTTCACTATGTTAGGAACTATGTCTGGTGACGAAATGCACCACTCGGGGAGTCAGGGTGACCTCGTTGGCGATGAGACGCCTGGGCCGGAGGTCGCCTCGTCCGCCGTGACCCCGCAGAAGAAGAGAAAGGGGCGAGGCCGGACGACATGCGCGCGTCTGGACAAGCGGGAAAAGCAGCACGTCCAGTTCGACGACAATGGTGTGCCGGAAGCTCTGGACAAACTTGTCGGTCAGTACCGCTCACTATGTGGCAAAGTGACAAGGGAGCGGGTGCCCATCACCACCTCCGACTGGGGTCAAGTGCCCCCGGAGTGCAAGGATGCGCTGTGGGAAGAAATGCAGGCGGCGTTTCACATTCCCGAGGATCGCCACTTCACCATCCGCCGGAGGACACTGATGTCAATAAACAAGGCGTGGAGGAACTTCAAGAGCCACCTTGTCAGGCTCTATGTGAAGGAGTCGAAGACCCCCTTCGATGACTTCCCTTTCGTGACTCCCGAGGCATGGCAGCAGTTCATCGAGATGAAGGCCAAGCCAGAATTCCAGGAGCTTAGTGCAAAGGGCCAGGCTAACCAGGCCAAGAATACCTACCCACACAGACTAGGCAGTGGTGGGTATGTGGGGAAGAAGGCGTTGTGGAGGAAGCAGGACGAGGAGGCTTCCCAGTCTTCGGCCTGCAGTCCTTATGCGGGCATAACGGACGTGCGCCCGCAATTGGTGCCGAGCAAGATTGACGATGAACTCCTCCAGAAGCGTCTTTGTGAGTAACCCTGCGGACAGGGAAGTGATCGACCGGCTGGTAAGATTGTCCGATCACGTACTATCCTCGTAACACGCATGCAATGGGCTGTATTGCTAAGTTCTCCTGTTGTAGGTGACGCTGAGTGCGCAGGCGGCATCCGGAGAGTTCAACCCGAGGAGGGACAGGGATATCCTCACAGCGGCGCTAGGAAACAAGGAGCATCCAGGCCGCGTGCGCGGCCTCGGTGCCACTGTGCCTTGGAGGCATGGTTTCCCTGATGATGAGGAGGCGGCTAAGAGGAGAAAGAGATCCCACCAAGCCCGCGATGAACAGCTCAAGGAGGAAATGCGATTGGAGTTCGCTGTTCGGGACAAAGCACTCCTGCAGCAGTTGTCGGAGATGCGGTCCATGTATGAAGAGCTAAGAAAGGCGACCCAGGGCACCCCCCTTCTAGCAGCGGAAGTACCGACCCCCATTCTTGGCCACCGTAGTAGCTGCGCGTCTGCGCCGGGGTCTTCGCAGACGGAGCCCTCTCCAAAGTATCCGGTGGACTTTCTGCAGGTAATGACCGTTTGTCTATGTTAATTCATTCGAAAGTAAAAAGCGGTGAAATTCAACATGTTAATGCGCACTGTTTGTAGGAACCCGCCTCCTGCAAGCTTATGGTGCTGGCCAGTCTCTTCCCGATCGAGGCTGCCCGTGGGATGGCGCAACCATGCACGGCGGGGGCCACAATCCATGGTGCCCCTCTATGTGAGGGTTTTGCACGGGTCCAGGTGGATAGTGTCTTTGACCATTGCAAGGGTTTTCCGTTGGAGAAGCCGCCGAACGACGAGATTACCACTTTCGGGGATGCGGTGCACACGTTCGTGCAATGGCCCAAGAAAGACATCGTCCTATATGAGGTAATTCCCCCACCAGTTTCATAATTCGTACTGTAATAATAGCCCTCAGAGTTAATGTCCTAATACGTAGGTTCTTACATCACAGACATCACAGACCGACACACGGCCTACTAGCCAGCATACCCCTCCGATGACGAAGCTGACTCCGACTAAGAGGCAACCATTCAAGAAGCTGGCTAGTAGGGGAAAAGCAAAGAAGAGCCCGGCGAAGGAGAGCGAGAAGAGTACTGCGCCAGCTCTCATACCGTTCGCTCTGGGGATGCCCATGGCCTCCGATACCGCAATTTCGAGCATGGGGTTAGAATGCCAGAGCCTGCATGCATGGTACATGAGGAGGACAAACCAGACCAGGACGCAGCGTCCGACGCACATCATGATCAAGTACACCGTGGCAGAGTTCCATAACGACATTGGGACCTACTCGGTGACCTTCGAAGACCTGCACAATTTACTGAACAAAGATGTGCTCGACTTGTCAATCCTACGGTCTTGGGTGCTGTAAGTATCCTACTATCCGTGCATATACGGATATATGTAATTTATTAATCGGTTACTTCCGTGCAGCTGCATGACCAACTATGCCAAATCTAAGGGCATACCTGTTGGTTTCTTGGACCCCCAGATGGTCGTCGAGGTGATGTTTAGGACCGACGCAGACTTCGTTGTCGACTACATCAAAAGAGGGTTGCTTGCTCAGGTCGGCAAGGAGTATATACTTGTACCCTACAACCAGAGGTGAGTGCTTTCATCAGTACTTCACCCGTAGATTAGTGTCTCCATGTGCACACCCCCAAATTTAGATTAAATATTTAATTCTTTACGTGTAATATGTAGCTACCACTGGATTCTGCTGCTACTTATTCCGAAAAGCAACAAGGTGTTCTACCTTGACTCATTGCAGAGGAAAATGTACTCGTATTGCGGCGCACGAGATGTATTCGAAAGGTGATGTGGACCTGTCTTGCATGCATCTAGATTTACCGTCCTCAAATTGTCAATTTCGGCTATCCTCAAACTGTCAATTTTGACTATCTACACGTCTTTCACGAAGTACTTTGCCGAGGTAGGGAGACAACACGAGCGGCGAGCCGATAAGTTTCAGTGGTTACAATTTTCGGTACAAATTTCAACTGGCATCTGTTTTACTTTATAACTTGTCCCCACCTAACTCTCGGTCTGTAAATTGGCAGTGCCATCAGCAGCCGGACGACAATACATGTGGGTTCTACGTGATGCGCCACATGTATGACCTGATCATCACCCCTCACCGGCCAGATTTCCTCGAGGTATACAACTGCTCCCCTTTGTATCGATTTGACAGAATTTACAACTGCAGCTAATTTTTTATGTACCAACTCTTGCTGCAGGGGGTCGACTTCCTTTCAGAAAGCCTTGACCCTCGGCAGATTGGTATTGTCCGAGGGATGCTCACTGAGTTTTTCCTTTCGGAGGTCATATCAACCAAGGGGAAGTTTAGGGACCCGCAAGGTTCGTATTAGTGCGGCCTTACATTTATTTGTACATCTAACACACTGACTTTAATTGTCGATTACATTTATTTGTTCAATTGTACATATTTCTGAGTTCTGTGCTGTATATATGAAATGATAGAACAGAGGGGTACAAATATATTTGAGTACTATACAAATATATTTCTGAGTTCAATTGTACAAATATATATGAGACTGTATATATTTGAGTACTGTGCATGTATGAAATTCATGAACTGTATATATGAAATGCAATTTGTACAGAGGACATCGGTGACTATTATAATCTCAGACGGTTTGTAAGATCAAAACCGTTTGTGCATAATATGCACAGACGGTTTTGATCTTACAAACCGTCTGAGATTATAACAGTCACAGATAATGACACTATCACAGATGGTTTTGACTTAAAAACCATCTGTGATATCACACTAGCACTATCTCAGATGGTTTTGACCTCAGAGCTGTCTGTGATATCACACTATCACAGACGGTTCTGAGATTATAACACTATCACAGATGGTTCTAACCTAAAAACCGTCTGTGATATTCACTATTACAGATGGTTCTGAGAGTATAATATCACAGACGGTTTCAAGCTTACCACCGTTGCTGATAATGACAATATCGCAGATGGTTTTGACCTCACAGCCGTCTGTGATACTCTAAATAATACACAGACGGTTTGACATCAGAACCGTCTGCGATACTCATATTATTACTGACGGTTCTGAGATCAAAACCGTCTATGTTAGTATGAGTATCTGAGACAGTTTTGATGTTTTGACATCAGAACCGTCTGCGAAACTCAAATTATCAGAGACGGTTCTGAGATTAAAACCGTCTGTGGTAGTATGAGTATCAGAGACGGTTCTGATGTGAGAACGGTCTGTGAAGTATGAGTATCACAGACGGTTCTGATGTTATAACAGTCTGTGTAGTATGAGTATCACAGACGGTTTTGATCTTATAACAGTCTGTGAAGTATGAGTATCACAGACGGTTTTGATCTTATAACAGTCTGTGAATGGAGAGATCACACACGGTTGAAAACATCAAAAACCGTCTGTGATAGTACATGATTATCACTGACTCGAATATCACTGACGGGTAAGAACCGTCTGTGATGACATTTTTGACCCGACTGTGATGATGAATTCTGTAGTAGTGGCCCTGTGAAACAACATGAGCTTGAAATTTTTTTAGATTTTTGAGTTCTACATCATATGCCACTAGATTTTTATTATCTAATATTATATGTTATTTTTGACTAAACAACTCGAAAAAAAACTGAAATATTTTTGTCAGTTGAGACCTACTCATGATTTTAAATAAATAAAAAAACTGGAACACAAAATTTTTAAAATTTTAAATTTTTTGTTCCAATATTTCTATTTATTAGAATTATAATTAAGTCTCAATTGAAAGAGATATTTTGATCATTTTTCTTAATTGATTGTTTAAAAATAGTTAAAATAGTATATAACATTAGACAATAAAATTCAATAATATATAAAAAAGAGTTCAAAATTCAGTGACATATTGTATTATAAATCAAAGGTTAATGTCATAGCAATAATTTTCCCAAATAATAAAGATATCAGGCAATAATTCAACAGTACCGCGTCGCCAGCAAAAGGCCGAATAATATGAACTCCTCATGATTCTGTCCAGTATTTTGTTTCCTCTCTTCTAGTCTCTAAAGTTGGCATGACAGCTTCCATGTAGGTCTACTAAGGGACATGCCTATCAAAACCTTACTAGAATAACATGAAAAATATTAGAATACGAATTGGAATCTTCTTGGATTTGTTTCTTATTCTTTTTCTCAGTTTCCAAGAAGTGTCTCTTACAATAATAATGCAGTTTCCTAACAAATGTAGTACCTGGGCTAGGCAGATTTAGATTACAAACGACCGTAAAACATGTCGGACTGCCGTCTGGCCAACAAGCATCCCGATCGATTGTAGTTATGTTATAGTTACATTGTATGTGTGATGTTCAATCAACAACCAACACTTTAGATCAACTAATTATGATTGTTTTTCATTTTGTGATCAGATTGCCAAATTATATGCAATTCTCCCGTCATGTGATCTAATACCGGATTGAGTTTGGAAACTTCATTGTGTTTTCCTTAGTTGCTATATATTTGCGATTATCACTGTATTTGTTGTTTATTAATATCTATGTTCGAAGTCATATTCATGTCCTAATAAAAAATCAGTTCGTATTTATTTCATTAATTATCCTTGTTAGTCTTTGCTCACTGTACTTACTCATGTCCAATTCCGAATTTGATGAAATATAGTTATGAGTACGTATGGCTTTGAAACTATTTAACATTATCCATTCTGTTTCACCCTTGATTGTAAATATTCTGTACTCTCATCTCTTTTTATGACATTTTGTGTTTTTACTGGAAGTATATATCGTTTGAAAAATTCAAAAAGAGTGCTCGAGTATATACGTGTTATTTTAAGACGCGTTTGACTCATCTAGCAATCGAATGGTCAATACAAATAGAAATTAAAGTTCTCAAAAATAAATAAATGAAAACACAATATGCCTATACTATAATCTACTAGTCTTTTCTTCTCCCAAACAAAAACATATGAATTCAAACTTCATTGGAATTTGGAAATGCAGGAAAGAGAACTGGTCTTCGTCACGGGTTTTAAGTTTCAACTTCTATTTACATTTTTACTTATGCATCCATATACTAAACAAGTCCCACCAAAAGAAAAGTAAAGATCTGTTGAACTGTAAAATTGTAGCCTCTAAAACTCCAAATTACACCAATACTGTGCATACAAGTTTTGACATGTTTTGCTTTCTACTAAAACACGTGCAATATATACTTGTATATGCACTAAGATGATGAAAGTGTGTCCACACAAAAAGTAGTGCTGAATTCAATATCTCGTGTGGTATTCTATTCAAAGAAAAGAAGTCCACTAATCATATCTCGTGTGGTATTCTATTCAAAGAAAAGAAGTCCACTAATCAAATTTACTTTACTTGTTTGCATTAATTTTGCAAGAAAACTTCAAGAATATTACTTTTCCGTGGATCATTTCATTGCACTTTCGGAAAATATCACCAAAAATTAACAGTACGAAGGTATTGTTCGGATCAGTATTGTTTGACTCCTGCAGGTGAGACGAGCGAGAAATTTCATACGCCTCTAAAAATCTTAATTTTTCTGGTGCATCAATCTCAAATAATTCTTATCGAACGGTCGTTGATATATGCCGTCAATACAGTTTATACGTCATTGTAGAAAATACATACCTTCCTCACAAAGAAATAGAATATGTTTTATTTAATACCATATTTTGCTTAATGTGACATGTCAAACACCATTTGATGCCGTCGTTCGATTTATGATCATAAGAAAATAGGGCATAAAAAGTACAACAAAATTATTCATATGTCAACATCATATTTTTTTAATAAAATATCACAAATGCATGCAGTGAACTGTTTGTATCCCATAATAAGTGCGGATGCACCACATTTGGGTGTAGTACGCCATAAGCTTATAATCTGCTAAGTAAAATATAGAATTGAACATAACATGCCGTGGACCATAGTGCCATAGCTGCTTTCTTGTTTTTCTGGAAGTAGGCGCGCGTTTTCCTGCATGCGTCCATAAGCTGACATAGTTTTCAACATGCAATGATAATTATGATGACTTGATTCAAGTTGTCAGTGGCTGCCCGCCAAACTATTTCAACAGAGAGTGCGCATACGTATACGTAATTAGACATACACATTTTTCTGGTTCGACTTTCTATTGTGGAAAGTGAATAGGTTAAACTTATTTGTGCTTCGTTAGTTCAAGAAACGGCATGCATGTATCATGGATCACTTCATGACAATGACAACAACTATTTGTGATACTATACGTCAAAAAATAAAAAGCGAGTCCATGCGATGTAAAGCCGCCGTTGAATCTGTCTACTGCGTGGTAAAGCACGCAAAAAACAAAATCCATTTTCCAAACAACCGAGGATTTACCGGCATGGAAAAGAAAAATTTGGAAAAATGCTTACTTTAACATAATTAGAGTGACCAAGTATCCCACTATATCAAGCAAATACAGATTATATAATTTCAGTACTCAGATTTAATAGTTATATTTTGATCATCCATCAATATATTGGTTGTGCCGTGGCTGGGAGAGCAATGCAGGACGGTCAGTTTGTACTGGAGTGAGCACAATTAGGACACCTGGTGTCTCATGTCGTGTTGCGTTGCGGCATGAGTGACGGACATGCAAGTCGATGTAAGCATGGTTGCTTACATTTTAGTCAGCTATGCAGGCTGCAGCTTTGTTTTCTTGTTAGGATTTGGGAGCTGTCCATGCGGCATTGCATACGGAATAACTTAGTGAATGACCTGGCTCGACCACTGTCCAGAAATGGAACTGTGCTGGTTTGGACATTTTGGATATTAAAGATTCTACCAGTATAGACACTGGCAGCATATACAAATGACAATAGATTCATCGATAATTTTCATGGAGCGACCTTTCTTTTTTTAAAAAAAAATAAAGAAGTAAACGGGGTGTAGAATCTTTTTTTTTTCTGGGTAAAATATAATTTTAGTCTCTCTATTTTATTCTCAAACTCATGTTGTTCTTTCTACTTTAAAATAGTTCAAATTGGTTCTATTTTCAGAATTGGATCATTTTTGTGTCTAAGCGGTACTATAAATTGTTTTAATGATACAAACTAGTTGTATATTGTTGATGTATGAAAATATATAATAAATATGAACCGACTAAACATTTCAACAAGATTTTAGACATTAACATAGGCAACATGACACCTACCATGATGTTTGGGTCAATATTTGTGTCGACAAATTGTGTTATCAATATATTATAGGAGGAAGAAAATGAGATAGTGTTGTGTTACAAACTTGTTAGTATGGACAAAAATTATTATATCATCCATACACCTAAAACTATGTCATTAAACAACGTACAAAACTACTTAGTGACTAAAATATATTCGTTTTGAAAGTAAAGGGACTAATTTTTTCTATTTTAAAATTAAGAGACCAAAATGAACTTGAAAGTAAAATAGAGAAATCAAAAGTTCACTTCACCCACTTTTTCTAAAAAAATAAGCACATTTTATTACCATTAGATTTAAACTAATCTAATCTAATCCATTCTTCTTCTCACCCATCAATCCATCAATCCTCTTTGTCCTTTACAGCAGCTACTACCCCTCTCTCAACCCCTCAGCCACCGATGCCACTATGACATTGAGAGTAACACAAAATAGTATCATTTAATTTTATCACTATCATCAACCACTATTATTTCACCATATCACTGACTTTTGCATTACCATCAAAATTTTTTGACTAATCATCACCGCTAGTGGATCATTGCCTAGAATACTTGAGAGGTGTGAAATCAATAATGAAAAGGTGTATGCAAATTTTTTTTAAAAAAAAGAAAAACTAATACATACCTTTTAACAAAACTTAGGGAAACAATACAACATGTGGCACCACATGATTAGCGTTTTATTTGCATGTGTTAGCAGCTTAAGAGGACGGTGGACATCATAATGCCGACCCCATCATTGCCCTGTTCTCTTCTTGAGGCCTACAAACAAGAACGCAACAGCTTCATCTATGGTGGGAGATAAAGGCAAGGGACACTAGAGAATCTGCGAATATTTATTGGAAGCTTCACACGTGTCTGTAGCCATTTTGGCCAGATCGGCCAGACCGTACACGTGGCGCGCACTGCTCGTCCCAACCCATCCAACGCCGGGACCGAACTTTCCATTCGGATCTTGCTTTGATTCGATTCTTGGAGAGCTCACATGCCCCTTTTATGCAGCAAGTCGTGTAGATGCTGCAAAGACGGCAACCAACTAATTGCGGTGTGTTTGGTAGCTCCATTTCTTATTAAAAAGATTGAGGAGATAATTGAACGGAATGCAAAGTTATTGATTATGTGATCTTGAATATGTAGGAGTTGAATATATGATATCTTCTTTCGTCTTAATCGCCACGAATTTAGTTTTTCTTTTGATAAATTGACATTACAGGGAACAAGGAGCAAGTCAGTTAGTCTTTTTTTTTTTTATAAAAAAAAGGTGATCTTGAATATGTAGGAGTCGAATATGTGATATCTCCCTTCATCTTAACTATTGCAAATTTAGTATTTTTTTTGGCAAATTGTCAGACCAGTGAACACGAAGTAAGTCAACTAGTCTTTTAAAAAAAAATCAGTAAAGAGTCGTGAAAATTAGTTTTGGTTACTAGAATATGCAACACTAGTAACCTAGCTTTCAACAAAAACATACATTTACATTAAAATATTACCCCGCTATTTTATGGTGATTTGGAGAATGTTTGATTAAAAAGTGACTGATCTAAAACTTGTCTAAAATTAAATTATGGGTTGTTTAGTCCGTACCCGGGGCGAGGTGTGCCTACCCCATATTAAATGCAAATATGCAACATCTTTCTCATACAATTTTTTATCATATAAAATATGTAAAATTTTTCAACTTTCCTCTCGAACTATTCATTGCTCACTATCTTAAATTTTTTATGATAATTTTCTAGTTACATTCTTGCTCAACATGCCAAGACAAGTCACATTGGACGTCTTTTTCAAGCAGTCCTGAATACTCAAAATCAAGTGACTAAAAAAAACTAAATACACTTGGTATCACCATCAATTAAACAAATCAACCTTTTTAATATTTAGTCAAACAAAAATTCTCAAAAATATGATACACACTCAAAAACTAAACATGTCTAAGAGAACACGAACCAAAAGTCTGTCCCGTAAGAATCGGGCAGGATGATTCAGAAAAATATCTCACAGGTTGCCATTTGCAACGTATCGACGTTAATTAAAAAGGGTCGTAGACTACAGTTAAGCATACACATCCAGAACAAGGGTAATGCCAAAATACGATATATGATGTATCCCTCAGATAAAAATAACGAGTACTCCAACAAGTAACCCAAAAACGTTAATGGAAAAAAAAAATGAAACAGTGGGACAAGCGCTACATGCCTGGGAAAACGAGTGTTCCAGAATCGAAAACTACCAGTACAGGCTAGATTCAGCCAGAGAGTAACGTCGTTTTCAACCGCGCGAATCGGATAATAACCCTTCGCCGATCTCTCCGGCAAGTTTAGCTTTACCGCGAAACAGGGCCCGGGCTACCCCTGTACCTTCTAGATCACATGCTTCCAAACCCGCTTTTGGCGACATAAATATAAGAGAGCAACAAATGGACCACTCAAAAGAAAAATTATAAATTCTTTTAAAATTTACTCATTTCAATTGGTAAATATTGCCCATTTAACAAGTCATTCACACCCAAACGATTCGCCGTTCCTACCACGGAACTGACGGCAACCTGTGAAAAATGGTCAGGAACAGAAGCAGAAGTTTCTCATATCCACACAAACCATATATTCCCGACGTTGCACACACACACTTTCACTCCCAGTGACCAAACCAAACCCACTCGCACGCACACAAATTTATACTTTTCTCACACAATCTTTTCTCGCCCACTACTAATCTATCACAAAGGGCGAAGAGAGTCAAGAGACAAATCCTATACAACATCACAAAACAGAAGCAAGCAAACAGAAAGAAAGATTTGAAGAGATCACACACGACTTTTTCTTTTTCTTCATCTCGCTCGGCTTGGGGACATGTACACTCGCTCGCGGACGCAAACACGCTGCTATTTACACGGGGACCGGCCGGCCGCAGCCGGACAGCGGCTCGTTCCGGCGCGGCAAAAACACGCCATTTGGCGGCGACACACCACAGACGTGACCGTATTGGTGGCTTTTGGGATCACTCCGCCGCGACAACGGCCGCTGACCTGGAGCGCAGACTTCCACTCCGTGGCTGCCGTAGTATCTCGATTAGTGCTTCGGTCTGTAGATTCGTAAAATTTTCGAACCAATCATATGGAGTTAGTAATATGGGCGTGGAAATAGTCACGTATGTGATGTGAAGGATGGTGGAGTTTGGGACGGACCTTGGTTTTGAGCTTGGCTCGGGTGGAGGAGGACTGGGAGAGGGCGACGAGAGGGGGGATGGCGCCCTCGCGGGCGACCATGGTGCGGTAGACGGCAGAGTCCTCGCAGATCTGGAGGAGAGAGAGGGTGGCGATCTCCTTCTGGCGGGAGGTGCCAGTCTCGATCATCTCGACGAGGACAGGCACGCCGGTCTCCTCGACGGCGGCGGCGCGGCCCTCGGGGGTGCCGACGAGGCAGTGGAGGACGTAGGCAGCCTTGTCCACCATCCCGGAGTCCGGGTCGGCCATGAGCTCGAGGAGGGCATGCACGGCGCCGGCCTCGACGGCGCGAAGGCGGTTCTCGCGCGCGCCGCTGCAGAGCGCGAACAGCGCGGTGGCTGCGTCCTTCTTCCCTCGCGTCCCGCCGGTCTCGAGAAGGGATACCAGAAGGGGGACAGCCCCCGCGCGGCCGATCGCGGCGGCCGCGGCGCTGTCCAGCTGGGACAGGCGGAGCAGCGCGCACGCCGCATTCTCCCGCGCCGCCGGCGACGCAGCCGACTTGAGCGCGTGCACGAGCGGCCGAATCGCGCCGGCCTCCACGATGATCGCCTTGTTCTCGTCGCACAGAGACAGGTTCAGCAGCGCTGTGATCCCGTGCTCCTGCAGAAGCGGGTCCTTGTGCGTCAGCAGTGCCACGAGCGGCGGCACTGCCCCCGCCGCCGCGATGCGAATCCGGTTATCCGGGTTGTGCTTCGCCAGCAACCTTAGCTCCATCGCGGCACCACGGAGCGAATCCAGCGATGACGACGGGGACTCCAGCTCTGCCACGAGCGACGAGATGGCATCGTCAGAGGCCTCCGCGGCGCAAGACAACAGCAGGCGGTGGATGCCGGCGGCGGCCGCCGGCGAGAACGAGAGGTCGTCGCTACAGCACTCGCTGAAGGGCTCGGAGCAGGACGAGTCGCCGCTGTCGCTGTAGCAGCTGCTGCTTCGCCGGCGAGGGGAGGTGGAGGCGTCGGACTCCATCCTGGCCGTCGGATCCGCTATGGACGGCTCGGTGGGGTGCGGAGAGGTCAGGAGAAAGGGAGAAGAATGGGGAATGGAGAGGAATCGGTTGCTTTGCTCTCGGGGATGAGGAGTGATATAAGTAAGGGCTCGGGTTGGAGTTATATTCAGTCACATGCTGCAGGAAGCACCGTTGGATCGCATCCAACGGTCCTCTTCACGCCCACAATTTATAGGCGTGGAAACCAACGGACAAATGGTGTGAACTCCAGCCGTCCGATTGGAATCTGATGGGAAGGACGGATCAGATCTCGCTCGGGGCCTCCCGCGGGGTCGCGGGGGAGAGGAGTTTAGGGGGGCGACACGTGCGAATGGGCCCCCACGCGCGTACGGGCAAAGGGTGTGGTGCACGTGAGGGCGGCAGGACGCGTGCGGGGCCGGGGTGCAGCTCAAAGGTCCACCTGGTGAGCACCACGTTGGCTTGTCGAGCGGTGGCTTACCTGGACACTGTGGGGCCAGCGGTTCATAGGATAGGTGCGTGGTGAACTCGGTGCACGTAGACGGGCGTAGCATGGGCGCTGCTTGGAGGAGGTGGGGCTTCGGTTGGGGTAGCATAGATCGAGGGTTGGGTGACGGTCGGCAAGCATGGCGAGGATGAGGATTTCTAATTTGGCGGATAAATAAGTCATAAATAATAAATGTAAAAATGATATGTTTAATTTTATTCATCATGTATATCTTACAATAATGATGAATCATAATCTCTTTTTTTCTTTTACATGTTCTAATTTACATGTTTAAATAGGGCAATTAACCACTAGCGGGTGGTCGAGGTAATAAATTTTTTTTAATGTTTTCATGCAAATATACTATAAGTAAATGTTTTTTATGCAAAATTTTTAGTGTGATACAAAATATTTATTAATGATTTAACTACTATCTCTGTTCTTTTTTATTGTTGTTTTAAAAAACATTTGTATATAAAAGAATGGCATTCTAAGTTTTGAAAAAGAAATATGACTCTATATTCTTAAAGTGTTGTTATAGTCGTTACTCTACTTGATAATGAATTATATACATATAAACAATGTAATTATTATATTAATCACAAGTTTTAGAAATATAATTATAATCTTGCAGTGCTTCTTAAACATTATTTAAAAAGCTAAAACAAGAAAAAAAAGAATTTGGTGGGTGGTTGGGGGTGGGTTTTAGATATTAAAAATAAAATAAATCTTCAATTTTGAATCTTTATTTGTACAAACACTTGTCTAGTACTAAATATTTGTTTTATACTTTCATAACACTAGCTTCAATTTTGAATTCTATTTTAGATCTTACAAGAGTAAACATCAAAGTTTCATATCATTTGTCGGTCTTTTGCAAATAATAGCTACATTCCATTACATGAATCAGATTAGTCGTCTTAAGACATGTTTGACCGACCTTTCTTTTCATTCTATTCGGAGGAAAATAGTAGCAAAAAGAAGACTGACTTAACTCGAAGGACAAGGGCAATCCTGTCCGAATTGGAATCGCGAAACAGAGATCTAATCTTTTTGACGTCAACCACCAAGAAATGCCAAAATTTCTCCATCACTCACATCATTTGGAAAAAAAAATCTAAAAAAACCATATTAAATGACGAGAAAGATTTAGTACATACTCGCGGTTTTTCACCGCATTGACCTGAAAGATCATATCACAGTTGACCGAGAGGGGCGGCAAACGTGTATGGCAAGCATTATTACCGTGGTGTCGTTTTGATGTGACCAGCAGTTATGGATTATACTATCAATGGATCTAATTAATCACGATCCCATATCTTATTTTTCCAGATCCCCTACACTACTTCGATCACTCTGTCTTGCTCAGATACAAACCTTCTATCGGTCCGCAAAAACCGGGTTCTTTACCGCCGAGGAAATTTTGTGTAAGTTCGACACTATAGACAACTATATTATGCCATATATATGTCAGGTTAAATCACCTCGAGATTGGATGATTCAATCATTTTATACTATGAAAGACATTTAAGTTGGAATCAGGTTACATTATGTCCAATATAGTTTTCCCGTTAGACCTAACATCTAAAGTCCACTATCTTATGAACAACGAGTTTGAACTAAAATTGAGTCATATCCGGAATAGATCAAATTTGTTTAGATTTGATTTTGCTACAGTTACTTGTAGTACTATCATAGTCGTTGAATTATGTAATATAGACAGATCGCACAGGATACTGGATAAACATTATTTTCATATACATAGAACTCTAAGTTAGAGCCCGTTGTCCAAATTCATGAACTATTTGTGTTGTATTCATTAATTAGATAAGATTATTGTTTGAAAGTGTTTCTTATTTATTTCAAGGCATAACATGTTGGGTTGGAACAAATCTAAAAAATGTGAAAAAAACAAAGATAAAATGGACACCCTAAAGTGGAATAGTAGCCGACTTAATTTGTTTTATTGAGAATTCCAGTTCTTAATTCGTTAGTTTATTATTTTTGTTAAAAATCGTGTCTGACAGTGACGGAAATCTCAAAACACTAAATTTTATCTCGTTGATTTCTCTAAACCAATTCTGAGTAGTTTTAGATGTAACTCTCAAAAACATTCACACTTGCAAATTTAGTTTAGTAATTTTAAATTCAAAAGTTGATTTGTTGCTTGTTCTATACGAATTTGATTCTCAAATACTTAATGATAAATTGTTCATCTAAATTTTAACAAAACAAACTGTTGTAAAACATGTCAATCCTATAACAGTTCTTCAGTACTAATACTGCAGTAAAGATGTTGTGTCGGACTCTCAACACTATAGCAATAATACAATAGCAATCAATCTGGAGCGTCGGAATCTTACTCGAATATCAAGCCATCTTAATCTTCAGTGAAAACTGCGTCTACTTGAGATGCTTCGTACCTTCTCTTGTTCTTTTGTGAGTAACGCATCATTCGATACAGTACCAGAGTTGGTTTGACAACCCAGCAAATTAACGTAGATAGAAGTCTAGACAAAAATGTATGTTCCCTCTTTGACATGCCTTTGTGACTGTGATAAGATATTTTGACTCTACATTTGAATTAGGGTATGATAGAGGGGTCATAAGGGTTATCAGAAACGAAATTAGTACCCAAGAAAAAAAATTGGACAAAGTGAAAGAGAAATGTCCAAATAGACAGCAGTCACCTGTAAGATTTGAAACCTCCTAAGTACTGTGTGTTTATTTATTATCATATATTGCTATATCAAAATTTAATTGTTGACATGCTTATTTATGGGGGATTGATAGGGCCAAAGTTGGGATTTACTATTTTTATACCCCAATTTTTGGGGGAAAAAAAGACGCCCAAAACATATCAATTCTTTGGTTATGATATTTTTTTTATCTCTAGTTGAATGAACATCAAATTAGTGAGAAATAACTAATTTAGTGGTACATATTGAAGTCACAAACAAAATATACATTCATCTCTATTACAAGTAGACTACTAGATATTAGATATATAAAGTTTTGAGGAAGAAAAATACAAAATACGGCAAGATGGGATAAAGTATTCAAGAAATGGTTGGGGCATTTCCAAGTGTTGAAAAGGTGGAAAACACTACCCTCTCCTTCATAAAATATATAATATATGATGTTTTGGCAAAATTTCTTGCCACAAAATACATTATCTTTTAGATATTCAAGGTAAAACAATTATATCTTTCCAAACCTGTTCATGTATTAGTAATACTGTGTGCTTTTGTATCTTTTATTAATGTGTTGTTTAGGGAGCATGTAAATATTTTTTTTTAAAAAAAATGTACATTATCTAAATCACACATCTAATTCTAAATCCAATCTCCACTCTTCATCTCTCCTCATTTTCCTCCTCCTCCCTCCTTCCTACTGTTGTCATGATCTCCTTCCTCCCCAGTCTCCTCTTCCCCTTTCCCAATGCTGACCATTGTCATCCGCAGTCAGTAGCGCTATTGCCACCTTGCCGCACCGCCTTCCTTTCCTCTCCACTGATACCTCCTTTTCCCCGTGATCGCCACCTCTCATTGCCTCTACCCACTGTAACAGCCCAAAAATAAGGTCTAAAAATTTTGTTTACTAAAAACCAAACCCTAAAAATTCAATTGTTGTCTTGACCCTAAAATTACCTTTAAGATTACTCTCTAAAAAGTCTCAACCAAAACCTAAATTAATTTCTATCTAGTTCAAAGATATTTTACTTAATGTACTTGTGCATTTGTGCACATACATGTGTATGTATGCATGTGTACTTCTCACACCAAAATTCCACTTTTAAAATTCTTTATAAAATTTTATTCACCAACTAATAATAAATAGTTTATAATCCATAAATATAAAACTACGTTTTTAAGCATTAGCTCTAATATGATTCAGAAACCCTAATTAGCGATGACAAAAATAAACCCTAATTATCTTGTCTATATTAGAAACCTTAATTTGATAAAACAGTCTACAACACTCTTTTACCTTAAATCATCTTATCCAAAAGACTAGATTATTTTTATTTTGAAACATTTACAAACCAGTCCAACCTCCTAGTTTCTTAATCACAGTTCGGTCCCTTCAAATTCAAAGATCAGCCAAATTTTCCCAGACAGCTCAGAATCCATATCAGACTGAGCAGATAGGATCCCCTACCTGTCTTATACAGATTTGTCTTCAACACCTAGATCAAAACTCAGCTTCTAGAGTCCAGAATTCATACCCAGTTCTGTTTTCGAAATCAGAATTCCCAATTACCCTAACTAACCTTTTCGGATTTCAGTCCAACCAATTCTAGATTAGATTTCGACCACATCAAGCATATTTCAACCACTCAAGTAGATTTGTACCACCTCAAGCAGATTTCAACTACCTCAAGCAGATTTTGACCACCTCAGGCCGAAAGCAGTGCACCATCAACTTCTTCTCTGAGCTTCACCACATAGATCTCATGCTCAACATTGTTCTACTCATAGCAAGCACTTCAAACATGAAACATTTGTGCAATCCCAGTCAGTGAACCTTACTTCTCCTCTCCCTTCACTCATACTCCAAGTCCCCAAGCACTGCAAGTTCCAAGAGGTAGCCATAGGCATCAGCTCAACCTCCTATGATGGGACGTGGAGTGGTCCGATCTTTCGATGAGAACGACAACTATCGATTTGTGAAGACGACTCTCACGATCCGGCTACCAACCGTACACGACTGATACACCCTGGCAATCGCTGAACCAACTTCGGATTGTTATCGACCGAACTAGAAGCACGATCGACTTGATCACGAAGATCTATTCCTGCAAGCGATCGAAGAACAAGTAAGAACAAAATAAACAAGCAATCTGAAATTGCAAATATAGATTGAATCACGATAAAGAGTTGGGGTTCTGAATACAGATATTGATGTTGATCTAGCCGACCAAGAAGAATATCTCAATAGCTTCATGAAGGAAAGACTACGACAAAACAAAACCCACGGAACCCTAATGGTTCGGCCAGATTATAAATAGGAGGTAAAAGAGGTCGGTGGCCAGATAAGGAAACCTGAAACCGACATGGACTCTTTCCCTACTCGGATTCTAACTCGATATATGGGCCTTGATCCAACCAAAAGGTGATGCAGCACCATAACATAACTAAAATAAACCTAGACAATTATGGTATGATCGACAGTCAGGCGGCAGCACCGTTATACCAATCAGTTGGTCGAACAGCAACTCCATCGATCCGTTCGGTCCTCCAAAGCAACACCGAGGTTCCTGATAAGAATAAGATCACACGCATCAGGCAACATGGAGTTCAAAGTATATGAATGTATTTCAATAAACGAATTTACCTAACAATTAAGTTGACGTGCGTTTGCTCTAGTGAACAGTCCTATTGATTGGTGAGGAGCAATAGAAGTTGTAGGACCGATAGCAGTGATGTCCTCATCATCCTCCTTCAGGCAACAACAAGTTCCCAGAACCTCCTCTCAACAGCAACAAGTTCCCAGAACCTGTTGCAATCAACACTACCCTCTCTAGTCAATTCAGCTGCTACCTTCTCCTTCCTTATGCACCAGCAAGTTCAAGTATTAGTTCCAAACTCATTGCCATTGCTCTCACTTCATTACCTAGCAAGAAACACACATACACATAGTTCAACCACAACACTCCCTCTTCTTTCTGTTCATCTTCTTCCTTCCTCTTCCACAAGAAAGTCACCTATAGAAACAACAATCAAGCAAGAATACAGAGAAGTTCAACAAATTCTTTCCAAACCTAGGTGAGCAATTCTTCACTTACACACACACAAAGTATTACATTGCACAGAGGGATTAGAACACACGCACACACACAGTTCTTCTCCTCTCTTCTTTTGTTCACTACCAAAACCTGTCGTGCCATCGTCACGACAACTCCGGCCACCCCCGGCCAAATCCTTTTGACAAATCTCCCCCTCTACTTCCCTCCAAGCTCCTCAAGCAACTTCATGAGCTCCGATGTCCTCAATAGCCGCGAATTCGTATTTTCCTTGCCACCAGCAATGTCCTTTGTTAGCCTCATCGGACTATACTCCGGCCACCAAAACTGATCAAATCTACAGAGTGAAATCCTTGTCTCCATCATAGAAACTTCTTCCTTCTCAACTTTTTGAGGATTCGTCAATATTTGACGAAGCCGATGTTGCCTTACGCCGCTAGATCACCTCATCATCGCCAGCTCCGAACGGTGAAGTTCCTATAGCATCTAGACCTTTTTGGTTGATTTTGATTATTGATGACATTAAGTGTTTGGGACTAACCGTGTCTTTGAGCTATTTGTATGCAGAGCTATTTCTATAAAGTCTACAAGTGATTCGGGAGGATCTATAGGTCGCAAGCCAAAGTTGCTCGAGGTCGCAGTTCAAGGTCGCGAGCCAAGGTCACAAGCGCAAGATCACAGTGTCGCCCGAGGTCGCAGTCCAAGGTCGCGAGTCAAGATTGCAAACACAAGGTCACCAAGAAGAAAGCCGCAAAGACCTAAGGTAAGTGCTTGTTTATTGTATCAGTCTCGGAGTTTGGAGTTTGACCGGTTTTATAAGAAACTCTTTTTAGTTTAACCATACTATTAAGAGGGGTTGCGAAATCTCTTTTGGTTCCAGCAAAAACTGAGAAATACTTAGGTCATATATTGCATTCATTTTCATTCACAATCTTGGTCGAATCTAAGAATTTGAAAGAGGGAATGAAACTGGTCATCTGAGCACTATTCATTTGACCAGACACTGTTCATTCGACCAAAAATTACAACGGCTATTTACTAGCTGTTGGAGGTCAACGTTGGCTGCTAACTGTACTGATTTCTTCCTTAATCGACTATAACGTCTAGCTCAGAAGTTGGGCTATATATATGTGTGTTTTGAGTAGTATTTCAATACATCTCGAGCTACATTTTCATGTACACTTTTGAGTAGTTCTGTACACATTTTTGAGCAGTTTCTGTACACAGTTTTGAGCAATTATGTACACATTTTTGTTCAGCTTTTATAAATAGTTTTGTTCAGTTTTTATAAACACTTTTGAGCAGATTTTGATTAGTTTTTATAAACAGTTTTGAGCAGATTTTGATCAGTTTTTATAAACAGTTTTTAGAAGATTTTGATCAGTTTTTATAAACATTTTTAGTAGATTTTGATCAGTTTTTATAAATAGTTTTGAGTAGATTTGATCAGTTTTTATAAACAGTTTTGAACAGTTTTTATAAACATTTTTTAGTAGATTTTGATCAATTTTTATAAACAGTTTTGAGCAATTTTTATAAACACTTTTGATCAGTTTTTATAAATAGTTTTGAGTAGTTTTTAAACACCTTTAGAGCAGATTTCTAAACATTTTTCGAGCAGTATTTTTAAACATTTTTGAGCGATTTTTCTAAAGAACCAAGAGATATATTTTGATATACAGTTGAGCCCAAGTTCCCTAGTACTAAAATCTTGATCTTTTGATCAAGTATTATTCATTGTGATTAAGGGAGAGCATTCATTTGCATCTTTAGAAGTTTCTCAGTATTTGTTGGGGATCAAGAGAAGATCTCACAACTTGTTACTCTTGGTGATCGTCTTCACTTAGACGGTTTGGTGGCGTGGCCGTTGATCTCTCCATTAACGAAGCTTGTCGGAGAGGCTCGGCGTGTTTGTGAGAGGTTTGGTGCTCACCTTTCCGAAGTGGAGAAAGAGCAACCCTAGTGGATAATATCTTTCATGGATATTGAAGCGAGACTCCTTCATTTGAGTGCTTCAACGAGGAGTAGGGGAGACTAAGGGAGTCTCCGAGACCTCGGGATACATCATTGTGTTTGATTCTCTGACTCTCATTTTATTTGTGCAATCTAATTGTTGAATTGATTCAGTTTTTATTTGCACTTAGCTCTTTTAGGTTTTAATATGGCAAAAGTTAATTTATTCGAAAAGTTTTAAAGCCTCCTATTCACCCCCTCTAGTCGGCATCTTCTATCCTACACGTGGTATCAGAGCGTGATCTCTCTTTTGAGTAGGCTTCACTGCCTAGAGAGAAGATGGCTTCAAATGAGGGTATTCATCTTGGTCACACCGGATGTACACCTATCTTTGACGGGACTAACTATCCCTATTGGAAAGTGCGCATGACGGTCTTTCGAGAGGCCATGAGGCTTGATGTTTGGGACATTGTTAAGATTGAGTTTACTCCTTCGGTTTATCCGGCAAGTCACTCCGATGACGATAGAAGAAAACTCAACTTAAATGTCTGTGCTAAAAATGCTCTCTTTGCCGGCTTGTCCCTAAATGAGTTCAACCGCGTGAGCAACCTTACCATCGCTCACAAAGTTTGGACCACCCTAAAGGAGATATATGAGGGCACCACTAGGGTCAAGGAGGCAAAGTTGCTCATGGTTAAGCAAAGATATGAGACATTCACCATGTCACCAACCGAATTCGTGGATTTCATATTCACTCAGTTGAACAACATTGTGAATAAGTTCAAAGGACTCGAAGTTGTTTTTACTAACATTGAGATTGTAAGAAAAATGCTTATGGCTCTTCCAGATAGTTTCGACACTCTTGTGACAGTCCTCACCAACTATGACTTATCATGCACCACACCTACTGATCTCTATGGGAACCTCATCACCCATGAGATGCATCGGAAGGAGAAGAAGGAGACGGCCGAATCATCGGAGACAAAAAAGAAGAACTTGGCATTCAAATCTGACTCCAAAGGTGGTTCAAACGATGGCTCCTCCGATGAGGATCTAGCCTTTCTTGTAAAGAACACTCAAAGACTTCTTCGTGAGTTACACAAGAAGGGAGTCAACATCGACACAAGACCAAAAGAGTCAAAACAAGCAAATTACAAAGACATTATATGCTATGAATGTCATAAAAAGAGACATATAGCTTCAAGATGTCCAAATAAGAACAAGCCTTGGGATAAGAAGAAGAAAGATCCTAAGAAGAAAAAAATTCTTCAAGAAAAACAATGGCAGAAACCAAGAAGCATGCTTCGGAGAATGGATGTCCGAAGAAGAGAGCTCTGATTCTGACTCCGATGATGATGGGGGTTGTTCCAAGAAGCTAGCCGAATTAGCTCTTGGAAAAAACAACACATCGACAAGTTCATCCTTTTGCCTTATGGATAAAGGTGATGAAAAGGCATATTCTCTTAACTCTTCATATGATGATTTAGTTGAAATGATTAGTGAACTAAATGATACTTTTGGAATCACAAAGAAAAAGTATATAACACTTAAAGAAGAGCATTCTTCTTTATTTGCGCTTTACACCGATTTAAAAGAATCTTATGAAGGTCTACTCATCAAGAATCTCACTAACTCACCAACTAAGGTAGATGTAGCTATTTCTAGTGACTTAGTTGATGATATACCAAATCTAGTCTCTAAAAATGATATGTCAATTAGTTGTAATAATCTAAATGATACACTATGTTCATCTAGCTCTAGTGATAAAGATTTGCGATGCCATGTATCACTCTCTAATGAAATAATCTTAAATGAAAACAATGAACTAAAAACTCAAATCAAGAAACTTAGCAAAGACTTAGAAAATTGTTACAAAGGAAAAGCATCTCTTGATCTTCTTCTTAGTGAGCAAAAATGCTCATTTAGAAAAGAAGGACTTGGATACTTTCCAAAGAAAGGAAATAAACAAACACAAAAACTATTTTTGTAAAAGTATGTAACAAATTTTGTTTTAGATGTCATGAAATTGGTCATTCACATGATGCTTGTCCTTTGATGACTTCAACTCATTTTGATGCATGCTACACACTTAAGAGGTCAAAGAAAGGATATGTGACAGCAAAGTTTGTTGAAGCACCCATGCTAAATGAGAAGAAGAAATCTATTTGGGTGCCCAAAACTTTGATTACTCACATTGAAGGACTCAAAAGGGTTTGGGTATATAAACAGACTTGATTCTTTTGTTTTTATAGGTGAACTACAAGACTGATGGAAAACATTGGGTGCTACATAGTGGATGCACCGAACACATGATTGATAACAAAAAACTGTTCACCTCATTGGAAGATAACTCAAGTGAAGACTAAAAGTTCACCTTTAGTGACAATCGTCAAGGAAATGTGGTAGGTTTGAGTAAAATAACTATATCTCATGATCTTTTAATTTCAAATGTTTTACTTGTTAAATCATTGAATTTTAATTTGTTATATGTTACACAAATTTGTGATCTTGGATTTCGTTGCATATTTTCTTCTAAAGATATTTTAGTTGAAATTTTAAAAGACAACTCTTTGATCTTCAAAGGTTTTCGTTTTGGAAATTTCTATCTTGTTAATTTCAACTCAAAAGATGCATCTCTTTTAACTTGTTTCATTTCTCAAACATCGAAGGATTGGCTTTGGCGTAGAAGACTTGCACATGTTGGAATGCATCAACTTAAAAAGATTTTAAAACGTGATTTGGTAGTTGGCTTGAAGGATATGAATTTTGAAAAGGACAAACATTGTAGCACTTGTCAAGCGGGCAAGCAAGTAGGTACTTCACATCAAATCAAGCGCATTCTTTCAACTTGCAAACCGTTGGAACTTTTGCATATGGATTTGTTTGGCCCTGCTGAACATCAAAGTATTGGAGGAAATAGCTTTTTCTATGTCATTATTGATGATTTCTTCAGATTTACTTGGGTGTTTTTCTTAGCTCACAAATTTGAAACCCCCTCTTGTTTTAAAAGATTTGCAAAAAGAGCTAAAAAGGAATTTGAAGTCTCCATCAAGAAAATCCATAGTGATCATGGTGGAGAATTTTAAAATTCTGACTTTATTGATTTCTGTGATGAGTTCGGAATTAAACATGAATTCTCTATGCCCTACACACCTCAACAAAATGGTGTTGTAGAATGGAAGAATCGGACATTGATTGAAATGGCTAGAACAATACTCGATGAGTACAAGAGGCCTACTCAGTTTTGGGCCAAGGCAGTTTACACAGCATGTTATGCCATCAATCGTCTTTATACTCATCCACTTTTGAACAAAACTCCTTATGAACTGATTATAGGGAGAAAATCAAACATTTCATATTTTCGAGTCTTTGGTTGCAAATGTTATATTCTTAAAAAACGCATGCATCTTGAAAATTTTCAAAGATGTGTTGACGAGGGTTTTCTATTTTGGCTATTCATCCACTAGTAAATCTTATCGGATTTTCAACACTACAATAGAATGCATTGAAGAATCATGCAATGTAGAGTTTGATGAATCTAACAGCTCTCAAGGAGAGCATGAGGATTTTGATGATGTAGGCAACAGTGGCTTGAGGGAAGCTATGAAGGAAATGATCATTGGTGATATCAAACCCAAAAATGAAGAACAAAAGTCATCTGGTCGAAAGAATAAATCACCTACGACCACTCAAGCAAATGACGCTCGAGAGCCCACGACCACTCAGGATGATGTCGAACATGGATCTACGACCACAAATACTAATGCTGCTCAACCTGCGATCACCCAGAACAATGCTGGTCGAGAAGACCTTGAATCAGAGACTGAAGAGAATGATGATCAAGCATCACTGAACCCGAGACTTCATCAAACGTTCGCCAAAGATCACCCCCTGAATCAAATCTTGGGTGATGTTAGTAAGGGTGTTCAAACTCGCTCTCGTATTGCTTCTTTTTGTGAACATTTTTCTTTTGTTTCTTCCTTAGAACGTAAACATATAGATGGAGCACTTAGTGATCCGGATTGGGTAAATGCCATGCATGAGGAACTAAATAATTTCACTAGAAACAAAGTTTGGACATTAGTAGAAAGACCTAAGGATCATAATGTGATTGGAACAAAATGGGGTTTTAGAAATAAACAAGATGAGAATGGAGTAGTAGTACGAAATAAAGCTCGTCTTGTTGCACAAGGATATTCTCAAGTTGAAGGTTTGGATTTTGGTGAAACTTTTGAATCCGTAGCAAGATTAAAAGTTATTTGCGTTCTTCTTATATTTGCATAAAATTTTAACATCAAGTTATTTCAAATGGATATGAAAAGTGCATTTTTAAATGGAGAAATACCCAAATTAGTTTTTGTAGAACAAGCTCCTGATTTTGAAGATTCAAATCTTCCAAATCATGTATACAAGCTCTCTAAGACTCTTTATGGCGTCAAACAAGCTCCTCGAACTTGGTATGAACGCTTTATAGACTTTCTCATATTAAAAGGTTTTAAAATTAGAAAGGTATACACAACCCTATTTACAAAAGTGATCGAAAAAGATCTTTTTGTGTATTAAATATATGTTGATGATATCATATTTGGGTTTAATAATGAATCTTTTTGTCATGAGTTTGGAGAAATGATGTCTAGAGAATTTGAGATGTCGATGATTGAAGAGCTAAGCTTCTTCATTGGACTTCAAATCAAGCAACTCAAGAACGGAACGTTCGTGAGTTAAACCAAGTATGTGAAGGACTTGCTCAAGCGCTTTGGAATGGAAGATGCTAAAACCATCAAAACTCCCATGGCCACTAATGGACATCTCGATATGAACAACGACAGAAAAACGGTTAATTCTAAACTTTATTGATCTATGATTGGTAGTTTGCTTTATCTTACCACATCTAAGCCTGACATCATATTTAGTATTTACTTATGTGCTAGATTTCAATCATCTCCTAAGGAATGTCATTTGATTGCTATTAAAACAATCCTTAGGTATTTGAAATGCTATCCCAATATAGGACTTTGGTACCCTAAAGATGCAAACTTTGAATTAATTGGTTACTTGGATTCGGATTATGCTGGTTGCAAAATTGATAGAAAAAGCACATCCGGTAGTTAATTTATTCAAAAAGTTTTTAAAGCTTCATATTTACCGCCCTCTAGTTGGTATCCTCGATCCTATAGTTCCGACCAAATTAACTGCACCATCAGAACCCCCATGCATCCCCCTTGCTCCCATACAAGAGAATTGAGCTCCGATGACCCACATCAAAAAGGCCCAAACCGATCCATCTTCTTTCTTAACTGCGTTGTCGAAGTCCTCCTGACGCCGCCGTTGATCAATTGCCCGTAGCTAGACTAGATTCAAGCCCTTATGAACTGATCCCAAGTATCATCTATCCAATTCATTGCGTGTCACAAGCCCTCGACGTTGAAGTTGTAGGATCAAGGATGCCGATTAGAGGAGGGGTGAATAGGAGGTTTTAAAAACTTTAAGTAAAAAAATTTTTTGCAAAGAGAAGAACTATATTGCAATTCAATATATTAAAAAGAAAAGATAGAGAGAACAAATACAAGATTTTTCCCGAGGTCTCGGAGACACGCTCGGTCTCCCCTAATTCTCGTTGAAGCACTCAAATGAATGAGTCTCACTTCAATATCCACGAAGGATATTTCTCACTAGTGGTTGCTCCTTGTCCACTCCAGAAAGGCGGGCACTGATGCATTTTACAAATATGCCGAGCCTCTCCGACAATCTCCGAACGAGAGAGGTCAACGGCCACGCCACCAAACCGTCTAGGTGAGGGCGTTCACCAAGAGTAATAAGCAGCAAAGTCTTCTCCAGACCTCTAACAATCACTGAGAAACTAATATGATGCAAATGATGTGAACAGAAAGCACTCGGTGAATCTGAAAAGCTCACGACTGGATCAAAAGATCAAGATTTTAACTCCAAGAACAAATGCTCAAGTATGTGTATGAGAGGAGGCTGCTTATTGTTAAAAGCATCTACTCAAAGCCTCTATTTATAGCCTCAAGGATCAAAAGAACTGTTGGAGCTCGAGCTGAAAATCAGCAGCTCAAACTGACAGTCAGTTTGGGTTACGATCAGAAAGAAGTAAAATCCGGAGATAAATCAGCTAGCCGTTTGAGGTCGAAATAGAAACAAAACAGTGCAAACTGACAGTCAGTATGGGATACTGACAGTCAATCTCAAAATCAATGGCTGACAAAATTTACCGATAAAAAATAGCTAGCAATTTGTGGTCGTATATGGAAAGAAAACATTACATACTGACAGTCAGTCTTACAAACTGACAGTCAGTTTCGCCACAAAACGTCTAGATCAAATAGAAGCTCAAATAAAACCACTTGAGGTCGAAATGCAAACTAACAGTCAGTTTAGGTCAAAAAATTTTGACTCAAAAAATAACCTCTCTGGACAATTGTCAGTTAACACAAACTGATATTCAAATTGGCAGTCAGTTTAGCAAGCTGACAGTCAGCCTAGATAAAAATAGTTGTAACTTTTAATCCAGAGATCTGATTTAAGAGTTTAATAGCTCGTTTGAAAGATAATTTAAAGGGTTATCTTTTTTTCAACAGAAGAAAAAGCCAAATCTACCTAGATCTTTATAGAAAACACAAAAACTCTTCTGCTATCAAAAACTCATCTGAAAATCCAAATCTTTCAAAATCAAATCCAACCGAAAATGATGCAATGCAATGACCTAGTAGTTTCTCGGTTTATGCAGAAGTCTAGAGAGGACTTGCAACCCCTCTTTATAGTACGGTTAAATTATAAAGAATAAGATCCTAAACCGATCAATTTCCAAACGCCGAGATCGGTAAAAATGAAAACTTAGATTACCTTAGGTCCTTTGCATGTTCATGTTTGCAATTACGTCTTGTCTTTGCTCTTGTGCTTCTATTTATTTTACGTCGGGTTCATCTTTCGCAAATCTTCCCAATAGAGCTCTGTATCAAATATCTCAAAAGTATAGTTAGTCTGAAACACTTTGTTTTCATTAATCATCAAAATTAGGTTTAGGCATAAAGGCCTAGATGCAACAAAAATATCTATTTTACTCTTCGTCTTCGACTTAGCTCGCCGCCGGCTGCCATCGCCTTGTTGCCTTCCAAGCCAACTACACGAAGATGTCGAGAATAGCAGTGCAAAACCCCTGGACATCTCAATAGCTAAAGATCGGAGCCAAAAACCAAATTTGGTATTTTTACTCTTTTCCGGCGTGCCGCCCGGTCGCTGCCGGCCGTCTCTGCCAATTCCAGTTTGTCCAACAAGTGTGCCTTAACCAACTATACATGTTACCTCACTACATCACTTTCTGGTACCACACAAAAGTGCTCCAAAACTTGATGCCAAGAACTTGTCCAGAAGCGCTGCTTCGCCGTGTCACCACCACCTTCTCTGACGCCGTCCGTCGCCGTCCGGCCACCCCACTGCGCAAGACCGGTATGGTTCAGTTCGCCTCATCCCCGCCTACCTCCCAGACAAGCTTGGTGAAGCAACCAAGGTCAAACGCGCTCAAACCGCCGTGCCCTAGATTTTAGTCGTGTATAGCCTTGTCCAAGTCAACGCTATTCTATTGTTAGTGCATGCCAGCCATTGTCAGCTGATGGCATTAGCTCAATTTAGATACTTATGTGCACGCAAATCAGAATCCACTTTGTCTACCAAGTTCGTAGACATAGTTCTACATTTTCTTCAATTGTCGTCTCGCGAGAAAACCTCGTCTTGACCTATTTTCAACTATGTTGTCCTAGACGAATGTCGTATGTCGACGTCCGAATGTCATCGCGTTCGCGTCTGACCTGAAAATAGGCTTCGCCTTAGTGTCTTACCTGTGTAACCAAAGCCCTAACTATGTTCCAGCTATTTGTTAACCCTAAACATCTTCTCCAGTTGCGAATCTCACTACTACAGAAATGCAATCCACTAACCCATATCTTCTAACGGTTATAAGCAATCTGGGAAAAATCCGATAAAATAGGACGACAACGGCGGAGAAGAGATTTTTTACTATCGGTTATACACTGGTACACTGTTAGTGCAATGCAAACATTTTTTACTATCGGTCATTACTGTAACAATCGATATAATAGATGAAATAGTACTATCGGTTTTTCATTCGTAACTGATAGTAAAATTACGAACTTTATACTATCGGTTCGTACTGTACCAACCGATATAATAGATGAAATAGTACTATCGATTTTTCTTTCGTAACTGATAGTGAAATTATGGACTTTTTACAATCGGTTACTACTGTACAAACCGATATAATAGAGTACAGTTTACTATCGGTTATATAAAACAAACCGATAGTAAAATGACGTCATATAAACTAATTGTTATGACAGTGGGGCCCTTATTTTACTATCGGTTTGTATTTTTGAACCGATAGTAAAATTGTACAGCTTAATTAGGTCGACCCCTGCTCTGCGCTCTAAATGTTGGAATCATTTCTACCGTACGTGCATCCACGCTCTAAGTTAGAGTGATCTGGAGAAGCTAGCTGAGAGTTTGATAATTCGATCCCCCTCGGTATTGTCATCTTCTCATCACCTCTCTCTCTCTCTCTCGATCACTCTTTCACACTCTCCCTCTCTCTACTTGCAATTCATTAAACTAGATACATGTAGCTCCAAACTAGCTAGAAGGCTAGGTTGGCTAGCTAGCTATAGCTTGCTGAAGTTAAGCAGCTAGCTAGCTGGCTCTTCCAATTAATGCATCAAGTTAATTAGGGTTTCATATATATCCATTTAATGTAATTAAGCAGCTGTACACACATATGGCCAAGCTAGCTAATTGATGATGTTTCATGCATATATGCATGCCCTGAGTCATTACTTATTTATTTCAATTTGTCAATTTTGTGAAATAATTGTAGATGGACCGAGAATATTGGATGTATGGAATAAAACGTACTACTGTTGAGTATTTGGAGGGTGTGAATGGGTTTATTAAATTTGCTGAGCAAGAAAAGGCGAAGAAGGGAGAGAAAGATATGCATTGTCCTTGTATAGATTGTATGAACTTAAAAAGGTTCGGCAACTCTGATCAGATTAGGAGTTATTTTATTCCTCGTGGTTTTAACGCACGTTATACCCGTGGGATATGGCATGGTGAAGATCTTGAGGAAATGAGCACCGCTACCACTCAATAGCACCCGGAAGTGGATTGCAGTAATGATGATCATGATCAGAACATTGGTACTGTTCATTCGGAAGTCCATGTAGATGACGACAATTTAGATGAAATGTTACGTGATGCAGAAGAAGATTACAGCGAAAACTTTTTAGCTAAATTTGAGAAATTAATTATTGATTCTGAGAAGCCTTTGTTCCCCGGATGTGCAAAATTTACAAAGTTGTCTTTTGTGTTGAGATTATATAACTTGAAGGCAAGCAATGGTTAAAGCGATAAGAATTTCACAGCGCTATTGGATTTGTTAGCGGACATGCTTCCAGAAGGAAATGAGTTGCCAAGATCGGTTTACCAGACCAAAAAACTATTGTGTCCGTTGGGAATGGAAATCGAAAGAATACATGCATGCCCAAATGATTGTGTTCTGTACCGTAACGAGTACGAGGATTTGCATGTTTGTCCAAGATGCGGTGCATCGCGATATAAGCATGGGGACAGAATTTATCACAATGGATGTGATGAGGTAAAGAAAGGGCCTCCGGCCAAAACTGTGTGGTATTTGCCTGTGATTCCTAGATTGAAACGGCTGTTTGCAAATCCGAAAGATGCGAAGTACTTGCGTTGGCATGTTGAAAGTCGGAAACAAGACGGAAAACTAAGACATCCAACTGATTCTATTCAATGGAGAAACATTAACAAAACATTCGGTGAGTTTGGCGGCGAAGTGAGAAATATAAGGTTTGGGCTGAGTACGGATGATATGAATCCACAAGGAAATATGAGCAGTCGACATAGCACTTGGCAGGTTCTTTTATGCATCTACAATCTTCCTCCTTGGTTATGTATGAAGCGCAAGTACATCATGATGTCGTTATTAATTTCAGGACCCAGACAACCCGGGAATAACATTGACGTGTTTCTATCACCATTAGTCGAGGACTTACATAACCTGTGGAGCGAAGGGGTGCGGTTGTGGGATGTACATAAGCGAGAGAATTTCATGTTGCGGGCCATGATATTTTGCACCATAAATGATTTTCCGGCCTATGGAAATTTGTCGGGGTATAGTACGAAAGGAGGCAATGCTTGTCCTATTTGCCTGGATCAAACTGAAAGCATGTGGTTATCGAACTGCAGAAAAACAATGTACATGGGTCACAGCAGATTCCTTCCGATACATCACGCCTATCGTAAGAAGAGGAAGTCATTCAATGGGAAGCCTGAGAAATGATCGGCCCCAGTGTTTGTGACTGGTAAGGAGATTTACTTGCGCGTGAAGGACATCAAAGTTGAGTTCGGTAAATGTTCTAAACCTCCAGGAAAAAATGTTTGAAAGAAGAGATCGATTCTTTGGGATCTGTCATATTGGGAGCACTTATAAGTTCGACATTGCATTGATGTCATGCATGTAGAGAAAAATGTTTGTGACAGTTTGATTGGTTTGTTGTTGAACATTCCAGGAAAGATGAAAGATGGCATCAACGTTTGCCGTGACATGCTCGACATGGGCATAAGAACTGAGCTTGTACCGTTGGAGAAGGGAAAGCGGACATACCTCCCCCCGGCTTGCTATACTTTGTCAAAAAGAGAAAAAATAGAACTCTGTCAATGCCTACATGGTGTCAAAGTTCCATGCGGGTATTCTGCGAACTTGAAAAAACTTGTGTCCATGAAAGACTTGAAACTGGTTGGTATGAAGTCCCATGATTGTCATGTACTGATGTCACAAATGCTTCCCATTGCTATCAGAGGCATTCTCCCAGTCAAAGTCAGAGAGACAATTACAAAGCTATGTTATTTCTTCAACACAATATCTGGCAAGGTACGTAAGCGTGTACTCCTAGCAAGTTAATTATTAGCTCCATTCGTGGAACTTGTCAAATTTTTTGGATCTGAATATTTGCTGCAATTGTGTCTTTGCAGGTAATTGATCTGGATGGACTGGACGATTTACAACGCGATGTGACTACAACTCTTTATCAGCTGGAGATGTATTTCTCTCCATCTTTTTATGATGTTATGGTCCATCTAATTGTTCACCTTATCAGAGAAATTAAGTTTTGTGGACCCGTGTTCCTGCGCTACATGTATCCATTTGAGAGATTTATGGGTATCTTGAAGGGATATGTAAGGAATCGACATCGGCCTTAGGGCAGTATCATTGAAGGTTATGCCGCCGAGGAGGTGATCGAATTTTGCACCAACTATATGGCCGGGGTTGACCCAATTGGCGTTTCTACGTCCCGGCATGAGAGCAGGCTTCAGGGCATTGGAACGATTGGATTTAAAGCAGTCGTCCCCTCTAGTGATCTGTATGCAAAAGCCCATTTTTGGGTCTTACAGCACATGACGGGGATGGAGCCATACATACACGAGCACAAGGAAATGTTATGGAAACAGAATCCTTTGAAGCCAGAGATTTGGGTCACCAGAGAACATAACAGGAAGTTTGCTGGGTGGATCGAAAATAGAGTCCTGCAAGCTTCTGAGGGCGACGTAGATGAAGTTGTTACATAGTTGGCCAAAGGGCCTAGATTTACTGTAGGGACTTGGCAGGGGTATGACATCAACGGCTATTCATTTTACACAAGAACTCAGGATGAAAAGAGTACTATGCAATGTAGTGGAGTGACACTACTTGCTATTTCGGAGAATGCCAGGGCAATAAGGGCACTCAACTCATATTACGGTGTTATTGAGGAAATATGGGAGCTCGATTATGTATTACTTAAGATTCCTCTGTTTCGATGCCAATGGGTCGAAATCTCTCGAGGTGTTAAAGTCGACAATTATGGGTTTACTCTAGTCGATTTCAGTAGAGTCGCACACCAAGATGATCCATTTATACTTGCTGAGCAAGCCACACAGGTGTTCTACATCGTTGACCCGGCCAACCCAAAGTTGCACGTTGTCCTTCACAGTAAGAGACGTATTGTTGGGGTCGAAGACGTTGTGGATGAAGAAGAGTATGATCAGTTCGACGAACTACCTCAATTTTTAGATGGAATTCTTCAATCTGTCCCTACCGAAGATATTGACGAAACAAGTTACCTGCGAGACGACCACGAAGAAGGATTATGGGTGGACAACCATTCTTGACTAATTTGCAATATGTAAGTGACGTATATTACTTGGATCTTTAATCGAAGAATTCTTCAAATCATTTTTCAAAAATTCTTTGGGAAAACATACGTGATGCATTGAGAATCATTTATGCAAATTTTCATTTCAATTGGAGTATATACTTGATTTGAGCAATAATTGATTCTTTTCACAAATCAATATGAAAACTGCAAATTTTCATTCCATGATTGGTCTTTATTGTTAATTTATTTCAAAATTATTGGAAGTCATTTGCATTGGGTTTCAGGTGTCTTTACAAGTGCAAAATGATGTACTGAGACCCATCTGTAATTGTTCTCAGGAAAATAACACTGTATTCTACTATTGGTTTCAATTTCTAAACCGATATGAAATTAATCTCTACTATCGGTTTATTGTTCATAACCGATAGTATTTCATTTTGTGTTATGAGACCCTGTTCTACATTTTGGTTTGCTCTTGTACAGTGGATTAATTTACTATCGGTTAATAATCATAAAACCGATAGTGAAATACAATGCAAAATGATGTACTAAGATCATCTGTAATTGTTCTAAGGGAAAACCTTTAGGGTCAATAACATTGTATTGTATTATCGGTTTCAATTTCCAAACCGATGTGAAATTGAACTTACTATCGGTTTATTGTTTATAACCGATAGTGATTTATACTGTGTTATGAGCCCTTGTTCTTAATTTACTATCGGTTAGTAATAATAAAACCGATAGTGAACAATGCCAACACTCCAAACCCTAACTTACATTGTATGTACTATCGGTTTGGTGATTATGAACCGATAGTAAATATTCATATATTAGGTTATAACCTCGCACCATTTTCCCTTCAGTGCAACTGATCACATCTAAATACTCGCGCGCGGAAAACCCTAGCCTCCCCGACGTTCGCTTTTTCGCTCCTCTACGCCACCATTGCCAATCGCAGTTGGGTTCTCCACCGCCTCCGGCCACTGCATCGCGCCACCGCCCTCGGCCACTCCACGAACGACTGTAAGTGTTCTTGACCAAACCGCTCGCGTCAATTGCTTAATTTTATATGCAATAGTTCATACGTGGTTCAATCGATTAGAAATATCAAACTAGATGAAAATTTATGAACTACAAACTTGATAGCAATGAGAATTACAGACTTGATGATAATCACTAGCAATTTGTCGTACAGTGTAGTCCACTATCGGTTTCTTATTTAGAACCGATAGTAAATACCATTATCTGAATTAAGACTAACATAGTTAATTACTATCGGTTTCAATTATCAAACCGATAGGAAATAGAGTATGTCATATCGGTTTATTATTGTCAACCGATAGTACATTGAAAAGTCTGAATTTTGCAGAGTTTATATTTAAGAATCAACTGTTGCTCAAATTAAATACATTTGAAATAAAAATTTAAAGAAATGATTTTCATTGCATGAAATATATTTTTCTGATGAAATTTTTCAAATAGGATTAATTTTACAATCAAGAGTTATCGAATGACCTTTATGTTAAGCAAGAAGGTATCAGTTCGACAACCCTTTGCAGATTGAGTTTACAAATCCACTTTAAATCTATTTTGAAGACCATGTTGATAGGAATTTATAATTTTTGGCCTTTTGAATGAAAATTTGACATTTTAACAAAAAGAGGTGGTTCATCATTGCCATTCCATTTTAGTTATGAACTTTGTCATGTACCTTTCTTCATATCTTGATGGTCTGTTCATGGAATTTTAGGTAAAGCCATGTCGGCATCTTCCTCGGCTGATAGTAGTGATCGGCGAGGGCGAACGTAAATGACGCTGCCTCGTCCCAGCGCAAGAGGAAGGCACGAGGCGCGACGATGTTGGGCCGTTTGGCCAAATGCGCGGATCTTTCATGTGAGTTCAACCAGTTCGGGAGACCGATCGGGAAGAACGCCGGCCACTATGCTGCCTATGTTGGTTTGTTAGCGAAGGAAAGGGTGAAGATCACCGTCCAGAGCTGGAAGGACGTTAAGGCCGACGAGAGGGATAGGCTGTGGGCGGAAGTGAAGGTAAAATTAATCAAAATCTCTGAACTCTTGAGTAATCACATTTCCTTGGTTTATCCCAAAGATTAGGTAAGTCCTGCTTATATGCACCATTTGAAACAGGCCAAGTGGAACACCCCGACGATGGTCCCAAGATAGCTTTCTTGAAGGACATGAACAACATGTGGAAAACCTTCAAGAGCGTCCTCGTCAGTACCTTCCTCGCTAAAGGCAAATCTCCATGCGAGAAGTACCCCTTCATAACGGAGGAGGTATGGGAGCAATTCACCCAACAGAAGGGGACCCCTGAGTTCAAGGTATGTATGGTTCCTTTGCTTGGTTACACCATTGTATGCAGTAACCAGCGGTGCATTAATTTTCTTGTCTCTGGTACGAAGGCCCTCAGCGAGAAGAACAAGGCAATCTAGAGGAAAAACGACCACCCACACTGGCTCGGCTCTCGCGGCTATGCGGGGAAGGAGGAGCAATGGAAGAAGCAGGCTGAAGACGAGGCGTCGAATTTCATCGACTCCCCTGACCTACCTCTCTCCGAGATCCGTGATCCGCAATGCAAGCGTTGGTGGCTGGCCAGAGGGACCGTGTCGACCACGGGGACTGTGGAGTTCCCAAACCCCAGGGACGTCAAGGTCGTGCAGCGACACGTAAGTTGGCTAACTTCCTGGTTGGAATCATAGAGTATGGTATAAAAAACTATGATCACTAGTGTGCGCACAAGTTTGTATATATTTTTTCCTTATAATGGAGAGCTTTGAATGTAACAGATCTCTTGCTCGAACGAGGCGATCGAGGGATTGTTCACTCCCCATAGGAAGAACGACATCCTTACCCGGGCTCTAGGGAACAAGGAGCATCCAGGGCAGACGCGAACCGTGGGGGGTGTGGTGCCATGGAAGGAAGGCTTCTCGGAGCCCGGGCAAAAGGCGAAGAAGGCTCGCAGCTGGAAGGAAAGGGAAGAGGAGCTGTCTCATAAGATACGGGCAGATGTAACTACACAATTCACGGACATGTTCGCTCAAATGAACGAGAAGTATGAATGCCTCAGCCGAGTTTTGCAGTCCAAGGGTTTAGATCCAGCTGCCGAGGTCGACGCTGCCAGGCCGAGTAGTTGCGGCTCGAAGGTTCACGTGGATCCGGTGGACCTGATTGAGGTATTGCAACTCTTGCGCTATATATGCAGTTCGGTTGATGCCACTCCCGTTACGTTAGAACTGTTTCGCTAACCTGTTATAATTGTTGCAAATTACAGAAGCCGGAGAGCTGTAGTCTATTGATCAACATAGGCGACAAACCTGTAGTGGTTGCAAACGGGGTCGTATATCAGTCTTGCGAGGATGTCCTGATCCACTGCGTACCTCTGGAGCCTGGATTCGCAAAGGTACAAGTGGACATGGCCCTCCCAGGCTACAGCTCTTTTCCGTTGCCCGTCCCAACGGACGAAATGCGGACAATTGGCGAGGCATTGGGCTCGTACATACAGTGACCCAAGAAGGGTGTTAGACTACAGAAGGTAAACCCTAGCCATTCTAGCTTACAACTCAGTTAATATACTCAATTTGCAAAATCTAACTTATGCGTTCGTACTTAAAGTGGACGATGGATACCAGTTCACTTCCTGAGGACACCACCCCCGCCACAACGCATGACCGAGCTCCTTCGGCCCCCATGCCTCCTCCGACGACCTCAAACCCTTCGCCATCAAATGAGGCTGGCGGCACCGCACCCCAACCTTCGAAGGTATACACTCGCTCCCCGCCCAAAGGCAAGGGCAAGGCCAAACAAAGCCAGCCGGGTACATTCAAGAACGGGTCCCCACTCGTCTCGGAGTACCTTCGGCGCAATATGGATCAAATAACCAAAAGTCTCCACGAGTGGTACCTGACCCGGTCTAGGCACCACATCAACTTCTTGGTTCACTTCAGGCCAGGTCATTTTCACCGTGAGGCCGGGAGCATATCGGTGGCCCATGAGGATTTGTTCGACCTCCTCAACTGGCGGGAGCTTGATATGTCCATTATACGGACTGGAGTCCTGTGAGTTTGCTGTTGTCTGAAGTTATCACAGTTCATTTCATAAATCTAATCACTTTGTATGCACTACTTACTAATGTCTACTTTGCATCCAGGTGCATGTATAGACTGGTGTCGATGAGGGCATGTGACAAGGTGGGTTTCCTCGACCCAGAGAAAATAAGCCTCACGATGCTAGAGCACGACCAAGTACATGCGAAGGAATACATATCAAGGGCACTACTAGCGCAGCAGGACCGAGAATTCATCCTTGCGCCATACCACCAAAGGTTAGTGCATTTCCTACTAATTTAACTCATTCTTGTATGTTACGCCTAACATATGTATGAAACGGTTCACTTATATATGCAATGTAGGGGCCACTGGGTCCTCGCCATCATTTGCCCATGGATGAATAAGGTCTATTACCTCGATTCGATGAGCGACAAGGTGGCGCATGTTTTCACCCTCACATGGCACATAGACGCGTAAGTAACATAATTGTTTTAAATTTTTCTCTAACTAGCTAATTAATGATAACATATTAACCGGCAATGCTAAATTAAATACAAGATTTTCAAAAATTATGTTAGTGCTGGAGGGAGACATGACGCGTCGAAGGGCACAACAATTTCTTGGAAAGAATATGAGGTAATTAATACGGATGGAAGTACTCATGATGAGTCTTTTAATTTAAACTTAATTAGTTCTTTCGAGTTAATGTGGGTTTATATCTTTGCATATGCAATTATCCCAGTGCCATCAGCAGCCACAATCGTGGGAATGTGGCTTCTATGTCATGAGATTCATGTATGATCTGATCAGGAGAAACTTTACCCAATTCCCTAAGGTAACCATTTTTCCTGACTCAAAGTCGAACATTAATTGGATGTGACATATGTTCCTAACTTTATGCACGCATATATGCAGAGCACCATGTTGAAAAAGCAATATGAGTTGTCTCAATTGAAGGAGCTGCGAACAATTTGGGCTCAATATGTCATGGAATAAGTGGCTATCAACGATCGATTGTAACTGACTTGTGTAATATATATTGAATGTGTTGATTACTGTATTTGTGAATAAACTCAATATGTGAATAGATTCATTGATGTATTTGTGAATAAACTCGATCAATATGTGAATAAATTCAATCTGTCCAATGCATGTGTATATTACTGTATTAGTGTATTTGTGAACAAATTCAATATGTGAATATTGGTGTATTTGTAAATATTGGTGTATTTGTGAATGATCCAATGTATCTCTGTATTGCTGTATGTATATGTGAAAGATTCCAGTACTAACCTTGTCGAGTATATAACCGATAGGAAAAACTACACAGTACTATCGGTTATATACTACAACTGATAGAATAAATATTCCAGTACTATCGGTTCATATACTACAACCGATAGAATAAAGTTTCCAGTACTAACTGTGTCGAGTACTTAACCGATAGAAATAATCTACATAATACTATCGGTTTAGATCCAAGCCGATAGAAAAAACCTACACAATACTATCTGTGTCGAGTACCTAACCGATAGAAAAAACCTACACAATACTATCGGTTTAGATCCGAGTCGATAGAAAAAATCTACATAATACTATCGGTTTAGATCCGAGCTGATAGAAGAAATAGTCGTTAGCGATTAGTGAACGTTGGGAATGTAGATGTTTTACTAACAGTTTTCAACCGATAGAAGTGTGCTACGTTTGTACTATCGTGCCGATCACTATCGGTAAGAGAACCGATAGTAGAGTGGATTTTTAACCGATAGTGAAAAGCATTTCTGTAGTAGTGTCTTAAGGTTTTTCAGCATCCTTTATATCATCTCATCACCCAATTTTATCTTCCGAGTCCCTCCACAACTCAGTGTCCAATCTCAGAAGCATCTTTAGGCATACGTGCATGCATAGACATACATAGATACATATACAACCATTCGGCAACCACTGTTGGATCAAGGATGCTGACTAGAGGGGGGTGAATAGGAGGCTTTTAAAACTTTTAAGTTTAAACAAATAATTACAAATCAAGAACAAATAATATAAGTGAGAGAAGAAGAGAACGAACACAACAGTTTTTTACCGAGGTATCGGAGACTCGCCCAGTCTCCACTAGTTCTCGTTGAAGCACTCAAATCACTTGAGTTTTGCCTCAATACTCACGAAGAGTATTATCAACTATTGGTTGCTCCTTGTCCACTCCGGAAAGACGAGCACCGATGCCTTGTACAAATTTGCAGAGCCTCTCCGACAATCTCCAAATGGACGAGGTCAACGGCCACGCCATCAAACCGTCTAGGTGAGGGCGCTCACCAAGAGTAACAGGCAGCAAGGTCTTCTCAAGACCTCCAAACACGCACCGAGAAACTAATAGGATGCAAATGCACTAAAACGAAAATATTCGGTGGATCGAAAAGCTCTCGACTTGATCAAAAGATCAAGATTTTGTATAAGAAACTAAAGCTCAAGAGAGAATATGAGAGAAGGTTGCTTGTTGTATAAAACTCATGCCCAATGCCCCTATTTATAGCCTCAAGAATCAAATGAACCGTTGGAGTTAGGGCTGAAAATCAGCAACTCAAACTGACAGTCAGTTTGCCTAACTGACAGTCAGTTTAGTGCACAACGGCCGACAAATTTACGGATGAAAATTTGCTAGCCGTTCGTGGTCGTTTAATGAAACTTGAAACCCACAACTGATAGTCAGTTATGCAAACTGACAGTCAGTTCGACCACAGACTCGACCAAAATCAAATAGAAACTCAGTTAAAAATACTGTGGTCGAATCCCCAACTGACAGTCAGTATGGACAAACTGACAGTCAGTTTAGTACAAAAATTTTGAGCACAAAATACACCCTCTCTGGACAATTGTCAGTTAACACAAATTGACATTCAAACTGACAGTCAGTTTAGCAAAATGACTGTCGCCTGAACAAAAAAAGAGATAACTTTAAATCTAGAAATTCAAAAGAGGTGTATAATAGCTCATTTGAAAGATAATTTCAAGGGCTACATTTTTGTCAACAGAAGCAAAAAATCAGATCTGCCTAGATCTTTCTAGAAAATCAAAAAACTCTTCTACTGTCAAAAACTGAACTGAAAATCCAAATAACTCAAATTAAGTTCAAGTCAAATCCAACCAAAATGATGCAATGCAATGACCTAAGTTTCTCGGTTTATGTTTGAGATAAAGAGAGAACTTTCGCCACCCCTCTTTATAGTACGGTTAAAACTAAAAACAATTTTCCTAACCGATCAACTCCAAACGCCGAGATCGGTAAAAAATAGAAACTCATAATACCTTAGGTCTTTCGCATCTTCATGATTTTTACGTCTCGTTCCTGCTCTTTGCGACTTGTGCTTTTATTTTACGTCGGGTTCGTCTTGTATGCCGTGCATTTCTTCCCAACACAACTCTGTATCAAATAAACTCAAAAGCACAATTAGTCCGAAACACTTTGTTTTCATTAATCACCAAAATTAGGGTTAGGCATGAAGGCCTAGATGCAATAACCACCACTAACCAGTTAGCATTTCAAGTAAGGCAAGTCACCATCTCCTTGAAAGATGTTGATCCTATGCTTTTAAACTAGTTAAGTACTTTGTTGCATAAATATTATGCATGCTATTCCAGTAAAATCGTGTATGTTTGAATGCACCTGTTTAGTTATTGTCCCAAATTGAAAAATCATCCTTGATTCTCAAGCCATGTATAACATCTTTGATGCCTAAGATTAGGCCATAATAGTAGTATGAAACATTCACATGAACAAATAAGTTGGTTTTCAGGAATTATGGATGTTTTTTAAAATGTCTCTCCTAGAGAGGAGTGGTAAATTATGCAAATCAATAAAGTGGTAACATGATAATGGCAATATTAATAATTACGTGTGACGAGAAGTAAATTGGACTTTTCCTCCCTGGGTAGTTAAGGACTAACCAATTTGTGCTAAACTTCTAATAGCATGCTAACGTACCTCCACAAGCCTGGTATGGAATGAGCATCACTAAGTATCCTTGTCGAACTATTAACCTAACTCTACATAGTATTAATGACAATTTGACAAAGAAACACTAATCATGCACACGATCGGTGAGGGGAGATCCTCTCAATAGCACTGTACATGGACGGTTGGGAAGATCCCATCCATATTGTCTGAGATTCATGTCGAAGGAGAAAGATCCTTCCCATGCACACAACCCTCGTGTTTGCTCACTATTGGAGGAGAGGGAAGATCACTCCTACCGCGAGCCAATACTAAGTGAGGGTTAGAATGAAGGTATGAGAGGGAAGATCCCTTCAATGCTTTACAACTGTATTAGGAACCCCAACCGGAGGTGAATTCCTGGGTCATTACCCGGTGGTGAACCTCTTACAGGGTAGAACTAGTGTAATAGCAAGATAGGGTGAAAAGCATGTTATTCTCAACTCAGTTGCACGTGTAAATTGGCGTGATCGAAACTGGCATAGGAGCCTTACATGCTTAAAGCAGCGTGATTGAGCTAAAATCTAGAGTCATGGTCAATATTAACAAGTTGAGAAGTCTTGTGGGTAAAGTGGTACCCCTCTACAGAGTTTAAAACATATTTGAATACTCCGTACTCTAAGTTTTAGGAGTATGTTATGGTCAATGGATTTAATTTATGTTGCGAAGGCACAAATAGTTTGAATTGGTTATTTTTATCAATTGGCTTAAGTTTCCTCATCATTGAACTATTATGTAAGGTGAGTTTTCATTAGGTTGTTTTAAATACTTTTCATGCTGATTAACTGTTAGGTTATAAATATGGTTTGGAAAAGAACCTTAACACCTTCTTTAAGTTCCCTGTTATGTTATATATATTTGCATTTGTTTGGTGGTGATTTGTTGAGTATCTTATACTAACCTATGACTAAATTACTCCATCAGAAGTTGAAGAGCCAAATGACTTGGACTCATACGAGTATGAGCTTGAGCCCTTTGAAAACTTTGACTATGATCCAGGTTTCTAGGAGTCTTGTACCTCGGTCGAGCGACTGTGGGAAAAGTAGAGCTCCGTTACTTCCGCGTTTTGCTAAAAAGTTGACAGGATATTTTGGACTTGTTTGCAGCTGACCTAGGTAAGGCACTAATGCCATTACCGACTGTGAACTTGTAATATTCTGTAAATCAAGTATGTACCTTGTTGGTATTCATTTCTGGTTCACAACTGAATCCTAGGAAATTGCGATAAGAGGCCTATTCCATGTCGATACTGGACACAGGGCGGGTGGTCCCTACACCCGCAGTCGGTGGTGCCACCACTTCACCACTCCATCGCCATCTGTGTTAGACTGTCATCATCAGAGAAGTTAAAGAAGAGACTACGTAAATTTTATATGGTTAAATTTAAGAAGGGTTTAATCCAAGAATAGAGAAATACATATATAAGAAAAGAAAAAATAGATATATGTTTATTAACAAATCTCTTTATTAATATGTATATTTCTTAACAGAATATCATTCACTTGTAATGGATGGAGTAATTCAAATATGTACATGGTAATCAAGTGTACATATGAATCCATTCAGTGATAGCGACCTTCTTGAAAAAGGGCAATCGGTCATGGAAAGAACAAATCCCTTATTTCTTGTGAGAATGATAAGAACAGGTCGCTGATTGACAATGAAATTGGTTTACGCGTTTAGCTTTTAGTATTCACAAACGAAATAGCAATTCAATTAGCTAATTAAACCATGGAGCAAGTAAAACAAACGCGCTAAATTGCATATATGTGTAAATCTAGCTATCCGTCTGGTCAGACTTCGCGAAAACGGACTTGAAACCTAGTCTGGACTGCGTATTATCAAAAGCCTTTTGCACGGAAAAAGGCTCTATACTATTCTGTCTGGATAGTTTGCACTATTTATTATTATAAAAGTCTAATTTTATTGAATACCACTGTGAATTGATATAATATGGATTGTATTTGTTGTATACCACCTCTTTTAAAATAATTATTTTTTAATACTTGGAGAGAAGTTTCTTGTTTAGTGACCATTTTATTACTTAACTCATCAAAGTGGACATAAATTAATTTTAAGTTGGTCTATTTTAGTCACTATTTATATGTTCAACTCTATCCAAATTGATCTGTTGATGTCTTTGGGTCCTCATAAAAGCGTTCTTTGATCATAGGTTGAATGGTTGAAATTATAGCTTGCGAAATTTTTAGGATGTATAGAACATCTTGTGATATGCCAAAAATTTCTCATCTATTTTCATCTCTCATATTAAATTTTGATCTAATAATTTTATGTGCTAATGTTGTTTGAATTGAGCGGCAGAGAATTCAAATCCCAAACGATACATCTAAAGTAGTGATGTGCTAACGAATCATCACATGCATGTTCACTAATTTCATTTGGAGGCATATATTGCTTTCTCTTGCACCTACCGCTTATATATGAATACTAGGTGAGCCAGCGCATTATCATAGGTATTGAAGAAATAAATTTGTAGATGATAAAATATTATATTCAAAATTGAACGATTATGATTATATTTTGTGTTGATTTGACTAGTTTTAAACTGTATGATAATGATCAGATCTTGTTCTGATTCGTTTAGTCTAGAATTGAACAACCATGAACAGAATTTGTACTAATATAACTATTTTTGAACTGGACGATCACCATTAGATCTTATACTGATACGACCAATTTTAAATTGAACGATCACGCCCAGATCTTATACTGATCCATCTTATGTTTTAAAACTCAAATACATACTCATATAGTCTACGAGCTAACTAGAGAGTGTGTAGGAGTGAAAATAGAGCCGGATTGGATAGGGTTCAACTTGGAGCCGGAAACGGATAAGAAAATTTGGATCCAACCTGAGTTTGGATGCAGATGCAGATCTAGTTTTATAGGAGTCCTGATCAGATTGGATTGAAATATCCTGCATACGGATGGGAATACCCGATCCATACAATATATTGACATCCAAAACGCGGATGGACTCCCAATCCCGGATCCTTATACACAAACACAAACACACACACAAACCCAACTTCGGAATTCCCAACCCAGAAACCCTAGATCCGCCGACGCGACGCTCGCGGCCTCCGCGGCTCCGCCCCTCCGCCGCCTGCGCCTCCAGTCGACGCCGGCCCGCCTCCTCCTCCAGTCGACGCCGGCACGCGTCCTCCGCCTCCAGTTGACGCCGGCGCGCGTCCTCCGCCGCTATCTTGGTTAGTTTCCCGTCAAAATTTAATCTATAATTAGTTGCTGTGAGATCTTTTAGCTCCTGTGTATGAATGATGTATAAACCATCTACAATATTTCAACTGGGAGATCTTTTAGCTCCTGTGTTCAATTGCTTGAAGCAGTGGCCAAATCTTTTGGTTTGAAGCATGATGTATCATATATGATATAAAATTAATAAAAAGCTTGGGCAGATTTGTCTATTTGGGTAGGAATTAGGATCATCAAATAAAAAGCTTGGGTAGATGACATTATACAAAGAGACAAACTCACCATCTGATCAGCAAGCATAAATACTGTTTTAAGAGAGAATTTTCTGTTGCAGTAGTTGAATAGGTCCTCCAAACTTGGACACCCCCCACCCCCACCCCACCCCAAACCACTTCAGATGAGAATTTGGTTTGTTGTTTATTCAGACATATTACTAGAATGTACAAGTAGAGCAGAAAAGGGCATGTTTGGAAAGTTTAAGCTTTAGTTTAAAGCTGGGAAAGGTTAAACTTTCTTAAATAGGAGGCTTTTTTTAGTAGTTTCAAGGAGAAACTGAAGCTCCTTTATAAAGCCCCCACACAATGAATGATAGAATTACCTGATAACAAAGTGTTGGAGCCTTCATGATGTATACCAGTCTTCTGAAAGTTGGACCTTGCAAACTATCTATGTATGAACCCTTTTATTATATTATCCTTGTTATGGTTATTTTATTTGGTGTAGTATAAATCTTTTATTATACTATCCTTGTTTGTTTTGTATTATAATCATATTCATTTTGCAAATGTTCAATATCTATGACCGTATTAGGTTATTATTTGTGCCGGATAACAACAATATCCGTGTCCGTATCCACTCCGAATCCGTTTAATATCCATATCCGTGTCTGCAAAATATCCACTCTGTATCGGTTTCTTTCATATTCGCATCCGCATACCATCAGCATCCGCATCCGAAAGAAAATACGGATGTGAATATGGGTTTAGGTATTATTCGACACAAACCCGACCCATTTTCACCCTTAAGAGTGAGTTTCAGAGATAAAAATTGTGCACTAGTTCACCAGAGACAAATGAATCTGTCTGACACAACTTGTCTGATATGATCGGACAATGTCCGACTAGTACAAAAAATTGGACGTGGTAGTAAAAATCTTGGTCGCACCAATAAAAGAACTGATCGAATTGGTAAAACTTAGACTCGGTCGTCACAGTGATTATTGGTCGCACCAGTAAAAGAGCGGACTAAATTAGTAAAACAGACATTTGGTTGTGACAGTAAAAAATCTTGGTCGTACCGGTAAAAGAACTGATCGTTTCAATAAAGTCATAACTGGTCGTATTAGCCCAACACCTGGTCATGGTTGCTCAGATCAAAACTGGTCATATCAGTAGATCTGAGTGAGTTTCAAAGATAAAAATTGTGCATTAGTTCATCAAAGATAAATGAATTTGTCCGGACACAATTTGTCTAATATGACTGGACAAATTCTGATGTTATCGAACAATGTCTGACTAAAAAAGTATAAAAAATTGGTCGTATCAGCACAAGGCCTGCTGATCATTGTTCAGTTCAAAAGTTGTGGGATCCTGGTGATGGTTGTTTAGTACAAAACCGCTCTTATCAATACAAGACTTGGTCATGGTCGTATAAGACTTGGACACTAGAAATCTTGGTCGCAACAGTAAAAAAACTGATCAAATCAGTAAAATATAAACTTGGTGGGGATACTAAAAATCTGGGTCGCACCAGCAAATAAACTGATCGTTTCTCAGTAAAAAACTAGGTTGAATCAGTAAAACAGAAACTTGGTCGCATCGGCAAAAGAACTGATCGTTTCAGTAAAGACAAAATTGCTCGTATCGGGACAAGACCTGTGTTGAATATAGGCCCTGTTTCGGTGATCAATGACAAAAAAATGAAACTAACGCGTTTATTCCGAGTGTCTTAAGTTTTAGGTCAGCATGATAACGTCGTGAAAAAAGCGAGAGATAGAGAAAACCCGATGACTGATGGATGAGATAAAGATTAAGATTAAGATTCATTTCTTAAGCTTTTACCGGTCGTTGGTGGTGAAGTTGACCGGATTCACTTTGAGTTTTAGATTTATCAGTCGCACTATTAAGAAGGGTGTTGCCCTAGTAGCTTAATCCATCTTATGCTTTGAAACTCAAATACATATTCATAGTCTAGGAGAAAATTAAGGTGGAGTGTGAATTTCAGAGATAAAGATTGTGCACTAGTTCACTAGAAAGACACAACTTGTCTGATAGGACCGACAAAGTTCGATGTTACCGGACAATGTCCGGCTCATACGCAAACATGATTCTTGAGGATGGACATCAGTTATGCCATTTTATCCTTATTTGTAAAAAGATACCTATTTTATTATCTTTGTCAAAAAAACTTTGTGATTACTTCTCTGAGAAGCAGGCTATGAAGAAATATATTTTGCAACTAATTTCTGAGATATGAGGTTGTGTTTGTCTAAGTTTGTGATTTGCAAGACTTTTACCCATACCCGTCCATTTGGTTATAGGAAATATATTCTGTAACTACAGTCTGCAAAGCCGCGCTGATTAACATATAGGTTATCTTGCTGAGTTTTTTCATTTCACATTATCTTGAAAGCATGTTAGTTGGTATAAGTTAGTTTAGTTTGGTTAAATTTTATTTGCCTAAATGCTCATGAATGTTGTTTCTTTAATTTCGTACACTACTTTACAAATTAATACTGGTACAATTGGTGTGACAGCGAAGCAACTTGCACTAACAAGAAAACTGAACATATGTACACCTCTAATCAGTTCCTAATAGTAACAACTTCTTGTTATTACTATCCGTTCCATTTTACTTCAGTTCATATACAATCTTTTCTGTGACGGCATCTGATATTTTTATTCAACTTTCTCATACTCTGTTGGTCTCTATTTGGCAGTCTACTGGTGAACCAAACATCCAGGTTCATTCAAGATGTCTGACAGCCACGAAACTGATAAGAATATTGAGATTTGGAAGATTAAGAAGCTCATCAAGGCCCTGGAGTCTGCTAGAGGAAATGGCACGAGCATGATCTCCCTTATCATGCCTCCACGTGACCAAATTGCTCGAGTGGCAAAGATGTTAGGTGATGAATATGGAACTGCTTCGAATATCAAGAGTAGAGTTAATCGTCAATCTGTTTTAGCAGCCATCACCTCAGCTCAGCAGAGGCTGAAGCTATACAACAAGGTTCCTCCAAATGGATTGGTTCTCTACACTGGAACCATTCTTACTGAAGATGGAAAGGAAAAGAAAGTTACTATTGATTTTGAGCCCTTCAAGCCTATCAATGTATCATTGTACCTTTGTGACAACAAGTTCCACACTGAGGCTCTAAATGAGCTCTTGGAATCTGATGACAAGTTCGGGTTCATTGTTATGGATGGTAATGGAACTCTCTTTGGCACACTAAGCGGCAATACTCGTGAAGTGCTTCACAAATTCACTGTTGATCTTCCAAAGAAGCATGGTAGGGGAGGACAATCTGCCCTGCGTTTTGCTCGGCTTCGGATGGAAAAGCGGCATAACTATGTCCGAAAGACAGCTGAGCTTGCTACTCAGTACTTCATCAATCCAGCTACCAGTCAGCCTAATGTTGCGGGACTAATTCTTGCTGGTTCTGCTGACTTCAAAACAGAGCTGAGCCAATCTGACATGTTTGATCAGCGTCTTCAAGCCAAGATACTCAATGTGGTTGATGTTTCTTATGGTGGTGAGAATGGTTTCAACCAAGCTATTGAGTTATCTGCTGAGATTCTAGCAAATGTGAAGTTCATACAGGAAAAGAAGTTGATTGGGAAATACTTTGAAGAGATCAGTCAAGATACTGGGAAGTATGTGTTTGGTGTGGATGACACCCTAAAGGCACTTGAAATAGGTGCCGTGGAGACCCTGATAGTTTGGGAGAATCTGGATGTCAACAGGTATGTGCTTAAGAAAAGCACCTCTGGAGAAACTGTTATAAAACATTTGAACAAGGAGCAAGAAGCTGATCAGAATAACTTCCGTGATCCATCTACCAACGCCGAGTTAGAGGTTCAGGATAAAACCTCTCTTTTGGAATGGTTTGCTAATGAGTACAAGAAGTTTGGTTGCACACTTGAGTTTGTGACTAACAAATCCCAAGAGGGATCACAGTTCTGCAGAGGATTTGGTGGCATTGGTGGTATCTTGCGTTACCAGCTGGATATCCGGTCTTTTGATGAACTGTCAGATGATGAGGGTTTGTACGAAGACTGCGACTAGCAATCAACCAATCCCATGACTGTGCTGGCCCATGGAAAGATGCCGCTGCTACAACTTGTCGATTTTGCTCCATTGCATATGTTAAAATGCTTCAAAAGCAGCTGTACGTAGTTTTTGTCTTGGAAAATCGTATAATTTTGTTTCCTGTGGCATAATTTTTTGTTTGTTTCACCCCCTTTGTTGCAGATCCAGAGACTGATGGGCGTGGGCCTGCTTCATCCTATTCTGGAGGAGTTTGAAATCATATGATCACAACCTTGGCAGTAACGTGTCAAGAAATTACCAGACTTAAACACTCGTTATAGCTACCTGTTGCTTTATACTTATATTCTGTCATTACCTATTATAACTTCGTTCTCAAAATCTGAATTCTAGTGACTGCTTGAATGTTGAGCGTGGTGAATACTCTTAAATATTGGTGTGATTGCGAGCTGCTGCTCTTGCAGCTTACGCAGTAATAATACTGTTATTCTAGTTTCTGCTCGTCTTCTCGTCATGGTTTTGTCCATCTGGCTATACTTGCCTCCAGCTTGTGTATTTTTCATTTACGCTTAATGGCCTTTGGTCTTTTAGAAGAGAATATGCCCTGTTTTTTCACGGTTCATTTAAAATGTTTGATCCTGTAAAGATTTGTCATTGTGTTATTGTTTCCTTTCAAGTGTGCTTGTTTGTGATAAAAAAAAATTACTAGTGTGTAACCTGCCAGGCTGCCAGCAGGTGTGTTCGCGATCGCACTTTCTTTTTTAGGCAAATTTGTGTAACACTGAAACTCGGCTGAGTGATACAATCGGTGGATGTATGAGGTGAGATGGGTAAGGATATTACGAGATCCCTTAATCTGCTCTAATCCATTGTAATAGACCTTAATCTATTCCAAATACCCTTAATCCACTTTAATTCACTCTCATAATCCTTAGTGTTAATCACTTGATTAGATGTGGGCCAAGTTCACTCGTATACTCAATCTGGGTGTCTCTCTGCCTAATAGGCTAATCTTGGTTTTTGGTTGCGTAGGCCGAGCCAGTTTGCCTTTTAGAGAAATTTTTGGCCCAAACCACGCAATTTTCATGCCCAATTGCCGTGCCCCACTGGAAATTTCGCACGAAACAGCTCAAGGCTGCTCCGCCGACATCCGATTGCTGGTAGAAACTTCCATTACACAATCTGGTTCCTGGTTTGATCGCCTACAGAATTGACCTGATCAGAAGATAAAAGGATCCACTTTTGGAAAGCAGCAGCCCAACGGATAAAAGTCTTATCATTATATGTGACTCCACAATGCTGTGTCATGTTCATAGATAATAGATAATGGTGCTTAGCTTCAGCTTTAGAAAAAGATCAACAGTCCCGACTTCTTATACTCTTATAGTCCTACTCTTAAGGATGTGTTTGCCCAATTTATTCGGATTTTAGATTCCCAAATAATTTCTAGTGGGTTAGATGTAGAATTTAAATTTCAAACTTTATTATCTTTTAAGTTGAAGTTCAATTTGAACTATTCACTGATTTATTGGTTTTAAAGATTAACATAAGATATACCAAATGGACCCTAAGTAACACGGGCATTTGCAAATCACACTTCTATCACAAAACATATTGATCAAACATGTGATTCATGTGCTGTTTTTACCAAAAGCATTGTTTGTTTCGACTTGGGGGCTCACATTGCTTGACTTTGTTTAAGGAGTTGAACAGAGAAGAATAGTAGTACTCAAATCTGCGTGTGTACGTGCTCATGGAAAAGAATATCCCCGACCTGTCCATGTATCCCAAGAAACGAGAAGACTTATCCAAATCCATTGATTGCTAGTAGGGCCGGCAAAGGGCAGTTTAAATGGGTCTAAAAGATTGGGTATAGAGTGGTTTAATTGTGGTTGAGTTTAAATAGATTAAAAATATATTAGAATTAGATCGGATTAGAATAATTTTAAAATATGATAAAATAAGAATTGGGTTATGATAAAAAATTAAGGTTCAAATGAGTCTAATTTTTTTCTTCAATTCAACATAAGTTTTTTATTTTTTTCTGTTCACCTTTTATGGTATTTAAACACTAAGGGTTGTAAATGGATAGGATTGAGTAAAGATTAAATTAGAAAGAAGTTATGGTTGAATAGGATCTTAAAAACAATTTTATTGAATTCTTATAATGATATATAGGTAAGAATTAAGTTAGGAAAGGGTTGAGACCCACTATCATTCCTAGGTGCTAGGTTGAATGCATGTGACGAAATGCAATCCAATCCAGTTAAACGCCCACAAGATGCAGAACTCAC